>JBBGZY010000555.1:2030000-4918595 GCA_037952925.1 Lithobates clamitans
CTCTGGCCAGTGATCCATCCTCAAGACCCAGTAACCCAGAGGATTTTCGGTGGGAAAGGTGTCCAAGTCAGATCTTGCCCCTAGGTATTCCTGCACCGTGTAAAACAGACGCTGGCGATGGTTGCTGGAACCGATCATACCTTGGGGCTGCAGACTAAAAAATTGTCTGAACGCATCGGTCAGATGGCCACCTTCTCCACTGCTTCTTCTTTGACTGACCGAAGCCTCAGCAACACGTTGTCCAGAAACAGGAGTTTGTAACCTCCCAGTCTCTGGGAACGCGTTGCACAAACCTTTATGCAAGGCCTCCCGAAGATGTTTCATCCTCTGCTCCCTCTGCGATGGCAAGATAAGGTCCGCAACCTTACCCTTGTAACGTGGATCAAGGAGGGTTGCCAGCCAGTATTGGTCCTTCTCCTTGATACCACGAATACGAGGATCCTTACGCAGGCTTTGCAGGATCAAGGAGGCCATGCAGCGTAGGTTTGCTGAGGCATTCGGTCCGGAGTCCTCTGGGTCACTAAGGACGACATGGTCTGCAGCCACCTCCTCCCAGCCACGTACAAGTCCATGTGTTTCTTGGGACTGATCCCTTAAAGAATGCTGCTGATATTGAGTGCCAGGCTCCACCTCCATACTGACACAATCCTCCTCCCTCTCCTCGTCCTCTTCCTGTGTTATCGGCGGGCACGCAGGAACATTGTCTGGATAAAGGGGCCTTGAGAGCTAAGGAAGTCCTCCACTTCCTGCCTCTGTTCTGCCTCAAGTGCCCTGTCCATTATTCCACGCAGCATGTACTCCAACAGGTGGACAAGGGGGACAGTGTCACTAATGCATGCACTGTCACTGCTCACCATCCTCGTGGCCGCCTCAAATGGTGACAAAACAGTGCATGCATCCCTGATCATGGCCCACTGGCGTGGGGAAAAAAAAAAAAAAACAAGCTCCCCTGACCCTGTCCTGGTGCCATAGTCGCACAGGTACTCATTGATGGCCCTCTGCTGGGTGTGCAGCCGCTGCAGCATGGCCAACGTTGAGTTTCACCTGGTGGGCATGTCACAGATTAGGCGGTTCTTGGGCAGGTTAAACTCCTTTTGGAGGTCTGCCAGCTGAACACTGGCATTATATGACCGGCGGAAATGCACACAGACTTTCCTGGCCTGCCTCAGGACATCCTGTAAGCCCGGGTATCTGCCCAAGAACCGCTGCACCACCAAGTTAAGGACGTGAGCCAAACAGGGCACATGGGTCATTTGTCCCTGTTGTAGGGCATAGAGGAGGTTGGTGCCATTGTTGCAAACCACCATTCCTGCCTTAAGTTGGCATGGCCTCAACCACCTCTGAACCTGCCCCTGCAGAGCTGACAAAACCTCTGCCCCAGTGTGGCTCCTGTCCCCCAAGCACACCAGCTCAAGCACCGCATGGCATCTTTTGGCCTGCATATTTGCGTAGCCCCTTGAACGGCTATGGAGCACCACTGCTTCCGAGGACAAAGCACAGGAAGAGGCCATGGAGAAAGAAGAAGAGGAGGAGGTGGAGGAGAGAGGTGTGTCACAATCATTAGTAGTGGCATTTTGGAGGCGTGGTGGTGGAACAACCTCCAACACTACTGCACCTTGTCCTGCATCCTTCCCAGCTGCCAGCAGAGTCACACAATGCGCGGTGAAACTTAGGTAACGTCCCTGTCCATGCCTGCTGGACCATGAGTCAGCGGTAATATGCACCCTACCGCTGACCGCCCTGTCCAGTGAGGCCAAGACATTGCCTTCCACATGCCGGTAGAGAGCCGGAATCGCCTTCCGTGAGAAAAAGTGTTGTTTGGGTACCTACCACTGAGGAACCGCACATTCCACAAACTCACGGAAGGAGGCAGAGTCTACCAACTGAAAAGGCAGCAGTTGAAGTGCTAGCAATTTTGCCAAGCTAGCATTCAACCGCTGGGCATGTGGATGGCTGGGAACGAACTTCTTTCGGTGGTGCAGCAGCTGGGGCAGGTAAATTCGCCTGGTACAATCTGACATCAGTGTACCGAAAGCAGATTGCCCACAAGTACCTGGCTGTGACACACCTAATTCTACACCTTCATTCCTCTCAGTGCAGGTCTCAGAGAGGACTGAAGGTATAGTGGGGTTGGAGATCTCGGCTGATGAGGAGCAAGGAGAGGTCCTCTTTGTTCTTTGGTGTGGGTCTTTTAGATACGCTTGCCAATGAACTGCATGGCAGGTCAACATTTGTCTGGTCAAGCATGTGGTGCCCAAGTGGGAGATGTTTTGGCCATGCGAGATACGCTTAAGACATATGTTGCAAATATCAGCGGTGCGATCTGATGCACTCGTCTAAAAAAAGGCCCATACCAAAGAACTTTTGAAATAATGCGGAGAGACAGCAGCGCCCTGCACATGCGGAGCTTTGGGGTGTGATGCAGTCAGTGTGCTGCCATTAGGCTGGCCCCTGGAGGGCATCCTGCCTCGTTGGTGATGTGCCTCCTCCTCCTCCTCCTGTCAGGCACCCACATTGAGTCAGTGACCTCATCCCCTCCGTCCTCATCACTGGAGTAAACCTGGCAGTATGCTGCAGCAGGGGGAGCATGACTGCCAGATTGCTGTCCTTCTTGGGCACCCCCTCTGTCCGTGCTCACATTACTTCCTTCATCTAGCTCCGTATCATCATCAGAGCCTTCTAAACACTGGGCATCCTCCTGGAGCATGTACCCAACACTGTGGTAAAACAGTTCGAGGGACTCCTCAGGAGGACATGGTGGGGCTAGGGAAGGAGTCACTGATGCCATTGAGCCGAGGGAAGAGGCCGTGTTGGCAGCTGCTTTGCCAGACAAAGTACCCTGAGCATGGGTGAGAGAGTATGAGGAGGATGAAGACGGCTTGGTCATCCACTCGACCAAGTCTTCCGCATGTTGCGGTTCAACACGACCAGCTGCTGAAAAAAAGGCCAAGCGTGTCCCACGGCCACGTCCTGATGAGGATGCACCGTCTCCATGACCAGCACTGTTGCCTCTAAACACAGAGCCTGCTTGCTCTCTTTTTCTTTTTTTTATTGGCTTGTGACTGTCTGCCTCTCCTTGTTGGCCTTCCAGACATACTAATGGCCTGCAGCTAGCAAAATCAACTGTCTGCCTGTAGTATGAGAACACCACCAACCTTCTACAGGTAGCTTTAGATGAACACTGTGCAGAGCTCACAAAAAACTAAATTGTAGTTTTAGCTGGACACTGTGAGGACGCACTACACTAACTTGTAGCTTTAGCTGAACACTGTGAGGAGGACGCACTACACTAACTTGTAGCTTTAGCTGAACACTGAGGAGGACGCACTACACTAACTGTAAATAGTCTAGCTGCCTGACTGTGGTACTAATAGGATCAAAAGAAGACCAGCAATTTTCTTCAGGTAGCTGTAAATACTGTAACAAGACAAGCCTGCCTATCAGTAGGAAGATAACAGGAACGGATCTAGCTAAACTGAATACAGTGTATTAGGCAAAATTGTTGTCCATACCTACCATAATTTTCCTTTCCTGGATCCTCCCCATGTCAGCCTACTATGGGTCAGCTCTGCCCCCTCTGACCCCTCCAGGACCACCTCTTTTCTAGCCCATAATTGGCGGCTGGCTGCCCACACCAGTGTTCAAAAAAACCACGCCTTGCGACAGAAAAACTGGGTGGGAATCCTCCGGCTGACATGCGGAGGATCCAGGAAAGGAAAATTACGGTAAGTATGGACAACAATTTTCCCTATTTCTGGACCTCCCCATGTCAGCCTACTATGGGATGTACCAAGCAATATTAAGAAGGGAGGGAAGACAAAATTAAAAATAAGCCAAACCCTCAATGCAATGCTACTCAAAACTTTTAATGGGCAACAGCCGCCGTAATACTGTAGAGCCAACATGTTTCCTCAGGCGGACAAGCCATATTAAGCTTGTAATGCCTAATAAAAAAGGTGTTGGGCACGCTCCAGCTTGCTGCTCTGCAAACTACCTCAGGGGCGACCTTCGCGTATGCTCAGGATGCTGCCATACCCCTCATCGAATGTGCTTTCATCTCTGAAGGAGAAGGAAGGCCCAGCGTTCTGTATGCAATATGCATGGTCTTGACAAACCAGGAAGACCCAACTCTGGATGTTGCTGGCATACCCTTTTAGGCCCCATTGGGAAAACCTACAGCTGATCTTGTTTGCCAAAGCTTTTAGTCCATTTCAGGTAGGTTGAAACCGCAGAGACCAGGTCTAACCTACTCCACTCATCATCAGCTGTATCCGCCAGAAAGGCTGGGAGAATGACCTCCCAGTTCATACGAAATTATGTGGCCACCTAGGTAGAAAGCTCGGTATCGGCCTAAGGACTATCTTGTCTGGGAGCACCAAACAATATGGTTCTCTAGATGAGAAGGCGCACGACTCAGAGTCTCTTCTGGGCGAGGCCACGGCTAGTAAAAAACAAAAGTGTTAAAAGAAATAATGAACAAGAGAAAGCTTGATAAAACGGAGGAACCAGCAATGTTCCCAAGACTAGTGTTAAGTCCTCTTTTGGAAAAAACGAATTTAATGGAGGTCTGATTTCTATGGCTGCACCTAAAAAAAAAAAAAAAAAAAAAAAAAAAAATCAGATCACCAACGGATGTAGAGCATATCTTGTACATGACATAGCCGACAAGGCAGGGATTTGACCCTTCAGGGAATTATAAGCTAACCCTTGGAGACTACTCTGCAGAAACTCCAAAATGTTAGATACTGAAGGAAATCCAAGGTCCCAACCCCTTTCCATAGTATTTTCAGATTCGGTGATAGGTTACATTCGTTCTGCTGATCCTGTAACAATGTCATCAACTTTATCCTCCTGCAGTTCGGGTGTCAGGCCCCACTCTGCAGAAGGAGATTTTGACAAGGAGGCAGAGGGATTGGTGAGCCCAACTTTATCCTCCAAGCCAGAGGAAACCAAGCTCCTTGAGCCAGTAAGGTAGGATTACTATTGCTGTGACCCTTTCTCACTGAATCTTCAGCAGGATTTTTTGAGAGCCAACGGAAGTGGCGGGAACACATACACCAAGGGGAAGTTCCAAGATCTGGACAGAGCACTCTGACCTAATGCCTGTGGATGCTAGGTCCGGGTGAAGAAGCAAAGCAGTTGACAATTTTCCAATGCTATAAGATCTATCGAAGGCGTCCCCCAGATACTGAAGATCTTGCGTAGGTACTTGGGGTTGAGGCACCATTTGTTGTGATCCCCAAAGCCTTGACTCAAGCGATCTGCTAAAACATTGCCAGGCCCTGGGAGTTAAGATGCTGTAAGAGCCGAGATTCTTCTCTGTGCAGAGGAAGATTGACATGCCAACTGAAGACCCTGTGACTTCTTGTGCCCCCTTGATGAGACACATAAGCCACCGTAGTTTTGTTGTCCAAAAGAATCTTGACTGCTCGACCTCGCAACATAGTTTGTAACACTAAGAGCGCATCTGACAGCATCCAATCCCAGGAAATTTGAACTCTTCGCCCCACAAAAGGTACCATTGGCCTTGAACCTGCTGTCCCAGGCAGTGTGCCCTGCAGCCTGCCAGACTGGCATTGGTCGACACCACTATTGGTTCTGAGGCCTTCAACGGAACTCCACTGGAAAGATTGCGAGCTACTGACCACCAACCAGGGACCAGATTATCAGAATTGGCAGATGATCCCACTGAAGAAGAAAGTTGCATTAAAACCTCCTTCTGCGCCACCTGACCCACGGGACTACTGGACCTGTGGCTGATAAAACCCCCAGATACTGCATGGATTCCTTCAGCATCATAGAAGACCTGGCCATCACTGCTTTGTCTGAGACTGGATCCCCTGGACCTTCCTCTGAGGAAGAGAAACACGGTGCGATCCATGTTAAATTGTACTCCCAAATACTCCAACATTTGGGTCAGATGCATCTGGCTCTTCCGAAAGTTGATCAACCAACCGAAACGAGTTAGTGCTTTGCAGGTGAATTCACATGAACTAGAAGGAGCTCATTTGACCCAGAAGTAGCATGTCATCTAGATAATGAAATATTTGCACCCCCTTGACCCTGAGAGTCGCAACAACAGCAGACAGTAGCTTTAAAAAACGTCCTCAGAGTTGTGCGGAGACCGAATGGGAGAGATTAAAAATGAAAATGAAAGCCTTCCACGGAAGGCCTGAGAAAGTAATGGTGAGGTGCGTCTATAGAGATATGAAGATATGCATCCGTCAGATGGAATGACTTCACAACCAAAACGATCGTTTCCAATTAATTTTGAATGGTGGAACCTTAAATGTAAGAATTCAGGACTTTGGAGGTCAAAAACTGGTCTGAAACCCCCTGAAGCCTCTGGGCAAAAACAGAGGGGGAACATACTCTTTGACCCAATTCATGCCTTAGAACCAGAAGGTTTTGCATATACTGTACTCTTTTGCAAGGGTATAAAACTCACTGTAAAAGCGGAAATAAATTAGAAGTTTTTCATTCTGAACTAAGCATCAGAGTCTGATCACTTCATGGCATGCATGCTTTAATTTGCTAAAGGGGTAGATATAATAGTTTCAGAACTCCCCTATATATCCTTACAAACATTGCCTCCTTTCCAAATCCGTAGGAAGTCCAGTTTCTATGAACAAGGTCTGAGGGGGCCTTGTTCTGAACTCGAAACGATAACGTGATCGAATGATGGCTACAATCCAGGCATCATGTCATTTGTCCGCCCAAACCCCCCCCCTGAATGGGGCTAGTCTTGCTAGTACTTGAGGGGGTTAAGTGGATACAGCTTCAGAAGGACTTATTTGAAGCCTTAGGCGCTGTCCCCACTACTGCAATTTGTTGTGCGACCTGACACAAGCGAAGTCGCATGACAAGTCAAAACCCATGTATTTCAATGGTCCCCATCCTAATTGGTGCGACTTAAGTCGCAGCGACTCCAAAAAAAGTCAGTGTCACAGCAAAGTCGCAGTGTAAATCGCGCGACTCTGGGGATGCAGCAGTGGAAACAGCCCCAGGAGCTTTGTTGGCCCTGGGCTTGGAAGGTTGAACCAGCTCCTCTCCACTGTCTGAAAAACTGTCTGTAAGCCCTGGCCTCTCTGAATCCTTCTTTGGATCTCTTGTTAAACCGAAAGGGCTGCTGTGTCTTAAAGAGCCATTATCTTTGCTGTCATCTTGACCTGGTCGACAGCCACAACTCTACAGCAGTCTGCAAGGAGAACTGTCACTTCCCAGACTTTCATCCAAACCTCCATCCACCAGCTCTGTTACCCACACTCTAAGGCTGGATTCCTACCCATGCACTCCCAGCGCATCCCGGAGAACCACACCACAGAACGAAGTCCCATAGGAGACCATGACAAACGGACAGTAGTGCAAATCCACAAAAAGCACCAAAAACCATGCAGGTGCGAACCCAGCCCAAGTGCTGCTGCCACAGGAGTGAGTGCTACCGCCGGTCTGCAGGCTGCTGCCCAAACTATACGACCTTTTATGTCTGCGTTTACTTTGCGATCCATAGGATTCCTAAAAGAGACCAAATACCCCAGTGGAAGCGTAATGTGGTGGGCGAATATACGTAATGAAGCATCCACCTTAGGAGTAGTGTCTCAAGGGGTACAGCTTCGATACTCCATTATGCACATTGAGCTTCTTCTCAGGCCCCCCCCACTCATCGTCAATTACTTTTTTAATTTCAGAAATGAAATGGGAAGGAGGGCAACGATCTCTTTAAATATGGGAAGTATCTTTGCTGTTTATTTGGAGGCAAAAATTCTTTCCTTAACAGCCTCCACTAAGGGGTGAACCAGTGCAAAAATCAAATGTATGCGATTCTGAGACCATCTCAGCCTTAGATGGATCCGAATCGCTAGAGTTAAAACGCACTGAAAACACATGATCTGAATCTGCAGATGGTGAAAATACAGCAGGATGAGGATTCCTTTGAAACACTCTTTAACCCTTCCTTGACTGCATGCTTAATGTAGGATTTACCTGGCGTGCTTTCGCATCATTGTCCTGAGCCGTCTGATGTCTTGACGTCTCTTGGCTTGGGTCCGAGCGACTGAAGTGAGGTAAGAGCGAGGGAGATCTGGAATGCTGTGACAACAGGCATCTATCCAGCTGTATGCGACTCTGCAATTTGTCATGTCTAGTCCCTTCTTTCCTCTTTTGAGACTGGAATGCTGATTTGGAACCTCTTTGCGGAAGTTTATCTCGCAGTGGGCCCTTCTCTCTGTAAAACAGAGGATGTGCTTTTTTTTAAAAAAAAAATAAACAAACAATAAATAAATAACTACAATTAAAATAAACTTCTCCATCCAATATCTTCAGTGCTTAAGGCAGCTAGGCAGGCAGGCAGGCATAATTCCCCAGTACTAGAAGGTACAGGATAATAAAAATACTCTGACAGACAATTAACAGCAGAAAGTACCTGGAAGTAAGTTTACCAGAGCAGAGAAGCAGATTGACCAGCTGGAGGCTGAGATTAGCCTAGAGAGGACAGAATCAGCAATCAGCAGTGGGCATTCTGGTGTTTGCTAGACAACCCAAAGAGGAAGCTACCTCTGACCTCACCTGCGCAACCTTGAGCTTCCTGAAAGGAGTACATGTGGAGGAGGTGAACCCAAACCATGAACACACAAAAACATGGAAGGAGAGAGTGCCAGCACCTGCCTAACGAAGGTATATACAGTCATTTATACTGTCAGTGACCTTTGCCAGTAATACACAGTCATTTATACTGTACCATACAATCCCAGCACCATGCAAACTCACCTCCTCAGGAGATTTACAGCCTATATGGGGGGGGGGTCTTCTGAATCGGGAGAGGCTTAACCCGACAGGATGGATGGATGGATGAAGAAGAGAAAAAATAAATTAAATAAATAAAAATAAACTTTAAAAGGCATCCGGAATGAGGATGAAAAAAGAACACTGGTGTGGGCAGCCAGCCGCCCTTTATGGGCTAGAAAAGTGGTGGTCCTGGAGGGGTCAGAGGGGGCGGAGCTGACCCATAGTAGGCTGACATGGGGAGGTCCAGGAAATATATATATATATATATATATATACAACACCTGGAATGCATATATATACACAATACACTGTAAGTGCAGCTAACTCACTGACTATCCTGCCTAATCTATCTAACTCAAATGAAATGACACTGTCTCTCTCTCTCTGCACACCGGAACACACTACACAGGGCTGCTGTGCAGGCGGCCTTATATAGTGTGGGGCGTGTTCTAAACCCCCTGAACCATAATTGGCCAAAGCCACCGTGGATTTGGCCAATTACAGCTCTCTCTACTGACGGCACTGTGATTGGTCAAGCATGCGGGTCATAGTGCATGCTTGGCCAATCATCAGCCAGCAATGCACTGCAATGCCACAGTGAATTATGGGCCGTGACGCGCCACACGAATTTGGCGCGAACAGCCCATATCGTTCGTAATTCGGAGAACAATCGAACAGACGATGTTCGAGATGAACATGGGTTCGACTTGAACGCAAAGCTCATCCCTACTGAGGAGTCCCCTGAACTGTTTGACTACAGTGTTGGGTACATGCTCCAGGAGGATGCCCAGCGTTTTGAAGACTCCAATGATGGAACTCAGCTAGAGGAAGGCAGTAACGTTATCCCAGACAGAGGGGTTGCCCAAGAAGGACAGCAATCTGGCAGTCATGTTTCCCCAGCTGCAGCATACTGCCAGGTTTGCTCCAATGATCAAGAGGGAGGGGATGATGAGGTCACTGATTCCATGTGGGTGCCTGATAGGAGAGAGGAGGAGGCACATCACCAAGAAGGCAGAATGCCCTCCAGGGGCCAGCTTAAGGGCAGCACACCAACTGCATCACACCGCAGAGCTCCGCATGTGCAGGCCGCTGCTGGCTCTGCGCGTTATTCCAAAAGTTCTTTGGTGTGGGCCTTTTTTGGCCAAAACATCACCCACTTGGGCACCACATGCTTGATCAGACATATGTTGACCTGCCATGCATTTTATTGGCAAGCGTACCTAAAAGACCCACACCAAAGAACAAAGAGGACCTCTCCTTGCTCCTCATCTCCAATCCCACTATACCTTTAGTCCTCTCTGAGACTTGCACTGAGAGGAATGGAGGTGTAGAATTAGGTGTGTCACAGCCAAGTACTTGTGGGCAATCTGCTATCGGTACACTGACGTCAGATTGTATCAGGCAAACTTCCCTGCCCCAGCTGCTGCACCGCTGAAAGAAGTTCGCTTCCAGCCATCCACATGCCCAGCATTTGAATGCTAGCTTGGCTAAATTGCTAGCACTTAAACTGCTGCTTTTTCAATTGGTAGACTCTGCCCCCTTCCGTGAGTTTGTGGAATGTGTGGTTCCTCAGTGGCAGGTTCCCAAACGCCACCTTTTCTCACGGAAGGCGATTCCGGCTCTCTAACGGCATGTGGAAGGCAATTTCTTGGCCTCGCTGGACAGGGCGGTCAGCGGTAAGGTGCATATTACCGCTGACTCATGTCCAGCAGGCATGGACGGGGACGTTACCTATCTTTCACGGCGCATTGGGTGACTCTGCTGGAAGCCGGGAAGGATGCAGGACAAGGTGCAGTAGTGTTGGAGGTTGTTCCACCACCACGCCTCCAAAATGCCACTACTAATGATTGTGACACACCTCTCTCCTCCACCTCCTCCTTATCTTCCTCCATGGCCTCTTCCTGTGCTTTGTCCTCGGTGCTCCGTTGGCATTCAAGGGGCTACGCAAGTATGCAGGCTAAAATATGCCATGCGGTGCTTGAGCTGGTGTGCTTGGGGGACAGGAGCCACACTGGGGCAGATATTCTGTCAGCTCTGCAGGGGCAGGCTCAGAGGTGGTTGACGCCACGCCAGATTAAGGCAGGAATGGTGGTTTGCGACAATGGCACCAACCTCCTCTCCACCCTCTAACAGGCACAACTGACCCATGTGCCCTGTTTGGCTCACGTCCTTAACCTGGTGGTGCAGCGGTTCTTGGGCAGGTACCCGGGCTTACAGGATGTCCTGAAGCAGGCCAGGAAAGTCTGTGTGCATTTCCGCCGGTCATATAATGCCAGTGCTCGGCTGGCTGATCTCCAAAAGGAATTTAACCTGCCCAGGAACCGCCTAATCTGTGACATCCCACCAGGTGGAACTCAATGTTGGCCATGCTGCAGCGGCTGCACCCACAGCAGAGAGCCATCAATGAGTACCTGTGCGACTATGGCACCAGGACAGGGTCAGGGGGGCTTGTTTTTTTTCCCCATGCCAGTGGGCCATGATCAGGGATGCGTGCACTGTCCTGTCACCATTTGAGGAGGCCACGAGGATGGTGAGCAGTGACAGTGCATGCATCAGTGACACTGTCCCCCTTGTCCACTTGTTGGAGCACACGCTGCATGGAATAATGGGCAGGGTACTTGAAGCAGAACAGAGGCAGGAAGAGGAGGACTTCCTTAGCTCTCAAGGCCCCCTTTATCCAGACAGTGTTCCTGCGTGCCCGCCGATCACACAGGAAGAGGAGGACTTCCTTAGCTCTCAAGGCCCCCCTTTATCCAGACAGTGTTCCTGCGTGCCCGCCGATCACACAGGAAGAGGAGGACGAGGATTGTGTCAGCATGAAGGTGGAGCCTGCATCAGCAGCAGTCTTTAAGGGATCATTTACAGTCTCAAGAAACCCATGGACTTGTACATGGCTGGGGGGAGGTGGCTACGGATCATGTCGTCCTTAGTGACCCAGAGGACTCCGGACGGAATGCCTCAGCAAACCTACACTGCATGGCCTCCCTGATCCTGTAAAGCCTGCGGAAGGATCCTCGTATTCGTGGTATCAAGGAGGGGGATCATTACTGGCTGGCAACCCTCCTTGATCCACGTTACAAGGGTAAGGTTGCAGACCTTATCTTGCCATCGCAGAGGGAGCAGAGGATGAAACATCTTCGGGAGGCCTTGCAGAAAGGTCTGTGCAATGCGTTCCCAGAGACTGAGAGGTTACAAACTCCTGTTCCTGGACAACATGTTTCTGAGGCTAGGGTCAGTCAAAGAAGGAGCGGTGGAGAAGGTGGCTGTCTGACCGATGCCTTCAGACAATTTTTTAGTCCGCAGCCCCAAGGTATGATCGGTTCCAGCAACCATCGCCATTGTCTGTTTTACATGGTGCAGGAATACCTAGGGGCAAGATCTGACTTGGACACATTTCCCACCGAAAATCCTCTGGGTTACTGAGTCTTGAGGATGGATCACTGGCCAGAGCTTGCACAGTATGCAATTGAGCTACTGGCCTGTCCTGCATCCAGCGTTCTTTCGGAACACACATTCAGTGCTGCTGGAGGCTTTGTAACCGATCACAGGGTGTGTCTGTCCACCAACTCGGTCGATCGACTGACCTTCATAAAAATGAATCAGTCTTGGATCACCACCAGATACCAAGCACCTGATGCTGATGTAACCGAATATTTTTTTTTTTAAATGTCAGATCCCTTCAAAACTGCCTATGCTGATGCTGAGTGACTATCCTGTTATGCTGAGTGACTATCCTCTTCCTCCTCAATGATCATGCTGATAGCTTGGAAGAATATTTTTGGTTCTGGGCGAAGCCACCAGTGGCTAAGGCCCAATTTTTCAGCCCCTGTTTAACAGGGTACAGGGGCATGTAATTAGAATTTTTGATGCAATATTATGCAGGAGGGTTTGTTGCTGCACTCAACTAGAGTATCTGTGAGGGGTTGCAGTGTTGTGGCACCAGTGCCTTATGGGGCGTACACACGGTCGGACTTTTCAGCTACAAAAGTCCGACAGCCTGTCCGACAGACTTTCAACAGACTTTTGACAGACTTTTGGCAGACTTTCTAACGACCGGACTTGCCTACACATGATCACACCAAAGTCCGACGGATTCGTACGTGATGACGTACACCAGACTAAAATAAGGAAGTTGATAGCCAGTAGCCAATAGCTGTCCTAGCGTCGGTTTTTGTCCGTCGGACTAGCATACAGACAAGCGGATTTCTGGGTCCGGCTGAGTTACGACGTAAAGATTTGAAGCAAGTTCCAAATCTAAAGTCCGTCAGATTTGCGACTGGAAAAGTCTGCTGAAAGTCCGGGGAAGCCCACACATGATCGGATTGTCCGCCGGATTTGGTCCGTCGGCGTCCGTCTGACTTTTGTAGCCGAAAAGTCAGACCGTGTATACGCCCCATAAGGCCCAATTTTTCTGCCCCTGTTCAACAGGTGCATGTAATTGCAATTCTTGATCTAATATTTCACAGCAGGGCCCTGTGAGGGCTTACAGTGTTGTGCCAACACCATACTCAATCTGCTGAGTATATAGGGCAGGACCCTACTTTCAAACATCCAACTTACAAACGACTCCTACTTGCAAACGGAAGGAGACAACAGGAAGTGAGATGAAATCTACCCCTAGGAAGGGAAATTCTCTCCTGTAAGAGTTAATATGGGAAAAATGTGTCTCCTCTCCACTAATGCTTTATCACCAATCCTTGTTTCACTAAAAACCCCAAATTGTCAAAAAACATTTGCCATTGGGACATAAAGTGAGGTGAAATCTTCTGAAGAGGTGCACAGACAGCGAAACAAATGTCACAGGAGTGATAACCCTTCCCTATGTTTTCAAAAAAGCTTAAAAATAGATGTTTTAGCTGGAGCTACACTTTAAAATTGTACCAGTTCAAAATTACAAACAGATTCTACTTAACAACAAACCTACAGTCCCTGTCTTGTTTGCACTGCCTGTATACTGCTGTTCAGAGTTAGGGGGCCCCACGCCTTTCCTTTTTTTAATTTGGGTGCGGGGTTCCCCTTAATATCCATACAAGACCCAAAGGGCCTGGTAATGGACTGGGGGGTACCCATGCTGTTTTTCTCACTGATTTTCATCCATATTGCCAGGACACGACATTACATTAAAGCCGCAAGCAGTTTTAAATGACTTTTTTTCCTTTAAAAAAGACATTTTGTGCAGGGACTGTTCTAGGCACGGGAAACACGCTCCACTTTACAGGCATACTATAGACACCCCCCAGGTACGATATTTAAAGCAATATTTCACTTTTTTTTCACATTAAGCATCATTAAAATCACTGCTCCCGAAAAATGACGTTTTTAAAACTTTTTTTGCATTGATCCATGTCCCCAGGTCCCCAAACCCCTTTTTAGGACAATAACTTGCAAATTAGCTTTTAAAATTAGCACTTTTGATTTCGAACGTTCAAGTCCCATAGACTTCAATGGGGTTCTAAAGTTCGCGAAAATTTTTGGTCCGTTCGCAGGTTCTGGTGCGAATCGAACCGGGGGGTGTTTGGCTCATCCCTAGTGGTCACCAGTGGATCTCTCCAATAAGGACACAGGGGGTAAAAAAAACAGAAGTTATAACCTTCATCCATAAATCAAGCAAATAAATGGGTTTGGCTGGAGCCGGTCTCTAACTACAGCACTTGTATTGAGTGACTGTTCAGAATTGCAAAAATTTTAGTCAATGTTCTATCATTGTAACAATATAGTGAAAGAGAAAATAGGACAACACTTGCTCTAAAAAAAAAAGACATTATAGGAATGGTGAAATTTGGAACCCGACTAACATTTACAAACCGCCTTCCCTGATAAATAAATCTTACAAAATCTCAATGTGTAAACACAATTTGAATTAATGTTTGCCATTAAAAATGGAAACTTGAACCCTTCTGTAAACAGTGGCATGTATGACCCATCCGGACTGTACTTACTGCACATATATAACATTTCCATCTACTCTCTCCGCCAGATTTAGCATATCAATAGATGTCAGGAAGGGGCTCAGTGATATTGTTTTGGTGTTCCCTAGATGTTAATCTTATTCTGATATTCAGTACTGTGTACCTTGTAGGGTGCTAATATGATATCTGGAAGTCTTCTACTTAATACTCCCTGTTTTGTTGTTTTTGCTTTCTAAAATTCCTTATTGCTCTTCTATCAAGAGTTATGTATGTACAAACTACTGATTAATGTATTTACTATACCTATTTTTGCTCATGTATGTAATAAGTATAGCTCTCTTTTTCTAATTCAAATAAAAATTTATAGCAAAAAAAAAAATACTATTTTTTTTCAAACCCAACTGAAAATTGTAACAGACAACCTAAGAAGATCTGTTTCATTTTATTTCAAGAATACATGAACAAAGAACACCTCAATGTATGCATGGGGTGGTTATATGCTAAAAAAAAGGTCCTGAGTATTCAATTAATATACGGATCTCTAAAAAAAAAACACATTTAATCCCACTTGTAGGGCATTAAAGGGCAAGTGAAATAAAGAAAAATAATTTAAATTCAGGGAACATTACAGCCCCTTTCTCTATAACTTTCTGGTAAGACATCTATACTGTTTGGGTTGAGATTAGGTAAAATAAAACTTGCATGTACAAAAAAAGACGGACAGAAATGGTGAAATTTGGAACTCAGAAAAAAAAACTTTTGATGTTGAATTGTTTAACCACTTGAAGACCAGACCTTCTCTGTAACTTTTTGTTTCAAATTTTAAATTAGTATTTTTTTCTAGAAAATTACTTAAAACCCCCAAACATCAGGGAACAATAAAAAAAAAAAAAATTTTCTGTATAACTTTGTGGTAAGACATCTGTATGGTTAGGGTTGAAATTAGGAAAAAAAACTTGCAAGTACAAAAAAGACGGACAGGAATGGAGAAATTTGGAACGCAGAAAATAAACACTGTGTGAAGTTAAATTGTTTATTAACATGTAACTACTAATCTATATTCTATCAGACAATTTAATGGTTTAATTTTATTTCAAGGGAACATGAAGAAAGAAGATCCGAATGCATTTTTTTTAGGTTGGTTAAATTATAAAAATAAAATATTGCAAAACAATGTGGATATTTAATCAATATATGGATCTCTAAGCAAAAGAAAATAATTTAATCCCACTTGTAGGGCAGTAACAGGCAAGTGAAATAAAGAAAAAAATATTTAAATTCAGGGGACATTAAAACCTTTGTCTGGGGTGAAATTGGGAAAACACTTGGAAGTACAAAAAGACAGAGAACTTTTGATGGTGAACATGCAGTTGCTAATATACAATCTAACAGACAACTTAAGATGGAACTGTTTAATGTTATTTCAAGGGTACGTGAAGAAAGAACATCTGAATATAATGCATGAGGCTGGTTGAATTCTAAAAACAAAATATTGCAAAAATAATGTGGATATTCAATCAATATATATGGATCTCTAATCAAAAGAAAATAATCGAATCCCACTTGTAGAGCCACAGGCGAAGTGAAAAAAGAGAAAAATAATTTAAATAATTTACATTTAGGGAACATTAAAAACAAAAAAGTTTTCTTTTTAACTTTCTGCTAAGATTTCTGTATTGTTAGGTTGTCATTGTAACATATGGTGAAAAATGAAAAACTTTTGATTTTTGAATTGCATTTAACATGCAACTGCTAATCTACCATCTAACAGACATCCTAAGATGGAGCTGTTTAATTTTATTTCAAGGGGACATGAAGATAGAAAATCTGAATATAATGTATGAGGCTGGTTGGGTTCTAAAATCAAAATATTGCAAAATAATGTGGATATTCAATCAATCTATTGATCTCTTTACAAAAGAAAATAATCTAATCCCATATGAAGGACCACAACAGGCAAGTGGAAAAAGGAAAAAATAATGTAAATCATTTTAATTCAGGGAACAATTAAAACAAAAAGGTTTAGTTTTCTTTTCTACTTAACTTTCTGCTATGACATCTGTATTGTTAGGTTGTCATTGTAAAATATGGTGAAAGTGAAAATGAGGAAAATACGAAAATAAAAAAAAAGACAGACAGGAATAGCAAAATTTACAGGAATGGCAAAAATTAGAACAACCTAAGATGAAACTGTTTAATTTACTTTTGACGGTACATGAAGAATGAACATCTGAATGTAAAGCATGAGGTTGAAATATTTTTAAAATAAAATATTGTAAAATAATGGGGATATTCAATCAATATATCCATCTCTAAAATAAAAGGCCCTTTAGAATATTAAAAAGTTTTTACTATTCCATTTCCTGCTAAATACATCTCCTCAATCAGAGAAAAATCCCAGCTTTTTAAAGCATAAAACTATCAGGTCTATAGATCTTTGGGGTTCTGTATGACTTACCTTAAACAATGAAGATATAAGATGTCTCCAAGTTGGTATCACTGAGGAAGTCTATATGGTCTTCTCCAAAGCTATTCCGGTGGGAAGTGGTCAATGGAGAAAATAAATCACTTTTGCTACAAGCAAAATGAGATTCATTGAGTAAGGAATGGAGGTCTATATGTGTGTCTGGAGACTTTGGGTTGAGCTCTAGGAGGGTGTGGCCAATAGGTCCATAAGAATGGGGTTTGTTTATACTGTTCCAGTGTGTTGAGGGCGGGAAAGTTACCCTGAAACTAATTTCAAATGATTTAATTAGGGAAACCAGTTTCTAGGTGCTGAGATTTCTAAAGGTAATGTATAAAATGTCTTAGTATTCTAACCAATAGTATATTTTATATAATATATAATGGATCATTATTTGCAGTAAATATTATGCAATTGAGTATTTCATTTAATAAAATAATAATAACATTAAAAATAAATATACATACAGTGTATATGTGTGTGTGTGTGTATATATATATATATATATATATATATATATATATATATATATATATATATATATATATATATATATATATATAATCTCAAAATTCAACATTAAACTCTATCCACCTCGGAAACTATAAAGTAGGTAATATACCGTATATCAATTGGCTTCCTAAACCATGTTGGGATATCTAGGTGTAAATGGGTCCTGGGACTTACTGGTTACTTTTCAAAGTCTTAAACAAAGATGCTCAAAACTCTCTAAAAGACTCTTGTGGTGTCCATGAATCTTATACAAGCAGTGGGTGGACATGGGGAAATTTGCTCATCCACACAGTTAGTATGAGGAGTCTCCACTGTTTTTTTTGCCACTGATAGAAGTTTGGAGAAACTAGTTCTTTGGTAAATATTTCACTGATAATTAGTGGAAAGGAGCACACATGTGGTTTACTATTTGTGGAGATTGATTGAGCTAAAAAAAAATGGCCTCCAATAGAGGGAGATACACAGGAAGCATGCAGTAGACATTTATGGTACAATGCTCTATATATGTGTCATTCATCACTACTGCGAGATATGTGTTCAACCAGGCTCACTGATAAGGCAGTATGGCCGACCCTCCTGTACTGGGACTCAGCCTCATCAGTTCATAACAGGGGCATTTACTAGCAGGAGGGATGGCTGTACTGCCTTATTGCAGACACCGATTCTCTTCTGCCTTCCCCAACATTGCTGAACTTCCCTCCTCTAATCTCCCGCCGGCTGTTGGGGGGAGGGGAGTGTTAGGGGAGTTGATGACAGTTTTTTTTTTATCTTTCTGTGCATGAATAATATGAATAATATGTTCTAGGGTAGCTTTTTATATGTAATCAGTCATCATTATATGTAATCAGTGAATCAGATAGAGGTTTGCATTTTTTTTGTTTTGTTATTAAAAGTTTAGATTGCCTTTTGAGGTGCACTTTAAGCAATGTCATTGTCCAGTAAAGTCAGTATTTGTAGGGAAAAAGAATAGATTTATCTATTAATATGGGTTTAAATGAGATATGGACCTAAGTATGGATGTGTGAAGAAATTTTTTACAAGACCAACAACTGTCTCTGAAAAAAGACAAAGGCTCTCCTGTTCCTTGATTATTATGTGAAAGCCAAATGTTGTGCATCATAATTAGGGTCACCCTTTGTTCTCAGACGCAGGTGAATAGGTGGAAGCCACCATACTGAAAGCACACTATACTAACCGGTCTTTCCTATTAACAAATGTCAGTTGTCCTTCACTCACACTAAATTCTCCAACGCAGTGACAAAAGGATACTGCAAAGTCAGCCATTTATAGTGTTTGGGCTGAAACTTTACTGAGACCCAACATTGGCCAACATCTTTCACCTGACTAGAGGTCAAGTATATGAATATTGCCTGAGCCAACGATCCCTCAAGTAATGCATTGGGGGACATTTGGTGGGAGGAATTCAAACCAAACATCCTTAGTTCAGATCTTCTCTAAACAGTCAAACAGAGTGTTTGCAGTTTAAACTTATGCTCAGACCTAACATTTGGCACTACCCTACCTATCATATAGAGTTTTGCCAATGCAATAATTGTTTTGTTTCTGAAGCATATCCTTTCTAGGGTCATCTAACATCTTTATGATGCTTTGATCCATAATTTAAAAAAATATTGTAGATAAGCAATCACATCAAGATTTTCTAAGATTTCTAGGACACGATTCTTGTACAATTCCCCAGAGTGCATACATCGTCTGTCTTTTAATTATCAGGTGAACAAAAGGACCTATGCAATTTCCACCTCAACTCCTAGAGTAAGTGAAGTTATCTCATCAGGCAGAAGACACGAGGCAGCACTTGCGGTAGCTCCGGAATGGACATTATTTCCTCTGTAGGCCATTTGTATTACAGTACTCCTTGTATGGTTTTCTGAAAGCATTTATGCTTTCCATGGCACATGAAGAGATTTTAGAAGGTCCATGGCCAAGCACCTTGGAGGCATTGAGGGCCAACAAGTCCCAGAACATTTGCCTGGCTTTAAGAGAACTTTCTTCACTTTTCCGGTGCCAAGGCCAGATTTTTTTGACTTGCCACAATGCAAAGTCTCTGTACATTGGGTCACGACCCTCTGCTCCTTTGCAAGGGAATGATCCAGTCATAGATGTGCAAATCATGACACCAAAGGCTCATACTGTACATCAATGCTGGAGCCTAGAAGTAATTGTTCTTGTTTCAGGTTACACAGTTCAAGCCATGTAGGGTATGAACCAGAACATGGATGGCGCTTCCATTCCCTGGAGCCTTACCAGGCCAAAATCTTCCACTTTGATATTACATTCAATGTCCATCTTGAGGTCATGGTGGACCATCCCTTTGCTGTGCATGCATTCCAACACCCTCACTATGTGAGGAATGCTGTGCTTTACGGTCTTCATTTAAACCAACCTATAAAAAAAAAAACTAGACATGGAAAAAATGTATTCAAACAAGAAGCCTATTTCATCCATCATACAGGGACATAACATATTAGCTCAATACACTCAAAAGGATGCTTAAGGTAAACTTGTTGGTATACAAATATGAGTAACCATTGATGGTGCAAGATCCAGGACCATCACCCTTAACCTTGCTTCACAGCTGAGAAAGTTACCTAAAATCAAGCCTATCACTTTGCAGTATCCCAACTCACTGTAATGAGTGGGGAGTCCTTAAGCCTAAAAAAATATTTGAAAGAGATTAAATCTTTTAAACAAAGTTTTTTTTTATAATAAAAAAAAAAAAAAAAACAAAACTTACGTTTTACTTTATTAGAGAATAAAGAGTTCCAGCTGTCGCCACCTCCTGGGCAAACACATAGGGGTTTATTTACTAAAGGGCAATCCACTTTGCACTACAAGTGCACTTGAAAGTGCAGCCGCTGTAGATCTGAAGGGGACATGCAAGGGAAACAAAAAACAGCATTTTTGCTTGCACATGATTGGATGATATAAATCAGCAGAGCCTCCCCTCATTTCAGATATTCCCCTGAGATCTACAGCAACTGAACTTTGCCTTTAGTAAATCAACCCCATAGTCTCTGCTTGTATGAAAGGCAACTTTATGGGTCCTGATAATGTTGGGATGGCTGCTGAGGCCCATATTCTACCAGAAGTTGTCCATTGGAACTTTCTCCTTCCTAAGCAGCTGCAAAGTCACTGACCTGTCAAACTGAGAGAGAAGATAATTAGTAACACAATCCAAATGCAGAAGCTTGCTAAAAGCCCAATGAAGTGTGCCAACCAGCGACATACACATACATTGCTAGGCTTCAAGTGGTTATACTGAGATGGCACCATTTTCAAAAATCAAAAGCATTCAAACACACCAATTGAATGCTTTTAAGGACAGGAGGGATTGGGGGTCTTATAGACCCCAGATCTCTCCATAAAGAGTACCTGTCACAAAAGTAGAGTGGGAATTATCGCTTTATCTCTGGAGTTAATCCCCTTTTTAATGCATGCCAATATTCTGGTTGCTGCAGCTTAGCATTGCTGGGCCTATCTACTAGGACCCCCGGGTCCTTTTCCATCCTTGATTCCCCCAGAGGTTCTCCCCCCAGTGAGTAGATTGCATTCATATTTTTACCACCCAAATACATTATTTTACCACATTAAACCTCATTTGCCATGTAGTTGCCCACCCCATTAATTTGTTCAGATCTACTTGCAGAGAAGTTATTGCCCTGCTTAGCATCGTCCGCAAATACAGAGAGATTGTACTGTTTACCCCATCCTCCAGGTTGTTTATGAACAAATAAATAGGATTGGTCCCAGGACAGAATCCTGGGGGACCCCACTACCCACCCCTGACCATTCCATGTACAACCCATTTATCACCACCCTCTGAACTCACCCTTGTAGCCAGTTTTCAATCCATGTACCCTATAGTCCATGCCAACGGACCTTACTCTGTACAGTAAATGTTTATAGGGAACTGTGTCAAATGCTCTTGCAAAATCCAGATACACCACGTCTACGGGCTTTCCTTTATCTAGATAGAAGGAGAGGGAAGGTTGAGAAGAGAGAGGGGTGAGAGGGGAAAGGAGAGAGAGAAGGGAGAGAAGAGAGAGAGGAGAGAGGAGAAAGACACAACATGCTTTATTTTCTTGGATTTTTCTTTTCAGTTTGGTTTTATTGTCATCAGGCATATGTTTTTGTTTTTGTAAAAAGCCTTACAGTTTGATTTTTTTCAGATTTTTTTATGCTATAAAGGAAAAAAAGCTTGTTTTGTTTTTTTGTTACTTTTAAAAGCCTTAACAATGATTTTTTAATTTGATATATTGTTTATTTTTCCTATTGTCTGCCTGGGAGGGTCACCTGCACTATTGTTCATTGTATGTTTACTGTTTGTAGTCTATCCCATCACCATTGTCCACCATATCTCCTGTCTATTGTCTATTGGGTGTAGACTCTCATTATTCAGGGCAGATACCATTGTTATTATAAAGTTTGTGTCTGAAATCCTGTGTACGGAATATTCCAGTACATGGATCACAATCAGGCTGATTCAGCAGGGACCGCCTGGGTTTTCAATCCATGTAAGGGCAGGCTGATTGTACCTAAGTCGATCTATACCCAAGTCGATCTATCGATTGTCTTGGGTGGAACCAGCCTGTTGGATTTTTCTACATATAATTACTGCCTTTATATGAATAAGGTATCATTATTATTATTATTATTATTTTTATACAGTATTTATATAGCGCCAACAGTGTACATAGTGCTTTACATTAACAGGGAGACAATACCATTACAATACAATAAAATACAAGAGGATTACGAGGCCCAGAAGAGCTTACAATCTAATATGGTGGGGCAGGTGGTACAAAAAGGTTGTAACTGTGGGGAATGAGCTGATGGAAGTGGTAAAAGATTAGTTGGAGAAATGATAGGCTTCCCTAAGGAGATAAGTTTTCAGGGATTGCCTGCAGGAGTAGGAGATAGCCAGACAGATTGGAGGAGGAGACAAGAGAGCTTGAGAGTAGGAGGTCTTGAAAGGAGCGGAGAGGGCGATTTGGGTGATATTTGGAGACATGATTGGTGATGTAGCTCGGGGCAGAGTTGTGAATGGCTTTGTATGTTGTGGTTAGTATTTTGAATTTAATTTGGGAGATTGGGAGCCAGCGTAGGGATTGGTGGAGAGGGTTGGAAGACACTGAGTGGTTGGTAAGGTGGATAAGTCTGCCAGCAGCATTCATGACAGACTGAAGGGTGGATAGCCTATGGAGAGGTAGGCCAATGAGAATGGAGTTGCATTAGTCAAGGCGAGAGATAACAAGGGAGTAGGGATCGGCCGAACACCTCCCCGTTCAGTTCGCAGCAGAACATCTCAAACAGGCAAAAAGTTCCAGCGAACATGCAAACTCTATTAAAGTCTATGGGACACGAAACATGAAAAATAAAAAGTCCTAATTTTAAAGGCTAATATGCAAGTTATTGCCACACAAAGTGTATGGAGACCCGGGTACTGCCCTGGGGGACATGTATCAATGCAAGAAAAAGTTTTTAAAACAATTGTTTTTTTTAAGGAGCAGTGATTTTAAAGATGCCTAAAGTGAAACAATAAAAATGAAAAATTCCTTTAAATACCGTCCCTTGAGGGTCCCCTTAGTCTGCCTGTAAAATGGCGCATCTGTTCAATGTATAGAACATGCCACAGCAACCCTGAGCTGTGGTTGTCGGGGTCTGTGGACAGTGGCCTTATTGGATCCCACCCCCCCCATGTGAGTGGGTATCAGGTACAGCATACCATTACCCATTCACCAAAAAGTGTCAAAAAACAAAAACCACAAGACACAGTTTTTGACAAATCCTTTATTAAAAAATAAAAATAAAAAAATGTCCCTCAATGTAATCCATCGTCAATCAGGACACCCGAAAGACCTGAAAAATAGAAAAAAAACCCACTCCACCTCCTGGGACGCCTCCCAGCCAACTGCCCGCTGTGCACTTTGACAGTTCTTATATAGGCAGGGGGTGGGGCGAACAGGCTATGTCACCCGGTGGTACCGCCCCCTTTGACATCACGTGATGTCCAAAAATATTACTATTAGTATACAGTTGTTATAATAATTGATTAACTATGTTGTCCAATTTTCCAATTGTTGCACCTATAGAAAAATTATTATCATTATACAGGATTTATATAGCGCCAACAGTTTGCACAGCTCTTTACAATTCCGTCCTTCTTTATTATTATATGTATTATTGTTATTATATTGAAACTATATTTAAAGATATTGCTTAGACATATGTCCAGAATTAATTTCAAGAACAGCGCCCTAGAGCCCCCCCGTGTTGGCCTTGGACTTCAGGCTGAAGCCCCTGGTCTTTTTGCCACCTAGCAACGCCCCCTGAACAGGGGTGAGAATGGAGGAGGAGGAGGAATGAAACTGGGGGAGAAGGAGGAAGAGGAACAGAAGTGGCACTGAAAGAGGAGGACTAAGAATGGAGGACTGAGAATAGAAGAGGTTGAGTGAAAATAGAGGAGGAGGAGGAGAACTAAGAATAAAGGAGGAGGAAGAGAATTGAGAATGGATGAGGAGGTAGAATGGAGGATGAGGAGTACGAATAGAGGGGGGGGAGTTGTGGAGTTATCTTAGTCAGTGAGGCCTAACTTGAAGGCACATACTGGAGTATAAGAGATCAGACAAAACACCAATATATGATGAAAAAGTCTTATTAATTTATTACAGATTTGACATAAGTATATAAAAGATATATATATAAAAGAGAAAAGATGCAAGGTGTTCAGTCTTTGGTCATCTGTCAGATGTTTGTGACGGTTGATAAGATGCTGGTGACAATAAGGTGGTGGCGACAATCAGTGGTGATGTTTGGTAGCTTCTGGGTCTTTTGCTGGAATTTCTCCTTGTCTGGATATATTCTTCATTTCTACGTTGATGATGTAATGTCTGGAGACTTGGCACTGATGTTTGTTGCCCCGGGTTGTGACACTCGGAAGTAGTAAAAATAAGTAGAAAGAGCAGAGGTTAGCTTCAGTAACTATCTTATAAAGTCATCAGTACAAAAAAATCACCAGTGATTATTGTAAAGTCATACAAAGATATACGGTATCAAGGTAGACAAGTAAATACCACCATCGTAAGGCACACCTTTCCATGACAAGGAATGAGAATGGAGGAGGAATGAGAATGCAGATGGAGGAGTGAGAAAAAAGATGGAGAAAGAGGAGCAATTTGTCCAGAAATGAATGAGGAGGAGAAGTATTGAGAATGGAGATGGAAGAGTGAGAATGAACATGGGGAGGGAGAAGGATTTAGAACAGAGATGAAGGAGGTGGAGAAGTATGGAGAAGGAAGAGCAAGAATGGAGATGGAAGCGGGAGAATGAAGATGGGGAGGAGGAGGAGGAATTACAATAGAGATGAAGGAGGAGGAGGAGGAAAGTATCGAGAATGGAGATGGAAGAGTGGGAATGGGATGGAAGAGTGGGAATGGAGAAGAGGAGGAGTGAGAAAGGAGATAAAGGATGAGGAGTGAAAATGAAGATGGAGATGTAGGAGGAGTTAGAATAGAGATGGAGGAGGAGAAATATTATGAATGGAGATGATGGAAGAGGATACTATTTTTGGGGACCTTTGGAGGGGGGTCTGCAAACTTTTTTGTTAAATAGCAAAGGAAATGGCAATGTAACACAGTTTTCCTTTTGTGAATATTAGTCAAATTGATTTTTTTGAATTTGTGAATGTTACTCAAGACAGGCCCCCCATGCTGTTTGTTTTTTTCTTTGTTTTTTTTTTTAAACCCTTTGCCCAATAGCCCAGAAAATGGCCATTTTTAATTTGACAGATTCTGCTTCCATTGATTTCAATGGGGTTCAGGTTTTCCATCTGATCGTCTTTGAAGTTCCCCAAACCCTGTTTGAACATAACCCAGGGCAGTTTGGCTCAAACCTAATGCTGGGGTTGGTAATAAAAATAAATGACCCAAACAAAACAAAATAAATCTAAAAACTCCCACTCAAAACACTAAGACAAAACCTAAACTTTTTTGGCTTAATTTAAAAGAAAACAAACTAGCTACTATTAACAAAATGTTAAGTAACATCACAAAATTAAAAAAGCATTCCTAAAATGAACTATTGGGTCTTTTTATATTGCAGTGAATACAAGGGGCTTACACTCCACTCTCCAAAGCCACAGATACTGCAATTTACAATAAAAGCATCAATAGAAAACTGTATACAGCATACAATATACTAATACATATAACACTGAATACAGTTTAAAGCACCATACTGAAAGCACACAACACTAACCCGTCTTTCCCTTTAAAGTAGTTGTAAACCCACTAAAAAACAAAAAACAATAACCTGCAAGACAAAGAAATAATGAGCTAGTATGCATAGCATACAAGCTCATTATGAAATACTCACCTTAGATGGAAGCCCCGGAAGCGGTCCCAGTACACAGCTCCGGCCGGTGACATCGCTCCAGGAGTTATTTCCGGGTATCGCACAGGCTCTGGCGCTGTGATTGGTCTAAGCCACAATGACGTCACTCCTACACATGCACGTAGGAGCCGCCAGTAACGGCACACTAGCTGAAGCAATAGCACAAACGTGCCATTGCTTCAATGCACATGTGCCGATGATGTTGGCACATGCTGATACAGGGGATATCTCCTAAACTGTGCAGATTTAGGAGATATCCAGGGTAGCTACAGGTAAGCCTTATTCTAGGCCTTATTATAGGCTTACCTGTAGTACAAAGTGGATTGTAAGGGTTTACAATCACTTTAACAAATGTCAGTTGTCCTTCACTCACACTAAATTCACCAACACACTGACAAAAGGGTGCTGCAAAGTCAGCCTTTACAGTGTATGGGCTGAAATTATTCTGTGACCCAACATTGGCTGGAATCTTGCTCCTGACTAGAGGTCAAGTATATGACCTTAGCCAGCGTTAGCTAAAGAAATGCATTGGGGGACATTTTGGTGGGAGGAATTCCAGCCAAATATCCTTAAATTTCAGATCTTCTATAAAACAGCCAAACCAAGAATGTTCAATTTGAACTTATGCTCGGACCTAACGTTTGACTCTACCCTACCTATCATATAGAGTTTTGCCCACACTATGATTTTTTTTTCCTGAAACATATCACTTCCAAGGCCATCTTACAGTTTTTTCATAATTCCCAAAAAACAATACTGTAGATAAGCAATCACGTGAGCCAAAAAATCAACAGTGTTCTACGATTTCTACGTTCTTACCCTCAACTATGTCACTTTTACAAATCCCCAGCATTCATTCAGCAATTTGGTCCCTTGATTACCAGGTGATCAAATTTTTTTATGAAATTTCCACCTCAGCTCCTATGGAAAGTGAAGTTGTCTCGTGATCAGGTAGAAGACACAAGGCGGCACTTGCTGTAGCTCCGGAATGTACATCATGTTCTCTGTAGGCCATATGTATTGCAGTGTTCCTTGTATAATTTTCTGAAAGTATTTCTGTTTTCCATGGTACATGAAGATATATTAGAATGTCCATGGCTGAGCACCTCTCGGACGCATTGAGGGCCAAAAGGTCCCAGAACATTTTCCTGGCTTCAAGAGAGAATTTCCTCCACTTTTCCGGTGCTAAGGTCAGATCCTTTCTGACTTGCCACCGAGCAAAGTCTCTGTACGTTGGATCATGAACCTCTGCTCCTAGCCAAGGAAAGTATCCAGTCATAGCGATGTAAACCATGACCCCAAAGGCCCAGATATCAATGCTCGGGTGTAAAAGCAATTGTTCTCCTGGTTTCAAGTTACACTGTTCCGGAGCTGTGTAGGGTATGAACCCGGACAAAGATGGTGCTTCAGTTCCCTGGAGCCTTGCCAGTCCAAAGTCTGCCACTTTGATAGTATTACATTCAAAGTCCATTAGCAGAATATTGTCTGGCTTGATATCACAGTGGACCATCCCTTTGTTGTGCATGTATTGCAATGCACTGGCTATCTGAGGAACGCACTTCTTTACTGTCTCTTCATTTAAACCAACCTATAACAAGAAGAAAACAGGACAAAATTAGTTACTAGACACCACCATGGCAAAATGTAATCAAATAAGAAGCCTATCTTATCCATCATACAGAGACATAGAATATTAGCTCAATACACTTGAAAGGATGCTTAAAGGAAACCTGTTGGTATACAAATTTGAGAATCACCATTGATGGTGCAAAATCCTGGACTATCTTTCTTAACCTTGCTTCACAGCTGAGAAAGTTACATATCTAAAATCAAGCCTATAAATCAAATGATACAATATCCGACCCAACTCACTGTAATGAGTGGGGAGTCCTTAAACCTCAGAAATACTTTAAAGATATTGAGGGAAGAGATGATATCTTTTCTTAATGTAAGGATTATTCATTTTTCATACAAACTTACATTTGGCTGTATTAAGGAATGAAGAGTTCCAGCTGTCGCCACCTCCTGGACAAACACGTAGTCTCTGTTTGTATGAAAGGCAACTTCATGGGTCGTGATGATGTTGGGATGGCCGCTGAGGCTGATAGACATCCCATATTCAACCAGGAAGTTGTCCATTGGGACCTTCTGTTTGCTAAGCAGCTTCACAGCCACTAACTGACCTGTCAAACAGAGAGAGAAAAAAGAGAATTAGTAACATAAACAGATGCAGAAACTTGCTAAAAGCCTTTTAAAGTGTTGTAAATGCTTGATTAAATCTACAGCAGTGACATTAATTAAGTTACATAATCATCACCCTAAAACTGGAAGTGAGGGATGCTTCAAGAACTTACTTTGAAAAGGTACTTGGAAGCAGCTTTAGGAATTTAAAAGAATGCTGCTTTAAGCAAGGTTAATGCTTTGTGAATGCTTCCTGTACACAATGCTCAGGATAATATTCACAAGCTAAACAAATTGTGTGTACACGTGGCTTCAAAGATGTCCTACTGATTGTCTACAGATAAGCAATTCTATTGATTCTTAGATCTTGGATGTCAGACTCTGCATTTTTTTTCCAGAACAAACATACAAGTTTCTTTTACCTGTTGGCAACTTAGCATTTTTTAAAAGTTTTGTTACACTAGTTCCATGAAATTAATATGATTCAAAAGCACGACTAATACTAAGAAATTAATTTCCTTAGATGAATTAGGCTATAACATTTACCTGAGCTCCGATGTTTGGCCAGGAGGACCTTTCCATATGACCCAGACCCAAGTTCTTGGATGGGATCAAAATGCTCTGAAACCTCCATCATCTTCAGATTTTCAGACGTCTGGGTGATGAGTTGGAGGATATGTCTTGCGGTGTTCTTGGTAACTTCATGGATGTTAGAAGCCATTCTAGAATCACAACAACAAAAAAAGCATTAAATATCCCTCTGAATATTGCCCAGCATCTAGGGTCAGTATTTTATAACCATATGGATCCCAGTTGGGGAGATGACATATTCTGTGTGGTTACCAATGAAGTCTCACCAACATGGACACATGACAATTAAAAGCAGACAGAGATTTTAAGATTTATGTTTTAAGGGAGTTCAATAGAGTTTTAGGAAAAATAACAATATTAGTATTTATATAAGACGGGGAGGAAAGATATATAGGCATGTATAGAAATACATAGGATTAGACTTTATACATGGTTATGTTTAAGAAAGAGGAAATATTGATACTGAAGGGTTTTTGTATTCTCCCATTTTATCTTCTACTTCTCTTTCTGTTTTTGCATCTTTTTTCTTTGTTAAAAAAAAAGCTGACAGAGATTACAAACCAAGAAATGGGTTTTGGCTGAAGTTGATCTCTAAACTACAAGACTTGTAGAGATTGGCTGGTTAGAATGACCAACATTCTAGTCACAAATAGAGGTGTGAATGTCACTGGTATTGTAACAATAAGGTATAGGAGAAATTAGACCACTTTTGTGTAAATTAAAAACAAATTGGAATGGTGGAATTTGGAACCCAAAGTACTATTAAAAAAATATATACTGAAAAAAATTGGATTGTGCTTTCACACCCAACTGATGGATCATGGAATTATCAGACAATCAAAGATTTCACATTTTAATTTTACTTCATAGATATATAAAGACAGATCATCTCCATGTATCAGGTTGGTTGTATTAAAAAAAAATAAGCATTGCAACATATTGTGGATTTCCAATCTGTATATGGATCTCTACTGACCATAAATGGCAAGTGAAATAATAAAAATCAATATAGATTTAAAGAAACAAAAAAAAGTATTCAGTTTTGGACCGCAGTCCATGGACTTAATTGGCACACCACACTCATAGAAGTAAAAGTAAAAATTTTGTTTTTGCAAAGTCATAAAATCAATTAAAAAATATCAAGTAGCATATTTGCAGCTATGTGTCAATAGGTGGTGGTGGCCCCTGAACATCTACACCAAGAACCATACAATACACTAACAGCCAGTGTTGTAAAATAGCCATAGATGGATCTCTACTCTGACCATACATGGCAAGTGAAATAAGAAAAATCTATTCAAATTTAAAGAACATTAAATAGTTTGTTTATTTATCTCAATGCTAAGTTATCTGTAGACTGAAGGTTCAAAAAGAAAAATCCTATAATTTTTTTGGAGGGAATAACTATACTGCTCTAAAGGACAAACCTTAGAAAATGAAGGTGCAGATGGTTTCCCACTCGGTCTTCACTAATGGAATCTTTGTAGACTTCCCAACTTGTCAATTTTTCTTGAAATAATTGCAATATGAAGTAGTCAATGGAAAAACAAACTCACTTTTGCTTCAAGTAATAATAAGATAAGTGGAAGTAAGGCTGGATATATGTGGGGTTTATATGGGAGGAGAGAGTGGCTTTTGCTAATTGATGGGAGATTCTGATTGGCCAGCACACAGGAGCTGCTGATTACCATAAGACTGGAGAGTTTGGAAAGAGATTGAGAAGGGTGGGGCAGGTAGGTCCATATCAATGGGGTTTGTGTATTCTGTTTTGTTGTGTGGAGGGTTGAAACCTGAGCCTGAAACCAAGTAATCTTACTGATTGTAATAAATATTATGTAATGAACATTTTTATCAACCGCTATATTCCAAACATTCTGAAGTAAAATACATTGGCACACTTTAGCCATGTAAAGTTTGATTTAATTGTTTTTTATTTATTTTTTTATTTCAAATATTTTTACAAAAAATAAACATCTAATAACAATAAACACCAAGAAAAGAAAGGAAAAAAACAAACAAACATGCAAACCTTGGTCAAGTTACCATATTAAATTGTAACAACATCCGCATAATTAATACATTATCATCTAGTTTTCAAAAATATTCAAAATTGTTCTATTTTTTTTTCAAAATATTTGAAAACATTCAAAAATATTCAAAGATATTCAGAAATAGTCATAGTCAGAAATACTCCAGAACAGCCATAGGGGAATGGAGGAGCTCAGCCATGGGGAATGGAGGAGCTCAGCCATGGGGGATGGAGAAGATCAGCTATGGGACATAGAGGAGTACAGCTATGAGAGATGGAAGAGCTCAGCCAGGGGGGATGGAGGAGCTTAGCTATGGGGATATTGGTGCTCATCTATAGGGGATAGAGGAGCTCAGCTAAGGGGATAGAGGAGCTCTTATATAGGGGATGGAGGAGATCAGCTATGAGAATTGATGGCATAGATTACAGTCAGGGCCGTCTTTAATATGGTTATTAAACATTTGGGCACATTTTTTTTGCCCCCCAATGCAATTTTGCAGAATTATCTAAAAAAAACACACAGCAGTCACACGGTGACCTCAGTTCCCTTTCATGTCACAGCACTCCATTACATTACAGACATTTCCACATTATAGTGCCCCTTTACACATCACAGCGCCCCCATTACATTAGAGTCCCCTTCATGTCATCGTTCCCCTTTACACATCACAGCACCCCAATTACATTGAAGCCATTGTCACATCACACATTCACATGTATGTGTTTTGACGGCCCACATTTGGGCAGGCACAGCAGACTATTCATTTGAATGGGCTGCCATGCCTGTGTTTCCTGCAGAAAAAAAGGTTCATGCAGCATTTTACAAATGCAGTGGCCTTGAAATCCATTCTGCTTTTGCACAATGCAACTTACCTGCAGTTCCTGCACACACAAATGCACTGTGTTTTTAAAAGAGTGGCCTAAACATCTAAAAAATGCAGGAAGTTTGCCGGTGCAGGAACTGCAGGTAAGTCACATGGTGCAAAAGCAGAATGGACAGACAGTGCTGTATTTCACTGCTTGGTGGGCATAGGTGTGCGCAGCCTATTACATGATGCATGCACATTTTTTTTGCAGGAAACGCAGGCATGGCAGCCCATTCAAATGAATAGGCTGCTGTGCCTGCGCAAATGTGGGCCACCAAAACACATACATGTGAACCAGACAGGCCCAAAATAAGCCCCTCAAGCAGTTAAATACACTAGTGCTATCTAGGTGCTGTAATGCGGTGTGCTCTGTAATAAAAAATACAACCACAACCTCACTCAGCCCCACTTTTTAAAAAAAGATCATCAGTTGCAGCCACTGTGCTGCTAAAACGCCACTGTCCCCACTTCTGTTTCATTTTATTTCAAGAATACATGAAGAAAGAACACCTCAATGTATGCATGGGGGTGGTTATATGCTAAAAAAAGATCCTGAATATTCAATTAATATACAGATCTCTAAAAAAATAAATTAAACAACACATTCAATCTCACTTGTAGGGCAGTAACAGGCAAGTGAAATAAAGAAAAATAATTTAAATTAAGGGAACATTAAAACCTTTAAAAATTGCGCTGCCCTTAAACATGATTAGATAGTGAGTATGACATCTATATATAAACCTACGTGATAAGTGTTACATGTGTATATATGAACCAAGACCAATAGATAACAAACAGGGAAATTAATATACCATGCCGGTAATATTAAACAATAATAAAAATGACATTTAACGTGTACAGTGACAAATGACCAGTGATCGATAGACAATTCAATAGCAGATTATTATTTTATTATTGTTTAATATTACCGGCATGGTATATTCATTTCCCTGTTTGTTATCTATTGGTCTTGGTTCATATATACACATGTAACACTTATCACCTAGGTTTATATATAGATGTCATACTCACTATCTAATAATGTTTAAGGGCAGCGCGATTTTTAATTTTTTTCCTTTTGTGTGTGTATTGATGCTGTACATATTCATTGCTGCTCCCTAAGTGATGGTTGGGTGTTAATCATCTTGCCATCACCTTCCTAATTTAGTTTTTAGTTCTCATAGTGCGGTTTTTATACATTTTTTTTTCAACATTAAAACCTTTGTCTGGGGTGAAATTTGGAAAACACTTGGAAGTCCAAAAAAGACAGAGAACTTTTGATGGTGAACATGCAGTTGCTAATATACAATCTAACAGACAACTTAAGATGGAACTGTTTAATGTTATTTCAAGGGTACATGAAGAAAGAACATCTGAGTATAATGCATGAGGCTGGTTGGATTCTAAAAGCAAAATATTGCAAAAATAATGTGGATATTCAATCAATATATATGGATCTCTAATTAAAAGAAAATAATCTAATCCCACTTGTAGAGCCACAACAGGCAAGTTAAAAAAAAAAGGAAAATAATTTAAATAATTTACATTTAAGGAACATTAAAAACAAAAAAGTTTTCTTTTTAACTTTCTGCTAAGATTTCTGTATTGTTAGGTTGTCATTGTAACATATGGTGAAAGATGAAAAACTTTTGATTTTTGAATTGCATTTAACATGCAACTGCTAATCTACCATCTAACAGACATCCTAAGATGGAGCTGTTTAATTTTATTTCAAGGGGACATGAAGATAGAAAATCTGAATATAATGCATGAGGTTGGTTGGGTTCTAAAATCAAAATATTGCAAAATAATGTGGATATTCAATCAATCAATCTATGGATCTCTTTACAAAAGAAAATAATCTAATCCCATATGAAGGACCACAACAGGCAAGTGAACAAAGGAAAAAAATAATGTAAATCATTTTAATTCAGGGAACAATAAAAACGAAAAGTTTTAGATTTTTTTTCTACTTAACTTTCTGCTAAGACATCTGTATTGTTAGGTTGTCATTGTAAAATATGGTGAAAGTGAAAATTAAGAGAATAGGAAAAATACTTGCTATGTCCAAAAAAAGACAGAGAGGAATAGCAAAATTTACAGGAATGGCAAAAATTAGAACAAACTAAGATGAAATTGTTTAATTTACTTTTGACGGTACATGAAGAATGAACATCTGAATGTAAAGCATGAGGTTGAAATATTTTTAAAATAAAATATTGTAAAATAATGGGGATATTCAATCAATATATCCATCTCTAAAATAAAAGGCTCTTTAGAATATTAAAAAGTTTTTACTATTCCATTTCCTGCTAAATACATCTCCTCAATCAGAGAAATATCCCAACTTTTTAAAGCATAAAACTATCAGGTCTATAGATCTTTGGGGTTCTGTATGACTTACCTTAAACAATGAAGATGTAGATGTCTCCAAGTTGGTATCACTGAGGAAGTCTATATGGTCTTCTCCAAAGCTATTCCGGTGGGAAGTGGTCAATGGAAAAAATAAATCACTTTTGCTACAAGCAAAATGAGATTCACTGAGTAAGGAATGGAGGTCTATATGTGTGTCTGGAGACTTTGGGTTGAGCTCTAGGAGGGTGTGGCCAATAGGTCCATAAGAATGGGGTTTGTTTATACTGTGCCAGTGTGTTGAGGGCGGGAAAGTTACCCTGAAACTAATTTCAAATGATTTAATTAGGGAAACCAGTTTCTAGGTGCTGAGATTTCTAAATGTAATGTATAAAATGTCTTAGTATTCTAACCAATAGTATATTTTATATAATATATAATGGATCATTATTTGCAACTTTGTAACTTTACAAACAATGTTAAATATAAATCTGAATACCAGGGAGAGATCTTAATTAATATTGGATATCCATCACATCAAAGGGTCTTGGGTTGTCATCCAATCACTTTCATGAGACAGATATGATTGTTGTCTTTAGACCAATAGGTAGAGTCTTCAATGATAAGAATGGAAGAGAGAGACCTGACCTACACATAGAGACCAGCGAATGTTCAATCTCCTCGGAGTGCTAATATGGGATATTCTTGTTGGTTAGTTTTCTGTCGAACTTATTATAGTGTGATTGTATTGTCTAAGCTATTCGCTGTACTGTAATTTTTGTACAATATACTATTTTTCACCTGCAGTTTGTGATGTGAGTTTCATTGCTGACCTCCCCCTACTGAATGGTGGAAAGTGGGTGCTGACTGATATCACTGATATTGTTTATTAATATTTAATGATAATATTAATAATAGTATTATTATTTGTTTCATCACCTGCATTTTCTTACTACCCCGCTAACACTGTCAGTTGAATTGGTTGTGGTAGTTATTAGCATAAAACTGCCAATATTTACTGTTCCTATTGTCCACCTGGGTTGGGGGGTCTCCTCCGCTATTGTTTGTTGTGTTTTACAGTACACACTGTGTCACCATTTCTATAGTTCTCCGTATCTTCTGTCTATTGTCTGTTGAGTGTGTAGGCTCAGACTATTCAGGGTGGATACGTTTGTTATTATACATTTTGTGTCTCGATCCTGTGTGTGGAATATTCCAGTCTAAAGCCTGGTACACACCACCAGTTTTTCCTTTTTCATTCAACCCAGTGGGTTATGTGTTTAAAGAGTCTTTTCAGAATAATATAGCCAAAGCCCCAAATATTAGAGGAGATTACACAACAAAACATTATTATATGTGTGGTCTAGTCTCATGGCTACCATGAGGTTTATGTGAAATCTCCATTAACAGGTGTAAATCCCGTAATTAGAAATATATTTTTGTTAGAGTATGAATATGTTGAATATGTTTGAGTAATATGTTGCATTATATGTCCATGTTCTGAGAATAAGCTGATGGGGGGGTATTCTTTTAATGACAGGTGATACTGTTGGCTGAAAGACATGACAATAGGCTGAGAACAATCTGGTGCCAGGTTAGTATATCTGAGCAAAGGGAACCAACTCCAGATATCAGCTTAGAAGGAATCCTTTGTTAAGAAAAGCAGTAAGGGTGGCCACCTTCATCACTCCTGTACATGTGTGTTTTTTCTCTCCAAGGGGCTGAACTGTTAGGTTGGTAAGACTAATGGCTACAAAATAATATCTGAAAAGATCCAGTCCTCATAGGATTAGTCAGACATGATAAGATTGATTAGATAGATGCCCATCAATCAGTAACACTCCATGTAAGTCTGTGAACGTTAGGTCTATAGCAATCCAGACACTTGAGGACAAATAAGGTTAGGAGGAATCTCTGAACCACCAGAACACCTGTCAGGTTTTTATAGCTCTGTGTCCCTCTTGAGGGGGCACCTCTCTCTTTGTACTTGTGACCATAATCACCAAAAGTTGTCACCAGAACAAAAATAGAGGGGGAAATCTTCCACACGCATAGAAAAAACTGGGGGATAACTAAGCCTAAATCTACTCCCATCCCCCATTCGTAGACTATTCTATCTACCCTGTAAAATAAAATATGTCTATACTTAAAGTAGTAGTCCACCCTAACACTAAAATCCCTGCATCTACAGACATCCAGAATCTAACACTAACCTATCTAGCCCTGTAAATAGGAAATCAGTATACATACTTTTTTGAACTGCCTCGATTCCCATGTTGAGCTGTCACCTGCGGCTTTGCTGTGGAGGTGGGTGCAGAGGACACAGCAGACAACGGGAGCCCCATAGTAACTCTATGGGTGACATCACTCCCCATTCATTTCACAGCCTTTGTTGGCTATGTCCTCTGCAGAGCTTCCGTCACTGGAGACCAGATCGGATCGGCTTCAAAAAAGGTATGTATACTGATTTCTTCTTTACAGGGCTAGATAGGTTAGTGTTAGATTGTGGATGTCTGTAGATGCCAGGATTTTAGTGTTGGGGTGGACTTACACTTTAACAATTCTGAGTGTGCTCCAGTCTGGTCACATGATCGGTCCCAGCCCTGGATTAAGTGTAGAGGAGGAACAGCCAGCAAACATCTGCAGGGCGAGAGGGAATAGAGAGAGGTGAGCGAGAGAAAGGAGAGAGAGAGAAAGGAGAGAGAGGGAAAGGAGAGGAGAGAGTTGGAAAGGAGAGGAGAGAGAGAGAGAAAGGAGAGGAGAGAGAGAGAGAGCGAGAGAGAGAAGGAGGGAGAGAGAGAGAAGGGAGAGAGAAAAAGGAGAGAGAGAAAGGGGAGAGAGAGGTGAGAGAGAGAGGGGAGAGAGAGAGATGTGAGAGAGAAAGAGGTAAGAGAGAGAGAGAGGAGAGAGAGATAGGTAGGAGAGAGAGGTAAAAGAGAAAGGAGAGAGAGAGGTAGAAGATAAAGAGAGAGGTAGAAGAGAAAGGAGAGAGAGGTATGAGAGAGAGAGAGAGAGGAGAGAGAGAGGTGGGGGGAGAGAGGATAGAGAGAGACGTAGAAGAGAGAGAGGTAGAAGAGAAAGGAGAGAGAGAGGTAGGAGAAAGAGAGAGAAGTAGGAGAGAGAGATAGAGGAGAGAGAGAGAGAGAGAGAGAGAGAGAGAGAGAGGGGTAGGAGAGAGAGAGGTAGGAGAGAGAGACAGAGGCAGGAGAGAGAGGAGGGAGAGAGAGAGAGAGAGGAGGTAGAAGAGAGAGAAGAAAGAGCGAGAGAGAGAGGTAGAAGAGAAAGGGGATAGAAGAGAGAGGGGAGAGAGAAGAGAGAGAGGAGAAAGACACAACATGCTTTATTTTCTTGGGGTTTTTTTTCAGTTTGGTTTTATTGTCATCAGGCATATTTTTTTGTTTTTGTAAAAAGCCTTACAGTAAAGGAAAAAAAGCTTGTTATTTTTTGTTACTTTTAAAAGCCTTAACAATGATTTTTTAATTTGATATATTTTAATATTTAGATTTTGCGTCCACTAAATGCACTGTATTTTTTTCAGAAAGGCAGAATCATTTGTGGTAAAAAAAATGGTATTTCTGTTGAATTGGTTTTCAGTAGTTATTGGCATAATACTGTCATTGTATACTGTTCCTATTGTCTGCCTGGGAGGGTTCACCTGTACTATTGTTCAGTGTATGTTTACTGTTTGTAGTCTATCCCATCACCATTGTCCACCACAACATCTCAAACAGGCAAAAAGTTCTAGCGAACATGCAAACTCAAAGTCTATGGGACACGAACATGAAAAATAAAAAGTCCTAATTTTAAAGGCTGATATGCAAGTTATTGCCACACAAAGTGTATGCAGACCCGGGTACTGCCCTGGGGGACATGTATCAATGCAAGAAAAAGTTTTTAAAACAATTGTTTTTTTTTAAGAAGCAGTGATTTTAAAGATGCCTAAAGTGAAACAATAAAAATGAAAAATTCCTTTAAATACCGTGCCTGGAGGGTCCCCTTAGTCTGCCTGTAAAATGGCGCATCTGTTCAATGTATTGAACATGCCACAGCCATGATGTCATTTCTAAAGGAAATAAATTAAATTTAAACTTGCTTGCAGCTGTAACGTATTGCCGAATCCCTGCAATACGGATTTTTAAAAAAATTTAAAAATGGCACAGGGTCCCCCCCAGTTTATACCAGGCCCTTCGGGTTTGGTATGGATTTTAAGGGAAACCCCATACCAGATTTTTCTAAAAAAAATGGCGTGGGGTCCCCCCAAAATCCATATTAGACCCTTATCCAAGCATGCAGCCTGGCAAGTCAGGAAAAGGGGGGGCGAGCGAGCAACTCCCCCCTGAACCATACCAGGCCACGTGCCCCCAACATTGGGAGGATGCTTTGGGACAGAGCCCCATGCCCCAAAGCACCTTGTCCCCATGTTGATGGGGACAAGGGCCTCTTCCCGACAACCCTTAGCTGTGGTTGTTGGGGACTGTGGATGGTGGCCTTATTGGAATCTGGGGCACCCAGATCCCACCGCCCCATGTGAATGGGTATCGGGTACATCATACCATTACCCATTCACCAAAAAAGTGTCAAAAAGCAAAAACCACAAGACACAGTTTTTGACAAATCCTTTATTAAAAAATAAAAATAAAAAAATGTCCCTCAATGTAATTCATCGTCAATCAGGACACCCGACAGACCTGAAAAATAGAAAAAAAAAAACACTCCACCTCCTGGGACGCCTCCCAGCCAACTGCCCGCTGTGTGCTTTGACAGTTCTTAAATAGGCAGGGGGTGGGGCAACCAGGCTATGTCACCTGGTGGTACCGCCCCTTCTGACATCACATGATGTCACGTGACCTTAAGGTCAATAACGCTACACCAAGTTCACTATATGGACCACTTATGTATTCATACATGTTGATCTTATCCCCCTTAATCTCTTTTTTTCCCTTACCCCTTTCCAAATTATTATTATTAGTATACAGTTTTTATAATAATTGATTAACTATGTTGTCCAATTTTCCAATTGTTGCACCTATAGCCAAATTATTATCATTATACAGGATTTATATAGCGCCAACAGTTTGCACAGCTCTTTACAATTCCGTCTTTCTTTATTATTATATGTCCGATATCACTGTGTGTAATGGTAATTCCTTCTCTTTTTTATGACGGGAAGGCTTATACGGGAAGGCTTATCATTTTGGGTCTTTACTTATTGCAATGCAACTTTTTATCTCAAAGACATGTTGTTCTGTCTTTCAGTATGTATATCAACTTTTTTTAGTAAGGAATATTGAAACTATATTTAAAGATTTTGCTTAGACATATGTCCAGAATTAATTTCAAGAACAGAAAACAGGCAAAAATGATAAAAAAACCCCTGCGCCCCGAGATCCCCATTGGCCTTGGACTTCAGGCTGAAGCCCCTGGTCTTTTTGCCACCTAGCAACGCCCCCTGAACAGGGGTGAGAATGGAGGAGGAGGAGGAATGAAACTGGGGGAGAAGGAGGAAGAGGAACAGAAGTGGCACTGGAAGCGGAGGACTAAGAATGGAGGAGGACTGAGAATAGGGGAGGTTGAGTGAAAATAGAGAACTAAGAATAAAGGAGGAGGAAGAGAATTGAGAATGGATGAGGAGGTAGAATGGAGGATGAGGAGTACGAATAGAGGGGGGGAGGAGAGTCGTGGAGTTATCTTAGTCAGTGAGGCCTAACTTGAAGGCACATACTGGAGTATAAGAGATCAGACAAAACACCAAATATATGCTGAAAAAGTCTCTATTTATTACAGATTTGACATAAGTATATAAAAGAGAAAAGATGCAAGGTATTCAGTCTTTGGTCATCTGTCAGATGTTTGTGACGATTGATAAGATGCTGGTGACAATAAGGTGGTGGCGACAATCGGTGGTGATGTTTGGTAGCTTCTGGGTCTTTTGCTGGAATTTCTCGTTGTCTGAATATATTCTTCATTTCTACGTTGATGATGTAATGTCTGGAGACTTGGCACTGATGTTTGTTGTCCCGGGTTGTGACACTCGGAAGTAGTAAAAATAAGTAGAAAGAGCAGAGGTTAGCTTCAGTAACTATCTTATAAAGTCATCAGTACAAAAAAATCACCAGTGATTATTGTAAAGTCATACAAAGATATACGGTATCAAGGTAGACAAATCAATGCCACCATTGTAAGGCACACCTTTCCATGACAAGGAATGAGGATGGAGGAGGAATGAGAATGCAGATGGAGGAGTGAGAAAAAAGATGGAGAAAGTGGAGCAATTTGACTAGAAATGAATAAGGAGAAGTATTGAGAATGGAGATGGAAGAGTGAGAATGAACATGGGGAGGGAGAAGGATTTAGAACAGAGATGAAGGAGGTGGAGAAGTATGGAGAAGGAAGAGCAAGAATGGAGATGGAAGAGTGAGAATGAAGATGGGGAGGAGGAGGAGGAATTACAATAGAGATGAAGGAGGAGGAGGAAAGTATCGAGAATGGAGATGGAAGAGTGGGAATGGAGATGGAGAAGTGAGAATGGAGAAGAGGAGGAGTGAGAAAGGAGATAAAGGATGAGGAGTGAAAATGAAGATGGAGATGTAGGAGGAGTTAGAATAGAGATGGAGGAGGAGAAATATTGAGAATGGAAATGATGGAAGAGGATACTATTTTTGGGGACCTTTGGAGGGGGGTCTGCAAACTTTTTTGTTAAATAGCAAAGGAAATGGCAATGTAACACAGTTTTCCTTTTGTGAATATTAGTCAAATGGATTTTTTTGAATTTGTGAATGTTACTCAAGACAGGCCCCCCATGCTGTTTGTTTTTTTCTTTGTTTTTTTTTTTTTTTGAACCCTTTGCCCGTTAGCCCAGAAAATGGCCATTTTTAATTTGACAGATTCTGCTTCCATTGATTTCAATGGGGTTCAGGTTTGCCATCTGATCTTCTTTGAAGTTCCCCAAACCCTGTTTGGACATGACCCAGGGCAGTTTGGCTCAAACCTAATGCTGGAGTTGGTTAAATAAATGACCCAAACAAAACAAAATAAATCTAAAAACTCCCACTCAAAACACTAAGACAAAACCTAAACTTTTTTTGGCTTAATTTAAAAGAAAACAAACTAGCTACTATTAACAAAATGTTAAGTAACGCCACAAAATTAAAAAAGCATTCCTAAAATGAACTATTGGGTCTTTTTATATTGCAGTGAATACAAGGGGCTTACACTACACTCTCCAAAGCCACAGATACTGCAATTTACTATAAAAGCATCAATAGAAAACTGTATACAGCATACAATATACTAATACATATAACACTGAATACAGTTTAAAGCATCATACTGAAAGCACACAACACTAACCCGTCTTTCCCTTTAAAGTAGTTGTAAACCCACTAAAAAACAAAAAACAATAACCTGCAAGACAAAGACATAATGAGCTAGTATGCATAGCATACAAACTCATTATGAAATACTCACCTTAGATGGAAGCCCCGGAAGCGGTCCCAGTACACAGCTCCGGCCGGTGACATCGCTCCAGGAGTTATTTCCGGGTATCGCACAGGCTCTGGCGCTGTGATTGGCCTAAGCCACAATGACGTCACTCCCGCACATGCACGTAGGAGCCGCCAGTAACGGCACACTAGCTGAAGCAATAGCACAAACGTGCCATTGCTTCAATGCACATGTGCCGATGATGTTGGCACATGCTGATACAGGGGATATCTCCTAAACTGTGTAGGTTTAGGAGATATCCAGGGTAGCTACAAGTAAGCCTTATTCTAGGCCTTATTATAGGCTTACCTGTAGTACAAAGTGGATTATAAGGGTTTACAATCACTTTAACAAATGTCAGTTGTCCTTCACTCACACTAAATTCACCAACACACTGACAAAAGGATGCTGCAAAGTCAGCCCTTACAGTGTGTGGGCTGAAATTATTCTGTGACCCAACATTGGCTGACATCTTGCTCCTGACTAGAGGTCAAGTATATGACCTTAGCCAGCGTTAGCTAAAGAAATGCATTGGGGGACATTTTGGTGGGAGGAATTCCAGCCAAATATCCTTAAATTTCAGATCTTCTATAAAACAGCCAAACCGAGAATGTTCAATTTGAACTCGGAACTAACGTTTGACTCTACCCTACCTATCATATAGAGTTTTGCCCACACTATGATTTTTTTTTCCTGAAACATATCACTTCCAAGGCCATCTTACAGTTTTTTCATAATTCCCAAAAAACAATACTGTAGATAAGCAATCACGTGAGCAAAAAATCAACAGTGTTCTACGATTTCTACGTTCTTACCCTCAACGATGTCACTTTTACAAATCCCCAGCGTTCATTCAGCAATTTGGTCCCTTGATTACCAGGTGTTCAAAATTTTTTTATGAAATTTCCACCTCAGCTCCTATAGAAAGTGAAGTTGTCTCGTGATCAGGTAGAAGACACAAGGCGGCACTTGCTGTAGCTCCAGAATGTGCATCATGTTCTCTGTAGGCCATATGTATTGCAGTGCTCCTTGTATAATTTTCTGTTTTCCATGGTACATGAAGATATATTAGAATGTTCATGGCTGAGTACCTCTCGGATGCATTGAGGGCCAAAAGGTCCCAGAACATTTTCCTGGCTTCAAGAGAGAATTTCCTCCACTTTTCCGGTGCTAAGGTCAGATCCTTTCCGACTTGCCACCAAGCAAAGTCTCTGTACATTTGATCATGACCCTCTGCCCCTATCCAAGGAAAGTATCCAGTCATAGCGATGTAAACCATGACCCCAAAGGCCCAGATATCAATGCTCGGGTGTAGAAGCAATTGTTCTCCTGGTTTCAAGTTACACTGTTCCGGAGCTGTGTAGGGTATGAACCCGGACAAGGATGGTGCTTCGGTTCCCTGGAGCCTTGCCAGTCCAAAGTCTGCCACTTTGATAGTATTACATTCAAAGTCCATTAGCAGGATATTGTCTGGCTTGATATCACAGTGGACCATCCCTTTGTTGTGCATGTATTCCAATGCACTGGCTATCTGAGGAACGCACTTCTTTACTGTCTCTTCATTTAAGCCAACCTATAACAAGAAGAAAACAGGACAAAATTAGTCACTAGACACCACCATGGCAAAATGTAATCAAATAATAAGCCTATCTTATCCATCATACAGGGACATAGAATATTAGCTCAATACACTTGAAAGGATGCTTAAAGGAAACCTGCTGGTATACAAATATGAGAATCACCATTGATGGTGCAAAATCCAGGACTATCCTTCTTAACCTTGCTTCACAGCTGAGAAAGTTACATATCTAAAATCAAGCCTATAAATCAAATGATACAATATCCGACCCAACTCACTGTAATGAGTGGGGAGTCCTTAAACCTCAGAAATACTTTAAAGATATTGAGGGCAGAGATGATATCATTTCTTAATGTAAGGATTATTCATTTTTCATACAAACTTACATTTGGCTGTATTAAGGAATGAAGAGTTCCAGCTGTTGCAACCTCCTGGACAAACACGTAGTCTCTGTTTGTATGAAAGGCAACTTCATGGGTTCTGATGATGTTGGGATGGCCGCTGAGGCTGATAGACATCCCATATTCAACCAGGAAGTTGTCCATTGGGACCTTCTGTTTGCTAAGCAGCTTCACAGCCACTAACTGACCTGTCAAACAGAGAGAGAGAAAAAAGAGAATTAGTAACATAAACAGATGCAGAAACTTGCTAAAAGCCTTTTAAAGTGTTGTAAATGCTTGATTAAATCTACAGCAGTGACATTAATTAAGTTACATAATCATCACCCTAAAACTGGAAGTGAGGGATGCTTTAAGAACTTACTTTGAAAAGGTACTTGGAAGCAGCTTTAGGAATTTAAAAGAATGCTGCTTAAAGCAAGGTTAATGCTTTGTGATTGTTTCCTGTACACAATGCTCAGGATAATATTCACAAGCTAAACAAATTGTGTGTACACGTGGCTTCAAAGTTGTCCTACTGATTGTCTACAGATAAGCAATTCTATTGATTCTTAGATCTTGGATGTCAGACTCTGCATTTTTTTTCCAGAACAAACATACAAGTTTCTTCTACCTGTTGGCAACTTAGCATTTTTTAAAAGTTTTGTTACATTAGTTCCATGAAATTAATATGATTCAAAAGCACGACTAATACTAAGAAATTAATTTCCTTAGATGAATTAGGCTATAACATTTACCTGAACCCCGATGTTTGGCCAGAAGGACCTTTCCATATGACCCAGACCCAAGTTCTTGGATGGGATCAAAATGCTCTGAAACCTCCATCATCTTCAGATTTTCAGACGTCTGGGTGATGAGTTGGAGGATATGTCTTGCGGTGTTCTTGGTAACTTCATGGATGTTAGAAGCCATTCTAGAATCACAACAACAAAAAAAAGCATTAAATATCCCTCTGAATATTGCCCAGCATCTAGGGTCAGTATTTTATAACCATATGAATCCCAGTTGGGGAGATGACATATTCTGTGTGGTTACCAATGAAGTCTCACCTACATGGACACATGACAATTAAAAGCAGACAGAGATTTTAAGATTCATGTTTTAAGGGAGTCCAATAGAGTTTTAGGAAAAATAACGATATTAGTATTTATATAAGACGGGAGGAAAGATATATAGGCATGTATAGAAATACATAGGATTAGACTTTATACATGGTTATGTTTCAGAAAGAGGAAATTTTGATACTGAAGGGTTTTTGTATTCTCCCATTTTATTTTCTACTTCTCTTTCTGTTTTTGCATCTTTTTTCTTTGTTAAAAAAAAAGCTGACAGAGATTACAAACCAAGAAATGGGTTTTGGCTGAAGCTGATCTCTAAACTACAAGACTTGTAGAGATCAGCTGGTTAGAATGACCAACATTCTAGTCACAAATAGAGGTGTGAATGTCACTGGTATTGTAACAATAAGGTATAGGAGAAATTAGACCAGTTTTGTGTAAGTTAAAAACAAATTGGATTGGTGGAATTTGGAACCCAAAGTACTATTAAAAAAAATATACTAAAAAAAATTGGATTGTGCTTCCACACCCAACTGATGGATCATGGAATTATCAGACAATCTAAGATTTCACATTTTAATTTTACTTCATAAATATATGAAGACAGATCATCTCCATGTATCAGGTTGGTTGTATTAAAAAAAAAATAAGCATTGCAACATATTGTGGATTTCCAATCTGTATATTGATCTCTACTGACCATAAATGGCAAGTGAAATAATAAAAATCAATATAGATTTAATGAAACAAAAAAAGTATTCAGTTTTGGACCGCAGTCCATGGACTTTATTGGCACACCACACTCATAGAAGTAAAAGTAAAAATTTTGTTTTTGAAAAGTCATAAAATCAATAAAAAAATATCAAGTAGCATATTTGCAGCTATGTGTCAATAGGTGGTGGTGGCCCCTGAACATCTACACCAAGAACCATACAATACACTAACAGCCAGTGTTGAAAAATAGCCATAGATGGATCTCTACTCTGACCATACATGGCAAGTGAAATAAGAAAAATCTATTCAAATTTAAAGAACATTAAATAGTTTGTTTATTTATCTCAATGTTAAGTTATCTGTAGGCTGCTGATTCAAAAAGAAAAATCCTATAATTTTAGAGGGAATAACTATACTGCTCTAAAGGACAAACCTTAGAAAATTAAGGTGCAGATGGTTTCCCACTTGGTCTTCACTAATGGAATCTTTGTAGACTTCTCAACTTGTCAATTTTTCTTGAAATAATTGCAATATGAAGTAGCCAATGGAAAAACAAACTCACTTTTGCTCCAAGTAATAGTAAGATAAGTGGAAGTAAGGCTGGATATATGTGGGGTTTATATGGGAGGAGAGAGTGGCTTTTGCTAATTGATGGGAGATTCTGATTGGCCAGCACACAGGAGCTGCTGATTAACAGAAGACTGGAGAGTTTGGAAAGAGATCGAGAAGGGTGGGGCAGGTAGGTCCATATCAATGGGGTTTGTGTATTCTGTTTTGTTGTGTGGAGGGTTGAAACCTCAGCCTGAAACCAAGTAATCTTACTGATTGTAATAATTATTATGCAATGAACATTTTTATCAACCGCTATATTCCAAACATTCTAAAGTAAAATACATTGGCCCACTTTAGCCATGTAAAGTTTGTTTTAATTGTTTTTTATTTATTTTTTTATTTCAAATATTTTTACAAAAAATAAACATCTAATAACAAAAAACACCAAGAAAAGAAAGGAAAAAAACAAACAAACATGCAAACCTAGGCCAAGTTACCATATTAAATAGTAACAACATCCGCATAATTAATACATTATCATCTAGTTTTCAAAAATTTTCAAAATTGTTCTATTATTTTTCAAAATATTTTAAAACATTCAAAAATATTCAAAGATATTCAGAAATAGTCATAGTCAGAAATACTCCAGAACAGCCATAGGGGAATGGAGGAGCTCAGCCATGGGGAATGGAGGAACTTAGCTATAAGGGGATGGAGAATATCAGCTATGGGGGATGGAGAAGATCAGCTTTGGGACATAGAGGCGTTCAGTTATGGGAGATGGAAGAGCTCAGCCACGGGGGATGGAGGAGCTTAGCTATGGGGATAGAGGAGCTCATCTATAGGGGATGGAGGAGCTCAGCTATGGGGATAGAGGAGCTCATATATAGGGGATGGAGGAGATCAGCTATGAGAATTGATGGCATAGATTACAGTCAGGGCCATCTTTAATGTGGTTATTAAACATTTGAGCAATTTTTTTGACCCCCCAATGCAATTTTGCTCTTCAACCCAACATCTCAAAATCAGTGACATACACATACATTGCTAGGCTTCAAGTGGTTATACTGAGATGGCACCATTTTCAAAAATCAAAAGCATTCAAACACACCAATTGAATGCTTTTAAGGACAGGAGGGATTGGGGGACTTATAGACCCCAGATCTCTCCATAAAGAGTACCTGTCACAAAAGTAGAGTGGGAATTATCGCTTTATCTCTGGAGTTAATCCCCTTTTTAATGCATGCCAATATTCTGTTTGCTGCAGCTTAGCATTGCTGGGCCTATCTACTAGGACCCCCGGGTCCTTTTCCATCCTTGATTCCCCCAGAGGTTCTCCCCCCAGTGAGTAGATTGCATTCATATTTTTACCACCCAAATACATTATTTTACCACATTAAACCTCATTTGCCATGTAGTTTCCCACCCCATTAATTTGTTCAGATCTACTTGCAGAGAAGTTATTGCCCTGCTTAGCATCGTCCGCAAATACAGAGAGATTGTACTGTTTACCCCATCCTCCAGGTTGTTTATGAACAAATAAATAGGATTGGTCCCAGGACAGAAACCTGGGGGACCCCACTACCCACTCCTGACCATTCCAAGTACAACCCATTTATCACCACCCTCTGAACTCACCCTTGTAGCCAGTTTTCAATCCATGTACCCTATAGTCCATGCCAACGGACCTTACTCTGTACAGTAAATGTTTATAGGGAACTGTGTCAAATGCTCTTGCAAAATCCAGATACACCACGTCTACGGGCTTTCCTTTATCTAGATAGAAGGAGAGGGAAGGTTGAGAAGAGAGAGGGGTGAGAGGGGAAAGGAGAGAGAGAAGGGAGAGAAGAGAGAGAGGAGAGAGGAGAAAGACACAACATGCTTTATTTTCTTGGATTTTTCTTTTCAGTTTGGTTTTATTGTCATCAGGCATATGTTTTTGTTTTTGTAAAAAGCCTTACAGTTTGATTTTTTTCAGATTTTTTTATGCTATAAAGGAAAAAAAGCTTGTTTTGTTTTTTTGTTACTTTTAAAAGCCTTAACAATGATTTTTTAATTTGATATATTGTTTATTTTTCCTATTGTCTGCCTGGGAGGGTCACCTGCACTATTGTTCATTGTATGTTTACTGTTTGTAGTCTATCCCATCACCATTGTCCACCATATCTCCTGTCTATTGTCTATTGGGTGTAGACTCTGATTATTCAGGGCAGATACCATTGTTATTATAAAGTTTGTGTCTGAAATCCTGTGTACGGAATATTCCAGTACATGGATCACAATCAGGCTGATTCAGCAGGGACCGCCTGAGTTTTCAATCCATGTATGGGCAGGCTGATTGTACCTAAGTCGATCTATACCCAAGTCGATCTATCGATTGTCTTGGGTGGAACCAGCCTGTTGGATTTTTCTACATATAATTACTGCCTTTATATGAATAAGGTATCATTATTATTATTATTATTATTATTATTTTTATACAGTATTTATATAGCGCCAACAGTGTACATAGTGCTTTACATTAACCGGGAGACAATACCATTACAATACAATAAAATACAAGAGGATTACGAGGCCCAGAAGAGCTTACAATCTAATATGGTGGGGCAGGTGGTACAAAAAGGTTGTAACTGTGGGGAATGAGCTAATGGAAGTGGTAAAAGATTAGTTGGAGGAATGATAGGCTTCCCTAAGTAGATAAGTTTTCAGGGATTGCCTGCAGGAGTAGGAGATAGCCAGACAGATTGGAGGAGGAGACAAGAGAGCTTGAGAGTAGGAGGTCTTGAAAGGAGCGGAGAGGGCGATTTGGGTGATATTTGGAGACATGATTGGTGATGTAGCTCGGGGCAGAGTTGTGAATGGCTTTGTATGTTGTGGTTAGTATTTTGAATTTAATTTGGGAGATTGGGAGCCAGCGTAGGGATTGGTGGAGAGGGTTGGAAGACACTGAGTGGTTGGTAAGGTGGATAAGTCTGCCAGCAGCATTCATGACAGACTGAAGGGTGGATAGCCTATGGAGAGGTAGGCCAATGAGAATGGAGTTGCATTAGTCAAGGCGAGAGATAACAAGGGAGTAGGGATCGGCCGAACACCTCCCCGTTCAGTTCGCAGCAGAACATCTCAAACAGGCAAAAAGTTCTAGCGAACATGCAAACTCTATTAAAGTCTATGGGACACGAACATGAAAAATAAAAAGTCCTAATTTTAAAGGCTAATATGCAAGTTATTGCCACACAAAGTGTATGGAGACCCGGGTACTGCCCTGGGGGACATGTATCAATGCAAGAAAAAGTTTTTAAAACAATTGTTTTTTTTAAGGAGCAGTGATTTTAAAGATGCCTAAAGTGAAACAATAAAAATGAAAAATTCCTTTAAATACCGTCCCTTGAGGGTCCCCTTAGTCTGCCTGTAAAATGGCGCATCTGTTCAATGTATAGAACATGCCGCAGCAATAATGACATTTCTAAAGGAAAGAAATTAAATTTAAACTTGCTTGCAGCTGTAATGTATTGCCGAATCCCTGCAATACGGATTAAAAAAAAAAATGGCGTAGGGCCCCCCCACAGTCTATACCAGGCCCTTCGGGTTTTGTATGGATTGTAAGGGAAACCCCATACCAGATTTTTCTAAAAAAAATGGTGTGGGGTCCCCCCAAAATCCATATCAGACCCTTATCCAAGCATGCAGCCTGGCAAGTCAGGAAAAGGGGGGGCGAGCGAGCAAATCCCCCCTGAACCATACCAGGCCACGTGCCCTCAACATTGGGGGGATGCTTTGGGACAGAGCCCCATGCCCCAAAGCACCTTGTCCCCATGTTGATGGGGACAAGGGCCTCCTCCCGACAACCCTGAGCTGTGGTTGTCGGGGTCTGTGGACGGTGGCCTTATTGGAATCTGGGGCACCCAGATCCCACCCCCCCCCATGTGAATGGGTATCGGGTACATCATACCATTACCCATTCACCAAAAAAGTGTCAAAAAGCAAAAACCACAACACACAGTTTTTGACAAATCCTTTATTAAAAAATAAAAATAAAAAATGTCCCTCAATGTAATCCATCATCAATCAGGACACCCGACAGACATGAAAAATAGAAAAAAAAACATTCCACCTCCTGGGACGCCTCCCAGCCAACTGCCCGCTGTGCACTTTGACAGTTCTTATATAGGAAGGGGGCGGGGCAACCAGGCTATGTCACCCGGTGGTACCACCCCTTCTGACATCATGTGATGTCACGTGACCTTAAGGTCAATAACTCTACACCAAGTTCACTATATGGACCACTTATGTATTCATACATGTTGATCTTATCCCCCTTAATCTCTTTTTTTCCCTTACCCCTTTCCAAATTATTATTATTAGTATACAGTTGTTATAATAATTGATTAATTATGTTGTCCAATTTTCCAATTGTTGCACCTATAGCCAAATTATTATCATTATACAGGATTTATATAGCGCCAACAGTTTGCACGGCTCTTTACAATTCCATCCTTCTTTATTATTATATGTCCGATATCACTGTGTGTAATGGTAATTCCTTCTTTTTTTTATGACGGGAAGGCTTATCATTTTGGGTCTTTACTTATTGCAATGCAACTTTTTATCTCAAAGACATGTTGTTCTGTCTTTCAGTACGTATATCAACGTTTTTTAGTAAGGAATATTGAAACTATATTTAAAGATATTGCTTAGACATATGTCCAGAATTAATTTCAAGAACAGAAAACAGGCAAAAATGAAAAAAAACCTGCGCCCCTAGAGCCCTCCGCCCCCTGTGTTGGCCTTGGACTTCAGGCTGAAGCCCCTGGTCTTTTTGCCACCTAGCAACGCCCCTGAACAGGGGTGAGAATGGAGGAGGAGGAGGAATGAAACTGGGGGAGAAGGAGGAAGAGGAACAGAAGTGGCACTGAAAGAGGAGGACTAAGAATAGAGGAGGTTGAGTGAAAATAGAGGAGGAGGAGAACTAAGAATAAAGGAGGAGGAAGAGAATTGAGAATGGATGAGGAGGTAGAATGAAGGATGAGGAGTACGAATAGAGGGGGGGAGGAGAGTTGTGGAGTTATCTTAGTCAGTGAGGCCTAACTTCAAGGCACATACTGGAGTATAAGAGATCAGACAAAACACCAAACATATGCTGAAAAAGTCTCTATTTATTACAGATTTGACATAAGTATATAAAAGAGAAAAGATGTAAGGTGTTCAGTCTTTGGTCATCTGTCAGATGTTTGTGACGATTGATAAGATTCTGGTGACAATAAGGTGGTGGCGACAATCGGTGGTGATGTTTGGTAGCTTTTGGGTCTTTTGCTGGAATTTCTCGTTGTCTGGATATATTCTTCATTTCTACGTTGATGATGTAATGTCTGGAGACTTGGCACTGATGTTTGTTGTCCCGGGTTGTGACACTCGGAAGTAGTAAAAATAAGTAGAAAGAGCAGAGGTTAGCTTCAGTAACTATCTTATAAAGTCATCAGTACAAAAAAATCACCAGTGATTATTGTAAAGTCATACAAAGATATACGGTATCAAGGTAGACAAATCAATGCCACCATTGTAAGGAACACCTTTCCATGACAAGGAATGAGGATGGAGGAGGAATGAGAATGCAGATGGAGGAGTGAGAAAAAAGATGGAGAAAGAGGAGCAATTTGTCCAGAAATGAATGAGGAGGAGAAGTATTGAGAATGGAGATGGAAGAGTGAGAATGAACATGGGGAGGGGAAATGGATTTAGAACAGAGATGAAGGAGGTGGAGAAGTATGGAGAAGGAAGAGCAAGAATGGAGATGGAAGAGTGAGAATGAAGATGGGGAGGAGGAGGAGGAATTACAATAGAGATGAAGGAGGAGGAGGAGGAAAGTATCGAGAATGGAGATGGAAGAGTGGGAATGGAGAAGAGGAGGAGTGAGAAAGGAGATAAAGGATGAGGAGTGAAAATGAAGATGGAGATGTAGGAGGAGTTAGAATAGAGATGGAGGAGGAGAAATATTGAGAATGGAAATGATGGAAGAGCATACTATTTTTGGGGACCTTTGGAGGGGGGTCTGCAAACTTTTTTGTTAAATAGCAAAGGAAATGGCAATGTAACACAGTTTTCCTTTTGTGAATATTAGTCAAATTGATTTTTTTGAATTTGTGAATGTTACTCAAGACAGGCCCCCCATGCTGTTTGTTTTTTTCTTTGTTTTTTTTTTTTTTAAAACCCTTTGCCCATTAGCCCAGAAAATGGCCATGTTTAATTTGACAGATTCTGCTACCATTGATTTCAATGGGGTTCAGGTTTTCCATCTGATCGTCTTTGAAGTTCCCCAAACCCTGTTTGAACATAACCCAGGGCAGTTTGGCTCAAACCTAATGCTGGGGTTGGTTATATAAATAAATGACCCAAACAAAACAAAATAAAGCTAAAAACTCCCACTCAAAACACTAAGACAAAACCTAAACTTTTTTTGGCTTAATTCTAAAGAAAACAAACTAGCTACTATTAACAAAATGTTAAGTAACGCCACAAAATTAAAAAAGCATTCCTAAAATGAACTATTGGGTCTTTTCATATTGCAGTGAATACAAGGGGCTTACACTCCACTCTCCAAAGCCACAGATACTGCAATTTACTATAAAAGCATCAATAGAAAACTGTATACAGCATACAATATACTAATACATATAACACTGAATAAAGTTTAAAGCACCATACTGAAAGCACACAACACTAACCCGTCTTTCCCTTTAAAGTAGTTGTAAACCCACTAAAAAACAAAAAACAAAAACCTGCAAGACAAAGACATAATGAGCTAGTATGCATAGCATACAAGCTCATTATGAAATACTCACCTTAGATGGAAGCCCTGGAAGCGGTCCCAGTACACAGCTCCGGCCGGTGACATCGCTCCAGGAGTTATTTCCAGGTATCGCACGGGCTCTGGCGCTGTGATTGGCCTAAACCACAATGACGTCACTCCTACACATGCACGTAGGAGCCGCCAGTAACGGCACACTAGCTGAAGCAATAGCACAAACGTGCCATTGCTTCAATGCACATGTGCCGATGATGTTGGCACATGCTGATACAGGGGATATCTCCTAAACTGTGTAGGTTTAGGAGATATCCAGGGTAGCTACAAGTATGCCTTATTCTAGGCCTTATTATAGGCTTACCTGTAGTACAAAGTGGATTGTAAGGGTTTACAATCACTTTAACAAATGTCAGTTGTCCTTCACTCACACTAAATTCACCAACACACTGACAAAAGGGTGCTGCAAAGTCAGCCCTTACAGTGTATGGGCTGAAATTATTCTGTGACCCAACATTGGCTGACATCTTGCTCCTGACTAGAGGTCAAGTATATGACCTTAGCCAGCGTTAGCTAAAGAAATGCATTGGGGGACATTTTGGTGGGAGGAATTCCAGCCAAATATCCTTAAATTTCAGATCTTCTATAAAACAGCCAAACCGAGAATGTTCAATTTGAACTCGGAACTAACGTTTGACTCTACCCTACCTATCATATAGAGTTTTGCCCACACTATGATTTTTTTTCCTGAAACATATCACTTCCAAGGCCATCTTACAGTTTTTTCATAATTCCCAAAAAACAATACTGTAGATAAGCAATCACGTGAGCAAAAAATCAACAGTGTTCTACGATTTCTACGTTCTTACCCTCAACGATGTCACTTTTACAAATCCCCAGCGTTCATTCAGCAATTTGGTCCCTTGATTACCAGGTGATCAAAATTTTTTATGAAATTTCCACCTCAGCTCCTATAGAAAGTGAAGTTGTCTCGTGATCAGGTAGAAGACACAAGGCGGCACTTGCTGTAGCTCCAGAATGTGCATCATGTTCTCTGTAGGCCATATGTATTGCAGTGCTCCTTGTATAATTTTCTGTTTTCCATGGTACATGAAGATATATTAGAATGTCCATGGCTGAGCACCTCTCGGACGCATTGAGGGCCAAAAGGTCCCAGAACATTTTCCTGGCTTCAAGAGAGAATTCCCTCCACTTTTCCGGTGCTAAGGTCAGATCCTTTCTGACTTGCCACCGAGCAAATTCTCTGTACATTGGATCATGAACCTCTGCTCCTAGCCAAGGAAAGTATCCAGTCATAGCGATGTAAACCATGACCCCAAAGGCCCAGATATCAATGCTCGGGTGTAGAAGCAATTGTTCTCCTGGTTTCAAGTTACACTGTTCCGGAGCTGTGTAGGGTATGAACCCGGACAAGGATGGTGCTTCAGTTCCCTGGAGCCTTGCCAGTCCAAAGTCTGCCACTTTGATAATATTACATTCAAAGTCCATTAGCAGGATATTGTCTGGCTTGATATCACAGTGGACCATCCCTCTGTTGTGCATGTATTGCAATGCACTGGCTATCTGAGGAACACACTTCTTTACTGTCTCTTCATTTAAACCAACCTATAACAAGAAGAAAACAGGACAAAATTAGTCACTAGACACCACCATGGCAAAATGTAATCAAATAAGAAGCCTATCTTATCCATCATACGGGGACATAGAATTTTAGCTCAATACACTTGAAAGGATGCTTAAAGGAAACCTGTTTGTATATAAATATGAGAATCACCATTGATGGTGCAAAATCCAGGACTATCTCTCTTAACCTTGCTTCACAGCTGAGAACATTACATATCTAAAATCAAGCCTATAAATCAAATGATACAATATCCGACCCAACTCACTGTAATGAGTGGGGAGTCTTTAAACCTCAGAAATACTTTAAAGATATTAAGGGGAAGAGATGATATCTTTTCTTAATGTAAGGATTATTCATTTTTCATACAAACTTACATTTGGCTGTATTAAGGAATGAAGAGTTCCAGCTGTCGCCACCTCCTGGACAAAGACGTAGTCTCTGTTTGTATGAAAGGCAACTTCATGGGTCGTGATGATGTTGGGATGGCCGCTGAGGCTGATAGACATCCCATATTCAACCAGGAAGTTGTCCATTGGGACCTTCTGTTTGCTAAGCAGCTTCACAGCCACTAACTGACCTGTCAAACAGAGAGAGAGAAAAAAGAGAATTAGTAACATAAACAGACACAGAAACTTGCTAAAAGCCTTTTAAAGTGTGCTAAATGCTTGATTAAATCTACAGCAGTGACATTAATTAAGTTACATAATCATCGCCCTAAAACTGGAAGTGAGGGATGCTTTAAGAACTTACTTTCAAAAAGTTCCTTGGAAGCAGCTTTAGGAACTTAAAAAAATGCTGCTTAAAGCAAGGTTAATGCTTTGTGAATGCTTCCTGTACACAATGCTCAGGATAATATTCACAAGCTAAACAAATTGTGTGTACACGTGGCTTCAAAGTTGTCCTACTGATTGTCTACAGATAAGCAATTCTATTGATTCTTAGATCTTGGATGTCAGACTCTGCATTTTTTTTCCAGAACAAACATACAAGTCTCTTCTACCTGCTGGCAATTTAGCATTTTTTAAAAGTTTTCTTACACTAGTTCCATTAAATTAATATGATTCAAAAGCACGACTAATACTAAGAAATTAATTTCCTTACATGAATTAAACTATAACATTTACCTGAACTCCGATGTTTGGCCAGGAGGACCTTTCCATATGACCCCGACCCAAGTTCTTGGATGGGGTCAAAGTGCTCTGAAACCTCCATCATCTTCAGATTTTCGGACGTCTGGGTGATGAGTTGGATGACATGTCTTGCTGTGTTCTTGGTAACTTCATGGATGTTAGAAGCCATTCTAGAATCAAAACAACAAAAAAGCATTAAACATCCCTCTGAATATTGCCCAATGCCCAGCATCTAGGGTCAGTATTTATCCCTGTTGGGGAGATTACATATTCAGTGTGGTTACCAATGAAGTCTCACCTACATAGACACATGACAATTAAAAGCAGACAGAGATTTTAAGATTCATGTTTTAAGGGAGTTCAATAGAGTTTTAGGAAAAATAACGATATTAGTATTTATATAAGACGGGAGGAAAGATATATAGGCATGTATAGAAATACATAGGAATAGACTTTATACATGGTTATGTTTCAGAAAGAGGAAATATTGATACTGAAGGGTTTTTGTATTATCCCATTTTATCTTCTACTTCTCTTTCTGTTTTTGCATCTTTTTTCTTTGTTAAAAAAAAAGCTGACAGAGATTACAAACCAAGAAATGGGGTTTGGCTGAAGCTGATCTCTAAACTACAAGACTTGTAGAGATCGGCTGGTTAGAATGACCAACATTCTAGTCACAAATAGAGGTGTGAATGTCACTGGTATTGTAACAATAAGGCATAAGAGAAATTAAACCACTTTTGTGTAAGTTAAAAACAAATCGGAATGGTGGAATTTGGAACCCAAAGTACTATTAAAAAAATATACTAAAAAAAAATGGATTGTGCTTTCACACCCAACTGATGGATCATGGAATTATCAGACAGTCTAAGATTTCACATTTTAATTTTACTTCATAGATATATGAAGACAGATCATCTCCATGTATCAGGTTGGTTGTATTAAAAAAAAATAAGCATTGCAACATATTGTGGATTTCCAATCTGTATATGGATCTCTACTGACCATAAATGGCAAGTGAAATAGTAAAAATCAATATAGATTGAAAGAAACAAAAAAAGTATTCAGTTTTGGACCGCAGTCCATGGACTTTATTGGCACACAACACTCATAGAAGTAAAAGTAAAAATTTTGTTTTTGCAAAGTCATAAAATCAATTAAAAAAATATCAAGTAGCATATTTGCAGCTATGTGTCAATAGTTGGTGGTGGCCCCTGAACATCTACACCAAGAACCATACAATACACTAACAGCCAGGGTTGTAAAATAGCCATAGAAGGATCTCTACTCTGACCATACATGGCAAGTGAAATAAGAAAAATCTATTCAAATTTAAAGAACATTAAATAGTTTGTTTATTTATCTCAATGCTAAGTTATCTGTACACTGCAGGTTCAAAAAGAAAAATCCTATTATTTTAGAGGGAATAACTATACTGCTCTGAAGGACAAACCTTAGAAAATGAAGGTGCAGATGGTTTCCCACTCGGTCTTCACTAATGGAATCTTTGTCAATCTTCCCAACTTGTCAATTTTTCTTGAAATAATTGCAATATGAAATAGCCAATGGAAAAACAAACTCACTTTTGCTTTAAGTAATAGTAAGATAAGTGGAAGTAAGGCTGGATATATGTGGGGTTTATATGGGAGGAGAGAGTGGCTTTTGCTAATTGATGGGGGATTCTGATTGGCCAGCACACAGGAGCTGCTGATTACCATAAGACTGGAGAGTTTGGAAAGAGATTGAGAAGGGTGGGGCAGGTAGGTCCATATCAATGGGGTTTGTGTATTCTGTTTTGTTGTGTGGAGGGTTGAAACCTCAGCCTGAAACCAAGTAACTTTACTGATTGTAATAATTATTATGTAATGAACATTTTTATCAACCGCTATATTCCAAACATTCTGAAGTAAAATACATTGGCACACTTTAGCCATGTAAAGTTTGTTTTAATTGTTTATTTATTTATTTTTTTATTTTAAACATTTTTACAAAAAATAAACCTCTAATAACAAAAACCACTAAGAAAAGAAAGGGGAAAACAACAAACAAACAAACAAACATGCAAACCTAGGCCAAGTTACTATACTAAATAGTAACAACATCCACATAATTAATACACTATCCTCTAGGTTTCAAAAATATTCAAAATTGTTCTATTATTTTTGAAAATATTTGAAAACATTCAAAAATATTCAAAGATATTCAGAAATAGTCATAGTCAGAAATACTCCAGAACAGCCATAGGGGAATGGAGGAGCTCAGCCATGGGGGATGGAAGAACTCAGCTATAAGGGGATGGAGAGCATCAGCTATGGGGGATGGAGAGGATCAGCTATGGGAGATGCAGGAGTTCAGCTATGGGAGATAGAGGAGCTCAGCTATGGGACATAGAGGAGTACAGCTATGGGAGATGGAAGAGCTCAGCCAGGGGGGGTGGAAGAGCTTAGCTATGGGGATAGAGGAGCTCATCTATAGGGGATGGAGGAGCTCAGCTATGGGGATAGAGGAGCTCATATATAGGGGATGGAGGAGCTCAGCTATGGGGATAGAGGAGCTCATATATAGGGGATGGAGGAGCTCAGCTATGAGAATTGATGGCATAGATTACAGTCAGGGCCGTCTTTAATGTGGTTATTAAACAATTGGGCAAATTTTTTTTGCCCCCCAATGCAATCTTGCTCTTCAACCCAACATCTCAAAAAAACAGACACACACAGAATTATCTAAAAAAAACACACAGCAGTCCCACGGTGACCTCAGTTCCCTTTCATGTCACAGCACCCCATTACATTACAGACATTTCCACATTATAGTTCCCCTTTACACATCACAGTGCCCCCATTACATTAGAGTCCCCTTCATGTCATCGTTCCCCTTTACACATCACAGCACCCCAATTACATTGAAGCCATTGTCACATCACACATTCACATGTATGTGTTTTGACGGCCCACATTTGGGCAGGCACAGCAGACTATTCATTTGAATGGGCTGCCATGCCTGCGTTTCCTGCAGAAGAAAAGGTTCATGCAGCATTTTACAAATGCAGTGGCCTTGAAATCCATTCTGCTTTTGCACAATGGAACTTACCCGCAGTTCCTGCACACACAAATGCACTGTGTTTTTAAAAGAGTGGCCTAAACATCTAAAAAATGCAGGAAGACTTGCCGGTGCAGGAACTGCAGGTAAGTCACATGGTGCAAAAGCAGAATGGACAGACAGTGCTGTATTTCACTGCTTGGGGGGCATAGGTGTGCGCAGCCTATTACATGATGCATGCACATTGTTTTTGCAGGAAACGCAGGCATGGCAGCCCATTCAAATGAATAGGCTGCTGTACCTGCGCAAATGTGGGCCACCAAAACACATACATGTGAACCAGACAGGCCCAAAATAAGCCCCTCAAGCAGTTAAATACACTAGTGCTATCTAGGTGCTGTAATGCGGTGTGCTCTGTAATAAAAAATACAGCCACAACCTCACTCAGCCCCACTTTTTGAAAAAAGATCATCAGTTGCAGCCACTGTGCTGCTAAAACGCCACTGTCCCCACTTCTGTTTCATTTTATTTCAAGAATACATGAAGAAAGAGCACCTCAATGTATGCATGGGGGTGGTTATATTCTTAAAAAAGATCCTGAATATTCAATTAATATACGGATCTCTAAAAAAATACATTAAAAAAACACATTCAATCCCACTTGTAGGGCATTAAAGGGCAAGTGAAATAAAGAAAAATAATTTAAATTAAGGGAACATTAAAACCTTTAAAAATCGCGCTGCCCTTAAACATTATTAGATAGTGAGTATGACATCTATATATAAACCTACGTGATAAGTGTTACATGTGTATATATGAACCAAGACCAATAGATAACAAACAGGGAAATTAATATACCATGCCGGTAATATTAAACAATAATAAAAATGACATTTAACGTGTACAATGACAAATGACCAGTGATCGATAGACAATTCAATAGCAGATTATTATTTTATTATTGTTTAATATTACCGGCATAGTATATTCATTTCCATGTTTGTTATCTATTGGTCTTGGTTCATATATACACATGTAACACTTATCACGTAGGTTTATATATAGATGTCATACTCACTATCTAATAATGTTTAAGGGCAGCGTGATTTTTAATTTTTTCCTTTTGTGTGTGTATTGATGCTGTACATATTCATTGCTGCTCCCTAAGTGATGGTTGGGTGTTAATCATCTCGCCATCACCTTCCTAATTTAGTTTTTAGTTCTCATAGCGCGGTTTTTATACATTTTTTTCAACATTAAAACCTTTGTCTGGGGTGAAATTGGGAAAACACTTGGAAGTACAAAAAAGACAGAGAACTTTTGATGGTGAACATGCAGTTGCTAATATACAATCTAACAGACAACTTAAGATGGAACTGTTTAATGTTATTTCAAGGGTACGTGAAGAAAGAACATCTGAATATAATGCATGAGGCTGGTTGGATTCTAAAAACAAAATATTGCAAAAATAATGTGGATATTCAATCAATATATATGGATCTCTAATCAAAAGAAAATAATCTAATCCCACTTGTAGAGACACAACAGGCAAAAAAAGGAAAATAATTTAAATAATTTACATTTAGGGAACATTAAAAACAAAAAAAGTTTTCTTTTTAACTTTCTGCTAAGACATCTGTATTGTTAGGTTGTCATTGTAAAATATGGTGACAGTGAAAATTAAGAGAATAGGAAAAATACTTGCTATGTCCAAAAAAAGACAGAGAGGAATAGCAAAATTTACAGGAATGGCAAAAATTAGAACAACCTAAGATGAAACTGTTTAATTTACTTTTGACGGGACATGAAGAATGAACATCTGAATGTAAAGCATGAGGTTGAAATATTTTTAAAATAAAATATTGTAAAATAATGGGGATATTCAGTCAATATATCCATCTCTAAAATAAAAGGCCCTTTAGAATATTAAAAAGTTTTTACTATTCCATTTCCTGCTAAATACATCTCCTCAATCAGAGAAAAATCCCAGCTTTTTAAAGCATAAAACTATCAGGTCTATAGATCTTTGGGGTTCTGTATGACTTACCTTAAACAATGAAGATATAAGATTTCTCCAAGTTGGTATCACTGAGGAAGTCTATGTGGTCTTCTCCAAAGCTATTCCGGTGGGAAGTGGTCAATAGAGAAAATAAATCACTTTTGCTACAAGCAAAATGAGATTCACTGAGTAAGGAATGGAGGTCTATATGTGTGTCTGGAGACTTTGGGTTTAGCTCTAGGAGGGTGTGGCCAATAGGTCCATAAGAATGGGGTTTGTTTATACTGTTCCAGTGTGTTGAGGGCGGGAAAGTTACCCTGAAACTAATTTCAAATGATTTAATTAAGGAAACCAGTTTCTAGGTGCTGAGATTTCTAAATGTATTGTATAAAATGTCTTAGTATTCTAACCAATAGTATATTTTATATAATATATAATGGATCATTATTTGCAATAAATATTATGCAATTGAGTATTTCATTTAATAAAATTATAATAAAATAAATATACATACAGTGTGTGTGTGTGTGTGTGTGTGTGTATATGTGTGTATGTATATATATATATATATATATTCTACAAAATTCAACATTAAACTCTATCCACCTCGGAAACTATATAGTAGGTAATATACCGTATATCAATTGGCTTCCTAAACCATGTTGGAATATCTAGGTGTAAATGGGTCCTGGAACTTACTGGTTACTTTTCAAAGTCTTAAACAAAGATGCTCAAAACTCTCTAAAAGACTCTTGTGGTGTCCATGAATCTTATACAAGCAGTGAGTGGACATGGGGAAATTTGCTCATCCACACAGTTAGTATGAGAAGTCTCCACTGTTTTTTTTTGCCACTGATAGAAGTTTAGAGAAATTAGTTCTTTGGTAAATATTTCCCAGATAATTAGTGGAAAGGAGCACACATGTGGTTGTACTATTTGTGGAGCTTGATTGAGCTACTAAAAAATGGCCTCCAATAGAGGGAGATACACGGGAAGCATGCAGTAGACATTTATGGGACAATGCTCTATATATGTGTCATTCATCACTACTGCAAGATATGTGTTCAACCAGGCTCACTGATAAGGCAGTATGGCCGACCCTCCTGTACCGGGACTCAGCCTCATCAGTTCATAACAGGGGTCTTTACTAGCAGGAGGGATGGCTGTACTGCCTTATTGCAGACACTGATCCTCTTCTGCCTTCCCCAACATTGCTGAACTTCCCTCCTCTACTCTCCCACCGTTTACTGGGGTGAGGGGAGTGTTAGGGGAGTCGATGACAGTTTTTTTCATCTTTCTGTGCATGAATAATATGTTCTAGGGTATATAGCTTTTTATATGTAATCAGTGAATCAGATAGAGGTTTGAATTTTTTTTGTTTTGTTATTAAAAGTTTAGATTGCCTTTTGAGGTGCACTTTAAGCAATGTCATTGTCCAGTAAAGTCAGTATTTGTAGGGAATAAATGAGATTTATCTATTAATACGGCTTTATATGAGATATCGACCTAAGTATGGATGTGTGAAGAACTTTTTTACAAGACCAACAACTGTCTCTGAAGAAAGACAAAGGCTCTCCTGTTAGTTCCTTGATTATTATGTGAAAGCCAAATGTTGCCCATCATAATTAGGGTCACCCTTTGTCTTCAGACGCAGGTGAATAGGTGGAAGCCAGGTAATAGGCAATGTTGTCTCCATGATGTCCGGCTGCTTTGATATGCTAACAGACCAACTGACAGGCCAATGTTTAGAATCACGTGGGGCGTCTTGGAGTGTCTGAGTCGGTGTCATTTCAGAAGATAAAGCTTAAAAAACGTATATTTGCAAGAGATGTCATGACCTGGAGCTTATTACAGGTGTTCAAGTTAGAAAGAACTTTGGAAATGGTAATTACAGGACAGAGAAGCATAGTGGAATGAAAAGAGCTCTACATTAAAAAAGATAGGGAAAAGTAGGGCTAAAATTAGAATACAAGAAACACATTGCTACACAGCGTTTTCAAATACTCAAAACTAGGGTGTTACAAGAATCATTGTTTGTGTTCATAGAGGGTAGATGTTGTGTATGTTGTTTTTAATAATGGCTACACTATCGTTGCCCTTTTTTTTAATACCAGCCACTTCTTGTTTAGTGGTTACGTTTCAATAAAAGATTGGATTTTAATGTACGCATGTGTATTGACATTTGTTGAGAGATTGTCCACCTTAAAAATCTTACAAAAAATTTCTTAATAAATGAATAAGGGGCGAGGGTTGGAGGGGCTCAGCTATGGGAGATGAAGGAACTCAGTTATGGGAGATGGAAGAGCTCAGCTATGGGAGATGGAAGAGCTCAGCTATGGGGGGTGGAGGAGTTCAGATATATGAGATGAAGGAACTCAGTTATGGGAGATGGAAGAGCTCAGCTATGGGGGGTGGAGGAGTTCAGATATATGAGATGAAGGAACTCAGTTATGGGAGATGGAAGAGCTCAGCTATGGGGGGTGGAGGAGCTCAGCTATGGGAGATTTAAGAGCTCAGCTATAGGGATAGAGGAGCTCATCTATGGGCGATGGGGGAGATCAGCTATGAGGATTGATGGCATAGATTAGTTATTCACTTATGAGAAGAGGCGCATAAGAGGAGATATGATTACAATGTACAAATATATCATAGGTGACTCCAGTAATTATGGTAAATTGTTTACTTTAAGGTCCCTGAAGAGGACACTTGGCCATAATTTGAGGTTAGAAGAAATGATGTTTAACCTTAGAGCAGTGGTTCTCAACTCCTGTCCTCAGGACCCACTAATGGGCCAGGTTTGCAAGATAACTGAAATTTGCCGCTCAGTGATTGCAGTATTCTAGTCTGCATCCCCCCAAGGTAATACTTAAAATCTGACCTGTTAGTGGGTCCTGAGGACAGGAGTTGAGAACCACTGCCTTAGAGTGAAGAAAGGATTCTTTACTTTTAGAGTGGTAAAAATGTGAAACTTTCTCTCCAGGAAGTGATACTGACTGAGAGTGTTGACAACTTAAAAAAAAAACTTCTAGATGTCTTCTTCAGGATCAGAATATACCGGGCTATGGAAACTGTTAGAGAATAAAAGTCACAAGCATTAGATGAACTGAATGGAGCTGGGTCTTTTTTTTGTAACTTTACAAACAATGTTAAATATAAATCTGAATACCAGGGAGAGATCTTAATTAATATTGGATATCCATCACATCAAAGGGTCTTGGGTTGTCATCCAATCACTTTCATGAGACAGATATGATTGTTGTCTTTAGACCAATAGGTAGAGTCTTCAATGATAAGAATTGAAGAGAGAGACCTGACCCACACATAGAGACCAGCGAATGTTCAATCTCCTCGGAGTGCTAATATGGGATATTCTTGTTGGTTAGTTTTCTGTAGAACTTATTATAGTGTGATTGCATTGTCTAAGCTATTCACTGTACTGTAATTTTTGTACAATATACTATTTTTCACGTGCAGTTTGTGATGTGAGTTTCATTGCTGACCTTCCCCTACTGAACGGTGGAAAGTGGGTGCTGACTGATATCACTGATATTATTTATTAATATTTAATGATAATATTAATAATAGTATTATTATTTGTTTCATCACCTGCATTTTCTTACTACCCCGCTAACACTGTCAGTTGAATTGGTTGTGGTAGTTATTAGCATAAAACTGCCAATATTTACTGTTCCTATTGTCCACCTGGGTTGGGGGGTCTCCTCCGCTATTGTTTGTTGTGTTTTACAGTACACACTGTGTCACCATTTCTATAGTTCTCCGTATCTTCTGTCTATTGTCTGTTGGGTGTGTAGGCTCAGACTATTCAGGGTGGATACGTTTGTTATTATACATTTTGTGTCTCGATTCTGTGTGTGGAATATTCCAGTCTAAAGCCTGGTACACACCACCAGTTTTTCCTTTTTCATTCAACCCAGGGGGTTATGTGTTTAAAGAGTCTTTTCAGAATAATATAGCCAAAGCCCCAAATATTAGAGGAGATTACACAAAAAAACATTATTATATGTGTGGTCTAGTCTCATGGTTACCATGAGGTTTATGTGAAATCTCCATTAACAGGTGTAAATCCCGTAATTAGAAATATATTTTTGTTAGAGTATGAATATGTTGAATATGTTTGAGTAATATGTTGCATTATATGTCCATGTTCTGGGAATAAGCTGATGGGGGGTATTCTTTTAATGACAGGTGATACTGTTGGCTGAAAGACATGACAATAGGCTGAGAACAATCTGGTGCCAGGTTAGTATATCTGAGCAAAGGGAACCAACTCCAGATATCAGCTTAGAAGGAATCCTTTGTTAAGAAAAGCAGTAAGGGTGGCCACCTTCATCACTTCTGTACATGTGTGTTTTTTCTCTCCAAGGGGCTGAACTGTTAGGTTGGTAAGACTAATGGCTACAAAATAATATCTGAAAAGATCCAGTCCTCATAGGATTAGTCAGACATGATAAGATTGATTAGATAGATGCCCATCAATCAGTAACACTCCATGTAAGTCTGTGAACGTTAGGTCTATAGCAATCCAGACACTTGAGGAAAAATAAGGTTAGGAGGAATCTCTGAACCACCAGAACACCTGTCAGGTTTTTATAGCTCTGTGTCCCTCTTGAGGGGGCACCTCTCTCTTTGTACTTGTGACCATAATCACCAAAGGTTGTCACCAGAACAAAAATAGAGGGGGAAATCTTCCAAGTTCTTGTGACCTTGGAACACGCATAGCAAAAACTGGGGGATAACTAAACCTAAATCTACTCCCATCCCCCATTCTAAGACTATTATATCTACCCTGTAAAATAAAATATGTCTATACTTAAAGTAGTAGTCCACCCTAACACTAAAATCCCGGCATCTACAGACATCCACAATCTAACACTAACCTATCTAGCCCTGTAAATAAGAAATCAGTATACATACTTTTTTGAACTGCCTCAATTCCCACGTTGAGCTGTCACCTGCGGCTTTGCTGTGGAGGTGGGTGCAGAGGACACAGCAGACAACGGGAGCCCCATAGTAACTCTATGGGTGACATCACTCCCCATTCATTTCACAGCCTTTGTTGGCTATGTCCTCTGCAGAGCTTCCGCTGCTGGAGACCAGATTGGATCGGCTTCAAAAAAGGTATGTATACTGATTTCTTCTTTACAGGGCTAGATAGGTTAGTGTTAGATTGTGGATGTCTGTAGATGCCAGGATTTTAGTGTTGGGGTGGACTTACACTTTAACAATTCTGATGGTGCTCCAGGCTGGTCACATGATCGGTCCCAGCCCTGGATTCAGTGTAGAGGAGGAACAGCCAGCAAACATCTGCAGGGTGAGAGGGAATAGAGAGAGGTGAGCGAGAGAAAGGAGAGAGAGAGAAAGGAGAGAGAGGGAAAGGAGAGGAGAGAGATGGAAAGGAGAGGAGAGAGAGAGAGAAAGGAGAGAGAGAGAGAAAGGAGAGGAGAGAGAGAGAGCGAGAGAGAGAGAGAGAGAGAGAAAGGAGAGAGAGAGAAGGAGGGAGAGAGAGAGAAGGGAGAGAGAAAAAGGAGAGAGAGAGAAAGGGGAGAGAGAGGTGAGAGAGAGGTGTGAGAGAGAAAGAGATAGGTGCGAGAGAGGTGAGAGAGAGAGAGGTAAGAGAGAGTGAGGAGAGAGAGACATATAGGAGAGAGAGGTAAACGAGAAAGGAGAGAGAGAGGTAGAAGAGAAAGAGAGAGGTAGAAGAGAAAGGAGAGAGAGGTAGGAAAGAGAGGTAGAAGAGAAAGGAGAGAGAGGTAGAGAGAGAGAGAGAGAGGAGAGAGAGGTGGGGGGAGAGGAGAGAGAGTGACGTAGAAGAGAGAGAGGTAGAAGAGAAAGGAGGGAGAGAGAGATAGGAGAGAGAGAAGTAGGAGAGAGAGATAGGAGAGAGAGAGAGGGGTAGGAGAGAGAGAGGTAGGAGAGAGAGGTGGGAGAGAGAGAGAGGTAGGAGAGAGAGACAGAGGTAGGAGAGAGAGGAGAGAGAGGTAGGAGAGAGAGAGGTAGGAGAGAAAGGAGGGAGAGAAAGGAGGGAGAGAGAGAAAGAGGAGGTAGAAGAGAGAGAAGAAAGAGCGAGAGAGAGAGAGGTAGAAGAGAAAGGGGATAGAAGAGAGAGGGAAGAGAGAAGAGAGAGAGGAGAAAGAACAACACAACATGCTTTATTTTCTTGGGGTTTTTTTTTCAGTTTGGTTTTATTGTCATCAGGCATATTTTTTTGTTTTTGTAAAAAGCCTTATAGTTCTGATTTTTTCAGATTTTTTTATGCTCTAAAGGAAAAAAAGCTTGTTTTTTTTGTTACTTTTAAAAGCCTTAACAATGATTTTTTAATTTGATATATTTTAATATTTAGATTTTGCGTCCACTAAATGCACTGTATTTTTTCAGAAAGGCAGAATCATTTGTGGTAAAAAAAATAGTATTTCTGTTGAATTGGTTTTCGGTAGTTATTGGCATAATACTGTCATTGTTTACTGTTCCTATTGTCTGCCTGGGAGGGTTCACCTGTACTATTGTTCATTGTATGTTTACTGTTTGTAGTCTATCCCATCACCATTGTCCATCATATCTCCTGTCTATTGTCTATTGGGTGTAGACTCTGATTATTCAGGGCAGATACCATTGTTATTATAAAGTTTGTGTCTGAAATCCTGTGTATGGAATATTCCAGTACATGGATCACAATCAGGCCGATTCAGCAGGGACCACCCGAGTTTTCAATCCATGTAAGGGCAGGCTGATTGTACCTAAGTCGATCTATACCCAAGTCGATCTATCGATTGTCTTGGGTAGAACCAGCCTGTTGGATTTTCTACATATAATTACTGCCCTTATATGAATAAGGTATCATTATTATTATTATTATTATTTTTATACAGTATTTATACAGCGCCAACAGTTTACATAGTGCTTTACATTAACAGGGAGACAATACCATTACAATACAATAAAATACAAGAGGATTACGAGGCCCAGAATAGCTTACAATCTAATATGGTGGGGCAGGTGGTACAAAAGGTTGTAACTGTGGGGAATGAGCTGATGGAAGTGGTAAAAGATTAGTTGGAGGAATGATAGGCTTCCCTAAGGAGATAAGTATTCAGGGATTGCCTGCAGGAGTAGGAGACAGCCAGACAGATTGGAGGAGGAGACAAGAGAGCTTGAGAGTAGGAGGTCTTGAGAGGAGCGGAGAGGGTGATTTGGGTGATATTTGGAGACATAATTGGTGATGTAGCTCGGGGCAGAGTTGTGAATGGCTTTGTATGTTGTAGTTAGTATTTTAAATTTAATTTGCTGGGTGATTGGGAGCCAGCATAGGGATTGGCGGAGAGGGTTGGAAGACACTGAGTGGTTGGTAAGGTGGATAAGTCTGCCAGAAACATTCATGACAGACTGAAGGGTGGATAGCCTATGGAGAGGTACGCCAATGAGAATGTAGTTGCATTAGTCAAGGCGAGAGATAACAACGGAGTAGGGATCGGCCGAACACCTCCATGGTCAGTTCGCAGCAGAACATCTCAAACAGGCAAAAAGTTCAAGCGAACATGCAAACTCTATTAAAGTCTATGGGACACGAACATGAAAAAAGTCCTAATTTTAAAGGCTAATATGCAAGTTATTGCCACACAAAGTGTATGGAGACCCGGGTACTGCCCTGGGGGACATGTATCAATGCAAGAAAAAGTTTTTAAAACAATTGTTTTTTTTTAAGAAGCAGTGATTTTAAAGATGCCTAAAGTGAAACAATAAAAATGAAAAATTCCTTTAAATACCGTGCCTGGAGGGTCCCCTTAGTCTGCCTGTAAAATGGCGCATCTGTTCAATGTATTGAACATGCCACAGCCATGATGACATTTCTAAAGGAAATAAATTAAATTTAAACTTCCTTGCAGCTGTAACGTATTGCCGAATCCCAGCAATACGGATTAAAAAAAAAATTAAAAAATGGCACAGGGTCCCCCCCAGTCTATACCAGGCCCTTCGGGTTTGGTATGGATTTTAAGGGAAACCCCATACCAGATTTTTCTAAAAAAAAATGGCGTGGGGTCCCCCCAAAATCCATATCAGACCCTTATCCAAGCATGCAGCCTGGCAAGTCAGGAAAAGGGGGGGTGAGCGAGCAACTCCCCCCTGAACCATACCAGGCCACGTGCCCTCAACATTGGGGGGATGCTTTGGGACAGAGCCCCATGCCCCAAAGCACCTTGTCCCCATGTTGATGGGGACAAGGGCCTCTTCCCGACAACCCTTAGCTGTGGTTGTTGGGGTCTGTGGATGGTGGTCTTATGGGAATCTGGGGCACCCAGATCCCACCCCCCCCATGTGAATGGGTATCGGGTACATCATACCATTACCCATTCACCAAAAAAGTGTCAAAAAGCAAAAACCACAAGACACAGTTTTTGACAAATCCTTTATTAAAAAATAAAAATAAAAAAAATGTCCCTCAATGTAATCCATCGTCAATCAGGACACCCGACAGACTTGAAAAATAGAAAAAAAAAACACTCCACCTCCTGGGACGCCTCTCAGCCAACTGCCCGCTGTGTGCTTTGACAGTTCTTAAATAGGCAGGGGGTGGGGCAACCAGGCTATGTCACCTGGTGGTACCGCCCCTTCTGACATCACATGATGTCACGTGACCTTAAGGTCAATAACGCTACACCAAGTTCACTAAATGGACCACTTATGTATTCATACATGTTGATCTTATCCCCCTTTAATCTCTTTTTTTCCCTTACCCCTTTCCAAATTATTATTATTAGTATACAGTTGTTATAATAATTGATTAACTATGTTGTCCAATTTTCCAATTGTTGCACCTATAGCCAAATTATTATCATTATACAGGATTTATAAAGCGCCAACAGTTTGCACAGCACTTTACAATTCCGTCCTTCTTTATTATTATATGTCCGATATCACTGTGTGTGATGGTAATTCCTTCTCTTTTTTTATGATACGGGAAGGCTTATCATTTTGGGTCTTTACTTATTGCAATGCAACTTTTTATCTCAAAGACATGTTGTTCTGTCTTTCAGTACGTATATCAACTTTTTTAGTAAGGAATATTGAAACTATATTTAAAGATATTGCTTAGACATATGTCCAGAATTAATTTCAAGAACAGAAAACAGGCAAAAATGATAAAAAAAAACAGCGCCCCTAGAGCCCCCCGCCCCCCGTGTTGGCCTTGGACTTCAGGCTGAAGCCCCTGGTCTTTTTGCCACCTAGCAACGCCCCTGAACAGGGGTGAGAATGGAGGAGGAGGAGGAATGAAACTGGGGAAGAAGGAGGAAGAGGAACAGAAGTGGCACTGAAAGACGAGGACTAAGAATGGAGGAGGACTGAGAATAGAGGAGGTTGAGTGAAAATAGAGGAGGAGGAGGAGAAGAACTAAGAATAAAGGAGGAGGAAGAGAATTGAGAATGGATGAGGAGGTAGAATGAAGGATGAGGAGTACGAATAGAGGTGGAGGAGGAGACTCGTGGAGTTATCTTAGTTAGTGAGGCCTAACTTGAGGGCACATACTGGAGTATAAGAGATCAGACAAAACACCAAATATATGCTGAAAAAGTCTCTATTTATTAAAGATTTGACATAAGTATATAAAAGAGAAAAGATGTAAGGTGTTCAGTCTTTGGTCATCTGTCAGATGTTTGTGACGATCGATAAGATTCTGGTGACAATAAGGTGGTGGCGACAATCGGTGGTGATGTTTGGTAGCTTCTGGGTCTTTTGCTGGAATTTCTCGTTGTCTGGATATATTCTTCATTTCTACGTTGATGATGTAATGTCTGGAGACTTGGCATTGATGTTTGTTGCCCTGGGTTGTGACACTCGGAAGTAGTAAAAATAAGTAAAAAGAGCAGAGGTTAGCTTCAGTAACTATCTTATAAAGTCATCAGTACAAAAAAATCACCAGTGATTATTGTAAAGTCATACAAAGATATATGGTATCAAGGTAGACAAGTAAATACCACCATTGTAAGGAACACCTTTCCATGACAAGGAATGAGAATGGAGGAGGAATGAGAATGCAGATGGAGGAGTGAGAAAGAAGATGGAGAAAGAGGAGCAATTTGACTAGAAATGAATGAGGAGGAGATGTATTGAGAATGGAGATGAAAGATGTAACAATGGAGATGTGAGAATGGAGATGGAAGAGTGAGAATGAACATGGGGAGGGAGAAGGATTTAGAACAGAGATGAAGGAGGTGGAGAAGTATGGAGAAGGAAGAGCAAGAATGGAGATGTAAGAGTGAGAATGAAGATGGGGAGGAGGAGGAATTACAATAGAGATGAAGGAGGAGGAGGAGGAAAGTATCGAGAATGGAGATGGAAGAGTGGGAATGGAGAAGAGGAGGAGTGAGAAAGGAGATAAAGGATGAGGAATGAAAATGAAGATTGAGATGTAGGAGGAGTTAGAATAGAGATGGAGGAGGAGAAATATTGAGAATGGAAATGATGGAAGAGGATACTATTTTTGGGGACCTTTGGAAGGGGGTCTGCAAACTTTTTTGTTAAATAGCAAAGGAAATGGCAATGTACCACAGCTTTCCTTTTGTGAATATTAGTCAAATGGATTTTTTTGAATTTGTGAATGTTACTCAAGACAGGCCCCCCATGCTGTTTGTTTTTTTCTTTTTTTTTTTTTTAACCCTTTGCCCATTAGCCCAGAAAATGGCCATTTTTAATTTGACAGATTCTGCTTCCATTGATTTCAATGGGGTTCAGGTTTGCCATCTGATCTTCTTTGAAGTTCCCCAAACCCTGTTTGAACATAACCCAGGGCAGTTTGGCTCAAACCTAATGCTGGGGTTGGTTATATAAATAAATGACCCAAACAAAACAAAATAAATCTAAAAACTCCCAGTCAAAACACTAAGACAAAACCTAAACGTTTTTAGGCTTAATTTAAAAGAAAACAAACTATCTACTATTAACAAAATGTTAAGTAACACCACAACATTAAAAAAAGCATTCCTAAAATGAACTATTGGGTCTTTTTATATTGCAGTGAATACAAGGGGCTTACACCCCACTCTCCAAAGCCACAGATACTGCAATTTACTATAAAAGCATCAATAGAAAACTGTATACAGCATACAATATACTAATACATATAACACTGAATACAGTTTAAAGCATCATACTGAAAGCACACAACACTAACCCGTCTTTCCCTTTAAAGTAGTTGTAAACCCACTAAAAAACAAAAAACAATAACCTGCAAGACAAAGACATAATGAGCTAGTATGCATAGCATACAAGCTCATTATGAAATACTCAGCTTAGATGGAAGCCCCGGAAGCGGTCCCAGTACACAGCTCCAGCCGGTGACATCGCTCCAGGAGTTATTTCCGGGTATCGCGCGGGCTCTGGCGCTGTGATTGGCCTAAGCCACAATGACATCACTCCCGCACATGCACGTAGGAGCCGCCAGTAACGGCACACTAGCTGAAGCAATAGCACAAATGTGCCATTGCTTCAATGCACATGTGCCGATTATGTTGGCACATGCTGATACAGGGGATATCTCCTAAACTGTGCAGGTTTAGGAGATATCCAGGGTAGCTACAAGTAAGCCTTATTCTAGGCCTTATTATAGGCTTACCTGTAGTACAAAGTGGATTATAAGGGTTTACAATCACTTTAACAAATGTCAGTTGTCCTTCACTCACACTAAATTCACCAACACACTGACAAAAGGGTGCTGCAATGTCAGCCTTTACAGTGTATGGGCTGAAATTATTCTGTGACCCAACATTGGCTGACATCTTGCTCCTGACTAGAGGTCAAGTATATGACCTTAGCCAGCGTTAGCTAAAGAAATGCATTGGGGGACATTTTGGTGGGAGGAATTCCAGCCAAATATCCTTAAATTTCAGATCTTCTATAAAACAGCCAAACCGAGAATGTTCAATTTGAACTCGGACCTAACGTTTGACTCTACCCTACCTATCATATAGGGTTTTGCCCACACTATGATTTTTTTTTCCTGAAACATATCACTTACAAGGCCATCTTACAGTTTTTTCATAATTCCCAAAAAACAATACTGTAGATAAGCAATCACGTGAGCAAAAAATCAACAGTGTTCTACGATTTCTACGTTCTTACCCTCAACGATGTCACTTTTACAAATCCCCAGCATTCATTCAGCAATTTGGTCCCTTGATTACCAGGTGATCAAAATTTTTTATGAAATTTCCACCTCAGCTCCTATAGAAAGTGAATATGTCTCGTGATCAGGTAGAAGACACAAGGCGGCACTTGCTGTAGCTCCAGAATGTGCATCATGTTCTCTGTAGGCCATATGTATTGCAGTGCTCCTTGTATAATTTTCTGTTTTCCATGGTACATGAAGATATATTAGAATGTCCATGGCTGAGCACCTCTCGGACGCATTGAGGGCCAAAAGGTCCCAGAACATTTTCCTGGCTTCAAGAGAGAATTCCCTCCACTTTTCCGGTGCTAAGGTCAGATCCTTTCTGACTTGCCACCGAGCAAATTCTCTGTACATTGGATCATGAACCTCTGCTCCTAGCCAAGGAAAGTATCCAGTCATAGCGATGTAAACCATGACCCCAAAGGCCCAGTTATCAATGCTCGGGTGTAGAAGCAATTGTTCTCCTGGTTTCAAGTTACACTGTTCCGGAGCTGTGTAGGGTATGAACCCGGACAAGGATGGTGCTTCGGTTCCCTGGAGCCTTGCCAGTCCAAAGTCTGCCACTTTGATAATATTACATTCAAAGTCCATTAGCAGGATATTGTCTGGCTTGATATCACAGTGGACCATCCCTCTGTTGTGCATGTATTGCAATGCACTGGCTATCTGAGGAACACACTTCTTTACTGTCTCTTCATTTAAACCAACCTATAACAAGAAGAAAACAGGACAAAATTAGTCACTAGACACCACCATGGCAAAATGTAATCAAATAAGAAGCCTATCTTATCCATCATACGGGGACATAGAATTTTAGCTCAATACACTTGAAAGGATGCTTAAAGGAAACCTGTTTGTATATAAATATGAGAATCACCATTGATGGTGCAAAATCCAGGACTATCTCTCTTAACCTTGCTTCACAGCTGAGAACATTACATATCTAAAATCAAGCCTATAAATCAAATGATACAATATCCGACCCAACTCACTGTAATGAGTGGGGAGTCTTTAAACCTCAGAAATACTTTAAAGATATTAAGGGGAAGAGATGAAATCTTTTCTTAATGTAAGGATTATTCATTTTTCATACAAACTTACATTTGGCTGTATTAAGGAATGAAGAGTTCCAGCTGTCGCCACCTCCTGGACAAAGACGTAGTCTCTGTTTGTATGAAAGGCAACTTCATGGGTCGTGATGATGTTGGGATGGCCGCTGAGGCTGATAGACATCCCATATTCAACCAGGAAGTTGTCCATTGGGACCTTCTGTTTGCTAAGCAGCTTCACAGCCACTAACTGACCTGTCAAACAGAGAGAGAGAAAAAAGAGAATTAGTAACATAAACAGACACAGAAACTTGCTAAAAGCCTTTTAAAGTGTGCTAAATGCTTGATTAAATCTACAGCAGTGACATTAATTAAGTTACATAATCATCGCCCTAAAACTGGAAGTGAGGGATGCTTTAAGAACTTACTTTCAAAAAGTTCCTTGGAAGCAGCTTTAGGAACTTAAAAAAATGCTGCTTAAAGCAAGGTTAATGCTTTGTGAATGCTTCCTGTACACAATGCTCAGGATAATATTCACAAGCTAAACAAATTGTGTGTACACGTGGCTTCAAAGTTGTCCTACTGATTGTCTACAGATAAGCAATTCTATTGATTCTTAGATCTTGGATGTCAGACTCTGCATTTTTTTTCCAGAACAAACATACAAGTCTCTTCTACCTGCTGGCAATTTAGCATTTTTTAAAAGTTTTCTTACACTAGTTCCATTAAATTAATATGATTCAAAAGCACGACTAATACTAAGAAATTAATTTCCTTACATGAATTAAACTATAACATTTACCTGAACTCCGATGTTTGGCCAGGAGGACCTTTCCATATGACCCCGACCCAAGTTCTTGGATGGGGTCAAAGTGCTCTGAAACCTCCATCATCTTCAGATTTTCGGACGTCTGGGTGATGAGTTGGATGACATGTCTTGCTGTGTTCTTGGTAACTTCATGGATGTTAGAAGCCATTCTAGAATCAAAACAACAAAAAAGCATTAAACATCCCTCTGAATATTGCCCAATGCCCAGCATCTAGGGTCAGTATTTATCCCTGTTGGGGAGATTACATATTCAGTGTGGTTACCAATGAAGTCTCACCTACATAGACACATGACAATTAAAAGCAGACAGAGATTTTAAGATTCATGTTTTAAGGGAGTCCAATAGAGTTTTAGGAAAAATAACGATATTAGTATTTATATAAGACGGGAGGAAAGATATATAGGCATGTATAGAAATACATAGGAATAGACTTTATACATGGTTATGTTTCAGAAAGAGGAAATATTGATACTGAAGGGTTTTTGTATTATCCCATTTTATCTTCTACTTCTCTTTCTGTTTTTGCATCTTTTTTCTTTGTTAAAAAAAAAGCTGACAGAGATTACAAACCAAGAAATGGGGTTTGGCTGAAGCTGATCTCTAAACTACAAGACTTGTAGAGATCGGCTGGTTAGAATGACCAACATTCTAGTCACAAATAGAGGTGTGAATGTCACTGGTATTGTAACAATAAGGCATAAGAGAAATTAAACCACTTTTGTGTAAGTTAAAAACAAATCGGAATGGTGGAATTTGGAACCCAAAGTACTATTAAAAAAATATACTAAAAAAAAATGGATTGTGCTTTCACACCCAACTGATGGATCATGGAATTATCAGACAGTCTAAGATTTCACATTTTAATTTTACTTCATAGATATATGAAGACAGATCATCTCCATGTATCAGGTTGGTTGTATTAAAAAAAAATAAGCATTGCAACATATTGTGGATTTCCAATCTGTATATGGATCTCTACTGACCATAAATGGCAAGTGAAATAGTAAAAATCAATATAGATTGAAAGAAACAAAAAAAGTATTCAGTTTTGGACCGCAGTCCATGGACTTTATTGGCACACAACACTCATAGAAGTAAAAGTAAAAATTTTGTTTTTGCAAAGTCATAAAATCAATTAAAAAAATATCAAGTAGCATATTTGCAGCTATGTGTCAATAGTTGGTGGTGGCCCCTGAACATCTACACCAAGAACCATACAATACACTAACAGCCAGTGTTGTAAAATAGCCATAGAAGGATCTCTACTCTGACCATACATGGCAAGTGAAATAAGAAAAATCTATTCAAATTTAAAGAACATTAAATAGTTTGTTTATTTATCTCAATGCTAAGTTATCTGTACACTGCAGGTTCAAAAAGAAAAATCCTATTATTTTAGAGGGAATAACTATACTGCTCTGAAGGACAAACCTTAGAAAATGAAGGTGCAGATGGTTTCCCACTCGGTCTTCACTAATGGAATCTTTGTCAATCTTCCCAACTTGTCAATTTTTCTTGAAATAATTGCAATATGAAATAGCCAATGGAAAAACAAACTCACTTTTGCTTTAAGTAATAGTAAGATAAGTGGAAGTAAGGCTGGATATATGTGGGGTTTATATGGGAGGAGAGAGTGGCTTTTGCTAATTGATGGGGGATTCTGATTGGCCAGCACACAGGAGCTGCTGATTACCATAAGACTGGAGAGTTTGGAAAGAGATTGAGAAGGGTGGGGCAGGTAGGTCCATATCAATGGGGTTTGTGTATTCTGTTTTGTTGTGTGGAGGGTTGAAACCTCAGCCTGAAACCAAGTAACTTTACTGATTGTAATAATTATTATGTAATGAACATTTTTATCAACCGCTATATTCCAAACATTCTGAAGTAAAATACATTGGCACACTTTAGCCATGTAAAGTTTGTTTTAATTGTTTATTTATTTATTTTTTTATTTTAAACATTTTTACAAAAAATAAACCTCTAATAACAAAAACCACTAAGAAAAGAAAGGGGAAAACAACAAACAAACAAACAAACATGCAAACCTAGGCCAAGTTACTATACTAAATAGTAACAACATCCACATAATTAATACACTATCCTCTAGGTTTCAAAAATATTCAAAATTGTTCTATTATTTTTGAAAATATTTGAAAACATTCAAAAATATTCAAAGATATTCAGAAATAGTCATAGTCAGAAATACTCCAGAACAGCCATAGGGGAATGGAGGAGCTCAGCCATGGGGGATGGAAGAACTCAGCTATAAGGGGATGGAGAGCATCAGCTATGGGGGATGGAGAGGATCAGCTATGGGAGATGCAGGAGTTCAGCTATGGGAGATAGAGGAGCTCAGCTATGGGACATAGAGGAGTACAGCTATGGGAGATGGAAGAGCTCAGCCAGGGGGGGTGGAAGAGCTTAGCTATGGGGATAGAGGAGCTCATCTATAGGGGATGGAGGAGCTCAGCTATGGGGATAGAGGAGCTCATATATAGGGGATGGAGGAGCTCAGCTATGGGGATAGAGGAGCTCATATATAGGGGATGGAGGAGCTCAGCTATGAGAATTGATGGCATAGATTACAGTCAGGGCCGTCTTTAATGTGGTTATTAAACAATTGGGCAAATTTTTTTTGCCCCCCAATGCAATCTTGCTCTTCAACCCAACATCTCAAAAAAACAGACACACACAGAATTATCTAAAAAAAACACACAGCAGTCCCACGGTGACCTCAGTTCCCTTTCATGTCACAGCACCCCATTACATTACAGACATTTCCACATTATAGTTCCCCTTTACACATCACAGTGCCCCCATTACATTAGAGTCCCCTTCATGTCATCGTTCCCCTTTACACATCACAGCACCCCAATTACATTGAAGCCATTGTCACATCACACATTCACATGTATGTGTTTTGACGGCCCACATTTGGGCAGGCACAGCAGACTATTCATTTGAATGGGCTGCCATGCCTGCGTTTCCTGCAGAAGAAAAGGTTCATGCAGCATTTTACAAATGCAGTGGCCTTGAAATCCATTCTGCTTTTGCACAATGGAACTTACCCGCAGTTCCTGCACACACAAATGCACTGTGTTTTTAAAAGAGTGGCCTAAACATCTAAAAAATGCAGGAAGACTTGCCGGTGCAGGAACTGCAGGTAAGTCACATGGTGCAAAAGCAGAATGGACAGACAGTGCTGTATTTCACTGCTTGGGGGGCATAGGTGTGCGCAGCCTATTACATGATGCATGCACATTGTTTTTGCAGGAAACGCAGGCATGGCAGCCCATTCAAATGAATAGGCTGCTGTACCTGCGCAAATGTGGGCCACCAAAACACATACATGTGAACCAGACAGGCCCAAAATAAGCCCCTCAAGCAGTTAAATACACTAGTGCTATCTAGGTGCTGTAATGCGGTGTGCTCTGTAATAAAAAATACAGCCACAACCTCACTCAGCCCCACTTTTTGAAAAAAGATCATCAGTTGCAGCCACTGTGCTGCTAAAACGCCACTGTCCCCACTTCTGTTTCATTTTATTTCAAGAATACATGAAGAAAGAACACCTCAATGTATGCATGGGGGTGGTTATATTCTTAAAAAAGATCCTGAATATTCAATTAATATACGGATCTCTAAAAAAATACATTAAAAAAACACATTCAATCCCACTTGTAGGGCATTAAAGGGCAAGTGAAATAAAGAAAAATAATTTAAATTAAGGGAACATTAAAACCTTTAAAAATCGCGCTGCCCTTAAACATTATTAGATAGTGAGTATGACATCTATATATAAACCTACGTGATAAGTGTTACATGTGTATATATGAACCAAGACCAATAGATAACAAACAGGGAAATGAATATACCATGCCGGTAATATTAAACAATAATAAAAATGACATTTAACGTGTACAATGACAAATGACCAGTGATCGATAGACAATTCAATAGCAGATTATTATTTTATTATTGTTTAATATTACCGGCATAGTATATTCATTTCCATGTTTGTTATCTATTGGTCTTGGTTCATATATACACATGTAACACTTATCACGTAGGTTTATATATAGATGTCATACTCACTATCTAATAATGTTTAAGGGCAGCGTGATTTTTAATTTTTTCCTTTTGTGTGTGTATTGATGCTGTACATATTCATTGCTGCTCCCTAAGTGATGGTTGGGTGTTAATCATCTTGCCATCACCTTCCTAATTTAGTTTTTAGTTCTCATAGCGCGGTTTTTATACATTTTTTTCAACATTAAAACCTTTGTCTGGGGTGAAATTGGGAAAACACTTGGAAGTACAAAAAAGACAGAGAACTTTTGATGGTGAACATGCAGTTGCTAATATACAATCTAACAGACAACTTAAGATGGAACTGTTTAATGTTATTTCAAGGGTACGTGAAGAAAGAACATCTGAGTATAATGTAGGAGGCTGGTTGGATTCTAAAAACAAAATATTGCAAAAATAATGTGGATATTCAATCAATATATATGGATCTCTAATCAAAAGAAAATAATCTAATCCCACTTGTAGAGACACAACAGGCAAAAAAAGGAAAATAATTTAAATAATTTACATTTAGGGAACATTAAAAACAAAAAAAGTTTTCTTTTTAACTTTCTGCTAAGACATCTGTATTGTTAGGTTGTCATTGTAAAATATGGTGACAGTGAAAATTAAGAGAATAGGAAAAATACTTGCTATGTCCAAAAAAAGACAGAGAGGAATAGCAAAATTTACAGGAATGGCAAAAATTAGAACAACCTAAGATGAAACTGTTTAATTTACTTTTGACGGGACATGAAGAATGAACATCTGAATGTAAAGCATGAGGTTGAAATATTTTTAAAATAAAATATTGTAAAATAATGGGGATATTCAGTCAATATATTCATCTCTAAAATAAAAGGCCCTTTAGAATATTAAAAAGTTTTTACTATTCAATTTCCTGCTAAATACATCTCCTCAATCAGAGAAAAATCCCAGCTTTTTAAAGCATAAAACTATCAGGTCTATAGATCTTTGGGGTTCTGTATGACTTACCTTAAACAATGAAGATATAAGATTTCTCCAAGTTGGTATCACTGAGGAAGTCTATGTGGTCTTCTCCAAAGCTATTCCGGTGGGAAGTGGTCAATAGAGAAAATAAATCACTTTTGCTACAAGCAAAATGAGATTCACTGAGTAAGGAATGGAGGTCTATATGTGTGTCTGGAGACTTTGGGTTGAGTTCTAGGAGGGTGTGGCCAATAGGTCCATAAGAATGGGGTTTGTTTATACTGTGCCAGTGTGTTGAGGGCGGGAAAGTTACCCTGAAACTAATTTCAAATGATTTAATTAAGGAAACCAGTTTCTAGGTGCTGAGATTTCTAAATGTAATGTATAAAATGTCTTAGTATTCTAACCAATAGTATATTTTATATAATATATAATGGATCATTATTTGCAATAAATATTATGCAATTGAGTATTTCATTTAATAAAATTATAATAAAATAAATATACATACAGTGTGTGTGTGTGTGTGTGTGTGTGTGTGTATATGTGTGTATGTATATATATATATATATATATATTCTACAAAATTCAACATTAAACTCTATCCACCTCGGAAACTATATAGTAGGTAATATACCGTATATCAATTGGCTTCCTAAACCATGTTGGGATATCTAGGTGAAAATGGGTCCTGGAACTTACTGGTTACTTTTCAAAGTCTTAAACAAAGATGCTCAAAACTCTCTAAAAGACTCTTGTGGTGTCCATGAATCTTATACAAGCAGTGGGTGGACATGGGGAAATTTGCTCATCCACACAGTTAGTATGAGAAGTCTCCACTGTTTTTTTTTTGCCACTGATAGAAGTTTAGAGAAATGAGTTCTTTGGTAAATATTTCCCAGATAATTAGTGGAAAGGAGCACACATGTGGTTGTACTATTTGTGGAGCTTGATTGAGCTACTAAAAAATAGCCTCCAATAGAGGGAGATACACGGGAAGCATGCAGTAGACATTTATGGGACAATGCTCTATATATGTGTCATTCATCACTACTGCAAGATATGTGTTCAACCAGGCTCACTGATAAGGCAGTACGGCCGACCCTCCTGTACCGGGACTCAGCCTCATCAGTTCATAACAGGGGTCTTTACTAGCAGGAGGGATGGCTATACTGCCTTATTGCAGACACTGATCCTCTTCTGCCTTCCCCAACATTGCTGAACTTCCCTCCTCTACTCTCCCACCATTTACTGGGGTGAGGGGAGTGTTAGGGGAGTCGATGACAGTTTTTTTTATCTTTCTGTGCATGAATAATATGTTCTAGGGTATATAGCTTTTTATATGTAATCAGTGAATCAGATAGAGGTTTGAATTTTTTTTGTTTTGTTATTAAAAGTTTAGATTGCCTTTTGAGGTGTACTTTAAGCAATGTCATTGTCCAGTAAAGTCAGTATTTGTAGGGAATAAATGAGATTTATCTATTAATATGGGTTTATATGAGATATGGACCTAAGTATGGATGTGTGAAGAACTTTTTTACAAGACCAACAACTGTCTCTGAAGAAAGACAAAGGCTCTCCTGTTAGTTCCTTGATTATTATGTGAAAGCCAAATGTTGCCCATCATAATTAGGGTCACCCTTTGTCTTCAGACGCAGGTGAATAGGTGGAAGCCAGGTAATAGGCAATGTTGTCTCCATGATGTCCGGCTGCTTTGATATGCTAACAGACCAACTGACAGGCCAATGTTTAGAATCACGTGGGGCGTCATGGAGTGTCTGAGTCGGTGTAATTTCAGAAGATAAAGCTTAAAAAACTTATATTTGCAAGAGATGTCATGACCTGGAGCTTATTACAGGTGTTCAAGTTAGAAAGAACTTTGGAAATGGTAATTACAGGACAGAGAAGCATAGTGGAATGAAAAGAGCTCTACATTAAAAAAAAATAGGGAAAAGTAGGGCTAAAATTAGAATACAAGAAACACATTGCTACACAACATTTTCGAATACTCAAAACTAGGGTGTTACAAGAATCATTGTTGACCCCCCGGGGGGGTTAGATCTGTCATACTATGATGCTGTGGATGGTTTTTAAGGTTTGTGTTCATAGAGGGTAGATGTTGTGTATGTTGTTTTTAATAATGGCTACACTATCGTTGCCCTTTTTTTTAAATACCAGCCACTTCTTGTTTAGTGGTTACATTTCAATAAAAGATTGGATTTTAATGTACGCATGTGTATTGACATTTGTTGAGAGATTGTCCACCTTAAAAATCTTACAAAGAATTTTGTAATAAATGAATAAGGGGCGAGGGTTGGAGGGGCTCAGCTATGGGAGATGAAGGAACTCAGTTATGGGAGATGGAAGAGCTCAGCTATGGGAGATGGAAGAGCTCAGCTATAGGAGATGGAAGAGCTCAGCTATGGGAGATGGAAGAGCTCAGCTATAGGAGATGGAAGAGCTCAGCTATGGGAGATTTAAGAGCTCAGCTATAGGGATAGAGGAGCTCATCTATGGGGGATGGGGGAGATCAGCTATGAGGATTGATGGCATAGATTAGTTATTCACTTATGAGAAGAGGCGCATAAGAGGAGATATGATTTCAATGTACAAATATATCATAGGTGACTCCAATAATTATGATAAATTGTTTACTTTAAGGTCCCTGAAGAGGACGCTTGGCCATAATTTGAGGTTAGAAGAAATGATGTTTAACCTTAGAGCAGTGGTTCTCAACTCCTGTCCTCAGGACCCACTAATGGGCCAGGTTTGCAAGATAACTGAAATTTGCCGCTCAACGATTGCAATATTCTAGTCTGCATCCCCTCAAGGTAATACCTAAAATCTGACCTGTTAGTGGGTCCTGAGGACAGGAGTTGAGAACCACTGCCTTAGAGTGAAGAAAGGATTCTTTACTTTTAGAGTGGTAAAAATGTGAAACTTTCTCTTCAGGAAGTGATACTGACTGAGAGTGTTGACAACTTAAAAAAAAAAACTTCTAGATGTCTTCTTCAGGATCAGAATATACCGGGCTATGGAAACTGTTAGAGAATAAAAGTCACACGCATTAGTTGAACTGAATGGAGCTGGGTCTTTTTTTTGTAACTTTACAATGTTAAATATAAATCTGAATACCAGGGAGAGATCTTAATTAATATTGGATATCCATCACATCAAAGGGTCTTGGGTTGTCATCCAATCACTTTCATGAGACAGATATGATTGTTGTCTTTAGACCAATAGGTAGAGTCTTCAATGATAAGAATGGAAGAGAGAGACCTGACCTACACATAGAGACCAGCGAATGTTCAATCTCCTCGGAGTGCTAATATGGGAAATTCTTGTTGGTTAGTTTTCTGTCAAACTTATTATAGTGTGATTGTATTTTCTAAGCTATTCACTGTACTGTAATTTTTGTACAATATACTATTTTTCACCTGCAGTTTGTGATGTGAGTTTCATTGCTGACCTTCCCCTACTGAACGGTGGAAAGTGGGTGCTGACTGATATCACTGATATTATTTATTAATATTTAATGATAATATTAATAATAGTATTATTATTTGTTTCATCACCTGCATTTTCTTACTACCCCACTAACACTGTCAGTTGAATTGGTTGTGGTAGTTATTAGCATAAAACTGCCAATATTTACTGTTCCTATTGTCCACCTGGGTTGGGGGGGGTCACCTCCGCTATTGTTTGTTGTGTTTTACAGTACACACTGTGTCACCATTTCTATAGTTCTCCGTATCTTCTGCCTATTGTCTGTTGGGTGTGTAGGCTCAGACTATTCAGGGTGGATACATTTGTTATTATACATTTTGTGTCTTGATTCTGTGTGTGGAATATTCCAGTCTAAAGCCTGGTACACACCACCATTTTTTTTCCTTTTTATTCAACCCAGCGGGTTATGTGTTTAAAGAGTCTTTTCAGAATAATATAACCAAAGCCCCAAATATTAGAGGAGATTACACAAAAAAAGATTATTATTATATTTATATTATATATATATATTATTATTTTATTTAGCAAACTCCATGCGGGCTTTCATGTGTCTTGCACTGAGGAGAAGCTTCCGTCGGGCCATTCTGCCATAAAGCCCCGACTGGTGGAGGGCTGCAGTGATGGTTGACTTTCTACAACTTTCTCCCATCTCCCGACTGCATCCCTGGAGCTCAGCCACAGTGATCTTTGGGTTCTTCTTTAACTCTCTCACCAAGGCTTTCCCTCCGATACTCAGTTTGGCCAGACAGCCACCTCTTGTAGCGACTTGGTGGGTCCCTGCTTATTCGGGCGCCAAAAAATGTTAGATGTGACTTTTAAATAAGTCACTTTATGTTTATATTGCTTTGTCAAATTTCAGCTCTTAAAGAAGTACACACAGAGACAAAGTATCCGTATATCAGTCTACGAGCCCTGGTGTCCCGTATTCAACTGAGTTGTCTTGGTTTATTGAATATGTTTATAAGATTGGTTATATGACGCACATATCAAAGTGCAACAGATAATAAAAGCATTTTTGACTAATAATGTCGTATCAGCAGCCAAAGATTACAATACACGCAGTTTCATCCAGAGTGGTGTGTCAGCACCCAAAGGTTAGTTTCATAAGATACTGCAAGGCAGGCATAATATATTTCAAAAACAGATTTTAACACGTAGCCATTAGTTTAAGTAAGAACTCTGAGTCAAATCCCTAACCCTATCAATGTAATCCATCATCAATCAGGACACCCGACAGACATGAAAAATAGAAAAAAAAAAAAACACTCCACCTTCTGGGACACCTCCCAGCCAACTGCCCGCTGTGCACTTTGACAGTTCTTATATAGGAAGGGGGAGGGGCAACCAGGCTATGTCACCCGGTGGTACCACCCCTTCTGACATCATGTGATGTCACGTGACCTTAAGGTCAATAACGCTACACCAAGTTCACTATATGGACCACTTATGTATTCATACATGTTGATCTTATCCCCCTTAATCTCTTTTTTTCCCTTACCCCTTTCCAAATTATTATTATTAGTATACAGTTGTTATAATAATTGATTAACTATGTTGTCCAATTTTCCAATTGTTGCACCTATAGCCAAATTATTATCATTATACAGGATTTATATAGCGCCAACAGTTTTCACAGCTCTTTACAATTCCGTCCTTCTTTATTATTATATGTCAGATATCACTGTGTGTAATGGTAATTCCTTCTCTTTTTTATGATACGGAAGGCTTATCATTTTGGGTCTTTACTTATTGCAATGCAACTTTTTATCTCAAAGACATGTTGTTCTGTCTTTCAGTATGTATATCAACTTTTTTAGTAAGGAATATTGAAACTATATTTAAAGATATTGCTTAGACATATGTCCAGAATTAATTTCAAGAACAGAAAACAGGCAAAAATGAAAAAAAAAAACCCACGCCCCTAGAGCCCCCCGCCCCCCGTGTTGGCCTTGGACTTCAGGCTGAAGCCCCTGGTCTTTTTGCCACCTAGCAACGCCCCTGAACAGGGGTGAGAATGGAGGAGGAGGAGGAATGAAACTGGGGGAGAAGGAGGAAGAGGAGCAGAAGTGGCACTGAAAGAGGAGGACTAAGAATGGAGGAGGACTAAGAATAGAGGAGGTTGAGTGAAAATAGAGGAGGAGGAGAACAAAGAATAAAGGAGGAGGAAGAGAATTGAGAATGGATGAGGAGGTAGAATGGAGGATGAGGAGTACGAATAGAGGGGGGGGGGAGAGTTGTGGAGTTATCTTAGTCAGTGAGGCCTAACTTGAAGGCACATACTGGAGTATAAGAGATCAGACAAAACACCAAATATATGCTGAAAAAGTCTCTATTTATTACAGATTTTACATAAGTATATAAAAGAGAAAAGATGCAAGGTGTTCAGTCTTTGGTCATCTGTCAGATGTTTGTGACGATTGATAAGATGCTGGTGACAATAAGGTGGTGGCGACAATCGGTGGTGATGTTTGATAGCTTCTGGGTCTTTTGCTGGAATTTCTCGTTGTCTGGATATATTCTTCATTTCTACGTTGATGATGTAATGTCTGGAGACTTGGCACTGATGTTTGTTGTCTCGGGTTGTGACACTCGGAAGTAGTAAAAATAAGTAGAAAGAGCAGAGGTTAGCTTCAGTAACTATCTTATAAAGTCATCAGTACAAAAAAATCACCAGTGATTATTGTAAAGTCATACAAACATATACGGTATCAAGGTAGACAAGTAAATACCACCATTGTAAGGCACACCTTTCCATGACAAGGAATGAGGATGGAGGAGGAATGAGAATGCAGATGGAGGAGTGAGAAAGAAGATGGAGAAAGAGGAGCAATTTGACTAGAAATAAATGAGGAGGAGAAGTATTGAGAATGGAGATGGAAGAGTGAGAATGAACATGGGGAGGGAGAAGGATTTAGAACAGAGATGAAGGAGGTGGAGAAGTATGGAGAAGGAAGAGCAAGAATGGAGATGGAAGAGTGAGAATGAAGATGGGGAGGAGGAGGAGGAATTACAATAGAGATGAAGGAGGAGGAGGAGGAAAGTATCGAGAATGGAGATGGAAGAGTGGGAATGGAGATGGAGAAGTGAGAATGGAGAAGAGGAGGAGTGAGAAAGGAGATAAAGGATGAGGAGTGAAAATGAAGATGGAGATGTAGGAGGAGTTAGAATAGAGATGGAGGAGGAGAAATATTGAGAATGGAAATGATGGAAGAGGATACTATTTTTGGGGACCTTTGGAGGGGGGTCTGCAAACTTTTTTGTTAAATAGCAAAGGAAATGGCAATGTCCCACAGTTTTCCTTTTGTGAATATTAGTCAAATGGATTTTTTTGAATTTGTGAATGTTACTCAAGACAGGCCCCCCATGCTGTTTGTTTTTTTCTTTGTTTTTTTTTTTAACCGTTTGCCAGTTAGCCCAGAAAATGGCCATTTTTAATTTGACAGATTCTGCTTCCATTGATTTCAATGGGGTTCAGGTTCGCCATCTGATCTTCTTTGAAGTTCCCCAAACCCTGTTTGAACATAACCCAGGGCAGTTTGGCTCAAACCTAATGCTGGGGTTGGTTATATAAATAAATGACCCAAACAAAACAAAATAAATCTAAAAACTCCCACTCAAAACACTAAGACAAAACCTAAACTTTTTTAGGCTTAATTTAAAAGAAAACAAACTAGCTACAATTAACAAAATGTTAAGTAACACCACAAAATTAAAAAAACATTCCTAAAATGAACTATTGGGTCTTCTTATATTGCAGTGAATACAAGGGGCTTACACTCCACTCTCCAAAGCCACAGATACTGCAATTTACTATAAAAGCATCAATAGAAAACTGTATACAGCATACAATATACTAATACATATAACACTGAATACAGTTTAAAGCACCATACTGAAAGCACACAACATTAACCTGTCTTTCCCTTTAAAGTAGTTGTAAACCCACAAAAAAACAAAAAACAATAACCTGCAAGACAAAGACATAATGAGCTAGTATGCATAGCATACAAGCTCATTATGAAATACTCACCTTAGATGGAACCCCCGGAAGCGGTCCCAGTACACAGCTCCGGCCGGTGACATCGCTCCAGGAGTTATTTCCAGGTATCGCACGGGCTCTGGCGCTGTGATTGGCCTAAGCCACAATGACGTCACTCCCGCACATGCACGTGGGAGCCGCCAGTAACGGCACACTAGCTGAAGCAACGGCACAAACATGCCATTGCTTCAATGCACATTTGCCGATGATGTCGGCACATGCTGATACAGGGGATATCTCCTAAACTGTGCAGGTTTAGGAGATATCCAGGGTAGCTACAAGTAAGCCTTATTATAGGCTTACCTGTAGTAAAAAGTGGATTGTAAGGGTTTACAATCACTTTAACAAATGTCAGTTGTCCTTCACTCACACTAAATTCACCAACACACTGACAAAAGGGTGCTGCAATGTCAGCCTTTACAGTGTGTGGGCTGAAATTATTCTGTGACCCAACATTGGCTGGCATCTTGCACCTGACTAGAGGTCAAGTATATGACCTTAGCCAGCGTTAGCTAAAGAAATGTATTGGGGGACATTTTGGTGGGAGGAATTCCAGCCAAATATCCTTAAATTTCAGATCTTCTATAAAACAGCCAAACCAAGAATGTTCAATTTGAACTTATGCTCGGACCTAACGTTTGACTCTACTCTACCTATCATATAGAGTTTTGCCCACACTATGATTTTTTTTTTTCCCTGAAACATATCACTTCCAGGTCCATCTTACAGTTTTATGATGCTTTGATCCATAATTCCCAAAAAACAATACTGTAGATAAGCAATCACGTGAGCAAAAGAATCAACAGTGTTCTACGATTTCTACATTCTTACCCTCAACTAGGTCACTTTTACAAATACCCAGCTTTCATTCAGCAATTTGGTCCCTTGATTACCAGGTGATCAAAATGTTTTATGAAATTTCCACCTCAGCTCCTATAGAAAGTGAAGTTGTCTCGTGATCAGGTAGAAGACACAAGGCGGCACTTGCTGTAGCTCCAGAATGTGCATCATGTTCTCTGTAGGCCATGTGTATTGCAGTGCTCCTTGTATAATTTTCTGTTTTCCATGGTACATGAAGATATATTAGAATGTCCATGGCTGAGCACCTCTCGGACGCATTGAGGGCCAAAAGGTCCCAGAACATTTTCCTGGCTTCAAGAGAGAATTTCCTCCACTTTTCCGGTGCTAAGGTCAGATTCTTTCCGACTTGCCACCAAGCAAAGTCTCTGTACATTTGATCATGACCCTCTGCTCCTAGCCAAGGAAAGTATCCAGTCATAGCGATGTAAACCATGACCCCAAAGGCCCAGATATCAATGCTCGGGTGTAGAAGCAATTGTTCTCCTGGTTTCAAGTTACACTGTTCCGGAGCTGTGTAGGGTATGAACCCGGACAAGGATGGTGCTTCAGTTCCCTGGAGCCTTGCCAGTCCAAAGTCTGCCACTTTGATAGTATTACATTCAAAGTCCATTAGCAGGATATTGTCTGGCTTGATATCACAGTGGACCATCCCTCTGTTGTGCATGTATTGCAATGCACTGGCTATCTGAGGAACGCACTTCTTTACTGTCTCTTCATTTAAACCAACCTATAACAAGAAGAAAACAGGACAAAATTAGTCACTAGACACCACCATGGCAAAATGTAATCAAATAAGAAGCCTATCTTATCCATCATACAGGGACATAGAATATTAGCTCAATACACTTGAAAGGATGCTTAAAGGAAACCTGTTGGTATACAAATATGAGAATCACCATTGATGGTGCAAGATCCAGGACTATCTTTCTTAACCTTGCTTCACAGCTGAGAACATTACATATCTAAAATTTAAGCCTATAAATCAAATGATACAATATCCGACTCAACTCACTGTAATGAGTGGGGAGTCCTTAAACCTCAGAAATACTTTAAAGATATTGAGGGCAGAGATGATATCATTTCTTAATGTAAAGATTATTCATTTTTCATACAAACTTACATTTGGCTGTATTAAGGAATGTAGAGTTCCAGCTGTCGCCACCTCCTGGACAAAAACGTAGTCTCTGTTTGTATGAAAGGCAACTTCATGGGTTCTGATGATGTTGGGATGGCCGCTGAGGCTGATAGACATCCCATATTCAACCAGGAAGTTGTCCATTGGGACCTTCTGTTTGCTAAGCAGCTTCACAGCCACTAACTGACCTGTCAAACAGAGAGAGAGAAAAAAGAGAATTAGTAACATAAACAGATGCAGAAACTTGCTAAAAGCCTTTTAAAGTGTGCTAAATGCTTGATTAAATCTACAGCAGAGACTCATTAAGATACATAATCATCGCCCTAAAACTGGAAGTGAGGGATGCTTTAAGAACTTACTTTGAAAAGGTACTTGGAAGCAGCTTTAGGAACTTAAAAAAAATGCTGCTTAAAGCAAGGTTAATGCTTTGTGATTGTTTCCTGTACACAATGCTCAGGCTAATATTCACATGCTAAACAAATTGTGTGTACACGTGGCTTCAAAGTTGTCCTACTGATTGTCTACAGATAAGCAATTCTATTGATTCTTGGATCTTGGATGTCAGACTCTGCATTTTTTTTTCTAGAACAAACATACAAGTCTCTTCTACCTGCTGGCAATTTAGCATTTTTTAAAAGTTTTGTTACACTAGTTCCATTAAATTAATATGATTCAGAAGCACGACTAATACTAAGAAATTAATGTCCTTACATGAATTAGGCTATAACATTTACCTGAACCCCGATGTTTGGCCAGGAGGACCTTTCCATATGACCCCGACCCAAGTTCTTGGATGGGATCAAAATGCTCTGAAACCTCCATCATCTTCAGATTTTCGGACGTCTGGGTGATGAGTTGGAGGACATGTCTTGCGGTGTTCTTGGTAACTTCATGGATGTTAGAAGCCATTCTAGAATCACAACAACAAAAAAGCATTAAATATCCCTCTGAATATTGCCCAGCATCTAGGGTCAGTATTTTATAACCATATGGGTCCCGGTTGGGGAGATGACATATTCTGTGTGGTTACCAATGAAGTCTCACCAACATGGACACATGACAATTAAAAGCAGACAGAGATTTTAAGATTTATGTTTTAAGGGAGTCCAATAGAGTTTTAGGAAAAATAACAATATTAGTATTTATATAAGACGGGGAGGAAAGATATATAGGCATGTATAGAAATACATAGGATTAGACTTTATACATGGTTATGTTTAAGAAAGAGGAAATATTGATACTGAAGGGTTTTTGTATTCTCCCATTTTATCTTCTACTTCTCTTTCTGTTTTTGCATCTTTTTTCTTTGTTAAATGAGAATTTAATAAAAATAAAGCTGACAGAGGTTACTAACCAAGAAATGGGTTTTGGCTGAAGCTGATCTCTAAACTACAAGACTTGTAGAGATCGGCTGGTTAAAATGACCAACATTCTAGTCACAAATAGAGGTGTGAATGTCACTGGTATTGTAACAATAAGGCATAAGAGAAATTAGACCACTTTTGTGTAAATTAAAAACAAATTGGATTGGTGGAATTTGGAACCCAAAGTACTATTAAAAAAATTATATACTAAAAAAAATTGGATTGTGCTTTCACACCCAACTGATGGATCATGGAATTATCAGACAATCTAAGATTTCATATTTTAATTTTACTTCATAAATATATGAAGACAGATCGTCTCCATGTATCAGGTTGGTTGTATTAAAAAAAAAATAAGCATTGCAACATATTGTGGATTTCCAATCTGTATATGGATCTCTACTGACCATAAATGGCAAGTGAAATAATAAAAACCAATATAGATTTAATGAAACAAAAAAAGTATTTCGTTTTGGACCGCAGTCCATGGACTTTATTGGCACACCACACTCATAGAAGTAAAAGTAAAAATATTGTTTTAGCAAAGTCATAAAATCAATTAAAAAAATATCAAGTAGCATATTTGCACCTATGTGTCAATAGGTGGTGGTGGCCCCTGAACATCTACACCAAGAACCATACAATACACTAACAGCCAGTGTTGTAAAATAGCCATAGATGGATCTCTACTCTGACCATACATGGCAAGTGAAATAAGAAAAATCTATTCAAATTTAAAGAACATTAAATAGTTTGTTTATTTATCTCACTGCTAAGTTATCTGTAGACTGCTGGTTCAAAAAGAAAAATCCTATTATTTTAGAGGGAATAACTATACTCCTCTAAAGGACAAACCTTAGAAAATGAAGGTGCAGATGGTTTCCCACTCGGTCTTCACTAATGGAATCTTTGTAGACTTCCCAACTTGTCAATTTTTCTTGAAATAATTGCAATATGAAGTAGTCAATGGAAAAATAAACTCACTTTTGCTTCAAGTAATAATAAGATAAGTGGAAGTAAGGCTGGATATATGTGGGGTTTATATGGGAGGAGAGAGTGGCTTTTGCTAATTCATGGGAGATTCTGATTGGCCAGTACACAGAAGCTGCTCATTAACATAAGACTGGAGAGTTTGGAAAGAGATCGAGAAGGGTGGGGCAGGTAGGTCCATATCAATGGGGTTTGTGTATTCTGTTTTGTTGTGTGGAGGGTTGAAACCTCAGCCTGAAACCAAGTAATCTTACTGATTGTAATAATTATTATGTAATGAACATTTTTATCAACCGCTATATTCCAAACATTCTGAAGTAAAATACATTGGCCCACTTTAGCCATGTAAAGTTTGTTTTAATTGTTTATTTATTTATTTTTTTTACCCGTATATACTCGAGTATAAGTCGAATTTTTCAGCACATTTTCTTGTGCTGAAAGTGCCCCCCTCGACTTATGCTTGAGTCAAGCACTTTTCTGCAGCAAAAAATTTCATTTTCCGAACCGACTTTGGGGCCCCGTATCTCAGGGCCACCTGGTGCTAGAAACCCCAATTTTGGTATGCAAACCCAGTCAGGGCCGTCTTTAATATGGTTTGGGCCCTGGGCAAACATTTTTTTTGGGCCCCCCCCAATGCAGTTTTGCTCTTCACCCCAACATCTCAAAAACCCTACACACACATAAATGATCTAAAAAAAACTTTGCAGACCCCATTCACAGCAGTCTCACGGAGTTCCCTTTCATGTCATAGCACTCCATTACATTGCAGCCTCTTCACATCACAGCGCCCTATTACATTGCAGACATTTCCACATTATAGTGCCCCTTATCACATCACAGCGTCCCCTTCATTTCATAGTGCGCCTTTACACATCACAGCACCCCAATTACATTGCAGCCATTGTCACATCACATATTCACATGTAGGTGTTTTGGCGGCCCACATTTGCGCAGGCACAGCAGCCCATTCATTTGAATGGGCTGCCATGCCTTTGTGTCCTGCAGAAAAAAAAGGTGCATGCAGCATTTTAAAATTGCAGTGGCCTTGAAATCCATTCTGCTTTTGCACCATGCGACTTACCTGCAGTTCCTGCACACACAAATGCACTGTGTTTTTAAAAGTGTGGCCTAAACATCTAAAAACGCAGCAAGTTTGCTGGTGCAGGAACGGCAGGTAAATCACATGGTGCAAAAGCAGAATGGACAGACAGTGCTGTACTTCACTGCTTGATGGGCATAGGTGTGTGCAGCCTACTACATGATGTACATTTGTTTTTGCAGGAAACACAGGCATGGCAGCCCATTCAAATGAATAGGCTGCTGTGCCTGCGCAAATGTGGGCCGCCAAAACACACATATGTGAACCAGCCAGGCCCAAAATAAGCCCATCAAGCAGTTAAATACACTAATGCTATCTATGTGCTGTAATGCTGTGTGCTCTGTAATAAAAAATACAGCCACAGCCTCACTCAGCCTCAGCGGCAGCTGGTGCTCAAAATTTGTGGGGGGGCGCAAAATTTTTTTGAAAAAAAAATCATCAAATGCTGCCACTGTGCCCATCAAACGCTGCCACTGTGCCCATTAAATGCTGCCACTATGCCTATTAAACGCTGCCACTGTGCCATCGAATGCTGCCACTGTGCCATCGAACGCTGCCACTTTGCCCATCAAATGCTGCCACTGTTTCCATCAAACACAGCCACTGTGCCCAGCAAAAGCAGCCACTGTGCCCATCAAAAGCAGCCACTATGCCCATCAAACGCTGCCACTGTGCCATCAATTGCAGCCACTATGCCAAACGCTGCCACTATGCCAAATGTTGCCACTGTGCAGTCAAACGCTGCCACTTTGCCCATTAAATTCTGCCACTGTGCCATAAAACGCTGCCACTGTGCCCATTAAGCGCTGCCTGTGTGCCCATCATATGCTGCCACTGTGCCCATTACATTTTAAACATTTCTAGTCTGTTCCTTTTCTACACATGGGGTGCGGCGTGGGAGTCAGGAGAGGAGAAAAAAAAAACCTACCTTGTCCTCCTGGCCAGCTCAGCTCCGAATCCGCGCCATGGTCTGACTCCTCCTACCGAGGCCTCTGCGCTCCTCCAAGTCCGATCACGTTCACATACACACACTTGCTTGCAGGCAGCATAGCGAGGGGCGGGGCCAGAGCGTCAGTGGAGCTCAAGGCCCCGCCCACCCACAGCCCGCTCCTTGACACTGGAACTGCTGCACTGTGTGTGTGCGTGCTGCTGAGCAGCTGATGCCCGCTGATGTCTGTCTGTAACAGGCAGACTGTGTGGGATCTTCAGCGCCGATTTGCGGGCACCGCATGGGCTTAAGGGGCAGCTCTGCTTTGGGCCCCAAACAGTGAAAGGGCCCTGGGCAGCTGCCCCGTTTGCCCTGCGATAAAGACGGCCCTGAACCCAGTGGACCTAGTACCACAACATATCCAAAGCTGATGTTCCTAGCACTAAGTGGCCCCGAGATCCGGGGCCCCAAAATCGGTTCGGAAAATGTCATTCTCTGCTGCAGAAAAGTGCTTGACATTTTCTGAACCGATTTTGGGGCCCCATATCTCAGGGCCACTTGGTGCTAGGAACCCCAGCTTTGGAAATTTTATGGTGCTTGTTCCACTGGGTTTTCACACCAAACTTGGGGTTCTTAGCACTAAGTGGCCCTGAGATACGGGGCCCCAAATTCGGTCAACTGTGTCTATCTGCAGCAATGTCATTTCGGGACCCTTTGGGTTCAGAGACCCCAAATTTTGGCTGCAGCTAAGGGGGAAATAGGAACCCTTAACTACCGAGTTTTAAGTTCAGGGGACCTATGGCTGCAAATGGGCACAGTGATGCTGCAAATGGGCATTGTTGACCCTCTTTTCCACTTACAGTAGCTGTGCATTTCTCACCCTCGTCTTATACTCGGGTCAATAAGTTTTTCCCCTTTTTTTGTGGTAAATTAGGGCCTCGACTTATACTCGGAACGACTTATACTCGAGTATATACGGTATTTTAAACATTTTTACAAAAAATAAACCTCTAATAACAAAAACCATTAAGAAAAGAAATGGGAAAAAACAAACAAACAAACATGCAAACCTAGGCCAAGTTACCATACTAAATAGTAACAACATCCACATAATTCATACATTATCCTCTAGGTTTCAAAAATATTCAAAATTGTTCTATTATTTTTCAAAATATTTGAAAACATTCAAAAATATTCAAAGATATTTAGAAATAGTCATAGTCAGAAATACTCCAGAACAGCCATAGGGGAATGGAGGAGCTCAGCTATGGGACATAGAGGAGTTCAGCTATGGGAGATGGAAGAGTTCAGCTATGGGGATATTGGTGCTCATCTATAGGGGATGGAGGAGCTCAGCTATGGGGATAGAGGAGCTCATATATAGGGGATGGAGGAGATCAGCTATGAGAATTGATGGCATAGATTACAGTCAGGGCCGTCTTTAATGTGGTTATTAAACATTTGGGCAAATTTTTTTTGCCACCCCCAATGCAATCTTGCTCTTCAACCCAACATCTCAAAAAAACAGACACACACAGAATTATCTAAAAAAAACACACAGCAGTCACACGGTGACCTCAGTTCCCTTTCATGTCACAGCACTCCATTACATTACAGACATTTCCACATTATAGTGCCCCTTTACACATCACAGCGCCCCCATTACATTAGAGTCCCCTTCATGTCATCGTTCCCCTTTACACATCACAGCACCCCAATTACATTGAAGCCATTGTCACATCACACATTCACATGTATGTGTTTTGACGGCCCACATTTGGGCAGGCACAGCAGACTATTCATTTGAATGGGCTGCCATGCCTGCGTTTCCTGCAGAAAAAAAGGTTCATGCAGCATTTTACAAATGCAGTGGCCTTGAAATCCATTCTGCTTTTGCACAATGCAACTTACCTGCAGTTCCTGCACACACAAACGCACTTTGTTTTTAAAAGAGTGGCCTAAACATCTAAAAAATGCAGGAAGTTTGCCGGTGCAGGAACTGCAGGTAAGTCACATGGTGCAAAAGCAGAATGGACAGACAGTGCTGTATTTCACTGCTTGGTGGGCATAGGTGTGCGCAGCCTATTACATGATGCATGCACATTTTTTTTGCAGGAAACGCAGGCATGGCAGCCCATTCAAATGAATAGGCTGCTGTGCCTGCGCAAATGTGGGCCACCAAAACACATACATGTGAACCAGACAGGCCCAAAATAAGCCCCTCAAGCAGTTAAATACACTAGTGCTATCTATGTGCTGTAATGCTGTGTGCTCTGTAATAAAAAATACAGCCACAACCTCACTCAGCCCCACTTATTGAAAAAAGATCATCAGTTGCAGCCACTGTGCTGCTAAAACACCACTGTCCCCACTTCTGTTTTTATTTTATTTCAAGAATACATGAAGAAAGAACACCTCAATGTATGCATGGGGGTGGTTATATGCTAAAAAAAGATCCTGAATATTCAATTAATATACGGATCTCTAAAAAAATACATTAAAAAAACACATTCAATCCCACTTGTAGGGCAGTAACAGGCAAGTGAAATAAAGAAAAATAATTTAAATTAAGGGAACATTAAAACTTTTAAAAATCGCGCTGTCCTTAAACATTATTAGATAGTGAGTATGACATCTATATATAAACCTACGTGATAAGTGTTACATGTGTATATATGAACCAAGACCAATAGATAACAAACAGGGAAATGAATATACCATGCCGGTAATATTAAACAATAATAAAAATGACATTTAACGTGTACAATGACAAATGACCAGTGATCGATAGACAGTTCAATAGCAGATTATTATTTTATTATTGTTTAATATTACCGGCATGGTATATTCATTTCCCTGTTTGTTATCTATTGGTCTTGGTTCATATATACACATGTAACACTTATCACGTAGGTTTATATATAGACGTCATACTCACTATCTAATAATGTTTAAGGGCAGCGCGATTTTTAATTTTTTCCTTTTGTGTGTGTATTGATGCTGTACATATTCATTGCTGCTCCCTAAGTGATGGTTGGGTGTTCATCATCTTGCCATCACCTTCCTTATTTCGTTTTTAGTTCTCATAGTGCGGTTTTTATACATTTTTTTCAACATTAAAACCTTTGTCTGGGGTGAAATTAGGAAAACACTTGGAAGTACAAAAAAGACAGAGAACTTTTGATGGTGAACATGCAGTTGCTAATATAAAATCTAACAGACAACTTAAGATGGAACTGTTTAATGTTATTTCAAGGGTACATGAAGAAAGAACATCTGAATATAATGCATGAGGCTGGTTGGATTCTAAAAACAAAATATTGCAAAAATAATGTGGATATTCAATCAATATATATGGATCTCTAATCAAAAGAAAATAATCTAATCCCACTTGTAGGGACACAACAGGCAAAGTGAAAAAAAAGGAAAATAATTTAAATAATTTACATTTAGGGAACATTAAAAACAAAAAAGTTTTCTTTTGAACTTTTTGCTAAGATTTCTGTATTGTTAGGTTGTCATTGTAACATATGGTGAAAGATGAAAAACTTTTGATTTTTGAATTGCATTTAACATGCAACTGCTAATCTACCATCTAACAGACATCCTAAGATAGAGCTGTTTAATTTTATTTCAAGGGGACATGAAGATAGAAAATCTGAATATAATGTATGAGGCTGGTTGGGTTCTAAAATCAAAATATTGCAAAATAATGTGGATATTCAATCAATCAATCTATGGATCTCTTTACAAAAGAAAATAATCTAATCCCATATGAAGGACCACAACAGGCAAGTGAACAAAGGAAAAAAATAATGTAAATCATTTTAATTCAGGGAACAATAAGAACAAAAAGTTTTAGATTTTTTTCTACTTAACTTTCTGCTAAGACATCTGTATTGTTAGGTTGTCATTGTAAAATATGGTGAAAGTGAAAATTAAGAGAATAGGAAAAATACTTGCTATGTCCAAAAAAAGACAGAGAAGAATAGCAAAATTTACAGGAATGGCAAAAATTAGGACAACCTAAGATGAAACTGTTTAATTTACTTTTGACGGTACATGAAGAATGAACATCTGAATGTGAAGCATGAGGTTGAAATATTTTTAAAATAAAATATTGTAAAATAATGGGGATATTCAGTCAATATATCCATCTCTAAAATAAAAGGCCCTTTACAATATTAAAAAAGTTTTTACTATTCAATTTCCTGCTAAATACATCTCCTCAATCAGAGAAAAATCCCAGCTTTTTAAAGCATAAAACTATCAGGTCTATAGATCTTTGGGGTTCTGTATGACTTACCTTAAACAATGAAGATATAGATGTCTCCAAGTTGGTATCACTGAGGAAGTCTATATGGCCTTCTCCAAAGCTATTCCAGTGGGAAGTGGTCAATGGAGAAAATAAATCACTTTTGCTACAAGCAAAATGAGTTTCATTGAGTAAGAACTGGAGGTCTATATGTGTGTCTGGAGACTTTGGGTTGAGCTCTAAGAGGGTGTGGCCAATAGGTCCAAAGGAATGGGGTTTGTTTATACTGTGCCAGTGTGTTGAGGGCGGGAAAGTTACCCTGAAACTAATTTCAAATGATTTAATTAAGGAAACCAGTTTCTAGGTGCTGAGATTTCTAAAGGTAATGTATAAAATGTCTTAGCATTCTAACCAATAGTATATTTTATATAATATATAATGGATCATTATTTGCAATAAATATTATGCAATTGAGTATTTCATTTAATAAAATAATAATAAAAAAAATATATATACAGTGTGTGTGTGTATGTGTGTGTGTGTGTATATTGATAGGGTTAGGGATTAGTTTCAGAGTTCCTCTTTAAGTCTAATGACTACGTGTAATTCTGTTTATAAAAAAATAATAATCTTAGCCTGCTTTGCAGCTGTTATGTAATTAACCTTTGTTTGCTGACGCATATTCTCGATAAAACTGTTTTTATTGTATCCTTTTATTGCTGATAAGGAATTATTTGTCAAAACCACCTTTTTTATTAGTTGAAATGTAAATTGAACTTCGATATTTACGTCATGTAACAAAACCTTATAAACATATTCAATAAACCAAGACAGTTCAGATGAATACGGGACACCAGGGCTCGTAGACTGATATACGGATACTTTGTCTCTGTGTGTACTTCTTTAATAAGAGCTTAAATTTGACAAAGCAATATAAACTAAAAGTGACTTATTTAAAAGTCACATCTAACATTTTTGGCGCCCGAATAAGCAGGGACCCACCAAGTCGCTACAAGAGGTGGCTGAGCTACGCTGACGGAACAAAAGGACAGGCATTCTGGGAACCACAGATCAAAAAACCTGCGCAGGTAAGAAAAAGCTTTATTTTTCTTATATTCTGTGCTCCCCTGATTTGTGCCTATCCGTTCTGTCAGTTATGGTTCTCCTGGTTTTAAAACACCAGCCTCTGTAGTGGTGAGTCTAGAACTACTGCATATTGTGGTTTATATTGCTGGAATTATGTGTTGTTTGCTGTTTGTCTTGTCTGTCTTGTTGAGAAAGTGAATGAGCCTTGTCAAGGATGGTATGAGTTAGAAGGGGATTGCCGAACTAAGCAACGGAGTGCGCCCTTACCTCACATGATTGGGAACTTGTGTTTAACCTCACATCTAACTCATAAACCATAGGCGGGTTGCGGGTATAAGGCCTGTCTGCTCCAAAAAAAAAGTAGGGATAAGAGTGTATGAGAGGGATTCCCAGATACGGGGAGGGTAATGAGGTCTCCATAAGCGCGGAGATCTAATCGGATACCTGGTCACTCAAGGGAATGCTTGTATATGTTGTAGCCGTCAATCTGATCACAATATTTTGTCAGTTGGCTAGCATATAAAGTAATTTGGTTTCAGAAATCTCATCCGGAGAGGTTTTTAGTATTCTGGCATCCTAGGAGGAAAAGGCAACGAGGAACTAGTGTAACTTGGTTGAGTGTTTTATATTGTACACTAAGTGTCCCAAACGCTACCTAGGCTGGACTGTCAGAATGGGCCAGAGGAACACAAAACCCCATCAGGGAATTGTGGCACATTACACAGTGCCACAGATAATTACAAACATCTGTGGGGAAGATGAAGCACAGGACTTAAAGGATGTCCTTCGTAAATTTAAGGTGAAAGGAGCAGCGGGTTTAGACCCGGATGTATGAAGTGAAATAAAAAGAGACAGACAAGGAGAGGTGTTAGAGAAGCAATGGATGTGTCAGGTTCAATGCTTAATTAAGGTCTTAAATAGAGCAAAAGAAGAGGGGTGGAAATATAATCCAGATTGTGATGGTTGGGATATGAAAGACAGAAGAACAAAAAATGTTGAAAGCTTAAATAATCTTAGTTCAACCATCCCACCCCCATATACTGACATAGAACGTAAACCACACAAGATATATCCTGTACTTGAGGGCAATAGAATGTGTGCATTGTGGAGCACAAAAAACCTCATTCAGAAACTGTAGCCCCCATACGCACTGATACACGCATTGTACAGGTAAATAATTCAGAATTTGGACAAGCAGCCCATCCACACGCCCCACCTACTATTACTCGTAGGATGCAAATAAGGACTTGGAAGCCTTGGTCAGCAGACACTCTTATGGCATTAATACAGAGCGCCCCAGACCCGGTAGCAAAGCCAGCTGCTTTTAATAGATTTGTGACACAGTTAATGAATACACATGAAGCAACCTGGCAGAATGGGGAGGATTTATGCAGACATGAAATGACTCTGACCCTGTTTAACCAGTTTATGACCGACCTGCAGACCAAGCTGACAGGGATATCACCCATGAAACAAATGCCAGGACAGACTGTATCGGAATTTTACTTATCTATGGAAAGTATGACGGCTGATGAGGGATTGGATTTGGCTCTGCCATTCACGATCCGAGCTTTCAATAGACAGTTTATGGAAGGATTAATTCCACAGATAAGTGAAAGACTGAAAGCCTGCACACCACCCTTAATTTGTTGCGATTTTTTTTAGCAGAAAAAGGTTGCAAGGTTAACAAGAAAAAGTTGCAGGTGTGTCAGGAAAAAGTTATCTTTTTGGGACATTGTATATTACAGGGTATAAGACATCTCACTGAGGAGAGGGTTCAAGTGATAAAGGGAATGTTACCCCCACGGAATTTCAAACAATTGCATATGTTTTTAGGTATTGTGTTATATTGAAGACAGTGGATACCACATGCTAGCGCTTTGATGCAGCCATTATACGATTGTTTGAAAATTGTACTGTATATGCTTACAGAAGTAGCTTATGAGTCGTTTATCACTTTAGATTATACTAAGACATTTAATCTGTATATTGCTGAGATCACTGGACATGCCACAGGTGTTCTGACACAGGCACATGTAAAACAAAGATCAGTCGCTTACTTTTCAGCAGCATTAGATCCAGTATCTAGAGGTTCACCGTCCTGTGTACGGGCGGTAGCTGCAGTGTCAATCATCATTGATAAATCATCAGAGATTGTTCTAGACAATCCAGTTGTAGTACACACCATACATGACATACATGCAATCTTGTCTCAGGTACAGCCCAAACACATTTCAATGGCTAGGCAATTAAAGGTTAAAGTGTACTTTACTCTTACCTCCAAATGTCACTTTTCAGTGCTGTACAACTTTAAATTTGGCCACCTTTTTGCCTCTTCAGTCACCAGATTTGGCAAGGGGGAATGAGAGTACTAATAGTACTAGTGAGAAAGGAAATGAGGTACCTGACATTCTTTTGTTTTATAACCATCATTTATTCATCAATGAAAACATATTTGTACTGTACATTGTGATTTAAGCATAGCCCTTACCAGCCCACATGTCAGCACAGGAAGCAGAATTAAAAGCTTTAGAACAAGCCCTAGAGTACTTAAAAGGACGAGAAGGGAATATTTACACTGACTCTGCCTACGTTTATGGTGTAGCGCACGCTTATGGCCATATATGGAAGGCTAGAGGTTATCTGACAGCAGCAGGTACACCTGTAAAACATGGAGAAGGGATTAAGAGAGTCCTGAACAATCTTCAAAAGGTTAAACGAGTAGCAATTATGAAGATAGCGGCACACACGAGCGCAAAAACAATTGAGGCAAAAGGAAATGCATTTGCAGATTTGACTGCAAAACAGGCAGCTCTAGGGGAAGGAAGCCCTGAGACCTTAGCAGCAGTAGAGGTGAGTATCCCAGAACTGACATGGCAGCAGCTGAGTAAGTTACAGGAGCAAGCAGGGGAGAGCGAGAAAGATAAGTGGGTCAGAATGGGAGCAGCACCAGACCTTGACAATGTATGGAGGGAAGGGGGCAAAATATGCCTGCCTGCCTCTCTGTACCCAGCAATGGCAGCGGCAGTTCACCTACCCACACACGTCAGTTCCAATTCCATGTATAGGATTGTGAACCAAGGATGGCTCGCCCCTGGATTCAGTAGTACTGCGAGAAACTACTGTGCAGCCTGCCAAATCTGTCTCCTGAATAATCCAGGACAGAGAGTAAAAACCCCACGTAAACACCAGGTCCGGGCCCAATACCCCTTCCAGAGACTGCAGATTGACTACATACAAATGCCTAAGAGCGGCCCCTTTGAGTTTGTCCTCGTGTGTATCGATTTATTCTCAGGTTGGCCTGAAAGTTATCCAGTAAAATCAGCTACAGCAAAACCCACAGCTAAGAAACTGATCACTGAGTTAATACCTAGGTTTGGTCTTCCTGAAACCATAGAATCAGATAGGGGGACACACTTTACAGGAGAAATCATGCAGAATGTGATGACCATGTTAGGGGTTCAACAAAGTTTTCACACCCCTTATCATTCACAGAGTTCAGGATCAGTGGAAAGAGTAAATGGGACGATAAAGTTGAAAATACAAAAAGCTATGCAAGAGTTGAACAAACCATGGCCAGAATGCTTGCCTTTGGCTTTGTTCTCCATGAGATACACCCCAACAGGGAAAACTGGATTATCCCCATATGAAATACTTTTTGGGAATGCACCTAGATTAGGTTTATACTTTCCACAGAGTATGCAATTGCAATGTGATAGTTTGACTGCATATGTGATACAATTACGACAACTTCTAACTAAGATCCACAAAAGTGTGTATTCTTCTCTTCCAGACCCTAATTCAATAACAGGTACACATACTCTGCTACCAAGAGATTATGTATATGTAAAGAAACACACCAGAAAGACATTGGAACCCAGGTTTGAAGGTCCTTATCAAGTGCTTCTGACCACAGCCACTTCAGTAAAGCTGGAAGGAAAACCTACCTGGATATACGCATCGCACTGCAAAAAAACAACCCGAGCAAACAACATGATGAAATATCTACTTACATGTTGTTTGTTGCAGATTGTCGTTTTACAAATACATGCATGGACTCCTGGTATTAATGTAATTAAGGTAGAGGAAACAGCTGATTTTCAATGGGTTATAGATGATCCTAATGTAGCGAATGTTTCAGGATACACAATGGAAGAGTACATTACAGTGGGTAATTATAATGTTAAAGGACACAAGAGACCGTTACACATAGACCAAAACATAGCATGGATGAGGGCAGAACCACAGTCAGAGGTAAATGTAACATTTCAATTAAACACTAGTATGGGATTTCTTTTAATAATAGTAAAAATCATAGGTGTCATAAAATATCCCTTTCACAGACGTGGAAACAAGCACGGGAACGGGTGGTAGGACAAATGTACCAAATATTAACGGGCATGGCAGAAGGAGGGAATATAACCGAAGGGCTGTTTAATCTGACAGATATTACCGTTAATCAATCCAGTACCTTTCTCTGTGCCTCCTGGTGGAGAGAAAACAGAACGGACGGGTGGTATTGGAATGCACAATCCTATGGGTTTCACATACAAATAGAGGAAGAAGTAACGCCAATAATTGAATCTTCCATATTAACACCCGTGCCCCACACTTGTATCAATGTATCAGTATCACAACAAAAGACAAAAGTCAAATCTAATGTAACTTTTTCTGAAATTCCGAAATGTAGGTACTGACGAGCATGGTATGACACTTTACTGGGACTGTCAGGTACAGAGATGGGAATTTTAAACTCCGTAGAGATAGAAGAAATGAACAACAGATGGAAGCATGCAGGGGGACACATAGCTGACAGCTTGACTATCACAAGCAAATGGTTACCCACCGCTTTTGAAACCCAACTACAAGAAATACCCCTATTACAATTTTTGGGAGGGTTAATAAATCACACGATAGGAGCAGAGCTCCTGCTGTGGAATCAAAGTCAACAGTTTATAAATTTCACACAGTGCTCTTTTAACCTCTTATCCTATCAGATTCATAGAAATAGGACCCCAGCACATATGTATTATTACAAGTTGTAACTATACCATGTCAGCCTTTAAATGGATAAGCTCCATTTTCAGGATGTATTAAAAATATAAGAGTGCTACAGTGGGGAAATAACACATATCTTTTTGAACCAGACGCAGATAAGATATTCTCTTCAGTCTATGAGGTACATAATCCCACTGACACTACACCCTTTATAATTTCTTTAGACCCACTGAAACAGGTTTTGGAACAATCAGAGTTGTTAAGACAACACATAGAAACACTAGAACATACCCTACAGAATAACCTTGTATCTGCAATAATTGACAAAGGTAGACTAGTACATCTTTCCTCACAGATACAACAGGATACTGCACCACATTGGTGGGATATATTTAGTGGAATGTCTTCTGCAGCAACCAATACCTTTCACTGGTTGTTAAGTCCAATGGTAATTATTATTCTAGTATTAATATCACTTACAATCCCAAATATATGTGTCTACAGGAAAATAAATAGGACAATTAGGAGAATGGACAGGGCATACTGATAAATGTGTATTGACATCACCCACTCCTACTAAACTCCTCTTCTTGAATTTAAGATGTTAGTAATAACCAGGGAGATGGGTTTTACCCCTCTGACAACTCGCGGTCAGGGAAAGCACTCTGGGGAAAACTGACTAGAACTTATTCATGAGGACCCAGGGGGAAGGAGAGGATGATGTCAAAGGGGGAAATTGATAGGGTTAGGGATTTGTTTCAGAGTTCCTCTTTAAGTCTAATGACTACGTGTAATTCTGTTTATAAAAAAATAATAATCTTAGCCTGCTTTGCAGCTGTTATGTAATTAACCTTTGTTTGCTGACGCATATTCTCGATAAAACTGTTTTTATTGTATCCTTTTATTGCTGATAAGGAATTATTTGTCAAAACCACCTTTTTTATTAGTTGAAATGTAAATTGAACTTCGATATTTACGTCATGTAACAAAACCTTATAAACATATTTAATAAACCAAGACAGTTCAGATGAATACGGGACACCAGGGCTCGTAGACTGATATACGGATACTTTGTCTCTGTGTGTACTTCTTTAAGAGCTGAAATTTGACAAAGCAATATAAACATAAAGTGACTTATTTAAAAGTCACATCTAACAGGTGGACTTACACTTTAACAATTCTGATGGTGCTCCAGTCTGGTCACATGATCGGTCCCAGCCCTGGATTCAGTGTAGAGGAGGGACAGCCAACAAACATCTGCAGAGCGAGAGGGAATAGAGAGAGGTGAGAGAGAGAAAGGAGAGAGAGGGAAAGGAGAGGAGAGAGAGGGAAAGGAGAGGAGAGAGAGGGAAAGGAGAGGAGAGAGAGAGAAAGGAGAGGAGAGAGAGAGAGCAAGAGCGAGAGAGAGAGAGAAGAAAGAGAGAAAGGAGAGAGAGAGAAGGAGGGAGAGAGAGAGAAGGGAGAGAGAAAAAGGAGAGAGAGAAAGGGGAGAGAGAGGTGAGAGAGAGAGGTGAGAGAGAAAGAGAGGTGTGAGAGAGAAAGAGATAGGTGCGAGAGAGGTAAGAGAGAGAGAGAGGTAAGAGAGAGAGAGGAGAGAGAGATAGGTAGGAGAGAGAGGTAAAAGAGAAAGGAGATAGAGAGGTAGAAGAGAAAGAGAGAGGTAGAAGAGAAAGGAGAGAGAGATAGGAGAGAGAGGTAGAAGAGAAAGGAGAGAGAGGTAGAGAAAGGAGAGAGAGAGAGGAGAGAGAGAGGTGGGGGGAGAGAGGAGAGAGAGACATAGAAGAGAGAGAGGTAGAAGAGAAAGGAGAGAGAGAGAGGTAGGAGAAAGAGAGAGAAGTAGGAGAGAGAGATAGGAGAGAGAGAGGGGTAGGAGAGAGAGAGGTAGGAGAGAGAGGTGGGAGAGAGAGAGAGGTAGGAGAGAGAGACAGAGGTAGGAGAGAGAGACAGAGGTAGGAGAGAGAGGAGAGAAAGGTAGGAGAGAGAGAGGTAGGAGAGAAAGGATGGAGATAAAGGAGGGAGAGAGAGAGAGAGAGAGAGAGAGAGAGAGAGAGAGAGAGAGAGAGAGAGAGAGAGAGAGAGAGAGAGAGAGAGAGAGGGAGGTAGAAGAGAGAGAAGAAAGAGCAAGAGAGAGAGGTAGAAGAGAAAGGGGATAGAAGAGAGAGGGGAGAGAGAAGAGAGAGAGGAGAAAGACACAACATGCTTTGTTTTCTTGGGGTTTTTTTTCAGTTTGGTTTTATTGTCATCAGGCATATTTTTTTGTTTTTGTAAAAAGCCTTACAGTAAAGGAAAAAAAGCTTGTTTTTTTTGTTACTTTTAAAAGCCTTAACAATGATTTTTTAATTTGATATATTTTAATATTTAGATTTTGTGTCCACTAAATGCACTGTATTTTGTTCAGAAAGGCAGAATCATTTGTGGTAAAAAAAAATGGTATTTCTGTTGAATTGGTTTTCGGTAGTAATTGGCATAATACTGTCATTGTTTACTCTTCCTATTGTCTGCCTGGGAGGGTTCACCTGTACTATTGTTCATTGTATGTTTACTGTTTGTAGTCTATCCCATCACCATTGTCCATCATATCTCCTGTCTATTGTCTATTGGGTGTAGACTCTGATTATTCAGGGCAGATACCATTGTTTTATAAAGTTTGTGTCTGAAATCCTGTGTACGGAATATTCCCTATATGGATCACAATCAGGCCGATTCAGCAGAGACTGCCTGAGTTTTCAATCCATGTAAGGGCAGGCTGATTGTACCTAAATCGATCTATACCCAAGTCGATCTATCGGTTGTCTTGGGTAGAACCAGCCTGTTGGATTTTTCTACATATAATCACTGGCTTTATATGAATAAGGTATCATTATTGTTATTATTTTTATACAGTATTTATATAGCGCCAACAGTTTACATGGTGCTTTACATTAACAGGGAGACAATAACATTACAATACAATAAAAAACAAGAGGATTACGAGGCCCAGAATATCTTACAATCTAATATGGTGGGGCAGGTGGTACAAAAGGTTGTAACTGTGGGGAATGAGCTGATGGAAGTGGTAAAAGATTAGTTGGAGGAATGATAGGCTTCCCTAAGGAGATAAGTATTCAGGGATTGCCTGCAGGAGTAGGAGATAGCCAGACAGATTGGAGGAGGAGACAAGAGAGCTTGAGAGTAGGAGGTCTTGAGAGGAGAGGAGAGGGCGATTTGGGTGATATTTGGAGACATGATTGGTGATGTAGCTCGGGGCAGAGTTGTGAATGGCTTTGTATGTTGTAGTTAGTATTTTGAATTTAATTTGCTGGGTGATTGGGAGCCAGCGTAGGGATTGGCGGAGAGGGTTGGAAGACACTGAGTGGTTGGTAAGGTGGATAAGTCTGCCAGAAGCATTCATGACAGACTGAAGGGTGGATAGCCTATGGAGAGGTAGGCCAATGAGAATGGAGTTGCATTAGTCAAGGCGAGAGATAACAAGGGAGTAGGGATCAGCCGAACACCTCCATGGTCAGTTCGCAGCAGAACATCTCAAACAGGCAAAAAGTTCAAGCGAACATGCAAACTCTATTAAAGTCTATGGGACACGAACATGAAAAATAAAAAGTCCTAATTTTAAAGGCTAATATGCAAGTTATTGCCACACAAAGTGTATGGAGACCCGGGTACTGCCCTGGGGGACATGTATCAATGCAAGAAAAAGTTTTTAAAACAATTGTTTTTTTTTTTAAGAAGCAGTGATTTTAAAGATGCCTAAAGTGAAACAATAAAAATGAAAAATTCCTTTAAATACCGTGCCTGGAGGGTCCTCTTAGTCTGCCTGTAAAATGGCGCATCTGTTCAATGTATTGAACATGCCACAGCCATGATGACATTTCTAAAGGAAATAAATTAAATTTAAACTTGCTTGCAGCTGTAACGTATTGCCGAATCCCTGCAATACGGATTTTAAAAAAAATAAAAAAAATGGCACAGGGTCCCCCCCAGTCTATACCAGGCCCTTCGGGTTTGGTATGGATTTTAAGGGAAACCCCATACCAGATTTTTCTAAAAAAAAAATAGCGTGGGGTCCCCCCAAAATCCATATCAGACCCTTATCCAAACATGCAGCCTGGCAAGTCAGGAAAAGGGGGGGCGAGTGAGCAACTCCCCCTGAACCATACCAGGCCACGTGCCCCCAACATTGGGGGGATGCTTTGGGACAGAGCCCCATGCCCCAAAGCACCTTGTCCCCATGTTGATGGGGACAAGGGCCTCTTCCCGACAACCCTTAGCTGTGGTTGTTGGGGTCTGTGGATGGTGGCCTTATTGGAATCTGGGGCACCCAGATCTTACCCCCCCCATGTGAATGGGTATCGGGTACATCATACCATTACCCATTCACCAAAAAAGTGTCAAAAAGCAAAAACCACAAGACACAGTTTTTGACAAATCCTTTATTAAAAAATAAAAATAAAAAAATGTCCCTCAATGTAATCCATCGTCAATCAGGACACCCGACAGACCTAAAAAATAGAAAAATTTTCCAATTGTTGCACCTATAGCCAAATTATTATCATTATACAGGATTTATATTGCGCCAACAGTTTGCACAGCTCTTTACAATTCCGTCCTTCTTTATTATTTTATGTCCGATATCACTGTGTGTAATGGTAATTCCTTCTCTTTTTTATGATATGGGAAGGCTTATCATTTTGGGTCTTTACTTATTGCAATGCAACTTTTTATCTCAAAGACATGTTGTTCTGTCTTTCAGTACGTATATCAACTTTTTTAGTAAGGAATATTGAAATTATATTTAAAGATTTTGCTTAGACGTATGTCCAGAATTAATTTCAAGAACAGAAAACAGGCAAAAATGATATAAAAAAAACACAGCGCCCCTAGAGCCCCCCGCCCCCCGTGTAGGCCTTGGACTTCAGGCTGAAGCCCCTGGTCTTTTTGCCACCTAGCAACGCCCCCTGAACAGGGGTGAGAATGGAGGAGGAGGAGGAATGAAACCGGGGGAGAAGGAGGAAGAGGAACAGAAGTGGCACTGAAAGAGGAGGACTAAGAATGGAGGAGGACTAAGAATGGAGGAGGACTAAGAATGGAGGAGGACTGAGAATAGAGGAGGTTGAGTGAAAATAGAGGAGGAGAACTAAGAATAAAGGAGGAGGAAGAGAATTGAGAATGGATGAGGAGGTAGAATGAAGGATGAGGAGTACGAATAGAGGGGGGGAGGAGAGTTGTGGAGTTATCTTAGTCAGTGAGGCCTAACTTGAAGGCACATACTGGAGTATAAGAGATCAGACAAAACACCAAATATATGCTGAAAAAGTCTCTATTTATTACAGATTTTACATAAGTATATAAAAGAGAAAAGATGCAAGGTGTTCAGTCTTTGGTCATCTGTCAGATGTTTGTGATGATTGATAAGATGCTGGTGACAATAAGGTGGTGGCGACAATCGGTGGTGATGTTTGATAGCTTCTGGGTCTTTTGCTGGAATTTCTCGTTGTCTGGATATATTCTTCATTTCTACATTGATGATGTAATGTCTGGAGACTTGGCACTGATGTTTGTTGCCCCGGGTTGTGACACTCGGAAGTAGTAAAAATAAGTAGAAAGAGCAGAGGTTAGCTTCAGTAACTATCTTATAAAGTCATCAGTACAAAAAAATCACCAGTGATTATTGTAAAGTCATACAAAGATATATGGTATCAAGGTAGACAAATCAATGCCACCATTGTAAGAAACACCTTTCCATGACAAGGAATGAGAATGGAGGAGGAATGAGAATGCAGATGGAGGAGTGAGAAAAAAGATGGAGAAAGAGGAGCAATTTGACTAGAAATGAATGAGGAGGAGAAGTATTGAGAATGGAGATGGAAGAGTGAGAATGAACATGGGGAGGGAGAAGGATTTAGAACAGAGATGAAGGAGGTGGAGAAGTATGGAGAAGGAAGAGCAAGAAAGGAATTGGAAGAGTGAGAATGAAGATGGGGAGGAGGAGGAATTACAATAGAGATGAAGGAGGAGGAGGAGGAAAGTATAGAGAATGGAGATAGAAGAGTGGGAATGGAGATGGAAGAGTGGCAATGGAGAAGAGGAGAATTGAGAAAGGAGATAAAGGATGAGGAGTGAAAATGAAGATGGAGATGTAGGAGGAGTTAGAATAGAGATGGAGGAGGATAAATATTGAGAATGGAAATGATGGAAGAGGATACTATTTTTGGGGACCTTTGGAGGGGGGTCTGCAAACTTTTTTGTTAAATAGCAAAGGAAATGGCAATGTAACACAGTTTTCCTTTTGTGAATATTAGTCAAATTGATTTTTTTGAATTTGTGAATGTTACTCAAGACAGGGCCCCCATGCTGTTTGTTTTTTTCTTTTTTTTTTTTTTTAAACCCCTTGCCCATTAGCCCAGAGAATGGCCATTTTTAATTTGACAGATTCTGCTTCCATTGATTTCAATGGGGTTCAGGTTTGCCATCTGATCGTCTTTGAAGTTCCCCAAACCCTGTTTGAACATAACCCAGGGCAGTTTGGCTCAAACCTAATGCTGGGGTTGGTTATATAAATAAATGACCCAAACAAAACAAAATAAATCTAAAAACTCCCACTCAAAACACTAAGACAAAACCTAAACTTTTTTTGGCTTAATTTAAAAGAAAACAAACTAGCTACTATTAACAAAATGTTAAGAAACGCCACAAAATTAAAAAAAAGCATTCCTAAAATGAACTATTGGGTCTTCTTATATTGCAGTGAATACAAGAGGCTTACACTCCACTCTCCAAAGCCACAGATACTGCAATTTACTATAAAATCATCAATAGAAAACTGTATACAGCATACAATATACTAATACATATAACACTAAATACAGTTTAAAGCACCATACTGAAAGCACACAACACTAACCCGTCTTTCCCTTTAAAGTAGTTGTAAACCCACTAAAAAACAAAAAACAATAACCTGCAAGACAAAGACATAATGAGCTAGTATGCATAGCATACAAGCTCATTATGAAATACTCACCTTAGATGGAAGCCCCGGAAGCGGTCCCAGTACACAGCTCCGGCCGGTGATATCGCTCCAGGAGTTATTTCCGGGTATTGCGCGGCCTCTGGCGCTGTGATTGGCCTAAGCCACAATGACGTCACTCCCACACATGCACGTAGGAGCCGCCAGTAACGGCACACTAGCTGAAGCAATAGCACAAACATGCCATTGCTTCAATGCACATGTGCCGATGATGTTGGCACATGCTGATACAAGGGATATCTCCTAAACTGTGCAGGTTTAGGAGATATCCAGGGTAGTTACAGGTAAGCCTTATTCTAGGCCTTATTATAGGCTTACCTGTAGTACAAAGTGGATTGTAAGGGTTTACAATCACTTTAACAAATGTCAGTTGTCCTTCACTCACACTAAATTCACCAACACACTGACAAAAGGGTGCTGCAATGTCAGCCTTTACAGTGTATGGGCTGAAATTATTCTGTGACCCAACATTGGCTAACATCTTGCTCCTGACTAGAGGTCACGTATATGACCTTAGCCAGCGTTAGTTAAAGAAATGCATTGGGGGACATTTTGGTGGGAGGAATTCCAGCCAAATATCCTTAAATTTCAGATCTTCTATAAAACAGCCAAACCGAGAATGTTCAATTTGAACTTATGCTCGGACCTAACGTTTGACTATACCCTACCTATCATATAGAGTTTTGCCCACACTATGATTTTTTTTTCCTGAAACATATCACTTCCAGGGCCATCTTACAGTTTTATGATGCTTTGATCCATAATTCCCAAAAAACAATACTGTAGATAAGCAATCACGTGAGCAAAAAATCAACAGTGTTCTACGATTTCTACGTTCTTACCCTCAACTATGTCACTTTTACAAATCCCCAGCGTTCATTCAGCAATTTGGTCCCTTGATTACCAGGTGATCAAAATGTTTTATGAAATTTCCACCTCAGCTCCTATGGAAAGTGAAGTTGTCTCGTGATCAGGTAGAAGACACAAGGCAGCACTTGCTGTAGCTCCGGAATGTACATCATGTTCTCTGTAGGCCATATGTATTGCAGTGCTCCTTGTATAATTTTCTGTTTTCCATGGTACATGAAGATATATTAGAATGTTCATGGCTGAGCACCTCTCGGACGCATTGAGGGCCAAAAGGTCCCAGAACATTTTCCTGGCTTCAAGAGAGAATTTCCTCCACTTTTCCGGTGCTAAGGTCAGATCCTTTCCGACTTGCCACCAAGCAAAGTCTCTGTACATTTGATCATGACCCTCTGCCCCTATCCAAGGAAAGTATCCAGTCATAGCGATGTAAACCATGACCCCAAAGGCCCAGATATCAATGCTCGGGTGTAGAAGCATTTGTTCTCCTGGTTTCAAGTTACACTGTTCCGGAGCTGTGTAGGGTATGAACCCGGACAAGGATGGTGCTTCGGTTCCCTGGAGCCTTGCCAGTCCAAAGTCTGCCACTTTGATAGTATTACATTCAAAGTCCATTAGCAGGATATTGTCTGGCTTGATATCACAGTGGACCATCCCTTTGTTGTGCATGTATTGCAATGCACTGGCTATCTGAGGAACGCACTTCTTTACTGTCTCTTCATTTAAGCCAACCTATAACAAGAAGAAAACAGGACAAAATTAGTCACTAGACACCACCATGGCAAAATGTAATCAAATAAGAAGCCTATCTTATCCATCATACAGGGACATAGAATATTAGCTCAATACACTTGAAAGGATGCTTAAAGGAAACCTTTTGGTATACAAATATGAGAATCACCATTGATGGTGCAAGATCCAGGACTATCTTTCTTAACCTTGCTTCACAGCTGAGAACATTACATATCTAAAATCAAGCCTATAAATCAAATGATATAATATCCGACCCAACTCACTGTAATGAGTGGGGAGTCCTTAAACTTAAGAAATACTTTAAAGATATTGAGGGCAGAGATGATATCATTTCTTAATGTAAAGATTATTCATTTTTCATACAAACTTACATTTGGCTGTATTAAGGAATGTAGAGTTCCAGCTGTCGCCACCTCCTGAACAAACACGTAGTCTCTGTTTGTATGAAAGGCAACTTCATGGGTTCTGATGATGTTGGGATGGCCGCTGAGGCTGATAGACATCCCATATTCAACCAGGAAGTTGTCCATTGGGATCTTCTGTTTGCTAAGCAGCTTCACAGCCACTAACTGACCTGTCAAACAGAGAGAGATAAAAAAGAGAATTAGTAACATAAACAGATGCAGAAACTTGCTAAAAGCCTTTTAAAGTGTGCTAAATGCTTGATTAAATCTACAGCAGAGACTCATTAAGTTACATAATCATCGCCCTAAAACTGGAAGTGAGGGATGCTTTAAGAACTTACTTTGAAAAGGTACTTGGAAGCAGCTTTAGGAACTTAAAATAATGCTGCTTAAAGCAAGGTTAATGATTTGTGATTGTTTCCTGTACACAATGCTCAGGATAATATTCACAAGCTAAACAAATTGTGTGTACACGTGGCTTCAAAGTTGTCCTACTGATTGTCTACAGATAAGCAATTCTATTGATTCTTAGATCTTGGATGTCAGACTCTGCATTTTTTTTCCAGAACAAACATACAAGTCTCTTCTACCTGCTGGCAATTTAGCATTTTTTAAAAGTTTTCTTACACTAGTTCCATTAAATTAATATGATTCAAAAGCACGACTAATACTAAGAAATTAATGTCCTTACATGAATTAGGCTATAACATTTACCTGAACCCCGATGTTTGGCCAGAAGGACCTTTCCATATGACCCCGACCCAAGTTCTTGGATGGGATCAAAATGCTCTGAAACCTCCATCATCTTCAGATTTTCGGACGTCTGGGTGATGAGTTGGAGGACATGTCTTGCGGTGTTCTTGGTAACTTCATGGATGTTAGAAGCCATTCTATAATCACAACAACAAAAAAAGCATTAAATATCCCTCTGAATATTGCCCAGCATCTAGGGTCAGTATTTTATAACCATATGGATCCCCGTTGGGGAGATGACATATTCTGTGTGGTTACCAATGAAGTCTCACCTACATGGACACATGACAATTAAAAGCAGACAGAGATTTTAAGATTTATGTTTTAAGGGAGTCCAATAGAGTTTTAAGAAAAATAATGATATTAGTATTTATATAAGACGGGGAGGAAAGATATATAGGCATGTATAGAAATACATAGGATAAGACTTTATACATGGTTATGTTTAAGAAAGAGGAAATATTGATACTGAAGGGTTTTTGTATTCTCCCATTTTATCTTCTACTTCTCTTTCTGTTTTTGCATCTTTTTTTCTTTGTTAAATGAGAATTTAATAAAAAAAACTGACAGAGATTACAAACCAAGAAATGGGTTTTGGCTGAAGCTGATCTCTAAACTACAAGACTTGTAGAGATCGGCTGGTTAGAATGACCAACATTCTAGTCAAAAATAGAGGTGTGAATGTCACTGGTATTGTAACAATAAGGCATAAGAGAAATTAGACCACTTTTGTGTAAGTTAAAAACAAATTGGATTGGTGGAATTTGGAACCCAAAGTACTATTAAAAAAAAATATACTAAAAAAAATTGTATTGTGCTTCCACACCCAACTGATGGATCATGGAATTATCAGACAATCTAAGATTTCACATTTTAATTTTACTTCATAAATATATGAAGACAGATCATCTCCATGTATCAGGTTGGTTGTATTAAAAAAAAATAAGCATTGCAACATATTGTGGATTTCCAATCTGTATATTGATCTCTACTGACCATAAATGGCAAGTGAAATAATAAAAATCAATATAGATTGAAAGAAACAAAAAAAGTATTCAGTTTTGGACCGCAGTCCATGGACTTTATAGGCACACAACACTCATAGAAGTAAAAGTAAAAATGTTGTTTTTGCAAAGTCATAAAATCAATTAAAAAAATATCAAGTAGCATATTTGCAGCTATGTGTCAATAGGTGGTGGTGGCCCCTGAACATCTACACCAAGAACCATACAATACACTAACAGCCAGTGTTGTAAAATAGCCATAGATGGATCTCTACTCTGACCATACATGGCAAGTGAAATAAGAAAAATCTATTCAAATTTAAAGAACATTAAAGAGTTTGTTTATTTATCTCAATGCTAGGTTATCTGTAGACTGAAGGTTCAAAAAGAAAAATCCTATAATTTTAGAGGGAATAACTATACTGCTCTAAAGGACAAACCTTAGAAAATGAAGGTGCAGATGGTTTCCCACTCGGTCTTCACTAATGGAATCTTTGTAGACTTCCCAACTTGTCAATTTTTCTTGAAATAGTTGCAATATTAAATAGCCAATGGAAAAACAAACTCACTATTGCTTCAAGTAATAGTAAGATAAGTGGAAGTAAGGCTGGAAATATGTGGGGTTTATATGGGAGGAGAGAGTGGCTTTTGCTAATTGATGGGAGATTCTGATTGGCCAGCACACAGGAGCTGCTGATTACCATAAGACTGGAGAGTTTGGAAAGAGATTGAGAAGGGTGGGGCAGGTAGGTCCATATCAATGGGGTTTGTGTATTCTGTTTTGTTGTGTGGAGGGTTGAAACCTCAGCCTGAAACCAAGTAATCTTACTGATTGTAATAATTATTATGCAATGAACATTTTTATCAACCGCTATATTCCAAACATTCTAAAGTAAAATACATTGGCCCACTTTAGCCATGTAAAGTTTGTTTTAATTGTTTTTTATTTATTTTTTTATTTCAAATATTTTTACAAAAAATAAACATCTAATAACAAAAAACACCAAGAAAAGAAAGGAAAAAAACAAACAAACAAACAAACATGCAAACCTAGGCCAAGTTACCATATTAAATAGTAACAACATCCGCATAATTAATACATTATCATCTAGTTTTCAAAAATTTTCAAAATTGTTCTATTATTTTTCAAAATATTTGAAAACATTCAAAAATATTCAAAGATATTCAGAAATAGTCATAGTCAGAAATACTCCAGAACAGCCCTAGGGGAATGGAGAAGCTCAGCCATGGGGAATGGAGGAGCTCAGCTATAAGGGGATGGGGAAGATCAGCTATGGGAGATTCAGGAGTTCAGCTATGGGACATAGAGGAGCTCAGCTATGGGACATAGAGGAGCTCAGCTATGGGACATAGAGGAGCTCAGCTATGGGACATAGAGGAGCTCAGCTATGGGACATAGAGGAGTACAGCTATGGGACATAGAGGAGCTCAGCTATGGGACATAGAGGAGTACAGCTATGGGAGATGGAAGAGCTCAGCCACGGGGGATGGAGGAGCTTAGCTATGGGGATATTGGTGCTCATATATAGGGGATGGAGGAGCTTAGCTATGGGGATAGAGAAGCTCATATATAGGGGATGGAGGAGATCAGCTATGAGAATTGATGGCATAGATTACAGTCAGGGCCGTCTTTAATGTGGTTATTAGACATTTGGGCAAATTTTTTTTGCCCCCCAATGCAATTTTGCTCTTCAACCCAACATCTCAAAAAAACAGACACACACAGAATTATCTAAAAAAAACACACAGCAGTCCCACGGTGACCTCAGTTCCCTTTCATGTCACAGTACTCCATTACATTACAGACATTTCCACATTATAGTGCCCCTTTACACATCACAGTGCCCCCATTACATTAGAGTCCCCCTCATGTCATTGTTCCCCTTTACACATCACAGCACCCCAATTACATTGAAGCCATTGTCACATCACACATTCACATGTATGTGTTTTGACGGCCCACATTTGGGCAGGCACAGCAGACTATTCATTTGAATGGGCTGCCATGCCTGCGTTTCCTGCAGAAAAAAAGGTTCTTGCAGCATTTTACAAATGCAGTGGCCTTGAAATCCATTCTGCTTTTGCACAATGCAACTTACCTGCAGTTCCTGCACACACAAACGCACTGTGTTTTTAAAAGAGTGGCCTAAACATCTAAAAAATGCAGGAAGTTTGCCGCTGCAGGAACTGCAGGTAAGTCACATGGTGCAAAAGCAGAATGGACAGACAGTGCTGTATTTCACTGCTTGGTGGGCATAGGTGTGCGCAGCCTATTACATGATGCATGCACATTTTTTTTGCAGGAAACGCAGGCATGGCAGCCCATTCAAATGAATAGGCTGCTGTGCCTGCGCAAATGTGGGCCACCAAAACACATACATGTGAACCAGACAGGCCCAAAATAAGCCCCTCAAGCAGTTAAATACACTAATGCTATCTAGGTGCTGTAATGCTGTGTGCTCTGTAATAAAAAATACAGCCACAACCTCACTCAGCCCCACTTTTTGAAAAAAAATCATCAGTTGCAGCCACTGTGCTGCTAAAACGCCAATGTCCCCACTTCTGTTTCATTTTATTTCAAGAATACATGAAGAAAGAACACCTCAATGTATGCATGGGGGTGGTTATATGCTAAAAAAAGGTCCTGAATATTCAATTAATATACGGATCTCTAAAAAAATAAATTAAAAAACACATTCAATCCCACTTGTAGGGCAGTAACAGGCAAGTGAAATAAAGAAAAATAATTTAAATTAAGGGAACATTAAAACCTTTAAAAATCGCGCTGCCCTTAAACATTATTAGATAGTGAGTATGACATCTATATATAAACCTACGTGATAAGTGTTACATGTGTATATATGAACCAAGACCAATAGATAACAAACAGGGAAATTAATATACCATGCCGGTAATATTAAACAATAATAAAAATGACATTTAACGTGTACAATGACAAATGACCAGTGATCGATAGACAATTCAATAGCAGATTATTATTTTATTATTGTTTAATATTACCGGCATGGTATATTAATTTCCCTGTTTGTTATCTATTGGTCTTGGTTCATATATACACATGTAACACTTATCACGTAGGTTTATATATAGACGTCATACTCACTATCTAATAATGTTTAAGGGCAGCGCGATTTTTAATTTTTTCCTTTTGTGTGTGTATTGATGCTGTACATATTCATTGCTGCTCCCTAAGTGATGGTTGGGTGTTAATCATCTTGCCATCACCTTCCTAATTTAGTTTTTAGTTCTCATAAAATTAAACAGCTCCAACTTTTGATGGTGAACATGCAGTTGCTAATATACAATCTAACAGACAACTTAAGATGGAACTGTTTAATGTTATTTCAAGGGTACGTGAAGAAAGAACATCTGAGTATAATGCATGAGGCTGGTTGGATTCTAAAAACAAAATATTGCAAAAATAATGTGGATATTCAATCAATATATATGGATCTCTAATCAAAAGAAAATAATCTAATCCCACTTGTAGGGACACAACAGGCGAAGTGAAAAAAAAAGGAAAATAATTTAAATAATTTACATTTAGGGACCATTAAAAACAAAAAAGTTTTCTTTTTGACTTTTTGCTAAGATTTCTGTATTGTTAGGTTGTCATTGTAACATATGGTGAAAGATGAAAAATTTTTGATTTTTGAATTGCATTTAACATGCAACTGCTAATCTACCATCTAACAGACATCCTAAGATGGAGCTGTTTAATTTTATTTAAAGGGGACATGAAGATAGAAAATCTGAATGTAATGCATGAGGTTGGTTGGGTTCTAAAATCAAAATATTGCAAAATAATGTGGATATTCAATCAATCAATCTATGGATCTCTTTACAAAAGAAAATAATCTAATCCCATATGAAGGACCACAACAGGCAAGTGAAAAAAGGAAAAAAATAATGTAAATCATTTTAATTCAGGGAACAATAAAAACAAAAAGTTTTAGATTTTTTTTTCTACTTAACTTTCTGCTAAGACATCTGTATTGTTAGGTTGTCATTGTAAAATATGGTGAAAGTGAAAATTAAGAGAATAGGAAAAATACTTGCTATGTCCAAAAAAAGACAGACAGGAATAGCAAAATTTACAGGAATGGCAAAAATTAGAACAACTAAGATGAAACTGTTTAATTTACTTTTGACGGTACATGAAGAATGAACATCTGAATGTAAAGCATGAGGTTGAAATACTTTTAAAATAAAATGTTGTAAAATAATGGGGATATTCAATCAATATATCCATCTCTAAAATAAAAGGCCCTTTAGAATATTAAAAAGTTTTTACTATTCCATTTCCTGCTAAATACATCTCCTCAATCAGAGAAAAATCCCAGCATTTTAAAGCATAAAACTATCAGGTCTATAGATCTTTGGGGTTCTGTATGACTTACCTTAAACAATGAAGATATAAGATGTCTCCAAGTTGGTATCACTGAGGAAGTCTATATGGTCTTCTCCTAAACTATTCCGGTGGGAAGTGGTCAATGGAGAAAATAAATCACTTTTGCTACAAGCAAAATGAGATTCACTGAGTAAGGAATGGAGGTCTATATGTGTGTCTGGAGACTTTAGGTTGAGCTCTAGGAGGGTGTGGCCAATAGGTCCATAAGAATGGGGTTTGTTTATACTGTGCCAGTGTGTTGAGGGCGGGAAAGTTACCCTGAAACTAATTTCAAATGATTTAATTAAGGAAACCAGTTTCTAGGTGCTGAGATTTCTAAATGTAATGTATAAAATGTCTTATTATTCTAACCAATAGTATATTTTATATACTATATAATGGATCATTATTTGCAATAAATATTATGCAATTGAGTATTTCATTTAATAAAATAATAATAAAATAAATATACATACAGTGTGTGTGTGTGTGTATATGTGTGTGTGTGTGTGTGTGTGTGTGTGTATATATATATATATATATATATTCTACAAAATTCAGCACTAAACTCTATCCACCTCAGAAACTATAAAGTAGGTAATATACCGTATATCAATTGGCTTCCTAAACCATGTTGGGATATCTAGGTGAAAATGGGTCCGGGAACTTACTGGTTACTTTTCAAAGTCTTAAACAAAGATGCTCAAAACTCTCTAAAAGACTCTTGTAGTGTCCATGAATCTTATACAAGCAGTGGGTGGACATGGGGAAATTTGCTCATCCACAGAGTTAGTATGAGAAGTCTCCACTGTTTTTTTGCCAATGAAGTTTAGAGAAATGAGTTCTTTGGTAAATATCTCACAGATAATTAGTGGAAAGGAGCACACATGTGGTTGTCCCATTTGTGGAGCTTGATTGAGCTACAAAAAATGGCCTCCAATAGAGGGAGATACACAGGAAGCATGCAGTAGACATTTATGGGACAATGCTCTATATATGTGTCATTCATCACTACTGTAAGATATGTGTTCAACCAGGCTCACTGATAAGGCAGTATGGCCGACCCTCCTGTACCGGGACTCAGCCTCATCAGTTCATAACAGGGGCCTTTACTAGCAGGAGGGATGGCTGTCATGCCTTATTGCAGACACTGATCCTCTTCTGCCTTCCCCAACATTGCTGAACTTCCCTCCTCTGCTCTCCCACCAGTTGCTGGGGGGAGGGGAGTGTTAGGGGAGTCGATGACAGTTTTTTTTATCTTTCTGTGTATGAATAATATGTTCTAGGGTATATAGCTTTTTATATGTAATCAGTGAATCAGATAGAGGTTAGAATTTTTTTTTGTTTTGTTATTAAAAGTTTAGATTGCCTTTTGAGGTGTACTTTAAGCAATGTCATTGTCCAGTAAAGTCAGTATTTGTAGGGAATAAATGAGATTTATCTATTAATATGGGTTTATATGAGATATGGACCTAAGTATGGATGTATGAAGAACTTTTTTACAAGACCAACAACTGTCTCTGAAGAAAGACAAAGGCTCTCCTGTTAGTTCCTTGATTATTATGTGAAAGCCAAATGTTGCTCATCATAATTAGGGTCACCCTTTGTCTTCAGACGCAGGTGAATAGGTGGAAGCCAGGTAATAGGCAGTGTTGTCTCCATGATGTCCGGCTGCTTTGATATGCTAACAGACCAGCTGACAGGCCAATGTTTAGAATCACGTGGGGCGTCTTGGTGTGTCTGAGTCGGTGTAATTTCAGAAGATAAAGCTTAACAAACTTATATTTGCAAGAGATGTCATGACCTGGAGCTTATTACAGATGTTCAAGTTAGAAAGAACTTTGGAAATGGTGATTACAGGACAGAGAAGCATAGTGGAATGAAAAGAGCTCTACATTAAAAAAAGATAAGGAAAAGTAGGGCTAAAATTAAAATACAAGAAACACATTGCTACACAACATTTTCGAATACTCAAAACTAGGGTGTTACAAGAATCATTGTTGACCCCCCGGGGGGGGGGTAGATCTGTCATACTATGATGCTGTGGATGGTTTTTAAGGTTTGTGTTCATAGAGGGTAGATGTTGTGTATGTTGTTTTTAATAATGGCTACACTATTGTTGCCTTTTTTTTTTAATACCAGCCACTTCTTGTTTAGTGGTTACATTTCAATAAAAGATTGTTTTTTAATGTATGCATGTGTATTGACATTTGTTGAGAGATTGTCCACCTTAAAAATCTTACAAAAAATTTCTTAATAAATGAATAAGGGGCGAGGGTTGGAGGGGCTCAGCTATGGGAGATGGAAGAGCTCAGCTATGGGAGATGAAGGAACTCAGTTATGGGAGATGGAAGAGCTCAGCTATAGGAGATGGAAGAGCTCAGCTATAGGAGATGGAAGAGCTCAGCTATGGGAGATGGAAGAGCTCAGCTATGGGGGGTGGAGGAGTTCAGCTATGGAAGATTTAAGAGCTCAGCTATAGAGATAGAGGAGCTCATCTATGGGGGATGGGGGAGATCAGCTACGAGGATTGATGGCATAGATTAGTTATTCACTTATGAGAAGAGGCGCATAAGAGGAGATATGATTACAATGTACAAATATATCATAGATGACTCCAGTAATTATGGTAAATTGTTTACTTTAAGGTCCCTGAAGAGGACACTTGGCCATAATTTGAGGTTAGAAGAAAGGATGTTTAACCTTAGAGCAGTGGTTCTCAACTCCTGTCCTCAGGACCCACTAATGGGCCAGGTTTGCAAGATAACTGAAATTTGACGCTCAGCGAGTGCAATATTCTAGTCTGCATCCCCCCAAGGTAATACTTAAAATCTGACCTGTTAGTGGGTCCTGAGGACAGGAGTTGAGAACCACTGCCTTAGAGTGAAGAAAGGATTCTTTACTTTTAGAGTGGTAAAAATATGAAACTTTCTCTCCAGGAAGTGATACTGACTGAGAGTGTTGACAACTTAAAAAAAAAAACTTCTACATGTCTTCTTCAGGATCAGAATATACCGGGCTATGGAAACTGTTAGAGAATAAAAGTCACACACATTAGTTGAACTGAATGGAGCTGGGTCTTTTTCTTGTAACTTTACAAATAATGTTAAATATAAATCTGAATACCAGAGAGAGTTTATAATTAATATTGGATATCCATCACATCAAAGGGTCTTGGGTTGTCATCCAATCACTTTCATGAGACAGATATGATTGTTGTCTTTAGACCAATAGGTAGAGTCTTCAATGATAAGAATGGAAGAGAGAGACCTGACCTACACATAGAGACCAGCGAATGTTCAATCTCCTCTGAGTGCTAATATGGGATATTCTTGTTGGTTAGTTTTCTGTCGAACTTATTATAGTGTGATTGTATTGTCTAAGCTATTCACTGTACTGTAATTTTTGTACAATATATTATTTTTCACGTGCAGTTTGTGATGTGAGTTTCATTGCTGACCTTCCCCTACTGAACGGTGGAAAGTGGGTGCTGACTGATATCACTGGTATTATTTATTAATATTTAATGATAATATTAATAATAGTATTATTATTTGTTTCATCACCTGCATTTTCTTACTACCCCGCTAACACTGTCAGTTGAATTGGTTGTGGTAGTTATTAGCATAAAACTGCCAATATTTACTGTTCCTATTGTCCACCTGGGTTGGGGGGTCTCCTCCGCTATTGTTTGTTGTGTTTTACAGTACACACTGTGTCACCATTTCTATAGTTCTCCGTATCTTCTGTCTATTGTCTGTTGGGTGTGTAGGCTCAGACTATTCAGGGTGGATACATTTGTTATTATACATTTTGTGTCTCGAGCCTGTGTGTGGAATATTCCAGTCTAAAGCCTGGTACACACCACCAGTTTTTCCTTTTTCATTCAACCCAGCGGGTTATGTGTTTAAAGAGTCTTTTCAGAATAATATAGCTAAAGCCCCAAATATTAGAGGAGATTATACAAAAAAACATTATTATTATATTTATATTATATATATATATATATATATATATATTATTATATTTAGCAAACTCTATGCGGGCTTTCATGTGTCTTGCACTGAGGAGAGGCTTCCGTCGGGCCACTCTGCCATAAAGCCCCAACTGGTGGAGGGCTGCAGTGATGGTTGACTTTCTACAACTTGCTCCCATCTCCCGACTGCATCTCTGGAGCTCAGCCAAAGTGATCTTTGGGTTCTTCTTTACCTTTGTCACCAAGGCTCTCCCTCCGATACTCAGTTTGGCCAGACGGCCAGCTCTAGGAAGGGTTCTGGTCGTCCCAAACATCTTCCATTTAAGGACTATGGAGGCCACTGTGCTCTATGGAACCTTAAGTGCAGCAGAAATTTTTTTGTAACCTTGGCCAGATCTGTGCCTTGCCACAATTCTGTCTCTGAGCTCTTCAGGCAGTTCCTTTGACTTCATGATTCTCATTTGCTCTGACATGCACTGTGAGCTGTAAGGTCTTATATAGACAGGTGTGTGGCTTTCCTAATCAAGTCCAATCAGTATAATCAAACACAGCCGGACTCAAATGAAGGTGTAGAACCATCTCAAGGATGATCAGAAGAAATGGACAGCACCTGAGTTATATATATGAGTGTCACAGCAAAGGGTCTGAATACTTAGGACCATGTGATATTTCAGTTTTTCTTTTTTAATAAATCTGCAAAAATGTCAACAATTCTGTGTTTTTCTGTCAATATGGGGTGCTGTGTGTACAATATGGGGGGCTGTGTATACAATATGGGGTGCTGTGTGTACAATATGGGGTGCTGTGTGTACAATATGGGGTGCTGTGTGTACAATATGGGGTGCTGTGTGTACATTAATGAGGAAAAAATAAACTTAAATGATTTTAGCAAATGGCTGCAATATAACAAAGAGTGAAAAATGTAAGGGGGTCTGTGTGTGTGTATGTATGTATATGTGTGTGTGTGTGTGTGTATATATATATATATATATATATATATATATATATATATATATATATATATAATTTTTAACATAAAATTACGACTCCAAAAAACTCTCCATGCCTCACTAAATATATTGGACTGTCTACTTTCCAAAGAGGGTCAGTTGAGGGGTATCTGTACTGGCATTTTTGGGCCTTTTAGATTTCAGGATTGATTGATTTTTCAGATATATCCCATAAGTTTCCCACAGATCAAATATTATACACTGATTTGGGTTATTTTCACCACACAAATGTAGCATAATATATTTTGTCCTAAATTCATTAAGAAATTTTCTTTTGCAACATTTTCACTTATTCCATTTATTTAGCAAAAAACAAGAAACCCTGTGATGATTAAATACCACCAAAAGAAAGTTCTATTTGTGTGAGGAAAATAATGATACTTTCGTGTGGGTACAATGTTGTATGACCGCGGAATTGTCATTCACAATGTGACAGCGCTAAAAGCTGAAAATTGGCCCTGGGCAGGAAGGGGGTAAAAGTGTCCGGTATTGAAGATGTTAAGATTGAGATTAGAAAGTGATGTATCTATCCAATTTCTCCATATCTTTACAAACTTTTAAGAAGCATTACATTAAATGTAAGTATGTTTTTCAAAACATTACATGCTTGTCCATTTCCCAAATCCAATCCACAAGGGTACGATGGTGGGGTGAAACCCAACGAGAGGCTATAAGCCTACGAACTATAAAAAGTGATCTCATATTAGTCACTACATAACTGTGATCTAGGCTATTAGAGTTTTACTTTTAAGATCATGTATAAAACATCTGTATAAGTAAACACATACATGCTTCCAGATATAAATAATAAATACAGCATACAATCTTCAAATTAATATAGAATTATAAAAGGGGGAAACCAATAATCGATTAAGGTTGAAATTCTTCATTGTTAATGGGCCCTGAATCTGAAGTTATTCTTTAAACAACGAGGCTGAACAAAGATTCTTAAACTCCAAAAGCTTCCCAAATACTTTGCAAAATCTTGTGGTGTACACTACTCTTATATAAGTAGAAGATTTAGATATAAAGTTTGAGGGCTGCATTACTAGTCTTTTTTAGTAGAATGTACCGTCTAAGAATCCCCCATGTGCTCCGACATTTATATGTTCATTGGAGAGATCTGGAGGAACTTTCCTTAAAATGGTGATCTTTGTATCTTCACTGTCACGTTGTACTTGTTGTATTTTGTTTCCCGGAATCTGCCCCACTTTACTCTAAATGTTCACTTTGACATCACAATACAGAAAACAGAGCGTGTGCCATTGTGACAGACCCCGATCACATTGGGAGCCAAATTGTTTTAACTGAAGAAGTTAATAAATCCCTTGACATGGGTAAAATCCAAAGCCTTTTTTGGGGGTCAAGATAAAGAGGTGGCCTCACCAGTGTACCTCCATGCTGCCAGATCTTATTGAACAAGGCAAAGAGAATCATAGACCAGATGTGGAGGAAATGCAGGAAATAACCAGCTACTCTATTAGACTGGCTAATATAACATGACTGATAATTACATTGTATATTAATAGATTGCTGGATTGCCATATGCAGGTTCTTGTGGATGGACTTTCACTTAAGTGTCTCATCCTTTTACCACAAGTTATACCAGTCTGACAATACCTTCACCACAACCTCTAGATCTGCTTATGGGAGGTTATTATTGTGGGGGTTCAAGCTGATCAAGATTACCATTGGTAGATCATTGTTGGTTGGTGGAAATGGAAGCCATTGTCTAGGTGATCACCTCTACTATTTTTTGGGTGTTGGAATTGGAATCCATTGTCAAATGTTTGTCTAGGTATGTAGAGGTATCACCTCTACAATTGTTTGATTGTTTCCTGTAATTACTGAATCCTGTCACCATTGTTCTCAGTTCCTCCTCTATATATTGTTTGTTGGGTGTAGACTGAAACTGTTCAGGGTAGATCGTATTGTTATGGTAAATGTCTATGCTCCAACACCTTAGGTGTACTGAATATTCCAGTCTCAGAATAATAGTTTAAAAATATTATGTTTTTTGGTTACCTTTTGTGTTATTTATTTTACAATTACTTCTTTTCTTTGCATTATCTCAACTTGTTAGTGAAAAGTTTTAATGTAATTACTTGGAAACCATGTGTTCCATCTGCTTTGTAGCTCATACTTACCTACTTTGTAGCGTTTAAACATAAAAACAATTAATTTGTATGTGATGCTAAATGTAAAGATACTCCTTAAGCCTGGTATACACCACTAGGTTTTTTTTTGTGAATTGAACGGAAAAAAAAAAAATCTGACAGCTCCGGCCAGAGCCCATGTACTAACAATCCAATGTTAGTAGAGCGATCTCCCCCACTGAGCTATTGTGTTCTGATAGGGGGACAGCCCCCCCCACCAGAACACTCCGGTCAGGGCTCTCTGCCATTGGCTGAAAGTGCTGATTGAGATCCGGTCTGCTGCTGGTTTTCCAGCATGCTCGTCCGAAAGAAGTCGGCCAAATGACTGGCTTCTGTCGAACCGGCTGCCATTGTTGTGAGTGTGGTATAGAATTTTGATGATAATAAATATGGGGAATTTTAATAAAATAAAAATTTAGTGTTTTGGTAAATTATAAAAAAAAGTAGTGTCTGAATAAAAGTAAAGTGTTTCGCAGTGCCTCCAGCCTATTACGGCAACTAATAAATAACTTAATAAAATATGAATTTTGTTTAGACAATCAGTAGTATACCACAATCATTTCCTGAGTTTGTTAATCAATTAATAAGTATATAGAGTTTATTTATATACAAGTATAAATTAAACAACTTCATACAAAATTGAAATTTCTGGTGATTAATATTTCATCACATAAATCAAAGACATCAACACAGCAATAAAATAATTTCTCTTAAAAATGTAAAATAACCCCGGGACAGCCCCATCCAACTATAAAAGGGGGTGTTTAACCGTGTCTGAAACTATTAAAAATTAATATCTCTTGTTGCTCATAAGACAACTTTCTGACTTTCTCCAGCCAAAAGAAAGGACAGAAATATATCTTGAGGAGCCAAAAGATAGATATACCAAATTTGAAATAAGTTCTAACTTCTAAGAATCTGCCAATTTAGAGTGGACCATAGACAATTTTCCTGGGACCTCAATAGCCGATTTAGTTGCAATGCGGGTCTATACCCAATTTCACCCAGACACGGCTTCAACACACAGCTTAGACAAATAATGTGGGGAAATTATGGATTTATAAACTGCCCTGCACACTGTAAATGATGAGGTTAAAAATATAAAACGGTAACATACAACCCTACAATTTTGGGAGAAAAAGGTTCATTAGCCACTTAAGGACCGAGCCTCCTTCTGAGATTTGGTGTTAAAAACAGGGTTTTTTTGCTAGAAAATTACTTAGAACCCCAAACATTAGAAATAGATATATATATATATATATATTTCTAACACCCTAGAGAATAAAAAGGCGGTCAGTACAATACTTTGTCACACCGTATTAGCGCAGCGGTCTTAAGAGATCTGAGATCCTGTTGGAGAAGTATCCTGGTGACTGGAGCCTGAAGAGATGTCCCAATGTGCCGGGCCTTCCCCACCAGATGGTTTCCACAAGCGCTGAGCGGTAGTCCAGTCCAGTCCCACAGCTTAATTTATGTCCGTAATATCCAATGTCAACTCCTTATAGATACTTATTTGTGAAAAATACACAGGCAACCAACCAAAAAATTCTCCAAGATTGGGGCAGAATTATTTTGGTTGGTTGCTTTTTATGGGGTATCATTTATGCTATGTACATGCTATGTTTTGGAGATATCTTATAAATGGACAACTTTGTGTAAAAAAAAAAAAAAAAGTGTTTTCATTTTTTTTTCCACATTTTCCAAAAACTTCTGGCAAAAAAAATGAACCGTTCAAAAGACTCATTATGCCTCAGATTATACGTTAGGGTGTTTGCTTTCCAAAATGGGGTCATTTTGTTGGCATTTCCATTGTGCTGGTGCTCCAGGGCCTTCAAAAGTATAATAGGTGGTTGAGAAACGAGATGTGTAATTTATGCTCCTAAAATGCCTGAAGGTGCTACTTCAATGTTGGGCCTCTGTATGTGGCCAGGCTGTGTAAAGGTCTCACACATGTGGTATCACTATACTCAGGAGGAGGAGCAGAATGTTTTCTGGGGTGTAATTTGTTGTATGCATATGCTGTGTGAGAGAAATAACCTGTTAATATGACAATTTTGTAAAAAAAAAAAAAAAAATTTGCAAAGAATTGTGGGAAAAAAATTACAACTTCAAAAAACTCACCATGCTACTTACTTAACACCTTGGAATGTCTACTTTCCAAAAAGGGGTCATTTGGGGGGTATTTGTACTGTCCCGACTTGTTAGGGTCTCAAGAAATAAGATAGGCCCTTCAGTACATCAGGTGTGATCAATTTTCAGATTGGCACCATTGCTTTTAGACTCTATAACTTTCACAAAGACCAAATAATATACACTAATTTGGGGTGTTTTTACCAAAGATATGTAGCAGTGTAAATTTTGGCAAAAATTTATGAAGAAAAATTACTAATTTGCAAAATTTTGACAGAAACAAAGAGACATTTTTTCACAAAATGATTGGTCTTTTTTTATTTATAGCACAAAAAATAAAAAACCCACTAGTGATTAAATACAACCAAAAGAAAGCTCTATTTGTGTGAAAAAAAGGATGCAAATTTCATATGGGTAGAGTGTTGAGTATTTGTCATTCAAAGTGTGAGAGCGCTGAAAGCTGACAATTGGTCTGGGCAGGAAGGGGGTATACATGCCCTGTATTTAAGTGGTTAAAAAGGGGAAGATGTCCAAAGAATTACAAGTATATTTGTCTAATTTGGGCAGCAAAGTCCAACGAGATGGTGGAGTGGTCAATTATCAGCGAGCTTCAAATTCTTCCAGGGAGTGTATCAGCGTGAGGGTGTTTGGTCCTCGGTCACAAATCATGTGCGTTTCCGCTTTTGGAATTGTTACCTCCCCACCTCATGTTTACCATCTTATGATTGGTTGGTTCCAAATGTGAGCGGTAACTGTCCATTTCTCACTCGTCCATTAGTGATCATGGCAGTTGTGCAATCAGAATAATGGTGTCATGTACTATATAAGAAATGTATTTTAATATGTTTCACGTTACTGTGATATGGTGATTGCTTGTCTTCCTTTTATTCGCTGTCCCCATCTCGTTGTACATTGCTGATTAGAAGAAATTTACACCTTTAATAATTACACCAATAATTAAACACAATGTCAGAAACCATGAAATCGGACCGAGACAGAAGTACAGTTAAATCACACTTGTTTTAATAATAAAAGTAAAAAGAACAAACATAGTCAAAACATACACCATCTGTGTCAACGTAAGTTCTTATTGAACCTTGTTCTCAAAACAATGGGGCTGTTTACATGGGCCTTCCTTGAACAAAGACCTTGATATCCTGATCTCAAAACACCAGGTCACAACCCCAACATTGTCAGTTGGGTTGTGTAAAGTGGCACCATTGTTTGGGTCTCTTCTTTATACATATAGGAGCTTGCATACTAATTTCCACCTCCCACTTGAGAGTATAATTCAATCAACCTTTCCCCTGGTGGGGAGGGGGGGGGACTCTCCTCTGGTCTGGAATCTCCTTGACTGAGTATTTTATGAATTCTAAAAAAAAAAATTATGTATCCACATCATGACACCATACACGTGGACCAAATGTCAGCCAGTTTTTATTAAACTGACCGATGTCACCCGACTCGTGTGTACTAGGCTTAAGGCTTATGTCCAGCAGTTATTTGAAGAACAGGTGAAAACATGTAAAAATGATAAAAAAAAGCTTAAAAGGTTTGACCACAGCAGGTGGTATCCTTACTGCCTGCATGGCTATGGCATGGCTATTTTATTAATAAATCCCCTGACACTGGCAAAATCCAGATTTTCTACTATCCTGAGGGAAATAGTCTTTTTAAGATGTGAAAGTAAAAAGGTAAGGAGGTGGCCTCACCAGTCTACCCCATGCTGCCAGATCTTATCAAGCAAGGCATGGGAAACCATAGACCAAATGTGAAGGAAATGCAGAAAACAACATTACGCTTTATTGTGGCCTACTGAATAAAATAAAATGATAGAAAACCCCATACAAAATGATAACAGATTGTGGGTGGCCAATATTACCAAAAATAAGGGGAACGCCACAAAAGGTAGATATGGAATCCTGAAGGCTCTTAGTCTAAAATGCACAAACATTTTGAGACCATCGGAATGAATCCAGGTAACTGGGCTTATCACATGGATTATATACAATACTCCGAAATAAAAGCTTTAAAAAAAAAAAAAAAAAGACACTTTTGGAAGAATTTGGGCAATTTGTTGAAGACCATGGTGAATTTTGAAGTTGAAAAAAAATTCTGTAGGAAAAAAATACAAGAATATTGATGGATGTGCAGCAGCTACACACAGTATGATGACAATTATGTGCACAACGATTTTGTAAAGCATTTGGGAAGCTTTTGGAGATCAAGAATCTTTGTTAAGCCTCCACATTTAAAGAATAACTTCAGATTCAGGGCCCATTAACAAAGAAGAATTTCAACCTTTATCGATTATTGGTTTCCCCCTTTTTATGGTCTCTCGGATGAATATAACAAACCAATTAGACATGTACCATTCATTTCGTTCCGAATTAGTTTAATTATTTTCAACAAATTTGTTAAATTTGGAAAAATATCCAAATTAATGAAAACCCGTTTAACTAATTTTTCTGAATATTTGAAAATTCGTAAATCCCAAAATAAGAACGAAAATCCAAAAATCTGAAATAACTAATAATACCTTAACTATTAAATTATAGGTATTGGAATTTCCATTCAAATTTGGCTGTTAGAGAATGTAAAGAATACAAATTTATCCGAAGTTATAAATGATTCAAAATAATGAATGCAGTATCTAAGCGAATGGAACGTAACAAATTAATACTAAATAATAACAACATTTTGTTATTATTAATTCATTAAGTTCCATTTGTTTAGATGCAGCATTCGTTATTTTGGATAATTCGTAGCTTCAGATAAATGCGTATTTGTTCCATTGACTAACAGCCAAGTTTGAAAGGAAATTCCAATACCTATAATGTAATAGTTAGTTATTTGCTCAACTTTTCAGATTTTCTTTCCCATTTTCAGGTTTTTGAATTTCTGAATTCTCGATAACGAATGACCCGGAAAAAAAACAAAAATAAAAAAATAATAATTTTTGGCAGTGCACATGTCTAAAACCAATTATACATTATTATTGGGATATTTTTTTTTTACCACAGACATGTAGCAGAATACACTTTGGCCTAAATTTATGAAGAAATTTGATTTTATTGGATAGGTTTTATAATAGAAAGTAGAAAATAGCGGCAGTGCTTTTCTAAAGTTTTTGGTCTTTTTCCATTTATATAATGAAATTGAAAAAACCCAGTGGTGATCAAATACCACCAAAAGAAAGCAATATTTGTGAAAAAAAATATCTACATTTCATTTGGGTACAGCATTACATGGCTGTGCAATTGCCAGTTAAAGTAGTGCAGTTCCGAATAGCAAAAAATGGCCTGGACCTGAAGGGGGTCAAGTGGGTAAAGGAATTGGGCATTTATTAATGTTCCACTTTTACCATTTAAAAAAAAAACAAAAACACTGCTCTTAGCCAAATGAAATTTAAAAAATATTTGCATCGGTACGTGTTCCCCTGGGCAACCTCCGCCCCCTTGCCTATCTGCCCAGAAAACGGCTATTTTTAAAATTTGACAGATTCGGTTTATATTGATTTTAATAGGATTTTGGCTCATCATCCAAACCAATTCACTGATCCCTACTTGAACTAAACCCAGGGTAGTTCAGCTCATCCCTAATATCCATTGGACCCTTGATGGATTCTGATTCAACAAAGGAAACATCTGCATACCTGGAATCTTACAACAAGGCCACATCAAGCTTTGAGCATTAAAAAGAAAAAATCTTCTTCCTCCTTAGTGAAAGAACTTTCTCTTCCAGGTTCTGATTTTTTTTCTCTGGTTCCTTCTACTGATTGAGTATTAGCATACCTCCCAATACACATGTGCAGAACAAAAACATTTTGTTTAATTTGTTTTCCAGGATTCGTTTTGTTTATTCAAATAGTTTTTGAATAGTTTTCAAATTCGAATAGTTTTCCAAATAACGAAAAAGAGACTAAAATAGAATAGAAAATAAAAGGATTTGAATATAAAATATAACAGAAAATAAAATAGAATATGATAAAGTAAAAACAGAACAAAGAGTAAATACAAGAACAGAATAGAAACGAACAGGATAAAAAAAAAGAAGAAGAATAAAAGAGAAAGAATATAACCATCTTCTGAAATTTGAAAAGAATAGAAAATAACAGAATAGTCCAGAAAAAAAAAACCAATAGGATAGAAAGAATATAACCTTCATCCTATTCTAATTTATTATTTTCTATTCAAAGCCAATTGATTCTATTTACATTTTGGGAAATGATTATATTCTTTCTATACTATTCTATTGTTTTTTAAAATTATATTTTTTGTTTATTCCATTCTTTTCTATTCTATCCCTTTCTATTTAAAATTCGAACTTCGGAAAATGGTTATATTTTTTCTATTCCATTCTATTGTTTTTTTATACTATTCTGTTATTTTCTTTTCTATTCAAATTGGAAATGATTCTCTTTGAATTTTAAGAAATGAATATAATTTTTATATACTATACTATTCTATTGTTTTTTTTTTTTTTAAGTTCTAGTTTAAGTTTTTCTAGTCTTTGTTTATTCTATTCAATAGATGGTTATATTTTTTTCTATTCCATTCTATTGTTTTTTTCTATACTATTCTGTTATTTTCTATTCAAATTGGAATTGATTCTATTTGAATTTTGGTTAATGGTTATATTCTTTTTATTCTATTGTTTTTCTATAATAGTCTATTCTATTCTTTTTTTTCTATTCTATTTTTATTCTTTTCTTGTGTAATGAAATTCAAATTTATTCTATTTGAAATTTGAATTTCAGAAGATGGTTATATTCTTTATTTTAGTTATATCTTTTTTTTTATTCTGTTCTATGCTTTTATTTTCTATTTTGTTCTGTTTTACTCCATTATATTCATGTATTTTCTGTTATATTATTTTCTATTCTATTATAGGTTCTTCTATTCTATTCCTTATCCTATTTTATTCTCCTTGGAAATTGGAAAACTATTCGAATCGATTCACATTCAAATTCCATGCAAAATTATTATTTTTTCCGGTATTTCGGATTCGTTGAAATTCGGTACTATTGTAATTCGGAAATTACATCTGAATTTCCAAAAACATAAATTTGTCCGAATTTCAATTCAGAAGGAAACAAACTGCACATGTCTACCTCCCAACTTTGAGATGGGAACGAGGGATACGCCTTCAATAAAAAGGAGGAGGTAAGCGTTAGGATGTCATCTCCACAACCATATGGGGGGGACAAGAACCTGCTAATGAAGGGTAGTCTGGGGAAAGAGGAGAAGGAAGCGCACAGATCTGACCCTCCAATGACCACCAACAGCCATATGGTCAAAAAAAGGCAAAAAAAATCACAAATAACACTTTATTCCTGGTGGAAGTAAACACAAACAGAAGCGGAGGGGGTCGGGGGGTATTTAAAGTGTTGTCTTGTATTTCCTGTGTGTGGGCGGCTCTCTGAAATTAGACTTTAACCACTTCAGCCCCGGAAGGTTTTACCCCCTTAATGACCAGGCCATTTGTTTGAGATACGGCACTGCATTACTTTAACTGACAATTGCGCGGTCATGCGATGTTGTACCCATATAAAATTGATGTTCTTTTTCCCCCACAAATAGAGCTTTCTTTTGGTGGTATTTGAGCACCTCTGCGGTTTTTATTTTGTGCTATAAACAAAAAAAATACTAACGATTTAAAAAAAAAAAAAAAATTATATATATATATATATATATATATATATATATATATATATATATATATATATATATATATATATATATATATATATATATATATATATATATATATATATATATATATATATATATATATATTTTACTTTCTGCTAAAAAAAAACTCAAAACATTGGTTTGCGCAAAAGTTATCGCGTCTACAAACTATGGGATATTTTTATTTTTTACTAGTAATGGCAGCGATCAGCAATTTTTAGCGGGATGGCGGCGGACAAATCGAACACCCAACACTTTTTTTGGAAACCAGTGACATTATTACAGTAGACATGTGCAATTCGTTTTGTTCCAAATTCGTTTAAGGAATTTCGACAAATTCGTTCATTCGGAAATATCCGAATTAACGAAAACCCGTTTAACTAATTTTTCTGAATATTCGTCAATTCGTAAATCTGCAATAACTAAAACTAATAATAAAACTTAACTTTTACCAACTATTAAATTATAGATATTGGAATTTCCATTTCAAATTTCGCTTTTAGTGAACGGAACGAATTTATCCGAAGTTACGAATGATCCGAAATGACGAATGCCGCATCTAAACGAATGGAACGTAACAAAATAATAATAATAAATAAAAATGTTATTTATTAATACTATCATAATAATAAAAATTGTATTATTATTTATTAATAATTTGTTCCGTACCATTTGTTTAGATGCAGTATTTGTTATTTTGGATCTAAAATTTAATAGTTAGTTTTTATTAGTTAGTAATTTAGAATTTTCGAATTGCGATCAAAACGAATGACCCAAAAAAAAACAAACAAAAAAAACAAATAAAACAAAAGCAAACAAATTGTTTGGTAGTGCACATGTCTATTACAGTGCTAAAAAATATGCACTGTTACTGTACCAACACTGGCAGGGAAGGGGTTAACATCAGGGGGCGATCAAAGGGTTAAATGTGTGCCTAGCTGGTGTTTGCCAACTGCGGGGGAGGTGCTCTGGCTGGGTGAAGACAGAGATCGGTGCTTAGCAGGAACACAAATTCTCTATCTTCTCCCCTGTCAGAACCACAATCTGCTTTGTTTACATAGGCAGATCACCATTCTGCCTCTCCCGAGAACGATCGCGGGTGGCCGGCGTACCCGCTGACTGGTACCCCCCCCCCGTGTCCAATCGGCACGTGATCACGCCCCCCCAATGTCTATTGCATGAAATGACATACAGGTACGCGATTTTGTACAATAGTGCTGACCCGCCGTAGTAAATATGTGGTAGGCAAGTGGGAAAAAAAAAATAGCAAATAAAGAAAATAATAATCTAGTGTATACAATTACCACACAAGTCATATTGTACTCGAAGGTTATAAAAAAATTACCTTTCCTTTTCAATATGCAGCTCTGTCATTTTCTGTAAATGCAATATGGCCACCTGGAGGGGTTCTGAACACAGAATGTGTAGAGAGCGCCCCCCAGAAACATCATTTCCTGCTCGTGTGATTGGCTCACTGATTTTCCCAGAAGTCTGCACTAAGATACGAGTCAGATTTCCTGCAGCAAAAATTTCATTTTTGGTCAGATACTTTCAATAGGAAATGATGTCTAAAGGATGCAGACCCTGCAGCTTTCCTCAGAGCCCTGCAGGTGCACAGCTGATTGATGAGCATCAAACCACTCCCATTAGACTCACTTTCATACATGGACACAGAAACAAACAGGGATTTCTTCAGAATGAATAATAATAATAATAATAATAAGTAGGAATCTGTAAACAAAGGTTGTTCTAATCCTTGTAATGTCCATCGATCACCCCGAGGGGAAGGTTTTTTTTAACAAAAGTGAATTTACGCTTTAAAGTCTTATATATATATATATATATATATATATATATATAAAGTTGCGTTGTCTGAGAAAAGTGAATTGATCGTTACAGAGCAGCAAGGGGGACAGCTGACAGACATTCTGGAAGGGATACCGCCACCTCCCGAATGTTGTGGGTTTTCTTGGACAGTGGAAAAAATCTTCTCGGCGGGATCACGCCACAACACTGAGCCTAATGTATGCCAGGCAGTTGCAGCACAACTCTATTCTCTTGAATGGATCCCATTCAGAGACAGTACTGCTCCCTGAATGCCATGGAGGGCGATCGTTTTTCCCCGTTCCACAACGCACTATGGCAGGTTTGTGCCCCAATATGGCTGCCTTTGCAGCTTAAGTGGAGTGGTTAAAATGCTGCTCAACCACCTATTTTTAATGCCCCCCCAACTGCAGGTGTCCTGGTCTTGGAAATACTTCTAGGAATCTTCTAGAACAGCTTGTGGTGTTGTTGGTGTTCATACATCCCCATTCAGGAAGTCCCATTGGTGACAATTGGGATGCAGTAGCTGCACGGACACAGCCGCTGCTCCCAGTCTGACACTTATGTTGGTGAACGGCTCCAAACACAGACCATGCGAGTTTGGGAACATGCGCCCCCATCCACACTGATGTCACATTGGGAGCAGCCTGCATGTGTATGGACCACCTGTGCGGGTAAAACACAGACTTGATGGACTACACCGTATGCCCATACCTATGTGAACGAGGCCAAACTATTGTTTTTTAACAATGTTATTTATATTTTATACTATTTTTTTGTACAACCCTGTTGTGTGGCTTTGATTAGAGATCAGGTCCAAACAGACCCCCAAATATCTCAAGATGGAGAAATGGACCAGGGACATGGTTTTCTCTGCAGCCTCAGCTGCACTGAAGATGAACAAACAAGTGGCGCTCTGTACAGAGGCTTCCTGTTCATTCACAAACAAGCATAGTAAGTAATGTTTACTATGCTTCAGTGATGAATGTACACAGGAGCAATCAGTACTGATCCCTCACTGTGTTCATTCAAGATAGGAAGGGGGCTAGTAAACATGACAGGTTTACCAGAGCCCCATTCTTAATCCTGAAACCAATCCCCTGTCATGTGCCCCAGCAGCAGATGACAGTCGGCGGGGGAGGGTAAACCGGCCAGCATAAGTGCAGATAAGTGCTTCAGAGAGGCGAGCTTTCCAGGACAAGGAGGGGGCAGAGCAGTAGTTGGGATTTTTTTTTTTTTTTTTTTTTTTTACAGAGTTCAGTCCCCCTGTGGATCCCCTGCAGCAGCTGAAGCTGGCGAGAGGGAGAGAAGCCGGGAGCAATGGGGACCCCAGGAGACCCGTGTTGTGGGAGGTTGTCTTATGAGTTTATGTGAAATCTCCATTAACCACTTCAGCCCCGGACCATTTCGCTGGCCAAAGACCAGAGCACTTTACGATTCGGCACTGCGTCGCTTTAACTGACAATTGCGCGGTCGTGCTGCGTTGCTCCCAAACAAAATTGACGTCCTTTTTTTCCCACAAATAGAGATTTCTTTTGGTGGTATTTGATCACCTCGCAATAAGTGTTTGATTGGTTTGTACAAAAGCTATCGCATCTACAAAATTTTATGGCATTTTTATTAATGATTTTTTTATTTTACTAGTAATGGCGGCGATCTGCGATTTTTATTGGGACTGCAACATTATGGCGGACACATTGGACAATTTTGACACATTTTTGGGACCATCATTTTTACCGCTATCAGTGCTATAAAATTGCACTGATTACTGTAAAAATGACACTGGCAGTGAAGGGGTTAACCACTAGGGGGCTAGTAAAGGGTTAAGTGTGTCCTAGGGAGTGATTCTAACTGTTAGGGGGCGTGGCTACGAGTGACATGTTACTGATCACCGCTCCCGATCACAGGGAGCAGAGATCAGTGTCACTAGGCAGAACGGGGAGATGCTTGTTTACATTAGCATCTCCCCGTTCTTCCTCTCCGTGAGACGATCGCTGGTATACCCACAGACAGAGTCCGCGGGACCCGACTCACGAAGCTCCCGGCGGGTGCCCGCAAGACGCCGCTTAAAGGGCAACGTACAGGTACATGATTCTGCCTGTATGTGCCCTTCTGCCGCAGCATATCTGTGTGAGGCGGTCGGGAAGCGGTTAAATAGCTGAAAGTGTGTGTGTGTGTGTGTGTGTGTGTGTATGTATATGTGTGTGTGTGTATGTGTGTGTGTATGTATGTGTGTATGTATGTGTGTGTGTGTATGTGTGTGTGTATGTATATGTGTGTTAGAATAGGGATAAGAAACAAGGATTGGTTTGTATGAAATATTGCTGGTAATGGATTAATAGTTATCTGTACACATGGGGCCGGCTTTAGTTTCAGAACCAAATTCATTTAACAGTTTCCTTTTAGATCTGCAGGAATGTTGGGTGTGATATGGGAGATGCTCTGCTATTTTCCCGTCGTATGCGAGCAAAAGACACCATCCGAGATCAATACTTTATCAGAGACCCGACGGGGCCAAAGTACTTAGCTAGATAAAGGCCTTGTAGTCCTTTTGTAAAAAAAAAAAAAAAAAAAAAAAAATAATTTACAAAAAGTTGTCACTAAATGATATATTGCTCACACATGCCATGGTTATATGTGGAATTGCACCCCAAAATACACTCTGCTGCTTCTCCTGAGTATGAGGATACCACATGTGTGGGACCTTTTGGGAGCCTAGCCGCGTACGGGGCCCCGAAATCCAATCACCGCCTTCAGGATTTCTAAGGGCGTAAATTTTTGATTTCACTCTTCACTGCCTATCACAGTTTTGAAGGCCATAAAATGCCCTAGATGGCACAACCCCCCCCCAAAATGATCCCATTTTGGAAAGTAGATCCCATTTTGTAAAAGAAGTCTAGAGGCTAATTCGCTGCTAGGATTGCCTTTACAAGAAAGCCGACCGCTGGCTGAAAAGAACGATACCTAAACCCGCAGGCATCATTCTGGTATAACCACTCAAAGTCCAGCAACATACCAGTACGTTGCTGGTCCTTGTTGGGCATATATTGTAATAGTTTTTTTTCCATGCAGCCTGTGGGCTGAATGAAGGAAAAAAAAAAAAGATTGATCAGTGGGTATGCCCACAATTAGAATACCTCCCTTCATCCACCCACTTCTAATGATGGGCATACATGCACCATTTTGTTTTTAACTTTGGTGGTGAAATCACCTCGTACAGCGCTGGAGTCACGGCTTTATGTATCGTGGGAGCAAACACTATTGCTGTCAAGATAAATAAATCAGTGCCGCAGCTGAATGACCTACAAAAATAAAAAAGGTAGGCCGAAGAATGGGGGCATCCGCCCCAAAAGTTATATGCTCCTAACTCCTCCACCCCTGCTTCGGCATATATGCTCATTTTTTTTTTTAACTGTGGTGGTGAAATCACCTCCTACAGTGCTGGAGTCATGGCTTTATGTATCATGGGAGAAAAACGGTGTTGCTGTCAAGATAAATAAATCTGCACTGCAGCTGAATGGCGTACCTGAAAACAAAAAAATGGTTAAACGATAAATTCACAGTAAAGTATAAAAAAAAATTACATACCTGAAAAGCAAACAATAAAACATTGCAGAATAGAATACAGTAAAAAAAAGAGCAGAACAAGAGAGAGAACAATAAAACTACTGTTTTTTTATTTTTTTTTGTTTTTTTTTTATTGTAACTCTAACGGTTCCAGGTTCGGGTCTCTCAAAATGCGATGGCATCTTGGGAGACCCTGTGAAAGTGTGCCTAGTCTTTGCAGTGCTGTACCCTACGCTAATACTCAACTAGTGTATGGTAGTGTTCAAAACATTCACCAATGCAAAGACCGGGATTGTCAGGACAGGAGGGACAATAGCGGGTGTCACACCTATATCCGCGCTTTCTACAGACACAACATTTTCTTTGGACTTTGGGTAGGGGTACTTGGGAGGACATACGGAAAATGCCTCTCATGCAGCCAGCTTACTGCATTTGGATTGGGAAGGTGCGGTGGCACACCGTCTGGATAAAGAAGGGTTCTGACGATCTCCTCCTGGAATTTAAGGAAGGATCCAGTCCGTCCTGAAGCTCTGTATAGCACATGAGCGTTCAGCAAAGTCTATTGAATTAAACAAATACTTTCTGGTACCAGCGTCTGGCCTTATGGGCGCCAAGAACTGGTCGTTGAGGTCCACCCCTCTCATATTTTGGTTATATTCATGGACACAGAGGGGTTTCTCCACAACACCAGTCGCCGTAGGATTCTGGACCGTCGTGTCTGCATGAAGGGAGGAAAGAACGTAAACATTCTTATCCCTCCACTTCACAGCGAGCAAGTTATTACACTTAAAGCAGGCTCTCTCCCCCAGCCTAAGACAGGAATCTACAAGCTGCTGGGGAAAGCCCTGGCGATTAGATCGCACGGTGCCACATGTGCCAAACAAGTGACTAAAAAGTGGCACGCTCATGTAATAATTGTCCACATACAAATGGTACCCCTTTCCGAATAAGGGCGACACCAAGTCCCACACAATCTTGCCAGCGCTTCCCATGTAATCTGGGCAGTTTGGCGGCTCTACGTGACTATCTTTTCCCTCGTAAACCATAAAACTATATGTATAGCCTTATAGAGCTTATACATCTTGACCCCGTATATGGCATGCTTGCTAGGAAGATACTGTTTGAATGACAAGCGGCCAGAAAATTTAATCAGGGACTCATCAACGCAGACAACTTGATGGGGAGTAAACAAGACTGCAAAATGTTGGGTGAAGTGGTTTACAAGGGGCCGAATTTTGTAGAGCTGATCGTATCCAGGGTCTCCACGAGGACGACAGTTCATTGTTGTTGAAATGCATGAACCGCAAGATCTGCTCGTATCGTGCCTTGGTCATGGAGGCAGAAAACACGGGCATATGGTAAATTGGGTTAGTGGACCAATATGACTGCAACATACTCATTTTAACTATGCCCACGTCGAGGGATAGGCCCAGAAAGGTCTTAAATTTGGAAAAGGTAATTGGGTTCCAATCTCTGGCAAGGGAGGACTTGGGATTAGCGGCAATGAATTGACCAGCATACAAATTACTTTGGTCCACAATAGATCTATAGAGATCTTCCGTGAAAAACAGCAAATAAAAATCAAGTGACGTAAAATCAACTGTTTCCACCTGAATTCCGGGTTGGCCAGTGAATGGGGGAAGTACGGATGCTGCAGAAGTGGTGGGCTCCCAATTAGGATTGGCGAATGCAGCAGGAAGGGCACTATGTGCTCGACAGGACTGTCTTTGTCTTCTTGGCAGCAGCGGGACACTACTTGCACTTGCCACCACGCCAGTTTGAACTTCACTTATGGGACTCGCCACGTCACCACGTGATACTGCAGTGCTGGTGTGACTACGACCAGGGTGTACTAGGCCGCTGGTGCTTGCCAGTTCACCAGAAGGATGAACGGCACTAGTACTTCTCTGCTCCATACGAGGGTCCAACGGTTCTTGCACCTCAGTAACAGCAGAAGAAGATCGGGGGTCTGGTACGCCTGACCTTGGCAACTCCGTCGTCAGAGCTATCTGTCATGGAGCCGCTGTCATCTACAGGATCGTATTCTGAGCCCAAAACTGACAAATGAGTGACTTCCTCTTCACTGTCTGTTATGCTCAGAAACGTGTAGGTCTCTTCACTAGTGTACCTTCGATTTGACATTTTGGGCTCTAAATTTACTGGTACAGTAGTGAGACTCACAGGTAAAAAAGCTCCTAGGCTGTCAGCAACTGTATCAAACTCTAGCAAAAAAACTGTTAGTGATCGCAGGGATCAGGCCTGACTCTGCGAATGCTGCAGTTATGTGTTTAGTGTTTTTTAAGTGAGTGATCAATCAATCGATACTGCACTTGGGTGGGCTGGGCTGGACAGAGGGGCTAAACACAGGTGCTAGCAGGTATCTGGACTGTAATGCCCCGTACACACGGTCGGATTTTCCGACGGAAAATGTGTGATAGGACCTTGTTGTCGGAAAGTCCGACCGTGTGGGGGCTCCATCGGACATTTTCTATCGGATTTTCCGACACACAAAGTTTGAGAGCAGGATATAAAATTTTCTGACAACAAAATTCGTTGTCGGAAATTCCGATCGTGTGTACACAAATCCGACGGACAAATTGCCACGCATGCTCAGAAAAAATAAAGAGATAAAAGCTATTGGCCACTGCCCCGTTTATAGTCCCGACATACGTGTTTTACGTCACCACCTTCAGAACGATCGGATTTTCCGACAACTTTGTGTGACCGTGTGTATGCAAGACAAGTTTGAGCCAACATCCGTCAGAAAAAATCCTAGGATTTTGTTGTCGGAATGTCCGAACAAAGTCCGACCGTGTGTATGGGGCATAACTTCTGGTGATGATAGTATAGATCTGATAAGATCAGATATCGATCTGTTCAGACACTATACCACTAAGGGAGGTGTATGCTGCGTGCGAGGGTGTTAGCTCTACTTTGACGCTGCCTGGGGCTAGGGATGAGCTTTGAGTTCAACTTGAACATCGGCTGTTCGCCAGTTCGCCGAACAGCGAACAATTTGGGGCGTTCGTGGCAAATACGAAAGCCGCAGAACACCCTTTAAAAGTTTATGGGAGAAATCATAAGTGCTCATTTTAAAGGCTTATATGCATGGTGTTGTCATAAAAAGGGTTTGGGGACCTGGGTCCTGCCCCAGGGGACATGTATCAATGCAAAAAAAAAGTTTTAAAAACGGCCGTTTTTTGGGAGCAGTGATTTTAATAATGCTTAAAGTGAAACAATAAAAGTGTAATATTCCTTTAAATTTCATACCTGGGGGGTGTCTATAGTATGCCTGTAAAGGGGCGCATGCTTCCCACCGGGTGACCCAGCCCCCCTCTAACACGTGAATTCCCTGTGCGTCAGAGGAGGGCGGGGTCACCGAGTTGCCCCTCCCCCTGTTATATAAGAAATGTCAGAAGAAGCAAAGCGTCACACGGCTGAAGACTCCCACTGAGGCAGATCATGCAGATGGAGCGAATAAGAAGCCTGGAGGAAGATGCTGGACGAGAAGAGCGGAGGAAGAAGATGGAGAAGAAGAACACCGAAAGAACAAGAAAGAAGATGGAAGAAGCTAAAAGAAGAAATTAATAAAAGGACTTGTCAAAAACCGTCTCTTGTGTTTAACCTTTTTGATATTGTTTTTGTGAAATGGTAGGGGTACATTCCTACCCCATTACCAATTAACATGGGGGGGGCTAGGATCTGGGGGTCCCCTTGTTAAAGGGGGCTTCCAAATTCCGATAAGCCCCCCGTCTGCAGACCCCCATAACCACCGGGCAAGGGTTGTGGGGATGAGGCCCTTCTCCCCATCAACATGGGGACAAGGTGTTTTGGGGGGCTACCCCAAAGCACCCTCCCAATGTTGAGGGCATGTGGCCTGGTACGGTTCAGGAGGGGGGCGCTCTCATCCCCCCCTTTTCCTGCGGCCTGCCAGGTTGCGTGCTCGGATAAGGATCTGATATGGATTTTTGGGTGGACCCCACGCCATTTAAAAAAAAAAAATTTGGCTCTGGGTTCCCCTTAAGATCCATACCAGGGAGCGAGCATGCACGAGGGATCCATGATGGCCGCATGATCACGCAGCACCCACCCGAATCACTTACTACCCGCGATTCCGAGGGTTTACGGACCCCGGGACACCCATGCAGATTACCCGCCGCATGTTATCTCAGGCTCCCAGGTGAAACCTGGAGCCGGCCTTCTCAGCATCCACTCGGCCTGAGTATACCAAGATGGCCGCCTCAGCAAACCTGCCTCGTGTCTCCCTCATGGATGGCCACCAGGAACACAGGCAAGTCATCACCCCAGCCCACCTACACTTCACCCCCCGGGCCACACTAACAATGCCAGCAGGATATGGTTCCCTCGCACACATTTGGGGGATCAAGCCTTCTCCCTGTAGGGCCTGCAATGACTCCATACACTGACTTTCCCCTCCATGATGCCCAGGTCAAAGACCATCCTTTTAATATAGAGGATCTCTACCTCAAATTTTCTGCTCTCCTGGATAGGAGGTTAGCATCCACAGAAGCCAAAATCACTGGGGAAATTAAAGCAGGCCTCCAGAACATAGGCTCCAGGATGGAAGCAAAAGAAACCAAACTTGAGCAGACTGCTGCAACCTCACATCAGAATTCGGATCTCATTTACACCCTCCAAGATCAATTGGACACTGCTATGTCCCACATCGCCGATTTAGAGAATAGATCCAGGAGGTACAACTTCAGGATCAGAGGCCTACCTGAATCCATCCTGGATGTCCCCTCGGCGACACAGGATCTCAAAAAATCACTGATCCTGAACATCCAGTCTCACCGTCTGGAGTTGGATAGGGCCCATAGAGCACTTGCCCCCCCCCAGGAAGGATGGCTCCCCCAGGGACATCATAGCCAAACCTCACTTTTACGCAGTCAAGAAGGCAATAATGAAGCAGGAATGAGCCCTACCCCAGGTGACTTGCCAAGTTTACCCTGTGCAAATTTTTGCCGACCTTGCACCTTCCACTATCCAATGCAGAAGCACTGAAGCCACTCCTCCAAGCCCTTGCACAGAAAGACATTAAGTATAGATGGGCCTTTCCGTTCATAGTGAAATTTACATTTAAGGGTCAGAACCACTCCTTCAACTTCACCATGGGCGAAAATCTTCTCCTCAGCCTGAGAATAATCTCCCAGGAGGCGTATATGGAAACTTCTGCACCTTCCACAGGCTAAAATAAACGCCCGCCACCAATGAGCCCTCAGAATCCCCTTTGGAATAAATCCAAAACCCGCAGAGCTACCCACACTGGCCCTCGTGACTTTTGGCATGAAGCTGAATATTTATCCTGAATAAAGACAGCACTCAAAGATTGACTGATCTACTGTCGGCTGAATTTAGCCCTCTTCCGTTCCCCAGGAAAGGCTTTATTTACAGCTACGATGCTCACTAAACTTCTTCCGTTTATTCTAGCAATGTAACTCCCGGAGACACCTCTTCATACCCGAGTGATAAGGGCACACCAGCCTGAACTACACAGTGTCCCCTCTGGAATCAGACAGGGAGCCTATTTAGCTCCCCCTTGTTCCTTCTAACGGAATGGGGGGTGACCAGGGGGGGGGATATATGGATCTGATGAAGTCCCCTTCAATTTCTCTGGGTCCCTCCCTGGTTTTGTTCATAAGTTGTCTTTAACCTGTTAACTTCGACTCCATGCAATAGGTTTAATCGAATGTTTAGTGTTTTGTACATTTTCCTGTTCCAGGGTGCCCTGGTCTGGGGTGGCACACATGCGCCTCCTCCTATCCCTTTGAATCCTCTCGGTTTCTGGGGGATAGGATCTCCAGGCCTTATTTGGCATGGAGCTTTTTGCTCTTGAAACCTCTCTCTCCTAAATGTGAGAGGTCCTCTAGGTTGCTTTTCTCCGCCCGGGGTGCCTACACACCCAGGGGGAGAAAACTCCCTCCTCCACCCCCCTGTCTACTCTCGTTTTCTTCTTTAGAGCATCAACTAACCTTCCTCTACTTTTCAGTATGGACGATCGCCCGGCCTACTCACCCGGAGACACCTAATCGAAGCAGACTAGAAACCCCACTCATCTCCTCCGGCAGGAACAGACTTCCAGAGGTAAGTGGCGGTGGGCATGTTTGCGCCCCTCCCCAATGGGCCCATGGTTGACCACTCCAATAAGGCTTTAAAGATAGCTACCCACAATGTCCAGGGCATGAATTCCCCTCTTAAGAGGAGAAAGCTCTTTAACCTTTTTAAATCATCCAGGCTGGACATTGTAATGCTTCAGGAAACTCACTTCCCGGTCCGGTATAACCCCAAATTCCTCCATTCTCACTTCCTCCACTTCTTTCTAGCGAGCGTGGAAACTTAACCACTTAAGGACCAGCCTTGTTTTGGATTTTAGGTGTTTACATGTTTAAAACAGGTTTTTTTTGCTAGAAAATTACTTAGAACCCCTAAACATTATATATGTTTTTTTTTTCCTAACACCCTAGAGAATAAAATGTAAAGTTAATCCAATTTTTTTTATATTGTGAAATATAATGTTACGCTAAGTAAATTGATACACAACATGTCACGCTTCAAAATTGCGCCCACTCGTGGAATGGCGTCAAACTTATACCCTCAAAAATCTTCATAGGCGACGTTTAAAAAAAATTCTACAGGTTGCATATTTTGCATTATAGAGGAGGTCTAGGGCGAGAATTATTGCTCTCGCTCTACCGGTCGCGGCGATACCTCACATGTGTGGTTTGACCACAGTTTTCATATGCGGGCGCTACTCGCGTATGCGTTTGCTTCTGCGCGCGAGCTCGTCGGGATGGGGGGGTTTAAAAAACATTTTTTATTTTTATTATTTATTTTTGCATTTTATTTATTTTTACACATATAAAAAAAAAAAAATATGTGTCACTTTTATTCCTATTACAAGGAATGTAAACATCCCATGTAATAGAAAAAAAAAAAAGCATGACAGGACCTCTTAACCCCTTCCCGCCGAGCGTACACAGATGTGCGTATTCAGCTTTCCATGCCATTGGGAGGCCCAGTAACCAATCGGGTGCCTCCGGTGGCTGGAACAAAGCTGTGGGCAGCTTTGTTCCAACCTTCTAATTGTAAACGCGGAAGCGACATCATGACGTCACTTCCCGTTTACTCGGCTGCCAATGGCGCCGGTTTTAAAAAGACACACAGTATTCAGAATTGCCGTTTTCGGCAATCTGAATACTGTGAAGTGCAAAAGAGGGATGGGGGGTCTTTTAGACGCCCGATCTCTCAATAAAGAGTACCTGTCACCATCTATTACTGTCACAAGGGATGTTTACATTCCTTGTGACAGCAATAAAAAAAGTGATCAAAAAATATATTTTTTTAAACACAATTTATAAAAATAAATAAAATAAATAAGAAAAAAAAAAAAAATTAAAGCGCCCCCATCCCCGCACAGCAAAGAAAACGCATACGGAAGTCGCGCCCGCATATGTAAACGGTGCTCAAATCACACGTGAGGTATTGCCGCGATTGTCAGAGCAAGAGGAATAATTCTAGCACTAGACCTCCTCTGTAACTCTAACCTGGTAACCGTAAAAAAAAAAAAAAAAAAAAAAAAAAAAAAAAAATTTAAAGCGTCGCCTATGGAAATTCTTAGGTACTGTAGTTTGTCGCCATTCCACGAGTGCGTGCAATTATAAAGCGTGACATGTTTGGCATCTATTTACTCAGCGCATCATCTTTCACATTATACAAAAAAATTGGGATAACTTTACTGCTTGGATTTCTTAAAATTCATGAAAGTGTCCTTTTCCAAAAATTTGCGTTTAAAACACCGCTGCACAAATACCGTGTGACATAAAATATTGTTACAATCGCCATTTTATTCATAGATATATAAATAGAGATATATAAATATAAAAAGAGATATATAAATATAAAAATAGAGATATAGAGATATAAATAGAGATATAGAGATATAAATAGAGATATAGAGATAGATAGATATTTGGGGGTTCTAAGAAATTTTCTAGCTAAAAATACGGATTTTAACTTGTAAACACCAAAAATTTCAAAAATAGGCTTAGTCATGAAAGGGTTAAATATGAGATCTGGGGTCAAAAAGACCTCAGATCTCATATTTAAACTAAAATGCAATAAAAAAAAAAAAAACGGACGATGGCTACGGTAAGCGGCAGAGGGCACCAGATCGCGGCAAGGGGGCCTCTCCGGCCAGCAGGGACCACTTTTATCAGAAAGCTGCCTGCCGCACGTAAACGGAGATACCGGGGTTATGGCAGCTAGCTGCTGCCATAATATCCACTGGGAAAGTTTGGACGGAAGTGGTTAAACTAGAGGGGTGGCCATCATTGTTGCAAAATCCTGTAATTTTCACTGGACCTCGGATGCAAAGGACCCAGAGGGCAGATATATCATAGTTAAAAGGAACAATTGAAGGTCCTCTTTATTCACTCGTTTTCTTACTACGCCCCTAACAAGGGTCAAGCTGCCTTTTTTAAGCGCCTATTTGAGTCCCTATCCCCCATGCTGGAAGTTACAGTTATATTCGGAGGGGACTCCAATCCTGCCTTCGATCAGGGACTAGATAGATCTAGACCTCCTGCCTCCCAATTGACTCGCCCCACCAAAGAGCCTTAAGATTGGCAAGCTCATTCATGCCTATGGCATGGCTGATGTTTGGAGAAAATTATATCCCACTAAACGGGACTTTTCCCACTTCTCTAGCCCTCACAATTTATATGCCAGAATTGATCACCTATTCTAGTCCCACACCATCCCTCATCACCAATTCACACATCCAAGACACGGTATTGTCAGACCACTCCTTAGTCACCATGTCCATACCTCTTTGACTTTTGAGACCAGGTCAGGGTCACTGGAGATTGAACTAATCTCTTCTCTCAGACCCAGTGAGAGTCACCATGCTCGATAAATCCCTGAAGGAATACTTCACGCTTAATGTAGCTGAGCACACCCCACAGCAGAAATCTTGTGGGCAGCCCACAAAAACACACATCAGAGGGGAAATCATCAAGATGTCCACACAAATTAAACGAGAGAGGACAGCCGACCTAAAAAGAGGTTATAAGAGGAATACACATCATTACGTTCCCAGCACAAACACCCCTCTCCCTCATTACTGGCTCAACTTGACAAGACCAGGCTGGAGCTCAACCTTGCCCTCACGGCTAAAGTCGAAAAACAACTATGCTGGAGCAGAAATACATTTTATACCCTGGGGGACAGATTGGGTTCCATGCTGGCTTCAAAACTATCTCCCAGATTCCGATACTTCAAAATGCTCAAGATTAGAATCCCTGGACAGGGCACCTCAGCCAATCCCGCAAAAATCCTTGAGGCCTTCCATGACTTCTATACCAACCTCTACGGTCCCCATAAAGCCAAAGATAAAGCTCTCATCTCTGACTATCTAGACAGTCTTCCCATCCCTTCTCTATCCACTGAACACAGAAATATTGGAAGCCCCCCTTCTCAGAAGAAGAGGTTCAGGCAGTAATCAAAGCCCTTAAAGCAGGATCAGCCCCTTGCCCAGATGGTCTCCCTAATCCCTACTACAAGACATTTATTAATACCCTGACCCCCCATTTGACAAAATTCCTTAACACAAAGACGCAGGGAACCCCACTTGATCCTTACCTCAACACTGCCTATATAGCAGTTATCCCTAAACCGGACAAAAGCCCAGAAGAGGTTAGCAACTACAGACCCATCTCCTCACCAAAATTCTGGCAAATCTTCTAGCTTCATTTATTAATTCCTATGTACATAAGGATCAGGAGGGGTTCATCCCGGGACGGCAAGGTCCCGATGAGATTAGGAGGGCCATAGATATAGTTTTAGTCCTCCAAACAAACTGGGCAGGGGGCCTCAAACAATCAGGCATGCTTCTCTCACTTGTCCTCCATAAGGCCTTTGATTCGGTCTCCTGGCCATACATTTTTGCGATCCTTGAATGCTGGGGTTTTTGGCGACAGATTCCTGGGCCTGATGCATGCCCTTTACTCAAATCCTAAAGCTTACATCAAGCTCCAGGGACACTACTTCAAGCCTATAACTATAGCTAAAAAGGCACTAGGTAAGGCTGTCCACTCTCTCCACTTGTTTTCACAATAGAAATTGAGACACTCGCCATTGCCATTTGCCAAAACCCTAGCACACAAGGAGTTACTTGTGGTTCTCATATCCATAAATGTGGCCTCTTTGCGGATGACATTCTCCTATTCCTCACCTCCCCCATAATCTCCCTCCCCAATTTGTGCCACACCTTAGATCAGGGATCCTCAAACTACAGCCCTCCAGCTGTTTCAGAACTACACATCCCATGAGGCATTGTAAAACTCTGACATTCACAGACATGACTAGGCATGATGGGAATTGTAGTTCCTGAACACCTGGAGGGCCGCAGTTTGAAGACCACTGCCTTAGATGAATTTGCCAAGATCTCGGGTCTCCAGGTAAATTACTCCTAATCCCAAGCCCTTAACATCTCCCTTCCGACTGATACCGTTGTCCTCTTGCAAAAAAGCTTTAAAATTTGAATGGAGTAATTCCTCCATTAGATACCTGGGAATTAATATCATGGCAAAAATCGAGGCTGTCTATGATTGTAACTATCCCCCATGTACCGAAAGCTGGAGTCAGATCTCACATCGTGGGCACAACACAACCTATCATGGCTTGGGAGAGTCAATTCTGTAAAGATGACGCTACTCCCCAGGCTGCTATACCTATTTCGCTCTCTTCCAATCCCTACTAAGAAGAACCTCATTAAATCATTCCAAAGCAAAAATACTCAAATTTACATGGGGAAAGGCGGGCTATAGAATCCCTCAACAAACCCTATATTTACATAGAAAAAAGGGGGGTCTGGGGTTACCCCACTTACACATATACTACCTGGCTGTCAGAATAGCACAAATGTCGGTGATTTATTCCAGATACGAGAAACCGGACTCGGTGCAAATAGAAAAAACAGGCAGTTCCTCAATTTACCCTAGACTACCTGCTCTGGTCCTCTCCGAAACCCCCCCCCCCCAAACTCTCTCATACGTTTGCCCTTTAGGACTCTGTGCGCTCTATCTCCGCTTTAGTATCACCACAAAAACCACTGACCCACATCTTCAACAATCTGGACTTCCCTCAAGGAGGGAATATCCTGTCTTTTAAATGGAGGTTGGATAAGGGGCTATACCTTTACCTTCTGCCATTGCACCAAAACACTAGACTTGCCCGCCTCGGAAAGATTTAGGTTTGGACAAATTTCCCATTTCTTAAACAAGATTTGGAAGGATAAACCACTTCCCCCCATTTCACTGATTATGAAATATGGTGTGGTCAAGCCAGGGACCAGAAGGGGGGGGGGTCCCAATAGTCTATTCGTCACTTATCTCTCCTTCGGCTAAGTCACCCTATATACATTCCTGGGAGTCGGACTTCCAATTTCAGTGGGACCTGGGGATCTGGCAGAAGGCAAGCTTCCAGTCCTTTAAAAGGCATCCTGAACACTACTTTAATGGAAGCTAGCCTAAAAATCATTGCTAGATGGTACTACATCCCCTCAAGACTGGCCTCAATATTCCCTGCAGCGGATCCTCTGTTTCAGAGGTTGCAAACTTATAGGCACGATGTCCCACATTTGGTGGGAATGCCCCAGAAAACGATATTTCTGGAATAAATATTCAACTTGATTGACAGGCTGGTCAGAAGCCAGATCCCCAGAACCCCACAGATTGCCTCCTTAACGTTCACAACCCGAAAATACCTAAAGCATCTCGAAAGCTAATCCATTTCATTCTCCTAGGAGCTAACCTTACTGTGGCAAAAGCCTGGAAAAACCCTAAAATCTCCTTTCCAGCAGTAATTAGAAAAGGCTCCTGGATAATGTCTCAGGAGAAACTCCAGTATTCTTTTAGATACGACCAGCAAATTTGAATCCACCTGGGAACCTTGGGCTATTTATCTGGGATCCCAACTGACCACTAACTTATTACCAACTTGACTTAATCCAAGGATATTGAATTGATGCTCATTTCCTTTTCATTTCCTCTCTCCTCTTTCTCTCCCAGCCTTCCTCCCCACCTTTCCCCTCTTTCTTTCCATCCGCTCCCCCCAAGTTACAATGGTTTTAAAGTGGAAAACGATAGACTACCTTATACTAATCCTTTTCGTTTGTTGGAGAAGTTTAATGCGTTTACCTTGAAACTTGGTAATTCCCACCCTTACTCCATACATATCAGCTGGGGTCGGTTTTTTGGGCTCTTCCAATCTGGCACAGTTAGTTCCCTTCAGGGGTGCCGGAGGACTATCCGACTATCTGGAAACTTGATTCTTGTCCTAGTTATTCCAAGTTTTTATACTGTCTATTTCGCTAGTACTCCTCTCATGTTTAACAGCCAATTAATACTCTTGTGGTATTCTAAGTAATTGTATTCATAATCAATATTTGTAATGTCGTTTCCATATGTACTTATCCTGCTTTTCAAAATAAAATACTTTGAAAATAAAATCCATACCAGACCTGAAGGGTTTTTGAGGGGGACCCCCACACCATTTTTTTTTTTTTAATTTTGGCGCGGGGTTCCCCTTACTATCCATACCAGACCTGAAGGGCCTGGTATGGAATTTAGGGGGACCCCCATGCCATTTTTTTTTAAAGTTTGGCGCAGGGTTCCCCTTAAATTCCATACCAGGCCCTTCAGGTCTGGTATGGATATTAGGGGACCCTCACGCATTTATTTATTTATTTATTTTTTTTTTTGTTCGGGGTTCCCCCGTGGGGAATTCCCATGCCATTTCTATCAATGAACCTTTATGTGTATTGTCGGACAGACAATTCATTATAGCCGCGATTAGTTTTAAATGACTTTTTTTCCCCTTTGAAATGTCATTTTGCTCTCAGACTGTTCTAAACACGAGAAACATGCGCCCCTTTACAGGCATACTATATAGACACCCCCCAGGTACGAAATTTAAAGGAATATTACACTTTTATTGTTTCACTTTAAGCATTATTAAAATCACTGCTTGGGCGATCAGGGGGTTAAACCTTTATTGGGTACCAAACGGCGGGTATAAAAAACTAACCAGCATCACCCATAACACTTATATGGTGATAACTGGTGAAAAGGTTAACTAGAGGGCAATCAGGGGATTAAAACCTTCATTAGGTAGTATGTGGGGGTACCTGATGCTATAAAAAGCAAACGGTGAACCTAAATACCTACCTGGCTAACCAGCATCACCTGTGACACTAATACGGTGATCAGAAAAAAGACTGCCTAGCGACACTGGTGACGGGGGATAAAAGGGTTAACTGGGGGGTGATCAAGGGGTTAAACCTTTATTGGGGGGTATCCTAGACCTAAAGGGGCCTACCACTAACTGCCCTAACACTTATAAAACAGTCACAAATGCAGTGATCAGTAAAAAAAATAAATAAAAACTGCTATCGGTGTCACTGACAGGGGGTGCAGGGGGGCGGGGTGAGCGAGGGGTGAGTTTTATCTGCCTATGTGTACTAGTGTTAATGCAAACTCACATTGATGTCTTCTCTCCTCGGGTACCGGAACGAAAAGGATCCATGAGGAGAGATGACATCACTTCCTCTGCTTTTGTTTACAGTTCAGAAGCAGAGGAAGCTTCTCATTCATCAGGAACGATCGTGAGGGGGTGGCCATGAATCAGTGGCCTCCCCTCACCACGGATTGCTCCTGGAACGATGCCAACCGCCTCGGGCACCCATACGTTACTCTGCCTGCCCGTGCCATTCTGCATGAGGCGGTCGGCAAGTGGTTAAAGAATGAGCATAAATAATTAGAACTCTAAAGTCTCCTAAAAAAGCAATTTAACATGAAAAAGTATTTCACATATAATAGATATGCAAGTGTAAATGTTCAATACATGTAACGTTACAGAATAGCGGACATTACTCCGTAATACTCATTCAGAACATGAAAACAAACGAGGAACAATAATTGTAATAGAAATAAATATCTTTGTGTTTTAGCTTTACAGTAACATGAACACTGGTCATACCAAGCAAAGGAGATGTTCTGATCATTATAAGGTATATATTTACTGATTGTACTGTTGCTTTAATTTGGCATCCATTATTAACATGAAGTGTAGTATATTACACCCACTTCCTGCCCAGCAGACAATCTTTCTACAGTGAAGGAAGCATGTTAAAGACCTCCACTATTTCTTAATACTGGCCTTGGAAGCATAAGTCTGTAAGTAGGCTGTCATTAGTTTTCAATTAATTGGTATATGTTCTACTAATTCAACTACATTTCATCTGTTTGGTAGGATGTTTCTGTCAGGAAGTTCATTCAGCTAGGCCACCTTTTTTGCTAGCTAGTGCCTTAACAGTATTGTAGCATGCCTGTTACTATTTGCATTTGTGATGTAATGTTAAATGCTAATGCATATTTTTATAATTTGTGTTTTGCAGTTTTACAAAAAAAACTTATTCTCAGTAAAGATTACAACTATTAGTCCTTCCTCCCGAGTCTTTATTGGGAAGCTGTTAGCTGTCTGCCAAGCCTTGTACTTTGAACACATTGTGAGGGCAGAACAGGAGATACACTTGTTCCATTTTGTGATGCGTTTGTGTCTTCTATATATAGGAAAATGTAACATTGTAAGACAATCCTGACCATAGGAAGCCTTGTGTGTCCCAATAAAATGATGGATGTGTTCCATCGGGATTACAAAGTTCTTGCGGAACGTGATGAAAAAATAATAACCTCTGATCCGCTGAAGGTTCTGAAAGTTTATTTAGAAGAAGAGTTACAAAGTAAAGATTAGAAAGTAGAGAGATGAAGGTGTGCGGAGATCCTTAGACATGGCAGGTGGACCAAAGATCTGACCTCTTCATCAAACGGGAGGCTTTTACCCTCCAATCCTGGACAGTTGTCATGGAGAACCGTTCCAAACATCAACATTTTACAGATGGAATCATTCACTGAAGAATTTGTACAAGCAGCACATCATTCATTACAAGAGACATTCATTTCTATTATCTCTGAACACCTTATCAGCTTGTCCCACCTCCAGACTCCAAAATCCCTCATTGTAGAAGGAGACCAACTGTCTCTATGTTCCCCAACAAGACCTTCCAAGGATCCGGAGAACAACAATTTTTATAACAATATCTATCTGTAAAGGCATTCTAGACAGGGAACCTGTTATATAAAGAACCTAACAATCATTGATCAATATTTCCATACACAGAGCCGAGGATTTCCACTTTCTGAGACTGTATACCCCTCCCGTCACCTGTCCACAATCCCCACCCCTCTACATCATAACCAATAGAAACAAGACTAGCACTGGCTGTATTCATAGTGACAATCACCACAGCCAATCACAGTGAGGGGGAGGAGCAATCAAAAAATCCATGGATTGGTCATGTAAAGAAGGAACCCGTGAGAACAGAAATGTAGGAATTCTCATTGTGGATATTAAAGTGTGTGTCGTGACAAAGACAGCGAGACATCAGATAATCCACCTTGTGATGTCTCTGGGCAGATCTCAATTCTGATTCCCCCCACATATCTTTATACAACCTTCCAAGACACATACCCCTCCCCCTACATATACCCCAGCATGGAGGTGCTCAGTGAAGGTGGTGGTGAAGGTGTGGAGATGTCGGATCGGGTCACACAGATCATAAAAGGAGATCCGCCCGGCCTCATAATCCAGCTCTATCCGGACTCTCTTACTGGAGACACCGCCGGGTAATCGGATCTCCTTACTGTCATGTATCACTGAGCACTTATTATCAAACTCCCACCACCCCCTCTCCAAACACCAGGACTTCTTATTATATCCAATCACTGACTGATCTCCTTTCCTGTCTATACTGGGGTAACACATCCCGACTCTCCAGTACCCTGCCCTCCTGACATCCACTTCCCAATAATGTCTCCCTGAGGAGAACCTCTGACTGCTCATCACCTGAGGACACTTAAATCTCTCTGGTATTTTTGGGCGTTTCTGAAGTATTGATGACCAGGATACAGTTTTCATGTCATCTGATATATGTAGATCATTACCAGCTGTCCTCACATCCAGTAATATGTCTGTAACCCCCGACAACACCGATGTTTGCTGTACAGCCCCAATATTTGGTCCTCCAACCAGGGGGTGTGAGTGTTGGACAGAGCATTTCCTGTTCTCCAGGGAAGTGGTGGGGACACATAAGACATGTTCTGGTGACTTGCTGTGGACTGTCAGGTGATTGACACACAGAGAAGCTTCACACATCAGACAGGATAGCACAGCAGGTACAGGAGTGTGAAGACAGTAATTACAGAAGACCCCGGACTCCTCCCGATCTGGCTGAGCAGACAGGAAATTCTCCACTATGTTCTGTAGTGTTATGTTCCTGTGCAATGCAGGCCGATCCTGGAACTCTTCTCTACATTCAGGACAGGAATAACTTCCAGACCTCTCCTGTTTATCCAACACATGACCAATACAGTCCCGGCAGAAGTTGTGTCCACATTTCAGGGTTACAGGATCTGTATAAATGTTCAGACAGATGTAACATTCCAGCTCCTTCCTCAGATCAGCAGACGCCATCGCTGAGAGCAGAAGAGAAAATGACAGTGAAAGTATCGGACACTCATTAACCAGCTCTGTACATTCCTACACAGGGCAAGGTGACCAGCTCTGTACATTCCTACACAGGGCAAGGTGACCAGCTCTGTACATTCCTACACAGGGCAAGGTGACCAGCTCTGTACATTCCTACACACATGTGTACGCAGGGGGTGTGCCTGGGCACACCCTAATGTGTCCCCAGAGATCTGCTGTAAAAAGCTGCAATAGACTGTATAGGGAGCTGCCTGTGAGACAGTTGCCCATTGAGCAGTCAGGGATGCATGCAAGAGCCGCTCCATGCGTTATACTGTAATGTAACATCACTGCTTGCAGAGAGGAGCTGTCAAAACTCAGCGCTTATGTAGGAGGTGGGCGGGACCAAACAGCTAGCCTATCAAACACAAGCCAATGGGATAGGGGGCTGGGCAGGCTGCAACCTGTATGTGGCTCCACCCCATATCAGCAATCATACACCAGTCAATGATTGGACTGCTTAAGAAAGGGGGCGGAACCACATACAGAGTGGCCTGCTCAGCCCCTATCCTGTTGGCTTGTGTTTGATAGGCTTGCTGTTCGGTCCCGCCCACCCCCGACATCAGCGCCAAGCTTTGACAGCTCCTCTATGCAAGCAGTGACATTACATTATAGTTTCACATACTGAGTGGCTCTTACATGCCTCCCTGACTGCTTAATGGGAAACTCCCCCTCTTCTAGATCAGTGCCGCCTATCAATGCGACCTATCAAAGTGACACTGGTAGGTGGCACTAGGGGGCACTGATAGGCGGCATTGCTGGGCACTGATACGTGGCACTGATATGAGGCACTGGTAGGCATTGGAGTGGGCACAGATTGGCAGCTGCCTGGGCACATAGTGGCATTTCCCTGGGGGTCTAGGGGCATACCTGGTGGTGCAGTGTGGATGGCTTCCCTGGTGGTCCTGGGCGGCCTCCCTGGTGGTCCTGGGCGGGATCCGAGGGGGGGCTGTGCTGATAAACAATCAGCACAGACCCCCCCCGTCAGGAGAGCAGCCGATCGGCTCTCCTCTACTCGCGTCTGTCAAACGCGAGTGAGGAAAAGCCGATCACCGGCTCTTTCTATTTACATCGTGATCAGCTGTGATTGGACACGGCTGATCACGTGGTAAAGAGTCTCCGTCAGAGACTCTTTACCTAGATCTGTGTTGCAGAGTGTCAGACTGACACCCCGCAACAACGATCGCCACGATGCGGCTCGTTAGTCCTGATCACGTCATATGATGTCCGGTCAGGAATATCAAACCACTTTGCCGCCGTCATTTGGTAATAGGGCATGCGGCAAGTGGTTAAAAAAAAGTGTCAGTAAAAGGTCTGCCGCTAAGCACTGTTATGTGTTCCCACACCACAAAAAAAAAAAAAAAAAAAGTAAAATAGGGTGCAGCGCTAACTTACTGATCAATAACTTAATAATGGTGGAATCCTCTAATGTATGGAAATCTCAATGGGCCTCAATATTACAACAATACCGATCTCTGTGATATGCAACGTCACATGTAATACACATCACACTGAAAAAAATAAACAACAGCTAGACTATTTACAGTTAGTGCAGTGCGTCCTACTCACAGTGTTCAGCTAAAGCTACCTGTAGAAGGTTGGTGGTGTTCTCATACTACAGGCAGGCAGTTGATTTTGCTAGCTGCAGTATCAATACATACATACATACATATCCCAGCTTAGTGCAGCTACAGGCCATTAGTATGTCTGGAAGGCCAAGAAGGAGAGGCAGACAGTCACAAGCCAATAAGAGAGGGCAAGCAGGCTTTGTGTCTAGTGCTGGTCGTGGAGACTGTGCATCCTCATCAGCACATGGCCGTGGGACACCCTTGGCCTTTTTTTCGGCAGCTGGCCGTGTTGAGCTGCAACATGCGGAAGACTTGGTCGCGTGGATGACCAAGCCTTCCTCATCCTCTCTCACCCATGCCCAGGGTACTTTGGCAAAGCAGCGGCCTCTTCCCTCGGCTCAATGTTATCAGTGACTCCTTCCCTAGCCCCACCATGTCCTCCTGAGGAGTCCCTCGAACTGTTTGACCAGTGTTGGGTACATGCTCCAGGAGGATGCCCAGCATTTGGAAGGCTCTGATGATGATACTGAGCTCGATGAAGGCAGTAACGTTAGCAGGGAAAGAGGGGGTGCCCAAGAAGGACAGCAATCTGGCAGTCATGCTCCCCCTGCTGCAGCATACTGCCAGGTTTGCTCCAGTGATGAGGAGGGAGGGGATGATGAGGTCACTGACTCGAGGAGGAGGGAGGAGGGACATCACCAACGAGGCAGGATGCCCTCCAGGGACCAGCCTAAGGGCAGTACATTGACTGCATCACACCCCAAAGCTTTACATGTGCAGGGCGCTGCAGTTTCTGCGCGTTATTCAAAAAGTTCTTTGGTGTGGGCCTTTTTTGAGACGAATGCATCAGATCGCACCGCTGCTATTTGCAACATATGTCTCAAGCGTATCTCGCGTGGCCAAAACATCTCCCGCTTTGGTACCACATGCTTGACCAGACACTTGTTGACCTGCCATGCAGTTCATTGGCAAGCGTATCTAAAAGACCCACACCAAAGAACAAAGAGGACCTCTCCTTGCTCCTCATCAGCTGAGATCTCCAACCCCACTATACCTTCAGTCCTCTGAGACCTGCACTGAGAGGAATGAAGGTGTAGAATTAGGTGTGTCACAGCAAAGTACTTGTGGGCAATCTGCTTTTGGTACACCGACGTCAGATTGTACCAGGCAAATTTCCCTGCCCCAGCTGCTGCACCGCCGAAAGAAGTTTGCTCCCAGCCATCCACATGCCCAGCGGTTGAATGCTAGCTTGGAAAAATTGCTAGCACTTCAACTGCTGCCTTTTCAGTTGGTAGACTCTGCCCCCTTCCGTGAGTTTGTGGAATGTGCGGTTCCTCAGTGGCAGGTACCCAAACACCACTTTTTCTCACGGAAGGCGATTCCGTATCTCTACCGGCATGTGGAAGGCAATGTCCATGCCTCGCTGGACAGGGCGGTCAGCGGTAAGGTGCATATTACCGCTGACTCATGGTCCAGCAGGCATGGACAGGGACGTTACCCAAGTTTCATGGTGCATTGGGTGACTCTGCTGGCAGCTGGGAAGGATGCAGGACAAGGTGCAGTAGTGTTGGAGGTTGTTCCGCCACCACGCCTCCAAAATGCCACTACTAATGATTGTGACACACCTCTCCTCCACCCCCCTCCTCTTCTTCCTCCATGGCCTCTTCCTGTGCTTTTTCCTCGGAACCAGCGGTACTCCGTAGCCATTCAAGGGGCTACGCAATTACGCAGGCCAAAAGATGCCATGCGGTGCTTGAGCTGGTGTGCTTGGGGGACAGGAGCCACACTGGGGCAGAGGTTTTATCAGCTCTGCAGGGGCAGGTTCAGAGGTGGTTGACGCCACGCCAACTTAAGGCAGGAATGGTGGTTTGCAACAATGGCACCAACCTCCTCTCTGCCCTCCGACAGGGACAAATGACCCATGTGCCCTGTTTGGCTCATGTCCTTAACTTGGTGGTGCAGCGGTTTTTGGGCAGGTACCCGGGCTTACAGGATGTCCTGAGGCAGGCCAGGAAAGTCTGTGTGCATTTCCGCTGGTCATATAATGCCAGTGCTCGGCTGGCGGACCTCCAAAAAAGGAGTTTAACCTGCCCAAGAACCGCCTAATCTGTGACATGCCCACCAGGTGGAACTCAACGTTGGCCATGCTGCAGCAGCTGCACATGCAGCAGAGGGCCATCAATGAGTACCTGTGCGACTATGGCACCAGGACAGGGGAGCTTGGTTTTTTTTCCCCACGCCAGTGGGCCATGATCAGGGATGCATGCGCTGTCCTGTCACCATTTGAGGAGGCCACGAGGATGGTGAGCAGTGACAGTGCATGCATCAGTGACACTGTCCCCCTTGTCCACCTGTTGGAGCACACGCTGCGTGGAATAATGGACAGGGCACTTGAGGCAGAACAGAGTCAGGAAGAGGAGGACTTCCTTAGCTCTCAAGGCCCCCTTTATGCAGACAGTGTTCCTGCGTGCCCGCCGATCACACAGGAAGAGGACGAGGAGGAAGATTGTGTCAGTATGGGAGGTGGAGCCTTGCTCTCAGCATCAGTCTTTAAGGGATCAGTCCCAAGAAACACATGGACTTGTACGTGGCTGGAAGTAGGTGGCTGTGGACCATGTCGTCCTTAGTGACCCAGAGGACTCCGGACCGAATGCCTCAGCAAACCTACGCCGCATGGCCTCCCTGATCCTGCAAAGCCTGCGTAAGGATCCTTGTATTCGTGGTATCAAGGAGAAGGACCAATACTGGCTGGCAACCCTCCTTGATCCACGTTACAAGGGTAAGGTTGCAGACCTTATCTTGCCATCGCAGAGGGAGCAGAGGATGAAACATCTTCGGGAGGCTTTGCAGAAAGGTCTGTGCAACGCGTTCCCAGAGACTGGGAGGTTACAAACTCCTGTTTCTGGACAACGTGTTGCTGAGGCTTCGGTCAGTCAAAGAAGGAGCGGTGGAGAAGGTGGCCGTCTGACCGATGCGTTCAATTTTTTGGTCCGCAGCCCCAAGGTATGATCGGTTCCAGCAACCATCGCCAGCGTCTGTTTTACATGGTGCTGGAATACCTAGGGGCAAGATCTGACTTGGACATCTTTCCCACCGAAAATCCTCTGGGTTACTGGGTCTTGAGGATGGATCACTGGCCAGAGCTTGCACAGTATGCAATTGAGCTACTGGCCTGTCCTGCATCCAGCGTTCTTTCGGAATGCACATTCAGTGCTGCTGGAGGCTTTGTAACCGATCACAGGGTGCGTCTGTCTACTGACTCGGTCGATCGACTGACCTTCATAAAAATAAATCAGTCTTGGATCACCACCAGCTACCAAGCACCTGATGCAACCAAATATTTTTTTTTGAAATCTCAGATCCCTTCAAAGACTGCCTATTCTGATGCTGAGTGACTATCCCTGAGTAATTATCCTCTTCCTCCTCAATGATCACGCTGATAGCTTGTAAGAACATTTTTGGTTCTGGGCGCCACCACCAGTGCCTAAGGCCCAATTTTTCAGCCCCTGTTTAACAGGAGCGTGTAATTACAATTTTTGATGCAATACTTTGCAGCAGGGCTCGTTCCTGCGTTCCAACTAGAGTGTCTGTGAGGACTTAGTGTTGTAGCACCAGCACCACCAAAGGCCCAATTTTTCTGCCCTTGTTCAAGAGGGGCATGTAATTACAATTCTTGATCTAATATTTCACATAAGGGCCCTGTAAGGGCTTACAGTGTTGTGGCCACAACACCTAAGGCCCAAATTTCTGCTGAGTATATAGGGCAGGCCCCTACTTTCAAACATCCAACTTACAAACGACTCCTACTTGCAAACGGAAGGAGACAACAGGAAGTGAGATAAAATCTACCCCTAGGAAGGGAAATTCTCTCCTGTAAGAGTTAATATGGGAAAAACATTTCTCCTTTCCACTGATGCTTTCCAATCCTTGTTTCACAAAAAACCCCAAATTTTCAAAAAACATTTGTCATTGGGACAAAAAGTGAGGTGAAATCTTCTGAAGAGGAGGACAGACAGCAAAACAAATGTAACTGGGGTGATAACCCTTCCCTTTATTATCCAAAAAGCTTAAAATAGATTTTTTGGCTGGAGCTAAACACGTTAAAAATGTACCCGTTCAAAATTACAAACAGATTCTACTTAACAACAAACCTACAGTCCCTGTCTTGTTTGCACCGCCTGTATACTGCTGTTCAGAGTATATAGGGCCTGGTGGCCCCACACCTTTCCTTTTTTAATTTGGGTGTGGGGTTCCCCTTAATATCCATACAAGACCCAAAGGGCCTGGTAATGGACTGGGGGTACACATGTCGTTTGTCTCACTGATTTTCATCTTTACATCTGCCACTTTACAGGCATACTATAGACACCCCCCAGGTACGATATTTAAAAGGAATATTTCACTTTATGTTTTTACTTTAGGCATCATTAAAATCACTGCTCCCAAAAAAACGGCCGTTTTTAAAAGTTTTTTTTGCATTGATACATGTCCCCTGGGGTAGGACCCGGGTCCCCAAACCCTTTTTAGGACAATACCATGCAAATTAGTCTTTAAAATTAGCACTTTTGATTTCGAATGGTCGAGACCCATATACTTCATCGGGGTTCTAACGTTCATGCGAATTTTTGGTCCGTTCGCAGGTTCTGGTGTGAACCGAACCGGGGGGTGTTCGGCTCATCCCTATTCAGGAGTTGGGCTTGAGTTTGGAGTGGAGGAACTTGATGGGCCGGCACATTAAAGTGGAGACTGCAAGCCAGGCTTTCTCATCCAACATCAGTGCCTGACCTAACAAATGTGCTTCTGGAAGAATGGTCAAACATTCCCATAGACACCCTCCTAAACCTTTTGGACAGCCTTTCCAGAAGAGTTGAAGCTGTTATAGCTGCAAAGGGTGGGCCAACTCAATATTGAACCCTACGGACTAAGACTGGGATGTCATTAAAGTTCATGTGTGTGTAAAGGCCGGCGTCCCAATACTTCTGGTAATTTAGTAATGTGTGTGTGTGTGTGTGTGTGTGTGTGTGTGTGTGTGTGTGTGTGTGTGTACACCCTAATGCAATAGGCTGTGCACGCCTATACCTACACAGGGCGAGGGGGACCCGTTCTGGACACTCCCACACAGGGCGAGGGGGACCCGTTCTGGACACTCCCACACAGGGCGAGGGGGACCCGTTCTGGACACTCCCACACAGGGCGAGGGGGACCCGTTCTGGACACTCCCACACAGGGCGAGGGGGACCCGTTCTGGACACTCCCACACAGGGCGAGGGGGACCCGTTCTGGACACTCCCACACAGGGCGAGGTGGACCCGTTCTGGACACTCCCACACAGGGCGAGGTGGACCCGTTCTGGACACTCCCACACAGGATGGGGCTGAGACTTGTACTCAGAAATCCGCATACAGAAGAACACAGATCAGATTCCTGACAAACTCCCTGTCTGAGGAAAAATAAAGAAGGTTTATTAGGTTGTGGAAACATTGGGGTTCATCTAATATAGGGGGGCCAGACATCCCCAGATTTGTCCCCAGATTGCAGTGGCATGGAGGTGGGGCATCTGGTACTCTCGCTCCGGGTGCAACATTTGAGGGAAGTGCAAAATCATGTGACCCCCCCTCCACCCCCCCCCCCCCCAAGTGTGCTGTGTTAACCCCTCGACCAGGAACTCCTGTAGTCCAGCCTGTCCCCCCCTACCCATGATCCTGCTGGGGTGTGTGTGTGTGTGTGTGTGTGTGTGTGTGTGTGTGTGTGTGTGTGTGTGTGTGTGTGTGTGTGTACACAGCGGAGGGGAGGGTCAGTGCAGAGCATATGGCGGCTATTGGAAAAGCTCTTGGCAAGGAATAGTGAGGAGCGGCTCGGTGTCGGGAACAGTGCCTGGTGCTGGCGAGAGCCCTGCTCCTATAGATCATCATGGAGCCCATTGAGAGGTGAGCAAAATCAACTGATCTACACTGTTCATGTAGGGAGGGGGTGTGTAGTGTAGAAATCAGGTAGGTCAGTGTAGTTGTCAGTGTAGAAATCAGGTCAGTGTAGTGGTCGGTGTAGGAAAGTGCAGTGGTCAGGTAGGTCAGTACTACTGTACTAGTGGAAGGGACTCAGGGAGTGCTAAAAGTCTGGTGGGGGGGGTTTGAACTTTCTTGCCTTGTCCCGGGCACGGACAACCCACGCTACACCAATTTGAGGAAAATATGCATATAAAATAGTTTACCATTTGCCAATAAAAAAATATGTCCCCGGATTTAATTAAAAAAAAAAAAATCTGGTCACCTTAATCTAGTAAGAATAAGGAGAAGCAATATATGGTAGACTCCTAATTGAAACAACTACGATTTCAATGTGGAGAACAGAGAAGCACCATCAATTAGGTGATCGTCTACCGTGTTTCCCCAAATATAAGACCGGGTCTTTTATTAAATTTTGGATACAAAAAAATACATATCACATATCATATATCTTACTGCAGGCCGTTCCTGGTGTACTTTTTCTAATATACTTCTGCTGGTGTACACAGTACCGTGCACCCCTAGTGCAGATGCTACTACTTTTCTGGTGGTGTACACAATACAGTGTGGTGTGGTTTTGCTAATCAGAATTTACAGCATGTCCGGAAGTTCACCAAGGAGAGCCAGACACTCACAGGCCACTAAAAGAGGGCAAGCAGGCTCTCTGTCTACAGTCAACAGTGCTGGTCGTGGACACTGTGCATCTTCAGCACATGGTCATGGGGCACGCTTGTCCTTTTTTTCCTGCAGCTGGCCGTGTTATTGAGCCACAACATGCAGAAGAGTTGGTGGAATGGATAACAAAGCCGTCCTCATCCTCTGTCACCCAGGCTCAGAGTAGTTTGCCTGCCAATGCAGCCTATTCCATCATCTCCATGTCAACAGTCCCTAGCCCCACCATCATGCACGGAGGAGTCCCCCCAAACTATTCAGCCACAGGGTCGGGTACATGCTGCAGGAGGATGCACAGCAATTTAAAGGCTCTGATGATGGTACCCAGGTTGAGGAAGGGAGTAACGTGAGCCTAGAGAGGGGGCGCCCAAGAAACTGGCAGTCATGTTCCCCAGCTGCAGCATACTGTCAAATGTGCTCCAGTGACGAGGGAGGGGATGATGAGGTCACTGACTCTACTTGGGTGCCTGGAAGAGGCAGGTTGCCTTCCAGGGGGCAGCCACCCTAGTGCATCACACCAAACTAAGCAGGTGCAGGGCGCTGCTGACTCCCCGCATATTTTGAAAAGTTCTTTGGTGTTGGCCTTTGACACGTGTGCAGCAGATCGCACAGTTGCAGTTTGCAACATGTGTGAAGCGTATCAAGCATGGTCAAAACAGCAGCCGCTTGGACACCACATGCTTGACCAGACATAACGACCTCCCATGCATTCCGTTGGCAACAGCACTTAAAAGACCCACATCAAAGAACAAGGAGGACCTCTCCTTGCTCCTCATTATCTGGGATCTCCAACCCGATTATACCTCCAGTCCTCTCAGAAACCTGCACTGAGAGGAATGAAGGTATAGCAATAGGTGTCCCAAGTACTTGCGGCCACTCTACTAGCAGTACAACATCCGATTTTAGCAGGCAAATTTCCCTACCCCAGTTGCTAAATCGTCTAATGAAAATCGATCCCAGCCATCCACATGCTCAGCATCTGAATGCTAGCTTGGCCAAATTGCTAGCACTGCAACTTCTGCCTTTTCAGCTGGTAGACCTCTACCCCCTACCCCCCCATTTCCCATTGTGGAATGTGTGGTACCTCAGTGGCAGCTTCCCAACCGCCATTTCTTTTCACGGAAGGCCATTCCGGCTCTCTACCAGCATGTGCAAGGCAATGTCTTGGCCTCGGTCAGGGCAGTCAGCAGTGAGGTGCATATTACCACTATATCATGGTCCAGCAGGCATGGAGAGGGACGTTACCTTACTTTCGCGGTGCACTGGTTAACTCTGCTGGCAGCTGGGAAGGATGAAGGACAGGGTTCAGTATTGTTGGAGCTTGTTCCGCCACCACGCCTCCAAAATGCTAGTGGCGATTCTGCCACAGCTCTCTCCTCCACCCCCTCCCCTATGGCCTCTTCCTCTGCAGATTTCTCATCTGAACCAGCAGTGCTCCGTAGACGTTCAAGGGGCTACGCAAGCACTCCATGCTGTTCTTGAGTTGGTCTGCTTAGGGTACAGGAGCCACACTGGGGCAGAGATTCTGTCAGCTCTGCAGGGGCAAGCTCAGAGGTGGTTGACGCCATGCCAGCTTCAGCCAGGAATGGTTGTATGCGACAATGGCACCAACCTCCTCTCTGCCTTCGGACAGGGACACTTCACCCATGTTCCCTGTTTGGCTCACATCCCGAATTTGGTGGTTTAGCGGTTCTTGAGCAGGTACCCAGGCTTACAGGATCTCCTGAGGCAGGCCAGGAAAGTCTGTGGTCATTTCCGCCGGTCATACGCCAGTGCTCGGCTGGCTGCGCTCAAAGGGAATGCAACCTGCCCAAGAACCGCCTCGTTTGTGACCACGCCAGTGCCTATTGATCAAAGATACATGCAGTTTCCTGTCACCATTTGAAGAGGCCACGAGGATGGTGAGCAGTGACAGTGCATGCATCAGTGATACTATCCCTCGTCTTCCTGTTGGAGCACATGCTTCGTGGAATAATGGACAGGGCACTTGAGGCAGAACAGGACTTCGAGGAGGACATTGAGGAGGAGGAAGATGAGGACGAGGACTGTGTTAGCATGGAGGTGGAGGATAACACTCAGCATCAGCAGCAGTCTTCAAGGGATCGTTTTCAGTCCTCAGAAACCCATGGAGTTGTACGTGGCTGGGAGGAGGTGGTTGAGGATCATATGATCCTTAGTGACCCAGAGGACTCAGGATCAAATGCCTCTGAAAACTTACGCTGCATGACCTCCCTGATCCTGCAAAGCCTGCAAAAGGACCCTAGGATTTGTGGTATCAAGGAGAGGGATCATTACCGGCTGGCAACCCTTCATGATCCACGTTACAAGGGTAAGGTTGCAGAACTTCTCTGCTCCCTCTGCGAAGGCTGGATGATGAAACTTCTTTGGGAGGCCTTGTAGAAAAGTTTGTGCAATGCATTTCCAGAGCCTGGGAGGTTACAACTTCCTGGTGCTGGACAATGTGTTGCCAAGGCTTCGTTCAATCACAGAAAGAGCAGCGGAGAAGGTGGCTGGCTGACCAAGGAGGACAATGACCCATGCCATTTTTCTCAATGATTTTCATCTATTTTGCCGGGACCCAACAATACATTACAGCTGCAAGCAGTTTTGCATGACTTTTATTCCTTTAGAAAATGTCATTTGGTGCAGGGACTGTTCTAAACACGGGAAAAATGTGACACTTTACAGGCATACTATAGACACCCCCAGGCATGATATTTAAAGGAATATGTCACTTTGAGCATTATTAAAATCACTGCTCCCCAAAAAAAAAAGTCTATTTTTTAAACTTTTTTTGCATCGATACGTGTCCCCTGGAGCAGGACCCGGGTCCCCAAACACTTAATGACAATAACATGCATATAAGCCTTTAAAAATTAGCACGTTTGCATGAATTTTTTGTTTGTTCGCATGTTCTGCTGCAAAGCGAACTGGAGGGTGTTCAGCTCATCCCTAATTGTTAACGGACCTCCTTCCTCAACAGGAGTATGTCTGCCTTAAATGCTTCCTTTGTCCAGAACCAGCTCTATCCAAGACCCCTTAGCTCACCCAGTCACTATCCATAAGTCAATGTAGGGTGAAAACAGACTATTTATTCAAAAACATGTAACAGATCTACAACTCAGGGACACCCCCCCCACCCTTGGATTCAGGGCGGGGTAAACTGTCCAATAACAATAGACACACAGGTCAGGTGTATTCAAGCTTCTCATCAGTAAACAGTCTCATCATCAGGGAGGGGCTGCTGGAGGTTCCCCCCCACCGAGACATACATCCCATAATATACTTTTCTTCCAAGGCCAGACAGACACAATAAATACAATGGAATACAACCACACCCCAAATGACCCAAAGAGACCACAACATTATGAGACAATATATACAATATTCCAGTGTGGCTGTACAGCGAGTGCGACTAGCACAGATCAGACTGGGGTTCTTGGGCACCCTACCCAAAGTGACTCCCGTCACATATATCTATAAAATAACAAAATGTCATACTAGAGATATAAATTGTCAAATTTTATTAGAATATCTAATTTTATAGATCTTAATTCTTGAATCACTATACTACTATGGGTAGTACAGTGGCTTAGTGGTAAGTACCTATGCCTCATGTCACTATGGTCATGGGTTCAAATCCCAACCATGACATCAGAGTCCTGTTTGTTTTCCAGACATGCACATGGTGCAAAAAGCTGTGGCAGGTGTAGGTGGGCTATAAGATGTCTCTCACTGTAACAGAAATTTCCCCTCCCCCACTTCATTTGCCCAGCCTGTCTCTTGTGTGTGCATTTAGTTTATTCATTTTCACGCTGAATGCGGCTCTGAAATCGAGCGACTTCATGTGAACTCACACCATTTCAAAGCAGCATTTTAGTCCAACTTTGGGGGGGGGGTGACTTGAAAGACATCCGTGCGGCTTCATGCACAGATTATGTCTATTTAAAATTGCTCCCAAAGTCACCAGGAACTACTTTTGGGAATTGGTGTGGCATCGCACCGATTGGGACGCTCCTATTGCCGGCAATAGGTTGCGATTTTAAATTTCACACCACATACAGTACAGTGCGTTTTTTTCTGCATCAAAAACGTATTGGAAAAACCCTAGTTAGACTTACCGGTAACGGTATTTCTACGAGTCTTTCAGGACAGCACCTGGAGAGAGCGCAGCTCCACCCACTTTTCCCAGGAAACACTGCAGTCAGTTTTTTCTTTAAAGACCGGACACTTCCACCATGGCCTCAGTTGTTCATAGAGTACCTCCAGCCATGCTGAAATTAGATAAGCAGAACATAGCAATAACTTTTTATAAACCAATTAGGGCGGGTCATCGGTGCTGTCCTGAAAGACTCGTAGAAATACCGTTACCGGTAAGTCTAACTAGGGTTTTTCTCCCCTCGTCTTTCAGGACAGCACCTGGAGATGATAAAAGAGTACTTACTCTAGGGTGGGACCACCGCCTGCAGGACCTTCCTGCCAAACGATTGATCCGCTGCTGATAGCAAGTCCAACCTGTAGTGGCGGGTGAAGGTGGAGAAACTTGTCCACGTGGCCGCTTTACAGATCCGGCCTGGAGAAGCCCCCGCTCTTTCTGCCCAGGACGTTGCTACTGCCCTTGTTGAATGGGCCATTACCCCTGTGGGAGGATCAGCCCCTGCAGCCCTGTAGGCTTCACTGATCGCCATTCTAAGCCATCTGCCTATAGTGCTTTTAGAAGCACAATGACCCTTGCGTGATCCAGAAAAAAGAATAAAAAGAGAATTTGTCTTCCTAAACTCTCTCGTAATCTCTAAATAATGGAGTAAACCTCTCCTCACATCCAGGGTATGAAAAGCCTCCTCTTTAGAGTTGGATGGTGTAGGACAAAAAGTAGGTAAAACTATCTCTTGTGCCCTATGAAAAAAGGTTGCGACCTTTGGCAAGAAGCCCGGGTCAGTTTTCAGCACTACCCGGTCTGAAAATATCAAACAAAAGGGTTCTACTATAGATAGAGCCTGTAACTCACTAATTCTTCTGGCTGAGGTAACTGCCACCAAAAGAACCAGTTTAAGCGTCCATACTTTTAAAGTTGCTTCCTGTGGTGGCTCAAAAGGTGATCTGATCAACCCCTGTAGCACCAGAGATAAATCCCATTTAGGAAAGGATTTGAAAGGTACCGGCCTAAGCCTGGCCAATGCTTTGAAAAATCTCACTATAAATGGTTCCTGAGATAACTTTCTCTCAAGAAACACCGACAAGGCAGCTACCTGGACCTTCAGGGTACTGGCTGCCAGCCCCATCTCCATACCCTCATTGAGAAACTCTAAAATTGAGGGCAATTCCTGTGGTGAACATTTTTTAGTCATGCACCAGGAATTAAACCGCTTCCATGTCTTAAAATAAATACCCCTGGTAACCTTCTTTCGGCTATTTAACAGGGTTGATACCAGCTTATCTGAGAAGCCCCTTCTTTTTAGCAACTGCTCCTCAGTAACCAACCTGTCAGCCTGAGCTGATTGACATTTGGATGCTGAAGGGGTCCCTGGGATAGCAGATCCTTTCGAAGTGGGAGAACCCAATGTGGTTCCACTGCCAATCTCTGTATGGTTGCAAACCAGGGTCTCTTGGGCCAAAAAGGAGCCACTAGGATTAAACTTGTGGTCTCTCGCTGTAGTTTTTTCAACACCCAAGGGATCATTTGAAAGGGGGGAAAGGCGTAGCACAAGTGGAAGTTCCATGGTTGTGCCAGCGCATCCAAACCTTCCGCCTGATCTTGCCTGTTTAGCGAGTAATAGGCTCTCACCTTTGCATTCTTGTGGGATGCGAACAGGTCTATCTGAGGAGTTCCCCATTTCCTTGTTAATTCCTGGAATACCTCCTTGTTCAGACTCCATTCTGCCTCTAGTATCCTTTCTCTGCTTAGAAAGTCTGCCACTAGATTCAGCTCTCCTTTTAGGTGTACAGCTGTTAGGGACTTTACGTTGCCTTCCGCCCAGGATAGCAACTGAACTGACAAGGCTAGCAAGACCTTGCTTCTCGTGCCCCCCTGTCTTGTAACATATGCCACTGCTGTGGCATTGTCTGATAGCACCTGAACATGATGCCCCCGGACTATTTCCTCGAAAGCCCATAGCCCTAGGAGAATAGCCCTTAATTCCCTCCAATTGGAGGATCTCCTGGCTTCCCTTTTTGTCCAATTGCCTTGAGCCATCTGTCCTTCCAGGTGGGCTCCCCACCCCCAGGAACTCGCATCTGTAGTTAATCTCCTCTCCTGGGGAAAAAACCAGAGCAGGCCCTTGTTCAGATTGGAGTAGCTCCTCCACCACCAGAGCTTCCTCTGAACTCGGGGAGATATCGTTATCATCTTTTCTAGGGACTCTCCATAAGACCAACTTTTCAAAATTGTCTGTTGAAGTTCCCTTGCATGCAACCGTGCCCACTGTACTGCAGGTATTGCTGCAGTAAGGAGCCCCAAAACAGACATCACTGCCCTGATAGAAATTGGCAGGTTTGTCTGGGCCTTTTTTACAGCGTTCTGAAGCTTTACTATCTTCTCCTCTGGGAGATACATTTTTCCCTGTATGGAGTCGATAGTGTAACCTAGAAAGGTTATTGCCTGTGATGGGATCAGGTTCGATTTTTCCTCGTTTATTAGCCACCCCAGGCTCTCCAGATGCCTCCTCGTCCTTTGTAGATCTCTCTCCAATATGTGCCTTGATTTGGCAAATATTAACAGATCGTCTAGATATGGGACAATCGAAATTCCTTCTATTCTGAGAGGGGCTAAGGCCTCCGCCAGAATTTTTGTAAATATCCTCGGAGAGGATGACAGCCCGAAGGGGAGAGCTCTGAATTGCAGATGTAGGACAGATCCCCCTATCCTGATCGCAAATCTGAGGTGCTTCTGTGATGCTGGTGCTATAGGCACATGGAGATATGCATCTCTTAGGTCTATGGATACCATAAAGCAGTCTGGGGTCAGGAGACCCTTTACCGAAAAGATCGTCTCCATCTTGAACCTTTTGTACCTGACCGCTCTGTTGAGTATCTTCAGGTTCAGGATCAATCTGAACTTGCCTGAAGGCTTCTTCACCAGGAAGATGTGTGAATAGCACCCCTGTTCTACCTCGTTGGGGGGAACATTTACTACCACCTTCTGCTGAATTAACTCCTGCAGAATTGCTGACATAGCCGTAAGCTTCTCCGGGTCTCTGGGAGCCTGAGTTAAATAAAATCGAACCGGAGGGGGTTGGGCAAACTCCAGTCCGTAACCCTCCCTTATAGTTTTTAGGATAAACGGACTGTCTGTTATCCTCTGCCACTGTGGGAAGAAGGTTTGTAACCTTGCTCCCACAGACTGGGGACCGTCACTGGCTCTTAGTATTTGGGGTAGGGGGGCGAAAGAGTACCCCTGACTTGCCCCTGCCTCTCTGAGACCTCCAAGGTCTTTTATATCCTGTCTCCTTTGAGTCTGTGGTTTTCCGAAAAGGACGAAAATTTTTGTTGCCCTGAGGAACCACCTTTTTCTTAATGGGGAAGGCTTTCTTTTTGTCAGCCGTTCTCTCAAGAATGGCTTCAAGACCTGGGCCAAAAACCAAATTCCCCTCAAAGGGTAAACCGCATAACTTGGCTTTAGAGGCTGTGTCCCCGGTCCAAGTCTTGACCCACAGAGCCCTGCGCGTTGAGTTGATTAGGGCAGATGATCTGGCCGACATCCTAACTGATTCGGCCGAAGCATCTGCTATATATCCAACGGCTTTCATAAGCACTGGTAAGGTCTCCAAAAGATCCTTACGAGGTGTACCTGCCTCGATATGAACCTTTAGCTGTTCCAACCAGTGCTCCAGGTTTCTGGCTACCACTGTTGATGCCATAGCTGGCTTTAAATTTGCTAGGGTGGAATCCCAGGCTTTCTTTAGCAGGGAGTCCGCCCTCTTGTCCATGGGGTCCTTGAGGATACCCATGTCCTCAAACGCGAGGTCAGTGTTTCTCGACACCTGAGAGAAGGCCGCATCCAGTCTAGGTTTTTTGTTCCAGACCTGTGCGCTATCTTCCTCAAAGGGAAACCTGCGTTTGAGGGATCTAGAAAAGAAGGGGGCCCTCTCTGGGTCCTTCCATTCTCTTTTAACTGTTTCTGACAGAAACTTGTGCACCGGAAACATCCTGTGTTTCACCTCACCCATGCCTTGAAACATCTTATCGTGTAACGACAGCTGGGCCTTGTCCTCTGTAATATTAAGAGTAGTGTGGATAGTTTTTAGTAGATCATCCACCTCCTCTAGAGACAACTTATATCGAGAAGAAGAAGAAGATTCTTTCTCTTCATCTGCTTCTTCCTCTGATTCCGTAGCCACGCTACGATTTTCCTCCTCCGAGTCACTGTCACCCCTATATGCGGAAACAGAAGACTGGGAACGAGGTACTGAGCTGCCTGCGGCTGGACGTTTGTCAAGGTAGGATTTAAATGACTCAAAGGTCTCCACCAAATCCTTCCTAAATGAGCTCAGTAAGTCCTGCTGAACCACAGGTACACTAGGAGTGGTTTCCTCCTTAACTAAGTCTGCAATGCATCCTTTGCATAACACCTTTGCCCAAGACTCTTTAAGCACATTTTTACAAGATGGGCATTTTCTTTTAACAGGAAAAGACGAATGCTTGGTCTTTTCTTTTGCCTTCTGAAATACACAAACAGAAAACACCTATAAACAGCATGCTGAAAAAGAGTGGAGAGCTAACACTTTAACCCCCCTCCTTCACTCAGCCAGTAAATCCCCCCACAGATTTACTTCACAATCTTAAACACATTTACTTCCTGCTTCAATACCCAGGAAGAATGCTGCAGGCTCTTTAAAACATTTACCAAAGAGGGAACTAAAACATGCCCATAGAGTAAGTTACAGAGACACGCTGTCCCCGCTTACCTGGGCCTGGCTGACTTGTGTGGCTCCTGCTCCTGCCACCACCGATTGTTCCTCCTCCATATTGACAGGATTTGCAATGGAGTTTGGTGCTTGCTTTTAAACTTTCCCGGTCCACTCGCCGCTGCGAGGGCCGGAAATGACGTCAGCCGGAAGAGACCTGCCCCCCCCCCTGCGTTCCAGCGGCCGGAACCGGAAGCCGCGTCGCGCCGCTGGAGGTCCCGCCCCTGGCCGTAGTGACGCGCTCGCCACCGGAACCCGGAAGGCTGTGCAATGGGGTTGAAGAGGAGACCCGCTCCTTCCAAGCCAGCCGCCGGTCTGAAGGGACTGGGACCCCCCGCAGCCTGACCCTCGCCGGGTATGAAGAGGGGAGGACGCCGGAGCAACCCCCGCACGTGAAGGGAGGAAGCTGGGCTGGCCTGCCACAAAAAAACAGAATACCGGTATGCCCCAACTCTCTCCACCTGGAGACAGCGCAGCACACCCCTGGTTCCCTGCAGCGCTTCCACCATGGCGGAGGAAACACTACAACTGAGGCCATGGTGGAAGTGTCCGGTCTTTAAAGAAAAAACTGACTGCAGTGTTTCCTGGGAAAAGTGGGTGGAGCTGCGCTCTCTCCAGGTGCTGTCCTGAAAGACGAGGGGAGAAAAGTAAGTTTTATGGTTTCCAATGGCATAATTTACACCAGTGTGGTCAGTGCCAGAAAAAAAAAAACCCTGTTGCATTTTTATTGCAATGGACTGTACTGGAACAGTAAAAACACATCAAAAATGCACCAGAATGCATAAACAAAAAAATGCACCGGACCTCAGTATAGTGACCACCCTGACCTGAGCAGCAGTGGTCTCAGCACCTTTGGCTCCTCCAGGAGTTTGCACTTCAACTTCCTCTCCACCCCCAACTGAGAAAGCAAAAGGAAGACAGGCTGACCAGGCTGAGGGTCCAGAGGATGAGGACAGGGCGGAGGTAGGTGCATCACACACACCTACCCATGGACGGGGGGGCACAGGGCTGGGGGGGGAGGCGTCTCTCACACTGACCAACAGGTGACAGCAAGTGAGAGTTACCGTATTTATCGGCATATAACACGCACTTTTTTCCCCTTAAAACCAGGGGAAAATTGCAGGTGCGTGTTATACGCCGATCCCCTGCGATCCCGACCTGTCACATTTTCAAAATCGCCGATCGCGATTTGAAAATGGCGCCGCCGGCGCCGAAATACACAGAGCTAGGTTCGGATAGCTCCGCTCGGGACTACGAGTGGAGCCGAAAATGAACGACAGCCGCCGGAAAGAGCCGAGGACCGGCACTGTGTATTTCGGCGCCATTTTCAAATCGCGATCGGCGATTTTGAAGCCCAGAATGGCTGGGATCACTGGGGAAGGCTGCACTGGGGAAAGCTGCACTGGGGAAGGCTGCACTGGGGAAGGCTGCACTGGGGAAGGCTGCACTGGGGAAGGCTGCACTGACATGGCTGCACTGACATGGCTGCACTGACATGGCTGCACTGACATGGCTGCAATGACATGGCTGCAATGATGGGCGTTTAAATGTAAGTTTATTTTCCCCTTCAACTTCCCTCCTAAAAGTTTTTTTTTCCTTAAAATTCCCTCCTAAATTGGGGTGCGTGTTATACGCCGATAAATACGGTACTTATTCCATCCCACCCAACCCCCCTTCCAAAGCACCGCCCCTGAACCCCCCCTCCATCCCCACTCCCATCACTGCCACTGATCCCATCTGCCTAATGAAGGATTTCAGGTCCCAGCATGAGATCTCAGGGATACATGTTGGGATTTGTGGTCCTTTACTTTGGGGGGGGGATGTGACCCCCCAAAAGTGAAGGGCTACAGGTCTCAGCATGAGCCCCTCGGAGCAAAGAATGTGACACCCCCCCAACTAGTTAAGGACTGCAGGTCCCAGCATGAACCTGTGAGATCTAAGGATGTGACCCCCAAAAATTAAGGGCTGCAGGTCCCAGCACGAGCCCCTCAGAGCTCATGACACCCCCCTCCCCTAGCTAGTCAACTAGTAATGGACTACAGGTCCAAGCATGAACTGAAGAGACCTCAGGGATTCATGCTAGGACTTGTAGTCCTTCAATTTGAGGGAGTCTCATCTATTAAACAGGAAGGGGTGGGGCAAATTTACATGGGGGGCTCAATTTTGGTGTTGCCTAGGACAGCAGAAAAAAATAAAGCAGATTAATCGGATTGTGTAAAACAGGGCATCGATCCCACACAGTCACTGCTGCTAAGCACTGACCACCAGTGTCCCCTACCAGTGCCCATCAATGGAGAAAAAAAAAAAAAAAAAAACTGTTTTTTCATAGTTAGTTATAAAAGTTTGCAAACTCCCCCCATCCCTTTCAAAATGTTCGGTCTTTTTATGTTCGTTTAAAAAACAAAAAAAAAAAACAGTGGTGATTAAATACCACCAAAAGAAAACTATTTGTGTGAAAAAATGATTAAAAAACATTTCATATGTGTACAATGTTACATGACTGAGTAATTGTCATTCAAAGTGTGACATCGCTGAGATCTGGCCTGGGCAGGAAAGAGGGGGGGGGGGGGGTGCCGGTATTGAAGGGGGGAGGGGAGTGTCCGGTATCGAAGGGGTTAAATCTACTTGGCTACAAAGTCATTTTATTTTGCTCACATGGAAATTAAAAATAGAGAAATAAGTGTAAATCCAAAACTAAAAAAAATTAAAATAAATAAATATCTTCAATCAGCTCCAATGCAGATTTTGGGGCCCCAATGATTGGTGGGGGGATGGTCTCGGTAATCTATTGAACATTTCATAGGAAGTATTAGTTTTCTCTGATCACCAGTTCCCATCCCATGAACACCATTTAGTGAAATAATCATAGTGATGACTGGTGAGAAGATGTAGAGAATGGGAATTTCCCACACATAGATGGTCACAATGGCGCACAGAACTGTTGCTCGGGCTGCTTGTAGTTGTCAGTGAGATGACTTTCTTCTCATGAGGAGATGTTCCTGATTTGGAAGGTAAGTGTGGGAGATGTCTTCATGTTCCCGGGGTTTGATGTGTGAAATGTTGTGTTTAGTGATCCTCAGCACACACATCACTTCCTGTTTCTATACACAGGAGACTTCCTGGATTTCTACATCTTCCTGTATATACAGTGTGGGAAGTGTATATATTATATATACATTTTATCCAGAGCTCCACAAACTGTTGGGTAAAATAAAATCCTGTATAGTCCTAATGACCTCTCCGCACGTCACCCAGCAATCCTCACCCCTCCCCCCCCATACATACTTGTCTGGTTTTTGGTGGCCTCATCCTGGTGGGGTTCACATGTCACCCCATCAAAAGTTCTCCATTCACAGAAAATGTCACCGATGAGTCCTCTCTGGTCACATTTGTAACCGTTTTCCCTGACAGATGAGTGTCTCCATATGTCACCATTAAAGGCCAAATCCCCTCCCCCCCTATGTACTAATATACCATTAATGTACCTCTGCTGCAAAATCTACACAATTTCTGTACCTGAGAGAAGAAGACCTTCCCTGCGTGTTTCCTATATTTCCTATAACACCTCATCTCTTGCTGGTCTGTAGATATCAGACTGAGAAGCCAATAAGACACAGGAAGGAAGTCAGCTGACCTCATTAGTACACACCTGTGTCTCCCCTCCCCCCAGCAGATCGCACCCCTCCCCCCTCCCAGCAGATCACACCCCTCCCCTCTCAGCAGATCACACCCCTCCCCCCAGCAGATCACACCCCTCCCTCCCCCCAGCAGATCACACCCCCCCAGCAGATCACACCCCTCCCCCCAGCAGATCACACCCCTCCCCCCCCAGCAGATCACACCCCTCCTCCCAGGTGCACACTTACAATACAATTGATCACCGATTCTCAGTAAATACAGACATTTGATTCCTTCATTCCATCTTGCATAGATCTGTTGATCTGTAGAGTGGAGGAGATGAGAGATCAGATAGCAGTCTATGTGGATAGAGATGTAGTATTGGAATCAGGAGAAACGTGTCCTGAGTTCTGTAAAGCTCAGCATACACTATACAATCTGATTGTACAATCTCCATCAATGATGTAGTACAAGGGCCTGCCTGATTGGATACACAGGGATCGGAGAGCCGGTGTGTCCTCCCATTATATAAGTTTTGGTAAATCTGAAGGAGATTGTACAATCAGATTGTATAGTGTATGGACACCTAAAATGAACTATTTGCTAACGACTCCCAATCCTTGTTTGCTTCATGTTAGGAAATACAACAACATTTTCTAAATACAAACCCACTTCAGTAAGATTTAAGCCTCGTACACACGATCCAACTTTATGGCCATAATTGTCTGACGGACGTGTTGGGTGGGATAATCTGACCATGTGTATGCTCCATCAGACAATTATTGGCTGAATTAACAACAACAAAAGTTGGCTCTTCATGCTCACCAATTGTTGGGCAATAAATCTGTTACGTCGGTTATCCGATCGTGTGTACGCAAGTTGGTCCAACTAAAATCCGATGTACAAACCCGCATGCTCAGAACCAATGTTATACATCAGCCAACAATAGCAGAAGTTGCCCAAAGGGTGGCGGTAAAGAGCTGAAAAACCACGTGGTTTGGTGAATGTTGGCTGAAAATGTTGTGCCGTGTCTATGCAGAACAAGTTCATGGCCAACGCCCTTCAGACTTCAAAATCCATGGAAAAGTTGGTTGGAAGTCGGATCGTGTGTACGAGGCTTATGAAAGTTAGGAGTTGTGCTGCCTGCCCCAAGGGGGGGTAACAACACAAATCTGATTGATAAATAAAATCAGTGTGGGCCCCACCCAATCCAGGCCACACCCCTAGGTCTCTATTATACCATCAATCTTTTTAATGTGTAAATAGAATTTAATTAGAATGTTGTCTTCTAGTTATGTTGCTCCTTTCATCACAGTCCTCCTATATATTCTTCTTCTAGATCTGATCAGCATAGTGGCTGAGTGGTCAGCACTCCAGACTAACCGCACTCAGGTCATGGGTTCAAATCCCAACCACAGTGCTACCTACCGGGAGTTTGTCCTGGTGAATGGAAAAGTGCCATACAATAGGCAACCACCTAAGGTAGCTTCACAGTGGTTCAGATACAAATCTTTGGAGCTGGCGGCCTCCAGCTTCTTTAACATTGCCAGCAATTAAAAAATCTTGAAAGGAAAAACCAAAAAAAAGGCAGTGGGTACACCCTAATCCATACCAGGCCCTTTTGTGTCTGTTACGGATTTTAAGGGGAACCCCTCATGCCAACATTTTTTTTTTTAGCAACAACGCGGGTACCCCCTCAAATCCATACCAGACCCTATAGGCCTCTTTCAAACTTGTACGACCCGAAAGTAGTGTGACTTTGATGCGACTTGATGTGTCTGTGTAATCTTGAGGTCTATGGACATCAAAGTAATGCAAGGACTACTCTGAAGTTGCACAGATATGAATAAAGAATATATATATATATATATATTCTTTATTCATATCTGTGCAACTTCAGAGTAGTCCTTGCATTACTTTGATGTCCATAGACCTCAATATATATATATATATATATATATATATATATATATATATATATATATATATATATATTCTTTATTCATATCTGTGCAACTTCAGAGTAGTCCTTGCATTACTTTGATGTCCATAGACCTCAAGATTACACAGGCACATCAAGTCGCATCAAAGTCACACTACTTTCGGGTAGTATATATATATATTCTTTAATCATGGTACAAATGTATATTCCATGTAGAATTGTACTCTGCACAGTGGCTTAGTGGTCTGCACTCCACGCTGGCAACAGTTAGGTCATGGGTTCATTTTAGGAAAACATAGAGTTCTCTATAATCTATGTTCAGTCTTTAATCATGGTACTATTGTATATTCTCAGGATAAATCTGCTCAGCTCAGTGGCTTAGTGGTCTGCACTCCTCGCTGGTAACACTCAGACCATGGGTTCAAATCCCAAAGATGATATAACTAGCTTGAAGCTTAAATAGTAAGCAGAAGAGAATGCTGAAAATAGGTGAATGCCTAATTGCCACATCAGCATGGTGGTTTCCATCATTTGAATGGCTCAGAACGTATGTAATGTTATTTAGCAACAATATTATTATCGAGTGGAATGAAAAGAATCAAACACTAGTGAACACGCAGTGTGTTGGTTTACATTTGGGTGTTCGCTTATGTGCTTGGAAAGTTACAACCTTAGGCAAGGGGTAGCATGGTTGGGATTTGAACCCGTAACCTGAGTGCTTTTTCTCACTGAGTGCAGACCACTAAGCCACTGCACTGAATACGAATAGACCTCTATAATACTTGAGTATGATTAAAGAATGAACATAGATAAGTATATATGTATATATAATAGATATGTAAGTGTAAATGTTCAATACATGTAACGTTACAGAATAGCGGACATTACTCTCTAATACTCATTCAGAAAATGAAAACAAATGAGGAACAATAATTGTAATAGAAATAAATATCTGTATGCTTTAGTGGTAGCTTTACAGTAACATGAACACCGGTCATATCAAGCAAAGGAGATATATGTGTTCCATTCTGTGATGTGTTTGTGTCTTCTATATAGGAAAATGTAACATTGTAAGACAATCCTGACCATAGGAAGCCTTGTGTGTCCCAAATGATGGATGTGTTCCATCGGGATTACAAAGTTCTTGTGGAATGTGATGAGGAAATAGCAACCTCTGATCCCAGAGAAGGTTCTGGAAGTTTATTTAGAAGAGAAGAGTTACAAAGTAAAAGTAAAGATTAGAAAGTAGAGAGATGAAGGTGTGCGGAGATCCTTAGACATGGCAGGTGGATCAAGGATCTGACCTCTTCATCATACTGGAGGCTTTTACCCTACAATCCTAGACAGTTGTCATGGAGGATCTTCCCAAACATCAACATTTTACAGATGGAATCATTCACTGAAGAATTTGTACAAGCAGCACATCATTCATTACAAGAGACATTCATTTCTGTTATCTCTGAACACCTTATCAGCTTGTCCCACCTCCAGACTCCCAAACCCCTCATTGTAGAAGAAGGAGACCAACTGTCTCTATGTTCCCCAACAAGACCTTCCAAGGATCCCGAGAACAACAATTTGTTCTAATAACATCTTTCTGTAAAGTCAGTCTAGACAGAGAACCTGTTATTATATAAAGAACCTAACATTAGCATATAAGCACTTAGTCATGTCATTTCATCATTAGTAAAAAAAAACTTTTTGCTATAGATAGACTGTGATGGTGGAGACCCCAGAGCCGTCATCCTGATCCTGGGGTCCTGGCTACACTATTAGAACTACTATCACTACTATCACTGACCCAGAACAAGCATGCAGCCAGTGAAGGCTGAACAATCTGACCTCCTGCATGCTTGTTCCTGGTCAGTGACACACTAGGTAGTGAAGTGAGGTTTAGAATGAAGATGACGGCCCTGGAACCTAAAAAAAAAATGGCGTGGGGGGTCCACATAAATTCCATACCAGGCCCTTCAGGTCTGGTATGGATATTAAGGGGAACCTGATGTGGAAAATTTTATATTAATGTATTGTCATAAGAGTCTCCCAGTGTCTGCTCTCTCGCAGCCCGCTCTGAAGAGCTGACTGGGGCAAACTGACGCTGGTTGAGACCTGTTAGGTAATGGAAAACTTCCTGGTGTTTGGAGAGAGGTGTTTGTGGAGAGAGGTCATGTCCGCCAGCAAAGGGCCCCTGTGCAATGCACAGAACGATCGTCTGGTGGGGGTGTGTTCACTCTGCAAAGACATTATGGGTTTAGTGGTGGTTTGCTCTTGTCACCCCTGGTATGCCTGATCAACATGTTTGGGGTGCCATGACGTACACCTGCAGATAATCTCCCATGCACGAGGAACTCTAGTCATCATCATTTGGTTGTATGTATGTATTGTGTTGTGTTGTTAAATCCTTATATGGTCAGTTATATCCTGTGAGGTCATATCCTGTGAGGTCATATCCTGTGAGGTCATACCCTGTGAAGGAAGCGATTGGCTGTTGAGGCCAGGGCTTCCTGTTTGTGATTGCTTTTGTTGTCTTGGAATAAAAGAGGCAGACTGAGGGCTGTGGGAGGCAGTCTTGCTGGGATGAGAATGTAGGAAGCATGTGTTGTGTCTATTTGTGAGGATGGGGCACACACCATTGGACGGCAGAAGGAAAGACATATGATCAAAAGGTGAGATGCATTTATATCATTAGACGAAATTGTTATTATTATGAGAAACAGGAGATTTGGCTGTGTGCTCTGCGTACAACCAAATTTCCATAACAAAATGGCAGGCCAGGTACTTTATGGAGCAGACAGAGCCCCTCCACATCAGCAAGAAAAGGGGGGAAAAGGATCCTAGTCCAGGACATCTCTTTCTGATGTGCTAGGGAGCCTCTGCTCTGCAAAAGAGCTAATTTTTTCGTCTTTTGAAATAATGCTGGAAGTTTGATCATATGTCTGGTGTGTGCCTGTGTGTGTGTGTGTGTGTGTGTGTGTGATTTGTATCTCAAATGTATGTGTAAGTAACTGTATGTTGTGTAGTTGTGTAATAAGTATATGAGAAATAGAAATGTATGATCATTCGCAGCATGCAATGTGTGTGTGTTCTGACCAGTTTTGCAAGTAGCTGAATTTGTTTGTAAAGATGCCATGAGTTTTACCAAGGAAGGGGGGCCAAGCAATGGTGAAAGTTGGCTACTCCCTGTTGACAATAGAAAGGTTTCGTTTCAAGATGAAAAGAACATGCAAGCATTCATTGTCTGTATTTCTCAATGTCTTGTTCCTGTGAACTGAGTTTGAGAAAAGGGTATGTGGCAGCCGTGTGCTTGTGTTTTTTAATGTGGTCTTTTTGTCATTGGCCATCTTGCTGTGGTCCAGATTTCATCTACCATGTGTTCCTAAGTTGTGCTTTTTTGTAACTTTAACACTTTTAAATGTTTGTCTAAGTGTTCATTTAGTATCTCAAATGTGTAATTTTGTGGGGAGAAATTTTTGGTTTTGGCAGGAAAATGGTTTTTGTCTGCTATTTCCTTTTGTTCTTTTGTTGTTGTCTGCCATGTGACTACGGTCGGCCATTTTCTATTCCTTTGTGTGTGAACTTTGAAATATTTACCCATCTTGGTATTGAATTTCAGTTTTGGTGGGAAAATGCGCCATTTTGTTGGGGTCTGGCTTTTGTTGTGGTCACCATGTGCATTGGCGGCCATTTTGAAGACCTGTGGACCTTCTTACAGGGGAAGCTGCTCCAAGTTCCTTTGTGTGTGTGTGTAGCCATGCAGTCTGGGCTGCCACCTTCTCTCTCCTTTTAAATGAATTCTATTTTTGTACTGTTTACATACTTTTCAAGGAAACTATTGCGTTTTCTGTATTGAATATTGGTTTTAAGTTGAAATGCCTGTTGCATATCCAAGTGCCCATGCATTGTTGGGACATCACAATAAGAGCTGTTTACACCCTGTGGGGGTCTCAGGTTTCTAGGTAATAACATGGGGGGAGTTTCTGTTGACTTTCTAACTCTCAGAGTCAAATATTGTGTATTGTTTAAGACATTTTATTTCATGTTTTATGTAACTTTGGCGTTTTGGAGATATTACATAATTGCATGGTTGGTGGGGTTGGGTGGAGATACCAGTCCATCCAGTTCGGCCTGAGTGAGTGTGGGTGTGTGTCTGCTGTTGTCCCTGTGCATTGTGTCTCATTGAGATGCTCATATTTGTTTAAAGGTACCCATATAGCGCCATCGGTTTGCACAGGGCTCCACACGTGCATCGCATGCTCACGTCGGTCCCTGCCCTCGGGGAGCGCGCAATCCGGGGTCCCCAGTTTGCATTCATGTACTAGGGCCAATTTTGGACGGAGGCCAATTGGCCTGCCAGCATGTCTTTGGAGTGTGGGAGGAAACCGGAGTGCCTGGAGGAGACCCACACAGGTGCAGGGAGGACATGCAGAGACCGGGCGGGTGGTGTCATGGTTGGAATTCAAGCCAGCTGCCCTTTTTGCTGTTGGGTGGGGGTGCTAACCACTACACCACTGTGCCACCCAATATTGTTTAGTTAAATATGCCTATATTTCAGTATAGGCCCTAATTGACATAGCCTAAAGTGTTTGTCTAGGGATAAGTGTTAAAATTGGTGTCTCAATTGGTGTCTCAATTGTATAGTCAGTTTTTGTAGGAAGAAATCCTGGTTTGTCTTGACATTTGTTAATGTCGGCCATTTTTCTGTAGTCCGGGTTTCATTCACCATTTCGCCGTGGACCGATTTTCGATTGCTGCAACTGCCTTTTTGTTTCTGCTGATTTTAGTCTCAAGCGAAATATCTCTGGTTTTGTACTAAATTGCATTTCCAGTAGAATCATTTAGGTTTTTATTCCAGTTGTTTTAAAGAAGTTTATGTTTCTAGTGAAGAAATCTCGATTTTGGCGGGATCAACAACTAAATTTCATGTGTTAATGGCGCCATTTTGTTTGTGGCTTGCAGTGGAAGGGAAAGACTTTGGTTGAACTCCTTCAGCTGTCTTTTTGCAGGAGTTTCAGTTTTTGGCTTTTGTTACACTGTTGTGTGGTATTTCGGTCTCAAAACTTGTGGTTTGACTTCCCAGGGGATATGTGAGTCAAGGGGGATTCCCTCCCATTTGCAATATGGGGGCTTATTCCACCCACTCCTGGACAAGAGTTTTTTTTTGTTGATGTTTAGCCATAGATTTTTCTAATATCTTGATAGACAAAATATGAAGCTATTCGAGGCTTCCCCTCCCTCTTCCTACTCAGGTGTGCAACAGGAAGTTGGTGGGAGGGGATGGGGTCTTTTGACTTGTGTTTGGAAGGACGAAATAATTTTTAAATTAAGGTTTATACTGCAATACAGTTTTGGGTAGAGAGCAAACAGGAGGCATCCAAGTTATTGTTGTAATATCGAGGTACAGATAGAAGCCATAATATTGTTTTGAATAGTGGAGGATTTCATGGTGCTTTGGAGTTTGTCTGACAAAACATTTATAGGGCTGCCAATAACCGGTTGTAGAGCATGTAAATGTGAGGATTAGTACGCTAACACACCGGGAGGCCGTGTAAAATAATCGGAGAATGCCGGATGCCAGTACTGTAAAAATAGTCACTAAGCAGTACTGATCGGAATATTAGTGCGAGAGTGCCCTGGACGCAGGGACCATCAAAAGCGATTTGAATCGTCATGGGTAATGTTGGTCCATGCGTTGGAGGAAAAAAATGAGGCTCCACACCAGTCAGACAGCTGCACCTCACATGAGATCTGGTTTGGGGCTCCGGACATGAGACCCCTTAAAGATTGGCAGATCTGGTCAGAGGGTACAGTAAGGTGTATTCTTTTGGAAGGTACTTTTGATGTCTGGAGGTAGGAGACCCCAGAATAAAAATACCTTGGAAGTAGTTCAGCTGTGGCTTCAGAAATCTGTAATGTTGAGTGAGTTGATGGATGCGTAGTACACGTTTGTGTGATTAAAAATACAAAGGCCTGTTTTTGAACTTTGTGTGGCTGGTCCATGCAAAGATTTCAAAATGCTCTCGTGCTTTTCAAATTGTATTCTTTTTCTATCGCTAAAAGAGTGAAGGCAGCATTCCATCTGCTCGTTTTTATTTTTTTCATTTTTCGTTTTTGGGAACTATGAAATATCTCCCCCACATTTGTATCTAAATGTTTGTCTTTGTTTCATTGTTTGTATGTGGTAACAAGATGTTTTAACCTACCGCGACAGCCCTCTTGCGTGTCGCGGCTGTTGTATTTTAGTAAAAAAATGTGAAAGTAAGATTTACAGAGGGTTTAGTTATTATCGGTTTTGTGGAATGTCAGTGACAATTTACCAATGTACATGAATGTTGTATTGTTTACCATTCTTTGAAGTATAGAGTTAATAACTTATGTTTATAAGTATCTTTTCAGGTCCGAAGAGTTTCTGGAAGTGTGTGTACAGGTGTATAAGAAGGTAAAAGTATCATAGGCTATTTCACTGTTTTATTCTGCACCATTCTAAACCCTGCATGTCCTCCTCTAGTTTGTAATGAGGAGGGAAGAAAAGGGGGGATGAGAGTGGTGAGAATGACACATTTTTCAAACCAATAATACTAACCTTTGTAATTCTAACCAAGTTTGTGCCAAGACTGTCTTTCTTTGATGGAATTTGAATCAGCAAGCAGCAGTCTGGTGAAAGAGGCTCCCATCCCAGATGCTAAGAACCTTTTTGTCACTGGTTCCAGGTATTACACCCCAGATGGTAAGCCACGTACAGGTTATGCAGTGACCACAGTCCCGATGCCTGGGTTATTGTCATATGAGGTTTGTTTGGAGGTCAACCAAAAACAGAATTGTACTTTCCTCATTAGCTGTCACCTACATTCTCAGCTGATGGGGTGGGTGCAATCACTGTAACATGAACTTCAAAAGGTCCACCACAGGGTTCACAAGTCCATCCTGGACCCTAACACAATAACCTGTTTACATTCTTCCCAACCAGATGACTGGGTCATTGTAAAGAAGCTTGAGGGATGAAACCACGCCAGCCACTGCAAGAAGCGGATCAACCACAAAGAGTAGAGAAGTATCTTTGTTCATTTATATTTTTTGTTTAATAAATTTTGGCAAGGGAAACAATGAAAAGCATCCCAACTAGCTACGAAAGAGAACCGGACACATGGTCAGGTATTAGTGCCCCAGCGATGACGGCGGTACATGCTATATGTGACGTTCATATTGGTGTGAGGAGTTTTGACAGACTAGTAAAATCCAAACAGACACTTGTCAAAGGAACTTAACAAAACATTTATAGAGGGTAAAATTAATTATAATTTTAATAATAGCTCTGGATCTTGTCAGCTTTGGTATCAGGATAACTAGGTAGCCCACAAGTGTGCTTCAACTGTAGTTTGGTATTAATGCGGATCTACAGCTTATAAGGTAATTTCCCGTAAGGCAAGAGGTTCATGTGTGCTGGTGAAACTCGTACCAGCCTCTTATGTTGCGGCCGATCGTGAGGATCTGATGGCGCGAGAGAAGGTAAGAATGACAGGGACAGCTGGAAGGGAATTGCTTGTACACAGTGGGGGCTTGAGCTTATGAAACACTTGCATGTAACTGTTGAAGCTACAAGGAAGTTCCCACAGTCCAAGGGTTTCTGGGAATTCATAAGTAAAGATTGTTATATCTGGATCAGGGATAGTAGTGACAAAGTTCAGGCCCATATGGATAAGGTTTAGATCCCTACAAGGCAAAGCCAGAGCTATAGATAGTGAAGGTTGGAATCCTTTTTAAGGGTTTGGGAATCGTTGGAGATTTAATTTTTTTATCTTGCAGCGGATCATAGTGAAGAAAGTAGGGGTATATATACTCATGTTGTTTTTGTTTCTATTCCTTCTATATGCCATGATGAGGTGCTCCTGTTGCCTGATTGGACGCGTGACCAGAGTCTGAGCAGATGACCACATCTTCCCTGATGAGATGCCCCGAAGCCCGACCCACGTACAAGACACAGAGGATCCCAGAACGACCCGCGACTACTACAGCTCACCACGTCATCTCCAACAGAGTCTACATGTCAAGCCGTGTTTTACTTTTTATGGACTAAGAAGAAGATCAGGATTCATTGGGGGACACATGGGATCATATGACAAGAGGAGGGACTGTTGTGGAAAATTTTATATTAATGTATTGTCATAAGAGTCTCCCAGTGTCTGTTCTCTCGCAGCCCGCTCTAAAGAGCTGACTGGGGCAGACTGACGCTGGTTGAGACCTGTTAGGTAGTGGAAAACTTTGTGGTGTTTGCAGAGAGGTATTTGTGGAGAGAGGACATGTCCGCCAGCAAAGGGCCCCTGTGCAATGCACAGAACGATCGTCTGGTGGGGATGCATTCGCTCTGCAAAGACATTATCGGTTTAGCGGTTGTTTCCTCTTGTCACCCCGGTATGCTGATCAACATGTTTGGGGTGCCATGACGTACACCTGCAGATAATCTCCCATCCATGAGGAACTCTAGTCATCATATTTGGTTATTGTATATTGTATCATGCCCTGTAGTAGTTGGTGGTTGTTTTGTGTTGTGTTGTTAAATCCTTATATGGTCATTCACATCCTGTGCTCATATCCTGTGAGGTCATATCCTGTGAGGTCATATCCTGTGAGGTCATATCCTGTGAAGGAAGCAATTGGCTGTTGGGGCCAGGGCTTCCTGTTTGTGATTTCTTTTGTTGTCTTTGAATAAAGAGCCAAGGGGCTGCTCAGCAAGGGGTCTTGAGTCTTGCTGGGATGATAACGTGAAGATGCGTTGTGTCTGTTTGTGAGGATGTGGCACACACCAGAGGATGGCATACGATCAAAAGGTAAGATGCATTTATATCATTAGACAAAATTATTATTATTATTAAAAAGAGGAGATTTGGCTGTGTGCTCTGTGTGCAGCCAAATTTCGCTATCAAATCTGATTGTACAATCTCCATCAATTATGTAGTACAAGGGCCTGCCTGATTGGATACACAGAGATCGGAGAGCTGGTGTGTCCTCCCATTATATAAGTTTTGGTAAATCTGAAGGAGATTGTACAATCAGATTGTATAGTGTTTGGACACCTAAAATGAACTATTTGCTAACGACTCCCAATCCTTGTTTGCTTCATGTTAGGAAATACAACAACATTTTCTAAATACAAACCCACTTCAGTAAGATTTAAGCCTCATACACACGATCCAGATTTATGGCCATAATTGTCTGACAAACGCGTTGGGTCGGATAATCTGACCGTGTGTATGCTCCATCAGACAATTATTGGCTGAATTAACAACAACAAAAGTTGGCTCTTCATGCTCACTAATTGTTGGGCAATAAATCTGTTACGTCGGTTTATCCGATCGTGTGTACGCAAGTTGGTCCAACTAAAATCCGATGTACAAACACGCATGCTCAGATCCAATGTTAAACATCAGCCAACAATAGCAGAAGTTGCCCAAAGGGTGGCGGTAAAGAGCTGAAAAACCACATGGTTTGGTGAATGTTGGCTGAAAATGTTGTGCGGTGTGTATGCAGAACAAGTTCACGGCCAACGCCCTTCAGACTAAAATCCACGGAAAAGTTGGTTGGAAGTCGGATCGTGTGTACGAGGCTTATGGAAGTTAGGAGCTGTGCTGCCTGCCCCAAGGGGGGGGGGTAACAACACAAATCTGATTGGTAAATAAAATCAGTGTGGGCCCCTCCCCCAATCCAGGCCACGCCCCTAGGTCTCTATTATACCATCAATCTTATTAATGTGTAAATAGAATTGAATTAGAATGTTGTCTTCTAGTTATAGATGTCACTCCTTTCATCACAGTCCTTATATATATTCTTCTTCTAGATCTGATCAGCACAGTGGCTGAGTGGTCAGCACTCCAGACTAGCAGCACTCAGGTCACGGGTTCAAATGCAGACTAGCAGCACTCAGGTCATGGGTTCAAATCCCAACCACAGCACCACCTACCTGGAGATTGTCCTGGTGGATGGAAAAGTGCCATCCAATAGGCAAACACCTAAGGCAGGTTCAACATGTCCAATATGAATGGAGCATTTCCTAAGTAGCTGTTCAGATGTAAACCTTTGGAGCCGGCGGCCTCCGGCATCTTTAACATTGCCAGCAATAAAAAAGTCTTGAAAGGAAAAACAAAAAAAGTCGGGGGGTACACCCCAATCCTTAACAGGCCCTATTGTGTCTGTTATGGATTTTAAGGGGAACCCCCCATGCTAACATTTTTTTTACCAATGACGAGGGTACCCCCTCAAATCCATACCAGACCCTATAGGCCTCTTTCTAACTTGTACGACCTGAAAGTAGTGCGACTTTGATGCGACTTGACGTGTCTGTGTAATCTTGAGGTCTATGGACATCAAAGTAATACAAGGACTACTTTGAAGTCACACAGATATGAACGTTATTCATTGGAAATCATGGGGTACAATTTGTCATGTGACTTTGCAGTCTCAAGTCGCAGGACAAGTCACACAAGTGTGAAAGGGGCCTTCTCCAAACATGCAGCCTGACAGGCCAGGAAAAGGGGGTACGAGCAAGCTCCACCCTCCTGAACCCTACCAGGACACATGCCCTCAACATGTGGGGTGGGCAATCGTTCACCAAAAATCTAATAGTAATAATATAATAGGAATTTATTGAACATTTACAGTTACATCTCTATTATATTTCAAATATGTTTTAATGTTTAATTTGTATTTTATGAGAATATGGAGTTCTATTTATATATATATATATATATATATATATATATATATATATATATATATATATATATATGAATTCTTTAATCAATCTAAATGAAAATTGTACAATCAGATTGTATGATGTATGGGCAGCTTAGATTTAGTCTAGCCATTAGAATTGACCGCCGCCAGCGAGAGAGGAGACGAGAACAAACTACAGCTGTGGCAAACTATATACCTCCCTTCCCACCTGACTATTCCACCTCCAGTGCCAAATCTGAGGAAGAACCTATGCAGTTAGGCTCCACCCGGTTATCTGCCCTGGAACACACGCGCCGGCTTAACATGGGACTCTGCTTGTATTGTGGCCTCAAGGGTCATATGCTCCGTTCGTGCCCTACACGTCCAGGAAACTCCAGGACCTAGGTAATTGCGGGGAGGTTACCTTAGGTCTGCTCTCATCTCCCCAGGGGGACAATCATATTTTACCTGCTGTCATTCACTTTGGGACAGGGGCTCATGAACTGCTGGACTTGGTAGATTCTGGAGCCGCTGAGAATTTTATTGATAAGACTCTGATTACCTCTTTGTCCCTGGAAACTCATGCTCTAGATTGCCCAGTCCACCTGATTTCCGTGGATAATCGGCCTCTCTCACAAGATCTAGTGCTAAAAGCCACCAAGCCTTTCCAGTTACAATTGGGGGCTTTGCATTGGGAGAAGATTTCATGTCTTGTCATTGACTCTCCATCCACTCCTTTGATCCTAGGCCTTCCTTGGCTTCAGAAGCACAATCCTGTAATTGACTGGCGAACAGGAAATATTCTGGCTTGGTCCAATCAGTGTAAAAAGAACTGCATCCAGCACCCTGTTTGACTGGCTACCTGTCAAGTGGGAATGGAACAGATTCCACTTTGTTATAAGGACTTTTGGGATGTGTTTTCTAAAGGGATTGCTGACACTTTACCACCTCATCGCAGTTATGATTGCCCCATTGACCTCTTGCCTGACACTACACCTCCTTGAGGAAGAGTCTTTCCACTGTCTGAGCCAGAGAATCTTGCCTTGCAAGAATACATCCAGGAAAACCTAGCTAAGGGTTTCATCCGTCCCTCCACTTCTCCCGCAGGAGCAGGATGCTTCTTTGTCCCAAAGAAGGATGGGGGACTGAGACTTTGTGTTGATTACAGAGGTCTAAATAAAATAACTGTTCCCAATCGGTATCCTCTTCCTCTCATCACAGAATTGTTCTCTCAAATCCAGGGAGCCAAAATCTTCTCCAAACTGGACTTAAGGGGAGCCTATAATCTGGTGCGCATACGTGCAGGCGAAATGTGGAAGACAGCCTTTAACACCAAGGATGGTCATTACGAATGTCTTGTCATGCCTTTCGGTCTCAGAAGTGCACCAGCTGTCTTTCAGAACTTTATGAATGACATTTTCCGTGACATGTTGGGTCGCTTCATGCTTCATACGTGCCCCTGGAAGACGCAATTCTTTTGCGAAACGCAGCGTAGGGCTGAGCGGTGTCATCGCGTCACCTTCCTCTATCGTTGTACTGCAGTAGGACGGGCGGCCTGTGAACATCCGGCCGGTGTCACAGACTGCCTCTCATCAGAGGATATCTGCTTTTTATATGTAAGTGTTTACTATGTTTTTTTTAATAAAATACCAATTGATTTTACACTATGGGAGCCTTCTTCTGTTTCCCCTATATGTCCCTGCAATAAGGTGAGCGGTTTGACTGGCAAGAGGGGGGGCACAGATTTTAAGAGCACTTTGGACTTGCATGAAGCACCCTGCATCACCGCTGACACTCTCTGTGTTTCTCCATTTATGGACATTTATGTTTATTGATTGGTATTTTCAGCGCTGCACTATTCATTTTTTTATTGCATTACGTGAAAGGACTTATATGTTTGCCTTTAGTGTTCAGCAGCTTTGCTTTTTCGATAGTTTTTGCGCTGACTGTTTGTGTTTTGAATATGTCATGTTTCATTGTTGAAACCTGTTCATTCCAGCCTCCAAGTAAATGAACCAGAACCTGTGGATGTGTTGGACAGTCAGGAATATGAAGTGGCATTTATTCTTGATTCCAGACGAGTGCGCAATTCCTTACAATATCTCATTCATTGGAAAGGTTTCCGCCCAGAGGATAGATCTTGGGTCCCAGCTCGTGATCTTCATGCTGACCGACTTAAGAAGTTCCATCTTCGTTATCCAAGTAAGCCTGGGGGTGCAGGAGCAACCCCTCAAGAAAGGGGAGGTACTGTCAGTACTAGGATCCCTTTAGGACCCAGCACAACTCACCTGACACAGCCTTTGCCTGGGAAACAACAATGATTGGCCAGCTCACCTTTAAATCACTTGTATCAGCATTCAATCATTGCTTGTTAGAGTTTACCTTGTGTTTGATCCAGTTGATATCTGCTCTGTGTATTTCGTGTATGACCCAGCTCGTTTGACCCTGTTTGCTTGCTTCTGATTCGGTACCATTTGGACTCTGATCTTCCTGTGTATGACCCAGCTTGCCTAGACTACACTTTGCCTGATTCTACTGTAGTACCTTCATCTGCAGCGGTGAATTACAAGGTCCAGCAAACATCTACCTGCATCTACAGCGGTGAACTACAAGTCCCAGCTGACCTGCTCTGCTCAGACCTGCTCATGGTATGTGCTCTTGTTCTTTGAACTCTCTGCATAATCATAACACCTGAACTGTTACCTGTTATATGCTCCTAGCCTAACAATAAGGTCTATAATAAGATCTATAATAAGGTCTATAATAAGATCTATAATAAGGTCTATAATAAGATCTATAATAAGGTCTATAATAAGGTCTATAATAAGATCTATAATAAGATCTATAATAAGGTCTATAATAAGATCTGTAATAAGGTCTATAATAAGATCTGTAATAAGGTCTATAATAAGGTCTATAATAAGATCTGTAATAAGGTCTATAATAAGGTCTATAATAAGATCTATAATAAGGTCTATAATAAGATCTATAATAAGATCTATAATAAGATCTATAATAAGATCTATAATAAGGTCTATAATAAGGTCTATAATAAGATCTATAATAAGGTCTATAATAAGATCTATAATAAGGTTCATAATAAGGTCTATAATAAGGTCTATAATAAGACTGACCTGTATCTCCCCCGGATATCTCTTATACCTGCACGGATTAGGAGATATCCTCTGTATTTGCCGACGTCATCGTCACATGTGCACTGACACAAACTGAAGCAATGACACGTATGTTCAGTGAGTGTGACGTTACCGCGCACATGTGCGGGAGTGATGTCATCCCGGCTCCGGCCAATCACATCGCCGGAGCCTGAATACCCGGAAGTAACCCCCGGGAGTGATGTCGGCCCCCGGAGTGGTGTACGGGAACCACAGCGAGGGCTTCGATCTCAGGTGAGTATTACATAATGAGCTAGTATGCTATGCATACAGTACTAGCTCATTATGCCTTTGTCTTGCAGGTGTTTTATTTTATTTTTTTTAGGTGGGTTTTCACCAACTTTAATGTTTATTGTATGTGAATTTTTACAATGGAGGGATTATAAACACTCTAATTGGTTAGAACTTTATTGAAATGTCTCAAGGGATTTGCACAGCGGTGTTGGGATGGTGTTGGGATTTGCACAGCGGTGTTGGGATTTGCACAGCGGTGTTGGGATTTGCACGGCGGTGTTGGGATTTGCACGGCGGTGTTGGGATTTGCCCGGCGGTGTTGGGATTTGCCCGGCGGTGTTGGGATTTGCACGGCGGTGTTAGGATTTGCCCGGCGGTGTTGGGATTTGCCCGGCGGTGTTGGGATTTGCACAGCGGTGTTGGGATTTGCACAGCGTTGTTGGGATTTGCACAGTGGTGTTGGGATGAAGTTGGTTCACAATTATCCCAGAGTGATGGAACCATATAAAACATTCCTCCCCATTGGCAGTCACTGGCAGTGATCTTTAAACCCTTCATAATGCGGCATGAAGAGGATAAATAACACGGCCGCTGTCCACTAATACTGCATGAAAGGGGCTCATTAAAGAGATTTGTAAACCTAATTTTTATTAACAACAGAAGTGAGATGAGGCTCAGGTAAGTATAGTGGGGGTTGGGGGGAAGCTCTACACAAAAGGTTTTTATAACATGAATGTGTAGTATGTATTAAGGTGAGAAGAACCCGCCCAGCTTTACAAGCACTTTAACTCTTCAATGGGTCGTTAATGGAGCACAAATAGATAATTGTCACTGATGATAATACAGACATGACCAGTGTCAGTGATAATGAACCCTTCATACATCATTAGTGGTCAGGAGGAATGTTTATTAAAGACGAGTTCCACCCAAACGTGGAGCTTTAAGCCCTCCTCACCCTCTTACATCCCACATTTGGGGTGTCATATTTTTTTGGGGGGGAGTGCCCAGATACCACGTCCGCTCGGGCTGCCTAGGCGACTCCAACGGAAGTTCTCCTCTCTCCTCTTTCTGTAAAGTCCTTCTAGACAGAGAACCTGTTATTATATAAAGAACCTAACATTAGCATATAAGCACTTAGTCATGTCATTTCATCATTAGTAAATCATATCATTATTTTATCCAATGAATATGTCCATACAGGAAATGTAACAATTGTGCTGCCCCATAAGGATTATAGAGGTCCCGGGACTGAAGGGACAATAGTGATTGTAGTGTAGCGCCCCTCAGTGGGCTACTAGTGTTAGGTAAATGTAGTTTTTGGCCTCCCTGTAATCAGGGGGAGCGGTGATCATTTGTTAGTGCCTGTTCTAGGTTCTGCTGACATAAATTTGAGGTTAAATATCTGCTACAGAAAAGAGGTTTCCCCCATTTAATGGGACTTTAAAGGCTCAGAGAGGAAACATAGATTTATAAACTGAAGTTTTATTATTAAAAAATTACATACAAAAGGTAGTAAATATATCAGAAATAGTGCACAGTAAAAAGAAGGGGTACACAATGGCACAATGCAAAATCACACAGTATCAGTATTGGTATCTACATGCAGAGGTTGCATAGGCATATCTGACGCGTTTCGGAGGGATAGCTCTGCAGATAGTGTGGATATAGTAAAGTGCCCCCAAACTGTCACGCCAGTAAAAACATAAAAGTTGTTCAACTGCCATCACATCCATAACCCCCCCATATTCCCACCTGGATGTGGAGCAGACGGGGAGGGTGGGAGCCTCAACCAAACGGGGGTCAGTTCAACGTACACTGAGACCACCTAATGTGGATGTGCCTGTAGTATCCAGATAGGGAGCTGTTCAAGACAGGTGAGAAATACATAGGTGACCACCAATAAACAGAGGTATATAAGCACACCAGGGGGCATCTAACACACCTCTAATTATTGGACTCCTGCACCATGTCACACCGTACATCTAATGGTCAGCTGGAGCAGGATCAACTACTTTCCCCGCATCCCACTGAATTCTGGGATATGGGGGGTGGAGGAACTTAGACCCTGGCCGGCATATTCATGCCTCTTCAGCCAATCCCTGGTCAGGAGAGTGAGTGACCAGCAGGGGACTGAGAGGGGTATAAATAGGCAGGAGCTTGGAACAGCTCTCTCTTGTTCCTGGAGGAGTAAGACCCATCCTGAGGGCTGTGGTACCCCTGGGAGAATACCTGTGGGGTCCTGGCTCCTGCTTGGGCTGGAGGACCTCTGGCCTAGCCTCCCGAAGGAACACAGAAATCTCATCTGAGGATTCAAGACACAGACAACACGTACAGAAGATGACTGATACTGCAGGTGGCAACACAGCATACAGGACACCGTGAGGACCTACCATGTGGATTCCAGGTAGACATGTGCAGAACAAAATCATTTGTTTAGTTTCGATTCGTTATTTACATAAATTTGTTTAGTTAAATTTGTTTCATTTGTTTAATTCGTTTTCGGGATTTGTTTCGTTTATTAGTTTTCAAATCGATTCAAAAAGTTTTCAAATCAAGTTCATATAATTTTCGAATTTAAAGTTTTCCAAAAATAATAAAATAGATTAGAAAATAAAGGAATAGAATAGAAAAAAAATGTTTTTCTATTCTATTTCTTTATTTTCTAGTCTATTTTGTTCTCTTTGGAGATGGAAAACTATTCAAATTTGAAAAGTATTCGAAAACAAATTGAATTCGACTTTCGTCTGAATTTGGATTTCATTATTTCAGATTTGTTTAAATTCGTTACTATTCTAATTCGGAAATTTGGATACATCCGAATTTCCAAATAACGAAAATCCAACCGAATTTTAATTTGGAACGAATTGAACCGCACATGTCTAATTCCAGGGACAGCAGAGCTCACAGCACTACACTCAGGATTATACTTCTGCTGAAGACTTCCTGTCTGGAATCTAGTTACCCTTCACATCCAAGAGGGAGGTTCTCACCCAGATTTAGTGTCCTCCATTAGACACTGACAAAAAATTTGTTTGTTTTCGTTTCATTTGTTTTTTTGCTTTCTTTGGAATTTTGTAATTCGGAAATCCGGAATTTGAAAATCCTAAAATTCTGATTTTTGAATTTCCGTATTTTCAATTTTCTGATATTCTGATTTCCGGATTTCCTGATTTCAAAATTTTCTAATTTCCGAATTTTCTAATTTCTGAAATTCTAATTTGAAAATCCGAAAATTCGAGAATCCGAAATTCTAATTTGAAAATTCGAAAATCCGAAATTCTAATTTGAAAATCTGAAAATCCAAAATTCTAATTTCAAAAACTGTAAATTCGAAAATCCGAAAATTCTAATTTGAAAATCCGAAAATTCTAATTTGAAAATCGGAAATTTGAAAATCCAAATTCTAATTTGAAAAGCCGAAAATTCTAAATTCTAATTTCAAAAACTGAAAATTCAAAAATCCGAAATTCTAATTTGAAAATCCGAAAATCCGAAATTCTAATTTCAAAAACTGAACATTTAAAAATCCGAAATTCTAATTTGAAAATCCGAAAATCCGAAATTCTAATTTCAAAAACTGAAAATTCAAAAATCCGAAATTCTAATTTGAAAATCCGAAAATTCTAAATTCTAAATTTTAATTTAAAAATCCGAAAATTCGAAAATCCAAAATTCGAATTTGAAAAACCGAAAAAAAGAAAGAAAATCAGTAAAATTCTAAATAATAACTAACTATTAAATTATAGGTGTTGGAATTTCCTTTCAAATTTGTCTGTTAACGCAACAAATACAAATTTATCTGAAGTTACGAATTATGCGAAATAACGAATGGCGCATCTAAACAAATGGAATGGAACAAATTAATAATAAATAATAATAATAAAAAGGTTTTATTATTATTGTTATGTATTATTATTAGATTGTTACGTTCCATACTTTTAGATACGGCATTCGTTATTTCAGATAATTCGTAACTTCAGATAAATTCTTATTCGTTACGGTCACTAACAGCCAAATTTGAAAGGAAATTCCAATACCTATAAATTTAATATTTATTATTAGTTATTTATTTCAGATTTTCTGGTTTTTGAATTTTTGGATTTTCCAATTTCCGAATTTCGAATTTCCAAATTTTTACATTTCCGAAAATTTGGAAAATCAGAAATTCGGAATTCGGAAATTAAAAAATTCGAAAATGATGAAATTAACGAATTTGTCAAAATTCATTAAAAACGAACTTGGAACTAAACGAATTGCACATGTCTATCCTTCATTACAGTTTATTAGACATTTTGGAGTATCCTAAAACATCCCCTCCCCATCCCAGTTTTTTAAGCAAATCAACTGCAAAAGGACATCCAAGGCCTGATCTATGACTTGATGGTGGAAATGCGTTGTGCCTGGCTGCTCTGGGCCTATCAGGGAATGGAACCTGGGACCAAGCAGCAGGACCAGTCTCGGGTCTGTGCTATACTAGTAATAGTCCAATCTGTCTGATTGTTATATCTATATCCAATCATTGATCAATATTCCCATATACAGAGCCCAGGATTTCCACTTCCTGAGACTGTATACCCCTCTCCCGTCACCTGTCCATATTACCACACCCACACCACAATCTCCGCCCCCTCCACATCATAACCAATAGGAACAAGGCTAGCACTGGCTGTATTCATAGTGACAATCATCACAGCCAATCACAGTGAGGGGGAGGAGCAATCACAGATCCATGGATTGGTTAATGTAAAGGAACCTGTGAGGACAGAAATGTAGGAATTCTCATTGTGGATATTAAAGTGTGTGTCTAGACAAATCCTATTGTTCTAGATTTGGATGGAGTGGGGGAGGATTAGAACCCCTGTCAGGTTTTTACTACTATCCGGGGCTACATTAGAGAGATTTCCCCTCACTTCCTGTCCTGGTGACAATGTTTTATCAGACAGGAAATGAGGGAAAATCTACAACAGGGACACCGACAGAAATAAAGATCTGACAGGGGTTCTAATCCTTCCTCTACTCTACTAAAGAAAAGGATTTTTATTCCTGTCTGTGTTGCTGTTGGAGAGTTCCCCTCACTTCCTGTCTGGGGAAATGTTGTCACAGGAGCAGGAAGTGAGGGGAAATCTCTCTAATGGAGCCCCAGATAGCAGAAAAAAATCTGACAGAGGTTCTAATCCTCCCCCACTCCATCCAAAGCTGAAAATACCCCTTTCTTCTATAGACAGACAGTGATGGTGGAGACCCCAGGGCCGTCATCCTGATCCTGGCTACACTATGTAGTGTGTCACTGACCCAGAACAAGCATGCAGCCAGTGAAGGCTGAACAATCTGACCTCCTGCATGCTTGTTCCTGGTCAGTGACACACTAGGTAGTGAAGTGAGGTTTAGGATGAAGATGACGGCCCCGGAACCTGCAGCTTTATAAATAAATCACTCATGTTTCCTGTCCTCTGCTTCCTCCTATTGGATGAGTATTCCACCAATCACCAATCAGATAATCCACCTTGTGATGTCTCTGGGCAGATCTCTCACTTCTCATTCCCCCCACATATCTTTATACAACCTCCCTCTACACATACCTCAGCATGGAGGGGCTCAGTGAAGGTGGTGGTGAAGGTGTGGAGATGTCGGATCGGGTCACACAGATCATAAAAGGAGATCCGCCCGGCCTCATAATCCAGATCTATCCTGACTCTCCCACTGGAGACATCGCCGGGTAATCGGATCTCATTACTGTCATGTATCACTGAGAGCGGATCACCCCTCCTCCCCCCCTCCAAACACCAGGACTTCTTATTATATCCAATCCCTGACTGACCTCCTCTCCTGTCTATACTGGGGTAACACATCCCGACTCTCCAGTACTCTGCTCCCCCGACATCCACTTCCCAGTAATGTCTCCCTGAGGAGAACCTCTGACTGCTCATCACCTGATAATCCTGAAACCTCTCTGGTATTTCTGGGTGATTCTGATGTGATGAGAAGGATGCAGTTTTCCCGTCATCTGATATATGTAGCTTATTACCAGCTGTCCTCACATCCAGTAATATGTCTGGAGCCCCCCTCTCTACATTTACCCCAGACATAATATAAGATAAACCTGTGTGTAATGTGTGTGAGATCCCCCACACATCCAGATCCCCTCCATCATGGAGGAGTTTATCATGTCTCTCTCTGTCCTCATCATCTCCATCCTCAGTATCACACAAGTCACCTGTGTCTGATTCCTGTAGGACAGTCAGTGGATCCGTCATGTTACACAGCTCCTCAATGTCCCCCATCTTCCTGGACAGCTTCTCCTTCTTTATTTCCAGATCCTGGACCAGATCATTGATTATCCCGGAGATCCGCTCTGCCTGCCCGGAGATTTCCCTCAGGACTCTCTTCTTCAGGTCTTCCAGATGTCTACTGAGGTCTCTGAACAGGGCAGTGACTCTCTTTGTTTCATCATCTGCTTCTCCTTGTACTTTCCTCCTGTGTTCCTGCAGACTCTGGACTCTTTTCTCCATCTCCTCTCTCTCTGTCATCAGTTTCTGCAGAACATTCCTCAGTTTCTTCTTCTTCACCTCAGAGGCCTCATCCAGAGTCTCCCCCTGGTGTCCCCGATGTTCTCCAGCCAAACTGCAGGACATACAGATACAGGTGGAGTCCTCAGTGCAGTAATACTCCAGGATCTTCTTATGGACGGAGCATTTCCTGTTCTCCAGGGAAGTGGTGGGGTCACATAAGACATGTTCTGGTGACTTACTGTGGACTCTCAGGTGATTGTCACACAGAGAAGCTTCACACAGCAGACAGGATATCACAGCAGGTACAGGAGTGTGAATACAGTAAGTACAGAAGACCCCGGACTCCTCCTGATCTGGATGGGTGGACAGGAAATTCTCCACTATGTTCCGTAGTGTTATGTTCCTGTGCAGTGCAGGCCAATCCTGGAACTCTTCTCTACATTCAGGACAGGAATAACCTCCAGACCACTCCTGTGTATCCAACACACGACCAATACAGTCCAGGCAGAAGTTATGTCCACATTTCAGGTTCACAGGATCTGTATAAATGTTCAGACAGACGGAACATTCCAGCTCCTTCCTCAGATCAGCAGATGCCATCGCTGAGAGCAGAAGAGAGAAATGACACTGAACGTATCTGACAATCATTAACCAGTTCTGTACATTCCTACACAGGGAGGGGCTGAGACTGAGACACGTAGTCATAGGAACTTTTATACAGAAGAACACAGATAATACAATATCTCACAAAAGTAAGTACACCCCACACATTTATGTAAATATTTTCTTCTACCTTTTCATGTGACAACACTGAAGAAATGACACTTTGCTACAATGTAAAGTAGTGAGTGTACAGCTTGTATAACAGTGTAAATTAGCTGTCCCCTCAAAATAACTCAACACACAGCCATTAATGTGCTTGTAAACCCTAAAAAAAAAAAAGTGACTTCATCAGGGGAACCGTGACGCCACGTGGAGGGATGGAAATGCACCTGTATTGACGATGGAAAGGCACCTGTATCTCGCCGCTCGTGGAGTTCTGTACATTATCCTATGATTACCCTCATTGTTGTTATCAATAAAGCTACGTTTATTCAAAATACTCCACAATCCGGACCCGTCTCTTTTCTGATATCTCCCTTGTATCCACTGAGAGACAAAGACATCTCTAGATCTTCAGTGGCCCAGCACTCTGGTAGAAGGAAGAAGTGAATCTTACAGATTTGTACACACATGCGGTTCCCTCATTACCACAAGGTGAGAGCCCATTGCTACCAGTGTGTGTTTTTGTATGAAGAGGAGGTGACTATTCCTTGGCACCTTGTGTTTACACCTTGACGTCCTTTGTACACAGAAGAAAGGACTGGATTGCCGTTCTGCACTGAGAGACTGTTTGCTGGTTTTTACACTCATCGTATTTACAGAAGAAATATTCTAGTGTTTCAACATCATTTATTTTTCACTTTGAAATCTGTCACTTTACAACCCACTGTGGATATTGTTTACATTATTGATCTATTTTTGTTCATTTATTTATTCATGTGCATGTTCACCTCTACCTTTAGCAGTACACTTTTTTTTCCTACAGAAGAATTGTTGTTGTGTTTTCACATTATCTATTTTGCACTTTGCACTTTGTTACCAGTCACTTTACAACACTCTGTGCTTATTATTTACACTGTTCATTTATTTGTACTGCTACCTTTAGCAGTATTCTTTCTCTGATTTCTTGGTTCTCTTTTAAACAGAGCAGCACCAACCCCCATTTGTTTTATCCATGTGAAATTGTTATCATTTTCTTCACACAAATAGAGCTTTCTTTTATTGGTATTTAATCACTTCTGGGCTTTTTATTTTTTCCTAAAAAAATAAATAAATAAATAAATAAAGGTTTTAAAAAAAAAAGTTTTTCTTAATTTCTGTCAGTAAATTTTGTAAATGAGTAATTTTCTCCTTCATTTCTGGGCACTTATGAGGCAGCACTGATGGACACTGATAGGCTGCACTTACGGGCACTGATAGGTGGCACTGATGTGTGGCACTGATGAGCACTGACAGGCAGCACTGATGGGTGGCACTGGTGGGCACTGTGCACATATAGGCGGCATGGATACTTGGCACTGATGGGCGGCACTAATGGCCAGTGATGGGCATGGATGGGTGGCATTGATGGGCAGCAGTGATGAGCATTGATGGGCAGCAGTGATGGGCATTGATGGCCAGCACCGATAGCCAGCACTGACTGGCATCACTAATGGCCACTGATTGCTGGCACTTGTGGGCACAGTTCGGTGCAATTGTGGGAACTGGTTGGCACTGATTGTTGGCAGTGGTGGGCAATCTTTGCTGGCACCGGTGGGCACTTAATTGTAATCAGGGCACTGATGATAATATGACATCCACCCAGAACGAGAGCCGCACTGCCCAGCCATCATTTGACGGTGGGCGGGTGGGAAGTGGTTAATGTTAAAACCACTGGTAACAAAAGTGAGTACACTCCTAAGTGAAAATGTCCAAATTGGGCCCAAAGTGTCAATATTTTGTGTGGTCACCATTATTTTCCAGCACTGTCTTAACCCTCTTGGGCATGGACTTCACCAGAGCTTCACAGGTTGTCACTGGAGTCTTCTTCCCCTCCTCCATGATGACATCACGGAGCTGGTGGATGTTAGAGACCTTGCGCTCCTCCACCTTCCGTTTGAGGATGCCCCACAGATGATCAATAGGGTTTAGGTCTGGAGACATGCTTGGCCAGTCCATCACCTTTACCCTCAGCTTCTTTAGCAAGGCAGTGGTCGTCTTGGAGGTGTGTTTGGGGTCGTTATCATGTTGGAATACTGCCCTGCGGCCCAGTCTCCGAAGGGAGGGGATCGTGCTCTACTTCAGTAGGTCACAGTACATGTTAGCATTCACGGTTCCCTCAATGAACTGTAGCTCCCCAGTGCCGGCAGCACTCATGCAGCCCCAGACCATGACACACCCACCACCATGCTTGACAGTAGACAAGACACACTTGTCTTTGTTCTCCTCATGTGGTTGCCCCCACACATGCTTGTCACCATCTGAACCAAATAAGTTTATCTTTGTCTCATCAGACCACAGGACATGGTTCCAGTAATCCATGTCCTTAGTCTGCTTGTCTTCAGCAAACTGTTTGCGGACTTTCTTGTGCATCATCTGTAGTAGAAAAAACACAAAGTGCAGTGCTCTGAAAGAATGATCCAATAAATTCCAATGTTGTACTGTATGCATAAACAATGATATTTATTCCATAAAGGTAAAAAAATGGCTGAACAGTCAAAGTTTAATATAAATGGTAGTGAACGTTACCAGTGACCTCAGAATGGATAAATGGGAAGCAATCATCCGGGAGCCTTTGCCTGGAGATGGTTTGAACGTCAATCACCATCCAAGGAAATGGAGGAGAGAAAATTCAGTTCCCAGAGGGGGAGCGTACTGGCTGCTGGCAAAACCTGCCAGCTCCAGGTGGATGCCACGGCTGGATGGTGGTCAGCAGGATCGATAGAAAGGCAACCTGTGTGTTGTAAATGACCCCAGAGGGAACAACCAAGCTGGGCAGTGTTGATATTCTCAGTGCACCTTCTGTGACATCACTGCTGTGCCGGAGATGAAGGGGAAAGGTGTCCTGAAGTCAGTTGTGTAACCGTCCACTATTCTGTTGTGCATGTGCTTTGTCAAAGTCATGACCAGGGTGGCAACAGAATCTAGATATAAACAGAGAGAGCAAATTTCAAGCCTGAGGATAATTGTCACCTCCTCACTGCTCAGCCTTAAAGGGGTAGGCTATAAAAAGCTCCATTTGAGAGGTACAATTCATAAACATCAGCAGTGCTGATCAAACATTGTGTGTTAGCTTTTGTATGTACTTGCTGTGTTTCCTACGTCTGAGTCCAAGTTACCGATTTTGGCCTGTTCTCAACTATTCCTGTCTGCTCGTGACCCTGACCTTTGGCCTGTCCCTGACAATCCCTGTTTGCCTGTGACCCTGAACCTTGGTGTGAACTCTGTTGTCCTTGTCTTCTTGTGGCCCCGACCTTGGCTTGTCCCTTACTTTCCTTGTTGTTCCAGCCTGCTGCCTCCTTCCTCTTCTACTGTAGTCTACCGTGAGTGTGAGCTGTGAGACCCTGGGGGCCACGACCTGGAGCCAGACTGCAGCGCAGTCCATCCTCACCACTAGAGGCTCTGGTAACACCTGCTGGCTCCTAGACTCCGCGCCCTGGGGAATCTATGCTCTAGCTCCCAGTGGGATCTGTGTTAGTGATCCAGTAGACCTGCTTCCTGAACCTCCCAAGGTTCAATCCGCAGCACTCAGTCCTAGGGTCCACTGCCTAGCGGTGCACTTCCGACTCCTACAGAGTGCATCTGTCGCCTAGCCTCAAGGTGACCTGACAGTTTGATCAGCCATGGACCCGGGTGATGTGCAGCTTCCTGCAGATGATTCATTACAGGGCTTAGTTCGCAGACTTGAGACCCAGGAATCGCATCAGACCCAGGTGATGCGATTCCTTCAGCATTTGGCCTCAAGTTTTGAACAGGTTCAGGCCTCATTAGGACCCCAGGTTCAACAACCAGCCCGCTATCTGCTGCTGCACCTATCGCAGCCACACGTTCATTACAACTGCCAGCTCCGACCCGTTTCTCTGGGGACTCCAAGGCCTGCAGGGGGTTCCTTAGCCAGTGCACAATTCATTTTGAGCTTCAGCCCCAAAACTTCCTGTCCAGTCGGGCAAAGGTAGCCTATATTATATGCCTCCTGTCCGGCGAGGCGTTAGCCTGGGCTGCCCCTCTGTGGGAACTGAATGATCCAGTGGTTTCTATCCTGTCTGATTTCTTGAAACTTTTTTAGAATATCTTCGAAGAACTGGGTCGTGTCTCCTCAGCGGCCAGCACCCTTTTACGTCTCTGTCAATAGTCTGCTTCTGTGGGACAGTACGCTCTTTATTTTCGTACTTTGACTGCTGGGCTGAGCTGGAATAATGAGGCCCTAGTTGCAACCTTTTTACATGGCCTCTCTGATAGAATGAAGTATGAATTAGCAGGAAGATCCCTTCCTGCTGATCTGGACAGTGTCATCACCTTGTGTTACCTGATCGATATTCACTTTCAGGAGAGGGCCCTGGAAAAAAGACAACAGCACTCCCCGTTCTTTAGGCAGCCTGAGCTCCATGTTCCTTCTCTTCATTCTGAGGAGCACCTCCTGCCTGCTGAGGAACCTATGCAGCTGGGCCGGACCAAGGTATCGCCCGAAGAATGCGCTAGGTGCAGAACTCTGGGCTTGTGCCTCTACTGTGGCGTCAAAGGTCATTTTCATGATACTTGTTCTCTTCATCCGGAAAAACGCCTAGGGCTAATACGTTTGGAAGTTGGAGTATTGGACCCTGAAATATCACCTTCACCTTCTCGTCTTCTCCTTTCTGTGTTCCTTTATGTCGGCGCTTCCCCTCGTTCGGTCTCGGCATACCTGGATTCCGGAGCCGCTGGCAATTTCATGGACTGGGGAACTACATCTTCCATGAGACTTACCCTTTTGCCTCTCACAACTCCATTGGTGGTCTTGGCGATTGATGGCACTGTTCTTCCAGGGGGTCCTATCCGCTTCCAGATCCTCCCTGTTAAGATGTCGGTAGGGACACTCCACCAGGAGTGGATATCCTTTCTTGTCTTACCTAAGGCTTCATCTCCTATCATATTAGGTCTTCCTTGGTTACGGCTCCATTCTCCACATGTTGACTGGACTGCTGGACAGATCTTGACTTGGGGTTTCTCCTGTTCCTCCTCCTGCCTACTCAAGGTTACCCCAAAAGAGAAACTTCCTGTTGCCACCATCCCAGTATCTTCTGCTCTTCCCACTGCATATAGCGATTTCTGGAATGTCTCCTGCAATAGTCGGGCTGAGGCACTCTGGGTTGTGTGGCACTCTGGATGAGGAGCCCACCTGTGAACCTGAGCCGATCATTCACTCGAGTTTGCATGGCCATTTCCCTTTGCCTGTCCCTGAACCCCCTTCGACACACACCCAGGCTGACTTGTCCACCAGTTCCACAGTCGCTATGCCCTGCGATGCAATTCTGGTGGTCGCTGCACCTGTCGATGCTGTTCAGTCGGCCTCTGCACCAGTCCAGCCTATGCCCAGTGAGCTTCCTGCTTCTTGTTAAGGACCTTCTGTAACCTGGCCTCACCCTACTGCTACTACGTCCGTTCAAACCTGTTTAAGAGGCTCAATCCATCCTTTGGATAAACTGCCTCATTCGGCCAGGTGGGGTTTTCAATCCTTTGTTCAGGGCTCTCTGCATTCTGTTTGTGTTTCAGCTATCCATCTTAACTCTTGTGACATGTCACCTTCTAACCAACCTGACCTCAGGGATCCACTGACCTCTACCCAGTCTGATGGTCCTGTGTTGGAAGTCCAGCTCATCTTGAAGGGTCTGGGGGACCCTGCTCAGACTCCTAATGGTCTTCTCGTGCCCTTACCCAATCCTAAAAAGCTTTTAATCCTCAATAAGTCCTTTCGTCCTCTCACTACCTCGGTTCTGGTCTCTGAAGATAATCTAAAGTACGAGGTTAGTCAAGTTTTGGATTCCCGGCTCCGTAATGGCATTCTTCAGTACCTCGTACATTGGAAAGGGTTTGGTCCTGAGGAGAGGTGTTGGATCACTGCATCTGAGGTCTTTGCTCCTTCTCTGTTGAGGAGGTTCCATCTGGAGTTTCCCTTTAAGCCTGGGCACAGGCGGGGGAGGGGGGAGGCCTCATAAGAGGGGGGGTACTGTCATGCTTATGCAATAGAGTTTGTCTGTCAGCTTACCTGTCTCCACGTGTTCATCTCTAGAGACCAGCTGACCCTCACCTGACTGCTTTTATAAACTCTCCTCTAGCATGGCTCCACCCCAGGCCCTATCAGGGAACCCTATATTAACCACTTGACCACTGGGCACTTAAACCCCCTTAATAACCAGACCAATTTTCAGCTTTTGGTGCTTTCACATTTTGAATGACAATTACTCAGTCATGCAACACTGTATCTATATGAAATGTTTGTCCTTTTTTTCACACAAATAGAGCTTTCTTTTGGTGGTATTTAATCACCGCTGGGTTCTTTATTTTTTGCGCTATAAAAGAAAAAAGACCAAAAAATCTGTAAAAAAATGCATTTTTCTTCATTTCTGTCGCAAATTTTGCAAATTAGTAATTTTTCTTCATATATTTTGGCCAAAATTTATACCGCTACATATCTTTGGTATAAATAACCCAAATCGATACATATTATTTGGTGTTTGTGAAAGTTATAAAAAGCTATGTGTCCAAAAGCTATGGTGTCAATATCTGAAAATTGGTCATACCTGAAGTACTGACAGCCTATCTCATTTTTTGAGACCCTATCATGCCAGAAAAGTATAAATACCCCTCAAATGACCCCTTTTTGGAAAGAAGACATTCCAAGGTATTTAGAAAGATGCATGGTGAGTTTTTTTGAAGTTGTCATTTTTTCCCACAATTCTTTGCAAAATCAAGTTTTTTTTTTTTACTTTTATTTTTTTTCACAAAATTGTCATATTAGCAGGTTATTTCTCACACACCACATATGTATACCACAAATTACACCCCAAAACACATTCTGCTATTACTCCTGAGTATGGCAATACCACATGTGTGAGACTTTTACACAGCCTGGCCACATACAGAGGCCCAACATGCACAGAGCACCTCCAGGCGTTCTGGAGTGCCCAGGCCAATATTGACATTTCTCTCCTACATGTAAAAATCATCATTTATTAGCTAGAAAATTACATAGAACCCCAAAACATTATATATGTTTTTTTAGCAAAGACCCTAGAGAATACAATGGTGGTCATTGCAACTTTTTATCTAGCACGGCATTTGCGCTGCAATTTTTTGAAAGAGTTTTATTTGGAAAAAAAAATGTTTTGTGCTTTAAAAAAAACAAAACAGTAAAGTTAGCCCAATGTTTTTGCATAATGTGAAAGATGAAGTTACGCAGAGTAAATAGATACCCAACATGTCACCTTTCAAAATTGCAAGCGCTTGTGGAATGGCGCCAAACTTTGCTACTCAAAAATCCCCATAGGCAACGCTTTAAAATTTTTTACTGGTTACATGTTTTGAGTTACAGAGGAGGTCTAGGGCCAAAATTATTGCTCTCGCTCTACCAATCGCAGCGATACCTCACGTGTGTGGTTTGAACACCGTTTTCATATGTGGGCCGGATTTACGTATGCGTTCGCTTCTGCATGCGAGCACACAGGGACAGGGGCGCTTTAAATTTTTTTTTTTTTATTGTTCATTTTACTTTATTTTAGTTTGATGCTTTTTTTCCAAAAAAAAAAAAAAATGAACACTTTTTTTCCTATTACAAGGAATGTAAACATCCCTTGTAATAGGAATATGGCATGACAGGTCCTCTTTACAGTGAGATATGGAGTCAATAAGACCCCACATCTCACCTCTAGGCTGGGAAACCTGAAATAAAAAAAAAAAAGATCCTGGCTTCGATCGTATCGGTGAGTCGGTAGAAGCACCGGAGGGCGGTGGGAGGGGGGACATCCCCTCTCGCCTACTGTAAGAATAATCAAGCAGTGGAACAGCCGCTATGATCATTCTTATGGTGTAGGGAATCGCCGGCTGAAAAAGCTGATATCTGAATGATGCCTGTAGCTGCACCCATCTTTCAGATATCTCCGCACAAAGTCAAGGACGTTGTATGACAGCCGGTGGGTGGGAAGTGGTTAAAACACATTTTTTTTTAACACAAAGTTGTCCATTTATACAATATTTCTAACACATAGCATGTACATACCAAATATGACCCCCCAAAATAGATTCTCCTACTCCTCCTGAGTATGGCGATACGACATGTGTGAGACTTCTACAGCCTGGCCACATACAGAGGCCGAGTACAGCTGAGTATGGCTGAGAATGGCCGAGCATGACCGAGTATGGCTGGGTATGGCTGGGTATGGCTGGGTATGGCTGAGTATTGCAGGGTATGGCGGTGTATTGCAGAGTATGGCGGGGTATTGCAGAGTATGGCTGAGCATGACTGGGTATGGCTGAGTATGGCAGGGTATAGCAGGGTATCGCCGAGTATGATTGGGTATGGCTGGGTATCACCGAGTATTGCAGAGTATGGCTGGGTATGACAGAGTATTGTGGGGTATTGCAGAGTACTGCGGGGTATTGCAGGGTATTGCAGAGTACTGCGGGGTATTGCAGGGTATTGCGGGGTATTGCAGAGTATTGCAGAGTATTGTGGGGTATTGCAGAGTATTGCGGGGTATTGCAGAGTATTGTGGGGTATTGCAGAGTATTGCGGGGTATTGCAGAGTATTGCAGTGTACTGCGGGGTATTGCAGAGTATTGCGGGGTATTGCAGAGTATTGCAGAGTATTGCAGAGTATTGCGGGGTATTGCAGAGTATTGAGGGGTATTGCAGTGTACTGCGGGGTATTGCAGAGTATTGCACAGTATTGCAGGGTATTGCAGAGTATTGTGGGGGTATTGCAGAGTATTGTGGGGGTATTGCAGAGTATTGCACAGTATTCTGGGGCATTGCAGAGCATTAGGGATGGCTGAGCATGGATGGATGGATGTCACTGTGCAGCGCTGTGGGCACTACACATCCAGCCCACAGCGCTGCAGCCATCCATCCATCCCCCTCTCCGTTCACAGTGTACCGATCGGTACACAGGAGGGGAGGAGAGGAACCGGCGTCATCAGATGACACCAGTTTGTTTACATGTGATCGCTCCGTCATTTGATGGAGCGATCACATGGTAAACGTCCGCGATCAGCGGCCATTTACCGGGATCCGTGATGCACCGGGTCCTCTGGACTCGGCGGTCACCGGTGGGTTCGGGTGCGTGCCTCAGGGGGCGCGCAAGAGGGGAATTCTAGGGGCTCTGGTGAACACCCGCTGGCTCCTAGACTCCGCGCTCTGGGGAATCTATGCTCTAGCTCCCAGTGGGATCTGTGTCAGTGATCCAGTAGACCTGCTTCCTGAACCTCCCAGGGTTCAATCCGCAGCAGTCAGCCGTAGGGTCCACTACCTAGCATTGCACTTCTAACTCCTACAGAGTGCATCTGTCACCTAGCCTCAAGGTGACCTGACAGGAGTCTCTTACCTCTGTGCCTTGGATTTTATCACCAGTGCAAGTCAGGTTATATCCAGCAGTGAAGTTATTATTTTTTCCCTTATCAAGTTATATTTTAATTTGCGTTATAACGAATAATATATGTATATATAGATTTTTCCTTTTTTTTTTTTTTTTTTTTCGTTTTTTCGTTTGTTTGTTTGGAGGGGGGGTGTTTCTGCATGTTTTGGGATTATGATGTCAATGCCGCACTCCCCTGCCCTTAACGATGCTCGCTCTAGTTACCTTGTATTGATGTTTCTCAATGTTGATTTATGTTTTATAATAGATGTACATTGTCTTCCATAAGGAACCGCCCCTGATGAAAGGATAAGTTTCTGAAATGCGTTGGCCGTAATTTCCATTCAGTAGACAATATTTATTTGTATACATTGTAATTTTTGTAGAATCTGATATTGTTCTTAAAAAGTCAATTGCAGAATTGTTTATGCAGATATTGACTTTTTACAATATTTAATAAATGATATTTTGTTACAAATTACTATTTGGTTGTGTACCATTTTCTAGTTGTCCTTAAAATTCCAAATTCTCCTTGGGGACCCCTTTTTTATATATTACTGTATGGGATGGTGGCAACATTTTAGTTTGCTTATGGTAAAATATATTCTTTAGGGGAAACAGGAAGACGTTCGCGAATATTAATTTTTTAAGCCAATTAGAGCCACCGGCTCTAATCATGTGCTTCTAAAAAAACAACAAAAAAAAAACAATGGAATCCATGTGTCCGGTGCCCTGCATGTAGATTAGGGGCCAGGCGCATGGATTAGGGGGGCGGCACCCTGCGCCCCTAATGGAAGGGACGCCACTGGTAGGAGGTGATGGAGATCACATGTACCCCTCCCAGCGGAACAGTCCTGGGATCAGAAGAAAAGCAGAAAAAGAAAATATAAAGGAAAATGATAGGGGTGGTGGGTGGATAAGAGAATAGGGAGGCAGTGAAGGGATCAGAGGATCATTATAAATGAGTAAAGAGTTTGTATTCATCTGTAGTTTTGGATTCAATCCAATCAATTCAAGTACAGTATTATTGAATTTTGTGGTGGTATTTTTTGAGGGAACTAGTCAGGTCTTCCATGAACATAATATTGTATATTTTGTTGGACCAATGTGTTACTTTAGGACCGGGTAACGTACATGTTGGATGGCTTTTACAGGGGGCAGAAGGGTTTCACTGCCCTCTGATACCTCCCTGGGCTCTCCTGTACCACCGGTGCCTCCCTAGGCTCTCCTGTACCACCGGTGCCTCTCCGGGCATTCCTGCATCACCTGTGCCTCTCTGGGCATTCCTGCATCACCTGTGCCTCTCTGGGCATTCCTGCATCACCGGGGAGCCCGGGACTAAATCTGGCATTTCCGCCAGCTTACCATAGAGGTGATCGGGCATCAGATTTTCCCCAATCATGTCTATGGTACTAGAAACCGGAAGCGACAAGTATTTTGTCACTTCCAGTTTCCCCAGCATGTAACCAAGTCCTGTTTGATTTGTAAAAGGCATCTGATCAAACAGATCTGGGTTTGATCTGAGGCTTTAAAAGAGAGAGGAGATATCTGGGGTCTAATAGACTTCAGATGTCTCAGTAAAGAGGACCTGTCACTGCTTATTGATATCACAAGGGATGTTTACAAAAATTAAGACGCAGTGTTAAAAAAAAAAAAAAATTCAAATGAAATAAATAATAATAAAAAAAACTAAAGTGCCCCATTCCACTGTGCTCGTTCGCAAAGGTAAATTGCACGCCTTGGTGTCATGTGCATACGTAAATGGCGATCACACCAATAAGATAAATTGCATTGTATATGTTTGAAGATAATGTTTGGAATTTTCTGAAAAGCCAAAATAAACAAAAAACACCTTTGTACATTTTTTTATAAATATTGCTTGTGCAGATAAAGGGAATGGTAATGGGTACTTTTTTGTACCCGGTTATGTGAAATTGACCCATGGATAAAAAGGGGACATAATGGGCATTTTTTGTACCCAGTTGTGTGAAAATGACCTATGGATAAAAAGGGGGCATAATGGGCATTTTTTGTACCCAGTTATGTAAAAATGACCCATGGATAAAAAGGGGGCATAATGGGCATTTTTTGTACCCAGTTATGTAAAAATGACCCATGGTTACTTTGGTTTGATGTTTCTGGAGCAAAGAGTCATCTTGATTCAAACTTAATCTGATTTGACATACCAATAGCATTTTAGTCTTTAATCTGTATGTCAACCTTATGAAACAAATACAGCCAAGGGTTTTGTCAAGTATTCACAAAAAGATACATTCTAGATGGCCAAAACTCCATTTGGACAGTTACGAAGTTTTAGATATTCTTGCAAAACCCTTTTGATTTACCAAAATGCACCCACAGCCATACATTATTGCTCGGGGTGCACATTGCAATGGCTTCTTTCTCTAAGTGATTCTTTCTACAAGTGATATGCACTTCAATTTCTGCATTAAGTTCTGCCTCACCTGATCATTCCTTCTCTGTCTCTTTACAGGTATGTGTCAGCTAAACCACATCTTCCACCGTTAACTGAAATTGGGATCTGCTTGCTGTCTCTGTGTGTATGTGTTGGTATGTGGCCTTCTCTATCTATTGCCCTGTGTGCACAACCATGACATTATTTGTTGCTCTGGACTGTCTTACCTAAGTTTTATGTGTTGATCTTATCTTGGCCTTTTGCTTTTCTGACATTAGAAGCAAAAAGTCAACTTTGATTGTTAGGCATTCTTATAGTCACTCATGATTAATTAATGAACTTCAACCCCACCCTTATAACAGTATATATTTGAGCATCCTTAAGGGGTGAGCACATTGCTCGGGGTGCACATTGCAATGGCTTCTATCTCTAAGTGATTCTTTCCACAAGTGATATGCACTTCATTCTCTGCACTTCAGCGATTGCACGATACAAACAAATACAGCAATCTGCACTGGAAAGCACCTAACAGACTGCAGGTGTCCCGTCTCTCTAATAAGCTCTCCTTCCACTCTGTAACATGCACTCTCTACCACTGCTTCTGACACTCCTGGCCTCTCTCCTCAAACTCTCTTACCTTCACCCCCCCTCTCCACCCGCCTGCTTATACATATCACCCTGCCTTCTGTCTTCTCCCTACTACTGCTCTTACCAACTCTCGCTCATTCTACATCCATACACTGATAAAACCTCCAGTACTCTGAGACATGCCCCTTCACATAAATCACAGTCCCACATTACCTCCCTCACCCTCCTGCTTCTCCTAATCTCTGGTGACATATCCCCAAACCCTGGGCCACCATCATCTGTCTTTGCCCATCGCTCCCATCCCCCTACACCCTCTGGCAGGAGCCGCAACCCACAGAACTTGGTCTCTATTTCTCTTTCCAAAACCAGCCCCCCCTTTTCCTGTGCCCTGTGGAATGCTTGTTCTGTCTGCAACAAACTCACCGCCCTTCACGACCTCTTCATCACAAATTCCTTTAACCTACTTGCCATTACTGAAACCTGGCTTCATGAATCGAACACTATTTCTCCTGCTTCCCTCTCCCATGGGGGCCTTCTCTGGACTCACTCACCCAGACCAAGTGGACGGAAGGGAGGTGGAGTGGGAATCCTTCTAGCCCCATGCAGCACCTATCAGGTACTTCACCCACCTCCCTCTCTGACACTCTCCTCTTTTGAGGCACATTGCATTCGTCTATTCTCTCCCATTTCTCTAAGAATTGCTGTCATCTACCGGCCCCCTGGACCAGTATCAGCCTTTCTTGATGACTTCTCTGCCTGGCTACCCTACTTTCTCTCTGCTGAAATCCCCACAATCATTCTTGGGGACTTCAACATCCCTGTTAACACTACTATTTCTTCTAAACTTCTCAGTCTAACCTCATCGCTTGACCTGAAGCAATGGATACAGGCTCCTACCCACTCCAACGGCAACACCCTTGACCTTGCCTTCTCCTATCTGTGCACTCCGTGCAACCTTTCCAACAATCCACTCCCACTCTCTGATCACTACCTTATTAGTTTTGCTCTCTCCCTATCTTCCACCTCTTCTCCCTCCAACCGCCTAACGGTTACCCGTAGAAACCTTCGCCACCTCAACCCTTCTCTTCTCTACTCTGCTACTGATCACCTCTATGACAAAATCTCACCTCTATCCTGCCCCAACCAAGCTACTTTCATCTACAACAGCTCACTGTCTTCCTCCCTAGACAAGCTTGCCCCCCTCACTACACGCAGAATTAGGCCCCGACTGCTACAACCCTGGCAAACAGATGACACCCGAAGTCTCAGAAAACGTAGCCGCGCTCTTGAGCGCCTGTGGCATAAGACTAAGACCCAGGAAGACTTCACACAATATAAATCTGCCCTCCTAAAATACTACTCCTGCCTTCACACTGCCAAACAGACCTACTTTATCACACTCATTAACACCTTCTCATCCAGTCCACGTCAACTCTTCTCTACCTTCAACACTCTACTCTGTCCTCCACTGCCTCCACCCACCAACTCAATCACTGTCCAGGAGATTGCCAATCACTTCAAAACTAAGATTGATACAATTCATGAGGAGATCACCAATGCGCAAAAACCTCCCCATGCAACACCCCATGTCCACAGATACAATCATTACTTCCCTCATTCAACCCTGCTACTATTACTGAGGTTGCTAAACTTTTATCTAGCACCCATCTAACCACTTGCTCCCTGGATCCTATTCCCTCGCAAATGCTACGCTCACCCTCTGACTCAATTCTACACTCTCTAACTCACATTTTCAACCTCTCCCTCTCCTGTGGCATCTTCCCAAACTCTCTAAAACATGCGCTAGTCATCCCCATACTAAAAATATCCTTACTGGATCCCACCAATCTCAACAACTTACGTCCAATCTCCTTACTCTCCTTTTCCTCCAAACTTCTTGAAAGACTGGTCTACAGCTGACTAAGCGACCATATGACCATGAATAAACTTCTAGATCCCCTCCAGTCCGGTTTTCGCCCTCAACACTCGGAAACTGCTCTCCTTAAACTCTCAAATTACCTACTAATGGCTAAAGCCAATGGACACTATTCTGTACTACTTCTCCTGGATCTCTCTGCTGCCTTTGACACAGTGGACCACCCCCTCCTCCTCAAAATACTCCACTCCTTTGGTCTCCGTGACTGTACTCTTCGCTGGTTTTCATTCTACCTATCCCACCGCTCCTTCAGTGTCACTTACAACTCTACTTCCTCCTCTCCTCTTCCTTTTTCCGTTGGGGTCCCCCAAGGTTCTGTTCTTTGACCTCTCCTTTTCTCAATCTACACCACCTCCTTGGGTCAGTTGATTGCCTCCCATGGCTTTCAATATCATCTCTACGCTGATGACACCCAAATCTATCTCTCCACCCCCCAGCTCTCTCCATCTGTCTCCTCACGCATTACCAACTTACTAGCAGACATATCAGCCTGGATGTCACACCACTTCCTCAAACTCAACCTATCCAAAACCTAGCTCATAATATTTCCTCCCTCAGGTGTTACTTCCCCTGCTTTCCCTGTCAATATCAACGGCTCAACTATCAGCCCATCTCCCTACGCCAGGGTCCTAGGTGTAATCCTGGACTCTGAACTAACCTTTCGACCCCACATTCTATCACTATCCAAAGCTTGCCGCCTCAATCTCCACAACATCTCCAAGATACGCCCCTTCCTAACCAATGTCACCACAAAGCTTCTAATCCACTCCCTGGTCATCTCCCGCCTCGACTACTGCAACTCCCTCCTCATTGGTTTACCTCTAAATAGGCTATCCCCACTTCAGTCCGTCATGAATGCTGCTGCCAGGCTCATCCACCACACAAACCGCTCAGCGTCTGCTACACCCCTCTGCCAATCCCTCCATTGGCTGCCACTCAGTCACCGAATTAAATTCAAGATACCAACTATAACTTAAAAAGCCATCCACAACCTGGCCCTCAGCTACATCTCTAACCTAGTCACAAAATACCAACCTAATCGTTCTCTTCGCTCCTCCCAAGACCTCCTACTCTCAAACTTGTCACCTCATCCCATGCTCGCCTTCAGGACTTCTCCAGAGCCTCCCCCATCCTCTGGAATGCTCTACCCCAATCCGTCTGATTTTCTCCTACTTTATCCACTTTCAGACGATCCCTGAAAACTCATCTCTTCAGAGAAGCCTATCTGGCCCCCACCTAACAACTGTACATTTATCTTCTCAATCAGCACATCACCCACAGTTATTACCTCTTGTATCTTTTGACCTTCCCTCTTAGATTGTAAGCTCTAAGGAGCAGGGCCCTCTTGATTCCTACTGTATCAAAGTGTATTGTATTTGTACTGTCTACCCTCAAGTAGTAAAGCGCTACGTAAACTGTTGGCGCTATATAAATCCTGTATAATAATAATAATAATACATTACTATTACAGCACTTACTCTGACTAGAAATTCCTATCCAATGAAAAGAAATTAGACAAACAGAATTTAATCTCAGTGTCAATTTTATTATCATATATAATTCATGATTTTGTGACATTAAAATAAGTTTATATAAACATTGGAACCCCCTTACCAAAGACCCTTGCCTTAGAAGAGTTTGCAGTAAGATAAGAAAAATAAGGTAGCTATGCATGATAACCCCCACCACCAGTGTCAGAACCCAAGATGTCAATCTTACAATTGCATACAATATAACTAGTAGTAGTTATTAACATTCAAATGGACTTGTCCTATAATTAAAGACATTTTGTAGCTTCTTGAAGCCACATATTCAGTTCTAAAGAGTGTCAAGAAGATACCCCAACATTTATACTCACATCTTAGGGTACCCTAATCTAATCACCATAGAATGTGTGGATGTTGATTATCCAAGAAAAGGATGAGAGGTGTGAAAGTTGTGGTGGCAACCTTTCCTGACTACATCATCACATTATTGGTGTCAGGAAGTCTGAATATGTGTTCCTTCTTTGATTTACATGGCTAAAAGTGTGAATTATTGCCAAGTTCTTGGGGTTGTGATGTTAAGCAACATTATATGTGAAAAAAAGATGGTAATGAAGCCCACCATCTTTGTTCAGGGGTAATTTTATTAACAACAGTTGTCTATTCCAGGGGTGGGGCTCTTTTGTCAAGTTCTTTCTTTTCACATACAATGCCATTGTAATATCTCTTCCCCTGCAATGTTTTAAGAATCCAAACCTTCAGCCATGTAAATCATGGAATCAAAATCTATGCAGGCTTCCCAACAAACAATGAGATTATGAAACTAGGACAAGATGGTTCCACAACTTTCACACCTCCCATCCTGCTCTTGGACCATCAACATCTACACATTACATAATGATTGGAAGAAGGTGCCCTAAGGTGTGAATACAAATGTTGGGGAATCTTAACACTTATTAAAACTGAAGAAGTGGTTTGGAGAAGCTACAAAATACCTTCAACATTACATAGCAAATCCAGTTGCATGAGACCAACTACTACTAGATATCTCATTGCTAGTGTTGGGTGAACGTTTTGGCAGCATGCATTCGGGCCAAACATTTGCCTGTTTGGCAATTTGCCGAACACCCGAATTTGCAGGGTGTTTGCCCCGTCGAACACCCTGCAATGCACTACACATTGCACAGTGCATTCTGCGCCCTGATTGCCCAATCAGGGGGCAGTATAAGCTGTTTAGTAAGGAGCTGGGCCAGGAAGCCATTCGCAGCATCTTTAACGAACAATGGGTTTCCCCGCTGACAGCTGAATACAAAAAAAAAGTGCTGGTTACAAAAAAAGATGACGTGGGGTCCCCCCCAGTCCATAAGGATTTTAAGGTGAACCCCACGCCAAATTAAAAAAAAAAACAGCGTCGGGTCCCCCTAAAATCCACACCAGACCCTTATCCTGGCAGGTCAGCAAAGGGGGAATGAGAGAGTGCCCCCTCCTAACTAATCGCAGCCACATGCCCTCAACATTGTGGTGGGGAGGCTTTGGGGCGAGGGGGCTCTGCCCCCCACCCCAAAGCACCTTGTCCCCATGTTGATGGGTACAAGGGTCTCTTTCCAACAACCCTGGGCTGTGGTTGTTGTGGGTCTGTGGGTGGGGGCTTACCAGAATATGGAAGCACCCTTTAATAGAGGGGCCCCTAGATATTTGAATGAGTAGGAGTACTCACCAAAAAAATGTACAAAAAAAACCACACACAGTTTGTGACAAATACTTTATTAAAAAATAAAAAAACAATGGCCTCCCACGTAAATCCATCATCAATCATGCTGCCCACCGCACCACCTGACTCAAAGGAAAAAAAAGCTTCCGCCTTCTAGGATGGCTGACCATCAAATGCCTCCTCTGTGCTTTGACAGTGCTTATATAGGTAAGGGGCGGGGTCACCTGGTGGATCCACCCCTTGTGACATCATGGACCAGTGCAAGATAGGATGGTGACATTACAAGGGTGCGGGGCCACCAGGTGGCCCCACCCCTTAACTATATAAGAACTGTCAAAGTACAGAGGAGGCATTCGGCAGTTGGCCGTCCTAGAAGGGCGGGAGCGTTCGTTTTTTTTTTTCAGGTTCCAGCAGTGTGGCAGGCAGCGTGATTGATGATAAATTTACATCAGGGACATGTTTATTTATTTTTTAATAAAGGATTTGTCAAAAACTGTGTATGCGTTTTAATTTTTTTTACACTTTTTTGGTGAATGGGTAGGGGTACTATACCCCATAGGCCTTCACATGGTGGGGGGGCCTAGGGTTTTCGGGAAAAGACCCTTTTCTACATCAACATGGACTCAAGGTGCCCCCCTGCCCCAAAGCACCCCCCCATGTTGAGGGCATGTGGTCTCGTGTGGTTCAGGAGGGGGAGCACTCACTCATCCCTCCCTTTTCTGACCTGCCAGGGTACTGAAGTGTGTCGCCATTTCACGGGCGCATGCAAATTTAAGGTTTGATATGTTGGATATCAATTTACTCTGTGCAACCTTGTGTTTTATACTGGGTGATTCATGAAGAAGTTTACAGTTTTAATGCACTATAAAGCATGAACAATGTAAGATATTTTACCTGTAACAGAATTGTAGGGGAATGTTTCAAGTTTTTTAGAGAGAGTCACTATTCTATGTTCTATGTGTGCACCCTTAGTCACACGACACACTTTGAGCCGGTAATCCATTTCCGCCCAAACACGAGTTAGGATATCTGAATGAAGTGCAGTGATAGTGGCTGTGATACGCTGTTTCAGCTCCGCTAGTTTAACAGGAAGAGGAGGGGCGCATACCTTGTCCTTTATGTACCCCAACAGAAAAAAAGTCACAAGGTGTTAAGTCAGGACTTCTGGGTGGCTATTGGGTCAGTGGCATGTTGTAGTCCGTGGCTCGTCCAATCCATCGGTGAGGAAGATGTTTAATCAAGGTAATTGCCTGACCGCTGGGGTGGTGCACCAGCTTTTACTTTCGTCCTGCAACTGTGGCATCAACCAAAGACTTAACATATAGATTTTCTGGTTGGAGGTTCTTTTCCAAATTGTGATGGAAAATGCCGTTAAACAAAAGTTACAGATTCCGTTTTGCTCAATTTAACAACACAAAATGCCTTCTCCACTGCAGACGCCGCCATTTTGACTGACTAGTCACGTGACACACGCGCCTACGTGCTATTGTCACTTCCGGTGGTGGCTGGTGGTAACTTTTTTGGGGGGGGCAGCAAACAGTGCACCCCCTCTGGTCCGGTCCATTCGGGTCGGTCCAGTCATCTGCAACCCCCCCATGGGTCAGTTGGTCGGTCGAGCTGGCACAACTCTGGCACTTACCCTCCTCTGTGGTGCGGGCTAACCTCTTGGCGATGGACTTCCCCTGTTCCCCTGTGTCTCCTTCTCATCATTAAGGTGGCCTCCGCCATGAGTCTCCTCCCTCCTCCTTGGCCAATCGGAATGCTTATCCTTTCGGTCAATCGAGAAACAGGTCTCAGACCCGCTTCCTGATTGGCCAGGAGGAAAATCAGGAAGACAATAGCGAATATTTTCACACACCTTTTTTTTAAGCCTATTAGAGCCTCAGGCTCTAATCACATGCTTCAAAAAAAAAACCCTGATTGGAATCCATGGGTCCGGTGCCCCGCATGTAGATCAGGGGGGCGGACACGTGGATAGGGGGGGCGGCGCCTGTGCACCCCTAATAGATGGGCCACCAGTGGTCACTTCCCTCAGTAGCGGGACACAAATGTTATGAGTACATTTACCTAACGGTTCACAGTTGTGGTGCATGTCTTCAACTGTAATGTCCCGTACACACGGTCGGACTTTGTTCAGACATTCCGACAACAAAATCCTAGGATTTTTTCCGACGGATGTTGGCTCAAACTTGTCTTGCATACACACGGTCACACAAAGTTGTCGGAAAATCCGATCGTTCTGAACGCGGTGACGTAAAACACATACGTCGGGACTATAAACGGGGCAGTGGCCAATAGCTTTCATCTCTTTATTTATTCTGAGCATGCGTGGCACTTTGTCCGTCGGACTTGTGTACACACGATCGGAAATTCCGATAACGGATTTTGTTGTCGGAAAATTTTATATCCTGCTCTCAAACTTTGTGTGTCGGAAAATCCGATGGAAAATGTGTGATGGAGCCTACACACGGTCGGAATTTCCGACAACAAGGTCCTATCACACATTTTCCGTCGGAAAATCCGACCGTGTGTACGGGGCATTATAGTTTTACAGCATTTGGAAAGTGTATACTTCTTTATGAATCACCCCTGTATTTTACCAAAAATGTGGGTAGTTTATTGTGTTTGTTTGCCCTAAAATTATTTTATTCTCTAGGGTGTCTGCTTTCAGAAAATTTTTTGGGGGGTTTTGTGTAATCTTCAGGCCTAAAATTATTTTTTAAACAAGTGCAAAAAAATGCAAAACCAGCTCTGGCGGCGGAAAGGGTTAATGGACCAGATTAATTGTTACATTACGACTATGAGCCTGATTATTTGTCACTATCTAGGATAGCAAAGTTATATTATCATTATTATACTTTCTATAAAATCCATAGTCTAAAAAAAGATAGATTTACTTTAAATAAAAAAGAATACATTTTATTCCATAACGTGTCCAATTTAAAGGATAGAAAACATTTCAAAGTTATATGCAAATGAATAAACAGCAATTTTCTTTAAAACAAATTGTGGCCTTTTTTTAACCACTTGCCGACCAGCCGCTGTCATTATACGGCGGCAGGTTGGCGCAATCCCGCGAATGGCCATAGCTGTACGTCGACTCCCTTAAGAGCCATAGCAGGCGTGCGCGCACTAGGCTTGTGCAATTCGTTCCGTAACGAATCAAAATTCGGACGAATTTTGCATCTTTTTGACATTCGGATGCATCCGAATGTCCGAATAAAAAAATAACGAAAGAAATTATAGCGAATATGATGAATTAATTAGACATGATTTGGTAATTCGTTAAAGATCTAATGAAACAAAAGGTCAACTCAAAGTAAATCTTACAGTCCAATCAGCTGAATAATTTTGTACTGGAGGTTGGATTACTGGCAAAGTGCATTCCTGAGAACTGAGTGAGAAGGGTGTTGTATTGTATTTGAGCAGAGGAGAAGAGATATTGTCATTGTGTGTTAATAGATTCAATAAACAGTGGGTGGAACTCCACTTTACGTGGTTAAATAAAGAGTATACAGTTTATTCTATAATATGTCCAATTTAAAAAGAAAATTCAAATTTATATGCATATGAATAAACAGCAATTTTCTTTAAAAAAAAGTGACACTGAAAAAAATAACTAATAAAAAACCGAAATTAAAATGAATAAAGAATAGATATAAATGGTAAAAAAAAAAAAAAAAGCTAAGAAGAGAGGGGAGGGAAAAGATTTAATTAGGGTTGATGAGGATTACATTGAAATACAGTTTATGTAAAAAAATATAAAAGATTTTTTTAAAGTGACGTCATACATTCATACTTTGAACTTCCCATACTGCCTATGAACGAAATAGCAAGTACAATGAAAAAAATACATTGATACTTAATGACATGTACAGAATAAATCCACAAGTGTCACTTTTTCACAGGAAAAATGTAGCCAAAGTAATTGCCGGTAATAGCAGTGGAAGGGGGGGATCCGGGCGTAAGAGATACGTCATAAGAACTTTGTTGAATTTTCTTAGGACGTATTCCTTATGTTTTATATTCCCCAAATGGTTACCGGGAATCTGTCATGAGAGGACAATGGAGGCGCCAATTTTATCAAACTTGCTGACTTTTCATTGGTCCTCGCCTGTCATGTCACCCCGCCCTCTTGTTACTCCTCCATACACAATTCTTGTATTCTTTTGGTTATCTGGTCCTCGCTGCTCTCCACATTTTTCTTGGCGATGTCCAGCAGTTCTTCCATCATAGATTGGTCATAGGAACGAACACGTGTCTTATACTTCCGGGCTAATATCTTTATTTCTTTAGAATCTGAAAAAAGAAACGGTATCAGACTGTTTAATTAAATTATAAAAATGTCTGAATTATCAAAGTTTTTTTTTATACAACTCCTTCTCCGCTATCCCTCAAACACGTCCTCATGTATTGTCTGACCGGCTTACATTTATTATTCACAGGAATTAACATCTTCATTCCCGCGCTTTACTACAGTTCATGTGTGTTGAGAATTCAAAGGAAACCCCCCAACCTCATTTATGAAAAATATACAATATCTCGAGAACTTTCTTCCCACATCACCAGCTGCGTATGGAATAAGGAATATCTGTTTACAAGGAATAGAATTGTGGGGTTTGTTCAGGTTTTTAAAGAAAATCATTTATATGAACATCATGTAATCATATATCTAACCAGCAGGTGGAGCTTTTGGTTTGTTTTCACAAGTTTTTCCTTCTGACCTTTTGCTGTAAAAAAAATCCTGTTTACAGAGCTCAGTAGCTTAAAACATAACTAAAGCCAACACTTTTATTTAACCACTTCAGCCCCGGAAGGTTTCACCCACTTCATGACCAGGCCATTTTTTGGGGGGGGGGGATTCGGCACTGCGTTACTTTAACCACTTAAGGACCAGCCTCGTTTTGGATTTTAGGTGTTTACATGTTTAAAACAGGTTTTTTTTTTTTTGCTAGAAAATTACTTAGAACCCCCAAACATTATACATTGTTTTTTTTCGAAAACCCCAGAGAATAAAATGGCAGTCAATGCAATACTTTTTTTTGCACCGTATTTGCGCAGCGGTCTTATAAGTGCACTTTTTTTGGGAAAAAATTCACTTTTTTGAATACAAAAAATAAGACAACAGTAAAGTTAGCCCAATTTTTTTTATATTGTGAAATATAATGTTACGCCGAGTAAATTGATACCCAACATGTAACGCTTCAAAATTGCGCCCGCTCCTGGAATGGCGTCAAACTTTTACCCTCAAAATTCTCCATAGGCGACATTTAAAAAATTCTACAGGTTGCATGTTTTGAGTTACAGAGGAGGTCTAGAATTATTGCTCTCACTCTACTGGTCGCGGCGATACCTCACATGTGTGGTATGACCACCGTTTTAATATGCGGGCGCTACTCACGTATGCGTTCGCTTCTGCGTGCGAGCTCGTCGGGACGGGTTTTTTTTTTTTATTATTTATTTTACATGATTTTATTTATTTTTGCACTGTTTTAAAAAAAAATTGTATCACTTTTATTCCTATTACAAGAAATGTAAACATCCCTTGTAATAGAAAAAAGCATGACAGGTCCTCTTTAATGTGAGATCTGGGGGGTCAAAAAGACCTCAGATCTCATATTTACACTAAAATGCAATCATAAAAAAAAAGTCATTTAAAAAAATGACATTGAAAAAAATTGTGCCTTTAAGAGGCGTGGGCGGAAGTGACGTTTTGACGTGGCTTCCGCCCAGCAGTGTCATGGAGACGGGTGGGGGGCCATCTTCCTCTCACTCGTCTTCATGCACAGAAGGGAGATGGACGCGATCGCCTCCGCCACTACAGACGGCTCCGGTAAGCGGCGGAGGGCACCGGATCGCGGCGGGAGGGGGGGCCCTCTCCCGCCATCGATAAAAGTGATCTTGCAGCGAATCCGCCGCAGGGACCACTTTTATCTGAAAGCCGACTGCCGCACGAAAACGGGGATACTGGGGTTATGGCAGCTAGCTGTTGCCATAACAACGGTGCGGTGGTCGTCAAGTGGTTAACTGACAATTGCGCTGTCGTGCGACGCTGTACCCAAACAAAACTGATGTCTTTTTTTTCCCACAAATAGAGATTTCTTTTGGTGGTATTTGATCACCTCTGCGCTTTTTATTTTTAGCGCTATAAACAAAATAAGAGACAATTGTGAGAAAAAACATATTTTTTACTTTCTGTTATAATACATATCCAAAAAAAAAATATAAAAAAAAATAATTTACTCATCATTCTACATACTTTTGGTAAAAAAAAAAAAAAATCGCAACAGGCGTATATTGATTCAAAAGTTATCACCTCTACAAACTACGGGATAGATTTAGGGACTTTTATTTATTTATTTATTGTTTTGTTTATACTGGTAATGGTGGCGATCTGCGATTTATGCAAAAAGTTAAAAACAGTTTTTTTTGCTAGAAAATGACTTAGAAGCCCCAAACATTATATGTTTTTTTTCTAACACCCTAGAGAATGAAATGGCGGTTGTTGCAATGTATATTGTCACACCATATTTGCACAGCGCTCTTAACCACTTCAATACCAGGTACTTAGACACCTTCCCGCCCAGGCCAATTTTCAGCTTTCAGCGCTGTTGCAATTTGAATGACAATTGCGCGGTCATACAACACAAACATATTTTTTATCAAATAGAGCTTTCTTTTGGTGGTATTTGATCACCTCTGCAGTTTTTATTTTTTGCACAACAAATAAAAAAATACTGAAAATTTTGAAAAAAAAAACAAGTTTTTCTTTGTTTCTGTTAAAATTTTTTCTAAATAAGTACGTTTTCTTCTTCAATGACGGGCACTGATACGGCGGCACTGATGGGCACCGTTGAGGTGGCACCAATGAGGTGGCACTGATGTGGTGGCACTGACGGGCACTGGTGATGGGCACTGATAGGCGGCACTGATGGGCACTGATAGGTGGCACTGATGGGCACTGATAGGTGGCACCAGTATGCGGCACTGATGGGCATCCATAGGTGGCACCAATGGGCACTCATAGGCAGCACTGATGGGCACTCGTAGGTGGCATTGATTGGTACTTATGGGTGGCACTGATGGGTACTTATGGGTGGCACTGATAGGTGGCACTGATGGGCACTGATAGGTGGGCACTGATGGGCACTGATGGGCACAGATGGGCACTGACAGGTGGCACCGATGGGCACTGACGACACTGATTGGTGGCACTGAATAAACTGATTGGTGGCATTGCTGGGCAGAACTGAAACATAATGATGCCAATCAGTGACCATTTGTAGGAAACTGATTGGCACAGATTGGGCACATTGTCCACATGTGGATGGCCATGGGGTAAATACCTGGCCATCCACATGTTGCTCCTTCCCTGGTGGTCCTAGTGGCGATCCCTGGTGGTCCAGTGTGATGATCTGAGGGGGGGCTGCGCTGATAAACAATCAGCGCAGACCCCCCCTGTCAGGAGAGCCGCCGATCGGCTCTCCTCTACTAGCGTCTGTCAGACGTGAGTGAGGAAAAGCCGATCAATGGCTCTACCTATTGACATCGTGATCAGCCGTGATTGGACACGGCTGATCACGGGGTAAAGAGCCTCCGCCGGAGGCTCTTTACCAAGATCGGTGGAGCGGCATGTCAGGCTGACACACCGCTCCACCGATCGTCGCGATGCGTTCCCCTGCGGGTGCGTGGCTGCATGTTATCCTGCTGGACATCATATGACACCCAGTCAGGATAACTGAACCACCGTCCGGCCGTCATCTACTATGGGCCGGGCGGGAAGTGGTTAAAAGCACACTTTTTTTGGAAAAATATCACTTTTTTGAATTAAAAAATAAGACAATAGTAAAGTTAGAGCAATTTTTTTTATATTGTGAAAGGTAATGTTACGCGAAGTAAATTGTTACCCAACATGTCACGCTTTAAAATTGCACCCGCTCGTGGAATGGCGACAAACTTTTACCCATAAAAATCTCCATAGGCGACATTTAAAAAATTCTACAGGTTGCATGTTTTGCTCCAGACCAGCAAAGAGACATCCCCAGACCAGCAAAGATGGCTCCAGACCAGCAAAGAGATATCCAAAGAGACATCTCCAAAGAGACAGCAAAGAGACATCTCCAGACCAGCAAAGAGACATCCCCATACCGGCAAAGAGACATCCCCAGACCAGCAAAGATGGCTCCAGATCAGTAAAGAGACATCTCCAGACCAGCAAAGAGACGGCCCCAGACCAGCAAAGATGGCTCCAGACCAGTAAAGAGACATCTCCAGACCAGCAAAGAGATGGCCCCAGACCAGCAAAGAGACGGCCCCAGACCAATCAAAGAGACGGCCCCAGACCAGCAAAGAGACATCACCAGACCAGCAAAGAGACATCTCCAGACCAGCAAAGAGACATCCACAGAATAGCAAAGATGGCTCCAGACCAGCAAAGAGACATCTCCAGACCAGCAAAGAGACATCCCCAATTCAGCAAAGAGATATCCCCAGAACAGCAAAGAGACATCTCCAGACCAGCAGAGACATCTCCAGACCAGCAGAGGCATCTCCAGACCATCAAAGAGACATCCCTAGACCAATAAAGATGGCTCCAGACCAACAAAGAGACATCTCCAGACCAGCAAAGTGACATCCCAAGACCAGCAAAGAGACATCCCCAGACCAACAAAGAGACATCCCCGGACCAGCAAAGATGGCTCCAGACCAGCAAAGAGACATCACCAGACCAGCAAAGATGGCTCCAGACCAGCAAAGAGACATCCCCAGACCAGCAAAGAGGCATCCCTAGACCAGAAAAGATGGCTCCAGACCAGCAAAGACATCTCCAGATCAGCAAAGATGGCTCCAGACCAGCAAAGAGACATCTCCAGGCCAGCAAAGCGACATCCCCAGACCAGCAAAGAGACATCCCCAGACCAGCAAAGAGACATACCCAGACCAGCAAAGAGACAGCCCCAGACCAGCAAAGAGACAACCCCAGACCAGCAAAGAGACAACCCCAGACCAGCAAAGTGACATCCCCAGACCAGCAAAGAGACATCCCCAGACCAACAAAGAGACATCCCCAGACCAGCAAAGATGGCTCCAGATGAGCAAAAAGACATCTCCAGACCAGCAAAGAGACATCCCCAGACCAGCAAAGAAGGCTCCAGACCAGCAAAGGGTCATCCCCAGACCAGCAAAGATGGCTCCAGACCAGCAAAGAGACATCCCCAGACTAGCAAAGAGACATCCCCAGACCAGCAAAGAGACATCCCCAGACCAGCAAAGAGGCATCCCTAGACCAGAAAAGATGGCTCCAGACCAGCAAAGAGACATCTCCAGACCAGCAAAGAAATCTCCAGATCAGCAAAGATGACTCCAGACCAGCAAAGAGACATCTCCAGGCCAGCAAAGCGACATCCCCAGACCAGCAAGGAGACATCCCCAGACCAGCAAAGAGACATACCCAGACCAGCAAAGAGACGGCCCCAGACCAGCAAAGAGACAACCCCAGACCAGCAAAGAGACATCCCCAGACCAGCAAAGAGACATCCCCAGACCAACAAAGAGACATCCCCAGACCAGCAAAGAGACATCCCCAGACCAGCAAAGATGTCTCCAGACGAGCAAAAAGACATCTCCAGACCAGCAAAGAGACATCCCCAGACCAGCAAAGATGGCTCCAGACCAGCAAAGAGACAACACCAGACCAGCAAAGATGGCTCCAGACCAGCAAAGAGACATCTCCAGACCAGCAAAGAGACATCCCAAGACCAGCAAATATGGCTCCAGACCAACAAAGGGTCATCTCCAGACCTGCAAAGAGACATCCCCAGACCAGCAAAGAGATGGCCCCAGACCAGCAAAGAGACATCACCAGACTAGCAAAGAGACATCACCAGACCAGCAAAGAGATGGCCCCAGAACAGCAAAGAGATGGCCCCAGATCAGCAAAGAGATGGCCCCAGAGCAGCAAAGAGACATCTCCAGACTAGCAAGGAGACATCCCCAGATCAGCAAAGAGACATCCCCAGACCAGCAAAGAGACATCCCCAGACCAGCAAAGAGACGGCCCCAGATCAGCAAAGAGACAGCCCCAGATCAGCAAAGAGACAGCCCCAGACCAGCAAAGAGACAGCCCCAGACGAGCAAAGATGAGTCCAGACCAGCAAAGAGACATCTCCAGACCAGCAAAGAGACAAGTGTCAAGTGCCACTGCTGTGCCCATCAAATGCAGCCACTGTGCCCCCCACCCCCCCTTATCAGATCAGCTCAGGACACAGGGCTCTGGACACAAGCACTCCTCCTCCTTACCACACCAGCTCTGGGAGGCTCAGGTGTGACTGGGTGGCGGACACCATGCCAAGCCCCCACCTATAGCAACAGCTCACCTCAGGCAGCGGAGGACACCCCCATTGCAAGCCGGCCCGTTACCACACTAGCTCGGGGCCAGGGCGAGTGGCTCTGGTACACATGTTACCCAGGCGGCAGCTGAAGGGAACACACAGTGTGCAGTGCACCCCCCTAGCGACTCCACTGAGAAGGGTTCTTATATTAGGAATGAATCCAAACTGCTGCTGTCGTCCATTCAATACATATATATATATATATATATATATATATATATATATATATATATATATATATATATATTTAATGGACGACAACAGCGGTTTGGATTCATTCCTCTGACCTCATGTATGACATCTTGGATTTCCCATATGCTTAATTTGACTCCCACTCCCTGTAAAAGGGGTCAATCAAGTCTGGTGAGTGCATAGGGTGTGCCTGCATGCGGGTGGAGTGGAACCTTTCCTATACTCACTGAGCATGTTATTCACGTGTAAGATTTATACAGTATATGGACTTCACAATTTGTATGTATTTTTTATAATTTATACGAAGGTGTATTTATTTGTTTATTCACTATGGTAATATATCATTTATGATATAGGAGTGCGGATTCTTAATTTCTTTTTAAAATACAGGTTTTTTTTACCCTTTACAACACGCAGCTCTTTATTGTAGATTATTTCTTTTTTGGTCATTGATTTGCGTGGGTTTGGAACCTATTGCTTCCTATAATTTCCTTTTACCATCTGATGGGAGGTCACAGCTTAAGGAACCCCTAGAAACCTTTGAAGAAACCCTAGGGGTTTTATGCCTTAGACTATTGCCACAGAAACAGGTGTCCCCAGTAGATGATTTAATCTCTATTCTTGTTCTGATGACAACTCAAAATTTTAAGATTTTTCATTCCATTGACAATGGTCACTGCGACCAAACAGAGATGTTAAATCTCCCCAACCTGACAGAAGGTCTAACCATGCACCCCTTCATCCAAAACAACAAATCCAAACAAATCCAACAATAAAAAAATAACTCAGGCTTTAGATATACTTTATGCTGAAGTTTACACTCACGAGAGATTGAAATATCCCACATGATGATTATTCGTAAAACAAGAGATAGCAAAAACAGCTAGAAAACATCGTAAAAACTCAAACTTAAAAAAAAAACTGGCACAAAATTATAACTTCCAATTAAAAATCATCTGAGCACACATCAACTGGCAGTTCACCTCTTCTGCATCAGAGTAAGCATGTAGATCATGGCAGAACCCTACTCCCTGAGCCATCAATACAAGGAATCACCCCTAATCTTCAAACACACTATGTCCCGCCTCTGGGACATGGATGTGAAGCCTCCCAACATAGAAGAAGGTTTAAAAATGGTTATTTATCCACAGGAAGGGGTGGTAAAGGTCAAAGACCCCTCCTTGACAACATAGGTGGCATCAGTGTCTAGGGCAGCAAAGCCCAGCTTTAGGGATAAAATGTCAAGGGCCCAGTGGGAACCCCATTATGGAGGCAACTATTTCAGCCATGGTTGCCTGTGTTGACCGGGGGACTCATTCTGGAGAGAGAACCTGGGTGCTACAATCTCAGGATCTGATCAGAAAGAGACAGCAAATGTCGCTTCAGATATCTGGGTGATGAAACGTATTTATAACAGTTTACTGTCATGGTACCAGAGGGGGTCTTGTCATTTAAGGTGCTGCTGTCTTTTTGTCTACTCACTGGAATCTATAAAATGTTTTAATACGTAAACCATTGGGGCTGGGTCATGTAGAGGTGCCAAAGGAAGGTTGCCTACACCCCCCCCCCACCTACCTCCTATGATGTTTGCATCCTGGCTGGACTACCAGGGCTTGCACGATAACATTCTATAGACTTAAATGGGACTTACCCGTACAGCAAGAGCAGTGTCCTATTCAAGTCTTTGGGACATTATAAGGTGCTGGCAGCCAAATACAAGAATTTTCTTGGCCAATATGGGAGGCTGCAGTCATCAAAGAAGGTAAGTATGGACCTGCAGGGGGTGGGGTGGCCCAGCTTTGTGTGATAAGGGGGTTAGGGAGTACATTTTCTGCTAGCCTTTTATGATTGGAGATGTTACTGCCCCATCTTTCCACCTGGTCCAATCAGAAAACGCTTTGCATCCATTGAGAGAATGGATCACATGCCAAGTGACCAAGCTCCTGTGTTCAGAATGCAGCAGGGCAGCCTCTCAGCACGGTGCCCAGAAGCTTTTACTGATCATATTAATAGAGGTATCTATACAGTGATTTCCAACTTCTAAAGGGACCCCACAGGTATGGTTTATACATATAGTTAGATTCCAAGTTAGAACAATGCAATTATAAGTAGCACCCTCCTAGATAGGAGCTAAGATGAGTTAAATTTAGTTCTGGACCACTGTACTCCGTGGAGCTGCAGTTCGTTATTAGGCAAATTTAGTTTTGCCTCATGGCTGTGTTTATTGTTTTGATCTGTTTTGATCTGTTCTATGTTCAAATAGTTGCAAGTTTTACTTCTTCCCCCTGATTAGTCCAGAAAGCTCTGGAAATAACTGGGCAGGGAGAGTATAATCAGCAGCTAAATAATTATACAGCCCTGGCCAATCCTTGAGGAGGGTTACCCAGATGTGAGCTGGGAGCCTGTATAAATACCCTGGGACAGAGAGCAGTGGAGTCTCTTTCCTTAGAAGAAGATCACAGTCTAAGGGGGGATGCTTGCTCCCTTAGGTCATCCTGACATGTGCCCATGGAGTGGCGAGGCCTCAGGTTGGCTACCTGGAGGCCTGCTTTGCAGGAAGCTTCTGAGAGCTGACTGAGAAACTGTTGTCTGAGGATCTAGTCTGGTATCACAGGAAGAAAGTGTGACAAGGATATTGGAGGGAGGGAACCAATTTTCCAAGGACTTTTGTGAATACGGAGTGGAGAGAGATCCTAGAGGCTGTGGGCTGAGGCCATCCATCAGGTGTCAGAGTCAGCTGTGTGTGTGTAAAGGGGACATAGTGTCCAGTGTCCTGAAGAGCTTAGTCTATTTAATTTCCAGTGTAGGGACTTTGCTTGGGCTGTCCAGCAGAGGAAAATTACTCTCCTCAAGTTTGCTACCGGTTCATAGTTCTATAGAACATAAGTGTCCATCTACAGTTTTTAGAGTCCACCCAATTCTCTAACCCCATCCAAGTTATCCAAAAATAAAAGCACCAAAAAAGAAAACCCCTAGACTGTTCATTGGACCAAAGAGTGACTTTTGACCGTGTGCCTGGCTGTGGAGCAACTATTGTGGAAAGGAACCCTGGGCATATTTCTAGTGGTTCCTTTGGGGGTAACGCTACATATATCAAAGAATTCATACCTGGAATTCTTTTTTAAGCATCAACCAAGCTCATAATACAGAGAGTGAGACAACCCACTGAAAACACAAGCCGTATTACAGACTTTTCTCTGTAAACTCACCTCCACAAGTCTGGGTGTTGAAGAGAGGAAAGTGCATCACATCGGGCGTCTCTTTTCCATCACCTTCAAAGACGTAGCAACTTTTTGTTGGAGGGTACTCATAACTTTCTTCAGTGTTTTTCGGAAAGGGAATTTGTTGCACCTTACAGTATTCAGCTGTTGTTTTCACCGTCTAGTGAACAAAGAAATTAATTCTGTTACAACATTTCCCCTGTACCCCAATAGTGATGATCAAACACGACCTGATTTAAGGAAAAATGTTTTCCTGTTAAACTTGAAAATGGCTGCTAGCAAGACTCTAGGATAATTTCTAAAAATTAAAGTTGGCTTTCTCCTTTTTGATTGAGACATTTTAAAATCACCTTTTTGTAAAAAAAAAAAAAAAAAGTTTAATTGGAAGCCAACAACATGTTCTTCTTAAACCCTTTTGCTGCCAGGTCCATGCAACCTGACAGCAGGGAGTTTCACACACAATCTGGTGGCTGCAGCCACCAGGATTGTAGGTAAAGCTGACAGGCTGTGCTGTTCAGCTACTGCTTCCATGCAACCAAGGTACCGATGCCCGTCCCCCATGCATGCCCCCCCCCTCTGCCATGTATTCCAGCTCCGCTTGCCCATCTGCGGGACCGGGACCAACATGGTTGGCACCAGCGGGTGGAGGGGTGGGAGAAGAGCAACACACATCTGCTCTCCTCCCCTTCTTGCTGTGACCCAGAAAGTGTCAGGAGTATCTAGCACTCCCGCTCCTCATTCCAGGATCCTGGTTTTGGCTATGGCACTCTCCTTGTCTGTCTGTCCACCTGCAGGGTGATTAATTTGGCCAGTTTCTGGATGGAAACCAAACCTGTTATAAGCCAGCCAAACACTCCCTCGTATGCTTGTGATTGAGAGTGATACCTGTGTAATTCCTGATCAACGCCACCCCCCCCCCCCCCCCCTTGTCTGTCTGCTCTGCTTCCGGTTTACTCGGCTGCCAAAAAAAAAAAAGACAGTATTCAGAACTGCTGATTTTGGCGATTTGAATACTTTTAAGTGCAAAGGAGGGATTTGGTGTCTTTTAGACCCGCCGAACCCTCCATAAAGAGGACCTGTCACCCCCTATTACTGTCACATGGGATGTTTACATTCATTTATAGACCCCAGATCTCTCCATAAAGAGGACCTGTCACCGTCTATTACTGTCACATGGGATGTTTACATTCATTATAGACCCCAGATCTCTCCATAAAGAGCACCTGTCACCGCCTATTACTGTCACATGGGATGTTTACATTCATTATAGACCCCAGATCTCTCCATAAAGAGGACCTGTCACCTCCTATTACTGTCACATGGGATGTTTACATTCATTATAGACACCAGATCTCTCCATTAGGAGGACCTGTCACCCCCTATTACTGTCACATGGGATGTTTACATTCATTTATAGACCCCAGATCTCTCCATAAAGAGGACCTGTCACCTCCTATTACTGTCACATGGGATGTTTACATTCATTATAGACACCAGATCTCTCCATAAAGAGGACCTGTCACCTCCTATTACTGTCACATGGGTTGTTTACATTCATTATAGACCCCAGATCTCTCCATATAGAGGACCTGTCACCTCCTATTACTGTCACATGGGATGTTTACATTCATTATAGACCCCAGATCTCTCCATAAAGAGGACCTGTCACCATCTATGTTGTGACCATTCATCATGCTAAAAATGTGTTGTTCCTTAAGTAAGAGTTTGGCTCCCTCTAGTGTCCTTTTAATGCTAATACTGTTAAGACTTTTCTTTTAATTCTTGAGAAACAGCACTGCAAAGCATTAGGGGAGATGTAGTTTAATAAGGAAGTGACTCATGTGATTAACTCAGTCTGGGAACTACTGACCCACAATGCCCAGTTCACCTACCCACAATGCCAAGTCACAGAACAGCCTGCTGGGTAAGGAGATAAAAGGGACAGGTGTGGCATGTTTCCAGCCTCTTGGGATGCCATTTATCCCCTGCTTGCAGTGAGGTCTGTGAGTGTGTCCTACAGACTACGGCCTGTAAGGCGTGGAGTGGAATCGCTTTGACCTCTGAGGAGTTCCGAGGCACAGTCAGCTGGATCAGGGTGTAGATGGACTGGAAGACCCAAGAGTCATAGAGGTTTCCTGCATTACAGTCACCAGCCATCAGAAGGAGCGGTGCGGTGTGAGGGCGCCAGCTTGGATCGGACTGAGATCTCAGGAAAGGAGCCTTGCAAGTATCTGGGCCTGTTGTGGTGAGTGGGCACTTGCCCAGATCAATATAGTGTACTGTTGACTAAGTGTGTCAGCTATTGACTGCTGGTAAGACCTGTAGTCCCACAGAGGTATCTCACTTATTCACAGGCCGCATGCAGTGGAACTTTGACATTTGTTTCTCTATGCTATCAAGTCCATGCAGAATTACACTCACTGCTAAGAAGGAAGTGTTATAAGGGCCTTATAATTGCAAGTACACAATTATCGGCACCTCCTTATTCCACAGTTTGTTCTGTACTTGATTTCCCATTTGGATTTACAAATACTGCAGTCTAATACCATTAAGCTAGCGAAGATTCTGAAGACAAGGAACTTCTATCACCATTTACTCTACATCTGGAACTTAGCATTACCACCTAGAGGGAGCCCTTGAGTACAGGACATGAATATATTGTATTTTACTGTTGCATGTTCCTAACATTGTGCTGCAATATTGGTATGTGTGTGTTTTCAGAGGTTTCAGTGGGAAGGCACTCAGTATGACTGTTGTTTAGTATTGAGTGTTTGTCCCACTGTGCACCTGTTTGCATATGCTATCTATGGTAATCCTTGAATACAGTTTCACATTTACAATGACTGTTATATTGCCATTTACTGCCTCTGAGTTATAACACTGTTTATTGTGTTAAACTTTTACCTCAGTGAACTTTCATATGGTTAATCGATACCTTGTGTGAGTATATATATATATCTTTATTGCAGCTGATGCAGTGACGGGTACCAAGGTTACGGTAAATATACTGTATAGTGTATCTTTGCTGTGTTTCTCTATACTGTTGGGTCTTACATAGGGATGAGCCAAACACCCCGCAGGTTCAGTTCCCAGCAGAACATGCGAACAGGCAAAAAATTTGTTTGAACACGTGAACACCGTTAAAGTCTATGGGACACGAACATGAATAATCAAAACTGCTCATTTTAAAGGCTTATATGCAAGATATTGGCATAAAAAGTGTTTGGGGACCCGGGTCCTGCCCCAGGGGACATGGATCAATGCAAAAAAATGTTTGAAAAATTGACGTTTTTTCGGGAGCAGTGATTTTAATAATGCTTAAAGTGAAATATTCCTTTAAATTATTTAGTACCTAGGGGGTGTCTATAGTATGCCTGTAAAGTGGCGCATGTTTCCTGTGTTTAGAACAGTCCAAGAGCAAAATGACATTTCTAAAGGAAAAACAGTCATTTAAAACTACTCGCGGCTATTAATGAATTGTCGGGTCTCGGCAATACACATAAAAGTCATTGAATAAAACGGCATGGGATTCCCCCACAGTCAATTACCAGGCCCTTTGGGTCTGGTATAAATATTAAGGGGAACCCCGCGCCAATTTTTTTTTTTTAAATGGCGTGGGGTCCCCCTTAAAATCCATACCAGACCCTTCAGGTCTGGTATGGATTTTAAGGGGAACCCCGCGCCAAAATTAAAAAAAAAATGGCATGGGGTCCCCCCCAAAAATTTTTTTTAAATGGTAGGGTTACATTTGTACCCCATTACCAATTCACACAGGCTGGGCCGAGATCTGGGAGTCCCCTTGTTAAAGGAGGCTTCCAGATTCCGATAAGCCCCCCGCCCGTATACCCCCACAACCACCGGGCAAGGGTTGTGGGGATGAGGCCCTTGTCCCCATCAACATGGGGATATCCTCCCCATGTTGAGGGCACGTGGCCTGGTACAGTTCAGGAGGGGGGGCGCTCTCTCGTCCTCCCTCTTTTCCTGCAGTCTGCCAGGTTGCGTGCTCGGATAAGGGTCTGGTATGGATTTTTGGGGGGACCCCATGTCATTTTTAAAAAAATTTTGGCTCACAGACTCCTCTAAATGTCCCCCAAAATACATAGCAGACCCTTAGAAGGTCCGGCAATGAATTGTCATTTGCTGGCAATTTTAACACTTTTTTCCTTTGTAAATATCAGTGCTGCTGCAGCACTTTCTGTTCATCATAGAGATGTCCTCCTTCCCAGCCAGGATTAGGATACCCCCCAGGCATGTTATTTAACCACTTGCCTACTGGGCACTTTTACCCCTCCTTGCCCAGGCCAATTTTCATCTTTCAGCGCTGTCACACTTTGAATGACAATTGCACGGTCATACAACACTGTACACATTTGACATTTTATCACACAAATAGAGCTTTATGGTGGAACCACAGGGACATATATGCTACTGCAGGACATCAGCTTTAGAGACAGGTGCTGGCTTGTGTAGACAGTCCATGTCCCTGGGTACTGAGTTCACTGCAAAACTTATTTTTTTGGTCCCTGAATGCTCCCTATGGTCACCTATAGCTCTCGGTTTCCCTGACGCTGGCAGACACTTTTTGACCCATATAGTGGTTTGATCATAGTACACAATATTTCAAGAGACTTGGAAGGCTTGTACCTCTAATGGACAGCATCCCCTGAAGAAGCCCGGAATATGGGCAAAACATGTTGGGAACTGCATTTTAAAGTGCTGTATTCATAAATCTGTATTGAAGCGTACTTGCCATAATTGTGTTTTAACAATTTTCTATTCTGTCTTTAAATAAAACTTTTTATACTATACCTTGAGATCACTATACCTTATTTTGAACCTTAAAAAATCCCATAAAATTCCTCTATATCTATCCAATGACAAGGAGGCATTGATGAGGAGGCACTAATGAGGCTGCACTGATGGGTGGTACTGATGGGCACTAATAGGTGGCACTATAGAGGAGGCACTGATGGGCACTGATGGGGAGGCACTGATGGGCAGTGATGAGGAGGCACTGATGGGCACTAAGGAGGAGGCACTGATGAGGCTGCACGGATAGGTGGTACTGATGGGCACTAATAGGTGGCACTGATGAGAAGACACTGATAGGTGGCACTGATGGGCAATGATGAAGAGGCACTGATGGGCACTGATGAGGCTGCACTGATGGGCAATGATGAGGAGGCACTGATGGGCAGTGATGAGGAGGCACTGATGGGCACTAAGGAGGAGGCACTGATGAGGCTGCACTGATAGGTGGTACTGATGGGCACTAATAGGTGGCACTGATGAGAAGACACTGATAGGTGGCACTGATGGGCAATGATGAGGAGGCACTGATGGGCACTGAGGAGGAGGCACTGATGAGGCTGCACTGATAGATGGTACTGATGGGAACTAATAGGTGGCACTGATGAGAAGACACTGATAGGTGGCACTTATGGGCAATGATGAAGAGGCACTGATGGGCACTGATGAGGCTGCACTGATGGGCACTGATGAGGCTGCACTGATGGGCAATGATGAGGAGGCACTGATGGGCACTGAGGAGGAGGCACTGATGAGGCTGCACTGATAGATGGTACTGATGGGAGCTAATAGGTGGCACTGATGAGAAGACACTGATAGGTGGCACTGATGGGCAATGATGAGGAGGCACTGATGGGCACTGAGGAGGAGGCACTGATGAGGCTGCACTGATAGATGGTACTGATGGGAACTAATAGGTGGCACTGATGAGAAGACACTGATAGGTGGCACTGATGGGCAATGATGAAGAGGCACTGATGGGCACTGATGAGGCTGCACTTATGGGCAATGATGAGGAGGCACTGATGGGCACTGAAGAGGAGGCACTGATAAGGCTGCACTGATAGATGGTACTGATGGGAACTAATAGGTGGCACTGATGAGAAGACACTGATAGGTGGCACTGATGGGCAATGATGAAGAGGCACTGATGGGCACTGATGAGGCTGCACTGATGGGCAATGATGAGGAGGCACTGATGGGCACTGAGGAGGAGGCACTGATGAGACTGCACTGCTAGGTGGTACTGATGGGCACAAATAGGTGGCACTGATGAGGAGGCACTGATGAGGCTTCACTTATAGGTGGTACTGATGGGCACTAATAGGTGGCACTGATGAGAAGACACTGATAGGTGGCACTGATGGGCAACGATGAAGAGGCACTGATGGGCACTGGGGAGGAGGCACTGAGAAGGAGGCACTGATGAGGCTGCACTGATAGGTGGTACTGATGGACACTAATAGGTGGCACAGATGAGGAGGCACTGATGGGCAAAGATAAAGATGCACCCATGGGCACTGATGAGGCTGCACTGATGGGCAATGATGAGGGGGCCCTGATGGGCAATGATGAGGGGGCACTGATGGGGAGGCAATGAAGAGGCTGCACTGATAGGTGGTACTGATGGGCACTGTTGGGGCTGCACTGATAATCAGGTCACTGATGATCACTGCTCTGTTTATCAGTGTAGATGTCCCCTTTAACACTTTCCGGTTACTGGCTCTCCTCTCCTCATGCTGTGACAGCGGGTGAGGAAAGGAATGCCGATAACCAACAAGTGTGTTTTCATTACAAGGAATTGGACATTTTTATTGTTTCACTTTAAGAATTAAAAAATCACTACTCCTGGATAAATGGAATTTTTCATTTTTATTTTCATTGGTACTGTACATGTACCCCTGTCAGGCTATTTTTTTTTTACACCATCTTTCCAATAAGCCCTGACATTTTTGGTTTGAGAGGTTTGGCTCCCATTGATTTCCTTCGGGTTCTGCATCCAAACTGCTATGAACTTTGCCGAACAACGTTTGAATCAAACCCAGGGCAGTTCGGCTCATCGCTAATCATTTCATCACTTATGTTTACTTTCAATCAAGTTGCATCGAATGACCATAAAATGTGGTTACCTGGAACGGATCTCCTTGACTGAAGTCAAAAGACAAAATCAGATCTACTTTGCGATGAGGAGGCAACACTAACGGGTACGGAGTATTATTTTCCAAACCGGCGTCCACCAGACTGATGTGCTTTTTATGAAAGAGGTCGCAGTTTTCCGGAATTTTATCTAGGAAATAAATCAATGAAAATAATTATAGCGCACAAAGTAAAGTCAAAATTATTTAACCACTTGACCCCCAGAATATTTTACCCCCTTCATGACCAGGCCATTTTTTTGCCATTCAGCACTGCTCTACTTAAACTGCCAAACTCGTCCATACAACACTGTACCCAAATTAAATGTATATTATTTCTTTTCACACAAATAGAGCTTTCTTTTGGTGTTATTTGATCACCACTGGGGCTTTTACTTTTTGCTATATAAATAAAAAAAGACCAAAAAATAAAAATATTTTCTACATGCAGTTATCAAACATATCCAATAAAATCAAATGTATTCATGCATCATCATATGACTGGTACAGTGTTGATCGGGGACACTGACGGGTGACAATATCTAAAATAAATAAATAAATAAATACATTTTTATTCTTTTTTTTTTGCATTTTTTTTCAACCTTTTGTTTTTTATTTTTTTTTACATATTGTCATCAGAGTATTTCAGTGTCATCATAGTGACATTGCACCACTCTGAGGGATGATTTTTTATTTTTTTTTCTTTATTGCTGTGACTTCTTATAACAATGATGATCACTGTTCTATGCAATGGTTGTAACTCTCAATAATGGCCTTCATCCATGACAGCTTGCTTACTATTGTGATGCTGTAATTGGCTACAGCTAATCACACGGCACAGGGTGCTGTGATCCAGTCCAGGTACCATGTGATAGCTGTGGGCCAATCACAGCATCACAATAATAATCAAGCTGTCATGAATGGAAGCCATTCATGACAGTTTTGCTTACATTTAATCGCTATGATTGGTCATAGAGATCATATGATACCCCCAGCCATTCACTGCAGCTGAGTACTAGGAACTGTGATCTTCTGTGTCCAGTGGACACAGCGGTCAAGGGATTGAACTGCTGTGTCCCCCAGGGGTCCATGTACGTCACAATGCCTGGGGGAGCAAAATGTACCATAAATGTACTGCTGGCGGTTGGCAATTGTTTAAAGTCTCCCCCACGTCCAATCACTGACCAAATATTGCCGCCTTAACCTCCGCAACATCTCCAAAATTCACCCCTTTCTAACCAATGACACAACAAAGCTCTTAATTCACTCGCTGGTCATCTCTCGCCTCAACTACTGCAACTCCCTCCTCATTGGCTTACCTCTACATAGTCTATCCCCCCTTCAGTCCATCATGAATGCTGCCGCCCGACTCATCCACCTTACCAATCGATCTCTGTCAATCCCTCCACTGGCTTCCGCTCACCCAACAAATTAAATTCAAAATACTAACAACTACCTACAAAGCCATCCACAACTCTGCCTCCAGCTACATCACTGGCCTAGTTTCAAAATACCAACCTAATCGTTCTTTTCGTTCTTCTCAAGACCTCCTGCTCGCTAGCTCTCTCATCACCTCTTCCCTTGCTCGTCTCCAGGACTTTTCCAGAGCCTCTCCATGCCTATGAAACTCCTTACCCCAACCTGTTCATCTATCTCCCACTCTATTGGCTTTTAGACGATCCCTGAAAACCCTTCTCTTCAGAGAAGCCTACCCTACCCACACCTAACAACAGTGTTTTCATTTTGTCCATCTGATCATCCCCCACAGCTACTACCCTTTGTCCCACTTGACCCTCCCTCCTAGATTGTAAGCTCTAATGGGCAGGGCCCTCTGATCCCCCCTGTAGTGAATTGTATTGTAACTGTATTGTCTTCCCTGATGTTGTAAAGCACTGCGCAAACTGTTGGCGCCATATAAATCCTGAATCATAATAATAAAGTGGAAAATAAAAAAATGTCCAATTCCTGTAAATAACATGTCTGGGGGTGTTCTAATCCTGTCTGTGAATGGGGCAGCTCTGTGGTGTACAGACAGTTCTGCAGCAGCTCTGACATTTAAGAAGAAAAGATCTTACAATCTGAGGACCCGTTATCATAAACAAGGGCCATGTTTGCGAGGAGCCAACTACCCTACCAGTACGTTTTTAGAGTGTGCAAGGAAACCTGAGCACATGAAGGAAACCCACAAGGAGAGCATGTAAACTCCATGCAGGTTGTGCCATGGTTGGAAATTAATCCAACAACTCCATTGCTGCCAGGCAGGAGTGCTAACCACCTAGCCACCATGCAGCCTTCTGACCTTACTGCAGTTGGAGACTGGAAGGTCGAGGGAGGAGGGTCAATACACCATCTAGAATTATGAATAATATCTGGTGATAAATAAGCAGTTTCTGATTTGTAGAACGTTTCTTTGTTACAATGTCAAACATATGCTCACGTTTGCATCGGTAGAGGAAATTGTTTGTCGTTCCCCATTTCCACTGTGCAAGACAAGATACAATGTTCTTCATCACTTTAGCATTTTTATAGACATCTAGGGAAAACAAAAACATTTTCTTGAAATAACCTGTGACTGTTGTCAGACAAGACTAAATGTTTGCGATATTAACGTTGTGCAAAACAGCGCACGTGATCCTTGTGTATTGCTATCTCACAGTATTGATGCTGATCTAAATGATCTGCGCAGGTGGCTTCTACACCCCAGGGGATCTTCCCAGTCTCCTTGGTTTGTAGTGTAATGTAACAAAAATGGTAATTGAAGCACCACACCACAGCTAAGAGGTCCAAGTATGACTTTATTCCAATAAAAGTCAGGGGGACAATCCAAAGAGTACACTATGTAGTTTGGTGGCCTAACCCCCCCCCCCCCTTCATTAGGGCTGTAAGAGTCAGTATAGGAAAAAGACCTGTGTGTTCTGGTGAATCATTGACTTATAAATCATTCTTTCTAGAAGGAGAACAGTTGAGGGTGTCAATTGTAGAGAAGGATCTGGGTGTTCTGGTAGATCATAGACGTATTAATTATACATTCGAGGAGGAGAAAAGCTGAGGAGTCAATGGTGGAGAAGGATCTGGGTGTACTTGTAGATCATAAACTTAATAATCATACATTCTAGAAGGAGAACAGCTGGGGTTATCAATGGCGGAAAAGGATCTGGCCATTCTGGTAGATCATAGACCTAATAATCATACATTCTGGAAGGAGAACAGCTGGGGATGTCAATGGTAGAGAAGAATCTAGGTGTGCTGGTAAATCATATATTTAATAATCATACATTTTAGAAGGAGAACAGCTGGGTGAGTTAATGGTGAAGATGTATCTGGATTTTCTTGTAGCTCATAGACGTATTAATCATACATTTTTAGAAGGAGAACAGCTGAAAGTGTCAATGGTGGAGAAGATTCTGGGTGTTCTGGTAGATCATATACCTAATATGCATACATTCTAGGAGGAGAACAGCTGGGCAAGTCAATGATTGAGAAGGATCTGGGTGTTCTCACGGATCATAGTGTCAGTGAACCAACAGCAGGAGAAGGGCTCTAGGAACCAGTGTCTCCACCAGCACTTATGGCAGGAGTAAGACTTTAGGACCCAGCATCTCTACCAGCACTTATGGCAGGAGAAAGACTCCTGTTTGCATCCTGTGTTCAATCTCGGTTATCCACCTGACCACATCTGCTCTAAAATCCCCCTGGCTTTTGACCTCGGCTATCCACCTGACCACGTCTGCTCTGCTACCCACCCGCCTCATGACCTAGGCTTCCTTCTGACCACGCTCAAGTCTCAGCATTATCCGAATCCTGCAACACCTTACTGGCGCCACCTGTCTGCTGATTCTACGCCAGCACACCAGCTGTACTCTGGAACCTCCTGCACACAGTCAAGCAGACGACCTGTGCTACATTGGGCCTGACCTCTCCTGTTTCCAACCTCAGGGGGGGTTCCAGAGTACAACTGTACAACTGATGTGCTGGCGTAGAATCAGCAGACAGGTGGCGCCCGTGAGGTGTTACAGAATTTGTATAATGCTAATACTGGAGAGTGGTCAGCAGGAAACCTAGGTCAAAAGACAGGTGGATTTCAGAGCACACGTGGTCAGATGGATAGCCGAGATCGAACACAGGAAGCAAACAGAAGACAGGTCAAAGACAAGCTGGGTCGGTAACAGGAGACACAGGAACAGGAATATCACGGTGATAACTCACTGGAGGAGCCGAAGATCAACCAGCAACTGCAGTTACTAGCAGACTTCCTTATATAGGCCCATGTGACATGCTGGTACAAAGTTTGGGTCCTAAAGTACTTCTCCTGCCATAAGTGCTGGTAGAGACGCTGGGTCCTAGAGCCCTTCTCCTGCTGTTGGTTCCGTGACACATAGGGGTTGATTTACTAAAGGCATTTTTTTTATTGTGCACTTTGCAAAGTGCAGTTGCTCCAGAGCTTAGTAAACGAGCAAAAGCTCCACTGACTTCCATCATCCAATCATGTGCAAGCAAAAATGCTGTTTTTTTATTTTCCTTGCACGTGATTGGGTACTCTTTGCAAAGTGAAGCTTTACCTCATTTACCAAGCTCTGGAGCAACTGCACTTGCAGAAGGCAACTGCACTTTGCAAAGTGCACAGTCTATTTGCTTTTAGTAAATCAACCCCATAGACTTTTTAATCATACATTTTAGAAAGAGAGCATCTGGGGAGTCAGTGGTGGAGAAGAATCTGGGTGTTCTGGTAGCTCCTCCTACATTTTAAGAGGAGAACAAGGTATGCGTTATTTCTAGATAGAACAAGATAATACCAGCATCACCCCATCCTATAAATTGTAGCCCCTGCCTTACATACCTTGAATAGCTTCAGACCAGGATTTACCAATTAGTCCTATGATGAAGTAAAACAAGATGTTATCAATATCATCCCAAACATGACATGTACAGAAGAATATCGGACATTTTTTTGCAGACCTCTTTTTTCTGATTGAATGGACATGAAAGATAATGTCACGTTATATACTGCTACATTGTAACCTGTAATGTTGGAAGATGTCACCCATGTTTAGTAGATGGTGTGCCAGTCATAATGATTACAATACTAAAAGCTTCATAAAATATGGTGGCATTTGAGACTCTTGTGCCTCATCAGAAGATTTATTTAACATGATGGAAAAAATGATACATTGTATAAACAATGAGCTGAAATCTGTATATGGAATGTAGCTGTGATGACAGATCATGTCTCCAAATATAATGGTTATATCCAGTGCATGTCTTCTTTTTAAAATCCGATTTAAATGATCACTCTACCTGTGAATGTACATATCTCTGTCAGCATATTTGTCTGTCAGGTTCCTGTAATCACTGAGCTCTATCTGAAGGGGGCCCTCTGCCTTTGTTTTTCAGTGATCACAAACAGGGCCGTCAATGGGGGTGGGGGGTGGACCCGGCCTTCCTGTACTGAGACCCCAACATTTCAGCATAGAGCCCCATGGCAGAGAGGGGACTCTTAAAATATGTGTCTTAAGGGCTGTGGTATCCAGCAATTAAATAAAAGTTCCCTGGGCCCCGTCAGTTCAGAAACAGGGGCCAAGGACAGGGAATGGACTACTTAGTAATTCTAGTGAGGAGGCGAGTGAGGAGATTTATTTTTTCTAATCTTCGACTGTTTAATATCAGTTGATATACAGTACCATCAAAGTCCAAACATAGCCTCTCCTCTTTATTCATATGATCCTCAGATTTAGACACGCAGCTTCTAGTTGACCGTTATCAGTGGGGGATTTTGGGTCTTTTTAGTCCACCATGGCCTGTATGGTTGTTGTTCCATAATCCCTCCTCAACAGAAGCCATGATCTCCATACACTGCACTGATGAAGGTTAAACAGCCTGAAACCCTGAGACAGTTGTATGGAGTTTGAAATAAATATCTACTTTACATAATATTAGGATATATCTGGACTATGAACAAGCACTACATAAATGGACAAGCAAGACAAAAACAGTTTAACTATAAATGGCACAGAGAAACATAAAAACATCAGATACCAAATAATACCTCAAAGGAGGAATAAGGTAATTATGTTCGATGTCTGATCAATGTTTATAAACAATGTTACTTTGTATCTCTCTATCTCCTGTCTGATCAATGTTTATAAACAATGTTACTTTGTATCTCTCTATCTCCTGTCTGATCAATGTTTATAAACAATGTTACTTTGTATCTCTCTATCTCCCATCTGATCAATATCTATAAACAATGTTACTTTGTATCTCTCTATCTCCTGTCTGATCAATGTCTATAAACAATGTTACTTTGTATCTCTCGATCTCCTGTCTGATCAATGTCTATAAACAATGTTACTTTGTATCTCTCTATCTCCTGTCTGATCGATGTTTATAAACAATGTTACTTTGTATCTCTCTATCTCCTGTCTGATCAATATTTATAAACAATGTTACTTTGTATCTCTCTATCTCCTGTCTGATCGATGTTTATAAACAATGTTACTTTGTATCTCTCTATCTCCTGTCTGATCAATGTCTATAAACAATGTTACTTTGTATCTCTCTATCTCCCGTCTGATCAATGTCTACAAACAATGTTACTTTGTATCTCTCTATCTCCTGTCTGATCAATGTCTATAAACAATGTTACTTTGTATCTCTCTATCTCCTGTCTGATCAATATTTATAAACAATGTTACTTTTTATCTCTCTATCTCCTGTCTGATCGATGTTTATAAACAATGTTACTTTGTATCTCTCTATCTCCTGTCTGATCAATGTCTATAAACAATGTTACTTTGTATCTCTCTATCTCCTGTCTGATCAATGTCTATAAACAATGTTACTTTGTATCTCTCTATCTCCTGTCTGATCAACGTCTATAAACAATGTTACTTTGTATCTCTCTATCTCCTGTCTGATCAATATTTATAAACAATGTTACTTTGTATCTCTCTATCTCCTGTCTGATCAATGTTATAATCGCTTAAAAATAACCAAAACAACGGCCTGCTATGTGCTAAGAAATAACGGTGTGAAGATCATCTTATACTAAATGATGAAATAACTTTAGCTGCATAAACCTGTGCATACCAAAACATCGAAATCTGGTCTGGCGGTGAAGGTTCTAACTATTCCAGGACTTGAATGGGTTAATACCCCATTAATCTATCACAAGAGTTGATTTGGCGTTGCGGTATTTATTGGTGATCTATCATTACATTCCATCCCCCATATCACTGTCCTGGGTCAGCACTGTGCTGAGATCTCTGTGATAATAAGCCGTGATCGATCTACACACCTCCATTCACACAAATGATCGCATTTTTTTATTTCCATTCACCGAGTCATCATCAGCACTACTTACCTGATTGCAGCATAAACTGTGTTTCTTCTGGTGTTTGTGGCACTGCATAAAGTGAAACACACAGAAAACATGTAGAGAATGAGTGACTCCGCCTCCACTGATATGTATTTCACATTTCACAATACATCTCTCTCTCTGTCTGTCTCTCTCTCTCTCTCTCTCTCTCTCTCTCTCTCTCTCTCTCTCTCTCCATATATATATATCATACATTCTAATATATATATATATATATATATATATATATATATATATATATATTGCCATTTAATGCATTGATTAAAGAATATAATCAAGGGACACCTAAAAATAATTAAAAAAATTCCTCATCAGTGCTGAGAAATAACGGTGGGAAAATTGTGTTTGTATACTAGATGGTTAAACTGGTGCATGGCAAAATGTGGTCTGGTGGTGAAGGTTCTAATTATTCCAGGACCTGAATGGGTTAATACCCTTTTTAATACATCCTGGAGTTGATTTGGTTTGCAGTATCTGCTTGCCATTTATTGGTGCTCTGGCGTTACATTCCATCCACCTCTTGGCAGGGGCATAACTAGAACCTTCAGGGCTCAAGTGCATAAAAAAAAATAAAGGGCCCCCATGACTTCCGGGGCCCTTTCCTTTTGGTCCTGAAGTCCTTTCCTTCAGTCCCCGGGCCCCTTCCATTGGTCTCAGGGCTCTTTCCATCAGTCCTGGGGGCCCTTTGCCTTTGTTTTTCAGTGATCACAAACAGGGCTGTCAATGGGGGTGGGGGGTGGACCCGGCCTTCCTGTACTGAGACCCCAACGTTTCAGCATAGGGCCCCATGGCAGAGAGGGGACTCTTAAAATATGTGTCTTAAGGGCTGTGGTATCCAGCAATTAATTAAAAGTTCCCTGGGCCCCGTCAGTTCAGCAACAGGGGCCAAGGACAGGGAATGGACTACTTAGTAATTCTAGTGAGGAGGCGAGTGAGGAGATTTATTTTTTTCTAATCTTCGACTGTTTAATATCAGTTGATATACAGTACCATCAAAGTCCAAACATAGCCTCTCCTCTTTATTTATATGATCCTCAGATTTAGACACGCAGCTTCTAGTTGACCGTTATCAGTGGGGGATTTTGGGTCTTTTTAGTCCACCATGGCCTGTATGGTTGTTGTTCCATAATCCCTCCTCAACAGAAGCCATGATCTCCATACACTGCACTGATGAAGGTTAAACAGCCTGAAACCCTGAGACAGTTGTATGGAGTTTGAAATAAATATGTACTTTACATAATATTAGGATATATCTGGACTATGAACAAGCACTACATAAATGGACAAGCAAGACAAAAACAGTTTAACTATAAATGGCACAGAGAAACATAAAAACATCAGATACCAAATAATACCTCAAAGGAGGAATAAGGTAATTATGTTCGATGTCTGATCAATGTTTATAAACAATGTTACTTTGTATCTCTCTATCTCATGTCTGATCAATGTTTATAAACAATGTTACTTTGTATCTCTCTATCTCCTGTCTGATCAATGTTTATAAACAATGTTACTTTGTATCTCTCTATCTCTCATCTGATCAATGTTTATAAACAATGTTACTTTGTATCTCTCTATCTCCCATGTCTGATCAATGTTTATAAACAATGTTACTTTGTATCTCTCTATCTCCCATCTGATCAATATCTATAAACAATGTTACTTTGTATTTCTCTATCTCCTGTCTGATCAATATTTATAAACAATGTTACTTTGTATCTCTCTATCTCCCGTCTGATCAATGTCTACAAACAATGTTACTTTGTATCTCTCTATCTCCTGTCTGATCAATGTCTACAAACAATGTTACTTTGTATCTCTCTATCTCCTGTCTGATCAATGTTTATAAACAATGTTACTTTGTATCTCTCTATCTCCTGTCTAATCAACGTCTATAAACAATGTTACTTTGTATCTCTCTATCTCCTGTCTAATCAACGTCTATAAACAATGTTACTTTGTATCTCTCTATCTCCTGTCTGATCAATATTTATAAACAATGTTACTTTGTATCTCTCTATCTCCTGTCTGATCAATGTCTATAAACAATGTTACTTTGTATCTCTCTATCTCCTGTCTGATCAATGTCTATAAACAATGTTACTTTGTATCTCTCTATCTCCTGTCTGATCAATGTTATAATCGCTTAAAAATAACCAAAACAACGGCCTGCTATGTGCTAAGAAATAACGGTGTGAAGATCATCTTATACTAAATGATGAAATAACTTTAGCTGCATAAACCTGTGCATACCAAAACATCGAAATCTGGTCTGGCGGTGAAGGTTCTAACTATTCCAGGACTTGAATGGGTTAATACCCCATTCATCTATCACAAGAGTTGATTTGGCGTTGCAGTATTTATTGGTGATCTATCATTACATTCCATCCCCCATATCACTGTCCTGGGTCAGCACTGTGCTGAGATCTCTGTGATAATGAGCCGTGATCGATCTACACACCTCCATTCACACAAATGATCGCATTATTTTATTTCCATTCACCGAGTCATCATCAGCACTACTTACCTGATTGCAGCATAAACTGTGTTTCTTCTGGCATTTGTGGCACTGCATAAAGTGAAACACACAGAGAACATGTAGAGAATGAGTGACTCCGCCTCCACTGATATGTATTTCACATTTCACAATACATCTCTCTCTCTCTCTCTCTCTCTCTCTCTCTCTCTCTCTCTCTCTCTCTCTCTCTCTCTCTCTATATATATATATATATATATACATATATATATATCATACATTCTAATATATATATTTTGCCATTTAAGGCATTGATTAAAGAATATAATCAAGGGACACCTAAAAATAATAAAAAAAAATCCTCATCAGTGCTGAGAAATAACGGTGGGAAAATTGTGTTTGTATACTAGATGGTTAAACTGGTGCATGGCAAAATGTGGTCTGGTGGTGAAGGTTCTAATTATTCCAGGACCTGAATGGGTTATTACCCTTTTTAATACATCCTGGAGTTGATTTGGTTTGCAGTATCTGCTTGCCATTTATTGGTGCTCTGGCGTTACATTCCATCCACCTCTTGGCAGGGGCATAACTAGAACCTTCAGGGCTCAAGTGCATAAAAAAAAATAAAGGGCCCCCATGACTTCCGGGGCCCTTTCCTTTTGGTCCTGAAGTCCTTTCCTTCAGTCCCCGGGCCCCTTCCATTGGTCTCAGGGCTCTTTCCAGCGGTCCTGGGGGCCCTTTGCTCCAAGCCCATGGCTTTTCCCTCTTGGCTTGGGCCATTCCCACTGTTCCTGGGGCCCTTCACTATGTTGAGGGGCTATTTATAAGCCCTAGTTCACACTGATGCGACTCATTATGTGACTTTTAGCACATAAAGTGGCATGGCAGGTCAAAACACATTAATTTCATTGGGTGTTGTCTTAGTCAATGTGACTCAAGTCACAGTGACATAAAAAAAAATCCTGCACTGCTTTTCTGTGACTTTGGTGCAATTTGAGTGCCATAGACTGCAATGTTAAATCACAAAAGTCACAAGGAAGTCCCAAAGAAGCTGCAAGCAAGACGCAAGAAAGTCCATAGGTTGGACTTGATGGACTTTTTTCAACCTCGCCCACTATGTAACAATATGTAACTATGTAACGTGGAAATCACATGCAAGTCACACTTTGGGATCGCATCAGTATGAACCCTTTTACATCTTCTACAGCAGGCTTCCTTCCTCTTGTCTTGCCACTCCCCCATTGGCAGAACACCAGAGTCTGACGTAAGTATGACCTGTGAGACCTTGGTAGTTCCACCACTGCCTCCTAGATAAACTATTATTTGACCTTATAAGTAGGGTTGCACCGATACCACATTTTTAAGATCGAGTACAAGTACCGATACTTTTTTTTTCAAGTACTCACCGATACCGATTACCGATATTTTTTTTTACTGTCATGTGACAGTGGCACTAACATGCAGCACTGATGACGTGTGGACTGTGTCAGTCGTTTTTTTAATGTATTATTTAAATGCATTTTGTACAATTTTTTTTTTGTTATTTTTTTTACAATGCTTTCTTTTTTGGAGTGGATGGTGCCAGTGTGTTTTTTATTTTATTTTTAAAATTATTTTTACAATTTAGCCTTTTAAATATTTATTACAATTCTTTATTTTTATTTTTTTTTATCAGCGCAGTTAGGGGGTGGCTGTGGTGAGATATCAGGTGTCTTGACAGACCCCAGAGATCTCCATTTTGAGACAGAGAAAGGGACTAAGGACAGAGATTCCCCAGTCCATTTCCCTGCAGCCTCAGCTGCACTGAAGATGAATGTAGAGGAGACAGAGGCTCCTCTCCATTCATAAACTGAAGCATCATAAACACAGTTTACAATGCTCAGTTATGAATGGACGGAGTCACTGCCTCTGTTCATTCGGGAAAAGGAAGGAGCTGGTAAATTGCATATTTACCGTCTCCTTCCTCCGTTCTCCATCCTCACAGATCGAGGACAGAGGGGGCGGAGGAGCATGGAAGGGGACAGGAGAACGGAGGGGGACAGGAGAATGGAGGAGGACATGGAGGGGGACCCGAGGAGCACAGAGATCTGGAGCACAAAGGAGGACACAGGGGACAGTTAGGGATGATCAGTGCGGCGGTGGGGAATTCAGCGATCTACCTGTATAGATTCCAATAAAGCAGCTGAAAGCCATGGGGAGGGAGAGGAGGAGAAGTGGCTGTCAGCTGCTTTATTGAAAACTATACGGGGAGATCGGTGATTGTAACTCCCCACCGCCGCACCGATCACCCCTGACTGCCCAGGTATCGGATCAAGCATCAGAGCATTTGCCCGAGCACAAGTACTCAGGCAAATGCTCAGTATCGAATAATAAAAGTGATCCGTGCAGACTTCTAACACAATAATATTGAGGTGAAATAATCCAAATCATTGGTAAAAAAGTAAACACAGTAATCGAAATCCAAAATGAGTGTGTATACATCAAAAAAGTCCAAATAAAAGTGATAAATTAGTGACAATAATCATGAGTGTCCATAATCCTGGTGAATCTTCTAAATAGACAATTATGTTGTGAAATTGATGTTAATCTTCGTGGACAGATAGTCACGTAACGCTCCCAGAGCTCTTACCTCCAGATAGAGAACAATAAGCCTTAGATCGGTATCCTGAGATGGGATGGCCTGTATATCATCCGTGTTTCCAATCGATGTCCGTGTGGCTGGTTATGGACGTGATTCGCGATCTGCTGAGTAAACCTTCTCTCTGCTGACAGCTTGGTTAGCCCTGTGGTTCCGTTATCGACATTCAATCTACGCCATTAAAAGAAATAAAAGAAAACAGGCCTCCCATAGTGTAATATGTAAAGATAATGCAGTTTATTAGAAATGCCAAGTTTCCTCTTACATTTATAAAGATAAAAACAAGCTTATCTGTGTGTAACCGTGTGTCAAACACGCTCCTTACATCACTTTTGGTCTCTCAGACTTCCTGCCAATCCCTACGCATGTTACGTCACAACACGTGACTTCATCAGGGGAACCGGATTGGTTGTTGAGCCATTCAATTTATGTGTAGGAACAGGAAGTGAATTAACAGCCATTTTGTTTAAAAAGTGTCTTCACCATGGCAGCGGACATTTTTTTGGAAGGTGAAGGTGAATTGAAATCGGGAACATTTTGAAATAAAGTTGGGTGAATTTTTTCCTTGTGAGAATTGTCGTTCTCATGGTAGCAGCCATTTTGTAAGTAGGATTCTATATTAATGGCTATATTCTAAAAATGCATTAATAAAAATGCATGAATAGAATAACTTAAAGATTTTCATATTTAATTTTAAATGTATTCATTTATGTATATAAAAGAATAAGATGAATTTGAGGATAAAAATAGGGTTAAAATTGGAATAGGAATATATAGAGACCCCAGTACTCTGATGTTAGGTAAAATCATGGGACGTTTACTTGATCAGGCTGATTAAAGTGACCTCCTAAATGAGAAGATATTTTTTTGTTAAATAAAGGGAATATGGTTTCGGAAATGATGCAATGAGCATAGTAAAATTAAAAAGTCAAAAATTAGTCAGAAAACAATTCAAGTCAAATTCCACATTGAGGCCGTCAGGTACAAGAGTATGTAGAGTGTGTATCCATTTGAATTCTTTTTGACTGATGGACCTAACATTACAGTATGTGCCCCCCCTCCATGGTCTGTTGTATTTCTCTATGCCCCAAAATTGTAAATGTTCGGGGTCATTGTTGTGTACTTGGGCAAAGTGTCTTGATACATTGTGTTTTGGGAAACCTTTAATGATGTTTTGAACATGTTCCCTTATCCTAACCATTAGTGGCCTTTTTGTTCTCCCCACATATTGCACATTACAGCTACATTGTAAAATGTATACTACCCCCTCCGTGTGACAATTGAGAAAGTCCTTAATTGGATAGTTTTGTCCTGTTTTATTGGAGGTAAACTGCGTTTTATTTGTGGTTTCTTACACACATAGAAATATTTGCAAGGGGAAAAGCCTTTGCCATTAAAAAAGGAATAACCCTTAGTTTTAGGTGGTTCAATAATGTTTTTTACAACAAGGTCTCTTAAAGTTGGTGCTCTCTTATAGAGTATGTTTGGTTTTTCAGGAAGAATTTAATTGAGATGTCTGTCACTTTTTGATATGTGTCAGCGTCTTTTTATCAATTTTTCTATTTCTTTATGTTGAATGTTGTAGTTTAATGTTAGAAAAGGTGCTTCCGATAGTCCTTGATGATCGTCCTTGTTTTTATTTTTAGCATGGTAGTCCTATCCAAGTTTTTTTCCTTATCAATTTGATTTTGGATGAATTCTTCAGTGTAACCCTTGTCCTTGAATCTGTTACTTATAAACGTGGCTTGGGTTAGAAAATCTTCTTCAGTTGTGCAATTTCTCTTAATTCTTACCAATTGGCCCTTTGGAATATTAAAGAGCCATGGTTTAAAATGACAGCTGTTCATAGGGAGGTAGCTACTCACATCAGTGTTTTTGAAATGTGTCTTGGTAATTAGCTTCTTCCCTACGAAGGTGATATCCAGATCTAAGAAGTTGATTTGTTTGTTGCTGATGTTCCACGTAAGTTTGATGTGTTTATCGTTGTTCAGTTTTTCCAAAAAAATTTCCAGTGTTTCCTTGCTTCCATTCCATACGATGATAAGATCATCTATAAATCTTTTGTAAAGAGTTAATTCAGCTGGTGGGTTAGTGTAGATCATTGTGCCATAAAGGCATTTGCTACACTGGGTACAAACTTGGCACCCATAGCTATGCCTGTGATTTGCTTGTAATACGCTTGGTTGTGCCAAAAGTGATTATACTTGAGGCAGAACTCTAGGCATTTAATCAAATACTTTGTTTACAAATAAGAGAGCTGTGATTGTGTAACAGCCATTTTATTGACTCACAGGACTGATGGTGTTGTACAATGGAGTACAGAGAAGATACATCTGCTGTCACCAATAAGGATCTACCTTCTAATACTGGGGTGGTTTCTAGTAACTGGAGAACATGTTTGGTGTCCTTAAGATATGCTGTGGTTCATTGTACCACTGGCTGTATAAAGTTGTGCAGGTATTGTCCCATTCTTGAAGAAAGTGAATCGATAATAAGAGAAATTGCACAACTGAAGAAGATTTTCTAACCCAAGCCACATTTATAAAGAAATAGAAAAATTGATAAAAAGACACTGGCACACTAGCAAAAAGTGACAGACCTCTCAATTAAATTCTTCCTGAAAAACCGAACATACTCTATAAGAGAGCACCAACTTTAAGAAACATTATTGTAAAAAACATTATTGAACCACCTAAAACTAAGGGTTATTCCTTTTTTAATGTCAAAGGGTTTTTCCCTTGCAAATATTGCTTTGCGTTTAAACACTCTAAGAAACCACAAATAAAACGTACACAGTTTACCTCCATTAAAACAGGACAAAACTATCCGATTAAGGACTTTATCAGTTGTCACACAGAGGGGGTTACAATGTAGCTGTAATCTGCAATATGTGGAGAGAACAAAATGACCACTAATGGTTAGGATAAGGGAACATGTTCAAAACATCATTAAAGGTTTCCCAAAACACAATGTATCAAGACACTTTGCCCAAGTACACAACAATGACCCTGAACATTTACAATTTTGGGGCATAGAGAAATACAACAAACTGTGGAAGGGGGCACATAAAGTTAGGTCCATCAGTCAAAAAGAATCCAAATGGATACACACTCTACATACTCTTGTACCTGACGGCCTCAATGTGGAATTTGACTTGAATTGTTTTCTGAGTAATTTTTGACTTTTTATTGTACTATGCTCATTGCGTCATTTTCGGAACCATATTCCCTTTATTTAAAAAAAAAAAATTATCTTCTCATTTAGGAGGTCACCTTAATCAGCCTGATCAAGTAAATGTCCCATGATTTTATCTAACATGGGGTCTCTATATATTCCTATTCCTATTTTTAACCCTATTTTTATCCTCAAATTTATCTTATTCTTTTATATACATAAAGATTTTTATATTTAATTTTAAATGTATTCATTTAAGTTATTCTATTCATGCATTTTTATTAATGCATTTTTAGAATATAGCCATTAATATAGAATCCTACCTACAAAATGGCCGCTACCACGAGAACGACAATTCTCACAAGAAAAAAATTCACCCAACTTTATTTCAAAATGGTCCCGATTTCAATTCACCTTCACCTTCCAAAAAAATGGTCACCGCCATAGTGAAGACACTTTTTAAACAAAATGGCCGTTAATTCACTTCCTGTTCCTACATATAAATAGAATGGCTCAACAACCAATCCAGTTCCCCTGATGAAGTAACGTGTTGTGACGTAACGTGCGTCGGGATTGGCAGGAAGTCTGAGAGACCGAAAGTGATGTAAAGAGCATGTTTGACACACGGTTACACACAGATAAGCTTTCATCTTTTTAAATGTAAGAGGCAACTTGGCATTTCTAATAAACTGCATTATCTTTACATATTACATTATGGGATGCCTGTTTTCTTGTATTTCTATTAATGGCGAATATTGAACGTCCATAACGGAACCACGAGATCCTGAGGCTAACCAAGCTGTCAGCAGAGAGAAGGTTTATTCACCAGATCGTGAATCACGTCCATAACCAGCCACACGGACATCGATTGGAAACACGGACAATATACAGGTGATCCCATCTCAGGATACCAATCTAAGGCTTATTGTTCTCCATCTGGAGGTAAGAGCTCTGGGAGCATTACGTGACTATCTGTCCACGAAGATTAACATCAATTTCACAACATAATTGTCTATTTAGAAGATTCACCAGGATTATGGACACTCATGATTATTGTCACTAATTTATCACTTTGATTTGGACTTTTTTGATGTATACACACTCATTTTGGATTTCGATTACTGTGTTTACTTTTTTACCAATGATTTGGAATGTTTCACCTCAATATTAATGTGCTGGAAGTCTGCGCGGATCACTTTTATTATTATTTACCATTCTTGTGTTTAAGTGTACACTTTAGATCTTACAGAGATTTCACTGACTTCACATTCGTTTTTATCATATATTCACTTAATTAGTAGTGCAAAGGACCTCACTTTAAATGCTCAGTATTGTCACCGATACTGATACTAGTATCGATATCGGTGCAACGCTACTTAAAAGGCTCCCTTCTCGCTGTCTTGGGTCCCACTCCCCCCCACGGTGGCAGAACACCAGAGCCCAGTCACAAGTATGACCTTTGGGACCCTGGTAGTTCCACCACTGTTGCCTGGATAAACTATAATTTGACCTTATAAGGCTCCCTCCCCGCTGTATTGGGCCCCCCCCCAGGGTGGCAGAACACCAGAGCCCAGTCACAAGTACGACCTTTGGGACCTTGATAGTTCCACCACTGCCTCCTGGATAAACTATAATTTGACCTTTATAAGGCTCCCTCCCTGCTTTCTTGGGCCCCCTCCCCCCAGGGTGGCAGAACACCAGAGCCCAGTCACAAGTACGACCTTTGGGACCCTGGTAGTTCCACCACTACCTTCTGGATAAACTATAATTTGACCTTTATAAGGCTCCCTCCCCGCTTTCTTGGGCCCCCTCCCCCAGGGTGGCAGAACACCAGAGCCCAGTCACAAGTATGACCTTTGGAACCCTGGTAGTTCCACCACTTCCTTCTGGATAAACTATAATTTGACCTTATAAGGCTCCATCCCCGCTGTATTGGGCACCCCACGCTGGCAGAATACCAGAGCCCAGTCACAAGTACGACTTTGGGACCTTGGTAGTTCCACCACTGCCTCCTGGATAAACTATAATTTGACTTTATAATTTATTTATTACATATATTTTTCACAGCAGACTCCAGTGGGTTATCCCCATAATCTTTGTGCTCCTCGGTTTCCCACGTTGTGATGTATGGACACTCTCTATTGATTGGCTGATAATTTTGTTGTTTGGTTAACTTCCCATGTAAGTTGGTTTTTGTAGTAATGTCACATAAACCTGCAGAGCTCCCAAGAAACTGCGGGAAAGAGTTCTGAACTCCTAAATTTGTGTTGTGTAATCGGGTTGCAGTCAAGGAGGAACGGTGGGAAATTCAAATGGTGGGTGGATATGACATTGCCCAGCTTTCAAAGCAAAAATAAGTCTTTATGGTAGAAGGCCTTACCTATATGGGGTATTATTAGAAAATACACTGCTTAACTAATAACCAGAAATATTGCCCAGAAAAATTAAAAACCCAACCCCCTACCTACATTGTGTCCACTAGAGTTGTCAATAGTAACAAGTACGTTGTTTTGTGTAATAGATACTGTGGGCACGCACAGATCCGGCATACTTAATGTCCGCTGGCCACCTGTGATCATGGTACAGAGAGGCAGAACAGGGATCTGCCTATGTAAACAAGGAAGATCCCCGTTCTGGCAGGGGACAACATGGAGATCTGCTGTTTCTAGTGATCAGGAACAGCAATCTCTGTGTTGTCCCAGTGAGCCCATCCCCCACGCAGTTAGAACACACCCAGGGAACCCAGTTAACCCCTTGATCACCCCCTAGGGTTAACCCCTTCTCCGACCAGTGTCATTTATACAGTAATCAATGCATTTTTATAGCACTGATATCTGTAATAATGTCACTGGTCACTAAAAAATGTCACTTGGGGTCAGATTTGTCCGCAGCAATGTCGCAGTCCTGCTAAAAATTGCTGATCGCCGCCATTACTAGTAAAAACATAAAAAAAAGTCCATAAATCTATCCCATAGTTTTTTGATGCTATAACTTGCGCTAACCAATCAATATACACTTGTGATTTTTTGTACCAAAAATATGTATCAGTCAGTGATGATTTGGGGAGCCATGTCATCTGCTGGTGTTGGTCCTCTGTGTTTTATCAAATCCAAACACAGCGCAGACCTCTACCAGAAAATTCTAGAGCACTTAATGCTTCCCTCTGCTAAGCAGCTTTATGGAGATGCTGAATTTGTTTCCGGCAGGACTTGGTACCTGCCCACACTGCCAAAAGTACCAATACCTGGTCCCATGATCATTGGATCACTGTGCTTGACTGGCCAGCAAACTTACCTGACCTAAACCCCATAGAGAATCTGTGGGGGTATTGTCAAGAGGAAGATGAGAGACACCAAACCCAACAACACAGACAAGCTGAAGGCCGCTATCAAAGCAACCTGGGCTTCCATTACACCTCAGCAGTGTAACAGGCTGATCACCTCCATGCCACGCCGCATTAATGCCGTAATTCATGCAAAAGGAGCAGGGACATGCAGTCAGGGGAGGCAGGTGAGGCAGAAAATAAATAAACAAAAATCAAGTTTTGAGGGTCTTAGCTTGGCAACCTGAGGTCACAGAGTCCAAATCCTTTGGTGGATGGGGGGATTATGGTGTGGGGTTGCTTTTCAGGGGTTGGGCTTTGGATAATTTTATGCTCCCAACTTTGTGGGAACAGTTTGGGGATGGCCCCTTCCTGTTCCAACATGACTGCCCACCAGTGCACAAAGCAAGGCCCATAAAGACATGGATAAACGAGTTTAGGGTGGAGGAACTTGACGGGCCTGCACAACCTGAGTCCTGACCTCAACCTGATAGAACACCTTTGGGATGAATTAGAGTGGAGACTGTGAGCCAGGCCTTCTCGGCCAACATCAGTGCTTGACCTCAAAAATGCGCTTCTGGAAGAATGGTCAAACATTCCCATAGACACCCTCCTAAACCTTGTGGACAGTCTTCCCAGAAGAGTAGAAGCTGTTATAGCTGCAAAGGGTGGGCCAACTCAATATTGAACCCTACGGACTAAGACTGGGGTGTCATTAAAGTTCATGTACGTGTAAAGGCAGGCGTCACAATACTTTTGGTAATATAGTATATATATATATATATCTTCTAAATTACAGAAAACATAATGAATCCACTGCTCTGTGTACAGTAGCTCTATAAATGGCAGTAGGTGAAGTCTCCTCACCACCAGTAATCCAGCTCTTGAATCTTCCCCAGGTTCCTGGATAAAATGAACAGAAACAATCAGTGTGGAGTGTATATGACACGGATACAAAGATTCATTTACTAGGGGGCACAAAGGTCACAAATCACAATAGTGATGAATTTCAAAGAATAAAAGTAAATGATTACAAAAACAACAAATTCATTTGGTTCATTTCTTTATGACTTCAGAGGGTTTTATGAGTTCAGTAATACGTGTCACACTCTGTATTGTTAGGATTGGCCAAAGTCTCAAAATATCAAAGTCGCAAGCACCACAAAGATACAAAATAAATCCTGAATATACAAAACAAATTCTGATCATAACGAATATGATGCAATTAAATGATTGACAAAATTATCTGAAATAAAACAAATTTGTTCGTCATGCAAATCTCTAATGATTACTATGAATGACATGATATTATTAAATTTCCGTAGAGCATCTTTGTAATGACAGATCATCTTATCCTTCATACAGCAGATAATCTTCTAGATTGCTTCTAACTAGAAGCAATTTTCTTTAAAAATTCCAATGTTAAAAAAACAACTATCTATTCGTTGTGGAAGGAAGGGAGGGAAGAAGGAAGGGAGGGAGGAAGAAAGGGAGGAAGGAAGGGAGGGAGGAAAGAAGTGAGGAAGGGAGGAAGGGATGAAGGGAGGAAGGGAGGAAGGGAGGAAGGGATGAAGGGAGGAAGGGAGGGAGGAAGGGAGGAAGGAAGTGAGGAAGGGAGGAAGGGTGGTAGGAAGGGAGTGAGGAAGGGAGGAAGGGATGAAGGGGGGGAGGAAGGGATAAAGGAAGGGAGGGATGAAGGAAGGGAGGGAGGGATGAAGGAAGGGAGGAAGGAAGGGAGGAAGGAAGGAAGGAAGGAAGGAAGGAAGGAAGGAAGGAAGGAAGGAAGGAAGGAAGGAAGGAAGGAAGGAAGGAAGGAAGGGAGGGAGGGAGGAAGGAAAGGAGGGAGGAAGGAAGTGAGGAAGGAAGGGATGAAGGAAGAGAGGGAGGAAGGGAGGAAGGAAGGGAAGGAGGAAGAAAGAGAGGGAGAGAGGAAGGAAGGAAGGAAGGAAGGAAGGAAGGAAGGAAGGAAGGAAGGAAGGAAGGAAGGAAGGAAGGAAGGAAGGAAGGGAGGGAGGGAGGGAGGGAGGAAGGAAAGGAGGAGGAAGGAAGTGAGGAAGGCATGAAGGGAGGGAGGAAGGGATGAAGAAAGAGAGGGAGGAAGGGAGGAAGGAAGGGAAGGAGGAAGAAAGAGAGGGAGAGAGGAAGGAAGGAAGGAAGGAAGGAAGGAAGGAAGGAAGGAAGGAAGGAAGGAAGGAAGGAAGGAAGGAAGGAAGGAAGGAAGGAAGGAAGGAAGGGAGGAAGGAAGGAAAGGAGTGAGGAAGGTTGGAAGGGAGGAAGGGAGGAAGGAAGGGAAGGAGGAAGAAAAGAAGGAAGGAAGGAAGGAAGGAAGGAAGGAAGGAAGGAAGGAAGTGCCTCTCTCTACACTAGTACACTGTGATTGGAGGGTCACTCCCTTGAGGGGGCGGGTACATGACACCCTGTACTCACAGGTTGCCCTTAAGCTGGCCATACACGGGTCAGTTGTTGTTTTTTTTGTTCAGCCAATGGGTTGAATGAAAAAACGGACCCAATTCCCCCATACACACACAGTGTGGATGGAGGAATCCTTTCCATTGTGTCATTGTATTCTAAAACAATGAGACGGATCGCTACTCCAGGCGAGTATGATAATCCACCAGAAGCACAATGTATGTGTGAAACGTTGTCACCCCTTGGTCCGTTCTTATAGTCCTGGTGGCAGTCTTTCAATAAACCTGCTGGACAGATATTGGTGTGCAGCTATTTTTTCTACTTGGTCTACATTATATTCTGACAATCTATGGCCTGCAGTTCTGATCGAGCAAGAAAATACTGTTCAACCACAGGGGCCACACATGGATCAGAATTCAACCGGCCCATGTAGAACTGGTCACATTCTGATCCATGTATGGCCGGCTTTAGTGTCACAGATTGAATGATGCAGAGTGTTAATCTACCTGCATGAGTAGCATGGGACCCGGAAGCTAATAGAGATCACTATAGTAGTGGTGTAGTAGCAACATAGAAGCAGCTATGTAGTAGCATTCTAGTGGTGTAGTAATGGTGTATTAGTTGTGGAATAGAGGGGATTGTATTGATGTAGTAGTTGTAGAGTAGAGGGGGTTTTAGTGGTGTGTAGTAACGGTGTAGTAGTTGTAGAATAGAGGGGGTTGTAGTGGTGTAGTAATGGTGTAGTAGTTGTGGAATCGAGGGGGTTGTAGTGGTGTAGTATGGGATGTCAAAGTGGTGTAGTAGTGGTGTAATAGTGGGTGTAGTAGAGGTGTAGTAAAGGGTACTCTAGTGGTGTAGTAGTGGTGTAGTAGCAGTGGAGTTGGGGTGTAGTAGAGACTGTCATAGTGGTGTAGTAACAGTGTAGAAGAGGTGTAGTATCAGATGTCATAGTGATGTAGTAGTGGTTTAGTAGTGGTGTTGTAAAGGGTGCTGTAGTGGTGTAGTAGTGGGTGTAGTGGTGTAGAAGCAGTGGAGTAGGGGTGTAGTAGAGGCTGTCATAGTGGTGTAATAGTGGTGTAGTAGCAGTGGAGTAGGAGTGTAGTAAAGGATGTCATAGTGGTGTAGTAACAGTGTAGTAGTGATGTCTATACAGTGGTTTCCAGCTTTTAGAGGGATCCTGTAGGTATGGTATATTCTGTACATAGTTAGATTGGGCCACACTACAGCAATGTAACTACGTAACAATATTCATACTTTGAATTCTTCTATAACAATCAGACTAGTAATGAATATAAACTTGGACTTGTTCTGGTCTTGCTGAATTATAATAGAAATTAGTTAATAAACATTCACAGCATAACAAAAAAAAAAAAGTTCCTTACTTGTGCAGAAGCTCACAGTTCTATCTTTTGCTGTTGGATGTGGAAATAAGAGAAGAGAGCTGAGTCAAGGAATGGCATTAGTAACGCAAATCCTTATCTACAAAACACACAACTTCTATGTATAGGTGAATGGAGGAGAACATAGGAGGAAGAGAACATGGGAGGAGGAGAACATGGGAGGAGGAGAACATGGGAGGAGGAGAACATTGGTGGAGGAGAACATCAGCGTTTAAAACAGGAGGTTATAACAGGGGTCATAGTACCTGTGTAGTGTGAGTATCTGAGTGTTGTCTGAGTAGTGTGTGTGGATCATTAGTACTTGTGTATTGTGTACTGTATACTTTTGTATTGCGAGTGCACGTAGGTCTGTGAGTACCTGTGTATTGTCTTATTGTGTACCTGTGTATTGTCTTGAGTATTAGTGCCAGGAAGCTAGCTGTTAGGTAATTTGGACAGGGTAAAATCCCCAAATCCTCACTAAATTTAGTAGGTACGATGCCCGGCGGGTGTGGAGAGGCGACTCTTTGTACATCTTGCCGCATGTATGCGTTCCTTGATCATCCGATCGAGGGCGAACACTGCTGTGCAAAATGTAAGCACATTGTTTCCCTAAAAAACCCAGGTTCTGAATCTGGGGAAGCAACTGTCAGCACTGAGAAGTCCCTCCATACTAAAGGTGAGCCAGGAATGTACACGGCAGGTGCCAGCAGGGGCCAGCACAGAGGCGGGTGGAGACAAAGAGGTGCAGGCACTAGGAAAGAGTAGATGGGTGACAGTCAGGAGGGGTAGAGGGGGAAGTGCCAGAGAGGCCGATCCAGGACTGGAGCATCCCAATAAGTGCGCTCCATTGAGTGACATTGGTGAAACCAGTCAGGGACCAGCACTGCTGGAGATGAGGGACTCTCCTAGCTGCCAGGGGAAGAACTCCTCCAGTGAGAGTGGGGGGGCAGCAAAGGGAAAGGGAAGACAGATTCTGGTGGTAGGGGACTCAATTCTTAGAAGGACAGAGAGGGCAATCTGTAACCAAGACCTGAAGCGCCGAACAGTATGTTGTCTACCGGGCGCTCGGGTTCGGCACATCACGGATCTGGTGGACAGATTACTGGGAGAGGCTGGGGAAGACCCGGCTGTCATGGTGCACGTTGGCACCAATGACAAAGTCAGAGGCAGATGGAGTGTCCTAAAGAACGATTTTAGGGACTTAGGTGCTAAATTGAGGAAAAGGACCTCCAAGGTAGTGTTCTCAGGCATACTACCGGTACATCGAGCCACACCAGAAAGGCAGAGGGAGATTAGGGAAGTAAACAAGTGGCTGAAGAGCTGGTGTAGTAAGGAGGGGTTTGGGTTCCTGGAGGACTGGGCCGACTTCTCAGTCGGTAACCGGTACTATAGAAGGGACGGACTGCACCTAAATGAGGAGGGTGCAGATCTGCTGGGAATGAAGATGGCCAAAAAGTTAGAGGGGTTTTTAAACTAGGCGATGGGGGGGGGTCCAGAGGCAGAGATAGCCAGCACAGAAGATATTCCAGAGGATAGTATTGGGGGCATTAGTGGTAGGTTAACCAAAGCACAAAAACACAAGGTGAGTATAGTAGCAAGTCCTAGTTGCAATCTTGAAACACCCAATACGAGGACAATATGCGACCGGTCTAAACTATGTGGCATGTTCACCAATGCCAGGAGCATGGCGGACAAGATGGGTGAACTAGAGATACTGTTGTGCGAAGAGGATTTGGATTTTGTGGGAATTTCAGAGACCTGGTTCAACAGCTCTCATGATTGGCTGGCAAACATTCAAGGGTATACCCTATACCGCAAGGATAGAGAGGGTAAAAAAGGGGGAGGGGTATGCCTATATATCAAGAATAATGTACAAGTTAATGTGAGAGATGACATCACCGAGGGAGCTAGGGAGGAGGTGGAATCCTTATGGGTAGAGCTCCAAAGGGATGAAGCTAAGGGGAAAATAATACTGGGAGTATGCTATAGGCCCCCTAACCTGAGGGAGGAAGTGGAGACGGATCTCCTATCACAAATTGGATTAGCAGCAAGGATGGGAAGTGTTATCGTAATGGGGTATTTTAATTATCCAGACATAGACTGGGTGGAGGGAACCGCGCATTCATTTAAGGCTCGCCAGTTCCTTAATGTCTTGCAGGACAATTTTATGGGTCAGATGGTAGACGCACCAACTAGAAATAAAACATTACTGGATCTACTGATTACCAACAATACAGACCTGATCACAGATGTGGAAATACGGGGCAATTTAGGTAACAGCGATCACAGGTCAATTAGTTTCAGTATAAATCACACAAATAGGAAACATAAAGAGAACACAAAGACACTGAATTTCAAAAGAGCCAACTTCCCTAAACTACAAACCTTGCTAAAAGGCATAAATTGGGATAAAATATTAGGAACAAAGAATACGGAGGAGAGATGGGTTTGCTTTAAGAGCATATTAAATAAGGGCATTAGCCAATGTATCCCATTGGGTAATACATTTAAAAGAGCGAACAAAAATCCTGGATGGCTTAACTCCAATGTAAAAATGCATATAAAAGCAAAGGAGAAGGCCTTCAAAAAATACAAGGTTGAGGGATCATCCTCAGCATTCAGACTTTATAAAGAATGCAATAAGAAATGTAAAGGTGCAATTAGGATGGCTAAGATAGAACATGAAAGACACATAGCGGAGGAGAGCAAAAAAAAATCCCAAGAAATTCTTTAAGTATGTAAACAGTAAAAAAGGGAGGACAGACCATATTGGCCCCATAAAGAATGAGGAAGGACATCTGGTTACAAAGGATGGGGAGATGGCAAAGGTATTGAATTTATTCATCTCCTCAGTCTTCACGAGGGAATCGGGGGGCTTCAGTAACCAAAACTGCAGTGTTTATCCTCATGACACAACACAGGAAGCACCTCCATGGTTAACAGAGGACGGAATTAAAATTAGACTTGAGAAACTTAACATTAATAAATCACCGGGACCAGATGGCTTGCATCCGAGGGTACTTAGGGAACTCAGTCAGGTGATTGCCAGACCGTTGTTCCTAATTTTTACGGACAGTCTATTGACTGGAATGGTACCAGCTGATTGGAGAAAAGCCAATGTAGCACCAATATTTAAAAAGGGCCCAAAAAACATCCCTGGGAATTACAGACCAGTTAGCCTAACATCAATAGTATGTAAACTCTTGGAGGGGATGATAAGGGACTATATACAAGATTTTAGTAATAAGAATGATATCATTAGCAGTAATCAGCATAGATTCATGAAGAATCGTTCTTGTCAAACCAATCTATTAACCTTCTATGAAGAGGTGAGTTGCCATCTAGATAAAGGAAGGCCCGTAGACGTGGTGTATCTGGATTTTGCAAAAGCATTTGACACAGTTCCCCATAAACGTTTACTGTACAAAATAAGGTGCGTTGGCATGGACCATAGGGTGAGTACATGGATTGAAAACTGGCTACAAGGGCGTGTTCAGAGGGTGGTGATAAATGGGGAGTACTCAGAATGGTCAGGGGTGGGTAGTGGGGTTCCCCAGGGTTCTGTGCTGGGACCAATCCTATTTAATTTGTTCATAAACGATCTGGAGGATGGGATAAACAGTTCAATCTCTGTATTTTCAGACGATACCAAGATAAGCAGAGCAATAACTTCTCCGCAGGATGTGGAAATCTTGCAAAAAACCTGAACAAATTAATGGGGTGGGCGACTACATGGCAAATGAGGTTCAATGTAGAAAAATGTAAAATAATGCATTTGGGTGGCAAAAATATGAATGCAATCTATACACTGGGGGGAGAACCTCTGGGGGAATCTAGGATGGAAAAGGACCTGGGGGTCCTAGTAGATGATAGGCTCAGCAATGGCATGCAATGCCAAGCTGCTGCTAATAAAGCAAACAGAATATTGGCATTAAAAGGGGGATCAACTCCAGAGATAAAACGATAATTCTCCCGCTCTACAAGACTCTGGTCCGGCCGCACCTGGAGTATGCTGTCCAGTTCTGGGCACCAGTCCTCAGGAGGGATGTACTGGAAATGGAGCGAGTACAAAGAAGGGCAACAAAGCTAATAAAGGGTCTGGAGGATCTTAGTTATGAGGAAAGGTTGTGAGCACTGAACTTATTCTCTCTGGAGAAGAGACGCTTGAGAGGGGATATGATTTCAATTTACAAATACTGTACTGGTGACCCCACAATAGGGATAAAACTTTTTCGCAGAAGAGAGTTTAATAAGACTCGTGGCCACTCATTACAATTAGAAGAAAAGAGGTTTAACCTTAAACTAGGTAGAGGGTTCTTTACTGTAAGAGCGGCAAGGATGTGGAATTCCCTTCCACAGGCGGTGGTCTCAGCGGGGAGCATTGATAGCTTCAAGAAACTATTAGATAATCACCTGAATGACCGCAATATACAGGGATATGTAATGTAATACTGACACATAATCACACACATAGGTTGGACTTGATGGACTTGTGTCTTTTTTCAACCTCACCTACTATGTAACTATATCAGTGGAGAACATTGGAGGAGGAGAACAGCAGAGGAGGAGAACATCAGAGGAGGAGAACACTTGCACTCACCGGATTTTCTTCCCCCTGCAGGGGGACGAAAACACGCGTAGGGCGGGTTTACGGACGTCTTGCAGCACCTCTAGCAAAGCTGTCTTTGATATCTTTCTTATGCTCGTTTTTATCATTGCAAATGTGAGTACAATATTTTATTAAGCTTTAATAAAGGTTCCTATACGGTTTTACGCTATGGGCATCCCTCCTTTCTTTCATATGTAATACACCAAAACAACATGTAAAGCAAAGTCTGGAGACATCTATGATTGCTACACAGTGGCAGATACGGTGACTGCCTGTACCCCTGCAGGGGGAAGAAAATCCGGTGAGTGCAAGCAGTATCAGAGCATGCAGATAAGGCACTAATAAAGAGCCAGCACCTGGATAAGAAGTTTTCCTACAGAAATTTGTTTCCTAGAGATTGAACATCTTAAAACACTTCAAAAAGAACTTTTTTTCCCACAACTAATGGAATTTTTCCTATCCAATAACACTGGTTAAAAACACATCAGTCACTTTTTATGTTTGATATTTTGTATGATTTTTTGTATGATCTAGCACCAGTCACTTTATTGCATTTACAGCACTGTTTTTGCACCAATGCACTTTGTTGAAATAATTGAGGCATTTTATTTTGCAACTTCACCAGTCACAGATTTTAGACCCAAAATATTCACGTCATAATTTTTGGTACATATAGGTTTTCTCGTTTATGGTTTATAGTTTACCATTTAGAAGTAAAACTCTAGTTTTATAGGAATTTTGTATACCATGCAACATATAGAGGAATTGTTCACTATGGGAAAAAAAATCCTTCTAACTCCACAAGGGCAGCACCATATCTACTCCTGCTTCTGTGGGTTGAATTAGGCTCTCATGGGTGGAATGTCCCTTTCTGAGGGTTTGAATAACCTAAAAGGGTGGTGTTAATTTTTGCACCTTTTTTAGTTCCTGTTTTGTTTAAGAATTTAACTTTCTTTTATTGTTTTTAAATAAATTGGACTTTATGTACCGCATGTGATAATCTATGCAAATGAGTAACATGATACCCTAAACAAATTGAATGTTATGAGCAAAAAAATAAATAACTAAACATTTTGGAAGTGCTTTTGCATGACATTCGTCCTGTTATCTCTCTGCAAATGTCCCGATTACCTGCAGTCCTCTCTTCTCTAAAGGCTTCTAAAACGCAGAGACCAAAGGCTACTTCTCAGCTCAGGAAGGCAGGGGGCGCGGATTGCACATCACACACTGCACAGTGCTCAGCACAGAGCTGAGTGTAATCTGAGACCTGAGTGGAGGGAAGAGGCCATACGCCCCTCTATACACAGTCTTATAGAGGATTCTGTGGTGTCAAAAGCAGAGGAATGAGAGAGCTGACAGAAATCACACATAGTGCTTTGGATTGAGGTAAGTACACATTACAAAGGGGTATGCTTTGTATGATTTTTATCTCAGAAGGTTTACAACCACTTCTGACAACTTCTGACGTACAGAATGTATAGTTGTGCTCATAAGTTTACATACCCTGGCAGAATTTATGATTTATTGGCCATTTTTCAGAGAATATGAATGATAACACAAAAACTTTTCTTTCACTCATGGTTAGTTTTTCGGCTGAAGCCATTTATTATCAATCATCTATGTTTTACTCTTTTTAAATCATAATCACAACAGAAACTACCCAAATGACCCTGATCAAAAGTTTACAGTATTCCAGTTCTTAATACCGTGTATTGCCCCCTTTAACATCAATGACAGCTTGAAGTCTTTTGTGGTATTTGTAGATGAGGCTCTTTGTCTTCTCAGATGGTAAAGCTGCTCATTCCTCTTGGCACAAAGCATTCAGTTCCTGTAAATTCTTGGGCTGTCTTCCATGAACGGCACGTTTGAGATCTCCCCAGAGTGGCTCAATGATATTGAGGTCAGGAGACTGAGATGGCCACTCTAGAACCTTCACTTTATTCTGCTGTAGCCAATGACAGGTGGACTTGGCCTTGTGTTTTGGATCTTTGTCATGTTGGAAAGTCCAAGTACGTCCCATGCGCAGCTTCCTGGCTGATGAATGCAAATGTTCCTCCAGTATTTTTTGATAACATACTTCATTCATCTTGCCAACAATTTTGACCAAATTTGCTGTGTCTTTGTAGCTCACACATCCCCAAAACATCACAATCCACCTCCGTGTTTCACAGTAGGGATGGTGGACCTTTCATCATAGGCCTTGTTGACTCCTCTCCAAATTTAGTGTTTATGGTTGTGGCCAAAAAGCTCAATTTTGGTCTCATCACTCCAAATGACTTTGTGCCAGAAGGTTTGGAGCTTGTCTCTGTGTTGTTTGGTGTATTGTAAACAGGATACTTTGTGGCATTTGCATAGTAATGTCTTTCTTCTGGCGACTCCACCATGCAGCCCATCTTTCTTCAAGTGCCTCCTTATTGTGCATCTTGAAAAAGCCACACCACATTTTCAGAGAGTCCTGTATTTCACCTGAAGTTATTTGTGGGTTTTCTTTGCATCCCAAACAATTTTCCTGGCAATTGTGGCTGAAATTTTAGTTGGTCTACCTGACCGTGGTTTGGTTTCAACAGAACCCCTCATTTTCCACTTCTTGATTAGAGTTTGAACACTGCTGATTGGCATTCTCAATTCCTTGAATATCTTTTTATATCCCTTTCCTGTTTTATACAGTTCAACTACCTTTTCCCGCAGATCCTTTGACAATTCTTTTGCTTTCCCCATGACTCAGAGTCCAGAAACGTCAGTGCAGCACTGGATGAAAGATGCAAGGGTCTGTCAGGAGTGCAGAAACATTGATCATTGGTCTTTTATACACACACACTAATTACAAGCAGACAGATCACAGGTGAGGACAGGGGCAGGTCCAAGGGGGGCAACTGGGCAATAGCCCCCCCCCGAGAGAATAGTAACCAGGTTGTCGGTGACTTAGCGGGCAGGCTGCTAAGCGGGCCACCACCGCGGGTGAGTGAGCAGGCTGCTGAGCGAGCAGAGATGACATCTCTCACCAGTGGCGACATTATACTGTGCCCCCCCCCCATTAAAATGCCTTTTTTTTTATGCTTACTCCCCTCGCACATTTCATCAGCCGCTGCTGCCACAGGACACAGGGCAGCACCACTGAAACTGACAGGCTCTGTGAAGGGAGGGACACAGGCAGAGCTGCAGCTGCAGGGGAATTCCACCCCTCCTCCTCCTTGAGCCGAGCAGCTCTCATTCACCCGGCAATGCCCACTCCTATTGGCTACATTCAGGGCGAATGGCTGGGAAACTAACAACTAGAGGATTATGGGACATGTAGTCCCACATACCAGCAGGCCCCAGGATGATTCCCTGAGAGTGCACTGCAGCCCCCAACATGCCGAGAGGAAGGGGGGAGAGGAGGAGGGGAGGAGGACCGTGAGAGGAGAAGAGGGACCATGAGACTGTCGGGTAGAGGGAGCCAGAGAGAAAGTGCCAGTCATTCTGTTATATATCCCCAAGGTAAGAACTTACTTCCAGGTGGGGGGAGCGAGGGGGGCGAGGGGGGGGCAGGGATGCAGGCATCCATAGAGGTACAGGACCTTATCACTGGCTGCTTTTTATACAAGTAAAAAGGTGCAAAATTTCTAATACAGTAATATCCTGTAAGAATTTAGTGCTAAGTGGCATATATGAAGACCACAGTCTCTAAAATAATTCAAGTCCACAAAAATTCTTTCAAAGAAGAATGGTTAGTTGTAATTGGGAGGGAGAAGGGAGAGGGGAGGGTAAGGGATGGGGATAATCCACTCTCAGGGCTGCCGTCACAAGGGAACAGAAACCATGTTCCCAGAAACTGGAAAGAAAAAAGAGAGAGGAGGCGCCTCTGGGTGCAGATTTTTAACAGGTTTAATATACAAAAAAGATTTCTTATAATGCACTCACATTTCTGTAGTTAAAAGAAGGCATGGTATGATATCCCAAAAAACCTGGGGCTGTCCTTGGTGTAGTCGATCTCTTTAGCCTGTCTGTGTGCTTCCTATGGTGTAGAATAGGGTTTAATTCAGTTGGCTGTGAAAAGGTCTCTCGGCTGGGTAAGCATTTCCTGCTGCAGGCACCGCTGGATGGTGCTCGGCCGACCGCTGTGGAGTCTATGCTTAGCATAGACCCAGGTTTTTTGGGATATCATACCATGACTTCTTTTAACTACAGAAATGTGAGTGCATTATAAGAAATCTTTTTTGTATATTAAACCTGTTAAAAATCTGCACCCAGAGGTGCCTCCTCTCTCTCTTTTTTCTTATCACTGGCTGCTTCCACCCTGTCCTCCACATGGCTGAATCCACCCTGTCCTCCCCTCCACATGGCTGAATCCACCCTGTCCTCCCCTCCACCTGGCTGCATCCACCATGTCCTCCCCTCCACCTGGCTGAATCCACCCTGTCCTCCCCTCCACATGGCTGAATCCACCCTGTCCTCCCCTCCACCTGGCTGCATCCACCCTGTCCTCCCCTCCACCTGGCTGCATCCACCATGTCCTCCCCTCCACCTGGCTGCATCCACCCTGTCCTCCCCTCCACCTGGCTGCATCCACCCTGTCCTCCCCTCCACCCGGCTGCTCCCATTCTGTCCTCCCCTCCACCTGGCTGCTCACTATGTATTTATATGTGTGTATGTATATATAATTGCATTTTATAGTTGGGCCCCCTACTTTTGTCCCTATCCCCTCATGTTCCTCCCACTAAATATGAAAACTGGGGGGGCGTGGCCGGCATGGCGGACTGAGTGGACGTGTCTCCTTAGAGCTCCTGGAGTATAGCTTCTAATATCATCCGTACACTGGAAAAACCAACCTGAACTGTGACTCCCTTGGTAGCTGGATGCCTTCCCGAACTCCTGGCATACAAAAGCGGGGTAAGAAACTTAAATTCCCCCCGGATACTTCAAAAGAAAGTAGCCCGGTCTCCTGCTCCCCGGGCCCTCCTGCGCGCCATTCTAATATGGCGTCGCAGACAGACCATGAGGAGGATCTCCCTGCTACTAACCCGGGCATATCTGACATCATGGCGGCCATAACCTCATGCCAAGCGGCTGTTACCACCTGCCAATCGGCCCTAGCTTCCAAAATTGAGGAGGTCCAGATGGATGTGGGCTTACTACGGCAAGATTTTGATAAAATCAGATCCAGAGTGTCGGAGGCTGAGAGACGAGTGGGGGCGGTCGAAGATACGGTCACAGACCATGCAGCCTCCATCCGCACCCTCCAGACGAAGGTTAAGGCTCTTGAATATAGAGCGGAGGACGCCGAGAACCGCAGCCGGCGGAACAACCTACGTATAGTGGGTCTACCAGAGGGAGTGGAGGGGAGATCGCCGGCCCTATTTGTGGAGGATTTGCTGCGTACTCTGCTTCCAGCTGCACAGCTCTCCCCTTACTTCGCGGTTGAAAGGGCGCACCGCGTCCCGCCTAGGCCCGGTCCTGAAGGAGCCCCCCCCCGCACTCTAATACTGAGGCTCTTAAACTTCCGCGACAGAGATGAGCTGCTGAGGGCCTCGCGGGCCGCGGGTGAATTGCCGTACCGCAATGTTAAACTTCTTCTCTTCCCGGACTATACTATGGAAACCCAGCGGCAACGACGGTCATTTGATGCAGTTAAGGCTGGCCTGAGAAGATGGGGAGTGAAGTACAGCATCCTATTTCCTGCTAAACTTCGGGTGGTGGATGGTGAGTTGATTCGTTTCTTCACTAATCCCAAAGATGCGGCTGCCTGGCTGGAAACCCTGCCGCCGTAGGGCGCGCAGAGGCCTTTTTGTCACCCTGTGGATATGTGGCTCAGGCTGTATTCGGCCTATACTTTTTCCCCCGTTTTGGATAAGTATACATTATTTTATCTCTGGATTTTATTTTTCTTATTTGCCAGTTGTTGCCACATAGATGCTCCGAACACTTTCGCTCTGCACCCTTGACTCTTATTTTGTCTACGCACAGTTGCTGAGGGAGACAGAGGAGAACTAGCTGTGTGAAGTTTCACCCACTCTGTCTGGAGACTGCCTCCCTCACATATCCGCTGTAGGGTGCAGGAGACTTGCACTTGTCGGCACAGACCAGATTTAGTGCCTCTGTCTGGAGGCTCCTGTTTTCCTCTAATGGAAGGTTACACTCCTGTGTATAGGGAGGAACTGACTGCAACAGCTACCTAAGTATGTGCCCCTGCTTCGGCAGGTGATTGTCTGTTTTTTTCTTTTTTCTTTGCTTTTTTAAAGGTTTTTTTTTTTTTTTCATAAATACTACTCCATGGCTCAAGGACGAATCTCCCAGTGGAACTTTACGTCCAGATTCCCTATTGGTGGGAATGGAATAGTGACTGCTTTCGGTAGCACGACCCCATTTTGTTGTCCATAGTTCTCCTGGACTATGGGTGTTTTGGGATATAGGTGCGCCTCGCTGTTACGAGGCGCGCGGGGTGGGGGGTGGGGGAGGTTGGCATCTGTTTGCCCTTGGGGGATGTTGTGGTTTTACTTTAAGTATATACTATGTGTTGGTCTTTTACTGCTAAAGAAGATGAAAGGTGTAATGGAATGCTATGGCTGCGCTTATCTTGAGATTGGGTTGCGGGCCTGCGGGGGAGGCGCGGGCCGGGGTGGTTTATTTTGGCTGCCCCGGCTGGTGCCGCCTCTGATCGCGGGCCCGGTGCGGACAATTCTGTACTTATACATATGGCTACATGTTTAGTGGTGGCATGGAACGTGAGGGGGCTTAACTCAGCTATAAAGCGCTCACTGGTACTAAATTACTTAAAGAAGCTCCGCCCACAGGTGTGTGTTCTTTTGGAGACACATCTGTTGGGCTCCCGTATTCTGAGTCTTAGGCGTGCTTGGGTGGGTGCTCACTACCACGCGCCCTACTCTAACTACGCTAGAGGGGTTACAGTGCTAGTAAATAGATCCCTGCCTTTTCAGCTCATAGATGTCAAAATCGATCCCGGGGGTAGGTATGTGCTCCTACATGCCCTGCTTTCGGAGGTTCCGGTGGTGATTGTGGGTTTGTACCTACTTCCCCCCGCTGATATAGATGTGCTTCACAGGCTGATGCAGAAGGTCACACTTTATAATGTTGAAAACGTACTTTTTCTTGGGGACTTTAATATGGCTCCATCTCCAACTATGGACAGACTCCACGCTTCTGGCCCTCCGCAGCTGGGGCTCTCCTGTTGGGCTTCCACATTCCACTTGACAGATGTATGGCGTCACTTCCATCCCTCTGACAGGGAATATACATGCCTGTCTACCACATACCGGTCATTGTCTCGTATAGACTTGATTTTTGCCTCAGAGGCTTTACTGCGGAGAGTGATCTCTACAGAGATCCTCTCACGTGGTATTTCGGACCATGCTCCGGTGTCTGTTACATTTAGGCTCTCTGAGGAAGTGGGGGTCAGGGCTTGGAGGCTGTCCAAGTATTGGATTAAGGACCCTGATATACAGGAGGAGATGCAGGAGGAACTATGCAATTTTTGGACTGGGAATATAGGATCGGCTGGACCCTTAGTGGTCTGGGACACCCTTAAGTCTTGGCTTAGGGGATCATATATGGTGCGTATTGCTGCCAAGAGGCGGCAGTCTGAGCAGTCTCTGAGGCACCTTGAGGAGCAGGCACGATTGAGGGAGGCTGGGTATGTGCGGGCTCCCACTCAGGGAACTTATGTCCCCTGGCAGGATACCCTGAGGGACTTGTCCTTGCTCAGAGTTGACCTTACAAAGAAGGCTATGCTTGACAGTGCCCAGAGGGTGTTTGAGTTTGGAGATAAAAATGGGCGGTTATTGGCATGGCTAGCTAAAGGGCAGCACCCTGTGACCCACATTGGCAGAGTGAGGGATATAGACGGTCACATTTTGACCGACTCAGCAGATATAAGTGCGAGATTTCTGACATTCTATCAAACGCTATACTCTTCTAGGGCAACTTTCCTTACCTCTGAACTTATAGAATATCTGGACATGATTCCACTCCCCTCTCTAGAAACAGCTAAAAGCGAGGACCTGGATAGGGACATTTCTCTTGAAGAAGTGCAGGAAGCATTGGGGTGTATGCAAGCAGGTAAATCACCAGGACCAGATGGTATTCCTATCGAATTTTATTCTACGTACCAAGAATTTTTGGCCCCTAAGCTCACCACATTGCTACATCAGTCCCTTGACCTGGACTCTCTTCCGGATTCGTGGTCTGAGGCGATAGTGGTGTTGGTGCCCAAACCTGGAAAGGACCCGGAGGAATGTGGCTCCTACAGGCCTATTTCCCTGATAAACGCTGATGCCAAGTTATTGGCGAAAATTCTAGCACGCAGGCTCAGTGGGGTCATAGAAGATCTGGTCCATGTAGACCAAACCGGGTTCATGCCGGGCAAGGGCACGGACATCAATATCCGTCGGTTATTTCTCAATCTAGCCACTCATCATCAAAATGCAGGTTCAAGAGCCATAGCCTCTCTGGACGCGGAGAAGGCTTTTGACTCCGTAGAATGGGAGTACCTGTGGGAGGTGTTGAGGAGATATGGGGTTGGACCTAGGTTTTTGCATTGGTTAGAGCTTTTATATAGGGCCCCTAGGGCAAGGATTAGGGTCAATAATACCCTCTCAGACTTTTTTCTCCTCCAGAGGGGGACCCGACAGGGCTGCCCTCTGTCTCCAAGTCTCTTTGCTCTGGCCCTGGAACCCCTGGCGGTGTTGGTCAGGGAGGCTGATAATATTAAGGGATTCAGAGTGGGCCCTCTGGAGGAGAAAATATCGCTATATGCAGATGATACCTTGTTATACCTGCAAGACGCTGGCCACTCCCTGCAGGCTGCGTTAGCGGCCTTTGACAAATTCGGGAGATTTTCTGGGGTCCGGATCAACTGGAATAAATCAGTTTTGTTCCCGGTTGATCCGCAGGCCAGACAGTCCGTGGTGCAGTCGTCGTTGAGATGGGTGGAGGAATTTATGTATTTGGGAATCAAGGTAACGAGAGATCCCCAGTCCTACCAACGCCTTAATATTCAACCAGTGGTATTACGCCTTAAGGAACATTGTTCCAGGTGGGCCAACCTACCCCTTAATCTGCTGGGGCGTATCAACGTTCTCAAGATGATCTATCTCCCTAAGTTTATCTATCTGTTTAGGAACTGCCCGGTCCTGCTGCCTCGTTCCCTCTTCCGGGAGCTGGACAGTTGTATCGGTTCCTTTTTGTGGAGGGGCTCCTCCCCTAGATTGGCTAGGTCGACTCTGCAGCTCCAGGTGTATTTTGGGGGGTTGGCACTGCCCAGCCTGCTGATCTACTACTGGGCAGCCATATTGGTCACGGTCAGATGGTGGCTAGAACAATCTAAAACCAATGCTGCAATCTGCCTGGAGGCGACCGTAGTAGGGTCTCTCAAGGAATTAGGGAATTTGATATATCGGGGAGGCTCAGCTTACCCCTCCTTACCGATATCTACCAAAACAATGTTAGCAGTATGGAGCCTGGCTAGGAAAAGGTTTATCTCTCCAGGTAGATGGTCGCCCTTCTGTCCCTTGTGGGGAAACCCTTCCCTTCCACATTTCCGGACAATCCCGGACCCACAGGTCTGGGCTAAGTATAATATTAAACTGCTAAAAGATATTGTAGTAGCCGGCTCTATCCGCTCCTTCTCAGACTTGGGTAAGATGTTTGGCCTTCCTCGGTGGATGCTGTTCCGATACCACCAGTTGAGACACGCCTTCCGTGCGCAGTTCCCGACCCCGCCAGATCTCACATCTGATGCGGTTGAGGACTTGTTGGCCCAGGAAGATCTGTCCAAGCCCTTGTCGGCTCTATATTTCACCCTTATTAAGAAGGACTCTCCCAAGATGGAGATGCTTTGGACTAGGTGGAGTGCTGATATCCCTACCTTGGATAGGGAATCCTACGAGGAAAGTTTTGAGGACAGCTTTAAACTTGTGATATCCTCTAGGGACAAATTGGTACAGGCCAAGTTTTTCCATAGGGCATATCTTACGCCTCAGAGACTGCACAGAATATACCCTGATAGATCCCCGGAGTGTCCCAGATGTGGATCACCGGATGGTTCATATATGCATATGTTTTGGTCCTGTCCTAGGCTGCTGATCTACTGGTCCACAATAATGGAAAGTATTAATGCACGTCTTCAGCTAGAGCTCCCATTAACCCCCGAATTAGCGCTGTTAGGTATTCACGATGATGACCAACGACCCAGATATACCAAGTTGTTGATATCTTTGCTGTTATTTTATGCCAAGAAAGGGATTGTATTGAAGTGGAATTCTCGCAACGCTCCCACGGTAAAGGCATGGGAAAATGCAGTCAATGCCGTCCTACCTTTGTACAAACTGACCTATATAAGTAGAGGGTGCCCTCAGAAGTATATGAGAGTGTGGCGTCCTTGGACAGACCCTGGATGTTGAGTATATGAATAATACGGTTCCAATGCTACATATGGTGTGTTGGTATTTCTGGCCTTCCCCCCCCCCCCTTCTCTCCTCCCCCCCCTCCCTTCCCCCCTCCCTTCTCTCCAATCCCCCCCTCTCCCACCCCCCCCCCTATTCCATTGATAAGATCAAGTCAATTACTTATGTTATACTCTATGTAACTGTTTCTTCCTGTAAACCATATGTGCATTATCTTGTGGCCACTCACTATTCTGATTGACTATACTGTGTATGCCATTCTTTTTCAATAAAGACCAACCTTGTTGTTAAAAAAAAAATATGAAAACTGGAGACACCACTGTCTCTCACCGTCCCCCTGCATCGCCGCATTTCTGCTTCTAAAAGAACACCGCCATTACTGTGCAGGTGCGGGCAGCAGAGAGATGACAACATCTCTCACTGCCTGCCCTCACTCTGGGACAATAGGGAACACTGTCACTGGCCACTGGCACGTGACAAGCTGCATCTGGTGGCAGGAAGTGACAAGCTCGGGGCTCCCACTTATTCTGCATTATGGTGGGTCGAACTATTTCATTTTATATTACAATGTAATAATAGAAATAATGCGCTTAAATCATCCTGACACCAGATTACCATGGTGCCATGATAATTGAAGAGTTAACACCAGCCATTGCCCCGACAAATTGCCCGCAAAAATTTTGGCAGTGCCCCTACCGAGATTAGACTCTGGATCTGCCCCTGGGTGAGGATGGTTACCTTTAATATCCATTCAAACCCCTTTGTGTCAATTTGTGTGCATGTTATCAGGCCAAAATCACCAGGGTATGTAAACTTTTGATCAGGGTCATTTGGGTAGTTTCTGTTGTGATTATGATATAAAAAGAGTAAACACAGTTGATTGATAATAAATGGCTTCGGCCAAACACTGACCATGAGTGAAAGAAATGTTTTTGTGTTATCTTTCATTTTCTCTGAAAAATGGCCAAGAAATCATAAATTCTGCCAGGGTATGTAAACTTATGAGCACAACTGTAATAAATAGACAGGTAGGTGATCACAGGAAGTGCCCGAAATTTTCCTTTTACCGGCAATCTGGATTTACCAAGTAGCCTAAAGTCGTCTTCTTACCTCTAGTCATGGCTTTCATGAATTTTTTGTACATTTCTGTAAAACAAAACATTATTTTATATTATCTTTAATTAAAGAACATTAAATACAGTTAAACAATACAATGATAATAGGCAGTATTTTATTGTGGTGGTGCGGGGTATTTCCGTTTTGTTTTTCCTCCGAGGCCCTATCCATGCAGTCATTTTCACCTAGGCCGGAATGCCATATCCTGTCCTCTGGGAGACCCCATCACATATCCCGCCCACTGGGAGACCCCGTCACATATCCCAGGATTCACAGAGCAGCCAATGGGTGGAGCTAACACATCATCAGGGGCCAGGCTGCCTGAACCCAGAAAGAGAATCTGTCTGAGGAGGCCCAAGATGTAAGTGCAGGAATCATCCCCATGATTAAGCCCCATGGGTGGGGGCAAAACGCATTGGGGGTGTGGCCTGGGTGGAGCCTGGGCCGCGGATGTTTCTACTTTACATACACAGGGTTTTGTTGTGACGTGTGCAGTGATGGACCGTCTAATCCATGCGCCCGGCCCATAATCTCCATGCAAGGCGCCAGGCGCATGGATTTCAATGTTTTTTTGTTTTTTTTTAGTTTTTTTTTAGAAGCACGTGATTAGAGCCTAAGGCTCTAATTGGCTTCAAAAATGGGGTGGGTTCGGGGTGCAGAGCACTGTGCCCTGAACTCACCCAGTTGTGTGACAATAGCAAATTAATATTCACTATTGTCTTCCCGTTTCTACTCCCGGCCAATCAGGAAGCGGGTCTTAAGACCCAATCGCGGAGAGGAGAAGCGATCGTAATGGCCGTTGAAGGAGAAAGTCGCCGAGGAGGAAGAGACGTAGGGTGAAGCCGCTAAGGAGGAGGAGAAGCAGGAAGGAGCCGAAGCTGGTTGCGACCTATATAGGGTAAGTGCTGGTGGGCGGAAGAGTGAGTGACAAGGGGTGGGAGGTATTACTACTTGACTGACCGGACGGCGTGACGGGTGGTTTGCTGTCCTACCAAAAAATGGAGCACTAGCCGCCACTGGACGTGTGGCCTATGGGACCCTTTTCTCTTTGCAGGACACATACTTTCACATCTGAATGGTGGATGTTGCAGGACTATGACCTTTGCCTATTAGCCCAGTCATATACCCCTTGCCAGTACCATGGGTGGGGGCAAAACGCATTGGGGGTCTGGCCTGGATGGAGCCTGGATGGGGGGGTCACATGGTTTTGTTGTGACGTGCAGCTTTATGGACCCTTTTTCCTTTGCAGGACACAGACTTTCACACATGAATGATGGGTTGCTGCAGGTCTATGACCTTTGCCTATTAGTCCAGTCATATACTCCTTGCCAGTGTTTCTTTCAGAGATGAAGGCCTATAATCAAACGTTGAAGTCTGTGCCAGGTGCCGGTGTCTTGCCGAGAAAGTTCCCTCGGCGGATAAGTTCCCCCCTGTACTGCGCAGGCGCAGCGCCTGCGCAGTACGAACTACTATCAGCCGCCGGAGATAGCCGAAGCACAAATTCTACAATCAGCTGTACACGGCACCTGCGCCCTGGGTCCAGGTTCCTTCCCCACCATCCAAGTGGACCTAGAGGGGGAATAAAAAAGAGCTGAGCGAAGCTAGGCCGTGCCCGAAGCATGGAGAGCGAAGCGAGCCCACGAGGGGCCCTCTTACAGGCGCCTTGTACAGCTGATTTTCCCCTATTCATCTTCAGCTATTTCCGCCGGATCCTACTGCGCAGGCGCAGCGCCTGCGCAGTAGAGGGGGGTCCTTATCCGCCGAGCGGAACTTTCTCGGCAGAACACCGGCTGGCCCCCTTCATCGTGACATGCATTGGTGTGGGCAGGGGGTGTGCCGGATGTGCATGGGCACACCCTAATCACCCTGCCCTCCTGTACTGGGCTCATGCCCCATTAGTTCAAAAGCGGGGCCCAGGCACCTGCCAAGCAGGAGGACTGGCTGTACTGCCTTATTGTAGATATCGATCCTCTTGTTCCTCCTGTTTCTCCTCCTCTTCCTCAATCTGGCGGCGCTGTAGGGGGATCGGTTCTAGCATCTGGGCCTCCATCCTGTCCTCAGTCCCTTTTTCAGTCTTAAATGTAAGACACCAGGGGTCTGTTTAGAGCCATGACATTTCATCAAAGCCCCCCAAAAGGGCAGTTAAAAAATACAAAAATAAATAAAAATGTAAAAAAAAATCAAGCAAATTTCAAAGCATAAATAAAAACAAAAAAAAGAATTTTTGATAAGTGCTTTGCACCCACCACTGCCTAGCTACTGCCTCTGTTGCTCTGTGTTTAAGCTTTGGGGTGCACACCCTAATGCAATAGGCTGCACACACCTATGGTGTATGGTGGTGACTGGTCTTCTGGATCCTGAGAGACCCTCACCACTGGAGAGCCAATAGGAAGTATCCATGTCACCCAGGCACCCATGTAGGCTCCCCCCCAAAAAAGGAACCTTCCACTCTGCAGTAAGGGAGGTGGGTGGCTCTACTACATTGTGTAACCACAGATTTAATTAACTAAAACGGGCAGAGAGATTTTAGTTTTATTGCTTTTATTTATTGCTGCATCAGCTAGTTAGAGAGGGGTTGGTTGTATGGTTTGTTAAGCTGGGAATCCTGTTTTGTAGAGGAGCTTTAACCAGTAAATGTTGAACACCTACCATTAAAGAACAACTTCACCCAATCAGCTCCGGGTGCACTGCCCCACAATCCTGCAGAGAAAAAAGACTGCATTAGTGCTGAATACAATGAGGATCACAGGTATGGAAATCACCCTTTGTCTACCCACCCCCTCTCACCTCTATCCAATTTATCTGGAACTAATATCTTCTTCCAGTTGTGGTTAGGGATGAGCTGATGGTTTGAAGGATCAAACTTAGGCTCAGACTGAACTTTGGCTGTTCAATGGTTCCTAAGGAAGCAGAAGGTGCTGACACCTGCTGAGTCCTAGCAACTGTCACCGGCACATTGCTTACATGAATGGGAATCTCCAACCCCATAAGCTAAGAGGCAGGACTAGCAGTGACACCACTGCCCAAATATGATCACTGTCCATATTTGAGCAATGATGTCACTACTCTCCCCACCAGAGGTTAGAACTAACTAGAACCTTCAGGACACCCCTGGTGCAATAAACCATAAGCCCCCCCCTGACCACTGGGGCCCTTTCCATCAGTCCTAGGGCCCTTTCTTCTGGTCCCAGGGCCCATCCCTCCAAGCTCGGGGCCCTTCCCACTGATCCTGGGGCCCTTTACTCTGGTTATGGGCCCTTTATTAGGTTCACACTGCTGCAGCCTATCATACTACTTGTATGAAGTTACATGACAAGCAGTTGGCGACAAACTATCCACCCAACTCCACTCCCCTCCCACCTGGTCGGTCAGGTCACAGACGGCACCCACCACCCCCCCAGGTCAGTTGGTCAGCAGGCTGGGTCACGGGTGGCACGGGCATCACGTCCCCCCCCAGGTTGGTCAGTCAGTTGTCAGACCCAGCACTTACCTCATCTTGCAGGCAGCACCCCAGGCGGTGGGCAGTGGTGGCTTCTCTACAGGCTGCGGACAGCTGATTCCTCACTTTCCCTGCATCTCCTCCCTCCTCCTCCTGCTGGCCAATCCAATCGGATCTGCTTTTGGCCAATTGGGTGACAGGTCTCACAACCCACTTCCTGATTGGCTGGGAGAAGTGAATATTCATTCACTATTGTCACACAACTGGGTGGGCTTCATGCGCAGTGCTCATCGCCCCGAGACATCCTTTTTTGAAGCCTAGTAAAGCCTCTGGCTCTAATCATGTGCTTAAAAAAAAACCCTGATTGGAATTCATGCATCTGACTCCCTACATGTAGATTAGGGGACCAGACGTATGAAGGAAGGGGGGGCCATGTGCCCCTAATGGATGAGCCGCCACTGATGACAAGCCAAAACACTTTCATTTTAATGGGTGCAATGCGACTCAAGCCGCAGGGACAAAAAAGGTCCCTGCACTACTTTTCTGTGACTTTGGTGCAATTTAAGGACCATAGACTGCAATATTAAATCACATTTGCAAGCAAGTCGCAAGGAAATCACAAGAATATTGGAGGCAAATTGCACGAATTTGGGGTTGCAGTAGTGTGCTGAAGGGGGACCCTTTCATATGTTCTGCAGCAGCCCCCCCTTCCTGCCATCTTGGGGCCCCCTGTGGTGGCAGAACACCAGAGCCTGGTTGAAAGTGTGACTTTTGTAACCGTGGTAGTTCCGCAACTGCTCCCCACCACTTCCCTTATATGTGGTATCATAATTGATAATGGATTTACAACAAGGGGCATTTTGGGGGATGGTTTCTAAAACTAGAAGCTCACCTTATGGGAAAAAAATAATAAATACAGATATGTTTGCAGAAAATTTGCATCTATACATTTTTTTCCCTCAGGGGCCTGCAAAGCATTGTATCTGTGATCAGTCTATGGTGGGTGCAATGTCAGACTCCTGCAGACAAGCCCTACAGCTTTCAGCCCGTACCTCTCTATGGGTTGTCAGTTTGAAAGCTGCAGGGCTCATCAGTGCCCTCACAGTTCATTGAGAACTACAAGCCATCTGCTGTGTTGGCAGACAGGACCTGTATTATTATTATTATTATTATTATTATTATTATACAAGATTTATATAGTGCCAACAGTTTGCACAGAGCTTTACAACATGAGGGCAGAGGGTACAGTTACAATACAATTCAATACAGGAGGGATCAGAGGGCCCTGCTCGTTAGAGCTTACAATCTAGGAGGGGAGGGTCAAGTGATACAAAAGGTAATAACTGTGGTGGGATGAGCTGATGGAGAAAGTAAAAATACAGTTGTTAGGTGAGGGCCGGATAGGCTTTTCTGAAGAGATGGGTTTTCATAATAAAAAAAAAAGCAGAGTAGGAGATAGTCGTACAGATTGGGGTAGGGCGTTCCATAGGATAGGAGAAGCTCGGGAAAAGTCCTGGAGGCGAGCATGGGAGGAGGTGACAAGGGAACGAGAGAGCAGCAGGTCTTGGGAGGAACGAAGGGAACGAGTAGGTTGGTATTTTGAGACTAGGTTAGTGATGTAGTTGGGGGCCGAGTTGTGGATGGCTTTGTAAGTTGTTGTTAGTATTTTGAATTTAATTTGTTGGGTGAGTGGAAGCCAGTGGAGGGATTGACAGAGAGGAGTAGCAGATGCTGAGCGGTTGGTAAGGTGGATGAGTCGGGCAGCAGCATTCATGATGGACTGAAGGAGGAAGGAGCCTAAGTAAAGGTAATCCAATGAGCAGGGAGTCGCAGTTTTCGAGGCGAGAGATGACCAGGGAGTGAATTAGGAGCTTTGTGGTGTCAATGGCTAGAAAGGGGCTTATTTTGGAGATGTTGCGGAGGTTGAGGTGGCAGGATTTGCAAAATGTTTGGAAAGTGTTTGGGGCCAAAAGGATAGTTCAGAGTCCAGGGTTACGCCTAGAAGCTTGGCATGCGGGGACGGGCTGATAGTAGTGCTTTTGATCCTGACAGAGAAATCAGGGGAAGAGGCACGTGGGGGGGGGGGAAATCATGAGCTCAATTTTGGATAGATTGAGTTTGAGGAAGTAGTGTGTCATCCAGACTGATATATCTGTTAGTAAATGAGTGATACGTGAGAAGACTGAAGAAGTGAGCTGAGGGGTAGAGAGATAGATTTGGGTGTCGTCAGCATAGAGATGGTATTGGAAGCCATGGGAGACTATTACCTGACCCAGGAAGGAGGTGTAGATGGAGAATAAGAGAGGTACAAGAACAGAACCTTGGGGGACCCTGACATAGAAAGGGAGAGGAGAGGAGGAAGTAGAGTTGTAAGTGACACTGAAGGTACAGTTGTATAAATAGGATGAGAACCAGCGAAGAGTACAGTCACAGAGGCGTGGATTTTTTGGAGGAGGAAGGGGTGGTCCACTGTGTCAAAGGCAACAGAGAGGTCTAAGAATAGGAGTACAGAATAGTGTCCATTGGATTTAGCTGTTAGCAGATCGTTTGTGAGTTTTAGGAGAGCAGTTTCAGTGGAGTGTTGAGGGCGGAATCCAGTAGTTAATGTATTCACAGATCTCTGTGAATCTCTGTGAATAAATAATGCGGCTGTGTGGGCAGAGACCTGAACAGTGGCACCTCCACCAACTGTCATGGGGAAGGGGATCAATAGAGAGGTATGGGGGGACTGCTAGAGCATGTTACACCCTAAATCTGGGTGTGTGTAATGGGTAACCAGCTCTAGAAGGTGAACTTAGCATTTGTTTACTTACTCAATTACATGGTGGGGGGGCTGTTTACACTTCTACTTGCCCTGCTGAAGGAGTAATCCAGCGCTAACCATGGGGAAACCAGACCGGAACGCTTCTGGGTCATGTTCCCAGAAACCCTAACACGCAGCTCAGCGGTAATATTTTCCGGAGATATTCTGGACTCAGTTCAGATCTGAAACTCGATATCCAGGGAGTGGTAACTCGTCTGGTGGAGGTGGAAAGAGTGACCGCCCACCATGATGCTGCAATACAAGAAGTCAGTCACATCTCAGATGCACATGCTGATCATCTCCATAAGCTGCACAGACATATGGAGGACCTGGACAATAGAGACAGACACCACAATATCCGGGTAAGAGGTCTCCCTGAAAAAATTGAACCAGGCCAACTACAACTATATTCAATTAACTTTTAGAGAGTGCTCCAGAAACACCCATTGAAATAGAGCGACTGCATCGGGCTCTACGTCACAGGGGCAGAGACACCGACCCCCCCAGGGATGTTGTAAGCTGCATAGCCAACCTTCGGCTTAAAGAAGAAATCCTCTGAAAGGCAAAAGATAGGAATCGGTTCCTATACCATGGAGCCGAAATCAAGCTGTACCAGGACCTCTCCTATGTCACTTTACAGCACAGGAAAGACCTTCGCCCCCTGCTTGAACATCTCCGTGCCAGAAACATCGCCTATGGATGGAAGTTTCCGTTCTGCCTTTCAGTCACTCATCTGGGACGCACAGTTACCCTGAGAGGCCCAGAAGATGTGCAACCATTCTTTGAGGAACTAGACCTGCCCCCAGTGGAACTTCCCGACTGGTACAGCGGCCTGCATCTACCACCTCTTTCTGAAGGAGAACCCATGGAGCAGCAGATGCGAGGAAGGCCTCTCATGTCCAGACGTCCAAGATCACCGCATCTTGCTTACCCGGTTCCAGCCAACCGACGCTCATCCAATGGAGGGAGCAAGCCATCCTCCCCTGCTCATCGCAGAGCCTGCCGGGACTGAAATGCTTCTCGTAAACCTCTTTTTCTGTTCGCCCCAGTCGTCGTCGCCTAAACACTCAGTTTTAAGTTGTTCGTGATTTTATGGTTCAGGTATGTTATACCTCTCTAACACACTTACCAGGATGTTATCTTATCCCTGAGTACTTTAGTTATTCACATGTTTGAAAGGCTGACTACATGGTTAATATCCATGCTGCATGCTACATTCTGCAGGGTAATGCTTGTGATCAAACATGACTGATCGGTTATGAATTCTTGAAGCAGAAGGTAGGCGATTCCAGGCTATTCCCTCTTGCTTCTATACCAACTTATTGCGGAGTAAAGAGTTGGAGACTCCTAGGGATAAGTATTGTGTACTACAAGGAACTCTTTTTGCAAACCCCACACAAGGGAACAGGTACAATCATTACGGAATAACTTTACCGACATACACATGCTGATATCCACCTCTTCCCTCCTAATCCTGCCCACTCTCTCATCACGTGTACGACACGTATGCTGAATCCCCAACCTCCATGTGATATACTGGATGTACTTTGATCAGCCTAACCCTTATACCTGACACTGTAGTGGTTTATCACATTCCCTATGTTGAGAAGTATGCTATCTGTCCTGACACCTTTATCTTACACAGTTAATGCCGATGTTTAAAAAAAAAATTGGAGGATTTATTACTGTTGCTTGTTATAAGCCTATTTATCCCTGCTATAATAACTCTGACCATGCGCAGTATAGCCAATACAGTCACCAAACCACTCATCTCAGCATATGCCTCCTACGAATACTAGACACCCGATTGTGGGCTGTTTCTTTTATCTCTGTCTACAACAAGCCCTGTAGTGAAAATTTGGAGATGGTCCTATATATATTTAAATACCTACAGTACATTTCTATGTAAAACATACCACCACGCCTCTATACTGACTACATCTGCGGAGGGTTGACTCTTACATAACTGTGTAATATTTCTGACAGTTACTCATGTAGTCAGTGGTATAATGACTGTCTAATACCTCTTCTTAAGCTTAATCTGTATTTGAGCACGCCTTATTCATTTTAAAAAAAAAAATACAAATAAATAATTAACGCTATAACTGTGTTTACTATATATAAAGGCCTTATCCCACCTAGGGGAAGCTACTCTTCTTCCTAGCTAACTTGAGGTGAGATCCAACCCATCCCCTCACACTGAGATTATTGCTGCCGAATCACGCTTAGCCACCCCTACAAATCTGTCGCCTCTCTTATTCAGTGGCTGGGTTGGCGGGGTGGGAGAGCTGCACCCTGGTATCAGAGATTACCCTGCTCTTCTGAAATCTACTTGTCCACTTATATGTCAGTTGTGTGTCATATGTTTCATCGGGTGGTAAAAATAAATAAATGAAAACAGCGCTGGCAAAAATTAGTGCAAAAAACTGTTCCAGCTGCTGGATGCAAGTGCTACAACTTGATAATAATTATACAGAAAAATACAGCGCTGGCAACTAGCACATGAAATGGTGAGTTTAAATATAACTACAAAATTGCACTAAGTGCTCAATGTATCAAGTGACATATAGTGAAAGTGAAATAAATCTGTTTGGAAACAAAAACATTGACAATAGAATATACGTCAATATTTAGTAAAATAAATATAGATGCACATAGTCAGATAAAAAATCCTAGGATGGATGTAGACATTCCTCAGGATAAGACCCACTAAGCAGTAATGGCAGACTTCCAGCTCCTTAGCCAAGGTTTGCATACAGTCACCTGAGATGCTACAGCAATTGCAGGAGAATGGAATGAGACTTGGACTGCTGTCATTGGGATATAGCCTTGAAAACCGCGGACATCATATTCCACCCAAAAAGATATGAAAAAAGATATAGTATAATACTGTAGGGAAGAGGATCAGATGCGCATAATAGCGCTACTCACAGAATGGAGACTGCAAACAGGTATTCAGAATTGTCCGTGAACGCCGCAATGATAGCGTGCGTTCCACAGAGAACAGGAAACAGCGTCACTGGTTTACGAACGTGAGCCGGATATTGCCTCGCCGCGTTTCGCCGCTCCTCCAGGGTGTCATCAAAGACATCCATGTCTTTGATGATGCCCTGGAGGAGGGGTGAAACGCGTCGACGCAATATCCGCATGTTACATTTCATTATGGCTCTCTATACAGAGCCTTCAGCTAGGGTCAGGGTCAATGGCCTCCTGTCAAAAGCCTTCTCCATCCATAACGGGACTAGACAAGGGTGTCCCCTTTCCCCATTGTTGTTCGTGCTTACACTTGAACCTTCCTTAGATGCATACGGGAGAATGATAACATTAAAGGGATAACAATTTCAAAACATCAATATAAAGTAGCAGCCTTTGCAGATGTTGTCCTGCTATTCCTTTCCGAGCCGCACATCACCTTGCCCAACCTTTTCCAAGATTTTGGTCTCTTTCAATATGTTTTTAACTTAAGAATAAACTTTAGCAAATCCAATGCCCTAAATGTCACCTTACCAAAGCCATTAGTAGAACAGTGCAAAACTAATTTCCAATTCCACTGGTAATCAGAGATAATAACATATCTAGGGATACAACTGCCTACACGTCTATCTGAACTCTATGTCAGAAACTACCCATTTTTTCCTGGTTTGGGAGAGCGGCTATATTAAAAATGAATGTGCTCCCATGCTTACTTTATGTCTTGCAGGCAGTACCCATAGAATTACCTTCAACATTCTTGCATACCTATCAGAAAATATGCACAACCTTTCTTTGCGGCAGAAAACGCCCATGCATCAGCTAAACTAATGCCGCGTACACACGATCGGACTTTACGGCAGACTTTGTCCGGCGTACTTTTCGACGGACTTTACGATGGACTTTCCAAATGAACGGACTTGCCTACACACAATCAACCAAAGTCCGACGGATTCGTACATGATGACGTACGACCAGACTAAAACAAGGAAGTTCATAGCCAGTAGCCAATAGCTGCCCTAGCGTCGTTTTTTGTCCGTCGGACTAGCATACAAACGAGCAGACTTTTTGACCCGACTCGAGTCCTTCGGACAGATTTGAAACATGTTTCATTTCTAGGTCCGTCAAACTTTTGAGAAAACAAAGTCCGCTGGAGCCCACACACGAGCGAATTGTCCGACGAAATCCAGTATGCCGGACCAAGTATGCCGTAAAGTCCAATCGCATGTACGTGGCATAAGCCTACCGAAATCCAAAGGGGGGATAGGTCTTCCAGACCTAAGTAAATATCAATGGGCCTGCCATCTAGCCAGAATAATTAACTGGCATGCACATGATAAAGCAAAGGACTGGGTACAGCTGGAAGCATCATTTTCGAAGAGAGTCCTCTGAAACCCACCACATGGCTGACAATCGGCCAACTCCCACGTCCTCTGCAAAATCATCCGCTTATTAAACCGACCATTGTCAGCTTCCACAAAGCGTGTACTGAAACCGAAATATCATCGACGGGTCCCATAACACAATTGCAAATGAATCCAGACTTTCAGCCTGGTACATTCCCTGGCTTTCTAGCAGGGGCAGATCCGACCGATGGGCTTCGGGCAGGGACGCTACTGGATAGTGAGCACTTGGCCTCCCAATCGCCAGACGCTCATATAACCCCATGGACATATATTCATCTCCGTCACTTCTTCCAAACCTCAGCTCTCACTACCAAAATGTCTCGGCCACTTACCCCGTTCGAACATATATGCTCAAAAGCTGACCCTCAACAACACGTCATCTCTACAGTCTATGGTCTCCTTGGAGAACATACACCACTGAATACAGGCAAAGCATGTCGTGCCTGGGAGAGAGACTTGGCTGTCGACATCCCCTTGGAAGGGTGGGAATGTATATTTCATGTTATCCACAAAGGCTTGGTAAATGTCTCAACCCAGGAGACCAACTACAAACGTATGTCTAGATGGTACAGAACCCCAGCATTAATACATAAGTTCGATCCTACATGCCCCAACCGATGTTGGAGATGTCAGCAGGAGGTAGGCATGCTTTTGCATGTATGGTGGGAATGCCCACTTCTGCAACCCTTTTGGACTGCAGTACATTCAACCACCCTTCAGGTTACCACAGACACACTTGAGTACTCACCAGCACAGTACCTGCTGCATTACACCTCACCACCCTTTTAAGAATTATCATAAATCTCTAGCAATGCACATGGTAAACGCAGCTAAGTCATGCATACCAGTACATTGGAATTCGACACGGGTGCCTTCTATAAAGGAACGATTCACACGCATTATTAAATTGACTGAAATGGAGGAGCTGATACACATAACTAAAGAAACACCAGACAAATATAATTCAACATGGGCCTGTTAGCTTCACTTTCGCACAACAGATGCATACAATCACATAATGAACAATGGCCACTCACAGACCCATGCCGCAGACCCCAATACTCCTTGAAACTCACCTCCCTTTAAAAAGGCACCACTTTCTACATCACCTCCCAATCCAGATGACACATGCCCCAACCTTTAGAACATTTTGATAAGTGAATTGATACATTCATTGATTACCACACCCCATTGCTAATGACATATTACGGATAAGGATGCGTGAGCTGCCAAACATTTCTCTGGGAGACCCTTGTAGGGTTTTTTTCTCCCTCTCTCTCCTACTCGCTTCTATTCTTCATCCCTGTCTCTAGACCCTCAGGCTGAAGAGTTTCTCCATAGCAAGGTACACTACAATAATAGGAGGACAACAGAGGCCAAAGTGGATATAAGACTACAACCACACAACACACAACAGATCCCTCCAAGAATAAAAATTTGTACGCCTTACCCCTGGTAGGAGAAACTTTCATTCCCTAATACCTCTCACTCCCTCTTCTCCGATCTTCTCACTTTCCTATACTCAAGATGTTCTCTAAGCTTATAAGCTCTCAATAACCATTTTTGAGATAAGTTGTTATAAATTTTATAAATTAAAGACCCATATACTGCTAACCCGACTTTTAACCTCAAGTTTAAATGTTATGCATTTCCATATAGGCAATTCAAATGTAAACGTTTTGATGCTGTTAGCTGACCCACGAAAGCACTGTTTTCCTATAACTCATCTGCTAGGAATGTCTTTGACTATGAGATGTTTGTAATGTTCAATATGTAAAAGATGTTTACCCGTATGTAAAACAAAACTTTAAAAAAAAAAAAAAAAATTGTGTATGTAAAATACCTTGTAGCAATGAAACGCATCTGATTTCCTTCACCAATAAAATGTTATGCCTCGTTAGTTAATGACAATTTCTGATTTGGCTCACCTTGAAGATAAATCAGGTCATGTTCAGGCAGCTCCTTCAATAAACGTCCTTCTTTAAACCTACATGCCAGATGCTCAGTCATTATATAGCATTGGTGAGCAGGAAATCCAGACTTGTGTGGAGTGAACTCAAACCAAGCTTCTGAAATAAGAAGATTTTCCTCCAGTTATCGTCCATCCTGAGATGTATGTAAGCACATGAGTGCCACCTGCAGTGGAGAATGTAGATGTCACCAATCTACATTCTCCACTGCAGGTGACACTCGTCCAGAACAGTGATGCAGCTGGAGGAGGAAGGCAAGGGAAACTTGGTTTCTCTATGGTTTCCTCAGTCCCTTGGAGCAGCGGTCCAGTTGGTTACACTGGTTCTAGGTGAACCTGGCGGCCACCTTTAGTAAGCAGAGTCTTTCTATGTCCCTGCCCCCTGGGTTTCGACACACTTTCATGCAAATGGCTAGTGCAGGGACAGATCCCATATTTGTCAGGGATAACATTAGCGTTAGGGAGAGGTTCTGGAGGAGTTGGAAAAGCATAGGGTCTACGTCTGATCTACAGAAAGCTCCTTTTGGGGTTGGACCGGCTGCATCTCGCCCTCCTCGATAGATGCTGTCTTCAGTTTGGGTCTACGCATTGCTGAATTGCTCACAAAATTATTGTAAGTGTACCAGCCAGGTCTGTTGTATTGTTTCCAAGTTTTGCAATACATAACTTTCTGCAACCTGAGACTGTGTGTGCTTCCTGCTGCCGCACCACGCTGCACCTACCCAACATGTGTCCTCTACACACTGAAGAGTCACTTCTATTTCCTGTTCATTACAAACAATGACCTTCCAAGCTTCATCAAGGACAAACAATAAATAAAAACTGTAAAGTTGGCCATGTACTAAAAGAAGTTTGAAAACTTTTAATTTCGGAATATTCGTCTGATTTTTTAATTGTTGGTGAAGGTCAAATTGATGCTCATTTTTTATGAGAACATTTGATGGTTTAAGATGGAAAATTTCTCTTCAATTAACAAATTTTTAACAGGGAATTTTTTTTTTTCATTCTGAAAATTCCATTCCATTCATTCCAAAATTGAATGTTAAAGTGGACCTTTACTTAACCTTTTGCCACCCAGGTAATGCATATAAGTGATGGCAAGAGTATGGGCTTTAACGCCTGCAAGCCACACATATGTGTTAGTGTAAACATATGTAAACCTAATGTCACTTTGGTGGCCATCTTGAATCAGTCAAGATTCCAGTTCCTGGGCTTGGCGTGCTTTATGCAATTTGCTAGCGTAGGGACAGGTTCCCCGTCTGGCAGGGACTGTAGTAGAGATAGGGAAAGATTCTGGAGGAGTAGGTACAGTGCAGGAACTGTCTACCTCTCCAGAAAGCCTCCCCTTTGGGTGTGGAACGGCCAGGCCATATTCTACCTCTTGTGGCAGATGCTGTCAGTGCTTTCCAGTCTTCACACCACTGTACTATCAGTGTTGCAGTTAAAAGTGGTTCCGGTGGTTCCGGTTGGGTGGGCCTTCCCACTGGGCCAGTTCGTATTTACTGAACTTTGCTACAATATAATGCCGTTAATCAACTTAGACTCTATGTGTTCTCTGCCCACCGCACAACGCTGCACCTAACTCACACGCTGTCAAAGACAGCTCTTGGTCCGTTCTAATGATCAGGAGTTGGAGGTACTCGCTCCCAATCATGTGGCCACTGTGACAGCCAGTAGCGGCCCATCCATTAGCGGTGCAGGGGCACTGTCCCCCCATTCCATGCATCCGGCCCCCTAATCAACATGGGGGGTGCCGGAAGCATGGATTTCAATGTGTTTTTTTGTTTTTTGAAGCATGTGATTAGAGCCAGAGGCTCTAATTGGCTTAAAAAAGGGTGGGCTCGGGGCAAAGAGCACTGCAGCCCGAGCCCACCCACTTGTGTGACATTAGCTTCTCCTCCCAGTCAATCAGGAAGCGGCTCCTGAGACTCAATTGGCCAGAAGTCTTAGGATGGGAGGAGAAGCATCGGCCCGGCAGCAGCAATCTCTCCTAGAGCCCTACCCAGATTGATTCAGCAGTGCACTGCCACTTTGTCCTCCTCCCTGCACCTATCCTGTATAAGGAAAGGAGGCCATAGATCATGTGGGGGTGGCCATGGATCGCCACCTATCGAGCCCCGGGGAGTGTAGTGCAAGTAGATCGCTGGATCGCTGCTGTGATTGAGCGCTGCAAGCCATGCACGGGGAGGTCTGATCGTGCAAGTGAGGGGGCCAGGCCTGTTTGCTGCCCCCCCCCCTATTTCGACCACCAACCTCCACTGGTGACAGCCAATCACAGTGGTCATTTGATAGGTGGCTCCTTACTGCCTCCCAATCATACAGACCCTATGCACATCCATGGGAGTGACTTCATCCCGGATAGGCCAATTAAAATGGCCAAAGGAACACAACCTGGAAGAAGATCAACTACAGATGTCAGCACTTGGTGAGGAGGCTCCTGAACACCTCGTGGCTGGAGTAGAGGTGAGTAAAGTTCCACTTTAAAAGTAATACAATTTTGAATGTACTAATGAGTAATTTCACATGATTGCTTGTAGGAATGTTTATTCGAAAGTCTACTAGCGTATGGCCAGCTTTATTTCTCCACTAGATTGATTGGCAGGGCTTAAGCTGGATGGAATCATCTTACCAGGGAAGGAGCTTTTAGACCCTGGCTGTAATGAAGTGGGCAAAGCAGTGTATGAAAGAAGTATATGGAAGAAGTATACAGAAGCAGAGGGATAAAGGCCAATCCAAGGCATAATTGTTGTTTTTATTATCCGTCATCATATCAGAATCATACATCCCATATGGCGAGTAATTATTAAGAAGTCTGTTTTAGTAATATTACCTGAATCGTTTTCATATATTTTATCCTTTCTCACAGCAGAGTAGATGGGATACGGGACTTTACCGATTTCACACAACTTCTTGTGACTGGACAGCTTTCCTTCATTAATCTGCAGAAGAAAGAGATGAATATTAATAGTGCATGTACCCCAAGGTTCAGTGTTACTAGTGGTGTACCCCAAGGTTCAGTGTTACTAGTGGTGTACTCCAAGGTTCAGTGTTACTAGTGGTGTACCCCAAGGTTCAGTGTTACTAGTGGTGTACTCCAAGGTTTAGTGTTACTAGTGGTGTACTCCAAGGTTCAGTGTTATTAGTGGTGTACCCCAAGGTTCAGTATTATTAGTGATATACTCCAAGGTTCAGTCTGATTAGTGGTGTACCCCAAGGTTCAGTGTTATTAGACGTGTACCCCAAAGGTTCAGTGTTAATAGTTATGTACCCCAAGGTTTAGCGTTATTAGTGGTGTACCCCAATGTTCAGTGCTGGTGGTTCACCCCAAGGTTCAGTGTTATTAGTGGGGCACCCCAAGGTTCTGTGGTCTTAGTGGTGTACTCCAAGGTTCAGTCTGATTAGTGGTGTACCCCTAGGTTCAGTGATATTAGCGATGTACCCCAAGGTTCAGTGTTATTAGTGGTGTACCCCAAGGTTCAGTGTTATTAGTGGTGTACCCCAAGGTTCTGTGGTCTTAGTGGTGTACTCCAAGGTTCAGTCTGATTAGTGGTGTACCCCTAGGTTCAGCATTATTAGTGGTGTACCCCAGTGTTTAGCAATATTAGTGGTGTACCCCAAGGTTCAGTATTATTAGTGATATACTCCAAGCTTCGGTCTGATTAGTGGTGTACCCCAAGGTTCAGTATTATTAGTGATATACTCCAAGGTTCAGTCTGATTAGTGGTGTACCCCATGGTTCAGTGTTATTAGTGGTGTACCCCAAGGTTCAGTGTTATTATTATTCAGTCTGATTAGTGGTGTACCCCTAGGTTCAGCATTATTAGTGCTGTACCCCAATGTTTAGCAATATTAGTGGTGTACCCCAAGGTTCAGTGTTATTAGTGATATACTCCAAGCTTCAGTCTGATTAGTGGTGTACCCCAAGGTTCAGTATTATTAGTGATATACTCCAAGCTTCGGTCTGATTAGTGGTGTAACCCAAGGTTCAGAGTTACTAGTGGTGTACCTCAATGTTTAGCAATATTAGTGATGTACCCCAAGGTTCAGTATTATTAGTGATATACTCCAAGGTTCAGTCTGATTAGTGGTGTATACAATGAAAGAGGATATTCAGAGCTGATGTAAACAGACACAGCAAAAAATGAACCTCTGGCAAACACTCAAGATTAATTCAGAAAATACCTCAAATAAGCATAAAAGTAACCACTTTTTTACTTTTATGATTAGTGGTGTACCCCAAGGTTCAGTGTTATTAGAGGTGTATCCCAAGGTTCACTGTTATTAGTGGTGTACCCCAAGGTTTAGTGTTATTAATAATGTGCCCCAAGGTTCAGTCTGATTAGTGGTGTACCCCTAGGTTCAGCATTATTAGTGGTGTACCCCAATGTTTAACAATATTAGTGGTGTACCCCAAGGTTCAGTGTTATTAGTGATATACTGCAAGCTTCAGTCTGATTAGTGGTGTACTCCAAGGTTCAGTCTGATTAGTGATATACTCCAAGTTTCGGTCTGATTAGTGGTGTACCCCAAGGTTCAGTATTATTAGTGGTGTACTCCAAGGTTCAGTCTGATTAGTGGTGTACCCCAAGGTTCAGCGTTATTAGTGGTGTACCCCAAGGTTCAGTGTTATTATTATTCAGTCTGATTAGTGGTGTACCCCTAGGTTCAGCATTATTAGTGGTGTATCCCAATGTTTAGCAATATTAGTGGTGTTCCCCAAGGTTCAGTGTTATTAGTGATATACTCCAAGCATAAGTCTGATTAGTGGTGTACCCCAAGGTTCAATATTATTGGTGATATACTCCAAGCTTCGGTCTGATTAGTGGTGTACCCCAAGTTCAGAGTTACTAGTGGTGTACCCCAATGTTTAGCAATATTAGTGATGTACCCCAAGGTTCAGTATTATTAGTGATATACTCCAAGGTTAAGTCTGATTAGTGGTGTACCCCTAGGTTCAGCATTATTAGTGGTGTACCCCAATGTTTAGCAATATTAGTGGTGTACCCCAAGGTTCAGTGTTATTAGTGATATACTCCAAGCATCAGTCTGATTAGTGGTGTACCCCAAGGTTCAGTATTATTGGTGATATACTCCAAGCTTCGGTCTGATTAGTGGTGTACCCCAATGTTTAGCAATATTAGTGATGTACCCCAAGGTTCAGTATTATTAGTGATATACTCCAAGGTTCAGTCTGATTAGTGGTGTATACAATGAAAGAGGATATTCAGAGCTGATGTAAACAGACACAGCAAAAAATTAACCGCTGGCAAACACTCAAGATTAATTCAGAAAATACCTCAAATAAGCATAAAAGTAACCACTTTTTTACTTTTATGATTAGTGGTGTACCCCAAGGTTCAGTGTTATGAGAGGTGTATCCCAAGGTTCACTGTTATTAGTGGTGTACCCCAAGGTTTAGTGTTATTAATGGTGTGCCCCAAGGTTCAGTGGTATTAGTGGTGTGCCCTAAGGTTCAGTATTATTAGTGGCTGATTCCAGGTGACAGATGCACCCCGTTGGGGTCTGGAGTGTACCTCAAGGTAGTGGACCCTACGGCTTACTGCTGCAGGTGGAGCTCTAGATGATACAGGAGAGCAGGTACTCTGTAGTACCAACACCCTTAAATCAGGGTTCCCAGAGTTCTCCCTTACATCAGAGTCTGCAGAGTCCCCCCTTACAGTGAAAGGGAACTCTGCGAGTTCAGATGTAGAAGGGGAACTTTGTGGATTCAGATGTAAAACGGGAACTCTGTGGACTCTGATGTAAAGGGGGACTCTTGTTATTAACTGCTTATGATTAGAAATGTTATTTAATAGCAAAATATATGTATAGTTTATACAACAAAAACAAATTGCCATGTACCACTAAAGTGTTTGGGTTTGACTTGAAGAAAAGGTGGCAACCCCGACTTCCCACTGACCATCACACTAATGTATCATGAGTTGTAGGTATAGTCATTAGTATCAGGGGTTCCTTGAGAGAGTAAAGTTATTTCAAGGGTTCCTCTGTGTTGAAAAGGTTGAGAAAGCCTGATGTAGACAAACAGCAATGAGATAAAGAGTTTAATATCTATGAACAGAAAGAGACAAAGACTGTGCTATCTATATTAATCAAGAAGCTAAAGACAAGTCACCCCAAGCTGAAGGTTCTCCTGGGTTCCAAAACTGGACAGGACCTGGCATGTACTTACTGTATTCATGACAGAGAACACAAATGTATAGGCCCAAAGATCTGTCAGAGAGTACGAGTCTCCAAGAAATTTCTCTTTTATCTTCTCCCACGGCTTTGTCCATTCCCGCTCCATCTCGGATTTGATTCTCCTACTTAAGAGCTTTTCCATGCTCGAAAAGTCTGACCAGTTATTTTCCGAATACAGAGAAGACATACACCTGGAATGGAAGTAAAACGTTGAATACTTGATATGTACTGTATGGTATTAATTTAACATTCATTGTTTCACTGAAAACTGTTTAACAATTTAACCACTTAAGGCTCTTAGGTTGCTTTTCGTGTCCCAGACCTAAAAAAGTTGAAGCAATCTCATAGCTGCAGGCATCTGTTTAGTAGAAGTGATCCAGACCGTTCTTCAATCTCATAGCTGCAGGCATCTGTTTAGTAGAAGTTATCCAGACTGTTCTTCTATCTCCCAATCATTTACAGTAGTGAGAAGGGTACCCACCTTCGCTGCTGCCTCCCACCCCCCATGGTGGTTTACTGGCTCATCCTTACTCCAGGGAGCCCTAGACCACTAAAAAATGCCCAATCCTTTTAGCAGGAGGAGATTGAGGAACATCCATTCACTGATGTCCCCCTGCAAGTAATGAATTTGCAATGATTTCCTCCCCTCGGTTTCAGAGCTGTCATTCGCCAGCTACTGTAGCTGTTGAGGCAGGTAATATAGCCTGAATCTGTGCTTGATTAGCTGCAGTGAACCCAGGGGGAAACATTGGCAGTGTAAGAGACCCTTGATGTCTACAGGAAGAGGATTTGTCACCTGTCTATACTATCTCACAGGGGGCTTGCTAGCTTCTTTGTGATAAAAATAAAGTTAAAGGAAAAAAAATGTAAACAAATTAAATAGTTAAAGAATCAATAATAATCATTTAAAAAACTGAAAGCACCCCCCACTTCACAAACATACTGATCCAAATGCGTATGTAGAGCCTGCATGTCAGGGACGTGCAGTCAGGGGAGGCAGGTGAGGCACCTGCCATGAACATAAAAAAAAGATCGACTTCAAGGGTCGTAGCTCGGTGACCTGGGGTCACAGAGAGAATTTGGGGCTCCTATCATCTATGGTTCCGGAGATACGGGGCTTCTTGCAGAGCCTGACAGAAGCTACATACAGAGCCGCCAGTTTAAATACAAGCTGACACCATAGCCCCCAACTGTCCCTGATTTCGAGGGACTGTCCCTGATTTGGGGCAATGTCCCACTGTCCCACGTTCCCCCTCATTTGTTCCTCATTTGGGTCTGATCCATATAGTTGTGTATAAAATGCACTTTTTATCTTTCAAAAAGTGTTTCCCAGTGCTAAACCTTTCATCCAAATTCTAAATTGGCGCATTTGTCAATTTTAAAAGCCAATATAAAGGAATAGAAGTGGTAAAAAAAGCTCTTGTGGATTTAATTAACCTTTTGTTTTTTTTAATTCTCCTTTAAGAGGGTGTGGCAGGGGGCGTGTCCTATGCCAACATACGTTTGCCAGTAGGTATCCCTCATTTCCATCTCAAAATGTTGGGAGGCGTGGCTGACACACTCCGTTTGCAGCTGACTGAGAGGATGAGCTCTCATTGCCTCTCCTCACTTCTTGTCAGAGGGCACTGAGCTCAATGGACAGCTTGGAGCATTTGACCTGACCAATGGTAAAGCACAACTGGCCCAGCTGTCCAATAAAAATGCTGCAGTGGAGGCTCGCCTCTCACTACAGTGTCATAGAAGGGGGCGTGTCTAAAAGACAAACACTCCCTTCCAGCCCAGCCCTCTTAACTAGAAGGAAAAAACATGTGTTCAGGTGTATAAGATTTACCCACAATCCCATGTTTTTCTCACACAGTTTATAGAGGGAGAATGAGAATCTTCTGCTGAAAAGTTACAAGCTAAATCATATATTATTATATGTTATAAGATAATTGTTTATTATTTATCAATTTACTGTGAAATTACTGGTTGGAAATTATAACTTCAAACTTCAGTAATTTGTCCGTTAAGTCACCTGCTTGAGCACAGATTTTGAAAATATAGTAAATTACTTTAAAAACAATATATAATAATTATTTGTATATTACTTATGGTAATAACCCCTTCCCACCCAGGCCAATTCTGACACTTCTCTCCTACGTGTAAAAATCATCATTTTTTTTGCTAGAAAATTACTCAGAACTTCCCAAACATTATATATATTGTTTTAGCAGACACCCTAGGGAATAAAATGGCGGTCATTGCAACTTTTTATGTTACACGGTATTAGCTGCAGCAATTTTTCAAATGCATTTTTTTGGGAAAGAAGTTTCATGAATAAATTAAAACACTAAAGTTAGCCCACTTTAAACTTGTGGAATGGCGCCAAACTTCAGTACTTAAGAATCTCCATAGGCGACGCTTTAAAATTTTTTAGAGGTTCCATGTTTAGAGTTATGCCCCGTACACACGGTCAGACTTTGTTCGGACATTCCGACAACAAAATCCTAGGATTTTTTCCGACGAATGTTGGCTCAAACTTGTCTTGCATACACACGGTCATACAAAGTTGTCGGAAAATCCGATCGTTCTAAACGCGGTGACGTAAAACACGTACGTCGGGACTCTAAACGGGGCAGTGGCCAATAGCTGTCATCTCTTTATTTATTCTGAGCATGCGTGGCACTTTGTCCGTCGGATTTGTGTACACACGATCTGAATTTCCGACAACGGATTTTGTTGTTGGAAAATTTTATATCCTGCTCTCAAACTTTGTGTGTCCAATGGAAAATGTCCGATGGAGCCCACACACGGTCGGAATTTCCGACAACACGCTCCGATCGGACATTTTCCATCGGAAAATCCGACCGTGTGTACGGGGCATTACAGAGGAAGTCTAGTTCTGGAATTATTTCTTGTACAAAGGTTTTTATTGAGCATAAAAATCGACAAGAAAAATACAAAGAAAACAATAAAAAAAGAAACAATAGTGAGCACATCATGTGAGCAATTCCGTAATAAAGATGCGGATATACAGCAAGCATAGCGAATTAAGGCATAACAAAACTTACACGGTCTTGAGGTTCAGGAGAGTGTACATGGGGTCAGACTTTGTCTGTTTGGTATCTTAATGAAAAAGACCTTATGGTGCTGAAAAACAGTTTTTCATGTCTTTAGAACGTTTGCTCATCAGTTGTCCAACCTGACAGAGGTTGGTCTGTAAATCAAACGAGCTGTGAGGTAAGGTGTAAGCAGGGAGATACGTAAGAGGAGAGGACAAGAAAAGAGGAAAGAAATAAGCGTAGCAGAGAAGAGAGAAAAAGAAGGGGATGGAGAGAAAGGGGAGGGGGGGGGGGTCCCCGGGGCTGGAGGACGGAGGTGTCTCAAAGCGAGAGTAGCGTAGGATCAAATCTGGAAGGGTGGACATGGGACACCCAAGGCCGCCATGTCCGAAGGAATTCATCATGTGTGTCAGATAGGATGGCTGTCAATTTTTCATTGATCATGATATCATTAACGAGATTTTTGACTGCTTCGAAGCTGAGAACTGGGGTTTTCCACGCCTTTGCTATGGTCAGTTTAGCTGCAGTAAAGACATGCGACGCCAGTTGGCGTTCCGGTTTCAATAGTTCTATAATTGGTTTTCCCAAGAGAGCTTCATAAGGGTCCCTTCTAATGTTTGTGTTAAAGAGGTTACGGAGAAGAGCGTAGATTCTGACCCACAATCTGCAAACCTTGGGGCATTTCCACCAGATATGTGCCATTGTTCCCTCCTGGTTACACCCACGAAAGCATAAGGGGGAATAGGATGGAATAAAGCTTGCAAGTCTGGCTGGGGTATAATACCATCGATAGAGTATTTTGTAAGCGTTTTCTAGGTGTAACACATTTTTGGAGCATTTGGAGATAGCAGCAGTCATGGCCTGCCAGTCCTCTGGATCTAGTTTTTTCCCCAATTCAGCCTCCCATTGGAGGTGATATGGTCTCAAGGGTGGTTTCTTGGAGCCTATTATGGCTGCGTATATTAAAGAAATCAGACCTGAGGAGTGGGGTCGTGACCTGCATAAGCTTTCAAAAGGGGTCAAAGTAAAGGGAGATGGTAAAGATTGAATGAGCTGTTGTAGGAAATGCCTGATCTGCATGTAGCTATAGTGCTCCCTGAGGGGAATATCGTGGGAGGACCGCAATGCTGCGAATGGGATAATCTTGGTAGGGGTAAACATAGAGTGGATATCTATAAACCCATTTTCGGACCACCACCTGAATTGCATCGGGTTGTCACGTCCGGGTGGGAACAACGGGCAGTGAAGGAGGTGGAGTAGAGGGAGATGCGGGGAAATCAGGTTCGCTGAGTATTTGATTGAGTCCCACAACTTAAGTGAGTGGGCCAAACAAGGTTGGGCGGTGAGCCTTGGGAAGCCAGGGTATGGAGGCCAGTGGTGTTGGGTGGGCGTCCACAAGGTCGACGACGGCCCACAGCGGCATTTGCTGTTTTTCATGGAGACGTGATAGCGGGGCAATAGCCGCCGCCGTGTAGTAGGCTTGTAGATTAGGAACCGAGAGGCCGCCATCGACCCCGCGGGCATACAGCACCCGTTTATTAATTCTGGGTCTGGTGGAACCCCATATAAACTGCATTATTTTCCGTTGTTGAATGCGTAAAATGTGGGGTGGAACATGGACCGGTAGGACTCTGAAATAATAGAGTAGTTTTGGGAGATAGGTCATTCGTATAGTAACAATCCTTCCGAACCAAGATAGTGGGAGAGTAGACCAAGAGCTGAGCATTGCTGTCAATTTCGTAAAGAGCGAGGGGAAGTTGGCCTGGTAAAGGTTTGAATAACTCGGGGTGAGTTTAATCCCCAGGTAGGGTAGGGAGGGCAGCCAGTGAAAGGAGAAAGTAGCTTTTAAGTGTTCTAATTCAGGGGGCGCTAGATTAATTGACATCGCCTTGGACTTAGAGGGATTGACAACTAAGGCCGAGATCGCGGCAAAAGTATTTAAGAGGGACAGCAGGTTAGGCAAAGTGATTCTAGGCTTGGTAATAGTCAACAGGATGTCATCTGCGAACAAGGATAATTTATGAGGGGAGCCCGCGATTTCTACCCCCTCTATGTCCGGGTGGGATCGAATCGCCTCAGCCAGAGGTTCTAGCGCTAGTATAAATAGAAGTGGAGAGAGGGGGCAGCCCTGACGGGTCCCCCTTAGGATAGGAAAGGTGGGAGACTCAAAACCATAATATTTCACTTTAGCTTGGGGGGTGTCATAAATAGCTAAAATCCATTTCATAAAGGACTCACCAAACCCATAGCGATTCAATACCTGTATAAGGTAGGGCCAGGACAGGGTGTCGAAAGCTTTGGTAATGTCAAGAGACAAAAACATTGTCTCCAAAGATCTGTTGTGTACAATGTGTTGTATTTGTAGGAGGCGACGGATAGCGTCACCAGCCTGTCTCCCCGGGACAAAGCCCACCTGGTCTTTTTTTATAAGCCGTGGAAGAAAGGAGTTAAGGCGTTTGGCCAGAATTTTTGTCAAAACCTTCATGTCTATGTTGATTAGGGAGATCGGCCTAAAGTTGGCCCAGGAGGAGTGATCTTTGTCAGGCTTAGGGATCATCACTATGTTGGCTGTTAATAGGTTTGGTGTGAAAGAACGACCATCTTTAACCGAGTTATACATATTAGTGAGGTGAGGAGCGATGACATCAGCTAGTTTCCGGTAGTAAAGAGCCGAGAAACCATCGGGGCCTGGTCTTTTACCCACCTTCAGTTCTTTAATACATTGAAGGACTTCTGAGACTTGGATGTCTCGGTCCATGAGTGATTTGTGGGTCTCAGATAGAGAAGGTAAAGAAAGGTTTGTCAGAAAGTCATTAGGTGATTGGGGGGGAGGATGGTCAGGAGATGAGTAGAGTTTTGTAAGACGGTATCTAAATTCATCTAGAACTCGTTGTGGGTTACCCGTTAGGATATTGTGGCGAGTGCGGAGGGTGATGGGAGTGAATTTCGGGGTGAAGGTGCGTAATCTATTGGACAACATTGCGTTGGGTTTATTGGCTTTGGCGTACCATTTTTGTTTGGCCCAGCGTAGTGTGCGCTCTGCTTCATCTGTTAAGCATAAGTCTAAATCTGTACGGGCCTTATCAAGGAGCTTACGGTTATCCGGGGTGGGAGATTGTTTAAAGGTCTCCGAAAGGGTCTCCAGTTGGTGTTCTAACGTTCGGCGGGTGTGCGCCCGTTCCCGTTTACGTCGGGATGCGATCCTAATTACATGGCCGCGAAGGACTGCTTTATAAGCTTCCCAAAGTGTGACCGGGGATGCGACCGACCCTACATTAAGTTTAAAGTATTCCTCAGAGGTATCGTGGATATCTTTAAAAATATCTTTAAAGGAGAGAAGAGAGTCATTCATGATCCAGGGAGAGTGTTGGGGTTTGCTCAGAATAGAGTGGAGCACTGTTACAGTAGGGTCATGATCCGTCCATGGAGTGGCGAGCACAGAGCATGAATCCACTAGTGAGAGGTGTTTTCTTAGCACAAACATGTGATCTATTCTTGAGTGAGAGTTATGGGGATGTGAGTAGTGGGTAAAGTCCCTGCCTCGGGGGTGCAATTCCCTCCACACGTCTACTAGGTCATGAGATTGCAGGGAGTTTTTAAATATTTTGGCGGCAGGGGAGGGAGACTTATGATCCGGTGGGTAGTTGTCGATAGAGGGGTTCAATGACACATTGGAATCTCCTGCTAGCAGGAGGGTACCTTTCTGATGCGACTTCAAGAGGGAGCAGATGTGGGTCAAGAAGGGTCCCGGGTTTCTATTTGGGGCATAGTAAGACATTATGGTTACATCGTTGTCTTGAACAGTGCCTTGAACTATTAAGTACCTGCCATCTGGGTCAGCAATTTGTTTACTGCAAACAAACGGAACAGATTTATGTATAGCAATCAGGACTCCTTTTTGCTTGGTAGGGCCGTTAGCTAGATAGACCTGGGGGTAGTCTGCGGCAAAATATTTGGGGCAGGAGGAAGAAGAGAAATGCGTTTCCTGTAGGCACGCAATGTCTATTTTTTGTTGTTTAAGGTATTTGAATATCTTGACCCTCTTTTGAGGAGAGTTCATGCCCTGAACGTTCAGGGATAACCAGTGGAGAGTCATGGGATCAAAGATGTGCTGCTATATAAAGTTCCATCCGCGAACCCCGGGGACCAAAAGGGGAGAGTGGAGGGGGAGAGGGGGAAGAGAATAGCAGGAGGCAGAAGAGAAAAAAGGAGAGCATGTGGTTTAAATTTACCAAAATACATTTGAAATAGGACGTGTAATGTAAACCAAATTGCATCAAGTTGTGAACTCTGAGGTTCACGGTGGAGTGGGTCGTTGGCCTAGACTTTCGTCGCAGCCAAGTACCTACTGGTGGAGGGAGCAGTGGTCCGCTGGAACCACCGGCCGATGTATAAAAAAGATAATTACAAATTAGACAGTAATTTAGCACAGAGCCTAAACTGGGAAACAAAAAATAAGTACAATAAAAGAAAATCTTAGAGTGATTCAGTCTTTAGGAACCATATGAAGCCCTTCTGTTAAAAGTGCACATGGGAAGGAGCATGAAAAAAATAGAGAAATAACCAAGAAGAGTATAAAAGTAACTCTAAACAAACATCAGGGTATCTTTACCTGCAACCCCAGGACCCCAGGCGGCAGCGGCCAAAAACATGCCGCCGCCGGGTGGGCCAGTAGACCCACCCGGGCCGTGTCCACCCACGGGCCCCCCGCACCACCAGGTGTGGGCGAGGGACCCGTGGGCAGAAACCAAGACCACAGCCGTCCCACCCGACCAACCAAAAAAATACTTCGTACAGGGGTGTGCCCCTCTCTAGCGATATTCTAGTTCCGGAAACATTGGTGCAAGGGAATAAAAATGAGGATAAATAAAAAGTAAATAAATAAAATTGGGGAGAAAAAAGGTGTAGTAAGCCAGTTCCTGTCTTTCTAGAAAACAGCCGTATAATAAAAGGGTAGTGGCTTTCCAGAGCTCACGCTGTTATGTGTTGCCTGAAGGGGAGGTCAGCATCCCTGACTGCCATCACACAACTGGGGCAGTCTGTAGTGGGACACATCATCCTGGGCAAAAAGTCAGGCTTGATAGATGGTACAGGACGAGCAGAGAGTTCTTTTCAGGGTAGCACATTTGTTCCGGGAGCAAGTGGCTGTGGGCAGGCCGAGCTCGTCGGTCAAGTCTGGGGTTCGAGCCGCTCAGAGACAAGTTAAGTCACAGAAAGAGATGTTGAGGAGGCGGTTTCAGCCATTGTTGGACTTGTGGAACTTTTGGGCCTGGAGATCCCTCAGGGCCTGGGATCCGGGCGTAGATCGCTGGGAGACCTGTGAGAGCTGACGAGAGGGCCTGGAAGTGCCAGGTTTAGAGGAGGAGGACGGTGCCTCTGCAGAGGATGAGGGCAAATCTAGGTGTAATTCTTGAAAATGGCGTCTCAACTCAGACGGGGAGGTGGCCTGGAACTGGCGGCCCAGATGAGTAAATGATAGCTTAAAGGGGAACCCCCATCTGTACCGGATCCCCTGGGTCTGGAGAATCTGTAGGTAGGGTTTGAGGCCCCGTCTTCTGGCAATAGTAACTGGCGATAGGTCAGCAAACAATTGTAGGGGGTTACCTTGAAAGGAGATGTCTTGTTGCTCCCTGGCGGCCTGCAAGAGTTTCTCCTTAGTACGGTAAAAATGGAATTTAATGATAATGTCCCTTGGTGGGCCGTCAGAGGGTTTAGGGGCTAGGGAGCGGTGTATGCGATCGAATTCTAATCTTTCAACCGGAATCCCAGGGGCCAGTTCCTGAAAAAAGGCAGTTGCTGTACCTTGTAAATCAGTGATGTTCTCAGGGACACCGCGGATGCGGAGGTTGTCCCTGCGGGCTCTGTTCTCTGCCTCCTCCAGCTTATCCTTTAAAGTTTCAATCTCAGCGTTCATTTTGTCTACTTCTTCCTCATGCCCCTCTAGTACTGTGGTGGCCAGGTCCATACGCTGTTCTAGCTGGTTAGTGCGGTGGCCTATCTCCTTAAGCCCCCTCACCATGTCAGAAGAAAGCTTGCGGGATGCCGCGGTGATCTCGTCCCTAACTATGCTGCGGAATTTAGCTAGCATGTTATCAGTGTCTGTAGGGAGAGGACTCACCAAGTCTGAGGGGAACTGGTGCAGGCTGTCAGCAGGTGATGCAGGATCTTCTGCAGAGTGCTGCGTTGTATCGTCTGGCTCCGGAGGGTCGGGCGCCATCTTGCCTCTCACCTTCCCTGGGGCTGGAGCAGGCCTGTGAGCTTGCCGGTTCCTGGGCTTCGTTTTGGCCGCTTTGTACATCCCCAGAAGCGGCACAAGGGGATCCGAGAGCCGCCGCTGTGTGTATCAGGCGGCGATGTGCGCTCTGTGCTTTGTACGGCCGGTTAGTGTGTGCCAGCGGCGCGGAGCGGAGATCTCAGGCGGCCATCTCGTTCGCTCGCGCGCATGCGCCCCGTTCTGGAATTATTTCTCTCGCTCTAACGATGGCGGTGTATGTAATCTGTGTGTATCTGGCTCTGATACTAGCCAGTGCCTCACCAGCCACTCACCTCTCCGCACGTCCCTGGTGCATATCTATGTGAACAGAAATGGTGCCACATGTGAGGTATCTCCACAAAAAATGCTAGGGGCCATCATTCATAGTTAACTTTTAATCTGAAATCCCATAAAGGCTTTTAAAGCATCAACTATGAAAAAAATGTAGGTACCGCAGTTTTTTTTTTTCCATTTTGCGGATGAGCACAATTTTGATGTTCTGACATGTTTGGTATCTATTTACTTAACCACTTGCCACCCAAAGACATCAACTGTAGGTCCTTGAGTTTGAGTGGTTATACTGGGGCTATGGCTGCAGCTGCAGTCATGACCCCAGGCTCAGATATCAGTCCTTTCAGCTGGTGATGCTGAACAAAGTAAAAAGGATCCAAGCCAATAAATAACAGCTGGATCACTTTTACAGTTGGCCTGAGGGGGTCCCCTCCCACCAACTTTCGCTGCCTTCCCTGGCTCTACTGTCCCACTGGGGAGCCCGGGGACTGAAGCTGAAGGTTCCACGCGGCAACAACACACAAGGTAGCTATACAGCATCAGCAAGGTCTCTCCCAGGCAACAATTTTAACCCCTTCCTGACCAGCCGCTGCAGTTGTACTGCGGCAGGTTGGCTCCCCTGGACGAAACGACGTAACTGTACGTTGGTTCGCCTTTTGACCACTAGGGGGCACGCGCGTGCACCCATGGCGCCATGCCGGAGCTGAAGCGAGTGCCCGGCGGCCCTAATGACCGCCGGGCACCTGCGATCGCTCGTGACAGAGCGAGACCCGGATCTGTGTGTGTAAACATACAGATCCCAGTTCTCCCAGGAGAGAGGAGACAGATTGTGTGTTCATACCAAGTATGAACACCGACCTCTCTCTTCCTCTAGTCAGTCCCATCCCCTCCACAGTTAGAACACACCTAGGGAACACATTTAACCCCTTGATCGCCCCCTAGTGTTAACCCCTTCCCTGCCAGTGACATTTATACAGTAATCAGTACATTTTTATAGCACTGATCACTGTATAAATGACAACGGGGCAGTGGCCAATAGCTTTCATCTCTTTATTTATTCTGAGCATGCGTGGCACTTTGTCCATCAGATTTGTGTACACACGATCGGAATTTCCGACAACGGATTTTGTTGTCGGAAAATTTTATCTCCTGCTCTCCAACTTTGTGTGTCGGAAAATCTGATGGAAAATGTCCGATGGAGCCCACACACGGTCGGAATTTCCGACAACACACTCCGATCGGACATTTTCCATCGGAAAATCCGACCGTGTGTATGGATTGATGAATCACAATGTGAAATATTTGGCTGTAGAAGGAGGCAGTTTGCTGGTGAAGGGTTGGAGAGCAGTACAATGATGAGTGTCTGCTGGCAACTGTAAAGCATGGTGGAGGTTCCTTGCAAGTTTTGGGCTGCATTTCTGCACATAGAGTTGGAGATTTAATGAGGATCAATGGTGCCCTCAGTGCTGAGAAATACAGGCTAATACTTCTCCATCATGCCAGACCATCAGGGAGGCGTATGATTGGCCCCAAATGTATTCTGCAGCAGGGCAACAGCCCCAAACATACAACCAATGTCAATAAGAATTATCTTCAACATAAAGGAGAACAAGGTGTCCTGGAAGTGATGGTTTGGCCCCCACAGAGCGCTGATCTCAACATCATGGAGTCTGTCTGGGATGACATGAAGAGACAGTAGGATTGGAGGTGGCCGACATCCACAGAAGATCTGTGCTTAGTTCTCCAAGATGTACATAGAACAACCTACCTGCCTTCTATCTCTTTTTTTTACACCTGCCTAAAACTTTTGCACAGTAGTGTGTGTGTGTTTAATGTTCATTTTCTAGCAATAAATGCTGATTTTACAATGCATGTGAAAAATGTAAAACATTTCCCCAGGGCAAGGTGACTAAACAATAAGGATATCTGTTAAGTTATGCAGGTACCACATTGCTATATAAAATTGTTATAATGTATATACCATGTTGATCCAGATGTCCCACCGATATATGTAACAGCACCTAAAAGGTTGAGTTCGACCAGTTTTGCAATTGTTCCCAGAAAACCAACCATGGCTCGGAGTCCACCCCCCGATCCCAAGACCGCGATTACAGGAGGGTCGGAATGCTTCACATAAAAAAAAAAAAAAATGATTTTAACTGTTATAGGTTATGTTACAGGCATAGCATGTATTAGACAGTGGTAATAAAACATAGTGTGACAAACCCAACTGGGACAGAACCAACTAGGACAGGGGCTTTTAGAGAAGACTAAGGGCTATCCTCTTACCCACTGATTATGTCCCATGGAGGAGACCAGGGATTTTATCTGCTTCTTCAGGTCAGAGCATGGGAAAGAACTCAGCCTCTGATCCCATGGAGAGAGCAGATCATTCTCTAATGATGGACAACTGATGGACAACCACGTGATGTACCTTGTAAGCGAGACTTGGATTAATTCTCTGAATAAGGACAATAAAGCTTCCCTTCTAGAGTGGATAGAAAGGTGTAATATTAATCTTGTACAGGGTAACGGTCAGGGGAAATATGGTGGCCCTCCTGCAGACTGGGTTGGATAGGCTTCTTCACTTGGGGCAGACATATTTATCAACAGTATCCCTCGGGAAATCTATGAAGATAAATTAATTCCACTTTTTCAGACTGCTGGAACATGGTATGCGTTTTGTCTCATAGGCTGTCTGAGGTGGGCTGGTATCTCCGATTAATAAAGCATTGTCTAGATAACTAATTGTGAATTAGATTACTGTTTAATTAAGATCACTGTTAGCTGCTAATTGGATTGCTGTTTGAAGTTTTGCATTGTCATGCTAATATCCCCAAGAAGGGAATGTCCTTCTGTTGGGTATAAAATATTTGTCTGAGTTTCAATAAACAGTCATTCTTTTGGTTTGTACCTCAACATCTTGTCTGTGTACAATGCTTGGGATTGCTGCTTTAAACCCTTGGTCTGCTTGAAGGGTTTAGAGGGCAGGATCAGTGGCGGCTAGGCCTGTATATTTTAGGGGGGCGGCAAATACAAGGCATCCTGCCGCCACCCCCCAGGGTTGGTCGGCCCCGCACTTACCCCATCTAGGGTGCGGGCGGCTTTGACTCCTTCCTGCGTTTCATCCTCCTCAGTGGCAGCTTCCTCCTTAATGGCTTCACCCTACGTTTTGGGCTTCATGGTGGCTTTCTGCTTGGTGGCTTCACCCTGCGTCTCGGGCTTCACTCCTCCTTCCCTCGGTGGCCAATATGATTGCTTCTCCTCTCGGCCAATCAGGTCTTAAGACCTGCTTCCTGATTGGCCGGGAGGAGAATCAGGAAGACAATAGCGAATATTCATTTGCTATTTTCACACAACTGGGTGGGCTCAGGGCGCAGTGCTTTGCTTTGAAATCAATGCGTCTGGTGCCCTGCATGTATATTAGGGGCCGATCACATGGATTATGGGGGGCGCCCCTGCACCCCTTATGGACAGGCTGCCACTGGGCAGGAGTCACTGTTTGGGTGAATCGAAGAAATGACTAAGCAAAGAAATTTGGGAAATGCGTCAACCATGCTCCCCTCTGTGCTGTCATGATGCTGTAACCTCGTTGGTTTTTCACGTTGGATGTTTTTATACAAATAAACCAATTTTCCCTATTGGGTTATGACTAAGCGAAAACATTTGTGAAACACGTCAACCATGCTCCCCTCTGTGCTGTCATGAAGCTGTAACATCGATGGTTTTTCATGTTGGATGTTTTTATACCAATAAAGCAATTTTCCTTATCTTTGGAGTGCGGTCAATCGTTTTGTCTCCTGCATCACCCAGGTGGGTGGTAAGCGCTCCATCACACACAGCATCATAGAAGAATTCCAAACTGAATACAAGTATGGAGTAAATCAACATCTGTATGGAGATATCTAATTGTATAAGGCTGAAGGGAAAGCTTGCTTATACAAAGGTCACTTTGTCAATTTGTACAGCTCTTTATGGTTGTTCAGTTCAGGCTCCCCACCTGCTGAAGAAGCCCATTAGGAGGGTGTAACGCGTATGGGGGAGGAGCCATTGCTCTTGATGTCATTTACTTGGAGCGTGGTGAGCTGACTATATGCTGGTTTTTCTATGTGAGTGTTTTTAATCCCATTATTAAGTTTTTAATAAACAATTTGTAGCAAAGAGCCCTATGGTTTCTCCATTTCTATTCTGCGGTATGTCACATGGTTGATCGAGACATAAGAAGTGAAGTGGCGTGTTTCAGGGAAGATTCTGGCAGGAGTATTCCAGTACCATCTTAAATGGAATTCATTAAGACTATTATGACTCTGTAATGGGGTCATAGACTGGAGGTGAGAAAGCAATTTATCTAGAGGTGGTGGTCACTGAACACATTGGATGTTACTATATGAACTATGGCTTTGAGTTGGCACAGCGGTGGAGCATTTATATTTTGAAATTGGATACTGTTGTTCATCACATCAACTATTGTAATTGTTATACTTAATCTATTTCTCTCAGTTAGATATGTTATATGTGATTGTGCTGCACTTACAATTTTCACTTTATGTTGTAGCTGTAGTTCCTCCCTTTTGTCAGTAGGTGGCACTGTTACCTTTGGTGTTAGTATGATGAGCTGCAGTAATGTTAGGTTATGAATATGCATACGTCTCTCAGCCAATCAGCAGGAGTTTCATGGCCACTGATGCATGCTGGGAGAGAGTATATATACAGTATATATATTTGGGCAGGTCAAGTGATCAGGGTCCTCCCACCCAGACCTTGGTCTGGTGTGGATGTGTGATGAACTTGTGATGAATTTGTTGCCTGGAGGCACGGGGGAGACTCTGCCAGAGAGGGCCTGTTTGTTGCCCAGGGTTACTGGGGAGACTCTGCCAGAAAGGCCCTGTTTGTTGCCCAAGGGCACAGGGGAGACTCTGCCAGAGAGGGCCTGTTTTTTGCCTGGAGGCACGGGGGAGGCTCTGCCAGAGAGGGCCTGTTTGTTGCCTGGAGGCATGGGGGAGGCTCTGCCAGAGAGGGCCTGTTTGTTGCCTGGAGGCACGGGGGAGGCTCTGCCAGAGAGGGCCTGTTTGTTGCCTTGAGGCATGGGGGAGGCGCTGTCAGAGAGGGCCTGTTTGTTGCCTGGAGGTACGGGGGTGGGTCTGTTAGAGAGGGCCTGTTTGTTGCCTGGAGGCATGGGGGAGACTCTGTCAGAGAGGGCTTAGGCATGTGGAAAGCGATGGAGTTTTGAGATGAAGTAGCAGAGGTGACTCTTCCAAGAGCCCGGTACTGTGGAGAGCCTGGGAAAGCATCAAGACAAACTCATACAAAGAATCCCTGCACTGTGCTGTGAGATTTTGGTTGCTATATAAGACATCTGTTGCTACATAGGTACAGAACATTGGGTGCAGGCCTAAGGCCCTCATACTGCTGTCTACTTGGCTTTTTTTTTGTCTTTGGAGTCTGCTGGTCTGTTTACTTACTGTCCTAGGGTTTCATGTGCCCTAACCCTCTCTCCCTTCATTTTGTTATTGTGAGCAATAAACTCACTTTTGTTCAGCCTAAAAGTGACTGGCACCCATTTTTTCTACAACTGTCCATGTAACAGAACGTCCCACACTCAGCTTGAGTACGTCCATCATATACTGTTTCCTCCAGTCTGAATATAGATATTAGATATTATAGCCACATATTACAACCAAGAACAAGGCAGGACTCGCTTGGCTGCAAAGCTGGAACATGAACTGTTTATTTGAACAGAGGCACACAGAGATATACACTCAGAGGACAATCCCACCTCCTTTACATAATGACACAGGGCGGGGTAAACTACATTCAGTAACAGACACACAGGTGTATTCAAAGTGACTCTCCTATCAGCAAGGAGAGCTGTTGGAGGAATTCCTCCCTCCCTCCTCATAGTTAATCCACATACACATATACTTCCCATAATACTTTTCACCCAAGGCAGACAGACACAATAGAACAATGTGATACAGGCACTTAACAAACACATAGCGAACCCCCACTCCACCTCAAACCATCTAGCAATGGTCTCTGACAAAAGGGGGACTTTATCTTCATATATTCTTGAGATCAGACTGGGGTTCTTGGTCACTCTGTGCCCCTAATAGATACAGGGTAGTTTACACATAGGAGGGGCCGGGGGAGCTGGACAAGGAGTTTCCAGAGCTCTCCAAGAGAAGCTGCGCAGTGGTGTCACTGGGGGGGGGCAGAGGGGGCCATGTCCCCCCTAACGTTATACTGTGCCCCCAACAAAAAAACGGACACTGGGAATGCAGGGGACTGGTATGGACTGAGCCACTGTGTTGCTGGCTCCGCCTCCACCTCCTGAGTCTACTACCGGCCACTGGTTGCTATGACCGCCTCGTGTCTAGCAACCAGTGACGTCAGAGCCGGCAATAGCTTTGATGTCTCTCTCTCCCCTCCTTCCTCTCTCGCATTGAATGATATACAGACGAGCTGCTCCTTCTCCCCCTCCCCTCTCCTGTGTGTGTACCGCGGGAAGTGAGAGCTCCTTAGCTTCACACTTGACTTCCCTGGAGCACACACAAGAGGGGAGGGGGAGAAGGAGCAGATCGTCTGTGTATCATTCAGTGCGAGAGAGGAATGAGGGGAGAGAGAGACATCAATTCCGGCTCTAGGGCTCTTAGCTGTTCCATGCAGGGACAACTCCCCCCCCCCTGAGCATCAGTCAATTTCACAGTAGCCTATCAGCTGCAGGAGCTGAACTGCAGACGCTCAATACTGGCTGAAAATACATTTGTCCCCGATCTGCCTGCATTGTAAAGCAGGTCGGTTCTTGAGAGGTCCCGTATGATGTCGGGAGGGAGGAAGGCACTTATCGTGAGCTTCAGCTACCTATTGGCTGGGAAGGCAGCAGGGGGTGGTGCTTCTGCCTCCTCAGCCAATGGGTACACACAGTGCATTGTCCTTCCCTGCAAATTCATCCCACGGGCTTCCAGAAGCTGCAGAAGTTCCTGCAATGATCGAGGTGAGAGAGGAGAAAAGTCACTTTCACTTTCTCCTGATACATCGGCATCTTTTACTCCCAGCTTTACTTTCCTTCCCTCTGTGTATTACATGGCTCCACATTCTCCTGATAAGACTATGCAGTGATCAGACACTCGCACACCGATCCTCACCGATCCTCACCCCCCTCCCCTTTCCACTTCACTATCTGCTGTTACTTTCCATTCTCCACTCCCATAATTCTGCACTGAACACATCCTGCAGCCTCCTGTCTCTGTTTTGGGCATTCCAAACTAGGAGTCCACACACTGACTGTGTGCCTGACACCCTTCAATTCCCAGCTTACTTCCAACTCTTCTGCAGCCTCATACATTCTTTACAGTCCTTAAATATATATTTTTTTCTTTCAGCCAGCAGGCTAGTATAGTACTAGAGTGAGACTCAGACTGCAAATGTTGCTACAATATACTGCTGTTATTACTTTTGACAAGAGTAGTAAAAGTATACAGTGCAAACACTGTCTGCAGCCATGAAAGATACAGCCATAGCACCTGTGATCATCATTATCATGCTGATGATCACACTGTACAGCCTATACAGTAGAGTCACACAGGGGTGGACTGATAACTCATAGGGCCCCCGGGTAATAGGAGATTATGGGGCCAAACAGTATACACACACACAGTATACAATCACACAGTATACACATACATGTATACACAGACAGATGTAAAAAAAAACACAGATTTATACATACTGTCCCTGATTTTACTGAGGCTGGCAACCCTGATGGGGCCCCAAGTGGCCCAGGGCCCTCGGGCAGTGCCCGAGTGGCTCAATGGTCAGTCCGCCCCTGGGGTCACATGAAGTACAGTGTAATCATCAGCATGATAATGATGATCACAGGTGCTGTGGCTGTATCTTTCATGGCTACTACAGACAGTGTTTGCACTGTATACTTTTACTCCGGGCTTTTTTTCAGCTGAAATGTGGCACTCCTGAAATCTGGACTCTGTACATAGCACACCCTGTACTCTGCACATAGAACACCCTGTACTCTGCACGTAGCACACCCTGTACTCTGCACGTAGCACACCATGGACCCTGTACTCTGCACGTAGCACACCCTGTACTCTGCAGGTAGCACACCCTGTACTCTGCACGTAGCACACCATGGACCCTGTACTCTGCACGTAGCACACCCTGTACTCTGCACGTAGCACACCCTGTACTCTGCACGTAGCACACCCTGTACTCTGCACGTAGCACACCCTGTACTCTGCACGTAGCACACCATGGACCCTGTACTCTGCACGTAGCACACCCTGTACTCTGCACGTAGCACACCCTGTACTCTGCACGTAGCACACCATGGACCCTGTACTCTGCATGTAGCACACCCTGAATTCTGTACTCTGCATGTAGCACACCCTGAACTCAGTTCTCTGCACGTAGCACACCATGGACCCTGTACTCTGCACCTAGCACACCCTGAACTCAGTACTCTGCACGTAGCACACCCTGAACTCAGTTCTCTGCACGTAGCACACCATGGACCCTGTACTCTGCACCTAGCACACCCTGAACTCAGTACTCTGCACGTAGCACACCCTGCATATGGGTATGGATATAGAATCGCGTTTTACAGTTGGCCCCCCTACTTTTGTCCCTGTCCCCCCATGTGCCCCCCCTAAATATGAAAGCTGGAGACGCCACTGAAGCTGCGGTCCACAAGCCCTCCGTTCAAAGTGACTCCTGTCACAGTCCACACCCACCATACCTAGGAACCAACACCCTGAGGTGAAATGTCAGCCCTCCCAGGTGCCAGGGGTCCCGTGGTTGCAGGAAAAAAAAATAGTTTGACTCCGCCATCAACACAGTCAGTGTTTAATGGGGGAATCCCTTCCGTGGAGCTATTGTGTTCTCCCAGTGGGGGGGGGGCACAGGGAACAGTCCCTGCCGGGAGAACACAGCGATTAATGTTAGTGGCTATAGCCACTAGCAACAATTGCATGCTAAAAATCCAACATGCTGCTTGTACCCAAGTTGATTGGTGGATCAGTCAGCCTGCCCATAGATGGATCAAATCTCAGCCGGTCCAGTAAAGACGTTTACCTCTCTAACATTCATGCCCAAGGACAAAAGGGTCTTCTTTACTTTTTTCTTCCTTGCATTGACAGCTATGGTTTCCCCTTCTGATCTGTTAAGTGGAAAGAAAATGAAAACAGTATTAAAAACAGAATACAGTTAACATATCTCTAGAGCCAAGGCCTTTTCATTATGAATAGAACAGGTCATTAAAACTCCAGTCAGTGAGGGAATAAAAATCTCTCTAAAGTGGCAATAATTCCCTCTTGAACAAGCGTTCCCATTAGAGCAGCTATTCTCAACCAGGGCCCTGTGAAATATTAACAACTGTTCTGTCCTGAGGAAGTGAAACGCGTTGACAGCTATATGGGAGGGATGCCTTGCTACATACCTCAATATTCAATCCAAAAATTTTGTAAAGTATTTTATTATATGTTTTGGAGGTGTTCTATCCCTGATTAGGAACGTTGTCATGTACTGAAAACCTCACACATATTTTATTAATATACAGTATGGGTATATCTTTCAGATCCTTCAGGGTTACGTACGTATTTTAATACATTTGTGAATAAATTGTGTGTTTTTATGAGAAACCCGTTTGCCCTATGGTGTACCTGAAAAATCTGCCGTTGCAGAGTACCAGAAATGTTCCACTATCTGGGGTTGGTTTTGGATTATTACAAATATATTTTCTGCAAATAATCTGAAGTACTGTTAGCTATATTTTTGAGATCAGGGATGACAGCCCCCGGAAGACCTGTCTGCATATGTCTACAAAGGAACAATGAAAACACACTCTCTATAATAAAATACAAATAAGTCAGAATGACTTGACTTACCCATCTACAATGTCAATGTTATCCTGTGAGAATACAAAAGACACATTGTGATGTTCAGAAGCAATCTAGTGATGCAACCCAAATGACAAAAAAAAACATTTTTCCAGAAATAAATGAAAAGTTCTCGGATGTTTGCAGTGTAAGGACCAGGGCTTTTTTTCAGCAGGAACTAGGGGGAACTCAGTTCCACCACCTCTGGCTCAGGTCTTCTGCTCCCTGCTCACCACTATCACTTGGTAACACTGAAGTCCAGCTTCTGCATTTACAAGTGATAGTTTATCTCCCAGTAGCTCCCACAGGTCAGATCTCCTGCGCAGATCTCACTGAGTGCCGGACAGGGACAAGAAGATACAGAACAGGTGCACCCTAGATGGTCTCCATTTTTTCTCTGGTGACCAGATGTTGATGCTCCTACTGCATGATATCCCTTGCAAGTGACTGTAGTATAGTATAGTATGCTGGGAGGTACTACAGCCAGATAGGTGCTTCAGCTTAATATTGCAACAAAGGTAAGACATATAACAGATGGTGGAGCTTTTAAGAAGGGGGGGAAGATGAGGGCAGTGGAGGGAGGGGTCGTATGCAGAGGGAAGAGCTACTATTTGATGCCATTTGGCAGGTATGTGAGTGTGGCAGGCATGGTTGAGTTCCTGCACCTTTTCTCCGAGAAAAAAAGCCCTGGTAAGGACTGTGTACATAAACTTTCCTCCAACACATTTTATCTCCACAAGTCAATGTCAAAGCAGTTAGCAGTAGCTTCATGTAAATAAACTCTGCACTGGGCACACCCTAATCACCCCATATGCCAGGGCCATCTGGCACTGGCCATGTGCCCAAGGGGCACCCTGCAGTCCCCTCCCCCCATGCCCTGTGACAGCAGGAAGGAATCAGTAGTCTTAAACTGTATAGGAACAGCCGCCAGCCAGCATGACAAGGAGTGGGAAATTGAAGAGTTAACTACACAGCTACAGCTGATCTGTAGGGATGAGCCGGACACCCCCCCCCCCGGTTTGGTTCGCACCAGAACATGCGAACAGGCAAAACATTTGTGCGAACACCGTTAAAGTCTATGGGACATGAACATGAAAAATAAAAAGTCCTAATTTTTAAGGTTAATATTGCCATAAAAAGTGTTTGGGGACCTGGGTCCTTCCCCAGGGGACATGGATCAATGCAAAGAAAAGTTTTTCAAATGGACGTTTTTGCAGGAGCAGTGATTTTAAAGCGGAGGTCCACCCACCGCTGCAAACATTAAAAACCAGCAGCTACACACTGCAGATGCTGGCATTTAATAATAGGACACTTACCTGTCCTGGATTACAGAGATGTCGGCACCGCAGCTGATGTTTCCATCAGCTGTTCAGCTGTTGGGTGCTGCCACCACCATTGTGGGTAAGAGAACCCAGCAGTGTAGCCTTGTGGCTTCACACCGGGAACCCTATTGCGCATGCGCAAAGCTCCACTCCTCTCTCCTACTGGCCCGGCAACAGGGGAAGGAGGAGGGAAGAGGTGAGAGCCGAGCCATGACGTCAATATCTGCGGCTGTGGCTCCCGAAATTGGGAACAGGATACCTGTCAGAGACAGGTATCCTGTCCCCCCTCCCCCGAAAAGGTGCCAATTGTGGCACCGGAGGGGGGGAGGAAACAAATGAGCGGAAGTTCCACTTTTGGGTGGAACTCTGCTTTAATAATGCTTAAAGTGAAACAATAAAAATGAAATATTCCTTTAAATATCGTTCCTGGGGGGGAGGGGGGGTCCCCTTAGTCTACCTGTAAAGTAATGCATTTTTTCCATGTTTATAATAGTACCACAGCAAAATGACAATTCCAAAGAAAAAAATGTAATTTAAAACTGCTTGCAGCTGTAATGTATTGCCAGCAAAATATACATAAAAAATCATTGAAAAAAACAGCGTGGGTTTCCCCCTCCAGTCCATACCAGGCCCTTCGGGTCTGGTATGGATATTAATGGGAACGCCATGCCAATTTTTTTATTTAAATGGCATGGGGGTCCCTCCTAAAATCCATACCAGGCCCTTCAGGTCTGGTATGGGTTTTAAGGGGAACCCTGCACCAAATTTAAAAAAAATGATCCACCCCAAAATCCATACCAGACCCTAATTCGAGCGTGCAACCTGGCAGGCCCCAGGAAAAGGGGGGATGAGAGAGTGGCCCCTCCTGAACCATACCAGGCCACATGCCCTCAACAGATCCTGCCAACCCTATTTGAATGGGTAGGGGTACAATGTACCCCATACCTATTCACATAGGAGGGCGAGATCTGGGGGCCCCCTTGTTAAAGGGGGCTCCCAGATTCCGATAAGCCCTCCGCCCGCAGACCCCCAAAACTACCGGTCAAGGGTTGCGGGGAGGGACCCCAATGCACCCTCCCCATGTTGAGGGCGTGTGGCCTGGTATGGTTCAGGAGGGGGGCGCTCTCTTGCCCTCCCTTTTCCCGATATGGATTTTGGGGGGGACCCAATGCCAATTTTTAAAAAATTTTGGTGTGGAGTTCCCCTTAAAATCTATACCAGCCCCAAAGGGTCTGGTATGGATGGGCCTTGGGTGGTGGTGGTGCCCTAAATCAAAAATATTGTTGGAAGCTAGCATCATCATGATTGAGGAGGAATAGGATAGGCAGCATAGGCAGTCTTCAAGGGATCCCAGATCTGTAGAAAATTCAATCAGTTACATCAGCATCAGGTGCTTCATAGCTGCTGATCCAGGACTGATTCATTTTTATAAATGTGAGCCTATCAACGGAGTCTGTGGACAGGCGCACTTTTTGATCCATTACAAACCCTCCAGCAGCACTGAATGTGTGTTCAGAAAGCACGCTGGATGTAGGACATGCCAGTAGCTCAATTGCATATTGAGCAAGTTCTGGCCAGCGGTCCATCCTCAAGACCCAGTAACCCAGTGGATGCTCTATTGGAAAGGTCTCAAAGTCTGCTCTTGCCCCTAGATATTCCTGCACCATATAATGCAGACGCTGGTGATGGTTGCTGGAACCAATCAGACTTTGGTGTTGAGGACTGAAAAATTGTTTAAAAGCATCGGTCAAGAAACGCTGCACCACCAAATTTAGGACATGTGCCAAACATGGAACATGGGTCCAGTGTCCCTGTTGGAGGGCGGAAAGAACGTTGGTACCATTGTCGCATACAACCATTCCAGGCTGAAGCTAGCGTGGTGTCAATCACCTCTGAGCCTGCCCTGGCAGAGCTGACAGAATCTCTGCCCCAGTGTGGCTCCTGTCCCCTAAGCAGAACAACTCAAGCACGCATGGAATCTTTTTGCCTGACTGCTTGTGTAGCCTCTTGAACGCCTATGGAGCACTGCTGGGTCAGAGGAGAAATCTGCAGAAGAGGCCATAGAGGAAGAAGAAGAGGAGAGAGGGGAGCATACAGATGTTGTGGCAGAATCATCACTAGCTTTTTTGAGGCGGTACAAGCTCCAACACTTAACTCTGTCCTGCATCCTTCCCAGTTGCCAGCAGAGTTACCCAGTGAGCCATGAAGGAAAGGTGATGTCCCTGTCCTTGCCTGCTGGGCCATGAGTCATTGGTAATAGGAAACTTACTGCTGAACGCCCTGTCCAACGAGGCAAAAACATTGCCTTCCATATGGCGGTAGAGAGCTGGAATGGTCTTATGCAAAAAGAAATGGTGTTTTGGAACCGGCCATTGTGGTACAGCACATTTCACAAATTCATGAAAGGGGGCTAAGTCTACCAGCTGAAAAGGAAGCGGTTGCAGTGCTAGCAATTTGGCAAAGCTAGCATTTAGACGCTGGGCATGGGGATGGCTGGGACCAAATTTTGTTTTACGGTTCAACACCTGGGGTAGGGAAATTTGCCTACTGATATCAACTGGTGGTGTACTGCTAGCAGATTGGCTGCAAGTACTTATGACACCTATTGCTATACCTTCATTCCTCTCAGTGCAGGTTTTTGAGATGACTGGAGGTATAGTAGGGTTTAAGATCCCAGATGAGGAGCAAGGAGAAGTCCGCCTTTTTCTATGACGTGGGTCTTTCAGGTGCTGTTGCCAATGGATAGCATGGTAGGTCATCATATGTCTGGTCAAGCATGTGGTGCCCAAGTGGCTGCTGTTCTGGCCATGTTTGATCCGCTTTTGACATAGGTTGCAAACAGCAACGGTGCGATCTGCTGCACGCGTGTCGAAAAAGGCCCACACCAAGGAACTTTTAAAAGTCAGCTGGGAGTCAGCAGCGCCCTGCACCTGTGGAGATCTGCAGTGTGATGCAATAGGGTGGCTGCCCTTAATCTGCCCCCTAGAGGACATCCTGATTCATTGGATTTGTGCCTCCTCCTCCTCACTTTCCTCCTGTCTTCTCTCAGGCACCCAAGTACAGTTAGTGACATCATCATCCCCTCCCTCCTCATCACTGGAGCAAACTTGGCAGTATGCTGCAGCTGGGGGAACATGACAGCCGGTTTCTTGTCCTTCTGTGGTACCTCCTCTCTCTAGGCTCGAGTTATTCCCTTCCTCAACCTGGAAACAAACATTGGAGTCTTCAAATTGCTGCACATCCTCCAGCAGTATGTACCCAACACTGTGGTTGAATAATTCTGGGGATATGCATGATGGTGGGGCTACAGTGGGGCTACAGAAGGAGTAACAGTGGACAAGGAGCCGGATCTCCAACGCTTTAGCATCTGCGTTGGAAGGCAAACTACTATGAGCCTGGGTAACAGAGGACAAGGAGGATGAGGAGGATGAGGATGGCTTCGTTATCCACTCCACCAAGTCTTCTGCGTGTTGTGGCTCAATAACACGGCCAGCAGCAGAAAAATAGGACAAGCGTGCCCCGTGGCCACCTGCAAAGGATGCAACATGTTCACGACCAGCACTGTTGACTGTAGACACAGAGGCTGCTTGCCCTCTTTTAGTGTCCTGTGAGCGTCTGCCTCTCCTTGGTGGCCTTCCAGACATGATTTTTTCTTTTCACAGCACACAACACTGTATTATATACTGTGTACACTGCCTGAAGTGTAAGTGTATTGGAAACTGTACATCACAGAATGCACTGTAGATATAGGATATAGGAATTTACCGCCTGAAGTGTATTATATAATGTACACCATCGAATGCACTGTATATATACAATATACTGAATTCATATCTCACAAACGTGAGTACACCCCTCACATTTTTGTAAATCTTTTCTTCTATCTTTTCATGTGACAACACTGAAGAAATGACACTTTGCTACAATGTAAAGTAGTGAGTGTACAGCTTGTATAACAGTGTAAATTTGCTGTCCCCTCAAAATAACTCAACACACAGCCATTAATGTCTAAACCACTGGCAACAAAAGTGAAAATTTCCAAATTGGGCCCAATTAGCCATTTTCCCTGCCCACTGTCATGTGACTCATTAGTGTTACAAGGTCTCAAGTGTGAATGGGGAGCAGGGGTGTTAAATTTGGTGTTATCGCTCTCACTCTCTCATACTGGTCACTGGAAGTTCAACATGGCACCTCATGGCAAAGAACTCTCTGAGGATCTGAAAAAAATAATTGTTGCTCTACATAAAGATGGCCTAGGCTATAAGAAGATTGCCAAGACCCTGAAACTGAGCTGCAGCACGGTGGACAAAACCATACAGCGGTATAACAGGACAGGTTCCACTCAGAACAGGCCTCGCCATGGTCGACTAAAGAAGTTGAGTGCACATGCTCAGCGTCATATCCAGAGGTTGTCTTTGGGAAATAGATGTATGAGTGCTGCCAGCATTGCTGCAGAGGTTGAAGGGGTGGGGGGTCAGACTGTCTGTGCTCAGACCATATACCACACACTGCATCAAATTGGTCTGCATGGCTGTCATCCCAGAAGGAAGCCTCTTCTAAAGTCTAAAGTCTAAACTTATTTGGTTCAGATGGTGTCAAGCGTGTATGTGGCAGCAACCAGGTGAGGAGTACAAAGACAAGTGTGTCTTGCCTACAGTCAAGCATGGTGGTGGAAGTGTCATGGTCTGGGGCTGCATGAGTGCTGTTCCCGGCACTGGGGAGCTACAGATCATTGAGGGAACCATGAATGCCAACATGTACTGTGACATACTGAAGCAGAGCATGATCCCCTCCCTTCAGAGACTGGGACACAGGGCAGTATTCCAACATAACGACCCAAAACACACCTCCAAGACGACCACTACCTTGCTAAAGAAGCTGAGGGTAAAGGTGATGGACTGGTCAAGCATGTCTGCAAACCTAAACCCTATTGAGCATCTGTGGGGCATCCTCAAAGAGAAGGTGGAGGAGCTCAAGGTCTCTAACATCCACCAGCTCCGTGATGTCATCAGTGAGGAGAAGAGAACTCCAGTGGCAACCTGTGAAGCTCTGGTGAACTCCATGACCAAGAGTGGTAGGGCAGTGCTGGAAAATAATGGTGGCCACACAAAGTATTGACACTTTGGGCCCAATTTGGAGATTTTCACTTATGGGTGTACTGACTTTTGTTGCCAACGGTTTAGACATTAATGGCTGTGTGTTGAGTTATTTTAAGGGGACAGCAAATTTACACTGTTATACAAGCTGTACACTCACTACTTTACATTGTAGCAAAGTGTCATTTCTTCAGTGTTGTCACATGAAAAGATAGAAGAAAAGATTTACAAAAATGTGAGTGAGCGGTGTACTCACTTTTGTGAGATACTGTGTGTGTATATATATATATATATATATATATATATATATATATATATATATATAGACCAGGGCTCAAAATTTCAAGTCCTGAGCTACTAGCCAGGCCTTAAGGGTTACTCGCCACCAGTTGCCCCACCCAACCCTTACCATGCCCCGCCCTGCCCCTAATCCCACCCCTATACACGACCTCAAAAAATTCTCATGAAATGACACTTAAATGTTTTATGCAGAATTAGGTCACACAAATACATTTTAACAACAACTTTATCACCCGTGCCCATCAATACAGCCTCCCCCATGTCCATCAATGCAGCGTGACCAGTGCCCACTAATGCAGCCTTACCCGTGCCGATCAATGTAGCCTCACCCATGTCCCTCAATGCAGGGTGACCAGTTCCCACTAACGCAGCTTCACCTGTGTTCATCATTGCGGCCTCACCCTTGCAGCCTCACCTGTGTCTTTCATTGCAGCCTCACCTGTGTCCATCATTGCAGCCTCACCAATGTAGCCTCACCCATGTTCATCATTGCAGCCTCACCCGTGCAGCCTCACCTGTGTCCATCATTGCAGCCTCATCCGTGTCCATCATTGCGACCTCACCCGTGTTCATCATTGCAGCCTCACCTGTGCAGCCTCACCTGTGTCCATCATTGCAGCCTCACCCATGCAGCCTCACCTGTGCAGCCTCACCTGTGTCCATCATTGCAGCCTAATCCGTGTAGCCTCACCTGTGTCCATCATTGCGACCTCATCCGTGTCCATCATTGCGACCTCACCCATGTTCATCATTGCGGCCTCACCTGTGCAGCCTCACCTGCGTCCATCATTGCAGCCTCACCCATGCAGCCGCCTCACCTGTGCAGCCTCACCTGTGTCCATCATTGCAGCCTCACCCATGCAGCCTCACCTGTGTCCATTGTGCAGCCTCACTTGTTTCCATCATGCAGCCTCACCTGTACAGAGAGGGCGGCCGGATCATTATAACGTGGAGGAAGAGGAGAGCCGGCTTGTTCACAGAGCGGGGTTTGCCAGCTGCATCAGCTTACAATACATTTGCAGTCCGCGCGACGTCACACACAGCCACGCCCTCCTGACCCCGCACCTATGACAGACATAATGCGCCCTGGCATTGGACCGGCGTTCTGTCTGTCACAGGTGTGGGGTCAGGAGGGCGGGGCTGTGTGTGACCAACGGCGCACAGACTGCAAATGTAATGTAAGCTGATACAGTGGGAAAACCCCGCTCTGTGAACAAGCCGGCTCTCTTCCTCCACAATGATCCGGCCGCCCTCTCTGTTCCTCCACACTCTTTCTCTGGGAGAACGGCTCCCCTTCATCCCCCCTGATGGCGGTGCTCCCCCCCCGTTCCCAGGCAGCCCAGCTTCTCGTCAGACCTCATTTTCCACTCCTAAAATGCAAGTAGGCGAGTGGAAAATTTGAGGGCTGATATGGACTGCAACTAATTAACCACTTCAACCGGGCACTTATACACCTTCCTGCCCAGACCAATTTTCAGCTTTCAGTGCTGTCGCAGTTTGAATGACAATTGCGCAGTTATCCATCACTGTACCCAAACTACATGTTTATCATTTTGTTCCCACAAATAGAGCTTTCTTTTGGTGATATTTGATCACCTCTGCGGTTTTTATTTTTTGCTAAACAAATAAAAAAGACCGAAAGTTTTGATTTTGTTTCTGTTATAAAATTTTGTAAATAAGTAAGTTTTCTCTTTCACTGATGGGCACTGAAAAGGCGGCACTGACAAGGCGGCACCAATGGGGTGGCACCAATGATCGGGCACTGATATGCGGCACTGATGGGCACTGGTAGGCGGCACTGATGGGTGGCACTGATATGCAGCACTGATAGGCATTGATAGGAGGCACTCATGGGTGGCAATGGTGGGCACTGATAGGCGACACTGATGGGCACTGAAAGGCTGCAAAGATGGGTTCTTATGGGTGGAACTGATAGGCGGCACTGCTGGGCACTGATAGGCGCCACTGATGGGCACTGATAGGCGGCATTGCTGGGCACTGATGGGCACTGATGGGCATTGATATGTGGCACTGATGGGCACTGATACGTGGCACTGATACGTGGCACTGATATGAGGCACTGATAGGCATCCCTGGTGGCACTGGCAGTGGTAGGCATTGTAAGTGGGCACTGATTTGCAGCTGCCTGGGCATTGATTGGCAGCTGCCTGCCAAAAATTAGTATTTCCCTGGGGGTCTAGGGGGGAATACCTGGTGGCCCAGTGTGGATGGCCATCCTGGTGGTCCTGGGCGGCATTATGGTGGTTCTGGGTGGGATCCGAGGGGGGGGCTGTGCTGATAAACAATCAGCACAGACCCCCCCTGTCAGGAGAGCAGATGATCGGCTCTCCTCTACTCGTGTCTGTCAGACGTGAGTGAGGAAAAGCAGATCATAGGCTCTTCCTATTTACATCGTGATCAGCTGTGATTGGACAAGGCTGATCACATGGTAAAGAGTCTCCGTCAAAGACTCTTTACCTAGATCGGAGTTGCGGTGTGTCAGACTGACACACCGCAACAACGATCGCCGTGATTCGCGCACCCGGGGGCGCACAGCAGCTTAATATCCTGATCATGCCATATGACTTCTGGTCAGGATATTGAAACCACTTTGCCGCCATCATTCTGCTATATGGCCGGTGGCAAGTGGTGAAATAACCTGCCTGCCTGTTGTGTAAATTTTATGAATCTGTATTTTAATATGTATTGTCATAGTGTCTCCCAGTGTTAGTTCTCCCGCAGCTTGCTCTAAAGAGCTGACTGGGGCAGACTGACGCTGGTTGAGATCTGTTAGGTAGTGGAAAACTTCCTGGGATTGGAGAGAGGTGTTTGCAGAGTGGGGGTATGTCCGCCAGCGAAAGGGCCCCTGTGCATTGCACAGACGATCGTCTGAGGGGATATGTTCACTCTGCAAGGACATTATTGGTTATAGGCGGCTGCATGCTCTTGTCTCTGCTGTGTCTGATCAGCACATGTCGAGATTTGTAGCGTGCACCTGCAGATAGCCTCCCATCCACAAGGAATGGTAGTATAAGGATTCCTATCAGCGGAATTGTAGTCATAGTTCGTTGGTTGCCTGTGTTGACATTTACATCCTGTGTTGTTACATCCTTATTTGGTCATTTCCTGTGAGGTCACATCCTGTGTAGGAGGCGATTGGCTGTTGGAGGCAAACCCTCCAGTTTGGGACTTCCTGTTTATGTGTAAATAAAAGCAAGTGCACTGCTTGGAAAGGCATGCATACTGATGGAGCCGAGAACGTAAGCTATGGTGATGATGTCTGTTTACTTGGGGATATACGGTAAATAGAATGATGGGTTTTTCAAATGCAGCGTACACGCGGTCGGACTTTTCAGCTACAAAAGTCCCACAGCCCGTCTGACAGACTTTCAGCAGACTTTCGACGGACTTTTGGCGCACTTTCAACAGACTTTCTAACAAATGGACTTGCCTACACACGATCTCACCAAAGTCCGATGGATTCGTACGTGATGACGTACACCGGACTAAAATAAGGAAGTTGATAGCCAGTAGCCAATAGCTGCCCTAGCGTGGGTTTTTGTCCGTCGGACTAGCATACAGAAGAGCGGATTTCTGGGTCTGGCGGAGTTACGACGTAAAGATTTGAAGCATGTTCCAAATCTAAAGTACATCAGATTTGCGACTGGATAGGTCCGCCGAAGGTCCGGTGAAGCCCACAAACGATCGGATTGTCCGCCGGATTTGGTTCGTCGGCATCCGTCGGACAAGTCCGGTCAAAAAGTCTGACCGTGTGTACGCGGCATTAGGCTGCATTATACCATTATGGTGGAAGGGCGCTTATTAGCGCAAGAGTATAGTGGAATATCCACGACAGTTAAAGGGGTTGTAAAGGTAAACATTTTTCACCTTAATGCATTATATGCATTAAGGTGAAAAAACTGTTGACAATACCGCCGCCCCCAGCCCCCCATTTTACTTACCTGACACCTCGAATCTCCGCTGCTCGTTCCCGTCATCTCTTTTGCAGCTCAGCCTGGTCGCTGATTGGCTGCAATGGATGGATTGAAAGCAGCGCAGCCATTGGCTCGCGCTGCTGTCAATCACATCCGATGACGCGGCATGCCGGGGGGCGGGGCCAAGTGATACAGTGAGTGGCTATAGCCACCGACTGTATCACGGGAGCGTGCCCGCAAGAACTAACCACCATGCGAGGGAGCTCGCATTAAGGTGGATAGTTCTTGCGGGGAGGAGCTGAAACAGCCGCTGAGGGACCCCAGAAGAGCAGGTTCAGGGCCACTCTGTGCAGAACGAGCTGCACAGTGAAGGTAAGTATGACATGTTAGTTATTTAAAAAAAAAAATTACCTTTACAACCCCTTTAAGATGGCGAGTCAGGACCTCTTGGAGTGAACAGAACCTCCTTCACACCGGCAAAGAAAAGGGGGAGAACAGATCCCAGTCCAGGGCATCAAACTTTGTTGTACGTTTTCTCTATCCGATGTATTAGGTAGGTTCTGCTTTGCAAAAGAACACATTTTTTATCATTTGGTGCAGCCTGCTGGAATTTTAATTGTATGTCTGTTGTGTGTGTGTGTGATTTGTCAGCATGGATTGGGCAACCTGGAATGTTTATGTAAGGAGACTGTGTGTTGTGTGAGTGACTGATGCTGTGTAAGACATTTGTGATGCATGTGAGAAATGTATGAATTGTGTATGGTTTTTATGGTATGGTGTTTATTGTATGGTGTTTATGGTATGGTGTTTATGGTATGGTGTTTATGGTATGGTGTTTATGGTATGGTGTTTATGGTATGGTGTTTATGGTATGGTGTTTATGGTATGGTGTTTATGGTATGGTGTTTATTGTATGGTGTTTATGGTATGGTGTTTATGGTATGGTGTTTATGGTATGGTGTTTATGGTATGGTGTTTATGGTATGGTGTTTATGGTATGGTGTTTATGGTATGGTGTTTATGGTATGGTGTTTATGGTATGATGTTTATGGTATGGTGTTTATGGTATGGTGTTTAATATTGAAGTTGTGGAAGTAACTGAATGAGAAATAGAAATGTATGAATTGTGATTATTACCTTTGTATGGGACCAAGCCAGTAGTGTATATAGATTCAAGACACATGTCCCCATAAATGTAATATTTTTTAGTAGTTTTGAAAGCTTTGAATTTGTTTGTAAAATGCCTGCTGGGATGAGGTTTTTTGCGGGGGAGGGGCGACCAGGCATGGCTGGTCGATCAAATACAATAGAAACTGTTGGCTACTCCCTGTGGACAATAGAAAGGGGGAGATTTTTTTTGTTTTGAGATGAAAAGACCATGCAAGCATCACCGTGGATAGGATGGTCTCAGGTCTCTAGGATCACTGTTTGTATTTCTGAAATGTCTTGAGAAAAGAGTGTATGTTTGAGCCGTGTTATTTTGTGGTTTATGTGGCGCTGTTGTGTGATTGGAGAGCCTGTGTTGTTTGGTTGGCCAAGATTCCTAATAGTTAGCCTAAAATGTTTGTAATGCCGCGTGCACACGGTCAGACTTTTCAGCTTCAAAAGTCCGACGGACGCCGACGAACCAAGTCCGGCGGACAATCCGATCGTGTGTGGGCTTCACCGGACCTTCAGCGGACTTTTCCAGCCGCAAATCTGACGGACTTTAGATTTGGAACATGCTTCAAATCTTTACATCATAACTCCGTCGGACCCAGAAATCCGCTCGTCTGTATGCTAGTCCGACGGACAAAAACCGACGCTAGGGCAGCTATTGGCTACTGGCTATCAACTACCTTATTTTAGTCTGGTGTGCGTCATCATGTATGAATCCGTCGGACTTTTGTGTGATCGTGTGTAGGCAAGTCCGGTTGTTAGAAAGTCTGTTGAAAGTCCGCCAAAAGTCAGTCGAAAGTCTGTCGAAAGTTTGTCGGACGGGCTGTTGGACTTTTGTAGCTGAAAAGTCTGACCGTGTACACACGGCATAAGTGTTCATGTGGTGCCTCAAATGTGCAGTTTTGTGGGGAGAAGTTTGTGTAGCTAGTGAAGAAATCTTGGTTTTGGCAGGAAAATCACGCCATTTTGTCGTGGCCTGGCTTTTGTTGTTGTCTGCCGTGTGGCCATGGTCAGCGGCCATTTTGAGAGGTGCAGTTTAAGGATTTTGTGCTGTTTGACCTGTGGGTCATCCTAGAGGGGAAGTTGCTCCATTTCCTTTGTGTGTGTGTAGCCATGCGGTCTACTTTGCACTGAATTTACTAGCTTTAACTGAGTTTTTGTACATTTCTAGAGAGAGTTCTGATATTATAATTTTTTTAAATATTTGGGAATTCCTCAGATGGCAATTCATTGTTTTGTGGCTTGTATTGTATAGCCTGCAGAGGAGGGGGGCTTTGGTTGACCTTTTATGATGTTAGCCATACATTTTTCTAATGTCTTGATAGTGCTAGGCTCCCCCCCCCCCTCCCTCTTTCCGTTCATTGATATTTAAATAAACCAGTTAGATGGGTTTTTAGAGCTGAGGTTTGTATTGAATAGCCCGCAGTTGAAACAGGGCTTCCCCTCCCCCTCCCCCTCCCTTTTCCTGTTCAGGTGTGCAACAGGAAGTTGGTGGGAGGAGCTTGGGGGTTCGTGTTTTGAAGTCTGTTTGATTTTTTAATTTAATTCCAGTTGTTTTTGTGAATTTTTTTACTGTAATACAGTTTTGGGTAGAGAGCAAACAGGAGGCGTCCAAATTATTGTTGTAATATCTAGGTACAGAGGGATGCCACAGTGTTCTGTAAATAAAGCAGGCATAAGTGCTCTGTGCGGTTTAGTCTGGCGACGCAGTGTACGGTCGTACAGCGCAATGCGCTTGTGTATGCATACACTGTGAGGGGTAGAGACATAATTTGGGGGTGATCTGTGGTTGTTGACGAATCATTTGGCATAGTTAATAGCTGGTTGTTAAAAGAGTGGTACTCTGTAGTTCTGTGCCAAAAGTGTTGGGACAACACGCCATAGAGTTGATGCCTCAGTTAGGGTTTCTAGTTGGGGGACAGGACCAGATATAATGGTTGTAGTCCGTTGATCCACCGTAAAAGAAGGCACCGGGCGGTGCTCTCCTAAATGGGTTTCCCTGGACGCAAGGGTAAGACTATAAGCCGATTCGAATTGCCATGGGCACTTGGAGGTCCATGCAAGGGAAGGAATGCGAGGCTTCCCACAGTCAGACGGCTGCACAGTACATAAAGCCTAATTTTGGGGAAAAAGGCTATTAAACCCCAAAAAGATTGACATAGGTGGTCCAAGGATACTATTTTGGGTATCACTCTGGAGTTGATGTAGCGTGACTATGGCTTCAGAAATCTGTAATGATGAGTGAGTTGATGGATGTTGTGACGGGAGTCACTTTTGGATGCAGGGTGACCAAGAAAATAATGAACCCTGTATCTGCCATATTAGAAATAGTGGCTGGTTCATAATGCTGGGACAAATACTGTTAGGAGATGCTGATGTCAGTTCCAGCCACCTGTCTCTGTCTGTGTCTGCTATAATGTAAATTAGTCTAGTATGACTTGTCACAGCTTCTAAGAGTCTTTCACTCAGTGTGCTAATTAAACCTGCAATTGTATGAAGGAGTTCTGTGTTGAGATGTATGATAAGACGTGAAATCTGTCCTAAAGGTCATGTCTTTGAGTCACCTAGGCTGTCTAAAGGATTAGATAATTAGCTCATGTTAATTAGGTTTCTGATTACAGGTTGTATTTTCATCATGCTGCATGTATTTGTGTGAGATCTCAAAATAAAGATTCATTCCTGTTTGACCCCCAATACAGAGCCTTGTCTCGTACTTGGGGGGAGAATTATTTGTATGGGTTTCTTGTTCGGCTGATTGAAGTGTCCGGTAGCTGCCTTTGTGTTCAGAAATGGAATGTCTTAAACGGCTTTAACCCCTTTCATACTCGGGGTGTCGTTACACTGGTGGCTAGCAGCAGGATCATTTCAACAGCCCAAAAGGACAGCTACAAGAGGACACAGGCCAATGGAAGCACAGTATGAACGGCTAAAGCGATCTACCCTGAAGGACTTACTGGAGAACCGGGGCCAACAACCGTAAGAAGAGGGACATTATCGCAGAACTAGTCGAAATGGATACAGCCAAAGGATCCAACATAACCGAAAGGCCCAGCGTAACAGACAGGACACCCGAAGAGGCAAGTTTTGATCGGGCTGTTAACATAAGACTGGCACATTATGGCCCTAACCCTACAGCAGAGATCATAGACCGAGTTATAGCGACTGTGGAGGAAAATTGGTTACAGCAAAGAGGTGCTGCAGCAGCAGGAGTCACAACAGCACCTACTGAAAGGAGAAAGGTACATTTTTCTGCTTTTAAAAATTTCATTGAAGCAGAAGGGGAGATTGATGGATACCTTGCCGATTTTGAACGGCAATGTGCCCTACACCGGGTGCCCACAGAGGAATGGGTTACCAATATGTCTGGGAAATTATCCGGCCGGGCCAGTAAAGCATTCAGGACCATCCCAGATGAGGAGATTATGAACTATGGGCTGGTAAAAGAAGCACTTTTGGGCAGGTATGCCGTCACACCAGAAGCATACCGGAGGCGGTTCTGAGAGATGAGCAAGCAGACTAGAGACTCATATACCGAGTGGGCATGCCGCCTACACCGCACGGCATCCCACTGGGTCGCTGGATGCCAAGCAGTATCCGGGGAAGAGGTGCTACAGCTGTTCCTGCTGGAGCACTTCTTTGACAAGCTGTTCCCGGAAGTCAGAAAGTGGGTTCGGGACCGAAAACCTTTCACCTTGCCTGAAGCAGCTCGCCTGGCAGACGAATACACAGACACCTGCAAACTGGATAACCCAGTGGTCAAGACAACAGTTCGGGTGGATTATCGATCAGCGTCACCCCCTCCAGCTGGTGCCTACAAACCACAGTCGTACCGCCCTACAGCATCACCTCCAGCAGCCACTTATTCTCAGCAGCCCAGGTTCAACTCCCAGGACTACTCACAACCCCTCAGGTGTTTCGGGTGTAAACAGCTAGGGCACAAAAAGCCAGACTGTCTGTTGAATTCAGCCAGGCAGTCCCGGTCATGGAGAAAGCCAACAGGGGGGTATCCCTGCACATCTATGCCTACGGCTCACTGCGTTGAGGAGGAAGAACATTGGGGCATCCTGCTGATCCAGTACAAGCAGCTAACCGGGACAACAGGCAGGCCTGTACCTGCCTTCTATTTTGCCTGGAGAATCCTGCGGAACTACTGTTCCTCCTGCTGCTGCTTCTGATTCCACAGACTGCAACCCATCAGGCACTCGTGCGACTCTGCACTCCTGTGCCTCCTGTCTGCTCTACCAGGGGGTCTTGAGTTAGAGGTGTAAAAGAGGCCGTCCTCTGCATATCAGGCTCTACCATCAGGTACGTGACACAGGGTCTTGCAATGTCTCATGGGACTTTTAGTTTCTCCAAAGCTGGAGGGCCGAGGTTGTCTACCCCTCCTAATGCAAAAGGCTGCATACACCTATGCCAAAGTTCATGGTGTCTGTACAAATGATGGGGAAGCCCAGAGGGGTCTGACTGGAGATAAAGTTCTGAATTGTACTGACTGCTATTTAGGATTTTAAAGTAATATTTAAACTTCAGCTTTTAAAAAACAAAAAAAACAAACATGTTATACTTACCTGTTCTATGTAGTGGTTTACCACAAAGCAGCCCCATCCTCTTCTTATCAGGTCCCCTGCCAGTGGGCATAGTCCCCCCTGACTAGTGCCCCCAAATAGCTTGCTATGGGGTCACTGGTGTGTGCTCGCTCCTGAGCATTGCTCTATGTGTCCAAAAGACACATAGACCCGTGGCTTGGCGCTGCCCCCTGATCTCTCCTCATTGGCTTACTGGCCAATGGCTTCCTCTGCTGTGTCACCCAATGAGGAGACGGGGACCCGGGACAGCCAAGGCTCTCGTGAAAATCGCTGCATCTAGAGGGGGCTCAGGTGAGTCTTAGGGGGTCTGTGGGGGGAGCAAAACAAAGAAAGTTTTTACCTTCATGCATTCAATGCCTGAAGGCAAAAAAACCTTCAGCCTTTACAACTGCTTTAATTGAGAGGAGGAATAGATACTAATCAGTTTCATCAAGGACTGTAATAAATCCATTTTAACCACATCCCACCAGGCCTATAGCAGAATGACGGCTGGGCGGGGGACCAGTTATCCTGACTGGGCATCATATGATGTCCATCAGGATAAGCCGCTCGTACACGCCCCCCGGGGTGCAAAGAGTGGCGATTGGTGGTGCGGTGTGTCACTCCGACACACCGCATCTCTGATCTCAGTACGGAGCCTATGAAGTAGGCTCTTTACCATGTGATCAGCTGTGATTGGTCACAGCTGATCACAGCGGTAACCAGTTCACGCTGACAGAGTGTGAGTAGAGGAGAGCCGTTCAGTGGCTTTCCTGACAGGGGGGATCTGTGTTGATAATTAGCACATTGATTATCAGCGCAGCCCCCATCAGAGTTGCCCACCCAGATGCCAATCAGTGTCCATCAGAAATGCCAATCACTGCCCATTACTAATGTCTGTCAGTGCCTCCTCGTCAGTGCTGCCTATCAGTGCCATCAGTGCCCAGCATTGCCGCCTAGCAGTTCCCATCAGTGCCACCTATCATTGCCGCCTATCAGTGCCATCATTGCCACCTATTGGTGCCCATCAGTGCTGCCTATCCGTGCCATCAGTGCCCAGCATTGCCGCCTATCAGTGCCATCATTGCCACCTATCAGTTCCCATCAGTGCCACCTATCATTGCCGCCTATCAGTGCCATCATTGCCACCTATCCGTGCCCATCAGTGCCGCCTATAAGTGCTGCATATTAGTGCTGCCCATCAGTGCCCATCATTGCTGCATATCAGTGCCGCCTCATCAGTGCCCATCAGTGAAGGAGAAAACTTAATTATTTACAAAATATTACAACAGAAACAACAAAAAACTTTTTTTTTTTCAAAAATTTCTGTCTTTTTTAATTTGTTTAGCAAAAAAAAAAAAAAAACTCAGTAGTGATCAAATACCACCAAAAGAAAACTCTATTTGTGGGAAAAATTATAAACATTTCATGTCGGCCCAGTGAAGCATGACCGCACAATTGTCATTCAAAGTGTGACAGTGCTGAAAGCTGAAAATTGGCCTGGGCAGGAGTGGGGGGCAGTATTAAAGTGGTTAATAGACATAGGAATTTTGCGATAATGAAGTTTGTCTAATTGTATAGTAAATATCAAATTCATGGTTGGTGACATCGATACAAAACCTTGGCAACCAATCACAATGTGGCTCAGTTGGTTATAAAATGGACCTACAAGCCTCTTTTCTTAGAGCTTGATTGAACACGTTCCCACCTACAGCTGTTGTCCTATTTTATCGGATATTCTGCTGGTCTGATCCTTTCTTCTATTCTACTTCAATATGTCAGATGTCACAGGTAGAAGAATCATTTGTTGGCTATCATTTAGGCGAAGCTCCCAAATCATGAGCTGTAAAGTTTTCATTAAAGCTTCCATTGACAATTCCGGGTTTTGTAGTTTTCATAGTCATACAATCACACAATATTCTGAGACTAGATACATTTTTATATTTATTGTTATTGTTGGTGACAGTACAGTATGTACCGTAAAAAAATAAATAATTTTTTATTTACATTTTTTAAGATTTTTTTTTCTTTTTCAAGATTTTTTTTTTAAAGTTTTTTTTTTGTTTTACATACTGTCAAATATTTATTAACACAACACGTCCAAACAAGGCTTTTTCTAAAGAGATTTCTTATTGCAGAATCCAGACCAGTATTGGATGCATTTTGATTGGCTGCTATGAGTTCTTCACTCTTATTGTTGGGCCATTTGTAATAAATGATTTGAAATCACACTGGTGGAAATTAATATAAAGTCACTCACCTCGGTGCCTGCCATTGGAAATTAAGGTAGGTCACTGCTTATCTCACAATCTGTTAAAACAAAATGAAGCAGTAAGACTTCTGAACCCGCTTAGCTCAGTAATACATACATACTGGTTTTGAGTGGCACTCCCACGTCTGACTGTCCAACTAGACATAACATCTGGGTGGTGTCCAAGCCTGTTTTTAAGCCTTTAGTGCTTATGATTAGGGATGAGCCGAACACCCCCCTGTTCGGTTCGCACCAGAACATGCGAACAGGAAAAAAATTCGTTCGAACACGCGAACGCCGTTAAAGTCTATGGGACACGAACATGAATAATCAAAAGTGCTAATTTTAAAGGCTAATATGCAAGTTATTGTCATAAAAAGTGTTTGGGGACCCGGGTCCTGCCCCAGGGGACATGGATCAATGCAAAAAAAAGTTTTAAAAACGGACGTTTTTTCAGGAGCAGTGATTTTATTAATGCTTAAAGTCAAACAATAAAAGTGTAATATCCCTTTAAATTTCGTACCTGGGGGGTGTCTATAGTATGCCTGTAAAGGGGCGCATGTTTCCTGTGTTTAGAACAGTCTGACAGCAAAATGACATTTGGAAGGAAAAAACTCATTTAAAACTAGCCGCGGCTATTGCATTGCCGACAATACACATAGAAGTTCATTGATAAAAACGGCATGGGAATTCCCCACAGGGGAACCCCGAACCAAAATAAAAAAAAAAAAATGATGTGGGGGTCCCCCTAAATTCCATACAAGGCCCTTCAGGTCTGGTATGGATATTAAGGGGAACCCCAGCCAAAATTTAAAAAAAAAATTGACGTGGGGTTCCCCCTAAATTCCATACCAGACCCTTCAGGTCTGGTATGGATTTTAAGGGGAACCCCGCGCCAAAAAAAAAAAAAAAAACGGCGTGGGGTCCCCCTAAAAATCCATACCAGACCCTTATCCGAGCACGCAACCTGGCAGGCCGCAGGAAAAGAGGGGGGGACGAGAGTGCGGCCCCCCCCCCCTCCTGAACCGTACCAGGCCACATGCCCTCAACATTGGGAGGGTGCTTTGGGGTAGCCCCCCAAAACACCTTGTCCCCATGTTGATGAGGACAAGGGCCTCATCCTCACAACCCTGGCCGGTGGTTGTGAGGGTCTGCGGGCGGGGGGCTTATCGGAATCTGGAAGCCCCCTTTAACAAGGGGACCCCCAGATCCCGGCCCCCCCCCTGTGTGAAATGGTAAAGGGGTACTTACCCCTACCATTTCACTAAAAAACTGTCAAAAATGTTAAAAATGACAAGAGACAGTTTTTGACAATTCCTTTATTTAAATGCTTCTTCTTTCTTCTTTCTTCCTTCATCTTCTTCTGGTTCTTCTGGCTCTTCTGGTTCTTCCTCCGGCGTTCTCGTCCAGCATCTTCTCCGCGGCGTCTTCTATCTTCTTCTCCTCGGGCCGCTCCGCACCCATGGCATGAGGGGAGGCTCCCGCTCTTCTCTTCATCTTCTTCTCTTCTTCATCTTCTTCTTCATCTTCTTCTTCATCTTCTTCTTCTTCTTCTTCATCTCTTCTTCCTTCTTCATTTCTTCTGCGGGCCGCTCCGCAGCCATGCTGGCATGGTGGGAGGCTCCCGCTGTGTGACGGCGTCTCTTCGTCTGACGGTTCTTAAATAACGGGGGGCGGGGCCATCCGGTGACCCCGCCCCCCTCTGACGCACGGTGACTTGAGGGACTTCCCTGTGACGTCACGGGGAATGCCACAGGGAAGTCCCGTCATGTCACCGTGCGTCAGAGGGGGGCGGGGCCACCGGGTGGCCCCGCCCCCCGTTATTTAAGAACCGTCAGACGAAGAGACGCCGTCACACAGCGGGAGCCTCCCTCCATGCCACAGCATGGATTGCGGAGCGGCCCGGAGAAGACAGGAAGAAGAGAAGAAGAGAAGAAGAGAAGAAGGAAGAAGAAGAAGAAGATGAAGAAGAAGATGAAGAAGAGAAGAAGATGAAGAGAAGAGCGGGAGCCTCCCCTCATGCCATGGGTGCGGAGCGGCCCGAGGAGAAGAAGATAGAAGACGCCGCGGAGAAGATGCTGGACGAGAACGCCGGAGGAAGAACCAGAAGAGCCAGAAGAACCAGAAGAAGATGAAGGAAGAAAGAAGAAAGAAGAAGCATTTAAATAAAGGAATTGTCAAAAACTGTCTCTTGTCATTTTTAACATTTTTGACAGTTTTTTAGTGAAATGGTAGGGGTAAGTACCCCCTTACCATTTCACACAGGGGGGGGGCCGGGATCTGGGGGTCCCCTTGTTAAAGGGGGCTTCCAGATTCCGATAAGCCCCCCGCCCGCAGACCCTCACAACCACCGGCCAGGGTTGTGAGGATGAGGCCCTTGTCCTCATCAACATGGGGACAAGGTGTTTTGGGGGGCTACCCCAAAGCACCCTCCCAATGTTGAGGGCATGTGGCCTGGTACGGTTCAGGAGGGGGGGGGGGCCGCACTCTCGTCCCCCCCTCTTTTCCTGCGGCCTGCCAGGTTGCGTGCTCGGATAAGGGTCTGGTATGGATTTTTAGGGGGACCCCACGCCGTTTTTTTTTTTTTTTTTTGGCGCGGGGTTCCCCTTAAAATCCATACCAGACCTGAAGGGTCTGGTATGGAATTTAGGGGGAACCCCACGTCAATTTTTTTTTTCAATTTTGGCTGGGGTTCCCCTTAATATCCATACCAGACCTGAAGGGCCTTGTATGGAATTTAGGGGGACCCCCACATCATTTTTTTTTTTTTTTTTTGGTTCGGGGTTCCCCTGTGGGGAATTCCCATGCCGTTTTTATCAATGAACTTCTATGTGTATTGTCGGCAATGCAATAGCCGCGGCTAGTTTTAAATGAGTTTTTTCCTTCCAAATGTCATTTTGCTGTCAGACTGTTCTAAACACAGGAAACATGCGCCCCTTTACAGGCATACTATAGACACCCCCCAGGTACGAAATTTAAAGGGATATTACACTTTTATTGTTTGACTTTAAGCATTAATAAAATCACTGCTCCTGAAAAAACGTCCGTTTTTAAAACTTTTTTTTGCATTGATCCATGTCCCCTGGGGCAGGACCCGGGTCCCCAAACACTTTTTATGACAATAACTTGCATATAAGCCTTTAAAATTAGCACTTTTGATTTCTCCCATAGACTTTTAAAGGGTGTTCCGCGGCATTCGAATTTGCCGCGAACACCCCAAATTGTTCGCTGTTCGGCGAACTTGCGAACAGCCAATGTTCGAGTAGAACATGAGTTCGACTCGAACTCGAAGCTCATCCCTACTTATGATAGTGTTTGCATCATGTACTCCCTGTTTACCTGCTTTGTTCCTGTACCTTGGCCGTTACCTTCTTCCAATCCCCCCACCCTGCCTGCTAGTTTGGATTTCCTTATTATCAACCTTGAACTGGACTTTGGACTACTCTCTGAACTCAGCCTACCTCTTTAAAAAGAAGGCCATACAGGCAGTTAGTGCACCAAAGGAAGGCCACAGAGCCAGTCAGTGCACTAAAGATAAGATAAGATAAGATGTATTGTCATTGTAGAAACAAATTGACAATGAAATTACATTTCTACTCCACACATTATTCATACATCACAATTTTTAACCGTGTGTGTGTGTCCATGCTTTGCTAATATAAGGCATTACATTTATTATGGTTGCAAATGAGTTTGGCTCCCTCTAGTGTCCATTTAATGCTATTAAGACTTTTGTTTCGTTTCTGTGAAGCAGCGCTACAAAGCATTGTGGGAGATGTAGTTTAATGAGGAAGTGACTCATGTGTTAACTTAGTTTGGGAACTACTAAACCCACAATGCCAAGTCACAGACCCACAAGGCCAAGTTACTATGCTGCATGCTAGGAGCAGGAATAAAAGGGTCAGTAAGGCCATTTTTTCGGCCTCTTGGGATGCCAAGCAATACCTGCCTGCAGTGAAGTCTGTGTGTGTGTGACCGAGAGACTGCGGCCTGTATGGCGCGGAGTGGAATCGATCGGCCTCTAAAGGTGTTCCAGAGTACAGCCGGCTGGCCTAGGAGCGGATGAACCTGAGGTACCAGGGTCTTTGAAAGGTTCCCGCATTTCAGCCATCAGCAATCCGGAGGAGCGATGCAGTGTGGCGGCGCCATCTTTGGATCAGACTGAGACATCAGGAATGGAGTCTGGATGATTTGATGGACTTCTCCAGTGAAGTATTGCCAGTTCCTGAAATTGAGAAGTCTTCACAAGTTCTTGCAACTGCAACCGAAGACCCCTCCATTGACTTGAGTGTTCGGAATGAAGTCAAGGAGACAGTCAAAGACTCAGTACAGCCTGCTGGGACCTATTCACCCATGCGGTTAAGGCGGGATGTGCATCCTCCCAACAGACTCACATATGACACACTGGGAAAGAGTTCTGAAGAGCAGATTCTTACCATTCGTATTCCAGCTCCTTAAAATACACCCCCCACTGTTAATTGGGTAGGGGGCGACCCTGCTCTAACCTCTGGCACCAATGGGTTTGACACGGCAATTGCCCTGGCTTGTTCAAAGACTGATTATGAACTTACTGATGGTGGGTACAAGTGGTTTCAAGAAAATCCAGAAGTGTGTCAGTATTTGTTAAATTTAGAGTGGAATTAGAGAAAGAAGTCAATAATAACTTACCCTTTCTTTTCAGCAAGATGAAGTGTTAATCCCCATGTCTTTGGGGACCAAAGAGTTTAAGTGGGGGAGTGAGTAGCCATGCTTTGCTAACATAAGGCATTACAGTTATTATGGTTGCAAATGAGTTTGGCTCCCTCTAGTGTCCGTTTAATGCTATTAAGTTTTTTGTTTAGTTTCTGTGAAGCAGCGCTACAAAGCATTGTGGGAGATGTAGTTTAATGAGGAAGTGACTCATGTGTTAACTTAGTTTGGGAACTACTAAACCCACAATGCCAAGTCACAGACCCCCAAGGCCAAGTTACTGTGCTGCATGCTAGGAGCAGGAATAAAAGGGTCAGTGCGGCCATTTTTCGGCCTCTTGGGATGCCAAGCAATACCTGCCTGCAGTGAAGTCTGTGTGTGTGACCGGGTGTCAGGGAAATAGGCTAGAAAACCAGCACAGGCAAGGCCGCGCTAACGCGCATCAACGCACACGAATGTTTCTACTAGGCGGACGCCTGGCGCCACATTCGGACGAATGCGCGTGCGTAGCAACGTCGCGATGTTACGAACGCACAAACGGAACGGTGTGCGTACGACGTGATACTACGCCTTGTCTATTTAAATGTCCCACTGATAGTGCCACATTGCTGGATTATCGTCAGCTCTTCCTGTGTTCCTGTGATTGTGTTTCCTGTTGTCCTGACTTCCTGTTGTCCTGACTTCCTGTGTACCGACCCGGCTTGTTATCGACTCCTCTGGACCTCCTGGCTTATTCAACTGGCTTGCTTCTGACTCTCCCTGCCTGCTTCCTGCATCTGACCCCGGCTTGGCTAAACGGACTCCGCATTCCTCTGTCTCCTGTACCTGGACTTGTTGCTTTGATTCTCGGACTGCTTACTGTGTTTGACCCCCTGGCCTGGCTTCTGATTTTCCTATTGGACTTCCATTGGTCCCCTCCTTGGACCCTAAGCACGTTGCCTCTACGGACTTTCTCTATCAAGCCACCAACACCGGCTCCTACTTCCAGGCAACCCGTGCTTCTGTGAGCACCACATCCCTGTACCATATTCAGGGTTGTGCTGCACTCGGCCGCAAGGGGAGCCCTCTCAGCAACTCGGTCTCCTACCAAGGTCCTGACACCGGGAGACTGCGGCCTGTACGGCGCGGACCGGAATCGATCGGCCTCTAAGGTGTTCCAGAGTACAGCCAGCTGGCCCAGGAGTGGATGGACCTGACGTACCAGGGTCTTTGAAGGTTTCCTGCATTTCAGCCATCAGCAATCCGGAGGAGCAGTGCAGTGTGGCGGCGCCATCTTTGGATCAGACTGAGACATCAGGAATGGAGTCTGGACAGAGCCTTACAGTTCTGGGTCTATTGTGGTGAGAGGGCACTTGCCCAGTCCAGTAGAGTGCATTGTTTGCTGAGTGAGTTATTTACAGACTGCTGGTGAGACTTGTAGTTCCACAGAAGTGATCCTACTTATTCACAGGCCACATACAGCTGAACTCTGGGGTTTGTTATTCCCTGCCCTGTGAAGTCAGTACTGCATTACACTCACAGATGAGAAGGAAGTGTTACAAGTGTTCTGTCTCTTCATTTAAAACAGTTATCAACGCACCAAATATTCTACTACTTTACATTTTGTACATTGAATTGCAACCTAGGGGGAGCCCTTGAGTACAGGATATATATATATATATATATATATATATATATATATATATATATATATATATTACATTGTATTATTATATGAGAGAAGTATTATATTATAGTGCAGTTTGGTGTGTGTGTATTGAGGCCTCAGTGGGAAGGTGTTTCATATGTCTATTGATCATTTGTCCCACTTTGTACCTGTCTGCATATACTCTCCTGTGGTAACTATTGAATCTGCCACTTTTACATTTACACTGATTGTTGTCAACTGCCACTTATTCTTTATGCTTAATTGCAATGTTCCTGTGTTCAATATCCACTCCAGTAAATTTTCATTGATAACATCCCATTACAGCATGGAACCCGAGGTGTCAGAGGTAAGAGAGGATTTGCAGAGTCAGGGTAGCCAGTGGGGTATAGAGTCAATCAGCAGCCCCCATGGGGGGGTACCGCTACACATGCATTTACTACACAGGATTTAATTATACCAAATAAATATATACCGTATTTATCGGTGTATAACACACACTTTTCCCCCTGAAAAGAGAGGGTAAACAGTGTTAAAAACTGCGTGTTAAATGCCGATACTATGTTTTACCAACAGTGGGAGGGGATCGGGCGGTCTGCCCCAGGGGCCACCCATTGGGGGGGGGTGTCAGGCCGGCCGTCCCGCCTCTCCTGGCCCTGGGACAGCGCTGCCTGCATAGTTTAAAGTTGAGAAAAAAATATCACTTGCCAGCCCCTTCTCCTCCACCGCTCCTCCTGTGTCAGGGTCATTGTAAATATCTCAATAGCTCTGTTTTTCTGGCTGCTCTTCTCCTCCCACTCCTCCTCCTCTGAGTGTAGCTTTAGATTGGAGGAGGGGAGCGGTCACATGACCATCTATGTAACATAAGAGGAGAGCAGTCATGTGACCAGGTCAGTGGAAAAACTGAACTATTAAGGTATATGGAAGCTTCATTTTACAATAGGAGTGACACAGGAGGAGCCGTGTGGAAGGGGCTGGCAGTGTTTTTTTTATAAACTGTATAGAATGCTGGGAGTTCAGGGAGGGGCTGGTATACTGGATGGGGGGCTGTGTACTGGGGAGGGGGGCTGTATAATGGATGGGGGGCTGTATACTGGGGAGGGGGGCTGTATAATGGATGGGGGGCTGTATACTGGGGAGGGGGCTGTATAATGGATGGGGGGCTGTATACTGGGGAGGGGGGCTGTATAATGGATGGGGGGCTGTATACTGGGGAGGGGGCTGTATAATGGATGGGGGGCTGTATACTGGGGAGGGGGGCTGTATAATGGATGGGGGGCTGTATACTGGGGAGGGGGCTGTATAATGGATTTGGGGCTGTATACTGGGGAGGGGGATGTATAATGGATGAGGGGCTGTGTACTGGGGAGGGGGCTGTATAATGGATGGGGGGCTGTGTACTGGGGAGGGGGGCTGTATAATGGATGGGAGGCTGTATACTGGGGAGGGGGGCTGTATAATGGATGGGGGCTGTATACTGGGGAGGGGGCTGTATAATGGATGGGGGGCTGTATACTGGGGAGGGGGATGTATATTGGATGGGGGGCTGTGTACTGCGGAGGGGGCTTTATAATGGATGGGGGGCTGTGTACTGCGGAGGGGGCTGAATAATGGATAGGGTGCTGTATACTGGGGAGGGGGGCTGTATACTGGGGGGGCTGTATAATGGATGGGGGGCTGTATACTGGGGAGGGGGGCTGTATACTGGATGGGGGGGCTGTGTACTGGGGAGAGGGGCTGTATAATGGATGGGGGGCTGTATACTGGGGAGGGGGGCTGTATAATGGATGGGGGCTGTATACTGGGGAGGGGGGCTGTATAATGGATGGGGCTGTATACTGGATGAGGGGCCTGTATACTGGGAGGGGGCTGAATAATGGATGGGGCTGTGTACTGGGGAGGGGACTGGGTACTGGATGGGGGGCTGTATACTGGATGGGGGGCTGTATACTGGGGAGGGAGGCTGTATACTGGATGGGGGGCTGTATACTGGGGAGGGAGGCTGTATACTGGATGGGGGCTGTGTACTGGGGAGGGGGGCTGTGTACTGGATAGGGGGGCTGTATGTAGGATGGGGGCTGTATACTGGGGAGAGGGCTGTATACTGGATGGGGGCTGTGTACTGGGGAGGAGGGCTGTGTTCTGGATGGGGGCTGTGTACTGTGCAGGGGAGGGGGACTGTGTACTGTAAAGGGGGCTGTGAAAACATTTTTTCCTTAACCGCTTGCAGACCGCCTAACACACTTATACGTCAGCAGAATGGTACGGGCAGGCAAAGCAATGTATATATACGTTGCTTTGAACCTGCCGCCTAGCCGGCACGCATGCACCCGCAGCGGTCTCCGTGACTGTGTCCGCAGGACCTGTGGACTGGATGTGGCTCAAAGGGGGTGTGGTTAGAGTCTGAGATGAATGAGGGATGGAGAGGGAAAGGGGGAAAAGGGGAAATGGGGGGGCAGCAGGCCCAGATTCTACACCACAATAGAAATGTGTATTCCAGAGTTTAACAATCAGCAGATAAAGATACGCCAAACACCTGGTGTTAGCGCTTCAATCATCCCGGCACCATGGTTGTTGTGGTGTCAGGATGATTGAAGTGCATTATTTCTATTATTACATTGTAATATAGAATGAAATCATGCCCATTGTGCCCCATGCAACGCTAAAGCTATTGCATCTTCTGTGCTTCTATTTGCCCTATACGCAAACTGATAAGGACTACCCGCTAATCTAACCTTGATATATTTCAAGACCAACCTCTCAAAGCACTTCATTAGTACTGAGGTCAGTGCTATTGGTCTATAATTGTCTAAACTTCCCACAGTTGACTTTTTTGGAATTGGAATAATACTGGCTGATTTTAAACATGCCGGAACAACAGCAGATGATAACGATTGATTAAAGATCTTGGCAAAGACTCCAGCTAATTGATCAGCACAGGCCTTAACTACTCTCCCTGGGATTCTGTCTGGACCCGATGATTTCCTCGTATTTATAGCCTTAAATACCTGCCTCACCTCATATTCCTGTATAGTGAGTGTACAGTTTCCTGGAAGTAAAGGACACCCTATATCCTGGTTTGGTAACACAACCTCAAACAGTGTGAAGAACCTATTTAATTCTTCAACCAGTGAAGCACTAGAATTCCCTTCCATTTTTTTAGTTCCTCCATGCTGTGCCAAATACTGTGTACCCCTCCAACCCTCCCTCGCATCGTTTCCATTAATATAGTCCTCAATTTTCTTTTTATTGGTAATTTGGCTTCTTTTATGCCTCTTTTCAGATTATATTATACATTGCTTTATCTCCGACATTGAATGCTCTATTCCGTTCTCTAAGAAGACTAGTTATTTGCTTAGTCATCCAGGGTTTCTGATTTGAAAAGACCCAAATGCGTTTATCCTCAGTAGGCCATACGGGCAGTTAGTGCACTTAGAGAAGGCCATGCGGAAAGTTAGTGCACTTAGAGAAGGCTATACGGGCAGTTAGTGCACTTAGAGAAGGCCATGCGGAAAGTTAGTGCACTTAGAGAAGGCCATACGGACAGTTAGTGCACTTAGAGAAGGCCATGCGGAAAGTTAGTGCACTTAGAGAAGGCTATACGGATAGTTAGTGCACTTAGAGAAGGCCATGCGGAAAGTTAGTGCACTTAGAGAAGGCTATACGGATAGTTAGTGCACTTAGAGAAGGCTATACGGATAGTTAGTGCACTTAGAGAAGGCCATGTGGACAGTTAGTGCACTTAGAGAAGGCCATACGGACAGTTAGTGCACTTAGAGAAGGCCATGCGGACAGTTAGTGCACTTAGAGAAGGCGATACGGATAGTTAGTGCACTTAGAGAAGGCCATGTGGGCAGTTAGTACACTTAGAGAAGGCCATACGGGTAGTTAGTACACTTAGAGAAGGCCATACGGGTAGTTAGTACACTTAGAGAAGGCCATACGGGTAGTTAGTGCACTTAGAGAAGGCCATGTGGGCAGTTAGTACACTTAGAGAAGGCCATGTGGGTAGTTAGTACACTTAGAGAAGGCCATACGGGCAGTTAGTGCACTTAGGCCTGATTTACACCTATGCAGGTTGCAGTTTTCATATTGCAGGTGCATTTTGCATTTTTAAATACACATTTGTGATCCATTAAAGTCTATAGAATCAAAAACCAGAAAAATTTTTTTGGCCCTTTCCATAAAATGCACAGATGTGAACTACATCCATAGGAAAGCATATAGTATAGCATAGTTGCCAACATTGTAAAAAAAAATTTAGGGATACTTTTTTAGCTGTAGGTGGAGTCGCATTATAATTAGGAGGTGGGGCATGCGTTCGTAGGTGTGTCATAGAAAATAAAAAAATGCGCCATGCAAAGCGCGCCGTGCCGAAAAATGGGTGTGGTTTATTCAAATAGTAGGCGTGGCTTTAATGTGCGTGGCTCAAAGGGGTGTGGTTAGAGTCTGAGATGAATGAGGGATGGAGAGGGAAAGGGGGAAAAGGTGAAAGAGGGGGACAGCAGGCCCAGATCCTACACCACAATAGAAATGTGTATTCTAGAGTTTAACAATCAGCAGATAAAGATACTCCAAAGACCTGGTGTTAGCGCTTCAATCATCCCAGCACCATGGTTGTTGTGGTGTCAGGATGTGATTTCTATTATTACATTGTAATATAGAATGAAATCATTCAACTCACCATAATGCAGAATCAGTAAGAGCCCTGAGATTGTCACCTGCCACCAGATGCCATCAGGTGTCCCCAGCGGAGCCCCTTCTTACATCAGGTGCCACCATCAGCGGAACCCCTCCTTACATCTGTATCCCCATCAGCGGAGCCCCTCCTTACATCTGTGTCCCCATCAGTTCTCCTTACATCTGTGTCCCCATCAGTTCTCCTTACATCAGGTGTCCCCATCAGTCCTCCTTACATCTGTGTCCCCATCAGTTCTCCTTACATCTGTGTCCCCATCAGCAGAGCCCCTCCTTAAATTTGTGTGCCCATCAGTCCTCCTTACATCTGTGTCCCCATCAGTTCTCCTTACATCAGGTGTCCCTATCAGTTCTCCTTACATCTGTGTCCCCATCAGCGGAGCCCCTCCTTACATCTGTGTTCCCATCAGTCCTCCTTACATCTGTGTCCCCATCAGTTCTCCTTACATCAGGTGTCCCCATCAGTCCTCCTTACATCTGTGTCCCCATCAGTCCTCCTTACATCTGGTGTCCCCATCAGTTCTCCTTACATCTGGTGTCCCCATCAGTTCTCCTTACATCTGGTGTCCCCATCAGTGGAGACCCTCCTTACATTGGTGTCCCCATCAGTCCTCCTTACATCTGTGTACCCATCAGCAGAGCCCCTCCTTACATCTGTGTCACCATCAGTTCTCCTTACATCTGTGTTCCCAACAGTCTTCCTTACATCTGGTGTCCCCATCAGTCCTCCTTACATCTGGTGCTGCCCCCATCAGCGGAGCCCCTCCTTACATCTGTGTTCCCATCAGCAGAGCCCCTCCTTACATCTTTGTTCCCATCAGCAGAGCCCCTCCTTACATCTGTGTTCCCATCAGACCTCCTTACATCTAGTGTCCCCATCAGCGGAGCCCCTCCTTACATCTGTGTTACCATCAGTTCTCCTTACATCTGTGTTCCCAACAGTCCTCCTTACATCTGGTGTCCCCATCAGTCCTCCTTACATCTGGTGCTGCCCCCATCAGCGGAGCCCCTCCTTACATCTGTGTCCCCATCAGTTCTCCTTACATCTGTGTTCCCATCAGTCCTCCTTACATCTGGTTTCCCCATCAGTGGAGCCCCTCCTTACATCTGTGTCCCCATCAGTTCTCCTTAAATCTGTGTTCCCATCAGTTCTCCTTACATCTGATGTCCCCATCAGTCCTCCTTACATCTGTGTCCCCATCAGTCCTCCTTACATCTGGTGTCCCCATCAGTTCTCCTTACATCTGATGTCCCCATCAGTCCTCCTTACATCTGTGTCCCCATCAGTTCTCCTTACATCTGTGTCCCCATCAGCAGAGCCCCTCCTTAAATTTGTGTGCCCATCAGTCCTCCTTACATCTGTGTCCCCATCAGTTCTCCTTACATCAGGTGTCCCTATCAGTTCTCCTTACATCTGTGTCCCCATCAGCGGAGCCCCTCCTTACATCTGTGTTCCCATCAGTCCTCCTTACATCTGTGTCCCCATCAGTTCTCCTTACATCAGGTGTCCCCATCAGTCCTCCTTACATCTGTGTCCCCATCAGTCCTCCTTACATCTGGTGTCCCCATCAGTTCTCCTTACATCTGGTGTCCCCATCAGTTCTCCTTACATCTGGTGTCCCCATCAGTGGAGCCCCTCCTTACATTGGTGTCCCCATCAGTCCTCCTTACATCTGTGTACCCATCAGCAGAGCCCCTCCTTACATCTGTGTCACCATCAGTTCTCCTTACATCTGTGTTCCCAACAGTCTTCCTTACATCTGGTGTCCCCATCAGTCCTCCTTACATCTGGTGCTGCCCCCATCAGCGGAGCCCCTCCTTACATCTGTGTTCCCATCAGCAGAGCCCCTCCTTACATCTTTGTTCCCATCAGCAGAGCCCCTCCTTACATCTGTGTTCCCATCAGACCTCCTTACATCTAGTGTCCCCATCAGCGGAGCCCCTCCTTACATCTGTGTTACCATCAGTTCTCCTTACATCTGTGTTCCCAACAGTCCTCCTTACATCTGGTGTCCCCATCAGTCCTCCTTACATCTGGTGCTGCCCCCATCAGCGGAGCCCCTCCTTACATCTGTGTCCCCATCAGTTCTCCTTACATCTGTGTTCCCATCAGTCCTCCTTACATCTGGTTTCCCCATCAGTGGAGCCCCTCCTTACATCTGTGTCCCCATCAGTTCTCCTTAAATCTGTGTTCCCATCAGTTCTCCTTACATCTGATGTCCCCATCAGTCCTCCTTACATCTGTGTCCCCATCAGTCCTCCTTACATCTGGTGTCCCCATCAGTTCTCCTTACATCTGGTGTCCCCATCAGTGGAGCCCCTCCTTACATTGGTGTCCCCATCAGTCCTCCTTACATCTGTGTCCCCATCAGTGGAGCCCCTCCTTACATCTGTGTCCCCATCAGCTGAGCCCCTCCTTACATCTGGTGTCCCCATCAGCGAAGCCCCTCCTTACATCTGTGTTCCCATCAGCGGAGCCCCTCCTTACATCTGTGTCTCCATCAGTCCTCCTTACATCTCTGTCCCCATCAGCAGAGCCCCTCCTTACATCTGTGTCCCCATTAGCCCTGCTTACATCTGTGTCCCCATCAGTCCTCCTTACATCTGTGTCCCCATCAGCGGAGCCCCTTCTTACATCTGTGTCCCCATCAGCGGAGCCCCTCCTTACATCTGTGTCCCCATCAGCGGAGCCCCTCCTTACATCTGTGTCCCCATCAGTCCTCCTTACATCTGTGTCCCCATCAGTCCTTACATCTGGTGTCCCCATCAGCGGAGCCCCTCTTTACATCTGTGTCCCAATCAGCGGAGTCCTCCTTACATCTGTGTCCCCATCAGCGGAGCCCCTCCTTACATCTGTGTCCCCATCAGCAGAGCCCCTCCTTACATCTGTGTCCCTATCAGTGGAGCCCCTCCTTACATCTGTGTCCCCATCAGAACTCCTTACATCTGGTGTCCCCATCAGCAGAGCCCCTCCTTACATCTGTGTCACCATCAGTTCTCCTTACATCTGTGTTCCCAATAGTCCTCCTTACATCTGTGTCTCCATCAGTCCTCCTTACATCTGGTGTCCTCATCAGCGGAGCCCCTCCTTACATCTGTGTCCCCATCAGCGGAGCCCCTCCTTACATCTGTGTCCCCATCAGCGGAGCCCCTCCTTACATCTGTGTCCCCATCAGTCCTCCTTACATCTGTGTCCCCATCAGTCCTTACATCCGGTGTCCCCATCAGCGGAGCCCCTCTTTACATCTGTGTCCCCATCAGCGGAGTCCTCCTTACATCTGTGTCCCCATCAGCGGAGCCCCTCCTTACATCTGTGTCCCCATCAGCGGAGCCCCTCCTTACATCTGTGTCCCCATCAGTGGAGCCCCTCCTTACATCTGTGTCCCCATCAGAACTCCTTACATCTGGTGTCCCCATCAGCGGAGCCCCTCCTTACATCTGTGTCACCATCAGTTCTCCTTACATCTGTGTTCCCAATAGTCCTCCTTACATCTGTGTCCCCATCAGTCCTCCTTACATCTGGTGTCCTTATCAGCGGAGCCCCTCCTTACATCTGTGTCCCCATCAGTTCTCCTTACATCTGTGTTCCCAGCAGTCCTCCTTACATCTGGTGTCCCCATCAGTCCTCCTTACATCTGGTGTCCACATCAGCGGAGCCCCTCCTTACATCTGTGTCCCCATCAGTTCTCCTTACATCTGTGTTCCCATCAGTCCTCCTTACATCTGGTGTCCCCATCAGTGGAGCCCCTCCTTACATCTGTGTCCCCATCAGTTTTCCTTACATCTGGTGTCCCCATCAGTCCTCCTTACATCTGTGTCCCCATCAGACCTCCTTACATCTGGTGTCCCCATCAGTTCTCCTTACATCTAGTGTCCCCATCAGTGGAGCCCCTCCTTACATCTGTGTCCCCATCAGCTGAGCCCCTCCTTACAACTGTGTCCCCATCAGTCCTCCTTACATCTGGTGTCCCCATCAGCCGAGCCCCTCCTTACATCTGTGTCCCCATCAGCGGAGCCCCTCCTTACATCTGTGTCCCCATCAGTCCTCCTTACATCTGGTGTCCCCATCAGCGGAGCCCCTCCTTACATCTGTGTCCCCATCAGTTCTCCTTACATCTGGTGTCCCCATCAGTCTTCCTTACATCTGGTGTCCCCATCAGTTCTCCTTACATCTGTGTTCCCATCAGTCCTCCTTACATCTGGTGTCCCCATCAGTGGAGCCCCTCCTTACATCTGTGTTCCCATCAGTTCTCCTTACATCTGGTGTCCCCATCAGTCCTCCTTACATCTGTGTCCCCATCAGTTCTCCTTACATCTGGTGTCCCCATCAGTTCTCCTTACATCTGGTGTCCCCATCAGTGGAGCCCCTCCTTACATTGGTGTCCCCATCAATCCTCCTTACATCTGGTGTCCCCATCAGCAGAGCCCCTCCTTACATCTGTGTCCCCATCAGTCCTCCTTACATCTGGTGTCCCCATCAGCGGAGCCCCTCCTTACATCTGTGTCCCCATCAGTCCTCCTTACATCCGGTGTCCCCATCAGTGGAGCCCCTCCTTACATCTGTGTCCCTATCAGCAGAGCCCCTCCTTACATCTGTGTCCCCATCAGCGGAGCCCCTCCTTACATCTGGTGTCCCCATCAGCGGAGCCCCTCCTTACATCTGTGTCCCCATCAGTCCTCCTTACATCTGGTGTCCCCATCAGCGGAGCCCCTCCTTACATCTGTGTCCCTATCAGCGGAGCCCCTCCTTACATCTGTGTCCCCATCAGTCCTCCTTACATCTGTGTCCCCATCAGCAGAGCCCCTCCTTACATCTGTGTCCCCATCAACGGAACCCCTCCTTACATCTATGTCCCCATCAGCAGAGCCCCTCTTTACATCTGTGTCCCCATTAGCCCTCCTTATATCTGTGTCCCCATCAGTCCTCCTTACATCTGTGTCCCCATCAGCGGAGCCCCTCCTTACATCTGTGTCCCCATCAGTGGAGCCCCTCCTTACATCTGTGTCTCCATCAGCGGAGCCCCTCCTTACATCTGTGTCCCCATCAGCAGAGCCCCTCCTTACATCTGTGTCCCCATCAGAACTCCTTACATCTGGTGTCCTCATCAGCGGAGCCCCTCTTTACATCTGTGTCCCCATCAGAACTCCTTACATCTGGTGTCCCCCTCAGCGGAGCCCCTCTTTACATCTGGTGTCCCCATCAGAACTCCTTACATCTGGTGTCCCCATCAGCGGAGCCCCTCTTTACATCTGTGTCCCCATCAGTGGAGCCCCTCCTTACATCTGTGTCCCCATCAGCAGAGCCCCTCCTTACATCAGTGTCCCCATCAGCGGAGCCCTCCTTACATCTGTGTCCCCATCAGTCCTCCTTACATCTGTGTCCCCATCAGCGGAGCCCTCCTTACATCTGTGTCCCCATCAGTCCTCCTTACATCTTTGTCCCCATCAGCGGAGCCCCTCCTTACATCTGGTGTCCCCATCAGCGGAGTCCGTCATTTATTAAAGTGTTTATAACTGTGACCATACACGCTTTGACAAATGAACAATTTATTTTTTGATCAATCTTTCCTGATAGGAATAATCAATCGATAGTTGACAACACAGACAATTGATATGCCACACATGGGGAAGTGGAATTTGATCGACAGCTGGAAGGTACAATTAACGATAAGTTATTGATCGTTTCTCTTTTACCACTAGCAACCTCATAATCCTGTCAATCGAAATGCAATCAAGTTATTTACCAAATCAGTTCTGCAGACTGATGCAAAATGATAGTTAATTTGTTCATTTTTCCTCCTGGCTGATTAACCCAGTTTAATCAATTCTGATCTAAACTGCCTCTAAATCAATCGGAGTACTTCAATCGGTTTTTGGTTTGATCATTTTGAATGATCAAATAATAGATTTGAAGTGTGTAAGAGTTGCCCCCAAATCTGCTGCTCCTTCTGACATATATCACCTTCCTCTTGCTGGGCACCTCCTCTGCTCTCCTGTGGTGCCCCTCTATGAAGATGCCAGGCTCTCTTGGTTGGACTTTAAGCAGCAGATCAGCCTGTGGCCAGGACTGTCTTCTGAGCTCAGCCATGAAGTGGGTGCAGAGGAAAAATTGCCAAGCACAGGACCAGGAGGCACAGTGTGCAGGTTCTCCTCCCTGGCCAGCATGGTCCTCTTGCTGCTGTCAGGTCAATGCATGAAGGTAGCACACAGGACCCCACAATCTTAACTCAGTGTCCCCAGGGCCAGCGGAGGATTGGCTGCGGTGCAGCTACATCTCCTCTCGTTCCTTGTGTTCACTGTTCAGTGGAGAGGTGAGGGGCCGATTCATTGGCTGCACAGACCTGCCCCTCCCATCTACATTGAAAACAAGGAACAAGAGGAGATGTAGCTGAACACAAGGGGAAAGAGCTCTCGCAGCAGTGCCGGTGGCCATTTTGTTGAAGCCAGGAGCCAGGACTGCTGGAGAGCCAAACATTCCCATTTTTTTCCACGGACAAAAGGCAAAATCCCAAAATCGGGATTGTCTCGGGAAAATCGGGACTGTTGGCAACTATGGTATAGTATGTAGTGTGTTTCTGCAAAAATGCACTGAAAATGCATAGGTGTGAACCAGGCCTGAAGAAGGCCATACAGGCAGTTATTTATTTAATTCAGGTACTTATATAGCACCGTCAATATATGCAATATTACACAGCCCTTTACATATACATTGACATCGCTCACTGCCCTCAAGGAGCTTACAATCTAAGGTCCCTGACTCACATTCATACATACACATACTAAGGCCAATTTTGACAGGATCCAATTAATCTCCCAGCATGTCTTTGGAGTGTGGGAGGAAACCTGAGTACCCGGAGGAAACCCACATGAGCACAGGGACAATATGCAAACTCCAGGCAGGTAGTGCCATGGCTGCTATTCAAACCAGTGACCTTTTTGCCGCCAGGCGAAATTGCAAACCACTACACCACTGTTTGTGTACTAAGACAGGGTCAGATGGGCCCAAAAGAAAATCCTAATCGGGTAGGCTGACTGGGTGACAGCCTTTTTAAGCCATATGGGCTTTGAGTGCACTAAGAGAAGCCAGACAGGCCTGGGCCATATGGGCCCAAAAGAGGGGTTATGGTGAAGGAACATATGATATGGACCGTGGTTAGTCAATCCCCCTAGATGATTGGCACAGGGAAACAAAGGGGACTAAAGCATCATAGACACGGTACAATTGTTGGAAGGGGATTGTCTGTTGACAGATTGTTGTCCTAAATTCTTACCGCTAGTACGCCCCTTTTGACAATTGTTGTACAATTTTCGGCCAGCAAATGTTGGATGGCAGCCTAGTAAATTTTTGGCGGACAACGGCTCCACGTCTGATTTTCGTACGGTCAGTATACAAATCCGTCACACAAAAGTGGAAAGTACAAACACGCATGATAGGAATCCATGCTCACCAAACACGAAATTAACAGAAGGGGCCCAAAGGGTGGCGCTCAAGAGCCAAAATTCCTCGTAGTACGTCACTAAGTTCGTGTTTGTGGCACAATAGTGTAACGTTTTTAAATTAATGAAGTATCAACACATAGTGGTAGTGTGGATACATAGATAGTACTAAGTGCCACGTCCCGATAAAGTGCGTATGGAGAGAGAAAAAATTGGGCTTTGGACTTTATTGGCACAATAATCACTGTAGTTATTATAATTTAAAAAAGTCCAAAGCCCAATTTTTTCTCTCTCCAATAGTGTAACGTTAGTATGCAAGACAAGATCCTGGCACACGCCCCTTTGACAAAAATCAGAGGCTTGGTTGGCCAACAATCGCACCGTGTGTACGAGGCTTTAGAATGTGATTTCCAAGGAAGGTAAAATTAGATGTACACATGTGGAGACAACTTTTAAGACACCTATTTAGTGAAGTATGATCAAGTCAAAGAATACAGAAAAATAATCCAATATTAGGGAAAGAAAACCAGTGAAGGAAGAGTCATTTATGGTAACATAGAATTTTAGCTATGAGTTCCCAGAAAACTGAAAAAAAAACTGAAGCGGCGGTCACAGTAGGTGCAGTTCTGACTACAGACTTCGACCTCAAAAGAAGAGGATGGTCTTGGCTATGAGAAATCTAGTACCGGGCGAACTAGTTAAAAAAAACGTGAGGACAATAGAATAACAAAAAGGACCAAAATAAAAAGACTAAAAATGTCTCCTCAGATAGGACATGCTGGTGACATGACAAGCTTTGGCTTAAGAGGAACAACTGTGCCCATAAAAGTAAATGGTCCCATGTAAAATACAGGAATGATTACCTCTTGGGTTTGTTTCAGAAGAAGGTCCTCTTGGTTTTACCAGCAGACATCACAATTCAGATGCAAGTCTTAGCAAATGCAGCAGCAGATGTCCTCTTCGTATGGAGAGGGAGGCCTTTTATATAACGCCTTGTTACAATAGAATCTGGATGATTCATGAGCTGGAATCCTTTCTGATGTACAGTTCTCATATGTAAAAAAACCCATAAATACCAAGAAATTAAAGTTAAAGTTAAACTGGTTAACAAGTAAGTGTGAAAATAAAGTTTTTCTGCCTTGCACTTCCTCATCAAATACATATTCAGTGAGAAAAAAAAAATAAGACAACCACCTTTTTTTTTAGTACAGACGATTTAAACACTTCACCTCTGGAAGGGTTTACCCCCCTTCATGACCAGGACATTCAGCATATAATTATATATATATATATTTGAAAATCCGTTTTTTTTTTTCTTACATACTGTCACTAGTGCAGTACAGTGTCATCATATGATAAGGGATACTGACTATGTACTGTAAAATAAATAACTAAAAACGAATTTTTATTTACATTATTAAAGAATTTTTTTTTTTTTTTTTAAGATTGTTATTTTTTTACTTTTTTAAAGATTTTTTTGTTTTACATACTATCATCAGAGTAGTTCAGTTTGTGTCATAGTGACACTTTACTACTCTTATGCCGGTACACGCGGTCGGATTTTCCGATGGAAAATGTCCGATCGGAGCGTGTTGTCGGACATTCCGACCGTGTGTGGGCTCCATCGGACTTTTTCCATCGGATTTTCCGACACACAAAGTTTGAGAGCAGGCTATAAATTTTCCGACAACAAAATTCAATTTTGACCGTGTGTGGCCAGTTCCGACGCACAAAGTGCCACGCATGCTCAGAAGAAATTCCGACATGGAACAGCTCGGTCTGGTAAAATTAGCGTTCGGAATGCATACAGCACTTTCATCACGCTGCAATGTTTTAAATAGTTTAATACAGCGCACTCTCTTCTTCTTTATAATGTGAGAAGAATGAAGTTGTTTTGCTGCTCATATTCACACACACTTCTCACAAACTTCTTTCTTTATTATTTATTGTGATTCCCTCAATATATTTAGATTTGTCACATCTGACCAAATTTTTTTTGTTGGTTTTTAAATATTTTTTTTTTTTGATCAAGGCATTTTTTTTTTTTGTGTTTGTATTTTTTCCAAGGCTGATGGTTTTTTTTGTTTTTTTTGGTGTTTTACTCCATAATATTTTTGTGTGTGTTTTGTGTGTCAAGTTACCACAACACCATTGATATCTTGTATTATTTAATCTCAAGGAGGTTGTTTGGTGTTGGTGTCTCTTGTTAATTTCACATTGTATTTTTGAAATGTACCTCACAAACAAACTGTACTTTTTGAATGAAAACACACATAGGCGAGTATAATTGAAACAAAAAATCCTTTATTAAGGGCTCAGAACCAAACAAAGAGAGAGGCAACGCTGGAGAAACAGCTGAAATGGGTGAAGCTTTGGATCCCCAGGGCAGACATCAATTATTTTCAAGCAAAATTGGTGGCCTGAGGAGTCCATATCTAAGGGAGTGCAGTCTGGTCCAGAAGTCCCAGAGATCATGAAAGATGACATACATGTCCCCAGGCTGTGGTCATACAAGAGACTGCATCTTTGGCCAGCCCAGACTGAACCCAGGGCCATCACTCTCTGGTCTTCCTTCCACGCTTCCTCCCCCGCTGTGGCTGTGGTGGTGGAGTTGTGGCAGGAGGAGGAGGGGGATGAGGAGGGGGATGGGCCAACTCACTCAGATGGGTATTGGGTGTTATTTCTCCACTCACCCCCTTACTTAGGACTTTATACAGAAGGTCCTCACATAGCTTGCGTTGACCCTCCTGCATGCCCTTCAGTTTGGTGGCAGCCATGCAGGCAAAGGCCTCTTCAGGAGTGGGTAAGGCTCTGAGGGACGCAGAAGCCTCCTGAATGAGGCCGTGTGCAGAATCCTGCATGTGAGTCGCCTTCCTTGCTCTTTTGTATGGAAGGCGGAGGGGAGGAACCTGTGATTCGGTCAGGCTGCGACTGGTCCCAGGCTTCTCTTGGCTGACACTTAGCCCCGCCTCCTCCTGGCTGCCACTAATCCCCGCCTCCTCCTGTGTGCCACATTCCACAGCCTCCTCCTGGCTGAGGTCTTCCTGTGTATGAAAAAGAGACATAGTTTTAGTTTTTTATTCATCAATCACACACAATTTTCATCTCATGACTGTTGCAAATTGAATGTTAACAAATATAACAGACTAGCATTCTGAGCCCAGCATTTTTCTTTCTTGTCCGACTTTTTTGTGCCCACTACTGTCTATTGATATGTAAAACACTTTATGAAATCAGCAATTAGTGATCAATAATAACATCTAGTAAACAACGTTTATTTATTGACCAGAAATCTGTAGAAGAATGCTATACCTGACTCCAGCTGGGCTCCTCCACTTCTTCCTGGCTGGAAGGCCCAGGTTGGACATCAGAAGCCTCAGCTGGGGTGGAAGGAAGCGTGGAAGGAAGAGTGGAGAGGGATTCCCTGACTTCAGTGTGGTCTGACAGAAATCGCAGTCTCTCATAGTACCACAGCCTGGGGACATAAATGTCATCTGCTGCAGCTCCGGACCTCTGGGAATCTGTGACTTTCTTGCGCTCCCTAAGATAAGTGCTCCTCAGGCCACCAATTTTGTCTTTTAAATAGGGGATGGTTGCTGTGGGGACCACCGGCTTCACCAACTCCAGCAGTCTCTCCAGCGCTGCCTGCCTCTTTTGTTTATTGTTGTATTGGGGATGTTTCACCTGCCACAGACAGGGCAGCTCCCTGTATTTGTCTATGAAAAGGGGGAGGAAATTGTGGCCATTGAACCCATCCATTTTCTCTGCAAGACACAACACAAGACAAACCCTAATGTCAGGCCAAACTCTCCTAATATAGTTACAATATAGGCCTCAATCTAGAAGCAGTATAGGCCCAAGTTTAGATCTTACCTTCGTTTTCACAATCGGCGCCTCCGTTACTCCTTCCTCCACTCACAGATCATACATACTACGCACGCGTGTTACGCTTTATAGACACTGCGCATGCGTGTAACTCCGCCCGCCCCTGACGTTCTTTCTATTCTTTTCCCCGCCCCTTCTCGTTCGGCACAGTGGGGGAGAGCATATTGCGGAGTCAGAGCAGGTGTGTGCTAATTATAGCAACGAGGAGGAGGAGGAGGAAAGCCCGGAGCCAGAAACGTCCCGATCCCGGAAGAGACGATTTAACCACTTGCCGACCGCCTCACAACTATATACGTCGGCAGAATGGCACGGGCAGGCAGAATCACGTACCTGTACTTGATCTGCCTCCCACGGGCGGAGGGTCCGATCGGACCACCCCTGGTGCCCGAGGCGGTCAGCGTTTGTCCCCTGGCGATCGGAGGTGAGGGGGAGGCCATACATTCGTGGCCCCCCCTCGCGATCGCTCCCAGCCAATGGGATCATTCCTTTGCTGCTGTATGCTAAACAGCAGCAGAGGAAATGATGTCACCTCTCCTCGGCTCGGTATTTTCCGTTCCGGCGCCGGGACATCAATGTGAGTGCACAACACACTACACACTCAGTAGAACATGCCAGGCATACTTTACACCCCCCTTTACCCCCCGATCCCCCCCAATCACCCCCCCCCCCCCCCCCCGTCACACTGACACCAAGCAGTTTTTTTTTTTCTGATTACTGCATTGGTGTCAGTTTATGACACATATAAGTGGTAGGGCAGTTAGTGTTAGCCCCCTTTAGGTCTAGGATACCCCCCAACCCCCCTAATAAAGTTTTAACCCCTTGATCACCCCCCGTTGCCAGTGTCACTAAACGATCATTTTTTCTGATTGCTGTATTAGTGTCACTGGTGACGCTAGTTAGGGAGGTAAATATTTAGGTTCGCCGTCAGCGTTTTATAGCGTCAGGGACCCCCATATACTACCTAATAAATGTTTTAACCCCTTGATTGCCCCCTAGTTAACCCTTTTACCACTGATCACCTCATAACTGTTACGGGTGACGCTGGTTAGTTCGTTTATTTTTTATAGTGTCAGGGCACCCGCCGTTTATTACCGAATAAAGGTTTAACCCCCTGATCGCCCGGCGGTGATATGCGTCACCCCAGGCAGCGTCAGGTTAGCGCCAGTACCGCTAACACCCACGCACGCACCATACACCTCCCTTAGTGGTATAGTATCTGAACGGATCAATATCTGATCCGATCAGATCTATACTAGCGTCCCCAGCAGTTTAGGGTTCCCAAAAACGCAGTGTTAGTGGGATCAGCCCAGATACCTGCTAGCACCTGCGTTTTGCTCCTCCGCCCAGCCCAGCCCACCCAAGTGCAGTATCGATCGATCACTGTCACTTACAAAACACTAAACTCATAACTGCAGCGTTCGCAGAGTCAGGCCTGATCCCTGCGATCGCTAACAGTTTTTTTGGTAGCATTTTGGTGAACTGGCAAGCACCAGCGGCCTAGTACACCCCGGTCGTAGTCAAACCAGCACTGCAGTAACACTTGGTGACGTGGCGAGTTCCATAAGTGCAGTTCAAGCTGGTGAGGTGGCAAGCACAAGTAGTGTCCCGCTGCCACCAAAAAGACAAACACAGGCCCGTCGTGCCCATAATGCCCTTCCTGCTGCATTCGCCAATCCTAATTGGGAACCCACCACTTCTGCAGCGCCCGTACTTCCCCCATTCACATCCCCAACCAAATGCAGTCGGCTGCATGAGAGGCATTTTCTTTATGTCCTCCCGAGTACCCCTACCCAACGAACCCCCCCAAAAAAGATGTTGTGTCTGCAGCAAGCGCAGATATAGGCGTGACACCCGCTATTATTGTCCCTCCTGTCCTGACAATCCTGGTCTTTGCATTGGTGAATGTTTTGAACGCTACCATTCACTAGTTGAGTATTAGCGTAGGGTACAGCATTGCACAGACTAGGCACACTTTCACAGGGTCTCCCAAGATGCCATCGCATTTTGAGAGACCCGAACCTGGAACCGGTTACAGTTATAAAAGTTACAGTTACAAAAAAAAGTGTAAAAAAAAAACACAAAAAAATATATAAAATAAAAAAAAAGTAGTTGTCGTTTTATTGTTCTCTCTCTCTCTATTCTCTCTATTGTTCTGCTCTTTTTTACTGTATTCTATTCTGCAATGTTTTATTGTTATTATGTTTTATCATGTTTGCTTTTCAGGTATGCAATTTTTTATACTTTACCGTTTACTGTGCTTTATTGTTAACCATTTTTTTGTCTTCAGGTACGCCATTCACGACTTTGAGTGGTTATACCAGAATGATGCCTGCAGGTTTAGGTATCATCTTGGTATCATTCTTTTCAGCCAGCGGTCGGCTTTCATGTAAAAGCAATCCTTGCAGCTAATTAGCCTCTAGACTGCTTTTACAAGCAGTGGGAGGGAATGCCCCCCCACCGTCTTCCGTGTTTTTCTCTGGCTCTCCTGTCTCAACAGGGAACCTGAGAATGCAGCCGGTGATTCAGCCAGCTGACCATAGAGCTGATCAGAGACCAGAGTGGCTCCAAACATCTCTATGACCTAAGAAACCGAAAACTACGAGCATTTCATGACTTAGATTTCACCGGATGTAAACAGCGCCATTGGGAAATTGGGAAAGCATTTTATCACACTGATCTTGGTGTGGTCAGATGCTTTGAGGGCAGAGGAGAAATCTAGGGTCTAATAGACCCCATTTTTTTCAAAAAAGAGTACCTGTCACTACCTATTGCTATCATAGGGGATATTTACATTCCCCGAGATAACAATAAAAATGATAAAAAAAAATGAAAGGAACAGTTTAAAAATAAGATAAAAAAGCAAAAAAATAATAAAGAAAAAAAAAGCATCCCTGCCCCCTCCTGCTCAAGCCCTAAGGCGAACGCAAGCGTCGGTCTGGCGTCAAATGTAAACAGCAATTGCACCATGCATGTGAGGTATCACCGCGAAGGTCAGATCGAGGGCAGTAATTTTAGCAGTAGACCTCCTCTGTAAATCTAAAGTGGTAACCTGTAAAGGCTTTTAAAGGCTTTTAAAAATGTATTTATTTTGTTGCCACTGCACGTTTGTGCGCAATTTTAAAGCATGTCATGTTTGGTATCCATGTACTCGGCCTAAGATCATCTTTTTTATTTCATCAAACATTTGGGCAATATAGTGTGTTTTAGTGCATTAAAATTTAAAAAAGTGTGTTTTTTCCTCAAAAAATGCGTTTGAAAAATCGCTGCGCAAATACTGTGTGAAAAAAAAAAATAAACACCCACCAGTAGGGCGTTTGCTTTAAAAAAATATATAATGTTTGGGGGTTCAAAGTAATTTTCTTGCAAAAAAAATAATTTTTTCATGTAAACAAAAAGTGTCAGAAAGGGCTTTGTCTTCAAGTGGTTAGAAGAGTGGGTGATGTGTGACATAAGCTTCTAAATGTTGTGCATAAAATGCCAGGACAGTTCAAACCCCCCCCAAATGACCCAATTTTGGAAAGTAGACACCCCAAGCTATTTGCTGAGAGGCATGTCGAGTCCATGGAATATTTTATATTGTGACACAAGTTGCGGGAAAGAGACTAATTTTTTATTTTTTTTGCACAAAGTTGTCACTAAATGATATATTGCTCAAACATGCCATGGGAATATGTGAAATTACTCCCCAAAATACATTTTGTTGCTTCTCCTGAGTACGGGGATACCACATGTGTGAGACTTTTTGGGATCCTAGCCTCGTACGGGACCCCGAAAACCAAGCACCGCCTTCAGGCTTTCTAAGGGCGTAAATTTTTGATTTCACTCTTCACTGCCTATCACAGTTTCAGAGGCCATGGAATGCCCAGGTGGCACAAAACCCCCCCCCCCCCAAATGACCCTATTTTGGAAAGTAGACACCCCAAGCTATTTGCTGAGAGGTATAGTGAGTATTTTGCAGATCTCACTTTTTGTCACAAAGTTTTGAAAGTTGAAAAATGAAAAAAAAATGTTTTTCTTGTCTTTCTTCATTTTCAAAAACAAATGAGAGCTGCAAAATACTCACCATGCCTCTCGGCAAATAGCTTGGGGTGTCTACTTTCCAAAATGGGGTCATTTGGGGGGGTTTTATGTCATCTGGGCATTTTATGGCCTTCAAAACTGTGATAGGTAGTGAGGAGTAAAATCAAAAATTTACGCCCTTAGAAATCCTGAAGGCGGTGATTGGTTTTCGGGGCCCCGTACGCGGCTAGGCTCCCAAAAAGTCCCACACATGTGGTATCCCAGTACTCAGGGGAAGCAGCTGAATGTATTTTGGGGTACAATTCTACATATTCCCATAGCCTGTGTGAGCAATATATCATTTAGTGACACCTTTTTGTAATTTTTTAAATATTTTTTTTGTCATTCAATCACTTGGGATTCAATCACTTCAATCACTTGGGACAAAAAAAATTAATAAAATTAAATGGGCTCAACATGCCTCTCTGCAATTTCCTTGGGGTGTCTACTTTCCAAAATGGGGTCATTTGGGGAGGGTTTGTACTGCCCTTCCATTTTAGCACCTCAAGAAATGACATAGGCAGTCATAAACTAAAAGCTGTGTAAATTCCAGAAAATGTACCCTAGTTTGTAGACGCTATAACTTTTGCGCAAACCAATAAATATACACTTATTGACATTTTTTTTACCAAAGACATGTGGCCGAATACATTTTGGAATAAATGTATGACTAAAATTGATTTTATTGGATTTTTTTTATAACAGAAAGTAGAAAATATAATTTTTTTTTTTAATTTTCTGTCTTTTTCCGTTTATAGCGCAAAAAATAAAAACCGCAGAGGTGATCAAATACCATCAAAAGAAAGCTCTATTTGTGGAAAGAAAAGGATGCAAATTTTGCTTGGGTACAGCATTGCATGACCGCGCAATTGGCAGGTAAAGCGACGCAGTGCCGAATTGTAAAAAATGCTCTGGTCAGGAAGGTGGTAAATCCTTGCGGGGCAGAAGTGGTTAAAGGGGTTGTAAAGGCAGAAGGTTTTTTATCTTAATTCATTCTATGCATTAAGACAAAAAACCTTCTGTGTGCAGCAGCCCCCCTCAGCCCCCCCCAATACTTACCTGAGCCCCCTCTCGATCCAGCAATGTCCACGTCTGCCTCGGCCGTCCGGGACTCCCCTCCTCACTGGCTAAGACAATGGTGCCGGTGCCGTCAATCAAAGTTAGTTAGCCAATGATGAGAGAAGGGGCGGGGCTGAACCTCAGCTCCGTGTCTAAATGGATACACGGAGCTGTAGCTAGAGTTGCCACCTCATCCCTTTAAACCCAAGCACTTTTGAATTACACAGGTTCTGAGGCTAATTTAATGCAGATAAGGCACCAAGTGAGTTTAATTACCACCTTAATCAGCCACAGAACCTGTGTAATTCATATGTGTTCGGGTTTAAAGGGATGAGGTGGCAACCATAGCTGCAGCTCGGCTCGGGTGCCCCATAGCAAGCTGCTTGCTGTGGGGGCACTCAAAAGGAAGGAAAGGGCCAGGAGAGATGAAGAGGGACCTGAGAAGAGGAGGATCTGGGCTGCTCTGTGCAAAACTAACTGCACAGAGGTGGTAAGTATAACATGTTTGCCATTTTCATTGAAAAAAAATGGGACTTTACAATCACTTTAACTACATTGGTTACCACAATGTGACGAGGGATAAGCTCAGTGTTCATTCATTTGAATGGAAATTACTTAGGGCTTTCAGCATGGACTAAAGTGACAGCTTCTGGCTGTCAATGGTTGCTAAGGAAGCAGCAGGTGCTTGTTCTCACACCATCCCTACCAACCACGGTCATTACCTTTCTCATTCACTTACAAGGCCCAAGATTCCCAGCCACATAGGGAAATGGGTGGGAGTCTAAGAAATTATATCATTTCCTAAGTATCGCTGCACGTCCATATATAGGCAATGATGTCACACTAGCCCCTCCCCTTCTATTATATTGCAGATGACAGCTTAGGGAGCTGTTATTTGTCCAATGGCATCGTAAAGTTAGGGATTTTTTTTTTCGGCAGGGGTTGCTTTTGACACAGGAAGCATATTTATAGGTACAAGTAGGCTCAGGTGTTATTTAACCATGCCAATTTAAGCCCCTCCCACTGTCAATGCAAGTGGTCCACACCCACTATTCGCCATTGCAAGATTGCTGCATTAATACTCTCCTTGGGGGGTGCCCCAGGTCTTTTACAATCCTAGTAATGCTCCTGTTTACTGTTTATTAGACCTTAAAGTGGTTGTTAAGGACGAAAGTTTTTTTACCTTACTGCATTCTTTGCAGTAAGGTAAAAACTATCCGAATGCAGCTTCCTCTGCAGCCCCGCTATACTCACCTGAGCAAGATCTTGATCCAGTGATGAGCACAAGAGCCGAGACTCTCCAGTCTCTTGCTCCTCATTGGCTCAGATACAGCAGCAGGAGACATTGGCAATCACAGCCAGTGATGGGGCCAAGCCCTTCTGTGTGTATTACGGACACACAGAGCAGGGCCCAGGAGCAAGCATGCACGAGTGCCCCCATATCAAGCCACTTGCTATGGTGGCACTCGGGGGGAAGTGGAGCCCAGAGCATTGCCAGAGGACCCCAGAAAAGGAGGATGAGGGCTGCCTTGTGCAAAACCATTACAGAGCGGGTAAATAAAACATGTTTAGTAAACAGAAAAAATAATCACGGAACAGACATATTATAATTAATAATATGTCTATATAATTATAAATAGACCATCAACCATGGCCGCCCCCTCTCACACTTCCAAGCCCTTCTTTCTGGAAACTTGAGGCATGTATATTCATATTCCCTGTGGTGTCCTTGCCATGAGTTATAGATCATTCTTGGATGGCTTTACATCCGGAAAAGCTGATAGAGCATGAATGGTTCCTCTCCATTAAGGCCGTGTCGATTCCCCAACATCTAAGTTAGATTCCTTTGCCATAAAAAGTCTGATGGGAGAAAAGTGTATCATTTGGAGTTGTAATGGGGATGTTGGCAAGACACAACTCTATATAGGTCTATCTTGTGAACCCGTGTTGTAGTAACTTTCCTGCAACCAGTGTACTATACGGCTAGAGTGCACTCTAGGAATGACTATGCCAAGACCCAGGTTTACTGCACTGGTACCCCTTAATATAGGCAGTAGATGAAATCCTTTCCAAAAGTTAAAGATACAGCTCCTTGTCCTAATTCTTCAGCCGGCTAGTGTCGGGGCCCAGTCTTTATGGAGGTGCACATAAATACAATCCCAGTACAGTCTGCATGCAGTGGTAAAGCTGCTAGTCAAATGTCCAGTCTCTATGTGCTCAGTCCTCACTAGAAGCAACAGGTCAATAAGTAAGACCTTCTCACCAGTCCCAGCAATACAGCTGCAACAGTTCCACTGTTCAAAGGTCCTCTGGATCTCCCTGAAGTGGCTCCGTCCCTTAGCCCACCATGATACAGCATTCCAGTCTCTCTGTAGCAAGCGTCTGTGTCCCACAGTAGCTCGGCCTTCAATCCCCCAAATCGGATCTCTCTCGGGTCCCCAGCACACAGGACCCTGATCTCTGGGCTAGATCACTGGCTTGTGTCCAGGGAGCACACACCCAGATAGACAGATGTGCTCATTCTGGTCCCCCCCCACAACAAAGAGGAAGCTGCTTGGTTTGTAGCCTGGGAAATACCGCCTTTCCTCCTTCCTCTCACTTTCTCTTTGTGGGTACTGTAGTTCAGTGGTCCATAGGATTCCACAGCATGACTTCAACTCCAATGTGGCCAGCATACAAGTTTATAGAGCTTTTGTTCTTCTATTATTTATGGATTAATTGGTAACAATTTTTTGGAGAATTTATTTGCACATACGTGATTAACAGAATAAATTCAGTCCAATTGAAATGCTCCACAATAAAAGCACTTCGAACAGGCCGGACCGAACACCTAGAACTTGTCTAAAAACAAGACAGATAAGTAATGGGTTTTCCTGCTTCGGATCCCATATGAGACACTTCAGTAGAGTGATGTAGCACTTGGTGAATGGAAAAGTGATGGTGCAGATGGAACGTGGACAGATGGTGTTGCCGGCTCCACATTCCAGTGCCCCCGTGCAAAGGTAAACGCATGCATTGGTCCTGAACTTATTTGTAAACGGTGATTGCACCACACTGATGTCATCTCCCCCTCTCACTGTATGCTGACGACATCTGACATATTATATCGTTTTCGTGGTCAACAAGCCTTTTTGACTTGTGTGACGTATGTCATTTCAGGTCATTTATTTCCAGTAAGCCTCTTGTTGCTCTTGGTGATGGCCCCGGCATTGATCTAGATCTTCCGTTCACTTGTGGTCTTCCCAGTATTGACTTACCGTTAGATCCTGGAACCAATCATCCACTCACCTGTGAACCTGGGAGTCACTTGTTTCATTTTTTGCTACGTGCAACTTTCATAGACTTTTGGTGGTGTTTTCTCACAAATTTCTCTATAATATCTATATTATGGACTGTCACGTTTTAAGTTTTTTATATTAATTTAGGACTTTTTGGAGCTGTCACTATTTCCATTTTCAGCCACCGTGTTTATCTATCAGATTTATTACTGATTGTTTCATTTATTTTTTTGTAGGTTAACACATTCATATTGTGTAATCCATATTTATGGTCGTACTTAGTTCATTCTAGGTTCTTTCATTGAATATATGCACTTAACTTTTATGTTTGTCAATTTGTAGCGCTACACGTTTTTATCTATTTTTTATTTTGACTCTGTCCTTTAAAAAAAAATGGTGTCACTTTTATTACTACTACAAGAAATGTAAACATCCCTTAATAGAAAAAAAGAATGACAGGACCTCTTTAATGTGAGATCTGGGGGTCAAAAATATATAAAGTTCTTGAAAGGCCGCGCTTAGGATAGGTATATATGCCAAAGAAAAAAGGAAACACACAGGTTGCTGCCTCCCTTATACAAAGACACTCACTAGGAGTGCCCTGCCCTGCATATAAATCTGAAAAAACTTATTTAGGGATAAAACGGCGCTACCTGAAAAACCTGTTGGCTAAGCCTATACAGGAAACGTAGGCGTAACATTTTTTTAAAAAAAATCTACCCCTCAGGAATGTGTAGGGGGAATGTTTGATATTATCAAAGGTGAGTAAGAAACATATGTGGATATCATACTCTGGTTACATGTAGCTAGCATTACAGATGGTGTATACAATATGTAAGAAAGAAACATAGGAAAAAACTATATAAACAATATATGTTGCTGGTAAATCAATAGCCGATCACTAGATCGGTACCCAAATCTGATGCTGTTAGAAGACAACTCGAAACGTACTGAGTATAGCAAAAAACGTACATTGGTGCAGTTATACTCATTGTTAAGAAAAACATTTTTTATGAAAAAAGGTTTTTTTAGTTACATCCACCATATACGTATATATAACAATGTTTACACGGTACATTTATTATGCAGATTGGAGCACTATATATAAGGTCCCATGCACTTTATATAATGACAAGGCAAGACATTTCCCAGAGTGACTTTCTTGTGAACAGGGTTGACTGGTGACTTCTGTGCTCCCCCCTCAAAAGGCCCACTCACCAACTGTCAGAACCCCTGCAGGGGTATCAAGCCTGTGGTGCTTTAAATGGACTTTGATGCTCTCTGCTGCTGGTCCTTGGAGATCTCCAGTAATATCCAGGTGTGTTATACTGCGGCAGTTCCTCATGTATCAGAAAAAATAAAGAAGGGCTTCCATAGTGTAATAAAGTATAAAAAATGTGTTTTTATTTAAAAAAAACAAAACCGCAAGGCAAAAAATAAATTATAATTTAAAAGATCCAAGCGATATGTAAGGTCCACCTACCCCACTGGGGTAGGGTGGTGCTCTGATGTCAACTTGGATATCAGACAGAGTCACTGTACCCAATGCAGGCATCGAGATGGGGAAGTGACGATCATCTGGATGTGTCGGTATTCCACCCCCTCGTTTGCCGGGAAGTGACGCAAAGAGCGTAGTTCCGTCGTGCGCGCTTCGTCATCTGACGTCCTCAGGTACGGTACTACGCTACTGCGCACTGAGGATTTTTATATGGGAGGAGCGTTCAAGTGGGTTCCACCCCTCTAGATGCAATCAGGCAGTCCCCGCTATGCATCCGAGAGAATGCAATCTGGGAAATGTCTTGCCTTGTCATTATATAAAGTGCATGGGACTTATATATAGTGCTCCAATCTTCATAATACATGTACCGTGTAAACATTTTTATATATACGTATATGGTGGATGTAACTAAAAAAAACTTTTTTCATAAAAAAATTTTTTCTTAAGAATTAGTATAACTGCGCCAATGTACGTTTTTTGCTATACTCAGTACGTTTCGAGTTGTCTTCTAACAGCATCAGATTTGGGTACCGATCTAGTGATCGGCTATTGATTTACCAGCAACATATATTGTTTATATAGTTTTTTCCTATATGTTTCTTTCTTACATATTGTATACACCATCTGTAATGCTAGCTACATGTAACCAGAGTATGATATACACATATGTTTCTTACTCACCTTTGATAATATCAAACATTCCTCCTACACATTCCTGAGGGGTAGATTTAAAAAAAAAAAACCTGGGGGGCAGGAGGCGGAGCCTAGCGGAGCAGACATGCATTGTTAGAGCTCCACACCGCTGAGGAGAGAAGAGAAGGACAAAGCGGAGCCTGCAGGCTCAAAAGGTATCCATTTGAACCTTTTTGCCCCAGGGAACAAACTGTGAAAGTTTGGGCAGGAAATATGGTACTGGGAGGAAACCGTGGCAGAAATAAAAATCACCTCACAAAGAGCTCACAGGCACTCACTGCAGCTGAAGCAGCTCCAGTCACCTCACAAGATACAGCATCAGGGCGCTCTCACAGACAGAAAATGTCACAGCAAGACTCTCCATTTGAGTCAGATACAGAACAAATCCTATCACAAACTTCTCCACAAGCCTCCTCAGTATCCCCAGTAATATTATTACAATTTGAAAAGATGCTTCATAAGGCTTTAAAACAAACCTCAGACCAAATAACAAAAAGCCTAACCAAAGAAATAAGAGAGCTGGGAAACCGCACCGCAGCCTTAGAAATAAAAATGGATGAAATTGAAATTACAACCCAAGAAAATATAACAGAATTGGAACAATTAAAAAAAGAGAATTTAATACTTCAAACTAAGCTCGAAGATTACGAAAATAGAGCCAGACGTTCAAACTTGCGCATAAGGGGAATACCTGAAACTGTGACAGACCTGCAATCTACTATTACTGCTCTATTACAAGAACTAAAGCCAGATATCCCTATTGAACGTTTAGAACTGGACAGAGTACACAGAGCCCTCACAGCCAAAAAGAAAGATGGACCCCCACGTGATATAATCACAAAATTTCATTATTACAGAACGAAAGAACAAATACTAATTGCTGCAAGAGAAAAAAAGGAACTTAATTTTCAAGGACACAATTATCAAATTTTTGCTGACCTATCCCAACTTACTATTACTAAAAGACGATCCATGAAACCCCAACTAATGGAACTGCAACGCCACAACATTATGTATCAATGGGGCTTCCCCTTTTCAGTCAGATTTAACTACCAAGGTACAATTTACAGAAGCAGATCAGCAGATGAACTACAACAAACCCTTTTAAAATTAAATCTGACAGAACCCACAAGCAGCAACACTCCCACACGCAGAAGAATGGCATCATCTTCACCTTCAGGCAGCACCCAGAAAATTTCAGAACAAAATGGGAATCATCATTCTCACAAAAGAGGCCGTTATGCCACATCATCCATGGACCAAGAAGATTTAATAGACTGACATCCTAATTTCTGATATCTCTTCATTTATTATACTAAGAGATGGTTCTCTATAAAAAACCTATATTTATAACTGAATGTAACTGCATTCTGATAGTCACACACTGTGTGGGATCATGTTACATTCCAGTTATATTTCTTATTACTTCTGATTCATATAGCCTTAGAATATATAAGTGAGATAAGGAAATTCTTGTTCAGTTATATGTTATCAGGTAATAACAATAGATTTATTACTTTTTAGGACAAATATGTTCAATAATCCAGAAGTAATGGAAGCTTTTTCTTTCTTTTCTTAAAACAAATATATTATTACCTAACTAGTTCCTAGAACTATGTTTTTGTTTATTCTAATCTGAAGCAATACAACCTCAATTTTATGAGTTAACATATCTAAACAGTTACATATGAATAAAATATGTAATTGTTTACTCTAAAAGCGTTAAAATCCCAAAATAATTCAAACTATCTTCATCAATACCAAAGTTATTAACAGTACCTTTCTAACTGAATTATTTAGCCTAGGGCAAGACTAACCATATACAACCACCCTGGAATAAATAATTTCAACAAAAACTATATTCTGCACTCCAATTAATGAAACATCATTTTGATGTCTTTTGACATAGCACTTCTCTCCTGTAAGCGGAAGATCCGTGTACCCCCATTAGCCCTCCTCATTCTCCCAACCATATTATGTGGGAGTGTGACGAAGGCACTTATTCCCCTGAGAGAGATATTTATTCTCTTTGACGGGTAAATTGTGATTACTTGCAAAAAATAATTTATACAATGTATCATCTAATCTCATATGTTTTTTGTTTACTCTTTACTCCAGAATTCACTGGTTTCTTTTCTATCTATTCATCTCTTCAGTCCACACAGGTTGATCTGCGCAGTCAGCTCTGCATAACAAAAAGTAAGTCAAAACTATTTGATCTATTGCCATGGCACCACTGAATATACTTTCCCTGAATGTTCAGGGAATAAATGTCCCTCAAAAAAGGACCAAAGCCTTCCGTACTTTCCATAACAAGAAGGCTCACATAGTATGCCTCCAAGAAACACACTTCACCAAAGATTCTACTCCAAAATATATTTCTCCATTTTATCAACAAATTTACACGGCTTCTGCCTGTACCAAGCAAAGGGGAACTCTAATTGCATTTCACCGATCCACACCATTCACCTTATCATCAGAAATTAAAGACCCAGAAGGTAGATACCTGATACTCATGGGTTATATAATGGATACAGCAATCACGGTGATTTCCTCCTACGCTCCTAACAAACAACCTACACCATTCCTCTCACATATATTACAAGTGATTAATACACACAAAATAGGAACAGTGATAATGTGTGGGGATTCGAACCAGGTCCTCCTCCCATTTCTAGATAAATCACCTTTTACACCATCCAAAATAACCTCTAGATTACCTTTTTCTCAACTTCTTTCCAAATACAATCTGGTAGATTCATGGAGAGAAAGTAACCCAATGAAAAAGAAATTCACTTATTTCTCGCACCCTCATCAAACTTTCACCAGAATAGATCATATTTTTCTAACAATAGGAATGATACCAGAAATTATTGCATCAGATATAATTCTGATTCCGTGGTCTGACCATAATGCAGTATACACTACTATAGCCTCAGCCATACCAAAAGCGCATGACCCAACGTGGTACTTACCGGACATAATGCTCAAACACCCACTACATCAGATGGCCATTGAACAAGCTTTAAAGGAATACATATCAATTAATAATACAACAGACATCTCCCCAATAACACTGTGGGAAGCTCATAAGCCTGTCTTGCGTAGTACAATACAAAGACAAATGGCACTATTTAAACGGGAACGCAAAAATCTAGCAAAAAAACTAGAACTCAATTTTAATGCAGCCTACATATCATTTCAAGATAATCCATCTCAGAGTACAAAATCTCATCTGGAAAAATCTAGATTGGAATACGATCTATTTCTCACTGAGTCAGTTGATAAATCCCTCAAACGCTCCAAACACAATTTCTACATGAATACAAACAAACCAGGTACATATTTGGCTCGGGCATTAAATTCAACTAACAAATCTTTCAAACCAATACGTTTGAAATTATCAAAAAATGTTTACACTTGTAATCCAGTTAAAATAGTCCATAAATTTCACTCACATCTCGCAACTTTATACAAGACAAACAATGAATTTAATCCTACAGAGGCTGAATCCTTCTTCTCAAAAATAACCTTACCTGAGTTATCTCAGAATCAAAAAAGCAGTTTGGATGAGCCTATAACTATAGATGAAGTTGCTAACGCCATAAAAGACCTAAAACTTAACAAAAGACCAGGCCCAGACGGCTACTCGGCTTTATACTATAAAACATTCTCAGAAATACTCTCTCCCATTCTCACTGAAACTTTTAACAAACTTCTAGAAGGACATTCTTTTCGGCAAGAAACATTAATGGCAATTGTTTGTATGATCCCAAAACCCCTTTCTGATGATACTTCCTGTGTGAATTATCGGCCTATCTCTCTGTTAAACCTCGATATTAAATTATTAGCAAAAATAATAGCAAAACGCCTCAATAGCATTATAGGAAAATTAATACATAGAGATCAAGTAGGCTTCATGCCAAATAGACAGGCAGGCGATAATATACGCAGGGCAGTGTTATTGGCACATATTGCTAAAAAAACGGAAAATCCCTTTATGTTTTCTATCTCTCGATATTAAGAGGGCATTTGACACAGTATCCTGGCAATATATGCAATATTCATTACAAAAATGAGGTTTTGGACCCCATTTTTTAACATGGATCAAAGCATTATATAATAAACCCAAAGCCTATATAAAATATGCTGGATACAAATCTGAAGCCTTTAATATCGAAAGAGGTACCCGACAGGGTTGCCCATTATCTCCCTTATTATTTGCCCTTATACTCGAACCCATGGCCCAATACATCAGAACAAACCAAACTATAACTGGCATTGAAGTAGGAGGTATTACACACAAATTATGTATATTTGCAGACGATATATTACTTTTTCTATCATCACCACAGGTCTCTGGTCCTAACTTAATACCAGCTCTTGATGGATTTGCAGCCCTATCCGGCCTTATGATTAATCCTAAGAAATGCCTAGTGCTTAATATTTCACTCACAAACATGGAATTGATCCCGGCTAGGGCTGCACTCCAATTCACATGGGCAGAAAAATCAATCCCATATCTTGGAATTCATTTAACAGCATCTCATTCTGACTTATTCTCAACCAATTATCCTCCTGTATTAAGACAGATCACAAATCTAATAAAACAATGGTCGCAACTTCCTTTATCCTGGATAGGGAAGATTAATGCAATCAAAATGACTATTCTACCCAAATGGCTTTATCTATTCAGAGTCCTCCCTATTCCAATTCCTTCCTATTTTTTGAGAATAGTACAAAAAAGAGCAACTTCGTTTATATGGGGCTCTTCTAAACCACGTATACCTATACACACACTACATCTTCCCAAAAATAAAGGAGGCCTGGGATACCCTAATTTTACTAACTACTACAGAGCAGCACATTTGGCCAGTCTGTCCAAATACCATGCAAAACAGGAAATCCCATTATGGGTATTTATAGAGGCTTCAGAAAATGACCCTCTAATAATATCAAATTTATTATGGCTTGATCCTAAAGACTGCTTTAAAATTCATAATCCCATAACTAAACACTTCTTATCTCTCTGGGATAAAATAAAAACCAAATATCAGTTACAATCTCCACACAATCCTCTCCTTTCTTTTATCAGAAATCCGGCCTTTTATCCAGCATGGATCTACCCAAATTCTTTTAAAGCTTGGACAACATCAGGCATTCAGACACTAAATGACTTCATAGCATCTAATTCATTCCTTTCATTCCCATCGCTTAGAGAAAAATATGATCTACCAAACTCTGAAATATTTAGATATCCCCAAATCAAAAATTTCTATACACCATTCCTAAAGGGGGATACACCATTATCCCAATTATCCATTTTTGAATCAATCTGTACAAAAGATCCATTTGCTAAAGGTACAATTTCATTACTTTATAATCAATTATATGGAGTAGCAAATCTTAATAGACCCTCTTACGTTCAGAGGTGGGAGGAGGACCTGGGACGAACTTTAGAAGACACGGACTGGTCTAACATATGGTTCACATCTAAGTCATCTTCACCCAACATCTTAACACTGGAGAAAAATTATAAAGTCCTAACTCGCTGGTACCTTGTACCCGCTAGAGTGGCAAAATATTCACCTAATACCTCAGCTCTTTGTTTTCGAGGATGCCCAGAAATAGGTACATATTTACACATATGGTGGACGTGCCCAGTAATCCAAACCTTTTGGAAGGAAGTCTTCGTGATTGCATCTAAAATATTTAAAAAAATAATACAACCAGATCCATATTTAACTTTACTTAATCTAAAACCGGAATGGTTAACACTCTCTCAGTTCAAACTTATGATCCAACTAATAACGGCTGCAAAACAAACAGTGGCCAAGGCATGGAAATCTCCTACATTGGTACTAGCAGAAACAATTCACAGAATGAATAATACAATGTCCCATGATAAGATGGTAGCCATCGATCAAAATCAAATTCCAAAATTTGAAAAACTTTGGCATCCTTGGATAAAACAACAGTTCCTGTCAAACTTCAATGACTCTGTCCTGTTGCCATGGTAACAGATTAAATGACTTACAGAGACAACCTTGTGGACCATACCTCTACCTTTCAACCCTTTTTCTTCTTTCTCTTTCCTTTTCTCCACCTTACAATTAAAGCTCATTATCAGAATTTATTTGACCTATATACACTCTACTTGTAAACAATATGTATAGTAGGTATAAATCATTTAGATACCTACAAAAGTAACTAAGGAAATGATATATATCTTTAATTTAGGTTTACGTGAACCCGATGCTTAATATTTGAAATTCCATGATATTTACCTATATAAACCCTACTGTAAAACAATGAGCTTACTTTATAGATCCTTGGAAACTTACTTTATGTATCTTTATAACATTGTATACTCAATAAACTTCTTTTGACAAGGAAAAAAAAAAAACCTTACGCCTACGTTTCCTGTACAGGCTTAGCCAACAGGTTTTTCAGGTAGCGCTGTTTTATCCCTAAATAAGTTTTTTTAGATTTATATGCTGGGGGTCAAAAAGACCTCACATCTCATATTTACACCAAAATACAATATATATATAAAAAGTCATTATAAAAATAAAAATTCCCCTTTAAGAGCATTGGGCAGAAGTGAGGCTTAACGTCGCTTCCGCCCCCCAATGCTATGGAGCCGAGTGGTGGCCATCTTCCCCTCACTCGGCATCCAGGCTCAGAGGAGAACAGACGCAATAAAAGTGATCTCGTGGCGAATCTGCTGCTGAGACCACTTTGATCTGAAAGTGGACCGCTTTCAAAAGAGGATACTGGGGTTATGCTAGCTGCTGCCATACCAAAGATATTCTTCTTCAAACTGCCGACATATAATGGCGGCGGGTGGTCCGCAAGTAGTTAAGGTGCCCATCTAATAGTTTTTTTAACCTATCAATGTTCTCTGCTGATACCACCACTTGTGGCAGGGAATTCCACATCCTTACCGCTCTGACAGTAAAGAACCCTCTACACAGATTAAACAGCTTCTCTTCCAACTTCAGTGAATGGTCACATGTTTTTTTTTAACTCCCTTTCACTGAAAAGTTTTTTTCCCTGTGCTAGGGTCACCATTGAGGTATTTGTATATCGCTATCATATCCCCTCTCAAGTGTCTCCTCTCCAGAGAGAAGAAGAAGTTCAATGTTTGTAGCCTTTCCCCATAGCTGAGATCCTCCAGTCCCTTTATTAGCTTAATTGCCCTTCTATGGACTCTTTCCAGTTCCAGTACATCCTTCTTCACTCATGAAAGGTTTTGGACTCGTTCAGGATAGTTTTTTTCGGCCCGTTCAGGATAGGTTTTTTCGGCCCGTTCAGGATAGGTTTTTTGGCCCATTCAGGATAGGTTTGGGGCCCACATGGACACAAAGAGCAGGTACAGATGGTATGATGAGGATCGCCAATAGAATTACAGAGGCCATGTCAGTTTTGGAGGGAGCCCCACCTAATTCACATCAAGATATTTCCACCTAAACCTGGAATGTGTAGAAATAGGACACAGTAGCTATAATGTTACAAAGTTACTAACCACCACCAAGCCGGATACGTGTACGCGATTCTTGATCTGTAGATGGTTTTGATCCGTTCGTCTTAGAAGGTTCAGATGTGGGAGGACCTACAAAAAGAAAATCATTTAGAATTCAGTTCATTCTCAGGATTCATCTTTACATACAAACACAACATTACTTTGTCACCTTTACTGAATATAATAATAAAACCTGGAATGTGAGCAATCAGTACCGGCCTCTCACCCAATAACCCAATAGCGGAATGACCCAGAACCCTTCCAGGGGAAGATCATTCCTCTACAATCTCTGTGATGGAAGGTCACCCCTTCCTCCTGACACCGCTCTGCTCAGGGTGACCCAGAACCCTTCCAGGGGCATATCATTCCTCTGCAACCTCTGTGATGGAAGGTCACCCCTTCCTCCTGACACCACTACGCTCAAGGTGACCCAAAACCCTTCCAGGGGCAGATCATTCCTCTACAATCTCTGTGATGGAAGGTCACCCCTTCCTCCTAACACCGCTCTGCTCAGGGTGACCCAGAACCCTTCCAGGGGCAGAGTATTCCCCTACAATCTCTGTAATGGAAGGTCACCCCTTTCTACTGACATCACTCCATTGAGGGGGATTTCTAGCCTGGGTTTTGGTTGGGTGAGGACTGAGAACCTTTGGCCTGGGACAAATAGAACTGATTGGCCCTATAATGCCCCGTACACACGGTCAGATTTTCCGATGGAAAATGTCCGATCGGAGCGTGTTTTCGGAAATTCCGACCGTGTGTGGGCTCCATCGGACATTTTCCATCGGATTTTCCGACACACAAAGTTGGAGAGCAGGAGATACAATTTTCCGACAACAAAATCCGTTGTCGGAAATTCCTATCGTGTGTACACAAATCCGACGGACAAAGTGCCACGCATGCTCAGAATAAATAAAGAGATGAAAGCTATTGGCCACTGCCCCGTTTATAGTCCCGACGTACGTGTTTTACGTCACCGCGTATAGAACGATCGGATTTTCCGACAACTTTGTGTGACTGTGTGTATGCAAGACAAGTTTGAGCTAACATCCGTCAGAAAAAATCCTAGGATTTTGTTGTCGGAATGTCCGAACAAAGTCCGACCGTGTGTACGGGGCATTAGAGTAACCGGAGGATGTATTCCAATGTGCATATGTTATAAAGAGCATTGTTTATTATGTCATATAAAAGAACAAAGTATGTTACATGCTCACCAGTGACGGCCCCCCTAATCCATGCACCCGGCCCCTAATCTCCATGCCGGACACCGGACACATGGATTTACATTTTTTTAAGCATATAATTAGAGCCTAAGGCTCTAATTGGCTTAAAAAAAAGGGTGGGCTCGGGGAGCAGAGCACTGTGCCCTGAACCCACCCAGTTGTGTGACAATAGCGAATTTATATTCACTTAATGTCTTCCTGTTGCTCCTCCCAGCCAATAAGGCAGCGGATCCTGAGACCTGATTGGCCAGGAGTCCTAAGATACCATTGGCCAGGAGGAGAAGTAGCGACTGCCGGGAAACACAGACTAGACGGAGGGTGAAGCTGCAGCCGCAACCTGGATGGGGTGAGCGCCGATGGATCAGTGAGCAAACTGGAGAACAGCGTGGCGAGTAGATGTCTCAGGTTTGTTTTCCGCCCCCCGACCGATGGAACACCAGCCGCCACTGGTGATCACTAACACATGCACTATGGAAAAGTCTTCCGAATCTTCTTCCTCCACCTTTTTCCAGGTGAGGCATCCAGACCAGATATGGGAGGAGGAAGAGAGAAGAGACTATGAGATTCAAATGAAGAGGAAGAGAGAAGAGAATATGAGATTATATTGAAGAGAAAAGAGACTATGAGATTAGATTGAAGAGAAAAGAGACTATGAAATTAGATAGAAGAGGAGTAGAGAAGAGACTATGAGATTAGATAGAAGAGGAGGAGAGAAGAGACTATGAGATTAAATAGAAGAGAGGGAGAGAAGAGACTATGAGATTAGATAGAAGAGGAGGAGAGAAGAGACTCTGAGATTGGATAGAAGAGGAGGAGAGAAGAGACTATGAGATTAGATAGAAGAGACTATGAGATTAGATAGAAGAGGAGGAGAGAAGAGACTATGAGATTAAATAGAAGAGAGGGAGAGAAGAGACTATGAGATTAGATAAAAGAGGAGGAGAGAAGAGACTATGAGATTGGATAGAAGAGGAGGAGAGAAGAGACTATGAGATTAGATAGAAGAGACTATGAGATTAGATAGAAGAGGAAGAGAGAAGAGACTATGAGATTAGATAGAAGAGGAGGAGAGAAGAGACTATGAGATTAGATAGAAGAGGAGGAGAGAAGAGACTATGAGATTAGATAGAAGAGGAGGAGAGAAGAGACTATGAGTTTAGATAGAAGAGGAGGACAGAAGAGGCTATGCGATTAGATAGAAGAGGAGGAGAGAAGAGACAAGAAGATTAGATAGAAGAATAAGAGAGAAGATACTATGAGATTAGATAGAAGAGGAGGAGAGAAGAGACTATGAGATTAGATAAAAGAGGAGGAGAGAAGAGACTAGGAGATTAGATAGAAGAGGAAGAGAAAAGAGACTATGAGATTAGATAGAAGAGGAGAACAGAGGAGACTATGAGACTGGATAGAAGAGGGGGAGAGAAGAGACTATGAGATTAGATAGAAGAGGAGGAGAGAAGAGGCTATGCGATTAGATAGAAGAGGAGGAGAGAAGAGACTATGAGATTAGATAGAAAAGGAAAACAGAGGAGACTATGAGATTAGATAGAAGAGGAAGAGAGAAGAGACTATGAGATTAGATAGAAGAGGAGGAGAGAAGAGACAAGAAGATTAGATAGAAGAGTAAGAGAGCAGATACTATGAGATTAGATAGAAGAGGAGGAGAGAAGAGACTATGAGATTAGATAGAAGAGGAGGAGAGAAGAGACTATGAGATTAGATAGAAGAGGAAGAGAAAAGAGACTATGAGATTAGATAGAAGAGGAGAACAGAGGAGACTATGGAACTGGATAGAAGAGGGGGAGAGAAGAGACTATGAGATTAGATAGAAGAGGAGGAGAGAAGAGACTATGAGATTAGATAGAAGAGGAGGAGAGAAGAGACTAGGAGATTAGATAGAAGAGGAAGAGAAAAGAGACTATGAGATTAGATAGAAGAGGAGAACAGAGGAGACTATGACACTGGATAGAAGAGGGGGAGAGAAGAGACTATGAGTTTAGATAGAAGAGGAGGAGAGAAGAGGCTATGCGATTAGATAGAAGAGGAGGAGAGAAGAGACTATGAGATTAGATAGAAGAGGAAAACAGAGGAGACTATGAGATTAGATAGAAGAGGAAGAGAGAAGAGACTATGAGATTAGATAGAAGAGGAGGAGAGAAGAGACAAGAAGATTAGATAGAAGAGTAAGAGAGAAGATACTATGAGATTAGATAGAAGAGGAGAAGAGAAGAGACTATGAGATAAGATAGAAGAGGAGGAGAGAAGAGACTAGGAGATTAGATAGAAGAGGAAGAGAAAAGAGACTATGAGATTAGATAGAAGAGGAGAACAGAGGAGACTATGGAACTGGATAGAAGAGGGGGAGAGAAGAGACTATGAGATTAGATAGAAGAGGAGGAGGGAAGAGACCAGAAGATTAGATAGAAGAGACTATGAGATTAGATTGAAGAGGAAGAGAGAAGAGACTATGAGATTAGATAGAAGAGGAGGAGAGAAGAGACTATGAGATTAGATAGAAGAGGAGAACAGAGGAGACTATGAGACTGGATAGAAGAGGAGGAGAGAAGAGACTATGAGATTAGATAGAAGAGACTATGAGATTAGATAGAAGAGGAGGAGAGAAGAGACTATGAGATTAGATAGAAGAGGAGGAGAGAAGAGACTATGAGATTAGATAGAAGAGGAGTAGAGAAGAGACTATGAGATTAGATAGAAGAGGAGGAGAGAAGAGACTATGAGTTTAGATAGAAGAGGAGGACAGAAGAGGCTATGCGATTAGATAGAAGAGGAGGAGAGAAGAGACAAGAAGATTAGATAGAAGAGTAAGAGAGAAGATACTATGAGATTAGATAGAAGAGGAGGAGAGAAGAGACTATGAGATTAGATAGAAGAGGAGGAGAGAAGAGACTATGAGATTAGATAGAAGAGGAGGAGAGTAGAGACTAGGAGATTAGATAGAAGAGGAAGAGAAAAGAGACTATGAGATTAGATAGAAGAGGAGAACAGAGGAGACTATGAGACTGGATAGAAGAGGGGGAGAGAAGAGACTATGAGTTTAGATAGAAGAGGAGGAGAGAAGAGGCTATGCGATTAGATAGAAGAGGAAAACAGAGGAGACTATGAGATTAGATAGAAGAGGAAGAGAGAAGAGACTATGAGATTAGATAGAAGAGGAGGAGAGAAGAGACAAGAAGATTAGATAGAAGAGTAAGAGAGAAGATACTATGAGATTAGATAGAAGAGGAGGAGAGAAGAGACTATGAGATTAGATAGAAGAGGAGGAGAGAAGAGACTATGAGATTAGATAGAAGAGGAAGAGAAAAGAGACTATGAGATTAGATAGAAGAGGAGAACAGAGGAGACTATGGAACTGGATAGAAGAGGGGGAGAGAAGAGACTATGAGATTAGATAGAAGAGGAGGAGGGAAGAGACCAAAAGATTAGATAGAAGAGACTATGAGATTAGATTGAAGAGGAAGAGAGAAGAGACTATGAGATTAGATAGAAGAGGAGGAGAGAAGAGACTATGAGATTAGCATGGGGCGAGCGAGACATGGCAAATCGAGGGCATGGACCACACCACGGGAGCTGAGGCGGCGTATGGATGCACCACTGACTTGGGAAGATGTAGGAGTGCCTGTGAAGGTGTCCATGTGCTGGAGTGCTGACATGTGATTCTGAAATGAAAAATGTATGGGGGCAAATGAAAAAATTGTACTGTGAGATGGAAGGTATATGAAATAAGTTGATGAAAGTGTGAAAAAAAAAAAAAAAAAAAAAAAATTTGGAATGTGTGTGGAGTGAGGTGGTGAATTGGGTTGTATATAAATACACCCAATATGTCCACATGTAATGAAAGTGGTAAATGAGGTTATGATGGGTGAGTGAGAAGGGGTATGGGTGTAAAAAGTAAAGTGAATGATGCTGTGGAAAACTGGACTCAGTGATGCAAACAAACCTAGGAGTGTGGATAAAATTATGTGTGAACACAACCGTGCATAGCATAGGGGGCAAACAGGAATAGACCTAACTCCAGGGACACTTACCCAAGTCGCATGCCATGCAGCGCCAGGCGTTGGAGTGGCTGGCGTGCAGGAACCCCAGGCGGAGGCCAGTGAAGTGAATGGCCGGCTCCGACTGAGGGTGTGGGGTATGTACGCCGCCAACGCCACGTGCGTGATCATGGGAGGGGCGAGAGACAGCGTCCGCACCCGAGCCGGAGTGCTCGGTGATTGGCGCCGGGACGTCCCCACATGCATCACGCAGATGGTGCTCTCAGCGGCAGCGTGATGACGTCATCACCGGCGTCAAGCGCTGGACGTGAGGACCGTGGCGCCGATGCACGATGTGGCGTCCGCCCGATCCTCAAGACACAACTGTGCGGGGAGAAAGGGGGGGACCCACGAAGTGCATCGCAGCTCCCGCGGATGTGGAAAATGGCCCCCCACATACCACGAACAAGCCCAAGAACCCCAAACCCACACGCACCACCAGTGCGGCAGGAACATATGGGCACAAAGATCAAAAAGTTGTATGAGAGTAAACAATGTATAGAAGGGGGTTGAACCAATTGATTGGTGCCGGGAATGCCAAAATGTTGTTGTCACTAGAAAGGCAGGTAAATACATACGCCAATGTACCCAGTACTTCTTGACTAACTCAAATGTGCGAATCCCTGTACAGGGAATGCACACATCTGATAATACCCCTCACGCGTGGATAGCAGGGGAACACTGCTGATCCAACTTTCCAACCGCTTCCATCCCTATATTTGGGAGAAAAATGGGGAATGTGGGACTTTAAATGAGGCACGAAAACGTGCCTCCATCCCTATATTTGGGTGCATAACAAGGAAGGTGGGACTTTGAATTGAAACGGTTGAAATGCGGAGGTGGTGGTATATATGTAAAACATTTTTTATTTATATAAAATTATTATTAAATTGCATTGTTACATGTATACACAGGCTGTGAGCACAGTAATACAAGATATAAAGCATATAACTGAATATAACAAATTCATGACAATCAAGTAGATAGTATACAACAGCAAAACGGCCCCAGCAAGCCAAAATGAAGCATGCCCGGCACCTGTGTAAATGATCACATGGTAGATATCTATAATGGTTAGGTTCGCAAGGTAACATCATGGGCCATAATGTATGTGTCTGTAGCATCATATAGCTCTACGCGTTTCGTGGATTCGTTTCCACTCGTCAGGAGCGGATGCGACAGATCCCTGTGAATATAGTAATAGGGTAAACCATACTTAGTTCGAAGATGAAAACTATTGGTTGAATTTAAAAGATTTTACTCAGTACACTCACCAACCCCGGTAGTAGGTGCAGCATGGGGCGAGCGAGACATGGCAAATCGAGGGCATGGACCACACCACGGGAGCTGAGGCGGCGTATGGATGCACCACTGACTTGGGAAGATGTAGGAGTGCCTGTGAAGGTGTCCATGTGCTGGAGTGCTGACATGTGATTCTGAAATGAAAAATGTATGGGGGCAAATGAAAAAATTGTACTGTGAGATGGAAGGTATATGAAATAAGTTGATGAAAGTGTGAAAAAAAAAAAAAAAAAAAAAAAATTTGGAATGTGTGTGGAGTGAGGTGGTGAATTGGGTTGTATATAAATACACCCAATATGTCCACATGTAATGAAAGTGGTAAATGAGGTTATGATGGGTGAGTGAGAAGGGGTATGGGTGTAAAAAGTAAAGTGAATGATGCTGTGGAAAACTGGACTCAGTGATGCAAACAAACCTAGGAGTGTGGATAAAATTATGTGTGAACACAACCGTGCATAGCATAGGGGGCAAACAGGAATAGACCTAACTCCAGGGACACTTACCCAAGTCGCATGCCATGCAGCGCCAGGCGTTGGAGTGGCTGGCGTGCAGGAACCCCAGGCGGAGGCCAGTGAAGTGAATGGCCGGCTCCGACTGAGGGTGTGGGGTATGTACGCCGCCAACGCCACGTGCGTGATCATGGGAGGGGCGAGAGACAGCGTCCGCACCCGAGCCGGAGTGCTCGGTGATTGGCGCCGGGACGTCCCCACATGCATCACGCAGATGGTGCTCTCAGCGGCAGCGTGATGACGTCATCACCGGCGTCAAGCGCTGGACGTGAGGACCGTGGCGCCGATGCACGATGTGGCGTCCGCCCGATCCTCAAGACACAACTGTGCGGGGAGAAAGGGGGGGACCCACGAAGTGCATCGCAGCTCCCACGGATGTGGAAAATGGCCCCCCACATACCACGAACAAGCCCAAGAACCCCAAACCCACACGCACCACCAGTGCGGCAGGAACATATGGGCACAAAGATCAAAAAGTTGTATGAGAGTAAACAATGTATAGAAGGGGGTTGAACCAATTGATTGGTGCCGGGAATGCCAAAATGTTGTTGTCACTAGAAAGGCAGGTAAATACATACGCCAATGTACCCAGTACTTCTTGACTAACTCAAATGTGCGAATCCCTGTACAGGGAATGCACACATCTGATAATACCCCTCACGCGTGGATAGCAGGGGAACACTGCTGATCCAACTTTCCAACCGCTTCCATCCCTATATTTGGGAGAAAAATGGGGAATGTGGGACTTTAAATGAGGCACGAAAACGTGCCTCCATCCCTATATTTGGGTGCATAACAAGGAAGGTGGGACTTTGAATTGAAACGGTTGAAATGCGGAGGTGGTGGTATATATGTAAAACATTTTTTATTTATATAAAATTATTATTAAATTGCATTGTTACATGTATACACAGGCTGTGAGCACAGTAATACAAGATATAAAGCATATAACTGAATATAACAAATTCATGACAATCAAGTAGATAGTATACAACAGCAAAACGGCCCCAGCAAGCCAAAATGAAGCATGCCCGGCACCTGTGTAAATGATCACATGGTAGATATCTATAATGGTTAGGTTCGCAAGGTAACATCATGGGCCATAATGTATGTGTCTGTAGCATCATATAGCTCTACGCGTTTCGTGGATTCGTTTCCACTCGTCAGGAGCGGATGCGACAGATCCCTGTGAATATAGTAATAGGGTAAACCATACTTAGTTCGAAGATGAAAACTATTGGTTGAATTTAAAAGATTTTACTCAGTACACTCACCAACCCCGGTAGTAGGTGCAGCATGGGGCGAGCGAGACATGGCAAATCGAGGGCATGGACCACACCACGGGAGCTGAGGCGGCGTATGGATGCACCACTGACTTGGGAAGATGTAGGAGTGCCTGTGAAGGTGTCCATGTGCTGGAGTGCTGACATGTGATTCTGAAATGAAAAATGTATGGGGGCAAATGAAAAAATTGTACTGTGAGATGGAAGGTATATGAAATAAGTTGATGAAAGTGTGAAAAAAAAAAAAAAAAAAAAAAAATTTGGAATGTGTGTGGAGTGAGGTGGTGAATTGGGTTGTATATAAATACACCCAATATGTCCACATGTAATGAAAGTGGTAAATGAGGTTATGATGGGTGAGTGAGAAGGGGTATGGGTGTAAAAAGTAAAGTGAATGATGCTGTGGAAAACTGGACTCAGTGATGCAAACAAACCTAGGAGTGTGGATAAAATTATGTGTGAACACAACCGTGCATAGCATAGGGGGCAAACAGGAATAGACCTAACTCCAGGGACACTTACCCAAGTCGCATGCCATGCAGCGCCAGGCGTTGGAGTGGCTGGCGTGCAGGAACCCCAGGCGGAGGCCAGTGAAGTGAATGGCCGGCTCCGACTGAGGGTGTGGGGTATGTACGCCGCCAACGCCACGTGCGTGATCATGGGAGGGGCGAGAGACAGCGTCCGCACCCGAGCCGGAGTGCTCGGTGATTGGCGCCGGGACGTCCCCACATGCATCACGCAGATGGTGCTCTCAGCGGCAGCGTGATGACGTCATCACCGGCGTCAAGCGCTGGACGTGAGGACCGTGGCGCCGATGCACGATGTGGCGTCCGCCCGATCCTCAAGACACAACTGTGCGGGGAGAAAGGGGGGGACCCACGAAGTGCATCGCAGCTCCCGCGGATGTGGAAAATAGCCCCCCACATACCACGAACAAGCCCAAGAACCCCAAACCCACACGCACCACCAGTGCGGCAGGAACATATGGGCACAAAGATCAAAAAGTTGTATGAGAGTAAACAATGTATAGAAGGGGGTTGAACCAATTGATTGGTGCCGGGAATGCCAAAATGTTGTTGTCACTAGAAAGGCAGGTAAATACATACGCCAATGTACCCAGTACTTCTTGACTAACTCAAATGTGCGAATCCCTGTACAGGGAATGCACACATCTGATAATACCCCTCACGCGTGGATAGCAGGGGAACACTGCTGATCCAACTTTCCAACCGCTTCCATCCCTATATTTGGGAGAAAAATGGGGAATGTGGGACTTTAAATGAGGCACGAAAACGTGCCTCCATCCCTATATTTGGGTGCATAACAAGGAAGGTGGGACTTTGAATTGAAACGGTTGAAATGCGGAGGTGGTGGTATATATGTAAAACATTTTTTATTTATATAAAATTATTATTAAATTGCATTGTTACATGTATACACAGGCTGTGAGCACAGTAATACAAGATATAAAGCATATAACTGAATATAACAAATTCATGACAATCAAGTAGATAGTATACAACAGCAAAACGGCCCCAGCAAGCCAAAATGAAGCATGCCCGGCACCTGTGTAAATGATCACATGGTAGATATCTATAATGGTTAGGTTCGCAAGGTAACATCATGGGCCATAATGTATGTGTCTGTAGCATCATATAGCTCTACGCGTTTCGTGGATTCGTTTCCACTCGTCAGGAGCGGATGCGACAGATCCCTGTGAATATAGTAATAGGGTAAACCATACTTAGTTCGAAGATGAAAACTATTGGTTGAATTTAAAAGATTTTACTCAGTACACTCACCAACCCCGGTAGTAGGTGCAGCATGGGGCGAGCGAGACATGGCAAATCGAGGGCATGGACCACACCACGGGAGCTGAGGCGGCGTATGGATGCACCACTGACTTGGGAAGATGTAGGAGTGCCTGTGAAGGTGTCCATGTGCTGGAGTGCTGACATGTGATTCTGAAATGAAAAATGTATGGGGGCAAATGAAAAAATTGTACTGTGAGATGGAAGGTATATGAAATAAGTTGATGAAAGTGTGAAAAAAAAAAAAAAAAAAAAAAAAAAATTGGAATGTGTGTGGAGTGAGGTGGTGAATTGGGTTGTATATAAATACACCCAATATGTCCACATGTAATGAAAGTGGTAAATGAGGTTATGATGGGTGAGTGAGAAGGGGTATGGGTGTAAAAAGTAAAGTGAATGATGCTGTGGAAAACTGGACTCAGTGATGCAAACAAACCTAGGAGTGTGGATAAAATTATGTGTGAACACAACCGTGCATAGCATAGGGGGCAAACAGGAATAGACCTAACTCCAGGGACACTTACCCAAGTCGCATGCCATGCAGCGCCAGGCGTTGGAGTGGCTGGCGTGCAGGAACCCCAGGCGGAGGCCAGTGAAGTGAATGGCTGGCTCCGACTGAGGGTGTGGGGTATGTACGCCGCCAACGCCACGTGCGTGATCATGGGAGGGGCGAGAGACAGCGTCCGCACCCGAGCCGGAGTGCTCGGTGATTGGCGCCGGGACGTCCCCACATGCATCACGCAGATGGTGCTCTCAGCGGCAGCGTGATGACGTCATCACCGGCGTCAAGCGCTGGACGTGAGGACCGTGGCGCCGATGCACGATGTGGCGTCCGCCCGATCCTCAAGACACAACTGTGCGGGGAGAAAGGGGGGGACCCACGAAGTGCATCGCAGCTCCCGCGGATGTGGAAAATAGCCCCCCACATACCACGAACAAGCCCAAGAACCCCAAACCCACACGCACCACCAGTGCGGCAGGAACATATGGGCACAAGGATCAAAAAGTTGTATGAGAGTAGAAGAGGAAAACAGAGGAGACTATGAGATTAGATAGAAGAGGAAGAGAGAAGAGACTATGAGATTAGATAGAAGAGGAGGAGAGAAGAGACAAGAAGATTAGATAGAAGAGTAAGAGAGAAGATACTATGAGATTAGATAGAAGAGGAGGAGAGAAGAGACTATGAGATTAGATAGAAGAGGAGGAGAGAAGAGACTAGGAGATTAGATAGAAGAGGAAGAGAAAAGAGACTATGAGATTAGATAGAAGAGGAGAACAGAGGAGACTATGAGACTGGATAGAAGAGGGGGAGAGAAGAGACTATGAGATTAGATAGAAGAGGAGGAGGGAAGAGACCAGAAGATTAGATAAAAGAGACTATGAGATTAGATTGAAGAGGAAGAGAGAAGAGACTATGAGATTAGATAGAAGAGGAGGAGAGAAGAGACTATGAGATTAGATAGAAGAGGAGAACAGAGGAGACTATGAGACTGGATAGAAGAGGGAGAGAGAAGAGACTATGAGATTAGATAGAAGAGGAGGAGGGAAGAGACCAGAAGATTAGATAGAAGAGACTATGAGATTAAATAGAAGAGAGGGAGAGAAGAGACTATGAGATTGGATAGAAGAGGAGGAGAGAAGAGACTATGAGATTAGATAGAAGAGACTATGAGATTAGATAGAAGAGGAGGAGAGAAGAGACTATGAGATTAGATAGAAGAGGAGGAGAGAAGAGACTATGAGTTTAGATAGAAGAGGAGGAGAGAAGAGGCTATGCGATTAGATAGAAGAGGAGGAGAGAAGAGACAAGAAGATTAGATAGAAGAGTAAGAGAGAAGATACTATGAGATTAGATAGAAGAGGAGAAGAGAAGAGACTATGAGATTAGATAGAAGAGGAGGAGAGAAGAGACTAGGAGATTAGATAGAAGAGGAAGAGAAAAGAGACTATGAGATTAGATAGAAGAGGAGAACAGAGGAGACTATGAGACTGGATAGAAGAGGGGGAGAGAAGAGACTATGAGATTAGATAGAAGAGGAGGAGGGAAGAGACCAGAAGATTAGATAGAAGAGACTATGAGATTAGATTGAAGAGGAAGAGAGAAGAGACTATGAGATTAGATAGAAGAGGAGGAGAGAAGAGACTATGAGATTAGATAGAAGAGGAGAACAGAGGAGACTATGAGATTAGATAGAAGAGGAAGAGAGAAGAGACTATGAGATTAGATAGAAGAGAAGAAGAGAAGAGACTAGAAGATTAGATAGAAGAGGAAGAGAGAAGAGACTATGAGATTAGATAGAAGAGGAGGAGAGAAGAGACTATGAGATTAGATAGAAGAGGAGGAGAGAAGAGACTATGAGATTAGATAGAAGAGGAGGAGAGAAGAGACTAGGAGATTAGATAGAAGAGGAAGAGAAAAGAGACTATGAGATTAGATAGAAGAGGAGAACAGAGGAGACTATGGAACTGGATAGAAGAGGGGGAGAGAAGAGACTATGAGTTTAGATAGAAGAGGAGGAGAGAAGAGGCTATGCGATTAGATAGAAGAGGAAAACAGAGGAGACTATGAGATTAGATAGAAGAGGAAGAGAGAAGAGACTATGAGATTAGATAGAAGAGGAGGAGAGAAGAGACAAGAAGATTAGATAGAAGAGTAAGAGAGAAGATACTATGAGATTAGATAGAAGAGGAGGAGAGAAGAGACTATGAGATTAGATAGAAGAGGAGGAGAGAAGAGACTAGGAGATTAGATAGAAGAGGAAGAGAAAAGAGACTATGAGATTAGATAGAAGAGGAGAACAGAGGAGACTATGGAACTGGATAGAAGAGGGGGAGAGAAGAAACTATGAGATTAGATAGAAGAGGAGGAGGGAAGAGACCAAAAGATTAGATAGAAGAGACTATGAGATTAGATTGAAGAGGAAGAGAGAAGAGACTATGAGATTAGATAGAAGAGGAGGAGAGAAGAGACTATGAGATTAGATAGAAGAGGAGAACAGAGGAGACTATGAGACTGGATAGAAGAGGGGGAGAGAAGAGACTATGAGATTAGATAGAAGAGGAGGAGGGAAGAGACCAGAAGATTAGATAGAAGAGACTATGAGATTAGATTGAAGAGGAAGAGAGAAGAGACTATGAGATTAGATAGAAGAGGAGGAGAGAAGAGACTATGAGATTAAATAGAAGAGAGGGAGAGAAGAGACTATGAGATTAGATAGAAGAGGAGGAGAGAAGAGACTATGAGATTGGATAGAAGAGGAGGAGAGAAGAGACTATGAGATTAGATAGAAGAGACTATGAGATTAGATAGACGAGGAGGAAAGAAGAGACTATGAGATTAGATAGAAGAGGAGGAGAGAAGAGACTATGAGTTTAGATAGAAGAGGAGGAGAGAAGAGGCTATGCGATTAGATAGAAGAGGAGGAGAGAAGAGACAAGAAGATTAGATAGAAGAGTAAGAGAGAAGATACTATGAGATTAGATAGAAGAGGAGGAGAGAAGAGACTATGAGATTAGATAGAAGAGGAAGAGAGAAGAGACTAGGAGATTAGATAGAAGAGGAAGAGAAAAGAGACTATGAGATTAGATAGAAGAGGAGAACAGAGGAGACTATGAGACTGGATAGAAGAGGGGGAGAGAAGAGACTATGAGATTAGATAGAAGAGGAGGAGGGAAGAGACCAGAAGATTAGATAGAAGAGACTATGAGATTAGATTAAAGAGGAAGAGAGAAGAGACTATGAGATTAGATAGAAGAGGAGGAGAGAAGAGACAAGAAGATTAGATAGAAGAGTAAGAGAGAAGATACTATGAGATTAGATAGAAGAGGAGGAGAGAAGAGACTATGAGATTAGATAGAAGAGGAGGAGAGAAGAGACTAGGAGATTAGATAGAAGAGGAAGAGAAAAGAGACTATGAGATTAGATAGAAGAGGAGAACAGAGGAGACTATGAGACTGGATAGAAGAGGGGGAGAGAAGAGACTATGAGATTAGATAGAAGAGGAGGAGGGAAGAGACCAGAAGATTAGATAGAAGAGACTATGAGATTAGATTGAAGAGGAAGAGAGAAGAGACTATGAGATTAGATAGAAGAGGAGGAGAGAAGAGACTATGAGATTAGATAGAAGAGGAGAACAGAGGAGACTATGAGACTGGATAGAAGAGGGAGAGAGAAGAGACTATGAGATTAGATAGAAGAGGAGGAGGGAAGAGACCAGAAGATTAGATAGAAGAGACTATGAGATTAGATTGAAGAGGAAGAGAGAAGAGACTATGAGATTAGATAGAAGAGGAGGAGAGAAGAGACTATGAGATTAAATAGAAGAGAGGGAGAGAAGAGACTATGAGATTGGATAGAAGAGGAGGAGAGAAGAGACTATGAGATTAGATAGAAGAGACTATGAGATTAGATAGAAGAGGAGGAGAGAAGAGACTATGAGATTAGATAGAAGAGGAGGAGAGAAGAGACTATGAGTTTAGATAGAAGAGGAGGAGAGAAGAGGCTATGCGATTAGATAGAAGAGGAGGAGAGAAGAGACAAGAAGATTAGATAGAAGAGTAAGAGAGAAGATACTATGAGATTAGATAGAAGAGGAGAAGAGAAGAGACTATGAGATTAGATAGAAGAGGAGGAGAGAAGAGACTAGGAGATTAGATAGAAGAGGAAGAGAAAAGAGACTATGAGATTAGATAGAAGAGGAGAACAGAGGAGACTATGAGACTGGATAGAAGAGGGGGAGAGAAGAGACTATGAGATTAGATAGAAGAGGAGGAGGGAAGAGACCAGAAGATTAGATAGAAGAGACTATGAGATTAGATTGAAGAGGAAGAGAGAAGAGACTATGAGATTAGATAGAAGAGGAGGAGAGAAGAGACTATGAGATTAGATTGAAGAGGAAGAGAGAAGAGACTATGAGATTAGATAGAAGAGGAGAACAGAGGAGACTATGAGATTAGATAGAAGAGGAAGAGAGAAGAGACTATGAGATTAGATAGAAGAGAAGAAGAGAAGAGACTAGAAGATTAGATAGAAGAGGAAGAGAGAAGAGACTATGAGATTAGATAGAAGAGGAGGAGAGAAGAGACTATGAGATTAGATAGAAGAGGAGGAGAGAAGAGACTATGAGATTAGATAGAAGAGGAGGAGAGAAGAGACTATGAGATTAGATAGAAGAGGAGGAGAGAAGAGACTATGAGATTAGATAGAAGAGGAGGAGAGAAGAGACTATGAGACTGGATAGAAGAGGAGGAGAGAATAGGCTATGCAATTAGATAGAAGAGGAGGAGAGAAGAGACTATGAGATTAGATAGAAGAGGAGGAGAGAAGAGACTATGAGATTAGATAGAAGAGGAGGAGAGAAGAGACTATGAGTTTAGATAGAAGAGGAGGAGAGAAGAGGCTATGCGATTAGATAGAAGAGGAGGAGAGAAGAGACAAGAAGATTAGATAGAAGAGTAAGAGAGAAGAGACTATGAGATTAGATAGAAGAGGAGAAGAGAAGAGACTATGAGATTAGATAGAAGAGGAGGAGAGAAGAGACTAGGAGATTAGATAGAAGAGGAAGAGAAAAGAGACTATGAGATTAGATAGAAGAGGAGAACAGAGGAGACTATGAGACTGGATAGAAGAGGGGGAGAGAAGAGACTATGAGATTAGATAGAAGAGGAGGAGGGAAGAGACCAGAAGATTAGATAGAAGAGACTATGAGATTAGATTGAAGAGGAAGAGAGAAGAGACTATGAGATTAGATAGAAGAGGAGGAGAGAAGAGACTATGAGATTAGATAGAAGAGGAGAACAGAGGAGACTATGAGATTAGATAGAAGAGGAAGAGAGAAGAGACTATGAGATTAGATAGAAGAGAAGAAGAGAAGAGACTAGAAGATTAGATAGAAGAGGAAGAGAGAAGAGACTATGAGATTAGATAGAAGAGGAGGAGAGAAGAGACTATGAGATTAGATAGAAGAGGAGGAGAGAAGAGACTATGAGATTAGATAGAAGAGGAGGAGAGAAGAGACTATGAGATTAGATAGAAGAGGAGGAGAGAAGAGACTATGAGATTAGATAGAAGAGGAGGAGAGAAGAGACTATGAGTTTAGATAGAAGAGGAGGAGAGAATAGGCTATGCAATTAGATAGAAGAGGAGGAGAGAAGAGACTATGAGATTAGATAGAAGAGGAAAACAGAGGAGACTATGAGATTAGATAGAAGAAGAAGAGAGAAGAGACTATGAGATTAGATAGAAGAGGAGGAGAGAAGAGACTATGAGATTAGATAGAAGAGGAGGAGAGAAGAGACTATGAGATTAGATAGAAGAGGAGGAGAGAAGAGACTATGAGATTAGATAGAAGAGGAGGAGAGAAGAGACTATGAGTTTAGATAGAAGAGGAGGAGAGAAGAGGCTATGCAATTAGATAGAAGAGGAGGAGAGAAGAGACTATGAGATTAGATAGAAGAGGAAAACAGAGGAGACTATGAGATTAGATAGAAGAAGAGAGAAGAGACTATGAGATTAGATTGAAGAGGAAGAGAGAAGAGACTATGAGATTAGATTGAAGAGGAAGAGAGAAGAGACTATGAGATTAGATAGAAGAGGAGAACAGAGGAGACTATGAGATTAGATAGAAGAGAAGAAGAGAAGAGACTAGAAGATTAGATAGAAGAGGAAGAGAGAAGAGACTATGAGATTAGATAGAAGAGGAGGAGAGAAGAGACTATGAGATTAGATAGAAGAGGAGGAGAGAAGAGACTATGAGATTAGATAGAAGAGGAGGAGAGAAGAGACTATGAGATTAGATAGAAGAGGAGGAGAGAAGAGACTATGAGATTAGATAGAAGAGGAGAACAGAGGAGACTATGAGATTAGATAGAAGAGGAAGAGAGAAGAGACTATGAGATTAGATAGAAGAGAAGAAGAGAAGAGACTAGAAGATTAGATAGAAGAGGAAGAGAGAAGAGACTATGAGATTAGATAGAAGAGGAGGAGAGAAGAGACTATGAGATTAGATAGAAGAGGAGGAGAGAAGAGACTATGAGATTAGATAGAAGAGGAGGAGAGAAGAGACTATGAGATTAGATAGAAGAGGAGGAGAGAAGAGACTATGAGATTAGATAGAAGAGGAGAACAGAAGAGACTATGAGATGAGTCTGTGAAGGAGTAGGAGAAAAGGGCTATAGAGGTATAGGAGAGCCCGAAGAAGGCGGCTGTGGGGGGGGGGGGGGGGGTCGGCGCCTTCCCCTGCCTTTACAACGGATCCAGCGGCTCTTTAGCCTCTTGAATTACTTTTACGTTGTTCAGCATCGCTGGCTCTCATAGGTGTGTGCAGCCTATTGCATTAGAGTGTGTACCCCAAAGCTCAAACCCACGTGCCTTACTCTGCAGCCTCAGCTGCACGGGGCAGTGAATGAATCAGAAGTGCTCTGTGCTGAGGGGCTTCCTGTTCAGTCACAAACTGAAGCATAGTAAACAGTTGACTACGCTTCTGTTATGAATGGGCACAGTGAGTGTGTTTACTGTGTTCCTTTAAAAAAAGGAAGAGGCTGGTAAATGATATATTTTTCTAGCCCCTTCCCTGGTCTCCATCCTGAAACATCCTCCACAGCAGCTGGGAGGAGAGTAGGGAAGCCAGCAGCACTGAGGGGTGGGGGTGGGGGGGTAACCCAGGCAGTAGGCTGAATGGGCCTAGCACATAGGGATTAAGGTGTGCCCAGGCACACCTGGCACACCCCCTGCGTACGCCTATGCTGGCTATAAATTGATATTTCGGTCATCACTGCAGCTACAGCAATGTTTAGGATATCCCCCTTCCAATCCAGCGATGTACAATACGTCACTGGAAGGCAAGTGGTTAAAGTCTTGTTCAGTACAACAGGGGTTAACTCCATTTAGATCCAATACACTTGTATCCACTCCTCCCAGAGACTGAAGAGAATCTCCATATCAGCAAATAAGAGGAACACTAGAGGGCGCACTCTAAGTGTAGAGGTCTCTAAGAGGGCACATTTATTAGTAAAAAAGACAAATGACGACTCACTTGATAAAAGAAGAAGAAGGGCTGATCATACGGCTTCTGTCAGACCTCGCTGTAATCAGTAGTGCTAATCTGGAGAAGGAAGAAGGAACACCGCCGCAGGCCGGGTCTGCAGGAGGTATAAAAAGCACCGGACAGCGTAGTGAACAGCACAGAATGACGACACGTGTCGGGAGGTGTAAGGGGGTGTGGCTATGTATTATGAGGCCGCCCAGCTTCTTTGTCACCCTGAATTTAGTGTCACTTATTCCAGAATTATGTAATCTACATCACTTACTACTGACCCCTGAACTCTTCCCCACTTACTACTGACCCCTGAACTTTTCCCCACTTACTACTGACCACTGAACTCCTCCCCACTTACTACTGACCCCTGAACTCTGCCCCACTTACTACTGACCCCTGAACTCTGCCCCACTTACTACTGACCCCTGAACCCAGCCCCACCTCCTTCTGACCCCTGAACTCCTCCCCACTTACTACTGACCCCTGAACTCTGCCCCACTTACTACTGACCCCTGAACTCTGCCCCACTTACTACTGGCCCCTGAACCCAGCCCCACCTCCTTCTGACCCCTGAACTCAGCCCCACTTTCTACTGACCCCTGAACTCGGCCCCATTTACTACTGACCCCTGAACTCGGCCCCACTTACTACTGACCTCTGCATCACATACTACTGACTCCTGAACTCTGCATCACATACTACAGACCTCTGAACTCTGCATCACTTACTACTGACCCCTGAATTCTGCATCACATACTACTGAAACCTGAACTCTGCATCACTTACTACTGACCCCTGAACTCTGCATCACATACTACTGACCCCTGAACTCTGCATCACTTACTACTGACCCCTGAACTCTGCATAACATACTACTGACCCCTGAACTCTGCATCACATACTACTGACCCCTGAACTCTGCATCACATACTACTGACCTCTGAACTCTGCATCACTTACTACTGACCCCTGAACTCTGCATCACTTACTACTGACCCCTGAACTCTGCACCACTTACTACTGACCCCTGAACTCTGCATCACTTACTACTGACCCCTGAACTCTGCATAACATACTACTGACCCCTGAACTCTGCATCACATACTACTGACCCCTGAACTCTGCATCACATACTACTGACCTCTGAACTCTGCATCACTTACTACTGACCCCTGAACTCTGCCCCACTTACTACTGACCCCTGAACTCTGCATCACATACTAACGACCTCTGATCTCTGCATTACATACTACTGACCTCTGAACTCTGCATCACTTACTACTGACCTCTGAACTCTGCATCACTTATACTGACCCCTGAACTCTGCCCCACTTACTACTGACCTCTGAACTCTGCATCACATACAACTGACCCCCGAACTCTGCATCACTTACTACTGACCTCTGAACTCTGCATCACTTACTACTGACCCCTGAACTCTGCATCACATACTACTGACCCCCCAAATCTGCCTCACTTACTACTGACCACTGAACTCAGCCCCACTTACTACTGACCCCTGAACTCGGCCCCATTTACTACTGACCCCTGAACTCTGCCCCACTTACAACTGACCCCTGAACTCTGCCCCACTTACTACTGCCCCCTGAACTCTGCCCCACTTACAACTGACCCCTGAACTCTGCCCCACTTACTACTGACCCCTGAACTCAGCCCCACCTCCTACTGACCCCTGAACTCGGCCCCAATTTCTACTGACCCCTGAACTCGGCCCCATTTACTACTGACTCCTGAACTCTGCATCACTTACTACTGACCCCTGAACTCTGCATCACTTACTACTGACCCCTGATCTCTGCATCACATACTACTGACCCCTGAACTCTGCATCACATACTACTGACCCCTGAACTCTGCATCATGTACATCTGACCCCTGAACTCTGCATCACGTACTACTGACCCCTGAACTCTGCATCACATACTATTGACCCCTGAACACTGCCCCACTTACTACTGACCTCTGAACTCTGCATTACTTACTACTGACCCCTGAACTCTGCATCACTTACTACTGACCCCTGAACTCTGCATCACTTACTACTGACCCCTGAAATCTGCATTACTCACTACTGACCTCTGAACTCTACATCACTTACTACTGACCCCCGAACTCTGCCCCACTTACTACTGACCCCTAAACTCGGCCCCATTTACTACTGACCCCTGAACTCTGCCCCACTTACTACTGACCTCTGAACTCTGCCCCACTTACTACTGACCCCTTAACTCTGCCCCACTTACTACTGACCCCTGAACTCAGCCCCACCTCCTACTGACCCCTGAACTCGGCCCACTTTCTGCTGACCTCAGAACTCTGCATCACATACTAATGACCCCTGAACTTTGCATGACGTACTACTGACCCCTGAACTCTGCATCACATACTACTGACCACTGAACTCTGCATCACGTAAAACTGATCCCTGAACTCTGCATCACATACTACTGACCCCTGAACTCTGCATCACATACTACTGACCCCTGAACTCTGCAAAACGTACTACTCACCTCTGAACTGTGCATCGCATACTACTAACCCCTGAACTCTGCATCACATACTACTGACCTCTGAACTCTGCATCACTTACTACTGACACCTGAACTCTGAATCACATACTACTGACCCCTGAACTCTGCATCACTAACTACTGACCTCTGAACTCCGCCCCACATACTACTGACCCCCGAACTCTGCATCACTTACTACTGACCTCTGAACTCTGTCCCACATACTTCTGAACCCTGAACTCTGCCCCACATACTACTGAACCCTGAACTCTGCATCACATACTACTAACCCCTGAACTCTGCATCACATACTACTTACCTCTGAACTCTGCATCACTTACTACTGACCCCCGAACTCTGCCCCTCTACCCCTCCTACTGACCCCTAAACTCATCCCCACCTCCTACTGACCCCTGAACTCTGCCCCACATACTACTGACCCCCAAACTCTGCATCACTTACTACTGACCTCTGAACTCTTCCCCACATACTATTGACCCCTTAACTCTGCATCACATACTACTGACCCATGAACTCTGCATCACATACTACTGACCCCTGAACTCTGCATCAAATACTACTGACCCCTGAACTCTGCATTACGTAAAACTGAACCCTGAAATCTGCATCACATACTACTGACCCCCGAACTCAGCCCCACCTCCTTCTGACCCCTGAACTCGGCCCCTTTTACTACTGACCTCTGAACTCTGCATCACATAATCCTGACCCCTGAACTCTGCATCACATACTACTGACCCCATAACTCTGCATCACATACTACTGACCCCTGAACTCTGCATCACATACTACTGACCTCTGAACTCGGCATCACATACTACTGACCCCCGAACTCTGCATCACTTACTACTGACCCCTGAACTCTGCATCACATACTACTGACCCCTGAACTCAGCCCCACCTCCTACTGACCCCTGAACTTGGCCCCATTTACTACTGACCCCTGAACTTGGCCCCATTTACTACTGACCCCTGAACTTGGCCCCATTTACTACTGACCCCTGAACTCTGCATCACTTAATACTGACCCCTGAACTCTGCATCATATACTAACTGACCCCTGAACTCTGCATCACTTACTAATGACCCCTTAAATCCGCATCACATACTACTGACCCCTGAACTCTGCATTGCATACTACTGACCCCTGAACTCTGCATCACATACTACTGACCCCTGAACTCTGCATCACATACTACTTACCCCTGAACTCTGCATCACTTACTACTGACCCCCGAACTCTGCCCCTCCTCCTCCTGACCCCTAAACTCATCCCCACCTCCTACTGACCCCTGAACTCTGCCCCACATACTACTGACCCCCAAACTCTGCATCACTTACTACTGACCTCTGAACTCAGCCCCACATACTATTGACCCCTTAACTCTGCATCACATACTACTGACCCCTGAACTCTGCATCACATACTACTGACCCCTGAACTCTGCATCACATACTACTGACCCCTGAACTCTGCATCACGTAAAACTGAACCCTGAAATCTGCATCACATACTACTGACCCCCGAACTCAGCCCCACCTCCTTCTGACCCCTGAACTCGGCCCCATTTACTACTGACCTCTGAACTCTGCATCACATACTCCTGACCCCTGAACTCTGCATCACATACTACTGACCCCTGAACTCTGCATCACATACTACTGACCCCTGAACTCTGCATCACTTACTACTGACCCCTGAAATCTGCATTACATACTACTGAAACCTGAACTCTGCATCACTTACTACTGACCCCTGAACTCTGCATCACATACTACTGACCCCTGAACTCTGCACCATTACTACTGACCCCTGAACTCTGCATCACTTACTACTGACCCCTGAACTCTGCATAACATACTACTGACCCCTGAACTCTGCATCACATACTACTGACCCCTGAACTCTGCATCACATACTACTGACCTCTGAACTCTGCATCACTTACTACTGACCCCTGAACTCTGCCCCACTTACTACTGACCCCTGAACTCTGCATCACATACTAACGACCTCTGATCTCTGCATTACATACTACTGACCTCTGAACTCTGCATCACTTACTACTGACCTCTGAACTCTGCATCACTTATACTGACCTCTGAACTCTGCCCCACTTACTACTGACCTCTGAACTCTGCATCACATACAACTGACCCCCGAACTCTGCATCACTTACTACTGACCTCTGAACTCTGCATCACTTACTACTGACCCCTGAACTCTGCATCACATACTACTGACCCCCCAAATCTGCCTCACTTACTACTGACCACTGAACTCAGCCCCATTTACTACTGACCCCTGAACTCTGCCCCACTTACAACTGACCCCTGAACTCTGCCCCACTTACTACTGCCCCCTGAACTCTGTCCCACTTACAACTGACCCCTGAACTCTGCCCCACTTACTACTGACCCCTGAACTCAGCCCCACCTCCTACTGACCCCTGAACTCGGCCCCAATTTCTACTGACCCCTGAACTCGGCCCCATTTACTACTGACTCCTGAACTCTGCATCACTTACTACTGACCCCTGAACTCTGCATCACTTACTACTGACCCCTGGACTCTGCATCACATACTACTGACCCCTGAACTCTGCATCACATACTACTGACCCCTGAACTCTGCATCATGTACATCTGACCCCTGAACTCTGCATCACGTACTACTGACCCCTGAACTCTGCATCACATACTATTGACCCCTGAACACTGCCCCACTTACTACTGACCTCTGAACTCTGCATTACTTACTACTGACCCCTGAACTCTGCATCACTTACTACTGACCCCTGAACTCTGCATCACTTACTACTGACCCCTGAAATCTGCATTACTCACTACTGACCTCTGAACTCTACATCACTTACTACTGACCCCCGAACTCTGCCCCACTTACTACTGACCCCTAAACTCGGCCCCATTTACTACTGACCCCTGAACTCTGCCCCACTTACTACTGACCTCTGAACTCTGCCCCACTTACTACTGACCCCTTAACTCTGCCCCACTTACTACTGACCCCTGAACTCAGCCCCACCTCCTACTGACCCCTGAACTCAGCCCCACCTCCTACTGACCCCTGAACTCGGCCCACTTTCTGCTGACCTCAGAACTCTGCATCACATACTAATGACCCCTGAACTTTGCATGACGTACTACTGACCCCTGAACTCTGCATCACATACTACTGACCACTGAACTCTGCATCACGTAAAACTGATCCCTGAACTCTGCATCACATACTACTGACCCCTGAACTCTGCATCACATACTACTGACCCCTGAACTCTGCAAAACGTACTACTCACCTCTGAACTGTGCATCGCATACTACTAACCCCTGAACTCTGCATCACATACTACTGACCTCTGAACTCTGCATCACTTACTACTGACACCTGAACTCTGAATCACATACTACTGACCCCTGAACTCTGCATCACTTACTACTGACCTCTGAACTCCGCCCCACATACTACTGACCCCCGAACTCTGCATCACTTACTACTGACCTCTGAACTCTGTCCCACATACTTCTGAACCCTGAACTCTGCCCCACATACTACTGAACCCTGAACTCTGCATCACATACTACTAACCCCTGAACTCTGCATCACATACTACTTACCTCTGAACTCTGCATCACTTACTACTGACCCCCGAACTCTGCCCCTCTACCCCTCCTACTGACCCCTAAACTCATCCCCACCTCCTACTGACCCCTGAACTCTGCCCCACATACTACTGACCCCCAAACTCTGCATCACTTACTACTGACCTCTGAACTCTTCCCCACATACTATTGACCCCTTAACTCTGCATCACATACTACTGACCCCTGAACTCTGCATCAAATACTACTGACCCCTGAACTCTGCATTACGTAAAACTGAACCCTGAAATCTGCATCACATACTACTGACCCCCAAACTCAGCCCCACCTCCTTCTGACCCCTGAACTCGGCCCCTTTTACTACTGACCTCTGAACTCTGCATCACATAATCCTGACCCCTGAACTCTGCATCACATACTACTGACCCCATAACTCTGCATCACATACTACTGACCCCTGAACTCTGCATCACATACTACTGACCTCTGAACTCGGCATCACATACTACTGACCCCCGAACTCTGCATCACTTACTACTGACCCCTGAACTCTGCATCACATACTACTGACCCCTGAACTCAGCCCCACCTCCTACTGACCCCTGAACTTGGCCCCATTTACTACTGACCCCTGAACTTGGCCCCATTTACTACTGACCCCTGAACTTGGCCCCATTTACTACTGACCCCTGAACTCTGCATCACTTAATACTGACCCCTGAACTCTGCATCACATACTAACTGACCCCTGAACTCTGCATCACTTACTAATGACCCCTTAAATCCGCATCACATACTACTGACCCCTGAACTCTGCATTGCATACTACTGACCCCTGAACTCTGCATCACATACTACTGACCCCTGAACTCTGCATCACATACTACTGACCCCTGAACTCTGCATCACATACTACTTACCCCTGAACTCTGCATCACTTACTACTGACCCCCGAACTCTGCCCCTCCTCCTCCTGACCCCTAAACTCATCCCCACCTCCTACTGACCCCTGAACTCTGCCCCACATACTACTGACCCCCAAACTCTGCATCACTTACTACTGACCTCTGAACTCTGCCCCACATACTATTGACCCCTTAACTCTGCATCACATACTACTGACCCCTGAACTCTGCATCACATACTACTGACCCCTGAACTCTGCATCACATACTACTGACCCCTGAACTCTGCATCACGTAAAACTGAACCCTGAAATCTGCATCACATACTACTGACCCCCGAACTCAGCCCCACCTCCTTCTGACCCCTGAACTCGGCCCCTTTTACTACTGACCTCTGAACTCTGCATCACATACTCCTGACCCCTGAACTCTGCATCACATACTACTGACCCCTGAACTCTGCATCACATACTACTGACCCCTGAACTCTGCATCACATACTACTGACCTCTGAACTCGGCACACACTTACTACTGATCTCTGAACTCTGCATCACATACTACTGACCCCCGAACTCTGCATCACTTACTACTGACCCCTGAACTCTGCCCCACTTACTACTGACCCCTGAACTCTGCCCCACTTACAACTGACCCCTGAACTCTGCCCCACTTACTACTGACCCCTGAACTCAGCCCCACCTCCTACTGACCCCTGAACTCGGCCCCAATTTCTACTGACCCCTGAACTCGGCCCCATTTACTACTGACTCCTGAACTCTGCATCACTTACTACTGACCCCTGAACTCTGCATCACATACTACTGACCCCTGAACTCTGCATCACGTACTACTGACCCCTGAACTCTGCATCACATACTATTGACCCCTGAACACTGCCCCACTTACTACTGACCTCTGAACTCTGCATTACTTACTACTGACCCCTGAACTCTGCATCACTTACTACTGACCCCTGAACTCTGCATCACTTACTACTGACCCCTGAAATCTGCATCACTCACTACTGACCTCTGAACTCTACATCACTTACTACTGACCCCCGAACTCTGCCCCACTTACTACTGACCCCTAAACTCGGCCCCATTTACTACTGACCCCTTAACTCTGCCCCACTTACTACTGACCCCTGAACTCAGCCCCACCTCCTACTGACCCCTGAACTAAGCCCCACCTCCTACTGACCCCTGAACTCGGCCCACTTTCTGCTGACCTCAGAACTCTGCATCACATACTAATGACCCCTGAACTTTGCATGACGTACTACTGACCCCTGAACTCTGCATCACATACTACTGACCACTGAACTCTGCATCACGTAAAACTGACCCGTGAACTCTGCATCACATACTACTGACCCCTGAACTCTGCATCACATACTACTGACCCCTGAACTCTGCAAAACGTACTACTCACCTCTGAACTGTGCATCGCATACTACTAACCCCTGAACTCTGCATCACATACTACTGACCCCTGAACTCTGCATCACATACTACTGACCCCCCAAATCTGCCTCACTTACTACTGACCACTGAACTCAGCCCCACTTACTACTGACCCCTGAACTCGGCCCCATTTACTACTGACCCCTGAACTCTGCCCCACTTACAACTGACCCCTGAACTCTGCCCCACTTTCTACTGCCCCCTGAACTCTGCCCCACTTACAACTGACCCCTGAACTCTGCCCCACTTACTACTGACCCCTGAACTCAGCCCCACCTCCTACTGACCCCTGAACTCGGCCCCAATTTCTACTGACCCCTGAACTCGGCCCCATTTACTACTGACTCCTGAACTCTGCATCACTTACTACTGACCCCTGAACTCTGCATCACTTACTACTGACCCCTGGACTCTGCATCACATACTACTGACCCCTGAACTCTGCATCACATACTACTGACCCCTGAACTCTGCATCATGTACATCTGACCCCTGAACTCTGCATCACGTACTACTGACCCCTGAACTCTGCATCACATACTATTGACCCCTGAACACTGCCCCACTTACTACTGACCTCTGAACTCTGCATTACTTACTACTGACCCCTGAACTCTGCATCACTTACTACTGACCCCTGAACTCTGCATCACTTACTACTGACCCCTGAAATCTGCATTACTCACTACTGACCTCTGAACTCTACATCACTTACTACTGACCCCCGAACTCTGCCCCACTTACTACTGACCCCTAAACTCGGCCCCATTTACTACTGACCCCTGAACTCTGCCCCACTTACTACTGACCTCTGAACTCTGCCCCACTTACTACTGACCCCTTAACTCTGCCCCACTTACTACTGACCCCTGAACTCAGCCCCACCTCCTACTGACCCCTGAACTCAGCCCCACCTCCTACTGACCCCTGAACTCGGCCCACTTTCTGCTGACCTCAGAACTCTGCATCACATACTAATGACCCCTGAACTTTGCATGACGTACTACTGACCCCTGAACTCTGCATCACATACTACTGACCTCTGAACTCTGCATCACGTAAAACTGATCCCTGAACTCTGCATCACATACTACTGACCCCTGAACTCTGCATCACATACTACTGACCCCTGAACTCTGCAAAACGTACTACTCACCTCTGAACTGTGCATCGCATACTACTAACCCCTGAACTCTGCATCACATACTACTGACCTCTGAACTCTGCATCACTTACTACTGACACCTGAACTCTGAATCACATACTACTGACCCCTGAACTCTGCATCACTTACTACTGACCTCTGAACTCAGCCCCACCTTCTACTGACCCCTGAACTAAGCCCCACCTCCTACTGACCCCTGAACTCGGCCCACTTTCTGCTGACCTCAGAACTCTGCATCACATACTAATGACCCCTGAACTTTGCATGACGTACTACTGACCCCTGAACTCTGCATCACATACTACTGACCACTGAACTCTGCATCACATACTACTGACCCCTGAACTCTGCATCACATACTACTGACCCCTGAACTCTGCAAAACGTACTACTCACCTCTGAACTGTGCATCGCATACTACTAACCCCTGAACTCTGCATCACATACTACTGACCCCTGAACTCTGCATCACATACTACTGACCCCCCAAATCTGCCTCACTTACTACTGACCACTGAACTCAGCCCCACTTACTACTGACCCCTGAACTCGGCCCCACTTTCTACGGACCTCTGAACTCTGCATCACATACTACTGACCCCTGAACTCTGCATCACATACTACTGACCCCTGAACTCTGCATCATGTACATCTGACCCCTGAACTCTGCATCACGTACTACTGACCCCTGAACTCTGCATCACATACTATTGACCCCTGAACACTGCCCTACTTACTACTGACCTCTGAACTCTGCATTACTTACTACTGACCCCTGAACTCTGCATCACTTACTACTGACCCCTGAACTCTGCATCACTTACTACTGACCCCTGAAATCTGCATTACTCACTACTGACCTCTGAACTCTACATCACTTACTACTGACCCCCGAACTCTGCCCCACTTACTACTGACCCCTAAACTCGGCCCCATTTACTACTGACCCCTGAACTCTGCCCCACTTACTACTGACCTCTGAACTCTGCATCACATACTACTGACCCCCGAACTCTGCATCACATACTACTGACCCCTGAACTCTGCCCCACTTACTACTGACCCCTGAACTCAGCCCCACCTCCTACTGACCCCTGAACTCAGCCCCACCTCCTACTGACCCCTGAACTCGGCCCACTTTCTGCTGACCTCAGAACTCTGCATCACATACTAATGACCCCTGAACTTTGCATGACGTACTACTGACCCCTGAACTCTGCATCACATACTACTGACCACTGAACTCTGCATCACGTAAAACTGATCCCTGAACTCTGCATCACATACTACTGACCCCTGAACTCTGCATCACATACTACTGACCCCTGAACTCTGCAAAACGTACTACTCACCTCTGAACTGTGCATCGCATACTACTAACCCCTGAACTCTGCATCACATACTACTGACCTCTGAACTCTGCATCACTTACTACTGACACCTGAACTCTGAATCACATACTACTGACCCCTGAACTCTGCATCACTTACTACTGACCTCTGAACTCCGCCCCACATACTACTGACCCCCGAACTCTGCATCACTTACTACTGACCTCTGAACTCTGTCCCACATACTTCTGAACCCTGAACTCTGCCCCACATACTACTGAACCCTGAACTCTGCATCACATACTACTAACCCCTGAACTCTGCATCACATACTACTTACCTCTGAACTCTGCATCACTTACTACTGACCCCCGAACTCTGCCCCTCTACCCCTCCTACTGACCCCTAAACTTATCCCCACCTCCTACTGACCCCTGAACTCTGCCCCACATACTACTGACCCCCAAACTCTGCATCACTTACTACTGACCTCTGAACTCTTCCCCACATACTATTGACCCCTTAACTCTGCATCACATACTACTGACCCATGAACTCTGCATCACATACTACTGACCCCTGAACTCTGCATCAAATACTACTGACCCCTGAACTCTGCATTACGTAAAACTGAACCCTGAAATCTGCATCACATACTACTGACCCCCGAACTCAGCCCCACCTCCTTCTGACCCCTGAACTCGGCCCCTTTTACTACTGACCTCTGAACTCTGCATCACATAATCCTGACCCCTGAACTCTGCATCACATACTACTGACCCCTGAACTCTGCATCACATACTACTGACCCCTGAACTCTGCATCACATACTACTGACCTCTGAACTCGGCATCACATACTACTGACCCCCGAACTCTGCATCACTTACTACTGACCCCTGAACTCTGCATCACATACTACTGACCCCTGAACTCAGCCCCACCTCCTACTGACCCCTGAACTTGGCCCCATTTACTACTGACCCCTGAACTTGGCCCCATTTACTACTGACCCCTGAACTTGGCCCCATTTACTACTGACCCCTGAACTCTGCATCACTTAATACTGACCCCTGAACTCTGCATCACATACTAACTGACCCCTGAACTCTGCATCACTTACTAATGACCCCTTAAATCCGCATCACATACTACTGACCCCTGAACTCTGCATTGCATACTACTGACCCCTGAACTCTGCATCACATACTACTGACCCCTGAACTCTGCATCACATACTACTTACCCCTGAACTCTGCATCACTTACTACTGACCCCCGAACTCTGCCCCTCCTCCTCCTGACCCCTAAACTCATCCCCACCTCCTACTGACCCCTGAGCTCTGCCCCACATACTACTGACCCCCAAACTCTGCATCACTTACTACTGACCTCTGAACTCTGCCCCACATACTATTGACCCCTTAACTCTGCATCACATACTACTGACCCCTGAACTCTGCATCACATACTACTGACCCCTGAACTCTGCATCACATACTACTGACCCCTGAACTCTGCATCACGTAAAACTGAACCCTGAAATCTGCATCACATACTACTGACCCCCGAACTCAGCCCCACCTCCTTCTGACCCCTGAACTCGGCCCCTTTTACTACTGACCTCTGAACTCTGCATCACATACTCCTGACCCCTGAACTCTGCATCACATACTACTGACCCCTGAACTCTGCATCACATACTACTGACCCCTGAACTCTGCATCACATACTACTGACCTCTGAACTCGGCACACACTTACTACTGATCTCTGAACTCTGCATCACATACTACTGACCCCCGAACTCTGCATCACTTACTACTGACCCCTGAACTCTGCCCCACTTACTACTGACCCCTGAACTCTGCCCCACTTACAACTGACCCCTGAACTCTGCCCCACTTACTACTGACCCCTGAACTCAGCCCCACCTCCTACTGACCCCTGAACTCGGCCCCAATTTCTACTGACCCCTGAACTCGGCCCCATTTACTACTGACTCCTGAACTCTGCATCACTTACTACTGACCCCTGAACTCTGCATCACATACTACTGACCCCTGAACTCTGCATCACATACTACTGACCCCTGAACTCTGCATCACGTACTACTGACCCCTGAACTCTGCATCACATACTATTGACCCCTGAACACTGCCCCACTTACTACTGACCTCTGAACTCTGCATTACTTACTACTGACCCCTGAACTCTGCATCACTTACTACTGACCCCTGAACTCTGCATCACTTACTACTGACCCCTGAAATCTGCATCACTCACTACTGACCTCTGAACTCTACATCACTTACTACTGACCCCCGAACTCTGCCCCACTTACTACTGACCCCTAAACTCGGCCCCATTTACTACTGACCCCTGAACTCTGCCCCACTTACTACTGACCTCTGAACTCTGCCCCACTTACTACTGACCCCTTAACTCTGCCCCACTTACTACTGACCCCTGAACTCAGCCCCACCTCCTACTGACCCCTGAACTAAGCCCCACCTCCTACTGACCCCTGAACTCGGCCCACTTTCTGCTGACCTCAGAACTCTGCATCACATACTAATGACCCCTGAACTTTGCATGACGTACTACTGACCCCTGAACTCTGCATCACATACTACTGACCACTGAACTCTGCATCACGTAAAACTGACCCCTGAACTCTGCATCACATACTACTGACCCCTGAACTCTGCATCACATACTACTGACCTCTGAACTCTGCATCACTTACTACTGACACCTGAACTCTGAATCACATACTACTGACCCCTGAACTCTGCATCACTTACTACTGACCTCTGAACTCCGCCCCACATACTACTGACCCTCGAACTCTGCATCACTTACTACTGACCTCTGAACTCTGTCCCACATACTTCTGAACCCTGAACTCTGCCCCACATACTACTGAACCCTGAACTCTGCATCACATACTACTAACCCCTGAACTCTGCATCACATACTACTTACCTCTGAACTCTGCATCACTTACTACTGACCCCCGAACTCTGCCCCACCTCCTACTGACCCCCAAACTCTGCATCACTTACTACTGACCTCTGAACTCTTCCCCACATACTATTGACCCCTTAACTCTGCATCACATACTACTGACCCCTGAACTCTGCATCACATACTACTGACCCCTGAACTCTGCATCAAATACTACTGACCCCTGAACTCTGCATTACGTAAAACTGAACCCTGAAATCTGCATCACATACTACTGACCCCCGAACTCAGCCCCACCTCCTTCTGACCCCTGAACTCGGCCCCTTTTACTACTGACCTCTGAACTCTGCATCACATACTCCTGACCCCTGAACTCTGCATCACATACTACTTACCCCTGAACTCTGCATCACGTACTACTGACCCCTGAACTCTGCATCACATACTACTGACCACTGAACTCGGCACAAACTTACTACTGACCCCTGAACTCTGCATCGCATACTACTGACCCCTGAACTTTGCATCACATACTACTGACCCCTGAACTCTGCATCACATACTACTGACCTCTAAACTCTGCATCACTTACTACTGACCCCCGAACTCTGCCCCACCTCCTACTGACCCCTAAACTCATCCCCACCTCCTACTGACCCCTGAACTCGGCCCCACTTTCTACGGACCTCTGAACTCTGCATCACATACTACTGACCCCTGAACTCTGCATCACATACTACTTACCCCTGAACTCTGCATCACTTACTACTGACCTCTAAACTCTGCATCACTTACTACTGACCCCCGAACTCTGCCCCACCTCCTACTGACCCCTAAACTCATCCCCACCTCCTACTGACCCCTGAACTCGGCCCCACTTTCTACGGACCCCTGAACTCTGCATCACATACTACTGACCACTGAACTCGGCACAAACTTACTACTGACCTCTGAACTCTGCATCACATACTACTGACCCCCGAACTCTGCATCACTTACTACTGACCCCTGAACTCTGCATCACATACTACTGACCCCTGAACTCAGCCCCACCTCCTACTGACCCCTGAACTTGGCCCATTTACTACTGACCCCTGAACTTGGCCCCATTTACTACTGACCCCTGAACTTGGCCCCATTTACTACTGACCCCTGAACTTGGCCCCATTTACTACTGACCCCTGAACTCTGCATCACTTAATACTGACCCCTGAACTCTGCATCACATACTAACTGACCCCTGAACTCTGCATCACTTACTAATGACCCCTTAAATCCGCATCACATACTACTGACCCCTGAACTTTGCATCGCATACTACTGACCCCTGAACTTTGCATCACATACTACTGACCCCTGAACTCTGCATCACATACTACTGACCCCCGAACTGTGCCCCACCTCCTACTGACCCCTAAACTCATCCCCACCTCCTACTGACCCCTGAACTCGGCCCCACTTTCTACGGACCTCTGAACTCTGCATCACATACTACTGACCCCTGAACTCTGCATCACATACTACTTACCCCTGAACTCTGCATCACTTACTACTGACCCCCGAACTCTGCCCCTCCTCCTCCTGACCCCTAAACTCATCCCCACCTCCTACTGACCCCTGAACTCTGCCCCACATACTACTGACCCCCAAACTCTGCATCACTTACTACTGACCTCTGAACTCTGCCCCACATACTATTGACCCCTTAACTCTGCATCACATACTACTGACCCCTGAACTCTGCATCACATACTACTGACCCCTGAACTCTGCATCACATACTACTGACCCCTGAACTCTGCATCACGTAAAACTGAACCCTGAAATCTGCATCACATACTACTGACCCCCGAACTCAGCCCCACCTCCTTCTGACCCCTGAACTCGGCCCCTTTTACTACTGACCTCTGAACTCTGCATCACATACTCCTGACCCCTGAACTCTGCATCACATACTACTGACCCCTGAACTCTGCATCACATACTACTGACCCCTGAACTCTGCATCACATACTACTGACCCCTGAACTCTGCATCACATACTACTGACCCCTGAACTCTGCATCATGTACATCTGACCCCTGAACTCTGCATCACATACTACTGACCCCTGAACTCTGCATCACATACTACTGACCCCTGAACTCTGCAAAACGTACTACTCACCTCTGAACTGTGCATCGCATACTACTAACCTCTGAACTCTGCATCACATACTACTGACCCCTGAACTCTGCATCACATACTACTGACCTCTGAACTCTGCATCACTTACTACTGACACCTGAACTCTGAATCACATACTACTGACCCCTGAACTCTGCATCACTTACTACTGACCTCTGAACTCCGCCCCACATACTACTGACCCCCGAACTCTGCATCACTTACTACTGACCTCTGAACTCTGTCCCACATACTTCTGAACCCTGAACTCTGCCCCACATACTACTGAACCCTGAACTCTGCATCACATACTACTAACCCCTGAACTCTGCATCACATACTACTTACCTCTGAACTCTGCATCACTTACTACTGACCCCCGAACTCTGCCCCACCTCCTACTGACCCCTAAACTCATCCCCACCTCCTACTGACCCCTGAACTCTGCCCCACATACTACTGACCCCCAAACTCTGCATCACTTACTACTGACCTCTGAACTCTTCCCCACATACTATTGACCCCTTAACTCTGCATCACATACTACTGACCCCTGAACTCTGCATCACTTACTACTGACCCCTGAACTCTGCATCACATACTACTTACCCCTGAACTCTGCATCACATACTACTGACCCCTGAACTCTGCATCACATACTACTTACCCCTGAACTCTGCATCACTTACTACTGACCTCTAAACTCTTCCCCACATACTATTGACCCCTTAACTCTGCATCACATACTACTGACCCCTGAACCCTGCATCACATACTACTGACCCCTGAACTCTGCATCACATACTACTGACCCCTGAACTCTGCATCACATACTACTGACCTCTGAACTCGGCACAAACTTACTACTGACCTCTGAACTCTGCATCACATACTACTGACCCCCGAACTCTGCATCACTTACTACTGACCCCTGAACTCTGCATCACATACTACTGACCCCTGAACTCAGCCCCACCTCCTACTGACCCCTGAACTTGGCCCCATTTACTACTGACCCCTGAACTTGGCCCCATTTACTACTGACCCCTGAACTTGGCCCCATTTACTACTGACCCCTGAACTTGGCCCCATTTACTACTGACCCCTGAACTCTGCATCACTTAATACTGACCCCTGAACTCTGCATCACATACTAACTGACCCCTGAACTCTGCATCACTTACTAATGACCCCTTAAATCCGCATCACATACTACTGACCCCTGAACTCTGCATCGCATACTACTGACCCCTGAACTCTGCATCACATACTACTGACCCCTGAACTCTGCATCACATACTACTGACCTCTAAACTCTGCATCACTTACTACTAACCCCCGAACTCTGCCCCACCTCCTACTGACCCCTAAACTCATCCCCACCTCCAACTGACCCCTGAACTCGGCCCCACTTTCTACAGACCTCTGAACTCTGCATCGCATACTACTGACCCCTGAACTCTGCATCACATACTACTGACCCCTGAACTCTGCATCACATACTACTTACCCCTGAACTCTGCATCACTTACTACTGACTCCCGAACTCTGCCCCACCTCCTCCTGACCCCTAAACTCATCCCCACCTCCTACTGACCCCTGAACTCTGCCCCACATACTACTGACCCCCAAACTCTGCATCACTTACTACTGACCTCTGAACTCTGCCCCACATACTATTGACCCCTTAACTCTGCATCACATACTACTGACCCCTGAACTCTGCATCACATACTACTGACCCCTGAACTCTGCATCACATACTACTGACCCCTGAACTCTGCATCACATACTACTGACCCCTGAACTCTGCATCACATACTACTGACCTCTGAACTCGGCACAAACTTACTACTGATCTCTGAACTCTGCATCACATACTACTGACCCCCGAACTCTGCATCACTTACTACTGACCCCTGAACTCTGCCCCACTTACTACTGCCCCCTGAACTCTGCCCCACTTACAACTGACCCCTGAACTCTGCCCCACTTACTACTGACCCCTGAACTCAGCCCCACCTCCTACTGACCCCTGAACTCGGCCCCAATTTCTACTGACCCCTGAACTCGGCCCCATTTACTACTGACTCCTGAACTCTGCATCACTTACTACTGACCCCTGAACTCTGCATCACATACTACTGACCCCTGAACTCTGCATCACATACTACTGACCCCTGAACTCTGCATCATGTACATCTGACCCCTGAACTCTGCATCACGTACTACTGACCCCTGAACTCTGCATCACATACTACTGACCCTTGAACTCAGCCCCACCTCCTACTGACCCCTGAACTTGGCCCCATTTACTACTGACCCCTGAACTTGGCCCCATTTACTACTTACCCCTGAACTCTGCATCACTTACTACTGACCCCTGAACTCTGCATCATATACTACTGACCCCTGAACTCTGCCCCACATACTACTGACCCCCAAACTCTGCATCACTTACTACTGACCTCTGAACTCTTCCCCACATACTATTGACCCCTTAACTCTGCATCACATACTACTGACCCCTGAACTCTGCATCACTTACTACTGACCCCTGAACTCTGCATCACATACTACTTACCCCTGAACTCTGCATCACATACTACTGACCCCTGAACTCTGCATCACATACTACTTACCCCTGAACTCTGCATCACTTACTACTGACCTCTAAACTCTTCCCCACATACTACTGACCCCTTAACTCTGCATCACATACTACTGACCCCTGAACCCTGCATCACATACTACTGACCCCTTAACTCTGCATCACATACTACTGACCCCTGAACTCTGCATCACATACTACTGACCCCTGAACTCTGCATCACATACTACTGACCTCTGAACTCGGCACAAACTTACTACTGACCTCTGAACTCTGCATCACATACTACTGACCCCCGAACTCTGCATCACTTACTACTGACCCCTGAACTCTGCATCACATACTACTGACCCCTGAACTCAGCCCCACCTCCTACTGACCCCTGAACTTGGCCCCATTTACTACTGACCCCTGAACTTGGCCCCATTTACTACTGACCCCTGAACTTGGCCCCATTTACTACTGACCCCTGAACTTGGCCCCATTTACTACTGACCCCTGAACTCTGCATCACTTAATACTGACCCCTGAACTCTGCATCACATACTAACTGACCCCTGAACTCTGCATCACTTACTAATGACCCCTTAAATCCGCATCACATACTACTGACCCCTGAACTCTGCATCGCATACTACTGACCCCTGAACTCTGCATCACATACTACTGACCCCTGAACTCTGCATCACATACTACTGACCTCTAAACTCTGCATCACTTACTACTAACCCCCGAACTCTGCCCCACCTCCTACTGACCCCTAAACTCATCCCCACCTCCAACTGACCCCTGAACTCGGCCCCACTTTCTACAGACCTCTGAACTCTGCATCACATACTACTGACCCCTGAACTCTGCATCACATACTACTTACCCCTGAACTCTGCATCACTTACTACTGACTCCCGAACTCTGCCCCACCTCCTCCTGACCCCTAAACTCATCCCCACCTCCTACTGACCCCTGAACTCTGCCCCACATACTACTGACCCCCAAACTCTGCATCACTTACTACTGACCTCTGAACTCTGCCCCACATACTATTGACCCCTTAACTCTGCATCACATACTACTGACCCCTGAACTCTGCATCACATACTACTGACCCCTGAACTCTGCATCACATACTACTGACCCCTGAACTCTGCATCACATACTACTGACCCCTGAACTCTGCATCACATACTACTGACCTCTGAACTCGGCACAAACTTACTACTGATCTCTGAACTCTGCATCACATACTACTGACCCCCGAACTCTGCATCACTTACTACTGACCCCTGAACTCTGCCCCACTTACTACTGCCCCCTGAACTCTGCCCCACTTACAACTGACCCCTGAACTCTGCCCCACTTACTACTGACCCCTGAACTCAGCCCCACCTCCTACTGACCCCTGAACTCGGCCCCAATTTCTACTGACCCCTGAACTCGGCCCCATTTACTACTGACTCCTGAACTCTGCATCACTTACTACTGACCCCTGAACTCTGCATCACATACTACTGACCCCTGAACTCTGCATCACATACTACTGACCCCTGAACTCTGCATCATGTACATCTGACCCCTGAACTCTGCATCACGTACTACTGACCCCTGAACTCTGCATCACATACTACTGACCCTTGAACTCAGCCCCACCTCCTACTGACCCCTGAACTTGGCCCCATTTACTACTGACCCCTGAACTTGGCCCCATTTACTACTTACCCCTGAACTCTGCATCACTTACTACTGACCCCTGAACTCTGCATCATATACTACTGACCCCTGAACTCTGCATCACATACTAACTGACCCCTGAACTCTGCATCACTTACTAATGACCCCTTAAATCCGCATCACATACTACTGACCCCTGAAATCTGCATCACATACTACTGACCCCTGAACTCTGCATCACATACTACTGACCCCTGAACTCTGCATCACATACTACTGACCCCTGAACTCTGCATCACATACTACTGACCTCTGAACTCTGCATCACTTACTACTGACCCCTGAATTCTGCATCACATAGTACTGAAAACTGAACTCTGCATCACTTACTACTGACCCCTGAACTCTGCATCACATACTACTGACCCCTGAACTCTGCATCACATACTACTGACCCCTGAACTCTGCATCATGTACATCTGACCCCTGAACTCTGCATCATGTACATCTGACCCCTGAACTCTGCATCACGTACTACTGACCCCTAAACTCTGCATCACTTACTAATGACCCCTTAAATCCGCATCACATACTACTGACCCCTGAACTCTGCATCGCATACTACTGACCCCTGAACTCTGCATCACATACTACTGACCCCTGAACTCTGCATCACATACTACTGACCTCTAAACTCTGCATCACTTACTACTGACCCCCGAACTCTGCCCCACCTCCTACTGACCCCTAAACTCATCCCCACCTCCTACTGACCCCTGAACTCGGCCCCACTTTCTACGGACCTCTGAACTCTGCATCACATACTACTGACCCCTGAACTCTGCATCACATACTACTTACCCCTGAACTCTGCATCACTTACTACTGACCTCTAAACTCTGCATCACTTACTACTGACCCCCGAACTCTGCCCCACCTCCTACTGACCCCTAAACTCATCCCCACCTCCTACTGACCCCTGAACTCGGCCCCACTTTCTACGGACCCCTGAACTCTGCATCACATACTACTGACCACTGAACTCGGCACAAACTTACTACTGACCTCTGAACTCTGCATCACATACTACTGACCCCCGAACTCTGCATCACTTACTACTGACCCCTGAACTCTGCATCACATACTACTGACCCCTGAACTCAGCCCCACCTCCTACTGACCCCTGAACTTGGCCCCATTTACTACTGACCCCTGAACTTGGCCCCATTTACTACTGACCCCTGAACTCTGCATCACTTAATACTGACCCCTGAACTCTGCATCACATACTAACTGACCCCTGAACTCTGCATCACTTACTAATGACCCCTTAAATCCGCATCACATACTACTGACCCCTGAACTCTGCATCGCATACTACTGACCCCTGAACTTTGCATCACATACTACTGACCCCTGAACTCTGCATCACATACTACTGACCTCTAAACTCTGCATCACTTACTACTGACCCCCGAACTCTGCCCCACCTCCTACTGACCCCTAAACTCATCCCCACCTCCTACTGACCCCTGAACTCGGCCCCACTTTCTACGGACCTCTGAACTCTGCATCACATACTACTGACCCCTGAACTCTGCATCACATACTACTTACCCCTGAACTCTGCATCACTTACTACTGACCCCCGAACTCTGCCCCTCCTCCTCCTGACCCCTAAACTCATCCCCACCTCCTACTGACCCCTGAACTCTGCCCCACATACTACTGACCCCCAAACTCTGCATCACTTACTACTGACCTCTGAACTCTGCCCCACATACTATTGACCCCTTAACTCTGCATCACATACTACTGACCCCTGAACTCTGCATCACATACTACTGACCCCTGAACTCTGCATCACATACTACTGACCCCTGAACTCTGCATCACGTAAAACTGAACCCTGAAATCTGCATCACATACTACTGACCCCCGAACTCAGCCCCACCTCCTTCTGACCCCTGAACTCGGCCCCTTTTACTACTGACCTCTGAACTCTGCATCACATACTCCTGACCCCTGAACTCTGCATTACATACTACTGACCCCTGAACTCTGCATCACATACTACTGACCCCTGAACTCTGCATCACATACTACTGACCTCTGAACTCGGCACAAACTTACTACTGATCTCTGAACTGTGCATCACATACTACTGACCCCCGAACTCTGCATCACTTACTACTGACCACTGAACTCTGCCCCACTTACTACTGCCCCCTGAACTCTGCCCCACTTACAACTGACCCCTGAACTCTGCCCCACTTACTACTGACCCCTGAACTCAGCCCCACCTCCTACTGACCCCTGAACTCGGCCCCATTTACTACTGACTCCTGAACTCTGCATCACTTACTACTGACCCCTGAACTCTGCATCACATACTACTGACCCCTGAACTCTGCATCACATACTACTGACCCCTGAACTCTGCATCATGTACATCTGACCCCTGAACTCTGCATCACGTAAAACTGACCCCTGAACTCTGCATCACATACTACTGACCCCTGAACTCTGCATCACATACTACTGACCCCTGAACTCTGCAAAACGTACTACTCACCTCTGAACTGTGCATCGCATACTACTAACCTCTGAACTCTGCATCACATACTACTGACCCCTGAACTCTGCATCACATACTACTGACCTCTGAACTCTGCATCACTTACTACTGACACCTGAACTCTGAATCACATACTACTGACCCCTGAACTCTGCATCACTTACTACTGACCTCTGAACTCCGCCCCACATACTACTGACCCCCGAACTCTGCATCACTTACTACTGACCTCTGAACTCTGTCCCACATACTTCTGAACCCTGAACTCTGCCCCACATACTACTGAACCCTGAACTCTGCATCACATACTACTAACCTCTGAACTCTGCATCACTTACTACTGACCCCCGAACTCTGCCCCACCTCCTACTGACCCCTAAACTCATCCCCACCTCCTACTGACCCCTGAACTCTGCCCCACATACTACTGACCCCCAAACTCTGCATCACTTACTACTGACCTCTGAACTCTTCCCCACATACTATTGACCCCTTAACTCTGCATCACATACTACTGACCCCTGAACTCTGCATCACATACTACTGACCCCTGAACTCTGCATCAAATACTACTGACCCCTGAACTCTGCATTACGTAAAACTGAACCCTGAAATCTGCATCACATACTACTGACCCCCGAACTCAGCCCCACCTCCTTCTGACCCCTGAACTCGGCCCCTTTTACTACTGACCTCTGAACTCTGCATCACATACTCCTGACCCCTGAACCCTGCATCACATACTACTGACCCCTGAACTCTGCATCACATACTACTGACCCCTGAACTCTGCATCACATACTACTGACCTCTGAACTCGGCACAAACTTACTACTGACCTCTGAACTCTGCATCACATACTACTGACCCCCGAACTCTGCATCACTTACTACTGACCCCTGAACTCTGCATCACATACTACTGACCCCTGAACTCAGCCCCACCTCCTACTGACCCCTGAACTTGGCCCCATTTACTACTGACCCCTGAACTTGGCCCCATTTACTACTGACCCCTGAACTTGGCCCCATTTACTACTGACCCCTGAACTTGGCCCCATTTACTACTGACCCCTGAACTCTGCATCACTTAATACTGACCCCTGAACTCTGCATCACATACTAACTGACCCCTGAACTCTGCATCACTTACTAATGACCCCTTAAATCCGCATCACATACTACTGACCCCTGAACTCTGCATCGCATACTACTGACCCCTGAACTCTGCATCACATACTACTGACCCCTGAACTCTGCATCACATACTACTGACCTCTAAACTCTGCATCACTTACTACTGACCCCCGAACTCTGCCCCACCTCCTACTGACCCCTAAACTCATCCCCACCTCCAACTGACCCCTGAACTCGGCCCCACTTTCTACAGACCTCTGAACTCTGCATCACATACTACTGACCCCTGAACTCTGCATCACATACTACTTACCCCTGAACTCTGCATCACTTACTACTGACTCCCGAACTCTGCCCCACCTCCTCCTGACCCCTAAACTCATCCCCACCTCCTACTGACCCCTGAACTCTGCCCCACATACTACTGACCCCCAAACTCTGCATCACTTACTACTGACCTCTGAACTCTGCCCCACATACTATTGACCCCTTAACTCTGCATCACATACTACAGACCCCTGAACTCTGCATCACATACTACTGACCCCTGAACTCTGCATCACATACTACTGACCCCTGAACTCTGCATCACATACTACTGACCCCTGAACTCTGCATCACATACTACTGACCTCTGAACTCGGCACAAACTTACTACTGATCTCTGAACTCTGCATCACATACTACTGACCCCCGAACTCTGCATCACTTACTACTGACCCCTGAACTCTGCCCCACTTACTACTGCCCCCTGAACTCTGCCCCACTTACAACTGACCCCTGAACTCTGCCCCACTTACTACTGACCCCTGAACTCAGCCCCACCTCCTACTGACCCCTGAACTCGGCCCCAATTTCTACTGACCCTTGAACTCGGCCCCATTTACTACTGACTCCTGAACTCTGCATCACTTACTACTGACCCCTGAACTCTGCATCACATACTACTGACCCCTGAACTCTGCATCACATACTACTGACCCCTGAACTCTGCATCATGTACATCTGACCCCTGAACTCTGCATCACGTACTACTGACCCCTGAACTCTGCATCACATACTACTGACCCTTGAACTCAGCCCCACCTCCTACTGACCCCTGAACTTGGCCCCATTTACTACTTACCCCTGAACTCTGCATCACTTACTACTGACCCCTGAACTCTGCATCATATACTACTGACCCCTGAACTCTGCATCACATACTAACTGACCCCTGAACTCTGCATCACTTACTAATGACCCCTTAAATCCGCATCACATACTACTGACCCCTGAAATCTGCATCACATACTACTGACCCCTGAACTCTGCATCACATACTACTGACCTCTAAACTCTGCATCACTTACTACTGACCCCCGAACTCTGCCCCACCTCCTACTGACCCCTAAACTCATCCCCACCTCCTAGTGACCCCTGAACTCGGCCCCACTTTCTACGGAAATCTGAACTCTGCATCACATACTACTGACCCCTGAACTCTGCATCACATACTACTGACCCCTGAACTCTGCATCACATACTACTGACCCCTGAACTCTGCATCACATACTACTGACCTCTGAACTCTGCATCACTTACTACTGACCCCTGAATTCTGCATCACATAGTACTGAAAACTGAACTCTGCATCACTTACTACTGACCCCTGAACTCTGCATCACATACTACTGACCCCTGAACTCTGCATCACATACTACTGACCCCTGAACTCTGCATCATGTACATCTGACCCCTGAACTCTGCATCACGTACTACTGACCCCTGAACTCTGCATCACATACTATTGACCCCTGAACACTGCCCCACTTACTACTGACCTCTGAACTCTGCATTACTTACTACTGACCCCTGAACTCTGCATCACTTACTACTGACCCCTGAACTCTGCATCACTTACTACTGACCCCTGAAATCTGCATCACTCACTACTGACCTCTGAACTCTACATCACTTACTACTGACCCCCGAACTCTTCCCCACTTACTACTGACCCCTAAACTCGGCCCCATTTACTACTGACCCCTGAACTCTGCCCCACTTACTACTGACCTCTGAACTCTGCCCCACTTACTACTGACCCCTTAACTCTGCCCCACTTACTACTGACCCCTGAACTCAGCCCCACCTCCTACTGACCCCTGAACTAAGCCCCACCTCCTACTGACCCCTGAACTCGGCCCACTTTCTGCTGACCTCAGAACTCTGCATCACATACTAATGACCCCTGAACTTTGCATGACGTACTACTGACCCCTGAACTCTGCATCACATACTACTGACCCCTGAACTCTGCATCACATACTACTGACACCTGAACTCTGCATCACATACTACTGACCCCTGAACTCTGCAAAACGTACTACTCACCTCTGAACTCTGCATCGCATACTACTAACCCCTGAACTCTGCATCACATACTACTGACCCCTGAACTCTGCATCACATACTACTGACCTCTAAACTCTGCATCACTTACTACTGACCCCTGAACTCTGCATCACATACTACTGACCCCTGAACTCTGCATCACTTACTACTGACCTCTGAACTCCGCCCCACATACTACTGACCCCCGAACTCTGCATCACTTACTACTGACCTCTGAACTCTGTCCCACATACTTCTGAACCCTGAACTCTGCCCCACATACTACTGAACCCTGAACTCTGCATCACATACTACTAACCCCTGAACTCTGCATCACATACTACTTACCTCTGAACTCTGCATCACTTACTACTGACCCCCGAACTCTGCCCCACCTCCTACTGACCCCTAAACTCATCCCCACCTCCTACTGACCCCTGAACTCTGCCCCACATACTACTGACCCCCAAACTCTGCATCACTTACTACTGACCTCTGAACTCTTCCCCACATACTATTGACCCCTTAACTCTGCATCACATACTACTGACCCCTGAACTCTGCATCACTTACTACTGACCCCTGAACTCTGCATCACATACTACTTACCCCTGAACTCTGCATCACATACTACTGACCCCTGAACTCTGCATCACATACTACTTACCCCTGAACTCTGCATCACTTACTACTGACCTCTAAACTCTTCCCCACATACTATTGACCCCTTAACTCTGCATCACATACTACTGACCCCTGAACCCTGCATCACATACTACTGACCCCTGAACTCTGCATCACATACTACTGACCTCTGAACTCGGCACAAACTTACTACTGACCTCTGAACTCTGCATCACATACTACTGACCCCCGAACTCTGCATCACTTACTACTGACCCCTGAACTCTGCATCACATACTACTGACCCCTGAACTCAGCCCCACCTCCTACTGACCCCTGAACTTGGCCCCATTTACTACTGACCCCTGAACTTGGCCCCATTTACTACTGACCCCTGAACTTGGCCCCATTTACTACTGACCCCTGAACTTGGCCCCATTTACTACTGACCCCTGAACTCTGCATCACTTAATACTGACCCCTGAACTCTGCATCACATACTAACTGACCCCTGAACTCTGCATCACTTACTAATGACCCCTTAAATCCGCATCACATACTACTGACCCCTGAACTCTGCATCGCATACTACTGACCCCTGAACTCTGCATCACATACTACTGACCCCTGAACTCTGCATCACATACTACTGACCTCTAAACTCTGCATCACTTACTACTAACCCCCGAACTCTGCCCCACCTCCTACTGACCCCTAAACTCATCCCCACCTCCAACTGACCCCTGAACTCGGCCCCACTTTCTACAGACCTCTGAACTCTGCATCACATACTACTGACCCCTGAACTCTGCATCACATACTACTTACCCCTGAACTCTGCATCACTTACTACTGACTCCCGAACTCTGCCCCACCTCCTCCTGACCCCTAAACTCATCCCCACCTCCTACTGACCCCTGAACTCTGCCCCACATACTACTGACCCCCAAACTCTGCATCACTTACTACTGACCTCTGAACTCTGCCCCACATACTATTGACCCCTTAACTCTGCATCACATACTACTGACCCCTGAACTCTGCATCACATACTACTGACCCCTGAACTCTGCATCACATACTACTGACCCCTGAACTCTGCATCACATACTACTGACCCCTGAAATCTGCATCACATACTACTGACCTCTGAACTCGGCACAAACTTACTACTGATCTCTGAACTCTGCATCACATACTACTGACCCCCGAACTCTGCATCACTTACTACTGACCCCTGAACTCTGCCCCACTTACTACTGCCCCCTGAACTCTGCCCCACTTACAACTGACCCCTGAACTCTGCCCCACTTACTACTGACCCCTGAACTCAGCCCCACCTCCTACTGACCCCTGAACTCGGCCCCAATTTCTACTGACCCCTGAACTCGGCCCCATTTACTACTGACTCCTGAACTCTGCATCACTTACTACTGACCCCTGAACTCTGCATCACATACTACTGACCCCTGAACTCTGCATCACATACTACTGACCCCTGAACTCTGCATCATGTACATCTGACCCCTGAACTCTGCATCACGTACTACTGACCCCTGAACTCTGCATCACATACTACTGACCCTTGAACTCAGCCCCACCTCCTACTGACCCCTGAACTTGGCCCCATTTACTACTGACCCCTGAACTTGGCCCCATTTACTACTTACCCCTGAACTCTGCATCACTTACTACTGACCCCTGAACTCTGCATCATATACTACTGACCCCTGAACTCTGCCCCACATACTACTGACCCCCAAACTCTGCATCACTTACTACTGACCTCTGAACTCTTCCCCACATACTATTGACCCCTTAACTCTGCATCACATACTACTGACCCCTGAACTCTGCATCACTTACTACTGACCCCTGAACTCTGCATCACATACTACTTACCCCTGAACTCTGCATCACATACTACTGACCCCTGAACTCTGCATCACATACTACTTACCCCTGAACTCTGCATCACTTACTACTGACCTCTAAACTCTTCCCCACATACTATTGACCCCTTAACTCTGCATCACATACTACTGACCCCTGAACCCTGCATCACATACTACTGACCCCTGAACTCTGCATCACATACTACTGACCCCTGAACTCTGCATCACATACTACTGACCTCTGAACTCGGCACAAACTTACTACTGACCTCTGAACTCTGCATCACATACTACTGACCCCCGAACTCTGCATCACTTACTACTGACCCCTGAACTCTGCATCACATACTACTGACCCCTGAACTCAGCCCCACCTCCTACTGACCCCTGAACTTGGCCCCATTTACTACTGACCCCTGAACTTGGCCCCATTTACTACTGACCCCTGAACTTGGCCCCATTTACTACTGACCCCTGAACTTGGCCCCATTTACTACTGACCCCTGAACTCTGCATCACTTAATACTGACCCCTGAACTCTGCATCACATACTAACTGACCCCTGAACTCTGCATCACTTACTAATGACCCCTTAAATCCGCATCACATACTACTGACCCCTGAACTCTGCATCGCATACTACTGACCCCTGAACTCTGCATCACTTACTACTGACCCCTGAACTCTGCATCACATACTACTGACCCCTGAACTCTGCATCACATACTACTGACCTCTAAACTCTGCATCACTTACTACTAACCCCCGAACTCTGCCCCACCTCCTACTGACCCCTAAACTCATCCCCACCTCCAACTGACCCCTGAACTCGGCCCCACTTTCTACAGACCTCTGAACTCTGCATCACATACTACTGACCCCTGAACTCTGCATCACATACTACTTACCCCTGAACTCTGCATCACTTACTACTGACTCCCGAACTCTGCCCCACCTCCTCCTGACCCCTAAACTCATCCCCACCTCCTACTGACCCCTGAACTCTGCCCCACATACTACTGACCCCCAAACTCTGCATCACTTACTACTGACCTCTGAACTCTGCCCCACATACTATTGACCCCTTAACTCTGCATCACATACTACTGACCCCTGAACTCTGCATCACATATTACTGACCCCTGAACTCTGCATCACATACTACTGACCCCTGAACTCTGCATCACATACTACTGACCCCTGAACTCTGCATCACATACTACTGACCTCTGAACTCGGCACAAACTTACTACTGATCTCTGAACTCTGCATCACATACTACTGACCCCCGAACTCTGCATCACTTACTACTGACCCCTGAACTCTGCCCCACTTACTACTGCCCCCTGAACTCTGCCCCACTTACAACTGACCCCTGAACTCTGCCCCACTTACTACTGACCCCTGAACTCAGCCCCACCTCCTACTGACCCCTGAACTCGGCCCCAATTTCTACTGACCCCTGAACTCGGCCCCATTTACTACTGACTCCTGAACTCTGCATCACTTACTACTGACCCCTGAACTCTGCATCACATACTACTGACCCCTGAACTCTGCATCACATACTACTGACCCCTGAACTCTGCATCATGTACATCTGACCCCTGAACTCTGCATCACGTACTACTGACCCCTGAACTCTGCATCACATACTACTGACCCTTGAACTCAGCCCCACCTCCTACTGACCCCTGAACTTGGCCCCATTTACTACTGACCCCTGAACTTGGCCCCATTTACTACTTACCCCTGAACTCTGCATCACTTACTACTGACCCCTGAACTCTGCATCATATACTACTGACCCCTGAACTCTGCATCACATACTAACTGACCCCTGAACTCTGCATCACTTACTAATGACCCCTTAAATCCGCATCACATACTACTGACCCCTGAAATCTGCATCACATACTACTGACCCCTGAACTCTGCATCACATACTACTGACCCCTGAACTCTGCATCACATACTACTGACCCCTGAACTCTGCATCACATACTACTGACCTCTGAACTCTGCATCACATACTACTGACCCCTGAACTCTGCATCACATACTACTGACCCCTGAACTCTGCATCACATACTACTGACCTCTGAACTCTGCATCACTTACTACTGACCCCTGAATTCTGCATCACATAGTACTGAAAACTGAACTCTGCATCACTTACTACTGACCCCTGAACTCTGCATCACATACTACTGACCCCTGAACTCTGCATCACATACTACTGACCCCTGAACTCTGCATCATGTACATCTGACCCCTGAACTCTGCATCATGTACATCTGACCCCTGAACTCTGCATCACGTACTACTGACCCCTAAACTCTGCATCACTTACTAATGACCCCTTAAATCCGCATCACATACTACTGACCCCTGAACTCTGCATCGCATACTACTGACCCCTGAACTCTGCATCACATACTACTGACCCCTGAACTCTGCATCACATACTACTGACCTCTAAACTCTGCATCACTTACTACTGACCCCCGAACTCTGCCCCACCTCCTACTGACCCCTAAACTCATCCCCACCTCCTACTGACCCCTGAACTCGGCCCCACTTTCTACGGACCTCTGAACTCTGCATCACATACTACTGACCCCTGAACTCTGCATCACATACTACTTACCCCTGAACTCTGCATCACTTACTACTGACCTCTAAACTCTGCATCACTTACTACTGACCCCCGAACTCTGCCCCACCTCCTACTGACCCCTAAACTCATCCCCACCTCCTACTGACCCCTGAACTCGGCCCCACTTTCTACGGACCCCTGAACTCTGCATCACATACTACTGACCACTGAACTCGGCACAAACTTACTACTGACCTCTGAACTCTGCATCACATACTACTGACCCCCGAACTCTGCATCACTTACTACTGACCCCTGAACTCTGCATCACATACTACTGACCCCTGAACTCAGCCCCACCTCCTACTGACCCCTGAACTTGGCCCCATTTACTACTGACCCCTGAACTTGGCCCCATTTACTACTGACCCCTGAACTCTGCATCACTTAATACTGACCCCTGAACTCTGCATCACATACTAACTGACCCCTGAACTCTGCATCACTTACTAATGACCCCTTAAATCCGCATCACATACTACTGACCCCTGAACTCTGCATCGCATACTACTGACCCCTGAACTTTGCATCACATACTACTGACCCCTGAACTCTGCATCACATACTACTGACCTCTAAACTCTGCATCACTTACTACTGACCCCCGAACTCTGCCCCACCTCCTACTGACCCCTAAACTCATCCCCACCTCCTACTGACCCCTGAACTCGGCCCCACTTTCTACGGACCTCTGAACTCTGCATCACATACTACTGACCCCTGAACTCTGCATCACATACTACTTACCCCTGAACTCTGCATCACTTACTACTGACCCCCGAACTCTGCCCCTCCTCCTCCTGACCCCTAAACTCATCCCCACCTCCTACTGACCCCTGAACTCTGCCCCACATACTACTGACCCCCAAACTCTGCATCACTTACTACTGACCTCTGAACTCTGCCCCACATACTATTGACCCCTTAACTCTGCATCACATACTACTGACCCCTGAACTCTGCATCACATACTACTGACCCCTGAACTCTGCATCACATACTACTGACCCCTGAACTCTGCATCACGTAAAACTGAACCCTGAAATCTGCATCACATACTACTGACCCCCGAACTCAGCCCCACCTCCTTCTGACCCCTGAACTCGGCCCCTTTTACTACTGACCTCTGAACTCTGCATCACATACTCCTGACCCCTGAACTCTGCATTACATACTACTGACCAGTGAACTCTGCATCACATACTACTGACCCCTGAACTCTGCATCACATACTACTGACCTCTGAACTCGGCACAAACTTACTACTGATCTCTGAACTGTGCATCACATACTACTGACCCCCGAACTCTGCATCACTTACTACTGACCCCTGAACTCTGCCCCACTTACTACTGCCCCCTGAACTCTGCCCCACTTACAACTGACCCCTGAACTCTGCCCCACTTACTACTGACCCCTGAACTCAGCCCCACCTCCTACTGACCCCTGAACTCGGCCCCATTTACTACTGACTCCTGAACTCTGCATCACTTACTACTGACCCCTGAACTCTGCATCACATACTACTGACCCCTGAACTCTGCATCACATACTACTGACCCCTGAACTCTGCAAAACGTACTACTCACCTCTGAACTGTGCATCGCATACTACTAACCTCTGAACTCTGCATCACATACTACTGACCCCTGAACTCTGCATCACATACTACTGACCTCTGAACTCTGCATCACTTACTACTGACACCTGAACTCTGAATCACATACTACTGACCCCTGAACTCTGCATCACTTACTACTGACCTCTGAACTCCGCCCCACATACTACTGACCCCCGAACTCTGCATCACTTACTACTGACCTCTGAACTCTGTCCCACATACTTCTGAACCCTGAACTCTGCCCCACATACTACTGAACCCTGAACTCTGCATCACATACTACTAACCCCTGAACTCTGCATCACTTACTACTGACCCCCGAACTCTGCCCCACCTCCTACTGACCCCTAAACTCATCCCCACCTCCTACTGACCCCTGAACTCTGCCCCCACATACTACTGACCCCCAAACTCTGCATCACTTACTACTGACCTCTGAACTCTTCCCCACATACTATTGACCCCTTAACTCTGCATCACATACTACTGACCCCTGAACTCTGCATCACATACTACTGACCCCTGAACTCTGCATCAAATACTACTGACCCCTGAACTCTGCATTACGTAAAACTGAACCCTGAAATCTGCATCACATACTACTGACCCCCGAACTCAGCCCCACCTCCTTCTGACCCCTGAACTCGGCCCCTTTTACTACTGACCTCTGAACTCCGCATCACATACTCCTGACCCCTGAACCCTGCATCACATACTACTGACCCCTGAACTCTGCATCACATACTACTGACCCCTGAACTCTGCATCACATACTACTGACCTCTGAACTCGGCACAAACTTACTACTGACCTCTGAACTCTGCATCACATACTACTGACCCCCGAACTCTGCATCACTTACTACTGACCCCTGAACTCTGCATCACATACTACTGACCCCTGAACTCAGCCCCACCTCCTACTGACCCCTGAACTTGGCCCCATTTACTACTGACCCCTGAACTTGGCCCCATTTACTACTGACCCCTGAACTTGGCCCCATTTACTACTGACCCCTGAACTTGGCCCCATTTACTACTGACCCCTGAACTCTGCATCACTTAATACTGACCCCTGAACTCTGCATCACATACTAACTGACCCCTGAACTCTGCATCACTTACTAATGACCCCTTAAATCCGCATCACATACTACTGACCCCTGAACTCTGCATCGCATACTACTGACCCCTGAACTCTGCATCACATACTACTGACCCCTGAACTCTGCATCACATACTACTGACCTCTAAACTCTGCATCACTTACTACTGACCCCCGAACTCTGCCCCACCTCCTACTGACCCCTAAACTCATCCCCACCTCCAACTGACCCCTGAACTCGGCCCCACTTTCTACAGACCTCTGAACTCTGCATCACATACTACTGACCCCTGAACTCTGCATCACATACTACTTACCCCTGAACTCTGCATCACTTACTACTGACTCCCGAACTCTGCCCCACCTCCTCCTGACCCCTAAACTCATCCCCACCTCCTACTGACCCCTGAACTCTGCCCCACATACTACTGACCCCCAAACTCTGCATCACTTACTACTGACCTCTGAACTCTGCCCCACATACTATTGACCCCTTAACTCTGCATCACATACTACAGACCCCTGAACTCTGCATCACATACTACTGACCCCTGAACTCTGCATCACATACTACTGACCCCTGAACTCTGCATCACATACTACTGACCCCTGAACTCTGCATCACATACTACTGACCTCTGAACTCGGCACAAACTTACTACTGATCTCTGAACTCTGCATCACATACTACTGACCCCCGAACTCTGCATCACTTACTACTGACCCCTGAACTCTGCCCCACTTACTACTGCCCCCTGAACTCTGCCCCACTTACAACTGACCCCTGAACTCTGCCCCACTTACTACTGACCCCTGAACTCAGCCCCACCTCCTACTGACCCCTGAACTCGGCCCCAATTTCTACTGACCCCTGAACTCAGCCCCATTTACTACTGACTCCTGAACTCTGCATCACTTACTACTGACCCCTGAACTCTGCATCACATACTACTGACCCCTGAACTCTGCATCACATACTACTGACCCCTGAACTCTGCATCATGTACATCTGACCCCTGAACTCTGCATCACGTACTACTGACCCCTGAACTCTGCATCACATACTACTGACCCTTGAACTCAGCCCCACCTCCTACTGACCCCTGAACTTGGCCCCATTTACTACTGACCCCTGAACTTGGCCCATTTACTACTTACCCCTGAACTCTGCATCACTTACTACTGACCCCTGAACTCTGCATCATATACTACTGACCCCTGAACTCTGCATCACATACTAACTGACCCCTGAACTCTGCATCACTTACTAATGACCCCTTAAATCCGCATCACATACTACTGACCCCTGAAATCTGCATCACATACTACTGACCCCTGAACTCTGCATCACATACTACTGACCTCTAAACTCTGCATCACTTACTACTGACCCCCGAACTCTGCCCCACCTCCTACTGACCCCTAAACTCATCCCCACCTCCTAGTGACCCCTGAACTCGGCCCCACTTTCTACGGAAATCTGAACTCTGCATCACATACTACTGACCCCTGAACTCTGCATCACATACTACTGACCCCTGAACTCTGCATCACATACTACTGACCCCTGAACTCTGCATCACATACTACTGACCTCTGAACTCTGCATCACTTACTACTGACCCCTGAATTCTGCATCACATAGTACTGAAAACTGAACTCTGCATCACTTACTACTGACCCCTGAACTCTGCATCACATACTACTGACCCCTGAACTCTGCATCACATACTACTGACCCCTGAACTCTGCATCATGTACATCTGACCCCTGAACTCTGCATCACGTACTACTGACCCCTGAACTCTGCATCACATACTATTGACCCCTGAACACTGCCCCACTTACTACTGACCTCTGAACTCTGCATTACTTACTACTGACCCCTGAACTCTGCATCACTTACTACTGACCCCTGAACTCTGCATCACTTACTACTGACCCCTGAAATCTGCATCACTCACTACTGACCTCTGAACTCTACATCACTTACTACTGACCCCCGAACTCTTCCCCACTTACTACTGACCCCTAAACTCGGCCCCATTTACTACTGACCCCTGAACTCTGCCCCACTTACTACTGACCTCTGAACTCTGCCCCACTTACTACTGACCCCTTAACTCTGCCCCACTTACTACTGACCCCTGAACTCAGCCCCACCTCCTACTGACCCCTGAACTAAGCCCCACCTCCTACTGACCCCTGAACTCGGCCCACTTTCTGCTGACCTCAGAACTCTGCATCACATACTAATGACCCCTGAACTTTGCATGACGTACTACTGACCCCTGAACTCTGCATCACATACTACTGACCCCTGAACTCTGCATCACATACTACTGACACCTGAACTCTGCATCACATACTACTGACCCCTGAACTCTGCAAAACGTACTACTCACCTCTGAACTCTGCATCGCATACTACTAACCCCTGAACTCTGCATCACATACTACTGACCCCTGAACTCTGCATCACATACTACTGACCTCTAAACTCTGCATCACTTACTACTGACCCCTGAACTCTGCATCACATACTACTGACCCCTGAACTCTGCATCACTTACTACTGACCTCTGAACTCCGCCCCACATACTACTGACCCCCGAACTCTGCATCACTTACTACTGACCCCTGAACTCTGCATCATATACTACTGACCCCTGAACTCTGCATCACATACTACTAACCCCTGAACTATGCATCACATACTACTTACCTATGAACTCTGCATCACTTACTACTGACCCCCGAACTCTGCCCCACCTCCTACTGACCCCTAAACTCATTCCCACCTCCTACTGACCCCTGAACTCTGCCCCACATACTACTGACCCCCAAACTCTGCATCACTTACTACTGACCTCTAAACTCTGCCCCACATACTATTGACCCCTTAACTCTGCATCACATACTACTGACCCCTGAACTCTGCATCACATACTACTGACCCCTGAACTCTGCATCACATACTACTGACCCCTGAACTCTGCATTACGTAAAACTGAACCCTGAAATCTGCATCACATACTACTGACCCCCGAACTCAGCCCCACCTCCTTCTGACCCCTGAACTCGGCCCCTTTTACTACTGACCTCTGAACTCTGCATCAAATACTCCTGACCCCTGAACCCTGTATCACATACTACTGACCCCTGAACTCTGCATCATATACTACTGACCTCTGAACTCGGCACAAACTTACTACTGACCTCTGAACTCTGCATCACATACTACTGACCCCCGAACTCTGCATCACTTACTACTGACCCCTGAACTCTGCATCACATACTACTGACCCCTGAACTCTGCATCACATACTACTGACCCCCGAACTCTGTCCCACCTCCTACTGACCCCTAAACTCATCCCCACCTCCTACTGACCCCTGAACTCGGCCCCACTTTCTACGGACCTCTGAACTCTGCATCACATACTACTTACCTCTGAACTCTGCATCACTTACTACTGACCCCTGAACTCTGCCCCACATACTACTGACCCCCAAACTCTGCATCACTTACTACTGACCTCTGAACTCTGCCCCATATACTATTGAACCCTTAACTCTGCATCACATACTACTGACCCCTGAACTCTGCATCACATACTACTGACCCCTGAACTCTGCATCACATACTACTGACCCCTGAACTCTGCATCACGTAAAACTGAACCCTGAAATCTGCATCACATACTACTGACCCCCGAACTCAGCCCCACCTCCTTCTGACCCCTGAACTCGGCCCCTTTTACTACTGACCTCTGAACTCTACATCACATACTAACTGACCCCTGAACTCTGCATCACTTACTAATGACCCCTTAAATCCGCATCACATACTACTGACCCCTGAACTCTGCATCACATACTAACTGACCCCTGAACTCTGCATCACTTACTAATGACCCCTTAAATCCGCATCACATACTACTGACCCCTGAAATCTGCATCACATACTACTGACCCCTGAACTCTGCATCACATACTACTGACCTCTAAACTCTGCATCACTTACTACTGACCCCCGAACTCTGCCCCACCTCCTAGTGACCCCTGAACTCGGCCCCACTTTCTACGTACCTCTGAACTCTGCATCACATACTACTGACCCCTGAACTCTGCATAACATACTACTGACCCCTGAACTCTGCATCACATACTACTGACCCCTGAACTCTGCATCACATACTACTGACCCCTGAACTCTGCATCACATACTACTGACCCCTGAACTCTGCATCACATACTACTGACCTCTGAACTCTGCATCACTTACTACTGACCCCTGAACTCTGCCCCACTTACTACTGACCCCTGAACTCTGCATCACATACTACTGACCTCTGAACTCTGCATCACCTAATACTGACCTCTGCATCACTTACTACTAACCTCTGAACGCTGCATCACTACTACTAACCCCTGAACTCTGCCCCACTTACTACTGACCTCTGAACTCTGCATCACATACAACTGACCCCCGAACTCTGCATCACATACTACTGACCCCTGAACTCTGCATCACATACTACTGACCTCTGAACTCTGCATCACTTACTACTGACCCCTGAATTCTGCATCACATAGTACTGAAAACTGAACTCTGCATCACTTACTACTGACCCCTGAACTCTGCATCACATACTACTGACCCCTGAACTCTGCATCACATACTACTGACCCCTGAACTCTGCATCATGTACATCTGACCCCTGAACTCTGCATCACGTACTACTGACCCCTGAACTCTGCATCACATACTATTGACCCCTGAACACTGCCCCACTTACTACTGACCTCTGAACTCTGCATTACTTACTACTGACCCCTGAACTCTGCATCACTTACTACTGACCCCTGAACTCTGCATCACTTACTACTGACCTCTGAACTCTACATCACTTACTACTGACCCCCGAACTCTTCCCCACTTACTACTGACCCCTAAACTCGGCCCCATTTACTACTGACCCCTGAACTCTGCCCCACTTACTACTGACCTCTGAACTCTGCCCCACTTACTACTGACCCCTTAACTCTGCCCCACTTACTACTGACCCCTGAACTCAGCCCCACCTCCTACTGACCCCTGAACTAAGCCCCACCTCCTACTGACCCCTGAACTCGGCCCACTTTCTGCTGACCTCAGAACTCTGCATCACATACTAATGACCCCTGAACTCTGCATCACATACTACTGACCCCCGAACTCTGCATCACATACTACTGACACCTGAACTCTGCATCACATACTACTGACCCCTGAACTCTGCAAAACGTACTACTCACCTCTGAACTCTGCATCGCATACTACTAACCCCTGAACTCTGCATCACATACTAATGACCCCTGAACTCTGCATCACATACTACTGACCCCTGAACTCTGCATCACTTACTACTGACCTCTGAACTCCGCCCCACATACTACTGACCCCCGAACTCTGCATCACTTACTACTGACCTCTGAACTCCGCCCCACATACTACTGACCCCCGAACTCTGCATCACTTACTACTGACCTCTGAACTCTGTCCCACATACTTCTGAACCCTGAACTCTGCCCCACATACTACTGAACCCTGAACTCTGCATCACATACTACTAACCCCTGAACTATGCATCACATACTACTTACCTATGAACTCTGCATCACTTACTACTGACCCCCGAACTCTGCCCCACCTCCTACTGACCCCTAAACTCATTCCCACCTCCTACTGACCCCTGAACTCTGCCCCACATACTACTGACCCCCAAACTCTGCATCACTTACTACTGACCTCTGAACTCTGCCCCACATACTATTGACCCCTTAACTCTGCATCACATACTACTGACCCCTGAACTCTGCATCACATACTACTGACCCCTGAACTCTGCATCACATACTACTGACCCCTGAACTCTGCATTACGTAAAACTGAACCCTGAAATCTGCATCACATACTACTGACCCCCGAACTCAGCCCCACCTCCTTCTGACCCCTGAACTCGGCCCCTTTTACTACTGACCTCTGAACTCTGCATCAAATACTCCTGACCCCTGAACTCTGCATCACATACTACTGACCCCTGAACTCTGCATCATATACTACTGACCCCTGAACTCTGCATCATATACTACTGACCTCTGAACTCGGCACAAACTTACTACTGACCTCTGAACTCTGCATCACATACTACTGACCCCCGAACTCTGCATCACTTACTACTGACCCCTGAACTCTGCATCACATACTACTGACCCCTGAACTCTGCATCACATACTACTGACCCCCGAACTCTGTCCCACCTCCTACTGACCCCTAAACTCATCCCCACCTCCTACTGACCCCTGAACTCGGCCCCACTTTCTACGGACCTCTGAACTCTGCATCACATACTACTTACCTCTGAACTCTGCATCACTTACTACTGACCCCCGAACTCTGCCCCTCCGCCTACTGACCCCTAAACTCATCCCCACCTCCTACTGACCCCTGAACTCTGCCCCACATACTACTGACCCCCAAACTCTGCATCACTTACTACTGACCTCTGAACTCTGCCCCATATACTATTGAACCCTTAACTCTGCATCACATACTACTGACCCCTGAACTCTGCATCACATACTACTGACCCCTGAACTCTGCATCACATACTACTGACCCCTGAACTCTGCATCACGTAAAACTGAACCCTGAAATCTGCATCACATACTACTGACCCCCGAACTCAGCCCCACCTCCTTCTGACCCCTGAACTCGGCCCCTTTTACTACTGACCTCTGAACTCTACATCACATACTAACTGACCCCTGAACTCTGCATCACTTACTAATGACCCCTTAAATCCGCATCACATACTACTGACCCCTGAACTCTGCATCACATACTAACTGACCCCTGAACTCTGCATCACTTACTAATGACCCCTTAAATCCGCATCACATACTACTGACCCCTGAAATCTGCATCACATACTACTGACCCCTGAACTCTGCATCACATACTACTGACCTCTAAACTCTGCATCACTTACTACTGACCCCCGAACTCTGCCCCACCTCCTACTGACCCCTAAACTCATCCCCACCTCCTAGTGACCCCTGAACTCGGCCCCACTTTCTACGTACCTCTTAACTATGCATCACATACTACTGACCCCTGAACTCTGCATAACATACTACTGACCCCTGAACTCTGCGTCACATACTACTGACCCCTGAACTCTGCATCACATACTACTGACCCCTGAACTCTGCATCACATACTACTGACCCCTGAACTCTGCATCACATACTACTGACCTCTGAACTCTGCATCACTTACTACTGACCCCTGAACTCTGCCCCACTTACTACTGACCCCTGAACTCTGCATCACATACTACTGACCCCTGAACTCTGCATCACATACTACTGACCTCTGAACGCTGCATCACTACTACTAACCCCTGAACTCTGCCCCACTTACTACTGACCTCTGAACTCTGCATCACATACAACTGACCCCCGAACTCTGCATCACTTACTACTGACCTCTGAACTCTGCATCACTTACTACTGACCCCTGAACTCTGCATCACTTACTACTGACCCCTGAACTCTGCATCACATTCTACTGACCCCCCAAATCTGCCTCACTTACTACTGACCACTGAACTCAGCCCCACTTACTACTGACCCCTGAACTCGGCCCCATTTACTACTGACCCCTGAACTCTGCCCCACTTACAACTGACCACTGAACTCTGCCCAACTTACTACTGCCCCCTGAACTCTGCCCCACTTACAACTGACCCCTGAACTCTGCCCCACTTATTACTGACCCCTGAACTCAGCCCCACCTCCTACTGACCCCTGAACTCTGCCCCACATACTACTGACCCCCAAACTCTGCATCACTTACTACTGACCCCCGAACTCAGCCCCACCTCCTTCTGACCCCTGAACTCGGCCCCTTTTACTACTGACCTCTGAACTCTGCATCACATACTCCTGACCCCTGAACTCTGCATCACATACTACTGACCCCTGATCTCTGCATCACATACTACTGACCCTGAACTCTGCATCACATACTACTGACCTCTGAACTCGGCACAAACTTACTACTGACCTCTGAACTCTGCATCACATACTACTGACCCCCGAACTCTGCATCACTTACTACTGACCCCTGAACTCTGCATCACATACTACTGACCCCTGAACTCAGCCCCACCTCCTACTGACCCCTGAACTTGGCCCCATTTACTACTGACCCCTGAACTTGGCCCCATTTACTACTGACCCCTGATCTTGGCCCCATTTACTACTGACCCCTGAACTCTGCATCACTTACTACTGACCCCTGAACTCTGCATCACATACTAACTGACCCCTGAACTCTGCATCACTTACTAATGACCCCTTAAATCCGCATCACATACTACTGACCCCTGAACTCTGCATCACATACTACTGACCCCTGAACTCTGCATCACATACTACTGACCCCTGAACTCTGCATCACATACTACTGACCCCTGAACTCTGCATCACATACTACTGACCCCTGAACTCTGCATCACATACTACTGACCTCTGAACTCTGCATCACTTACTACTGACCCCTGAACAATGCCCCACTTACTACTGACCCCTGAACTCTGCATCACATACTACTGACCTCTGAACTCTGCATCACCTAATACTGACCTCTGCATCACTTACTACTAACCTCTGAACTCTGCATCACTACTACTAACCCCTGAACTCTGCCCCACTTACTACTGACCTCTGAACTCTGCATCACATACAACTGACCCCCGAACTCTGCATCACTTACTACTGACCTCTGAACTCTGCATCACTTACTACTGACCCCTGAACTCTGCATCACTTACTACTGACCCCTGAACTCTGCATCACATACTACTGACCCCCCAAATCTGCCTCACTTACTACTGACCACTGAACTCGGCCCCATTTACTACTGACCTCTAAAATCTGCCCCACATACTATTGACCCCTTAACTCTGCATCACATACTACTGACCCCTGAACTCTGCATCACATACTACTGACCTCTGAACTCTGCATCACATACTACTGACCCCTGAACTCTGCATCACGTAAAACTGAACCCTGAAATCTGTATCACATACTACTGACCCCCGAACTCAGCCCCACCTCCTTCTGACCCCTGAACTCGGCCCCTTTTACTACTGACCTCTGAACTCTGCATCACATACTCCTGACCCCTGATCTCTGCATCACATACTACTGACCCTGAACTCTGCATCACATACTACTGACCTCTGAACTCGGCACAAACTTACTACTGACCTCTGAACTCTGCATCACATACTACTGACCCCCGAACTCTGCATCACTTACTACTGACCCCTGAACTCTGCATCACATACTACTGACCCCTGAACTCAGCCCCACCTCCTACTGACCCCTGAACTTGGCCCCATTTACTACTGACCCCTGAACTTGGCCCCATTTACTACTGACCCCTGATCTTGGCCCCATTTACTACTGACCCCTGAACTCTGCATCACTTACTACTGACCCCTGAACTCTGCATCACATACTAACTGACCCCTGAACTCTGCATCACTTACTAATGACCCCTTAAATCCGCATCACATAATACTGACCCCTGAACTCTGCATCACATACTACTGACCCCTGAACTCTGCATCACATACTACTGACCTCTAAACTCTGCATCACTTACTACTGACCCCCAAACTCTGCCCCACCTCCTACTGACCCCTAAACTCATCCCCACCTCCTACTGACCCCTGAACTCGGCCCCACTTTCTACGGACCTCTGAACTCTGCATCACATACTACTGACCCCTGAACTCTGCATCACATACTGCTGACCCCTGAACTCTGCATCACATAATACTGACCCCTGAACTCTGCATCACATACTACTGACCTCTGAACTCTGCATCCCTTACTACTGACCCCTGAATTCTGCATCCCATACTATTGAAACCTGAACTCTGCATCACTTACTACTGACCCCTGAACTCTGCATCACGTACTACTGACCTCTGAACTCTGCATCACTTACTACTGACCCCTGAATTCTGCCCCACTTACTACTGACCCCTGAACTCTGCCTCACTTACTACTGACCCCTGAACTCTGCATCACTTACTACTGACCCCTGAACTCTGCATAACATACTACTGACCACTGAACTCTGCATCACATACTACTGACCCCCGAACTCTGCATCACATACTACTGACCCTCAAACTCTGCATCACATACTACTGACCCCTGAACTCTGCCCTACCTACTACTGACCCCTGAACTCTGCATCACATACTACTGACCCCTGAACTCTGCTCCACTTACTACTGACCCCTGAACTCTGCTCCACTTACTACTGACCCCTGAACTCTGCCCCACTTTCTACTGACCCCCGAACTCTGCATCACTTACTACTGACCCTTGAACTCTGCCCCACTTACTACTGACCCCTGAACTCTGCCCCACTTATTACTGACCCCTGAACTCTGCATCACATAATACTGACCCCTGAACTCTGCATCACGTACTACTGACCCCAGAACTCTGCATCACATACTACTGACACCTGAACTCTGCATCACATACTACTGACCCCCGAACTCTGCATCACATACTTCTGACCCTCAAACTCTGCATCACATACTACTGACCCCTGAACTCTGCCCCACTTACTACTGACCCCTGAACTCTGCATCACATACTACTGACCCCTGAACTCTGCTCCACTTACTACTGACCCCTGAACTCTGCTCCACTCACTACTGACCGCTGAACTCGGCCCCACTTTCTACTGACCACCGAACTCTGCCCTACTTACTACTGACCTCTGAACTCTGCATCACTTACTACTGACCCCTGAACTTTGCATCACTTACTACTGACCTCTGAACTCTGCATCACCTACTACTGACCCCTGAACTCGACCCCACTTACTACTGACCCCTGAACTCGGCCCCATTTACTACTGACCCCTGATCTCTGCCCCACTTACAACTGACCCCTGAACTCTGCTCCACTTACTACTGACCCCTGAACTCTGCCCCACTTACAACTAACCCCTGAACTCTGCCCCATTTACTACTGACCCCTGAACTCAGCCCCACCTCCTACAGACCCCTGAACTTGGCCCCATTTTCTACTGACCCCTGAACTCTGCCCCATTTACTACTGTCTCCTGAACTATGCATCACTTACTACTGACCCCTGGACTCTGCATCACATACTACTGACCCCTGAACTCTGCATCACGTACTGCTGACCCCTGAACTCTGCATCACGTACTACTGACCCCTGAACTCTGCATCACATACTACTGACCCCTGAACTCTGCATCACATACTACTGACCCCTGAACTCTGCATCAGATACTACTGACCCCTGAACTCTGCATCACATACTACTGACCTCTGAACTCTGCATCACATACTACTGACCCCCGAACTCTGCATCACATACTACTGACCCCTGAACACTGCATCACATACTACTGACCCCTGAACTCAGCCCCACCTCCTACTGACCCCTGAACTCGGCCCCATTTACTACTGACCCCTGAACTCTGCATCACATACTACTGACCCCTGAACTCTGCATCACATACTACTGACCCCTGAACACTGCCCCACTTACTACTGACCCCTGAACTCGCCCCCACTTTCTACTGACCCCCGAACTCCGCATCACATTCTACTGACCTCTGAACATGGCCCCATTTACTACTGACCCCTGAACTTGGCCCCATTTACTACTGACCCCTGATCTCTGCATCACATACTACTGACCCCTGAACGCTGCATCACATACTACTGACCCCTGAACTCAGCCCCACCTCCTACTGACCCCTGAACTCGGCCCCATTTACTACTGACCCCTGAACTCTGCATCACATACTACTGACCCCTGAACTCTGCATCACATACTACTGACCCCTGAACTATGCATCACATACTACTGACCTCTGAACTCTGCATCACATACTACTGACCCCTGAACTCTGCATCACGTACTGCTGACCCCTGAACTCTGCATCACGTACTACTGACCCCTGAACTCTGCATCACATACTACTGACCCCTGAACTCTGCATCACATACTACTGACCTCTGAACTCTGCATCACATACTACTGACCCCCGAACTCTGCATCACATACTACTGACCCCCGAACTCTGCATCACATACTACTGACCCCCGAACTCTGCATCACATACTACTGACCCCCGAACTCTGCATCACATACTACTGACCCCTGAACACTGCATCACATACTACTGACCCCTGAACTCAGCCCCACCTCCTACTGACCCCTGAACTCGGCCCCATTTACTACTGACCCCTGAACTCTGCATCACATACTACTGACCCCTGAACACTGCCCCACTTACTACTGACCCCTGAACTCGCCCCCACTTTCTACTGACCCCCGAACTCCGCATCACATTCTACTGACCTCTGAACATGGCCCCATTTACTACTGACCCCTGAACTTGGCCCCATTTACTACTGACCCCTGATCTCTGCATCACATACTACTGACCCCTGAACGCTGCATCACATACTACTGACCCCTGAACTCAGCCCCACCTCCTACTGACCCCTGAACTCGGCCCCATTTACTACTGACCCCTGAACTCTGCATCACATACTACTGACCCCTGAACTCTGCATCACATACTACTGACCCCTGAACTATGCATCACATACTACTGACCTCTGAACTCTGCATCACATACTACTGACCCCCGAACTCTGCATCACTTACTACTGACCCCTGAACACTGCCCCACTTACTACTGACCCCTGAACTCGCCCCCACTTTCTACTGACCCCCGAACTCCGCATCACATACTACTGACCTCTGAACACGGCCCCATTTACTACTGACTCCTGATCTCTGCATCACATACTACTGACCCCTGAACTCAGCCCCACCTCCTACTGACCCCTGAACTTGGCCCCATTTACTACTGACCCCTGAACTCAGCCCCACCTCCTACTGACCCCTGAACTTGTCCCCATTTACTACTGACCCCTGAACTTGGCCCCATTTACTACTGACCGCTGAACTCTGCCCCACTTACTACTGACCCCTGAACTCTGCATCACATACTACTGACCTCTGAACTCTGCATCACATACTACTGACCCCTGAACTCTGCATCACATACTAGTGACCTCTGAACTCTGCATCACATACTAGTGACCTCTGAACTCTGCATCACATACTAGTGACCTCTGAACTCTGCATCACATACTAGTGACCTCTGAACTCTGCATCACATACTACTGACCCCCGAACTCTGCATCACATACTACTGACCCCCGAACTCTGCATCACATACTACTGACCCCCGAACTCTGCATCACATACTACTGACCCCTGAACACTGCATCACATACTACTGACCCCTGAACTCAGCCCCACCTCCTACTGACCCCTGAACTCGGCCCCATTTACTACTGACCCCTAAACTCTGCATCACGTAAAACTGACCCCTGAACTCTGCATCACATACTACTGACCCCCGAACTCTGCATCACATACTACTGACCCCCGAACTCTGCATCACATACTACTGACCCCTGAACACTGCATCACATACTACTGACCCCTGAACTCAGCCCCACCTCCTACTGACCCCTGAACTCGGCCCCATTTACTACTGACCCCTGAACACTGCATCACATACTACTGACCCCTGAACTCAGCCCCACCTCCTACTGACCCCTGAACTCGGCCCCATTTACTACTGACCCCTGAACTCTGCATCACATACTACTGACCCCTGAACTATGCATCACATTCTACTGACCTCTGAACTCTGCATCACATACTACTGACCCCCGAACTCTGCATCACATACTACTGACCCCTGAACACTGCCCCACTTACTACTGACCCCTGAACTCGGCCCCATTTACTACTGACCCCTGAACTCTGCATCACATACTACTGACCCCTGAACTCTGCATCACATACTACTGACCCCTGAACTATGCATCACATACTACTGACCTCTGAACTCTGCATCACATACTACTGACCCCTGAACACTGCATCACATACTACTGACCCCTGAACTCAGCCCCACCTCCTACTGACCCCTGAACTCGGCCCCATTTACTACTGACCCCTGAACTCTGCATCACATACTACTGACCCCTGAACTCTGCATCACATACTACTGACCCCTGAACTATGCATCACATACTACTGACCTCTGAACTCTGCATCACATACTACTGACCCCCGAACTCTGCATCACATACTACTGACCCCTGAACACTGCCCCACTTACTACTGACCCCTGGACTCGCCCCCACTTTCTACTGACCCCCGAAATCCGCATCACATACTACTGACCTCTGAACACGGCCCCATTTACTACTGACCCCTGAACTTGGCCCCATTTACTACTGACCCCTGATCTCTGCATCACATACTACTGACCCCTGAACTCAGCCCCACCTCCTACTGACCCCTGAATTTGGCCCCATTTACTACTGACCCCTGAACTCAGCCCCACCTCCTACTGACCCCTGAACTTGGCCCCATTTACTACTGACCCCTGAACTTGGCCCCATTTACTACTGACCCCTAAACTCTGCATCACTTACTACTGACCCCTGAACTCTGCCCCACATACTACTGAACACTGATCTCTGCCCCACTTACTACTGACCCCTGAACTCTGCATCACATACTACTGACCCCTGAACTCTGCATCACATACTACTGACCCCTGAACTCTGCATCACATACTACTGACCTCTGAACTCTGCATCACATACTACTGACCTCTGAAGTTTGCATCACTTACTACTGACCTCTGAACTCTGTATCACATACTACTGACCCCTGAACTCTGCATCACTTACTACTGACCTCTGAACTCTGCATCACATACTACTGACCCCTGAACTCTGCATCACATACTAGTGACCTCTGAACTCTGCATCACATACTAGTGACCTCTGAACTCTGCATCACATACTAGTGACCTCTGAACTCTGCATCACATACTAGTGACCTCTGAACTCTGCATCACATACTACTGACCCCTGAACTCTGCATCACATACTACTGACCCCTGAACTCTGCATCACATACTACTGACCCCATATCCATTACATTGTGACTATCATACCTACACTGAGCCCTGGTATGTGGGGTTTGAAATGAATGATTTGTACTGTGTTCTGGGCTGGGCACTGGAATGGGGGGAGGGGTAGCAGTGTGTTTTTTCTATATTACTATTATTAACACCACGGCCTCTTTTGGTTAGAAGAGAGGACATCTCTCAACATATAACTCTGTATGATGTTTGGATTATGGTTTAATCGATGGTTCCCATCATTCCACATTAGGAAAGAAGATGGATGATTTTTGTGGCCTGGTCTGGGAGGGGCTGATGCAAAAATATCCAACAAGATGTTTCTGGTGCAAATAACGTTCGCTCTGCCCTGGAAATAGCAATGTGCAAACTTACACAGCGATTAGTGAAGAAGTGGAGCTGGTTCTGGTACGTGCGTTTCTTTAAAAATGATACTGAAATGAAAATGTGTCCCTTGGGGGCTCTTAGGATCCAGATCTTTCCCCTCACAGAGGCATGAGAAAAAAAGGCATGAGAAAAAAAAATGACGAGTCATTTTGAATTTCAATGGAAATTCTGAGGAATTCTGAGGAATACTTTTCTACAGGAACTAATCAGCAGATCCGGCTGTCATCGTTACAAAGCAATGCCTTCTATACCTCACCAACATTCCAGGAAAGTAATCAGCACTACAGGAATATAAAGAAGAACAGAAGAAGAATTGAGATGAATAAAAACCAAGAAATGATCCAGGGACTTACTACTGTAGCTCATAGCCCTGGACAACACTAGAGATGACACAGCGGCCAGAAACCCCAAAAAATTCATCAAAAAAACACTGGAAATGGATACACAGACTCCCATAATAATGCATCCTCTATCATCTGGATCTGCACAGCCCATCAATAAAGTGAATACCCAAACAACGGGACGCCTTATTAGAGGCCAATTCAAATGGTGGTGGGTACAAAGAGACGTACAAAAAAGATCCAAATTACAGAATAGTTTAATTCCCTTCTCTTCACAGATTACTAGCACTACAGCACCAGTACTTCCATCCTGACAGCTGTGAGGTACAACAAAAGGAATACTGTGGGCAGGGCCATTTGTAGGACTTTGGGGGCCCCAAGTAAAATGGACATGGAGGCCACCCAACCAACCCCCCCCACACACGCACTCATGCAAAGCCTACAGGAATCACAGCATAGCGATACAGTTTAAGTTCACCAACACTTTATATAAATAAAAAAGGTTTACAGTGCAAATACTGCTGTTGCATATAATATGCATAAAATTTGAACATTTTCAACAATTGAAGGGGAGGGAGGGGGACAGAGGTTTAGGACATATTACAGGAGGGGGACAGAGGCTGTGGACATACTACAGGAGGTGGACAGAGGCTGCGGACATACTACAGGAGGGGGACAGAGGCTGCGGACATACTACAGGAGGGGGACAGAGGCTGCGGACATACTACAGCAGGGGGACAGAGGCTGCAGACATATTACAGGAGGGGGACAGAGGCTGCGGACATACTACAGCAGGGGGACAGAGGCTGCGGACATACTACAGGAGGTGGACAGAGGCTGCGGACATACTACAGGAGGGGGACAGAGGCTGCGGACATACTACAGTAGGGGGACAGAGGCTGCGGACATACTACAGGAGGTGGACAGAGGCTGCGGACATACTACAGCAGGGGGACAGAGGCTGCGGACATACTACAGGAGGTGGACAGAGGTTGTGGACATACTACAGGAGGGGGACAGAGGCTGCGGACATACTACAGGAGGGGGACAGAGGCTGCGGACATACTACAGGAGGGGGACAGAGACTGCGGACATACTACAGGAGATGGACAGAGGCTGTGGACATACTACAGGAGGGGGACAGAGGCTGCGGACATACTACAGGAGGGGGACAGAGACTGCGGACATACTACAGGAGATGGACAGAGGCTGTGGACATACTACAGGAGGGGGACAGAGACTGCGGACATACTACAGGAGATGGACAGAGGCTGTGGACATACTACAGGAGGGGGACAGAGGCTGCGGACATACTACAGGAGGGGGACAGAGACTGCGGACATACTACAGGAGATGGACAGAGGCTGTGGACATACTACAGGAGGGGGACAGAGACTGCGGACATACTACAGGAGATGGACAGAGGCTGTGGACATACTACAGGAGGGAGACAGAGGCTGCGGACATACTACAGGAGGGGGACAGAGGCTGCGGACATACTACAGGAGGGGGACAGAGGCTGCGGACATACTACAGGAGGAGGACAGAGGCTGCGGACATACTACAGGAGGGGGACAGAGGCTGCGGACATACTACAGGAGGGGGACAGAGGCTGCGGACATACTACAGGAGGAGGACAGAGGCTGCAGATATAATACAGGAGGGGGACAGAGGCTGCGGACATACTACAGGAGGGGGACAGAGACTGCAGGGTGCGGACATACTATAGGAGGGGGACAGAGGCTGCGGACATAATGTCCTCCTCACCCCCTCACAGTAGCCTTCTCCTCTGTCCACCATCATATTACAGTCTCCACAGCAGTGTGTACTGCTCCTGTGCTGCTTCCCTTTCATCTCTCCACAGTCCACAGGGCAGCACATCAGTGTCCTTCACTGTCCCCCTGCATGCCATGGCTTCACCCCCTCCCCCCAGTAATGCCATGTCATCCTCTGTCGCCTGTCCCCAGACCCAGTAGTGTCAGCTGCTGTCCCCAGTAATGTCATCCTCTGCCCCAGTGTCACACTCTTATCCTCACTTACCCCCCCACAACTCCTCCGCCTACGGCGAGTGCACAAAACGCGGCTGCCATGTCTTAGCCAGGAATAGGGATGAGCCGAACACAACCCTGTTCGGTTCGCACCAGAACATGCGAACAGGAAAAAAGTTTGTTCGAACACGCGAACACCGTTAAAGTCTATGGGACACGAACATGAATAATCAAAAGTGCTAATTTTAAAGGCTTATATGCAAGTTATTGTCATAAAAAGTGTTTGGGGACCTGGGTCCTGCCCCAGCAGACATCAATGCAAAAAAAAGTTTTAAAAACGGCCGTTTTTTCAGGAGCAGTGATTTTAATAATGCTTATAGTCAAACAATAAAGGTGTAATATCCCTTTAAATTTCGTACCTGGGGGGTGTCTATAGTATGCCTGAAAAGGAGCGCATGTTTCCTGTGTTTAGAACAGTCTGACAGCAAAATGACATTTCAAAGGAAAAAAGCCATTAAAAACTACTCGCGGCTATTGCATTGCCGACAATACACATAGAAGTTCATTGATAAAACGGCATGGGAATTCCCCACGGGGGAACCCCGAACCAAAATTTAAAAAAAAAATGATGTGGGAGTCCCCCTAAGTTCCATACCAGGCCCTTCAGGTCTGGTATGGATATTAAGAGGAATCCCAGCCAAAATTTTAAAAAAATGACGTGGGGTTCCCTTTAAATTCCATACCAGACCTGAAGGGGTCTGGTATGGATTTTAAGGGGAACCCCGCGCAAAAAAAAAAAAACGGCGTGGGGTCCCCCCAAAAATCCATACCAGATCCTTATCCAAGCACGCAACCTGGTAGGCCGCAGGAAAAGAGGGGGGGACGAGAGTGCGCCCCCCCTCCTGAACCGTACCAGGCCACATGCCCTCAACATTGGGAGGGTGCTTTGGGGTAGCCCCCCCAAAACACCTTGTCCCCATGTTGATGAGGACAAGGGCCTCATCCCCACAACCCTGGCCGGTGGTTGTGGGGGTCTGCGGGTGGGGGGCTTATCGGAATCTGGAAGCCCCCTTTAACAAGGGGACCCCTAGAACCCGGCCCCCCCCTGTGTGAACTGGTAAGGGGGTACTTACCCCTACCATTTCACAAAAAAACTGTCAAAAATGTTAAAAATGACAAGAGACAGTTTTTGACAATTCCTTTATTTAAATGCTTCTTCTTTCTTCTATCTTCCTTCATCTTCTTCTTCTTCTTCTGGTTCTTCTGGCTCTTCTGGTTCTCCCTCCGGCGTTCTTATCCAGCATCTCCTCCGCGGCGTCTTCTATCTTCTTCTCCTCGGGCCGCTCCGCACCCATGGCATGGGGGGAGGCTCCCGCTCTTCTCTTCTTCTCTTCTTCATTTTCTTCTCCGGGCGCTCCGCACCCATGCTGGCATGGAGGGAGGCTCCCGCTGTGTGACGGAGTCTCCTCATCTGATGGTTCTTAAATAACGGGGGTGGGGCCACCTGGTGACCCCGCCCCCCTCTGACGCACAGTGACTTGACGGGACTTCCCTGTGACGTCACGGGGAATGCCACAGGGAAGTCCCGTCATGTCCCGTGCGTCAGAGGGGGCGGGGTCACCGGGTGGCCACACCCCCCATTATTTAAGAACCGTCAGACGAGGAGACGCCGTCACACAGCGGGAGCCTCACTCCATGCCAGCATGGATGCAGAGCGGCCCGGAGAAGAAAATGAAGAAGAGAAGAGGAGAAGAAGATGAAGAGAAGAGCGGGAGCCTCCCCCCATGCCATGGATGCGGAGCGGCCCGAGGAGAAGAAGATAGAAGACGCCGCGGAGGAGATGCTGGACGAGAACGCCGGAGGAAGAACCAAAAGAACCAGAAGAACAAGATGAAGGAAGATAGAAGAAAGAAGAAGCATTTAAATAAAGAAATTGTCAAAAACTGTCTCTTGTCATTTTTAACATTTTTGACAGTTTTTTAGTGAAATGGTAGGGGTAAGTACCCCCTTACCAGTTCACACAGGGGGGGTGGGATCTGGGGGTCCCCTTGTTAAAGGGGGCTTCCAGATTCCGATAAGCCCCCCACCCGCAGACCCCCACAACCACCGGCCAGGGTTGTGGGGATGAGGCCCTTGTCTTCATCAACATGGGGACAAGGTGTTTTGGGTGGCTACCCCAAAGCACCCTCCCAATGTTGAGGGCATGTGGCCTGGTATGGTTCAGGAGGGGGGGGCTGCACTCTCGTCCCCCCCTCTTTTCCTGCGGCCTACCAGGTTGCGTGCTTGGATAAGGATCTGGTATGGATTTTTGGGGGGACCCCACGCCGTTTTTTTTTTTTTGCGCGGGGTTCCCCTTAAAATCCATACCAGACCCCTTCAGGTCTGGTATGGAATTTAAAGGGAACCCCACGTCATTTTTTTAAAATTTTGGCTGGGATTCCTCTTAATATCCATACCAGACCTGAAGGGCCTAGTATGGAACTTAGGGGGACTCCCACATCATTGCATGCTCAGATAAGGGTCTGGTATGGATTTTTGAGGGGACCCCACGCCGTTTTTTTTTTTTTTTTTTTTTTTTGTCGCGGGGTTCCCCTTAAAATCCATACCAGACCTGAAGGGCCTGGTATGGAATTTAGGGGGGAACCCCACGTCATTTATTTTTTTAAATTTTGGTTCGGGGTTCCCCTATGGGGAATTCCCATGCCATTTTTGTCAATGAACTTCAATGTGTATTGTCGGCAATGCAATAGCCGCGAGTAGTTTTAAATGGGTTTTTTCCTTTGAAATGTAATTTTGCTGTCAGACTGTTCTAAACACGGGAAATATGCGCCCCTTTACAGGCATACTATAGACACCCCCCAGGTACGAAATTTAAAGGGATATTACACTTTTATTGTTTGACTTTAAGCATTATTAAAATCACTGCTCCTGAAAAAACGGCCGTTTTTAAAACTTTTTTTTTGCATTGATCCTTGTCCCCTGGGGCAGGACCCGGGTCCCCAAACACTTTTTATGACAATAACTTGCATAAAAGCCTTTAAAATTAGCACTTTTGATCTCTCCCATAAAGTTTTAAAGGGTGTTCCGCGGCATTCGAATTTGCCGCGAACACCCCAAATTGTTCGCTGTTCGGCGAACTTGCGAACAGCCAATGTTCGAGTCGAACATGAGTTCGACTCGAACTCGAAGCTCATCCCTAGCCAGGAACAAGTGTACCCTGGAATCTATTCAAAAATGGTGCCGGGCGGTGCCATTAAGTTAATGCACATGCGCCGCCAGGCCGAGCGAGTACAAGCTTTCCCGAGCCCGGCTGGCTTCGGAACGGGGCATGCGCAGTTACATGGTCAGCTGGCGGCCATCTTTTTTATGGGAACTGCTGCCTGTAACGGCCATTTACGGGCGGGTGGTTGGCAACACTGACTGTGGGGGCCTGACTGTGGGGCCCCCTTAGATACGAAACTGGTGCAAACAATGGACCTGACCACCAGGGACTTCATTGCTCCCCTGCTAATGTTCCTCCTGTCAGATAGGGCAGCCCCCAGGCAGTAGGATGGATTGGTAAAGGATAGAAGGGGTGAGGATTGCCTCCTTACCTCAGTGGAATGTACTGTGTGGGCTTCTGCCTCAAGGCCCCCCCTGACATATAAAGACATTGTGCCCAGGGCTCCCCCACACTCGTGACCCTGAACTGGAGATCATAACCTAACAGGAAAATCACCTCAGTCATATTTCCATTTGCTCAGCAACTGAGTTTGTATTCTGCTTGTACAGTAGACATAATAAGCCCAAGCCTCCTCAGACCACCATCCAGAGAAATGTGCACCATTACAGGCCTCCTCAGACCACCATCCAGAGCAATGTGCAGCATTACAGGGCTCCTCAGACCACCATCCAGAGCACTGTGCACCATTAAAGACCTCTTCAGACTACCATCCAGAGCAATGTGCAGCATTACAGACCTCCTCAGACCACAATCCACAGCAATGTGTACCATTACAGGCCTCCTCAGACCAACATCCAGAGCACTATGCAGCATTACAGACCTCCTCAGACCACCATCCAGAGCAATGTGCAGGATTACAGGCCTCCTCAGACCACCATCCAGAGCAATGTGCAGCATTACAGACCTCCTCAGACCATCATCCAGAACAATGTGCAGCATTACAGGCCTCCTCAGACCACAATACAGAGCACTGTGCACCATTAAAGACCTCCTCAGATCACCATCCAGAGCACCGTGCACCATTACAGACCTCCTCAGACCACCATCCAGAGCAATGTGCAGCATTACAGACCTCTTCAGACCACCATCCAGAGCAATGTGCTGCATTGCAGACCTCCTCAGACCACCATCCACAGCAATGTGTACCATTAAAGGCCTCCTCAGATCACCATCCAGAGCACTATGCAGCATTACAAACCTCCTCAGACCACCATCCAGAGCACTATGCACCATTACAGACCTCCTCAGATCACCATCCAGAGCACCGTGCACCATTACAGACCTCCTCAGACCACCATCCAGAGCAATGTGCAGCATTACAGACATCCTCAGACCACCATCCAGAGCAATGTGCAGCATTACAGACCTCCTCAGACCATCATCCAGAGCACCGTTACAGGCCTCCTCAGACCACCATCCAGAGCAATGTGCAGCATTACAGACATCCTCACACCACCATCCAGAGTAATGTGCAGCATTACAGACTTCCTCAGACCACCATCCAGAGCAATGTGCAGCATAACAGACCTCCTCACACCACCATCCAGAGCAATGTGCAGCATTATAGACCTCCTCAGACCATCATCCAGTGCACCGTGCACCATTACAGACCTCCTCAGTGCACCATTCAGAGCAATGTGCAGCATTACAGGCCTCCGCACACCACCATCCAGAGCAATGTACACCATTACAGACCTCCTCAGTCCACCATGCAGAGCAATGTGCAGCATTACAGGCCTCCTCACACCACCATCCAGAGCAATGTGCAGCATTACAGGCCTCCTCAGACCAACAACCAGAGCAATATGCAGCATTACAGGCCTCCTCAGACCAACAACCAGAGCAATATGCAGCATTATAGGCATCCTCAGACCACCATCCAGAGTACTGTGCACCATTACAGACCAACTCAGACCACCATCCAGAGCACTATGCAGCATTACAGGCCTCCTCAGACCAACAACCAGAGCAATATGCAGCATTATAGGCATCCTCAGACCACCATCCAGAGAAATGGGCACCATTACAGACCTCCTCAGAACACCATCCAGAGCAATGTGTAGCATTACAGACCTCCTTAGACCACCATCCAGAGCAATGTGCATTATTACAGACCTCCTCAGACCACCATCCAGAGCAATGTGCACCATTAAAGACGTCCTCAGACCACCATCCAGAGCAATGTGCAGCATTACAGGCCTCCTCATACCACAATCCAGAGCAATGTGCAGCATTACAGACCTCCTCATACCACCATCCAGAGCAATATGCAGCATTACAGGCCTCCTCAGACTACCGTCCAGAGAAATGTGCAGCATTACAGGCCTCCTCAGACCACTTTCCAGAGCACTGTGCACCATTAAAGATCTCCTCAGACCACCATCCAGAGCAATGTGCAGAATTAAAGACCTCCACAGACCATCATCCAGAGCACCGTGCACCATTACAGACCTCCTCAGTCCACCATGCAGACCAATGTGCACCATTAAAGATCTCCTCAGACCACCATCCAGAGCAATGTGCAGAATTAAAGACCTCCACAGACCATCATCCAGAGCACCGTGCACCATTACAGACCTCCTCAGTCCACCATTTAGACCAATGTGCAGCATTACAGGCCTCCTCACACCACCATCCAGAGCAATGTGCAGCATTACAGGCCTCCTCAGACCACCATCCAGAGCACTGTGCACCATTACAGACCTCCTCAGACCACCATCCAGAGCAATGTGCACCATTATAAACCTCCTCAGATCACAATCCAGAGCAATGTGCACCATTACAAGCCTCCTCAAGCCCCATCCAGAGCAATGCGCACCATTGCAGACCTCCTCAGACCACCATCCAGAGCACCGTGCACCATTACAGACCTCCTCAGACCACCATCCAGAGCAATGTGCAGTATTACAGACCTCCTCAGACCACCATCCAGAGCACTGTGCAGCATTACAGACCTCCTCAGATCACCATCCAGAGCAATGTGCAGCATTACAGACATCCTCAGACCACCATCCAGAGCAATGTGCAGCATTACAGACCTCCTCAGACCATCATCCAGAGCACCGTGCACCATTACAGACCTCCTCAGTCCACCATGCAGAGCAATGTGCAGCATTACAGGCCTCTTCAGAACACCATCCAGAGCAATGTGCAGCATTACAGACTTCCTCAGACCACCATCCAGAGCAATGTGCAGCATAACAGACCTCCTCAGACAATCATCCAGAGCACCGTGCACCATTACAGGCCTCCTCAGACCACCATCCAGAGCAATGTGCAGCATTATAGACTTCCTCACACCACCATCCAGAGCATTGTGCAGCATTACAGACGTCCTTAGACCACCATCCAAAGCAATGTGCAGCATTACAGGCCTCCTCAGATCACCATCCAGAGCAATGTACACCGTTACAGACCTCCACAGACCACCATCCAGAGCACCGTGCACCATTACAGACCTCCTCAGACCACCATCCAGAGCAATGTGCACCATTACAAGCCTCCTCAGACCACCATCCAGAGCAATGTGCAGCATTACAAGCCTCCTCAAACCCCATCCAGAACAATGTGTACCATTACAGGCCTCCTCAGAACACCATCCAGAGCACAATGCAGCATTACAGGCCATCTCAGACCAACATCCAGAGCAATGTGCAGCATTATAGGCCTCCTCAGACCACCAGCCAGAGCAATGTGCACCATTACAGACCTCCTCAGAACACCATCCAGAGCAATGTGTACCATTACAAACCTCCTTAGACCACCATCCAGAGCAATGTGCAGCATTACAGGCCTCCGCAGACCACCATCCAGAGCAATGTGCACCATTAAAGACCTCCTCAGACCACCACCCAGAGCAATGTACAGCATTACAAGCCTCCTCAGACCACCATCCAGAGCAATGTGCAGCATTATAGGCCTCCTCAGACCACCATCCAGAGCAATGTGCAGCATTACAGACCTCCTCAGACCATCATCCAGAGAAATATGTACCATTACAGGCCTCCATTTAACACAAACCAGAGCACTATGCAGCATTACAGGCCTACTCAGACCAACAACCAGAGCAATGTGCAGCATTATAGGCATCCTCAGACCACTATCCAGAGAAATGGGCACCATTACAGACCTCCTCAGACCACAATCCAGAGCAATGTACACCATTACAGACCTCCTCAGACCACCATCCAGAGCACCGTGCACCATTACAGACCTCCTCAGACCACCATCCAGAGCAATGTGCACCATTACAAGCCTCCTCAGACCACCATCCAGAGCAATGTGCACCATTACAAGCCTCCTCAGACCAACAACCAGAGCAATGTGCAGCATTATAGGCATCCTCAGACCACCATCCAGAGAAATGGGCAACATTACAGACCTCCTCAGAACACCATCCAGAGCAATGTGCAGCATTACAGGCCTCCTCAGACCATCATCCAGAGCACCGTGCACCATTACAGACCTCCTCAGTGCACAATTGAGAGCAATGTGCAGCATTACAGACCTCCTCACACCACCATCCAGAGCAATTTGCAGCATTATAGGCCTCCTCACACCACCATCCAGAGCAATGTGCAGCATTACAGGCATTCCTCAGACCACCATCCAGAGCACTGTGCACCATTACAGACCTCCTCAGACCACCATCCAGAGCAATGTGCAGCATTACAGACCTCCTTAGACCACCATTCAGAGCAATGTGCAGAATTACAGGCCTCCTCAGTCCACCATCCAGAGCACTGTGCACCATTACAGATCAACTCAGACCACCATCCAGAGCAAAGTGCAGCTTTACAGACCTCCTTATACCACTATCCAGAGCAATGTGCACCATTACAGACCTCCTAAGACCACCATCCAGAGCAATGTGCACCATTACAAACCTCCTCAAACCCCCATCCAGAGCAATGTGCACCATTACAGACCTCCTAAGACCACCATCCAGAGCAATGTGCACCATTACAAGCTTCCTCAAACCCCCATCCAGAGCAATGTGCACCATTGCATACCTCCTCAGACCACAATCCAGAGCAATGTACACCATAACAGACCTCCTCAGACCACCATCCAGAGCACCGTGCACCATTACAGACCTCCTCAGACCACCATCCAGAGCAATGTGCACCATTACAAGCCTCCTCAGACCACCATCCAGAGCAATGTGTACCATTACAGGCCTCCTCAGAACACCATCCAGAGCACTATGCAGCATTACAGGCCTCCTCAGACCAACAACCAGAGCAATGTGCAGCATTATAGGCATCCTCAGACCACCATCCAAAAAGAATGTGCACCATTACAGACCTCCTCAGAACACCATCCAGAGCAATGTGTAGCATTACAGACCTCCTTAGACCACCAACCAGAGCAATGTGCAGCATTACAGGCCTCCTCACACCACCATCCAGAGCACCGTGCACCATTACAGACCTCCTCAGACCACCATCCAGAGCAATGTGCACCATTAAAGACCTCCTCAGACCACCATCCAGAGCAATGTGCAGCATTACAGGCCTCCTCAGACCACCGTTACAGACCTCCACAGACCACCATCCAGAGCACCGTGCATCATTACAGGCCTCCTCATTCCACTATCCAGAGCAATGTGCAGCATTACAGGCCTCCTCAGACCACCATCCAGAGAAATGTGCAGCATTACAGGCCTCCTCAGACCACCATCCAGAGCACTGTGCACCATTAAAGATCTCCTCAGACGACCATCCAGAGCAATTTGCAGAATTACAGACCTCCTCAGACCATCATCCAGAGCACCGTGCACCATTACAGACCTCCTCAGTCCACCATGCAGAGCAATGTGCACCATTACAGACCTCCTCAGACCACCATCCAGAGCAATGTGCAGCATTACAGACCTCCTCAGTGCACCATTCTGAGAAATGTGCAGCATTACAGGCCTCCTCACACCACCATCCAGAGCAATGTGCAGCATTACAGGCCTCCTCAGACCACCATCCAGAGCACTGTGCACCATTACAGACCTCCTCAGACCACCATCCAGAGCAATGTGCACCATTATAAACCTCCTCAGATCACCATCCAGAGCAATGTGCACCATTACAAGCCTCCTCAAACCCCCATCCAGAGCAATGCGCACCATTGCAGACCTCCTCAGACCACCATCCAGAGCACCATGCACCATTACAGACCTCCTCAGACCACCATCCAGAGCAATGTGCAGCATTACAGACCTCCTTAGACCACCATCCAGAGTAATGTGCAGCATTACAGGCCTCCTCAGACCACCATCCAGAGTACTGTGCACCATTACAGACCAACTCAGACCACCATCCAGAGCACTATGCAGCATTACAGGCCTCCTCAGACCAACAACCAGAGCAATATGCAGCATTATAGGCATCCTCAGACCACCATCCAGAGAAATGGGCACCATTACAGACCTCCTCAGAACACCATCCAGAGCAATGTGTAGCATTACAGACCTCCTTAGACCACCATCCAGAGCAATGTGCATTATTACAGACCTCCTCAGACCACCATCCAGAGCAATGTGCACCATTAAAGACGTCCTCAGACCACCATCCAGAGCAATGTGCAGAATTACAGGCCTCCTCATACCACAATCCAGAGCAATGTGCAGCATTACAGACCTCCTCATACCACCATCCAGAGCAATATGCAGCATTACAGGCCTCCTCAGACTACCGTCCAGAGAAATGTGCAGCATTACAGGCCTCCTCAGACCACTTTCCAGAGCACTGTGCACCATTAAAGATCTCCTCAGACCACCATCCAGAGCAATGTGCAGAATTAAAGACCTCCACAGACCATCATCCAGAGCACCGTGCACCATTACAGACCTCCTCAGTCCACCATGCAGACCAATGTGCACCATTACAGACCTCCTCAGACCACCATCCAGAGCAATGTGCACCATTACAGACCTCCTCAGTCCACCATTTAGACCAATGTGCAGCATTACAGGCCTCCTCACACCACCATCCAGAGCAATGTGCAGCATTACAGGCCTCCTCAGACCACCATCCAGAGCACTGTGCACCATTACAGACCTCCTCAGACCACCATCCAGAGCAATGTGCACCATTATAAACCTCCTCAGATCACAATCCAGAGCAATGTGCACCATTACAAGCCTCCTCAAGCCCCATCCAGAGCAATGCGCACCATTGCAGACCTCCTCAGACCACCATCCAGAGCACCGTGCACCATTACAGACCTCCTCAGACCACCATCCAGAGCAATGTGCAGCATTACAGACCTCAGACCACCATCCAGAGCACCGTGCACCATTACAGACCTCAGACCACAATCCAGAGCACCGTGCACCATTACAGACCTCCTCAGACCACAATCCAGAGCAATGTGCACCATTACAAGCCTCCTCAAACCACCATCCAGAGCAATGTGCAGCATTACAAGCCTCCTCAAACCCCCATCCAGAGCAATGTGTACCATTACAAGCCTCCTCAGACCACCATCCAGAGCACCGTGCACCATTACAGACCTCAGACCACCATCCAGAGCGCCGTGCACCATTATAGACCTCAGACCACCATCCAGAGCACCGTGCACCATTACAGACCTCCTCAGACCACAATCCAGAGCAATGTGCACCATTACAAGCCTCCTCAAACCACCATCCAGAGCAATGTGCAGCATTACAAGCCTCCTCAAACCCCCATCCAGAGCAATGTGTACCATTACAAGCCTCCTCAGACCACCATCCAGAGCACCGTGCACCATTACAGACCTCCTCAGACCACCATCCAGAGCAATGTGCAGCATTACAGACCTCAGACCACCATCCAGAGCAATGTGCAGCATTACAGACCTCCTCAGATCACCATCCACAGCAATGTGCAGTAGGGATGAGCTTCGTGTTCGAGTCGAACCCATGTTCGACTCGAACATCGGCTGTTCGGTCGTTCGCCGAATTGCGAACGATATGGGCCGTTCGCGCCAAATTCGTGTGGCGCGTCACGGCCCATAATTCACTGCGGCATCGCAGTGCATTGCTGGCTGATGATTGGCCAAGCATGCACTATGACCCGCATGCTTGGCCAATCACAGCGCCGTCAGTAGAGAGAGCTGTAATTGGCCAAAGCCAGGGTGGCTTTGGCCAATTATGGCTCAGGGGATTTAGTACACACCCCACACTATATAAGGCCGCCTGCACGGCGGCCCTGTGTAGTGTGTGTTCCGGTGTGCTGAGAGATAGAGAGAGAGAGAGACAGTGTCATTTGATTTGAGTTAGATAGATTAGGCAGAACAGTCAGTCAGTTAGCTGCACTTACAGTGTATTGTGTATATATATGCATCCCAGGTGTTGCATATATATATACACTGTATTCAGTTTAGCTAGATCCGTTCCTGTTATCTTCTATCTAGACTATTTACATTTAGTGCAGTGTGTCCTGCTCACAGTGTTCAGCTAGATCCGTTCCTGCTATTTACATTCCCTGCTCACAGTGTTCAGCTAGATCCGCTCCTGGTATTTACATTTAGTGCAGTGCGTCCTGCTCACAGTGTTCAGCTAGATCCGTTCCTGCTATTTACATTCAGTGCAGTGCGTCCTGCTCACAGTGTTCAGCTAGATCCGTTCCTGGTATTTACATTTAGTGCAGTGCATCCTGCTCACAGTGTTCAGCTAGATCCGTTCCTGCTATTTACATTCAGTGCAGTGCGTCCTGCTCACAGTGTTCAGCTAGATCCGTTCCTGCTATTTACATTCAGTGCAGTGCGTCCTGCTCACAGTGTTCAGCTAGATCCGTTCCTGCTATTTACATTCAGTGCAGTGCGTCCTGCTCACAGTGTTCAGCTAGATCCGTTCCTGGTATTTACATTTAGTGCAGTGCGTCCTGCTCACAGTGTTCAGCTAGATCCGTTCCTGCTATTTACATTCAGTGCAGTGCGTCCTGCTCACAGTGTTCAGCTAGATCCGTTCCTGGTATTTACATTTAGTGCAGTGCGTCCTGCTCACAGTGTTCAGCTACATCCGTTCCTGCTATTTACATTCAGTGCAGTGCGTCCTGCTCACAGTGTTCAGCTAGATCCGTTCCTGCTATTTACATTCAGTGCAGTGCGTCCTGCTCACAGTGTTCAGCTAGATCCGTTCCTGGTATTTACATTTAGTGCAGTGCGTCCTGCTCACAGTGTTCAGCTACATCCGTTCCTGCTATTTACATTCAGTGCAGTGCGTCCTGCTCACAGTGTTCAGCTAGATCCGTTCCTGCTATTTACATTCAGTGCAGTGCGTCCTGCTCACAGTGTTCAGCTAGATCTGTTCCTGCTATTTACATTCAGTGCAGTGCGTCCTGCTCACAGTGTTCAGCTAGATCCGTTCCTGGTATTTACATTTAGTGCAGTGCGTCCTGCTCACAGTGTTCAGCTAGATCCGTTCCTGGTATTTACATTTAGTGCAGTGCGTCCTGCTCACAGTGTTCAGCTAGATCCGTTCCTGCTATTTACATTCAGTGCAGTGCGCCCTGCTCACAGTGTTCAGCTAGATCCGTTCCTGCTATATACATTTAGTGCAGTACGTCCTGCTCACAGTGTTCAGCTAGATCCGTTCCTGTTATCTTCCTACTGACAGGCAGGCTTGTCTGGTTACAGTATATAAAGCTACCTGAAGAAAATTACAGGTGTTCTTTTTGATCCTATTAGTACCACGGTCAGGCAGCTAGACTATTTACATTTAGTACAGTGCGTCCTGCTCACAGTGTTCAGCTAGATCCGTTCCTGTTATCTTCCTACTGACAGGCAGGCTTGTCTGGTTACAGTATATAAAGCTACCTGAAGAAAATTACAGGTGTTCTTTTTGATCCTATTAGTACCACGGTCAGGCAGCTAGACTATTTACATTTAGTACAGTGTGTCCTGCTCACAGTGTTCAGCTAGATCCGTTCCTGTTATCTTCCTACTGACAGGCAGGCTTGTCTGGTTACAGTATATAAAGCTACCTTAAGAAAATTACAGGTGTTCTTTTTGATCCTATTAGTACCACGGTCAGGCAGCTAGACTATTTACATTTAGTACAGTGCGTCCTGCTCACAGTGTTCAGCTAGATCCGTTCCTGTTATCTTCCTACTGACAGGCAGGCTTGTCTGGTTACAGTATATAAAGCTACCTGAAGAAAATTACAGGTGTTCTTTTTGATCCTATTAGTACCACGGTCAGGCAGCTAGACTATTTACATTTAGTACAGTGTGTCCTGCTCACAGTGTTCAGCTAGATCCGTTCCTGTTATCTTCCTACTGACAGGCAGGCTTGTCTGGTTACAGTATATAAAGCTACCTGAAGAAAATTACAGGTGTTCTTTTTGATCCTATTAGTACCACGGTCAGGCAGCTAGACTATTTACATTTAGTACAGTGTGTCCTGCTCACAGTGTTCAGCTAGATCCGTTCCTGTTATCTTCCTACTGACAGGCAGGCTTGTCTGGTTACAGTATATAAAGCTACCTTAAGAAAATTACAGGTGTTCTTTTTGATCCTATTAGTACCACGGTCAGGCAGCTAGACTATTTACATTTAGTACAGTGCGTCCTGCTCACAGTGTTCAGCTAGATCCGTTCTTGCTATTTACATTCAGTGCAGTGCGTCCTGCTCACAGTGTTCAGCTAGATCCGTTCCTGGTATTTACATTTAGTGCAGTGCGTCCTGCTCACAGTGTTCAGCTAGATCCGTTCCTGCTATTTACATTCAGTGCAGTGCGTCCTGCTCACAGTGTTCAGCTAGATCCGTTCCTGCTATATACATTTAGTGCAGTACGTCCTGCTCACAGTGTTCAGCTAGATCCGTTCCTGTTATCTTCCTACTGACAGGCAGGCTTGTCTGGTTACAGTATATAAAGCTACCTTAAGAAAATTACAGGTGTTCTTTTTGATCCTATTAGTACCACGGTCAGGCAGCTAGACTATTTACATTTAGTACAGTGCGTCCTGCTCACAGTGTTCAGCTAGATCCGTTCCTGTTATCTTCCTACTGACAGGCAGGCTTGTCTGGTTACAGTATATAAAGCTACCTTAAGAAAATTACAGGTGTTCTTTTTGATCCTATTAGTACCACGGTCAGGCAGCTAGACTATTTACATTTAGTACAGTGCGTCCTGCTCACAGTGTTCAGCTAGATCCGTTCTTGCTATTTACATTCAGTGCAGTGCGTCCTGCTCACAGTGTTCAGCTAGATCCGTTCCTGGTATTTACATTTAGTGCAGTGCGTCCTGCTCACAGTGTTCAGCTAGATCCGTTCCTGCTATTTACATTCAGTGCAGTGCGTCCTGCTCACAGTGTTCAGCTAGATCCGTTCCTGCTATATACATTTAGTGCAGTACGTCCTGCTCACAGTGTTCAGCTAGATCCGTTCCTGTTATCTTCCTACTGACAGGCAGGCTTGTCTGGTTACAGTATATAAAGCTACCTTAAGAAAATTACAGGTGTTCTTTTTGATCCTATTAGTACCACGGTCAGGCAGCTAGACTATTTACATTTAGTACAGTGCGTCCTGCTCACAGTGTTCAGCTAGATCCGTTCCTGTTATCTTCCTACTGACAGGCAGGCTTGTCTGGTTACAGTATATAAAGCTACCTTAAGAAAATTACAGGTGTTCTTTTTGATCCTATTAGTACCACGGTCAGGCAGCTAGACTATTTACATTTAGTACAGTGCGTCCTGCTCACAGTGTTCAGCTAGATCCGTTCTTGCTATTTACATTCAGTGCAGTGCGTCCTGCTCACAGTGTTCAGCTAGATCCGTTCCTGGTATTTACATTTAGTGCAGTGCGTCCTGCTCACAGTGTTCAGCTAGATCCGTTCCTGCTATTTACATTCAGTGCAGTGCGTCCTGCTCACAGTGTTCAGCTAGATCCGTTCCTGCTATATACATTTAGTGCAGTACGTCCTGCTCACAGTGTTCAGCTAGATCCGTTCCTGTTATCTTCCTACTGACAGGCAGGCTTGTCTGGTTACAGTATATAAAGCTACCTTAAGAAAATTACAGGTGTTCTTTTTGATCCTATTAGTACCACGGTCAGGCAGCTAGACTATTTACATTTAGTACAGTGCGTCCTGCTCACAGTGTTCAGCTAGATCCGTTCCTGTTATCTTCCTACTGACAGGCAGGCTTGTCTGGTTACAGTATATAAAGCTACCTTAAGAAAATTACAGGTGTTCTTTTTGATCCTATTAGTACCACGGTTAGGCAGCTAGACTATTTACATTTAGTACAGTGCGTCCTGCTCACAGTGTTCAGCTAGATCCGTTCCTGTTATCTTCCTACTGACAGGCAGGCTTGTCTGGTTACAGTATATAAAGCTACCTTAAGAAAATTACAGGTGTTCTATCCCAGCTTAGTGCAGCTACAGGCCATTAGTATGTCTGGAAGGCCAAGAAGGAGAGGCAGACAGTCACAAGCCAATAAGAGAGGGCAAGCAGGCTCTGTGTCTAGTGCTGGTCGTGGAGACGGTGCATCCTCATCAGCACGTGGCCATGGGACACGCTTGGCCTTTTTTTCGGCAGCTGGCCGTGTTGAGCCGCAACATGCGGAAGACTTGGTCGAGTGGATGACCAAGCCGTCCTCATCCTCCTCATCCTCTCTCACCCATGCCCAGGGTGCTTTGTCTGGCAAAGCAGCGGCCTCTTCCCTCAGCTCAATGTCATCAGTGACTCCTTCCCTAGCTCCACCATGTCCTCATGAGGATTCCCTCGAACTGTTTGACCACAGTGTTGGGTACATGCTCCAGGAGGATGCCCAGCGTTTGGAAGGCTCTGATGATGATACTGAGCTCAATGAAGGCAGTAACATGAGCACGGACAGAGGGGGTGCCCAAGAAGGACAGCAATCTGGCAGTCATGCTCCCCCTGCTGCAGCATACTGCCAGGTTTGCTCCAGTGATGAGGAGGGAGGGGATGATGAGGTCACTGACTCAACGTGGGTGCCTGATAGGAGAGAGGAGGAGGAGGAGGAGGAGGAGGAGGTGGCACATCACCAACTAGGCAGGATGCCCTCCAGGGGCCAGCCTAAGGGCAGCACATTGACTGCATCACACCCCAAAGCTCCACATGTGCAGGGCGCTGCAGTCTCTGCGCGTTATTCAAAAAGTTCTTTGGTGTGGGCCTTTTTTGAGACGAGTGCATCAGATCGCACCGCTGCTATTTGCAACATATGTCTCAAGCGTATCTCGCGTGGCCAAAACATCTCCCGCTTGGGTACCACATGCTTGACCAGACATATGTTGACCTGCCATGCAGTTCGTTGGCAAGCGTATCTAAAAGACCCACACCAAAGAACAAAGACGATCTCTCCTTGCTCCTCATCAGCTGAGATTTCCAACCCCACTAGACCTTCAGTCCTCTCTGAGACCTGCAGTGAGAGGAATGAAGGTGTAGAATTAGGTGTGTCACAGCCAAGTACTTGTGGGCAATCTGCTTTTGGTACACTGACGTCAGATTGTACCAGGCAAATTTCCCTGCCCCAGCTGCTGCACCGCCGAAAGAAGTTTGCTCCCAGCCATCCACATGCCCAGCGGTTGAATGCTAGCTTGGCAAAATTGCTAGCACTTCAACTGCTGCCTTTTCAGTTGGTAGACTCTGCCCCCTTCCGTGAGTTTGTGGAATGTGCGGTTCCTCAGTGGCAGGTACCCAAACGCCACTTTTTCTCACGGAAGGCGATTCCGGCTCTCTACCGGCATGTGGAAGGCAATGTCCATGCCTCGCTGGACAGGGCGGTCAGCGGTAAGGTGCATATTACCGCTGACTCATGGTCCAGCAGGCATGGACAGGGACGTTACTTAAGTTTCACGGCGCATTGGGTGACTCTGCTGGCAGCTGGGAAGGATGCAGGACAAGGTGCAGTAGTGTTGGAGGTTGTTCCGCCACCACGCCTCCAAAATGCTGATTGTGACACACCTCTCTCCTCCACCCCCTCCTCTTCTTCTTCCTCCATGGCCTCTTCCTCGGAACCAGCGGTGCTCCGTAGGCGTTCAAGGGGCTACGCAAGTACGCAGGCCAAAAGATGCCATGCGGTGCTTGAGCTGGTGTGCTTGGGGGACAGGAGCCACACTGGGGCAGAGGTTCTGTCAGCTCTGCAGGGGCAGGTTCAGAGGTGGTTGACGCCACGCCAACTTAAGGCAGGAATGGTGGTTTGCGACAATGGCACCAACCTCCTCTCTGCACTCCGACAGGGACAACTGACCCATGTGCCCTGTTTGGCTCACGTCCTTAACTTGGTGGTGCAGCGGTTCTTGGGCAGGTACCCGGGCTTACAGGATGTCCTGAGGCAGGCCAGGAAAGTCTCTGTGCATTTCCGCCGGTCATATAATGCCAGTGCTCGGCTGACGGACCTCCAAAAGGAGTTTAACCTGCCCAAGAACCGCCTAATCTGTGACATGCCCACCAGGTGGAACTCGACGTTGGCCATGCTGCAGCGGCTGCACACGCAGCAGAGGGCCATCAATGAGTACCTGTGCGACTATGGCACCAGGACAGGGTCAGGGGACCTTGGTTTTTTTTCCCCACGCCAGTGGGCCATGATCAGGGATGCATGCACTGTCCTGTCACCATTCGAGGAGGCCACGAGGATGGTGAGCACTGACAGTGCATGCATCAGTGACACTGTCCCCCTTGTCCACCTGTTGGAGCACACGCTGCGTGGAATAATGGACAGGGCACTTGAGGCAGAACAGAGGCAGGAAGAGGAGGACTTCCTTAGCTCTCAAGGCCCCCTTTATCCAGACAGTGTTCCTGCGTGCCCGCCGATCACACAGGAAGAGGACGAGGAGGAGGAGGAGGAGGAGGAGGAGGAAGATTGTGTCAGTATGGAGGTGGAGCCTGGCACTCAGCATCAGCAGTCTTTAAGGGATCAGTCCCAAGGAACACATGGACTTGTACGTGGCTGGGAGGAGGTGGCTGTGGACGTTGTTGTCCTTAGTGACCCAGAGGACTCCGGACCGAATGCCTCAGCAAACCTACGCTGCATGGCCTCCCTGATCCTGCAAAGCCTGCGTAAGGATCCTCGTATTCGTGGTATCAAGGAGAAGGTCCAATACTGGCTGGCAACCCTCCTTGATCCACGTTACAAGGGTAAGGTTGCGGACCTTATCTTGCCATCGCAGAGGGAGCAGAGGATGAAACATCTTCGGGAGGCCTTGCAGAAAGGTCTGTGCAACGCGTTCCCAGAGACTGGGAGGTTACAAACTCCTGTTTCTGGACAACGTGTTGCTGAGGCTTCGGTCAGTCAAAGAAGGAGCGGTGGAGAAGGTGGCCGTCTGACCGATGCGTTCAGACAATTTTTTGGTCCGCAGCCCCAAGGTATGATCGGTTCCAGCAACCATCGCCAGCGTCTGTTTTACATGGTGCAGGAATACCTAGGGGCAAGATCAGACTTGGACACCTTTCCCACCGAAAATCCTCTGGGTTACTGGGTCTTGAGGATGGATCACTGGCCAGAGCTTGCACAGTATGCAATTGAGCTACTGGCCTGTCCTGCATCCAGCGTTCTTTCGGAACGCACATTCAGTGCTGCTGGAGGCGTGGTAACCGATCACAGGGTGCGTCTGTCCACCGACTCGGTCGATCGGCTGACCTTCATAAAAATGAATCAGTCTTGGATCACCACCAGCTACCAAGCACCTGATGCAGATGTAACCGAATAATTTTTTTTGAAATCTCAGATCCCTTCAAAGACTGCCTATGCTGATGCTGAGTGACTATCCCTGAGTAATTATCCTCTTCCTCCTCAATCATCACGCTGATAGCTTGTAAGAACATTTTTGGTTCTGGGCGCCACCACAAGTGCCTAAGGCACAATTTTTCAGCCCCTGTTTAACAGGGGCGTGTAATTACAATTTTTGATGTAATACTTTGCAGCAGGGCTCGTTCCTGCATTCCAACTAGAGTGTCTGTGAGGGGTTGCAGTGTTGTGGCACCAGCACCAGTGCCTAAGACCCAATTTTTCAGCCCCTGTCTAACAGGGGCGTGTAATTACAATTTTTGATGCAATACTTTGCAGCAGGGCTTGTTCCTGCATTTCAACTAGAGTGTCTGTGAGGGGTTGCAGTGTTGTGGCACCAGCACCAGTGCCTAAGACCCAATTTTTCTGCCCCTGTCTAACAGGGGCGTGTAATTACAATTTTTGATGCAATACTTTGCAGCAGGGCTCGTTCCTGCGTTCCAACTAGAGTGTCTGTGAGGGGTTGCAGTGTTGTGGCACCAGCACCAGTGCCTAAGGCCCAATTTTTCTGCCCCTGTCTAACAGGGGCGTGTAATTACAATTTTTGATGCAATACTTTGCAGCAGGGCTCGTTCCTGCGTTCCAACTAGAGTGTCTGTGAGGGGTTGCAGTGTTGTGGCACCAGCACCAGTGCCTAAGGCCTAATTTTTCAGCTCCTGTTCAACAGGGGCATGTAATTACAATTCTTGATCTAATATTTCACAGCAGGGCCCTGTGAGGGCTTACAGTGTTTTGGCCACAGCAACACCTAAGGCCCAAATTTCTGCTGAGTATATAGGGCAGGACCCTACTTTCAAACATCTAACTTACAAACGACTCCTACTTGCAAACGGAAGGAGACAACAGGAAGTGAGATGAAATCTACCCCTAAGGAAGGGAAATTCTCTCCTGTAAGAGTTAATATGGGAAAACAATTTCTCCTTTCCACTGATGCTTTCCAATCCTTGTTCCACAAAAAAACCCAAATTTTCAAAAAACATTTTTCATTGGGACAAAAAAGTGAGGTGAAATCTTCTGAAGAGGAGGAAAGACGCAAAACAAATGTCACAGGGGTGATAACCCTTCCCTATGTTTTCCAAAAAGCTTAGAAAAGATTTTTTGGCTGGAGCTAAACACATTAAAAATGTTCAAAATTACAAACAGATTCTACTTAACAACAAACCTACAGTCCCTGTCTTGTTTGCACCGCCTGAATACTGCTGTTCAGAGTATATAGGGACCTTTCCTTATTTTAATTTGGGTGCGGGGTTCCCCTTAATATCCATACAAGACCCAAAGGGCCTGGTAATGGACTGGGGGGTACCCATGCCGTTTGTCTCACTGATTTTCATCCATATTGCCAGGACCCGACATGACATTAAACCCGCAAGCAGTTTTAAATGAGATTTTTTCCTTTAAAAATGACATTTGGTGCAGGGACTGTTCTAAACACGGGAAACACGCGTCACTTTACAGGCATACTATAGACACCCCCCAGGTACGATATTTAAAGGAATATTTCACTTTTTTTTTTTTACTTTAAGCATCATTAAAATCACTGCTCCCGAAAAAACGGCCGTTTTTAAAAGTTTTTTTTGCATTGATACATGTCCCCTGGGGTAGGACCCGGGTCCCCAAACCCTTTTTAGGACAATACCATGCAAATTAGCCTTTAAAATGAGCACTTTTGATTTCGAACGTTCGAGTCCCATAGACGTCAATGGGGTTCTAACGTTCGTGCGAACTTGTGGTCCGTTCGCGGGTTCTGGTGCGAACCGAACCGGGGGGTGTTCGGCTCATCCCTAATGTGCAGCATTACATACCTCTTCAGACCACCATCCAGAGCAATGTGCAGCATTACAGGCCTCCTCAGACCACAATCCAGAGCAATGTGCAGCATTACAGACCTTCTCAGACCACCATCCAGAGCAATGTGCAGCATTACAGACCTCCTCAGACAACCATCCAGAGCAATGTGCAGCATTACAGAACTCCTCAGACCACCATCCAGAGCACTGTGCACCATTACAGACCTCCTCAGTCCACCATGCAGAGCAATGTGCAGCATTACAGGCCTCCTCTCGCCACCATCCAGAGCAATGTGCAGCATTACAGACCTCCTCAGACCACCATCCAGAGCAATGTGCAGCATTACAGACCTCCTCAGACCACCATCCAGAGCAATGTGCAGCATTACAGACCTCCTCAGACCACCATCCAGAGCAATGTGCACCATTACAGGCCTCCTCAGACCACTATCCAGAGAACCTTGCACCATTACAGACCTCCTAAGACCACCATCCAGAGCAATATGCACCATTACAAACCTCCTCAGATCACCATCCAGAGCAATGTGCACCATTACAAGCCTCCTCAAAACCCCATCCAGAGCAATGTGCACCATTTCAGACCTTATCAGACCACCATCCAGAGCAATGTGCAACATTGAAGGCCTCCTCAGATCACCATCCAGAGCAATGTACACCATTACAGACCTCCTCAGGCCACCATCCAGAGCAATGTGCAGCATTACAGGCCTCCTCAGACCACCATCTAGAGCACTATGCAGCATTTCAGACCTCCTCAGACCACCATCCAGAGCAATGTGCAGCATTACAGACCTCAGACCACCATCCAGAGCAATGTGCAGCATTACAGACCTCCTCAGATCACCATCCACAGCAATGTGCAGCATTACAGACCTCTTCAGACCACCATCCAGAGCAATGTGCAGCATTACAGGCCTCCTCAGACCACCATCCAGAGCAATGTGCAGCATTACAGGCCTCCTCAGACCACCATACAGGGCACTGTGCAACTTTACAGACCTCCTCATACCACAATCCAGAGCAATGTGCAGCATTACAGACCTTCTCAGACCACCATCCAGAGCAATGTGCAGCATTACAGACCTCCTCAGACAACCATCCAGAGCAATGTGCAGCATTACAGACCTCCTCAGTCCACCATGCAGAGCAATGTGCAGCATTACAGGCCTCCTCTCGCCACCATCCAGAGCAATGTGCAGCATTACAGACCTCCTCAGACCACCATCCAGAGCAATGTGCAGCATTACAGACCTCCTCAGACCACCATCCAGAGCAATGTGCACCATTACAGGCCTCCTCAGACCACTATCCAGAGAACCTTGCACCATTACAGACCTCCTAAGACCACCATCCAGAGCAATATGCACCATTACAAACCTCCTCAGATCACCATCCAGAGCAATGTGCACCATTACAAGCCTCCTCAAAACCCCATCCAGAGCAATGTGCACCATTTCAGACCTTATCAGACCACCATCCAGAGCAATGTGCAACATTGAAGGCCTCCTCAGATCACCATCCAGAGCAATGTACACCACTACAGACCTCCTCAGGCCACCATCCAGAGCAATGTGCAGCATTACAGGCCTCCTCAGACCACCATCTAGAGCACTATGCAGCATTTCAGACCTCCTCAGACCACCCTCCAGAGCACCGTGCACCATTACAGACCTCCTCAGACCACCATCCAGAGCAATATGCAGCATTACAGACCTCCTCCGACCACCATCCAGAGCACCGTGCACCATTACAGATCTCCTCAGACCACCATCCAGAGCAATGTGCACCATTAAAGATCTCCTCAGACCACCATCCAGAGCAATGTGCAGCTTTACAAGCCTCCTCAGACCACCATCCAGAGCAATGTGCAGCTTTACAAGCCTCCTCAAACCCCCATCCAGAGCAATGTGTACCATTATAGGCCTCCTCAGAACACCATCCAGAGCACTATGCAGCATTACAGGCCTCCTCAGACCACCATCCAGAGCAATGTGCAGCATTACAGGCCTGCTCAGATCACCATCCAGAGCAACGTGCACCATTACAGACCTCCTCAGACCACCATCCAGAGCAATGTGCAGCATTACAGGCCTCCTCTGACAACCATCCAGAGCAATGTGTACCATTACAGACCTCCTCAGACCACCATCCAGAGCAATGTGCAGCATTACAGGCCTCCTCAGATCACCATCCAGAGCACCGTGCACCATTACAGACATCCTCAGACCACCATCAAGAGCAATGTGCAGCATTACAGACCTCCTCAGACACCATCCAGAGCAATGTGTACCATTACAGGCCTCCTCAGATCACCATCCACAGCAATGTGCAGCATTACAGGCCTCCTCAGATCACCATCCAGAGCAATGTGCAGCATTACAGACCTCCTCAGACCACCATCCAGAGCAATGTGCACCATTACAGGCCTCCTCAGACCATTATCCAGAGAACCTTGCACCATTACAGATCTCCTAAGACCACCATCCAGAGCAATGTGCACCATTACAAACCTCCTCAGATCACCATCCAGAGCAATGTGCACCATTACAAGCCTCCTCAAACTCCCATCCAGAGCAATGTGCACCATTGCAGACCTTATCAGACCACCATCCAGAGCAATGTGCACCATTACAGGCCTCCTCAGACCATTATCCAGAGAACCTTGCACCATTACAGACCTCCTAAGACCACTATCCAGAGCAATGTACACCATTACAGACCTCCTCAGACCACCATCCGGAGCAATATGCAGCATTGCAGACCTCCTCCGACCACCATCCAGAGCAATGTGTACCATTACAGGCCTCCTCAGATCACCATCCAGGGCACTGTGCACCACTACAGACCTCCTCATATCACCATTCAGAGCAATGTGCAGCATTACAGGCCTCCTCAGACCACCATCTAGAGCAATGTGCAGCATTACAGGAATCCTCAGATCACCATAAAGAGCAATGTGCACCATTAGGGACCTCCTCAGACCACCATGCAGAGCAATGTGCAGCATTACAGACCTCTTCAGACCACCATCCTGAGCACCGTGCACCATTAAAGGCCTCCTCAGACCACCATTACAGACCTCCTCAGACCACAATCCAGAGCAATGTGCAGCATTATAGGCCTCATCAGACCACCATCCAGAGCAATGTGCAGCATTACAGACCTCCTCAGACCACAACCAGAGCAATGTGCAGCATTACAGGCCTCCTCAGACCATCATCCAGAGCAATGTGCAGCATTACAGGCCTCCTCAGACCACCATCCAGAGCACCGTGCAACATTACAGACTTCCTCATACCACAATCTAGAGCAATGTGCAGCATTATAGAACTCCTCAGACCACCATCCAGAGCAATGCGCAGCATTACAGACCTCCTCAGATCACCATCCAGAGCAATGTGCAGCATTACAGACCTCCTCAGACCATCATCCAGAGCAATGTGCACCATTACAGACCTCCTCAGACCACCATCCAGAGCAATGTGCAGCATTACAGGCCTCCTCAGACCACCATCCAGAGCAATGTGCAGCATTACAGAACTCCTCAGACCACCATCCAGAGCAATGTGCAGCATTACAGACCTCCTCAGACCATCATTCAGAGCAATGTGCAGCATTACAGACCTCCTCAGACCATCATCCAGAGCAATGTGCAGCATTACAGACCTCCTCAGACCATCATCCAGAGCAATGTGCAGCATTACAGAACTCCTCAGACCACCATCCAGAGAAATGTGCAGCATTACAGACCTCTTCAGACCACCATCCAGTGCACCATTACAGACCTCCTCAGACCACCATCCAGAGCAATGTACATCATTACAGTCCTCCTCAGACCACCATCCAGAGCACTCAGCACCATTACAGACCTCCTCAGACCACCATCCAGAGCAATGTGCACCATTACAGACCTCCTCAGATCACCATCCAGAGCAATGTGCAGCATTACAAGCCTCCTCAGACCACCATCCAGAGCAATGTGCAGCATTACAAGCCTCCTCAAACCCCCATCCAGAGCAATGTGTACCATTACAGGCCTTCTCAGACCACCATCCAAAGCACTATGCAGCATTGCAAGCATCCTCAAATCACCATTCTGAGCAATGTGCAGCATTACAGACCTCCTCAGACCACCATCCAGAGCAATGTGCAGCATTACAGACCTCCTCAGACCACCATTCAGAGCACTGTGCACCATTAAAGACCTCCTCAGACCACCATCCAGAGCAATGTGCAGCATTACAGACCTCCTCAGACCACCATTCAGAGCACTGTGCACCATTAAATACCTCCTCAGACCACCATCCAGAGCAATGTGCAGCATTACAGGCCTCCTCAGACCACCATCCAGAGCAATTTGCAGCATTACAGACCTCCTCAGACCACCATCCAGAGCAATGTGCAGCATTACAGACCTCCTCAGACCACCATCCCGAGCAATGTTCAGCATTACAGGCCTCCTCAGACCACCATCTAGAGCAATGTGCAGCATTACAGGCCTCCTCAGACCACCTACCAGAGCAATGTGCAGCATTACAGACCTCCTCAGACCACCATCCAGAGCACCTTGCACCATTACAGACCTCCTAGGACCACCATCCAGAGCAATGTGTACCATTACAGGCCTCCTCAGATCACCATCCAGAGCACTGTGCACCATTACAGACATCCTCAGACCACCATTCAGAGCAATGTGCAGCATTACAGACCTCCGCAGACCACCATCCAGAACAATGTGCAGCATTACAGACCTCAGACCACCATCCAGAGCACCGTGCACCATTACAGACCTCCTCAGACCACCATCCAGAACAATGTGCAGCATTACAGACCTCAGACCACCATCCAGAGTACCGTGCACCATTACAGACCTCCTCAGACCACCATCCAGAGCAATGTGCACCATTACAAGCCTCCTCAAACCACCATCCAGAGCAATGTGCAGCATTACAAGCCTCCTCAAACCCCCATCCAGAGCACTATGCAGCATTACAGGCCTCCTCAGACCACCATCTAGAGCAATGTGCAGCATTACAGGCCTCCTCAGATCACCATCCAGAGCTCCGTGCACCATTACAGACCTCCTCAGACACCATCCAGAGCAATGTGCAGCATTATAGACCTCCTCAGACCACCATCCTGAGCAATGTGCAGCATTATAGACCTCCTCAGACCACCATCCAGAGCAATGTGCAGCTTTACAAGCCTCCTCAAACCCCCATCCAGAGCAATGTGTACCATTACAGGCCTCCTCAGATCACCATCCAGAGCACTATGCAGCATTACAGGCCTCCTCAGACCACCATCCAGAGCAATGTCCAGCATTACAGGCCTCTTCAGACCACCATCCAGAGCAATGTGCACCATTACAGACCTCCTCAGACCACCATCCAGAGCAATGTGCACCATTACAAGCCTCCTCAAACCACCATCCAGAGCAATGTGCAGCATTACAAGCCTCCTCAAACCCCCATCCTGAGCAATGTGCACCATTACAGGCATCCTCAGAACACCATCCAGAGCACTATGCAGCATTACAGGCCTCCTCAGACCACCATCTAGAGCAATGTGCAGCATTACAGACCTCCTCAGACCACCATCCAGAGCAATGTGCACCATTACAGACCTCCTCAGTCCACCATGCAGAGCAATGTGCAGCATTACAGGCCTCCTCACGCCACCATCCAGAGCAATGTGCAGCATTACAGACCTCCTCAGACCACCATCTAGAGCAATGTGCAGCTTTACAGGCCTCCTCAGACCACCATCCAGAGCACTGTGCACCATTACAGACCTCCTCAGACCACCATTCAGAGCAATGTGCAGCATTACAGACCTCCTCAGATCACCATCCATAGCAATATGGACCATTACAAGCCTCCTCAAACCCCCATCCAGTGCAATGTGCACCATTGCAGACCTTATCAGACCACCATCCAGAGCAATGTGCACCATTGCAGGCCTCCTCAGATCACCATCCAGAGCAATGTACACCATTACAGACCTCCTCAGACCACCATCCAGAGCACCGTGCACCATTACAGACCCCCTCAGGCCACAATCCAGAGCAATGTGCAGCATTACAGACCTCCTCAGACCACCATCCAGAGCACTATGCAGCATTTCAGACCTCCTCCGACCACCATCCAGAGCACCGTGCACCATTACAGACATCCTCAGACCACCATCCAGAGCAATATGCAGCATTATAGACCTCCTTCAACCACCATCCAGAGCACCGTGCACAATTATAGACCTCCTCAGACCACCATCCAGAGCAATTTGCACCATTACAAGCCTCTTCAGACCACCATCCAGAGCAATGTGCAGCTTTACAAGCCTCCTCAAACCCCCATCCAGAACAATGTGTACCATTACAGGCCTCCTCAGAACACTCAGAACACCATCCAGAGAAATTTGCAGCATTACAGGCCTCCTCAGACCACCATACAGGGCACTGTGCAACTTTACAGATGTCCTCATACCACAATCCAGAGCAATGTGCAGCATTACAGACGTCCTCAGACCACCATCCAGAGCAATGTGCAGCATTACAGACCTCCTGAGACCACCATCCAGAGCAATGTGCAGCATTACAGACCTCCTCAGACCACCATCTAGAGCAATGTGCAGCTTTACAGGCCTCCTCAGACCACCATCCAGAGCACTGTGCACCATTACAGACCTCCTCAGACCACCATCCAGAGCAATGTGCACCATTACAGGCCTCCTCAGACCACTATCCAGAGAACCTTGCACCATTACAAGCCTCCTCAAACCCCCATCCAGAGCAATGTGCACCATTGCAGACCTTATCAGACCACTATCCAGAGCAATGTGCACCATTGCAGGACTCCTCAGATCACCATCCAGAGCAATGTACACCATTACAGACCTCCTCAGACCACCATCCAGAGCACCATGCACCATTACAGACCTCCTCAGGCCACCATCCAGAGCAATGTGCAGCATTACAGACCTCCTCAGACCACCATCCAGAGCACTATGCAGCATTTCAGACCTCCTCAGACAACCATCCAGAGCACCGTGCACCATTACAGACCTCCTCAGGCCACCATCCAGAGCAATGTGCACCATTACAGACCTCCTTAGACCACCATCCAGAGCAATGTGCAGCATTACAGGCCTCCTCAGACCACCATCCAGAGCTATATGCAGCATTATAGACCTCCTCCAACCACCATCCAGAGCACCGTGCACAATTATAGACCTCCTCAGACCACCATCCAGAGCAATGTGCAGCTTTACAAGCCTCCTAAAACCCCCATCCAGAGCAATGTGTACCATTACAGGCCTCCTCAGATCACCATCCAGAGCACTATGCAGCATTACAGGCCTCCTGAGACCACCATCCAGAGCAATGTGCAGCATTACAGGCCTCTTCAGACCACCATCCAGAGCAATGTGCACCATTACAGACCTCCTCAGACCACCATCCATAGCAATGTGCAGCATTACAGGCCTACTCTGACAACCATCCAGAGCAATGTGTACCATTACAGACCTCCTCAGACCACCATCCAGAGCAATGTGCAGCATTACAGGCCTCCTCAGATCACCATCCAGAGCACATTGCACCATTACAGACCTCCTCAGACCACCATCCAGAGCAATGTGCAGCATTACAGACCTCCTCAGACACCATCCAGAGCAATGTGTACCATTATAGGCCTCCTCAGATCACCATCCAGAGCAATGTGCAGCATTACAGGCCTCCTCAGATCACCATCCAGAGCAATGTGCAGCATTACAGACCTCCTCAGACCACCATCCAGAGCAATGTGCACCATTACAGGCCTCCTCAGACCATTATCCAGAGAACCTTGCACCATTACAGACCTCCTAAGACCACCTTCCAGAGCAATGTGCACCATTACAAACCTCCTCAGATCACCATCCAGAGCAATGTGCACCATTACAAGCCTCCTCAAACCCCCATCCAGAGCAATGTGCACCATTGCAGACCTTATCAGACCACCATCCAGAGCAATGTGCACCATTGCACGCCTCCTCAGATCACCATCCAGAGCAATGTACACCATTACAGACCTCCTCAGAGCACCATCCAGAACACCGTGCACCATTACAGACCTCTTTAGGCCACCATCCAGAGCACTATGCAGCATTACAGACCTCCTCAGACCACCATCCAGAGCAATATGCAGCATTGCAGACCTCCTCCAACCACCATCCAGAGCACCGTGCACCATTACAGACCTCCTCAGACCACCATCCAGAGCAATGTGCAGCATTACAGACCTCTTCAGTCCACCATCCAGAGCACCGTGCACCATTACAGATCTCCTCAGGCCACCATCCAGAGCAATGTGCATCATTACAGTCCTCCTCAGACCACCATCCAGAGCACTGTGCACCATTATAGACCTCCTCAGATCACCATCCAGAGCAATGTGCAGCATTACAAGCTTCCTCAGATCACCATCCAGAGCAATGTGCAGCATTACAGACCTCCTCAGACCACCATCCAGAGATATGTGCAGCATTACAGGTCTCCTCAGACCACCATCCACAGCAATGTGCGGCCTTACAAACCTCCTCAGACCACCATCCACAGCAATGTGTACCATTACAGTCCTCCTCAGATCACCATCCAGAGCACCGTGCACAATTACAGACCTCCTCAGACCACCATCCAGAGCAAAGTGCAGCATTACAGGCCTCCTCAGACCACCATCCAGAGCAATGTGTACCATTACAGGCCTCCTCAGATCACCATCCAGAGCAATGTGCACCATTACAGACCTCCTCAGATCACCATCCAGAGCAATGTGCAGCATTACAGACCTCCTCAGACCACCATCCAGAGCACCATGCACCATTACAGACCTCCTCAGACCACCATCCAGAGCACTATGCAGCATTACAGACCTCCTCAGACCACCATCCAGAGCACTGTGCAGCATTACAGACCTTCTCAGACCACCATCCAGAGCAATGTGCAGCATTACAGGGCTCCTCAGACCACCATCCAGAGCAATGTGCAGCATTGCAGGCCTCCTCAGACCACCATCCAGAGCAATGTGCAGCATTACAGACCTCCTCAGACCACCATCCAGAGCAATGTGCAGCATTACAGGGCTCCTCAGACCACCATCCAGAGCAATGTGCAGCATTACAGACCTCCTCAGACCACCATCCAGAGCAATGTGCAGCATTACAGACCTCCTCACACCACCATCCAGAGCAATGTGCAGTATTACAGGCCTCCTCAGACCACCATCCAGAGCAATGTGTACCATTACAGACCTCCTCAGACCACCATCCAGAGCAATGTGCAGCATTACAGACCTCCTCAGAACACCATCCAGAGCAATGTGCAGCATTACAGACCTGCTCAGACCACCATCCAGAGCACTGTGCAGCATTACAGACCTCCTCAGACTGTCCAGTGGCTAAATCTATATCTGTGAGTTTGTTCAAATCTTAATACCATAAATAATAACATGATATTCAATCTTTTTACTCCAGGAGTATATAATGAGTTTGAAAATTCTTTAGAAATGCTTAAATAATGCATTACAATTAGATTTTAGTTGACTAAAATTATTTTATTTGACTAACATGTACTGGAGATTTTAGTTGACTAAAATACGACTAAAACTAAAACCATCGCAGATGATTAAAATGGGACTAAACCTAAAATGGCATTTTAGTCCAAAGACTATAACTAAAACTAAATCTTTGTATAAAATTTGTATAATTTTTTGGCTTTTAACAACTCCGTCCCTTGTGATATCAAGGACAGTGACAGGTACTCTTTACTGAAAGAGTTTATTAGACCCTAGATCAAATTGAGATCAATTTGATCAGCGAGATTTGATCGTTGAGACCTGGAAATAGTGTGTGTGTGTGTATGGGTGGGTGTGTATGGGTGTGTATGGGTGTGTATGGGTGGATTTGTGAAGAGTGGGGGGGTGGATTTGTGAAAAGCAGGGGGGATTTGTGAAGAGTAGGGGGATTTGTGAAGAGTAGGGGGGGTTATATGTGAGAGCTGGGAAGAGTAGGGGGATTTGTGAAGAGTAGGGGGGATTTGTAAATAGATGAGAGCTGGGAAAAGTGGGGGGTGGATTTGTGAAGAGTAGGGGGATTTGTGAAGAGTAGGGGGGATTTGTGAAGAGTAGGGGGCATTTGTGAAGAGTAGGGGGATTTGTAAATAGGTGAGAGCTGGGAAGTGTGGGGGGGATTTGTGAAGAGTAGGGGGGATTTGTGAAGAGTAGGGGGGGGTTTGTAAATAGGTGAGAGCTGGGAAGAGTGGGGGGGGGTGGATTTGTAAAGAGTAGGGGGGATTTGTGAAGAGTAGGGGGGATTTGTGAAGAGTAGGGGGGATTTGTAAATAGGTGAGAGCTGTAAAGAGTTGGCAGGATTTGTGAAGAGTAGGGTTGAGATTTGTGAAGGCGGAAATTTGCAAAAAGTAGGGAGGGGGGATATTTGTGAAGAGTTGAGAGTAGTGGAGTTTAGGGGGGTTCATAAAGAGTCGGTCAGAAGTTGTGAAGGGGGAATTTGCAAAGAGTGAGGAATTTTTTGAAGAGTGGGGGATGGGTGAATGTTAAGAGTGTGGGGGGGATTTGTGAAGGATGGGGTCAGAATTTGTGAAGGGGCAATTTGTGAAAAGTGAGGGGGGGTGTCTAGAGGTGAGAGCTGTGGAGAGTGGAGGGGGAGTTGTGAAGAGTGGGGTTGTAATTTATTCAAGGGGGGATTTGTGAAGAGTGGGGGAGTGATTTTTGAACAGGCAAGGGCTGTGAAAAGTAGGGGGATATGCGAAGAGTTAGGGGAAGCTGTGAAGTGTTTGTATGGGGATTTGTAAAGAGTGTGTGGGGGGATTTGTAAAGAGTGTGTAGGGGGATTTGTGAAGAGTGTGTGGGGGGATTTGTGAAGAGTGTGTGGGGGTATTTGTGAAGAGTGGGGGGATTTATGAAGAGTTTGTGGGGGGATTTGTGAAGAGTGGGGGGATTTGTGAAGAGTGTGGGGGGATTTGTGAAGAGTGTGTGTGGGGGCATTTGTGAAGAGTTTGTGGGGGATTTGTGAAGAGTGTCTAGGGGGATTTTTGAAGAGTGTGTGGGGGGATTTGTGAAGAGTGGGGGGTTGTGAAGAGTGGGGGATGTGAAGAGTGGGGGGATTTGTGAAGAGTGTGGATTTGTGAAGAGTGGGGGGATTTGTGAAGAGTGGGGGGATTTGTGAAGAGTGGGGGGATTTGTGAAGAGTGGGGGGGATTTGTGAAGAGTGGGGGGATTTGTGAAGCGTGGGCGGATTTGTGAAGAGTGTGTGGGGGGATTTGTGAAGAGTGGGGGGATTTGTGAAGAGTTTGTGGGGGGATTTGTGAAGAGTGGGGGGGATTTGTGAAGAGTGTGTGTGGGGGCATTTGTGAAGAGTATGTGGGGGGGATTTGTGAAGAGTGTGTGGGGGGATTTGTGAAGAGTGGGGGGTTGTGAAGAGTGGGGGGATTTGTGAAGAGTGGGGGGATTTGTGAAGAGTGGGGGCTTTTGTGAAGAGTAGGGGGATTTGTGAAGAGTGGGGGGATTTGTGAAGCGTGGGGGGGATTTGTGAAGAGTGGGGGGATTTGTGAAGAGTGGGGGGATTTATGAAGAGAAGCGTGGGGGGGATTTGTGAAGAGTGGGGGGATTTGTGAAGCGTGGGGGGGATTTGTGAAGAGTGGGGGGGATTTGTGAAGAGTTGGGGGGATTTGTGAAGAGTGGGTGGGGGGGATTTGTGAAGAGTGGGGGGGGATTTGTGAAGAGTTGGGGGGATTTGTGAAGTGTGAGTGAGTTACAGAGGAGGTCTAGTTCTAGAATTATTTCTCTTGTTCTGACTTTCATGGCGATAACTCACATGTGTGGTGTGAACACCATTTACATAGATGGATGTGACCCATGTATGCATTCACCACTGTACACAAGAACAGGGCAACGGGGGGCACTTAAAAAAAAAGTTTATTATTTATTTTATTACTTTATTACTTTTTTTTACAATTTTACAATTTTTACACTGTCCCTTTATTTTCTATTTTGCTTTTATTGTAGACATCCTTTGCTCTAACAATACATTATGAAAGGTCCTCTTTATGGAGAGATGTGGGGTCTATAAGACCCCACATCTCTCCTCTACTCTGGAAAGAATGGGTAATAAAAAAAAAACATTGATCTTATACTTAAAAAAATTGGCCTTGTTTACATTGGGCCGGAACTGGGTGTGACGTCATGATGTCGCTCCAGTCCTCCTAGACCATAGAGATGAGCGAAGGCCAGCTTTCCTTCTCTCATCTCTGTGACCAGCCGCTGCCAGAGCCAGATTGGTTCCCAAGGCTACTGATCAGCCAGGTAAGCCCCGGAACCACCGGAAAGCTCCATGGGGGGGGGGACCCCTCCTGCCGCTTCTAAAAGTGATCAAGCAGTAAATCCGCCACTCAGATCACCTTTATCAGAAAGTCCGGCTCCTGAGGAAAAAAATAATACCAGGGTTATGGCATCTAGCTGCAGCCAAAATCCTGGTATTTATCTGGGTACATATACCAGGACATTGTACATTACTGACCTCCTGAATGGTTTGCCGGGACATAATCTTCAGAAGAGAGGTTGAGTACAGATGTAGGACCTGAAAAAGAGAAAATCATTTATGCCCCGTACACACGGTCGGATTTTCCGATGGAAAATGTCCGATCAGAGCGTGCTGTCGCACATTTTCCATCGGATTTTCCGACACACAAAGTTTGAGAGCAGGCTATAAAATTCCGACCCTATGTAGCCATTTCCAACGCACAAAGTGCCACGCATGCTCAGAAGAAATTCCGAGACGGAACAGCTCGGCCTGGTAAACTTAGCGTTCGGAATGGATACAGCACTTTCGTCACGTTGCAATGTCAAAAATAGTTTAATACAGCGCACTCTCTTCTTTTTTATAATGTGAGAAGAATTAAGTAGTTTTGCTGCTCATATTCACACACACTTCTCACAAACTTATTTCTTTATTACTTATCGGGATTCCCTCAATATATTTACATTTGTCACATCTGACCAAATATTTTTTGGGTTGTTTTTAAATATTTTTTCTTTTTTTCAAGGCTGTTTTTGTATTTGTTTGGTGGTTTGTATTTTTTCCAAGGCTGTTTTTTTGTGTGTGTTTTACTCCATAATATTTTTGTGTGTGTTTTGTGTGTCAAGTTACCACAACACCATTGATATCTTATATTATTGAATCTCAAGGAGATTGTTTGGCGTTGGTGTCTCTTGTTAATTTTACATTGTATATTAGAATTGTACCTGCCTCCTAACAAACAAACTGTCCTTTTTGAAGGAAAACACACATAGGAGAGTATAATTGTAAAAAATTTCCTTTATTACGGGATCAGAACTAAACAAAGAGGGAGGCAACTCTGGAGAAACAGCTGAAATTGGTGAAGCCTGGGACCCCCAGGGCAGACATCAACTATTTTCTTGCAAAATTGGTGGCCTGAGGTGTCCATATCTAAGGGAGTACAGTCTGGTCCATAAGTCCCAGAGATCCGAAAAGCAGCAGATGACATCTGTGTCCCCAGGCTGTGGTCATACAAGAGCCTGCATCTTTGGCTAGACCAGTATGGAACCCAGGGCCATCACTCTGGTCTTCCTTTCACGCTTCCTTCCACGCTGTGGCTGTGGTGGTGTAGTTGTGGCAGGAGGAGGAGGAGGATGGTCCAACTCAATCACGTTGGTATTGGGTGTGATTTCGCCACTCACCCCCTTAGTTAGGACTTTATAAAGAAGTTTCTCACACATGAGGCATTGACCCTCCTGCATGCCCTTCAGTTTGGTGGCAGCCATGCAGGCAAAGGCCTCTTCAGGAGTGGGTAAGGCTCTGAGGGACGCAGAAGCCTCCTGAATGAGCCTGAGCGCAGAATCCTGCATGTGAGTCGCCTTCCTCGCTCTTTTGTATGTGCTTTTGTATGGAGCACATAACGGAGACACAGCAGGTGCTTGCTAATTACAGCAACGAGGAGGAGGGGGAGGAAAGCCCGGAGCCAGAAATGTCCCGATCCAGAAGGAGAAGATTTAAGGCATCAAATATGTCCTTTGGGGAGATGTTGGAGGTGGTCGACATCCTGAAGAGGGCTGACTATGACGGGAAGTATGGACCTTACCCCAACCCCAATGTCAGAAAGGCCAAGATCATGGTAAAAGTGATCAAGAGTCTGCACCGGAATTTCGGGGTACGACGATCGAAAGATCAGCTCAGGAAGCGGTGGTCGGACCTCAAATTAAGAGAACACGAGCAGTACAGAAAGATCCGGAGAGTGCTGCAAAAAATAAGTAGTTGTGTTGTGTTCCTATTCTTTATGTTTATTACGTTCGTGCTGCTTCATGTGCTTTTCTTAACTGTTATCCAGTTTAAAATGGCAACTTTCATGTTCATGGGCACATTATTTGTTCGTATAAAACATTGTTCGTTCGGCCTAGAAAACACCATTGTTTTGGCCATATGCATTTGCCCAAATTTTTTAGGGCCTACTTGTCTGCAAATAATTTGGTTATGTAGATGGGTTTGTAACTAGAATAAAATGCAAACTAGATTCTGTGTAAGGAGAGGACACTCAGCAGCTGTTTTCACATCTGGACGCTGGAGCACTAGTGTGGGACATAAGAACACCCTTTTTATTAGGGGGCCCACACAGGTGCTCCAGTGTATACTATAGGGGCGTCTCCATCTGTGAAGCTTGTACAAAACAGGTAAGTATTCAAGTTTGACAAAGGACACTAAAAATTCTACATCTTGGAACTCAGACAAAATAGACAATTGTACCCCACTTCCAAGCAATGTTTCATATTCCTATTTCTGCCATCAAATATCTGTGTGCTAAGTATACTTATTTTTTTTTTTACATAGGGGATAAAAGACTCAGAGGACACCCATCATCCGAGGAGACCACAGACCCCCCACCTCTGGAACAAGGGGAAATCCACCCAACCCAAGCAGAGCAGGAGGAGGAAGACATGGTAGAAATTGTCACCACAACAGGTGAGTGTCTGCGACCACAGGCTCGGGTAAGAGATGGATGCCGGCAGATTTATAATACATGGTGTGTTTTTGTTTCTATCTTTTTAAGTGATCGTGATGTTGTGGATCCAGATCCTTTCACCTCGGAAAGTGCTCAGATCCTGATCGGGGAGATCATGGGGTGTAATAGAGACTTGGAAAACATCCTGAAAAACATCAATGATGTTCAACAAAAAATGAAGAACATCACTGATATTTTAGGGAGAGTTTAAAACCCCTCCAAATCCCTTTTTTTTTTTTTTTTGCACTTTTTGTGAGCTAAATTTTTTTAGCATTTTTTGACATATTTGTGAAAAGCCAAAATTTGAAGAGGCACACAGTGTGTCAACATGTGCTATCTGCCACCCCGGAGATCAATGGACGCGTTTTGGGGGTGCAACCCCTTCCTCAATAATAAAGTAGCTGTGAGGAAGGGGTTGCACCCCAAAAACACGTCCCTTGATCCCCCATGATGGCAGCTAGCACATGTTGACATTTGGCAATTTGTGTGTATCTTCAAAATTTGGCTTTTCTAGGGTGACTTCACCCCATCTGAACGCAATATTAAACACAGTTTGTAAATACTCATGTCTGATATTGCCTTCAATTTCTACCAAATGTGAACTTTGTAAGTTCAAGATTTGTGTCTTTCTTGTTGGTTTTAAACATGCCTGTTTTATCTTAAATGGACATTTCTATTTTTTCTAATGTGACCCCAAAAATTGTTATACAACAAACATGTTGGTGTCAGAGAATCTAATTGACCAGACTGTGTGGACTGATCAGAGGAAACCCAAAACACATATAAGTGAAATAATGGTGTTTAATAAATAAGTGACAAGTAAAAGAAATATAAACAGTGCAAAACCAACACAACAAACCCACTACAAACAACAATATATACAAGGAAATGGAGATACCGTAATCGTAAACAACGCCAGGCCAAGGTCATACACAGGGAGATCAAACCAGCAGGACAGGAAGAGGGTGGATGGATAGGATACAGGGCAGGGATCCAAGGTAACCAGGAACAGAGGGAATAGGCTCAGGACAGGGATGGGATCAGATCAGGTCAGGTCAGGTCAGGACAAGGCAGATGCAGGCTCAAGGTCAAAGTAACGGGCAGCAAGGTTAGAGTGCAGGGAGAGAGATACCAAGGCAAGCCTATGAGGGCTTGCCGGGTATTTATAAGGCTGGTAATTGACCTCATGTCACAGCTGAGCGCAGTGTGTGTTGTCTGCTCCATACTGCCGGGATCTGGTGGACATCAGTACTGCGGCCAAAAGATGACATGACACCAGCAGGGAAATATTCTCCTGACAGTTCAACACTGCCAGGAGACACCTGCTGGTGGACCCCAGTACTGCATGCCAAATGATATATCTTACCAGCGGATGGACCCTTTCCTGACAGTACCCCTCCCTAAAGGAGCGGCCTCTGGACGCTCCAACTGGTCTTAATTGTCCATGGTCTATGACATCAGGCAGAATGGTGGAAGAAGGCATTTCAGGCTGGTCATCAGGCACATCCGGGCAGACGGCTGGCATGTCAGAGTCTTTGAGCTGGGCAGCGGACAGGAACAACTCGAGCTGGACAGCACACAGGAACAACTCGAGCTGGGCAGCACACAGGAACAACTCGAGCTGGGCAGCACACAGGAACAACTCGAGCTGGGCAGCACACAGGAACAACTCGAGCTGGGCAGCACACAGGAACAACTCGAGCTGGGCAGCACACAGGAACAACTCGAGCTGGGCAGCACACAGGAACAACTCGAGCTGGGCAGCACACAGGAACAACTCGAGCTGGGCAGCACACAGGAACAACTCGAGCTGGGCAGCACACAGGAACAACTCGAGCTGGGCAGCACACAGGAACAACTCGAGCTGGGCAGCACACAGGAACAACTCGAGCTGGGCAGCACACAGGAACAAATCGAGCTGGGCAGCACACAGGAACAAATCGAGCTGGGCAGCACACAGGAACAAATCGAGCTGGGCAGCACACAGGAACAAATCGAGCTGGGCAGCACACAGGAACAAACCGAGCTGGGCAGCACACAGGAACAAACCGAGCTGGGCAGCAGGCAGGCTCAACATCACGACATTAGGCTGGAAGACAGGTACCAGGATATCAGGCTGGAGGATGGTCACATCAAACCGGAAAGCAGGCTCATCAGGGTGAACAGTGGGCACATCAGGCAGAACAGCAGGTACTGGCACAACAGGCTGAACAGGTACATCGGACTGGTCAGTAATCGCTGAAGCGTCAGACTGGAACATGGACACTGGAATTTCGGGCTGAGCAGCAGGCACTGGGACCTCAAACTGGGCAGCGGACACAGGCATTGGCACAACTGGCTGAGTAGTAGACACTGGCACATCAGGCTGGAAAGCCGGCACCGAGACATCAGACCAGGCAGCGGGTGCTGGAACTTTAGACTGGGCAGCAGACACAGGCGCTGGCACATCGGGCAGAACAGCAGGTACATCGGACTGGTCAGTAGTCGCTGAAGCGTCAGACTGGAACATGGACACTGGAATTTCGGGCTGAGCAGCAGGCACTGGGACCTCAAACTGGGCAGCGGACACAGGCATTGGCACAACTGGCTGAGTAGTAGACACTGGCACATCAGGCTGGAAAGCGGACTGGAAAGCTGGCACCGAGACATCAGACCAGGCAGCGGGTGCTGGAACTTTAGACTGGGCAGCAGACACAGGCGCTGGCACATCGGGCAGAACAGCAGGTACATCGGACTGGTCAATAGTCGCTGGGGCGTCAGACTGGAACATGGACACTGGGATTTCGGGCTGGAAGGCAAGCTTCAAGACATCCGGCTGAAAGGCAGGCATATCAGACTGGATAGCAGGTGCATTAGACTGGAGAGCGGGCGCATCAGACTGGAAGGTGGGCACACCAGACTGGAAGGTGGGCACACCAGACTGGAAGGTGGGCACACCAGACTGGAAGGCAGGGACATCAAGTTGGAAGGCAGGGACATCAAGTTGGAAGGCAGGGACATCAAGTTGGAAGGCAGGGACATCAAGCTGGAAGGCAGAAACCAAGACATCAGGCTGAAAAGCAAGCTTCGGGACATCAGGCTGGGAGGCAGGCATGAAGACATCAGACTGGGGAGCGGGCACAGACTGAAAAGCGGGCACCGGGACGTCAGGCTGGAAGGCAAGCTTCAAGACATCTGGCTGGAAGGCAGGCATATCGGACTGGATTGCAGGTGCATTAGACTGGAGAGTGGGCACACCAGACTGGAAGGCAGGGACATCAAACTGGACAGTGGGCACAGGCATTGGCACAACAGGTTGCGTAGAGGACACTGGCGCATCAGGCTCGGTAGCAGGCACTGGTTTGACAGAATCAGGTGGGTTAGTTGGTGTGGAAGCAAGTTGGGTTACTGGCAGGATCGTGTGGGTAGGAAAGAATTTTTGTTTCTTTTTTGGTTTAGCCCGTGCAGTCTTGTATGTAGGTGCAGGGCTGAAAGAAAAGAAAGTAGCTGGATCGAAGGAAGACCAAGGAACTGTAGCTAGAGAGGGGTTTTGTGGGACTGTTACAGGTGGAGGAGAAGAGACAGGTGGATTGGAGGCGGGATAGGTGCTACACTTGGAGACTGGGTAGTAGTATTTGGTAGGGGGTTTGATAAACTGGGCTGTAGCTGAGGTTGCCATAGGCGACGGGGAGATACATTTTTGGGGAGACCGAGGATTAATGGCAGGGCTGGAGTATTGTGGCTTAGCAAAAGACAGGAGATCTGACCATACCTGCAGCACAGGTTGAACAAACGCTGATTCACACACAGCCTGACTAATCAAGGATTGCACCGACTGGATGCAATTAGACAACACTTGCTGTGAACAGGAGGAATAATGTTCCATAAAATAGGCTGGATCATCCTCTAACAACCAAACCAGGGATTCAACTTGGCCATAATTGAAGGGGGGCGAAAAATCATCACTTCCCTCGGGAATGCATGACAGGGCTGGTTTTGCACATAACTGGATCAGAGGCTGAACATCTTCAAAAGACATATACCCCTGATCCACTAGGGAATGAGCTGATCGGATAGTTTCCATCAGCCTGTCACTAGTCCACCCTTTTAAAATCTGGCGACAATATTCACCATCCTCTTCTGCTAGCAGAGAATAATAAAGAATTTCATCGAAATCCATATTAGCAGACCCGATAAACCAGGATGGTTTCCTCAATGCAGCCACGTCTGGTCAGGGATGGCCTTGGTATACTGTCAGAGAATCTAATTGACCAGACTGTGTGGACTGCACAGAGGAAACCCAAAACACATATAAGTGAAATAATGGTGTTTAATAAATAAGTGACAAGTAAAAGAAATATAAACAGTGCAAAACCAACACAACAAATCCACTACAAACAACAATATATACAAGGAAATGGAGATACCGTAATCGTAAACAAAGCCAGGCCAAGGTCATACACAGGGAGATCAAACCAGCAGGACAGGAAGAGGGTGGATGGATGGGATACAGGGCAGGGATCCAAGGTAACCAGGAACAGAGGGAATAGGCTCAGGACAGGGATGGGATCAGATCAGGTCAGGTCAGGTCAGGTCAGGACAAGGCAGATGCAGGCTCAAGGTCAAAGTAACGGGCAGCAAGGTTAGAGTGCAGGGAGAGAGATACCAAGGCAAGCCTATGAGGGCTTGCCGGGTATTTATAAGGCTGGTAATTGACCTCATGTCACAGCTGAGCGCAGTGTGTGTTGTCTGCTCCATACTGCCGGGATCCATCCGCTGGTGGACATCAGTACTGCGGCCAAAAGATGACATGACACCAGCAGGGAAATATTCTCCTGACAGTTCAACACTGCCAGGAGACACCTGCTGGTGGACCCCAGTACTGCATGCCAAATGATATATCTTACCAGCGGATGGACCCTTTCCTGACAGTTGGTTTGTTTTAAAAACCTTTTCTAAATGCACATGTGATTGTGCTGGTATTAGAAAGATTGTTAATCAAGAATGTGTGGATTATTGTTTCAACGCTCCAACACTTTTGTTGTGCTCTAATTGGTGTTTTCAGTGACAATTTCCTAAGGGCAAATCCACTTTGCACTACAAGTGCAGTTTCAACTGCACTTGTAGTGCAAAGTGTCTTTGCCTTTAGTAAATAACACCCAACAATGCTTTGTAATGTTACACAATCATGCCATTTTCAGGACTCACCACATTTCTGTCAGGGTCAGCTAAAACAAACACAAGCAGTAAATGTCACCAAAGATTTAGTAGGTCATTTTTTATTTGAAAAAGGTTTCAGACATTGTCTGGCATATTGATAGCCCCCCTACCCGCAAAGTATTCAAGGTATCTTAGACGGACATCACGGGTACTCAGGGGGGGCAAGCCAGGACGGCCACTTTCAAGCGCCGTCAGGGTTGGTTCATTTTGAATTCCAGCCTCAGGCCCAACTGAGCCAGCATAGTTGGCAGAATGTTGGCGTAAAAAGTTATGTAGAACACAGCACGCCAGGATGATATGATTCAGTTTGTACTCCACCATGTGTATGGGTGTAAGAAATAGGCGGAACCGGCTGGCCATGATTCCAAACGTGTTCTCCACCACTCTTCTGGCTCCGGTAATTAAAAACCCTTTCATCCGGGGTGAGGGTCCTCATCGGGAATGGCCGCAAAGGATGGTCCCCCAGCGTAAACGCTTCATCTGCAAACAAGACGAATGGGAGTCCTTCCACATTGTCTTCTGGAGGTGGCAAGTCCAAGCTGCCATTCTGGAGACGCTTGTAGAACTCCGTCTGGGTGATGACTCCACCATCGGACATCCGGCCATTCTTCCCCACATCCACTAAAGGAACTCGTAAGTAGCCGACACCACCGCCTACATTACAATACTATTGAACCCCTTATAGTTGAAATAGTATGACCCCGAGTTGGGTGGTGGGACGATGTGGACGTGTTTCCCATCAATTGCCCCTCCGCAGTTAGGAAAGTCCCACCACTGGGCAAAGTGGGAGGCCACAGTCTGCCATTCCTGTGTCGTGGAAGGAAACTGTGGAGTCAAACAAGAACAAAAAATTAGTCATTTTTCACATAAACAGGGAAAGCAGATTAGACACAAACAATCTTGGCCAACATCAAGATGACATTTATTTGAGGGTGTTTTTAAAGACCAAAGTATAAGGTACACCTATCAGATTCCCGCTCCCCCACCCCCTCTCATGGGCCATTTCTAACATTATAGGGGGGGGGGGGGAACTCTTGGACAGGTAACCCTCTCCACTCCATTGAGAGATGAATGCCTAAATAATGGGTATTACTTTGGCCAGACCCTCCTTAGTTACACTATTGGCAGCCCACTGGACAGGTAAGAAGTGTCATAATACAAAGATATAATACACATTGTACACATTTGAGGACATTTGGACATTCTGCTATTACCTATCAAGATAATAATAGGATACAAAAACTTTTAACAGTACCATTTGAAAGTATACAGGCAGGCCCTTGCACTTCATGCTTTGGGGAATTCATCCATAAATCTGAGCACTAAAGAGATGGGTATAGTGTGTATGGGTTTGGCAAAGTCAGCAGATAGATGATTGAGGATAGATAGAGAATTGGTATCAGCTGACTTAGCAGTTGGGTGGAGCGAGGGTTCCAAATGATTTGGGGACCCCCCAAAAAAAGCCTCTGGCACTCTGCCTGAATTTAAAGCACAAATCACATTTAAAAACATTTTAGGGGGTGTTTGGGGTAAAGCACTACTATGGAGCTGATAAAATACATTGTTAAGTGAATACATGAGGTGAATATAGGGGCAGGAGAGAACATGCTGGGGAGGTTAGTGAAGGACAATCTGTATGAAGGACAACAAAAATAATTACATAAAAATCCAGCATGCATGAGAACAAAGGGGACATTCACAGCATATTACAATCATGGTAATTAGGGAATGAGGAAAGAAATACAATACATTAGCAAACATTAAATACAATAAAATGATATTAAAGGATAAAAATCTTACTTTAATATACTCCTTCTGCAGGACCTGGATGATGGCAGAACAGGTCTCTGGGATAATGATCCCCAGAGCCTGGGGGGAGATGCCTGTCGAGAACTTGAGGTCCTGCAGGCTTCTCCCCGTCGCCAAGTACCACAGGGTGGCGACTAGCCTCTGCTCTGGAGTGATGGTTTGCCTCATGCAGGTATCCTGCCTGCTGATATAAGGGGTCAGCAAAGCCAACAAACTGTGAAATACGGGGTCCGTCATCCGGAGAAAGTTCCTGAAATTATCAGGATTATTCTCACGGATCTCACGGAGCAAAGGCATATGACAGAACTGGTCACGCTGAAGCAATCAATTCTTGGTCCATGAACTCCTCCCCACCCTGTTCATGGACTGGACTTGTGTCAAGGTAAGGACCCCAACACCAAGCCCCCGCACAGCACGAACTCTACGAGGATTACGTATACGCAACATGGCTAGAAAACGGTCGGCTGCTCAGAACAGTGTAACAGAACGCACTGAAGAACAGCAAGGCCTGTGAAGAGCGAACTGAAAAACAGTAACGAACGAACACGAACACAATGACAAGTCAATTGTACTCGCTACACGCACTGAAGAGCAGATATAAACCCACAAGCACAAACTGAACAGCAGAAAACGATCTGAAAACCATGAGTCTGAAAAAGCGTGAATCGTCTCTCACCAAACTTTTACTAACACGAGATTAGCAAAAGGAGCCCAAAGGGTGCCGTGCTTGGTTCTGAACTGGTCTTTTCTAGTCTCGTTGTACATGGTGTACGTCAAGTTTGAGCCAACATCCGTCGGAAAAAATCCATGGATTTTGTTGTCAGAATGTCCGATCAATGTCCAATCATGTGTACAGGGCATTAGTGTTATCATCGAGAGCAGACCTAACGACTAGATGCAGGATGTGTGCACAGCAGCGCAAACCAACATATCTTCCATCACGGATAGCCTTTGTCATTTTAGCTCCACCATCACTGACAACAAATCCTATTTTGACACTCGGGCCTGCCTGTTCCACTAGCCACTTCCCTATCATTTTCTGAAGTGCGTTTCGAATATTCTGTGATATGTGCTGCTGATCCATCACCTCAGCATGGAGGAGGAAGGAGTGTAATCCTGTCTTGTGCACTGAGGCAGCGGCCACAGCACAAGGTTTTTCTTGACCTTGCAGTTGTTTGTGGTGGGGGTTGTATATCTTGCAACACATTGGGCTGCCAGCAATGGGCAGTCAAGGACAGGAAGGCATGCTGGCCACTTGGAGCACACCATAAATCAGTTGTAAAGTGAACTGATTGGCCAGCAGTCTTCCCCAGCAAATCCTTCAAAACCCCAACACATGACAGCGAGGTACAGCGAGGGCACTACAGTTCTAATGAATATGGTGCATGAAGGGACCTGGTATTGTGGTGCCACAGCCTGCATCAGCTGCTTGAAGGGCTCCCCTTCCACAAAACTGAAAGAAGCCCCCCCAACAGCTATAAGTTGTCCAATGAGGTGCGTAAGTTTACGGGACTGCTGTTTTGACATACCCCGGTAATGTAGCCCACCAAGATGTTCAATAGTGAGCTGTATGGATTTCTTTAGCATTTTAGTATGACCTGCAGTTCCAGAAGTGGCTGTGACTTTGACACTGCTGCTGGTAATGGTGGTGGTAGATGGGGGAGCCACACCCATTTATTCCCTTAGCACCACTGGCCTATGGAGGCTAAGCATGTGTTGCTTCATCCCAGCGTTTGTGAGATGACCCAACTGTCTCCCATGGCTGACTTCTCTGCTGCACAGTTTACATGCAGCTGTGTGGCCATCACCAACTGTCATAAAATTCTGCCAAATTTTAGAACAACGGGTGCTGCCACTGTGTGGTGAAGAATTTTTAGAGAGTTTCCTCTTCAGCCGCAGTTGCTAGAGCAAGTTGCTTAATTTTGGTTGTAGCCTGGCCTGTGCACTCTGCTATGCTTCTGTGTTTTTAAGAAGGAAGTAGTGGTTGGAATGTCTTTAGTAGATAAGGCACCTCATCCCGGTAATAGATACAACAGAGAACAGGGAGAGGGGATTATTATGGTGCTAAAAATACAAGTGTAGATGATCATCTACAAGGCTGTACATTATACTGTTTTATGCTCCCTCGATTTGTGTGTTGTCCATGAATTGCTGTTTTTTAATTAATTATAATAAACTTAATTCTTTTTTTATATACTATTTTGCATTGATGTATTTTTAGCACCATAATAATCCCCTCTCCCTGTTCTCTTTTGCTGCTGTGTTTTTGTGATAAAACGGGAGGTGGCCACATGTCAGGGATAGTGAAGGAGGTTACTTGACTAACTAACGTCTATGGGAGACTCAACCAGAACAGGAGAGGCAGGTGCCACCGGTGCTGTTCTTTTAGGGGGAATACAACAGTGGGGAATCAAATTTAATATAGGAAGGAGAGAATATTCTATCTGATAAATATTTGGTTTCTGATTGAGATTAAAAGGTAGGGTATAATCTGAATCTTCCATGTTTACGAAGGAGGATTTATCACCATTAGGGATGAGCCGAACACCCCCCTGTTCAGTTCGCACCAGAACAGGAAAAAAATTTGTTCGAACACGCAAACACCGTTAAAGTCTATGGGACTCGAACATGAATAGTCAAAAGTGCTAATTTTAAAGGCTTATATGCAAGTTATTGTCATAAAAAGTTTTGGGGGACCTGGGTCCTGCCCCAGGGGATCAATGCAAAAAAAAAGTTTTAAAAACGTCAGTTTTTTCGGGAGCAGTGATTTTAATAATGCTTAAAGTGAAACAATGGGGGGGTGTTTATAGTATGCCTGTAAAGGGGCGCATGTTTCCCGTGTTTAGAACAGTCTGACAGCAAAATTACATTTCAAAGGAAAAAAAGTAATTTAAAACTACTCAAGGTTATTAATGAATTGCCGGTCCGACAATACACATAAAAATTCATTGATAAAAATGGCATGGGAATTCCCCACAGGAGAACCCCGAACCAAAATTTAAAAAAAAAATGACGTGGGGGGTCCCCCTAAATTCCATACCAGGCCCTTCAGGTCTGGTATGGATATTAAGGGGAACCCCACGCCAAAATAAAAAAAAATGGTGTGGGGTCCCCCCAAAAATCCATACTAGACCCTTATCCTAGCACGCAACCTGGCAGGCCGCAGGAAAAGAGGGGGGGATGAGAGAGCGCCCCCTCCTGATTAATACCAGGCCACATGCCCTCAACATTGGGAGGGTGCTTTGGGGTAGCCCCCCAAAGCACCTTGTCCCCATGTTGATGGGGACAAGGGCCTTATCCCCACAACCCTTGCCCGGTGGTTGTGGGGGTCTGTGGGCGGGGGGCTTATCGGAATCTGGAAACCCTCTTTAACAAGGGGACCCCCAGATCCTGCCCCCGTGTGAAATGGTAAGGGTACCCCTACCATTTCACAAAAAAACTGTCAAAAATGTTAAAAGTCACAAGAGACAGTTTTTGACAATTCCTTTATTTAAAGTCTTCTTTTTTCCATCTTCTTACTTCTATCTTCTTTCTTCTATCTTCCTTCGGTTTCTTCCTCCATCTTCTTCTTCTTCTTCTGGTTCTTCTGGTTCTTCCTCCGGTGTTCTCGTCTGGCATCTTCCTCCACGGCGTCTTCCTCCCTTCTTCTTGGGCCGCTCTGCATCCATGATGGGAGGCTCCCAGCACCCTCCCAATGTTGAAGGCATGTGGCCTGGTACGGTTCAGGAGGGGGGCAGTCTGTATGTCATGGGGGGGCCAGTCTGCATATCACAGGGGGCCAGTCTGCATGTCACAGGGGGGCACCAGATGTAAGTAGGACTGATGGGGACCCCAGATGTAAGGAGGACTGATGGGGACAACAGATGTAAGGAGGACTGATGGGGACACCATGACATGTAAGGAGTACTGATGGGGACACAGATGTAAGGAGGGCTCCACTGATGGGGATACAGATATAAGGAGGGCTCCGCTGATGGAGACACAGATGTAAGGAGGACTCCGCTGATGGGGACACCAGATGTAAGGAGGGCTCCGCTGATGGAGACACAGATGTAAGGAGGACTCTGCTGATGGGGACACAGATGTAAGGAGGGCTCCACTGATGGGGACACAGATGTAAGAAGGTTTGATGGGGACACCAGATGTAAGGAGTGGCTCTGCTGATGGGACACAGATGTAAGGAGGGGCTCCGCTGATGGGGACACCAGATGTAAGGAGGACTGATGGCGACACCAGATGTAAGGAGGACTGATGGGGACACAGATTTAAGGAGGGCTCCGCTGATGGAGACACAGATGTAAGGAAGGCTCCACTGATGGGGACACCAGATGTAAGTAGGGCTCCGCTGATGGAGACACAGATGTAAGGTGGACTCCGCTGATGGGGACACAGATGTAAGGAGGGCCCCACTGATGGGGACACAGATGTAAGGAGAGCTCCGCTGATGGAGACACCAGATGTAAGGAGGGTTCCGCTGATGGGGACACAGATATAAGGGGGGCTCCGCTGATGGAGACACAGATGTAAGGAGGGCTCCGCTGATGGGGACACCAGATGTAAGGAGGGCTCTGCCGAAGGGGACACCAGATGTAAGGAGGGCTCCGTCGATGGGGACACCAGATGTAAGGAGGGCTCTGCCGATGGGGACACCAGATGTAAGGAGGGCTTTGCTGATATGGACACCAGATGTAAGGAGGGCTCCGCTGATGGGGACACCAGATGTAAGGAGGGCTCCACTGATGGGGACACCAGATGTAAGGAGGGCTCTGCTGATGGGGACACAGATGTAAGGAGGACTCCGCTGATGGGGACATCAGATGTAAGGAGGGCTCCACTGATGGGGACACCAGATGTAAGGAGGGCTCTGCTGATGGGGACACCAGATGTATGGAGGGCTCTGCTGATGGAGACACAGATGTAAGGAGGACTTCGCTGATGGGGACAACAGATGTAAGGGGGCTCCGCTGATGGGGACACCAGATGTAACGAGGGCTCTGCTGATGGGGACACAGATGTAAGGAGGGCTCTGCTGATGGGGTCACAGATGTAAGGAGGGCTCCGCTGATGGGGACACAGATGTAAGGAGGACTGATGGGGACACCAGATGTAAGGAGTGGCTCTGCTGATGGGACACAGATGTAAGGAGGGGCTCCGCTGATGGGGACACCAGATGTAAGGAGGACTGATGGGGACACAGATGTAAGGAGGGCCCCACTGATGGGGACACAGATGTAAGGAGGGCTCCGCTGATGGGGACACCAGATGTAAGGAGGGTTCACTGATGGGGACACAGATATAAGGGGGCTCCGCTGATGGAGACACAGATGTAAGGAGGGCTCCGCTGATGGGGACACCAGATGTAAGGAGGGCTCTGCTGAAGGGGACACCAGATGTAAGGAGGGCTCTGCCGATGGGGACACCAGATATAAGGAGGGCTCTGTCAATGGGGACACCAGATGTAAGGAGAGCTCCGCTGATGTGGACACCAGATGTAAGGAGGGCTCCGCTGATGGGGACACCAGATGTAAGGAGGGCTCCACTGATGGGGACACCAGATGTGGAGGGCTCTGCTGATGGGGACACAGATGTAAGGAGGACTACGCTGATGGGGACATCAGATGTAAGGAGGGCTCCGCTGATGGGGACACCAGATGTAAGGAGGGCTCTGCTGATGGGGACACCAGATGTAAGGAGGGCTCTGCTGATGGAGACACAGATGTAAGGAGGACTCCGCTGATGGGGACAACAGATGTAAAGAGGGCTCCGCTGATGGGGACACCAGATGTAAGGAGGGCTCTGCTGATGGGGACACAGATGTAAGGAGAGCTCCGCTGATGGGGACACAGATGTAAAGGAGGGCCCCGCTGGTGGAGACACAGATGTAAGGAGGGCTCTGCTGATGGGGACACCAGATATAAGGAGGGCTCCGCTGATGAGGACACAGATGTAAGGAGGGCTCGGCTGATGGAGACACAGATGTAAGGAGGGCTCCGCTGATGGGGACACCAGATGTAAGGAGGGCTTTGCTGATATGGACACCAGATGTAAGGAGGGCTCCGCTGATGGGGACACCAGATGTAAGGAGGGCTCCACTGATGGGGACACCAGATGTAAGGAGGGCTTTGCTGATATGGACACCAGATGTAAGGAGGGCTCCGCTGATGGGGACACCAGATGTAAGGAGGGCTCCACTGATGGGGACACCAGATGTAAGGAGGGCTCTGCTGATGGGGACACAGATGTAAGGAGGACTCCGCTGATGGGGACATCAGATGTAAGGAGGGCTCCACTGATGGGGACACCAGATGTAAGGAGGGCTCTGCTGATGGGGACACCAGATGTATGGAGGGCTCTGCTGATGGAGACACAGATGTAAGGAGGACTTCGCTGATGGGGACAACAGATGTAAGGGGGCTCCGCTGATGGGGACACCAGATGTAACGAGGGCTCTGCTGATGGGGACACAGATGTAAGGAGGGCTCTGCTGATGGGGTCACAGATGTAAGGAGGGCTCCGCTGATGGGGACACAGATGTAAGGAGGACTGATGGGGACACCAGATGTAAGGAGTGGCTCTGCTGTTGGGACACAGATGTAAGGAGGGGCTCCGCTGATGGGGACACCAGATGTAAGGAGGACTGATGGGGACACAGATGTAAGGAGGGCCCCACTGATGGGGACACAGATGTAAGGAGGGCTCCGCTGATGGGGACACCAGATGTAAGGAGGGCTCCGCTGATGGGGACACCAGATGTAAGGAGGGCTCTGCTGAAGGGGACACCAGATGTAAGGAGGGCTCTGCCGATGGGGACACCAGATATAAGGAGGGCTCTGTCAATGGGGACACCAGATGTAAGGAGAGCTCCGCTGATGTGGACACCAGATGTAAGGAGGGCTCCGCTGATGGGGACACCAGATGTAAGGAGGGCTCCACTGATGGGGACACCAGATGTGGAGGGCTCTGCTGATGGGGACACAGATGTAAGGAGGACTACGCTGATGGGGACATCAGATGTAAGGAGGGCTCCGCTGATGGGGACACCAGATGTAAGGAGGGCTCTGCTGATGGGGACACCAGATGTAAGGAGGGCTCTGCTGATGGAGACACAGATGTAAGGAGGACTCCGCTGATGGGGACAACAGATGTAAGGAGGGCTCCGCTGATGGGGACACCAGATGTAAGGAGGGCTTTGCTGATATGGACACCAGATGTAAGGAGGGCTCCGCTGATGGGGACACCAGATGTAAGGAGGGCTCCACTGATGGGGACACCAGATGTAAGGAGGGCTTTGCTGATATGGACACCAGATGTAAGGAGGGCTCCGCTGATGGGGACACCAGATGTAAGGAGGGCTCCACTGATGGGGACACCAGATGTAAGGAGGGCTCTGCTGATGGGGACACAGATGTAAGGAGGACTCCGCTGATGGGGACATCAGATGTAAGGAGGGCTCCACTGATGGGGACACCAGATGTAAGGAGGGCTCTGCTGATGGGGACACCAGATGTATGGAGGGCTCTGCTGATGGAGACACAGATGTAAGGAGGAGTTCGCTGATGGGGACAACAGATGTAAGGGGGCTCCGCTGATGGGGACACCAGATGTAACGAGGGCTCTGCTGATGGGGACACAGATGTAAGGAGGGCTCTGCTGATGGGGTCACAGATGTAAGGAGGGCTCCGCTGATGGGGACACAGATGTAAGGAGGACTGATGGGGACACCAGATGTAAGGAGTGGCTCTGCTGATGGGACACAGATGTAAGGAGGGGCTCCGCTGATGGGGACACCAGATGTAAGGAGGACTGATGGGGACACAGATGTAAGGAGGGCCCCACTGATGGGGACACAGATGTAAGGAGGGCTCCGCTGATGGGGACACCAGATGTAAGGAGGGCTCCGCTGATGGGGACACCAGATGTAAGGAGGGCTCTGCTGAAGGGGACACCAGATGTAAGGAGGGCTCTGCCGATGGGGACACCAGATATAAGGAGGGCTCTGTCAATGGGGACACCAGATGTAAGGAGAGCTCCGCTGATGTGGACACCAGATGTAAGGAGGGCTCCGCTGATGGGGACACCAGATGTAAGGAGGGCTCCACTGATGGGGACACCAGATGTGGAGGGCTCTGCTGATGGGGACACAGATGTAAGGAGGACTACGCTGATGGGGACATCAGATGTAAGGAGGGCTCCGCTGATGGGGACACCAGATGTAAGGAGGGCTCTGCTGATGGGGACACCAGATGTAAGGAGGGCTCTGCTGATGGAGACACAGATGTAAGGAGGACTCCGCTGATGGGGACAACAGATGTAAGGAGGGCTCCGCTGATGGGGACACCAGATGTAAGGAGGGCTCTGCTGATGGGGACACAGATGTAAGGAGAGCTCCGCTGATGGGGACACAGATGTAAAGGAGGGCCCCGCTGGTGGAGATACAGATGTAAGGAGGGCTCTGCTGATGGGGACACCAGATATAAGGAGGGCTCCGCTGATGAGGACACAGATGTAAGGAGGGCTCCGCTGATGGAGACACAGATGTAAGGAGGGCTCCGCTGATGGGGACACCAGATGTAAGAAGGGCTCTGCTGATGGAGACACAGATGTAAGAAGGACTCCGCTGATGGGGACACAGATGTAAGGAGTGCCCAGCTGATGGGGACACATATGTAAGGAGGGCTCCTCTGATGGGGACACCAGATGTAAGGAGGGCTCCGCTGATGGGGTTACCAGATGTAAGGAGGGGCTCCGCTGATGGAGACACAGATGAAAGGAGGACTCTGCTGATGGGGACACAGGTGTAAGGAGGGATGCGCTTCAATCATCCTGACGCTATAACAATCATGGCGCCGGGATGATTGAAGCGCTAACACCAGTAATTGGAATATCTTTATCTGCTGATTGTTAAACTCTGAAAAACACATATTGTGGTGTAGGATCTGGGGCTGCTGTCCCTCCATCCCTCTCCCCCCTTTCCCTCTACATCCCTCATTTATCTCAGACTCTAACCACACCCCTTTGAGCCATGCCAATTTAAGCCACGCCCACTATTTTGACATAAACCACGCCCATATTTCGGTTCCACATTTTTATTTTGACTATGCCACGCCTACAAATGCCTGTCCCGCACCCTTATTATAATGTGACCCCGCCTACAGCCCAAAAAGTGTCCCTAAGTTTTTTTTCTACGTTGGCAACTATGCTCTATCATGGCTCAGTGGGCCATAATTTTGTATGGTTATGCTATGGTTCCCATGTACACAGATCTGCTTACTTAGGAGTTTAGATACGGTTGCCATGAAGTGGCCAGTCCCTTGGTGAGGCATAAACAAACATCCTTAACCACTGCCGCACATCAATATATGTCCTAACTTTGACGGGGGATATCGTTGTTATGGCAGAAGCTAGCTGCCATAACCCCAGTAGCCTCATGTTCGGCCGGCGGTACGGTTTCTGATAAGAGTGGTCTTTGCGGCAGATTCGCCGAAAGATCACTTGTATCGGCGGCAGGAGAGGGCCACCCCCTCCCGCCACGCTACGGTGCCCTCCGTCGCTTACCGGATCTGTCGGCAGCGGCAGAGGCAATCGGATCTTCACCCTTCACCCTGGCTTGGCATGGAGACGAGTGAGGGGAAGATGGCCCCCACCCGTCTCCATAACGATGCAGGGCGGAAGCAACGTCAAAACGTCGCTTCCGTCCACAGCTCTTAAAGGGCAATTTTTTTTTAATTATTTTTTTTTAAATGACAATTTTTTTTTCTCTATTGCATTTAAGTGTAAATATGAGATGTGAGGTCTTTCTGACCCCCCAGATCTCATATTTAAGAGGGCCTGTCATGCTTTTTTTCTATTTCAAGGTATGTTTAATAGGAATAAATGTGACACTTTTTTTGTTTTAAACAGTGTAAAAATAAAAAAAGGTAAAATAAATAATAAAAAAAAAATGTTAAGCGCGCCCCATCCTGCCGAGCTCGCGTGCAGAAGCGAACGCATAAGTGAGCAGCGCCCGCATATGAAAATGGTGTTCAAACCACACATGTGAGGTATCGCCACGATTGGTAGAGCGAGAGCAATAATTCTAGCCCTAGACCTCCTCTGTAACTTAAAACATGCAATCTGTAGAATTTTTTAAACGTCACCTATGGAGATTTGTAAGGGTAAAATTTTGTCACCATTCCACGAGCGGGCGCAATTTTGAAGCATGACATGTTGGGTATCAACTTACTTGGTGTAACATTATCTTTCACAATATATTTTTCCAAAAAAAGTGTGCTTGTAATGCCCACACAATGCGTACACACAATCGGAAATTCGGCCAGCAAAAGACCGATGAGAGCTTTTGGTCGGAAAATGCGACTATGTGTATGCTCCATCAAACTTTTGCTGGCCGAATTCCAGCCAGCAAAAGATTGTGTGCATGTTCTTAATTTTTCGGTCAGAAAAAGTTCCTATCCGAAAATGCAATTGTCTGTAGCAATTCCGACGCGCAAAATTCCTACTCATGCTCGGAAACAATTCGACGCGTGCTCGGAAGCATTGAACTTCATTTTCTCGGCTCGTCGTAGTGTTGTACGTCATCGCGTTCTTGACGGTCGAAAGTTCAGTGAACTTTTGTGTGACCGTGTGTATGCAAGGCAAGCTTGAGCGGAATCCTGTTGGAAAAGCCATCATATCTCTTTCCGACCAAAATTCTGATCGTGTGTATGCGGCATAAGACCGCTGCGCAAATACGGTGTGACAGAAAGTATTGCAACGACTGCCATTTTATTTACATGGTGTTAGAAAAAAATGTATAATGTTTGGGGGTTCTAAGTATATTTCTAGCAAAAAAAATGTTTTTAACTTGTAAACACATCTCAAAAAGAGGCTCGGTCCTTAAGTGGGTAAAAGAGCAAACAGATCTGCCATGTCCACGGGAAGGTTTCCGCAGCCAATGGTCTTCCACTTACGTCTGTATGTATGTAACGCAGGGGTTGTGACCAGTTATCGTGCTGAGTAATGTGATATTCCTTAAGTAAGGGAATGGCTCCCTTTAGTGGCTGCTACAACTTTGGCATGAACTTCTCTCTAGCAACAAACAACTATGCATTATGGATTGTGTAGTTTAATGAGGAAGTGACTCATATGTTAACTGAAGCTGGGAACTACTTGCCCACAATGCCCTGTTCACCGACCCATAATGCCAAGCCACAGAACAGCCTGCTGGGTAGGCAAATAAAAGGGACAGGGGTGGCATGCTTTCTCTATCTCCGGACGCCATTCAACACACAGCAGGAGGCCTGTGTGTGTGTGCCCAGTGCTGGGAAAACCTGCGGCCTACAGCGGAGAGCAGGGTCGCCTGCCCTAGAGGGATCCTTGTGAACTGCCCTGCTGATCGAGCAGGAGGATTAGTCTGCATTACAGAACATTTAAGGTTGCCTGCATTCCAGCCACCAGCCACAAGAAAGGAGCGGTGTGGTGTGACGGTGCCAGCTTGGATTGGACTGGGATTCCAAGAGAGGAGCCTAACAAGCATCTGGGCCTGATGTGGTGAGCGGGCACTTGCCCAGATCAATATAGTGCACTGTCGCTGTTTAAACTAGTTCCAGACTGTTGTTGGGATCTGTAGTCCCACAGAAGTGATTTCTCTACTGTGTACAGTGGAACTTCAGGGTTTGTTCTCCCTGCACCGCAAAGTGGTATATATACTTCTTAGGTGACCATTGAGTTTTGGTTTCACATACACAGTGATTGTTATTTACTCTGATTCTTTATATTGGAATTACCACTGTGTCTAATGTGTTAAACAAGTTTCTTTCCGTAAACTGTTCATCTGGTTAATTTACAATTTGTGTGAGACTCTATCTATTACTATAGCTGGTGAAGTGACGAGTACCAAGCTGATGGTAAATACACAGTGTAGTGTGTTATTACTGTGCTTCTCTACTATTGGGTCTTACACTAACATTACCATACAGTTGTGCCAAGGGGGGGGTCGAGTCCATTTCTGGGGTTGAGAGGCAGAGTGCAGACCCAAAACAATTATCAGCAGCTCCTTAGGGGGTGAGTGCTACATGTGTGAATACCCTCGCATGAGCGTATTTCAGCAAAACTGACGCTGGGGGGCATGTGACAACATACATTAATTAAAATTTCCACAACAGCTCCTCCTCTTGTCTAATTCTCTAATTGTCCCTGGGCCTCGATAAATCTTGATCCTCTTCTTACACCTGGAAATGAATCAGTCCTTACACTCCATACAAGTTCATAACACAGCTTGACTTGTAGACTCTGTTCTTCAGGAGGGATGACTTATAGGGAGGACACAACATGGTGAGCTGTGTCTTGTACGTGGGCTGGGCTTGGGGGCATCTCATCTCGGTGAGGAAGATGTGGTCATCTGCTCAGGCTCTGTTCACTCATCCAATCAGGCAACAGTAGCACCTCATCACGACATATAGAGAGAATAGTAATAAAAACAACATGAGTATACAGTATAGCAGTCTTGTGACTTCTATCAGTGCCTGGTTAAAGCTTGTAGGAGGAGTTTTCATACTGCACTGGCTGTCCTATAAGGATGCAGACCCCCTGTCTGATTGGCCCTGTGCTGATCACATGCACTATCCCCAAAAAATAAAAAGCTCTCTAGCAATACACACCAAACTGAGCATGTGCAGCCTGACTCCACTAACTCTATCTTATCCGGACATGTTTTGGAGTAATTGGATGAAGAGGAGGATCTATGCATACAGGATCAAACAGACTTTTTACACAATGCGGAGGATTAACCCCTTAGGTTCCACAGTGAATATAACAAGCATGCTTTATTGCAAATATACACTGATTTTACTGTTGTGGATTTATTAACACTTTAAGGTTTTATGGCTGTCGCTTGACAACTCAAAGTTTCAGCTCCCTCCATACATTTTCTATAGGATTAGGGTTTGGAGACTGGCTAAGCCACTTCATGGCCTTAATGTGCTTCTTCTTGAGCCCATCCTTTGTTGCCTTGGCGCTATGTTTTGGGTCATTGTCATGCTAGAAGACCCATCTACGACCCATCTTCAGTGTTCTGAGGGACGAAGGTTCTCTTCCAAGATTTTACAATACATGGCCCTGTCTATTGGCCCGTCAATGCGGCAAAGTGGGCCTGTACCTTTAGCAGATAAACAGCCCCAAAGCATCATGTTTCCAACTCCGTGCTTCAGTGTAGGGATGGTGTTCTTAGGGTCATAGTCAGCATTTTTCTTCCTCCAAACACAGCGAGTCAAGTTCATGATAATTTTGGTCTCATCTGACCACAGCACTTTCCCCCAATCCTTCTCTGAATCATTTAGATGTTCATTGGCAAACTTTAGACGTTCCTGTACATGTGTCTTCCTGAGGAGGGGGACCTTGCGGGTGCTGCAGGATTTCAGTCCATGGCGGTGTATTGTGTTACCAATGGTTTGTTTGGGGACTGTGGTCCCAACTGCCTTGAGGTCATTCACAAGCTCCTCCTCCCGTGTAGTTCTGGGCTGATCCATCACTTTTCTCATGATCATACTCACCACATGAGTAGAAATCTTGCATGGAGCTCCAGACTGAGGATAATTGATGGGTTTTTGTACTTCTTCCATTTGCCAATAATCACTCCAACAGTTGTCTTCTTCTCACCAAGCTTTTTGCTGATGGTCTTGTAGCCCATTCCAGCCTTGTGCAGGTCTACAATCTTGTCCCTGATGTCCTCTGACAGCTCTTTGGTCTTGAGGTTTGAATGGAAGAAAGAGATTCTGTGGACAGATGTCTTTTATATACATAACGAGTTGTTGTTAGGAGCACCTTCTTACATTGACAGGACTAATCTGTGTACCACATGAGCACCTACTGTTGCCAGTCTGTGGGGGGCAGAATTATTGTTGGTTGGTAGGGGATTAAATACTTATTTTACTCACTGAACTGCAACTCCATTTATAAGCTGTAAAACCAAGTTTCTGACATCCCACAAAGTCTAAATCCTCCTCAGCTATTGCTGGGCTTTGTAATGGTAATTTGTGGCAGTTAATGAGTCTGTTTGTTGATGGGCACTTTGTACAGACAGGTCCTTCTATGGGTAATAGTAATGGTGCCGCGACAGGTCATCTTATGGGGAATAGTAATGGCCCCATGACAGGTCCTCTTATGGCGAATAGTAATGGTGCCATGACAGGTCCTCTTATGAAGAATAGTAATGGTGTCATGACAGGTCATCTTATGGGGAATAGTAATGGCGTCATGACAGGTCCTCCTATGGGGAATAGTATCGGTGCCCCAACAGGTCCTCTTATGGGGAATAGTAATGGTGCCATGACAGGTCCTCTTATGGGGAATAGTAATGGCTCCATGACAGGTCCTCTTATGAGGAATAATATTGGCTCCATGACACGTCCTCTTATGGGGAATAGTAATGGCTCCATGACTGGTCCTCTTATGGGGAATAGTAATGGCGCCATGACAGGTCCTCTTATAGGGAATAGTAATGGCTCCATGACAGGTCCTCTTATGGGGAATAGTAATGGCGCCTTGATAGGTCCTCGTATAGGGAATAGTAATAGCGCCATGGCAGGTCATCTTATGGGGAATAGTAATGGCTGAAAGACAGGTCCTCTTATGTGGAATAGTATGGGCTGCATGACAGGTCCTCTTATGGGGAATAGTAATGGTGTCATGACAGGTCCTCTTATGGGGAACAGTAATGGGGAATAGTAATCGTGCCATGACAGGTCCTCTTATAGGGAATATTAATGGCTCCATGACATGTCCTCTTATGGGGAATAGTAACGGCTTCATGACAGGTCTTCTTATGGGGAATAGTAATGGCTCCATGACAGGTCCTCTTATGAGGAATAGTAATGGCTCCATGACAGGTCCTCTTATGGGGAATAGTATTGGCACCATGACAGGTCCTCTTATGGGGAATAGTATTGGTGCCATGACAGGTCCTCTTATGGGGAATGTTAATGGCGCCATGACAGATCCTCTAATGGGGAATAGTATTGGCTCCATGAAAGGTCCTCTTATCGGGAATAGTATTGGTGCCATGACAGGTCCTCTTATTGGGAATAGTAATGGTTCCATGACAGGTCCTCTTATGGAGAGTAGTATTGGCGCCATGACAGGTCCTCTTATGGGGAATAGTATTGGTGCCATGACAGGTCCTCTTATGGAGAGTAGTATTGGCACCATGACAGGTCCTCTTATGGGAAATAGTATCGGTGCCATGACAGGTCCTCTCATTGGAAATAGTAATGGCTCCATGACAGGTACTCTTATGGGGAATAGTAATGGCTCCATTTGAAGAGCTAAAGTAGGCAGTAAGTACTGCCAGGAGCTCCTTAGTAAACACCGTCAGTTTGTGTGGAGGCACACACATCTGCCAGGGTCCCTCCCCTCTACAGGCGGAATGGGACAGAGGTCACATCCATCGCTCCTTGGTGGTACACGGGTGGTAACATGGCAGGGGCTGCCTGTCACTTCCCGAGGAAAGGATATTGTGTAGCAGCCATTTTCTCATGACCAGTCCATCTCTTCTGGAGAACACAGCCGAGGTGGCAACTTCTCAGAAGTCAAGCACCAGGCCCTCTACGGTAAGACTGTGACAGGTTAGGGGGTCTGGTGAAGGACCCTATAGGTCCAGCCCTTTGAGGGTGCACACCTCTGCTTTTGAAACACATGCTGGACAGACATGTATGTATCCAGTAAGGAGGCCCAGGCATTGTGCATAATGAGAGGGATAACCATGTGGTCAGGCAAGGCTGCTGCGGGGTCTCAGGTGGATTGCATTGCTTTAGCCGATACTAGCCCTTCTGTCAGGGGCTACCACTTTTTTTCCATCTTGGAGCGCTACTCTATGCTGTTTTCTCCCGCTGGGTGGTTGAGAACACAGTCAGATCAATAAATTTAGGATTCTATGCCTAATAGGGAAGCAGCCAAGATTTGAAGCTTCTATGGTCAGCCCTAAGCCCCTTACAGGGAGACATCAGGCATGTTTATGGACAATGTCTCTGTTCCTCATAATTTGGAGTTGTTGGATCCTTGTAGACGTTGGCCTGATCTTTAATTTGGGTGAAGACCCGCTGAAAGTCCTCTAATTTTTCCTGAGTGCCATTGGCCATGATGGTGCTACTGTGATATATGTTCAGGGTGAGTACAGGAAAGATCAGCTAATTCAAAAAAAGGATTGGTTGATCGGTCTCAGGAAGAATTGGTCAGTCGACCGCAGAAAGGATCAAAATAAGGAAGACATGATCGCAGGAAGATTCCGTGAAATAATCGCAGGAAGGATCAATCAATCACAAGAAGGATCAGTTGGTTGATCTCAGGAAGGGTCGGTTGGTCGATCTCAGGAAGGATCAAAGTAAGGAAGAATTGATCACAGGAAGATTCAGTGAATTAATCGCAGAAAGGATTGGTCAGCGTCTGTCAGGCTGGGTTCACAAGTGTGCGGCTGCAGTTTGCAGTCCCGGGTCCAGTGCGTTCCTGTTTATTGGTTCAGGTGTGATTAAGGTGCAAAATTTTGCCTGTATTTGCACCTGAGCCAGACCCAAAAACACACAGGACTGTTTTTCAAACAGCACTGCAGCCGTCCCGGACCTGTGTGGACCGGCTTCATTAAGAGCCGGTCACATTTACATGTTATGGGAATTGGAGGAGGTTTAAAACGCATCCAATTCACATATATAAGTGAAGCCAGTCTAACTCTAAGCTGGAGACCTGTAAAGGCTTTTAAATCATCACTAATGGCGATTTTTAGGTACCGTAGTTTCCACAGGCGGACGCAATTTTAAAGCATGACATGTTAGGTATCTATCTACTCAGCATAACATCATCTTTTATATTTTACCAAAAATCGGGTTATACGGTATGTCGTGTTTGTGTGCAAAAAATTTGTGAAAGTGTATTCTGCGTTTAAAACACAGCTGAGCAAAACAAACCACATAACATAAAAACATAAAACACCATTTTATTCTGTAGGGCTTCCACAAAAAATAAAATGTATATATAATATTTGGGGGTTCTAAATCATTTTCTAGCAAAAAAATACAGATTGTTACATGTAGGAGGGAAACGTTAGAATTGGCCTGGATGGGAACTGGTTAACAAAGAAGGGCGGGGGGAGTAGTAGCCTCAAGGAAATGGCATTGCAGGAGGAGAGGAGAACAGCATGCAGGAGGAGAGGAGAGGAGAACAGCATACAGGAGTAGAGGAGAGGAGAACGGCACGCACATCTGGTCAGTTTACAGAGAGGAAGACGAGAACAGACAGGTATTATACAGCATAGACATGGCTAAATCTTGTGCCTTAAAGAGACAGGAGCATATTATTATTTTAGGGTTACAAACACTTTAAGTTATTGTATTTTTCGTGGCTTTCCTTGTTTTATTGCTTTTATCTTCCTCTGAGTAAACAATCTCCAGAACGTCAAACCCCCTGCTGTCTATGGATTGTGTAATGGGGTCTGTTTGGGGTATTTGCTTTCTTCTCTTCCATTTGTAAGTACAGAAATTTGCTTCAGAAATTATTTTCTATCCATTTCTATGTGTCTGTCGGTGTGTCAGCAGGATAGTCCTACCTTGTGTGGCTGTCATCTGTCAGCAGGATGGTCCTACCTTGTGTGGCTGTCATCTGTCAGCAGGATGGTCCTACCTTGTGTGGCTGTCATCTGTCAGCAGGATGGTCCTACCTTGTGTGGCTGTCATCTGTCAGCAGGATGGTCCTACCTTGTGTGGCTGTCATCTGTCAGCAGGATGGTCCCACCTTGTGTGGCTGTTTGCTGGAATCCTTCAGCCTTAGCTGCTCTCTTAAGATGGCTATTTGTCTGCTGGAGGGTCTGCTTATTTTTGCACTTTTTCTCTATATTCTCCTTTTTTTGTTGAATTATTTCTTCTTGTTCATCTCTGTCCTGTGTGTAGTCTCAGGTATCCTGCTGTGTCTTTATATTGTACTCATTAGAAGGTATAAAGTGATGAAGATCCAGGAGCTCCTCTCCGTGCTGGAAGTTCTCTTTCTTTCTCTCTCTCTCTTTTTTTCTCTCTCTCTCTCTCTCTCTCTCTCTCTCTCTCTCTCTCTCTCTCTCTCTCTCTCTCTCTCTCTCTCTCTCTCTCTCTCTCTCTCTCTCTCTCTCTCTCTCTCTCTCTCTCTCTCTCTCTCTCTCTTTCTTTCTTTCTCTCTCTTTCAAGCCCTCAGTTTTTCATGTCCCTCTCAGTTGGTGACACGCTGTCACATATTGGGCAGCAATTTCACCATTGGCTCCTCTTCTCCCAGTATAATTTGGAGTTTCCTCTTCTCTCCTAATTCGATTAAGTAATAAGTTTGACTCGAACATTGGGTGTTCGCCTGTTCGCCGAACAGCGAACAATTTGGGGTGTAAGTGGCAAATTCAAAAAGCTGCGGAACACCCTTTAAAAGTCTATGGGAGAAATCAAAATTGCTAATTTTAAAGGCTTATATGCATGGTATTGTCCTAAAAAGTGTTTGGGGACCCGGGTCCTGCCCCAGGGGACATGGATCAATGCAAAAAAAGTTTTAAAAATGGCCGTTTTTTCAGGGCAGCAGTGATTTTAATAATGCTTAAAGTGAAGCAATAAAAGTGAAATATTCCTTTAAATTTCCCATGTTTAGAACAGTCTGACAGCAAAATGACATTTCTAAAGGAAAAAAAGTCATTTAAAACTACTCGCGGCTATAATGAATTGTCGCTCCCGGCAATACAGATAAAAGAAGTCATAGAAAGAAAATGGCATGGGATCCCCCCACAGTCCATTACAAGGCCCTTTGGGTCTGGTATGAATATTAAGGTAAACCCTGAACCAAAATTAAAAAAAGAAAAAATTGCGTGGGGGTCCCCCCAAATTCAATACCAGATCTGGGTCTGGTATGGATTTTAAGGGGAACCCTGTGCCAAATTTTTTTAAAAAATGGCACGGGGTCTCCCCCAAAAATCCATACCAGACTCTTATCCAAGCACGCAACCTGGCAGACCGCAGGAAAAGGGGGGACGAGAGAGCGCCCGCCCCTCCTGAACCGTACCAGGCCACATGCCCTCAACATGGGGAGGGTGCTTTGGGGTAGCCCCCCAAACCACCGTGTCCCCATGTTGATGGGGACAAGGGCCTCAACGGCTAGGGTTGTGGGGGGTCTGCGGGCGAGGGGCTTAGCCTTTTAATGATGTATTTTTGTTCTACAGTTAGCTCCTTTCTGGAATATATTTGTAGAGGTTCTTAAAGCAGTTGAGCCAGATGTCGCCATTTTGGATGTGGAGGGTGTTTTTCCTGGGTGTTGAACCAATATTTTTCCATATTTCCCAGAAAGAGTTTTCCTGAAGTGCCTCTTCTAACTGTTGGAGGTTGTTGGAGATGAAGTTTTTTCTTTTTTCTTTTTAAGGGTTTGTTTGTATTTTTTCTGTAGGGTGCCATGGAAGTTTTCGAGTTGTTTTTTTTTTTTTTTCCACAAAAACGTTTTTATTAAGAAATTTTCATAGGCGTTACATAAAGCACAATAACAAACATGTGTAAACAGATATACTTGGCTTCAAGGAAATATCAGAGATCAATCACTCGTAGAAAAAACAAACAAACCAATAGGCAGTGCCCAAAACTCCTACACCATAAATGTCTAGACAGAAAATTCCTAGGGTTCCCTGAGGGAGTTGTAAAGGCATAATTAAGTGGATTAGGATTGCGTGCATTTTAAACCTATTAATGCTTTTAGGAGATCGGGCCAGAGCAAAAAAAGCAGCATAAGGTAGTATATAGTTGTACTATAAGTCGTGTAAAGAAGATGGGTAGCGTCTTACCCCAGTTCGGCACACTACACCAACTCTTTCCTTATATAGAATCTATATGGGGAGACAAGGAGGGAGGGAAGGGAGAGGATGAGGGAGAGAGGAAAGTGCCTAGTAAGGGGGGGGGAGAAAGAGAAGAGGAGAATACAGAAAAAAGAGAAGAGGGGAAGTGTGGGAGGTGGTCTGCCAGAGGGTTGCGTGAAGAGGGGGTGGGGGAACCACTAGCTACCCTCCCCAGCTGCCCCTGGGCAATGCACTGGATATATAGGATCTATTGCTCCCTTGGGTCTGATGTATCCAAAGGGCCTAGACCTGTCTTGATCAGGTCAAGTAGTCTCCTGTAGTAGTTCTTGGTATCGTTGTGAATTCCGGTATTCATTCCAGGGTGCCCATGTAGTCAAAAAGTGTGATATTCAATCCTGTGTGGTATGGATCAGCTCCTCCATCGCTGCTATGTGGTTGGTTCAGATTGCTCATTCCTTCATTGAAGGAGGTCGTGTGGATCTCCAATGGACCGGCAGGCATAGCCTGGCTGAGTTAATCAAATGCATGGCTACTGACTTGTAGTATCTTTTGTGGGAAATTTTGGAATGATGTAAGAGGTATTGCGCCGGTGTGAACTCCAAGGGAAGCGAGGATATCTCAGTTGTCACTGCATGAACCTGTCGCCAATATGGCTGAATCAGCGGTCAATTCCACCATGTGTGGAGAAAGGTACCTGGGCTCTGTTCACACCTCCAACATTGATCTGAAATCGTTGCAATGAATTTGTGGAGTATGTCTGGGGTTCTATACCACTTTGTTAAAAGCTTATACCCGTTTTCCTGCGCTTGACCGTTAAGTGAGCCCTTTTGAATGTACAAGTGAATGCAGTCCCAATTGGTGTCCTCTATCACTGTGTTTAGCTCATTCTCCCAGCCGGTATGTTCCGACCGCAAGGAAGCGTAGGGCTTTCCAAACATTAAGGCGTAGAGCATTGAAATCAAATGACTCTAGGGAGAGGAGCCAGAACACAGTGATTCTAGTGCTGTTGGGGCTTTTGCAAAGCTTTCCCTGTTTGTAGGGCTGTCTAGGTAGTGTTTCAGTTGGACATAGGCCCAAAAGGGGAAAGACTAATGCCCCGTACACACGGTCGGATTTTCCGATGGAAAATGTCCGATCGGAGCTTGTTGTCGGAAATTCTGACCATGTGTGGGCTCCATCGGATTTTCCGACACACAAAGTTGGACAGCAGGAGATAAAATTTTCCGACAACAAAATCCGATCGCGTCAATTCCGACCGTGTGTGGCCTGTTCCGACGCACAAAGTGCCACGCATGCTCAGAAGAAATTCCGAGACGGGACAGCTCATTCTGGTAAACGTAGCGTTCGGAATGGATACAGCACTTTCGTCACACTGCAATGTTATAAATGGTTTAATACAGCGCACTCTCTTCTTCTTATAATGTGACAAGAATTAAGTAGTTTTGCTGCTCATATTCACACACACTTCTCACAAAGTTTTATTTTTGTTTTTTTAGTGGGATTCCCTGAATATATTGTTATTAGTTGTCACATGTGACAGTTTTATTTATTTTATTTTTTTTGTATTTTCAGCCTTTTTTTTTCTTTAATGTTTGGATTTTTTCCAAGGCTGATCTTTGTTCAATGTTATTTTTATTTTTACTCCAGAATATTTTTGTGTGTGTTTTGTGTGGCAAGTTACCCCAACACCATTGATATCTTTTATTATTTAATCTCAAGGAGATTGTTTGGTGTTGGTGTCCCTTGTTCATTTCACATTGTATATTAGAAATGTACCTGAATCCTCACAAACCAACTGTCCTTTTTGAAGTAAAACACATAGGAGAGTATAATTCAAAACAAAAATCCTTTATTAAGGTATCAGAACCAAACAAAGAGGTAGGCAACACTGGATCAACAGGAGAAATTAGCGAAGCCTGTAACCCCCACAGCAGACATCAATTCTTGAACATCAAAATTGGTGGCCTGAGGAGTCCATATGTAAGGGAGGGCAGTCTGGTTCAGAATTCGCAGAGATCCGGATAGCAGCAGATGACATCTGTGTCCCCAGGCTGTGGTACCACAAGAGGCTGCATTTTTTGGCCGACCAGACTGAACCCAGGGCAATCACTGTCTGGTCTTCCTTCCACGCTTCCTTCCGGGCTGTGGCTGTGCAGTTGTAGATGTGGCAGGAGGAGGAGTAGGACCTGGAGGAGGAGGAGGACTGGGAGGACCTGGAGGAGGACTGGGGGGACCTGGAGGAGAGGGAGGAGGAGGACCTGCAGGAGGAGGAGGAGGACCATCACAAATGTGTGTCTGAGGTGTCATTTGGCCCCTCATACCTTTCTCAAGAGCCTCCAATATGAGGGCCTCACACATGGCTTGTTGGCCCTCCTCCATCCTCTGCATTTTATATGCAATGAAGGCAGCAATGTTCTCCTCAATGGTGTGGGGTGCTCCCAGGACCTCTGTAGCCCTCCAAAAGAATCCTATAGCAGCCTCCTCTAGGGCACTCCTCCTACTGCCACTTTCTCTTTCCAGTGAGGGTGGAGGGACCTGCAGATTAGCCAGCCGGCTCGGCCCGGCCACCTCCTGGCTGAGACTTCCCTGTGTATGAAAAAGGGACATGGCTGTAATGTTTTGCATCATCAATCCCAATCCTAAATTAGTACTCCCAACTAACATCTAGTTAACATCATTGATTGGACAAGCAGAAATATTTAGAGGAATGCTATACCTGGCTCAATCTGGGCTCCTCCACATGTGGCCTGGAAGGCCCAGGTTGGGCGTCAGAAGCCTCAGCCGGGGGGGAAGGAAGCGTGGAAGGAAGACTGGAGAGGGATGGCCTAGGTTCAGTCTGGCCTGCCAGAAAATGCAGCCTGTCGTAGTACAACATCCTGGGGACATAGATGTCATCTGCTGCTCCGGATCTCTGTGAATCCAGGACTTTCTTGCGCTCCCTTAGATATGTGCTCCTCAGGCAACCAATTAATATCTTTAAATAGCTGATGTCTGCCGTGGGGATCACCTGCTTCACAATTTCACACAATTGCTCCAGTGCTGCCTTCCTCTTTGCTTGGTTCTTGAAATGGGGGTGTTTAATCTCCCACAGACAGGGCAGCTCCCTTAGCATCTCTAGGAATACTGACATGAAGTCATTATCTTTGAGTAGCATATCCATGTTCACTGCAAGACACAACACAAGACAAAGCCTAATGTCAGACAAAACTCTCCTAATCTTGTTACAATATAGGCCTCAATCTATAAGCAGTATAGGCCCAAGATTGTCTCTTACCTTCGTTCTTACGATCGGCGCGTCCAATGCTCCTTCCTCCGTTCACAGATCGTACGTAATACGCACGCGTGTTACGCTTTATACACACTGCGCATGCGTGTAACTCCGCCCGCCCCTGATGTTCTTTCTAGTCTATTCCCCACCCCTTTTCGTTCGGCGCAGTGGGTGAAGAGCATGATGGGGGAGTTAGAGCAGGTGTGTGCTAATTATAGCAACGAGGAGGAGGAGGAGGAAAGCCCGGATCTGGACACATCCCAATCCAGAAGGAGACGTTTTAAGGCCACAAATATGTCCTTTGGGGAGATGTTGGAGATGGTCGACATCATGAGGAAGTCTGACTATGACGGGAAGTATGGGCCTTACCCCAACCCCAACATCAGAAAGGCCAAGATCATGGCGAAAGTGATCAAAAGCCTTCACAGGAATTTCGGGGTACGAAGATCAAAAGATCAGAAGCGGTGGTCGGACCTGAAGTTAAGAGAGCCAGAGCAGTACTGAAAGATCCGTAGAGTGCTGCAAAAATGTAAGTAGTTGTGCTGTGTTCCTATTCTTTCTGTCTTTATTGCGTTCCTGCTGCTACATATGCTTTTATTAATTGTAACGTTTAAAAGGGCAACTTTAATGTTCATGGGCCCATTATTCGTTCGTATCAAACATTTTTCTTTCGGCCTCTAGAACACCATTGTTTAGGCCATATGCATTTTCCCACATTTTTTTTGGGCCTACTTGGATGCCAAATATTTGTTTGTGTAGATGGGTTTGTTACTAGAATGAAATGCCAACTAGATTCTGTGTAAGGAGAGGACACTGAGCAGCTGTTTTCACATCTGGACACTGGAGCACTAGTGTGGGACCCCAGAACACCATTTTTATTAGGGGGGCCACACAGGTGCTCCAGTGTATACTATAGGGGGGGCGACATCTGTGAAGCTTGTACAAAACAGGTAAAGTATTGCAGCTTGACAAAGGGCAATAATAAAATTACATCTTGAAACTCGGCTAAAATAGACAATTGTACCCCACTTCCAAGCAATGTTTCCTATTTCTAGTTCTGCCATCAAATATCTGTGTGCTAATTATACCATTTTTGTTTTACATAGGGGAGAAAAGACTTGGAGGACACCCCTCATCCGAGGAGACCACAGACCGCCCACCTATGGAAGAAGGTGAAATACCCCCAAATGAAGAAGAGCAGGAGGAAGAAGAAGATGTGGTGGAGATTGGCACCACAACAGGTGAGTGTCTGCGACCACAGGCTCAGGTAAAAGAGATGGATGATGTGAGGGATAGAGAACGTTTTACTTCAGAAAGTGCCCAGATCCTGATCGGGGAGATCATGGGGTGTAATGCCAAACTGCAAAACATCCAGCAAAAAATCAATGATGTTATTAAAAAAAATAATAACATCATTAATGTTTTGGGGCGAATTTAAAACCCCACAAAATCACTTGTTTTATTGTGGTCCAATCTTTTAAATTTTTTTGCAATGTTTTGAAAAGCAAAATTTGGAGGATACACACAGTGTGCCAACATGTGCTATCTGCCATCACGGGAGATCAATGGACGCGTTTTGGGGGTGCAACCCCTTCCTCAATTATAAAGTCGCGTTGAGGAAGGGCTTGCTCCCCCAAAACACGTCCCTTGATCCCCCCTGATGGCAGATAGCACATGTTGACATTCGTAAATTTGTGTGCATCTTCCAAATTTGGCTTTTCCAGGGGTGATTTCCCCCCATCTGAACACTATATCAAACCCAGTTCCTAAATACTGATGTCTGATATAGCCTTCAGGTTTTACCTAATGTGAACTTTGTAAGTTCAAGTTTTTTGGCTTTCTTGTTGGTTTTACACAGGCCTGTTTAATCTGAAATGGACATTTCGAATTTTGCTAATGCTACTGCAAAAATTGTTATACAACAAACATGTTGGTTTGTTTTAAAAACCTTTGATAAATGCGCATGTGATTGTGCAGGTATAAAAAAGTGGCTTACTCAAGAATGTGTGGATTATTGTCTCAACACTACAACACTTTTGGGGTGATGTAATAGCTGTTTTATGCAAAAATGGGGGTTATTTCCTAAGGGCAAATCCTCTTTGCACTACACGTGCAGTTTCAGTGCAGTTGCAAGTGCACTTGTAGTGAAATGTGTTTTTGCATTTAGGAAATACCAGCCAAGAGTGCTTTGTGTAAGGTTACCCAATCACGACATTTTCTGCACTCAAAACATTTATGTCAGGGTCAGCTAAAACAAACACAAGCAGTAAATGTCCACAAAGAATTTTTTTTTTTTTTATTATAAAAAGGCTTCACATATTGTCTGGCATATTGATAGCCCCCCTACCTGCAAAGAACTCCAGGTAGCGTAACCGGACATCACGGGCACTCAGGGAGGGCAAGCCAGGACGGCCACTTTCAAGCGCCGTCAGTGTGGTTTGATGTAGGATTCCGGCCTCAGGCCCAACTGAGCTAGCATAGTTGGCCGAATGTTTCCGTAAAAAGTTATGGAGAACACAGCACGCAAGTATTATATGGTTCAGTTTATACTCCGCCATATGGATAGGTGTCAGAAATAGGCGGAACCAGCTGGCCAGGATTCCAAATGTGTTCTCCACCACTCTTTGGGATCTGGCCGGCCGGTAATTAAAAACCCTCTTTTACGGGGTGAGGGTCCTCATTGGGAATGCTCCATACCTGGGGTGAAGTCTGGATTATCTCTGATGGGTGTGATCGCGCAAATTTTTGCTGAAAGGGAGTGTATCTTGCATGCTCTGTCAAAGACGTTCAAAGTCGCTCCAATAAGTGGGTGAGATTGAATGGGTGTCGGTATATTCTTTTTGAGAGCCAGGGGGTTAAAAAGAGTTCAGTCCCTGAGATCAGATGCTCTAGCAACACCCAGCCCTTGCAACGTCTATGGAACCTCCAGTCCACTACTCGGGTCAAGTGTACCACCCAATAGTACCTCTGCAAGTCCGGAAGGCCTATTCCACCTTTAGTTTCTGGCAGGACTAATTTTGACAACCTAACTCGTGCTGTCTTGGTGCTCCAGAGAAAAGCTCTACACATCCGCTTGTAGGCTGCGAAAAAAGAGAGTGGTAAGTGAATGGGTATAGTTTGCAGTTTATACAGTAAGCGAGGGAGTATAGTCATCTTGAAAATCGAGGCTCAACCAAACCATGAGATTGTGGGGGCGGCCCATGTATTGAGATTAGGGATGAGCTTCGAGTTCGAGTCGAACCCATGTTTGACTCGAACATCACATGTTCGACCATTCGTCGAATTGCGAACGATATGGGCCGTTCGTGCCAAATTCGAGTGGCGCGTCACGGCCCATAATTCACTGCGGCATCGCAGTGCATTAATGGCTGATGATTGGCCAAGCATGCACTTTGACCCGCATGCTTGGCCAATCACAGCGCCGTCTGCACAGAGAGCCGTAATCGTAATTGGCCAAAGACAGGGTGGCTTTGGCCAATTATGGCTCAGGGAGTTTAGTACATGCCCCACACTATATAAGGCTGCCTCCAGAGAATTAGACAGAGAGAGAGACAGTGTCACTTGATTTAAGTTAGATAGAGTAGGCAGGCGAGTCAGTTAGCTGCACTTACAGTGTATTGTGTATATATATGCATTCCAGGTGTTATATATATATATATATATATATGTATAGAAAAAAAGACGTGGATCGATGCTTGATGCAAAAGTGTCTTTACTGAAAATATTTCAATTGGTACAAGCAAGCCACTGTACAGTTCCGAGTGCACATCGCTCTTCGTCAGGCTATTTTGGCTGTGTGTGAAAAGCCAAAACACAGATTTCCTCTTATTCACACCCAGTCCACCTCACACATGTGTATCAACTTAATTACTAAGAAACAAAACAACACCACCTAATGAGGTAATTAACCCTTATTATTTCAGCCAAACAAAATAAAAATATTTCCTATCCCTCAATATACATTCTACTATATACATTGGTCATCCTAATATGCGCATTTCTCTCTTATCTTCCATCGATACAGTATTATGTGGTAAATAAACTCTTTCAAATATACATCACATTCAATATTTTATCATATTAGTAATGACATTCTTGGTCGTTTCTCAGATCTCATCAAAGATTCCAGCTAGTATTCTTTTGTTTCACATTCCCAACAGGAATTCCTTCCACAACGATCTACGGGAGTATAATACATATAAAACATGACTACGATCCCCATGTGTCAATTGTCATATCCTATACAAATAAATATAAATCATAGTCCTTGTTCATACCATCGGGATGCAAGGACTGTAATTTATTAATCCACCAGACCTCACGTCTCTTCAGTTTTAAAATCCTGTCCCCCCCTCTTTTATCACGGGGAATTTCTTCCAATATCATAAATCTTAAGTCAGTGTCTCTGTGTCCCATCTCTACAAAATGACGCGACACAGGGAGACTCGACTGAGGATGTCGAATATTACTACGATGCTGTGCAATGCGATCTTTTATCTTCTGGGTCGTCTCGCCTACATAAATCAAATTACAGGGGCATATAAGAATGTAAATCACATAAGAGGACTGACATGTGTAGAAACCATTTATTGTTATCCTAGTCTTTGTTACAGGATGAAAGAAATGATCACCATTGAGCATCAGATTGCATTGGACGCAACCAAGACAAGGATAACAACCCTTCTTTTTCCTACCAAGGAAGGTAACCCTTCTCTCCTCCTGATTTTCAGGTTTGAATTCAGATCGCACCAAAAAATCACGCAGGGTTTTATTGCGCCGATAAGCCTTCATGGGAATCTGTTGGAATTCTTCTATCTGTGGGTATGATCGTCTTAGGTTCGCCCAATGCTTTCTTAATACATTAAATATTTTATCACTATAGCTATTGAATTGGAAGACAAATGGGATCCTGGGTCTGTCAGGATGATATTTTTTGTTGTATTGGTAGTTGTCAGATGGTTTCAAGATTCTATTTAATTCCCGTGTGATCAGGCCCTCCGGATAACCCCGCTCTTTAAATTTACAGCACATCTCATCCAATCTCTGATCTCTTATTGAAATATCACTCACAATACGTGTAACTCTAAGCAATTGGCTTCTAACAATAGACCCGAACACATGAGGGGGATGGTAACTGTCATACCTAAGTAACTGATTCCTATCCGTAGGCTTAGTGTATATATCCGTTTCAAGCATTCCCTGTTTGATATATACCCGTGTATCAAGGAAGGGGACCGAGTCCTCGCTGATATGCATTTGAAACTGAATATTTGATGAAAAACTATTAATGGTCTCATTAAAGGCTTCAAGAGATTCAATGCTGCCCCGCCATATAGCAAAAACGTCATCTATATATCGCCACCAGGTGGCGCAATGTTCCCGAAAACTCTCATTAGAAAAAATACTTCTCTGTTCAAAATCATGCATGAAAGAACATGCATATGGCGGGGCAACATTGGAGCCCATAGCAACCCCCGTGAGTTGTACATAGAACTTGTCCCCAAAGAGAAAATAATTATTATGCAAAATCAATTTGAACAATTTTTCGAAAAAAAGAATTTGTGCATCCGAGTATTCCCGACATTCCCTAATTAGGTTAATCGCTGCTTTAATACCAGCTTCATGTGGAATTGATGTGTACAAGCTAGTTACATCCCATGTAACAAGAATAAAATCCTCATTGATAGGTGGTAAGTCGGACGGATCTAAGAAAAGAGGGTAACCCACCTGAAGTTCATTATTATACTCCCAGTGAGTAAGTTACCTTCATTCAAGATGGATACCAATGGCTCTACATTTTCGTGTACTCAGGAAGAGACCACACACATTATGTCTCAGATCTCAGGATCCAGAAATTTCCTAACGGGTAACACTCCTGTTTACAATTCCCATACATGGGAGAAATTGAGAAGGAAACACATGTCCTTGGAATTACATGGACTAACGCTAGCTGAGTACCATCGGGTGCAACGGATTCCGAGAGGTCTGAGGGTAAGATTGGCCCCGACCTTATTCAGTGATAATGATGAATTCAAGAGCACATTCATGCAAATTTTGAATAAATGTTCATTTGATATAATGACCTTAACCATCTCATTTATACATAAAGAATTATCCTCACTGTCTGAACAACTTACCAAGATTGAATCAGAATTACGCTCAGCAATGAGTTTGGAGGAATTCAACAGATGTAAAGAGCTGGCTGATGAGAATATCAATAAATATCGGTCTGAATTGGAAACCAGGAAACGTAACAAATTTGATCGGGACATTGAGGATAATGAAAGAAATCAGGTATACCGATGGCCCCGTCCTTACAACCGACGAGGTCGTAACGAATATGGTAACCACAGGAGAGACATGTCCGATAACTCTTGAGCGAATACAGACACCGATTCCTCATCCAATTTTTTGCAAGGAGATCGGAGAGAGTTGTCCACTACCCGGATGCAAACCAGATCCCGGTACAACAGAGAAGGAAGTCAAGACGGACATCGCTACACACGAGGCAACCGTGGCCGATCAAGGGAGACTTAGTACATAATATCTCCAGGCGGGTCTTGTCATCAGAAGAGGTAGGACTTTTTATTCGTGGTTTATCATACTGTCCTAAAAGCCATTTAGACCCTTTCCAGTTAGACCAAGATCTGTATCGCCTTTTTCGCAATATTAGATGGAAAGTTCATTTTCTCCATAAACCATTTATTCAGAATGAAACAACTGAAGGGAGGTTGGATAATAAATCCTTGGGACTGATAACGAAATCTAAATCTGTTCCCCCCACTACTTATGTACCGGTTGAAATGTTTGTACAAGAAGTTACTCGAGATATTAAACGTATGATTCAACAGGTAGACTTTAAAGATCATGTACCTAATAATTTGTCTCCTCATGAAAAATCAGCCTTGCTAGAGTTAACCAAGCGGAGAGATATCATTTGTAAGCCCGCGGATAAAGGGGGTTCGGTGGTCATTATGGATCCTCAGGCATATGAAAATGAAATCAAGCGCCAACTGGATGATGACACAGTATATAAACCCTTAAACTCTGATCCTACATGGAGTATTAAAAAGACTCTAGAAAGTATTGTCAAGCCAGCATTTAAGGAAGGGCTAATTTAGCATGACCTTCAAGATTTCTTGTTACCATCACATACCCGTGTCCTGGTTTTATACATACTTCCCAAGATCCATAAGGACAAACAGTCCCCACCAGGACACCCGATTGTATCAGGGAACGATTCGATTTTTGTACCCATAGCCAAACTATTGGACAGAGTGTTATCGCCGTTGGTGAAAAATACTCCATCCTTTATCAAGGACTCTGGTGATTTTCTCTCCAAAATTAGGGACTTACCACCTATCAATGAGGATTTTATTCTTGTTACATGGGATGTAACTAGCTTGTACACGTCAATTCCACATGAAGCTGGTATTAAAGCAGCGATTAACCTAATTAGGGAATGTCGGGAATACTCGGATGCACAAATTCTTTTTTTCGAAAAATTGTTCAAATTGATTTTGCATAATAATTATTTTCTCTTTGGGGACAAGTTCTATGTACAACTCACGGGGGTTGCTATGGGCTCCAATGTTGCCCCGCCATATGCATGTTCTTTCATGCATGATTTTGAACAGAGAAATATTTTTTCTAATGAGAGTTTTCGGGAACATTGCGCCACCTGGTGGCGATATATAGATGACGTTTTTGCTATATGGCGGGGCAGCATTGAATCTCTTGAAGCCTTTAATGAGACCATTAATAGTTTTTCATCAAATATTCAGTTTCAAATGCATATCGGCGGGGACTCGGTCCCCTTCCTTGATACACGGGTATATGTCAAGCAGGGAATGATTGAAACGGATTTATACACTAAGCCTACGGATAGGAATCAGTTACTTAGGTATGACAGTTACCATCCCCCTCATGTGTTCAGGTCTATTGTTAGAAGCCAATTGCTTAGAGTTACACGTATTGTGAGTGATATTTCAATAAGAGATCAGAGATCGGATGAGATGTGCTGTAAATTTAAAGAGCGGGGTTATCCGGAGGACCTGATCAGACGGGAATTAAATAGAATCTTGAAACCATCTGACAACTACCAATACAACAAAAAATATCATCCTGACAGACCCAGGATCCCATTTGTCTTCCAATTCAATAGCTATAGTGATAAAATATTTAATGTATTAAGAAAGCATTGGGCGATCCTAAGACGATCATACCCACAGATAGAAGAATTCCAACAGATTCCCATGAAGGCTTATCGGCGCAATAAAACCCTGCGTGATTTTTTGGTGTGATCTGAATTCAAACCTGAAAATCAGGAGGAGAGAAGGGTTACCTTCCTTGGTAGGAAAAAGAAGGGTTGTTATCCTTGTCTTGGTTGCGTCCAATGCAATCTGATGCTCAAAGGTGATCATTTCTTTCATCCTGTAACAAAGACTAGGATAACAATAAATGGTTTCTACACATGTCAGTCCTCCTATGTGATTTACATTCTTATATGCCCCTGTAATTTGATTTATGTAGGCGAGACGACCCAGAAGATAAAAGATCGCATTGCACAGCATCGTAGTAATATTCGACATCCTCAGTCGAGTCTCCCTGTGTCGCGTCATTTTGTAGAGATGGGACACAGAGACACTGACTTAAGATTTATGATATTGGAAGAAATTCCCCGTGATAAAAGAGGGGGGGACAGGATTTTAAAACTGAAGAGACGTGAGGTCTGGTGGATTAATAAATTACAGTCCTTGCATCCCGATGGTATGAACAAGGACTATGATTTATATTTATTTGTATAGGATATGACAATTGACACATGGGGATCGTAGTCATGTTTTATATGTATTATACTCCCGTAGATCGTTGTGGAAGGAATTCCTGTTGGGAATGTGAAAAAAAAGAATACTAGCTGGAATCTTTGATGAGATCTGAGAAACGACCAAGAATGTCATTACTAATATGATAAAATATTGAATGTGATGTATATTTGAAAGAGTTTATTTACCACATAATACTGTATCGATGGAAGATAAGAGAGAAATGCGCATGTTAGGATGACCAATGTATATAGTAGAATGTATATTGAGGGATAGGAAATATTTTTATTTTGTTTGGCTGAAATAATAAGGGTTAATTACCTCATTAGGTGGTGTTGTTTTGTTTCTTAGTAATTAAGTTGATACACATGTGTGAGGTGGACTGGGTGTGAATAAGAGGAAATCTGTGTTTTGGCTTTTCACACACAGCCAAAATAGCCTGACGAAGAGCGATGTGCACTCGGAACTGTACAGTGGCTTGCTTGTACTAATTGAAATATTTTCAGTAAAGACACTTTTGCATCAAGCATCGATCCACGTCTTTTTTTCTATCCATTTATGGTGGAAGGTTGGGAGACCACCTTGACGATGCCTTGATCGGACGGATCTAAGAAAAGAGGGTAACCCACCTGAAGTTCATTATATATATATATATATATATATATATATATATATATATATATATATATATATATATATATATATATATATATATATATATATATATATATATATATATAGAGATATATCTATATATATATCTATATATAGATATATAGATATATATAGATATACACACACTGTATTCAGTTTAGCTAGATCCATTCCTGTTATTCTCTTTCTAATATACTGACAGGCAGGCAGGTGTTTTTGTAGTATTTACAGTTAGTGTACTGTGTACCCCTGCACAGTTGCACCTATAGCTACCTGAAGACAAGTGCGGGTGTTCTTCTTCTGATCATTTTAATACCACAGGCAGGCAGCTTGAAGTATTTACAGTTAGTGTACTGTGTACCCTGCACAGTTGCACCTATAGCTACATGAAGACAAGTGCTGGTGTGCTTCTTCTGATTCTATTAATACCACAGGCAGGCATTCTGCTAGCTGCAGTATAATCAGTATATATATATATATATATATATATATATATATATATATATATATGCATCCCAGTTTTGTGCAGATACATCTCACTGCAGGCCATTAGTATGTCTGGAAAGGCCAACAAGGAGAGGCAGTCAGTCACAAGCCAATAAAAGAGGGCAAGCAGGTTCTGTGTCTAGAGGCAACAGTACTAGCCGTGGACACGGTGCATCCCCGTCAGCACGTGGCCGTGGGACACGCTTGTCCTTTTTTTCAGCAGCTGGCGGTGTTGAGCCGCAACATGCGGAAGACTTGGTAGAGTGGATGACCAAGCCGTACTCATCCTCCTCATCCTCTCTCACCCAGGCTCAGGGTACTTTGTCTGGCAAAGCAGCTGCCAACGCGGCCTCTTCCCTCGGCTCAATGGTATCAGTCACTCCTTCCCTAGCCCCACCATGTCCTCCTTAAGAGTCCCCTGAACTGTTTGACCACAGTGTTGGGTACATGCTCCAGGTGGATGCCCAGCATTTGGAAGGCTCTGATGATGATACTCAGCTAGAGGAAGGCAGTAACGTGAGCCCAGAAAGAGGGGGTGCCCAAGAAGGACAGCAATCTGGCACTCATGTTCCCCCAGCTGCAGCTGACTGCCAGGTTTGCTCCAGTGATGAGGAGGGAGGGGATGATGGGATCACTGACTTCACATGGGTGCCTGATAGGAGAGAGGAGGAGGAGGAGGAGGCACATCAGCAATGAGGCAGGATGCCCTCCAGGGGCCAGCTTAAGGGCAGCACACTGACGGCATCACACCACAGAGCTCTGCATGTGCAGGGCGCTGCTGTCTCTGCGCATTATTCCAAAAGTTCTTTGGTGTGGGTCTTTTTTTGAGATGAGTGCATCAGATCCCACCGCTGCTATTTGCAACATATATCTCAAGCGTATCTCGCGTGGCCAAAACATCACCCGCTTGAGCACCACATGCTTGACCAGACACATGTTGACCTGCCATGCAGTTCGTTGGCAAGCGTATCTAAAAGACCCACACCAAAGAACAAAGAGGACCTCTCCTTGCTCCTCATCAGCTGGGATCTCCAACCCCACTATACCTTCAGTCCTCTCTGAGACCTGCACTGAGAGGAATAAAGGTGTAGAATTAGGTGTTTCACAGCCAAGTACCTGCGGGAAATCTGCTATCGGTACACTAACGTCAGATTGTACCAGGCAAATTTCCCTGCCCCAGCTGCTGCACCGCCGAAAGAAGTTCGCTCCCAGCCATCCACATGCCCAGTGGTTGAATGCTAGCTTGGCTAAATTGCTAGCACTTCAACTGCTGCCTTTTAAGTTGGTAGACTCTGCCTCCTTCCGTGAGTTTGTTGAATGTGCAGTTCCTCAGTGGCAGGTTCCCAAACGCCACTTTTTCTCACGGAAGGCGATTCCAGCTCTCTACCAGCATGTGGAAAGCAATGTCTTGGAATCGCTGGACAGGGTGGTCAGCGGTAAGGTGCATATTACTGCTGACTAATGGTCCAGCAGGCATGGACAGAGATGTTACCTATCTTTCACGGCGCATTGGGTGACTCTACTGGCAGCTGGGAAGGATGCAGGACAAGGTGCAGTAATGTTGGAGGTTGTTCCGCCACCACGCCTCCAAAATGCTACTACTGGTGATTCTCCTCCACCCCCTCCTCTTCTTCTTCCTCCATGGCCTCTTCCTGTGCTTTGTCCTCGGAACTAGCGGTGCTCCGTAGGCGTTCAAGGGGCTATGCAAGTACGCAGGCCAAAAGATGCCATTCGGCACTTGAGCTGGTGTGATTGGGGGACATGAGCCACACTGGGGCAGTGATTCTGTCAGCTCTGCAGGGGCAGGCTCAGAGGTGGTTGATGCCACGCCAGCTTACGGCAGGAATGGTGGTTTGCGGCAATGGCACCAACCTCCTCTCCGCCCTCTGCAGGGACAACTGACCCATGTGCCCTGCTTGGCTCACGTGCTTAACTTGGTGGTTCAGCGGTTCTTGGGCAGATGCCCGGGCTTACAGGATGTCCTGAGGCAGGCCAGGAAAGTCTGTGTGCATTTCCGCCAGTCATATAATGCCAGTGCTTGTCTGGCTGACCTCCAAAAGGAATTTAACCTGCCCAAGAACCACCTAATCTGTGATATGCCCACCAGGTGGAACTCAATGTTGGCCATGCTGCAGTGGCTGCACACGCAGCAGAGGGCTATCAATGAGTACCTGTGCGACTATGGCACCAGGACAGGGTCAGGGGAGCTTGTTTTTTTTTCCCCACGCCAGTGGGCCATGATCAGGGATGCATGCACTGTCCTGTCACCATTTGAGGAGGCCACGAGGATGGTGAGCAGTGACAGTGCATGCATCAGTGACACTGTCCCCCGTTGTCCACCTGTTGGAGTACACGCTGCGTGGAATAATGGACAGGGCACTTTAGGTAGAACAGAGTCAGGAAGAGGAGGACTTCCTTAGCTCTCAAGGCCCCCTTTATCCAGACAGTGTTCCTGCGTGCCCACCGATCGCACAGGAAGAGGAGGAGGATTGTGTCAGCAAGGAGATGGAGCCTGGCACTCAGCATCAGCAGCAGTCTTTAAGGGATCATTTACAGTCCCAAGAAACACATGGACTTGTATGTGGCTGGGAGGAGGTGGCTGCGGATCATGTTGTTCTTAGTGACCCAGAGGACTCCGGACCGAATGCCTCAGTAAACCTACTCTGCATGGCCTCCCTGATCCTGCAAAGCCTGCGGAAGGATCCTCGTATTCGTGGTATCATGGAGAGGGGTCAATACTGGTTGGCAACCCTCATTGATCCACGTTACAAAGGGTAAGGTTGTGGACCTTATCTTGCTGTCGCAGAGGGAGCAGAGGATGAAACATCTTCGGGAGGCTTTGCAGAAAGGTCTGTGCAAGGCATTCCCAGAGACTGGGAGGTTACAGTCTAAAATGTCTGGCGATGTTTTTTACACTAGGCTCCCTCTATTGCATATTCATATCTCGCATTTCATGTACAAGGGGGGGATATTTCCAGTTGCAGTTATTATCAGCTGTTTAACCACTTAAGGACCAGGCCTATTATTATACTCGGTGTTAACAAGTTAAAATCAGTTTTTTTTTACTAGAAAATTACTTACAACCCCCAAATATTATATATGTTTTTTCTCAGACACCCTAGAGAATAAAATTGTGGTCGTCGCAATACTTTATGTCATCCCGTATTTGCGTAGAGGTCTTACAAACCCAATTTTTTTGGGGAAAAAATACACTTTTTTGAATAAAAGAAATAAGAAAACAATAAAGTTAGCCCGATTTTTTTTTTTATATTGTGAAAGATAATGTTGATCTGAGTAAATTGATACCCAACATGTCACGCTTCAAAATTGTGCTCTGCTCGTGGAATGGCGACAATCTTTTACCCTTAAAAATCTCCATAGGCGACATTTAAAAAATTCTACAGGTTGCATGTTTTGAGATACAGAGAAGGTCTAGGGCTAGAATTATTGCTCTCGCTCTAACAATCGTAGCGATACCTCACATGTGTGGTTTGAACACTGTTTACATATGACGTCCTTTTTTCCCCACAAATAGAGCTTTCTTTTAGTCCTATTTGATCACCTCTGCAGTTTTTATTTTTTGCGCTATAAGCAAAAAAAAAAGCATTATTTTTTACTTTTTGCTACAATAAATATCCCCAAAAAACATATAATTTCTTCCTCAGTTTAGGCCGATATGTATTCTTCTACATATTTTTGGTAAAACAAAAAAAAAAAAAATCGCAATAAGCGTATATTGATTGGTTTGCGCGAAATAGGGGATAGATTTAATGACATTTTTATTATAGTTTTTTTTTTTTTTACTAGTAATGGTGGCGATCTGCAATTTTTAGTGGGACTGCGATGTTATGGCGGACACATCGGACACTTTTGACACTTTTTTGGGACCAGTAACATTTATGCAGCTTTCAGAGTTACAAATAGCCACTGATTACAGTAAAAATGTCACTGGCAGGGAAGGGATTAAACACTAGGGGGCGATCAGGGGGTTAAATGTGTTCCCTCGCTGGGTTCTAACTGTAGGGGGGATGGGCTTACTAGAACATGACAAAGATCATTGGGAGAAGTAGATCTCTGTCATGTTACTAGGCAGAACAGGGAAATGCCTTGTTTACATACAAGCATCTCCCCGTTTTGCCTCCCCTCTCCGCAATCCTGGGCCACCAGCGGATATCGAGTTTGCGGGACCCGCAGTCACGTTCCTACGCCCACTAGGCTGCAAAATTAAAGGGATGTACATGTATGCCCTTTTGCCTGCCCGTGCCATTCTGTCGATGTAAATCGGCGTGCGGCGGTCCGCAAGTGATTAGAAGGTGCTGTATGGTGCCTCTAGAGAGGGTATTGGGGGGTTTTGGGGGGGTCTACCGCCTCTCTGCGTGTGGCAATGACATTTTCTATAGGATGTCTCCAGGTACTGCGAATCTTCTATCCGGACGGGCTAGGAGGGACCCATTTGTGTTCCATAGGTTCTGCCTTTCCAGACGCCTCTGGTGTTCTCAGCTGCAAATTCCTCCAAATATCCGTCCGGGGTATACTGCCTCCCAGCATAAGTCCTCCCTCCGACGGCTCGGCTGAGTCCTGTCACTCTCCGCTGAACACCCCCGAGCTGCACAGGGGGGTTGCTGAACACCCATGAGTTGCACAGGGCCTGGCCGACAAGAGCCGCCATCCTCCAAGTCCTCAGCTACCTCGGTCCGTCTCACTTCAGCTATGCCCGGGGCCTGCGTCTCTTGGCTTGAGGGGGGGTGTGACATCTTCTCAGCTGCTCCTCTCACCTTCTCTGCTCCGTCCCTGCCAGACCTTCCGCTGGCACTCCTTGCCCAACCAACTCCAGGCACCCAGACCAGGGATCTCCTAGCGCCGTGCACTCAGCAGGTAGGAGTTGGAGGTGTGGGGTTTATGGGGGATAGCAGTCAGGCAGGGTCCTTTTGATCGTTTTCTACATGGTGTGGATGGGAGATCCCCGGAGCTCCTTATATGAGCTCCTGACCGGCGTCATAGTCAGGCTCCTCCCCCAATAATCTAAATGATTCTATTCTAAATTAATTTGATTTTAGACAGAGCGCTCCTCTCTTCACTAATAAGAAGGGTCCCCAATTCAATCAAGCCATGTGTACTTAGATTACATTTTTTTCAATAAAAAAGTTCAAAGTAAAAAAAAAAAATGGTGGGGGGGGTTGCGAAATGGTGGAATTTGTGATTGTTCTCAGCTGATATTATGATCCAGGTAGCACTGCGAGATTCTCAACCTGCACTGCAACAGGACACACCCCAGGCTGATTGGCTCCGGGTCTGGGTGTCTGGGCTCCGGGCCCTTATGTCTGTATAACAATGATATTCCCTGTAATGTGCTAATTGGTGACACCCTCTTACATTTCGTTTTCAGTTGGCTTAAATCTGCTGGCTATCATGTATGGAAATCATGTTTTTGAAGATCACCAAATCTGTACTGAGATAATCTCCAACTGTCATCTCCTCCAACTCAGATAAAGAACCCAACCCGTCATCTACGGAGAGAAGACTCTTCATCACTTTTTAGTTTTCACTGTGCAAAGATGGAGCTCTGTGTACCTCTCATCCTTCTGTGTGTGTCCACCTCGCTCTCCATAGAGGACAATAAGACGGAGGGTGAGTACCCCCATTTCAGTATTGTAGAGTGATATCATGTATTGTGTGTGTCCTCCTCACTTTCCATAGAGGACAATGAGATGGAGGGTGAGTACCCCCATTTCAGTATTGTAGAGTGATATCATGTATAGTGTGTGTGTTCACCTCACTCTCCATAGAGGACAATGAGATGGAGGGTGAGTACCCCCATTTCAGTATTGTAGAGTGATATCATGTATAGTGTGTGTGTTCACCTCACTCTCCATAGAGGACAATGAGATGGAGGGTGAGTACCCCCATTTCAGTATTGTAGGGTGATATCATGTATTGTGTGTGTCCACCTCACTCTCCATAGAGGACAATGAGATGGAGGGTGAGTACCCCATTTCAGTATTGTAGAGTGATATCATGTATTGTGTGTAAAGGAAGGCTCTGTCCCAGAAGGGTTCTGGGTCACCCTGAGAAGAGTGGTGTCGGGAGGAAGGGGTGACATTCCATCACAGAGATTGTATCACAGGGAATAATCTGCCCCTGGAAGGGTTCTGGGTCAACCTGAGCAGAGCGGTGTAAGAATGAAGGGGTGACCTTTCATAACAGAAATTGTAGGGGAATGATCTGCCCCTGGAAGGTTTCTGGGTCCCTCTGGGCAGAGTGATGTAAGAATGAAGGGGTAACCTTTCATTGCAGATATTGTAGGGGAATAATCTGCCTCTGGAAGGGTTTTGGGTCACCCTGAACAGAGAGATGTCAGGAGGAAGGGGTGACCTTCCATCACAGAGATTGTAGAGGAAAGATCTGCCCCTGGAAGGGTTCTGGGTCATTCGGCTGGGATCCATTGTATTACTGTTTTTTGTTCTGTGTTGTTGGGTGAGAGGACAGTAGTGATTGGTCACCCTCATTCAGGAGCACTGACTGAGGGCCCCATGCCACTAGGGGGCCCCATTAGGGTGGCCAGCCTGCGTAAAACTAGGGACAGTATGTAAAAATCTGTGTATTTTTACATCTGTACCTGAAATGTCTGACACGACATCATTTTGATGTGAAAATCCCAAGATTATATCTGCTCCACCTCTTCACTGCCCCCTCAGCCAATAGGAACCCGCTGTACACGTCCCCTTCCACGGCACGTTTTTTTTACACAGGAGCAGGAGATGCCAACTGCTGGAGGAGAGGGAGGTGGGAACAGCTTGCAGTGTGGGAGGGGCTACTGCCTAATAAAGTAAGCTGGCTGAGCTTTACAAAATGGATTCTAATCAGTGGATTAGCCTGGTGAGTGGGGTGCCTACGTGTCCCGGATTGTCCGGGATATTCCTGCAATTAGAAGGTCTGTACCAGGTCTGTCCCAGGTCCCGGGCACCTTCATTCCGGGACAATACAGTGTTTCAGAATGAAGCTGATGAAGCCCATCAGCTATTCTGCATCTGCTGATGACGTCATCTGGCCCGGGCAGCCTCAGTGGTGTAGCGTGGGGGGGGGGGGCAGCCAGTGTTCTCTCCCGAGTGCAACATCATTCCTGTTCTGCCATGATAGCTGCTGTCCCAAGAGTGACCCAACTGTGCCAATTAGTGTTTCCTCCAGCCCCAGCCACTGTACACTTTCAATGAGGCATATCCCGGGGCAAGGCACCCTCCCCCCACCAAGGGACTCCTGTGGTACAGCCTGTGCCCCATGATTCCTCAGATGCAGGACTCGGGCGCCCAGTGTATGTGTGAGGGGGAAGGGTGGTGCTTAGTGCAGATGAGCGTACAGCACGGAATACCGAGGAACGGCTGGGGGAGTCACTCATCCGATGGGTGATCATCATGGAGGCCCTGGAGACAGGTGAGCAAAATCCACCGATCTACCTGGATTGTACATGTGTGGGGGAGTAGTGAGAAGGTAGGTCAGTGTAGTGGGCGGGTAGGTCAGTGTAGTGGGTCAGGTAGGTAAATGTAGTGGGTCAGGTAGGTCAGTGTAGTGGGTCAGGTAGGTCAATGTAGTGGGTCAGGTAGGTCAGTGTAGTGGATCAGGTAGGTCAATGTGGTGGGTCAGGTAGGTCAGTGTAGTGGATCAGGTAGGTCAATGTGGTGGGTCAGGTAGGTCAGTGTAGTGGGTCAGATAGGTCAATATAGTGGATCATAAAGGTCAGTGTAGTGGGTCAGGTAGGTCAATGTAGTGATCAGGTAGGTAGGTTAGTGTAGTGGACATGTATGTCAGTGTAGGAATGAGATTGGGCAGTGTAGTGGACAGGTAGGTTAGTGTAGTGGACAGGTTGGGGCAGTGTAGTGGATAGGTGGGTTAGTGTAGTGGACAGGTGGGTTAGTGTAGTGACAGGTGGGGGAGTGTAGTGGACAGGTGGGGGAGTGTAGTGGACAGGTGGGGCAGTTTAGTGGACAAGTGGGGCAGTGTAGTGGACATGTAGGGCAGAGTAGTAAACAGGTAGGTTAGTGCAGTTGACAAGTGGGGCAGTGTAGTGGACAGGTGGGTTAGTGTAGTGGACAGGTGGGTTAGTGTAGTTAACAGGTGGGGACAGTGTAGTGGACAGATGGGGTCAGTGTAGTGGACAGGTAGGTTAGTGTAGTGGACAGGTGGGGGCCGTGTAGTGGACAGGTGGGTTAGTGTAGTGGACAAGTGGGGACAGTGTAGTTGACATGTAGGGCAGTGTAGTGGACAGGTTGGGGCAGTGTAGTGGACAGGATGGTCAGTGAAGTGGACATGTAGGGCAGTGTAGTGGACAGGTGGGTTAGTGTAGTGGACAGGTGGGTTAGTGTAGTGGACAGGTGGGGGAGTGTAGTGGACAGGTGGGGCAGTTTAGTGGACAAGTGGGGCAGTGTAGTGGACATGTAGGGCAGTGTAGTAAACAGGTAGGTTAGTGCAGTTGACAGGTGGGGCAGTGTAGTGGACAGGTGGGTTAGTGTAGTGGACAGGTGGGTTAGTGTAGTGGACAGGTGGGGTCAGTGTAGTGGACAGGTGGGTCAGTGTAGTGGACATGTGGGGTCAGTGTAGTGGACATGTGGGGTCAGTGTAGTGGACATGTGGGGTCAGTGTAGTGGACAGGTGGGGTCAGTGTAGTGGACAGGTGGGTCAGTGTAGTGGAAAGGTGGGATCAGTGTAGTGAACAGGTGGGGGCAGTTTAGTGGACAAGTGGGGCCGTGCAGTGGACATGTAGGGCAGTCTAGTGGAAAGGTAGGTTAGTGTAGTGGACAGATGGGTTAGTGTAGTGGACAGGTGGGTTAGTGTAGTGGACAAGTGGGGGCAGTTTAGTGGACGAGTGGGGCAGTGTAGTGGACAGGTAGGGCAGTGTAGTGGACAGGTAGGTTAGTGTAGTGGACAGGTGGGGTCAGTTTAGTGGACAGGTGGGGTCAGTGTAGTGGACAGGTGGGGGCAGTGTAGTGGACAGGTGGGGGCAGTGTAGTGGACATGTAGGGCAGTGTAGTGGACATGTAGGGCAGTGCAGTGGACAGGTTGGGGCAGTGTAGTGGACAGGTTGGGCAGTGAAGTGGACATGTAGGGCAGTGTAGTGGACAGGTGGGTTAGTGTAGTGGACAGGTGGGTTAGTGTAGTGGACAGGTGGGTTAGTGTAGTGGACAAGTGGGGGAGTGTAGTGGACCGGTGGGGCAGTTTAGTGGACAAGTGGGGTAGTGTAGTGGACATGTAGGGCAGTGTAGTGGATAGGTGGGTTAGTGTAGTGGACAGGTGGGTTAGTGTAGTGACAGGTGGGGGAGTGTAGTGGACAGGTGGGGCAGTTTAGTGGACAAGTGGGGCAGTGTAGTGGACATGTAGGGCAGAGTAGTAAACAGGTAGGTTAGTGCAGTTGACAAGTGGGGCAGTGTAGTGGACAGGTGGGTTAGTGTAGTGGACAGGTGGGTTAGTGTAGTTAACAGGTGGGGACAGTGTAGTGGACAGATGGGGTCAGTGTAGTGGACAGGTGGGTTAGTGTAGTGGATAGGTGGGTTAGTGTAGTGGACAGGTGGGTTAGTGTAGTGACAGGTGGGGGAGTGTAGTGGACAGGTTTGGCAGTTTAGTGGACAAGTGGGGCAGTGTAGTGGACATGTAGGGCAGAGTAGTAAACAGGTAGGTTAGTGCAGTTGACAAGTGGGGCAGTGTAGTGGACAGGTGGGTTAGTGTAGTTAACAGGTGGGGACAGTGTAGTGGACAGATGGGGTCAGTGTAGTGGACAGGTGGGTTAGTGTAGTGGACAGGTGGGTTAGTGTAGTGGACAGGTGGGGGAGTGTAGTGGACAGGTGGGGCAGTTTAGTGGACAAGTGGGGCAGTGTAGTGGACAGGTGGGGGCAGTGTAGTGGACATGTAGGGCAGTGTAGTGGACATGTAGGGCAGTGCAGTGGACAGGTTGGGGCAGTGTAGTGGACATGTAGGGCAGTGTAGTGGACAGGTGGGTTAGTGTAGTGGACAGGTGGGTTAGTGTAGTGGACAGGTGGGTTAGTGTAGTGGACAGGTGGGTTAGTGTAGTGGACAGGTAGGGGAGTGTAGTGGACAGGTGGGGCAGTTTAGTGGACAAGTGGGGCAGTGTAGTGGACATGTAGGGCAGTGTAGTAAACAGGTAGGTTAGTGCAGTTGACAGGTGGGGCAGTGTAGTGGACAGGTGGGTTAGTGTAGTGGACAGGTGGGTTAGTGTAGTGGACAGGTGGGGTCAGTGTAGTGGACAGGTGGGTCAGTGTAGTGGAAAGGTGGGGTCAGTGTAGTGAACAGGTGGGGGCAGTTTAGTGGACAAGTGGGGCCGTGCAGTGGACATGTAGGGCAGTCTAGTGGAAAGGTAGGTTAGTGTAGTGGACAGATGGGTTAGTGTAGTGGACAGGTGGGTTAGTGTAGTGGACAAGTGGGGGCAGTTTAGTGGACGAGTGGGGCAGTGTAGTGGACAGGTAGGGCAGTGTAGTGGACAGGTAGGTTAGTGTAGTGGACAGGTGGGGTCAGTTTAGTGGACAGGTGGGGTCAGTGTAGTGGACAGGTGGGGGCAGTGTAGTGGACAGGTGGGGGCAGTGTAGTGGACAGGTGGGGGCAGTGTAGTGGACATGTAGGGCAGTGTAGTGGACATGTAGGGCAGTGCAGTGGACAGGTTGGGGCAGTGTAGTGGACAGGTTGGGCAGTGAAGTGGACATGTGGGGCAGTTTAGTGGACAGGTGGGTTAGTGTAGTGGACAGGTGGGTTAGTGTAGTGGACAGGTGGGTTAGTGTAGTGGACAGGTGGGTTAGTGTAGTGGACAAGTGGGGGAGTGTAGTGGACCGGTGGGGCAGTTTAGTGGACAAGTGGGGTAGTGTAGTGGACATGTAGGGCAGTGTAGTGGACAGGTAGGTTAGTGCAGTGGACAGGTGGGTTAGTGTACTGGACAGGTGGGTTAGTGTAGTGGACAGGTTGGGGCAGTGTAGTGGACAGGTGGGACAGTGTGGTGGACAGGTAGGGCAGTGTAGTGGACAGGTGGGGTTAGTGTAGTGGACAGGTGGGGTTAGTGTAGTGGACAGGTGGGGTTAGTGTAGTGGACAGGTTGGGGCAGTGTGGTGGACAGGTGGGGGAAGTGTACTGAACAGGTGGGGGTAGTTTAGTGGACAAGTGGGGCTGTGCAGTGGACATGTAGGGCAGTGTAGTGGACAGGTAGGTTAGTGTAGTGGACAGATGGGTTAGTGTAGTGGACAGGTGGGTTAGTGTAGTGGACAAGTGGGGGCAGTTTAGTGGACAAGTGGGGCAGTGTAGTGGATATGTAGGGCAGTGTAGTGGACAGGTAGGTTAGTGTAGTGGACAGGTGGGGTCAGTTTAGTGGACAGGTGGGGTCAGTTTAGTGGACAGGTGGGGTCAGTGTAGTGGACAGGTGGGGGCAGTGTAGTGGACAGGTAGTAGCAGTGTAGTGGACAGGTGGGGTCAGTGAAGTGGACAGGTAGGTTAGTGTAGTGGACAGGTGGGGGCCGTGTAGTGGACAGGTCGATTAGTGTAGTGGACAAGTGGGGACAGTGTAGGGGACATGTAGGGCAGTGTAGTGGACAGGTTGGGGCAGTGTAGTGGACAGGTTGGGCAGTGAAGTGGACATGTAGGGCAGTGTAGTGGACAGGTGGGTTAGTGTAGTGGACAGGTTGGGGCAGTGTAGTGGACAGGTGGGGCAGTTTAGTGGACAAGTGGGAGAGTATAGTGGACAGGTGGGGCAGTTTAGTGGACAGGTAGGTTAGTGCAGTGGACAGGTGGGTTAGTGTACTGGACAGGTGGGTTAGTGTAGTGGACAGGTTGGGGCAGTGTAGTGGACAGGTGGGTTAGTGTAGTGGACAGGTGGGGCAGTGTAGTAGACAGGTGGGGCAAGTGTATTGGACAGGTGGGGTCAGTGTAGTGGACAGGTGGTGTCAGTGTAGTGGACAGGTGGGTTAGTGTAGTGGACAGGTTGGTTAGTGTAGTGGACAGGTGGGTTAGTGTAGTGGACAGGTGGGTTAGTGTGCTGGACAGGTCGGGGCAGTGTGGTGGACAGGTGGGGTCAGTATAGTGGACAGGTGGGGTCGGTGTAGTGGAAAGGTGGGGTCGGTGTAGTGGAAAGGTGGCGGCAGTGTCGTGGACAGGTGGGGGCAGTGTGGTGGACAGGTGGGGGCAGTGTAATGGACAGGTGGGGACAGTGTAGTGGACAGGTAGGTTAGTGCAGTGGACAGGTGGGGCAGTGTAGTGGACAGGTGGGGCAGTGTAGTGGACAGGTGGGGCAAGTGTATTGGACAGGTGGGGTCAGTGTAGTGGACAGGTGGGTTAGTGTAGTGGACAGGTGGGTTAGTGTAGTGGACAGGTGGGGGCAGTTTAGTGGACAGGTGGTGCAAGTGTAGTGGACAGGTGGGGGCAGTGTAGTGGACAGGTGGGGTCAGTGTAGTGGACAGGTGGGGTCAGTGTAGTGGACAGGTAGGTCAGTGTAGTGGACAGGTGGGGGCAGTGTAGTGGACAGGTGGGTTAGTGTAGTGGACAGGTGGGGACAGTGTAGTGGACATGTAGGGCAGTGTAGTGGACAGGTTGGGGCAGTGTAGTGGACAGGTGGGACAGTGTAGTGGACATGTAGGGCAGTGTAGTGGACAGGTGGGTTAGTGTAGTGGACAGGTGGGGTCAGTGTAGTGGACAGGTGGGGTCAGTGTAGTGGACAGGTGGGTTAGTTTAGTGGACAGGTGGGGGCAGTGTAGTGGACAGGTGGGTTAGTTTAGTGGACAGGTGGGGGCAGTGTAGTGGACAGGTGGGGTAGTGTAGTGGACAGGTGGGTTAGTGTAGTGAACAGGTGGGTTAATGTAGTGGACACATAGGGGGAGTGTAGTGGACAGGTGGGGGCAGTGTAGTGGACAGGTTGGGGTTAGTGTAATGGACAGGTAGGTTAGTGTAGTGGACACGTGGGGGCAGTGTAGTTGACAGGTAGGTTAGTGTAGTGGACAGGTGGGGGCAGTGTAGTGGACAGGTGTGGGCAGTGTAGTGGACAGGTAGGTTAGTGCAGTTGACAGATGGGGCAGTGTAGTTGACAGGTGGGTTAGTGTAGTGGACAGGTGGGTTAGAGTAGTGGACAAGTTGGGGCAGTTTAGTGGACAAGTGGGGCAGTGTAATGGACATGTAGGGCAGTGTAGTGGACAGGTGGGGGCAGTGTAGTGGACAGGTGGGGTCAGTGTAGTGGACAGGTGGGGTCAGTGTAGTGGAAAGGTGGGGTCAGTGTAGTTCACATGTGGGGTAAGTGTAGTGGACAGGTGGGGTAAGTGTAGTGGATAGGTGGGTTAGTGTAGTGGACAGGTGGGGGCAGTGTAGTGGACAGGTTGGGGCAGTGTAGTGGACAGGTAGGTTAGTGTAGTGGACAGGTGGGGGCAGTGTAGTGGACAGGTGGGTTAGTGTAGTGGACAGGTGGGGCAGTGTAGTGGACAGGTGGGGTCAGTGTAGTGGACAGGTGGGGTCAGTGTAATGGACAGGTGTGGACAGGTAGGTTAGTGTAGTGGACAGGTGGGGGCAGTGTAGTGGAAAGGTGGGTTAGTGTAGTGGACAGGTGGGTTAGTGTAGTGGACAGGTGGGGACAGTGTAGTGGACAGGTGGGGACAGTGTAGTGGACAGGTGGGGCAGTGTAGTGGACATGTAGGGCAGTGTAGTGGACAGGTGGGTTAGTGTAGTGGACAGGTGGATTAGTGTAGTGGACAGGTGGGTTAGTGTAGTGGACAGGTGGGGGCAGTGTAGTGGACAGGTAGGTTAGTGCAGTTGACAGATGGGGCAGTGTAGTGGACAGGTGGGGCAGTGTAGTGGACAGGTAGGTTAGTGCAGTTGACAGGTAGGTTATTGCAGTTGACAGATGGGACAGTTTAGTGGACAGATGGGTTAGTGTAGTGGACAGGTGGGGTCAGTGTAGTGGACAGGTAGGGGCAATGTAGTGGACAGGTAGGGGCAGTGTAGTGGACAGGTAGGTTAGCGTAGTGGACAGGTAGGTTAGTGTAGTGGACAGGTAGGTTAGTGTAGTGGACAGGTATGGGCAGTGTAGTTGACAGATGGGTTAGTGTAGTGGACAGTGGGTTAGTGTAGTGGACAGGTGGGGGTCAGTGTAGTGGACAGGTGGGGGTCAGTGTAGTGGACAGGTGGGGTCAGTGTGACATCACTGACTGGTGCATGCTGGGGGGTGGGGGCTGTCCCTAAATGGCAGTTTGGAAATGTGGTCACCCTACTGGTGAGCAGAGAGGGAGGGAGGATGTGTTTCCTCTAGCAGGGCTCCTCCTGTCTCTGAGGCTATTAGATTGATTTTGTGTGTGAGAAGTAGGGATGAGCCGAACACCCCCCGGTTCGGTTCGCACCAGAACCTGCGAACGGACCAAAAATTTGAACGAACGTTAGAACCCCATTGACGTTTATGGGACTCGAACGTTCAAAATCAAAAGTGCTCATTTTAAAGGCTAATTTGCATGGTATTGTCCTAAAAAGGGTTTGGGGACCCGGGTCCTGCCCCAGGGGACATGTATCAATGCAAAAAAAACTTTTAAAAAACGTCCGTTTTTTCGGGAGCAGTGATTTTAATAATGCTTAAATAAAAAATAAAAAAAGTGAAATATTCCTTTAAATATCGTACCTGGGAGGTGTCTATAGTATGCCTGTAAAGTGGCGCGTGTTTCCCTTGCTTAGAACAGTCCCTGCACAAAATGTCATTTTTAAAGGAAAAAAAGTCATTTAAAACTGCTTGCGGCTTTAATCTAATGTCGGGTCCTGGCAATATGGATGAAAATCAGTGAGACAAACGGCATGGGTACCCCCAGTCCATTACTATGCCCTTTGGGTCTTGTATGGATATTAAGGGGAACCCTTTGCTGTCTGTCCTCCTCTTCAGAAGATTTCACCTCACTTTTTGTCCCAATGACAAATGTTTTTTGAAAATTTGTTTTTTTTGTGGAACAAGGATTGGAAAGCATCAGTGGAAAGGAGAAATGTTTTTCCCATATTAACTCTTACAGGAGAGCATATCCCTTCCTAGGGGTAGATTTCATCTCACTTCCTGTTGTCTCCTTCCCTTTGCAAGTAGGAGTCGTTTGTAAGTTAGATGTTTGAAAGTAGGGGCCTGCCCTATATACTCAGCAGAAATTTGGGCCTTAGGTGTTGTTGTGGCCACAACACTCTAAGCCCTTACAGGGCCCTGCTGTGAAATATTAGATCAAGAATTGTAATTACATGCCCCTGTTGAACAAGGGCAGAAAAATTGGGCCTTTGGTGGTGGTGCTGGTGCCACAACACTGTAAGTCCTCACTCGCTCTTGGTGGGTGCAGAAATGGGCCCTGCTGTGAAATATTAGATCAAGAATTGTAATTACATGCCCCTGTTAAACAGGGGCTGAAAAATTAGGCCTTAGGCACTGGTGCTGGTGCCACAACACTGCAACCCCTCACAGACACTCTAGTTGGAACGCAGGAACGAGCCCTGCTGCAAAGTATTGCATCAAAAATTGTAATTACACGCCCCTGTTAAACAAGGGCTAAAAAATTGTGCCTTAGGCACTGGTGGTGGCGCCCAGAACCAAAAATGTTCTTACAAGCTATCAGCGTGATGATTGAGGAGGATGAGGATAATTACTCAGGGATAGTCACTCAGCATCAGCATAAGCAGTCTTTGAAGGGACCTGAGATTTCAAAAAAATTATTCGGTTACATCAGCATCAGGTGCTTGGTAGCTGGTGGTGATCCAAGACTGATTCATTTTTATGAAGGTCAGTCGATCGACCGAGTCGGTGGACAGACGCACCCTGTGATCGGTTACAAAGCCTCCAGCAGCACTGAATGTGCGTTCCGAAAGAACTCTGGATGCAGGACAGGCCAGTAGCTCAATTGCGTACTGTGCAAGCTCTGGCCAGTGATCCATCCTCAAGACCCAGTAACCCAGAGGATTTTCGGTGGGAAAGGTGTCCAAGTCAGATCTTGCAGAAACAAGTCATAGGGGCGCCTCTGAGAAGTTATCATAAAAAACTTTATTACAAACATAATATCCACTCACATGAGGGTAGAAGTCATGTACAGGAGCATGATGAGGGCTGAAGAGCTGAAAGATGCAGGACTGTAGGCAGAAGCTGTTTCAATATAGCTGAAGCACCATCAGGTCCAGGCAGGCAGGGATGCGGATGGCTGAGCACATACACACACCGGTGTAGTTCAATGTCCCTGAAAGATGGTGTCGGTAGTCCAGTGGAAGAAAGAAAAAAGAACTACACCGGTGTGTGTATGTGTATGGGACCAAAAAATTGTCTGAATGCATCGGTCAGATGGCCACCTTCTCCACCGCTCCTTCTTTGACTGACCGAAGCCTCAGCAACACATTGTCCAGAAACAGGAGTTTGTAACCTCCCAGTCTCTGGGAACGCGTTACACAGACCTTTCTGCAAGGCCTCCCGAAGATGTTTCATCCTCTGCTCCCTCTGCGATGGCAAGATAAGGTCCGCAACCTTACCCTTGTAACGTATATCAAGGAGGGTTGCCAGCCAGTATTGGTCCTTCTCCTTGATACCACGAATACGGGGATCCTTACGCAGGCTTTGCAGGGTCAGGGAGGCCATGCAGCGTAGGTTTGCTGAGGCATTCTGTCCGGAGTCCTCTGGGTCACTAAGGATGACATGGTCCGCAGCCACCTCCTCACAGCCACGTACAAGTCTATGTGTTTCTTGGGACTGATCCCTTAAAGACTGCTGCTGATGCTGAGTGCCAGGCTCCACCTCCATACTGACACAATCTTCCTCCTCCTCCTCGTCCTCTTCCTGTGTGATCGGCAGTCACGCAGGAACACTGTCTGGATAAAGGGGACCTTGAGAGCTAAGGAAGTCCTCCTCTTCCTGCCACTCTTCTGCCTCAAGTGCCCTGTCCATTATTCCACGCAGCGTGTGCTCCAACAGGTGGACAAGGGGGACAGTGTCACTGATGCATGCACTGTCACTTCTCACCATCCTCGTGGCCTCCTCAAATGGTGACAGGACAGTGCATGCATCCCTGATCATGGCCCACTGGCGTGGGGAAAAAAAACCAAGCTCCCCTGACCCTGTCCTGGTGCCATAGTCACACAGGTACTCATTGATGGCCCTCTGCTGTGTGTGCAGCTGCTGCAGCATGGCCAACGTTGAGTTCCACCTGGTGGGCATGTCACAGATTAGGCGGTTCTTGGGCAGGTTAAACTCCTTTTGAAGGTCCACTAGCCGAGCACTGGCATTATATGACCGGCGGAAATGCACACAGACTTTCCTGGCCTGCCTCAGGACATCCTGTAAGCCCGGGTACCTGCCCAAGAACCGCTGCACCACCAAGTTAAGGACGTGAGCCAAACAGGGCACATGGGTCATTTGTCCCTGTCGGAGGGCAGAGAGGAGGTTGGTGCCATTGTCGCAAACCACCATTCCTGCCTTAAGTTGGCGTGGCGTCAACCACCTCTGAACCTGCCCCTGCAGAGCAGACAGAACCTCTGCCCCAGTGTGGCTCCTGTCCCCCAAGCACACCAGCTCAAGCACCGCATGGCATCTTTTGGCCTGCATACTTGCGTAGCCCCTTGAACAGCTACGGAGAACCGCTGGTTTCCGAGGACAAAGCACAGGAAGAGACCATGGAGGAAGAAGAAGAGGAGGGGGTGGAGGAGAGAGGTGTGTCACAATCATTAGTAGTGGCATTTTGGAGGCGTGGTGGCAGAACAACCTCCAACACTACTGCACCTTGTCCTGCATTCTTCCCAGCTGCCAGAAGAGTCACCCAATGCGCCGTGAAACTTAGGTAACGTCCCTGTCCATGCCTGCTGGACCATGAGTCAGCGGTAATATGCACCTTACCACTGACCGCCCTGTCCAGCGAGGCATGGACATTGCCTTCCACATGCCGGTAGAGAGCCGGAATCGCCTTCCGTGAGAAAAAGTGACGTTTGGGTACCTGCCACTGAGAAACCGCACATTCCACAAACTCACGGAAGGGGGCAGAGTCTACCAACTGAAAAGGCAGCAGTTGAAGTGCTAGCAATTTTGCCAAGCTAGCATTCAACCGCTGGGCATGTGGATGGCTGGGAGCAAACTTCTTTCGGCGGTGCAGCAGCTGGGGCAGGGAAATTTGCCTGGTACAATCTGACATCGGTGTACCGAAAGCAGATTGCCCACAAGTACTTGGCTGTGACACACTTAATTCTACACCTTCATTCCTCTCAGTGCAGGTCTCAGAGAGGACTGAAGGTATAGTGGGGTTGGAGATCTCAGCTGATGAGGCGCAAGGAGAGGTCCTCTATGTTCTTTGGTGTGGGTCTTTTAGATATGCTTGCCAACGAACTGCATGGCAGGTGAACATATGTCTGGTCAAGCATGTGGTACCCAAGCGGGAGATGTTTTGGCAACGCGAGATGCGCTTGAGACATATGTTGCAAATAGCAGCGGTGGGATCTGATGCACTCGTCTCAAAAAAGGCCCACAACAAAGAACTTTTTGAATAACGCGCAGAGACTGCAGCGCCCTGCACATGTGGAGCTTTGGGGTGTGATGCAGTCAGTGTGCTGCCCTTAGGCTGGCCCCTGGAGGGCATCCTGCCTCGTTGGTGATATGCTGCCTCCTCCTCCTCTTCTCTCCTATTAGGCACCCACGTTGAGTCAGTGACCTCATCATCCCCTCCCTCCTCATCACTGGAGAAAACCTGGCAGTATGCTGCAGCAGGGGGAGCATGACTGCCAGATTGCTGTCCTTCTTGGGCACCCCCTCTGTCCGTGCACACGTTACTGCCTTCATCTACCTCAGTATCATCATCAGAGCCTTCCAAACGCTGGGTATCCTCCTGGAGCATGTACGCAACACTGTGGTCAAACAGTTCGAGGGACTCCTCAGGAGGACATGGTGGGGCTAGGGAAGGAGTCACTGATGACATTGAGCCGAGGGAAGAGGCCACTGCTTTGCCAGACAAAGTACCCTGAGCATGGGTGAGAGAGGATGAGGAGGATGAGGACGGCTTGGTCATCCACTTGACCAAGTCTTCTGCATGTTGCGGCTCAACACGGCCAGCTGCCGAAAAAAAGGCCAAGCGTGTCCCACGGTCATGTGCTGATGAGGATGCACCGTCTCCACGACCAGCACTAGACACAGAGCCTGCTTGCCCTCTCTTATTGGCTTGTGACTGTCTGCCTCTCCTTGTTGGCCTTCCAGACATACTAATGGCCTGTAGCTGGGATATATATATATATATATATATGCACCGATACTGCAGCTATGAGAACACCACCAACCTTCTACAGGTAGCTTTAGCTGAACACTGTGCAGAGCCCGCAAAAAAATAACTTGTAGGTTTAGCTGAACACTGTGAGGAGGACGCACCACACTAACTTGTAGTTTTAGCTGAACACTGTGAGGAGGACGCACTACACTAACTTTTAGCTTTAGCTGAACACTGTGCAGAGGTCTCACTACACTAACTTGTAGTTTTAGCTGAACATTGTGAGCAGGACGCTCTGCACTAACTTGTAGCTTTAGATGAACACTGTGCAGAGGTCTCACTACACTAATTTGTAGTTTTAGCTGAACACTGTGAGCAGGACGCACCACACTAACTTGTAGTTTTAGATGAACACTGTGCAGAGGTCTCACTACACTAACTTGTAGTTTTAGCTGAACACTGTGAGCAGGACGCACTACACTAACTTGTAGCTTTAGATGAACACTGTGCAGAGCTCGCAAAAAATAACTTGTAGGTTTAGCTGAACACTGTGAGGAGGACGCACCACACTAACTTGTAGTTTTAGCTGAACACTGTGAGCAGGACACACTGCACTAACTTGTAGTTTTAGCTGAACACTGTGAGCAGGACGCACTACACTAACTTGTAGCTTTAGATGAACACTGTGCAGAGCTCGCAAAAAAATAACTTGTAGGTTTAGCTGAACACTGTGAGGAGGACGCACCACACCAACTTGTAGTTTTAGCTGAACACTGTGAGCAGGACGCACTGCACTAACTTGTAGCTTTAGATGAACACTGTGCAGAGGTCTCACTACACTAACTTGTAGTTTTAGCTGAACACTGTGAGCAGGACGCACTACACTAACTTGTAGTTTTAGATGAACACTGTGCAGAGGTCTCACTACACTAACTTGTAGTTTTAGCTGAACACTGTGAGCAGGACGCACTACACTATCTTGTAGCTTTAGATGAACACTGTGCAGAGCTCGCAAAAAAAATAACTTGTAGGTTTAGCTGAACACTGTGAGGACGCACCACACTAACTTGTAGTTTTAGCTGAACACTGTGAGGAGGACGCACCACACTAACTTGTAGTTTTAGCTGAAGACTGTGAGCAGGACGCACTACACTAACTTGTAGCTTTAGATGAACACTGTGCAGAGCTCGCAAAAAATAACTTGTAGGTTTAGCTGAACACTGTGAGGAGGAGGCACCACACTAACTTGTAGTTTTAGCTGAACACTGTGAGGAGGACGCACCGCACTAACTTGTAGTTTTAGCTGAACACTGTGAGCAGGACGCACTACACTAACTTGTAGTTTTAGATGAACACTGTGCAGAGGTCTCACTACACTAACTTGTAGTTTTAGCTGAATACTGTGAGCAGGACGCACTACAATAACTTGTAGCTTTAGATGAACACTGTGCAGAGCTCGCAAAAAATAACTTGTAGGTTTAGCTGAACACTGTGAGAAGGACGCACTACACTAACTTGTAGTTTTAGATAAACACTGTGCAGAGGTCTCACTACACTAACTTGTAGTTTTAGCTGAACACTGTGAGCAGGACGCACTACACTAACTTGTAGCTTTAGATGAACACTATGCAGAGCTTGCAAAAAAATAACTTGTAGGTTTAGCTGAACACTGTGAGCAGGACGCACTACACTAACTTGTAGCTTTAGATGAACACTGTGCAGAGCTCGCAAAAAATAACTTGTAGGTTTAGCTGAACACTGTGAGGAGGACGCACCACACTAACATGTAGGTTTAGCTGAACACTGTGAGGAGGACGCACTACACTAACTTGTAGTTTTAGCTGAACACTGTGAGCAGGACGCACTGCACTAACTTGTAGCTTTAGATGAACACTGTGCAGAGGTCTCACTACACTAACTTGTAGTTTTAGCTGAACACTGTGAGCAGGATGCACTACACTAACTTGTAGTTTTAGATGAACACTGTGCAGAGGTCTCACTACACTAACTTGTAGTTTTAGCTGAACACTGTGAGCAGGACGCACTACACTAACTTGTAGCTTTAGATGAACACTGTGCAGAGCTTGCGAAAAAATAACTTGTAGGTTTAGCTGAACACTGTGAGAAGGACGCACCACACTAACTTGTAGTTTTAGATGAACACTGTGCAGAGGTCTCACTACACTAACTTGTAGTTTTAGCTGAACACTGTGAGCAGGACGCACTACACTAACTTGTAGCTTTAGATGAACACTATGCAGAGCTTGCAAAAAAATAACTTGTAGGTTTAGCTGAACACTGTGAGCAGGACGCACTACACTAACTTGTAGCTTTAGATGAACACTGTGCAGAGCTCGCAAAAAATAACTTGTAGGTTTAGCTGAACACTGTGAGGAGGACGCACTGCACTAACTTGTAGTTTTAGCTGAACACTGTGAGCAGGACGCACTACACTAACTTGTAGTTTTAGATGAACACTGTGCAGAGGTCTCACTACACTAACTTGTAGTTTTAGCTGAACACTGTGAGCAGGACGCACTACACTAACTTGTAGCTTTAGATGAACACTGTGCAGAGCTCGCAAAAAAATAACTTGTAGGTTTAGCTGAACACTGTGAGGAGGACGCACCACACTAACTTGTAGTTTTAGCTGAACACTGTGAGCAGGACGCACTACACTAACTTGTAGTTTTAGATGAACACTGTGCACTACAATAACTTGTAGTTTTAGCTGAACACTGTGAGCAGGACGCACTACACTAACTTGTAGCTTTAGATGAACTCTGTGAGCAAATAGTAAATAGTCTAGCTGCCTGACTGTGGTACTAATAGGATCAAAAGAACACCAGCAATTTTCTTCAGGTAGCTGTAAATACTGTAACAAGACAAGCCTGCCTGTCAGTAGGAAGATAACAGGAACGGATCTAGCTAAACTGAATACAGTGTATATATATATATATATATATATATATATATATATATATATACAACACCTGGGATGCATATATATACACAATACACTGTAAGTGCAGCTAACTCACTGATTGTCCTGCCTAATCTAGCTAACTCAAATGAAATGACACTGTCTCTCTGTCTATCTATGTATCTAAACGCCGGAACACACACTACACAGATAGACCGTGCAGGCGGCCTTATATAGTGTGGGGCGTGTTCTAAACCCCCTGAGCCATAATTGGCCAAAGCCTCCTTGGCTTTGGCCAATTACGGCTCTCTGTTCAGGCGGCGCTGTGATTGGCCAAGCATGCGGGTCATAGTGCACTCTTGGCCAATCATCAGCCAGCAATGCACTGTGATGCCGCAGTGAATTATGGGCCGTGACGCGCCACACGAATTTGGCGCGAATGGCCCATAACGTTCGGAATTCGGCGAATGACCGAACAGCCAATGTTCGAGTCGAACATGGGTTCGACTCGAACATGAAGCTCATCCCTAGTCCTAGTGAGAAGTGCAATGCTCCTGAAGGAAGAACATGAATGTCTTCCCCAATCTCTACTACACCTCCCTACTCATAAGCTGCCCACCACTACACAGGCACAGTCCCCTCCTCTCCTGTATTACCAACTATTGTGTCTGTGAACTGTTGGGGCACTACAAGTCCCAGCATGCCAAGAGATGGGGCAGCAGCCCCTGTTCCCATCAAGCGCAGCCCCTGTGCCCATCAAACGCAGCCCCTGTGCCCATCAAACGCAGCCCCTGTGCCCATCAAACGCAGCCCCTGTGCCCATCAAACGCAGCCCCTGTGCCCATCAAACACAGCCCATGTGCCATTGAAACGCAGCCCCTATGCCCATCAAGTGCAGCCCCTGTGCCCATCAAGCGCAGCCCCTGTGCCCATCAAGCGCAGCCACTGTACCCATCAAGCGCAGCCACTGTGCCCATAAATTGCTGCTACTGTGCCCATCAATTGCTGCCAGTGTGCCCATCAATTACTGCCAGCGTGCTCATCAATTGCCTCTACTGTGCCCCTCAATTGCTGCCAGTGTGCCCATCAATTGCTCACACTGCCCATCAATTGCTCACACTGCCCATCAATTGCCGCTACTGTGCCCATCAATTGCTCACACTGTGCCCCTCAATTGCTGCCGCTGTGCCCATCAATTGCTCACACTGTGCCCCTCAATTGCTGCCAGTGTGCCCATCAATTGCTCACACTGCCCATCAATTGCTGCCGCTGTGCCCCTCAATTGCTGCCGCTGTGCCCCTCAATTGCTGCCGCTGTGCCCATCAATTGCTCACACTGTACCCATCAATTGCCGCTACTGTGCCCATCAAATGCTGCCAGTGTGCATCCCCCACCCAACCGGGACTTACTTTGTGGGGCAGCAGGCCACGGCGGCACGCTCCTCGATGTCATCCCTTCCCATCTTCTGCGATAGGCGTCCAATCACAGCGCCTTTCGTTTCAGCCAATCGGATGACAGGTAACAGACCCGAGCAACTGATTGGCTGAGAGGCGCTTCAGTGTTAGCAAAGCGAACATTCATTCGCTTTGCTAACACAACGCTTAGTGAACAGCGAGCGCCCAGCATGGCGTCCGCTGTTCGACTTTTTTGGACGCCAATTAGAGCCTATGGCTCTAATCAGGTGCTTACAAAAAAATGCCCCACGGCTGTCTTTCAGGTGCATTGCATGAATCTATCTATGGTGATAGAAAGGTGCCAGGAGAGAGGGGGCGGCGCCCGTGCGCCCTTTATGGATGCACCGCCACTGATACTGTATGTGTGTGTGTTGTCGTGGATATTCCACTATACTCTTGCGCTAATAAGCGCCCTTCCACTATAATGGTATAATGTAGCCTTAAATTTACCTATCCTTCTATTTCCCATATATCCCCAAGTAAGCAGACATCACCACAGCTTACGTTCTCAGCTCCATCAGCATGACTGCCTTTCCGAGCCGTACACTTGCTTTTATTTACAGACACAAAGGAAGTCACAAGCTGGAGGGTTTGCCTCCAACAGCCAATCGCCTCCTACACAGGATGTGACCTCACAGGAAATGACCAAATAAGGATGTTACACAGGATGTGACCTCACAGGAATTGACCAAATAAGGATGTAACACAGGATGTGACCTCACAGGAAATGACCAAATAAGGATGTTACACAGGATGTGACCTCACAGGAAATGACCAAATAAGGATGTTACACAGGATGTGACCTCACAGGAATTGACCAAATAAGGATGTAACACAGGATGTGACCTCACAGGAAATGACCAAATAAGGATGTAACGCAGGATGTGAATGTCAACACAGGAAATACAACAACCAATACAACAATGACTAAGGGAGTCTTATGGGCGTGTCTGGGCGGGGGCATACATCTCTGTATGACTGGAAGCCTGAGACTATGAACACCTCCCCCGACCACAACGATTGAAAGAATCCCGTTCTTATCGTTTATTTGTGAATCCTTATTCTGCGTTGTTCAGAGAACAAAGCATACCCGGACTACACTACTGTCACTGTGGACGAGAGATTATCTGCAGGTGTATGCTCATGGGGCCACAAATATGTTGATCAGGCATACAGGGGCGACACGAGCGCACACTTGCTAAACCGATAATGTCTTTGCAGAGTGAATACACCCCCACCAGACGATCGTTCCGTGCATTGCACAGGGGCCCTTGGCTGGCAGACATATCCCCACTCTGCAAACACTTCTCTACATCCCCAATGAGCTTTCCACTACCAAACAGATCTCAACCAGCGTCAGTCTGCCCCAGTCAGCTCTTTAGAGCGGGCTGCGGGAGAACTAACACTGGGAGACACTATGACAATACACATTAAATACATCTTCATATAATTTCTGCAACAGTATATTGTATGTATACTGTGTATGCATACTGTGTGTGTATACTCTATGTATACTGTATGTGTGTACTGTATGTCTACTGTGTGTGTGCACTGTATGTGTACTGTGTGTGTGTGCTAATTATATGAAAATACACACATAGATGTGAATACATGTGGGTAGTAGTGAAAACCACAATCTACTGAGAGCAAGTAAATGACTCCATGAGTGGTAAAAATATATAAGTGCAAAACATAAAAACTCAAATAAAAAGAAGAAACAAAAAATGTGTACATGTGAAATACAATGATATTAATAGCGTGAAAATCTGAAAATCAAACAAATTCAGTCCATGGGTTCAAATATAAAAAGTTCATCAGTGAAAAAAAGCTTCCGAGGGGGGAGGAAATCAAGGGGCAAAAAGAAAGCGGGTGTAAGCGGTAGGGGTATTTTTAACCTGAGCAAAACACCTCTAACTGAAACAGAAATTTCAATTTTAGACAAAGGACTCAAGTTTGTACCGCCCAAAACACTCAATAAATTTGAAACCTATATGGACATACATAAGTATATTAGGAAATTGAACATCAAGAGATATATGCTGTCCAACCCCATTGCCCCCCAAACTGTTGGTCTCAACACCATCAGACAGTCTGGCCTAGCCAACGCGTCCCTATTTAACCCTCCGGGTGGCTTATCTGCCTCTTTGAGAGTCTTCAGGGATGTTCTTTTGAGGGATCTCGATCGTTTGAAGGTTCAGAAAATTAAAATGACGAGAGAGTTACAGTTGGGCCTGGATTCACTTTGTGAACGTAGGGACCTTGTTATAAAGCCAGCCGACAAAGGGGGGGTATAGTGGTCCTTGACAAGTCAGATTATCTTCACGAATTGGAGAGACTTGTTGGAGACAGGGACACCTACCAACCCCTTAAGTCGGATCCCAGAATCTGTTTCAAAAAAGAATTGGTAAGGATTGTGGATAATGGTTTTCAATCTGGCATTATAAACAAGAAGGAGAAATCTTTTCTCATCCCGGTTGCGTCAAGAATCCCAGTCATGTACTACCTGCCCAAAGTCCACAAAGACCCAATTCACCCTCCGGGTCGTCCCATCATTAGTGGAATAGATTCCATTACTTCCAGGGCAGGTAAGTACATTGACAATTTCCTCCAACCACTTGTACAACTTCTGCCAGCATATATCAAGGACACTAGACATACCATCAATCTACTCAAGACTAGTAATTATAGAGAAGGGCATTGGCTTGTGACTGCTGATGTCACTTCTCTATACACTAGCATCCCCCATTACTGGGGTATTAAATCAGTGAAATTTTTCCTTGATAAGGATGCCTCCCTACCCAAGAAGCAAAAACGTTTTATTATGGAGCTTTTAGAATATGCCACTACACATAATTTCTTTTGGCATAATAAACAGTTTTATCTCCAGACTAAGGGGGTAGCCATGGGGGCTAAATTTGCCCCCAGCTTGGCGAACCTTTTTATGGGGAAATGGGAGGAGGACGTCATCTATGCCCACCGGAGACCGGAATTGGTCCTGTGGGCCAGGTACATAGATGACGTCCTCCTCCTATGGGATGGCTCCTATGACTCTCTCTGTTCCTTTATGGATGGACTCAATTCCAACGAGAGGGGTATATCCTTTAAATATGAGGCCAGCCAGGAAAAAATACACTTTCTGGATCTGGAGATACGAGGTGAAAATAACTCTCTACTTACCTCTACCTATTTCAAGGTCACTGACCGTAATTCGTTTATCCCGAGGGACAGCTGCCATCATAAAGCTTGGCTGGACTCTGTCCCTAAAAGTCAGTACATCCGACTGAAAAGGAATTGCTCTACCAATACTGACTTTCTTGCTCAGTCTAAGGTTTTGACGGACAGATTTATAGAGAAGGAGTATGAAGCGCAGTTTCTGACTGAAAAACTCAATCAGGTTGTATCACTGGACAGGGACGCTCTTCTGGCTGATAAAACCAGGGCACAGAGGGACTGTCAGCTGGTCTGTCCCTTGATCACAAGATACTCCTGCCAGCACTTTTCTGTCAGGAGGATGTTGAACAAACACTGGCACATTATTAAGAATGATCCCGTGCTTGGACCATCCCTTCCTGACAGACCCCAGCTGGTCTTTAGGGGTGCCCCCTCAATCAGTTCACGGGTGGTATCTGCTGCATGTGACCCTCCGGTCCATAAACCCATGTTCTTTCAACATATGACAGGTTATTTCAAATGTAAAAATTGCGAGGTTTGTGCTATTAATGCTTTAATGGAGAGAAAGGTGTGTCAATTCATTACCAATAATTCCCCGCTTAATGTCCATATTAAATCTTTTATCACATGTTCAACCACCCATGTGGTTTACCTACTCACTTGCCCTTGTGGGCTCTACTATGTGGGCCGCACGGTCCGATCGCTAAAGGTTAGATTGGGGGAACATATTGGAAATATTAGAAGGGGTTTTTTGGGCCACCCAGTCTCCAAACATTATTTAGACAAACACAAAAAAGACCCTAGCGGTACTTTGTTCATGGGCATTGATAAACTCAAACTCCCATGGAGAGGGGGATCTAAAAGACGGGCCATCTCTAAACTCGAGATGGAGTGGATTTATAAGATCCGTTCCCTCAGACCTTTAGGCCTAAATGTTGACATTGAGTTGAATGCGTTCATTGACAACTCATAGGTGATGCTTTGGGCCCTGTGCTTCCTTTCCTTTCTTCCCTTCTTTTGTATACATGTTTTTCATTTTTGTTATTATTTATTTATTTATTTATTTATTTTTTTTCCGTCCATTCACTTTTTTTTATCTCTTTATCCATTCACAATTTTTTTTCTCATCCATTCACTTTTTTTATTTTTTTATTTCTTCATCCATTCACAATTTTTTTTCTCATCCATTCACTTTTTTTATCTCTTCATCCATTCACAATTTTTTTTTTCTCATCCATTCACTTTTTTATCTGTTCATCCATTCACAATTTTTTTTTCTTATCCATTCACTTTTTTTATCTCTTCATCCATTCACAACTTTTTTTTTTCTCATCCATTTACTTTTTTATCTCTTCATCCATTCACAATTTTTTTTTTCTCATCCATTCACTTTTTTTATCTCTTCATCCATTTACAATTTTTTTTTCTCATCCATTCACCTTTTTTTTATCTTTTCATCCATTCACAACTTTTTTTTTTTTCTTCATCCATTCACTTTTTTTACCTCTTCATCCATTCACAACTTTTTTTTTTTTTTTGGAGCATAGTGATATGTTTAGATATTATACATTATAATGATTTAGTCGCATCATTGTGATACCGAGTGCTCTTCACGTTCATGGATGGGCCTCCATTTATTACGGTGTGACTTTAATACATATATATTTTTTTTTCATACATAAGTTTTTTGAATGTGGTTTTATTTACGGAGATGAACGTTGTTTCTTTTCCTTACATTTCCATATATACTTACAATTTTTTCCATCACATCTTGCCTCTTGGTGAAATTCAGTGATTTTCTCCTTTCTGCTCTGTCAGTTTTACGTTCCAAATTAGCATCTGTAAGACATATTAATTGTCTAGTAATACTGGGCTTCTTCCTCCAGATGGCGCAAGAGATTGGCTCTGCTGGGAGGGGCTGAAGTTTTTGTTTAGTTTCAGTCCTATGTGTCACCTTGGCAACATCCATTCACTGAGGAGCACCAGGTAGAGGCTTGGGTTTTCCCTCCCCTGAGAGTGGAGGTGACAACGAGGCTTGGTGTGCACTGTTATACTATATAGGGGATGGCTTAACACGTAGCCCGTGCCCCTTTGAAGACGTCTACTAATGACGAAACATGTAGGGCGTGGCTACGTTGTAAGCCGTCACGATTGCCCCATGTTATGCACGGGTTATTACGATTTTTATATGCCGGCTTGTTTTTAATTGTATTTTCACCTCACGGAGCGTGCACTCTCCGTTGCGGTCTGTACTTTTATTGAATAAATTCCGAAACTTTTTACACTATTGGAGCTCCGCTCTTTTGTTTTTTCCTTTGCCACACTGGGAGCAAGAGAGCTTTCCTTCCCCCCTCTCCAGGCGTTTCACTTGGACCAGCCCGGATCGGAGACAACATTCCTAACAGCTGCTGGGGAGATCTTCTCATTACATGGTCCCTGCAGAGGGCAAAAATCTGCATGCCTGATAGACCCTGCCAAGGAGGGGGTCCAACACGGAGGGTAAGAGTCCACCTTTATCACTTTCTCACTTATTGGAGTCACCGCCAGTGGATTTGCACCATCCTGCACATCTCTCTCCTTTGTCAATCCACTCATAGGGGGATTAGTTACTGCTGAGCTGTATAGTGGATGGAAGCCTTTTTTTCACTGATGAACTTTTTATATTTGAACCCATGGACTGAATTTGTTTGATTTTCAGATTTTCATGCTATTAATATCATTGTATTTCACATGTACACATTTTTTGTTTCTTCTTTTTATTTGAGTTTTTATGTTTTGCACTTATATATTTTTACCACTCATGGAGTCATTTACTTGCTCTCAGTAGATTGTGGTTTTCACTACTATCCACATGTATTCACATCTATGTGTGTATTTTCATATAATTAGCGCACTTTATTTATTTTTTATTTTTCATGGTATACACAGATATTGGTGTATTTTGTGTGCAGCTTTTACCTTTGACCTTTTTTGCTCTGCAGCACAGTTTTTCTTTTTATTTTTGTACTGTGTATGTGTACTGTATGTGTACTGTATGTATACTGTGTATGTGTACTGTATGTGTACTGTGTATGTGTACTGTATGTATACTGTGTGTGTGTGTACTGTATGTATACTGTGTATGTATACTGTATGTGTGTACTGTATGTGTACTGTATGTATACTGTATATGTGTACTGTATGTATACTGTGTGTATGTGTACTGTATGTATACTGTGTGTGTATACTGTATGTATACTATGTGTGTGTGTGTGTACTGTATGTATACTGTGTGTGTGTGTACTGTATGTATACTGTGTACGTGTACTGTATGTATACTGTGTGTGTATACTGTATGTATACTGTGTGTGTGTGTACTGTATGTATACTGTGTATGTGTACTGTATGTATACTGTGTGTGTATACTGTATGTATACTGTGTGTGTGTGTACTGTATGTATACTGTGTGTATGTGTACTGTATGTATACTGTGTGTGTATACTGTATGTATACTGTGTGTGTGTGTACTGTATGTATACTGTGTGTATGTGTACTGTATGTATACTGTGTGTGTACTGTATGTATACTGTGTGTGTGTATACTGTGTATGTATACTGTGTGTGTGTACTGTAAGTATACTGTGTATGTGTACTGTATGTATACTGTGTGTGTGTACTGTATGTATACTGTGTGTGTGTACTGTATTTATACTGTGTGTGTGTACTGTATGTATACTGTGTATGTGTACTGTAGGTATACTGTGTATGTGTACTGTATGTATAGTGTCTGTGTGTACTGTTTGTATACTGTGTGTGTATGTGTACTGTATGTTTACTGTGTATGTATACTGTATATATACTGAATGTATACTGTACATGTGTGTCTATATGTACGTATACTGTGTCTGTATACTGTGTGTGTGTGTATACTGTATGAACCAGGTGTGCCCACTGCTGCTCAACAGAAGTCGATCTAACAATCCCATGCCCGTGAAAAATGCACTTGTTGCCATTTGGAGCCATCTGATTGGTGCTCAGCCTCGGATCTAGCAGCAGGTCTGGGTACACACCTGTGCGGTGATATCATGGCACACATCAAGCATGGCCTTTTATTCACACGCCCCACTGCCCGATCTGAGGCCAGCCACAGCAGTTCACTATTCCACTGGCTCTACGACTCACTTGGGCAGTTCAGAGGCCTCAACATGTGGATTTTTTCTAATTAAAAGCCTTTTCCCGACAGCTGCCTGCCACACCAAGCACTAAGGTGTGTGTGTGAGGGGACACTGATGGAAGGTGACAATCTGGGGGCTCTGCCATAGGGTGGCACACTGGGGGGCTCTGTGTACTGTGATTATAGGGAGAATGTTGGGACTCTGATGTAAGGGAGGACTCTGATGTGAGCATGGTGCTCATCCTGACTGCTGTACTCGATATGTTGTTTTGTTTATTTACTCCTGATGTGACGGCCATCTGGGGCCCCATAAACTTCTGTTGCCCGGGGGGCCCCATAATCTTCTATTGCCCGGGGGGCCCCATAATCTTCTATTGCCCGGGGGGCCCCATAATCTTCTATTGCTCGGAGGCCCCATAATCTTCTATTGCTCGGGGGCCCCATGAGTTGTCAGTCCGCCCCTGCTCTCATTCTGACTTTTATCCTTATTACAAATACCAGCCATATACTGTAATTATAACATGGAAATTTGGCTTTATACTGCTTATTATTGAAAGTCATTAAAAAGTAAAAAATAAAAAGGAGAAATGTGTATTTTACATAGAAATGTAAATCCTGAAAATGAATGGATTTCTAAATGATTTTCTCTTTTCAGGTCTTTACATATTTGGCCTCAATATCTCTTCAGTTCTTGATGATTATGAAGATGGTATGTAATGTATTGTATATTCTACACATATCAGTTGTAAGTGGAGAAATATCTCTGTGTAGATAAGGTCGGGGTCTCTTCATGACTGTTGGGACCTCTGGAGTTCCATTTGTGCTCCTGTTCATCATCCAATAAGATTTCAGAGATCCAATGACTCCACACCCATCCCATGTCCTCTATGGTGTCTGTCCCCGGAGAGGAGATCATTGCCCAGTGGTGGAGGAATTGATGTGCAGATAATGTTTGTCTCACTATATATGAAGTGTTCTTGGACTCAGACAGTTTTTATTGCGCTGCTCTCTGTAATAAGTGTTTGGTCAGTTTTGAACTAAGCACAGGCTTTTCTAATTTCATTAAGGGAAATTATGCTTTTGTTTATGGAATATAAAACTCGTATATAATTGCCACAAATGTTAAATTTTGTAATTTAATATTTGTCATGGCTCCCAGGTCCCCAACACATCTCCCATCATCCCACCCCACCTACATGGAGTCAGACCTGCCAGCCAAATCCTCCATTCTGTCCCCCAATGCCTCATATGCAGCTCCAACCACCACAGGGGGGATTTTGCTAAGAAATATAGTGACTCTAGTGAAGGGCAACAAAACTCATAAGGGGACTGGAGGACCTCAGCTATGTGAGCTGGGGGGGGGGTTAAGGGGGATAGATGAGCTCAGTTATGGGGGCTGAAGAGCTTAGTCATTGGGGATGGAGGACCTCAATTATGGGAAGGGAGAAGCTCAGTTATGGAGGATGGAGGAGCTCAGTTATGGGGAATGGAGGAGCTTGCATGTAGGAGATGAAGAACCTCAGTTATGGATGATGGAAGGCCTCAGTTGAAGGCCTCAGTTATGAGGGGTGGAAGACCTCAATTATGGCAGATGAAGGACCTCAGTTGTAGGGGACAGAGGAGCTCAGTTATAGGGGATGGGGGAGCTCATTTATGGGGGATGGAGGAACTTAGTTACAGGGGATTGAGGACCTCAGTTATTGGGGGTGGTGAATTTCAGTTTTGGGAGATGGAGGACTTTAAAAAAGGGAGACGAAGGAGCTCAGTTATGGGGAATGGAGGAGCTCAGTTATAGCGGATGGAGGAGCTCAGTTATGGGGGATGGAAAAGCTCAGTTATGGGGAATGGAGGACATCAGATATGGGAAATGAAGGACCTGAGTTATGGTGGATGAAGGACTTCAGTTATGGTGGATGGAGGACTTCAGTTATGGTGGATGGAGGACTTCAGTTATGGTGGATGGAGGACTTCAGTTATGGTGGATGGAGGACTTCAGTTATGGTGGATGGAGGACTTCAGTTATGGTGGATGGAGGACTTCAGTTATGGTGGATGGAGGACTTCAGTTATGGTGGATGGAGGACTTCAGTTATGGTGGATGGAGGACTTCAGTTATGGTGGATGGAGAACTTCAGTTATGGTGGATGGAGGAGCTCAGTTATGGAGGATGGAGAAGTTCAGTTATAGCAGATAGGGGACTTCAGTTATGGAAGATGGGGGAGCTCAGTTAAGGCAGATAAAGGTGCTCCATTATGGCGGATGGAGGAGCTCAGTTATGTAGGGTGAGAAGCTCAGTTATGGCAGATAAGTGACTTCAGTTTTGGCAGATAGAGGAGCTCAGGTAAGGCAGATAAAGGAGCTCAATTATGGGGGATGGGGGAGCTCAGTTATGGGGGATTGAGGACCTCAGATATGGGGGATGAAGGACCTGTCAGGAGCCATGAATCAGACTGAGACAGAAAATGCAGTAAAAAACACACCTTTTAATGTAATGGTAAAAATGGTACAGATCAGTAAATGTAGTCAAAACATAGGCCAGAGCATCGGAAGCCAAAATTTGTAATCAGACGAGCCAATAATCAGGAAACCAGAAATCAGCGTAGAAAGACAGGATCAGGAACCAGAAGGGACGTCGGCAGAGCAAAGTCTTACACAGGAACAAAGCAGAGACACTGAAGATATGTTGACCATGTGAAGGCACAAAAGGAATGAATAAGGCAGTTGAAATAGTCAAAAGGGTGGGGCGTGGAGATGATGGCAGCAGACTAGTGAAGCTCCGCTAAACCCTCGGCTCCTTCAGCAGAAACGGCACTGATAATAGCAGCAAAGATGAGCAGACTCACACGCCACAACTCCGGCAACCACCCTCGCCGCTCCGCACCCTTATCAGGCTCGAGAAGCATCCCTGATATCTTTAAAACTCAACCCCGGAGCCTCAAGGCCAAATCCAAGATGGCGCAGCCTCGTGGAGACTGAGTTCAGTGAAGACTCACAGTATGCAGATGAGGACGAGGTAAGGGATACCCCTGCTTCTGAGCTCCCCCTCACTCTCACTGCTATGATGAAAATACCAGCTGACATCAAGGGCACCCTCTTTTCTGCCATTACGGAACTAAAAGCAGATGTACTTTCACTGTCAGAGAAAATGGAGAGGGTAGAGAAGGCGGGCTCGAGGAGAGATAAAGCTATTGCACGTCTAGATAAAATCACTGACTCACTCTGCACGTCTCATTGAGATGAATCGCCAGTTGGAGGATTTAGATAACAGGGGCAGAAGGCACAACATAAGGGTGAGAGGTGTCCCTGAGTCGATTGAACCACGCAATATACCATCTGCCCTGCTGTACATGTTTAACGATCTGCTAGAGCGCCAAACAGACACACCGATCGAATTTGACAGGGCGCACAGGGCTCTGAGAGCAAGGTCGGCTGACACAGCTCCCCCACGGGACATAATTTGCTGAGAAACAAATGTGATGTCTAAGGTAAATAGTACAGTGGTAGCTATAATAGCATATTAAAATAAGGCAGGTAAATTCTGGAATGAGGAGGCAGCCATCCTCAGAGGGTGTCCATTACCTCTGTTGATAATCAATGTTGAAAAAAGGAGGGGTGTGGAGGCGCCAACTGTGGTAGCTTGTTTATGCAAAAATAAAAGTTAGTGTAACAATTACACTTACTGGTTCGCAGGGTGGAGGTGTTTCTTTGAGATTTAAAAGTGTCCTGGGATGTGCTGTGATCTTGTTTCCGGCTCGGATTTCATTCCTTCAGGTGTCTGGGTGTGGAGTCTGTAAACAGGCTGAACCACTGCATCCAGTGCATGGAAAGCTCCACGCTGACCACTCTGGAGTGCAGAAGAGGAAATGAGGTCACTGATGCACGGCAAACGTCCAGGCTGGTGTTGGGGATGATGCAGGAATAGTACAGGCTACGCGCTCGGGGCTCACAGCTCCTTCTAAAGAAGAAGCCTGGACGTTTGCCGTGCATCAGTGACGTCATTTCCTCTTCTGCACTCCAGAGTGGTCAGCGTGGAGCTTTCCATGCACTGGATGCAGTGGTTCAGCCTGTGTACAGACTCCACACCCAGACGCCTGAAGGAATGAAATCCGAGCCGGAAACAAGATCACAGCACATCCCAGGACACTTTTAAATCTCAAAGAAACACCTCCACCCTGCGAACCAGTAAGTGTAATTGTTACATTAACTTTTATTTTTGCATAAACAAGCTACCACAGTTGGCGCCTCCACACCCCTCCTTTTTTGGACATAATTTGCTGCTTGCCCAACTTTAAGCTAAAGGAGGATGGCTCATCATGGCTAAAGCACGGCATAATGAACGCATTACATTCAATGACACTGGGATACTCATATATCAGGACCTTTCTCCTATTACCCTGAACAACAGGAGAGCACTGCGCCCCCTGCTGGAGACGCTGCGCAGACAAAATATACCTTACAGATGGAACTTCCCCTTTGCTCTAAATGCGACTTTCCAGGGCAAACAAATATTTCTGCGCACGCCAAATGATCTACATGACTTTTGCCAGGAATTGCAGATACCATTCATTGAGCTACCGGATTGGTATGGGGAATTCTGCAACCCACAGGCAGTGCTTGATGCTCAGGTTTCACCCCATACTACCCCTACTAAACCCCCACACAAGAGAGGGAAATACCAGAAACAGCATGTTCCGGGTCCTAGTTCCACTGCGAGATTATATCTGCTCCGCCTCTGCACTGCCCCCTCAGCCAATAGGAACCCGTTGTACACACCCCCTTCCACAGCACGTTTTTTTGACACAGGAGCAGGAGATGCCGACTGCTGGAGGAGAGGGAGGTGGGGACAGCTTGCAGTGTGGGAGGGGCTGCTGCCTAATAAAGTAAGCTGGCTGAGCTTTACAAAATGGATTCTAATCAGTGGATTAGCCTGGTGAGTGGGTGCCCACATGTCCCGGATCAGTGTAGTGGACAGGTGGGGACAGTGTAGTGGACATGTAGGGCAGTGTAGTGGACAGGTGGGTTAGTGTAGTGGACAGGTGGGTTAGTGTAGTGGACAGGTGGGTTAGTGTAGTGGACAGGTGGGTTAGTGTAGTGGACAGGTGGGGGCAGTGTAGTGGACAGGTGGGGGCAGTGTAGTGGACAGGTGGGGGCAGTGTAGTGGACAGGTGGGGGCAGTGTAGTGGACAGTTGGGGGGGTGTGGTGGACAGGTGGGGGAAATGTAGTGGACAGGTGGGTTAGTGTAGTGGACATGTTGGGGTTAGTGTAGTGGACAGGTTGAGGTTAGTGTAGTGGACAGGTTGGGGATAGTGTAGTGGACAGGTGGGTTAGTGTAGTGAACAAGTAGGGGGAGTGTAGTGGATAGGTGGGGGCAGTCTAGTGGACAGGTTGGGGTTAGTGTAGTGGACAGGTAGGTTAATGTAGTGGACAGGTAGGTTAGTGTAGTGGACAGGTGGTGGCAGTGTAGTGGACAGGTGGTGGCAGTGTAGTGGACAGGTGGGGGACAGTGCAGTGGACAGGTGGGGTCAGTGTAGTGGACAGGTGGGGTCAGTGTAGTGGACAGGCGGGGGGAGTGTAGTGGACAGGCGGGGTCAGTGTAGTGGACAGGTGGGGTCAGGTTTAGTGGACAGGTGGGGTCAGTGTAGTGGACAGTTGGGGGGAGTGTAGTGGACAGGTGGGGTCAGTGTAGTGGACAGGTGGGGTCAGTGTAGTGGACAGTTCGGGGCAATGTAGTGGACAGGTGGGGGCAATGTAGTGGACAGTTGGGGGGAGTGTAGTGGACAGGTGGGGTCAGTGTAGTGGACAGTTCGGGGCAATGTAGTGGACAGGTGGGGGCAATGTAGTGGACAGTTGGGGGGAGTGTAGTGGACATGTGGGGTCAGTGTAGTGGACATGTGGGGTCAGTGTAGTGGACAGGTGGGGTCAGTGTAGTGGACAGGTGGGGTCAACGTAGTGGACAGGTGGGGTCAGCGTAGTGGACAGGGGGGATCAGTGTAGTGGACAGGTGGGGGTCAGTGTAGTGGACAGGTGGGGGTCAGTGTAGTGGACAGGTGGGGTCAGTGTAGTGGACAGGTGGGGTCAGCGTAGTGGACAGGTGGGGTCAGCGTAGTGGACAGGGGGGATCAGTGTAGTGGACAGGCGGGGTCAGTGTAGTGGACAGGTGGGGGTCAGTGTAGTGGACAGGTGGGGTCAGTGTAGTGGACAGGTAGGTTGGTGTATGTCCAATGTTTTCTCCAGATCCCTCAGGTCATTTGTATTCCTTTTGTAGTGTAAAGTACAGGGTTTTTTTATATGCAACTTTATTGCCTTAGAAATAAGAAGCATTTGTTTCATGTATCTTAGCCTGACATTGAAAGAACAATGACACTTTTTGAAATGAAGTGGCCGCCTGGAACTGCAATGTTGAGCTCACATACATGAAACAAATGCTTTTTCTATCTAAGGCACTAAGTAGCATATAAACCCTGCTCCACTCTCAAGCACTGCGAGTGACATTTCTTAAATAGGTAAGGGGCGGGGCCACCCGGTGATGTCACATTGTGGCACCACCCCCTTGTGACATCACTGACTGGTGCATGCTGGGGGGGTGGGGGCTGTCCCTAAATGACAGTTTGGAAATGTGGTCACCCTACTGGTGAGCAGAGAGGGAGGGAGGATGTGTTTCCTCTAGCAGAACTCCTCCTGTCTCTGAGGCTATTAGATCAATTTTGTGTGTGAGAAGTGCAATGCTCCTGAAGGAAGAACATGAATGTCTCCCCCAATCTCTACTACACCTCCCTACTCATAACCTGCCCACCACTACACAGGCACAGTCCCCTCCTCCCCTGCATTACCAACTATTGTGTCTGTGAGCTGTTGGGGCACTACAAGTCCCAGCATGCCAGGAGATTGGGCAGCAGCCACTGTGCCCATCAAGCACAGCCCCTGTGCCCATCAAACGCAGCCCCTGTGCCCATCAAACGCTGCCACTGTGCCATTAAAACGCAGTCTCTGTGCCCATCAAGCGCAGCCCCTGTGCCCATTAAGCGCAGCCCCTGTACCCATCAAGTGCAGCCACTGTGCCCATAAAGCGCAGCCACTCTGCCCATCAAACGCAGCCACTGTGCCATCAAACGCAGCCTCTGTGCCATCAAACGCAGCCACTGTGCCCATAAATTGCCACTACTGTGCCCATCAATTGCTGCCAGTGTGCCCATCAATTGCCTCTACTGTGCCCCTCAATTGCTGCCAGTGTGCCCATCAATTGCTCACACTGCCCATCAATTGCCGCTACTGTGCCCATCAATTGCTGACACTGTGCCCCTCAATTGCTGCAGCTGTGCCCATCAATTGCTCACACTGCCCATCAATTGCTGCCGCTGTGCCCCTCAATTGCTCACACTGTGCCCATCAATTGCCGCTACTGTGCCCATCAAATGCTGCCAGTGTGCATCCCCCACCCAACCGAGACTTACTTTGTGGGGCAGCAGGCCACGGCGGCACGCTCCTCAATGTCATCCCTTCCCATCCTCTGTGATAGGCGTCCAATCACAGCACCTGTCGTTTCAACCAATCGGGTGACAGGTAACAGACCCGAGCACCTGATTGGCTGAGAGGCGCTTCAGTGTTAGCAAAGCGAACATTCATTCGCTTTGCTAACACAACGCTTAGTGAACAGCGAGCGCCAAGCATGGCGCCCGCTGTTCACCTTTTTTGGATGCCTATTAGAGCCTATGGCTCTAATCTGGTGCTTACAAAAAATACCCTGCGGCTGTCTTTCAGGTGCCCGGCGCCCAAAAAGGGGCCGGACACCTGAATAGGGGGTGGCAGCGGCGACCATAGATAGATAGATTCATGCATTGCATGAATCTATCTATGGTGATAGAAAGGTGCCAGGAGAGAGGGGGCGGCGCCCGTGAGCCCTTTATAGATGCAACGCCACTAATACTGTATGTGTGTGTGTTGTCGTGGATATTCCACTATACTCTTGCGCTAATAAGCGCCCTTCCACCATAATGGTATAATGTAGCCTTAAATTTACCCATCATTCTATTTCCCGTATATCCCCAAGTAAACAGACATCACCACAGCTTACATTCTCAGCTCCATCAGCATGACTGCCTTTCCGAGCCGTCCACTTGCTTTTATTTACAGACACAAAGGAAGTCACAAGCTGGAGGGTTTGCCTCCAACAGCCAATCACCTCCTACACAGGATGTTACCCTTACAGGAATTGACCAAATAAGGACGTAACACAGGATGTGACCTCACAGGAAATGACCAAATAAGGATGTAAAACAGGATGTGAATGTTAACACAGGAAATACAACAACCAATACAACAATGACTAAGGGAGTCTTATGGGCGTGTCTGGGCGGGGGCAGTGTGTACAATCTCCAGCCCCCTGTCTCTTTATCACCAGAAGCCTAAGACTATGAACACCTCCCCCGACCACAACGATTGAAAGAATCCCGTTCTTATTGTTTATTTGTGAATCCTTATTCTGCGTTGTTCAGAGAACAAAGCATACCCGGACTATACTACTGTCTCTGTGGACGAGAGATTATCTGCAGGTGTATGCTCATGGGGCCACAAATATGTTGATCAGGCATACAGGGGTGACACGAGCGCATACTAAACCGATAATGTCCTTGCAGAGCGAACACATCCCTCCCCCCCAGACGATTGTTCTGTGCATTGCACAGGGGCCCTTGGCTGGCGGACATATCCTCACTCTGCAAACACTTCTCTACATTCCCAAGGAGCTTTTCACTACCAAACGAATCTCAACCAGCATCAGTCTGCCCCAGTCAGCTCTTTAGAGTGGGAGAACTAACACTGGGCGACACTGTGACATTACATATTAAATACATCTTCATAAAATTTCCACAACAGTATATTGTATGTATACTGTGTATGTGTACTGTATGTATACTGTGTATGTGTACTGTATGTATACTGTGTGTGTGTGTGTACTGTGTATGTGTACTGTATGTATACTGTGTATGTGTACTGTATGTATACTGTGTGTACTGTATGTATACTGTGTGTGTGTACTGTGTGTATACTGTGTATGTATACTGTGTGTGTGTGTGTACTTTATGTATACTGTGTGTGTGTACTGTATGTATACTGTGTGTACTGTATGTATACTGTGTATGTATACTGTGTATGTGTACTGTATGTATACTGTGTGTACTGTATGTATACTGTGTGTGTGTACTGTGTGTATACTGTGTATGTATACTGTGTGTGTACTTTATGTTTACTGTGTGTGTGTACTGTATGTATACTGTGTGTAACGTAAGTATACTGTGTATGTGTGTGTGTGTGTACTGTATGTATACTGTGTGTGTACTGTATGTATACTGTGTGTGTGTGTACTGTGTATGTGTACTGTATGTATACTGTGTATGTGTACTGTATGTATACTGTGTGTACTGTATGTATACTGTGTGTGTGTGTACTGTGTGTATACTGTGTATGTATACTGTGTATGTATACTGTGTGTGTGTGTGTGTGTACTTTATGTATACTGTGTGTGTGTACTGTATGTATACTGTGTGTACTGTAAGTATACTGTGTATGTGTGTGTGTGTACTGTATGTATACTGTGTGTGTACTGTATGTATTCTGTGTATGTATACTGTATATGTGTACTGTATGTATACTGTATGTGTGTACTGTATGTATACTGTATGTGTGTACTGTATGTATACTGTGTGTGTGTACTGTATGTATATTGTGTATGTATACTGTATGTGTGTACTGTATGCATACTGTGTGTGTATGTGTACTGTGTATGTATACTGTATACTGCATGCGTGTGTATGTATACTGTATATATACTGAATGTATACTGTGCATGTGTGTCTATATGTACGTATACTGTGTCTGTATACTGTGTGTGTATACTGTATGAACCAGGTGTGCCCACTGCTGCTCAACAGAAGTCGATCTAACAATCCCATGCCCGTGAAAAATGCACTTGTTGCCATTTGGAGCCATCTGATTGGTGCTCAGCCTCGGATCTAGCAGCAGGTCTGGGTACACACCTGTGCGGTGATATCATGGCACACATCAAGCATGGCATTTATTCACACGCCCCACTGCCCGATCTGAGGCCAGTCACAGCAGTTCACTATTCCACTGGCTCTACGACTCACTTGGGCAGTTCAGAGGCCCCAACATGTGGATTTTTTATAATTTAAAAGCCTTTTCCCGACAGCTGCCTGCCACACCAAGCACTAAGGTGTGTGTGTGAGGGGACACTGATGGAAGGTGACAATCTGGTGGCTCTGCAATAGGGTGGCACACTGGGGGGCTCTGCCGTAAGGAGGCACTCCGTGTACTGTGATTATAGGGAGAATGTTGGGACTCTGATGTAAGGGAGGACTCTGATGTGAGCATGGTGCTCATCCTGACTGCTGTACTCGATATGTTGTTTTGTTTGTTATTTACTCCTGACGTGACGGCCATCTGTAAGCTTGGGGGCCCCATAAACTTCTGTTGCCCGGGGGACCCCATAATCTTCTATTGCCCGGGGGCCCCATAATCTTCTATTGCCCGGGGGCCCCATAATCTTCTATTGCCCGGGGGCCCCATAATCTTCTATTGCCCGGGGGCCCCATAATCTTCTATTGCCCGGGGGCCCCATAATCTTCTATTGCCCGGGGGCCCCATATACTTCTATTGCCTGGGGACCCCATAATCATCTATTGCCCAGGGGGCCCCATGAGTTGTCAGTCAGCCCCTGCTCTCATTCTGACTTTTATCCTTATTACAAATACCAGCCATATACTGTAATTATAACATGGAAATTTGCTTTTATACTACTTATTATTGAACGTAATTAAAAAGTAAAAAATAAAAAGGAGAAATGTGTATTTTACATAGAAATATAAATCCTGAGAATGGACGGATTTCTAAATGATTTTCTCTTTTTCAGGTCTTCCCTTATCTGGCTTCAATGGCTCTTTACCTGGTGCTTTTGGTGATGGTATGTAATGTATTGTATATTATTATTATTATTATTATTATTATTATTATTATTATACAGGATTTATATAGCGCCGACAGTTTACGCAGCGCTTTACAACAACATTAGGGCAGACAATACAAGTACAATACAATTCAATACAGGAGGAATCAGAGGGCCCTGCTCGTTAGAGCTTACAATCTAGGAGGGAGGGTCAAGTTATACAAAAGGGTAATAGCTGTGGGGGATGAGCTAATGGAGAAAATAGTGCAGTTGATAGATGGAGGCAGGATAGGCTTCTCTGAAGAGTAAAGTCTTCAGGGATCGCCTAAAAGTGGATAAATTTGGAGACAGTCTGACAGATTGGGGTAGGGAATTCCAGAGGATGGGCAAGGCTCGGGAGAAGTCCCGGAGGCGGATATGGGAGGAGGTGATGAGGGAGCTAGAGAGCAGGAGATCTTGGGAGGAACGGAGATGGCGATTAGGTTGGTATTTTCAGACTAGGTTAGTGATGTAGCTGGGGGCACAGTTGTGGATGGCTTTGTAACTTATTGTTAGTATTTTGAATTTAATTTGTTGGGCGAGTGGCAGCCAATGGAGGGATTGGCAGAGAGGGGTAGCAGACAATGATCGGTTTGTAAGGTGGATGAGTCTGGCAGCAGCATTCATGATGGACTGAAGGGGGAATAATCTATTTAAAGGTAAGCCAATGAGGAGTGAGTTGCAGTAGTCAAGGCGAGAGATAACCAGGGAGTGAATCAGGAGCTTTGTAGTTTCACTGGTTAGAAAGGGACGTAGTTTAGAGATGTTGCGGAGGTTGAGGCGGCAAGCTTTGGAAAGTGATTGGATGTGGGGCTGAAAGGAGAGTTCAGAATCTAGGATAACACCTAGCACCCTGACATGTGGGGACGGGTGGATGGTTTTGCCATTGCTCTTCACAGAGAAGTCAGGGGAAGAGGCACGTGGGGGAGGAAATATTATAAGCTCGGTTTTGGACAAGTTGAGTTTGAGGAAGTGGTGTGACATCCATACAGATATGTCGGTTAGTAAGTTAGTGATGCGTGAAGAGACTGATGGAGTGAGTTGAGGGGTGGAGAGATAGATTTGTGTGTCATCAGCATAGAAATGATATTGAAAGCCATGAGAGGCTATCAGCTGACCCAGGGAAGAGGTGTAGATTGAAAATAAAAGAGGTCCAAGAACAGAACCTTGGGGGACCCCGACAGAGAAGGGAAGAGGAGTGGAGGAAGTAGAATTGTAAGTGACACTGAAGGTGCGTTGGGATAGGTAGGATGAGAGCCACTGAAGAGCACAGTTACGGAGACCGAGGGAGTAAAGTTTTTTGAGGAGGAGGGGGTGGTCAACCGTGTCAAAGGCAGCTGAAAGATCCAGAAGTAGGAATACAGAATAGTGTCCGTTGGTTTTTGCAGTTAGTAGGTCATTTGTGAGTTTTAAAAGAGCAGTTTCTGTGGAGTGTTGAGGGCGAAATCCAGATTGAAGGGGATCAAGAAGGTTGTTTTTAACGAGGTGGTCACTCAGTTGGTTGTAAACCAGGCGTTCAAGGAGTTTAGAGGAAAAGGGGAGCAAGGAGATAGGGCATAGGTTGTTAAGATTAGTAGGGTCCAAGGATGGTTTTTTGAGTATGGGAGTGACCAGTGCATGTTTTAGAGCATCGGGGAAGACGCCAGAGGTGAGGGAGAGATTGAAGATGTGGGTTAGAGAGTGTAGGATGGGGTCAGAGGGTGACCGTAGCATTTGAGAGGGAACAGGGTCCAGGGGACAGGTGGTTAGGTGGGCGATAGAAAGGAGTTTAGCAACTTCGTCTGGAGTAGTAGATTTGAATAGAGGTAGTGTCAGTTGTATCTGTTGACATGGGGTCTTAGCTGGGGGAGATACCTGTAGAGTGGAGATTTCATCACGGATTGTATCAATCTTGTTTTTGAAGTGATTAGCGATTTCCTGGGCAGTGAGTAAATCAGTGGGGGGAGGCGGTGGAGAACAAAGTAGAGAGTTGAAGGTAGAGAAGAGTTTACGGGGATTGGATGAGAAAGTGTTAATAAGAGTTGTAAAATAGGTTTGCTTGGCAGTGTGGAGGAAAGAATAGTATTTTTGGAGGGCAGATTTGTATTGGTTGAAGTCTTTGAGAGACTTAGTCTTGTGCCACAGACGCTCAAGAGCGCGACTACGTTTTTTGAGAATTTTAGTGTCATCTGTTTGCCAGGGTTGTAGGGGTCGAGGCCTGATTCTGCGTGTAGTGAGGGGAGCGAGCTTGTCCAGGGTGGAGGACAGAGATTTATTGTAGATGGATATGGCTTGGTTGGGGCAGGACAGGGGAGAGATTTTGTCATAGAGGTGGTCAGTAGCAGAATAGAGGAGACAGGAGTTGAAGTTGTGAAAGTTCCTACGGGTGACGGTCAGGCGATTGGAGGGAAAGGTGGTGGAAGACAGGGGGAGAGAGAAACTAATAAGGTGGTGGTCGGAGAGAGGAAAAGGATTGTTTGAGAAGTTGCATGGAGTGCATAGGTAAGAGAATACAAGGTCAAGGGTGTTGCCATCAGAGTGAGTAGAAGCCTGTACCCATTGCTTCAGGTCAAATGAAGAGGTTAGACTAAGAAGTTTAGAAGTAACAGGAGTGTTTGTATTAGCAGGGATGTTGAAATCACCGAGAAGGATTGTGGGAATTTCCGAAGAGAGAAAGTAGGGTAGCCAGGCAGAAAACTCATCAAGGAAAGTTGATAATGGTCCAGGGGGCCGGTGAATCACAGCAATTCTTAGGGAAGTAGGAGAGAATAGACGTATACAGTGGGCTTCGAATGATGAGAGTGAAAAAGAGGGAGGAGGGTGAATAACCTGGAAGGTGCTCTGGGGGGATAGGAGGAATCCCACTCCACCTCCCTTGCGTCCATTAGGCCTGGGGGAGTGAATCCAGTGAAGACCACCCTGGGAGAGGGAAGCAGGAGAAGGGGTGTCAGATTCGTGGAGCCAGGTTTCTGTGAGAGCAAGTAGATTAAAGGAATTAGTGACAAAGAGGTCATGAACAGCAGTGAGTTTGTTGCAGACAGAGCGGGCGTTCCAGAGGGCACAGGAGAGAGGGAGGCTGGCGTTGGCAAGAAGAGGAATGGAGACTAGATTGTGTAGATTGCGACTACTGCCAGAGGGTGTAGGGTGATGGTGATGGGTGTGTTGGGCACAGTTAAATAAAGTGGGCCCAGGGTTTGGGGAAATATCTCCAGCGATTAAGAGAAGCATAAGAGTGAGGGAGGTAATATGAGAATATGATTTGTATGAGGGGACATGCTTCAGTATCCTGGGGGGTATGTTAGCAAGTGGGCTTAGAGTTAGAAGGAGGTGATGAGTGCAGTAATAGGGGGAGGGGAGAAGTGAGGGTGATATGTACAGGTTGTGGGGTGGAGCAGAGGGATGTAGAAAAGAGAGTTTGAGGAGAGAGGCAGCAACTGTGAAAAGGAGGAGAGGTAAAGAGTGCATGTTTCAGAGAGGAAGATGATAAAATTAGGAAATGGGGTCACCTGCAGTCTTTTATAGTTTGCTTTGTGCAAATCGCTGAAGTGCAAGAGCAGAAGTGCCACTTATTTTAAGAACGCCACTTCTTTGGAAGAACCCCTGTATGTGCAGCCCCCTGTATGTGTTCCCCCGTAAGGAAGGCCTTGTTTTTATACTGTGTTTTGGGTGTGGGTTGAATCTGGCAATTAATCAATTAGGAGGGCATATTAGCAACACAGCTAGCAGGGCATAACTTTCACACCACAATCAAACTGCAAGGGGACTAAAAGGCCAAAATTGTAAAGATAAGGCAACCCATAATTTAGGTAAGACTTAATAGCTAAATAAACATTGAAATAATGTGAGCATGGCTACAGATGGAGTTGAAACAGTGGTGACAAACAGATTTACCAAATAAGCTTTTTTGCAGTCATGCAATGTTTAGTTTTAAGGTATGTGGAGATATAAACGCAGGTTTACCAAATAAGCTTTTTTGCAGTCATGCAATGTTCAGTTTTAAGGTATGTGGAGATATAAACGCAGGTTTACCTGTGAAGAGAGAAGAAGATGTTCAGGTGGATTGGGCAAGAGCAGAAGTGCCACTTATTTTAAGAACGCCACTTCTTTGGAAGAACCCCTGTATGTACACATATCAGTTGTAGGTGGAGAAATATCTCTGTGTAGATAAGGTCGGGGTCTCTTCATGACTGATGGGACCTCTGGAGTTCCATTTGTGCTCCTGTTCATCATCCAATAAGATTTCAGATATCCAATGACTCCTCGCCCATCCCATGTCCTCTATGGTGTCTGTCCCCGGAGAGGAGATCATTGCCCAGTGGTGGAGGAATTGATGTGCAGATAATGTTTGTCTCACTATATATGAAGTGTTCTCGGACTCGGACAGTTTTTATTGTGCTGCTCTCTGTAATAAGTGGTCAGTTTTGAACTAAACACAGACTTTTCTAATTTCATTAAGGGAAATTATGCTTTTGTTTATGGAATATAAAACTCGTATATAATTGCCACAAACGTTAAATTTTGTAATTTAATACTTGTCATGGCTCCCTGGTCCCCACACATCTCCCATCATCCCACCCCACCTACATGGAGTCAGACCTGCCAGCCAAATTCTCCATTTTGTCCTCCAATGCCTCATAAGCAGCTCCAACCACCACAGGGGGGATTTTGCTAAGAAATAGAGTGACTCTAGTGAAGGGCAACAAAACTCATAAGGGGACTGGAGGACCTTAGCTATGTGAGCTGGGGGGTGGTTAAGGGGGATAGATGAGCTCAGTTATGGGTGATGAAGAGCTTAGTCCTTGGGGATGGAGGACCTCAATTATGGGAATGGAGAAGCTCAGTTATGGAGGATGGAGGAGCTGAGTTATGGAGGATAGAGGAGCTGAGTTATGGGGAATGGAGGAGCTTGCATGTAGGAGATGAAGGACCTCAGTTATGGATGATGGAAGGCCTCAGTTATGAGGGGTGGAAGACCTCAATTTTGGCAGATGAAGGACCTCAGTTGTAGGGGACGGAGGAGCTCAGTTATAGGGGATGGGGGAGCTAATTTATGGGGGATGGAGGAACTTAGTTACGGGGGATTGAGGATCTCAGTTATTGGGGGTGGTGAATCTCAGTTTTGGGGGATGGAGGACTTTAAAAAAGGGAGACAAAGCAGCTCAGTTATGGGGAATGGAGGAGCTCAGTTATGGCGGATGGAGGAGCTCAGTTATGGGGGATGGAAAAGCTCAGTTATGGGGAATGGAGAACATCAGATAAGGGAGATGAAGGACCTGAGTTATGGTGGATGGAGGACTTCAGTTATGGTGGATGGAGGACTTCAGTTATGGTGGATGGAGGACTTCAGTTATGGTGGATGGAGGACTTCAGTTATGGTGGATGGAGGACTTCAGTTATGGTGGATGGAGGAGCTCAGTTGTGGAGGATGGAGGAGCTCAGTTATGGCAGATAGGGGACTTTAGTTATGGAAGATGGGGGAGCTCAGTTAAGGCAGATAAAGGAGCTCCATTATGGCGGATGGAGAAGCTCAGTTATGTAGCGTGAGAAGCTCAGTTATGGCAGATAGAGGAGCTCAGTTAAGGCAGATAAAAGAGCTCCATTATGGGGGATGGGGGAGCTCAGTTATGGGGGATTGAGGACCTCAGATATGGGGGATGAAGGACCTGTCAGGAGCCATGAATCAGACTGAGACAGAAAATGCAGTAAAAAACACACCTTTTAATGTGATGGTAAAAATGGCACAGATCAGTAAATGTAGTCAAAACATAGGCCAGAGCATCGGGAGCCAAAATGGGTAATCAGACGAGCCAATAATCGGGAAACCAGAAATCAGCGTAGAAAAACAGGATCAGGAACCAGAAGGGACGTCGGCAGAGCAAAGTCTTACACAGGAACACAGCAGAGACACTGAAGATATGTTGACCAGTTGAAGGCACAAAAGGAATGAATAAGGCAGTTTAAATAGTCGAAAGGGGGGGCGTGGAGAGGATGGCAGCAGACTAGAGAAGCTCCGCTAAACCTTTGGCTCCTTCAGCAGAAACGGCACTGATAATAGCAGCAAAGATGAGCAGACTCACACGCCACAACTCCGGCAACCACCCTCACCGCTCCGCACCCTTATCGGGCTCGAGAAGCATCCCTGATATCTTTAAAAGTCAACCCTGGAGCCTCAAGGCCAAATCCAAGATGGTGCAGCCTCGTGGAGTTCAGTGAAGACTCACAGTATGCAGATGAGGACAAGGTAAGGGATACCCCTGATTCTGAGCTCCCCCTCACTCTCACTGCTAAGATGAAAATAGCAGCTGACATCAAGGGCACCCTCTTCTCTGCCATTACGGAACTAAAAGCAGATGTACTTTCACTGTCAGAGAAAATGGAGGGGGTAGAGAAGGGGGGCTCGAGGAGAGATAAAGCTATTGCACATCTAGATAAAATCACTGACTCTCACTCTGCACGTCTCATTGAGATGAATCGCCAGTTGGAGGATTTAGATAACAGGGGGAGAAGGCACAACATAAGGGTGAGAGGTGTCCCTGAGTCGGTTGAACCACGCAATATACCATCTGCCCTGCAGTACGTGTTTAACGATCTGCTAGAGCGCCAAACAGACACACTGATCGAATTTGACAGGGCGCACAGGGCTCTGAGAGCAAGGCCGGCTGACACAGCTCCCCCACGGGACATAATTTGCTGCTTGCCCAACTTTAAGCTAAAGGAGGATGGCTCATCATGGCTAAAGCACGGCATAATGAACGCATTACATTCAATGACACTGAGATACTCATATATCAGGACCTTTCTCCTATTACCCTGAACAACAGGAGAGCACTGCGCCCCCTGCTGGAGACACTGCGCAGACAAAATATACCTTACAGATGGAACTTCCCCTTTGCTCTAAATGCGACTTTCCAGGGCAAACAAATATTTCTGCGCACGCCAAATGATCTACATGACTTTTGCCAGGAGTTGCAGATACCACTCATTGAGCTACCGGATTGGTATGGGGAATTCCGCAACCCACAGCCGGTGCTTGATGCTCAGGTTTCACCCCATACTACCCCTACTAAACCCCCACACAAGAGAGGGAAATACCAGAAACAACATGTTTCGGGTCCTAGTTCCACTGCGGGATTATATCTGCTCCGCCTCTGCACTGCCCTCTCAGCCAATAGGAACCCGCTGTACACACTCCCTTCCACAGCACGTTTTTTTTTACACAGGAGCAGGAGATGCCGACTGCTGGAGGAGAGGGAGGCAGGGACAGCTTGCAGGTCAGTGTAGTGGGTCAGGTAGATCAATGTAGTGGGTCAGGTAGGTCAGTGTAGTGGGTCAGGTAGGTCAATGTAGGAATCAGGTAGGTCAGTGTAGTGATTCAGGTCAATGTAGTGGGTCAGGTAGGTCAGTGTAGTGGGTCAGGTAGGTCAATGTAGGAATCAGGTAGGTCAGTGTAGTGGGTCAGGTAGGTCAGTGTAGTGATCAGGTAGGTAGGTCAGTGTAGTGGACATGTATGTCAGTGTAGGGATGAGATTGGACAGTGTAGTGAACAGGTGGAGGCAGTGTAGCGGACAGGTAAGTTAGTGTAGTGGACATGTAGGGCAGTGTAGTGGACAGGTATGTTAGTGTAGTGGACAGGTGGGTTAGTGTAGTGGACAGGTGGGTTAGTGTAGTGGACAAATGGGGGAGTGTAGTGGACAGGTGGGTTAGTGTAGTGGACAGGTGGGTTAGTGTAGTGGATAGGTGGGTTAGTGTAGTGGACAGGTGGGGGCAGTGTAGTGGACAGGTAGGTTAGTGTAGTGGACAGGTGGGGGCAGTGTAGTGGACAGGTGGATTAGTGTAGTGGACAGGTGGGGTCAGTGTAGTGGACAGGTGGGGTCAGTGTAGTGGACAGGTGGGTTAGTGTAGTGGACAGGTGGGGTCAGTGTAGTGGACAGGTGGGTTAGTGTAGTGGACAGGTGGGGTCAGTGTAGTAGACAGGTGGGGTCAGTGTAGTGGACAGGTTGGTTAGTGTAGTGGACAGGTTGGTTAGTGTAGTGGACAGGTTGGTTAGTGTAGTGGACAGGTAGGGTCAGTGTAGTGGACAGGTGGGGCAGTGTAGTGGACAGGCGGGGCAGTGTAGTGGACAGGCGGGGGCAGTGTGGTGGACAGGCAGGGGCAGTGTAGTGGACAGGCGGGGTCAGTGTAGTGGACAGGCAGGGTCAGTGTAGTGGACAGGCGGGGGCAGTGTAGTGGACAGGCGGGGGCAGTGTAGTGGACAGGTGGGGGCAGTGTAGTGGACAGGCAGGGGGAGTGTAGTGGACAGGTGGGGGCAGTGTAGTGGACAGACGGGGTCAGTTTAGTGGACAGGTGGGGTCAGTGTAGTGGACAGGCGGGGGGGAGTGTAGTGGACAGGCGGGGCAGTGTAGTGGACAGGTGGCATCAGTGTAGTGGACAGGTGGGGGTCAGTGTAGTGGACAGGTGAGGTCAGTGTAGTGGACAGGTGGGGTCAGTGTAGTGGACAGGTGGGGGTCAGTGTAGTGGACAGGTGGGGGTCAGTGTAGTGGACAGGTGGGGGTCAGTGTAGTGGACAGGTGGGGTTAGTGTAGTGGACAGGTGGGGTCAGTGTAGTGGACAGGTAGGTTAGTGTAGTGGACAGGTAGGTCGGTGTATGTCCAATGTTTTCTCCAGATCCCTCAGGTCATTTATATCCCTTTTGTAGTGTAAAGTACAGGGTTTTTTTATATGCAACTTTATTGCCTTAGACATAAAGAGCATTTGTTTCATGTATCTTAGCCTGACATTGAAAGAACAATGACACTTTTTGAAATGAAGTGGTCTCCTGTAACTGCAATGTTGAGCTCACATACATGAAACAAATGCTTTTCCTATCTAAGGCACTAAGTAGCATATAAACCCTGCTCCATTCTCAAGCACTGCGAGTGACATTTGTTAAATAGGTAAGGGGCGGGGCCACCCGGTGATGTCACATGGTGGCACCCCCCCCTTGTGACATCACTGGCTGGTGCATGCTGGGGGGGTGGGGGGCTGTCCCTGAATGGCAGTTTTGAAATGTGGTCACCCTACTGGTGAGCAGAGAGGGAGGGAGGATGTGTTTCCTCTAGCAGGGCTCCTCCTGTCTCTGAGGCTATTAGTTTGATTTTGTGTGTGACAGTGGCGTAACTAAAACCTTCAGGGCCCCGATGCAAGAAATCATGAAGGGCCCCCCTGACCCCTGGACAGCGCTTTTCCTAGGGGGATGTCTGATAAGAGGAGGAGCCGCGAGAGCCGCCGAGGGACCCCAGAAGTCGGTGTTCGGGGCCACTCTGTGCAAAACTAACTGCACAATGAAGGTATGACATGTTTGTTATATAAAAAAAAAACCTTTACAATCACTTTAAGGGGTTAAAACAGGTGGTCAGGAGGCAACATATTGCCTCTTTACCGGCTGTCAAATGCCTCTGAAAAGTGATCTGAGCATGGAGGAACAGCATTTTGTTACTGATACTTTGAACGAGCAAGAAAAAAAAAAATCAGTCCTGATTGTACACATATAGGGTGTCAGGATTAAACGTGCATACATAAAATGTGCATACATACATCTAAACAGTGGCGGCTGGTGCTCAAAATTTTTTTGGGGGCGCAAAAATTTTTTGAAAAAAAATCATCAAATGCAGCCACTGTGCCCATCAATTGCAGCCACTGTCACACTTAAATGCTGCCAGTGTGCCATCAAACGCAGCCACTGTGCCCATCAAACGCTGCCAGTGTGTCCATCAAACGCTGCCACTGTGCCCATCAAACGCTGCCACTGTGCCCATCAAACGCTGCCACTGTGCCCATCAAACGCTGCCAGTGTGCCCATCAAACGCTGCCACTGTGCCCATCAAACGCTGCCAGTGTGCCCATCAAATGCTGCCAGTGTGCCCATCAAACGCTGCCAGTGTGCCCATTAAATGCTGCCAGTGTTCCATCAAACGCAGCCAGTGTGCCCATCAAATGCTACCAGTGTGCCCTTGAATGCCCCCAGTGTGACCCCGGCCCACTCATCGGCACTTACCTCGTCTTGGTGGGGCAGTGGGTGACGGCGACGAGTGGGGTCCTCAATGCGTCTCCTGCTGTCCACATCTCCCATCCTCTCCTCCTGATAGGCGTCCAATAGCGGCGCCTGTCGTTTCAGCCAATCAGGTGACGGGTAACAGACCTGAGCACCTGATTGGTGGAGAGGCAGTTTAGTGTTAGGAAAGCGAATAGTCATTCGCTTTTCTAACACAGCTGAGTGGCCTGCGAGGTCACCTTTTTTGATGCCTATTAGAGCCTATGGCTCTAATCCGGTGCTTCAAAAACGCCCCCCCCCCGCTGTAATTCAGGTTCCCTGCACCCAAAAAGGGGCTGGGCGCCTGAATAGGGGGTAGCAGCGGCAGCCATAGATAGATTCATGCATGAATCTATCTATTGGTGATAGAGGGGTGGCTGGAGAGAGGGGGCGGTGCCCGTGCGCCCTTAATGCAAGGGCCACCACTGCATCTAAACACAAACACACACATAGATAAACACACACATAATATACACACACATATACTGTATATACACACACAAACACATATACATGTATAAATACACACATAAACACATGCAAACACATACATGAATACACATATAAACACATACATGTACACACATATAAACACATACATGAATACACATATAAACACATATAAACACATACATGAACACACATATAAACACATACATGAACACACATATAAACACATACATGAACACACATATAAACACATACATGAATACACATATAAACACATACATGAATACACATATAAACACATACATGAACACACATATAAACATATACATGAACACACATATAAACACATACATGAATACACATATAAACACATACATGAATACACATATAAACACACATACAGAAAGCCTTTTCAAAAACGGCAGTGCTTTACCTCACCTCTTCCTGCCGGGTACTGCACTGTAGGGGGAGACAAAGAGCACAGCACACACTGCTTTCACTTTAGATCAGTGTGACGAGCTCCCTGCACAGTGCCGATTACAGTTCAGCCGACGATCGGGGAGATCAATCTCAGCCGCTCCTCCTATCAAGATAAACAGGGGGGCCCTCGAGGGCCCCCTGCAGCATGGGGCCCAGTCGCCATGGCGACCTCAGCGACCCCTATACTTCCGCCACTGGTGTGTGAGAAGTGCAATGCTCCTGGAGGAAGAACATGAATGTCTCCCCCAATCTCTACTACACCTCCCTACTCATAAGCTGCCCACCACTACACAGGCACAGTCCCCTCCTCTCCTGTATTACTAACTATTGTGTCTGTGAGCTGTTGGGGCACTACAAGTCCCAGCATGCCAGGAGATGGGGGCAGCAGCCCCTGTGCCCATCAAGCACAGCCCCTGTGCCCATCAAACGCAGCCCCTGTGCCCATCAAACGCAGCCCCTGTGCCCATCAAACGCAGCCCCTGTGCCCATCAATTGCCGCCACTGTGCCATTGAAAATCAGCCCCAATGCCCATCAAGCGCAGACCCTGTGCCCATATAGCGCAGCCACTGTACCATCAAACACAGCCACTGTGCCCATCAAGCGCAGCCACTGTGCAATCAAACGCAGCCACTGTGCCTATAAATTGCCGCTACTGTGCCCATCAATTGCTGCCAGTGTGCCCATCAATTGCTGCCAGCGTGCTCATCAATTGCCTCCACTGTGCCCATCAATTGCTCACACTGCCCATCAATTGCCGCTACTATGCCCATCAATTGCTCACACTGTGCCCCTCAATTGCTGCTGCTGTGCCCATCAATTGCTCACACTGTGCCCCTCAATTGCTGCCGGTGTGCCCATCAATTGCTCACACTGCCCATCAATTGTTGCCGCTGTGCCCCTAAATTGCTGCCGCTGTGCCCCTCAATTGCTGCCGCTGTGCCCATCAATTGTTCACACTGTGCCCATCAATTGCTGCTACTGTGCCCATCAAATGCTGCCAGTGTGCATCCCCCACCCAACCGGGACTTACTTTGTGGGGCAGCAGGCCACGGCGGCACGCTCCTTGATGTCGTCCCTTCCCATCCTCTGCGATAGGTGTCCAATCACAGCGCCTGTCATTTCAGCCTTGGGTGACAGGTAACAGACCCGAGCACCTGATTGGCTGAGAGGCGCTTCAGTGTTAGCAAAGCGAACATTCATAACACAACGCTTAGTGAACAGCTAACGCCCAGCATGGCGCCCTCTGTTCACCTTTTTTGGACGCCTGTTAGAGCCTATGGCTCTAATCAGGTGCTTACAAAAAATACCCCGCGGCTGTCTTTCAGGTGCCCGGCACCCGAAAAGGGGCCAGACACCTGAATAGGGGGTGGCAGCGGCGACCATAGATAGATAGATTCATGCATTGCATGAATCTATCTATGGTGATAGAAAGGTGCCAGGAGAGAGGGGGCACCGCCCGTGCGCCCTTTATGGACGCACCGCCACTAATACTGTATGTGTGTGTGTTGTCGTGGATATTCCACTATACTCCTGCGCTAATAAGTGTCCTTCCACCATAATGGTACAATGTAGTCTTAAATTTACCCATCATTCTATTTCCCGTATATCCCCAAGTAAACAGACATCACCACAGCTTACGTTCTCAGCTCCATCAACATGACTGCCTTTCCGAGCCGTCCACTTGCTTTTATTTACACATAAACAGGAAGTCACAAGCTGGAGGGTTTGCCTCCAACAGCCAATCGCCTCCTACACAGGATGTGACCTCACAGGAATTGACCAAATAAGGATGTAACGCAGGATGTGAATGTCAACACAGGAAATACAACAACCAATACAACAATGACTAAGGGAGTCTTATGGGCGTGTCTGGGCGGGGGCAGTGTGTACAATCTCCAGCCCCCTGTCTCTGTGTCATGTCTCTGTATATGTGTACTGTATGTATACTGTGTGTGTGTACTTTATGTATACTGTGTGTGTGTGTGTACTGTATGTATACTGTGTGTGTGTACTGTAAGTATACTGTGTATGTGTACTGTATGTATACTGTGTGTACTGTATGTATACTGTATGTGTGTACTGTATGTATACTGTGTATCAGTGGCGGCCCGTCCATAGGGGGCTCCTGGGCGCCGCCCCCCCCCCCCCCCCCTCCAGGCAGCAAAAAAAAAAAAAAATTTTTTACTACTGGCCCTTTAAAAAAGAAAAAAGAAAAAAAAAGTCCTTAAGTGCACTGTGCTCGGACGCCGGATACAGTGCGACGCCGGACACAGTGCACTTATAGAAAGCGCCACGTCTATGCAATCACGAGATTGCAGACGTGGCGCTGCATTTGCGGGCGTTTAGCCCGCCTTGGGGCGTTTTCTGAAGTGCCAAGTAGCTTCCGCCCGGCCATAGTAATACATACTACAGGCGCCGGGCGGAAGCTACTTGGCACTTCAGATTTGATTGACATCTGCCCTGAGTCAGATGTCACTTCCTGGTTCTCTCTCTCATTGCGCCCGAGAGAGGAAACAGGAAGAATGCTGCTGCCAGTGTGAGGAGGAGGACACCGCAGGAGACTGAAGGTAAGTACCGCTGTGGGGGGCTCTGATTGCTTTGATGGGGGACACATTCTGTGGGGGGCTCTGATGGGGGACACATTCTGTGGGGGGCTCTAATGGGGGACACATTCTGTGGGGGGCTCTGATGGGGGACACATTCTGTGGGGGGCTCTAATGGGGGACACATTCTGTGGGGGGCTCTGATGGGGGACACATTCTGTGGGGGGCTCTAATGGGGGACACATTCTGTGGGGGGCTCTGATGGGGGACACATGCTGTGGGGGGCTCTGATGGGGGACACATGCTGTGGGGGGCTCTGATGGGGGACACATTCTGTGGGGGGCTCTGATGGGGGACACATGCTGTGGGGGGCTCTGATGGGGGACACCTGCTGTGGGGGGCTCTGATGGGGGGACACATGCTGTGGGGGGCTCTGATGGGGGACACATGCTGTGGGGGGCTCTGATGGGGGACACATTCTGTGGGGGGCTCTAATGGGGGACACATTCTGTGGGGGGCTCTGATGGGGGACACATTCTGTGGGGGGCTCTAATTGGGGACACATTCTGTGGGGGGCTCTGATGGGGGACACATTCTGTGGGGGGCTCTGATGGGGGACACATGCTGTGGGGGGCTCTGATGGGGGACACCTGCTGTGGGGGGCTCTGATGGGGGACACATGCTGTGGGGGGCTCTGATGGGGGACACATGCTGTGGGAGGCTCTGATGGGGGACACATTCTGTGGGGGGCTCTAATGGGGGACACATTCTGTGGGGGGCTCTGATGGGGGACACATTCTGTGGGGGGCTCTAATGGGGGACACATTCTGTGGGGGGCTCTGATGGGGGACACATGCTGTGGGGGGCTCTGATGGGGGACACATTCTGTGGGGGGCTCTGATGGGGGACACATGCTGTGGGGGGCTCTGATGGGGGACACATTCTGTGGGGGGCTCTGATGGGGGACACATGCTGTGGGGGCTCTGATGGGGGACACCTGCTGTGGGGGGCTCTGATGGGGGACACATGCTGTGGGGGGCTCTGATGGGGGACACATGCTGTGGGGGGCTCTGAAGGGGGACACAAGCTGTGGGGGGCTCTGATGGGGGACACCTGCTGTGGGATGCTCTGATGGGGGACACCTGCTGTGGGGGGCCCTGATGGGGGACACCTGCTGTGGGGGGCTCTGATGGGGGACACATGCTGTGGGGGGCTCTGATGGGGGACTCTGATGGGGGACACATGCTGTGGGGGGCTCTGATGGGGGACACATGCTGTGGGGGGCTCTGATGGGGGACACATTCTGTGGGGGGCTCTGATGGGGGACACATTCTGTGAGGGGCTCTGATGGGGGACACCTGCTGTGGGGGGCTCTGATGGGGGACACATGCTGTGGGGGGCTCTGATGGGGGACACATTCTGTGGGGGGCTCTAATGGGGGACACATTCTGTGCGGGGCTCTGATGGGGGACACATTCTGTGGGGGGCTCTAATGGGGGACACATTCTGTGGGGGGCTCTGATGGGGGACACATGCTGTGGGGGGCTGTGATGGGGGACACATTCTGTGGGGGGCTCTGATGGGGGACACATGCTGTGGGGGCTCTGATGGGGGACACCTGCTGTGGGGGGCTCTGATGGGGGACACATGCTGTGGGGGGCTCTGATGGGGGACACATGCTGTGGGGGGCTCCGATGGGGGACACCTGCTGTGGGGGGCTCTGATGGGGGACACATGCTGTGGGGGGCTCTGATGGGGGACACCTGCTGTGGGATGCTCTGATGGGGGACACCTGCTGTGGGGGGCCCTGATGGGGGACACCTGCTGTGGGGGGCTCTGATGGGGGACACATGCTGTGGGGGGCTCTGATGGGGGACTCTGATGGGGGACACATGCTGTGGGGGGCTCTGATGGGGGACACATGCTGTGGGGGGCTCTGATGGGGGACACATTCTGTGGGGGGCTCTGATGGGGGACACATTCTGTGGGGGGCTCTGATGGGGGACTCTGATGGGGGACACATGCTGTGGGGGGCTCTGATGGGGGACACATGCTGTGGGGGGCTCTGATGGGGGACACATTCTGTGGGGGGCTCTGATGGGGGACACCTGCTGTGGGGGGCTCTGATGGGGGACACATGCTGTGGGGGGCTCTGATGGGGGACACATGCTGTGGGGGGCTCTGATGGGGGACACATGCTGTGGGGGGCTCTGATGGGGGACACATGCTGTGGGGGGCTCTGATGGGGAAACCTGCTGTGGGGGGCTCTGATGGGGGACTCCTGTTTTGGGGGGACTCTGATGGGGACACCTGCTGTGGGGGGACTCTGATTGAGACACCTGCTTTGGGGGACACCTGCTCTTGGGGGCTCTGATGGGGGAAACCTGCTGTGGGGGGACTTTGGTGGGGGACACCTGCTGTGGGGGGACTTTGATGGGGGACACCTGCTGTGGGGGGGACTCTGATGGGGGACACCTGCTGTGGGGGCTTTGATAGGGGACACCTGCTGTGGGGGGCTCTGGTGGGGGGCTCTGATAGGGGACTCTGATGGGGGACACCTACCCATTCACCTAGGGAAAAGTGTCAATATAAAAAAAACACACTACACAGGTTTTAAGAGTAATTTATTAGTCAGCTCCAGGGTCTTCTTCGGACTTCGGGGGGTCTCCTTCTCCCGGTGTTCGGCCTCTTCTCCCAGGCCCCGCCGCTATCTTCTTCCAGCTCTATTGCCAGCGAGGGGCCCGTCTGCTGCCGCTGTCTCGCCGCCGCTGTCTCGCCGCTTCTTCTCTTCTTCCCCGATGTTGACACGACGCTCTCTCCGGCTCGAATGCTGTGTGCGCGCTGCAGAGCCATTTATATAGGCGGTGACCCCGCCCCCTTACGATGTCATGGTCCCAGCATGCGCAGGGACTCTGGGGCCACGCCCCCTTATGACGCCAGAGTCCCTGCGCATGCTGGGACCATGACGTCGTAAGGGGGCGGGGTCACCGCCTATATAAATGGCTCTGCAGCTCGCACACAGCATTCGAGCCGGAGAGAGCGTAGTGTCAACATCGGGGAAGAAGAGAAGAAGCGGCGAGACAGCGGCGAGACAGCGGCGGTGAGACAGCGGCGACAAGACAGCGGCAGCAGACCGGCCCCTGGCAATAGAGCTGGAAGAAGATAGCGGCGGGGCCCGGGAGAAGAGGCCGAACACCAGGAGAAGATAAGAGGCCGAACACCGGGAGAAGTCGGAAGGAGACCCCCCGAAGTCAGAAGGAGACCCCTCGAAGTCGGAAGAAGACCCCGGAGCTGACTAATAAATTACTCTTAAAACCTGTGTAGTGTGTTTTTTTTATATTGACACTTTTCCCTAGGTGAATGGGTAGGGGTACCATGTACCCCAAACTCATTCACACAGGGTGGGGGGCCGGGATCTGGGGGCCCCCTTATTAAAGGGGGCTCCCGGATTCCAATAAGCCGCCCGCCCGCAGACCCCGACAACCAACGGCCAGGGTTGTCGGGAAGAGGCCCTTGTCCTCATCAACATGGGGAAAAGGTGCTTTGGGGTGGGGGGGTCGCTCGCTCGCTCGTCCCCACCCCTTTCCTGGCCGGCCGGGCTGCGTGCTCGGATAAGGGTCTGGTATGGATTGGGGGGACCCCCACGCCAATTTTTCGGCATAGGGGGGTTCCCCTTACAATCCATACCAGACCTAAGGGCCTGGTATGCTCCTGGGGGGAACCCACGCCGTTTTTTTCATTTAAAATTTGGCGCGGTGTTCCCGCCTCAGGATTCATACCAGACAGCTCTCAGCACTGCCTGTCACTCATAGCGGTAGGAAAACAACGTTTTCCTTTCCCGATGAGTGAGCCATCTCGGCGCTGGCTCCTGCGACGGGGCTCGCAGGTGCCAAATCTCGCCGAGAAATGTGGCGAGATTGACACAATATCGCGGTCACCTACTGTATGTATAGTGTGTGTGTACTGTATGTATACTGTGTGTGTGTATGCTGTATGTATACTGTGTATGTGTACTGTATGTACACTGTGTATGTGTACTTTGTATGTATACTGCATGCGTATGTATACTGCATGTGTGTGTATGTATACTGTATGTATACTGTGCATGTATGTCTATATGTACGTATACTGTGTCTGTATACTGTGTGTGTATATACTGTATGAACCAGGTGTGCCCACTGCTGCTCAACAGAAGTCGATCTAACAATCCCATGCCCGTGAAAAATGCACTGCCCGATCTGAGGCCAGCCACAGCAGTTCACTATTCCGCTGGCTCTACGACTCACTTGGGCAGTTCAAAGGCCCCAACATGTGGATTTTTTCTGATTAAAAGCCTTTTCCCGACAGCTGCCTGCCACACCAAGCACTAAGGTGTGTGTGTGAGGGGACACTGATTGAAGGTGACACTCTGGGGGCTCTGCCATAGGGTGGCACACTGGGGGGCTCTACCATAAGGTGGCACTCTGTGTACTGTGATTATAGGGAGAATGTTGGGACTCTGATGTAAGGGAGGACTCTGATGTGAGCGTGGCGCTCATCCTGACTGCTGTACCCGATATGTTGTTTTGTTTGTGATTTACTCCTGGTGTGACGGCCATCTGTAAGCCCGGGGACCCTATAATCTTCTATTGCCCGGGGCCCCCATAATCTTCTATTGCCCGGGGCCCCCATAATCTTCTATTGCCCGGGGCCCCATAAACTTCTATTGCCCGGGGGGGCCCATAATCTTCTATTGCCCGGGGGCCCCATAATCTTCTATTGCCCGGGGGCCCCATAATCTTCTATTGCCCAGGGGGCCCCATGAGTTGTCAGTCCGCCCCTGCTCTCATTCTGACTTTTATCCCTATTACAAATATCAGCCATATACTGTAATTATAACATGGAAATTTGCTTTTATACTGCTTATTATTGAAGGTAATTAAAAAGTAAAAAATAAAAAGGAGAAATGTGTATTTTACATAGAAATATAAATCCTGAGAATGGACGGATTTCTAAATGATTTTCTCTTTTTCAGGTCTTCCCACATCTGGCTTCAATGGCTCTTTAGCTGGTGCTTTTGGTGATGGTATGTAATGTATTGTATATTCTACACATATCAGTTGTAAGTGGAGAAATATCTCTGTGTAGATAAGGTCGGGGTCTCTTCATGACTGATGGGACCTCTGGAGTTCCATTTGTGCTCCTGTTCATCATCCAATAAGATTTCAGATATCCAATGACTCCTCACGCATCCCATGTCCTCTATGGTGTCTGTCCCCAGGGAGGAGATCATTGCCCAGTGGTGGAGGAATTGATGTGCAGATAATGTTTGTCTCACTATATATGAAGTGTTTGTACTCGGACAGTTTTTATTGCGCTGTTCTCTGTAATAAGTGTTTGGTCAGTTTTGAACTAAGCACAGGCTTTTCTAATTTCATTAAGGGAAATTATGCTTTTGTTTATGGAATATAAAACTCATCCCCAACACATCTCCCATCATCCCACCCCACCTACATGGAGTCAGACCTGCCAGCCAAATCCTCCATTCTGTCCCCCAATGCCTCATATGCAGCTCCAACCACCACAGGGGGGGATTTTGCTAAGAAATAGAGTGACTCCAGTGAAGGGCAACAAAAATCATAAGGGGAATGGAGGACCCCAGCTATGTGAGCTAGGGGGTGTGGTTAAGGGGGATAGATGAGCTCAGTTATGGGGGATGAAGAGCTTAGTCATTGGGGATAGAGGACCTCAATTATGGGAATGGAGAAGCTCAGTTATGGAGGATGGAGGAGCTGAGTTATGGGGGATAGAGGAGCTGAGTTATGGGGAATGGAGGAGCTTGCATGTAGGAGATGAAGGACCTCAGTTATGGATGATGGAAGGCCTCAGTTATGGGGGGTGGAAGACCTAAATTATGGAAGATGAAGGACATCAGTTGTAGGGGACAGAGGAGCTCAGTTATTGGGGGTGGTGAATCTCAGTTTTGGGGGATGGAGGACTTTAAAAAAGGGAGACGAAGGATCTGTGGCCTGCTGCGGACCAGTATGGCTGCCTGAAGTCCAAGCTCCGCTCCACTGTCTGGATACCGGCAACCCTCAGCTACTTTCCTCCCCGCTGCTTACACCACAGAAGCAGGGAAGGACTAGGGAGACTCCAGAGCATATCGATGCGGCGATACAAGCCGCCAAATCCCCGCCGTCTCACCGACTACTATCCGACGGCCGCCGCCATGCAGAAGGCCCAAGATGGAACTGATGAAAGCAACGGCGATCTCCTCAACAACAACCCAGAGTGCCTGCCTGCTACTTCTCCAGCACTCCCTGTTCAGGGAAATACGGCCACATCAACTAACAGGGACAGCATGGACACACATCCCCCTCCAGAGGAATCCACAGGAGGACTTCATCAAGACAGAGGTAAGAGGCTGGCTACCTCCCCTGCACATTTCCCAAATAAAGAGCCACATGCAAAGAAGCAGCTATGGTCCCATGTTGTTGCAGGGAACCACGGATCCCAAAATACTCCCTCCCTGGCTTCTATACCTGTCACTGACAACACTGTATCTGAATCTATGCTGAAATCTATGCTGCTTACACTGCAGCACGATTTGCATAGAGAGCTCCAGATGTCATTATCCCAGATGCATGACAAAATAGACTGCCTAGAAGAGCGTAGAGACGCTCTAGAAGAAAATCTGCAAGATTACTCTAATGCCCCATACACACGGTCAGATTTTCAGACGGAAAATGAGTGATAGGACCTTGTTGTCGGAAATTCCGACCGTGTGTAGGCTCCATCACACATTTTCCATCGGATTTTCCGACACACAAAGTTTGAGAGCAGGATATAAAATTTTCCGACAACAAAATCCGTTGTCAGAAATTTCGATCGTGTGTACACAAATCCGACAGACAAAGTGCCACGCATGCTCAGAATAATTAAAGAGATGAAAGCTATTGGCCACTGCCCCGTTTATAGTCCCAACGTACGTGTTTTACGTCACCGCGTTCAGAACGATCGGATTTTCCGACAACTTTGTGTGACCGTGTGTAAGCAAGACAAGTTTGAGCCAACATCCGTCGGAAAAAATCCTAGGATTTTGTTGTCGGAATGTCCGAACAAAGTCCGACCGTGTGTACGGGGCATAAGGCGCACAACAAAATGTTAGATGCTCATGAGCATCACTCGGAAGAAATTCACCCTATTAAAATGAAATTGGCGGATTTAGAAGACCGCTCTAGGCAGAACAACATCAAATTCAGAGGCATCCCTGAATCGGTCAAACCGAACGAAATAACTCCTTACTTGCAACAACTTATCTCCGCCTTACCTTCATGCCTTAACGCCTGCGACACCGTAATCGACCGGGCCCACAGAATTGCTAAACCGCCACACCTCTCCGATGATATCCCTAGAGATATTTTGGCGCGTATACATTTCTTCCATGTTAAGGAGCAAGTTCTCTCTGCCGCCAGATCCTCAAAACCCCTGCCAGCCCCTTACACTAATATCAAGCTGTTCACCGACCTGTCCCTGGTCACAATGGAGATGCACAGAGCTTTCGCCCCTGTGACTTCCATCCTTCAACAGAAAAACATAATGTACAAGTGGGGCTTCCCTACGAAACTGCTGCTTACTCACCAAAAGATCGTGCCTATTCTCTCTCCGAAAGATGGCTACAAGAAGCTCACCAACTGGGGTTTACTCCCCATTGCTCCCAGAGAAGCGGAACAAGCTACTCCCTCCCACAAGCCATCTGATTCCAGAAATATGGCGACTAAAACATCCAAAAAGACCTAACCTTGGTTTAAGCTAGGGATGAGCCGAACACCCCCCTGTTCGGTTCGCACCAGAACATGCGAACAGGAAAAAAGTTTGTTCAAACACGCGAACACCGTTAAAGTCTATGGGACACGAACATGAATAATCAAAAGTGCTAATTTTAAAGGCTAATATGCAAGTTATTGTCATAAAAAGTGTTTGGGTCCCTGGTTCCTGCCCCAGGGGACATGGATCAATGAAAACGGCCGTTTTTTCAGGAGCAGTGATTTTAATAATGCTTAAATCAAACAATAAAAGTGTAATATCCCTTTAAATTTCATACCTGGGGGGTGTCTATAGTATGCCTGTAAAGGGGCGCATGTTTCCTGTGTTTAGAACAGTCTGACAGCAAAATGACATTTTGAAGGAAAAAACTCATTTAAAACTACCCGCGGCTATTGCATTGCTGACAATACACATAGAAGTTCATTGATAAAAACGGCATGGGAATTCCCCAAAGGGGAACCCCGAACCAAAATTAAAAAAAAAAAATGACGTGGGAGTCCCCCTAAATTCCATACCAGGCCCTTCAGGTCTGGTATGGATATTAAGGGGAACCCCGGCCAAAATTTAAAAAAAAAATGATGTGGGGTTCCCCCTAAATTCCATACCAGACCCTTCAGGTCTGGTATGGATTTTAAGGGGAACCCCGCGCCAAAAAAAAAAAAATGGCGTGGGGTCCCCCCAAAAATCCATACCAGACCCTTATCCGAGCACGCAACCTGGCAGGCCGCAGGAAAAGAGGGGGGGACGAGAGTGCGGCCCCCCCCTCCTGAACCGTACCAGGCCACATGCCCTCAACATTGGGAGGGTGCTTTGGGGTAGCCCCCCAAAACACCATGTCCCCATGTTGATTAGGACAAGGGCCTCATCCCCACAACCCTGGCCGGTGGTTGTGGGGGTCTGCGGGCGGGGGGCTTATCGGAATCTAGAAGCCCCCTTTAACAAGGGGACCCCCAGATCCCGCCCCCCCCCTGTGTGAAATGGTAAGGGGGTACCCCTACCATTTCACTAAAAAACTGTCAAAAATGTTAAAAATGACAAGAGACAGTTTTTGACAATTCCTTTATTTAAATACTTCTTCTTTCTTCTATCTTCCTTCATCTTCTGGTTCTTCTGGCCCTTCTTGTTCTTCCTCCGGCGTTCTCGTCCAGCATCTCCTCCACGGCGTCTTCTATCTTCTTCTCCTCGGGCCGCTCCGCACCCATGGCATAGGGGGGAGGCTCCTGCTCTTCTCTTCATTTTCTTCATCTTCTTCTCTTCTTCTCTTCTTCATTTTCTTCTCCGGGCCGCTCCGCATCCATGCTGGCATGGAGGGAGGCTCCCGCTGTGTGACGGCGCTCCTCGTCTGACAGTTCTTAAATAACGGGGGGCGTGGCCACCCAGTGACCCCGCCCCCCTCTGACGCACGGGACATGTTGGGACTTCCCTGTGGCATTCCCCGTGACATCACAGGGAAGTCCCGTCAAGTCACCGTGCATCAGAGGGGGGCGGGGTCACCGGGTGGCCCCGCCCCCCCGTTATTTAAGAACTGTCAGACGAGGAGCGCCGTCACACAGCGGGAGCCTCCCTCCATGCGGAGCGGCCCGGAGAAAAAAATGAAGAAGAGAAGAAGAGAAGAAGATGAAGAAGAAGAGAAGAGCGGGAGCCTCCCCCCATGCCATGGGTGCGGAGCGGCCCGAGGAGAAGAAGATAGAAGACGCCGCGGAGGAGATGCTGGACGAGAACGCCGGAGGAAGAACCAGAAGAGCCAGAAGAACCAGAAGATGAAGGAAGATAGAAGAAAGAAGAAGTATTTAAATAAAGGAATTGTCAAAAACTGTCTCTTGTCATTTTTAACATTTTTGACAGTTTTTTAGTGAAATGGTAGGGGTACTTTTGTACCCCCTTACCATTTCACACAGGGGGGGCTGGGATCTGGGGGTCCCCTTGTTAAAGGGGGCTTCCAGATTCCGATAAGCCCCCCGCCCGCAGACCCCCACAACCACCGGCCAGGGTTGTGGGGATGAGGCCCTTGTCCTCATCAACATGGGGACAAGGTGTTTTGGGGGGGTACCCCAAAGCACCCTCCCAATGTTGAGGGCATGTGGCCTGGTACGGTTCAGGAGGGGGGGCGCACTCTTGTCCCCCCCTCTTTTCCTGCGGCCTGCCAGGTTGCGTGCTCGGATAAGGGTCTGGTATGGATTTTTGGGGGGACCCCACGCTGTTTCTTTTTTGGCGCAGGGTTCCCCTTAAAATCCATACCAGACCTGAAGGGCCTGGTATGGAATTTAGGGGGACTCCCACGTCATTTTTTTTTAAATTTTGGTTCGGGGTTCCCCTTTGGGGAATTCCCATGACGTTTTTATCAATGAACTTCTATGTGTATTGTCGGCAATGCAATAGCCGCGGATAGTTTTAAATGAGTTTTTTCCTTCAAAATGTCATTTTGCTGTCAGACTGTTCTAAACACAGGAAACATGCGCCCCTTTACAGACATACTATAGACACCCCCCAGGTACGAAATTTAAAGGGATATTACACTTTTATTGTTTGACTTTAAGCATTATTAAAATCACTGCTCCTGAAAAAACGTCCATTTTTAAAACTTTTTTTGCATTGATCCATGTCCCCTGGGGCAGGACCCGGGTCCCCAAACACTTTTTATGACAATAACTTGCATATAAGCCTTTAAAATTAGCACTTTTGATTTCTCCCATAGACTTTTAAAGGGTGTTCCGCGGCATTCGAATTTACCGCGAACACCCCAAATTGTTCGCTGTTCGGCGAACTTGAGAACAGCCAATGTTCGAGTCGAACTCGAAGCTCATCCCTAGTTTAAGCTCAGGTCCCCAGATCTACTCATATCCAGTCTGGGCGAAACATCTGTACCTTCTCCTCACCACCCCTCAGGTTTAAAGTTGTGCTAAGCACACATTTTTCTGATTTTTTTTTTCTCTTTCTTTTTTTTTGATTACAGTATAGATTAATCTGCATTGACTGTATTTCTCTCCTAGAATTTTAGTTTGTTTGTATTTAGCAACTCACTGTTTTTTGTCATATACCTGTACCATATACGGCATTTATTCATCTGCTTGTGTATTTCTCATTCATCAACAATAGGTGAAGTCTCTCTCCCTCTGCACAGGCCCTCATAACTGCACTACTGCTATGACGCTCTTGATCACCTCCCTCAATGTTAAAGGCCTAAACTCGCCATTTAAACATAACCTTTTATGGAAGGAAGTATTACAACAGCGTGCAGACGTAATCTGCACCCAGGAAACAAACTTTGCTAAACTTAAACAACCCCAATGCAATCACAAAAAATATCCCCACTGCTTCTTTGCAAGCGCCCCTAAAAAAAAAAGAGAGGAGTAATGATTGCCATAAACGCAACAGTAGATTTTAAACTTCACCACTGTGAAAGTGACGAAGATGGCAGATTCTTAATCCTATCAGCCACGTTTGACAACCGCCCTCTCACTATAGTCAACATTTATGCCCCCAATACAGCCCAAAAAAAGATTCTATGCCAATCTCTTTGCCAAATTAGCTCTTTACAGATCCTGTCCCTGATAATTTGTGGAGACTTCTCATTATGTAGTTGACCCTACACTTGATACTTCCAATTCTGCGAGAAGTAAGCCCTCAGCGATATCCAATATTCTCAAAAGAGAGGACCTACATGGAGGTGCATGCACGATGAGGAGAGAGACTACACCTATTTTTCCCCCCGCACCAATCTTATTCCCAAATTGACCTGTCCATAACAGATTAACACCTACTACAATCTATTACTGCCTCCACCATAGGCACCATATCGTGGTCTGACAAGCTCCAGTCACGATCAAACTAGCATCTCCTTCCCAAACTACTAGACATACGGTTTGGAGATTGAACACCTCCCTTCTCAACAATCCCACCTTTGAGTCTTAGCTACAATCCAAGATTGATAATTATTTCCAGCAAAATGTCAATTCTGTAACTGATTGTGCTGTTGTTTGGAATGCTCACAAGGCTTGTCTACGAGGTCTTTTTATTGAACTTGGGGCCCAGGCTAAAAAACAACACTCTTATATAACCGAGTCCCTCCTGAAACAAATTTGATCTCTTAGAAAAAGAAACAAGAGATCCCCCTCTAATATTATTTCTTCAGAACTTAAAAAGCTTAGATCCCAACTTAGTGGTCATCTCCACAAAAATTTTGATTATTTTATCAAACCACTACGACTTCAGATCTACTCATCAGCCAATAAATCAGGAGCATTTATGGCCAAACAATTTAAAAAGCAACTTTCCAATAAAAAAATCGCATTTATCACTAGTCCCCAGGGCAAATGCTTGACCAACCCGCTAGATATTGCCAACGAATTTGGCAATTTTTACACAAAGCTTTACAACCTTACGAAAACAGACCCCCATCTCGCACCTACCCAAGCTGATATAAAAAAAAATTTAGGAAATTCTCCCTCCCCTCGATTTCTCCAGAACAACTTGACTGCCTAGCGGCTCCTTTTTTACAGACCGAAATCCAAAAAGTGATAAACAACTTACCTCTACATAAGGCGCCAGGACCTGACGGACTATCCAATGAATATTATAAACGATTTGTCCAACCCTTAGTCCCCCACCTATGTGACATGTATAATAAATTTGCTACCACAGGCATAATCCCTAAGGAATCCTTCGATGCCTTAGTGGTTACCATTCCTAAACCGGGTAAGCCCCCAGACAACCCAGCCAACTACAGGCCGATATCACTCCTTAACACAGACACCAAAATTTATGCCAAACTCTTGGCACAACGCCTCTCCACCATCATCCCCCAGATTATCCATCCTGACCAAGTGTGATTTGTGCCCGGCAGGCAAGCTTCAGATGGAACTAGACGTTTTATTAACCTTATCCAATGGACTGAGCACACTCGAACGCCTTCTCTCTTCCTATCTTTGGATGCAGAGAAGGCGTTCGATAGGGTATATTGGCCGTACATGGAGGCAGTGCTCCAAAAATTTGGACTCTCAGGCACCTTTCTCTCTGCCATATTAGGCCTATACACTCACCCATCTGCACACATTTGGACATCGGGTGTTGTCTACAACCCATTCCAAAATACTAATGGCATGAGAAAGGGGTGCCCGTTGTCCCCTCTAATTTTTGCCATAATAATGGAGCCCTTAGCACAATTCATTAGATCTGACCCCTCGATCACGGGTATAAAAATTGGTCAAACCGATCATAAAATCGGCTTATACGCAGATGACGTGATTATTGCCCTAACCAATCTGCTCTTGTCTCTACCAACAGTCCAACGAGTCCTTGACATGTTCAGCGCTGTATCTATGTACAAACTGAACCACAGTAAATCTCTAATGCTTAACCTTGGCCTAGACTCTCAACCTTTAAACACCATTACCGCTAGCTCCCCGTTTGCTTGGGCCCCTTATTCCTTTCTCCCAAACTTGGGTATTCAACTAACGTTCCCAGGTCAGATGCTATTGAGAACTAATTTGGAAGACCTCGTGGGCAAGCTCACATGACTAGCAAAAGAATTAAGTAAGGTTCCAGCCTCCTGGGCTGGTAGGATAGCTCAGGCAAAAATGTATTTACTCCCTCATGTCCTATATTTTTTTCGTACATTACCCCTACCTCTAGGGCAAAATCAGGTCAAAAAAATCCAGGGGATCATCAACAGCTTTATTTGGCAACAAAAAAGACCTAGAATAAAAATAGTCATACTCACAACCCCAGTTCAACATGGATGCCTGGGTGCCCCGGATGTCCAAGCATATCATCGAGCAACTATTGTGGACCAACTGAGAACATGGTGGTCAGATAAACACCACACAACCTGGAAACAAATTGAAGCCAACCTATTACCCACGGACCCTAAACTCTTCCTAGCCGCACTGTGGCTCAACCCTCACCCCAAACAGTACCCTCTTGATACCATCACGTCCTCCACAAGAGTCTGGACATCAATACTGCAACTCAAGGGAGGGATATCAAAGGACACACTCACAGCAATACCCTCTGAGGCGCTACACCTTATCTCCCCAGACTTACCTCTCTCAGAATGGACAAAAAGCCGGCATCCGCTACCTAGGTATGCTTTTTTCACCATCAGGTTTGCTTTCCTTTGAGCAGTTAACGCAGAAGTTTGGATTAACCAAACACACATTTTTTCTTTACCTAAGGATTAGATCTAGCCTATCAAAAATGTGCTGGTCAACTTCGGATTGTGTTTCACTCCCTCTGCTCAAGTTCCTCAATATAGCTTCACCCAAGGCTAAAGGAATCTCTTTTATGTACAAACTACTCACCAAACCAACTACTAACCATCTGTCTTCTTCCTCACAATATTGGTCCTCACTGACCAACCACCTACACTGGCCGAAGGCCCTCACATTGACCTTACGCCTGTCTCACTGCATTAATTACTGGGAAGCACTACAAAAGCTTTTTCACAAATGGTATTTTACCCCAGAAAGGCTAGCGAAAATATACCCGAACACCTCCCCAAATTGCTGGAGGGGATGTGCTGAAACTGGATCTCTTTCACACATATAGTGGGAGTGCCACCTTGTCAAAAATTTTTGAAGAAAGGTGCAAAATCTAATTGAGTCTCTCTGTGGTATATCCCTATCTCTGTCCCCGCTTGACCTACGCCTAGGACTCTCGACCCCCACATTGCCTAACCATTTGCAAATACTGGTCACACACATCCTCATTGCTACAAGATTCACAATCGCAAAGAAGTGGAAATCAACTGACCCACCTGCACTGAGAGATGCCATCCACCTACTTAACTTACACTTCCAGATGGAATTCTCTTTTGCCAAGGCCAACATGTCCACTAAGCACTTTAATAGAAACTGGCAACCTTGGATTTTGGACTCCAGAAGTACACCACTGTCGTAGCAGTTCTACCTTTAACTTGGCTGGATCCCACACCAGCTTCCTTTCCTTACTGCAGTCTTACGGACATCTTGTTATGAAACTCAGTACAGTTCACATTGTTATGCCATTACTGTTATTGCACACAAGTGTCCACCCCCACAGTACTTAGCTCAGTGTTACAGGATTACTGTATGCTACCATAGATATCTGTAGTATAATCGTTTACTTAAACCTAATCACTTGTTCTTGAGGTAGCTTGATAAAGGCTACACTTAAGTAAGCTTTTACCTTCATTGCCATTTATATAAACATTAAGACGCCAGGGTATGCCCAATTGGCGATGTTTCTGTATTCTTTTTCTCTTCGTAAAACTCAATAAAAATCTTAAATTTGATTAAAAAAAAAGGAGACGAAGGAGCTCAGTTATGGGGAATGGAGGAGCTCAGTTATGGGGGATGGAGGAGCTCAGTTATGGGGGATGGAAAAGCTCAGTTATGGGGAATGGAGGACCTCAGTTATGGTGGATGGAGGACCTCAGTTATGGTGGATGGAGGAGCTACGTTATGGGGGATGGAGGAGCTCAGTTATGGCAGATAGGTGACTTCAGTTATGGAAGATGGGGGAGCTCACTTAAGGCAGATAAAGGAGCTCCATTATGGGGGATGGAGGAGCTCAGTTATGTAGGGTGAGAAGCTCAGTTATGGCAGATAGGGGACTTCAGTTATGGCAGATAGAGGAGCTCAGTTAAGGCAGATAAAGGAGCTCCATTATGGGGGATGGGGGAGCTCAGTTATGGGGGATTGAGGACCTCAGATATGGGGGGATGAAGGACCTGTCAGGAGCCATGAATCAGACTGAGACAGAAAATGCAGTAAAAACCACACCTTTAATGTAATGGTAAAAATGGTACAGATCAGTAAATGTAGTCAAAACATAAACCAGAGCATTGGAAGCCAAAATGGGTAATCAGATGAGCCAGTAATCAGGAAACCAGAAATCAGCGTAGAAGAACAGGATCAGGAACCAGAAGGGACGTCGGCCGAGCAAAGTCTTTCACAGGAACACAGCAGAGACACTCCAGATATGTTGACCAGGTGAAGGCACAAAAGGAATGAATAAGGCAGTTTAAATAGCCAAAAGGGGGGGCGTGAAGAGGATGGCAGCAGACTAGAGAAGCTCCGCTAAACCTTCGGCTCCTTCAGCAGAAACGGCACTGATAATAGCAGCAAAGATGAGCAGACTCACACGCCACAACTCTGGCAACCACCCTCGCCGCTCCACACCCTTATCCGGCTCGAGAAGCATCCCTGATATCTTTAAAACTCAACCCCGGAGCCTCAAGGCCAAATCCAAGATGGCGCAGCCTCGTGGAGTTCAGTGAAGACTCACAGTATGCAGATGAGGACGAGGTAAGGGATACCCCTGATTCTGAACTCCCCCTCACTCTCACTGCTATGATGAAAATAGCAGCTGACATCAAGGGCACCCTCTTTTCTGCCATTATGGAACTAAAAGCAGATGTACTTTCACTGTCAGAGAAAATGGAGGGGGTAGAGAAGGCGGGCTCGAGGAGAGATAAAGCTATTGCACGTCTAGATAAAATCACTGACTCTCACTCTGCACGTCTCATTGAGATGAATCGCCAGTTGGAGGATTTAGATAACAGGGGGAGAAGGCACAGCATAAGGGTGAGAAGTGTCCCTGAGTCGGTTGAACCACGCAATATACCATCTGCCCTGCAGTACGTGTTTAACGATCTGCTAGAGCGCCAAACAGACACACCGATTGAATTTGACAGGGCGCACAGGGCTTTGAGAGCAAGGCCGGCTGACACAGCTCCCCCACTGGACATAATTTGCTGCTTGCCCAACTTTAAGCTAAAGGAGGATGGCTCATCATGGCTAAAGCATGGTGTAATGAACGCATTACATTCAATGACACTGAGATACTCATATATCAGGACCTTTCTCCTATTACCCTGAATGAACAACAGGAGAGCACTGCGCCCCCTGCTGGGGACGCTGCGCAGACAAAATATACCTTACAGATGGAAATTCCCCTTTGCTCTAAATGCGACTTTCCAGGGCAAACAAATATTTCTGCGCACGCCAAATGATCTACATGACTTTTGCCAGGAATTGCAGATACCATTCATTGAGCTACCGGATTGGTATGGGGAATTCTGCAACCCACAGGCAGTGCTTGATGCTCAGGTTTCACCCCATACTACCCCTACTAAACCTCCACACAAGAGAGGGAAATACCAGAAACAACATGTTCCGGGTCCTAGTTCCACTGCGAAGCACCCTAACGCTTCAATAGCTTTGCAACCTGACTCAGGTCCAGAGTGAGGAGGAGAACAAGCGAGGTCTGATGGCACTTAAGCTTTCTAGAAAGTATGGGAACAAGACTACAGTGTGAATTGGGTTACATGGACTCCTGTAGGCCCCTTTGCACGATAACCCATTCACCAGAGGAGATCTTACCTTACTGCTCTATTGGATACCGTTTTATTGGTTATTATTTTTCGTTTTTCTCCTTTCTCATTTGAACTGAAACAATTGTTCCCCACTCAGGCTGTTCCACAGGTTGACAGAAGAGGGAAAATTGCTGATGTTGGGGACTCTTAACCAACCCTACAAGCATGAGGTATGACGATTATTAAGCATTGACTGAGAAAGATCCATGTTTGTTGACGTTCCTACTTCTGACTGTGGTTCCTTGCCTTGTGTATATCCGCACGGGCCGGATCCACATTCCCACTTATAGTGCATGGAAACTGTCCCTACACTGACATCTCATACTACTGAAGGAAGGTTTATCGCATGACAGACAACAACGCAAATAATGTGCTTTATAACTGTGACAGACCTAGCCGGGACAGAGGCTGTTGGAGAGGGCTGAATGCAAGCCTCTTGCCTTTTGATTATGGGCCCTGGATTTTCAAGGGAACAATACTCTTTGTGAGGTGAATTAGAAATCCAGTCTGAACTGTACCAATCGGACTCTGTCGTGTATATATTGTATGTTGTTTGATTCTGTTGGGGACTCCTTGCTGTGGTCATCTGGGATTTGTGTCCCTGAAGAGGGAGGGGGGACTCCTCCAGAAGCCCCCTGCTGATAAGACTGATTCAGACTGATTCATACTGTTGGGACACATCCTGTGAGGAGATGCTGGTGTCATCAACTCCAATTACGTGTGTTTATGTTAATTGAATGAGCTGATCACATTGTCCTCTATACAATGTAGGAGACGGGACGACTCCTATTGGAGCTGCTGCTATTGTGAGAAAATGTCCTGTGATAATTAACTCAGTCTTGTAATTTTGATTCTAAATAAAGTGAGTTAATGTTAGCAACAAGCAAGTGTCGCCTTGTTTTGTGCTCAGAGAGGTTGGGATATCTGTAAACAGACTGGGAGGAAGTGGTATATGACGGAAGCACTCAAGCGGAGTGTGGGACTTTCCGTGACAATAACTTCCCACCTGCTATCACCTTTCAAGTCTGACAGTACAAAAATTGGGATAACCTGAGTCTATAAGATCGCTTACATAATGTGTTTATTGAGTAACTCGTTGGAAAATAGAAAATAAGTGTACATGTTTGAGTCTAATTGGTTTGGGGTGTCGGTTGCCGTTTATAATTAATGTTATATATTTTGCGGTGTTATTACAGGAGCGGGGGGTTGAAAGGAGTTCTATATTATTAGTGGTATATTACCCCAGACTTCTAAGCTTTACAAAGGAAGCGATTGCAGACACAACTCTGATCGCACCCCCCACCTCCCCCACAGTGGGTGTCGAGAGGCGGGCACATAGGCGACACCCCTCTTTGTAGGGTTCCCGCAGGTGTGCGCGCTCAAGGCCCCAAGTTATACAGATTCCTCTAGGGGCTGTTGCTTAGAGGCTAATTACTAAATATACAGGCCCCACTCCCTTAGTGTCAGAGAGTGGGACCACACTCTTTTTTTTTTTTTTTTATTGTTTTACTTTTTCTTTTCCCTTTCCTTACCCCTCCCTCTTCCCTACTTGTGTTTTGGACTGTAGCATCACTAGCGACAACCTCAACCACCATGATTTATTCCTCGCTGGGCAAGAGCCCCACAGTAATATCTCACAACGTGAGAGGACTAAATATCCCCAAAAGCGCACACAATTATTACGCCATCTTGGCAAGGAGAGGCCGGCCTTTGTTTTTTTTCAGAAAACACACTTTAAAGCAAACTCCACTCCCAAATTGACTGATAGCTACTTTACCAAGGCATATCATGCCACTAGCACAGAATCTAAGATGAAAGGTGTATCGATCTTGATTGGGAAAAACTCGGGCTTTGAGCTCACCCAACAATTAGCAGACCCGGAGGGCCGGTATCTTCTTCTCAAGGGGACCATTGGGAAATTCCCAGTCACTCTAGCGAGTGTGTACTTCCCAAATACTGCGCATGTAACCTTTTGCCAAAAATTGATTGATGAGCTTACGTGGTTTGCCTCTGGTTGCATAATCCTTGGGGGACTTTAATGTTTCATTGGACCCCCTTCAGGACACCTCCAACGGCAGATCATCCTTATCGTATTGCATACTTAAAAAGATTAGAAATTTGCTGAACAAATTAACGTTAAAAGACACATGGCGAGTAACGCACCCCCAGGAGAAGGACTACACTTACTTCTCCATGGTACACAAATACTCCTGCATAGACTTTGTGTTTATAACACAAAGGGACTTAAACATTATGACGGGGGCACACATAGGAACAAGGACGATATCAGACCACGCTCTGACCTCTCTGACCTTACAACTTCAAAATACACCTAAAAGACAGGGTAACTGAAGACTCAATTCGACCTTGCTGACAGACCCCGTGACTCCCCCCCCCGTAGAACCTATAGCGGAGGCTATAAAGACATATTTCAGAGAAAACTCTACAGAAGAGGTTTCACACATTACGGTATGGGAGGCTCATAAGTGCATGCTTAGGGGAAGACTCACAAGCCTAGCATCGCTGAAAAAGAAAAACACAGAGAAAGAATTAAAAGCCATCATAGATAGAGTACAGAAATTGGAAACCCAACATAAAAGATTTTTTGCGATAAACCTGGCCAAGGAGCTTTTAATTGTTCATAAAGAATTGCAGGAAAAATTAGATTTGCAGCAAAACATATATTATTTTTTTGTATGGGCTTCTTCTATGAACATTGAAACAAAAATAGTAAATTCCTAGCCAGGGCCCTAAGGGAAATTCGCTCGACCAACACTATTACACAAATCAAAAATAGAGAAAACAAACTGACACACGCCACAGACCAAATTGCTGCGGAGTTCCATAGGTTTTACACAAAATTGTATAACCTTCCTCCTCCACATAAGCCTGCGGCAGTGCAGGGACCTAGATCCCAGATCATAACATAATATTTAACACAAAGCAGCTTACCTAGTGTCACAGAGGTGGATGCGATGGAAATTGACGGACCGATAGAGCTTATGGAAGACTTCCAGGCGATCAAGTCTTTAAAATCAGGGAAAAGCCCGGGCCCAGATGGCTTTACAGCCATATACTATAAGAAGTTTTTACACTTACTAGCAAAACCCTTACTAGAGGCCTTAAATTCTCTCATGACTCCCCAAAATCTCCCACCCACCTTTAACATGGCACATATAACGGGGGGTCGGGGTCACCCGGTGACCCCGCCCCCCTCTGATGCACGGTGACTTGACGGGACTTCCCTATGACGTCACGGGGAATGCCACAGGGAAGTCCCATCATATCCCGTGCGTCAGAGGGGGGCCCCGCCCCCCGTTATTTAAGAACCGTCAGAAGAGGAGACGCGTCACACAGCGGGAGCCTCCCTCCATGCAAGCATGGATGCGGAGCGGCCCGGAGAAGAAGATGAAGAAGAGAAGAAGAGAAGAAGGTGAAGAAGGTGAAGAAGATAAAGAAGAGAAGAAGATGAAGAGAAGAGCGGGAGCCTCCCCCCAAGCCATAGGTGCGGAGCAGCCCGAGGAGAAGAAGATAGAAGACGCCGCGGAGGAGATGCTGGACAAGAACACCGGAGGAAGAACCAGAAGAGCCAGAAGAAAAAGAAGAAGAAGAAGAAGAAGATGAAGGAAGATAGAAGAAAGAAGAAAGAAGATTCATTTAAATAAAGGAATTGTCAAAAACTGTCTCTTGTCATTTTTAACATTTTTGACAGTTTTTTAATGAAATGGTAGGCCCTTACCATTTCACACAGGGGGGGCCGGGATTTGGGGGTCCCCTTGTTAAAGGGGGCTTCCAGATTCCGATAAGACCCCCGCATGCAGACCCCCACAACCACTGGCCAGGGTTGTGGGGATGAGGCCCTTGTAATTTTGGCTGGAGTTCCCCTTAATATCCATACCAGACCTGAAGGGCCTGGTATGGAATTTAGGGGGACCCCCGCATCCTTTTTTTATTTAAATTTTGGTTCAGGGTTCCCCTGTGGGGAATTCCCATGCCGTTTTTATCAATGAACTTTTATGTGTATTGTCAGACCGGCAATTCATTAATAGCCGCGAGTAGTTTTAAAAGACTTTTTTTCCTTTGAAATGTCATTTTGCTGTCAGACTGTTCTAAACACAGGAAACATGCGCCCCTTTACAGGCATACTATAGACACCCCCCAGGTACGAAATTTAAAGAGATATTACACTTTTATTGTTTGACTTTAAGCATTTTTAAAATCACTGCTCCTGAAAAAATGGCGGTTTTTAAAACTTTTTTTTGCATTGATCCATGTCCCCTTGGGCAGGACCCGGGTCCCCAAACACTTTTTATGACAATAACTTGCATATAAGCCTTTAAAATTAGCACTTTTAATTTCTCCCATAGACTTTTAAAGGGTGTTCCGCGGCATTCAAATTTGCCGCGAACACCCCAAATTGTTCGCTGTTCGGCGAACTTACGAACAGCCGATGTTCGAGTCGAACATGAGTTTGACTCGAACTCAAAGCTCATCCCTACTCAGAACATTTCAGCTCATTTTTTAAATCACACCAAAACTTGTTGTCATTAAGCTATATTTTACAATCCCAAAACATGCGGCTCAGTGTAAAAAGAGCCTAATGTACCATAATGTGCAAAGAATTTCATAAATTGTCTTGAAACTTTGCTCAACCTAAGTTTTCAACTTCCAAAACCTATCCTAGAAGAGTCATGGATTTTGGTCTCCCACAAAAAAAGTGAAGGTGTTAAGCTTGTTTTTTTGGGGAGCTTAATAGGGTTTAACTTACAATAAAGTGCCTAAACCTTAATCAATTGCCTTGAAACTTTGCACAACACAAGCTTTCAGCTTCCCCAAACCTATCCTGGATGTTTCATGGATTTTTGTTTTCCACAAAACAAGTGAGTGACATTAAGCTTGTGAAGCCCCTACCACCGTTTGTGTAGTGGCTGTAGTGTGGGACAGCCAATGGGGGAATATTATGCGTGTGTGTGTGCTCACCAGCCCTTCACTAGGGGTTTCTTGGCCAGTGGTGCATGCTGGGGAAGTGCATATATACTTAGGAGAATTGCCATATGCTCAGTCTTCATACAGCCTACATCTAGGCTTGTCCTGGAGATGGGAATGCTCAAGTTTGGGAAAGGTTTGACTAGGACTCAAGCCTAGAAGAGGCCTCACATGCTGATTGAGGAGGAGAACCAGAGGTGCTGGATATCTACTGGAAGTATCTGTTACTGGAAAGGACCTAAGGAGCAAGTCTGGTGTCCCTGCTACTGAAGATCTTATGTCTATTGACTATTCAGCTGTTTTTCTAATACCCAGTGCCAGCTTGTGCTCCTATTGATTCTGCACTGTGGAATACTGAAAGGGACTGGTGAGTCTGGAGTTATGTTCTAATCTAGTTTTGCCATGGATGTTCTCAGCCCTATGCCTTCTGTCAGGCTTTGACTTCTCCAATAAAGCATTTAAAAATGTACTTAAAATGACTGGCGCCAAACCTTTCTTTGATCCCATAGCCCTTCACTGGTCTAGGATCTGTCCGAGATCAAAATGTCAGTCCTCCCTGCCTTTGGGTGTCCATGCTATGCCTCTGGGGGTCAGGGGGTGCTGTACTTTTTTTTTGGATGTTATCCAATTTCCCCAAAATTCCTACAATGGAAGACTGTATCTATGTCAGCATATTCTAAAAAATCTCAGATTATTTGGTAAAACAGACCAAAAGTTATTCACTTTTAACAATTTTATTATATTCCTGAAACATTTAATTGGAATAGCTTAAAGGGTAAGTTCACCTTTACAGAAAATCTGTAAGGTTGAACTTACACTGGATCCCCTCCCCATCCCCCTCGCCCACACGAGTTCCCCCAAGGGAGAGCAGCTCTCCAACCGGTCACTCAAGAAGAGGAGGAGCCAGGATCACCGCTGAGTGACCCCAGAAGAGGGGGATCGGTGCTACTCTGTGCAAAACCAACTGCACAGAGGAGGTAAGTATGAAATATTTGTTTAAAAAAAGAAAATGAACCTTTCCATATCCTTTAAGCTAAAGTCACTCATTTCCCTTGTGGGAAACCAAAATCCATATTCAGGATAGGGTTGGGAAGACAAAAACTTTGGTTGTGCAAAGTTTCAAGTCTATTGATTAACCACTTCAGCCCCGGAAGGATTTGCCCCCTTAATGAATAATAAATATCCCAAAAAAATGTAAAAAAAAAAATTCTTCATCAGTTTAGGCCAATATATATTCTTCTACATATTTTTGGTAAAAAAATAGCAATAAGCATATATTGATTGGTTTGGGCAAAAGTTATAGTGTCTACAAAATAGGTAATAGATTTATGGTATTTTTATGGCATTTTTATTATTTATTTATTTGTTACTAATAATGGCGGTGATCTGTGATTTTTAGCGGGACTGCAACATTGAGGCGGACAGATCGGACACTTGACACTTTTTTGGGACCATTGACATTTATACAGCAATCAGTGCTAGAAAAATGCACTAATTACCACACGCATCGGGTCCCCCACCTGCTATGGCTCCTAAAGGATATTTCTTCAGTGTTGTCACATGAAAAGATATAATACAATATTTACAAACATGTGAGGGTGTACTCACTTTTGTGAGATACTGTACCTCTTATGTGCAGTGGTTTTTTTTACAGAGCAGCCCTGATCCTCCTCTTCTCAGTTCCCTCCCTGGCGCTCCTGGCTGCTTCCTCCTGCCAAGTGCCACCACAGCAAGTGGCTTACTATGGGGCACTCGAGCTGAGCCGCAGCTTTGTGTGTCCCTTTAGACACTGAGCCATGGTTTGGTCCACCCCCCCTCTCCTGATTGACTACCTGAATTTGATTGACAGCAGTAGGAGACAAGGGCAACACTGCTGTGTCTCAGCCTCTTCAAAACAAGCTTAACCACTTGCCAACCAGCCACCGTAGTTTTACTGTGGCAGCATGGCTTGGCTGAGCGAAATGATGTTGTGTTACGTCGCTTCACCCTGTGGCCACTAGGGGCGCGCCCACAGAGACTATGCGAGTGCCCGGCGGGTGTGATGTCCGCTGGGCACCCACGATCGCTCGTGACACAGCAAGAATCGGGATCTGTGTGTGTAAACGGCGATCTGTCATTTCCCCTAGTAAGTCCCATTCCCCCTTCAGTTAGAACATGCAGAGGGAACACAATTAACCCCTTGCTCGCACCCTAGTGTTAACCCCTTCCCTGCCAGTGATATTTTTACAGTAATCAGTGCATTTTTCTAGCATTGATCGCTGTAAAAATGCAATGGTCCCAAAAATGTGTCAAAAGTGTACGATGTGTTGCCATAATGTCACAGTCCGGATAAAAATCACAGATCGCCCCCATTACTAGTAAAAAAAATAAGAATAATAAAAATGCCATAATTCTATGCCCTATTTTATAGACGCTTTAACTTTTGCACAAACCAATCAATATATGCTTATTGCGATTTTTTTTTTTTTTACCAAAGGTATGTAGAAGAATACATATCAGCGTAAACTGTGGAAAAAAATAGTTTTTTTATATATTTTTGGGGGATATTTATTATAGCAAAAAGTAAAAAATATTGCTTTTATTTCAAAATTGTCGCGCTTTGTTTTGTTTATAGCGCAAAAAATAAAAATCGCAGAGGTGATCAAATCCCACTAAAAGAAAGCTCTATTTGTGAGAAAAAAAAAGATGTAAATTTTGTTTGTGTACAATGTCGCACGACCGCGCAATTGTCAGTTAAAGTGACGCAGTGCCGAATTGTAAAAAGTGCTCTGGTCAGGAAGGGGGAAAAATCTTCCGGGGCTGAAGCGGTTAAAGGGATTTTAAAGTCAGAAGGTTTATTTATCTTAATGCATTCTATGCATTAAGATAAGAAGCCTTCTGTGCACAGCAGCCCCCCTAACACTACCCTGAGTCCCACCTAGATCCAGCGATGACATTGCCAGACCCTGACAATCACAGGCATGACTCCTAGAGGCAGAGGCATGATGGGATTTGTAGTTTCACCACAGCTGGAGTGCCGAGCTTGCCTACCCCCTGTCTTAAGATAACAACATAATACTTTTTTTTTTTTTAAGGACAAACAAGGCTTTCTTCTTGTGAATATTGTCCTGCAACAATAATTATTTTTTTGCAATCCTTAGACAATTAAATGTAATAAAACTAAACAAAAGACATTTTTTTCTTTCTTTTGGTATATATATATATATATATATATATATATATATATACCGTATTTATCGGCGTATAACACGCACTTTTTTCCCCTTAAAATCAGGGGAAAGTCGCAGGTGCGTGTTATATGCCGATCCCCGCCGATCCCGATCTGTCAAACTGTCAAAATCGCGCTCCGCGATTTGAAAATGGCGCCGCCGGCGCCGAAGTACAGAGAGCCGGTCCTCGGCTCTTTCCGGCGGCTCTCGTTTACTTTCGGCTCCACTCGTAGTCCCGAGCGGAGCTATCCGAACCTACTCGGATAGCTCCGCTCCGGACTACGAGTGAAACCGAAAGTAAACGAGAGCCGCCGGAAAGAGCCGAGGACCGGCTCTCTGTACTTCGGCGCCGGCGGCGCCATTTTCAAATTGCGGACCGCGATTTTGAAGCCCTGGAAGCAGGGGCAGGGGATACCAGGCTGCACTGGGGCAAGGCTGCACTGGGGAAGGCTGCACTGGGGAAGGCTGCACTGAGGAAAGGCTGCACTGAGGAAAGGCTGCACTGACGAAGGCTGCACTGATGAAGGCTGCACTGGGGAAGGCTGCACTGGGGAAGGCTGCACTGAGGAAAGGCTGCACTGACAAGGCTGCACTGGGGAAGGCTGCACTGGGGAAGGCTGCACTGACAAGGCTGCACTGACATGGCTGCACTGGGGAAGGCTGCACTGACAAGGCTGCACTGACAAGGCTGCACTGGGGAAGGCTGCACTGACAAGGCTGACAAGGCTGCACTGACATCGCTGCACTGACATCGCTGCACTGACAAGGCTGCACTGACAAGGCTGCACTGACAAGGCTGCAATGAAGGGCATTTAAATGTAAGTTTTTTTCCCTTCAACTTCCCTCCTAAAAGTTTTTTTTCCTTAAAATTCCCTCCTAAATTGGGGTGCGTGTTATACGCCGGTGCGTGTTATACGCCGATAAATACGGTATATATATATATATATATATATATATATATATATATATATATATATATATATATATATATATATATATATATGTATATGTAAACAGGTGTCAAAAATATTAATAAGCAAAGCAAACAAAAATAGAAAAAAAGTTTAACCATTAGTTAGTTAGGTATAAAATAGAAAAGAAAAAAATCAACAGGAAAATGACAATTGAATAGAGAAGGAGAATATAGAGTTAATCAGGGCTAATTAGAGAAAACTAAAGGAATAGTAAGGAGTTCAACAGAGGAACATTTAATTAGAAAAAACATTTTTTTTTTACTTGTCAAGGTTGCTTTAACTCTCTTCACCTGCAAATCAAAGTTCATCCCTTTAATCTGTGAATGCAAAACACAGAAAGTTACAATTGATGCAATGTTTCAATGTAACTTTGTTTCAATGTAACTTTGTTTCAATGTAACTTTGTTTCAATGTAACTTTGTTTCAATGTAACTTTCTGTGATGTGGTTGTTGATAAACATTGCCAGCCTGCTTCTTTTTTTGTGACAGCTCCTGCTGAATTGTTGGGTCCTGAGACAGGGAAGAGTCCTGGCAGCAGAGCAGAAGGACTGGATGTACTAGACATGACCTGTGTACACTGATGACATGTTTTTGGGGCTTGTCTAGTGCGCCCAAAGTCTGCAACTGGTTAAGGATTGTAAAAAAATGGTTAAATGTGAATAACTTTTGGGGTGTTTTACCAAACGATCTGGAATTCTTAAATAGGTTTGGGAAGTTGAGAACTTAGACTGTGCAAAGTTTCAAGACAATTGATTGAGGTATAGCTTAATGTGAATAACTTTTGGTGTGATTAACCAAATGAGCTGAAATTTTCAGAATATGTTGGCATGGATGGAGTCTTTTATTGTGTGAAGTTTGGGGGAAATTGGTTAATATTTCAGGTCTTTTTTGTATGTTAAGCCACATAAGCTCTCCAAAAAACAAACTTAAAGCGGTTGTATACCCATTCTGATGACTTTTCTTTATGTGGACACTTGCAGGTTTCATATCCATTTGCATTAGAAGATTGTCTCCTTACCTGCCTTCCTTGTGAGATATATGTATAATTGTGGCCCATGACGTAGCCCGCGCATGCGCCGCTTGTCCAAACTTCCCGGCAGACCGAGACCCTGCCGGAAAAATGCAGTGTCTATGCGGGGGGCTGCGTCATTTTTTATTGTCGACGTCAGCCCCGACATCCCGCGATGCCAGCAACAGGATCTCTCTCTGATTCGCTTGATGTTCGTTTCCTTAGTAACCGGAAACTAAGAAGAGGCTTGGACACTGCAATTAGTGCGCATGCGCGAGATTACGGAGAGAAAAATGTAATGCGGGCGGAAGCAAATCAGAATAGAGACACGGAAGACCACAGTTATATGGCGGCGGCTATAACAGAACAGCAGCGTTTTAAATATACAGTCTTTTTACAGTAAGAACAATTTTTGGGCTTACTCTTAGTGCCCATTTTATTCTCAATACATATGTAGATTGTAATATTGGTAAAATCATTTTTATTTTGACGAGTTTACTACCGCTTTAACCTCCCTGGCGGTATGATTATTTCAGATTTTAGGTGCTGAAAGCGGTACCATTATTTTGCACAGAAATTTAGCATTTTATATTGTAGGCCTGTAATTCTTAGGAATAATTCACTTAAATCTGTCCAAACCTAGAGTCTAGTAGACATCCCGGGTGTGATAAAGTTTGAAAAACAAAATAAAAAATTTAAATATAATAAATAACTATAAATAATTATAACAAATAATAATATAATAATAATACAAATTATTCAATAATGTAACCAAATCAAAAACACTGAAATTTGCTCAGTTGCAGTATTGTCGCTTTCGTTACTTTTAGGGTTTGGTGACGGATATCCCCACAAATCTCTATCACTCAATTCTGCAAGTGATTCTAATTTATTATCGCTGTTTTCTAGCTGGTCTAAAGCCACTTTTGATGTAAAGGGACAGTTTTGGTTGCTATGGATAATCTCCAGTTTCCAGGCAGAAAGAACAGTTTTTATAATATAAAACTGCATGCAGGGCACTGGACAAACCACTAGGGACAAAGGGGATGTGTAGTTATTTGATACAGTACTGTAATCTGTAAGATTACAGTATGCTGTATCTATACTGTGTGTTTTACTTTTTGAATTTGCCGCCGAACTCCGTCAGCGTACGTCGCAAAGCTCGCAGGGAACGGAGCTCGGCAGACACGGCGGCTCGCCGATCACAGCGGGGAGACATCGCAGGATCCAGGGGACAAGGTAAGTAAACTCTTCCTGGATCCTGCGATGCAATCCCGAGTCTGGCTCGGGGATACCGATTTTGGTATTGAAAATCCACCCCGAGCCAGACTCGGAAATACCGCCAGGGGGGTTAATGTCCATAGTTTGCCTTGTGGTACACCGAATCGCATTAAACTTCTTGGATAGGTTTGGGAAGTTGAGAACTTAGGCTGTGCAAAGTTTCAAGACAATTTATTGAGGATAAGGCACATTATGGTATGTTAAGCTCTTCACATTAAATGTTTTAGCATTGTAAAATATAGCTTAATGTGAATAACTTTTGGTGTGTTTTACTAAATGATCTGAAATTTTCAGAATATGTTGGCATAGATAGAGTCTTCTATTGTGTGAAGTTTGGGGGAAATTGGTTAACATTTAAGTTCTTTTTTGTACGTTAAGCTCTCCAAAAAACAAGCTTAATGTCCCTAGTTTGCCTTGTGGAACACCAAATCGCATGAAACTTTTTGGATAGGTTTGGGAAGTTGAGATCTTAGGCTGTACAAAGTTTCAGGGCAATTGATTGAGGTTTAGGAACCTTCTTACACGTTAAGCTACATTAAGCCATTTTCACATTAAATGTTTTAGCATTGTAAAATATAGCTTAATGTGAATATCTTTTGGTGTGATTAACCAAATGAGCTGAAATTTTCAGAATATGTTGGCATGGCTAGAGTCTTTTATTGTGTGAAGTTTGGGGGAAATTGGTTAACATTTATGGTCTTTTTTGTACGTTGAGCCACATTAAGCTCTCCAAAAAACAAGCTTAATGTCCCTAGTTTGCCTTGTGGTACACCGAATTGCATGAAACTTTTTGGATAGATTTGGGAAGTTGAGAACTTAGGCTGTGCAAAGTTTCAAGACAATTGATTGAGGTTAAGGCACATTATGGTACTTTAAGCTCTTTACATTAATCATTTTAGCATTGTAAAATATAGCTTAATGTGAATAACTTTTGGTGTGATTTACTAAATGAGCTGAAATTTTCAGCATATGTTAGCATGGATAGAATCTTCTATTGTGTGAAGTTTGGGTGAAATTGGTTAACATTTAAGGTCTTTTTTGTACATTAAGCCACATTAAGCTCTCCAAAAAACAAGCTTAATGTCCATAGTCTGCCTTGTGGTATACCGAATCGTATGAAACTTCTTGGATAGGTTTGGGAAGTTGAGATCTTAGGCTGTGCAAAATTTCAGGGCAATTGATTGATGTTTAGGCACTTTATTACACATTAAGCTACATTAAGCCATTTTCACATTAAATGTTTTAGTAAATCCCGGGAAGGGAAGGATCAGACTGTCCACCAATATCTGTTTGTCCACCATCCCCATAGAGTTCTCACTGTACAATAGACCAGAAGTGTCCTTCCACAGAATCCGGATCCCTGGAGCCCAAACTGCCTCCAAGGGGCCACATGCTGCCATTTGGTACTCACTGTGTGGCCCTAAGGGCCCCAGAATATCAAATTCCATGCTTGTCTTACTCAGTTGCTTACTAAGGCCAGTGAATGTTGGGATTCTACTAAATTAGATGTATATGATTTGGTTTATTAAACCTTTACTATTGATGAGTAAAGAGGTGAAATAGTAGAGATCTTAGCAGTCTCATATAATGTCTCTCCAGTCTAGGACTGGCTCCTGAATATTAGGTGTGGCCCTTTGGTGATGTCAGGGGTCCCCTAGTTTAAGAATGTTGACCACCACTGATATAGATGGTCCTCAGATTATACAACAAATCAGAGGTATGGACATCATAAGGGCCCCAGTGCCAAAAATCATATCTTCTATCATGTGACCACAGTGAGCTGAGATCTGATTGGTTGCTGGGGCTCAGGTCACATGGTACATCCTCATCACTCTGTATAAAGTAACTTTTCTATCAATGGAAGCTCAAACCTAACTCTGTGTCTTCTCTTCTCTTATTTCCAGTGCCCATGGTCCCCCGAGGTAAGGAGCTTCATTAAATGTCTTTTTATGTTTCCATCATTTTGTAACAAAAAATGTCACTTAAAGTCTGTTTGGATTTTAAGGGAGTGCCCCACGTAAAAAAAACAAATAAAAATCACAAGGTCCCCCAGGAAATTCCACGCTAGACCCTTAATCTGAGCAAAAAAAAAAATGTTGAGTATTAATAAAGATAAAGTTTTTGACAAAAAAAAAAGTCCCACAATGTTGGAGCACATCCATCACGTCATTCAGCGCTGTTTATCCACCTCAATCATAATGCCCATCACCCACTGAAAGAAAAAAAATAGTCACCCACCGAGACACGTCTAGATCGTTCTCATGTCTTCCACCAAATGACGGGGTGAGTGGAAATACACACTGATATAGATGGTCCTCAGATTATACAACAAATCAGAGCTATGAACATCATAAGGACCTCATTTACAAAAATCATATCTTCTATCATGTGACCTGTGAGCTGAGATCTGATTGGTTGCTGGGGCTCAGGTCACATGGTACATCCTCATTACTCTGTATAAAGTAACTTTTATATCAATGGAAGATCAAACCTAACTCTGTGTCTTCTCTTCTCTTATTTTCAGAGTACGTGGACTATAAAGGTGAGGAGATTAATTATTAGAAGTCTTTTTATTTTTCCATCATTCTGTAACAAAAATGTAAATGAAAGTCTGATTAGATTCCAAGGGCGTACCCCATTGAAAAAAAAAAAAACGTCATGACATTCACCAGGAAATCCATCCCAGATCTTTAATCTGAGCAAAAAAATGTAAAGTGTGTAAAATGAAAGACAAAGTTGTTGACAAGTCCAATAATTAAAAAAAGTCCCACAATGCACATCCCCATCCATGGCGGCATCTATCATTGTTTATCCACCTCAATCGTGATGCCCAACACCCACTGAAAGACAAAGTCACCCACCAAGACGTGTCTCCATCATTCTCATGCCTTCCACCAAATGACCGGGTGATTGGAAATACATCAAGAATATAAAAGCACGAGATCCTCCAACATTCCACACCAAACCCTTATCTGAGCATGCAGCCTGGCTGGCCAGAGAAGGTGGGGGAGGAGCGGATAGATACGTGCAATTGGTTTCATCCTGAGTGGAAATTTAGACAAATTTTTGGTTATTCAGAGATTTGGATTTATCCGAATCCCCAAATGAAAAGGTAACAAATTTTGTTGAAATTCATTGAATTTAGTTTCGTATATTCGTTTTCTAATGAATTACACATTTTCAGAAGGATTAGAATTCTGTGTGAAGAATAGCTGGTTGTTATGGAGGGGGGGCAGGAAGATGGCCGCCGCGCCCCTAACAACCGACGACTCATCAGCTGTCAGCGGGCTTCCCCCACTGACAGCTGAATGTAAACAAAAGAATGCTGGTAATGAAAATTGCTAAAAATAAAACAGTGTGGGGTCCCCGCTCAATCCATATCAGGCCCTGAAGAGTCATCGGTTGCTAAGGACTCGGCAGCCGGCTTCCTGGCTCCTTAACCACTCGCCGACCGCCCCATAGTACATTTACTTCTACAGGGCAGACATGCAGAGTAGCATCACGTGTGTGTATATGTATATGTATGTGTGTGTGTATATATATATATGTATATGTGTGTGATTCTGCACTTCTGGGTATTGGGGGGAGCGCACTGTGATTTTACACAGCGGGAACTGATCGTTGTGTCCCGTGGCCCTCGATGTCCGCTGGCACACGCTGATCATTCTGTACACAGGCAGAACGTCTGTCTATGTAAACAAGGAAGATTGCTGTTCTGTCAGTACAGAAGGCGTGGACACCAGTTAGGGTTGTCACCTGTCTGGGATTTACCCGGACAGTACGGGTTTACAGTAGTTTTGAATCACGTGTCCGGGTCTCCTGCCGCCTGGAACCCAGACAAATGATCCATACCGCACTGTAGCTCAGGGCTCCATGTGTTCAGCTGGGGGCCGGGGCAGGAACATTACTAGCTTTTCAGGCAGAGGTTCTTATGCTAATACAGCAGTTCGGACAATTTAATCAGTCCTGACGCTGCTTCTATAGTATCCTGCCGACTTTCTCAGGCAATGCACAGGATCCTACAGGAGGAGAAGAGGTACCCGGTAGACACTGAGGGTGAGGGCACTCGAACCCTGGAAAACTTTAGAGGAGGAGACCGCTATAGAAGAAAGAGTCTGGCCAGCAGTGCCCTGTCAGTGTTCTGGTGTCAGTGGAGAATTGGAGGAGAGCGCTGGATCGGGGATGGGAGCTCCATGATCGGCCGCTCAGCATGTCATTTATCACACAGACAGCTGACCGGGAACAGACCATGCAGGAGACCAGCCGCAGAATCTGCTACATCCATAATACTGTCACACTGCCCCCTCCTGTCACACTGCCCCCTCCTGTCACACTGCCCCCTCCTGTCACACTGCCTGCCCCCTCCTTTCACCCTGCCCCCTCCTGTCACACTGCCCCCTCCTGTCACACTGCCTGCCCCCTCCTTTCACCCTGCCCCCTCCTGTCACACTGCCCCCTCCTGTCACACTGCCCCCTCCTGTCACACTGCCCCCCTCCTGTCACACTGCCTGCCCCCCTCCTGTCACACTGCCCCCTCCTGTCACACTGCCCCCCTCCTGTCACACTGCCCCCTCCTGTCACACTGCCCCCTCCTGTCACACTGCCCCCCTCCTGTCACCCTGCCCCCTCCTGTCACACTGCCCCCTCCTGTCACACTGCCCCCCTCCTGTCACACTGCCCACCCCCCTCCTGTCACACTGCCCACTCCTCTCACACTTCCTGCCCCCTCCTGTCACACTGCCCCCTCCTGTCACACTGCCCCCTCCTGTCACACTGCCCCCCTCCTGTCACACTGCCTGCCCCCCTCCTGTCACAGTGCCCACTCCTCTCACACTTCCTGCCCCCTCCTGTCACACTGCCCCCTCCTGTCACACTGCCTGCCCCCTCCTTTCACCCTTCCCCCTCTTGTTACACTGCCTGTCCCTCTCCTGTTTTCCTGCCCCCCTCCTTTCACAATGCCTGCCCCCCTCCTTTCCCACTGCCTGCCCCCCTCCTGTCACACTGCCCCCTCCTGTCATTCTGCCCCCCTCCTGTCACACGGCCTGCTCTCCTCCTGTCACACTGCCTGCCCCCCTCCTGTCACACTGCCCCCTCCTGTCATTCTGCTCTCCTCCTGTCACACTGCCTGCCCCCCTCCTGTCACACTGCCTGCCCCCCTCCTGTCATACTGCCTGCCCCCCTCCTGTCACACGGCCTGCTCTCCTCCTGTCACACTGCCTGCCCCCCTCCTGTCATACTGCCTGCCCCCCTCCTGTCACATGGCCTGCTCTCCTCCTGTCACACTGCCTGCCCCCCTCCTGTCACACTGCCCCCTCCTGTCATTCTGCCCCCCTCCTGTCACACTGCCCCCTCCTGTCATTCTGCTCTCCTCCTGTCACACTGCCTGCCCCCCTCCTGTCACACTGCCCCCTCCTGTCATTCTGCTCTCCTCCTGTCACACTGCCTGCCCCCTCCTGTCACACTGCCCCCTCCTGTCATTCTGCTCTCCTCCTGTCACACTGCCTGCCCCCCTCCCTGTCACTCTGCCCCCCTCCTGTCACTCTGCCCCCCTCCTGTCATCCCACCCCCTCCTGTCACAATGCCTCCCCCCTCCTGTCATCTTGCCCCCTCCTTTCATCTTGCCCCCTCCTTTCATCTTGCCCCCTCCTTTCATCCTGCCCCCCTCCTGTCATCCTGCACCCCTCGTGTCATCCTGCCCCCTCCTATCACCCTGCCCTCTCCTGTCACACTGCCTTCCCCCCTCCTGTCACTCTGCCTGCCCAGGGGTTAAATAGTAATTTATAATAACAAATAATAATATAATAAAATAATCCTGTTCCTTCCTCTGGCCCCCAGCTGATTCCACAGAATATACTGGAATGGTTGAACAGCCTTACATTTACACATGTGGTGCCCTCTGAAGAGCAATCCACATTTGTATTGCTCTTCAGAGGGCATTTGACAGGCAGGGAGAGGGTGTTATATCACCTCCTTACCACCTGTTTAAACCCCATATCACCTCCTTACCACCTGTTTAAACCCCACATCATCGCCCGGCCATTTAATGCATGGCACATGGATGCGGGGAGCCCCCATTCACTTGAATGGGCCACATTTGGCAGTCAATACTGCTCGCTGAACCCAACAGTGCAGACATGTTTTATCGCACTGTGATGCAAAGCATTTTGGCTGTGGCAGGTGTACACCCCCCTCTGCTACCTTTTCAGCTTGAGGGGAATGGTTGGGTAGCAATTAAAACACAGCTCAACCTCTAATTTTTACTGTCCCCCCAACCACAAGTGTAAACGGAGTCACAGGGCACTCTGAAGAGTGATCCATAGTGGATCATGTTTTGAAGGTATATGACAGGTGGTGAAGAAGCGTTATGTTGCCTCCTCACCACCTGTTAAAAAATCACAAAGTCCCCCAGGAAATCCCACCCTAGACCCTTAATCTGAGCAAAAAAAAAAAATGTTATTATTAATAAAGACAAAGTTTTTGACAAAAAAAAAAGTCCCACAATGTTGGAGCACATCCATCACGTCATTCAGGGCTGTTTATCCACCTCAGTCATAATGCCCATCCCCCACTGAAAGAAATAAAATAGTCACCCACCGAGACACGTCTAGATCGTTCTCATGTCTTCCACCAAATGACGGGGTGAGTGGAAATCCACACTGATATAGATGGTCCTCAGATTATACAACAAATCAGAGCTATGAACATCATAAGGACCTCATTTACAAAAATTATATCTTCTATCATGTGACCACAGTGATCTGAGATCTGATTGGTTGCTGGGGCTCAGGTCACATGGTACATCCTCATTACTCTGTATAAAGTAACTTTTATATCAATGGAAAATCAAACCTAACTCTGTGTCTTCTCTTCTCTTATTTTCAGAGTACGTGGTCTATAAAGGTGAGGAGATTAATTATTAGAAGTCTTTTTATGTTTCCATCATTCTGTAACAAAAATGTAAATGAAAGTCTGATTGGATTCCAAGGGCGTACCCCATTGAAAAAAAAAAAACCGTCATGACATTCACCAGGAAATCCATCCCAGATCTTTAATCTGAGCAAAAAAATGTGACTTATGTAAAAAGACAAAGTTGTTGACAAGTCCAATAATTAAAAAAAGTCCCACAATGTACATCCACATCCATGGCGACATCTATCATTGTTTATCCACCTCAATCGTGATGCCCATCACCCACTGAAAGACAAAGTCACCCACCAAGACGTGTCTCGATCATTCTCATTTCTTCCACCAAATGACCGGGTGATTGGAAATACATCAAGAATATAAAAGCACAAGATCCCTCCAACATTCCACACCAAACCCTTATCTGAGCATGCAGCCTGGCTGGCCAGAGAAGGTGGGGGAGGAGCGGATAGATACGTGAAATTGGTTTAGTTCTAAGTATAAATTCAGACAAATTTTTGGTTATTCAGAGATTTGGATTTATCCGAACCCCCAAATGAAAAGGTAACAAATTTTGTTGAAATTCATTGAATTTAGTTTCGTATATTCGTTTTCTAATGAATTACACATTTTCAGAAGGATTTGAATTCTGTGTGAAGAATAGCTGGTTGTTATAGAGGGGGGGCAGGAAGACGGTCGCCGCGCCCCTAACAACTGACGACTCATCAGCTGTCAGCGGGCTTCCCCCACTGACAGCTGAATGTAAACAAAAGAATGCTGGTAATGAAAATTGCTAAAAATAAAACAGTGTGGGGTCCCCGCCCAATCGATACCAGGCACTGTGGGTCTGGTATGAATTTTAAGGGGAACCCCATGCCAAAATGTAAAAAAAATGATGTAGGGCCCCCAAAACCAATAGCAGACCCTTATTTGAGCATGCAGCCTGGTAGGCCAGGAAAGGGATGAGTGAGCGTCCCTGAACCATATCAGGCCACATGCTCTCAACATGATGCCCACCGCACCACCGGAAACAAAAAAAGAAAAAAAACCCTCCGGTCCCAACAAAGGCTCCTGCGGTCTGCCAGCTCCACCATCTTACAGCTCTTAAATAGCTAAGGGGGTGTGGCATCATCAGGTGGTCACGTTGGTCGATGACATCACCAGGGGGTGGGGTCACCTAATGACATCATCTGATGGGCCTCGTCCCTTTGTTGTTTAAGAACTGTCGAACGGTGGAGCGGGCAGACGGCGGGAGCCTTCACTGGGTGACTAACTTTTTTGTTTTTTTTTCGAGTTGGCAGTAGTGGTGGGCATCATGATTGACGTTGGATCTACTTTGGGGGACATTTTTTGGGGGGGGGATATTTTGTTTTTTAATGACGGATCTGTCAAAAACTGTCTCAGGGTTTTTATTTACTTTTTACACTTTTTGGTGAATGATTAGGCCATACTCATTTACATTGGGGGTTGGATCTGGGGGTCCCCTTGTTAAAGGGGGCTTCCAGATTCTGATAAGTCACCCCCCTGCACCCCACAACCACTGGGACAGGGTTGTGGGGAAGAAGCCCTTGCCGTTATCAACATGGGGACTAGGTGTTTTTGGGGGCAGAGTCCCCTGGCCCTAAAGCACCCACCTATATTGAGGGCATGTAGCCTGGTATGGTTCAGGAGGGGGGCACTCACATGTCCCCCCTTTTTCTGGCCTTCTGGGCTACATGCTCCTATAAGGGTCTGGTATGGATTGGGGGGACCCCACACTGTTTTTTTTTTTTGCATTTTTCATTGCCAGTGTTCTATGGAATAGTGCATCCCCCGTCGGATAATGGCTCCGCATGCGCAGATTGTCAGAGGTGTTATTCGATGATCTGCAAAGGCAGACTGTAATCGTCGGTGTGTTGCACTATTATATTCTCCCTTTGCAGATCATCGCATAATGCCTCAAACTATCTGCGCATGCGCAGTGTTGATATCACACCATTTGATCGACATTTCCTGAGGCATTATCCGACAGGTTGGACTTTTTGATAGAGCACCGGCATTCTTTTGTTTACATTTCAGCTGTCAGTGGGGGAAGTCCGCCGACACCTGAAGAGTCATCGGTTGCTAAGGACTCGGCAGCCGGCTTCCTGGCTCCTTAACCACTCGCCGACCGCCCCATAGTACATTTACTGCTACAGGGCGGACATGCAGAGTAGCATCACGTGTGTGTATATGTATATGTATGTGTGTTTGTGTGTATGTGTGTGTGTATATATATATATATGTATATGTATATGTGTGTGATTCTGCACTTCTGGGTATTGAGGGGGCGCACTGTGATTTTACACAGCGGGAACTGATCGGTGGGTCCCGTGGCCCTCGATGTCCGCTGGCACACGCTGATCATTCTGTACACAGGCAGAACGTCTGTCTATGTAAACAAGGAAGATTGCTGTTCTGTCAGTACAGAAGGCGTGGATCCTGTGTTCCTGTAAAGCAGGGACACCAGTTAGGGTTGTCACCTGTCTGGGATTTACCCGGACAGTACGGGTTTACAGTAATTTTGAATCACGTGTCCGGGTCTCCTGCCGCCTGGAACCCAGACAAATGATCCATACCGCACTGTAGCTCAGGGCTCCATGTGTTCAGCTGGGGGCCGGGGCAGGAACATTATTAGCTTTTCAGGCAGAGGTTCTTATGCTAATACAGCAGTTCGGACAATTTAATCAGTCCTGACGCTGCTTCTATAGTATCCTGCCGACTTTCTCAGGCAATGCACAGGATCCTTCAGGAGGAGAAGAGGTACCCGGCAGACACTGAGGGTGAGGGCACTCGAACCCTGGAAAACTTTAGAGGAGGAGACCGCTATAGAAGAAAGAGTCTGGCCAGCAGTGCCCTGTCAGTGTTCTGGTGTCAGTGGAGAATTGGAGGAGAGCGCTGGATCGGGGATGGGAGCTCCATGATCGGCCGCTCAGCATGTCATTTATCACACAGACAGCTGACCGGGAACAGACCATGCAGGAGACCAGCCGCAGAATCTGCTACATACATAATACTGTCACACTGCCCCCTCCTGTCACACTGCCCCCCTCCTGTCACACTGCCCCCTCCTGTCACACTGCCTGCCCCCTCCTTTCACCCTGCCCCCTCCTGTCACACTGCCCCCTCCTGTCACACTGCCCCCTCCTGTCACACTGCCCCCCTCCTGTCACACTGCCTGCCCCCCTCCTGTCACACTGCCTGCCCCCCTCCTGTCACACTGCCTGCCCCCCTCCTGTCACACTGCCCACTCCTCTCACACTGCCTGCCCCCCTCCTGTCACACTGCCTGCCCCCTCCTTTCACCCTGCCCCCTCCTGTTACACTGCCTGTCCCTCTCCTGTTTTCCTGCCCCCCTCCTTTCACAATGCCTGCCCCCCTCCTTTCCCACTGCCTGCCCCCCTCCTGTCAAACTGCCCCCTCCTGTCATTCTGCCCCCCTCCTGTCAAACGGCCTGCTCTCCTCCTGTCACACTGCCCCCTCCTGTCATTCTGCTCTCCTCCTGTCACACTGCCCCTCCTGTCATTTTGCTCTCCTCCTGTCACACTGCCTGCCCCCTCCTGTCACACTGCCTGCCCCCCTCCTGTCACACTGCCTGCCCCTGCTGTCACTCTGCCCCCCTCCTGTCATCCCACCCCCTCCTGTCACAATGCCTGCCCCCCTCCTGTCATCCTGCCCTCTCCTGTCACACTGCCTTGCCCCCTCCTTTCATCCTGCCCCCCTCCTGTCATCCTGCCCCCTCCTATCACCCTGCCCTCTCCTGTCACTCTGCCCCCCTCCTGTCACACTGCCTGCCCCCCTCCTGTCATCTTGCCCCCTCCTGTCACTCTGCCTGCCCAGGGGTTAAATAGTAATCTATAATAACAAATAATAATATAATAAAATAATCCTTTTTCTTCCTCTGGCCCCCAGCTGATTCCACAGAATATACTGGAATGGCTGAACAGCCTTACGGCTCATTTACACGTGTGGGGGGCATTTGACAGGCAGGGAGAAGGTGTTATATCACCTCCTTACCAACTGTTTAAACCCCATATCACCTCCTTACCAACTGTTTAAACCCCATATCACCTCCTTACCACCTGTTTAAACCCCATATCACCTCCTTACCACCTGTTTAAACCCCACATCATCGCCCGGCCATTTAATGCATGGCACATGGATGCGGGGAGCCCCCATTCACTGGAATGGGCCACATTCGGCAGTCAATACTGCTCGCTGAACCCAACAGTGCAGACATGTTTTATCGCACTGTGATGCAAAGCATTTTGGCTGTGGCAGGTGTACACCCCCCTCTGCTGCCTTTTTTTTAGCTTGAGGGGAATGGTTGGGTAGCAATTAAAACACAGCTCAACCTCTAATTTTTACTGTCCCCCCAACCACAAGTGTAAATGGAGTTGCAGGGCACTCTGAAGAGTGATCCATAGTGGATCATGTTTTGAAGGTATATGACAGGTGGTGAAGAAGCGTTATGTTGCCTCCTCACCACCTGTTAAAAAATCACAAAGTCCCCCCAGGAAATCCCACCCTAGACCCTTAATCTGAGCAAAAAAAAATGTTAATTATTAATAAAGATAAAGTTTTTGACAAAAAAAAAGTCCCACAATGTTGGAGCACATCCATCACGTCATTCAGAGCTGTTTATCCACCTCAATTATAATGGCCATCACCCACTGAAAGAAATAAAATAGTCACCCACCGAGACACGTCTAGATCGTTCTCATGTCTTCCACCAAATGACGGGGTGAGTGGAAATCCACACTGATCATAGGCGTGCGCACAGGGTGTGCCAGGTGTGCCTGGGCACACCCTAATCGCCTTGTGTGGTGCATATTGACACTGTCCACTGCCCTACTGACACCATAAGTATACATATATACATGCATATGTATTTGAGCTTTGGCGTGCACACTCTAATGCAATAGGCTGCGCACACCTATGACACTGATATAGATGGTCCTCAGATTATACAACAAATCAGAACTATGAACATCATAAGGACCTCATTTACAAAAATCATATCTTCTATCATGTGACCTGTGACCTGAGATCTGATTGGTTGCTGGGGCTCAGGTCACATGGTACATCCTCATTACTCTGTATAAAGTAACTTTTATATCAATGGAAGATCAAACCTAACTCTGTGTCTTCTCTTCCCTTATTATCAGAGGTCGTGGTCTGTAAAGGTGAGGAGATTAATTATTAGAAGTCTTTTTATGTTTCCATCATTCTGTAACAAAAATGTAAATGAAAGTCTGATTGGATTTTAAGGGAGTGCCCCATGCAAAAACCAAAATAAATCATACAATTACCAGGAAATCCATCCCAGACCTTTAATCTGAGAAAAAAAATGTAAAGTATGTAAAAAGACAAAGTTGTTGACAAGTCCAATAATTAAAAAAGTCCCACAATGTACATCCCCATCCATGGCGGCATCTATCATTGTTTATCCACCTCAATCGTGATGCCCATCACCCACTGAAAGAAAAAGTCACCCACCAAGACGTGTCTCGATCATTCTCATGCCTTCCACCAAATGACCGGGTGATTGGAAATACATCAAGAATATAAAAGCACGAGATCCTCCAACATTCCACACCAAACCCTTATCTGAGCATGCAGCCTGGCTGGCCAGAGAAGGTGGGGGAGGAGCGGATAGATACGTGCAATTGGTTTCATCCTGAGTGGAAATTTAGACAAATTTTTGGTTATTCGGAGACTTGGATTTATCCGAATCTCCAAATGAAAAGGTAACAAATTTTGTTGAAATTCATTGAATTTAGTTTTGTATATTCGTTTTCTAATGAATTACACATTTTCAGAAGGATTTGAATTCTGTGTGAAGAATAGCTGGTTGTTATGGAGGGGGCAGGAAGACGGCCGCCGCGCCCCTAACAACCGACGACTCATCAGCTGTCAGCGGGCTTCCCCCACTGACAGCTGAATGTAAACAAAAGAATGCTGGTAATGAAAATTGATAAAAATAAAAAAGTGTGGGGTCCCCGCTCAATCTATACCAGGCCCTGTGGGTCTGGTATGAATTTTAAGGGGAACCCCATGCCAAAATGTAAAAAAAAATGATGTAGGGCCCCCAAAACCAATAGCAGACCCTTATTTGAGCATGCAGCCTGGTAGGCCAGGAAAGGGATGAGTGAGCGTCCCTGAACCGTATCAGGCCACATGCCGTCAACATGATGCCCACCGCACCACCGGAAACAAAAAAAGAAAAAAAAACCCTCTGGTCCCGACAAAGGCTCCTGCGATCTGCCAGCTCCACCATCTTACAGCTCTTAAAGGGGGAGGGGTCACCTAATGACATCATCTGATGGGCCTCGTCCCTTTGTTGTTTAAGAACTGTCGAACGGTGGAGTGGGCAGACGGCGGGAGCCTTCACTGGGTGACAAACTTTTTTGTTTTTTTTCGAGTCGGCAGTAGCGGTGGGCATCATGATTGACGTTGGATCTACTTTGGGGGACATTTCTTGGGGGGGAATATTTTGTTTTTTAATGACGGAATTGTCAAAAACTGTCTCAGTGTTTTTATTTACTTTTTACACTTTTTGGTGAATGAGTAGGGGTACTATGTACCCCATACTCATTTACATTGGGGGTTGGATCTGGGGGTCCCCTTGTTAAAGGGGCTTCCAGATTCTGATAAGTCACCCCCCTGCACCCCACAACCACCGGGACAGGGTTGTGGGGAAGAAGCCCTTGCCGTTATCAACATGGGGACTAGGTGTTTTTGGGGGCAGAGTCCCCTGGCCCTAAAGCACCCACCTATATTGAGGGCATGTGGCCTGGTCTGGTTCAGGAGGGGGGCACTCACATGTCCCCCCCCCTTTTTTCTGGCCTGCTGGCCTGCATGCTCCTATAAGGGTCTGGTATGGATTGGGGGGACCCCGCACTGTTTCTTTTTTGCATTTTTCATTGCCAGTGTTCTATGGAATAGTGCATCCCCCGTTGGATAATGGCTCCGCATGCGCAGATTGTCAGAGGTGTTATTCGATGATCTGTAAGGGAGACTGTAATCATCAGTGTGTTCCACTATTGTGTTCCCCCTTTGCAGATCATCGCATAATGCCTCAGACTAACTGCGCATGCGCAGTGTTGATGTCACACCAGTTAGTCGACATATCCTGAGGCATTTTTCGACAGGATGCACTTTTTGATAGAGTACTGGCATTCTTTTGTTTACATTTCAGCTGTCATTGGGGGAAGTCCACCGACACCTGAAGAGTCATCGGTTGTTAAGGACGTGGCAGCCGGCTTCCTTGCCCGCTCCTTAACCACTCGCCGACCGCCCCATAATACATTTACTGCTACAGGGGGGACGTGCTGAGCAGCATCACGTGTGTTTATATGTATATGTATATGTGTGTGATTCTGCACTTCTGGGTATTGGGGGGGCGCACTGTGATTTTACACAGCGGGAACTGATCGGTGGGTCCCGTGGCCCTCGATGTCCGCCGGCACCCGCTGATCATTCTGTACACAGGCAAAACATCTGTCTGTCTATGTAAACAAGGAAGATTGCTGTTCTGTCAGTACAGAAGGCGTGGATCCTGTGTTCCTGTAAAGCAGGGACACCAGTTAGGGTTGCAACCTGTCTGGGATTTACCCGGACAGTATGGGTTTACAGTAGTTTTGAATCATGTGTCCGGGTCTCCTGCCGCCTGGAACCCAGACAAATGATCCATACTGCACTGTGGCTCAGGGCTCTATGTGTTCAGCTGGGGGGCGGGGCAGGAACATTACTAGCTTTTCAGGCAGAGGTTCTTATGCTAATACAGCAGTTCGGACAATTTAATCAGTCCTGACGCTGCTTCTATAGTATCCTGCCGACTTTCTCAGGCAATGCACAGGATCCTTCAGGAGGAGAAGAGGTACCCGGCAGACACTGAGGGTGAGGGCACTTGAACCTTGGAAAACTTTAGAGGAGGAGACCGCTATAGAAGAAAGAGTCTGGCTAGTAGTGCCCTGTCAGTGTTCTGGTGTCAGTGGAGAATTGGAGGAGAGCGCTGGATCGGGGATGGGAGCTCCATGATCGGCCGCTCAGCATGTCATTTATCACACAGACAGCTGACCGGGAACAGACCATGCAGGAGACCAGCCGCAGAATCTGCTACATACATAATACTGTCACACTGCCCCCTCCTGTCACACTGCCCCCCTCCTGTCACACTGCCCCCTCCTGTCACACTGCCCCCTCCTGTCACACTGCCCCCCTCCTGTCACACTGCCTGCCCCCCTCCTGTCACACTGCCTGCCCCCCTCCTGTCACACTGCCTGCCCCCCTCCTGTCACACTGCCCCCTCCTGTCACACTGCCTGCCCCCTCCTGTCACACTGCCCACTCCTCTCACACTTCCTGCCCCCCTCCTGTCACACTGCCTGCCCCCTCCTTTCACCCTGCCCCCTCCTGTTACACTGCCCGTCCCTCTCCTGTTTTCCTGCCCCCTACTTTCACAATGCCTGCCCCCTCCTTTCCCACTGCCTGCCCCCCTCCTGTCACACTGCCCCCTCCTGTCATTCTGCCCCCCTCCTTTCACACGGCCTGCTCTCCTCCTGACACATGGCCTGCCCCCCTCCTGTCACACTGCCCCCTCCTGTCATTCTGCCCCCTCCTGTCACACTGCCTGCCCCTCTCCTGTCACACTGTCCCCTCCTGTCACACTGCCCCCTCCTGTCACACTTTCTGCCCCCTCCTGTCACACTGCCCCCTCCTGTCACACTGCCCCCTCCTGTCACACTGCCTGCCCCCCTCCTGTCACACTGCCCACTCCTCTCACACTTCCTGCCCCCTCCTGTCACACTGCCTGCCCCCTCCTTTCACCCTGCCCCCTCCTGTTACACTGCCCGTCCCTCTCCTGTTTTCCTGCCCCCCTACTTTCACAATGCCTGCCCCCCTCCTTTCCCACTGCCTGCCCCCCTCCTGTCACACTGCCCCCTCCTGTCATTCTGCCCCCCTCCTGTCACACGGCCTGCTCTCCTCCTGACACATGGCCTGCCCCCCTCCTGTCACACTGCCCCCTCCTGTCATTCTGCCCCCCTCCTGTCACACTGCCCCTCTCCTGTCACACTGCCCCCTCCTGTCATTCTGCCCCCCTCCTGTCACACTGCCCCTCTCCTGTCACACTGCCCCCTCCTGTCATTCTGCCCCCCTCCTGTCACACTGCCTGCCCCTCTCCTGTCACACTGCCCCCTCCTGTCATTCTGCCCCCCTCCTGTCACACTGCCTGCCCCTCTCCTGTCACACTGCCCCCTCCTGTCATTCTGCCCCCCTCCTTTCCCACTGCCTGCCCCCCTCCTGTCACACTGCCCCCTCCTGTCATTCTGCTCTCCTCCTGTCACACTGCCTGCCCCCCTCCCTGCCACTCTGCTTGCCCCTGCTGTCACTCTGCCCCCTCCTGTCATCCCACCCCCTCCTGTCACAATGCCTGTCCCCCTCCTGTCATCCTGCCCTCTCCTGTCACACTGCCTTCCCCTCTCCTGTCACACTGCCCCCTCCTGTCACTCTGCCCCCTCCTGTCATCCCACCCCCTCCTGTCACAATGCCTGCCCCCCTCCTGTCATCCTGCCCTCTCCTGTCACACTGCCTTCCCCTCTCCTCACAAAGTCCCCCAGGAAATCCCACCCTAGACCCTTAATCTGAGCAAGAAAAAAAGTTAAGTATTAATAAAGACAAACTTTTTGACAAAAAAAAGGAATGTCCCACAATGTTGAAGCACATCCATCACGTCATTCAGCGCTGTTTATCCTCCTCAATTATAATGCCCATCCCCCACTGAAAGAAAAAAAATAGTCACCCACGAGACACGTCTAGATCGTTCTCATGTCTTCCACCAAATGACGGGGTGAGTGGAAATACACACTGATATAGATGGTCCTCAGATTATACAACAAATCAGAGCTATGAACATCATAAGGGACCATTGACAAAAATCATATCTTCTATCATGTGACCACAGTGATCTGAGATCTGATTGGTTGCTGGGGCTCAGGTCACATGGTACATCCTCATTACTCTGTATAAAGTAACTTTTATATCAATGGAAGATCAAACCTAACTCTGTGTCTTCTCTTCTCTTATTTTCAGAGTACGTGGTCTATAAAGGTGAGGAGATTAATTATTAGAAGTCTTTTTATGTTTCCATCATTCTGTAACAATAATGTAAATGAAAATCTGATTGGATTTTAAGGGAGTGCCCCACACAAAAAACAAAAATAAATCATGACATTCACCAGGAAATCCATCCCAGACCTTTAATCTGAGCTAAAAATGTGACGTATGTAAAAAGACAAAGTTGTTGACAAGTCCAATAATTAAAAAAGTCCCACAATGTACATCCCCATCCATGGCAACATCTAGCATTGTTTATCCACCTCAATCGTGATGCCCAACACCCACTGAAAGACAAAGTCACCCACCAAGACGTGTCTCGATTATTCTCATGTCTTCCACCAAATGACCGAGTGATTGGAAATACATCAAGAATAGGGATGAGCCGAACACCCCCCTGTTCGGTTCGCACCAGAACATGCAAACAGGAAAAAAGTTCACTCGAACACGCGAACACTGTTAAAGTCTATGGGACACGAACATGAATAATCAAAAGTGCTAATTTTAAAGGCTTATATGCAAGTTATTGTCATAAAAAGTGTTTGGGGACCTGGGTCCTGCCCCAGGGGACATGGATCAATGAAAAAAAAAGTTTTAAAAACGGACGTTTTTTCAGGAGCAGTGATTTTAATAATGCTTAAAGTCAAACAATAAAAGTGTAATATCCCTTTAAATTTCATACCTGGGGGGTGTCTATAGTATGCCTGTAAAGGGGCGCATGTTTCCCGTGTTTAGAACAGTCTGACAGCAAAATGACATTTCAAAGGAAAAAACCCATTTAAAACTACTCGCGGCTATTGCCCACAATACACATAGAAGTTCATTGATAAAAACGGCATGGGAATTCCCCACAGGGGAACCCCGAACCAAAATTAAAAAAAAAAAAAAATGACGTGGGAGTCCCCTTAAATTCCATACCAGGCCCTTCAGGTCTGGATTGGATATTAAGGGGAACCCCGACCAAAATTTAAAAAAAAAAATTACGTGGGGTTCCCCCTAAATTCCATACCAGACCCTTCAGGTCTGGATTGGATATTAAGGGGAACCCCGACCAAAATGTAAAAAAAAAAATGACGTGGGGTTCCACCTAAATTCCATACCAGACCCTTCAGGTCTGGTATGGATTTTAAGGGGAACCCCGCGCCAAAAAAAAAACCCCAACCCGTTTTTGGGGTTTTTTTTGGCGCGGGGTTCTTCTTAAAATCTGTCTGGTATGAAATTTAGGGGGACTCCCACGTCATTTTTTTTTAAAATTTTGGTTTGGGGTTCCCCTTTGGGGAATTCCCATGCCGTTTTTATCAATGAACTTCTATGTGTATTGTCGGCAATGCAATAGCCGCGAGTAGTTTTAAATGGGTCTTTTCCTTTGAAATGTCATTTTGCTGTCAGACTGTTCTAAACACGGAAAACATGCGCCCCTTTACAGGCATACTATAGACACCCCCCAGCTACGAAATTTAAAGGGATATTACACTTTTTTTGTTTGACTTTAAGCATTATTAAAATCACTGCTCCTGAAAAAAACGGCCGTTTTTAAAACTTTTTTTTGCATTGATCCATGTCCCCTGGGGCAGGACCCGGGTCCCCAAACACTTTTTATGACAATAACTTGCCTATTAGCCTTTAAAATTAGCACTTTTGATTCCCCCATAGACTTTTAAAGGGTGTTCCGCGGCATTCGAATTTGCCGCGAACACCCCAAATTGTTCGCTGTTCGGCGAACTTGCGAACAGCCAATGTTCGAGTCGAACATGAGTTCGACTCGAACTCGAAGCTCATCCCTAATCAAGAATATAAAAGCACGAGATCCCTCCAACATTCCACACCAAACCCTTATCTGAGCATGCAGCCTGGCTGGCCAGAGAAGGTGGGGGAGGAGCGGATAGATACGTGAAATTGGTTTCGTCCTGAGTGGAAATTCGGACAAATTTTTGGTTATTCGGAGACTTCGATGTATCCGAATCTCCAAATGAAAAGGTAACAAACTTTGTTGAAATTCATTGAATTTAGTTTCGTATATTCGTTTTCTAATGAATTCCACATTTTCAGAAGGATTTGAATTCTGTGTGAAGAATAGCTGGTTGTTATAGAGGGGGGCAAGAAGACGGCCGCGGCGCCCCTAACAACCGATGACTCATCAGCTGTCAGCGGGCTTCCCCCACTGACAGCTGAATGTAAACAAAAGAATGCTGGTAATGAAAATTGATAAAAATAAAACAGTGTGGGGTCCCCGCCCAATCCATATCAGGCCCTGTGGGTCTGATATGAATTTTAAGGGGAACCCCATGCCAAAATGTAAACAAAAAAAATGATGTGGGCCCCCCAAAACCCATAGCAGACCCTTGTTCGAGCATGCAGCCTGGTACGCAAGGAAAGGGATGAGCGAGCGTCCATAAACTGTATCAGGCCACATGCCATCAACATGGGGGGATGCTTTAGGGTGGAAAGGCTCACCCCCCCAAAGCACCTTCCCCACGACCCTGGCAGGAGTTTGTGGGGTCTGTGGGCAGGGGGCTTATTGTAATATGGAAATCCCCCTTTAACAAAAGGGCCCCCAGATCCCAAGGCCCCCCTATTTGAATGAGCCCCCTACCCATTCTTCAAAAAAGTGTCAAAAAGTACACGAAAACATAACACAAGTTTTTGACAAGTCCATTATAAAAAACATAAAAAAAATTGATTCATCATCAATCATGATGCCCACCACACCTCCGGAAACGAAAAAAAAAGAAAAAAAAACCCTCCGGTCCCAACAAAGGCTCCTGGGTTCTGCCAGCTCCACCATCTTACAGCTCTTAAATAGCTAAAGGGGCGTGGCATCATCAGGTGGTCACGCCAGTCAATGACATTACAAGGGGGTGGGGTCACCTGATGACATCATCTGGTGGGCATCGTCCCTTTGTTGTTTAAGAAATGTCGAACAGTGGAGCGGGCAGACGGTGGAAGCCTTCATCGGGTGACAAAGTTTTTTTTTGTTGTTTTTTTTTGAGTCGGCAGTAGTGGTGGGCATCGTGATTGATGTTGGATCTACTTCGGGGGACATTTTTTGGGGGGATTATTTTGTTTTTTAATGACGGAATTGTCAAAAACTCTCTCTGTGTTTTTATTTACTTTTTTACACTTTTTTAGTGAATGAGTAGGGGTGCTATGTAGGAGGGGCGGATGTGGCAGTCCCCTTGTTGAAGGGGGCTTCCAGATTCTGATAAGTCACCCCCCTGCAACCCACAACCACCGGGACAGGGTTGTGGTGAACAAGCCCTCATCCCCATCAATATGGGGACTAGGTGCTTTGGGGGGCAGAGTCCCCTGGCCCTAAAGCATCACCCCCCTATGTTGAGGGCATGTGGCCTGGTATGGTTCAGGAGGGGAGATTCACGTGACACCCCCCCTTTTTTCTGGCCTGTATGCTCATATAAGGGTCTGGTATGGATTGGGGGGACCCCACACTGCTTTTTTTTCTGCATTTTTCATTGGCCATGTTCTATGGAATAGTGCATCCCCATTGTATAATGGCTCCGCATGCGCAGATTGTCAGAGGTGTTATTCGATGATCTGCAAAGGGAGACTGTAATCGTCGGTGTGTTGCACTATTATGTTCTCCCTTTGCAGATCATCGCATAATGCCTCAGACTATCTGCGCATGCGCAGTGTTGATGTCACACCAACTGATCAACATATCCTGAGGCATTATCCGACAGGTTGTACTTTTCAATAGAGCACCGGCATTCTTTTGTTTACATTTCAGCTGTCAGTGGGGAAGTCCGCCGACACCTGAAGAGTCATCGGTTGTTAAGGAGTCGGCGGCCGGCTTCTTTGCCCGCTCCTTAACCACTTGCTGACCGCCCCATAGTACATTTACTGCTACAGGGCGGACGTGCTGAGCAGAATCACATATATATATAATATGTGTGATTCTGCACTTCTGGGTATTGGGGGGGGTGCACTGGTGATTTTACAAAGCGGGAACTGATCGGTGGGTCCCATGGCCCTCAATGTCCGCCTGCACACGCTGGTCATTCTGTACACAGGCAGAACGTCTGTCTATGTAAACAAGGCAGATTGCTGTTCTGTCAGTACAGAAGGTGTGGATCCTGTGTTCCTGTAAAGTAGGGACACCGATCCATGCCTACCGCTAATAAAAGCCCCTCCCCCACTACACTGAAACACATCTTGAGCACACAGTTAACCCTTTGATTGCCCCTGATGTTAAAAAATGTCCCACAATGTTGGAGCACATCCATCATGTCATTCAGCGCTGTTTATCCACCTCAATCATAATGCCCATCACCCACTGAAAGAAAAAAAAATAGTCACCCACGAGACACGTCTAGATCGTTCTCATGTTTTCCACCAAATGACGGGGTGAGTAGAAATACACACTGATATAGATGGTCCTCAGATTATACAACAAATCAGAGGTATGAACATCATAAGGACCTCATTTACAAAAATCATATCTTCTATCATGTGACCACAGTGAGCTGAGATCTGATTGGTTGATGGAGCTCAGGTCACATGGTACATCCTCATTACTCTGTATAAAGTAACTTTTATATCAATGGAAGATCAAACCTAACTCTGTGTCTTCTCTTCTCTTATTTTCAGTGCCTGTGAACTATCCAGGTGAGGAGATTAATTATTAGAAGTCTTTTTATGCTTCCATCATTCTGTAACAAAAATGTAAATGAAAGTCTGATTGGATTTTAAGGAAGTGCCCCATACAAAAACAAAGAAAATAAATCATGACATTCACTAGGAAATCCATCCCAGACCTTTAATCTGAGCAAAAAAATTAAAATTATGTAAAAAAGACAAAGTTGTTGACAAGTCCAATAATTAAAAAAAGTCCCTCAATGTACATCCACATCCATGGCGGCACCTAGCATTGTTTATCCACCTCAATCGTGATGCCCATCACCCACTGAAAGACAAAGTCACCCACCAAGACGTGTCTCCATCATTCTCATGTCTTCCACCAAATGACCGGGTGATTGGAAATACATCTAGAGTAGGGATGAGCCGAACACCCCCCTGTTCGGTTCGCACCAGAACATGCGAACAGGAAAAAAGTTTGTTCGAACACGTGAACACCGTTAAAGTCTATGGGACACGAACATGAATAATCAAAAGTGCTCATTTTAAAGGCTTATATGCAAGTTATTGTCATAAAAAGTGTTTGGGGACCCGGGTCCTGCCCCAGGGGACATGGATCAATGCAAAAAAAAGTTTTAAAAACGGCCGTTTTTTCGGGAGCAGTGATTTTAATAATGCTTAAAGTCAAACAATAAAAGTGTAATATCCCTTTAAATTTCGTAGCTGGGGGGTGTCTATAGTATGCCTGTAAAGGGGCGCATGTTTCCTGTGTTTAGAACAGTCTGACAGCAAAATGACATTTCAAAGGAAAAGACCCATTTAACCACTTCCCGCCCGCCCACCGTCATATGAGGTCCTGTGCTTTGGGCGGGTATATCTGAATGATGCCTGTAGTTACAGACATCATTCAGATATTGCCGGTTTCAGCCGGCGAATCTCTACACCATAGGAATGATCATAGCGGCCATTCCACCGCTTGATCGTTCCTATGAGAGACGAGAGGGGACATCCCCCCCTCCCGCCGCTCTCCGGTGCTTGCTCTGACTCACCATTACGATCGGTGAGGTGGAGAGTGGATCCGCCGGCGCCGGATGTAGATCATAGAGATTTCCGGCGGACCAGATGGTCGCCGGAGTATCTATGATCGTCGGAGGCCGGGCGCGATGTTATGACATCACGCCCGGCCTCTCCATTCAAAAAACCGGAGCCGCTTCGGCTTGGAAGCGGCGATCGTTTTATTTATTTTTTTCTTTCAGGCTTCCCAGCCTAGTGGTGAGATGTGGGGTCTTATTGACCCCATATCTCACTATTAAGAGCACCTGACATGTCATATTGCTATTACAAGGGATATAAAACAAAATAAGTGCAGCGCAATAAAAACAATTGAAAATGAAAGTCCCCAAAATTGCAATTCAAGCAGATGAACTGTGTTTTTCAATGGCCAGAGGAGATACGATCCCAGTGCAATATATATGTATGCGCTTACCAGAAGCTGTGGACCTCTGCAAAGCAGAGGTCAAACTCACGTATATCCCCTCAGGGATGATGGTGTCCTGGATGCTGTCACTGGAGCTGAGCACAACCGGTCACGAATCCTGATGTCCACAGGCAAGGGCGAGCTTCCAAAGGAGAGAACCCCAAGAACTTTAGGTATCCGGATCAGGGTGTCATCACAGGTATCTGTCTCCATGTGTTCATCTCTGAGAGATGAGAGATGAACACATGGAGACAGATACCTGTGATGACACCCTGATCCGGATACCTAAAGTTCTTGGGGTTCTCTCCTTTGGAAGCTCGCCCTTGCCTGTGGACATCAGGATTCGTGACCGGTTGTGCTCAGCTCCAGTGACAGCATCCAGGACACCATCATCCCTGAGGGGATATACGTGAGTTTGACCTCTGCTTTGCAGAGGTCCACAGCTTCTGGTAAGCGCATACATATATATTGCACTGGGATCGTATCTCCTCTGGCCATTGAAAAACACAGTTCATCTGCTTGAATTGCAATTTTGGGGACTTTCATTTTCAATTGTTTTTATTGCGCTGCACTTATTTTGTTTTATGTTACTATTCAGGCTTTTTTGTGATTACCTGTAGTGTTCAGCTTGCAATTGGGTGTGGGTTTAGTTGTTTGCGCTGATTGCAACCTTATACACTATTACAAGGGATGTTTACATTCCTTGTAATAGGAATAAAAGTGATCACATTTTTTTTTTTCAAAAAAGTGTCAAAATAAAAAAAAATAAAATATAATTAACAATAAAAAAAATAGAAAAATTTTAAAGCGCCGCTGTCCCTGTGTGCTCGCACGCAGAAGCGAACGCATACGTAAGTCTCGCCCACATATGAAAACGGTGTTCAAACCATACATGTGAGGTATCGCCGCAAACGTTGGAGCGGGAGCAATAATTTTGGCCCTAGACCTCCTCTGTAACTCAAAACATGTAACCAGTAAAAAAATTTCAAGCGTCGCCTATGGGGATTTTTAAGTACCAAACATTGGCGCCATTCCACGAGCGTGTGCAATTTTGAAGCGTGACATGTTCGGTATCTATTTACTCGGCGTAACTTCATCTTTCACAAAATGCAAAAACATTGGGCTAACTTTACTGTTTTGTTTTTTTTTTTAAACACAAAACTGTTTTTTTCCCCAAAAAATGCGTTCCAAAAATTCCTGCGCAAATACTGTGTGAGATAAAAAGTTGCAACAACCTCCATTGTATTCTCTAGGGTCTTTGCTAAAAAAAACATACATAATGTTTGGGGGTTCTATGTAATTTTCTAGCAAAAAAATGATGATTTTTACATGTAGAAGAGAAATGTCATTATTGGCCTGGTAGGGAAGTGGTTAAAACTACTCGCGGCTATTGCATTGCCGGTCCGACAATACACATAGAAGTTCATTGATAAAAATGGCATGGGAATTCCCCACAGGGGAACCCCGACCAAAATTTAAAAAAAAAATGACGTGGGGTTGCACCTAAATTCCATACCAGACCCTTCAGGTCTGGTATGGATTTTAAGGGGAACCCCGCGCCAAAAAAAAAAACCCACGCCGTTTTTTTTGTTTGTTTTTAGCGCGGGGTTCCCCTTAAAATCTGTCTGGTATGGAATTTAGGGGGAACCCCACGTCATTTTTTTTTATTTTGGTCGGGGTTCCCTTTTAATATCTATACCAGACCTGAAAGGCCTGGTATGGAATTTTGGGGGACTCCCAAGTCATTTTTTTTTTAAATTTTGGTTCGGGGTTCCCCTGTGGGGAATTCCCATGCTGTTTTTATCAATTAACTTCTATGTGTATTGTCGGCAAGGCAATAGCCGCGGGTAGTTTTAAATGGGTCTTTTCCTTCGAAATGTCATTTTGCTGTCAGACTGTTCTAAACACAGGAAACATGCGCCCCTTTACAGGCATACTATAGACACCCCCCAGGTACGAAATTTAAAGGGATATTACACTTTTATTGTTTGACTTTAAGCATTATTAAAATCACTGTTCCTGAAAAAAACGGCCATTTTTAAAACTTTTTTTTGCATTGATCCATGTCCCCTGGGGCAGGACCCGGGTCCCCAAACACTTTTTATGACAATAACTTGCCTATAAGCCTTTAAAATGAGCACTTTTGATTTCTCCCATAGACTTTTAAAGGGTGTTCCGCGGCATTCGAATTTGCCGCGAACACCCCAAATTGTTCGCTGTTCGGCGAACTTGCGAACAGCCAATGTTCAAGTCGAACATGAGTTCGACTCGAACTCGAAGCTCATCCCTAATCAAGAATATAAAAGCACGAGATCCCTCCAATATTCCACACCAAACCCTTATCTGAGCATGCAGCCTGGCTGGCCAGAGAAGGTGGGGGAGGAGCGGATAGATACGTGAAATTGGTTTCATCCTGAGTGGAAATTCGGACAAATTTTTGGTTATTCGGAGACTTCGATGTATCCGAATCTCCAAATAAAAAGGTAACAAACTTTGTTGAAATTCATTGAATTTAGTTTTCTAATGAATTCCACATTTTCAGAAGGATTTGAATTCTGTGTGAGAAATAGCTGGTTGTTATAGAGGGGGGCAGGAAGACGGCCACCGCGCCCCTAACAACCAACGACTCATCAGCTGTCAGCGGGCTTCCCCACTGACAGCTGAATGTAAACAAAAGAATGCTGGTAATGAAAATTGATAAAAATAAAACAGTGTGGGGTCCCCGCCCAATCCATATCAGGCCCTGTGGGTCTGATATGAATTTTAAGGGGAACCCCATGCCAAAATGTAAACAAAAAAAATGATGTGGGCCCCCCCAAAACCCATAGCAGACCCTTATTCGAGCATGCAGCCTGGTAGGCAAGGAAAGGGATGAGCGAGCGTCCATAAACTGTATCAGGCCACATGCCATCAACATGGGGGGGTGCTTTAGGGTGGAGAGGCTCACCCCCCCAAAGCACCTTCCCCACGACCCTGGCAGGTGTTTGTGGGGTCTGTGGGCAGGGGGCTTATTGGAATATGGAAATCCCCCTTTAACAAAAGGGCCCCCAGATCCCGAGGCCCCCCTATTTAAATGAGCCCCCTACCCATTCTTCAAAAAAGTGTCAAAAAGTACATGAAAACATAACACAAGTTTTTGACAAGTCCATTATAAAAAACATAAAAAAAATTGATTCATCATCAATCATGATGCCCACCACACCTCCGGAAACTAAAAAAAAAGAAAAAAAAACCCTCCGGTCCCAACAAAGGCTCCTGGGATCTGCCAGCTCCACCATCTTACAGCTCTTAAATAGCTAAGGGGGCGTGGCATCATCAGGTGGTCACACCAGTCAATGACATTACAAGGGGGTGGGGTCACCTGATGAAATCATCTGGTGGGCCTCGTCCCTTTGTTGTTTAAGATATGTCGAACAGTGGAGCGGGCAGACGGTGGAAGCCTTCATCGGGTGACAAAGTTTTTTTTTTGTTGTTTTTTTTTGAGTCGGCAGTAGTGGTGAGCATCGTGATTGATGTTGGATCTACTTCGGGGGACATTTTTTGGGGGGATTATTTTGTTTTTTAATGACGGAATTGTCAAAAACTCTCTCTGTGTTTTTATTTACTTTTTTACACTTTTTTAGTGAATGAGTAGGGGTGCTATGTAGGAGGGGCGGATCTGGGGCGGATCTGGCAGTCCCCTTGTTGAAGGGGGCTTCCAGATTCTGATAAGTCACCCCCCTGCAACCCACAACCACCGGGACAGGGTTGTGGTGAACAAGCCCTCATCCCCATCAATATGGGAACTAGGTGCTTTGGGGGGCAGAGTCCCCTGGCCCTAAAGCATCACCCCCCTATGTTGAGGGCATGTGGCCTGGTATGGTTCAGGAGGGGAGATTCACGTGACACCCCCCCTTTTTTCTGGCCTGCATGCTCATATAAGGGTCTGGTATGGATTGGGGGGACCCCACACTGTTTTTTTTTCTGCATTTTTCATTGGCGGTGTTCTATGGAATAGTGCATCCCCATTGTATAATGGCTCCGCATGCGCAGATTGTCAGAGGTGTTATTCGATGATCTGCAAAGGGAGACTGTAATCGTCGGTGTGTTGCACTATTGTGTTCTCCCTTTGCAGATCATCGCATAATGCCTCAGACTATCTGCACATGCGCAGTGTTGATGTCACACCAACTGATCAACATATCCTGAGGCATTATCCGACAGGATGTACTTTTCAATAGAGCACCGGCATTCTTTTGTTTACATTTCAGCTGTCAGTGGGGAAGTCCACCAACACCTGAAGAGTCATCGGTTGTTAAGGAGTCGGCGGCCGGCTTCTTTGCCCGCTCCTTAACCACTTGCTGGTCACCCCATAGTACATTTACTGCTACAGGGCGGACATGCTGAGCAGAATCACATATATATATAATATGTGTGATTCTGCACTTCTGGGTATTGGGGGGGGGGGGTGCACTGGTGATTTTACACAGCGGGAACTGATCATTGTGTCCCGTGGCCCTCGATGTCCGCCGGCGCACGCTGATCATTCTGTACACAGGCAGAACGTCTGTCTATGTAAACAAGGCAGATTACTGTTCTGTCAGTAGAGAAGGTGTGGATCCTGTGTTCCTGTAAAGTAGGGACACCAATCCATGCCTACCGCTAGTAAAAGCCCCTCCCCCACTACACTGAAACACATCTTGAGCACACAGTTAACCCTTTGATTGCCCCTGATGTTAAAAAATCACAAAGTCCCCCCAGGAAATCCCACCCTAGACCCTTAATCTGAACAAAAAAAAAATGTTAAGTATTAATAAAGATAAAGTTTTTGACAAAAAAAAATGTCCCACAATGTTGGAGCACATCCATCACGTCATTCAGAGCTGTTTATCCACCTCAATCATAATGCCCATCACCCACTGAAAGAAATAAAATAGTCACCCACCGAGACACGTCTAGATCGTTCTCATGTATTCCACCAAATGACGGGGTGAGTGGAAATCCACACTGATATAGATGGTCCTCAGATTATACAACAAATCAGAGCTATGAACACCATAAGGACCTCATTTACAAAAATCATATCTTCTATCATGTGACCTGTGACCTGAGATCTGATTGGTTGCTGGGGCTCAGGTCACATGGTACATCCTCATTACTCTGTATAAAGTAACTTTTATATCAATGGAAGATCAAACCTAACTCTGTGTCTTCTCTCCTCTTATTTTCAGGGCCCAATAACTATCCAGGTGAGGAGATTAATTATTAGAAGTCTTTTTATGTTTCCATCATTCTGTAACAAAAATGTAAAAGAAAGTCTGATTGGATTTTAAGGAAGTGCCCCATACAAAAACAAAAATCAAAAAAAAGTCATGACATTCACCAGGAAATCCATCCCAGACCTTTATTCTGAGCAAAAAAAATTAAATTATGTAAAAAAGACAAAGTTGATGACAAGTCCAATAATCAAAAAAAGTCCCTCAATGTACATCCCCATCCATGGCGGCATCTATCATTGTTTATCCACCTCAATCAAGATGCCCATCACCCACTGAAAGAAAAAGTCACCCACCAAGCCGTGTCTCGATCATTCTCATGTCTTCCACCAAATGACCGAGTGATTGGAAATACATCTAGAGTAGGGATGAGCCGAACACCCCCCTGTTCGGTTCGCACCAGAACGTGCGAACAGGAAAAAAGTTTGTTCGAACACGCGAACACCGTTAAAGTCTATGGGACACAAACATGAATAATCAAAAGTGCTAATTTTAAAGGCTAATATGCAAGTTATTGTCATAAAAAGTGTTTGGGGACCTGGGTCCTGCCCCAGGGGACATGTATCAATGCAAAAAAAAGTTTTAAAAACGGCCGTTTTTTCAGGAGCAGTGATTTTAATAATGCTTAAAGTCAAAAAATAAAAGTGTAATATCCCTTTAAATTTCGTACCTGGGGGTTGTCTATAGTATGCCTGTAAAGGGGCGCATGTTTCCCGTGTTTAGAACAGTCTGACAGCAAAATGACATTTCAAAGGAAAAGACCAATTTAAAACTACTCGCGGCTATTGCATTGCCGGTCTGACAATACACATAGAAGTTCATTGATAAAAACGGCATGGAAATTCCCCACAGGGGAACCCCGACCAAAATTTTTTAAAAAAATGACGTGGGGTTTCACCTAAATTCCATACCAGACCCTTCAGGTCTGGTATGGATTTTAAGGGGAACCCCGCGCCAAAAAAAAACTCCACACCGTTTTTTTTTTGTTTTTTTTTAGCGCGGGGTTCCCCTTAAAATCTGTCTGGTATGGAATTTAGGGGAACCCCACGTCATTTTTTTTTTATTTTGGCCGGGGTTCCCTTTAATATCTATACCAGACCTGAAAGGCCTGGTATGGAATTTTGGGGGACTCCCAAGTCATTTTTTTTTTTAATTTTGGTTCGGGGTTCCCCTGTGTGGAATTCCCATGCCGTTTTTATCAATGAACTTCTATGTGTATTGTCGGCAATGCAATAGCCGCGGGTAGTTTTAAATGGCTTTTTTCCTTCGAAATGTCATTTTGCTGTCAGACTGTTCTAAACACGGGAAACATGCGCCCCTTTACATGCATACTATAGACACCCCTTAGCTACGAAATTTAAAGGGATATTACACTTTTATTGTTTGACTTTAAGCATTATTAAAATCACTGTTCCTGAAAAAAAACGGCCGTTTTTAAAACTTTTTTTTGCATTGATCCATGTCCCCTGGGGCAGGACCCAGGTCCCCAAACACTTTTTATGACAATAACTTGCATATAAGCCTTTAAAATTAGCACTTTTGATTTCTCCCATAGACTTTTAAAGGGTGTTCAGCGGCATTCGAATTTGCCGCGAACACCCCAAATTGTTCGCTGTTCGGCGAACTTGCGGACAGCCAATGTTCGAGTCGAACATGAGTTCAACTTGAACTCGAAGCTCATCCCTAATCAAGAATATAAAAGCACGAGATCCCTCCAATATTCCACACCAAACCCTTATCTGAGCATGCAGCCTGGCTGGCCAGAGAAGGTGGGGGAGGAGCGGATAGATACGCGAAATTGGTTTTGTCCTGAGTGGAAATTCGGACAAATTTTTGGTTATTCGGAGACTTCGATGTATCCGAATCTCCAAATGAAAAGGTAACAAACTTTGTTGAAATTCATTGAATTTAGTTTCGTATATTCGTTTTCTAATGAATTCCACATTTTCAGAAGGATTTGAATTCTGTGTGAAGAATAGCTGGTTGTTATGGAGGGGGGGCAGGAAGACGGCCGCGGCGCCCCTAACAACCGATGACTCATCAGCTGTCAGCGGGCTTCCCCCACTGACAGCTGAATGTAAACAAAAGAATGCTGGTAATGAAAATTGATAAAAATAAACAGTGTTGGGTCCCCGCCCAATCCATATCAGGCACTGTGGGTCTGATATGAATTTTAAGGGGAACCCCATGCCAAAATGTATAAAAAAATGATGTGGGGCCCCCAAAACCCATAGCAGACCCTTGTTCAAGCATGCAGCCTGGTAGGCAAGGAAAGGGATGAGCAAGCGTCCCTGAACCATATCAGGCCACATGCTTTCAACATGGGGGGGTGCTTTAGGGTGGAGAGGCTCACCCCCCAAAGCACCTTGTCCCAATCTTGATGGGGACAAGGGCCTCTTCCCCGTGACCCTAGCCAGTGTTTGTGGGGGTCTGTGGGCAGGGGGCTTATTGGAATATGGAAATCCCCCTTTAACAAAAGGGCCCCCAGATCCCGAAGCCCCCCTATTTGAATGAGCCCCCTACCCATTCGCCAAAAAAGTGTCAAAAAGTACATAAAACATAACACAAGTTTTTGACAAGTCCATTATAAAAAATTTAAAAAATTGATTCATCATCAATCATGAAGCCCACTACACCTCCGGAAACGAAAAAAAGAAAAAAAAACCCTCCGGTCCCAACGAAGGCTCCTGGGATCTGCCAGCTCCACCATCTTACAGCTCTTAAATAGCTAAGGGGGCATGTCATCATCAGGTGGTCACGCCGGTCGATGACATCACAAGGGGGTGGGGCAACCTGATGACATCATCTGGAGAGCCTCGCCCCTTTGTTGTTTAACAACTGCCAAACGGTGGAGCGGGCAGACGGCACAAGCCTTCATCAGGTGCCAAACTTTTTTTTTTTTTTCGAGTCGACGGTAGTGGTGGGCATCATGATTGACGTTGGATCTACTTCGGGGGACCATTGTTTTTTTGGGGATTATTTTGTTTTTAATGACGGAATTGTCAAAAGACGCTCTCTGTGTTTTTATTTACCTTTTTCCACTTTTTTGGTGAATGTACTATAGTACTCATTCATATGGGGGGGGGGGATCTGGGGGTCCCTTTGTTGAAGGGGGCTTCCAGATTCTGATAAGTCACCCCCCTGCACCCCACAACCACTAAGACAGGGTTTTCGGGAACAAGCCCTTGCCCTTATCAACATGGAGACAAGGTGCTTTGGGGGGCAGAGTCCCCTGGTCCTAAAGCACCCAACCACCTATGTTGAGGGCATGTGACCTGGTATGGTTCAGGAGGGGGGCACTCACATGACCCCCCCTCTTTTTCTGGCCTGCTGGGCTGCATGCTCATATAAGGGTCTGGAATGGATTGGGGGGACCCCACACAGTTTTTTATTCTGCATTTTCCATTACCGGTGTTCTATGGCAGTGTTTCTCAACTCCAGTCCTCAAGGCGCCCCAACAGGTCATGTTTTCAGGATTTCCCACAGATGAAATGGCTGTGGTAATTACTAAGGCAGTGAAACTGATCAAATCACCTGTGCAAAATAATGGAGAGCCTGAAAACATGACCTGTTGGGGCGCCTTGAGGACTGGAGTTGAGAAATGCTGTTCTATGGAATAGTGCATCCCCGTTGGATAATGGCTCTGCATGCGCAGATCGTCAGAGGTGTTATTTGATGTTCTGCAAAGGGAGACTGTAATCATCGGTGTGTTGCACTATTATGTTCTCCCTTTGCAGATCATCGCATAATGACGATCTGTGCATGCGCAGTGTTAACGTCACACCAGCTGATCGACATATCCTGAGGCCCCCTGATGTTAAAAAAATCACAAAGTCCCCCAGGAAATCCCACCCTAAACCCTTAATCTGAGCAAAAAAAGTCAAGTATTAATAAAGATAAAGTTTTTGACAAAAAAAAAAAAAGGGCCACAATGTTGGCACATCATTCACATCATTTAGCGCTGTTTATCCACCTCAATCATGATGCCCATCACCCGCTGAAAGAAAAAAAAATGGTCACCCACCGAGACACGTCTAGATCATTCTCATGCCTTCCACCAAATGACGGGGTGAGTAGAAATACACACTGATGGTCCTCAGATTATAAAACAAATCAGAGCTATGAACATCATTATGCCCCGTACACACGGTCGGATTTTCCGATGGAAAATGTCCGATCGGAGAGTCTTGTCGGAAATTCCGACCGTGTGTGGGCTCCATCGGACATTTTCCATCGGATTTTCCGACACACAAAGTTTAAGAGCAGGATATAAAATTTTCCGACAAAAAAATCCGATTGCGTCAATTCCGACCGTGTGTGGCCTGTTTCGACGCACAAAGTGCCACGCATGCTCAGAAGAAATTCCGAGACGGAACAGCTCGGTCTGGTAAAATTAGCGTTCGCAATGGATACAACACGTTCGTCACGCTGCAATGTAAAAAATGGTTTAATAGAGCGCACTCTCTTCTTCTTTATAATGTGAGAAGAATGAAGTAGTTTTGCTGCTCATATTCACACACACTTCTCACAAACTTCTTCCTCTATTCTTTATCGAGACTCCCTCAATATATTTGGATTTGTCACATCTGACAAAAATATTTTTGGTTTGTTTTTTTTTTTTTTTTAGGTTTGTATTTTTTTCAAGGCTGATCTTTGTTCTATTTTACCACAACACCATTATTATCTTATATTATTTAATCTCAAGGAGATTGTTTGTACTTTAGAAATGTACCTGAATCCTTACACTGAACTTTGGGGAATTCATCCATAAATCTGAGCACTAAAGAGATGGGTATAGTGTGTATGGGTTTGGCAAAGTCAGCAAATAGATGATTGAGGATAGATAGAGAATTGGTATCAGCTGACTTAGCAGTTGGGGGGAGGGTTCCAAATGATTTGGGGACCCCAAAAAAAGCCTCTGGCACTCTGCCTGAATTTAAAGCACAAATCACATTTATAAACATTTTAGGGGGTGTTTGGGGTAAAGCACTACTATGGAGCTGATAAAATACATTGTTAAGTGACTACACGAGGTGAATATAGGGCCAGGAGAACATGCTGGGGAGGTAAGTGAAGGCAAATATGTATGAAGGACAAAAAAAAATTACATAAAAATCCAGCATGCATGAGGACAAAGGGGACATTCACAGCATAATACAATCGTGGTAATTAGGGAATGAGGAAAGAAATACAATATATTATCAAACATTAAATACAATATAATGTGATATTAAAGGATAAAAATCTTACCTTTATATACTTCTTCTGCAGGACATGGATGATGGCAGAACAGGTCTCTGGGATAATGATCCCCAGAGCCCGGGGGGAGATGCCTGTCGAGAACTTCAAGTCCTGCAGGCCTCTCCCCATCGCCAAATACCGCAGGGTGACGACGAGCCTCTGCTCCGGAGTGATGGCTTGTCTCATGCAGGTATCCTGCCTGCTGATATAGGGGGTCAGCAAGGCCAAAAAGTGGTGAAATACGGGGTCCGTCATCCGGAGAAAGTTCCTGAAATCATCAGGATTATTCTCACGGATCTCACGGAGCAAAGGCATATGACAGAACTGGTCACGCTGAAGCAACCAATTCTTGGTCCATGAACTCCTCCCCACCCTGTTCATGGACTGGACTTGTGTCAAGGTCAGGACCCCAACACCAAGCCCCCACACAGCACGAACTGTACGAGGAGTACGTATACGCAACATGGCTATAAAACGGTCGGCTGCTCAGAACGAATTAACAGAATGCACTGAAGAACAGAAAGGCCTGTGAAGAGCGACCTGAAAAACAGGAACGAACAAGAACACAATGACTAATCAAAGTCACGCGGAGCTTGCTGCACGCACTGAAGAGCAGATACAAACCCATAAGCACAAACTGAACAGCAGAAAACAATCTAAAAAGCCACGAGTCTGAAAAAGCGTGAATCGTCTCTCACCAAACTTTTACTAACACGAGATTAGCAAAAGGAGCCCAAAGGGTGGCGCGCTTGGTTCTGAACCGGCCTTTTCTAGTCTCAACGTACGTGGTTGACGTCAACGCGTTCTTGGCGAACGGAAATTCCGACAACTTTGTGGGACCGTGTGTATGCAAAACAAGTTTGAGCCAACTTCCATCGGAAAAATTCCTAGGATTTTGTTGTCGGAATGTCCGATCAATGTCCAACCGTGTGTACGGGGCATTAGGGACCATTGACAAAAATCATATCTTCTATCATGTGACTTGTGAGCTGAGATCTGATTGGTTGCTGGGGCTCAGGTCACATGGTACATCCTCATTGCTCTGTATAAAGTAACTTTTATATCAATGGAAGATCAAACCTAACTCTGTGTCTTCTCTTCTCTTATTTTCAGATCTCATGTACTATCCAGGTAAGGAGATTAATTATTAGAAGTCTTTATATGTTTCCATCATTCTGTAACAAAAATGTAAATGAAAGTCTGAATGGATTTTAAGGGCATACCCCATGCAAAAACAAAAAAAAGTCATGACAATCACCAGGAAATCCATCCCAGACCTTTAATCTGAGCAAAAAAAATGTAAAGTATGTAAAAAAGACAAAGTTGTTGACAAGTCCAATAATTAAAAAAGTCCCACAATGTACATCCACATCCATGGCGACATCTAGAATTGTTTATCCACCTCAATCGTGATGCCCATCACCCACTGAAAGAAAAAGTCACCCACCAAGATGTGTCTCGATCATTCTCATGCCTTCCGCCAAATGACCTGGCTGGTCAGAGAAGGTGGGGGGGGGAGCAATAGATACATGCAATGTTTCCATTCAATTCCATTCAATTCTGAGTGATAGCCAGGGCTTTTTTTATCAGTGAATGGGTGCCAAAAGTTAACTACGCCCCCAACGCAACCCTTCCCCTGTGACATGGTGCCCCTCCCACTACCACTTTCACCATACCCCAAGATACTCCCACTGCACACCTAGATACTCCAAGTAGGCAGGCCACACTTTGAACTGCCAGATGAAAGTGGTGGGCTTATACGTAAAAGAGGAAACACAGAGGGCATGGCCTGGCCCTGTTAGATTCATAGATGTAGCAATATGGACTACAATTGCAACGAACAGTTATTCCCTGTCCTATCTGTATATTATATTATCCCTCTAGTGCCCGGTATTACCAAACTGACATCATATTTGTGAGCCTAGCCAAAGGGATTGTGGGATTGGTAGTTCCACCAGATGACTATCCCCCTGCATGACTATACACCCGGACAACATATCCCAGGGATCTTTGCTATCATCAGGGAGACTGCTGAGAAGGGCTATAAAAGAAACCAGAGACCCGCCCCAGGGTCTCTTCTTCCTGGGCCTTGTGTGTGAGGGATCTCCCCGTGCAGGGAGAGCAAGAGCACAGCCTACCACATGGAGTACAACATTCCTGCTCGACTGAAAGGGGGTCTAGCGCTGCCTGCTGTTCATCGGACATCTGACCAGCACCAACTTGACCATACAGCAACCCACGCTTCGTGTTCCGCATTCGGGTGATCATCACAGGTGGGCCTGCAGCCAGGATGCCTATTCAGGAGTCACTATCTGGAAGGTGCTTGATAAGTCTGGTCATTGGTGAGAGGGCAATCGCCCACCTTTGCAAGTCGTTCTTTGGTTGTTAACTGGGACACTGTGTACAGACAGTTTTTACTTTGGGAACACTTCACTGCACTTCTATTCGAACACTTATATAGGCATCCCTAGCTGCAATAAGCATAAGAGATACTACCACTCTGTTACTACACCTTATTGGATACAGTTAATGAGCTCCAACTGCCAGTGAAGACCATCAGATCTGCAACAAGGACATTCTGGACATTCTGTCATTGCTGCTTAAAGGGCCCTTATACCATCCTTGCTTAGCTTCATCTCTCATTAGGATAAAAGGTTAAAGAGGCCGGCCTGGGTTTCTCTTTCTAGAAGTATTTTCAGAATCTATGCTTATCCTTTCAGGCTATGTTCAACTGGTACTCCATTGTGTATGTGTGTGTGTATGTATGCATGTATGTATGTATGTATGTGTGTGTGTGTGTGTGTATATATACACACATATATATATATATATATATATATATATATATATATATATAAAAATATGACTATTCTGTTGTTGCCAACTGTCTTAACATTCTACTGAGCTTGTGCTGTTAACCAAAGCTCAGTTGAACCATTACCTTTATGGTACAACTATACCTTATCTGAAGTCTTCCAGTAAACATTAACAGAATATAAACATATTGAGTGTTGTCTTATTACTTAAAGGTGTTGCAAGAATGTCTGAACCCAGAGTGTCAGGTGGGTTGGGTTGGAATGTTCACAGGGTCATGGCGTTGCAGATGAGCAGGTAAATCAAAGCAGTCCTCACGGGGACTGTGCTAAATATACAAGCCCACCACTTTTACTCGACAGCTCAGAGTGTGGCCTACCTCCCCCCACCTTGTGTGCATGGTTGAGCCATTGCGACCCCTTAAGCTCTGCGCATGCCCTCATATATACTTACATACGGCCCTGGTAGAACACAGCAGTGGGAGCTGAAACTGAAAGGTCAGAACCCAACAGAGTGAGGTGTGCAGCCAGTGTTGGAACGTTTCATCCACTGTACAGGTGGAGAGCTCCGTGGGCCCCGCTCTGATGGGAAAGTGTTGCACGCTGTAAAGAAGCCCTCTCCATACAGATGGGAGAGTACCATGTGTCTCACATTACTCCTCCAACCCCCTCTCCCCAACTCACAGAGAGCAGCTACTCAATGGGTGAAGGTGTACAGCACATCCCCACTCCAGTAGTCTCTATAACACTAATGAGGTAGTTCTGGATGTGGGTCAGTAGCAAGGATGATGTAATGTGATAGGGAGGCCACATGGGTGCCATGGGAACCCCTCAAGCTTTGCCCAGGATGTCTGCACTCTTTATACCCCAATGATTACTCCAGGAGTACATTATCCAATAGTAAGTAGGAATGGGCCGAACACCCCCCGTTCGGTTCGCATCCAGAACATGCGAACAGGCAAAAATTTTGTTTGAACACGCGAACACTGTTAAAGTCTATGGGACACGAACATGAAAAAAAAAATTTTAAAGGCTTATATTGCAAGTTATTGTCATAAAAAGTGTTTGGGGACCTGGGTCCTGCCCCAGGGGACATGTATCAATGCAAAAAAAAGTTTTAAAAACGGACGTTTTTTCGGGAGCAGTGATTTTAATAATGCTTAAAGTGAAACAATAAAAGTGAAATATTCCTTTAAATTTCGTACCTGGGGGGTGCCTATAGTATGCCTGTAAAGGGGCGCATGTTTCCCGTGTTTAGAACAGTCTGACAGCAAAATGACATTTCTAAAGGAAAAAAAGTAATCTAAAACTACTTGCGGCTATTAATGAATTGTCAGTCCGGCAATACACATAAAAGTTCATTAATAAAAACAGGATGGGATTTCCCCACAGGGGAACCCCGACCCAAAATTAAAAAAAAATGCATGGGGGTCCCCCCAAATTCCATACCAGGCCCTTCAGGTCTGGTATGGATTTTAAGGGGAACCCGGCACCAAAATTTTTTAAAAAATGGCATGGGGGTCCCCCCAAAAATCCATACCAGACCCTTATCTGAGAAGAAGCGGGGAAAGAAGGAATTAATAAAGGAATTTTCAAAAAACGTCTCTTGTCTTTTTTAACCTTTTTGACACTTTTTTTGTGAAATGGTAGGGGTACATTTGTACCCCATTACCAATTCACATGGGGGGAGCGGGATCTGGGAGTCCCCTTGTTAAAGGGGGCTTCCAGATTCCGATAAGCCCCCCACCCACAGACCCCCACAACCACCGGGCAAGGGTTGTGGGGATGAGGCCCTTCTCCCTATCAACATGGGGACAAGGTTCTTTGTGGGGGCCACTACCCCAAAGCACCCTCCCAATGTTGAGGGCATGTGGCCTGGTATGGTTCAGGAGGGGGGGTGCTCTCTCGCCCCCCCTCTTTTCCTGCAGCCTGCCATATTGCGTGCTCGGATAAGGGTCTGGTATGCATTTTTGGGGGGACTCCACGTCATTTTTTTTTAAATTTTGGCGCGGGATTCCCCTTAATATCCATACCAGACCTGAAGGGCCTGGTATGGAATTTGAGGGGACCCCCACACATTTTTTTTTAAATTTTGGTTCGGGGTTCCCCTGTGGGGAAATCCCATGCTGTTTTTATCAATGAACTTTTATGTGCATTGCTGGACTGGCAATTCATTAATAGCCGCAAGTAGATTTAAATGACTTTTTTTCCTTTAGAAATGTCATTTTGCTATCGGACTGTTCTAAACACGAGAAACATGCAACACTTTACAGGCATACTATAGACACCCCCAGGTATGAAATTTAAAAGGAATATTACACTTTTTTTTTCACTTTAAGCATTATTAAAATCACTGCTCCCGAAAAAACATCTGTTTTTAAAACTTTTTTTTGCATTGATACATGTGCCCTGGGGCAGAACCCGGGTCCCAAAACACTTTTTATGACAATAACTTGCATATAAGCCTTTAAAATTAGCACTTTTGATTTCTCCCATAGACTTTTAAAGGGTGTTCCGCGGCTTTCGAATTTGCCGCAAACACCCCAAATTGTTCGCTATACGGCGAACGGACGAACTGCCAATGTTTGAGTCAAACTCATGTTCTGCCCGAACATAAAGCCCATCCCTAATGGTAAGTATGCTCTCTAATACCCCCTATGATTACCCTAGATGGTAGATTTTTATATATTATTTTTGCACTCCTAATACTCCTATATTTATCCCAGGGAGTACACAGTGTGAATCAGACACTGTGGATGGGGCATTAGTCAGGACCCTCAGCCATCTCTCTCCCCTTCATGTCTGCTCTGATCTCAATTGCTCAGGCTTGTCTGCTCAGCCCCAATCACATGCATCCCGGACTTCAGTGAGCTGTCACAACCAGGATCAGGCACCAGGTTCGAGTGCCAGGAGAGAAAGGGGACTCAGTGAAGCTTACCCTGGGGTCAGTGGAAGGGAGACCAGGGTGAGGAGCAGGGAGAAAGAGTGTTACAGCGGGGACTGCTCCAATGCATTCATGATGTTAATGAGGTAGTTCCCTCAAGCTCCACCCATGGAGGCTGACACTTGTACATACAGAAGCCGGGCTTCTGTACCCGGCTTCTGTGTTCAAGTGACAGTAGCAAGCAGTGGGGAAGAAGCTATCACCGGAGGTGGCAGAACTCCGGCTGTAAAAAAAGATGATAAGAAGTTGATAATGTTTGTGGGCAGCGCAGGCGGAGGGCTCAAGGGGCAGCTGTTTTGGGTCCCTCAACAATGACTGGACCCAGGGCAACTGCCCCTTTTTCCCCATGTTAAAGATGGCCCTGGGTGTCACCATCACAGTCCTCCTATACTCTACATCAGGTGTCCCATCACAATCCCCTCTTACATCAGGTGTCTCCATCATAGTGCCCATATACTGTACATCAGGTGTCCCCATCATAGTGAACAAATAAAGTAGTATAGTGCAGCGCTGATGAAGATGAAATGAGCAATAAAATTATACCAATATAAAGTGAATATGATCAATGAATATTCAAAACAAAAATACACAGCAATAAAATATCATAATAAAAAAAAAATAGTATAAACCAACAGTGTCAGTGCATATAAAGTCCATATATGACATCAAATATAGTGACTGTGAATCTGTGTGAACTGGTTGTCTGTAGATAATCCACCACCGTAAGGAAAAGGGCTTACCAGACAGGTTGAACCCAACTAGGCATATGCCTGATGAGTCTGCCAAGTTTTTGGTGTAACACACCCAAGGTGGTACAGCAACCACGACTTCTAAAATAGACCAAACCAGATAGGGATCCGTGACCATTTTGACATCAGTAGCTGTCTGCCATAGGAATAGTGACCGAAATTCGTGAGCGATTCCTCTCAACATGACATATGGCAAAAGGAGAAAAAATAGGGCCACATAGTGTAATACCGTAAAATATAAAGCATTTATTGAAAAATAATAAAATGGTCACTGTCTTTGAGAAGACATTAAAAGCATTGGATAAAATCAAAGCAACGCAGTGGCATCAGCAGAGCCCATCCCGATGTTTCGTCCTCATAAGGCATCCTCAGGGATGCCTTATGAGGACGGAACGTCCTCCCCCCCCCCCCAGAGGATGCCTTATGAGGACGAAACGTTGGGACGGGCTCTGCTGATGCCACTGCGTTGCTTTGATTTTATCCAATGCTTTTAATGTCTTCTCAAAGACAGTGACCATTTTATCATTTTTTCAATAAATGCTTTATATTTTACGGTATTACACTATGTGGCCCTATTTTTTCTACTTTTGCCATATGTCATATTGAGAGGAATCGCTCACGAATTCCGGTCACTATTCCTATGGTAGACAGCTACTGATGTCAAAACGGTCACCGATCTCTATCTGATTTGGTCTATTTTGGAAGTTGTGGTTGCTGTACCTCCTTGGGTGTGTTACACCAAAAGCTTGGTTGATTTATCAGGCATATGCCTAGTTGGGTTCAACCTGTCTGGTAAGCCCCTTTCCTTATGGTAGTGGATTATCTACAGACAACCAGTTCACACAGATTCACAGTCACTATATTTGATGTCATATATGGACTTTATGCACTTTATATGCACTGACACTGTTGGTTTATACTATTTTTTTTTTTTTTTTGAGGTTTAAAGTATTTATTGAAATAAAATAATAAAAATAACAAATCTCTTCCCACGCAGGGGATTCAAAAGGACAGATGATATTATGCATGTAAATAACAAAGAACCAAAAATAAATAATAGATACAATGCAAAGGTATTATTCGTACATAAACCTTCTTTGCATCTAGGACAAAAGGAGAAATAGTGGGAGCCATGCTTGATATGCAAACTTATACTACGCCTTGAAATCCCGACACCCCATATGGGATCATGCTGGTCGTTGGATGATAAGCATGTCATAGCATATTCATATTGAATGTGGTAAGATATATAGGCTCCTTTTGATAACATAGGGCAGAGAAGTCTTCCTATCTGAGCATGTATCTGTTCTACAAAACTCTGAACAAAGGTGGATGACCCAGTTAAAATACACTGAAGGAAAACCAAGCAAATTGTAAAGAAAAAAGAGATTTTTGTTAAAAATTCCTCCTCACAGCCTACCTTTCTAAACCGGTGGGAGAGAAGAGTATAGAGGTGGAAATAAGGAGAAGGAGAGGTACTTTGTGGGCACCGTGTGTATGCAAAACAAGTTTGAGCCAACATCCGTCAGAAAAATTCCTAGGATTTTGTTGTCGGAATGTCCGATCAATGTCCGACCGTGTGTACGGGGCATTAGGGACCATTGACAAAAATCATATCTTCTATCATGTGACCTGTGACCTGAGATCTGATTGGTTACTGGGGCTCAGGTCACATGGTACATCCTCATTGCTCTGTATAAATTAACTTTTATATCAATGGAAGATCAAACCTAACTCTGTGTCTTCTCTTCTCTTATTTTCAGATCCCATGTACTATCCAGGTAAGGAGATTAATTATTAGAAGTCTTTTTATGTTTCCATCATTCTGTAACAAAAATGTAAATGAAAGTCTGAATGGATTTTAAGGGCGTGCCCTATGCAAAAATCAAAAATAAATCATGACATTCACCAGGAAATCCACCTCAGACCTTTAATCTGAGCAAAAAAATGTAAAGTATGTAAAAAAGACAAAGTTGTTGACAAGTCCAATAATTAAAAAAAGTCCCACAATGTACATCCACATCCATGGCGACATCTAGCATTGTTTATCCACCTCAATCGTGATGCCCAACACCCACTGAAAGAAAAAGTCACCCACCAAGATGTGTCTTGATCATTCTCATGCCTTCCACCAAATGACCTGGCTGGTCAGAGAAGGTGGGGGAGGAGCAATAGATGCATGCAATGTTTCCATTCAATTCCATTCAATTCTGAGTGATAGCCAGGGCTTTTTTTATCAGTGAAGGGGTGCCAAAAGTTAACTACGCCCCCAACGCAACCCTTCCCCTGTGACATGGTGCCCCTCCCACTACCACTTTCACCATACGCCAAGATACTCCCACTGCACACCTAGATACTCCAAGTAGGCAGGCCACACTTTGAACTGCCAGATGAAAGTGGTGGGCTTATACGTAAAAGAGGAAACTCAGAGGGCATGGCCTGGCCCCGTCAGATTCATAGATGTAGCAATATGGACTACAATTTCAACGAACAGTTATTCCCTGTCCTATCTGTATATTATATTATCCCTCTAGTGCCCGGTGTTACTAAACTGACATCATATTTGTGAGCCTAGCCAAAGGGATTGTGGGATTGGTAGTTCCACCAGATGACTATCCCCCTGCATGACTATACACCCGGACAACATATCCCAGGGATCTTTGCTATCATCAGGGAGACTGCTGGGAAGGGCTATAAAAGAAACCAGAGACCCGCCCCAGGGTCTCTTCTTCCTGTGCCTTGTGTGTGAGGGATCTCCCCGTGCAGGGAGAGCAAGAGCACAGCCTAACACGTGGAGTACAACATTCCTGCTCGACTGAAAGGGGGTCTAGCGCTGCCTGCTGTTCATCGGACATCTGACCAGCACCAACTTGACCATACAGCAACCCACGCTTCGTGTTCCGCATTCGGGTGATCATCACAGGCGGATCCGCAGCCAGGATGCCTATTCAGGAGTCGCTATCTGGAAGGTGCTTGATCGGCCTGGTCATTGGTGAGAGGGCAATCGCCCACCTTTGCAAGTCCTTCTTTGGTTGTTAACTGGGACACTGTGTACAGACAGTTTTTACTTTGGGAACACTTCACTGCACTTCTATTCGAACACTTATATAGGCATCCCTAGCTGCAATAAGCATAAGAGATACTACCACTCTGTTACTACACCTTATTGGATACAGTTAATGAGCTCCAACTGCCGGTGAAGACCATCAGATCTGCAACAGGGACATTCTGTCATTGCTGCTTAAAGGGCCCTTATACCATCCTTGCTTAGCTTCATCTCTCATTAGGATAAAAGGTTAAAGAGGCCGGCCTGGGTTTCTCTTTCTAGAAGTATTTTCAGAATCTATGCTTATCCTTTCAGATGTTCATCTGGTACTCCATTGTGTGTGTGTGTGTATGTATGTATGTATGTGTGTGTATATATATAAATATAACTATTCTGTTGTTGCCAACTGTCTTAACATTCTACTGAGCTTGTGCTGTTAACCAAAGCTCAGTTGAACCATTACCCTTTTGGTACAACTATACCTTATCTGAAGCCTTCCAGTAAACATTAACAGAATATAAACATATTGAGTGTTGTCTTATTACTCAAAGGTGTTGCAAGAATGTCTGAACCCAGAGTGTCAGGTGGGTTGGGTTGGAATGTTCACAGGGTCATGGCGTTGCAGATGAGCGGGTAAATCAAAGCAGTCCTCAAGGGGACTATGCTACATATACAAGCCCACCACTTTTACTCGACAGCTCATAGTGTGGCCTACCTCCCCCCACCTTGTGTGCATGGTTGAGCCATTGCAACCCCTTAAGCTCCGCGCATGCCCTCATATATACTTACATACGGCCCTGGTAGAACACAGCAGTGGGAGCTGAAACTGAAAGGTCAGAACCCAACAGAGTGAGGTGTGCAGCCAGTGTTGGAACGTTTCATCCACTGGACAGGTGGAGAGCTCCGTGGGCCCCGCTCTGATGGGAAAGTGTTGCACGCTGTATAGAAGCCCTCTCCATACAGATGGGAGAGTACCATGTGTCTCACATTACTCCTCCAACCCCCCTCCCTAACTCACAGAGAGCAGATACTCAATGGGTAAAGGTGTACAGCACATCCCCACTCCAGTAGTCTCTATAACACTAATGTCAGTAGCAAGGATGATGTAATGTGATAGGGAGGCCACATGGGTGCCATGGGAAGCCCTCAAGCTTTGCCCAGGATGTCTGCACTCTTTATACCCCAATGATTACTCCAGGGGTACACGTTGTTGTTTGAACACGCGAACACCGTTAAAGTCTATGGGACACGAACATGAAAAATCAAAAGTGCTAATTTTAAAGGCTTATATTGCAAGTTATTGTCATAAAAAGTGTTTGGGGACCCGGGTCCTGCCCCAGGGGACATGTATCAATGCAAAAAAAGTTTTAAAAACTGACGTTTTTTCTGGAGCAGTGATTTTAATAATGCTTAAAGTGAAACAATAAAAGTGAAATATTCCTTTAAATTTTGTACCTGGGGGGTGTCTATAGTATGCCTGCAAAGGGGCGCATGTTTCCCGTGTTTAGAACAGTCTGACAGCACAATGACATTTCTAAAGGAAAAAAAGTAATCTAAAACTACTTGCGGCTATTAATGAATTGTCGGTCCGGCAATACACATAAACGTTCATTGATAAAAACAGGATGGGATTTCCCCACAGGGGAACCCCGACCCAAAATTTTAAAAAAATGCGTGGGGGTCCCCCCAAATTCCATTCCAGGCCCTTCAGGTCTGGTATGGATTTTAAGGGGAACCCCGCACCAAAATTTAAAAAAAAATGGCATGGGGGGTCCCCCCAAAAATCCATACCAGACCCTTATCTGAGAAGAAGCGGGGAAAGTAGGAATTAATAAAGGAATTTTCAAAAACCGTCTCTTGTCTTTTTTAACCTTTTTGACACTTTTTTTGTGAAATGGTAGAGGTACATTTGTACCCCATTACCAATTCACACGGGGGGGAGCGGGATCTGGGAGATAAGCCCCCCGCCCACAGACCCCCACAACCACCGGGCAAGGGTTGTGGGGATGAGGCCCTTCTCCCCATCAACATGGGGACAAGGTGCTTTGTGCCACTACCCCAAAGCACCCTCCCAATGTTGAGGGCATGTGGCCTAGTACTGTTCAGGAGGGGGGGTGCTTTCTCGCCCCCCCCTCTTTTCCTGCAGCCTGCCATATTGCGTGCTCGGATAAGGGTCTGGTATGGATTTTTGGGGGGACCCCATGTCATTATTTTTTTAATTTTGGCGCGGGATTCCCCTTAATATCCATACCAGACCTGAAGGGCCCGGTATGGAATTTGAGGGGACCCCCACACATTTTTTTTTTTAATTTTGGTTCGGGGTTCCCTGTGGGGAAATCCCATGCCGTTTTTATCAATGAACTTTTATGTGCATTGCCGGACCGACAATTCATTAATAGCCGCTTAATAGCCGCTTAATAATACTCATTAATAGCCGCGAGTAGATTTAAATGACTTTTTTTCCTTTAGAAATGTCATTTTGCTATCGGACTGTTCTGAACACGGGAAACATGCGCCACTTTACAGGCATACTATAGACACCCCCAGGTACGAAATTTAAAAGGAATATTACACTTTTTTTTCACTTAAAGCATTATTAAAATCACTGCTCCCGAAAAAACATCAGTTTTTAAAACTTTTTTTGCATTGATACATGTGCCCTGGGGCAGGACCCGGGTCCCAAAACACTTTTTATGACAATAACTTGCATATAAGCCTTTAAAATTAGCACTTTTGATTTCTCCCATAGACTTTTAAATGGTGTTCTGCGGCTTTCGAATTTGCCGCAAACACCCCAAATTGTTCGCTATACAGCGAACGGACGAACTGCCAATGTTTGAGTCGAACTCATGTTCTGCCCGAACATAAAGCCCATCCCTAATTGTAAGTATGCTCTCTAATACCCCCTATGATTACCCTAGATGGTAGATTTTTCTATATTATTTTTGCACCCCTAATACTCCTATATTTATCCCAGAGAGTACACAGTGTGAATCAGACACTGTGGATGGGGCATTAGTCAGGACCCTCAGCCATCTCTCTCCCCTTCATGTCTGCTCTGATCTCAATTGCTCAGGCTTGTCTGCTCAGCCCCAATCACATGCATCCCGGACTTCAGCGAGCTGTCACAACCAGGAGCAGGCACCAGGTTCGAGTGACAGGAGAGAAAGGGGACTCAGTGAAGCTTACCCTGGGGTCAGTGGAAGGGAGACCAGGGTGAGGAGCAGGGAGAAGGAGTGTTACAGCGGGGACTGCTCCAATGCATTCATGATGTTAATGAGGTAGTTCCCTCAAGCTCCACCCATGGAGGCTGACACTTGTACATACAGAAGCCGGGCTTCTGTACCCGGCTTCTGTGTTCAAGTGACAGTAGCAAGCAGTGGGGAAGAAGCTATCACCGGAGGTGGCAGAACTCCGGCTGTAAAAAAAGATGATAAGAAGTTGATAATGTTTGTGGGCAGCGCAGGCGGAGGGCTCAAGGGGTAGCTGTTTTGGGTCCCTCAACAATGACTGGACCCAGGGCAGCTGCCCCTTTTTCTCCATGTTAAAGATATCCCTGGGTGTCCCCATCACAGTCCTCCTATACTCTACATCTGGTGTCCCATCACAATCCCCTCTTACATCAGGTGTCTCCATCATAGTGCCCATATACTGTACATCAGGTGTCCCCATCATAGTGAACAAATAAAGTAGTATAGTGCAGCGCTGATGAAGATGAAATGAGCAATAAAATTATACCAATATAAAGTGAATATGATCAATGAATATTCAAAACAAAAATACACAGCAATAAAATATCATAATAAAAAAAAAAATAGTATAAACCAACAGTGTCAGTGCATATAAAGTGCATAAAGTCCATATATGACATCAAATATAGTGACTGTGAATCTGTGTGAACTGGTTGTCTGTAGATAATCCACTACCGTAAGGAAAAGGGCTTACCAGACAGGTTGAACCCAACTAGGCATATGCCTGATGAGTCAACCAAGCTTTTGGTGTAACACACCCAAGGAGGTACAGCAACCACGACTTCTAAAATAGACCAAACCAGATAGGGATCCGTGACCATTTTGACATCAGTAGCTGTCTGCCATAGGAATAGTGACCGGAATTTGTGAGCGATCCCTCTCAATATGACATATGGCAAAAGGAGAAAAAATAGGGCCACATAGTGTAATACCGTAAAATATAAAGCATTTATTGAAAAATAATAAAATGGTCACTGTCTTTGAGAAGACATTAAAAGCATTGGATAAAATCAAAGCAACGCAGTGGCATCAGCAGAGCCCATCCCGACATTTCGTCCTCATAAGGCATCCTCTGGGATGCCTTATGAGGACGGAACGTCCTCCCCCCCCCCAGAGGATGCCTTATGAGGATGAAACGTTGGGATGGGCTATGCTGATGCCACTATGTGGCCCTATTTTTTCTCCTTTTGCCATATGTCATATTGAGAGGAATCGCTCACGAATTCCGGTCACTATTCCTATGGTAGACAGCTACTGATGTCAAAACGGTCACCGATCTCTATCTGATTTGGTCTATTTTGGAAGTTGTGGTTGCTGTACCTCCTTGGGTGTGTTACACCAAAAGCTTGGTTGACTCATCACGCATATGCCTTGTTGGGTTCAACCTGTCTGGTAAGCCCCTTTCCTCACGGTAGTGGATTATCTACAGACAGGCATGTACTGGCCATTGGGACTACCGGGAGTTTCCCAGTGGGCCGATGGCTCAGTGGGCCAGTCAGGCACAGTCCTGGAGCCGCTCCTCACTGACAGTGAGTGATCGTGATTTCACTCCTGTCACCAAGGAGCATCTGCCTTCACTTGCTGAAGAGATGATTAGGCTTTCTGCTCCTTCCAGCCTGCAGGGGGAGATAGACAGCTGGCAGATTTCCCTTCCTCTCTCCCCTTATCACTTGTCACTTATCACATGACTGGAGAGAGGAACGAGAGGCTGCCTTCAGAACTGTGAGTACACATGGGAGGGGGAGGAGAGGGGAGGACACTCTGATGTAAGTGGGTGCTGATGGGAACACTCTGATGCAATGGGGTGCTGTTGAGAATACTCTGACGTGAAGGGGGGTGCTGGTGGGGACACTCAAAATTAAAGTGGGCTGGTCTGGTTGAATTCCAGGGCCACATTTGTGTCCCAGTCCAGCCCTGTCTACAGACAACCAGTTCACACAGATTCACAGTCACTATATTTGATGTCATATATGGACTTTATGCACTTTATATGCACTGACACTGTTGGTTTATACTATTTTTTTTTTTTTTTTTTTGAGGTTTAAAGTATTTATTGAAATAAAATAATAAATATAACAAATGTCTTCCCACGCAGGGGATTAAAAAGGACAGATGATAATATGCATGTAAATAACAAAGAACCAAAAATAAATAATAGATACAATGCAAAGGTATTATTCGTACATAAAGCTTCTTTGCATCTAGGACAAAAGGAGAAATAGTGGGAGCCATGCTTGATATGCAAACTTATACTATGCCTTGAAATCCCGACACCCCATATAGGATCATGCTGGTCGTTGGATGGTAAGCATGTCATAGCATATTCATATTGAATGTGGTAAGATATATAGGCTCCTTTTGATAACATAGGGCAGAGAAGTCTTCCTATCTGAGCATGTATCTGTTCTACAAAACTCTGAACTTAAACAAAGGTGGATGACCCAGTTAAAATACACTGAAGGAAAACCAAGCAAATTGTAAAGAAAAAAGAGATTTTTGTTAAAAATTCCACCTCACAGCCTACCTTTCTGAGCCGGTGGGAGAAAAGAGTATAGAGGTGGAAATAAGGAGAAGGAGAGGTATAGAATAAGGAAGAGAGGAAAAGGGGGTACGAGAAAGGTGGGGGAGGAAGGCGTTTGCTTCAAAGAGAGCTGGAATGAGGTGTAAGGCATCTGTGTGAAGAGACCTAAACAAAAGTTATGGTTGAGGCAGGGATTAGAGGGACACGCCAATGTGACGGGCCCATGGTTCCCATATGCGTTTACATTTTTCAGTTTTATCCAGGATGGTGTTGGATATTTTTTCTTGGTACATGATCCAGGACACTTTCTGTTTGGTTAAGTGGAAGGAGACCTTAGGAGATTTCCATGCCCGAGCTATAGTAAGTTTAGCTCTAATGAGAATATAGTGGATTAGAATTTGGTCATATTTAGAAAATTTGGGGACTTTTTGGTTTAAGAGTGCTATTGTCGGGGTTTGTGGGACCGCCTTGCCAGTGACTTTGCGGATTAGATTGAAAATTTTGTTCCAATAGCCTCTAATTCTTGGGCACTCCCAAAAAGTGTGGAGGAGGGAGCCCAGGTGGCCACATCCCCTGAAACAGAGGGGGGAGGACCGTGGGTAAAATTTAGCCAAGTGAGTTGGGACCAGGTATCATCGGGACATAATCTTAAGGTCTGCTTCGGTTAGGGAAACGTTCAGGATCCCCTTGAAGGCAGAAGCAAAATGTGAGTGCCAGGTGTCTAGGTCCCACTCGAATCCGACATTGCGTTCCCAGTTCAGCATATAAGTCGCTTTCTCTCGTGGTTCGGCTAATGCCGAGTAAATAAGGGAGATTCCCCCCTCATGTCCACGGCCAAGGAACACCATTGTTCGTAAGGAGTGATAGTAAGGGGGATTGGTTCCTGGGAGGAGTGTAGGAAATGACTTATCTGGTGGAAGCAAAATTTTTCTGAATGGGGCATTTTTAATTTTGATGTGCAGTGGGTCAATTTGAGGGGGCCATTAGAATTAAAAAAGTGTCCTATTCTATATAGGCCCTTATCAAGCCACCACTGGAACGCCATTATGTTCATGCCTGGTGAGAATAGGGGATTGTTAAAGATGTGAGTTAGGGGGTGCCACTTAGATGTTATAATGTTTAGTTTATGTAACGTGTCACACAATGCGAATGTGTGCGAAAGGGAGGGGGAGAGGATTGGTGGCCTAGATTTATGGGGACACCAGAGAAGATAGTCTATAGTAAAGCTGGGTATAGCTTGTCTTTCCATCTCTATCCATTCTGGTTTAGGACCTCTAGAATAAATGGCTGATATTTGGCTAAGATGTGCTGCCTGGTAGTACCACCAGAGATTGGGCAGTCCTAGACCCCCTTTTTTCTTGGGTCTGAAGAGGGTCTTTTTAGGAAGCCTGTGATTTGATTTTGTCATGAAGATCCTGCCAGTAATCAGTGATCAAGACGCAGGTGGACACGGCTTGCGGGTACCACTGCGCATGCGCACGCGTTCACGGGTGCTGTCACGCACGCGCACTCCCGCTAGTGCCAGGCGGACTATTTAAACCGGCCTGTCACACTCTATCCCCACTTTCTGCTCTACAGCGTTCCATGTGCCTTAACCTGATCTGACCTGTGTACTCTGCTATCTGACCCGGCTTCCTGTTAGACCATCCTGCTATCCGCTTGCACCAGACCCTCTTGGCTTGCCTGACCATACCTCTGTGTTGTCCCTGGTACCTCTGCTGATCGACCGATACCGACCTCCGGCTTTTTTGACCATCCCTCAGTCTGATACCTGTATCCAGTCTACTACCTGCTGCCTTGTTCCTGGTTTCAGTCCAGCGTTCCAGTCTACTACCTGCTGCCTTGTTCCTGGTTCCAGTCCAGCGTTCCAGTCTACTACCTGCTGCCTTGTTCCTGGTTCCAGTCCAGCGTTCCAGTCTACTACCTGCTGCCTTGTTCCTGGTCTCAGTCCAGCGTTCCAGTCTACTACCTGCTGCCTTGTTCCAGGTTCCAGTCCAGCGTTCCAGTCTACTACCTGCTGCCTTGTTCCTGGTCTCAGTCCAGCGTTCCAGTCTACTACCTGCTGCCTTGTTCCAGGTTCCAGTCCAGCGTTCCAGTCTACTACCTGCTGCCTTGTTCCAGGTTCCAGTCCAGCGTTCCAGGCTACTACCTGCTGCCTTGTTCCAGGCTCCAGTCCAGCGTTCCAGGCTACTACCTGCTGCCTTGTTCCTGGTTCCAGTCCAGCGTTCCAGTCTACTACCTGCTGCCTTGTTCCTGGTCTCAGTCCAGCGTTCCAGTCTACTACCTGCTACCTTATTCCAGGTTCCAGTCCAGCGTTCCAGGCTACTACCTGCTGCCTTGTTCCAGGCTCCAGTCCAGCATTCCAGGCTACTACCTGTTGCCTTGTGCCAGGTTCCAGTCCAGCGTTCCAGGCTACTACCTACTGCTTGTTCCATGTTCCAGTCCAGCGTTTCAGGCTACTACCTGCTGCTTTGTTCCTGGTTCCAGTCCTGCTTACTTACCTGCTTACTTACCTGCTTTCTTTCCTGCTGTGGCTCCGGGTCCTCTCTGCATTCCAGCTTCCTCTTCAGCTTCTGGATCCAGAGGGTGCCACCACTCCTGAACTTCCGGTGACTGTCGATCCTGCCAGGCACCCATACCACTCCTCACTCCTGGCCTTCTGTCTCCATTCCAGAGGAACAGGAGTGGGAGCTGTAAGGGAGGTCCTTCTCTGCACTTCGGGCTCAAAACCTACCAGGTACGTGACAGTAGCAGACAGCCATGTCTGAGCCTGAGCAGGGAACGTTCACATGGAGGAGCTTTGTGCACACCTGGCAGGATTGACTGAAGCAGTCAAGAATTTACAGCAAGGATACACCAGGCTGGAGGAACGAGTGTTAACCTTGTCTAATCCCATTGGGGCACAGGGAGTTCCTTCCGCTCCTGCTCCTTCAGTCGGCCCTTCCTCAACAGTGGTGATGCTCCCTCCAGAACCCAAGGTCCTGACGCCTGAACGTTTCTCTGGAAATCGCCTCAAATTCAGGGCTTTCTGCAACTCCTGTGAATTGTTCTTTGCTCTTCAGCCACGTACCTTTTCCCTGGAGGCTACTAAGGTGGGCTACGTAATCTCTCTGCTTTCTGGTGACCCCCAAACCTGGGCCCACCGCCTCTTGGAGCAAAAGGACGTATCCCTGACTAATCTCTCCACCTTCTTTGACGCACTAGGTCAGCTGTATGATGACCCCCAACTGTCCGTGACTGTAGAAGCGGCTTTGCACACCCTTCAGAAGGGTCGCAGGGCTGCAGAGGACTATGTGGCGGAATTCAGAAAATGGAGTGCGGACACAAATTGGAATGATGCGGCTCTCCGCTATCAGTTTCGAATGGGACTTTCTGACTCTCTGAAGAATGAATTGGCCAGGGTGGGCACCCCACAGACTTTGAATGCATTGATCGATCTAACCATCCAGATCGATCGACGTCTAAGAGAACGTAGGACTGAGAGAGCTATGGGAACTTCTCGCCCAACTTGGGTTACCCCTAAAGTCCCACATCATACATCACCAGCACCACCAATCTCTACGTTTAACCCACCTGAGCCAATGTAATTAGGGGTTTTGCGGCCTTCTCTTACTCAGGAGGAACGACAACGTCATCGAGTGAATAATCTGTGCCTGTATTGTGGGGAACCTGGGCACTATGTCAGGAACTGTCCCCTTAAACTCTGTAAGTGCCTATCCCTGTCCACTGACTATGTTGCACCTCTGGTTAAGAACTCTACTCACCTTGCTCTCTCTCTCCTGTTACAGCTTCCAGAAGAGACTCTGCAAATAACCACCATTATTGACTCTGGAGCTTGCAGTTGTTTCATGGACTCTCTTTTTGCTACCCAACACCGGATACCTCTGTTGCCTAAAACCCATGGACTTTCCATCCATCTAGCTGATGGAACAGTCATTAAGTCTGGGCCTGTTACCCAAGAGACTGTTCCAATACCCGTTTCCATTGCCAATTCTCATCAAGAACTGTTACGACTAGATATCATCGCTTCACCTCTGTTCCCCATAATCCTCGGCATGCATTGGTTACAGGCCCACAATCCTGACATTAATTGGATCACAGGTGAGGTTACCTTTTCCTCCCCATATTGCCAACAGTCTTGTAGACTTCAGAACACTCAGGAGAACCCTACCCTACTCTGTTTGAACACAGATCCTAGTGTTCACCTTTCCATCCCTTCTGCATATCATGATTTCTTAGATGTATTCAGCAAGCAGGGGGCAGAGGTCTTACCCCCTCACCGGGCCTATGACTGTCCTATTGAATTACTCCCCGGTGCTGAGATACCTTTTAGAAGAATATTTCCTTTGACGGAAGTGGAACAAGGGGCTTTAAAAGAATATATCGATGAGAATCTAAAGAAAGGCTTCATTCGTCCATCCACGTCTCCAGCAGGTGCAGGTATCTTCTTCGTACAAAAGACTCTCAGACCATGCGTAGATTACCGCGAGCTGAACAAAATCACTGTAAAGAACCGCTACCCTCTTCCCCTGGTACCAGAGTTGTTCCAAAGACTTGGGACAGCTACCATATTCACTAAGCTTGACCTCCGCGGAGCCTACAATTTGGTTCGTATTAGGGATGGAGACGAATGGAAGACCGCCTTTCGTACCCGTTATGGACATTTTGAATACACTGTGATGCCGTTCGGTCTGTGCAATGCCCCTGCTACATTCCAGTACTTCATCAATGATGTTTTACGAGACTTTCTAGATCTGTTTGTTATCGTCTATTTAGACGACATACTAATTTTTTCTTGTTCCGTTGAATCCCATCGCAGGCACGTCAGAAGTATATTGGCCCGGCTTCGACAACACGGTCTATATGCAAAAGCTGAGAAATGTGAATTTGAACAGGAAAGTATTCCATTTTTGTGGTTAATCATTTCCAGCAAGGGCATTAAGATGGACCCTCAAAAGGTCACTGCAGTACTAGACTGGCCAGTCCCGACAGATAAGAAGGGAATCCAGCAATTCGTTGGATTCGCTAATTTTTACCGTAAATTTATTAAGGGGTTTTCAGCCATCATCACACCCATCACACAGCTAACTAAACAGGGTACACGTTTCCACTGGTCTGCTGAGGCTCAAAAGGCTTTCGAGACTCTCAAGGGCCTTTTTACTTCTGCTTCCGTGCTAAAACATTCAGATTCCTCTCTGCCATTTGTACTAGAGGTGGACGCATCCGAAATTGCAGTAGGGGCAGTGTTGTCCCAAAGACAAGGAACTAAGGCCCTGTTATATCCTGTGGCCTTCTTCTCTCATAAATTGTCCACGGCAGAGAGAAATTATGATGTAGGTGACAGAGAGTTATTGGCTATCAAATCAGCGTTGGAGGAGTGGCGTTATCTGCTAGAGGGCGCCGCTCATCCAGTCTTAATATTTACAGATCATAAGAACCTGGAGTATTTGAGGTCTGCAAAAAGGTTGAAGCCACGCCAAGCCAGGTGGGCCCTCTTTTTCTCCAGGTTCTCCTTTCATGTCACTTATCACCCTGGCTCCAAGAATACCAAGCCTGATGCCCTATCCAGGATGTTTCACAAGCCCCAAGAGGTTTCCCCTCCGGACACCATTCTCTCCCCGGGGAATTTTCTTTTGCTTCAGGGAGATCTGCTTTCCCAGATTAGGAAGGCTTCCGCAGAGTTGGGGTCTTCCATTAGGCCAGAACTCCAAGTTAAGGATGGGTTATTATGGCACGAGAATAGGATCTTTATACCTGAAGAACTACGAGTTTCAGTACTAGAACTCTTTCATGACCATGCATTGGCTGGGCATTTTGGAGTGGCTAAGACTACTGATCTGGTACAGCGTACCTTTTGGTGGCCTCAGTTACGTGAAGATTGTAGGAGATTTGTTGAATCCTGTACCACCTGTATCAGGAATAAGGGGCACAGGACCAAGGCATGGGGTTTGCTAAAGCCATTACCTGTCCCAGATAGGCCTTGGAAGATGCTTTCTATAGATTTTATTGTGGAATTACCTCCGGCCGGGGGTTTCACCTCAATTTTTGTCATAGTAGACCGGTTGTCGAAGATGGCCCACTTTGTCCCAATGAAGGGCACTCCCTCAGCTACAGAAACGGCACAGGCATTCATTAGAGAAGTCATCAGGCTCCATGGGGTACCAGTTAATATCGTTTCAGATCGGGGGGTACAGTTTACCTCCCGATTCTGGACGTCTCTGTGCAAAACATTGAACATTGAACTCTCATTTTCATCTGCTTATCATCCCCAGACTAATGGGCAAACAGAGAGAACAAACCAGACTCTTGAACAATATTTACGCTGTTTTTCTTCATTTGCCCAGGATGATTGGATTTCTGTTCTTCCATTGACTGAGTTCGCCTACAACAACTCTATTCATTCCGCTATCAAACAAACCCTATTTTTTGCAAATTATGGTTTCCACCCTTCATTTCTGCCTAATTCTCTTCCAGAGTGCACAGTACCCGCAGTTCAGGAGAGGTTGAACTTCTTCACTTCCAACAACCAAGTTTTGCAGGAGACCATGACCAGGACCCAGGAGTATAATAAAGCAACTTTTGATAAGAAGAGACGAGGTGAGCTGTTACTTACACCCGGGGACCAAGTATGGTTGTCTACAGTAAATCTCAGGATGGCTTGACCATCAAAGAAATTAGGTCCCAAGTTTCTTGGACCATTTCCTGTCAAGCGAAGAATTAATGAGGTGGCATACGAACTTGAACTTCCGGATTCATTAAAAGTGCATCCAGTGTTTCATGTGTCTCTACTCAGACCCTCTGTTTCTAACCCATTTCCAGGCCGAAGTATGGATCCTCCTTATCCAATTTTGGTAGATGGGGAGAAATAATTTGAGGTGGAGGCTATCATGGACCATAGGAGAAGAGGCAACCAAAATCAATTTCTGATAAAATGGAGGGGGTTCGGCCCAGAAGAAAATTCTTGGGAACCCGAGGATAATATTCATGCTGAAAATCTTTTGCAATCTTTTAAAAGAGCCCATCCGGAGAAATTCCTTCAAAGGGGCATCCGGAGGCTGCCCCTTGGGGGGAGCAATGTCATGAAGATCCTGCCAGTAAACAGCGATCCAGACGCAGGGGGACACGGCCGCGGGTTCCACTGCGCATGCGCACGTGTTCACGGATGATGTCACGCACGGGTGCGCGCGTGCACTCCCGCTAGTGCCAGGCGGGCTATTTAAACCGGCCTGTTACACTCTATTCCTGCTGTCTGCTCTACAGCGTTCCGTGTGCCTTAACCTGATCTGACCTGTGTACTCTGCTATCTGACCCGGCTTCCTGTTAGACCATCCTGCTATCCGCCTGCACCAGACCCTCTTGGCTTGCCTGACCATCCCTCTGTGTTGTCCCTGGTACCTCTGCTGATCGACTGATACCGACCTCCGGCTTGTTTGACCATCCCTCAGTCTGATACCTGTATCCAGTCTACTACCTGCTGCCTTGTTCCTGGTTCCAGTCCAGCGTTCCAGTCTACTACCTGCTGCCTTGTTCCAGGTTCCAGTCCAGCATTCCAGGCTACTACCTGCTGCCTTGTTCCAGGCTCCAGTCCAGCGTTCCAGGCTACTACCTACTGCTTGTTCCAGGTTCCAGTCCAGCGTTCCAGGCTACTACCTGCTGCTTTGTTCCTGGTTCCAGTCCTGCTTACTTACCTGCTTACTTACCTGCTTTCTTACCTGCTGTGGCTCCGGGTCCTCTCTGCATTCCAGCTTCCTCTTCAGCTTCTGGATCCAGAGGGTGCCACCACTCCTGAACTTCCGGTGACTGTCGATCCTGCCAGGCACCCATATCACTCCTCACTCCTGGCCTTCTGTCTCCATTCCAGAGGAACAGGAGTGGGAGCTGTAAGGGAGGTCCTTCTCTGCACTTCGGGCTCAAAACCTACCAGGTACGTGACAGATTTACTCCAGATAAATTGGATGACCAAGGATTGTAAATTATGTATATGTAATTTGGGGACAGGAATGGGAAGGGATCGGAAGAGATATAGAATCCATGGGAGGAGAGTCATTTTGACCGCATTTAATCGTCCTAACTAGGACAATTTATGCAATTGTTCGAGATCAGACTTGAGCTTTATGAACATGGGTGGGTAATTAAAATGGTATAATTGGTCTATTTGGGGGGTTAACTGTATGCCTAGGTATGGGATGGAGGTCGAGCTCCAGATGAAGGGGAAATAATCCCGTAAGCTTTCTACTAGGAGCGAGGGGGTAGAAATGTTGAGGGCAATAGACTTAGCCATATTCACTTGAAGGCCTGAAATCTGTCCGAAATTTTTAAGAAGTGATAGGACATTAGGGCCCTATAAAAGAGCCTAGTCTGTTGGAAAGAATTTTCGTCATAATTTTTAGGTCATTGTTCATAAGAGATATAGGTCTGTAATTGCTTACTTGGCTCTGGTCTTTACCAGGTTTGGGGATGACTGAGATGTAAGCTAAATTAGCCGCTGCGTCTAAGGGTGAGTCTTTATTGAGGGAATTGAAGAACCGGACCAGATAAGGAGATAACACTTCGCCAAATTTCTTATAATACAGTGTCGAGAAACCATCTGGGCCTGGGGCCGAACCCTTTTTAATGTCTTTTATGACCTCCTTAACTTCCTCTACAGAAATAGGGGCTTCCGTTAAGAAGCGATGGGAATTAGAGATTTTGGGGAGGGAGATGCTGTCAAGAAAAGTATTAAGTTTGTGGGCATTGTCGGGGTTGGGGCTTGAGTATAGGTTTGAGTAGAACGAGTGGAATGCTTCCAGTATTGTTTTGGGGTTTTGGGTTAAGGAGCCTGACAAGGATTTCATTTTGGGTAAGGCTTGAAATCTATGTTTGGGTGAGAGTTTTGAGGCAAGCTGGGGTCCAAATTTGTCAGAGTTGAGATAGAATCCACCACTCACCCACTTTAAATGTTTTTCCGCACTAGACGTGAGAGCAGTGTTTAGTTCAATACTGGTTGCGCCTAATTTAGCTAGAGAAGAGGAAGTGGGGTGCTGTTTATGAAGCTTACATATGGATTGGAAATTCTTTTGTAGGTTATTAAGATCTGTTTGTTTTTCCCGTTTTAATTGTGATGCTAATTGTATGAGGTTACCCCTTACTACTGCCTTATGAACTTCCCATAATGAGCTTGCGGATATATCTGGTGTATCTTTAATGCGGAAGTATTCCATAATGTCTCTTTCGATCATAGTACAGTGTACCGGGTTAGTGAGGAGAGCCTCATTAAGGCGCCACTGTGGAGGGCTCGCTTTGTTTAGGAAATCACAGATTTTAATTGAAACTAAGGAGTGGTCAGACCAGGGGATCTCGCTTATGGATGCCTGAGATGCTAAATGTATGTCAGAGGTGTGAAGAAAAATGTGATCTATACGAGCATAAGTTCTATGAGGAGCTGAAAAGTGAGAGTAGTCTCTAGCATTGGGGTTTAATTCTCTCCATGCATCTATCATTCCTAGGGAGTGTAGAAGCTGAGCAATACGGAGGCTCTGCTTGGGGGGTCGTTTGAGTTTGGAATTGCTTTGTGCTGATTTGTCAAGCATATAATCAAAGGCAATATTCAAATCCCTTCCCATGATCACCTTGCCCTCCAGGTGAGGGGAGAGAGAGGTAAGCATGGCAGAGAAGAAGGAGGCCTGTCCTTTATTAGGGGCATAGTATGATATGATGGAGAAAAGTGTACCATATATATGTCCTTTTACTAGTATGTATCTTCCCTCATCATCCCTAACAGTTTGGGTTAAAGTAAAGGGAGTGCGTTTGGATATGAGGACAGCCACACCTCTTTTTTTTATCATCAGCGTTGGCTAGGTAGAAAATGGGGTAGTTACGGTGTATGAAGGATGGATTAAAGCTCTTCGGGAAATGGGTCTCTTGAATGAGGATGATATCCAACCCCTTCGAGTAGTAGCTATGGAAGGCCTTACGCCTTTTTACTGGGGAGTTTAGGCCTTGCGTGTTGTGGGACGCTATCTTGAGGAATGACTATGAGGGAGGTTCATCAGCCATGGACATTATGGGGAGAGTTCGCAAATAAGAAACTGTTTCTTACCCGGTCTAGAGGAGTGGGTCCATCCATCTGGGGAGTATGATTCCAGCCTCGGGATTCAGGATGCCAGACACGACCAGCTCTCCTTGAAGGCACCTGGGAGGGGGGAGAAAGAAGGGTGGGGAAAGAAAGGACAGTCCAGGAAGAGAAAAGAGAATAGAAGAAAATGAGAGAGATTGAGTCCAGCATACGAAATACCCTGGACCCTTTGGATGCAGGATCAGGACCTGCACTGAAACCCTAAAATATGAAGGGTTCAGTAGAATAGCAACCCGAAATAGGGCTGCAAGTCTGTTGTCACCAAGGGATCAAAACTCCTCTCAGTTACAACAGGTGGAGTTGCATTCAGCCCTGCTCCAGCCGCAGGGCATCTTGAAAAAACAAATGTGGGGGAAAGCCCCCTACAGCAGTTACTTACTTTAAACTAATAGAAGTAACATCAAATGGAAGTAAATTACCATCTCAAAAAAAAGAGATGAACATTGTAAACTGAAGTAAACCAACCAGTAAAATTAATAAGGTGAAAGACCGGCATCACGTCTAACCGTACATTCCTGTGATGATGGATCAAGATATCGGGAGAGGGTAAGGAGGGGGAGGGGAGTAATAGGGGGGGAAAGGGAAAGGGGATTGGGGAAAAGGGAGGTAGGGTAGGGTAAAGCTTTGAGGGGTTTGGAAGTGTCCCGAGCTAAAACTTCTTCATGAGTTATAAATTTGAAGTTCTGCAATCTTCATGTAATGGAGGGAGACGTTGCAGAAAGTGCATTAGGGTAACATTGCAGATAAAAACGCGGGTGGATGGGGAGAATAAATCCAGCAGGTCTCCAAAAAGACCAGGCGTGTGTAGGAGAAGCTTCTACACCAACAATGGTTTCTGTTGAGACGGAAAAGATAGAGACTTGGCCCTAGGGATCAAACGTACACAGAGTTCATCTGGGGGGCATGGAGTCACGTTGTCTCTTTGATTGCTGTTTCATCCACAATGGGGTAAGAGGGCTGTTTGGTGGAGGCCTTTTGGATGAAGTTGGCTGATTCTCTGAATGGTGGGGGGGAGGCCCTAATAGATGAGCCCGAGTTGGAGAAGTATGTGCTCGCCCCATTGGAAATTCGAGAAACTGTAAGATTTTTCTCTGTAATGGAATTGCAGGCGGAAGGGGAAGGCCCATCTATACTTGATCATCTTCTGTGATAGAATGTCCAGAAGAGGTCTGAGTGATCTCCTTTTCTGAATCGTGGTTGGGGAGATGTCAGCAAAAATTTGATTTTATTACTAAATAAAGTGATATCATCCTTATAGCGAGATCTTTTCATTATTTCTTCTTTTACTCCGTAAAAGTGTGGCTTAAGCACTATATCCCGTGGGAGACCATCTTGGCGGGGGGGCTGGAGCACTCTGTGGGCCCTGTCCAATTCAAGCTTATGGTCCGGGATGTCAGGGATGATTTCTTTGATTAGAGATTTGATGGTGTCAGAGATATCAGTATTGGCTTCAGGTATTCCTCGTACGCGGAAGTTATAGCGTCTGCTTCTATTCTCTAAATCTTCAATTTTAGACAGAGCATTTTCAAGTTGATCCTGTAATGACTGGATACAGGTAGCATTCTGGTTAGTGCGTGCTGCAGATTCGTCCACAGCCTGTTCATTAGCATTCATTCTGGCCCCTAGACTCTGAAGGTCTGCTTTAATTGAAGAGGTGATTTGCATTGCATTTTGTGCTAGTCCTGCAGCCAGCATGTCAGAAAAGCTGCTGAGATGTTAAGCCATTTCTGGAGGATGGTTATGTGGTATGGGAGAGGCCTGTGGGGAATCAGCAATGCTGTCAGGGGAATTGAGTAGGGGAGAATATGGGTTACCATTCTGCATTCTGCTCAGGAGTGATTCAGTAGAAGCAGGGGATGCCATATAGCCTTGGGCGCCCAGGAAATTACTCACATTTGCAGAGGCAGGTGTAGCTAGTGCCAGATTATTCACTGGGCCTTGCTGGATCGCAGTGTCCCCGCATGGAGAAGTTGCGGCCGCCATCTTGGGAGGCACAGGGGGAGCTAGGCCAAAGTTCAATTGCCGGTTTAGGTCCTTCTTCGGCTGGGCTGCGGACATTCAGGCTGGTGCCCGGGACTATTGGGGTGCGATAGCCGGTCTTTTCAAGGGAATCCGCTAATATTAGCAAGTATGCTGTGCTCTGGAGGGCCGGAGCGGTGCGGAGCTCCCGGATCGCCACGCTAACCGGAAGTCCCGCGCATGCGCACTCCGGTTTATACTATTTTATCATTATCATTGTGATATTTTATTGCTGTGTATTTTTGTTTTGAATATTCATTTATCATATTCACTTTATATTGGTATAATTTTATTGCTTATTTCATCTTCATCAGCGCTGCACTATACTACTTTATTTGTTCACTTATTCACAGATTATCTGATGTGCTGGCAGCTACTATTATTTGTATAAGACAGCGCGTTTTTTTCAAAATTTTTTCCCCATCATGGTGCCCATATACTGTACGTCAGTTGTCCCCATCACAGTGTCCCCTTATATCAGGCACCCAATCACCATGCCCATATACTGTACATCAGGTGTCCCCATCACAATTCCCACTTACATCAGGTGTCCCCATCAGTGTACCCTTTACATCAGATGTCCCCACCACAGTGCCCATATACTGTACATCAGGTGTCCCCATTAAGGATGAGCTTCGTGTTCGAGTCGAACCCATGTTCGACTCGAACATCGTCTGTTCGCCCGTTCGCCGAATTGCGAATGATATGGGCCGTTCGCACAAAATTCGCGTGGCGCGTCACGGCCCATAATTCACTGCGGCATCGCAGTGCATTGCTGGCTGATGATTGGACAAGCATGCACTATGACCCGCGTGCTTGGCCAATCACAGCGCCGTCTGAACAGAGAGCCGTAATTGGCCAAAGCCAAGGAGGCTTTGGCCACTTATGGCTCAGGGGATTTAGTACACGCCCCACACTATATAAGGCTGCCTGCACGGTGGCCCTGTGTAGTGTGTGTTCTGGCATTGAGAGAGATAAATAGAGAGACAGTGTCATTTGATTAAGTTAGATAGATTAGGCAGGACAGTCAGTGAGTTAGCTGCACTTACATCGTATTGTGTATATATATGCATCCCAGGTGTAGTGTGTGTATATATATATATATATATATATATATATATATATATATATATACACTGTATTCAGTTTGGCTAGATCCGCACCTGTTATCGTCATACTGACAGGCAGGCTTGTCTTGTTACAGTATTTACAGCTACCTGAAGAAAATTGCTGGTGTTCTTTTGATCCTATTAGTACCACAGTCAGGCAGCTAGACTATTTACAGTTAGTGCAGTGCGTCCTCATCACAGTGTTCAGTTAAAGCTACAAGTTAGTTTAGTGTGACCTATGCACAGTGTTCAGCTAAAGCTACAAGTTAGTGTAGTGCATCCTGCTCACAGTGTTCAGCTAAAGCTACAAGTTAGTGTAGTGCGTCCTCCTCACAGTGTTCAGCTAAAGCTACAAGTTAGTGTAGTGCGTCCTCCTCACAGTGTTCAGCTAAAGCTACAAGTTAGTGTAGTGTAGTGCGTCCTCCTCACAGTGTTCAGCTAAAGCTACCTGTAGAAGGTTGGTGGTGTTTTCTTGATCCTATCACTATCGCAGGCAGCTAAATAAGCTACAAGTTAGTTTTTTGCGAGCTCTGCACAGTGTTCAGATAAAGCGGTTGTATACCCGCAATTTTTTTTTCTACCCCTGTAAAGCAAAAGGCATAATGAGCTAGTATGCACCGCATACTAGCTCATTATGAAATACTTAACTTAGAACGAGGCGTCGGTATCTTACCTGGTCCACGCCGAGGGAGCTGTCATGTTGCCTCTGCGTGTCTTCCGGGTATCGTGGTTCCAGCGCTGTGAGTGGCTGAAACCTCGATGTCGTCACTCCCGCGCATGCGCGCGGGAGATTTCTTACTCGGCAAGGTCCGGCAGTTGCCGGCCTTCAGCCGAGAACCCCCTGTGCGCATGCGCCGCTGCAGTCAGCGGCTCATAGCAAGGGGAATATCTCCTAAACCGTAAAGGTTTAGGAGAGATTTTTTTTACCTACAGGTACGCCTTACAAGGCTTACCTATAGGTAAAAGTAAAAAAAATGACTATACAACCACTAAAAGCTACCTGTAGAAGGTTGGTGGTGTTTTCCTGATCCATCACTACCGCAGGCAGCTAAATAAGCTACAAGTTAGTTTTTTGCGAGCTCTGCACAGTGTTCAGCTAAAGCTACCTGTAGAAGGTTTGTTTTGTTCTCATACTACAGGCAGGCAGTTGATTTTGCTAGTTGCAGCATCACATATATATATATATATATATATATATATATATATATATATATATATATATATATATATATCCCAGCTTAGTGCAGCTACAGGCCATTAGTATGTCTGGAAGGCCAACAATAAGAGGCAGACAGTCACAAGACAATAAAAGAGGGCAAGCAGGCTCTGTGTCTAGAGGCAACAGTGCTGGTCGTGGAGATGGTGCATCCTCATCAGCACGTGGCAGTGGGACATGTTTGGGCTTTTTTTCGGCAGCTGGCCGTGTTGAGCTGCAACATGTGGAAGACTTGGTCGAGTGGATGACCAAGCCGTCCTCATCCTCCTCATCCTCTCTCACCCATGCTCAGGGTACTTTGTCTGGCAAAGCAGCTGCCAACGCGGCCTCTTCCCTCAGCTCAATGGCATCAGTGAGTCCTTCCCTGGCCCCACCATGTCCTCCTGAGGAGTCCCCCGAACTGTTTGACCACAGTGTTGGGTACATGCTCCAGGAGGATGCCCAGCGTTTAGAAGGCTCTGATAATGATACTGAGCTAGATGAAGGCAGTAACGTGAGCACGGACAGAGGGGGTGCTCAAGAAGGACAGCAATCTGGCAGTCATGCTCCCCCTGCTGCAGCATACTGCCAGGTTTGCTCCAGTGATGAGGAGGGAGGGGATGATGAGGTCACTGACTCAATGTGGGTGCCTGATAGGAGAGAGGAGGAGGAGGAGGAGGCACATCACCAACGAGGCAGGATGCCCTCCAGGGGCCAGCCTAAGGGCAGCACACTGACTGCATCACACCCCAAAGCTCCGCATGTGCAGGGCGCTGCTGTCTCTGCGCATTATTCCAAAAGTTCTTTGGTGTGGGCCTTTTTTGAGACGAGTGCATCAGATTGCACCGCTGCTATTTGCAACATATGTCTCAAGCGTATCTCGCGTGGCCAAAACATCTCCCGCTTGGGCACCACATGCTTGATCAGACATATGTTGACCTGCCATGCAGTTCGTTGGCAAGCGTATCTAAAAGACCCACACCAAAGAACAAAGAGGACCTCTCCTTGCTCCTCATCAGCTGAGATCTCCAAGCCCACTATACCTTCAGTCCTCTCTGAGACCTGCACTGAGAGGAATGAAGGTGTAGAAATAGGTGTGTCACAGCCAAGTACTTGTGGGCAATCTGCTTTCGGTACACCAACGTCAGATTGTACCAGGCAAATTTCCCTGCCCCAGCTGCTGCACCGCCAAAAGAAGTTCCCAGCCATCCACATGCCCAGCGGTTGAATGCTAGCTTGGCAAAATTGCTAGCACTTCAACTGCTGCCCTTTCAGTTGGTAGACTCTGCCCCCTTCCGTGAGTTTGTGGAATGTGCGGTTCCTCAGTGGCAGGTACCCAAACGCCACTTTTTCTCACGGAAGGTGATTCCGGCTCTCTACCGGCATGTGGAAGGAAATGTCCATGCCTCGCTGGACAGGGCAGTCAGCGGTAAGGTGCATATTACCGCTGACTCATGGTCCAGCAGGCATGGACAGGGATGTTACCTAAGTTTCACCGCACATTGGGTGACTCTGCTGGCAGCTGGGAAGGATACAGGACAAGGTGCAGTAGTGTTGGAGGTTGTTCCGCCACCACGCCTCCAAAATGCCGCTACTAATGATTGTGACACACCTCTCTCCTCCACCCCTCCTCTTCTTCTTCCTCCATAGCCTCTTCCTGTGCTTTGTCCTCGGAACCAGTGGTGCTCCGTAGCCGTTCAAGGGGCTACGCAAGTATGCAGGCCAAAAGATGCCACGCGGTGCTTGAGCTGGTGTACTTGGGGGACAGGAGTCACACTGGGGCAGAGGTTCTGTCAGCTCTGCAGGGGCAGGTTTAGACAACATAAGGCAGGAATGGTGGTTTGCGACAATGGTACCAACCTCCTCTCCGCCCTCCGACAGGGACAACTGACCCATGTGCCCTGTTTGGCTCACGTTCTTAACTTGGTGGTGCAGTGGTTCTTGGCCAGGTACCCGGGCTTACAGGATGTCCTGAGGCAAGCCAGGAAAATCTGTGTGCATTTCCGCCGGTCATATAATGCCAGTGCTTGGCTGGCAGACCTCCAAAAGGAATTTAACCTGCCCAAGAACTGCCTAATCTGTGACATGCCCACCAGGTGGAACTCAACGTTGGCCATGCTGCAGCGGCTGCACAAGCAGCAGAGGACCATCAATGAGTACCTGTGCGACTATGGCATCAGGACAGGGTCAGGGGAGCTTGGTTTTTTTACCCCACGCCAGTGGGCCATGATCAGGGATGCATGCACTGTCCTGTCCCCATTTGAGGAGGCCACGAGGATGGTGAGCAGTGACAGTGCATGCATCAGTGACACGGTCCCCCTTGTCCACCTGTTGGAGCACACGCTGCGTGGAATAATGGACAGGGCACTTGAGGCAGAACAGAGGCAGGAAGAGGAGGACTTCCTTAGCTCTCAAGGCCCCCTTTATCCAGACAGTGTTCCTGCGTGCCCACCGATCACACAGGAAGAGGAGGAGGAGGAGGATTGTGTCAGTATGGAGGTGGAGCCTGGCACTCAGCATCAGCAGCAGTCTTTAAGGGATCAGTCCCAAGAAACACATGGACTTGTACGTGGCTGGGAGGAGGTGACTGCGGACCATGTCATCCTTAGTGACCCAGAGGACTCCGGACCGAATGCCTCAGCAAACCTACGCTGCATGGCCTCCCTGATCCTGCAAAGCCTGCGGAAGGATCCTCGTATTCGTGGTATCAAGGAGAAGGACCAATACTGGCTGGCAACCCTCCTTGATCCATGTTACAAGGGTAAGGTTGCGGACCTTATCTTGCCATCGCAGAGGGAGCAGAGGATGAAACATCTTCGGGAGGCCTTGCAGAAAGGTCTGTGCAACGTGTTCCCAGAGACTGGGAGGTTACAAACTCCTGTTTCTGGACAACGTGTTGCTGAGGCTTCGGTCAGTCAAAAAAGGAGTGGTGGAGAAGGTGGCCGTCTGACCGATGCGTTCAGACAACCATCGCCAGCGTCTGTTTTCCATGGTGCAGGAATACCTAGGGGCAAGATCTGACTTGGACACCTTTCCCACCGAAAATCCTCTGGGTTACTGGGTCTTGAGGATGGATCACTGGCCAGAGCTTGCACAGTATGCAATTGAGCTACTGGCCTGTCCTGCATCCGGCTTTCTTTCGGAACGCACATTCAGTGCTGCTGGAGGCTTTGTAACCGATCACAAAAAAATGAATCAGTCTTGGATCACCACCAGCTACCAAGCACCTGATGCTGATCTAACCGAATAATTTTTTTTGAAATTTCATATCCCTTCAAAGACTGCCTATGCTGATGCTGAGTGACTATCCTAAGTAATTATCCTCTTCCTCCTCGATGATCATGCTGATAGCTTGTAAGAACATTTTTGGTTCTGGGCGCCGCCACCAGTGCCTAAGGCCCAATTTTTCAGCCCCTGTTTAACAGGGGCGTGTAATTAAAATTTTTGATGCAATACTTTGCAGCAGGGCTCATTCCTGCGTTCCAACTAGAGTATCTGTGAGGGGTTGCAGTGTTGTGGCACCAGCACCAGTGCCTAAGGCCCAATTTTTCAGCCCCCGTTTAACAGGGGCATGTAATTACAATTCTTGATCTAATATTTCACAGCAGGGCCCGTTTCGGCGCCCACCAAGATTAACTGTGAGGACTTACAGTGTTGTGGCACCAGCGCCACCATCACCAAAGGCCCACTTTTTCTGGCCCTGTTCAACAGGGGCATGTAATTACAATTCTTGATCTAATATTTTACAGCAGGGCCCTGTGAGGGCTTACAGTGTTGTGGCGACAACAACACCTAAGGCCTAAATTTCTGCTGAGTATATAGGGCAGGACCCTACTTTCAAACATCCAACTTCCAAACGACTCCTACTTGCAAACGGAAGGAGACATCAGGAAGTGAGATGAAATCTACCCCTAGGAAGGGAAATTCTCTCCTGTAAGAGTTAATATGGGAAAAGCTTTTGTCCTTTCCGATGATGCTTTATCACCAATCCTTGTTTCACTAAAAACCCCAAATTTTCAAAAAACATTTGTCATTGGGGCCAAAAGTGAGGTGAAATCTTCTGAAGAGGAGCACAGACAGCAAAACAAATGTCACAGGGGTGATAACCCTTCCTATGTTTTCCAAAAAGCTTAAAAATAGATTTTTTTGGCTGGAGCTACACTTTAAAAGTGTACCAGTTCTAAATTACAAACAGATTCTACTTAACAACAAACCTACAGTCCCTGTCTTGTTTGCACCACCTGTATACTGCTGTTCAGAGTATATAGGGCCTGGGGGCCCCATGCCTTTCCTTTTTTTAATTTGGGTGCAGGGTTCCCCTTAATATCCATACAGGACCCAAAGGGCCTGGTAATGGACTGGGGGGTGCACATGCCGTTTGTCTCACTGATTTTCATCCATATTTCCAGGACCCGACATTACATTAAAGCCGCAAGCAGTTTTAAATGACTTTTATTCCTTTAAAAATGTCATTTTGTGCAGGGACTGTTCTAAACACGGGAAACATGCGTCACTTTACAGGCACAATATAGACACCCCCCAGGTACGATATTTAAAGGAATATTTCACTCTTTTTTTTTTTTTACTTTAAGCATCATTAAAATCACTGCTCCCGAAAAAAAGGCAGTTTTTAAAAGTTTTTTATTGCATTGATCCATGTCCCCTGGGGCAGGACCCGGGTCCCCAAACCCTTTTTAGGACAATACCATGCAAATTAGCCTTTAAAATGAGCACTTTTGATTTCGAACGTTCGAGTCCCATAGACTTCAATGGGGTTCTAACGTTCGTGCAAATTTTCGGTCTGTTCGCAGGTTCTGGTGCGAACCGAACCGGGGGGTGTTCGGCTCATCCCTAGTCCCTATCACAGTGCCCATATACTGTGCATTAGGTGTCCCCATCACAGTGCCCATATACTGTAAATCAGGTGTCCCCATCACAGTGCCCATATACTGTACATCTGATACCTCCATCACAGTGCCCCTTTACATCAGGTTCCCCCATACATTAGGTTGCTCCATCACAGTGCACAGTGTCACCATAAATTGGGTTCCCCCCATAACACTGTCCCTAAACATCAGGTTCCCTTATATATCAGAGTTGTGCACCCCCACCCCTTCACACTTTTACTCACCAATGTTTTTCCCACCTGCAATGAAGGGGGTTCTCCTTCCTCTCCGTTGCTGATACTGAGGCGAGTTCTCAGCAGCAGCGCCGTCTCTCTTCCTCCCCCTGCAGGATGGAGGAGAAAGCTTAATCCTCTCTAACAGAAGCCTGAGCAGCTCCTTCTGACAGGAGTGACATTGCAGTTACTTCTGTCAGAGAGGAGGGGCAGGAGTGGCCAACTCACCAGGGTACCCACCCCAACACAGCATCTGCCCCCACTGGTCCCGTCCCTGATCATGGGCCCACCACCATCTACCTGGGGCCCTTAGGCAGTGCCCAGGTGTGCCATTTTATTAAGATGGCCCTGCTCTTATGGAGCCTTAGCTGACCTGTTATCCTCATCTGTTTTATTTTGCTCTTGGGACCATGGCCCGTTCAACCCCGCATCCATACCTTTCTCCACTTCTTCTTACATTACTTGTCTAACTTTCTCTCTTGTTTACTAGAACATTGATGTATAATCCTCTGGATTTGCTTGGCCCTAGTTCTCTCCCGGGCCAAAGCTGGGGTGAGCCATCCAATCATCAGTACTCTACCTTCTTATACCTATATTTTAGTTATTAGGTTGCTAATTGCCATAATTTGATGGACTATATTTGTTCATAAGTAAATTGACCTAGTGTGTTGGATTGTTATTTGCCTGACATGTTAACAAACCTAGATATTGTACCTCTCCCTGCGTGGAACTAACTTAAAATACTTACAATAGCTGTTATTTTACATGTGATGGCCTCTGTGTTACTCAGTCTAATGAAATTTTCGAACACAAAAATCAATGGAAAATTACTGCCTGAGCAATGACTGCATGCTATCAGATGAAGTCACTGTTTGGGTATTTAGGCAACCACGGTTGCTGCGTTTGCATGAATTAGTCAGCAATGGAGGTTCCTTCATCCATGCAGTTTAATGTGGATGGGGTAATAGACTGAATGTAGGCTGAATGAGAGAAAAACAATCATGCATGGCTAGCTTTTATTTACCTTTTTTCATCCTCCAAAAGGACAAGGTGGTTCTTTTAAGTTAGTTCTGTATTTCCATTTCTGAGAGAACAATGTGCTCCCTCCTCTTGTCCATCTCTCTCATCCCAGATTGCTGTTAACTCTCTGAATCTCACACAGTGGCCAATATTCATCTGTCTTTCACTGTCCTTCACCAAGGTGGACTTAGGCTTTGACATCTCTGAGGGTTTCCACAATAGTTCTACTATTGCACAATGGATTTACCAGATGATATCCCAGTCATACTCTACCAAAGGTTGAAAGGCCATGTTCCCTGTCACTGGCTATTCTTACAGGTCAGTAGGTACCCGGTAGACACGAGACATCTGTCTTACAGGTATGAAGAGCTGGGACCTGGTCCTCAGTTCACACATTTTACCAGGTTCTATCACATGGAGGTCACTGCATTAGTCAAAGCCAGCTGTTGAAGAAATATACAGGCGGCTGTGGAAATCATGCCAAGGCATGACACCTGAAGGATTATCTGTTGGTATAATTCCCCACTTCCCTTTTTTCTTAGGGATACTTTTGAACATCTTGCATGTTTACTGTGTTCCCAATTAATTTTGTGGAACAAATTAGGATTTTACGATGAGTACAAAATTCTTTCTTCCAATAGTTCATTGGGGGACACTAATCCTGCCCATTATTTTAGTTGATTTGTCTGCCTGAGTTAAGAGAATGACTGTAGCCAATAGAGACAGCTAAGCCTTTTGGGTTGTCCAGGATTCATACTTCTTGATCCTAAGCATATACAGTATGTATCAATAGCTCTGCTGAGCCATTTGGTTTGCCCAGTGTCCAACCTTCTGGAGCAAAAGCATATACCCAGAGATCTGCTAGCATTTTGGTTTGCCTAGTATCCAACCTCCTAGAGTTGAAGCAAATACCCAGAGATCTGCTGAGCCTTTAGGTTTGCTTAGTGTCCAACCTCCTAGAGCTCCGCTGTGGCTTTTGGTTTGCCTAGTGTCCAACCTCAGAGATCCACTGTGGCTTTTGGTTTGTCTAGTGTCCAACCTCCTAAAGTAGAAGCTCATACCCAGAGATCTGCTGAGCCTTTTGGTTTGCCTAGTGTCCAACTTCTTACAGATCTGCTGAGCCTTTTGGTTTGCCTAGTGTCCAACCTCCTAGAGCCAAACATATACCCAGAGAACTGCTCCTTCCTCTTTCATTGAAATCATCAGCAGATCTCGGGGTACTCAACGTTAAGGGGTCACACAAGAGATCACCAGCTGTCCTCCTGTTTAATGTAATGTGAAAAATGTTGCAAAATGTTTCTCGTACAATGACTTCACCTCATATTTTTGATGTTTTCAGGTAATGAAACTATGATGAACTCAACTGAACAAATTGAGGTCCACATACTGCACAAAACATTTTTACATGAATTTAAAGAGTATATGAACAGCTGGTGGGTGACAAAGTTTGTGCCCTCCATCTATACCGTGGTTTTCCTCGTTGCTCTTCCTCTTAATATAATAGCGATCATCGTGTTCTTGGTGAAGGTGAAGGTGAAGAAGCCGGCAGTGGTGTATCTGCTGAACCTAGCCGCTGCTGATGTTCTCTTTGTTAGTATTCTTCCTTTCCACATTGTGTACCGATTCTCAGGAAATAACTGGATAATGGGAGAAGGGATGTGCCGATTTGTCACGGCCGTTTATTTAAGTAACATGCGTGGATCCATCCTGCTGATGACGAGTATCAGTGTGGACCGGTTCCTGGCTCTGGTCTACCCGGTCCAGTCCCTTTCCTGGCGCACAGTGAGACGAGCCTGGATGGTGTGTTGCTGCATCTGGGTGATATCAATGGCCAGCACTGTGCCGATTTTCATAAGACAACTAACCCGACCATTTCCTGACCTAAATATCACAACCTGTTCTGATGTTCAGGATGCTGAATCAGTTGAAAGGTTTCAGGTTTACTATTATTTCCCCATTTATATCATACTTTTATATTTGCTACCTTTAATTATTACAACCTTCTGTTACACTGGAATAGTCCGCAGTCTCAGAGCACCGAGCATGAAGGGCGCCCAGAAGAGATCCCGAGCCATACTCCTGTCTGTGGTTGTGTTGTGTGTGTTTGTCCTCTGCTTTGGCCCAGCCAATGTTATTCGGTTCATGCATTTCCTGCAGGTCTATAACAAAGCCAGTAACTTCCTGTACATCGTCTACATCATCGGTGTCAGTGTGAGCAGTGTCAGTTGTTGTCTGGATCCTCTGATCTATTACTATGCGTCCTCGGAGTGGCAGAGACATGTCTACAGCCTGCTGGGATGTAAGAGAGAACAGACACCACCAGTAGGCCATCAGCGGGTCCTCCTCCACAAAGACCAGATACAGAAAACTCCCAACAATTCTACTGAAACTTCCCGGTTTATATAACTGGAGGAGGCCGAATATTTCCAAAAAGTGATCCCCTTTATAAAGAAAAAGAATTAATGGCTATATGAGAGTATTAAGTGTTTACAGTATATTCTGATGTTGGGTTCCTTATATAACTGGCTTACTTGCTAAAAAGATATTGTTAGAATGTCCTTGGAATGTCTTAGAAGGTTGTTGGAACGTGTTGTCAGAAAATCCTTGTCACAGATCTGCTGCTTTCCTGCTTATCTGTCACCTGTATTCCCAAAGTTTAGAAGTCATGCTTGCAAGTTGCACATGAAGTTCCAGTGCTCCTTCCTGTCCTCAGCTTCCTGAAAAGATTTCTATTGATCCCTATTCACCCAGTGTTATACATTCCCAGAGACTCCGTGTAACTCCCAATATTCTTAGACTTCCTCTAGCCAGATCCCCCTTGTTCCTAGTGTCTGTTTGCAAGGCCTCAAAGTGTGATCTCTGTACCCCCAGTGTTCCCAATGTCTCCCAGTGTGATCTCTGTACCCCCCATGTTCCCAGTGTGATTTCTGTACCTCCAGTGTTCCCAATGTCTTCTAGGGCTATCTCTGTATCCCCAATGTTCCCAGTGTCTCCCAGTGTGATCTCTGTACCCTCAGTGTTCCCAGTGTCTTCTAGGGCTGTATCTGTACCCCCATTGTTTCCAGTGTGATCTATCTTCCCCCAGTGTTCCCAGAGTCTTCTAGGGTGATCTCTGTACCCCCAGTGTTCCCAGTGTCTCCCAGTGTAATTTCTGTACTCCTAGTGTTCCCAATGTCTTCTAGATGATCTCTGTACCCCCAGTGTCTCACAGTGCAGTGTGACCTCTGTACTCCCAGTGTCTCCCAGTGTGATCTCTGTACTCCCAGTGTTCCCAGTGTCTCCCAGTGTGATCTCTGTACTCCTAGTGTCCCCAGTGTCTTCTAGGGTGATCTCTGTACCCCCAGTGTCTCCCAGTGCAGTGTGATCTCTGTACCCCCAGTGTCTCCCAGTGTGATCTCTGTACCCCCAGTGTCTCCCAGTGTCATCTCTGTACTTCCATGGTCTCCCAGTGTGATCTTTATACTGCCAGTGTTCCCAGTGTCGCCCAGTCTTCCCAGTGCCTTCCAGTGTGATATCTGTTCCCAGTGTCTCCCAGTGTGATCTTTTTACCTCAGTGTTCTCAGTGTCCCCCAGTATGATCTCTGTACCCCAGTGTTCCCAGTGTGATCTCTGTACTCCATGTTCCCAGTGTCTCCCAGTGTGATCTCTGTACTCCAAATGTTCCCAGTGTCTCCCAGTGTGATCTATGTACTCCCAGTGTTCCCACTATCTCCCAGTGTGATCTCTGTACCCCAAGTATTCCCAGTGTCTCCCAGTGTGATATATGTACCCCCAGTGTCCCTAGTGTCTCCCAGTGTGATCTCTGTACCCCAGTGTTTACAGTGTCTCCAAGTGTTATCTCTGTACTCCCAGTGTTCCCAGGGTCTCCCAATGTGATTTTTGTACCCCAGTGTCTCCTAGTATGATCTCCGTACGTAAGAGTTACCAGTGTCTCCCAGTGTGATTTCTGTTTCCCAAGTGATTTCAGTGAGGGCAGGCTGGATTCTTTCTTAGGAGTTCCAAAAGATCTCCTTCCTGTCCTAGATGCCTTGTGTACCCGCATTCTCTAAGACCCCTGTGCACTTAAGTAATCTTCATACATTTTACCTCTGTGTTTCTGTATGCTCAGAATCCCACTGCTGCTTAGATACTCCTGTACTCCTGTCTCCCTGTAAGACCAGCGTCCCAGTGCTGCACTATACTCCTGCCATTCCTGTGAGCCTCGTATTCTGTGCTTTCCCAGATCCTCATCTCTATGGTTCCCTGTACTAGGCCAGTGGTAGACTGCATGGGTAACCTCTATGACCATACTGCTATCCAGCTTGCAGGCTGCATGGAGAGTCGAGGATCCCAACCATACATACCAGTCCTTAGAATGTGCCATCAGAATGTCCTTAGAATGTGTTATTGATCAGTCTGTAGAGAGAAGGTGTGTATCCTAATATTGTACAGACTGGGTCATGGTCAGACCTCCACAATACCAGAAATGAATGTCTCTTGTCATTGTTTTATGTGTTACTTGTGTAAACTCCTTGGTAAATGTCTTAAAATTTAAAATGTATTTTGGAAATTCATACATTGTGGGAATGTGTGTGTTAATCTCTCTAGTTTCTTCTATTCACTTTTATTTTGTAACTCTTCTCTTCTAAATAAACTTCAAAATCCAATCACCAGAAGGTTGTTCTTTACCTTTTCAGATAACAGAAAGATGAACTTCAGTCACTCTCCTCCATGCCCCCCCTTTCCTCTCTTCAATTTGTATCTTGGGTTGTCCTGCTGTGATCCTCTGCACCGCTGTCAGATCCCGGGTCCTGTGCCTCCATCTTTGGTCCTGACATCATCAAGTTTCTGATGCGTCTTCCAGGTTTAGGCAACCCGGCCCCACTGATGAGATGGCACTGGGTCCACCCACCTGCAGCCACATGAATGGCTGCAGGTGGGTGGACCCAGTGCCACCAGATGGCATCCTGAGATATGCAACATGTGAGTTCCAGGAGTTCTCAGAGCACAGAATATGTCATTCTTGCCAAGGAAAAAATGGTGGCTGGGTGTGAGGCTAACTTAAAAGTAAAAAAATTAAAATGTGTGTAGGAGTGAAAGAATACCTAGTGCATTGGATGGGTGAAAGTCTTTTTTAAGCTCTGGGCACACCTTAGATACCTTCTGGAAATGTTTCTGGAACCCCCATATTTATACACAGAGAGAGGAAGAGGAGGTGACGAGCAGTGGCTTGTTTATGACAGTAGACTGTGGATGCCTCTTCCGTCATCGATGCTCAGTGTACTATATCGGCACAGTTCTGTGCTGGGCAGAAGTAGCTTCATACACACGCATGAGAGTCATCCCAACACAACTAATCAAGATGGCTGAAGACTCCGAACCTGGAAGAAGACCCGGAGAAGATGGACCTGTCGACCATGGAGGGGAGCATTACCATCACAGAGCTGGAAGGGATCGCTCTGATGGTAGGTCGGCCATAATGGACACATTTGAATACTTTCACATTATGGTAAGAAGCTCCTGGGGGGCCTCAATTCTGTATCTGGGGATAATGAAATAGGTTACATAGTAGGTGAGGTCAAAAAAAGACACAAGACCAACCTATGTGTGTGATTATATGTCAGTATTACATTTTATATCCCTATATGTTGTGGTCGTTCAGGTGCTTATTTAATAATTTCTTGAAACTATTAGCCAGGTATCCCTGGCTATGTAAACAAAGAGCATGGGTAGCACTGACATCACTGACCCAATATACCCACATGGCCATATTTGGTAAATGAAATCACCTAGGAGACCCCACCCCTTTGTTTACATTTAGAGGAAGGATCTGAGACATGTCATTCCATGTGGGTGAGCCATAGAAGAAGATCATATTGATTAGAGGCATTGTTTTTGTTTTTTTCAGCAGGTTGATTAATGGGGATGGGGACAAGGCAAAGCACCTTGTCCCCATGTTGATGGGGACAAGGGCCTCATCCCCACAACCCTTGCCCATTTGGGGGGCTGGGATCTAGGGGCCCCCTTGTTAAAGGGGGCTTCCACATTTCGATAAGCCCCCCGCCCGCAGACCACAACAACAGGGCAAAGGTTGTGGGGATGAGGCCCTTGTCCCCATCAACACGGAGACAAGGTGCTTTGGGGGGGGACCCCAAAGCACCCTACCCATGTTGAGGGCATGTGGCCTGGTACAGTTCAGGAGGGGGGGATGCTCTCTCTCCCCCCCTTTTCCTGTGGCCTGCCAGGTTGTGTGCTTGGATAAGGGTCTGGTATGGATTTTGGGGGGGGCCCCCTGTAATGGATCCTATCCCACTCCGCTTGAGTGCTTCCATCAGTAATACCACATTACAAGTCTTTATATACCTTTAAAGAGGAGGTTCCCCCCTCCTGCTCATATTACTCTAACAATACAACTGTAACCTTCTTTTTTTTTTTTTTCTATCCGGTATAAAACCGGTTTGGTCTGAATGTAGTACTTTAAATTATTTTATTCAGCCTTGTTGCCAAGGCTATTGCTAAAATCTTTACGTCCAAACATAACAGCGATATAGGCCTATATGAGGTCACATCAAGCGGATTTTTCCCCTCTTTTAGCAAAACAATTATTATGGCTTCTGTCATACATTAAAAAGGGCCCAAAAAACATCCCTGGGAATTACAGACCAGTTAGCCTAACATCAATAGTATGTAAACTCTTGGAGGGGATGATAAGGGACTATATACAAGATTTTAGTAATAAGAATGATATCATTAGCAGTAATCAGCATGGATTCATGAAGAATCATTCTTGCCAAACCAATCTACTAACCTTCTATGAGGAGGTGAGTTGCCATCTAGATAAAGGAAGGCCCGTAGACGTGGTGTATCTGAATTTTGCAAAAGCATTTGACACAGTTCCCCATAAACGATTACTGTACAAAATAAGGTGCGTTGGCATGGACCATAGGGTGAGTACATGGATTGAAAACTGGCTACAAGGGCGTGTTCAGATGGTGGTGATAAATGGGGAGTACTCAGAATGGTCAGGGGTGGGTAGTGGGGTTCCCCAGGGTTCTGTGCTGGGACAAATCCTATTTGATTTGTTCATAAACGACCTGGAGGATGGGATAAACAGTTCAATCTCTGTATTTGCAGACGATACTAAGCTAAGCAGGGCAATAACTTCTCCGCAGGATGTGGAAATCTTGCAAAAAGACCTGAACAAATTAATGGGGTGGGCGACTACATGGCAAATGAGGTTCAATGTAGAAAAATGTAAAATAATGCATTTGGGTGGCAAAAATATGAATGCAATCTATACACTGGGGGGAGAACCTCTGGGGGAATCTAGGATGGAAAAGGACCTGGGGGTCCTAGTAGATGATAGGCTCAGCAATGGCATGCAATGCCAAGCTGCTGCTAATAAAGCAAACAGAATATTGGCATGCATTAAAAGGGGGATCAATGCCAGAGATAAAACGATAATTCTCCCGCTCTACAAGACTCTGGTCCGGCCGCACCTGGAGTATGCTGTCCAGTTCTGGGCACCAGTCCTCAGGAGGGATGTACTGGAAATGGAGCGAGTACAAAGAAGGGCAACAAAGCTAATAAAGGGTCTGGAGGATCTTAGTTATGAGGAAAGGTTGCGAGCACTGAACCTATTCTCTCTGGAGAAGAGACGCTTGAGAGGGGATATGATTTCAATTTACAAATACTATACTGGTGACCCCACAATAGGGATAAAACTTTTTCGCAGAGGAGAGTTTAATAAGACTCGTGGACACTCATTACAATTAGAAGAAAAGAGGTTTAACCTTAAACTACGTAGAGGGTTCTTTACTGTAAGAGCGGCAAGGATGTGGAATTCCCTTCCACAGGCGGTGGTCTCAGCGGGGAGCATTGATAGCTTCAAGAAACTATTAGATAATCACCTGAATGACCGCAACATACAGGGATATGTAATGTAATACTGACACATAATCACACACATAGGTTGGACTTGATGGACTTGTGTCTTTTTTCAACCTCACCTACTATGTAACTACTATGTAACTATATGGGCAGTTTCCTATCCTCCGCAGCTCCGTTAAACATCTCCAAGAGTTTAGGAAGTAAAACTTCCCCATACTTCTTAAATATTTCTATGGGTAGACCATCAGGACCCGGTGCCTTCTGATGTGCCATGTCTGCTACTACCCTTTGCAACTCTTCCAGCGTCAACGGGGCATCCAACATTTCCCTATCCTCTTTTGATAAAGGAGTTATTTTCAATTTCCCCAAAAAAATCCCACATTTCCCCTTCTACATTTGTTTGTGACGTGCTATACAGGTTTTCAAAATAATTTTTAAATTCTTCTAGTATTTCCGGGATAGCTTTTTTAATTGTTCCTTCCTTATCCTCAATTGCTGGTACAGTGGCTGAGGGGCAATTTACCTTAACAATCAGTAGGGATGAGCCGAACACCCCCCTGTTCGGTTCGCACCAGAACAAGCGAACAGGAAAAAAGTTCGTTCGAACACGCGAACAACGTTAATGTCTATGGGACACGAACATGAAACATGAACATTTAAAAAGTGCTAATTTTAAAGGCTAATATGCAAGTTATTGTCATAAAAAGTGTTTGGGGACCTGGGTCCTGCCCCAGGGGACATGGATCAATGCAAAAAAAAGTTTTAAAAACGGCCATTTTTTCAGGAGCAGTGATTTTAATAATGCTTAAAGTCAAACAATAAAAGTGTAATATCCCTTTAAATTTAGTACCTGGGGGGTGTCTATAGTATGCCTGTAAAGGGGCGCATGTTTCCTGTGTTTAGAACAGTCTGACAGCAAAATGACATTTTGAAGGAAAAAACCCATTTAAAACTACCCGCGGCTATTGCATTGCCGACAATACACATAGAAGTTCATTGATAAAAATGGCATGGGAATTCCCCAAAGGGGAACCCCAAACCATAATTAAAAAAAAAAAAAAGATGTGGGGGGGTCCCCCTAAATTCCATACCAGGCCCTTCAGGTCTGGTATGGATATTAAGGGGAACCCCGGCCAAAAATTTAAAAAAAAATGACGTGGGGTTCCCCCTAAATTCCATACCAGACCTGAAGGGTCTGGTATGGATTTTAAGGGGAACCCCGCACCAAAAAAAAAAAAAAAACGGCGTGGTGTCCCCCCAAAGATCCATACCAGACCCTTATCCGAGCACGCAACCTGGCAGGCCGCAAGAAAAGAGGGGGGGATGAGAGTGTGCCCCCTCCTCCTGAACCGTACCAGGTCACATGCCCTCAACATTGGGAGGGTGCTTTGGGGTAGCCCCCAAAACACCTTGTCCCCATGTTGATGAGGACAAGGGCCTCATCCCCACAACCCTGGCCGGTGGTTGTGGGGGTCTGCAGGCGGGGGGCTTATCAGAATCTGGAAGCCCCCTTTAACAAGGGGACCCCCAGATCCCGCCCCCCCCTGTGTGAAATGGTAAGGGGGTACTTACCCCTACCATTTCACTAAAAAAGTGTCAAAAATGTTAAAAATGACAAGAGACAGTTTTTGACAATTCCTTTATTTAAATGCTTCTTCTTTCTTCTATCTTCCTTCATCTTCTGGTTCTTCTGGCTCTTCTGGTTCTTCCTCCGGCGTTCTCGTCCAGCATCTCCTCCGCGGCGTCTTCTATCTTCTTCTACTCGGGCCGCTCCGCACCCATGGCATGGGGGGAGGCTCCCGCTCTTCTCTTCATCTTCTTCTTCATCCTCTTCTCTTCTTCCTTCTTCTCTTCTTCATTTTCTTCTCTGGGCCGCTCCGCACCCATGCTGGCATGGAGGGAGGCTCCCGCTGTGTGACGGCGCTCCTCGTCTGACAGTTCTTAAATAACGGGGGGCGGGGCCCCCTCTGACGCACGGTGACTTGACGGGACTTCCCTGTGACGTCACGGGGAATGCCACAGGGAAGTCCCATCATGTCCCGTGCGTCAGAGGGGGGTGGGGTTACCGGGTGGCCCCGCCCCCCGTTATTTAAGAACTGTCAGACGAGGAGCGCCGTCACACAGCGGGAGCCTCCCTCCATGCCAGCATGGGTGCGGAGCGGCCCGGAGAAGAAAATGAAGAAGAGAAGAAGAGAAGAGAAGAGCGGGAGCCTCCCCTGATGCCATGGGTGCGGAGCGGCCCGAGGAGAAGAAGACAGAAGACGCCGCGGAGGAGATGCTGGATGAGAATGCCGGAGGAAGAACCAGAAGAACCAGAAAATGAAGGAAGATAGAAGAAAGAAGAAGCATTTAAATAAAGGAATTGTCAAAAACTGTCTCTTGTCATTTTTAACATTTTTTACAGTTTTTTAGTGAAATGGTAGGGGTAAGTACCCCCTTACCATTTCACACAGGGGGGGGGGCGGGATCTGGGGGTCCCCTTGTTAAAGGGGGCTTCCAGATTCCGATAAGCCCCCCGCCCGCAGACCCCCACAACCACCGGCCAGGGTTGTGGGGATGAGGCCCTTGTCCTCATCAACATGGGGACAAGGTGTTTTGGGGGGCTCCCCCAAAGCACCCTCCCAATGTTGAGGGCATGTGACCTGGTACGGTTCAGGAGGGGGGCCGCACTCTCGTCCCCCCCTCTTTTCCTGCGGCCTGGTATGGATTTTTGGGGGGACCCCACGCCGTTTTTTTTTTTTTTTTGGTGCGGGGTTCCCCTTAAAATCCATACCTTAAGGTCTGGTATGGAATACCCACGTCATTTTTTTTTTACATTTTGGCCGGGGTTCCCCTTAATATCTATACCAGACATGAAGGGCCTGGTATGGAATTTAGGGGGACTCCCACGTCATTTTTTTTAAAAATTTTGGTTCGGGGTTCCCCTTTGGGGAATTCCCATGCCATTTTTATCAATGAACTTCTATGTGTATTGTCGGCAATGCAATAGCCGCGGGTAGTTTTAAATGGGTTTTTTCCTATAAAATGTCATTTTGCTGTCAGACTGTTTTAAACACAGGAAACATGCGCCCCTTTACAGGCATACTATAGACACCCCCCAGGTACGAAATTTAAAGGGATATTACACTTTTATTGTTTGACTTTAAGCATTATTAAAATCACTGCTCCTGAAAAAACGGCCGTTTTTAAAACTTTTTTTTGCATTGATCCATGTCCCCTGGGGCAGGACCCGGGTCTCCAAACACTTTTTATGACAATAACTTGCATATTAGCCTTTAAAATTAACACTTTTGATTTCTCCCATAGGCTTTTAAAGGGTGTTCCGCGGCATTCGAATTTGCCGCGAACACCCCAAATTGTTCGCTGTTCGGCGAACTTGCGAACAGCCAATGTTCGAGTCGAACATGAGTTCGACTCGAACTCGAAGCTCATCCCTAACAATCAGAAACAGAGTTTTCCCAACTTGCTCACCTTCTCCAAAAAAACTGTCTCTGAAATGATTTTTTCCTTTCCATTTTCTCTAAGACCACTTTCCTGTTGTCATCTTGACTCTCTACCCACGTTTCATAACTAGCTAGGGTTGGGGCCTCCACATATTGCATTTCAGCACTTCTCACCCTCTCTTTTGCTTTGATCTGTTTGACCTGTGATTGCTTCTTAGCATAAGAAATTTTCTGTATTAGTACACCCCGAAGAAAAGCCTTCAGGGAGTCCCATATTATTCCCAATGGGGCAGTTCCTAAGTTTAAATTTATAAATTCCACCAGACTATCCATGATAGCCCCAGCATCCTCAATAATCTCGAGCCAAAAGGAGTTTACTTTCCAATCACCTCTACTATGACACCTCCCAGCCTTTATTAAAAAAACTACTGGTGAGTGGTCCGAAATCCCTCTCGAAATCTCCTCGAAATCTCCTCCACTACATTCAGTGCTTCCCCATTACCCAGCACAAGGTCAATTCTAGACAAAGTAGCATGTGTCCTGGAGTGACACGAATACTGTCTCAGGAGATTCCTCTTCCTCCTGACGTCCACCAACCCTATCTCCTCACAATATTGGAGGAGTGGACCATTAGGTGCCCCATCGCTAGTGATTTTCGGTGGAAATCTATCTATACAGTTGTTCATAGTCAATATTAAAATCTCCTACCACTATAACCGGCACCCCTGGGAAATCTGCTATAAATCTAATTAAATCAGCCAAAATTTCCGTACTAAATGGAGGAGGGATGTAAACATTGGCCAATGCACATACTCTGCTTTCAATTATACAAAAAAGAAAAATATACCGTCCATTCTCATCTACCTTACTCTGACTACAGGAGAAAAGGAAACCCGAGTTTATCAGTATGCTCACACCAGTTGAATAGGAAGAAGAGGTGGAATGATACTGCACCTGATAATTTTTATGCTCCAAGGCACTGATTGTGTCCTTCACCAGGTGTGTCTCCTGCAGACAGAGTATTTTAACTCTCCCTACACCAGCCACAGAGAAAATTGCCTGTTTTTTAGACCTATCCTTTACCCCCCACACATTCCATGAGCATATTTTTTTTTTAAACATCAAAGTTTATTGAAGTCAAAATAGTGCAACTATGGAGTCGCAGCTCCATCATAAAACAGAAAGAAGAAAAAACATGCATAGAGTATATCTATGAGTCAACATTGATTCAGACAGCTTAAATCATTCAATTGTTTTCAATTTAGAGACTTGTGTCTCCAATTAAGTGCATTTTTAATAGTGTCTCAGAGTTTTATCAAATGTTATTCAGTGATTAAAAATAGAAAGTGGTAAGAAAGTGGAAGGAGTAAAAGAAAAGGAAACAATCCATAGCATTAACCTAATCAGATGGGTAAAAAGACCCCAGATCCTGTACCGAATATTCTTTTTCTATATTTGGTTCATTTATAGCAAACAATCCTACAAAGCAAGTAGTAACTATTATAATTTGTTAAAGAAGTAGATGATCTGTGTTTGATCCGACTTTGAAGTTTAGATTCCCTAATCTGGGTTCATTAAGTTTGAGTATTTCTGAGAGTATCTAAAGATTATCCAAGGATTCCATGTTTTATGGAAGCGTTCAACATTTTCTCCTGCCTGGGCTATGGTCTCCTCCATCTCACGTATCTCTGAAATCTTATTGAGCCAATCTGTAATAGTTGGTATCTTTGTTGATTTCCAGTGGATTGGAATCAAAGCTTTTGCAGCGTTCAACAAGTGTTTAGAGAGTGAGTGTTTATATTTTTTAATGGGAAAATCAGTGACATGGAGGAGGCACCCCGCTGCGTCTAGTTTTAAAGATGTCTCAGTGATATGGAGAATGATCTCTTTAACTTCCGACCAATAAGGTTCTAGTACAGGACATTGCCACCAAATATGTAGCAGCGTTCCTTTTTCATTATGGCAGCGCCAACATGTATCGGGATAATCTGGAAACCAAGAGTGCAGTTTCGCCGATGTGGCATACCACTGGGTAAGCAACTTGTAGGCTGTTTCTTGGGTGCTTGTACTCAGTGAGCATTTATGGGCAAAAATGCACGCTTTTCTCCATTGGTCTTCTGACAACGAGATCTCTAATGCTCTTGACCAGCTCTCCCTGAATCCATGGTCCATCACACCTACACTATTTTGTATCCATTTATAGGCCAGGGAAGTCGTTTTGTGAATCGGTTCTCCTTTCTGGCAAGCCTCTTCTATGTTTGTCATTGGTCTATTAAAGTTAATTTTTGTCCCTGTTTGGTTCAGGTAGCTTCGGCATTGAAAGTATGTCCATAAGGGTAGGTCTGGGATATTATTCACCGCTTTTAGATCAGTATAGTCTCTGAAATCTTGGTTGCAGAAGCAATCCATGGCTAGTAATGTTCTGTTTGTGCTTGTAGACCAGAGGAGGTGGTTTTTAATGCCTGGTAAAAAGTTAGGGTTGTCTTGTAGTGGTGTGAGTGGGCTTAAGTGTGAAGAGAAATTTGAGAGCTTGGTTAGTTTATGAAAAATTGCAAGCGTGGTGTCTATGAGAGGTTGAGATTTCATAGCGGCCGGAAGGCTAGTCCATGGGATCCATGGCGAGAACCTAATTGGGGTTTGATTCACTGCCTCTTCCAATTCTACCCAGTCTTTAATTTTGTGATGACAGTGCCAGTCCACTATCCTTGTGACGTGTGCTGCCACGTAATATGTACGAAAGTCTGGGATTCCCATCCCTCCTTTCTCCTTAGGTTGTGTGAGTACTGTGCAGCGAATTCTGGGTTTTTTGTGGGCCCAGACAAATTTCATTTGGGTTGTGTTTAAGGCTTTAAAGAAACTTTGGGGTACCTTGATTGGCAGGTTTCTAAATAAGTACAAAACTCTAGGTAATATAGTCATTTTACATATAGCAATACGTCCAAACCACGAAAAACCTTTCGCGTGCCAAGTTTGGAGGTCCGAGCAAATTGACTTTAATAGCGGGGTAAAATTGCGTTCATAAATTTGGGAAATCTGGGGGGTATTTAAGTGCTGAATTTTCCCATTTGAAGGGGCAGTTGGATTTGATAGCTTCTATTTTATTCATGGGTATGCTAATGTTCATTGCTTCGGACTTAGAATAGTTAATTTTTAGGTTGGAAAGATGACCAAATAAAGAAAATTCTTTTAATAAAGTAGGGAGAGAAATATGGGGGATGGATATAAAAAATAACAGGTCATCCGCGTAAGCCGCCACCTTGAACTCTTTCCCGGCTATTTTAAAACCATTTATTGCTTTCTCTGCTACAATCCGTCTAATGAATGGTTCCAGTGTTAGAATAAATAAAATTGGCGAGAGGGGGCATCCCTGTCTCGTGCCATTTTTGATTTTAACTGTTTCTGAAAGCGAACCATTTATTTTGAGCTGAGCCGTGGGATTGTAATAGAGAGAGGAGATCCACGTCATCATGTGACTTCCCAAGCCAATATACCTGCAGGTCTCCAGCATGAAGTCCCATGCCACTCGATCGAAGGCCTTCTCCGCATCGGTTGATAGGAGAAGGCCCTCGATGTTCTCTCTCCTGGTTGCATGAATCAAGTTTAGCGTTTTAATGACATTATCTCTGGTTTCTCTGCCAGGCATGAACCCTTCCTGCTCGGCACCTATCAGGTTGTGTAGCAAAGGTTTCAGCCTATTGGCTATAATTTTTGACATCAATTTCACATCTAAATTCAGAAGTGAGATTGGCCTGTAGCTAGCGCATTCTGCTGGGTCTTTATGTGGCTTGGGAAGAATTGTAATGTGAGCTGCTAGAAAGTTTGGTGGGATCTCCCTGGGTTGTGACATATAGTTCAATGCTCTCAGTAGCGGCCCAAGTAGGGTGGTCTGAAACGTTTTATAATATATGGCCATGAAGCCATCTGGGCCTGGGCTTTTCCCTGGTTTAAGGTCTTTGATTGTCTGTTGTAGTTCTATAGCTTCAATGGGTTTTTCTAATAAGGATATGTCTTCTGCTGTCAGGATGGGTAATTTGGATTCTCTAAGATAGTTTTGAATATTTTGTTGTCTTGTTCCCTGCGTCTCATTGGATTTTTGTGAAGCAGGTAGATTATAAAGGGCCGTATAATAGTCGTGAAAGTTGCGTGCAATTTGTTTGGTGGTAATGTCCATTTTTCCTTCTTTTGTTCTAATGCCGGAGATGTTGTGTTGTGCTCTAGTGTCTTTCAGGGCTCTCGCTAAGAATTTGCCTGTTTTGTTACCGTGTTCGTAATAAATTTTTTTCCTGAAGAATAAAAATCTTTTAGACCTAGTGTCATAAATCTGTTGTAGTGCCTTCCTGGTTTCTAACAGTTCTGTTGCTGATTGTTCTGTTAGTGATTGTTTGTGTAAAGTTTCTAGACTTCGGATTTTCCCTGTCAATTGTTTAAATTGTTTATCTCTTTCTTTTTTACGTTGGGAACCTGCTCGAATGAGGTCACCTCTGATTGTACATTTGTGGGCCTCCCAAATTGTCAAGGGGTTTACTTCAGGTGTGGTGTTGTGTGCAAAGTACTCTTTCAAAGCCTTAGCTATTTGCGGTAGCCAGATTGGATCTGTCAATAAAGCTAAGTTCAGTCTCCATTGGTTGGGTTTTGGTGTAGAGTCAGATAAGTTTAAGGTTAGTGATGTAGGGGCGTGATCTGATACCGCTTGAATCCCTATTTTTGCTTCCGAGATCCTATCAAGATCTTTTTGTGTAATAAAAATATAGTCTATTCTGGAGTATCTGTTGTGTGGAAATGAATAGAAGGTATAATCTTTGTCATTAGGATGCACAAATCTCCAGGAGTCGACTAATTGTAGGGAGTTGAGTAGTGTTTTAATCTTTTTAAGAATCTTGTAAGTGATGTAAGTTTTACCGGTAGATGTATCAGTTAGAGGGTTTAACGGCACATTGAAGTCTCCTCCGAGAATAAGGCAACCTGTGCTGAAATCTCGGAGTTTGTCATGAATGCGTTTACAAAATGTGTTAATAATCCTCAGGTGATCTTAGTGTATGTTGTCTGCCGTTGTGATTCACCAGAAGTGCAAATGGGAAGCGCCATGTGTAGCGGATGTCCTTTTCTCTAAGTTTGTCGAGGAGTGGTCGCAAAGCTCTGCGATTTTTTAAAGTTATCTGGGAGAGGTCATGGAAGAGCATAATAGTCTCGCCATTAAAGATGATTTGGTCGTTTCTGCGTGCTCTGCGCATGATATCCTCTTTTAGAGAAAAGCTTTGCAAACAGCAAATGATATCCCGGGGTGGCATAGTATCAGGGCCTCTCGCTCTGAGTGCTCTGTGGGCTCTCACAAATTCTATTACTGTGTCTTCAGGCCTGTCTAGTAGGCTGTTAAAGACTCTTTGCAGGGCTGGGAGTATTTGTTCAGCTTCCACCGATTCGGGGATCCCCCTCACCCTTATATTGTTCCTCCTCCCCCTGTTATCCAAATCTTCTAAATGCTTATTGATCTCAATGAGATGTTGGGCTTGGGTAGAGGTTACTTTCTATAGACGGTGAATTGCTATGTCTCTGCCTCTGCCTGCAGCTTCCGCAGTGGCCATCTTGTCTGTTAGTACAATCATGCTGGACTTTAAATCAGTGATAGCCGCAGAGAAAGTGGCTTTAATGTCGGCTGCAAAGCCTGACATGCCAGCGTAGGTGAGCGGTAGATCAGGGTGAGGAGTGTTCCTACCAGTGTCATCTGCCGTGGATTGAGAGTCCTCGCTGAAATCCTCCTTCGCATGTGGCATCGCCATCTTGGATCCCGACTTGCTGATCCGCTCCGCCGAGAGATTTCTCAGTAAATCCGATATGTTCCTTCCCTTATATGCAGCCGCTGAACAGCGGGATCTGGTGCGAGGTGTTCCCAGATTCCTCCTGCTCATTATGAGGTGCTGTCGGCGCTAAGAGACGGGCTCAGGCTGCTATTCCACCGGAGCTCCTGTACTAAGCGTCCATCTCTGCCGCGCGCCAAGCCACGCCCCTCCATGAGCATATTTTAACTTGTTTTATTAAATCTGGGGATTTACCTCTACCACCTTTGGTACCCATCATTCTTCAGTCCCTGTTCCCTTTCTCCTCTCAGGATAATCCTCTAACCTATCCCACGTTCTCTTGTGCCTAAAGTATGATAACCTTTCCCCTTTAAATCTAAGTGTTACTCCTGTCTGAACAAACTCAAAATCTCCTATATATCAAACCATACCACATCTCTTCCCCCTTGTGCTCCCACACAACCACACACTCACTCCAACCCCTCCACTCCCTCCCCCAGCTCCCCAACACTCCCCCTCCCCACCCCCCACCCAATTACTCATTACCCCCTTACCCAATTTTGGGCCCAAACTAAGGGCTACTATTGTGACCGCCATAACCCGCTGAAGTGAAGTTTCAGTGCTACCCGAACCTAATTAGAGGGGAACTATCCCCAGCATAATCAATGTGAATATAAATTTTTACCCCCCCGCCCCCCTGTTTGCATATATATAACCCAACATAGGTCCTGGAGAGGAATAGAGACAAAAAAAAAAGTCCTGGACATTAGATTTGTAGTGATCGAAAATATGTCGAATATGTATCGGGTGGATATGATGTAGAGTGGGTATGATGATGAATTAGTAAGTACTCTTCCGCAGCAACCCAATTCTTCCAGAGAGATGCACTTTATTGACTTCCAACACAGAACAAAGTCCAAAGTCCACAGATGACAGAAAAATCCGACAGAGTAGATATAATTCAGAACCCCATGTTCATAGGTCTGTGTGCATACACAGACAAGCCTCCCTACAAACCTATAGACTGAATGCCGTGTTATATTCACTAAATATTGAATGGCTGAGCAATTTGATTGGCCGTTTCAATTTAGGACTTTGATTAGCTTTAGTCTTTCAAACAGACAACAAACCCCAGCCGTGAACAGCCGTGAACCACCCCAATTTGCACTCCCGCATATCAACATCAACAAGTCCCCTTTAGATATGTGTAATTAGATTAACAGATACCACCTGAACACCCTTTTGAGCCCTTGGAATACCTACATTCCTGCATATCAACAAGCCCCCCTGATAAATTAGCCCCACAGGAGGGAGCCTCCGCTAGGCCAACCCAAAACACTCCTTGATCCCATTGTTAACCCCTCAAGTCTAATTACCATCAATAAATATTTCTTCTATGGTCCTTTAAACAATGTACCCTTTGAAATGTTCAATTAGGTTAACAGCCCATACCTCAAACCCCTAGGTAGACTTGCATGAGATTGACACATCAAAGGGTTTTCAGCTGTTATATTAAAATTGAGTTGGCTTGGATAAATAGACCATCGTCAACTCAATTCTGGCCTTGTTAATATTGACTGTATGTGTATATACATATAATAATGTCCCACATAAATCGGTGAACATTACAACATATTACAACAAGATTGAAAAGTCACTGTAAACTACTGGTCTCCTTAGATTCTTTCCCCCCACTGTAGTCTTCCTTCGTTCTTCTCTAGCCAAGCTGCTACTTCTATAGGGGCGTTAAAAAACGTAACTTCCCCCAGAGCTAATATTCGTAGACGTGCGGGATAAAGTAACGCATAATTAATTCTAAACTGTTGTAGCCTCCGTTTACACTCTACAAACTTAGCTCTTTGTCTCTGTAGCTCAGGGGAAAAGTCTGGATATATTGATATCCTTGCACCATTATGCTGTATATTCTTCATCTCTCTTGCTTTCTGGAGGATAGTAACCTTATCTCTGAAATGTAGGAGTTTAAAAATGAGGGGTCTTGGATGCCCTGAAGACAGGGCCCTGGAGGCAACTCTGTGCCTGCGCTCAATCGCAAAAAAACCTGAAAACAAATCTTTACCAAATTTCTCCTTAAGCCAGCCTTCCATGAATTCTATAGGATTGTTTCCTTCACATTCCTCGGGGAGACCCAGGACCCTTAAGTTCTCTCTACATAACCTATTTTCCATACTGTCCATTTTCTGCATACACAAATTTAGTTGGTCCCTCATAAATGTTACTTCTTGTCTCATTGGATTCACATAATCACACACATAGGTTGGACTTGATGGACTTGTGTCTTTTTTCAACCTCACCTACTCTGTAACTATGTATGTAACATCATCTTCCAACTGACTGACAGTCTTCCCTCAAGGACAGTTGTCCAGGCACAAACAACTTGTACTTCATGTTTTAAGGCTAGTTATTCATCTCTAATACCTTTTAAGCTGGTCAGATAAATCAGATATTGATGACTTACAGTTGTTGAATGCTAGGAAGATATGTTTCAAAGATGGCTCCTTCTCTGCTGCTGAGACTGGCGCACGACTTCCCTCCACTGACTCTTTATTTGAGTCATGTTCCCCCTCTAGGGCCACACTTGCTACTAAGTCTGACGATGTAGCTGTCACATCTCCCGCTGCTGAGGCTTGGCTTCTCCTCCCGGGGTGACCCGCCTGGTGCTGCGCTCCCCCTGCTTGGCCACCCTTCTTAGGTGTCTGATTGGGTGTGTGTGTGTGCAAAGCGCTCCAATTTAGCAGCCACTTGACTTAACTTCTCTTTAGGGCCATGCTGTACAGGAGCACCGGCTCCATCCTGCACTGCCGCCTCCTCCGTCCCCCTCTTCCTAGTCATGCTGGCACAATCACCTCCGACCCTGACGGGTCTCACATATGCCACTGGCGGCCGCTCTATCCCAGGTAAGTGCGCCTCCCTCTCTCACTGGGATATACGCTGCTGGTACTTTACCCAGGAGAGCTTCAAGAGAACGTACAGGCTGCACACCGCTCAGACACTGGGACCATCACTCCGTACAGCGGCACTGTGTTCCGGGTGTCTCAACATCTCCCTCTCACAACTGTAACCTAATTAACCTAATTAACATGATCTAGTTTACTAAATCATTTACCCAGACTAGGTGACTCAGAGACATGACCTTTGGGGCAGACTTGTGGTCACCGAGCTTCACACAGTAGTATAAACACAATAGCAGGAGTTAATTACAATTAACAATACAAACAGTGATCCCCCCCCCCCTCCTCAGCCTAGTAGGCAACAAACTATAGTAGGAGTAGACTGTCCGACTCCTACCCAATTCTAGAGACCAATGTGATCAGCTCTCTCAATTAACATGTGGAGTTCAGAATCAAACAAACAAGAATAATCTTTACATATATCCTGGGAGATATTGTGGATAAATATTACTGTCCCATTTTAAGCAATCCAAGACATACCCTGCCAGTCACCATTTTCAATATGGCATATACAGGGTTCCCCGAGTCTGTGTGTCCTGGGGGACAAGGACCCGAATCCAAAATAACACCTCCTCAAGGGTCCCCAGGCATGCAGCTCACAAAGCGCACAGTTCCCCCAAATGCCAGGGCCCATAATCGGTAGGCAAGAGGCTGGCATTCAGTCCCCTCCAAAAGCCTCTGTCCCGGGTGAGTCTATTTTTAGAGTGGCGTACTACCAACGTAATTGAAATATAGATCATGAAGAAAGGAAGAAACCCTGGGATTGTATGGGTAAGGGGGTTGGGTAAAGTGTAGAGGGGGAGTAATGGGTAATGTGATTGGTATGACAAGGTACCCAAAAGTAGTAAAAATAATCTTTATTTGAAATATACAAAATAGGGTAGTTTAAAAAGCAAAGAACAGTTCATACAAAATTCCTAAACCATGTAAATGGAGGTTCTGGGGTAAAGAAGCATGCATGTACATGATATATTAGAAACCCAACACGTTTCGGATTTAAAAGTACAGTTCCTTCTTCTTTTGGAAAGAAAAGGAGAAAAAAAGCAAATAATGGAAAAAGGACTTACTCATTCACAGAATTGTGTGCATATCCATTGTTCAGCTCCCCAACATTGTGCTCATTTATTTCATTCCACGGGAAGGTCACAATTTGCAACGAGACATTATTTCAGGTTGTCTGATCCTATAACGGTAATTATTTACAATCCACGTTCTTCCCCTGACACTGTACTGCATTGTATATATACAGTATATCACAAAAGTAAGTACACCCCTCGGTCACATTTGTGTAAATCTTTTCTTCTATCTTTTCATGTGACAACACTGAAGAAATGACACTTGGCTACAATGTAAAGTAGTGAGTGTACAGCTTGTATAACAGTGTAAATTTGATGTCCCCTCAAAATAACTCAACACACAGCCATTAATGTCTAAACCGCTGGCAACAAAAGTCAGTACACCCCTTAGTCAGGACACCATACCTCCCAACTTTTCAACTTCAGAATGAGGAACACTGGAGGAGCAAAAAAGGCCTGCGGAGCACTACGTCACGGTAAATTGTGTGGGAGGGGCTTAAGTGATGCGGTTAAACAAAACCCATGCTTCCCTGTACCTATAAAATATGCTTTGATTGCTATGTCTGAGCCTAACTTAAAGAACTTTATTAAAATAGTCAGAGACTGCATAACAGAGGTCTGGACATGATACAGGAGATAATCAGAGACTGCAGACAAAATACAGGAGATGATCAGAGACTGCAGACATAGTACAGGAGATGATCAGAGACTGCAGACATAGTACAGGAGATGGTCAGAGACTGCAGACATAATACAGGAGATGATCAGAGACTGCAGACATAGTACAGGAGACAGTCAGAGACTGCAGACATAATACAGGAGATAATCAGAGACTGCAGACATAATACAGGAGATAATCAGAGACTGCAGACATAATACAGGAGATGATCAGAGACTGCAGACATAGTACAGGAGATGATCAGAGACTGCAGACATGATACAGGAGATGATCAGAGACTGCAGACATAATACAGGCGATGGTCAGAGACTGCAGACATAATACAGGAGATGATCAAAGACTGCAGACATAATACAAGAGACGGTCAGAGACCGCAGACATGATACAGAAAATGGTCAGAGACTGTAGACCTGATACAAGAGGTGGTCAGAGACTAACCCATAGGTGGTCTGACCACATTTGTGGTATACACAAATGTGGTCAGAGACTAACCAATGGGAGCAAGGCTAGCATTGGCTGTATTCATAGTGATAATCATCACAGTCAATCACAGAGAGGGGAAGGAGAAATCGCAGATCCATGGATTGGTCATGTAAAGGAACCTGTGAGGACAGAAATGTAGGAATTCTCATTGTGGTTATTAAAGTGTGTGTCTAGACAAATCCTATTGTTCTAGATTTGGATGGAGTGGGAGAGGATTAGAACCCGTGTCAGGTTTTTACTGATATCCGGGGCTCCATTAGAGAGATTTCCCCTCACTTCCTGTCCTGGTGACAACGTTTTATCAGACAGGAAATGAAGGAAAATCTACAACAGGGAAACAGAAATAAAGATCTGACAGGGGTTCTAATCCTTCCCCTACTCTACTAAAGATAAGGATTTTTGTTTCTGTCTGTGTTGCTGTTGGAGAGTTCCCCTCACTTCCTGTCTGGGGAAATGTTGTCACAGGAACAGGAAGTGAGGGGAAATCTCTCTAATGGAGCCCCAGAGAGCAGTAAATACCTGACAGAGGTTCTAATCCTCCCCCACTCCATCCAAAGGTGAAAATAGCCATTTCTTCTATAGATAGACAGTGATGGTGGAGACCCCAGGGCCGTCATCCTGATCCTGGCTACACTATGTAGTGTGTCACTGACCCAGAACAAGCATGCAGCCAGTGAAGGCTGAACAATCTGACCTCCTGCATGCTTGTTCCTGGTCAGTGACACACTAGGTAGTGAAGTGAGGTTTAGGATGAAGATGACGGCCCCGGAACCTGCAGCTTTATAAATAAATCACTCATGTTTCCTGTCCTCTGCTTCCTCCTATTGGATGAGTATTCCACCAATCACCAATCAGATAATCCACCTTGTGATGTCTCTGGGCAGATCTCTCACTTCTCATTCCCCCCACATATCTTTATACAACCTCCCCCTCCCCCCCATACATATACCCCAGCATGGAGGGGCTCAGTGAAGGTGGTGGTGAAGGTGTGGAGATGTCGGATCGGGTCACACAGATCATAAAAGGAGATCCGCCCGGCCTCATAATCCAGATATATCCTGACTCTCCCACTGGAGACATCGCCGGATAATGGGATCTTATTACTGTCATGTCTCATTGAGTACTGATTACCCATCCCCCCTCCAAACCCCAGGACTTCTTATTACATCCAATCTGTGACTGATCTCCTCTCCTGTCTATACTGGGGTAACACTTTCCGACTCTCCACCATTCTGACTCCCCGACATCCACTTCCCAGTAATGTCTCCCTGAGGAGAACCTCTAACTGCTCATCACCTGAGAATACTGAAACCTCAGTTTTCCTGTCATCTGATGTATGTAGATAATTACCAGCTGTCCTCACATCCAATAATATGTCTGTAACCCCTGACACCCCCGATGTTTGCTGTACAGCCCCAATATTTGGTCCTCCAGCCTGGAGGTGTGAGTGTTGTATGGTGGGGGAGGGTTGGGGAGGTCTCCTGGATGGTTGTATGGTGGGGGAGGGTTGGGGAGGTCTCCTGGGTGGTTGTATGGTGGGGAGGGTTGGGGAGGTCTCCTGGATGGTTGTATGGTGGGGGAGGGTTGGGGAGATCTCCTGGATGGTTCAGCATTGATGTGACCTTTGCCCTTTGTAGTAGAATGTGGATAGACATGTGTACCTGGACATTTCTCTAGATTTACCCCAGACATGATATCAGATAAACCTGTGTGTAATGTGTGTGAGATCCCCACCATCATGGAGGAGTTTATCATGTCTCTCTCTGTCCTCATCATCTCCATCCTCAGTATCACACAAGTCACCTGTGTCTGATTCCTGTAGGACAGTCAGTGGTTCTGTCATGTTACACAGCTCCTCAATGTCCCCCATCTTCCTGGACAGCTTCTCCTTCTTTATTTCCAGATCCTGGACCAGATAATTGATTATCACGGAGATCCGCTCTACCTGCCCAGAGATTTCCCTCAGGACTCTCTTCTCCAGGTCTTCCAGACGTCTCCTGAGGTCTCTGAACAGGACAGTGACTCTCTTTGTTTCATCATCTGCTTCTCCTTGTACTTTCCTCCTGTGTTCCTGCAGACTTTGGACTCTTTTCTCCATCTCCTCTCTCTCTGTCATCACTTTCTGCAGAACATTCCTCAGTTTCTTCTTCTTCATCTCAGAGGCTTCATCCAGAGCCTCCACCTGGTGTCCCCGATGTTCTCCATCCAGCCTGCAGGACATACAGATACAGGTGGAGTCCTCGGTGCAGTAATACTCCAGGATCTTCTTATGGACGGAGCATTTCCTGTTCTCCAGGGAAGTGGTGGGGTCACATAAGACGTGTTCTGGTGACTTGCTTTGGACTCTCAGGTGATTGTCACACAGAGAAGCTTCACACATCAGACAGGACATCACAGCAGGTACAGGAGTGTGAATACAGTAAGTACAGAAGACCCCGGACTCCTCCTGATCTGGATGGGTGGACAGGAAATTCTCCACTATGTTATGTAGTGTTATGTTCCTCTGAAGGATGAGATGTTTCTTGAAGCTTTGTTTACATTCAGGACAGGAATAACCTCCAGACCCCTCCTGTGTATCCAACACACGACCAATACAGTCCCGGCAGAAGTTATGTCCACATTTCAGGGTTACAGGATCTGTATAAATGTTCAGACAGACGGAACATTCCAGCTCCTTCCTCAGATCAGCAGACGCCATCGCTGAGAGCAGAAGAAAGGAATAAAAATAACCAGTTCTGTACATTTCTACACAGGAAGGGGCTGAGACTGAGACACGTAGTATATACAGAGGAACACAGATAATACATGGGAGGATTCCTGACAATAATCTCCCTATCTGGGGAAAATAAAGGACATGTAATAAGATGAGGGAACGTTGTGTCAGGAATTCTCTTTCATATGATTAGAACATTTCACAGACAAAGGAACACAAAGTTGATGTATTTGGCTGCAATAACACAAGTCATACGGATAGAGCCGGATTACCCACAAGGTGACCCAGGCAGGTGCCGAGGGACTGGCAGCTTACCAGGGGCCGTCTATATCTTCCTCATTTCCCCTTCACTATCACTCTTAGATAATACGAGTGTAAAACATTTCACACCTCAATCAGGGATTGCAGCAGATGACTTCAACTCAATCAGTAGATCTGCATTTTTGGCTGGGAGATCCTGACCAATAGATGTCTTACTCCTCAGTTGTCTTCCCCATCTCCTCCAACCAGGTCCAAATATCTTTAGTCATAGAGCTAATGTGTTACAGGACATGCTGATGAGGACACGGAGCTGTGATTGTGGTCGGGTGATTGAATGATGTGACCAGGGCTTCTGATAAAGGGAGGACTTGCTGTAAGGGGCCCGGCCCTGTCAGTTCCAGAGGGGGGCCGGGAAGCTAACAAGTCCATCTGCAGCTGCTAAGCTACATTCGGTTTCACAGCCTCCTGTCATTCTAATACAGAGCGGCTCAGACTGCACTCTCCTCTCTCCTCATTTTGTGTGACTCAACACAAGGAGAGAGGCTCCTCTGGGTGCAGATATAGGACAAGTTTAATGACACTTAATACAGGCAACTCACATTTGAGAAGTCATGAGTAGGCATTGATAAATCCCAACATGGGGGTAATCTGGTCATCAGTTTGTCAATCTATTCCTGCGAGGTGGAGACGCTCTGCTCGATACAACACCGCTAGTTGGTAGAAAGCCGGCCGCAGTGGAGAGTACAAAGAATGAGGCTGGAAGCGCAGTTGGTGTGCAGGCGAGGAGGGATGACGTCACTGGAAAGCGACACGTTTCCCGAGTGTACAGGCTGCAGGTGACATGGCAGCCGCGCTCCTTCTTCAAGCTGACATGTGGAACTCGGGAGCTACAATATGAAGTGCGCAGAGGGGAAGGGCCAGTGTAATGAGTACACAATGATTGACGGCACACCGAGTCAATGGCTCAATGGCAATTCAACACTATGTGATAGCATGTAATAGCAATGGATATTGGAGGAAACAATTGGGTTTAAATAATTTGCTAAAAAACTTTTTGATTAAAAAAGTGTAAAGAGGGGGGCGTGGCCTGCAATGGAGCTGAATGGACATCTGATTCCAGAGCTCCGGTACTCCGGCGGACATAGCGGCTGAAAACGGCTCAAAATCAACCGGATTTCTCTCCCATCGGCTGGCGAAACGATCCGGGCATACCAGGAGGCTATGATGGGCAAAAGAAAAGGCACATCCAAGCCACAACGGCTGATGGACTATTTCTCACAGCCGCAGCATGGAGGTAGGCAAGATGGCGCCGACCATCCACATGCATTGCCACACAAAAACAAGCCCGCTCCACTCACCGCCACTTCATCCCCTAACCAAAATGACACCTACAATAGCCAAAAGTCCCTCCCTTCATTCTCACCATCAGGGAGCCCAGCTAAAGCCAAACAAAAGCTGGATGGAGCTGGATGCAGTCCTGCAATGAGCCCAGTAACGGACTCAGGGGATGACACCAGGGAGCTCCCTGACTCCATCACTACCTTCCCCACTATGAATCAACCTGTACTGGACACTGTCCTAAAAGATATGCTAGTGTCTTTGAGAAGCACTTTGCAAGCAGATATGATGCATTGTATGCACAGATTCAGTGGGGAACTAAACGCAGTAGAGGCCCGAGTGGAGCATGTTGAAAGCAAGATGGGGGATTATGCCTCCACCATTAATGACTTGGTGGACGCAAATGAAGAAAGAGAAGAGGAATTCGTGTGGATTAAAAACAAAATCGCAGATATTGAGGACAGGTCCAGACGGAATAACCTCAAGATTAGGGGGATCCCTGAAACAGTGCAAACATCTGAACTGCAACCATATGTTATAGATCTTTTTACTGCTATCTTGCCAGATCTATCTGAAATAGACATTACCATTGATAGAATACACCGCCTACCAAAGCCATCGCATCTCCCGGATGCTGTCCCTAGAGATGTGATTTTACGCTTGCATTTTTTCCATGTCAAAGAGCAATTAATGCAAACAATGCGCAGACAGGAAAACATCCCGCCCCGCTTCCAACAACTACAATTCTACGCTGACCTCTCTCAGCATACACTGCAAAAGAGAAGGTACTTGAACACTATCACAAAAGTGCTCAGGAACCACAACATACCCTACAGATGGGGATACCCCACTAAAATCACAGTCACCAAACAGGATAAAACGTTCATTGTGGATTCACTGGACAAAGGCATTTCCTTACTAAAATCATGGAAAATCCTCCCTGACTCTGAAAACGAAGGAAGCCCCAAAATAGCGGACAACCAGCTATCCCTGACTGGAAAAAAGTAACACCAAAGAATGCCAAGTCGCATAAGTAATACCCCTTGGAAATCCGGGAAAAACTACTGTCCACTTGAAATGCCGGAGTAGCTAGAACTTAACCCCTCAAGTTTCTTGAGCAGCAATTTGCTGCACACGGGTGATTCCCACTAAACCCCATGAGAAGGAAGTTTCCCTTATGGGTCATCCAGAAGTTTCTGGAAAGTTGCACTGTTGCTTTACCTACTATCTTTGTTTTGTTATATCCTTTTCGTTTTTTGTTTTTTTTTCTGCATATGGAGCACCACAGCAACCCACTCAGTATCCAGCTCTTCGAAACAAAGTCTCATCAACCTTCTAAGAATCTCCAGAACAACAGCCATCACGACACAAGTCTTATCAGGATCACAGTGAGTACTTATCCCACAAGAGGGAAAACGCATGTATTGCAACCTCCACAAAAAGGAGTTCTCAGACACCTCAGATTTGAACACAAACAACAACCAACATACATAAAAAACCAACCCAATGGCTATCCAATTTTTATCTATTAACGCTAAAGGGCTTAACCACCCAGCAAAGAGAAAATCCCTTTGGAAAGAAGCATTAATGAATAAATCTGATATATTATGCGCACAAGAAACGCATTTTAGTAGTACAGCTGCCCCAATATGCCAAAATAGGAACTTTCCACACATTTTTTTTGCAAATGCTGACTCGAAATCCAAAGGAGTAATGACTGCCATAAGAGACACCGTCGCATTTACTCTACATACGAAATATATTGACCCACAGGGGCGATACTTGGCATTAGTGTGTGATATCAACCAGGTAACTTACACTATTGTAAATGTCTACGCCCCAAACAAACATCAGGTCCACTTTTTTCACAAGCTTATACACAAGATTGATTCCCTAAGAAAAGGTTTTTTGATATTGTGTGGGGACTTCAACATTATACCTGATCCATCTATAGACACAACAAGGAAGACGAAGCGGGCAATGGCATCTCTTCAAGAGTTTATACACAAGGAGAACTTATATGATGTATGGCGGTGTCTCCATGCTGGAGAGAGAGACTTTACATTTTTCTCCACCCCACACCACACGTACACCAGAATTGATCTCTTTTTGGTAGACCAACACCTTGATCAAGTCGGCTTCTTCAACCATCAATAATATCACGTGGTCAGATCACGCCTCAATCACACTATCTATTAAGGATGCTTCAATAGTCAACACCACTCCAATATGGAGAGCTAACTCCTATCTCCTACAACAACCAGAATCCAAGAAAATCATTGAAGAACACTTGTTAGAATTTTTTCATATTAACGAATCTTCTGTTCAGAGTCACTTTACTTTGTGGAATGCCCATAAGGCATTCATTAGAGGTATATTCATTAAATTGGGGGCCAGGGCGAGGAGGCAGCGGCAAAAGAAGCTACAGGATATCACAGATGAAATTTTTAGTATAGAATCTAAAAATAAACAAAAATTTTCTCCTACACTATCTAAAAGACTAAACCAGCTGAGATATGATCTCAGACTCCTCTTACTTGAGGAGTTTGAAAAAAACACGAAACGACTTAAAATGAACTATTACGCACACGGAAATAGGGCAGGAAAACTGTTAGCGCAACAAATCAAAGGCCATAGAAGTAAAACTAAAATTCCATATATCTTACATCACGTGAATAAAACTAAAATGCAGCATCCACAGGATATAGCGGACGCCTTTAGCACTTATTATGGCGCACTCTATAACCTGAAAGACGATACAGCCACACTCCAACCTACTACAGAGACGATAACTGACTTTTTAGAACAAATCAAAGTACCAACACTCTCTCAACAAGAAAAGGAGTATTTAAACGCACCATTCACTACTGAAGAAATTCAAAAAACTATAGACTCACTACCAGCTAATAAATCCCCAGGCCCAGATGGCTTTATAGGGGAATACTATCAAACATTTAAAATATTACTGTCTCCACACTTAAACAAAGTCTTCAATGAAGCAGCTGCCTCCTCCTCCTTCCCATCTGAAATGCTAAACGCACTAATAGTGACATTGCCCAAGCCAGGGAAAAGCCCGGACACCCCAGCAAACTTTCGGCCCATATCATTATTGAACACAGATTTAAAAATTTACGCAAAAATTATAGCTAACCGCCTCATAGACATCCTGCCTCACTTAATACATTCGGATCAGACTGGGTTCACTAGGGGACGTCAGACCTCTGATGCTACCAGAAGACTAACAAACATTATTCATATTGCTGCAGCCCAGCAAGGGCCTTCTCTGCTCCTAGCGTTGGACGCAGAGAAGGCCTTTGATAGAGTACATTGGGGTTACTTGGAGTTGGTTCTGGAGAGGTTTGGGTTCTCTGGACCTATCTTAAAAGCAATCATGGCATTGTATTCGAAGCCCTCAGCCCGTGTGTATACCTCGGGAGTAGGGATGAGCCGAACACCCCCCTGTTCGGTTCGCACCAGAACATGCGAACAGGAAAAAAATTTGTTCGAACACGCGAACGCCGTTAAAGTCTATGGGATACGAACATGAATAATCAAAAGTGCTAATTTTAAAGGCTAATATGCAAGTTATTGTCAATAAAAGTGTTTGGGGACCCGGGTCCTCCCCCAGGGGACATGAATCAATGCAAAAAAAAGTTTTAAAAACGGCCGTTTTTTCAGGAGCAGTGATTTTAATAATGCTTAAAGTCAAACAATAAAAGTGTAATATCCCTTTAAATTTCATACCTGGGGGGTGTCTATAGTATGCCTGTAAAGGGGCGCATGTTTCCCGTGTTTAGAACAGTCTGACAGCAAAGTGACATTTTGAAGGAAAAAACACATTTAAAACTACCGCGGCTATTGCATTGCCGACAATACACATAGAAGTTCATTGATAAAAACGGCATGGGAATTCCCCACAGGGCAACCCCGAACCAAAATTAAAAAAAAAAAATGATGTGGGAGTCCCCCTAAATTCCATACAAGGCCCTTCAGGTCTGGTATGGATATTAAGGGGAACCCCAGCCAAATTTTTTTAAAAAAATTGACGTGGGGTTCCCCCTAAATTCCATACCAGACCCTTCAGGTCTGGTATGGATTTTAAGGGGAACCCCGCGCCAAAAAAAAAAAAAAAACGGCGTGGGGTCCCCCTAAAAATCCATACCAGACCCTTATCCGAGCACGCAACCTGGCAGGCCGCAGGAAAAGAGGGGGGGACGAGAGTGCGCCCCCCCCCCTCCTGAACCGTACCAGGCCACATGCCCTCAACATTGGGAGGGTGCTTTGGGGTAGCCCCCCAAAACACCTTGTCCCCATGTTGATGAAGACAAGGGCCTCATCCCCACAACCCTGGCCGGTGGTTGTGGGGGTCTGCGGGCGGGGGGCTTATCGGAATCTGGAAGCCCCCTTTAACAAGGGGACCCCCAGATCCCGGCCCCCCCCCTGTGTGAAATGGTAAGGGGGTACTTACCCCTACCATTTCACTAAAAAACTGTCAAAAATGTTAAAAATGACAAGAGACAGTTTTTCACAATTCCTTTATTTAAATGCTTCTTCTTTCTTCCTTCATCTTCTTCTTCTTCTGGTTCTTCTGGCTCTTCTGGTTCTTCCTCCGGCGTTCTCGTCCAGCATCTTCTCCGCGGCGTCTTCTATCTTCTTCTCCTCGGGCCGCTCCGCACCCATTTCATGAGGGGAGGCTCCCGCTCTTCTCTTCATCTTCTTCTCTTCTTCATCTTCTTCTTCATCTTCTTCTTCTTCTTCTGTTCTTCCTTCTTCTCTTCTTCATGTCTTCTCCGGGCCGCTCCGCAGCCATGCTGTGGCATGAAGGGAGGCTCCCGCTGTGTGACGGCATCTCTTCGTCTGACGGTTCTCAAATAACGGGGGGCGGGGCCATCCGGTAACCCCGCCCCCCTCTGACGCACGGTGACATGACGGGACTTCCCTGTGGCATTCCCCGTGACGTCACAGGGAAGTCCCTCAAGTCACCGTGCGTCAGAGGGGGGCGGGGTCACCGGATGGCCCCGCCCCCCGTTATTTAAGAACCGTCAGACGAAGAGATGCCGTCACACAGCGGGAGCCTCCCTCCATGCCACAGCATGGCTGCGGAGCGGCCCGGAGAAGACATGAAGAAGGAAGAAGAGAAGAAGAAGAAGAAGATGAAGAAGAAGATGAAGAAGAGAAGAAGATGAAGAGAAGAGCGGGAGCCTCCCCCCCCATGCCATGGGTGCGGAGCGGGCCGAGGAGAAGAAGATAGAAGACGCCGCGGAGAAGATGCTGGACGAGAACGCCGGAGGAAGAACCAGAAGAGCCAGAAGAACCAGAAGAAGAAGATGAAGGAAGAAAGAAGAAGCATTTAAATAAAGGAATTGTCAAAAACTGTCTCTTGTCATTTTTAACATTTTTGACAGTTTTTTAGTGAAATGGTAGGGGTAAGTACCCCCTTACCATTTCACACAGGGGGGGGGGCGGGATCTGGGGGTCCCCTTGTTAAAGGGGGCTTCCAGATTCCGATAAGCCCCCCGCCCGCAGACCCCCACAACCACCGGCCAGGGTTGTGGGGATGAGGCCCTTGTCTTCATCAACATGGGGACAAGGTGTTTTGGGGGGCTACCCCAAAGCACCCTCCCAATGTTGAGGGCATGTGGCCTGGTACGGTTCAGGAGGGGGGGGGCGCACTCTCGTCCCCCCCTCTTTTCCTGCGGCCTGCCAGGTTGCGTGCTCGGATAAGGGTCTGGTATGGATTTTTGGGGGGACCCCACGCCATTTTTTTTTTTTTTTTGGTGCGGGGTTCCCCTTAAAATCCATACCAGACCTGAAGGGTCTGGTATGGAATTTAGGGGGAACCCCACGTCAATTTTTTTTTTAAATTTTGGCTGGGGTTCCCCTTAATATCCATACCAGACCTGAAGGGCCTTGTATGGAATTTAGGGGGACCCCCACATCATTTTTTTTTTTGGTTCGGGGTTGCCCTGTGGGGAATTCCCATGCCGTTTTTATCAATGAACTTCTATGTGTATTGTCGGCAATGCAATAGCCGCGGGTAGTTTTAAATGAGTTTTTTCCTTCCAAATGTCATTTTGCTGTCAGACTGTTCTAAACACAGGAAACATGTGCCCCTTTACAGGCATACTATAGACACCCCCCAGGTACGAAATTTAAAGGGATATTACACTTTTATTGTTTGACTTTAAGCATTATTAAAATCACTGCTCCTGAAAAAACGTCCGTTTTTAAAACTTTTTTTTGCATTGATCCATGTCCCCTGGGGCAGGACCCGGGTCCCCAAACACTTTTTATGACAATAACTTGCATATAAGCCTTTAAAATTAGCACTTTTGATTTCTCCCATAGACTTTTAAAGGGTGTTCCGCGGCATTCGAATTTGCCGCGAACACCCCAAATTGTTCGCTGTTCGGCGAACTTGCGAACAGCCAATGTTCGAGTAGAACATGAGTTCGACTCGAACTCGAAGCTCATCCCTACTCGGGAGTACTTTCCAAGCCGTTCAATATTACCAACGGTACCAGCCAGGGCTGTCCCCTCTCTCCACTAATTTTCAATTTAATTCTAGAACCCTTAGCAACATATATCAGACAACACCAATCCATAACAGGCTTCCTGACTCACAAATCGGAACATGTCATTAGCTTATTCGCTGATGACATTATCCTAATTCTCACTAATCCAACAACGTCCCTGGCTTCGGTACATGACACATTACAAATGTTTTCTAAGATTTCATACTATAAGGTCAATGAGAACAAATCTTATATACTAGGTATTGGTATAGAACCACAAGCGGAAAGGGTTCTTGGTTCACGGTTTCCATATACATGGTGTAAAGAGGGGGTGAAGTATCTAGGAATCACTCTAACAGCATCTCCGGACCATCTTTTTAGGGCCAACTATATCCCCTTTCTTGACTCTTTACCGTCAAAACTGCAAAAATTAGCCAAAACAGAACTCCTATGGTCAGGACGCCTGGCCGCTTTTAAAATGGTAATACTACCTCAAACAATATACCTGTTTAGATCACTCCCTATCCCAGTTCCTAACTCTTATTTTTCCAAACTCCAATCTATGCTTAATGGTTTTCTAAGGAAAGGGAAAAAAGCTAGATGGGCGTTTAAAAATTCGGTGATGTCCAGGAAAGTGGGGGGAGTGGGCAACATTGTAATCAAGGACTATTACCTCGCATCTATTCTAGCACAACTGAGAACATGGTTCCCAGAATCGCCTAACACTAGGTGGCAGGAGTTGGAAGAGGATCAAACTCCCAACAAAAATTTATACGACTATTTAACCACTTCAGCCCCGGAAGGTTTTACCCCCTTCCTGACCAGAGCACTTTTTACAATTCAGCACTGCGTCGCTTTAACTGCTAATTGCGCGGTCATGCAATGCTGTACCCAAACGAAATTTGCGTCCTTTTCTTCTCACAAATAGAGCTTTCTTTTGATGATATTTGATCACCTCTGCCGTTTTTATTTTTTTCGCTATACACGGAAAAAGACCGAAAATTTTGAAAAAAAATGATATTTTCTACTTTTTATTCTAAAAAAAATCCAATAAACTCAATTTTAGTCATACATTTAGGCCAAAATGTATTCGGCCACATGTCTTTGGTAAAAAAAATGTCAATAAGTGTATATTTATTGGTTTGCGCAAAAGTTATAGCGCCTACAAACTAGGGTACATTTTCTGGAATTTACACAGCCTTTAATTTATGACTGCCTATGTCGTTTCTTGAGGTGCTAAAATGGCAGGGCAGTACAAAACCCCCACAAATGACCCCATTTTGGAAAGTAGACACCCCAAGGAATTTGCTGAGAGGCATGTTGAGCCCATTGAATATTCATTTTTTTTGTCCCAAGTGATTGAATAATGACAAAAAAAAAAAAAAAAAAAAAAAATTACAAAAAGTTGTCACTAAATGATATATTGCTCACACAGGCCATGGGCATATGTGGAATTGCACCCCAAAATACATTTAGCTGCTTCTCCCGAGTATGGGGATACCACATGTGTGGGACTTTTTGGGAGCCTAGCCACGTACGGGGACCCGAAAACCAAGCACCGCCTTCAGGATTTCTAAGGGCGTACATTTTTGATTTTACTCCTCACTACCTATCACAGTTTTGAAGGCCATAAAATGCCCAGATGGCATAAAACCCCCCCAAATGACCCCATTTTGGAAAGTAGACACCCCAAGCTATTTGCTTTGAGGCATGTTGAGTCCATGGAATGTTTTATATTTTGACACAAGTTGCGGGAAAGTGACAAATTTTTATTTTTTTTATTTTTTTTTGCACAAAGTTGTCACTAAATGATATATTGCTCACACAGACCATGGGCATATGTGGAATTGCACCCCAAAATACATTTAGCTGCTTCTCCTGAGTATGGGGATACCACATGTGTGAGACTTTTTGGGAGCCTAGCCGCGTACGGGGCCCCGAAAACCAATCACTGCCTTCAGGATTTCTAAGGGCGTACATTTTTGATTTTACTCCTCACTGCCTATCACAGTTTCGGAGGCCATGGAATGCCCAGGTGGCACAAACCCCCCCAAATGACCCCATTTTGGAAAGTAGACACCCCAAGCTATTTGCTGAGAGGCATGGTGAGTATTTTGCAGCTCTCATTTGTTTTTGAAAATAAAGAAAGACGAGAAAAAAAAATTTTTTTTTTCTTTTTTCAATTTTCAAAACTTTGTGACAAAAACTGAGGTCTGCAAAATACTCACTATACCTCTCATCAAATAGCTTGGGGTGTCTACTTTCCAAAATGGGGTCATTTGGGGGGGTTTTTTGCCACCTGGGCATTCCATGGCCTCCGAAACTGTGATAGGCAGTGAAGAGTGAAATCAAAAATTTACGGCCTTAGAAAGCCTGAAGGCGGTGCTTGGTTTTTGGGGTCCCGTACGCGGCTAGGCTCCCAAAAAGTCCCACACATGTGGTATCCCCGTACTCAGGAGAAGCAACAGAATGTATTTTGGGGTGTAATTTCACATATTCCCATGGCATGTTTGAGCAAAATATCATTTAGTGACAACTTTGCGCAAAAAAAAATAAAAAAAATAAAAAATTGTCTCTTTCCCGCAACTTGTGTCACAATATAAATTATTCCATGGACTCAACATGCCTCTCAGCAAATAGCTTGGGGTGTCTACTTTCCAAAATGGGGTCATTTGGGGGGGTTTTGAACTGTCCTGGCATTTTATGCACAACATCTAGAGGCTTATGTCACACATCACCCACTCTTCTAACCACTTGAAGACAAAGCCCTTTCTGACACTTATTGTTTACATAAAAAAATAATTTTTTTTTGCAAGAAAATTACTTTGAACCCCCAAACATTATTTTTTTTTTTAAAGCAAATGCCCTACAGATTAAAATGGTGGGTGTTTCATTTTTTTTTTTCACACAGTATTTGCGCAGCGATTTTTCAAACGCATTTTTTGGGGAAAAACACACTTTTTTACATTTTAATGCACTAAAACACACTATATTGCCCAAATGTTTGGTGAAATAAAAAAGATGATCTTAGGCCGAGTACATGGATACCAAACATGACATGCTTTAAAATTGCGCACAAACGTGCAGTGGCGACAAACTAAATACATTTTTAAAAGCCTTTAAAAGCCTTTACAGGTTACCACTTTAGATTTACAGAGGAGGTCTACTGCTAAAATTACTGCCCTCGATCTGGCCTTCGCGGTGATACCTCACATGCATGGTGCAATTGCTGTTTACATTTGACGCCAGACCGACGCTTGCGTTCGCCTTAGCGCGAGAGCAGGGGGGACAGGGGTGCTTTTTATTTTTTTATTTTTTTTTTTTTCATTATTATTATTATTTTTTTATCTTATTTTTAAACTGTTCCTTTCATTTTTTTTTTTAAATCATTTTTATTGTTATCTCGGGGAATGTAAATATCCCCTATCATAGCAATAGGTAGTGACAGGTACTCTTTTTTGCAAAAATTGGGGTCTATTAGACCCTAGATTTCTCCTCTGCCCTCAAAGCATCTGACCACGCCAAGATCGGTGTGATAAAATGCTTTCCCAATTTCCCAATGGCGCTGTTTACATCCGGCGAAATCTAAGTCATAAAATGCTCGTAGCTTCCGGTTTCTTAGGCCATAGAGATGTTTGGAGCCACCCTGGTCTCTGATCAGCCCTATGGTCAGCTGGCTGAATCACCGGCTGCTTTCTCAGGTTCCCTGTTGAGACAGGAGAGCCAGAGAAAAACACGGAAGACGTTGGGGGAGGGGGGGGCATTCCCTCCCACTGCTTGTAAAAGCAGTCTAGAGGCTAATTAGCCGCTAGGATTGCTTTTACATGAAAGCTGACCGCTGGCTGAAAAGAATGATACCAAGATGATACCTAAACCTGCAGGCATCATTCTGGTATAACCACTCAAAGTCGTGAATGGCGTACCTGAAGACAAAAAAATGGTTAGCAATAAAGCACAGTAAACGGTAAGGTATAAAAAATTGTATACCTGAAAAGCAAACATGATAAAACATAATAACAATAAAACATTGCAGAATAGAATACAGTAAAAAAGAGCAGAACAATAGAGAGAGAATAGAGAGAGAGAGAACAATAAAACGCCAACTATTTTTTTTTTTTTTTTTATATTTTTGTTTGTGTTTTTTTTTTTTTTTTTCACTTTTTTTTGTAACTAACTTTTATAACTGTAACCGGTTCCAGGTTCGGGTCTCTCAAAATGCGATGGCATCTTGGGAGACCCTGTGAAAGTGTGCCTAGTCTGTGCAATGCTGTACCCTACGCTAATAGTCAACTAGTGCATGGTAGCGTTCAAAACATTCACCAATGCAAAGACCAGGATTGTCAGGACAGGAGGGACAATAATAGCGGGCGTCACGCCTATATCCGCGCTTGCTGCAGACACAACATCAGTTATGCGTTTAGTGTTTTGTAAGTGACAGTGATCGATCGATACTGCACTTGGGTGGGCTGGGCCGGGCCGGGCGGAGGGGCAAAACGCAGGTGCTAGCAGGTATCTGGGCTGATCCCGCTAACACTGCGTTTGTGGGAACCCTAAACTGCTGGGGACGCCAGTATAGATCTGATCGGATCAGATATTGATCCGATCAGATACTATACCACTAAGGGAGGTGTATGCTGCGTGCGTGGGTGTTAGCGGTACTGGCGCTAATCTGACGCTGCCTGGGGCTGGTGCTTGCCAGTTCACCAAAACGCTACCAAAAAAACTGTTAGCGATCGCAGGGATCAGGCCTGACTCTGCGAACGCTGCAGTTATGCGTTTAGTGTTTTGTAAGTGGCAGTGATCGATCGATACTGCACTTGGGTGGGCTGGGCGGAGGGACAAAATGCAGGTGCTAGCGGGTATCTGGGCTGATCCCGCTAACACTGCGTTTTTGGGAACCCTAAACTGCTGGGGACACTAGTATAGATCTGATTGGATCAGATATTGATCCGTTCAGATACTATACCACTAAGGGAGGCGTATGCTGCGTGCGTGGGTGTTAGCGGTACTGGCGCTAATCTGACGCTGCCTGGGGCGACGCATATCACCGCCGGGCGATCGGGGGGCTAAACCTTTATTCGGTAATAAACGGCGGGTGCCCTGACACTATAAAAAATAAACGAACTAACCAGCGTCACCCGTAACGGTTATACGGTGATCAGTGGTGAAAGGGTTAACTAGGGGGCCATCAAGGGGTTAAAACATTTATTAGGTAGTATATGGGGGTCCCTGTCGCTATAAAACGCTGACGGCGAACCTAAATATTTACGTCCCTAACTACCGTCACCAGCGACACTAATACAGCGATCAGAAAAATGATCGCTTAGCGACACTGGCGACAGGGGGTGATCAAGGGGTTAAAACTTTATTAGGGGGGTAAGGGGGGTACCCTAGACGTACAGGGGGCTAAACCTTTATTCGGTAATAAACGGCGGGTGCCCTGACACTATAAAAAATAAACAAACTAACCAGCGTCACCCGTAACGGTTATACGGTGATCAGTGGTGAAAGGGTTAACTAGGGGGCAATCAAGGGGTTAAAACATTTATTAGGTAGCATATGGGGGTCCCTGTCGCTATAAAACACTGACGGCGAACCTAAATATTTACGTCCCTAACTACCGTCACCAGCGACACTAATACAGCGATCAGAAAAATGATCGCTTAGCAACACTGGTGACGGGGGGTGATCAAGGGGTTAAAACTTTATTAGGGGGGTTAGGGGGGTACCCTAGACGTACAGGGGGCCTAAGACTCACTGCCCTAACACACTAACTGACACAAACTGACACCAATACAGTAATCAGAAAAAAAAAAAAAAAAAAAAAAAAAAACCTGCTTGGTGTCAGTTTGTGACAGGGGGGGGGGTGATCGGGGGGGGATCAGGGGGCGATCGGGGGGGGGATCGGGGTGAAATGTGTGCCTGGCATGTTCTACTGTGTGTGTAGTGTTTGGTGCACTCACATTACAGTCTTCTCTCCTCGGCCCGGAACGGAAAATACCGAGCCGAGGAGAGATGACATCATTTCCTCTGCCTCTGTGTACAATACAGAGGCAGGGAAATGATCCCATTGGCTGGGAGCGATCGCGAGGGGGGGGCCACGAATGGATGGCCTCCCCCTCACCACCGATCGCCGGGGGACATTTGCCGACCGCCGCAGGCACCGGGGGGGGGTCCGATCGGACCCCCCACCCGCGGGCAGGCAGGGACGTACAGGTAAGCCCTTTTGCCTGCCCGTGCCGCTTTGTCGACGTACATCGTCGTGCGGCGGTCGGCAAGTGGTTAATGATCCACTCATTTAATTCTCCCCATACCCAGACTTTAGCTCCGTCAATGAAGGCATCACTTAGAGCCTGGAACATATTGGTAAAAAATCAATCATATATCCCTCCTGTATCCTCAATACAGATACCCATCACCAGTCTATCCGGGCTTATACCAGACCTCCACATAAAACATTGGGCAGAACTAGGTATTGTAAACCTAGAAGATCTTAGAATAGGGCCCATGATGAAAACATTTAGAGCACTACAAATTGAATACAATTTAGAGCATTCTGAGTATTACAGATATATACAGATTTGCCATTTTATGAGAACCAACCCTTCTCTTTCAGTACAACTCCCTTGGAGAATAGTATTATACCTTACAAAACAAACCACCAATATCAAAGGAATTTCATTATTTTATAATACCTTAACCACTAGGCGTCCGCGCTATAGCCGAAAGACGGCTACAGCGCGGACTCCAATTGCCGGGAGGGCGTCCCTGGACGTCCTCCTGTTCACTTCCGCAATGCGCGCTCCCGGGAGCGCGCATCGGGGAAATTCTGCTCTGGCCGTGTCCCTTGGATACAGCCAGTCACGGATCGCCGTAAACGGCCAATCACAGCGGCCGTTTACAGCGCGATCCGAGCTTTCAATGACAGATGATCTCAAATGTAAACATATGAGATCATCTCTCATTGCCGGTTTTCTCTCCTCACACAGAGACCGTGTGTGAGGAGAGAGAGCGATCTGTGATAACTGTGAGTGCCAAGCATTTAGTGAAACACCCTACAGTGCCCATACAGTGCCGATACAGTGCCACATCAGTGCCACAGTGCTTCCATCTGTCATCAGTGCCAGCTCAGTGCCATCTCTCGTTAGTGCCACCTGTCAGTGTCACCTGCCACATCAGTGCCACCTGTCAGTGTCACCTGCCACATCAGTGCCACCTGTCAGTGTCACCTGCCACATCAGTGCCACCTGTCAGTGTCATCTGCCACATCAGTGCCACCTGTCAGTGTCACCTGCCACATCAGTGTCACCTGTCAGTGTCACCTGCCACATCAGTGTCACCTGCCACATCAGTGCCACCTGTCAGTGTCACCTGCCACGTATCAGTGCCACGTATCAGTGAAATCTGTCAGCGCCATCTGTCGTCAGTGCCACCTGTCTGTCACCTGCCACATCAGTGTCATCAGTGTCACCAGTGTCACCTGCCACATCAGTGTCATCAGTGTCACCTGCCACATCAGTGCCACCTGTCAGTGTCACCTGCCACATCAGTGCCACCTGTCAGTGTCACCTGCCACATCAGTGTCACCTGTCAGTGTCACCTGCCACATCAGTGTCACCTGTCAGTGTCACCTGCCACATCAGTGCCACCTGCCACATCAGTGCCACCTGTCAGTGTCACCTGCCACGTATCAGTGCAATCTGTCAGTGCCATCTGTCGTCAGTGCCACCTGTCTGTCACCTGCCACATCAGTGTCATCAGTGTCACCAGTGTCACCTACCACATCAGTGTCACGTATCAGTGCCATCTATCACCAGTGCAATCTGCCAGTGTCACGTGTCATCAGTGCCACATATCTGCCATTCTTCATCACTATGTCACAAAGAGTATATTCAGCCGAGGAGGCATATAATATTCTTGCGGCCGACGAGAGCAACGGGGAGCTCTCCGCTTCAGATTCCTATTCAGATTCTGAGTCTGACGTGGACTACGAGCCTGTCCCCAGCAGTGGTACACTGACAGCCTCAGAGGAGGATGAGAGTCCGCCCGCCAAACGAAGACGTACTGGTGAGGATGCAGTGCCATCCACCAGCACCGCAATGCCATCCACTATCACCACAATGCCATCCACTATCACCGCAATGCCATCCACCAGCACCGCAGTGCCATCCACCAGCACCGCAGTGCCTCGACAAAGTCCACGTACCAGTGGGGTGTCACCTCAGGCCCAAAGGGTTAGGTCCCATGCCAGCCTTCCCTACTCCCTTGAGAACCCCTTATGGCTGCCACCCAATTCAGGAGAAGCTATCATTCCCCCTTTTACTGCCCAGCCAGGAGTCCAGGTGGATACGGAAAAATTTTCACCATTAGATTTTTTCAACCTTATATTTACTGAGGACATGCTTGCATCGATTGTGGCCCAGTGCAATCTATATGCCCAACAATACATAGCAAGTAACCCAACGTCCTATTATGCCCGTCCCTACGAATGGAGAGCCCTAACAGTGGAGGAGTTTAGAATTTTTTTGGGCCTCACATTCTGTATGGGACTAACCAAAAAAAATGTATTACGTTCCTATTGGTCTACCCTCCCCATCCACCACATGCCCATCTTTTCCTCTGTAATGCCCAGAACCAGGTATCTCATGATTATGAGATTCCTACACTTCAATGACAATACCCAGTGCCCTCCCCGAAATGACCCACATTTTGACAAGCTATATAAAATTCGCCCACTACTAAAATATTTTTCTGATATCTTCCCCCAGTTATTTACCCCAGACCAGCACATATGTGTGGATGAGTCCCTGGTCAAATTTAGTGGCAGATTGGGCATAAAACAATTTATTCCCACCAAAAGGGCCCGCTATGGGGTTAAAATGTATAAATTATGCGACCGAGCTACAGGATATACCTATGCCTTCATGGTATACGAAGGGAAGGACACCCAGCTACATCCCCCTAATTGCCCAGAATACATCGGATCGAGTGGGAAAGTCGTGTGGGAACTCATAAACCCACTCCTGGAAAAAGGCTACCATCTATATGTGGACAATTTTTATTCTAGTCTGCCCCTGTTCCGAAATCTTCACAGACAGAAGACTCCAGCATGTGGCACCATAAGGAAGAACCGGAAGGGCTTTCCTCAAAGCCTCGTGAACAAAAAGCTAAGAAGAGGGGAAATGGCGAGCTTGAGGAATGAGGAAATTCTGGCTGTGAAGTGGAGGGACAGAAGGGACGTCTACGTGCTTTCATCAATCCACAATAACACCGTCGTGGAGATAACCAGGAGGAATGGAGTAATCCAAAAGCCCACATGCATCTTTGAATACAACAAGTATATGGGGGGTGTCGACTTCAACGACCAGATGCTCGAACCCTATCTTGCCACGAGAAGAACATACCAGTGGTATAAAAAAGTTTCAATATATTTGTTCAATTTGGCCATATATAACAGCTATGTTATTTATCATAAATCCACTGCAAGCCCCAAATCCTTCCTTGGATACCAGGAGGAAATCATCACTGCCCTGATATACCCCAACGGCCCACCAGAAACCATTCGATCCGATGTGATTAGTAGACTGTCCGAACGCCACTTTCCCGAAAAAATCCCCCCCAGACCAACAGGCCAAAAACGGCAGAAAAAATGCCGGGTGTGCTCCAAAGGAGGAGTGAGAAGAGACACTACTTTTTATTGTCCCGAATGTCCTTCCCAACCAGGCCTCTGTATAGTTAACTGTTTCCGCCGTTACCATACTTCACTAAATTATTAGTGAAGTATGGTAAACATAACCCTCACTTCCTGCCATTTACCTTCACACCCCTTATGCCTCTGCTTGCTCTGTAACTGACCCTGGCTTGTTTTTTGACCACGCTTCTGCCTACCAATTCTGTTTATATCTCTGCCTGATCTGGAACTGACCCTGGCTTGTTTTTCGACCACGCTTCTGCCTACCGATTCTGTTTATATCTCTGCCTGATCTGGAACTGACCCTGGCTTGTTTTTCGACCACGCTTCTGCCTACCGATTCTGTTCATACCTCTGCCTGATCTGGAACTGACCCTGGACTGTTTGACCATCCTTTTTGCCTGCCTCTTGGACTGATCTTGTACCCTGCTACTGGACTAGTGGGATTCATAACACAGGGGTCTCACATATGTGAGGGGCTCCAGAATTGTTTTTCTGGATGAAGAAAACGTTTTTTTTGTTTTCTCATTCCTAGATTAGGGTCTGGAGACTCGGAGGCTTCAAAGAGATTTGGGTGGGAGAAGCCTCTACCCCTGTCCCCATTCTGTCCTGAACGAGGCCCTACTTCTGCCTGCTGCCTGTAGGACCTATGCCATCATGCCTCTGCCTGTTGCATGAACTGACCACACCACATGGATGGACCATGTTCCTGCCTACTACCAGGATCAATATTTTGGCACTGCTGACAATCTCTGCCTGCACTGACCCTGGACTGTATATGGACAGTATCCCTGCCTGCTGCCTGTACTGACTATGGACAGTGTTCCTGTCTGTTGCCTGGATCAATTGCGTTCGCTTTTGCTGACCAAGTCCCTGCCTGCTGCCTGGACCAGTGCTATCCTCCTGTGGACAACTGTGCTACTAAAACCACAGGTAATCTTTTTTTTTTACCCTTTGCTCAGCAGAATGTATTTTTAGGGTGTAATTCTTGCTATGTGCATGCTATGTGTCCCTAGAACACCTGACGGTGTTCCTTGTATGTGGCCAGGCTGTGTAAAAGTCTTACACATGTGGTATCGCTATACTCAGGAGGAGTAGCAGAATGTATTTTGAGGTGTCATTTTTGCTATGTACATGCTATGTGTTGGAAATAGCTTATAAATGGACAACTTTGTGTAAAAAAAAATGCGTTTTCATTTTTTTCCACATTTTCCAAAAACTTCTGGAAAAAAATGAACCGTTCAAAAGACTCATTATGCCTCATAGATTATACGTTGGGGTGTTAGCTTTCCAAAATGGGGTCATTTTGTGGGCGTTTCCATTGTCCTGGTGCTCCAGGGCCTTCAAAAGTGTAATAGGTGGGTGAGAAATGAGATGTGTAATTTATGCTCCTAAAACCCTTGAAGGTGCTATTTCAGTATTGTGCCCCTGTATGTGGCCAGGCTGTGTAAAAGTCTTACACATGTGGTATCGCTATACTCAGGAGGAGTAGCAGAATGTATTTTGAGGTGTTATTTTTGCTATGTACATGCTATGTGTTGGAAATAGCTTATAAATGGACAACTTTGTGTAAAAAAAAATGCGTTTTCATTTTTTTCCACATTTTCCAAAAACTTCTGGAAAAAAATGAACCGTTCAAAAGACTCATTATGCCTCATAGATTATACGTTGGGGTGTTAGCTTTCCAAAATGGGGTCATTTTGTGGGCGTTTCCATTGTCCTGGTGCTCCAGGGCCTTCAAAAGTGTAATAGGTGGGTGAGAAATGAGATGTGTAATTTATGCTCCTAAAACCCTTGAAGGTGCTATTTCAGTATTGTGCCCCTGTATGTGGCCAGGCTGTGTAAAAGTCTTACACATGTGGTATCGCTATACTCAGGAGGAGTAGCAGAATGTATTTTGAGGTGTTATTTTTGCTATGTACATGCTATGTGTTGGAAATAGCTTATAAATGGACAACTTTGTGTAAAAAAAAAATGCGTTTTCATTTTTTTCCACATTTTCCAAAAACTTCTGGAAAAAAATGAACCGTTCAAAAGACTCATTATGCCTCATAGATTATACATTGGGGTGTTAGCTTTCCAAAATGGGGTCATTTTGTGGGCGTTTCCATTGTCCTGGTGCTCCAGGGCCTTCAAAAGTGTAATAGGTGGGTGAGAAATGAGATGTGTAATTTATGCTCCTAAAACCCTTGAAGGTGCTATTTCAGTATTGTGCCCCTGTATGTGGCCAGGCTGTGTAAAAGTCTTACACATGTGGTATCGCTATACTCAGGAGGAGTAGCAGAATGTATTTTGAGGTGTCATTTTTGCTATGTACATGCTATGTGTTGGAAATAGCTTATAAATGGACAACTTTGTGTAAAAAAAATGCGTTTTCATTTTTTTCCACATTTTCCAAAAACTTCTGGAAAAAAATGAACCGTTCAAAAAACTCATTATGCCTCATAGATTATACGTTGGGGTGTTAGCTTTCCAAAATGGGGTCATTTTGTGGGCGTTTCCATTGTCCTGGTGCTCCAGGGCCTTCAAAAATGTAATGGGTAGTTAACAAGTTAGATGTGTCATTTATGCTCATAGAACACTTGATGGTGCTCCCTGCATGTTGGGCCTCTCTATGTGGCTAGGCTGTGAAAAAGTCCCACACATGTGGTATCGCCATACTTAGAAGGAGTAGCAGAATGTATTTTGGGGCGTCATTTGTGGTATACACATGCCATGTGAGAGAAATAACCAATTACAATGACAATTTTATGGGAGGAAAAAAAAAAAAAAAAAATCTTCATTTTGCAAAGAATTGTGGGAAAAAATGACAACATCAAAAACCTCACCATGCATCTTACTGAATACCTTGGAATGTCTACTTTCAAAAAAGGGGTCATTTGGGGGGTATTTGTACTGTCCTGACTTGTTCGGGTCACAAGAAATGAGATAGGCCACCAGTACATCAGGTGTGATCAATTTTTTATGTTTTGCACCACAATTTGTAGACTCTATAACTTTCACACAGACCAAATAATATCCACTAATCTTGGTTATTTTTACCAAAGATATGTAGCAGTATAAATTGTGGCCAAAATTTATGAAGAAAAATTAATAATTTGCAAAATTTTATCACAGAAACGAAGAAAAATGCGTTTTTTTTTAAATTTTTGGTCTTTTTTCATTTATAGCGCAAAAAATAAAAAGCCCAGAGGTGATCAAATACCACCAAAAGAAAGCTCTATTTGTATGAAAAAAAGGACACAAAATTCATTTGGGTACAGTATTACATGACTGAGTAATTGTCATTCAAAGTGTGAGAGCGCTGAAAGCTGAAAATTGGTCTGGTCACGAAGGGGGTTTAAGTGCCCAGTTGTCAGGTGGTTAAACAACAAATTATCGTTTGTCAAACACTCCCATATTGAAGCTTGGGAACGAGAACTAACACAATGTTTCACACCAGAACAATGGCAAAAAGTACTTCAAATCACATATACCACTTCTAAGTGTATCAACTTATGGGAATTAACACAAAAGATACTTATGCGTTGGTATTTAACATCATACAGGATCTCCAAGTTTGACCACAATACCTCTCCATTGTGCTGGAGAAACTGCAATCATATAGGTACTTTATACCATATACTTTGGGAATGTCCAAAAATACGTACATTATGGGGAAAGGTTTTTGACATACTCACAAAAATAACGAATCAGCAGATTCAAGCTACACCGGGACTAGCTATTCTCTCTATAGATATAGACCTATTCTCTATAACCTTTAGGAAAATAGTCTCTCATGTCTTACTAAGCACTAGATTAACGATAACTAGACATTGGAAGACACAAGAAACCCCCAGGTTAAAAGAAATAATCCTAACCACTAACACGCACATCACATATGAAAAGATGTATGCATCATCCCAAGGTAAACGCCTGACATCGAACGAACAATGGAAACCGTGGACCGAGTGGTATAAACCAAGATTGGTATAAAAGCTACAAATGAAACTGATATATGTACACACACTGGATAAGCTTTAGAACAATTCTCACAAAACAGAATGCTCCATTTATTATTTGGTACAATTTGTTTTTGTTGTTATTTACTTTTGTTTTTCTTTAATCTGCTTCCAATTTTCATATCCACTTAGCAACCATCACAACTGGTTCCAAATTATTACAGGTCATGTGAAATCTGTACCGATCATAGATTCTTTTTGATCGATTAAAAATGGTAGAGCCTTTTCCTTCCAGGGCACAGCAGGTACCCAATAGGGGTGTCGGAAGGAGGGGCATCTCCCAAATTATGTATATATATATATATACCAATAATAACTACAGGATCTGGTAATGCCAGGAGTTTTCTCCTTATTTCTACTTAATTCTTGTTTGTTTTAGAGTACAATGGCACATGAAGTTATGTAATGTTAAGTAACATAAGTATCTAGTGGATAAACTGGACATGTCAAAATTGTAAATTACTGCCTTCTTTTCTAAGTACTACTGTTTGTACTTATCTCTTTGATTAAAAACAATAAAAAACTATTGAAATTAAAAAAGTGTAAAGAATTAAAAAGCAGTAGTGTACAATCACAAACATGAATATATAACAAACGCCCCATGTAAAGGGTGATCGGAAATAAACAGTGATAGGTAAATTGATAATAAGAGGAACATGATCGTAGTGTTACATATCTATACAGAAGAACATACATTTAATGGAAAAATCATGAAGACACACATACATATATATGTATAAAGTTCATACCTAGACCCGATGATATAAAGTAGTTTGGGCTAGTAATGAAATCAATTAAGTTCATAGATTATGATGATATAGGAGTTTGGAAATAATTATTAAGGGTTTTTTACACATTCTTCACTACCCATAATTGCCGGTTCCCCATGTTCATACAGCAATTGAATGGAAGGTAAACAAAGATAATTGGATTAGGTTGGCAGAGATAAGTATGGAGTGTATAAACACATATATACATGTATGTATGTATGTATAAATATATCTACATTAATGAAAATTATAATGTAATATAATATTTTATTAAGAGGAAAAGACTGTTAGGACAAAGAAAGAAGGTGGGGGAAGTGAGTTGCTTATATTTATACATAGATCCTGATGGTAACTGGCTTGTCTGAAATTCAAATATAAGGTCAATATTACATACCTGTAGAGGGTCATGGAGGGAAACTACACCTAATAGGGGAGAGGGTCAAGCCTGGAATGTAACCATAATTATGCGTGCCCACCACCCCTAAAGGAAGACCAACCTAAGAAGTATAGATATAAAGTTATTATTGTGTATATGACATGGCTGATATAAATACAGATAAACATGTATCTAAGCCTAAATCATATGTAAAGAAAAAGTCAGGTTAAAGAATGGTGGATATTTCGATCTCCTCATTGATACCTCCTGGTGAGAGAACATCTAGATTGTATATCCAGTAGGTAGTAGGGAATCACTATCTACCATTAGGAAGACATGTGTCCTTCACCGCACTCGGATACATATACCGAATCGAGGCGGTGATTGGAACAAAATCCTGCTGCAACATAAACAGAGGTGGATATATAAACTGAATGCCACCTCTTTTTTCCGGGTTGAATGAGGCTATTTCATTCGCCCCATTTTTAAGGGGCTTTGTGTCCGGAAAGACCCAATAGACCCCCCTTTCAATCAGTAAACTATTTTCTTGTTCAATATTAGGCCTCCATTGTTTCTTCTATTTGATACCCATTCCCTCTCCATTTTAGGTATATATGCGATTTTGAACAATGTGTTGTTTCCCATCTCCCCCTTCTCCTTTGTGTCTTAGTACGTATTAAATTTCCATATTTATTTTTTATTTTTATTATTTTTTCCAACTTATTAAGACATGTGAATTTCTCTTACATATATGGATGTTTCATGTGTCAATATACTCAAAACCAATGTATTATGAGCTTGGGTTAATTTGCCCATGGATGTTAGGAACTATCAGTCCTCTATATACATATGTGTGTAGGTGTATGCATGTATACATATGTATACACTTAGATCATTACATGTCTCTTTATATTTGCTTGTCTTGTAGATCATTACATGTCTCTTTCTATTTGCTTGTTTTTCTTCCCCCATTGGGACTTGGCGGCTCTGCTGCCGCGGCCTCCGGGCCGGGGCTTGCCATTCTGATGTGTCTTCCCGGAAAGGGGGGCCATCTTCGGTGCTGGCTCCTCCCCCCTCCCCATTGGACACCCTGGCTGGCCCTGGTTGCCACATTGGGGATACTTCCTCCCTTGCCGGGACACCCTCGGATGCTCCCGGGCACTGCGCATGCACGGGGCCCTGTGTGCGCCATGTGACGCGGGCGCGTCACATGATTACAACAAGGATGACGTCAGGGACGGGGCTTTGGCTCGTCCCGAACGCCGGGGAGACCACACAGGGCTGCCCTATTGGCGGCAATGCCCTCCATGATGTTCCCACAGATTGGGGCGGTGGGGGGAGGCGTTCACACCTCCTTCCTAATTGACATACGCCCACAAATAAGGATACATATATGCTCTCAGAGCACAAACACTGGCAATTTCCATATCTGGGTGGTCTGACTTCTTTGCAGCTCTCACTTGGTAAGTACACTTTTCAGCACTGTGCTCCTGCACTGCCTTAGCCCTGTATGAAATGGTCAGTCTATTATACTGATCCAATATATACAATGATTGTTTTATATCATATACAATATTACTTTCTTTATATACTTTTAGACTTGTCAACTCTGTTTGGATGAGCGTCCAGTGAGCCTGACAAACCCTGTGGCCAATCCCGGGCCGGGTCACATTTGGGTCTAAACATACAGGGCAGTACAGTGCAGTTTCACATTTTGCTTGCACACTGGCAAAGGTAATGCACTGATGATTTTTTCTTTTTTCTTTTTATTATGTTTTCTGTGGGCACTTTCACCTATTTTTCAGCTTTATACCTTCACATTTCTGCTCACTTACTTCTATTTGAGTGACCTATCTTTGCATACACTTTTTATTTTTTTCTGTCTGCTATATAGCATGTATAATATATAACATACACTGCACGCATAGTTTTTTACTCTTAATGTCCAAGCACCGAACACCCATACACCATGCTTTTTTATTCATTTTTAATTTCACTTTGATCAATTCATTTGAATTTTTGATCACCATCACCTGGTCTCCTTTCTTTGATTTTTTCACTTTTGGTACTTCCTTCACTCGTATGCATGATCTATTTATTTCTAATATATATATATATATATATATATATATATATATATATATATATATATATATATATATATATATATATATCCAATACTATAAAAACACAGTCTGTATATGAGGTATGTATACAGACTGATACCCTTATTTTTTCACTTTTTTACTTAATTAAGCATATACTTCTTAATACAATGTTTCGATATACACCATAAGTATGATCTTTAAAAGTGCTCTCTTTGGGCTTCTGCTGCAGGTGTTTGCCTTCTCCCTGACCGACTGTGTGGTCCGGGTGGGGGGGTGATCTTTAGTGTGACCTCTTGTAAGCCACATCATTGGTTTCCGCCCCGGCTCCGGTGGCTGTGTTGGTGGAGGCTTTACAGGACCTCTTGGGGAGAGTGAGCAGGCATTTTGATTTTAAGGGGTCTCTCTTATAGGAAATTTTTCACTTATAGGACACGCATCATTGGGTAACTATGTTACATGGAATATGATATGTTTCTTTTGGTATGTGTACAGTAACTAAGCCTCTATAAGTATATCCTTATTGTATATTTTTAACAGACAGACCTCTGAAGAAGACCTTGAACATATAGGTTGAAACGCGCCAGGTCCTTTTTTCGATATTGATAATATCTACATGATGTTGTTATGAAAAATATGTCTGTATAAATGCGTGTCTGATTTCACCAGATTTGTAAACACTCTATATCAGAGCTAATTTTTTTAACAATCCTTGTGTAATTTATTTTTTGTACAATAAACATTATCTTTTTTATACAACATTGGTCTAATATTTCAAACCCCGCTGCCTAAAAACCCCACCTGGGGAAATCCTTTTCCTATTTTTTGCTTTCATAATAGGGATGAGCAGCACTTTTTCCCTTCTCCCTCAACTGTGTCTCCTTTTTGGCGGATTAAGTTATATCATCCATTGGAGAGTTATAGTTAAGAGACAAAACTCATGTCAAAACCGAGTAAACATGAATCTGATATGAAACCAGCGGATTATGGTCAAATTTATGTTTTCAGACCCAAGTTACAAAACCTTAATTAAAGGAAAAGCTTGGGTAAATAACCCCGTTGTTTCAAAGGGTGAAATCATCTTCCTAGTCAAACCCCAATGTTGACTCAAGCTTTCCCTCAGACAATGGGAGGTTAATGTTACACCAAAACGTCAACAGTCCCAAATATATAAACAGACTATATGATATTGTCTAAGGAGAAATTGTTTGTACAGCTAAACCTTTCTCTAAACCTTCAATAAGCCTGTCCAAAGTTAATTTCAAATGCTCTAGGAAGACATTTAATTCCTATATGTATGTGTTTTTTTTTTTAAATATATGTGATCATAAGTGATTCAGATGCTATATTAGACTCCAGGCCACAGATACGACCATAATTTTAATATCCACTGACCCCATGAGTAATCTGCCATAAGATAGAAATATACATTTTGATATAGAACAAATGAAGAGTTGTGTTTAGATACCCATAATTGTTGTAAATACTGTACATAGAAACCGTGACCGCATCTACATGAAAATACCCATAAAACATGTGTTGTCCCAATTCAAATAGGTTTTCATAGGATATGCAGGAGTCATGCATTTATCCATATAAACATCCATTTTGTGTGATATTAATCAATATTATACTAAGTGTATTGTATTTTGTACCAGTTTCCGTGGTCCCTGAACAATATAGATATATATTCATAAGCCCCAATATATAGATAGATGCCCATTATGAAAGAGAACATATTTTCTTTTAACAAATAGTTTAGAATACATTTTCTGTCCTCAGACACACCTAGTGGTTGAAGATGATATTACCTGGGCTCACCAGGTAAATCATTAGAGCTCTCCAACCAATGGAGAATAAAGCCAAACCTTCTGGGCTGAGCTTCTGATAATTTTATCAGCTTATTGTCCTAGATGGTATAAAGGATGTGAGGGTCATAGAGAGAGAATCACAGACTCACACGCCGGATATACCCCCTAGACGATCAAGAAGCCTGCTGATATTTGACCACTCCCCATCTTGTTGGACCTTGTGACTACAACCACTCGATGTACTTAGATGTTGCCGGATATCTTCCCCTTTTAAACTGTTGGTAAGATACAGGCCATATAAATATTGATTATCTTTTTCTCTCAAAACTGTAGGGATTGTATTTTATGGTATTTGTGTTGACATTATCATGTGCAGTGTGTAGGGTAGTTTATCATTATCATCTGCCCATATTGACTGTCTAGGCTGTGTATATTGAAGCCGTGTTTGGGGGAATTCAGACACAAACTTGTACTACATCAATTTAAATTGCTGTGGTCCCAGGAAAAGTACTTATTGCCCCATTCAATTTAGCAGCTCTGTTGGATTAATATTTCTTTCAAATTGACAATATCCATCTGTTGACTCTGTGAGACATACTTTGGATTCCTTCCGGCTGGAGAAATTCAGAGGACTGTTTCCCCGAGCGACAAGGGATATTGTGTTCTTGGAAGTAAGGCGCAATTACCACACATATTTTTCTAACAGAACAATTTGGGCTCCCCTGAGTTAATTGTAAAATATTAAGAAATATTGTTTCATTGCTGTGTTGATGTTTTGATAATGTGTGTGTGAAATCTCAATCACCAGAAATTCCAGTTCTGTATGACATTGTATATAAATAAATAAAGTGATGCGCTTGTATTATCTAATTGTTAATATACTGCCTCTCGTGCCTATCTTATATTTCTAAAGTAAGTGAAAGATTGTGTAAAACTTTTTGTTAAATAGTAGCTTGTGTTTAAATAATACACCTTAGGCAGCTAAATTGCATAGACACATATAAAGAGATACATTCAGGAGATACTGTGCTATGAGCCTTTTTGTGAGATTCCCCTATTGCACACTCCCAAAACCTTCAGCCAGTGAGTACTAATAAAACTTTATAATATATGAAGCATATAATTATCAAAGTCAAATCATAATCATAATGATCAAAGTCAAATCATAGTGATTAATCCACCAAATTGAGTTGAAATGATACCTCCTCCTCTGTTAAGCTCAGGCTTAGTGAGTCTGTGTCAGCAGTAGAGCGGCTTGTCTGTAATCAGCCGCCGGCATAGAAGAGTTGTTTCTCAGCTTCTACTGGTCTTCCCCCATATAGAAGATAAAATTGTGAAGAAACACCATTGCGCAGATATCAACCAGATTTAGGATAACATAAAAAGCCACTTGTTACCAGTCACATGCTCCCTTAGACATAGATTGCATTTGTTCAGGATAATGGTCAGTCACATCCAGCTCCGTGCTGCTCAGTGCTGCTGCTCACACACTCACAGGCAGATCCCACTCCCAACAGAGCGTCACAGGCTAATTCTCCCCACGCGTATCATCACTGACACGTGACTTTTTCAAGGGTGCTAGTGTAGCCGCTCTCACCAGTATATATAGTTTATATACCGGTTCCTATAGCAACCTGAGGAGTAAATGTGTCATCATACCATACTGCGATTCTGGAAACATATGCTGTTTAATAAATACACAACTTGACATACCATTTATTTAAATAAAACCACTCTAAAAATTAAACAACACATTCGCATTCTTTAACACATAGTTTCTAGTGTGGATTAATTATACATGGATAATACCCACATACTTAACTAGTGCATAAATAAATAAATTCATTATTTCCCCTTTACTCTACATTAGTTAAAAAAATCCTCGCTGGTACACTGTTTGCATTATGTGTTAATACCCTACTTTTATGGAGTCAAAATAAATAAAAATAAAATAGAATGCAGAATAAAAATAAAGAATAAAATAAAAATATAAAATATAAAGAAATTTAAAAAAAATTTATAGATAACCTCAAATCAATTGAAATATTATCATCAATATTTTTCATCAATATTTTTCAGTATTTCTGAATCAAATAAAACCCATAAGACATAAAATTAAAACCGATTCATAAAAGTATTCTAAACAGCCCTCTAAAACTGTTAATATTATCAATCATGAATCAGCGATAAAACAGTTAAGATCAAATTCAATGTTTAATCCCCTTGGGGCAGATACCCCCATAGTATATATCCATTTTGATTCTTGCTTACTTAATTGCCTTATTTTATTACTGCCTCTCCAGTGGGGTTTAAACTTATCTATTGCCCAGAATTTTAACAACGTTGGATTTTTTTCATGATGTGATAGGAAATGTCGTGACACACTATGTTTAGGATAGTGATTGATAATGTTGTGTATGTGTTCCCTGATACGTTTCCACATCGGTCTTTTCGTTCTTCCCACATATTGAAGTGAACAAGGACATTGTAAGACATACACTACCCCCTCTGATCTACATGTCAGGAAATCTTCAATCTGATATTCTGTATTATTACTGGTCGCTCAGACAACTCAATGGTTATTGGTATGGGGGCCAAATACGCTCCTAGCGTAGCTAACTTATTTATGGCCCAGTGGGAGGGGGAAACAATACAAAATGAAACTCCCCCACAACTTATAATGTACAAACGATTCATTGATTATTGTATAATGCTATGGAAGGGAGATGAAACACCCCTCCTAAAATTCCTGGAAAAACTTAATATGAATGAAAAAAACATAAAGCTGACCTATCAAGTGAGTGACAAAATTATTCAGTTTTTAGACCTAGCTATAGAAATGACAACTAAGGGGATTGTAACAAAAACATATTTCAAACCAGTTGAAAGGAATAGTTGTATACCCACAGATAGTTGTCATTTTGACCCCTGGCTGCTAAACATACCAAAAGGACATTAAATACGTTTAAGGAGAAATTGCACAGAACTAAATACATTTTTGGAACAAGCAAAATACGTTGGAAAGAAGTTCATCCAAAAAGGCTATAATGAGGAGTTTATTAATGAAAAAATTAAAGAAGTATCTAATATCACCAGGGATGAATTAATTGAAGACAAACCCAACAAATCAAACCAACATCAAGATGTTCCAATCATTATGGATTTTAACATACAACATAAACAGATTGAATGTATCTTCAAGAAACACTGGCCACTACTTCGTGCTGATCAACAATTGCAAAACATACTGCCGGAAAAACCACGGTTCATTTACAGGAAGGCTCCTACACTAAGAGATAAAATCGCAAAAAATGTTGTGGACCCTCCAAAACCACATGAATTAACCTTTTTTCAAAGGAAAGGTTTCTACCCCTGCAAGCAATGCTATGCATGTGTAAATACAAAACAAAATGGGCACAAATGCACCAACTTCAGAGCGACCAGCAATAATACAGAATATCAGATTGAAGATTTCCTGACATGTAGATCAGAGGGGGTAGTTTATGTCTTACAATGTCCTTGTTCATTTCAATATGTGGGAAGAACGAAAAGATCGATGTGGAAACGTATCAGGGAACACATACAAAACATTATCAATCGCTATCCTAAACATAGTGTGTCACGGCATTTCCTATCACATCATGAAAAAAATCCAGTGTTATTAAAATTCTGGGCAATAGATAAGTTTAAACCCCACTGGAGAGGCAGTAATAAAATAAGGCAATTAAGTAAGCAAGAATCAAAATGGATATACAATACGGGGGTATCTGCCCCAAGGGGGTTAAACATTAAATTTGGTCTTAACTGTTTTATCGCTGATTCATGATTGATAATATTAACAGTTTTAGAGGGCTGTTTAGAATACTTTTATGAATCGGTTTTAATTTTATGTCTTATGGGTTTTATTTGATTCAGAAATACTGAAAAATATTGATGATAATATTTCAATTGATTTGAGGTTATCTATAATTTTTTTTTAATTTCTTTATATTTTATATTTTATATTTTTATTTTATACTTTATTTTTATTTTGCATTCTATTGTATTTTTATTTATTTTGACTCCATAAAAGTAGGGTATTAACACATAATGCAAACAGTGTACCAGCGAGGATTTTTTAACTAATGTAGAGTAAAGGGGAAATAATGAATTTATTTATGCACTAGTTAATTATGTGGGTATTATCCATGTATAATTATTCCACACTAGAAACTATGTGCTAAAGAATGCGAATGTGTTGTTTAATTTTTAGAGTGGTTTTATTTAAATAAATGGTATGTCAAGTTGTGTATTTAATAAACAGCATATGTTTCCAAAATCGCAGTATGGTATGATGACACATTTACTCCTCAGGTTGCTATAGGAACCGGTATACAAACTATATATACTGGTGAGAGCGGCTACACTAGCATCCTTGAAAAAGTCACGTGTCAGTGATGAGAGAATTAGCCTGTGACGCACTGTTGGGAGTGGGATCTGCCTGTGAGTGTGTGAGCAGCAGCACTGAGCAGCACGGAGCTGAATGTGACTGACCATTATCCTGAACAAATGCGATCTATGTCTAAGGGAGCATGTGAGTGGTAACAAGTGGCTTTTTATGTTATCCTAAATCTGGTTGATATCTGCGCAATAGTGTTTCTTCACAATTTTACCTTCTATATGGGGGAAGACCAGTAGAAGCTGAGAAACAACTCTTCTATGCCGGCGGCTGATTACAGACAACTAAGCCTGAGCTTAACAGAGGAGGAGGTATCATTTCAACTCAATTTGGTGGATTAATCACTATGATTTGACTTTGATCACATAATTATATGCTTCATATATTATAAAGTTTTATTAGTACTCACTGCCTGAAGGTTTTGGGAGTGTGCAATAGGGGAATCTCACAAAAAGGCTCGTAGCACAGTATCTCCTGAATGTATCTCTTTATATGTGTCTATGCAATTTAGCTGCCTAAGGTGTATTATTTAAACACAAGCTACTATTTAACAAAAAGTTTTACACAATGTTTCACTTACTTTAGAAATATAAGATAGGCACGAGAGGCAGTATATTAACAATTAGATAATACAAGCGCATCACTTTATTTATTTATATAACAAACTGTGGGGTGTCACTAATTGATTGCAGCTGTATTACCTTTTAATATTTTTTCACCTATATATTTTTTCACAATTTCTACAAAATTTTAGTCCACTTCAGTGCTTTAGGAATTTTATAATTGATATGACATTGTATAACTATACTTGTTAATGAATAAAGTCAAATGATTTACTTATTAATTTTGTTGGGAGATATTTATACATTGGTAAGAATTTCCCATAAATTAACAAACTCAGGAGAGGATTGCGGTATGTACTGATTATCTGAACTAGGTTCACAAATTCACCGTAAGGTTGGAGGCACTGAAAAATAAAACACTGAGATCTTAATTAAGATTCCATACCACACTCACAACACACTATATGTAGCTGGGCTTCTAACTCCTCTCCCACTATATGTAGCTGGGCTTCCCACTCCTCTTCCACTATATGTAGCTGGGCTTCCCACTCCTCTCCCACTATATGTAGCTGGGCTTCCCACTCCTCTCCCACTATATGTAGCTGGGCTTCTCACTCCTCTCCCACTATATGTAGCTGGGCTTCCCACTCCTCTCCCACTATATGTAGCTGGGCTTCCCACTCCTCTCCCACTATATGTAGCTGGGCTTCCCACTCCTCTCCCACTATATGTAGCTGGGCTTCCCACTCCTCTCCCACTATATGTAGCTGGGCTTCCAACTCCTCTCCCACTATATGTAGATGGGCTTCCCACTCCTCTCCCACTTTATGTAGCTGGGCTTCCCACTCCTCTCCCACTATATGTAGCTGGGCTTCCCACTCCTCTCCCACTATATGTAGCTGGGCTTCCCACTCCTCTCCCACTATATGTAGCTGGGCTTCTCACTCCTCTCCCACTATATGTAGCTGGGCTTCCCACTCCTCTCCCACTATATGTAGCTGGGCTTCCCACTCCTCTCCCACTATATGTAGCTGGGCTTCTCACTCCTCTCCCACTATATGTAGCTGGGCTTCCCACTCCTCTCCCACTTTATGTAGCTGGGCTTCCCACTCCTCTCCCACTATATGTAGCTGGGCTTCCCACTGCTCTCCCAATATATGTAGCTGGGCTTCCAACTCCTCTCCCACTATATGTAGCTGGGCTTCCAACTCCTCTCCCACTATATGTAGATGGGCTTCCCACTCCTCTCCCACTATATGTAGCTGGGCTTCCCACTCCTCTCCCACTTTATGTAGCTGGGCTTCCCACTCCTCTCCCACTATATGTAGCTGGGCTTCCCACTCCTCTCCCACTATATGTAGCTGGGCTTCCCACTCCTCTCCCACTATATGTAGCTGGGCTTCCCACTCCTCTCCCACTATATGTAGCTGGGCTTCCCACTCCTCTCCCACTATATGTAGCTGGGCTTTCCACTCCTCTCCCACTATATGTAGCTGGGCTTCTCACTCCTCTCCCACTATATGTAGCTGGGCTTCCCACTCCTCTCCCACTATATGTAGCTGGGCTTCCCACTCCTCTCCCACTATATGTAGCTGGGCTTCTCACTCCTCTCCCACTATATGTAGCTGGGCTTCCCACTCCTCTCCCACTATATGTAGCTGGGCTTCCAACTCCTCTCTCACTATATGTAGCTGGGCTTCCCACTCCTCTCCCACTATATGTAGCTGGGCTTCCCACTCCTCTCCCACTATATGTAGCTGGGCTTCCCACTCCTCTCCCACTATATGTAGCTGGGTTTCCCATTTGTCACCCCCAGACTGGTCCTCTTCCTCCAGTCTATTCTATACAACTTTGCTTCTTCTCCCCCCTTCATTCACTCTCATCACCTGTTCCCTCTGCGATTCACTGACAAACTCTTCTACTTAACGGTTTACTGACTGATCTAGTTAAAGCAGAACTTCACCCAAAAGGGGACGTTCTGCTTTAGGTTCCCCTCCCCCACTCCTCTGCCACATTTAACATGTCATTTATTTTTTTTTGGAGGGGGGGATCAGGTACCTGGTTTTGACAGGTACCCGCTCCTACTTCCGCTCAGATTGCCTAGGCGATCCGAGTGATAAACAAAATATATAGAGTAGAGCTGCACTATATATTTTCTTTATTACCTATTGAGAGTCACATGTGAATACACTGAATACACTGTAAGTGGTGTGGGCAGCAATCACGTCAAGCTTATTAATAGGCTATTACATGATTATTTATTTTATTTTCACAATCACATTGTTTATTGCATGGATTATATATATTTCTTCATGATCTGAGTGATAGTTCTCTTCCTTCCTTCCTTACAGGTTCAAGAAGACTGCAATACCATTTAAATAGAGCAGTGTCCTTTTATTAAAAGTCAGAAGCTACAGTATTTGTGGCTGCTGACTTTTGAAGTTTTTTTTCGAGTGATTTCTAATTGAATTTCACTGATAGTCCAAATGCATTTACAATTTCAAGTCTGTCCCCTTCCCTTACCTAAAATAACCAAAAGGGCTTGTTCACACCTCTTATGGTGCAGGAATGCATGCAGGAGCGGGCATGCACTGCCCTCTGCAGATGTGCACAGTTACCACAGTACCATGTTGTTATGTCCAACACACTTTTTAAAAACATGTGTACCCATGTGTTAGACAGCCCATTGAGATGAATGGGTTATGCTAAAAAAAAAAAATTGTAAAGAATGCAAGATTTACACAGGTGATCTGGCCCTTACAGCAACGTAGCGAAAATATAATTTTGATATTTTTTTTTGGGGGGGGGCCCTGCTAGGTAGGCCATACAGGGCTCTGTGATATCTAACAGCAGCCCTGAATGTGACATTTAGCCCCTACCTGACAGTGGTTGGTGGAGTGTTTCTGCCACGTAGGACATCATGAGGTTCATGAGGTAACTGGGTGGAAGTGGAAGGTTTGTAGCAAGCTGCGGGGGGGGTTAATTACTGATCACACCTTGTTCCCCACCTGGGACATAATTGGTCTTCCCCTGTGGTAATGGGTTGGTGCTGAGAAAGGAGATGGGCAGGCTGTGAGGGAACATGTCTGCAGGTCTGAAGCACACCCAGTGAGGTCTATGTTACTGGCCAAGAGGCTTAATAACTGTTTTCCTGGACTTTTTTTTTTGGATTGTGATTCTTACCCCTGCGAGGGAATCTTCTTATTTTTGCTGTACGCTGATCAATAAACATGGGCAGGAAGCCCTTAGACCTACTTGCCATGTGGATTACCTTTCTGCGAGCTCTCCACTTAAAGTTGAACCCCCATAATTGGTGGAGGATGCAGGCAATCGCTCTACTGATCCTGCCTGAAAGGCAAGTTTATCGGCTATGCTGTGTACCTGATTGACATTGAATTAAGGTGTGTCAGTATTGTTTAACGGGACAGCAGACCATGTCTATACCACCTAAAACATAGCTCCCAACTGTCCCTGAGTTCGAGGGACTGTCCCTGATTTATGGCAATGTCCCTCTGTCCCTCTTTCCTCCCCATTTGTCCCTCATGTTGGTCTAATCTATATATTTGTATGTAAAATTGACTTTTTATCTATCAAAAAGTGTTTCCCAGTGCTAAAACTTTCATCTGATTTCTAAATTGCTGCATTTGTAAATTCCAAAAACCAATATAAAGGAATAGTAGTGGTAAAAAAAGCACTTGTGGGTTTACCCAATCTTGTTTTTTTTGTACAATTCTCCTTTAAGGGGGAGTGGCAATGGGTGTGTCCTATGGGTGCATACTTTTGCTGATAGGTGTCCCTCATTCCCATCTCAAAAAGTTGGGAGGTGTACTTAAAGGCTCGGTGTACTCTGGTACAATTTTGAGTCAGCAGCATGGAGAACTTGATAAAACCATTACTCCAAAACAACTCTGCACTTCAACAGACATTACAGAAGGCCCTGGCTTAGTAGCTGCAAACTAAGATCAGTCAACAAGAAACCAACAGACTATTGGCTGCTCAGCTGGCGAGAACTGAGGCTCAGGTGACGGTTTTGGCACAGGTAGTCGAGAGAGAGATGGAGAGGCCTCAGAAGAAGTGCTACAGGGACTGCCAACCCAGCCTACAAGTGTTTCCACTGTGTCCCCAGGTGGCACCCTTATAGGCACCAGGAGCCACCTCCTACAAAAGATGACATATGTACCAAGCAAATGTGGAGGCCTTCTTTTGCAGTTTTGATAGAACTTCAGAGGGGCAGGCCTGGCCTAAAGACCACTGGGCTGAGCTGGTTGCACCACTATTGACAGGGGACTCCCAAAAGGCATACTTTGACTTGACTGCTGAAGATACCCAGGATTAGGACAAACTGAAAGCTGAGATGGTCACAACCTCAGTGAGTGCACAGCTGGAGTTACAAGACAAATGGATCCCCTCACTCCCAAATGTATGAACTTATCAACCTGGTCAAACATTGGCGGCAACATGAATTTCTCACAGGGCCTCAGATAATGGAGAGAGTCTCTACCGACAGGTTTCTGAGAGCATCTCCTGAGCTGTGGAGGTAAGTGGGTCAAGCTGATTCAAAGTCAATGGATGATCTAGTTGAGCTGCAGATGACCTTTTTGCTGGGTCTACAGTTTCAAGGTCCCTAACAGACCAGTGGCCACCACTGTAGAACCGGGTTGATCCCAGCATTACAACCTGTAAAGCCAGAAAGCAGAAGTTCAGAGAGGCTGACAAGAGTAGTCGGGAGCCACCTCCTGCTTCAAGGCCCCATCTGGGAAGCCCCAACAGAACCCATGGACCTCCGCAGTGTTGGTAGTACAGGGCATGGGGTCACATTGCTGCAAAGAGTCCCCTGAACCCCAAGCTTTTGGAATGTGACGTAGCCTGATGCATGTCCTTGTTTTTTAACACGAGCCTGGTCACAGATCTGCACATGCCTAGCTCTATTGTAAAGATAAGTGGGAAAAGTGAGTGTGCCCTCCTGGACACTGGAAGCCTGGTCCCCCTGGTTCATACCCGGCTTGTGGACACAGAACAGTCGACCCAGCGTCAGGTAGGAGTGGTATGTATGCACGAGGACTGTAAAAAGTACTCCACTGTGCAAGTGACCTTAGAAACCAGCTCAGGATCTGTTTGCCATGAAGTGGCCATGTTCCCTATCCTATTGCACTGTGTAATACTGGGAAGAGACTCCACTGCTCCTGGACCTCTGCAGTAGGAATGAAAAGAGTCCTGAGCCTGGATCTTCTAGTGGGACTGCAGGGAGGACCCCCATCCCCTTTGAGCCAAAGGTTGATGAAAATGCTGTAGGGGTGACCCCTGATGGGAATGTATCTTTTCACCTAGCAGTTTATGCGGATGAGCCGGAGGTGACCCCTGAGTAGGGATGAGCTTCGAGTTCGAGTCGAACTCATGTTCTACTCGAACATTGGCTGTTCGCAAGTTCGCCGAACAGCGAACAATTTGGGGTGTTCGCGGCAAATTCGAATGCCGCGGAACACCCTTTAAAAGTCTATGGGAGAAATCAAAAGTGCTAATTTTAAAGGCTTATATGCAAGTTATTGTCATAAAAAGTGTTTGGGGACCCGGGTCCTGCCCCAGGGGACATGGATCAATGCAAAAAAAAGTTTTAAAAACGGACGTTTTTTCAGGAGCAGTGATTTTATTAATGCTTAAAGTCAAACAATAAAAGTGTAATATCCCTTTAAATTTCGTACCTGGGGGGTGTCTATAGTATGCCTGTAAAGGGGCGCATGTTTCCCGTGTTTAGAACAGTCTGACAGCAAAATGACATTTGGAAGGAAAAAACTCATTTAAAACTACCCGCGGCTATTGCATTGCCGACAATACACATAGAAGTTCATTGATAAAAATGGCATGGGAATTCCCCACAGGGGAACCCCGAACCAAAATAAAAAAAAAAATGATGTGGGGGTCCCCCTAAATTCCATACCAGGCCCTTCAGGTCTGGTATGGATATTAAGGGGAACCCCAGCCAAAATTTAAAAAAAAAATTGACGTGGGGTTCCCCCTAAATTCCATACCAGACCCTTCAGGTCTGGTATGGATTTTAAGGGGAACCCCGCGCCAAAAAAAAAAAAAAAAACGGCGTGGGGTCCCCCTAAAAATCCATACCAGACCCTTATCCGAGCACGCAACCTGGCAGGCCGCAGGAAAAGAGGGGGGGACGAGAGTGCGGCCCCCCCCCCTCCTGAACCGTACCAGGCCACATGCCCTCAACATTGGGAGGGTGCTTTGGGGTAGCCCCCCAAAACACCTTGTCCCCATGTTGATGAGGACAAGGGCCTCATCCTCACAACCGTGGCCGGTGGTTGTGGGGGTCTGCGGGCGGGGGGCTTATCGGAATCTGGAAGCCCCCTTTAACAAGGGGACCCCCAGATCCCGGCCCCCCCCCTGTGTGAAATGGTAAGGGGGTACTTACCCCTACCATTTCACTAAAAAACTGTCAAAAATGTTAAAAATGACAAGAGACAGTTTTTGACAATTCCTTTATTTAAATGCTTCTTCTTTCTTCCTTCATCTTCTTCTTCTTCTGGTTCTTCTGGCTCTTCTGGTTCTTCCTCCGGCGTTCTCGTCCAGCATCTTCTCCGCGGCGTCTTCTATCTTCTTCTCCTCGGGCCGCTCCGCACCCATGGCATGAGGGGGGAGGCTCCCGCTCTTCTCTTCATCTTCATCTTCTTCTTCATCTTCTTCTTCTTCTTCTTCTTCTCTTCTTCATCTCTTCTTCCTTCTTCATTTCTTCTGCGGGCCGCTCCGCATCCATGCATGGAGGGAGGCTCCCGCTGTGTGACGGCGTCTCTTCGTCTGACGGTTCTTAAATAACGGGGGGCGGGGCCATCCGGTGACCCCGCCCTCCTCTGACGCACGGTGAATTGACGGGACTTCCCTGTGACGTCACGGGGAATGCCACAGGGAAGTCCCGTCAAGTCACCGTGCGTCAGAGGGGGGCGGGGTCACCGGATGGCCCCGCCCCCCGTTATTTAAGAACCGTCAGACGAAGAGACGCCGTCACACAGCGGGAGCCTCCCACCATGCCAGCATGGCTGCGGAGCGGCCCGGAGAAGACAGGAAGAAGAGAAGAAGGAAGAAGAAGAAGAAGAAGAAGAAGATGAAGATGAAGAAGAGAAGAAGATGAAGAGAAGAGCGGGAGCCTCCCCCCTCATGCCATGGGTGCGGAGCGGCCCAAGGAGAAGAAGATAGAAGACGCCGCGGAGAAGATGCTGGACGAGAACGCCGGAGGAAGAACCAGAAGAGCCAGAAGAACCAGAAGAAGAAGAAGATGAAGGAAGAAAGAAGAAGCATTTAAATAAAGGAATTGTCAAAAACTGTCTCTTGTCATTTTTAACATTTTTGACAGTTTTTTAGTGAAATGGTAGGGGTAAGTACCCCCTTACCATTTCACACAGGGGGGGGGCCGGGATCTGGGGGTCCCCTTGTTAAAGGGGGCTTCCAGATTCCGATAAGCCCCCCGCCCGCAGACCCCCACAACCACCGGCCACGGTTGTGAGGATGAGGCCCTTGTCCTCATCAACATGGGGACAAGGTGTTTTGGGGGGCTACCCCAAAGCACCCTCCCAATGTTGAGGGCATGTGGCCTGGTACGGTTCAGGAGGGGGGGGGGGCCGCACTCTCGTCCCCCCCTCTTTTCCTGCGGCCTGCCAGGTTGCGTGCTCGGATAAGGGTCTGGTATGGATTTTTAGGGGGACCCCACGCCGTTTTTTTTTTGGTGCGGGGTTCCCCTTAAAATCCATACCAGACCTGAAGGGTCTGGTATGGAATTTAGGGGGAACCCCACGTCAATTTTTTTTTAAAATTTTGGCTGGGGTTCCCCTTAATATCCATACCAGACCTGAAGGGCCTTGTATGGAATTTAGGGGGACTCCCACATCATTTTTTTTTTTTAATTTTGGTTCGGGGTTGCCCTGTGGGGAATTCCCATGCCGTTTTTATCAATGAACTTCTATGTGTATTGTCGGCAATGCAATAGCCGCGGTAGTTTTAAATGTGTTTTTTCCTTCAAAATGTCACTTTGCTGTCAGACTGTTCTAAACACGGGAAACATGCGCCCCTTTACAGGCATACTATAGACACCCCCCAGGTATGAAATTTAAAGGGATATTACACTTTTATTGTTTGACTTTAAGCATTATTAAAATCACTGCTCCTGAAAAAACGGCCGTTTTTAAAACTTTTTTTTGCATTGATTCATGTCCCCTGGGGGAGGACCCGGGTCCCCAAACACTTTTTATGACAATAACTTGCATATTAGCCTTTAAAATTAGCACTTTTGATTATTCATGTTCGTGTCCCATAGACTTTAACGGCGTTCGCGTGTTCGAACGAATTTTTTTCCTGTTCGCATGTTCTGGTGCGAACCGAACAGGGGGGTGTTCGGCTCATCCCTACCCCTGAGACACACAAGACATTTGGTATGCCAGAGCTGGAGGTCTCTTGGGAAAACCTTGGGACCACCCAATTACAGGACCCTACTCTTGAACAAGCCCTGAAAAATGTGTAGGTAAACAATGGGGCCCTGGTAGCTTTGGGGCTGGAGAATGTGTTTTCTCATATGACAGTTAACCACAACATGCTGTACCAGGTTGACAAAATTCAGGGTGAGGTTGTGGAACATCTCATGGTGCCTGGCCCTTATAGGGGGACAGTATTGAACTTGGCCCATACACATCCCCTGGGGGTCACGTGGCATGAAAAGACCAAGGAACGTATTTTACAGCTTTTCTTTTGGCTCGGGAGACTTGCTGATGTGAAAAACTATTGTGAGTCTTGCCCTGCGAGTCAAAAGTCAGCCTGTATGCCCTATTACCATAGCCCACTGGTGACATTGCCTGGGATCAAGGACTCTTTTGACCGAATCGTCATGTATTTGATAGGACTAGTAGTTAAAGGGTAAGTTCACATTTGTACACTTTTTTTTCTTCTAAATTCCAGCCCCCCTATGCACCAATATCGCATTCATGTACTTTTTTTTACAAAAATATCAACGATTTCCATAAAATCTCCAGTCACTTACTTTTCTTGTCCTCATCCATGTTTCCAGACGTTTCCATTAGTAATGTCTTCTTCCTGATCAGACTAGAGGTCATGACACAGGAAGGAATTGACCAGCTGACCTCATTAGCACACGCCCCCCGGCATCATCCACCCTCCCATTCCCAGCTGCACGTTTTTTGAATGAAATGCAATTAGTCAGTGATCACCCTCCTCACTAAATATACAATCAGATTGTATAGTGTATGGCCATTAGGGATGAGCTTCGAGTTCGAGTCGAACTCATGTTCGACTCGAACATTGGCTGTTCGCAAGTTCGCCGAACAGCGAACAATTTGGGGTGTTCGCGGCAAATTCGAATGCCGCGGAACACCCTTTAAAAGTCTATGGGAGAAATCAAAAGTGCTAATTTTAAAGGCTTATATGCAAGTTATTGTCATAAAAAGTGTTTGGGGACCCGGGTCCTGCCCCAGGGGACAAGGATCAATGCAAAAAAAGTTTTAAAAATGGACGTTTTTTCAGGAGCAGTGATTTTAATAATGCTTAGAGTCAAACAATAAAAGTGTAATATCCCTTTAAATTTCGTACCTGGGGGGTGTCTATAGTATGCCTGTAAAGGGGCGCATGTTTCCTGTGTTTAGAACACGACATGACATTTCGAAGGAAAAAACCCATTTAAAACTACCCGCGGCAATTGCATTGCCGACAATACACATAAACCCTTCAGGTCTGGCATGGATATTAAGGGGAACCCCGACCAAAATTTTTTAAAAAAATGACGTGGGGTTCCCCCTAAATTCCATACCAGACCCTTCAGGTCTGGTATGGATTTTAAGGGGAACCCTGCACCAAAATAAAAAAAAACGGCGTGGGGTCCCCCCAAAAATCCATACCAGACCCTTATCTGAGCATGCAACCTGGCAGGCCGCAGGAAAAGAGGGGGGGACGAGAGTGCGCCCCCCCCCCCTACTGAACCGTACCAGGCCACATGCCCTCAAAAACTGTCTCTTGTCATTTTTAACATTTTTGACAGTTTTTTAGTGAAATGGTAGGGGTAAGTACCCCCTTACCATTTCACACAGGGGGGGGGCGGGATCTGGGGGTCCCCTTGTTAAAGGGGGCTTCCAGATTCCGATTAGCCCCCCGCCCGCAGACCCCCACAATCACCGGCCAGGGTTGTGGGGATGAGGCCCTTGTCCTCATCAACATGGGGACAAGGTGTTTTGGGGGGGCTACCCCAAAGCACCCTCCCAGTGTTGAGGGCATGTGGCCTGGTACAGTTCAGTAGGGGGGCCGTACTCTCACCCCCCCCTCTTTTCCTGCGGCCTGCCAGGTTGCGTGCTCGGATAAGGGTCTGGTATGGAATTTAGGGGGAACCCCACGTCATTTTTTTTTTTTGGCCGGGGTTCCCCTTAATATCCATACCAGACCTGAAGGGTCTATGTGTATTGTCAGCAATGCAATAGCCGCGGGTAGTTTTAAATGGGTTTTTTCCTTTGAAATGTCATTTTGCTGTCAGACTGTTCTAAACACAGGAAACATGCGCCCTTTTACAGGCATACTATAGACACCCCCCAGGTACGAAATTTAAAGGAATATTACACTTTTATTGTTTGACTTTAAGCATTATTAACCACTTGCCGACCGCCTCATGCCTATATACGTGAGCAGGGCGGCACAGGCAGGCAAAATCACGTACCTGGTATGTGATGCCTTCCCGCGGGCGGGGGGTCCGATCGGACCCCCCCGGTGCCTTCGGTGGTCGGCTCTTGTTCGCGGGCGATTGAGGGTCAGGGGGAGGCCATCCATTGATGGCCACCCCCTCCCGATCGCTCCCAGCGAATCAAATGCTTCCTCTCCCTCTGTAATGTAAACAGAGGGAGAGGAAGTGATGTCATCTCTCCTCGAGCCAGTCTTTTTGATCCGACGCCGAGGAAAGAAGACATCCAAGTAAGTGCACCAACACTACACGCTCAGTAGAACACGCAGGCACACTTTTCACCCCTCTGTCACCCCCCGATCACCCCCTGTACCCACTGTCACTCTGACACCAATAGCAGTGGTTTTTTTTTTTGCATTGGTGTCAGTTTGTGTCAGTTATAAGTGTTAGGGCAGTTAGGCTAGCCCCCTTTAGGTCTAGGGTACCCCCCTTTAGGTCCAGGGTACCTCCCTAACCCCCCCTAATAAAGGTTAACCCCGTGATCACCCCCCGTCACCAGTGTCGCTAAGCGATCGTTTTTCTGATCGCTGTATTAGTGACACAGGTGACGCTAGTTTAGGGAGGTAAGTATATAGGTTCGCTGTCAGTGTTTTATAGCGACAAGGACACCCATATACTACCTGCTAAAGGTTTTAACCCCCTGATTGCCCCCTAGTTAACCCTTTCACCAGCGATCACCGTATAAGTGTTACGGGTGACGCTGGTTAGATAGTTTGTTTTTTGTAGTTTATTATAGTTTATTACAGTTTACTATACTTTATTATAGTTTTAGGGCACCCGCCGTTTATTACCTTATAAAGGTTTAACCCCCTAATTGCCCGGCGGTGATAGAAGTTACGTTTTTAGGATCAGATAAGGTCTGCGTCGCCCCAGGCAGCGTCAGGTTAGCGCCAGTACCGCTAAAACCCACGCACGCAGCATACACCTCCCTTAGTGCTATAGTATCTGAACGGATCGATATCTGATCCGATCAGATCTATACTCCCCAGCAGTTTAGGGTTCCCTGAAACGCAGTGTTAGCGGGATCAGCCCAGATACCTGCTAGCACCTGTGTTTTGCTCCTCGACCCAGCCCAGCCCAGCTCACCCAAGTGCAGTATCGATCGATTACTGACACTTACAAAACACTAAGCACACATAACTGCAGCGTTCGCAGAGTCAGGCCTGATCCCTGCGATCGCTAACAGTTTTTTGGTAGCGTTTTGAATCAGTCACTGACAGTCAGGAGCTTTTTTGCCTGTGAGTCTCACTAGTGTGCCCCTAAATTTAGAGGCCAAAATGGCAAATCGAAGGTACACTAGTGAAGAGGCCTACAGGTTTCTGAGCATGACAGATAGTGAAGAGGAAGTCACTCATCTGTCAGATTCAGGCTCAGAATACGATCCTGTAGAGGACAGCGGCTCCATGACAGATAGCTCTGACGATGGAGTTGTGGTCCCTGCTAAGGTCAGGCGTACCAGACCCCGAACTTATTCTGTCCTTGAAGTGCAAGAACCGCAGGGCTCTCGTATGGAGCAGAGAAGTACTAGTGCCGCTATTCCTTCTGGTGAACTGGCAAGCACCAGCGGCCTAGTACACCCTGGTCGTACATCCAGCACTGCAGTAACACTTGGTGACGTGGCGAGTCCCATAAGTGCAGTTCAAGCTGGCGAGGTGGCAAGCACAAGTAGTGTCCCGCTGCCACCAAGAAGACGAACACAGGCCCGTCGTGCCCATAGTGCCCTTCCTGCTGCATTCGCCAATCCGAATTGGGTACCCACCACTTCTGCAGCACCCGTACTTCCCCCTTTCACTGGCCAACCCGGAATTCAGGTGGAAACAGTTGACTTTACGCCACTGGATTTTTATTCGCTGTTTTTCACCGAAGATCTCTATAGATTTATTGTGGACCAAAGCAATTTATACGCTGGTCAATACATCGCCACTATGCCCCAGTCCACCCTTGCCAGAGATTGGAGACCAATTACGGTCTCCGAATTTAAGATCTTTCTGGGCCTTTCCCTCCTCATGGGGTTGAATAAAAAGAGTGAGTTGCGGTCATATTGGTCCACTGACCCAATTTACCATTTGCCCTTGTTCTCTGCCTCCATGGCCAGGGCACGATACGAGCAGATTTTGCGGTTCATGCACTTCAACGACAATGAACTCTGTCGTCCTCGTGGAGACCCTGCATACGATCGGCTCTACAAAATTCGGCCCCTCGTAAACCACTTCAACCAACGTTTTGCAGACTTGTTTACCCACCATCAAGTTGTCCGTGTTAATGAGTCCCTGGTTAAATTTTCTGGCCGCTTGTCATTCAAACAGTACCTTCCCAGCAAGCGTGCCAGATACGGGGTCAAGATGTATAAGCTCTGTGACAGGGCCACAGGCTATACATATAGTTTTATGGTTTACGAGGGCAAAGATAGTCACGTAGAGCCGACAAACTGCCCTGACTACATAGGAAGCGCTGGCAAGATAGTGTGGGACTTGGTGTCACCCTTATTCGGAAAGGGGTACCACTTGTACGTGGACAATTATTATACGAGCGTGCCACTTTTTAGCCACCTTTTTGATCATCAGATTGGAGCATGTGGCACCGTGCGACCTAATCGCCGGGGCTTTCCCCAGCGGCTTGTAGATTCCCGTCTTAGGCTGGGGGAGAGAGCCTGCTTGAAGTATAATAATTTGCTCGCTATGAAGTGGAGGGATAAGAAGAATGTTTTCGTTCTCACCTCCCTTCATGCAGACACGATGGTCCAAATTCCTACGGCGACTGGTGTTGTGGAGAAACCGCTCTGTGTCCACGAATATAACCTTAATATGGGAGGGGTGGACCTCAACGACCAGTTGTTGGCGCCGTACCTAATTGCCCGTAAGGCCAGACGCTGGTACAAAAAAGTGTCTGTTTATTTATTTCAATTGGCTTTGCTGAATGCTTATGTGCTATACAGAGCTTCAGGACGGACTGGATCCTTCCTTAAATTCCAGGAAGAGATCGTCAGAGCCCTTCTGTATCCAGACGGTGCTCCACCTCACCATCCCCAACCAAATGCAGTAAGCCGGCTGCATGAGAGGCATTTTCTTTATGCCCTCCCGAGTACCCCTACCCAACGAACCCCCCAAAAAAGATGTTGTGTCTGCAGCAAGCGCGGATTTAGGCGTGACACCCGGTATTGTTGTCCCCTCTGTCCTGGCAATCCTGGTCTTTGCATTGGTGAATGTTTTGAACGCTACCACACACTAGTGGAGTATTAGCGTAGGGTACAGCACTGCACAGACTAGGCACACTTCCACAGGGTCTCCCAAGATGCTGTCGCATTTTGAGAGACCCAAACCTGGTACCAGTTAAAAAAGTTAAAGTTACAAAAAAAGTGTAAAAAAAACAAAAAAAAGTAAAAAAAAAAGAAAAAAACACAAAAAATATATAAAATAAAAAAAACAAAAATAGTTGTTGTTTTATTGTTCTCTCTCTATTCTCTCTCTATTGTTCTGCATTCTATACTGCAATGTTTTATTGTTATGTTTTTATCATGTTTGCTTTATAGGTATGCACTTTTTTTATACTTTGTTTTTTTTATTGTTAACCACTTTTGTGTTTTCAGGTACGCCATTCAGCTGCAGAGCGGATTTATTTATCTTGACAGCAACAGCGTTTGCTCCCACGATACATAAAGCCGTGACTCCAGCGCTGTCGGAGGTGATTTCACCACCACAGTTACATACTTCAGCATATATGCCGAAGCGTGGGTGCAGCAGTGGGTGGAGGAGCGATTTGCTCCTGCCTTTTGCGGGAGGATGCCCCCATGCTTCGGCATATATATACGGTGCATGTATGCCCATCATTAGAAGTGGGTGGATGAAGGGAGGTATTCTAATGGCGGGCATACCCACCGATCAATATCTTTTTTTCGTTCAGCCCACAGGCTGCATGAAAAAAAAGTTTACAATGTATGCCCAACAAGGACCAGCAACGTACTGGTATGTTGCTGGACTTTGAGTGGTTATACCAGAATGATGCCTCCAGGTTTAGGTATCATCTTGGTATCATTCTTTTCAGCCAGCGGTCGGCTTTCTTGTAAAAGCAATCCTAGCGGCTAATTAGCCTCTAGACTGCTTTTACAAGCAGTGGGAGGGAATGCCCCCCCCCCACACCGTCGTCCATGTTTTTCTCTGGCTCTCCTGTCCCAACAGGGAACTTGAGAATGCAGCCGGTGATTCAGCCAGCTGACCATAGAGCTCATCAGAGACCAGAATGGCTCCAAACATCTCTATGGCCTAAGAAACCGGAAGCTACGAGCATTTCATGACTTAGATTTCGCCGGATGTAAACAGCGCCATTGGGAAATTGGGAAAGCATTTTATCACACCGATCTTGGTGTGGTCAGATGCTTTGAGGGCAGAGGAGAGATCTAGGGTCTAATAGACCCCAATTTTTTCTAAAAAGAGTACCTGTCACTACCTATTGCTATCATAGGGGATATTTACATTCCCTGAGATAACAATAAAAATGATAAAAAAATAAATAAAAATGAAAGGAACAGTTTAAAAATAAGATAAAAAAGCAAAAAAAATAATAAAAAAAAAAAAAAAAAAAAAAAAGCACCCCTGCCCCCCCCCCCTGCTCTCGCACAAAGGCGAACGCAAGCGTCGGTCTGGCGTCAAATGTAAACAGCAATTGCACCATGCATGTGAGGTATCACCGCGAAGGTCAGATCGGGGGGAGTAATTTTAGCAGTAGACCTCCTCTGTAAATCTAAAGTGGTAACCTGTAAAGGCTTTTAAAGGCTTTTAAAAATGTATTTAATTTGTCGCCACTGCACGTTTGTGCGCAATTTTAAAGCATGTCATGTTTGGTATCCATGTACTCGGCCTAAGATCATCTTTTTTATTGCATCAAACATTTTGACAAAATAGTGTGTTTTAGTGTATTAAAATTTAAAAAAGTGTGTTTTTTCCCCAAAAAATGCGTTTGAAAAATCGCTGCGCAAATACTGTGTGAAAAAAAAAAATGAAACACCCACCATTTTAATCTGTAGGGCATTTGCTTTAAAAAAATATATAATGTTTGGGGGTTCAAAGTCATTTTTTTGCAAAAAAAAATAATTTTTTCATGTAAACAAAAAGTGTCAGAAAGGGCTTTGTCTTCAAGTGGTTGGAAGAGTGGTCGATGTGTGACATAAGCTTCTAAATGTTGTGCATAAAATGCCAGGACAGTTCAAAACCCCCCCAAATGACCCCATTTTGGAAAGTAGACACCCCAAGCTATTTGCTGAGAGGCATGTCGAGTCCATTGAATATTTTATATTGTGACACAAGTTGCGGGAATAAGACAAATTTTTTTTTTGCACAAAGTTGTCACTAAATGATATATTGCTCAAACATGCCATGGGAATATGTGAAATTACACCCCATAATACATTTTGTTGCTTCTCCTGAGTACGGGGATACCACATGTGTGAGACTTTTTGGGAGCCTAGCCGCGTACGGGACCCCGAAAACCAAGCCCCGCCTTCAGGCTTTCTAAGGGCGTAAATTTTTGATTTCACTCTTCACTGCCTATCACAGTTTCGGAGGCCATGGAATGCCCAGATGGCACAAACCCCCCCCCCAAATGACCCCATTTTGGAAAATAGACACCCAAAGCTATTTGCTGAGAGGTATAGTGAGTATTTTGCAGACCTCACTTTTTGTCACAAAGTTTTGAAAATTGAAAAAAGAAAAAAAAAATATGTTTTTCTTGTCTTTCTTCATTTTCAAAAACAAATGAGAGCTGCAAAATACTCACCATGCCTCTCAGCAAATAGCTTGGGGTGTCTACTTTCCAAAATGGAGTCAATTGGGGGGGTTTTATGCCATCTTGGCATTTTATGGCCTTCAAAACTGTGATAGGTAGTGAGGAGTAAAATCAAAAATGTATGCCCTTAGAAATCCTGAAGGCGGTGCTTGGTTTTCGGGGCCCCGTACGTGGCTAGGCTCCCAAAAAGTCCCACACATGTGGTATCCCCGTACTCAGGAGAAGCAGCAGAATATATTTTGGGGTGTAATTCCACATATGCCCATGGCATGTTTGAACAATATATCATTTAGTGACAACTTTGTGCAAAAAAAAAAAAAAAAATTGTCACTTTCCCGCAACTTGTGTCAAAATATAAAATATTCCATGGACTCAACATGCCTCTCAGCAAATAGCTTGGGGTGTCTACTTTCCAAAATGGGGTCAATTGGGGGGGGGTTGTGCCATCTGGGCATTTTATGGCCTTCAAAAATGTGATAGGTAGTGAGGAGTGAAATTACAACTTTACGCCCTTAGAAATCCTGAAGGCGGTGCTGGGTTTTCGGGGCCCCGTACGCAGCTAGGCTCCCAAAAAGTCCCACACATGTGGTATCCCCGTACTCAGGAGAATCAGCAGAATGTATTTTGGGGTGCAATTTCACATATGCCCATGGCCTGTGTGAGCAATATATCATTTAGTGACAACTTTGTGCAAAAAAAAAAAAATTCTCACATTCCCGCAACTTGTGTCAAAAAATAAAATATTCCATGGACTCAACATGCCTCTCAGCAAATAGCTTGGGGTGTCTACTTTCCAAACTGGGGTCATTTGGGGGGTTTTGTGCCATCTTGGCATTTTATGGCCTTCAAAACTGTGATAGGTAGTGAGGAGTGAAATCAAAAATTTATGCCCTTAGAAATCCTGAAGGCGGTGCTTGGTTTTCGGGGCCCCGTACGCGGCTAGGCTCCCAAAAAGTCCCACACATGTGGTATCCCCGTACTCAGGAGAAGCAGCTGAATGTATTTTGGGGTGCAATTCCACATTTGCCCATGGCCTGTGTGAGCAATATATCATTTAGTGTTAACTTTTTGTAAATTTTTATTTTTTTTTGTCATTATTCAATCACCTGGGACAAAAAAAATAAATATTCAATGGGTTCAACATGCCTCTCAGCAATTTCCTTGGGGTGTCTACTTTCCAAAATGGGGTCATTTGGGGGGGTTTTGTACTGCCCTGCCATTTTAGCACCTCAAGAAATGACATAGGCAGTCATAAACTAAAAGCTGTGTAAATTCCAGAAAATGTACCCTAGTTTGTAGGCGCTATAACTTTTGCGCAAACCAATAAATATACGCTTATTGACTTTTTTTTTACCAAAGACATGTGGCCGAATACATTTTGGCCTAAATGTATGACTAAAATTGAGTTTATTGGATTTTTTTTATAACAAAAAGTAGAAAATATCATTTTTTTTCCAAATTTTCGGTCTTTTTCCGTTTATAGCGCAAAAAATAAAAATGGCAAAGGTGATCAAATACCATCAAAAGAAAGCTCTATTTATGGGAAGAAAAGGACGCAAATTTTGTTTGGGTACACCATTGCATGACCGCGCAATTAGCAGTTAAAGTGACGCAGTGCCAAATTGTAAAAAGTGCTCTGGTCAGGAAGGGGGTAAATCCTTCCGGGGCTGAAGTGGTTAAAATCACTGCTCCTGAAAAAACGGCCCTTTTTAAAACTTTTTTTGCATTGATCCATGTCCCCTGGGGCAGGACCCGGGTCCCCAAACACTTTTTATGACAATAACTTGCATATAAGCCTTTAAAATTAGCACTTTTGATTATTCATGTTTGTGTCCCATAGACTTTAACGGTGTTCGCGTGTTCGAACGAACTTTTTTCCTGTTCGCATGTTCTGGTGCGAACCGAACAGGGGGGTGTTTGGCTCATCCCTAATGGCCATCTTTATACAAGTACATAGAAGGGAGTGGACAGAAACACTCAGCTGTCAAACCCCATTCACATCACTGCATAGCGGGAACTCGTATTCCCACATGCGTTTTTTTTTTTTTTTTTAGGGGGGGCGTTTGAGCATTTTCCCTCATCACACATAGGGCAGCCCATCCCCCTGAATGAGCCGCCCCACACAGCAATCGCCCCAAAGAAGCTTCAGCACTATTTTGTAGAGCGGAGCTTGGTCAGATTTTTTACTGCAATTTTTGGTGCAGAGCATTTCTGAAATGTAAAGAAAACGCACAGATGTGATTGGAGCCGCATTGTTCTCATGTTATCGTGCCATTTTCACTTTCAGGCCCCCATTCACATCTAGTATAGTGGGGAGCGAACGTTTTGTGGCTCGTTTTTCCTGTGACATGCATAGGGCAGCCCGCTGGTTACATGTGGTTAATTGGAGATTTTGGCGCTTTGTAGGTTGTTTTGCAGCATTTGCCGCTCGTTTTTTCACATGGCAAACGGTGGGTTTGTTTCTGCTTGTGGTGTGCCGTTACCAATGTTCTGTCCACCAGATGCCTTGCTGATTGTTTGTACCTTATTTGTACCTGTGTTGTTACATTTACATGCAAAATGTGTAATTTACTTAAGACAATCATATGTGGTGTGCAGGCTCCATCTAGTGTTTCTTTTTTGGTATTGCTGCAGTTCTGTTTATTTGTTTTAATGTATGTGTAATTAAGGAAGTTGTCAGCAAGCAGGGAATTCTGGGTAGAATCCTAACAGGAAGTGAACCAGTCACCATTCTTTTTAACACATTGCAGGAAGCAAGTCATGTCTTTCTCAATTTATCGCCATCACCCCTTAGAGAACTTAAAAAGTAAGTTTTTATTATCTCATCTTGTACTGTATATCGTTGTTTATGCAACGTATGCTGTATTGTATGCAATATTATACTTATTGAGGTCTATTTCTGTTATTTTGTAGTTTCACTTGGCTTGTTCTAATAACACTGAGATCAAAGAAATATGATCTCTGAAGTTATTGGGATAAGAAGGTTTAACTACCTGTCCCAGAGACAGAACAACCAATGAATAGCACTGAGGATCGCTTCACACCTAATACCACGCCTCCCAACATTTAGACATGGGAGTGAGGGACACCTACTAACAAACGTATGTAGGCATAGGACACACCCCCTGCCACACCCCCTTAAAGGAGAATTAACCAAAGAAAAGGTGAATTAAATCCACAAGTGTTTTTTTTTTTTACCACTATTATTCATTTATATTGGCTTTTAAAATTTACAAATGTAGCAATTTAGAAATCAGATAAAAAGGTTTATCGCTGGGAAACACTTTTTGATGGATAAAAGTGCATTTTATATACAGCTATATGGATCAGACCAAAATGAGGGACAAAGGAGGAGGAAAGAGGAGCAGAGGGACATTGCTCCAATTCAGGGACAATCCCTCCAAATCCGGGACAGTTGGGAGCTCTGCCTAATACCGATGCAGCTCCCAGCCGGGGTTCGGTGCGTCCACGTTCACCGTTTCAGGTCCGATTTCAGCCTGAATTTTGGGAAAGATTTCGGACCTGAAACGGACCAAAAGACGCACAGGACCTCCTGTGCAAATTCTAACCGGAGCCGCATCGGAGATATGTGACCCGGCTCCATAGAGAGCTCCATAGAGAGCCGTTCACATTCTCCTGCTATTGTGAATGGGATGCCGGGATCCCTCATCCAATTCACAATAGTTTGAACCCGGCCCGAAAGCCCAACTAGGTCATTTTAGGTGTATAAACATGGCCATTCACTATACAATCTGATTGTACAATCTCCTTTTAGATTTACCAAATTGATATCATAGGAGGAAACACCTATCTAGTCAATCACTCTGTATCCAATCAGGCAGGCCCTTGCACTGCATGGTTGATTGCAGATCTAAAGGAGATTGTACAATTAGATTGTATAGTGTGTGGTGAACTTTACAGAACCCAGGAGACCCTTCTCCTGTTGTCAATACTACAGCTCTATCCACAGAGACGGTTATCTCATCATCTGGACAGTTCAACATGCCAACTGAAAGATCGATGCAAGATTAAACCTAAAGGATACGTTCACCTTTGTTCACTGTTTTATTTCTCTAAATCCCAGCCCCTCCCCCCCATGTACCAATATACCATTCATGTACTTCTTTTGCAAAAATATCAAAACTTTCCATCAGTTCTACAGACGCTTCACTGTCTTCATGGATTTTTGTACAATCAGATTGTATAGTGTATGGCCACCTTTATACACCTAAAATTACTTGTTGCGCTTCCAGTGCCATTAATTGGTAAGGGCACACCACACACAGAAGAAAACACATTTTACCATGTGAAAAAAATGAGAAGCGAATGCTGCAAAACGCTCAGTAAAAAAAACACGCAACCCACAAAACGCCAAAACGTCCCATGAGTCACATGAACTCAGCGGGCTGCTGCCCTATGCGTGTCACAGGAAAAACGAGCCACAAAACGTTCGCTCCCCACTATACTAGATGTGAATGGGGGCCTGAAAGTGAAATTGGTGCGATAACATGAGAACAATGCGGCTCCAATCACATCTGTGCTTTTCTTAGATTTCAGAAATGCACTGCACCAAACAAGGGATGAAGCCCTTGTCCCCTCTCAACATGGGGGGGTGCTCACCCCAAAGCACCTTGTGCCCATGTTGATGGGGACAAGGGCTTCATCCCCACAAACGTGGCCATTGGTTGTCAGGGTCTGCGAGCAGGAGGGCTTAGCAGAATCTGGAACCCCCCTTTAAGATCCCGACCCCCCATGTGAATGAGTATCAGGTAAATTGTACCCCTACCTATTCACCAAAAAAGTATCAACAAGTAATAAACACACAGAGACAATTTTTAACAATTCCTTTATTAAAAAATAAAAAAATAATGTCCCTCGTTGTAAATCCAACATCAATCAAGACCAGAAAAATACGCTCAGTCTCCTGGGAGGCCTCCCGCCGAATGCTTGCTTTAGCAGTTCCTATATTAGTAAGGGGCGGGGCCACCTGGCTATGTCACCCGTGGCACCGCCCCCTTTTAATGTCACAGACTTGTGCATGATGGGACTGTGATGTCAGAAGGGGTGGTGTCACCGGGTGACATAACCAGGTGGCCCCGCCCCTTTACATATATAAGAAATGTCAAAGCGCAAAGTAGGCATTCGGTGGGCTGCCTCCCAAGAGGTGGAGCATTTTTTTTTCTGGTCAGCGGGTAACGTGATTGTTTATATTACTTTTTGACACTATGTACCCGATACTCATTCACATGGGAGGCTGGGGGCTTCCAGATTCGGATAAACCCCTCCTCCCACAGACCCCCACATCCATTGGCCCATGGGGACAAGGTGCTTTGGGGTGGGGGGGCAGAGTACCCACCTCCCATGTTGAGGGCATGTGGCCTGGTATGGTTCAGGAGGGGGCGGTGCTTGCTCGTTCCCCCTTTCCTGACCTGCCAGGCTGCATGCCCAGATAAAGGTCTGGTACTGATTTTGGGAGGGACCACACATTGTTGTTTTTTTAAATTTTGGCGTGGGGTTCCCCTCCAAATCCATACCAGACCCGAAGGGGACCCCACTCCATTTATTTTATTTTTTTTTTTCAACTGCCACTTTTTTGTTTATTGTTCAGCTGTCAGCGGGGGAACCCATACACAGCTGATGACTCATTGCATGTTAAGGATGCCGCGGCCGGCTTCCCAGCCCTGTTCTGTAACAACCAGCTTACACTGTGCCCTGATTGGGCAAAGCTTTGCCCAATCAGGGCACAGAATGCACTATGCAGCACTCAGTGCAGTGCAGGGTGTTCGTCGGGGCGAACACCTGGAGAACACAAAGCAAATTCAGGTGTTTGGCAAACAGGCAAATGTTCGGCCCAAACTCATGCTCGGGCCGAACCATTCATCCATCCCTATTTTCCGTTCATCCATTGGATCTGTATGTACATTCTTTCTGTGTGAAAATGGCAAAAGCGAAGGCTATTTATTATATACAGTAGTAAAACACCCCATTATGGCCTCTAGATAGAGCTGAGGAGCATAGGAAAGACATACAGTATATGTTTGTAAAAAACACGCTAGAAGCAATAGTTACATCAATTTGATGGGATCCCCTTAAAAAATACATAGCAGACCCTTATCCTTGATGAATTTCTGGTATGAATTTAAAAGTAAAGTTGAGAAAAAAAAACGTGAGCTTCCTCCCCGAATACCAGAACATCGTCTGAGTATGCAGCCTGGCTGGCCAGGAAAGGAGGGGGAACAAGTGTTTGCTCCCCCTTTAACTATACCAGGCCACATGCCCTCAAAATGGTGGAAACCTTCGTGATGAGAACAAGGGTCTCTTCCCCATAACCCTGGCCTAATGGTTGTGGGGGTCTTTAGGCAGGGGGGTTTATCAGAATCTGGAAGCCCCTTTTAACATGAAGGGTTCATAGATACCAGTCCCCCCCATGTTAATTAGTAAGGGGTACATCATACACACAGTAAATAATGATAACACACTTTTTGAGTCCTTTATAAAAATAACCCCAAATAATGTCCCATGATGTACAGTACATCCATCATCATTCACATCATCCAGCGATTCATCAGTCACAATCAATGATCTGCTAATAGAAAACTATCCCACCCACATTGACATGATCCTCTCCCATGGCTTACTCACAAGGAATGACATGTCGCAGATTCACATTGCTAAACAAAGGGACGGGGTCTCCTGGGTGACGTCTCTGACCAAACAAGGCCATGTGGATATTTTGGGTCAGTGATGTCAGCACTATCCATGTTCTTTGTTTACACAGCCGGGGATACCCAGCTTACCTTGTACTTCATTATCCCCAGATACAGAATGTTGGGCCCCCCAGGAGCTTCTTACCATAAGGTGAAAGTATTTAAATGTGTACATTATGGAGGACCTACCATCAGAATGATCCCTTCTAGCTCTGAGATGACCATGCTCCCCTCCATAGTCAGCAGGTTCATCTTCTCCAGGTCTTCTTCCAGGTTCTGAGTCTTTGGCCATCTTGATTAGCCGGGTTGGGGTGACTCTCATGCGTGTGTATGAAGCTACTTCTGCCCAGCACAGAACCGTGCCGAGATTGTACATATATTGTATGATGGAAAAGACATCCACAGTCTACTGTCATAAACAAGGCTCTGCCCATCAGGACTTTACAACAGATGTCACCTCCTCTTCAATAGTTGTATCTTGTCATTCCTCTATATATCTCTGTGTATAAATATGGGAGTTCCAGAACCATTTCCAGAAGGAATCTAAGGGGTCCCCAGAGTTTACAGAAGGCCTTCACACATCCAACTCACTAGGTATTATTTCACTCCCCCACCTATTTATTTTTTTGTTTAATTTTCAAGTTGGCCCCACCCCCCATTTTTTCCTTGGTGAAAATGATGTATTATGTGCGCAGAGAACTCCTGGGATACGCATGTCATGTATCCAGAGATAGTTCAGATTCCATTCATTTGGCTGGCAGTGGGTGGCCCCAGCGCCAAGCCATCAGGGGGCCAGGCTGGCTGAACGTGAAGCACTGTGACTAATTCATTTTAAGAGGCACCAGAAACCAGATGATGCCAGGATTAATGCCAGGAGCCGAACTCTGGCCATGGCACAGAGGATCACAGCAGGACAATGCAGGATCCGAATTGAGGACAGGTAAGATTGGGGGAAAACGTGCATGGGGGGACTGAAATTCCTTGTTCTGTTATCTGATGAGGAAATAACAACCTCTGATCCTGGAGATCTGATTGGAAAGTTTATTTAGAAGAGAAGAGGTACAAAGTAAAAGTGAAGATTAGAAAGTAGAGAGATGAAGACTGTCATGTGGAGGTCAAACCAGTGGTGGGACAAGATCATCCAGTGCCCAGGGCAAACATGCCAAATTGTTCTCCCCCCCTTCATTATGTGTGAGCCTATGAGGAGGCTATCTCCTCTCCTTGCCACTTTCAGTGCTGGGCTGATAGAAGTAATGATGCTGTCACAACTCCTCCTAACTTTATAATAGAAGGAACTTGCGGCACCCCCTTCATTACAATATACCTGCGCCCAGGGCAGCCGTCCATTCTGCCCACCCCTTGTCCCCCCCCTGGGTCAGACATTGTAATGTACCAAGATTTTTAGCTAGCTAGCTGATCAATGTCCATCAGATATCACTAGCTGATCAATGTCCATCAGATATCACTAGCTGATCAATGTCCATCAGATATAGCTAGCTGATGAATTTCCATCAGATATCGCTATCTGATCAATGTCTATCAGATATCACTAGCTGATCAATGTCCATCAGATATCGCTATCTGATCAATGTCCATCAGATATCGCTAGCTGATCAATGTCCATCAGATATCGCTAGCTGATTAATGTCTATCAGATATCACTAGCTGATCAATGTCCATCAGATATCACTATCTGATCAATGCCCATCAGATATCGCTATCTGATCAATGTCCATCAGATATCACTAGCTGATCAATGTCCATCAGATATCGCTATCTGATCAATGTCCATCAGATATCACTAGCTGATCAATGTCCATCAGATATCACTAGCTGATCAATGTCCATCAGATATCGCTATCTGATCAATGTCCATCAGATATCGGTAGCTGATCAATGTTCTAAGGTGTGACTGCAACTAACTTCCAGTTCAGAATTTCCAACAAGACCGGTAACCAGTTCGGCTCCAGAGCAATTTTTTATTTTCTTTGCGTACTGTACACGTAAAAATCGTAATTTTTGGCAATAAAATGACTTAAAACCCCCACAACATTATATATTTTCTGCAAGCAGAGACCCTGTAGAATAAAAAGGTAATAATTGAAAATTGTCATGTCACATGATTTTTGCACAAGTGTTTATTAAATGCAGGAATAAAATATAATAAAATGGATTTCGGTGTAAAAACACACAATATAATACCCATTTTTGGTTAAAATGTAAAAGATGAAGTAAATAGATACCAAACATTTCATGTCTTAAAATTGTGTGCTCCCACAATATCGGCAAAAACTATGGTGCCCAAAAATCACCATAGGTGAAGCTTTAAAAGCCTTAACTAGGAGCTCCAGTGCTAGAATTGTTCTTCTCACTCTGACGTTTGTGGTGATATGTCACATGTATGGTGAGACCGTGGTTTACAAACTTGTGTTTGCAGGTGTGTGGGGCAACAGGAGTTACGGCAATTTTTAAAAAAAAATTATATATTTTATTATAAATTTATTTTTTTGAAACTTTTTTCTTTTATTTTTTTATTTATTTTTACTTGATTGCTATCACAAGGGGTTAATAAACCCCTATGTGATGGCATTGGGCAGGTGACAGGTACTCTTTATGGAGACATTTAGGGGTGTAATAAACCATCTAACCAATCACATTTCGGCTTGGTTAGATGTGTCTCCTGGTTGTGCTGTCCAAGAAATGGTGACATCTGAACCTGGAAGTGACATCACTTCCATTTCATTGTTTGCATGTGAGATTGAGGCATGGATTCGCCTCGGTCTCACAGCGCTCTCCCGGGTTCCCGGGCTCCGGTAAGAGCGGGAAGCACGGGAGGAGGGGGGAGGGGGCACCGTGCTGCCAAATCTGTGAAGGTGATTGGCAGATATGGAGCCACCTCATCACTTTCACTTTCAAGCTGGGAGCCGGCTAAACAAATCCCGCTACTGCTGCCATCAGCTGGTGATTAAAGGTCCACTCTTTGGAAGTACTGTACGTAGTACATTCAAAGAGCTGAACTGGTCAATATAAGAGACAAAATGGAGGTTTGGGACACGATGGGATAGTCCTCACAGCAACACATATAACAATGACAAGAGACATTCATTTCTGTTATTTTGGAAGACCATGACCCAGTCTGTGAAATGCCTCTCTGTACAATATTAGGAGATAAACTGCCTCTCTACAGACTGCACACCAACATGGTCCAAGGACATTGTAACAACACATTCTAAGGGCTGTCATGTACTGCTACGGCAGACATAGTCCTGTTGAAGACGGGGGTCCATCACAGTTGGGATCCTCAACCCTCCATGCAGACTGTAAGCTGGATAGTGGTATGGTCAGAGAGCTCACCCATACAGGCTGCAGATGACCTGGTACAGGAAAGCACAGAGACAAAGGTTTTGGAAAACATGGAATACAGGACTCACTGGAATGGCAAGAGTATACTGTAGCACTGGGGTGCTGGTCTTACAGGCAGGCAGAACACAGAAGACACTTACAGCACTGTAGTGCAGGACTAGTGCAGGACTCACAGGGAGCTTATAGCAACACCAAGGTAACATATGAGGAACACTGAGGTGCACAGGGGTCCCAGGGAATGCAGATACACAAGATACAGATGAGGTACATGAAGAATCTAGGACAGGACAGATACCTATTGGAACTCAGAAGGGAGAAGCCAGTCTGCCCACATGTACAGCTAAGGTGGGGTCTCCAGGAAGGGCTGAGGTAGAGTCTAAGGAACCACCTCTGGAGCTCCTTACGGTGGAGAAGTTTGGCCTGTAGATGATTCCCTGGTTGTGGCTTTCTGACTCCCCTCAGCAGGCTGCTACTAGGAACCCTGGGCTGATAAGAAGTTAAGAATCTCTTACTGCACTGAGGCTCAGCGATCACAGGACATTAGGGAATACAGCCCAAGCTGGCAGGTTTTCATGGAAACAAAGACACTGGGAACAGGTGAACAGAGACATACAGGACAGCTAGGAATGAGTAGTAATGCAAAGAGACAACAAGGATTTTTGAAGAGCCTGTAGACAGGTGCCGTTTGTTTTCTCCACTGCAGGTGGCAATGCAGAGAGAGGGGAAGCCAAGAGAAACATGGTTCCTCTATAGTTTCCTGGGTGATTGGAATAGCGATCCAGTTGGATGCTGGCCACCCATGTGACTCTTGTAGCCATCTTTGGTGTGGCAGAGTCTATTTAAGACCATGGCCCCTGGGTTTGGTGCACATTTGTGTGTGGCTAGTGTATGGACAGGTTACCAGTCTGTCAGTGACAGTATTAGTGGCATGGAAAGGTCCCAGATAAGTAGGGAAAGCTTAGGGCTCTGCACTCTCCTTGGACACCTTCCCATTTGACCTTGGACCGAGTAGGCCGCATTCCGCCCCTCCAGACAGATGCTGTCATTGTGTCTGAAACCTGTTCCGCTACACGCTGTTGGTTCCGTGTTTCTCGGTTGGGCCTCCTTCCACCATGTTTGCTGTGAACTGTTCTGTCTTTTCTTTAATATAGGTTCCATTATTTGCACCTAGACTGTGTGTGTGTTATTGCCCCCACACTTGGCAGCAGTTGGCAGGATATGTAATTTCTTGCAGAAGTCAGAGCAAGCACCATCCTGACACCATTAGGATTAGCCCTGGTGCAAGTTATTGGCACCAATATGCCACTGGTGGAGTGGGAGGAAAGACTAGAGAGTACTACATGTCTATACCAGATTCCCGCCTGGCTGATCACGCCCTTAACTCCTTGAAGTAGGACACAGAGCAAGTGGTAATGGCTTTGCCGGTAGAGGACAGGGCCACACTGGAGAAAATTGTGCCACACCTGGAGGGCTTATTGGAGAAAATGTAACAGTCCCAGAGCTGAGATGCACATTCTTTGTCAGGGGATTGCAGGAGGTCAGAGTCTCATGCAGTTCATGGTAGTGCTCCAGCACCTCTTGAAATGGCTGGGGAAAAAAGGATGCACGTGGCATTGCAGAAATTGCGGATTCGTGCAACATTCTGATGGGCCAATTAAGGGGGTGGGCAGAACTGAAAGAAGGGCCCAGTCAGGATGGCCATGCAAGAGTGGATTAGAGTACAACCCACCATCTCTTTTCATGACATTGTGGTGGATATGGTTGTATGGGCACAGGAAGATGTGGAGGCTACAGTAACATAAACCAAAATAAAATGATCTGTTACATGCTGGAGGAGGCCTTACCCCTTTTACCATACATTCAACACTAAGGGAACTCATCCTGGATGTGGTCTCCCTGATGAAACAGGTGTAAGCACTCCAAAGGGAATCATTTGGCCCCTTCCCCTAAGTGTAAAAAAATGCTACGGAGGGACCCAGAAGAAGACTGGAAGTGCTGGTGGTGTGTTCGTTACATTCATGTGAGCAAGAACTGTGGCAGGCCTAACATTAAAAGCACAGGCAGGCCACCATTAAACTAGCGGCTCTCAGGACAGAGGGACGACCCCTGAGATCAGCCACACAAGGTCCCATCCTACCACAGACCATGGTTGCCCCAAGCCAAGTGGTGTCCTCCGTTATCAAAGGATTGAAGGTCCCATGCCTAATCGACACTGAATCGGAAGCCATAGTCATGGAGTATGACTTTTATATCCACAGGACAAAGGACAGGACAGGTGACCAACTGGACCCCTCCTTGCTATCCCTTAAGGCAGCCAATGACTTGCCCATTCTAGTGGAAAGCATCACCTGGGTGAATATCTAGATTAATGACCAAGTGGTGGATCGGGTAGGAGTGGTAGTGAACTGTGACCCAGTCACCTCTTTAGTACCCCTTGTTCTGGGCATGAACATGTTAATAGACTTGGATTTGCCCCGCTTTCTGGACAAGTTTTAACATTCTGGCCGGTGAGCACAGGGCTGTTGCCTACAACTGGTATGGCTCAATATCATCCAAGCTTGTGAAGTCCAACATTGGGCAGCCAGGAAACTGCACCAGCAAGTTGAAGTTCTCCGTACACCTCCTAAACAGAAACTACTACTGGTACCCCTTCAAAAGGTAGTCTTGTCCCTCCCCATAGGTGCCCACAAGAGACTGCAAAGAGCCACCGTGATGCTAGAACCACACAAATACCCAGTGGCACACGGGGGAATGACTGGTTGCATGCACCTTGTCTAAGGTTCACAAAGGGAAGGCCCTGGTACAACTCATCAACCATGCCACTTTAGCAAGCCTGTACATAATACCCCATCACTGCATCTTGGAAGCACAGGTGGGGGTAGAAGCCACATGTGCTCTGCTTCATCCAGTCATGACTTCATTGGATGAGTCACAATACAAGCTACTCCTGGAACAGCTGGACATTCCTTTCCATGACTTTCCATGCCACACCTGTCTTTGCTGCCAGCCTGGAGGAATACGGGTACACAGAGGCCATTGACTACCCAATTCACACAGGGGACATCCCACTAATCCAGGAGCAGTACTATCACATTCCTGCAGCTTTCTGCGAGGGGATCAAGGACTTTTTTAGTAATATGCTACAAAGCAGGATAATCCAGAAGAGCCACAGTCCTTGGGCTGCCTCCATGGTCCTGGTGAGAAAGAAAGATGTGCTTAGAAAGCTTATGGTTCTGTGTGGACTGTGACAAGCTGAATGCCTGTACCCAGGGGGATCAGTTACCCCGGGTAGAAGAATCGCTGATGGCATTTGTGCAGGCCAGGTTATTTTCCACCCTATCATGTCGAACACTTGGACTGGGTGTTGGTGAAAAATATCAAAAATGAGAGGCAACAAACTGGAACCGAAGTAGTAGTGCACACTCTATCAAGTGGATGGTCAGCTCTTTCCTCCAACTCTAGTGTATGATGTAGGTTCAGAAGGACCTAGTCCCATTAAGAGACGTCTTCGCCATAGCCTGCTGAGGCCATATGCACTGAGTGGTGATTGTTCTACCAAATCAGCTGGGGACAGACAGCCCTTCAATTCTGCAGACATCCCAGCAGTACAAGAGGTGCTGGAGGAATGGTACCTGTCCCCTCTCCTGCTGGAACCTCTGGTTCCTGAAACTTCAGAGGCAAGAAGCCCACACACCATCAGCACAGACAGTCTTGTCACCCCAGAGAGTACAACAGACTGTCCAACTGTCTATATCTATGTCAGGAGTCTGAGCTTGAACGACGAGGATATGGGGGTCATATGCTCGTCATTCAAGCTGTCGTTCAAGCCATCCTGCTGCACAGAACCTCAACCAGAAAATGATTACCTGCAACCTGACTCCTTGGAAGACACTGTTGCTTGTCACCCTTTGCGGTTCAAACACGGAAAACTTCCTGCAAGATACTCTGATTACGTTGCTTGAATTTCTTCCTGTTGTGCCTTTACCATGTTCAATGTGTTGCTCATGTTGTTCTTCATGTTGTGATTCCAAGGACAGCATCTGTCAATGAGGGGGGAGTGTGGGCAGGTGCAATCTGTTTTCTTCACTGCAGGTGGCGCAGAAAAGCAGCAGCAATGCAGAGGGAGAGGAAGCTGAGACAAACATGGTTCCTCTATGGTTTCCTGAGTCACTGGGAAAACAGTCTTGCCTCAAAATTGCTACCCATGTGACTCTTGCTATTATCTACGGTATGGCAGAATCTATTTAAGACCCTGGCTCCATGGTTTGGCGCGCATTCGCATGTGGGTAGTGTAGGTTCAGCTCAATCGTCTGTTAGAGACAGTAGTAATAGCAGGGCGAGGATGAGTAGGGAGGGCTCTGCACTCTCCTTGGACACCTTGCAATGGCCAGGTCGCAGTCTGCGGCCTGGCCATTGCAAGGTGTCCAGAGAGACACTGTTAGTTCATCTGAAGCCTGCTCTGCTGCACGCTGTTGGCTCTGTGAATGTTTCCCAGTTGGGCATCCTTCCACTGGGTTTGTTGTGAACTGTTCTGCCTTATCTTTAATACATGTTCCATTATTTGCATCTAGACTGTATGTGTGTTATTGCCACCACACCATGCTGCACCCACCGACTGGGAGACATTAGAAACACTGGGATTACAGAGCTCACACTGGAAGACACTGGGGATACAGAGATCACACTGGGAGACATTGGAAACACTGGGGCTACAGAGATCTCACTGGGAGACACTAGAAACACTGGGAGTACAGAGCTTACACTGGAAGACACTGGGGACACTGGGGATACAGAGATCACATTGGGAGACATTGGGAACACTGGGGGTACAGAGATCACACTGGGAGACATTGGGAACACTGGGGGTACAGAGATCACACTAGAAGACATTGGGAACACTGGGGGTACAGAGATCACACTGGGAGACACTGGGAACACTGGGGGTACAGAGATCACACTGGGAGACACCGGGAGACACTGTGGACACTGGGGGTACAGAGATCACACTATAAACACTGGGTGTACAGAGATCACGCTGGGAGACACTAGGGGTACAGAGATCACACTGGGAGACAATAGGAACACTGGGAGTACAGAGATCACAGTGGGAGACACTGGGAACACTGGGGATACAGAGATCACAGTGGGAGACCTTGCCAACACACAGTAGAAACAAAGTGGATCCAGCTACAGGAACACTAAGAATATTGGGGTTACTAGGAGTCTCTCAGAATGTAATATGGTGGACAAGGAGTTTCTAGCAACACGTCCCAACAACCTTCTAACATGATGATCCAAGATCATTCTAACAACATTTTTCTGCAAAGTAATTTCTAGCAAGTGAGCCTATTATATAAGGGACCCAACATCAGCATATGCTGGAAGCGCCTAATACTCTCATATAACCATTAGTAAAGCAGATATTAATTATATTTCTTTATAAAGGGGATCACTTTCTCGAAATGTTTGGCCTCCTCCAGTTATATAAACCGGGAAGTTTCAGAAGGTTTGTTGGGAGTTTTCTGTATCTGGTCTTTGTGGAGAAGGACCCGCTGATGGTCTACTGGTTGTGTCTGTTCTCTCTTACATCTCAGCAGGCTGTAGACGTGTCTCTGCCACTCCGAGGATGCATAGTAATAGATCAGAGGATCCAGACAACAACTGACACTGCTCATACTGACACTGATGATGTAAACAATGTACAGGAAGTTACTGGCTTGGTTATAGACCTGCAGGAAATGCATGAACCAAATAACATTGGCTGGTCCAAAGCAGAGGACAAACACACACAGCACAACCACAGACAGGAGGATGGCTCGGGATCTCTTCTGGGCACCCTTCATGCTCGGAGCTCTGAGACTGCAGATAATTCTAATGTAACAGAAGGTTGTAATAATTAAAGGTAAGAAATAGAAAAGTGAGATATAAAAAGGGAAATAATAGTAAACATGAAACCTTTCAACCAATTCGGCATCCTGAACATCATAACAAGTTGTGATCTTTAGGTCGGGAAATGGTTGGGTTAGTTGTCTTATGAGAATCGGCACAGTGCTGGCCATCGATATCACCCAGATGCAGCAACACACCAGCCAGGCTCGTCTCACTGTGCGCCAGGAAAGGGACTGGACCGGGTAGACCAGAGCCAGGAACCGGTCCACACTGATACTCGTCATCAGCAGGATGGATCCACACATGTTACTTAAATACATGGCCGTGACAATTCGGCACATCCCTTCCCCCATCAGCCAGTTATTTCCTGAGAATCGGTACACGATGTGGAAAGGAAGAATACTAACAAAGAGAACATCAGCAGCAGCTAGGTTCAGCAGGTACACCACCGCCGGCTTCTTCACCTTTACCTTCACCAAGAACACGATGATCGCCATTATATTGAGAGGAAGAGCCATGAGGAGAACCACGGTATAGATGGAGGGCACAAGCTTCGTCACCCACCAACTGTTCATATATTCTTTAAATTCATATAAAAATGTTTTGGGCAGCATGTGGCCCTTGCTTTGTCTGATTGAGGTCACCTTGGTTTTATTATCTGAAAATTTCAAAAGATGAGCTGAAGTCATTGTATGAGAAATATTTTGCAGCATCTTTCATATTACACCAAACAGGAGGACAGTTGGTGATCTCTTCTGTGCTCCCTTAAGGCACAGGAGATCTCTGGGTATATGGTTCAGCTCTAAGAGGTTGGACATTGGGCAAAATTAAAAAGCACAGCATATCTCTGTATACAGTGCCTTGAAAAAGTATTCATACCCCCTCAAAATTGTCCACATTTTGTCATGTTACAACCAAAAATGTAAATGTATTTTATTGGGATTTTATGTGATAGACCAACACAAAGTGGCTCATAATTGTGAAGTGGAAGGAAAATGATAAATGGTTTTCAAAATGTGTTTACAAATAAATATGTAAAAAGTGTGGAGGGGGGGGAATTTGTATGGCGCCCCCCTGAGTCAATACTTTGTAGAACCCCCTTTCTCTGCAATTACTGCTGCAAGTCTTTTTGGGGATGTCTCTACCAGCTTTGCACATCTAGAGAGGGAAATTTTTGTCTATTCTTATTTGCAAAATATCTCAAGCTCTGTCAGATTGGGTGGAGAGCGTCTGTGAGCAATTTTCAAGTCTTGCCACAGATTTTCAATTGGATTTAGGTCTGGGCCATTCTAACACATGAATATGCTTTGAGCTAAACCATTCCATTGTAGCTCTGGCTGGATGTTTCGGGTCGTTGTCCTGCTGGGAGGGGAACCTCCACCTCAGTCTCAAGTCTTTTGCAGACTCCAACAGGTTTTCTTCTAAGATTGTCCTGTATTTGGCTCCTTCCATCTTCCCATCAACTCTAACCAGCTTCCCTGTCCCTACTGAAGAAAAGCATCCCCATACCATAATGCTGCCACCACCATGTTTCACGGTGGGGATGGTGTGATCAGGGTGATGTGCGGTGTTAGTTTTCCCCACACATAGTGTTTTGCTTTTAGGCCAAAAAGTTGAATTTTGGTCTCCTCTGACCAGAGCACCTTCTTCCACATGTTTGCTGTGTCCTCCACATGGCTTCTCACAAACTACAAACAGGACTTCTTATGACTTTCTTTCACCAATGTCTTTCTTCTTGTCACTCTTCCATAAAGGGCAGATTTGTGGAGAACACGACTAATAGTTGTCCTGTGGACAGATTCTCCCACCTGAGCTGTGGATCTCTGCAGCTCCTCCAGAGTTACCATGGACCTCTTGGCTCTTCTCTGATGAATGCTCTCCTTGCCCGGCCGGTCAGTTTAGGTGGACGGCCATGTGTTGGTAGGTTTGCAGTTGTGCCATACTCTTTCCATTTTCCGATGATGGATTGAACAGAGCTCCGTGAGATGTTCAAAGCTTGGGAGATTTATTTATACCTAACTCTGCTTTATACTTCTTCACAACTTTATCCTTGACCTGTCTGGTGTGTTCCTTGGTGCTCATGATGCTGTTTGTTCATTAAGGTTCTCTAACAAACCCATGAGGGCTTCACAGAACAGATGTATGTACACAGATTAAATTACACACAGGTGGACTCTATTTACTAATTAGGTGACTTCTGAAGGCAATTGGTTCCGTTAGATCTTAGTTAGGGGTATCAGAGTAAAAGGGGCTGAATACAAATGCCCCCACACTTTTCACATATTTATTTGTATCATTTATCGTTTTACTTCCACTTCACAATTATATGCCACTTGGTGTTGGTCTATCACATAAAATCCCAATAAAATACATTTATGTTTTTGGTTGTAACAAGACAAAATGTGGAAAATTTCAAGGGGTATGAATACTTTTTCAAAGCACTGTATACCGTATGCTTCAGTTCTTGGAGAATGGAGACTATGCAAATCAAAAGGCACAGCAGATCTCTGTATACACTGTATTTACTTTAGTTCTAGGATGTTGGGCCCCCATTCAGTCTTTTCCCAATTTGTGCTAACCTGCATTGATGAAGGAATCCCCATTGCTGGCTATTGTATTTGGGCAGCTGGAGCACCCATTGCTGCCTGCATACCCCAACAGTGACTTCTCTGATGAATGCTCTCCTTGCCCGGCCGGTCTGTTTAGGTGGACTGCCATGTTTGGACATCTGGAGCACCCATTGCTGCCTACATACCCCAACAGTGACTTCTCTGATAGGATGCGCTCACTATCCAGCCAAACATTTTTTTGGTTAATTTTGAATGACTTTTGTTGAGCCGGGTGGTGCTGACTGGGCAGACCAACTAGGACAACCTTTGAGTCAAAGTTATCAGACAAATCACCTTCTGTGTCAAAGTCAAGGAAGGAACTTCATGTGAGGGCTGAAAAGAAGGACCATGGAGGACAGAGAACCAGATTAACTACTTCATTTCCACTAAATGTTTTCTGTACTGCGGAGTGGTGGACGCTTATTTCTGATTCCCCATTTATAAACAGCACATCGGAAATCACACACACAGGTGGCAGTTGTCCTGGTTAATAACTGTGAACAGAGCTGTCCTCAGGTGGCTTGGTTCATAAGATCACTGTACAGAGCCAATCAGAGTGCCTCTGTAGCATGTGAAGGCCAATAACAGCAATAAGCAATGTGAACACACTGTTGTTTACATTGGAGAGCCCTCCCCTAACTCTTACAAGGAAGAAGAGGGAGTAGTTAAAGTCAATGAATGGGGAAAAATAAATGGAGAAGCAGCAGATGGATCAAAGTGAGAGATTTTTAATAACTGTGGAGTCATTTTTTTCTAACACCACCCCCCCTCCCCTTTTATACGTAGCCCCAGTCTGAGGCCCTCCCTGGACAACCACTGCATTGACCAGGCTAAATTTAAATATTGGCAGCTGGTATGAATCTCTGGTATGAATCTGGGTGTCCTGTATAATACTACACTACAAGTAAGCTGCCGTGGTGAGACTCCTTATCTGGAGTTCCAGTATGACGGTAAGTTACATATTGGTTACTGGGTGGATTTAAGGTTCCAGTATGACATTAAGTTACACTTTGGTTACTGGGACGCATCTTCATGTATGAGGGTCTGATATGACACAGTTATATATTGGCTGCTGAGCTGAATCTCCACATATTATGGTCTGGTTGCTGGTGTGAACCTCTGTATCTGGGGCCCACTATGACCTGAAGCTGGCCTGAATCTCCTTATCTGAGATCCATTATTATACATGTTGGCTGCTGGGGTGAATCTCTGCATCTGGGGGGCAGGAATGAAACTTGGCTACATGTTGGCTTCTGGGGTGAATCTTAAGGATCTGGGGCTCGTGTGTTTGTCATATCGTTGTTCCTATAGATTTGAAAAAAAAAAGTGCTTTTATTCCTGGAGGTGCCTCCAGCCTCTTCTTCCTTCTACATGCTCCTTTGGCAGTGGAGCAGGCAGGCACTCGGGCTTACACAGCAGCCAGGAATCTCTACAGGTTGCCTTGGAGCGGTGTCTCCCTTCACAGCTTTGCATCGAATATGACACTAAGCTCCATGTTGGTTGCTGGGGTGAATCTCCATATCTGGAGGTAAAGAATAATAATAAGTTACTCGCTGGCTTCTGGCATGAATGTCCAAGGTAGGAAGGGTCGGTATGATGCTAAAAAACACTAACGCGGAAACAGCTAAAAACACTAAAAAACGCTATTGCAAAAATATTAAAAAACTTTGAAAAACTCACTGCAGAGCTACTGGTGTTTTTATAACGTTTTTTTAACATCCAGTGTGCATGACACCTTAAGGTCAGGAGATCTGGTATGACGTTTAGCTACATATTGGGTGTTGGAATGAAAATCTATATCTGGGATCCTTTGCGATACTGAGCTACATAATGGGTGGTTGGGTGAATCTCCAGGATCAGAGGGTCCAGTATGACACTAAGTTGAATATTGGCTGCTGGGGTGAATCCCCTGGGTTAGAAGGTCCAATATGACACTAAGATGCATATTGGTTGCTGGGGTGAATCCCCAGGGTTAGAAGGTCCACTATGACAAGTCCTGGAGTACAAATTCTAGCAGTTCGGGACTTGAAACCAGTGGGACCCCTCCTGGTTGGACCCCTCCTGGCTGTCTTTAAAGGCAGCCAACAATCTGCCCATCCCGGTGGAAGGCATCACCTGGGTAAAAATACAGGTGCAACCGGGTGGTGGAATGGGTGGAAGTTGCGGTGACTCAGCCCAGTGAGCTCAGCAGTACTCATTATCCTGGGCATGGATATTTTGAAGGGCTTGGACTTTCTGTACACTACTTGCTGGCCAAGTTTGAACATTCAGGCTAGCATCACAGGGCTGTGGTCTGCAATCTGTCTGGCTCAACATGATCCAAGCCTTCAAGGCTTATCAGCGAGCAGATAGAAAACAGATGTTATAGGTGGGGATCATCCGTATGGCCCCCCAAACAAAAACTGCTTCTGGCACACCTCCAAGAGGTCAAATGGTTCCTGCCTATCAGATATTACAACAAGGTGGAAAGGGGCGATGGCAATTGTAAAGCCCTGAAAGGACCTAGGGGAACCGGGGGAGCAGTTGAGAGCCCGCACCTTGTTCAAGGTTCTTAATAAAAATATGTTGAAAATTATATAAAGAGTGCTGTCTCTTGAAAACATCATCATATAAAGTACAAATGTCTTATACTGTATGTGCAAACACAATTAATAAAGTGCTCAAGTGCCGATCAATGAATCTGTGTCCAAAGTATGTCCATTTCTTCAAAAGATTCCACATGTGAAGAATCACCGATTTTGTCGATTACAAATTCTTTCACTTCACTAGCGCTAGTGGTTAAATGGTTAAGTCTCATACCATGCTTTAACACCCGCAGGCCAATGGGGTCTGTGGTCATTTTAGCTGCTCCCTGTTGCTCCCTGCTGGGCATGTTACAGACTCTTGAACAAGGTTATAATGATTATTGGCACCAGAATGTGGGGCCGTGCTTTGGGCCTACAACAAAATGGTGCACCAAGCCACGGCTACACTCCGTTTTTCCTGATGTTTGGACAATGTGGCTGTCTTCTTGCTGAACTCCCCAGAATGTCTGACGTCTTACACACGCCCAGCACTTGGGTACAGGAGCATTGGGATTGACTACAAAAAGCCAAAAGTGCCGGACAGAGACTTGCTGAGTATGCCATCCTAGAGGAACTGCCATTGTGACAGGGGGACAGGGTGTTTGTAATAAACACAAAAAGTAAAAGAGACAGCAAGCTGGAGCCCAGGAGGGATTGGAGCCCAGGAGGGAGTGCACCCCTATCGGGGGGAGAAGCAACCTTTCCCCCCTAGTTTACAATGTGGTCTCAGAGGGCTTTGAACCCATTAAAAGCAGTTCCATGCAACTTGCTGAGACCCTACATGCTGAGTGGGAATTGTTCTGCCAAGCCTACCGGCTTCCCATCTTCGCTTCCTCATCACTGGCTTTTATTGACAGCAGTGGGATGCAATGACTGCCACTGCCTCAGCACAGCCTGTGAGACCAGGAAGTAAGGAAGAGAGAATGAGGGCTCAGGTAAGGAGGGTGAGGGGAGATACTAATACCTAAACATTGTTTACCTTAATCCAAGGAAATGTTCAGGCTTTAACACCACTTTAAGCTGCATAGTGTCTGGTGGGACAAATCTCCATATCTGAGAGAACAGTAAGGCACCACCAGCAGCTGTTGATCGATAATCATTGAGGAGTGTGAAGAAATCGTCAGTTTTGGTTTGTTGATACAGAAAATTTGGACAGACATGTTCAACCTCCTGAGGACATTGGGTTAAACTGAGCTTACTCAGTATGTGGCGGGTTTTAGGCACCGGGACCAGCTGTGCCTTTGATTTTTCTAGAGTCCGTCCTCCTAGAGCAGAATGTATACAAGAGACCAGATGTTGTGTCCTCCTAAGTACAAAGGTTTACACAAGTCCAAGATCACATTATAAACTGGTAAGCTCATCAGATGCCTCCAACTCCTTGTCCTGCTATGTGAGATGAGTTTAATGAAGGCTGATTGGATACATATTCATCATAAAATAATATAATAAACAGATAAATAAAGTCTCACCTGGTCGTAAAACTGCAAGAATAGAACAGAAAAACATAATTCAATGAGAATATTGGATTATATTGTTTCTTTGAATACAATACAACAAATGGGCAGGAAATAAGCAGGAACATTTTGTGTCTGGAGACATACCACAGTGATCTCATATTGTGTATACTGTGTAGGATGCTGTGCTGGATGTCAGTGTATGTGACAGGGAGCAGCACAGAGACTTGGTGGGTAGAACTTCTGCCTTGAAGCACTGCGGTCCTTGTCTCAAATCTCAACACAACATGCGTGGAGTTTTCATTTTCTACCTGTGCTTGTGTGGGTTTGCTTTTGGTAATCACAAAGACATTCTGGTAGGTATCTGACTCCTATTGGCCCTAGTCTGGCTTTAGAGAGAAAGTTTATAGACTGTAAAAAACTTAGGAGTCTGATGAAAATGTACAACTACTCTGTAAATACATGTTATGAATAAATACTGGAGGATGATGGAAGATAGATCACAGGGCTGTACTGGAGGATGATGGAAGAGAGATCACAGAGCTGTACTGGAGGATGATGGAAGAGAGATCACAGAGCTGTACTGGAGGATGATGGAAGAGAGATCACAGAGCTGTACTGGAGGATGATGGAAGATAGATCACAGAGCTGTACTGGAGGATGATGGAAGAGATCACAGAGCAATACTGGAGGATGATGGAAGAGAGATCACAGAGCTGTACTGGTGGATGATGGAAGAGTGATCACAGAGCTGTACTGGAGGATGATGGAACAGGTCACAGAGCTGTACTGGAGGATGATAGAAGAGAGATCACAGAGCTGTACTTGAGGATGATGGAAGAGAGATCACAGAGCTGTACTGGAGGATGATGGAAGAGAGATCACAGAGCTGTACTGGAGAGTGATGGAAGAGAGATCACAGAGCTGTACTAAAAGGGTGATCGAAGTGAGATCACAGAGATGTACTGGAGGGTGATGGAAGAGATCACAGAGCTGCTTTGGAGGATGATGGAAGAGAGATCACAGAGCTGTACTGGAGGATGATAGAAGAGAGATCACAGAGCTGTACTGGAGGATGATAGAAGAGAGATCACAGAGCTGTACTTGAGGATGATGGAAGAGAGATCACATAGCTGTACTGGAGGATGATGGAAGAGATCACAGAGCTGTACTGGAGGGTGATGGAAGAGATCACAGAGCTGCTTTGGAGGATGATGGAAGAGAGATCACAGAGCTGTACTGGAGGATAATGGAAGAGATCACAGAGCTGTACTGGAGGATAATGGAAGAGATCACAGAGCTGTACTGGAGGGTGATGGAAGAGATCATAGAGCTGTACTGGAGGATGATGGAAGAGAGATCACAGAGCTGTACTGGAGGATGATGGAAGAGAGATCACAGATCTGTACTGGAGGATGATGGAAGAGAGATCACAGAGCTGTACTGGAGGGTGATGGGAGAGCTCACAGAGCTGTACTGGAGGATGATAGAAGAGAGATTGCAGAGCTGTACTGGAGGATGATGGAAGAGAGATCACAGAGCTGTACTGGAGGAGGATGGAAGAGAGATCACAGAGCTGTACTGGAGGATGATGGAAGAGAGATCACAGAGCTGTACTAGAGTGTGATGGAAGAGAGATCACAGAGCTGTACTGGAGGATGATAGAAGAGAGATCACAGAGCTGTACTGGAGGATGATAGAAGAGAGATCACAGAGCTGTACTGGAGGATGATGGAAGAAAGATCACAGAGCTGTACTGGAGGATGATAGAAGAGAGATTACAGAGCTGTACTGGAGGGTGGTGGAAGTGAGATCACAGAGCTGTGTTGGGTATTAGGTGAGGGGCATGCACTTCTCTTCTGTCTCTGTCATTGCTGCCCCCTACACAATGTTAATACCAAATCAATTTATTAAAGGATATGTTCACAATTTAAAAACAAAATACACATTTTTTTTTCACTAGGAGCCTTGGAATCATTGCACCCATGGTCAGTAGATTACGAGTGCCATGCTGGACTCCTGCAGACTTGTCAGTGTATTTGTCTGCTCGTTCCTCATACGGAGGAGCTACCAGAGTGCTCAACAGTGGCCTGGTAGTTGATTAAAACTACACTTGTAGTTTCCCATTCACAGAACTCTATGAATGATGTGGTCAGGCAGGCTGCATCATTCTGTGCATGCTGTCACTGGGTGCAGCGGCTGCAGGAGTGGAAACCTAAAAACAGGTGGAGCATGTAACATGTTTCCGAAGGTGAACTTATCCTTTAACACCTATTTAAAGTGTAACTCCTGACATACTTTATTTGGGTGGAGTAGGAAAGGGTTTGTATTGCTGACTGTGTCCCTGCTGGGGGATTTCTCCCTCACGTTCTCTCCGGGTGACACCAAATTAGTCAGAGTGTGATATGGGGTCACAAGCACAGGAAGTAATGAGGAGAACACAGACACTTACCTTTCCCCACTCCATCCAATAAAGAAGAAAGCCTTGGCTGGAGTTGCACTCTAAGTTACAATTTTGTTACAGAATGATGGAAGCATAAAACATTCTTTTACTAATGAAGCTCCTTACCTCGGGGGGGCCTGGCCACTGAAAAAAAGAGAAGAGAAGACACAGAGTTAGGTTTGATCTTCCATTAATATAAACGTTACTTTATACAGAGTATTGAGGATGTACTATGTGACCTGAGCCCCAGCAAAGAATCAGATCTCAGCTCACTGTGGTCACATGATAGAAGATATGATTTTTGTAGATGGGCCCTTATGGTGTTCATACTTCAGATTTGTTTGTAGCACCCTGATGTTTAGGCAGGGTTCCTATCAAATTTAGTTGCCAGGTGATAGTTGCCTTGGCCAATTAGGAGATCAATTGATTTCTCCTGATTCTGAAATTGCTGCACTTTTCTCTTCTTTCACTGGGTGGCGTTGTACCTGGTGACATTAAATAAGAAATGGGCATAGCAAGGACAGATTAGGAATAGATGGGGTGTCTCAGCCAATGGGCAGGGATTTTCTTGGGTCCCTTGGCCTGCTGGGAGAACCTATTTATTTGGATGGAGTCAGGTGATCGGAGTTCTGTGCCACCTGAACGGTTGTCTGGGTGGACATGGGTTGTATTGCCCCAGGCTGCTAGGCCAGAAACCTAAGGCCTATCCCGGGGACATCATGCTGCTAGGCTGTCTGAGGGCCTATCCAGAAGCAGGAAAAGCAGCGTAGGGTTGGGACTGTGGGCTTGTAATCCAACCAGAAGTAAGTGTTCTGCCGGTCGGGTAACCAGTTGTGGTCAGAGGTAGAGGGGAAACTGTCGCCACGAAGGGACCATCCACCTTGCTACCGGAGACCACTGTGAGTAAGCACCAGAGCAGGTTTCTCGCCAGCTGGGCACAGTGAAGAAGTGGCAAGATAGGGGCCCAGAGGGACAGCAGAGGTGACACTTGTGGAGCATCAGTGAGTGTCAAGCCAGGAACCTAACATATCAGCAGGGATGAAGCTTGAGGAGTATCTGTGAGTTCCAAGCCAGTGAATCAGCAGGCAAGCGGGGGTGACGTTTGAGGAAAGTACTGAGTGCTAGCAGTGAAAGAACTCAGGGGATCCAGTGGCTAGTAGATCTGAAGTCTAGTGAGAGACAGGGAGCTCCTTGAGTGAAGATCCACAGTGAGTGAGTGAGGGGTAAGACGAACTCTTGTGTTTCAAATAGTTGAATACATTTGCCGTTAGTAACAGCTACAAGATTGTTGCCATAGAAGACAGCGGTGTCAGGGCCCTTCCTTCTCTGAGCTGGCCGCTCAGCTGTCAGCTAATTGCCAGCTCCCATCTCTCTCCACAGTTACTCAGCTGCTGATGATATCCTGCTCCTCAGTCCTGCCTACTTAAGCCGTCCAGTCCAGAGGAGTTCTGCCTTCTCCTTGGTCAACATCACAGAAAATCTCCTGCGATCCTGTTCAAGACTTGCTTTGCTGACATCCCTTCTGGCTCCAGATCCTGCTTGCTGTTCCACTACATTGTTCCCTGACTTCTGGCTTGGCTGACTATCCATTCAGGTTACTGAACTTTGGCTATGTTTTGACTACATTTGTTCTTTTTACTTTTATTATTAAACAAGTGTGATTTAACTGTACTTCTGTCTTGGCCTGATTTCATGGTTTCTGACAAGCGGTCCTACCTATACAGAATTGGTATCCGGCTGGAGGCCTTCACCTGTATAGCTGTCTACCTATAGATGTCTGCTAATTATCTTTGCATCTACCTAAGGGTGTCCTGGCCCTAACCCTCTCTCCCGCAGTTCTATTTAGGAGACAAAAAATCTCTTTACATTCAAAAAGTGTCTGGCGTCCACCTTTTCATCTTGCATAGGGATGAGCTTCGAGTTCCAGTCGAACTCATGTTCGACTCGAACATGGGCTGTTCGCAAGTTCTCTGAACAGTGAACAATTTGGGGTGTTCACGGCAAATTTGAATGCCGTGGAACACCCTTTAAAAGTCTATGGGAGAAATCAAAAGTGCTAATTTTAAAGGCTTATATGCAAGTTATTGTCATAAAAAGTGTTTGGGGACCTGGGTCCTGTCCCAGGGGGCATGGATCAATGCAAAAAAAAGTTTAAAAAACGTCCGTTTTTTCAGGAGCAGTGATTTTAATAATGCTTAAAGTGAAACATTAAAAGTGTAATATCCCTTTAAATTTTGTATCTGGGGGGTGTCTATAGTATGGCTGTAAAGGGGCGCATGTTTCCCGTGTTTAGAACAGTCTGACAGCAAAATGAAATTTCAAAGGAAAAAAAGTCATTTAAAACTACTCGCGGCTATTAATGAATTGCCGGTCCGACAATACACATAAGTTCATTGATAAAAACGGCATGGGGGACCATAGAGGAACCTCGGGCATCACGTGATACTGACCCGCGCACTGTGGAAGAAAGATGGCGTGGGCTTTGAAATGATAAGTGACATAGTGCATTAATATATCTGCACCTTGTTGGTAAAAAAATAAATCCCAGCTTACTGATCCTTTGCTAGGATTTCCAGGGATACTGATGGCAACAGCTGTAATTTGTAGCAGGTGAAACATTTCTAAAATGATACATGGCTTCCTGACTGTCGCTGATTTGGAGCAATGCTCCTCCTTCCTTCTCATTTGTCCCCATTTGGTCTGATTATATAGTTGTATATAAAAAAAAAAACGGCATGGGAATTCCTTTTTTTGACAGTTTTTTAGTGAAATGGTAGGGGTACTTTTTTACCCCCTTACCATTTCACACAGGGGGGAGGGCCGGGATCTGGGGGTCCCCTTGTTAAAGGGGGCTTCCAGATTCCAATAAGCCCCCCGCCCGCAGACCCTCACAACCACCGGCCAGGGTTGCGGGCATGAGGCCCTTGTCCTCATCAACATGGGGACAAGGTGTTTTGGCGGCTACCCCAAAGCACCTTCCCAATGTTGAGGGCATGTGGCCTGGTACGGTTCAGGAGGGGGGGCACTCTCTCGTCCCCCCTCTTTTCCTTCAGCCTGCCAGGTTGCGTGCTCGGATAAGGGTCTGGTATGGATTTTTGGGGGGACCCCACGCCGTTTTTTTTATTTTGGTGCGGGGTTCCCCTTAATATCCATACCAGACCTGAAGGGCCTGGTATGGAATTTACGGGGACCCCCACGTCATTTTTTTTTAAATTTTGGTTTGGGGTTCCCCTGTGGGGAATTCCCATGCCATTTTTATCAATGAACTTCTATGTGTATTGTCGGACCGGCAATGCAATAGCCGCGAGTAGTTTTAAATGACTTTTTTTCCTTTGAAATGTCATTTTGCTGTCAGACTGTTCTAAACACGGGAAACATGCGCCCCTTTACAGGCATACTATAGACACCCCCCCAGGTATGAAATTTAAAGGGATATTACACTTTTATTGTTTCACTTTAAGCATTATTAAAATCACTGCTCCCGAAAAAACAGCCGTTTTTAAAACTTTTTTTTGCATTGATCCATGTCCCCTGGGGCAGAACCCAGGTCCCCAAACACTTTTTATGACAATAACTTGCATATAAGTCTTTAAAATTAGCACTTTTGATTATTCATGTTCGTGTCCCATAGACTTTAACGGTGTTCGCGTGTTCGAACAAACTTTTTGCCTGTTCGCATGTTCTGGTGCGAACCGAACAGGGGGGTGTTCGGCTCATCGCTAATCTTGCATTACACCCACCATGCCTTGTAACCCACTCTACACTGAAGGATGTCGGCTCTCCCTAGCTCTGGAGGTCACCATTAGGCCTCAAGAGGCCCGGGACTTTGCTACATGTTGTATAACCTAAGTTTTAAGGACTTACCTGTTTAACGATTGTTCGAACTTTCGACCAGCTCTCCAACCCGTGACCCGCACATGGGACGTCATGTCATCACTCTGTATCAGCCTCATTCTCACTCCCGGCTTGCTGTTTTACATGTATGTACTGTACTGTACTCTGTCCTCCTAAATGCCCCTTCCAGCGTTCTGTATACTGTATTGTTTTATGTCTATGTATAGTACTGTACTGTACTGTAATGTAATGTGTACAGGTATTGCCCACACTATGTCAGCAAAAAGAAAAAGTGTGCTTGCACCTACAGAAAGTGCTCAGAAAAAAATAAAATCTATTGATCTTGATATGAAATATAAGATCATTAAGGACTATGAGGCTGGCAAGAAAGCGAAAGAAATAACAAGTGAATTGGAACTTGCACATTTTACCATTTCAGCAATCCTAAAGGATAAGGATAGAGTCAAAGAGGCAGTAAAAGCATCGACAATATATAAAGCCATAATAACTAGGCAGCAGAAAGGCCTCATTCATGAAATGGAGAAATTGCTGGCGGTATGAATTGACAACCAAATAGAAAAAAGAATGCCTATTAGTCTTTTATTGATTCAAACCAAAGAATGCAGTATTTCTGAGAATTTGAAAGTGAACAAAGGAGAAGAATCGACTGAAACATGAACAGCAAGCCTTGGATGGTTTCAAAGGTTTCATGGGAGATTCAACCTCCATAATCGGAGTATTAGTGGGGCGTAAGGATGAGCCGAACACCCCCCGGTTCGGTTCGCACCAGAGATTTCGAACAGACCAAAACTTCGCAAGAACGTTAGAACCCCATTGAAGTCTATGGGGACCCGAGTCCTGCCCCAGGGGACATGGATCAATGCAAAAAAAAGTTTTAAAAAACGTCAGTTTTTTCGGGAGCAGTGATTTTAATAATGCTTAAAGTCAAACAATAAAAGTGTAATATCCCTTTAAATTTCGTACCTGGGGGGTGTCTATAGTATGCCTGTAAAGGGGCGCATGTTTCCCGTGTTTAGAACAGTCTGACAGCAAAATGACATTTCTAAAGGAAAAAAGTCCTTTAACCACTTGACGACCGCCACACGACGATGTACGTCGACAGAGTGGCACGGGCCAGGCAAAAGGGCTTACATGTACGTCCTTGCCTTCCCGCGGGTGGGGGGTCCGATCGGACCCCCCCGGTGCCAGCGGCGGTTGGATTCAGGTCAGGGGCGATCAAAGGTGAGGGGGAGGCCACTCATTCATGGCTCCCCCCTCGCGATCGCTCCTGGCCAATGACAGACTTCCTCGGCTTCTGTAATGTAAACAGAAGCGGAGGAAGTGATGTCACCTCTCCTCGGCTCGGCAGTTTCCATTCCGGCGCCGAGGAGAGATGACTGTAATGTGAGTGCACCAAACACACACACACAGTAGAACATGCCAGGCACACATTACACCCCCCTTTACCCCCCGATCACCCCCCAATCACCCCTCCCCCCTGTCACACTGACACCAAGAAGTTTTTTTTTTTGATTACTACATGGTGTCAGTTTGTGACAGTTAGTGTGTTAGGGCAGTTAGGGTTAGCCCCCTTTAGGTCTAGGGTACCCCCCTAATAAAGTTTTAACCCTTTGATCACCCCCTGTTGCCAGTGTCGCTAAGCGATCATTTTTCTGATCGCTGTATTAGTGTCACTGGTGACGCCAGTTAGGGACGTAAATATTTAGGTTCGCCGTCAGCGTTTTATAGCGACAGGGACCCCCATATACTATCTAATAAATGTTTTAACCCCTTGATTGCCCCCTAGTTAACCCTTTCACTACTGATCACCGTATAACCGTTACGGGTGACGCTGGTTAGTTCGTTTATTTTTTATAGTGTCAGGGCACCCGCCATTTATTACCGAATAAAGGTTTAGCCCCCTGATCGCCCAGCGGTGATATGCGTCGCCCCAGGCAGCGTCAGATAAGCGCCAGTATCGCTAACACCCACGCACGCAGCATACGCCTCCCTTAGTGGTATAGTATCTGAACGCATCAATATCTGATCCGATCAGATCTATACTAGCGTCCCCAGCAGTTTAGGGTTCCCAAAAACGCAGTGTTAGCGGGATCAGCCCCGATACCTGCTAGCACCTGCGTTTTGCCCCTCCGCCCGGCCCAGCCCACCCAAGTGCAGTATCGATCGATCACTGTCACTTACAAAACACTAAACGCATAACTGCAGCGTTCGCAGAGTCAGGCCTGATCCCTGCAATCGCTAACAGTTTTCTTGGTAGCGTTTTGGTGAACTGGCAAGCACCAGCGGCCTAGTACACCCCGGTCGTAGTCAAACCAGCACTGCAGTAACACTTGGTGACGTGGCGAGTCCCAAAAGTGCAGTTCAAGCTGGTGAGGTGGCAAGCACAAGTAGTGTCCCACTGCCACCAAGAACACAAACACAGGCCCGTCGTGCCCATAGTGCCCTTCCTGCTGCATTCGCCAATCCTAATTGGGAACCCACCACTTCTGCAGCGCCCGTACTTCCCCCATTCACATCCCCAACCAAATGCAGTCGGCTGCATGAGAGGCATTTTTATGTCCTCCCGAGTACCCCTACCCAACGAACCCCCCAAAAAAAGATGTCGTGTCTGCAGCAAGTGTGGATATAGGCGTGACACCCGCTATTATTGTCCCTCCTGTACTGACAATCCTGGTCTTTGCATTGGTGAATGTTTTGAACGCTACCATTCACTAGGAAAACCAAGCACCACCTTCAGGCTTTCTAAGGGCGTACATTTTTGATTTCACTCTTGACTGCCTATCACAGTTTCGGAGGCCATGGAATGCCCAGGTGGCACAAAACCCCCCCAAATGACCCCATTTTGGAAAGTAGACACCCCAAGCTATTTGATGAGAGGTATGGTGAGTATTTTGCAGACCTCACTTTTTGTCACAAAGTTTTGAAAATTGAAAAAAGAAAAAAAAAAGTTTTTTCTTGTCTTTCTTCATTTTCAAAAACAAATGAGATCTGCAAAATACTCACCATGCCTCTCAGCAAATATCTTGGGGTGTCTACTTTCCAAAATGGGGTCATTTGGGGGGGTTTGTGCCACCTGGGCATTCCATGGCCTCCGAAACTGTGATAGGCAGTGAAGAGTGAAATCAAAAATTTACACCCTTAGAAATCCTGAAGGCAGTGATTGGTTTCCGGGGCCCCGTACGCAGTTAGGCTCCCAAAAAGTCCCACACATGTGGTATCCCCATACTCAGGAGAAGCAGCTAAATGTATTTTGGGGTGCAATTCTACATATGCCCATGGCCTGTGTGAGCAATATATCATTTAGTGACAACTTTGTGCAAAAAAAAAAAATTGTCACTTTCCCGCAACTTGTGTCAAAATATAAAACATTCCATGGACTCAACATGCCTCTCAGCAAATAGCTTGGGTCTTGTGTCTACTTTCCAAAATGGGGTAATTTGGGGGGGTTTGTGCCATCTGGGCATTTTATGGCATTCAAAACTGTGATAGGTAGTGAGGAGTGAAATCAAAAATTTACGCCCTTAGAAATCCTGAAGGCGGTGATTGGTTTTCGGGGCCCAGTACGCGGCTAGGCTCCCAAAAAGTCCCACACATGTGGTATCCCCGTACTCAGGAGAAGCAGCTGAATGTATTTTGGGGTGCAATTCCACATAGGCCCATGGCCTGTGTGAGCAATATATCATTTAGTGACAACTTTTTGTAAATATATATATATTTTTTTGTCATTATTCAATCACTTGGGACAAAAAAATAAATATTCAATGGGTTCAACATACCTCTCAGCAATTTCCTTGGGGTGTCTACTTTCCAAAATTGGGTCATTTGGGGGGGTTTTGTACTGCCCTGCCATTTTAGCACCTCAAGAAATGACATAGGCAGTCATAAACTAAAAGCTGTGCAAATTCCAGAAAATGTACCCTAGTTTGTAGACGCTATAACTTTTGCGCAAACCAATAAATATACGCTTATTGACATTTTTTTACCAAAGACATGTGGCCGAATACATTTTGGCCTAAATGTATGACTAAAATTGAGTTTATTGGATTTTTTTTATAACAAACAGTAGAAAATATCATTTTTGTTTCAAAATTTTCAGTCTTTTTCCGTTTATAGCGCACAAAATAAAAACGGCAGAGGTGATCAAATACCATCAAAAGAATGCTCTATTTGTGGGAAGAAAAGGACGCAAATTTTGTTTGGGTACAGCATTGCATGACTGCGCAATTAGCAGTTAAAGCGACGCAGTGCCAAATTGGAAAAAGTCCTCTGGTCCTTAGGCAGCATAATGGTCCGGGGCTGAAGTGGTTAAAGCTACTCGCGGCTATTAATGAATTGCCGGTCCAACAATACACATAAACGTTCATTGATAAAAATGGCATGGGAATTCCCCACAGGGGAACCCCAAACCAAAATTTAAAAAAATGACGTGGGGGTCCCACTAAATTCAATACCAGGCCCTTCAGGTCTGGTATGGATATTAAGGGGAACCCCGCGCCAAAATAAAAAAAAATGACATAGGGGTCCCCCTCAAAATTCATACTAGACCCTTCAGGTCTGGTATGGATTTTAAGGGGAACCCCGGCCCAAAATGTAAAAAAAAATTGGCGTGGGGTCCCCCCAAAAATCCATACCAGACCCTTATCCAAGCACGCAACCTGGCAGGCCGCAGGAAAAGATGGGGGATGAGAGATGCCCCCCCCTCCTGAACCGTACCAGGCCACATGCCCTCAACATTGGGAGGGTGCTTTGGGGTCCCCCCTAAAGCACCTTGTCCCTATATTGATGAGGACAAGGGCCTCATCCCCACAACCCTTGGCCGGTGGTTGTGGGGGTCTGCGGGCGGGGGGCTTATCGGAATCTGGAAGTCCCCTTTAACAAGGGGACCCCCCCCAGATCCCGGCCCTCCCCCCTGTGTGAAATGGTAAAGGGGTACCATTTCACTAAAAAATTGTCAAAAATGTTAAAAATGACAAGAGACAGTTTTTGACAATTCCTTTATTTAAATGCTTCTTATTTCTTCTGTCTTCTTTCTTCTATCTTTTCCTTCGGTTTCTTTCTCCATCTTCTTCTTCTTCTGGTTCTTCTGGATCTTCTGGTCCTTCTTCCGGTGTTCTTGTCCGGCATCTTCCTCAGTGGTGCCTTCTTCTTTTGATCTTCTTTTCTTGGGCCGCTCCGCATCCACGATTGGAAGGGAGGCTCCCGCTGTGTGACACTTCTCCTCTTCTGATGGTTTTTAAATAATGGAGGGCGGGTGGCCCGCAGACCCCCACAACCACCGGCCAAGGGTTGTGGGGATGAGGCCCTTGTCCTCATCAACATGGGGACAAGGTGCTTTAGGGGGGACCCCAAAGCACCCTTCCAATGTTGAGGGCATGTGGCCTGGTACGGTTCAGGAGGGGGGGCGCTCTCTCGTCCCCCATCTTTTCCTATGGCCTGCCAGGTTGCATGCTCGGATAAGGGTCTGGTATGAATTTTGAGGGGACCCCTACGTCATTTTTTTTTTTTTTTTTTTTTTGGCGCGGCTTTCCCCTTAATATCCATACTAGACCTGAAGGGCCTGTTATTGAATTTAGGGGGACTCCCACGTCATTTTTTTTTATTTTGGTTCGGGGTTCCCCTGTGGGGAATTCCCATGCCGTTTTTATCAATGAACTTTTATGTGTATTGTTGGACCGGCAATTCATTAATAGCCGCGAGTAGCTTTAAATGACTTTTTTCCTTTGAAATGTCATCTTGCTGTCAGACTGTTCTACACACGGGAAACACGCGCCCCTTTACAGGCATACTGTATATATAGACACCCCTAAAGGAATATTACACTTTTATTGTTTGACTTTAAGCATTATTAAAATCACTGCTCCGAGAAAACGGCTGTTTTTAAAACTTTTTTTGCATTGATACATGTCCCCTGGGGCAGGACCCAGGTCCCCAAACACTTTTTATGGCAATAACTTGCATATAAGCCTTTAAAATTAGCACTTTTGATTCCTCCTATAGATTTTTAAAGGGTGTTCCGCAGCATTAAAAATTGCAGCGAACACCCCAAATTGTTCGCTGTTCGGCGACCTGGTGAACACCCGATGTTCGAGTCGAACATGAGTTCGACTTGAACTCGGAGCTCATCCCTAGTGGGGAAGCTGCAAGTGCAGATGTGGAAGCAGCTGAAAAATTAGTGGTTGAATTTGACAAAATCATTGAAAAAGGTGGCTACTGTCCAGAGCAGATATTTAACGTGGATGAAACTGGACTTTTTTGGAAAAAAATGCCCGAAAGGTCCTACATACACAAAGAAGATAAACAATATCCGGTTTAAAGCCTCTCCTCATCTATCGTTCACAGAACCTAGGTACATTGAAGCAGGTTAGTAAGAACACACTCTAAAAGAACGTGTCAACTTACCTTGGACATTTTTTATCCCACCTAAGTCTACTGGCCAGCAGATCCTTCTGGATGAGGTCTATGATGGACTTTGTAGGATCTGCCCGATTTTATCACTTTTTTGTGAGTACATTGTCTTATTTTCAATAAATTTCAGTGTTGCTACGGTGATGCGCAAGGCTGGTGTGCCCTCTGTCCTTGTTTTCTTTTAGAATTTGTCCTGGGTTCCCCCCAACCTGTTGAGAAGGGCAGCACAGCTGTTGCAGTGGCACGAGTTGTGAAGATTTCCTTCCTTCTTTTCCCAATTCACCCAACAGCAATCTTTCGAGTGCAGGAGCATTTGTTTGCCTTTTTGCATTAGTAAGCACACACTGCCTGTTTATTATCGTGCAAATAACAAAGCATGGATGACACAAGCTTGGCTTATGACTTGTTCACCAACTGTTTCATACCCTTTGTCAAGCGTTATTGTCAGCAAAAGGGTGTTCCCTTTAAAATGATCCTACTGCTTGATAATGCCCCAGGCAGCATCTTGATGACCTACATCCAGATGTAAAGGTAGTGTATCTGCCTAAAAACACAACTGCTATCCTACAACCCATAGAAGTACAGAGCACCCCCTTACATATGATGTCATCAGAAGTCAAGAGTCCCCCACCCTCCCTTACATCACTGTGCACCCCCCTTAACTTATGCTTTTGTTGCCATGAAGAAGCTGGGGGCAGAGCTGAGAATCAGAAATCTCAGGGTCTGGAGGAGGACCAGAAGAGGTCTAGAGTCTGCTGAATGCAGAGACAAGGGGGTGCTGTGGCTGCACAGAGAGGGACATGATCTGTAGGAGAAGTTCTATCCTCCTCTCTGCTGCTGACTGCTGAGACAAGTGGAGGCAGAGACAAGAGGGATGCCGCAGCTGCTGGAGAGGTGCAAGGGCCACATGAAATGGCCTGGCGGCCTAGATACTGCTCCCGGGCCTTGTGTTTGACACATGCTCTAGAATGTGATTGGGCAACATAAAAATGGAGAACCCATTGGGGGGGTTAGTTTACCTTGTGGACTCACCATAGTCTTCTAACTACATTGGTAGCAAGATGGTCAGCAAAGCTACTAAATTTTACCTTCACAATACAATATTTACCCAGATTTTGAAATGTTTCCTCTCCTGGTACACAGGATGATGAGGATCAGAATGGTGTTGCATTTACAGATACAGATGTAGTGGTCACAATTGCTATATAAATTAATGTTATGTTAAAGATTAGCATCTGGCGCCATCTAGCGGCCAAAATATGAAAGGACTGCATCTTTATTTTTCATAATTTAAGAAGTTGACATGGAAATGTTTTGTTTGTTTACATTTGGACATTAAGTTGACCTACCTATGATGCCCATTAACTCCCATGAACATCAGGAGAACAGAACTGCATTGTGGGAAGATTATAAAAGGGCTGGGCGCGGCCATCTTAGGCCTCTTGGACACGCATGGCCAGCCTGGGAGGATCTGTGTGAGGTCTCCTGCACAGCGGGGCCTACCTCCATGGAAAAGCGATTCAAGCAGCAATACTGCGACACACCAGTGAGCTGGGCTGACGACGGAGCAAGACTGAGAAAGAGCCAGAGGAGCCATCTGAGAGTGTCGGAGCGTCTCGTTGTGTAGAGTGGAGCAGTGCAGCGGTGCTGGCTGGTCGGAGGCAGAACCCTGTACATCAGAGCGGAACCTTCTGACAACACTGTCCTGGTTGGGTGAGAGGGCTGTTGCCCAAAAGCTTCTTGATGCACTTTTACACATTCATCTGTACAATACAGAGTTGCTGGGACCCATAGTCCTACAAACAAAGTCAAGAGGGTTAGACTAAGCTAAGATTAGGCTTCGGGCCTGTACCTCATTGAAGACTGTGTCATTGGCATCAGAGATAGTTGCAGTGCTGCTGCACCAGAACTTTGCTTCTATATTTCAGCCTACTTTGATCGGGAGTCATTAACCCTTGGATTACAAATTTACTTTATTCTTTGCTAGCAGAAGAAATAAAAAAAGAAGGACTGTTTAATAAAACACAAGGCTTTGTGTTTCTTTACCATATTGAGGTTGCTGTGATACTAAATATGGGAGCTCCCTAAATATTGTATTATACTTTATTAAATTATTCTGTGATTTAGTATAGTTATAAAGCGCGCATAGAATAGAATAATTCTCATAGTGAGATCAATTCACTCTGTCACTTATCCTATTTACTTTATTACATTATCCACAAGTTATTTCAGACACTTTATATCTGTATAATATCTTTGTAAGATAAAGTCAGTTGACTGTCAGACTACGTTGGTCTGACAGTACAACCATTGTAGTGTTTTACTATAAAGCAATTACAGTAAAGTTCTTATTTAAGTACAACTGTGTGAGTGTTGTTTTCCTTTGCATCATCAAAGAAGTGAAGGCCAAGGTGAACTCAGCCCAGTGAGCTCAGCAGTACTCATTATCCTGGGCATGAATATTTTGAAGGACTTGGACTTTCAGTACACTACTTGCTGGCCAAGTTTGAACATTCAGGCTAGCATCACGGGGCTGTGGTCTGCAATCTGTCTGGCTCAACATGATCCAAGCCTTCAAGGCTTATCAGCGAGCAGATAGAAAACAGATGTTATAGGTGGGGGTCATCCGTATGGCCACCCAAACAAAAGCTGCTTCTGGCACCCCTCCAAGAGGTCAAATGGTCCCTGCCTATCAGATCTTACAACAAGGTGGAAAGGGGCCATGGTAATTGTAGAGCCCCGAAGGGACCTAGGGGAAATGGGGGAACAGTTGACAGCCCGCACCTTGTTCAAGGTCCACAAAGGAAAGGTACTAATCCATTTTATCAATTTGGGAACCTCCCTAATCCCACTCCCCAACCACATCACCATTGTAGACCTCTACGTGGTGCCTGGTCACTACATCTCTGGGGCCGAGCCAGGAGTTGAAGCCATCTGTGCCCCATCACCAGCTGAAATGACCTCCCTGAATGAGGAGCAATACAGACTGCTGTTGGAACAGTTGGCCATCCCTGGCCATTCTGGGACTATCCCTTGCCTCATTAGTGGCTTCTTCATCAGCTACTGCTGGTCTTTAAAACCAGCCCTAAAGATTACAGCTGCACCAAGACCATAGACTACACAATCCATATGGGGGAGGCTTCACCCATTCGGGAGTTGTACCACTATATTCTCCCAGACCTTTGCAGGAACCTAATTCATAACAAGTTACAGAGTGGGGTCATCCAAGAGAGTCGCAGTCCATGGGTTGCAAATGTTGTCTTGGTGCAGAAAAAGATTGGAGCCTTTGGTTCTGAATAGACTATCACAAACTAAATAAGGGAAAAGTATCAGGGTAAATTGGTTCTGCTAAGTGCTATCGATGTGACAAAAATTCTTAATAAAAATATGTTGAAAATTATATAAAGAGTGCTGTCTCTTGAAAACATCATCATATAAAGTGCAAATGTGTTATATGTGCAAACACAATGGGAGAGAGATCACAGAGCTGTACTGGAGGATGATAGAAGAGAGATCACAGAGCTGTACTGGAAGATGATGGAAGAGAGATCACAGAGCTGTACTGGAGGATGATGGAAGAGAGATCACAGAGCTGTACTGGAAGATGATGGAAGAGAGATCACAGAGCTGTACTGGAGGATGATGGAAGAGAGATCACAGAGCTGTACTGGAGGATGATAGAATAGAGATCACAGAGCTCTACTGGAGGAGGATGGAAGAGAGATCACAGAGCTGTACTGGAGGATGATGGAAGAGAGATCACAGAGCTGTACTGGAGGATGATGGAAGAGAGATCACAGAGCTGTACTGAAAGGGTGATGGAAGAGAGATCACAGAGCTGTACTGGAGGATGATGGGAGAGAGATCACAGAGCTGTACTGGAGGATGATGGAAGAGAGATCACAGAGCTGTACTGGAGGATGATGGAAGAGAGATCACAGAGCTGTACTGGAGGATGATGAAGACATCACAGAGCTGTACTGGAGGATGATAAAAGAGAGATTACAGAGCTGTACTGGAGGATGATAGAAGAGAGATCACAGAGCTGTACTGGAGGATGATGGTAGAGAGATCACAGAGCTGTAACAGAGGATGATAGAATAGAGATCACAGAGCTGTACTGGAGGATGATGGAAGAGAGATCACAGAGCTGTACTGGAGGATGATGGAAGAGAGATCACAGAGCTGTACTGGAGGATGATATAAGAGAGATCTCAGAGCTGTACTGGAGGATGATATAAGAGAGATCACAGAGCTGTACTGGAGGATGATGGAAAAGAGATCACAGAGCTGTACTGAAGGATGATAGAAGAGAAATCACAGAGCTGTACTGGAGGATGATGGAAGAGAGATCACAGAGCTTGTCAGGAAAGGATTCATCCGCTGGTAAGATATATCGTTTGGCATGCAGTACTGGGGTCCACCAGCAGGTGTCTCCTGGCAGTGTTGAACTGTCAGGAGAATATTTCCCTGCTGGTGTCATTTCATCTTTTGGCTGCAGTACTGATGTCCACCAGCGGATGGATCCTGGCAGTATGGAGCAGACAACACTCCCTGCGCTCAGGTGTGACTTGAAGTCAATCACATTCAGTCCTATAAATACCCGGCAAGCCCTCATATGCTTGCCTTGGTATCTCTCTCCTTGAGCCCTGACCTTGTTCACCTGTTACCCGATCCTGAGCCTGCATCTGACCTTGTGCCCAAGCTTATCCTGACCCGATCCCTTCTGTGTTCCTGTACCCTTCAGCCCGATCCATCTCCTCTCTGACCTGTTGGTTCCCTGTCCCTCATTTACTGATCTTCCTGTGTATGACCTTGGCTTGGCTAAACGTTTATGTCTCTGGTATATCCCTTGTTCTTGCTGACCTGCTGTGTATGACCCTGGCCTGGCTGACATCTGTGATTCCGGTATTGCCCCTTGCTGTAGATATTGTTGTTTGTAGTGGGTTTGTTGTGTTGGTGTTGCACTGTTTGTATTTCCTGAATTATCACCTATTTTAATAAATATCACTATTCACTTACATGTGTTTTGGGTTATCTCTGTGCAGTCCACACACTCTGGTCTGGAGGATGCCATGCTGGACTCCTGTAGATTTGTCAGTGTAATTGTCTGTTTGTTCCTCATACAGAGGAGCTACCAGAGTTCTAAACAGTGACCTGGTAGTTGATTAAAACTACAACTACACTTGTAGTTTCCCATTCACAGAACTCTATGAATGATGTGGTCGGGCAGGCTGCATCATTCTGTGCATGCTGTCACTGGGTGCAGCGGCTGCAGGAGTGGAAACCTAAAAACAGGTGGAGCATGTAACATGTTTCCAAAGGTGAACTTATCCTTTAACACCTATTTAAAGTGTAACTCCTGTGCTTGTGACCCCATATCAGACTCTGACTAATTTGGTGTCACCTGGAGAGAACGCGAGGGAGAAATCCCCCAGCAGGGACACAGTCAGCAATACAAACCCTTTCCTTACCCTAAAGTGTAACTCCTGACATACTTTATTTGGGTGGAGTAGGAAAGGGTTTGTATTGCTGACTGTGTCCCTGCTGGGGGATTTCTCCCTCATGTTCTCTCCAGGTGACACCAAATTAGTCAGAGTCTGATATGGGGTCACAAGCACAGGAAGTAATGGGGAGAACACAGACACTTACCTTTCCACACTCCATCCAATAAACAAGAAAGCCTTGGCTGGAGTTGCACTCTAAGTTACAATTTTGTTACAGAATGATGGAAGCATAAAAAATTCTTTTAGTAATGAAGCTCCTTACCTCGGGGGGGCTCGGCCACTGAAAATAAGAGAAGAGAAGACACAGAGTTAGGTTTGATCTTCCATTAATATAAACATTACTTTATACAGAGTAATGAGGATGTACTATGTGACCTGAGCCCCAGCAACCAATCAGATCTCAGCTCACTGTGGTCACATGATAGAAGATATGATTTTTGTAGATGGCCCTTATTGTATTCATACCTCTGATTTGTTTGTAGCACCCTGATGCTTAGGCAGGGTTGCTTTCAAATTTAGTTGCCAATTGCTTTGGCCAATTGTTAGGAGATCAATTGATTTCCCCTGATTCTGGAATTGCTGCACTTTTCTCTTCTGTCACTGGGTGGCGTTGTAGCTGGTGACATTAAATAAGAAACGGGCATAGCAAGGACAGATTAGGAATAGATGGGGTGTCTCAGCCAATGGGCAGGGATTTTCTTGGCTCCCTTGGCCTGTTGAGACAACCAATTTATTTGGATGGAGTCAGGTGATCGGAGTTCTGTGCCACCTGAACGGCTGTCTGGGTGGACGTGTGTTGTATTGCCCCAGGCTGCTAGGCCAGAAACCTAAGGCTTATCCCGGGGACATCATGCTGCTAGGCTGTCTGAGGGCCTATCCAGAAGCAGGAAAAGCAGCGTAGGGTTGGGACTGTGGGCTTGTAGTCCAACCAGAAGTAAGGGTTCCGCCGGTCGGGTAACCAGTTGTGGTCGGAGGTAGAGGGGACACTGTCGCCACAAAGGGACCATCCACCTTGCTACCGGAGACCACTGTGCATGTTTTGGGTTATCTCTGTGCAGTCCACACACTCTGGTCTACTAGTCTCCTGACAGTCCACGTCTGGTCAGGGATGGCCTTGGTATACTGTCAGGAGACTAGTAGACCAGAGTGTGTGGACTGCACAGAGATAACCCAAAACACATGTAAGTGAATAGTGATATTTATTAAAATAGGTGATAATTCAGGAAATACAAACAGTGCAACACCAACACAGCAAACCCACTACAAACAACAATATCTACAGCAAGGGGCAATACTGGAATCACAGATGTCAGCCAGGCCAGGGTCATACACAGCAGGTCAGCAAGAACAAGGGATATACCAGAGACATAAACGTTTAGCCAAGCCAAGGTCATACACAGGAAGATCAGTAAATGAGGGACAGGGAACCAACAGGACAGAGAGGGGATGGATCGGGCTGAAGGGTACAGGAACACAGAAGGGATCGGGTCAGGATAAGCTCAGGCACAAGGTCAGATGCAGGCTCAGGATCGGGTAACAGGCGAACAAGGTCAGGGCTCAAGGAGAGAGATACCAAGGCAAGCATATGAGGGCTTTCCGGGTATTTATAGGACTGACTGTGATTGACTTCAAGTCACACCTGAGCGCAGGGAGTGTTGTCTGCTCCATACTGCCAGGATCCATCCGCTGGTGGACGTCAGTACTGCGGCCAAAAGATGAAATGACACCAGCAGGGAAATATTCTCCTGACAGTTCAACACTGCCAGGAGACACCTGCTGCTGAACCCCAGTACTGCATGCCAAACAATATATCTTACCAGCGGATGAATCCTTTCCTGACAGAGCTGTACTGGAGGATGATAGAAGAGAGATCACAGAGCTGTACTGGAGAATGATGGAAGAGAGATCACAGAGCTGTACTGGAGGATGATGGAAGAGAGATCATAGAGCTGTACTGGAGGATGATAGAAGAGAGATCACAGAGCTGTACTGGAGGATGATGGAAGAGAGATCACAGAGCTGTACTGGAGGATGATGGAAGAGAGATCACAGAGATGTACTGGAGAATGATAGAAGAGAGATCACAGAGCTGTACTGGAGGATGATGGAAGAGAGATCACAGAGCTGTACTGGAGGATGATGGGATAGAGACCACAGAGCTGTACTGGAGGATGATGGAAGAGAGATCACAGAGCTGTACTGGAGGATGATGGGATAGAGACCACAGAGCTGTACTGGAGGATGATGGAAGAGAGATCACAGAGCTGTACTGGAGGATGATAGAAGAGAGATCATAGAGCTGTACTGGAGGATGATAGAAGAGAGATCACAGAGCTGCACTGGAGGATAGTGGAAGAGAGATCACAGAGCTGCACTGGAGGATGATGGAAGAGAGATCACAGAGCTGTACTGGAGGAGGATGGAAGAGAGATCACAGAGCTGTACTGGAGGATGATGGGATAGAGACCACAGAGCTGTACTGGAGGATGATGGAAGAGAGATCACAGAGCTGTACTGGAGGATGATGGGATAGAGACCACAGAGCTGTACTGGAGGATGATGGAAGAGAGATCACAGAGCTGTACTGGAGGATGATAGAAGAGAGATCATAGAGCTGTACTGGAGGATGATAGAAGAGAGATCACAGAGCTGCACTGGAGGATAGTGGAAGAGAGATCACAGAGCTGCACTGGAGGATGATGGAAGAGAGATCACAGAGCTGTACTGGAGGAGGATGGAAGAGATCACAGAGCTGTACTGGAGGATGCCATGCTGGACTCCTGTGGATTTGTCAATGTAATTGTCTGTTTGTTCCTCATAGGGAGGAGCTACCAGAGTTCTAAACAGTGACCTGGTAGTTGATTAAAACTACAACTACACTTGTAGTTTCCCATTCACAGAACTCTATGAATGATGTGGTCAGGCAGGCTGCATCATTCTGTGCATGCTGTCACTGGGTGCAGCGGCTGCAGGAGTGGAAACCTAAAAACAGGTGGAGCATGTAACATGTTTCCAAAGGTGAACTTATCCTTTAACACCTATTTAAAGTGTAACTCCTGACATACTTTATTTGGGTGGAGTAGGAAAGGGTTTGTATTGCTGACTGTGTCCCTGCTGGGGGATTTCTCCCTCGCGTTCTCTCCGGGTGACACCAAATTAGTCAGAGTCTGATATGGGGTCACAAGCACAGGAAGTAATGAGGAGAACACAGACACTTACCTTTCCCCACTCCATCCAATAAACAAGAAAGCCTTGGCTGGAGTTGCACTCTAAGTTACAATTTTGTTACAGAATGATGGAAGCATAAAAAATTATTTTAGTAATGAAGCTCCTTACCTGGGGGGGGCTCGGCCACTGAAAATAAGAGAAGAGAAGACACAGAGTTAGGTTTGATCTTCCATTAATATAAACATTACTTTATACAGAGTATTGAGGATGTACTATGTGACCTGAGCCCCAGCAACGAATCAGATCTCAGCTCACTGTGGTCACATGATAAAAGATATGATTTTTGTAGATGGCCCTTATTGTATTCATACCTCTGATTTGTTTGTAGCACCCTGATGCTTAGGCAGGGTTGCTTTCAAATTTAGTTGCCAATTGCCTTGGCCAATTGTTAGGAGATCAATTGATTTCCCCTGATTCTGGAATTGCTGCACTTTTCTCTTCTGTCACTGGGTGGCGTTGTAGCTGGTGACATTAAATAAGAAACGGGCATAGCAAGGACAGATTAGGAATAGATGGGGTGTCTCAGCCAATGGGCAGGGATTTTCTTGGCTCCCTTGGCCTGCTGAGACAACCAATTTATTTGGATGGAGTCAGGTGATCGGAGTTCTGTGCCACCTGAACGGCTGTCTGGGTGGACGTGTGTTGTATTGCCCCAGGCTGCTAGGCCAGAAACCTAAGGCCTATCCCGGGGACATCTGGCTGCTAGGCTGTCTGAGGGCCTATCCAGAAGCAGGAAAAGCAGCGTAGGTTTGGGACTGTGGGCTTGTAGTCCAACCAGAAGTAAGGGTTCCGCCGGTCGGGTAACCAGTTGTGGTCGGAGGTAGAGGGGAAACTCTCGCCACGAAGGGACCATCCACCTTGCTACCGGAGACCACTGTGCGTAAGCTGAGGCCAGTACCAGAGCAGACTTCTCACCAGCTGACTTCAACAAGTGCCAAGTTAGGGACCCAGAGGGACAGCAGAGGTGACGCTTGTGGAGCATCAGTCAGTGTCAAGCCAGGAACCTAACATGTCAGCGGGGGTGAAGCCTTGAGGAGTATTTCTGAGTGCCAAGCCAGGGACCCAGCAGGCAAGCGGGGGTGACGTTTGAGGAAAGTACTGAGTGCAAGCAGTGAAAGAGCTCAGGTGATCCAGTGGCTAGTGGATCTGAAGTCTAGTGAGAAAGACTGGGAGCTCGTTGAGTGAAGATCCACAGTAAATGAGTGTGGGGTAACCGCTTGCTGACCGCCTCATGCCGATGTTCGTCGGCACAGTGGCACGGGCAGGCAGAATCACGTACATGTACGTGATCTGCCTCCCGCAGGTGGGGGGTCCAATCGGACCCCTCCCATGCCCGAGGCGGTCGGCTTTTGTCCAGTGGCGATCGAAGGTGAGGGGGAGACCATCCATTCGTGGCCCCCCCTCGCAATCGCCGCCGGCCAATAGAATCATTCCTCTGCTGTTGTATGCTAAACAGCAGCAAAGGAAATGATGTCATCTCTCCTCGGCTCGGTATTTTCCGCTCCAGCGCCGAGGAGAGAAGACTGCAATGTGAGTGTAACACACTACACACACACACAGTAGAACATACCAGGCACACAAAACACCCCCGATCCCACACGATCACCCCCCCCCCCCGTCACACTGACACCAAGCAGTTTTTTTTTTCCTGATTACTGCATTAGTGTCAGTTTGTGACAGTTACTGTGTTAGGACAGTTAGTATTAGCCCCCTTTAGGTCTAGGGTACCCCCCTAACCCCCCCTAATAAAGTTTTAACCCCTTGATTACCCCCCGTCACCAGTGTCGCTAAGCGATCGTTTTTCTGATCGCTGTATTAGTGACACAGGTGACGCTAGTTAGGGAGGTAAATATTTAGGTTCGCCGTCAGCGTTTTATAGCGTCAGGAACCCCCATATACTATCTAATAAATGTTTTAACCCCTTGATTGCCCCCTAGTTAACCCTTTCACCACTGATCACCGTATAACCATTACGGGTGACGCTGGTTAGTTTGTTTATTTTTTATAGTGTCAGGGCACCCGCCGTTTATTACCGAATAAAGGTTTAGCCCCCTGATCGCCCGACGGTGATATGCGTTGCCCCAGGCAGCGTCAGATTAGCGCCAGTACTGCTAACACCCACGCACGCAGCATACGCCTCCCTTAGTGGTATAGTATCTGTACGGATCAATATCTGATCCGATCAGATCTATACTAGCGTTCCCAGCAGTTTAGGGTGCCCAAAAATGCAGTGTTAGCGGGATCAGCCCAGTTACCTGCTAGCACCTGCGTTTTGCCCCTCTGCCCGGCCCAGCCCACTCAAGTGCAGTATCGATCGATCACTGTCACTTACAAAACACTAAACGCATAACTGCAGCGTTCGCAGAGTCAGGCCTGATCCCTGCGATCGCCAACAGTTTTTTTGGTAGCGTTTTGGTGACTGGCAAGCCCCAGGCAGCGCCAGGTTAGCGCCAGTACCGCTAACACCCACGCACGCAGCATACACCTCCCTTAGTGGTATAGTATCTGTACGGATCAATATCTGATCCGATCAGATCTATACTAGCGTCCCCAGCAGTTTAGGGTGCCCAAAAATGCAGTGTTAGCAGGATCAGCCCAGATACCTGCTAGCACCTGCGTTTTGCCCCTCCGCCCAGCCCAGCCCAGCCCACCCAAGTGCAGTATCGATCGATCACTGTCACTTACAAAACACTAAACACATAACTGCAGCGTTCGCAGAGTCAGGCCTGATCCCTGCGATCACTAACAGTTTTTTTGGTAGCGTTTTGGTGAACTGGCAAGCACCAGCGGCCTAGTACACCCCGGTCGTAGTCAAACCAGCACTGCAGTAACACTTGGTGACGTGGCGAGTCCCATAAGTGCAGTTCAAGCTGGTGAGGTGGCAAGCACAAGTAGTGTCCCGCTGCCACCAAGAAGAAGATGGAACCCACCACTTCTGCAGAGCCCGTACTTCCCCCATTCACATCCCCAACCAAATGCAGTCGGATGCATGAGAGGCATTTTCTTTATGTCCTCCCGAGTACCCCTACCCAACGAACCCCCCCAAAAAAGATGTTGTGTCTGCAGCAAGCGTGGATATAGGCGTGGCACCCGCTATTATTGTCCCTCCTGTCCTGACAATCCTGGTCTTTGCATTGGTGAATGTTTTGAACGCTACCATTCACTAGTTGAGTATTAGCGTAGGGTACAGCATTGCACAGACTACGCACACTTTCACAGGGTCTCCCAAGATGCCATCGCATTTTGAGAGACCCGAACCTGGAACCGGTTACAGTTATAAAAGTTAGTTACAAAAAAAAGTGTAAAAAAAAAATAAATAAAAAATATATAAAATAAAAAAAATAGTTGTCGTTTTATTGCTCTCTCTCTCTCTATTCTCTCTCTATTGTTCTGCTCTTTTTTACTGTATTCTATTCTGCAATGTTTTATTGTTGTTATGTTTTATCATGTTTGCTTTTCAGGTATGCAATTTTTTATACCTTACCGTTTACTGTGCTTTATTGTTAACCATTTTTTTGTCTTCAGGTATGCCATTCACGAATTTGAGTGGTTATACCAGAATGATGCCTGCAGGTTTAGGTATCATCTTGGTATCATTCTTTTCAGCCAGCGGTCGACTTTCATGTAAAAGCAATCCTAGTGGCTAATTAGCCTCTAGACTGCTTTTACAAGCAGTGGGAGGGAATGCCCCCCCTCACCAACTTACATGTTTTTCTCTGGCTCTCCTGTCTCAACAGGGAACCTGAGAATGCAGCCAGTGATTCAGCCAGCTGACCATAGAGCTGATCAGAGACCAGAGTGGCTCCAAACATCTCTATGGCCTAAGAAATCGAAAGCTACGAGCATTTCATGACTTAGATTTTGCCGGATGTAAATAGCGCCATTGGGAAATTGGGAAAGCATTTTATCACACCGATCTTGGTGTGGTCAGATGCTTTGAGGGCAGAGGAGAGATCTAGAGTCTAATAGACCCCAATTTTTTTTAAAAAGAGTACCTGTCACTACCTATTGCTATCATAGGGGATATTGACATTCCCTGAGATAACAATAAAAATGATTTAAAAAAATGAAAGGAACAGTTTAAAAATAAGATAAAACAGCAAAAAAAAAAAAATAAATAAAAAAAAAAAAAGCACCCCTGTCGCCCCCTGCTGTCGCGCAAGGTGAACGCAAGCAGCGGTCTGTCGTCAAATGTAAACAGCAATTGCACCATGCATGTGAGGTATCACCGCGAAGGTCAGATCGAGAGCAGTAATTTTAGCAGTAGACCTCCTCTGTAAATCTAAAGTGGTAACCTGTAAAGGCTTTTAAAGGCTTTTAAAAATGTATTTATTTTGTTGCCACTGCACGTTTGTGCACAATTGTAAAGCATGTCATGTTTGATATCCATGTACTCGGCCTAAGATCATCTTTTTTATTTCATCAAACACTTGGCAATATAGTGTGTTTTAGTGCATTCAAATTTTAAAAAGTGTGTTTTTTCCCCAAAAAATGCGTTTGAAAAATTGCTGCACAAATACTGTGTGAAAAAAAAAATGAAACACCCACCATTTTAATCTGTAGGGCATTTGCTTTAAAAAAATATATAATGTTTGGGGGTTCAACGTAATTTTCTTGCAAAAAAAATAATTTTTTCATGTAAACAAAAAGTGTCAGAAAGGGCTTTGTCTTCAAGTGGTTAGAAGAGTGGGTGATGTGTGACATAAGCTTCTAAATGTTGTGCATAAAATGCCAGGACAGTTCAAAACCCCCCCAAATGACCCCATTTTGGAATGTAGACACCCCAAGCTATTTGCTGAGAGGTATGGTGAGTATTTTGCAGACCTCGCTTTTTGTCACAAAGTTTTGAAATTTGAAAAAAGAAAAAAAAAAGTTTTTTCTTGTCTTTCTTAATTTTCAAAAACAATTGAGAGCTGCAAAATACTCACCATGCCTCTCAGCAAATAGCTTGGGGTGTCTACTTTCCAAAATGGGGTCATTTGGGGGGGGGGGTTGAACCACCTGGGCATTCCATGGCCTCCGAAACTGTGATAGGCAGTGAAGAGTGAAATCAAAAATGTACACCCTTAGAAATCCTGAAGGCGGTGATTGGTTTTCGGGGCCCCGTACACGGCTAGGCTTCCAAAAAGTCCCACACATGTGGTATCCCCGTACTCAGGAGAAGCAGCTAAATCTATTTTGGGGTGCAATTCCACATATGCCCATGGCCTGTGTGAGCAATATATCATTTATTGACAACTTTTTGTACTTTTTTTTTTTTGTTTAAATATTTTTATTGATTTTGCATAGAAAGAGATTTACAAGCATGTAAAAAGCAGACCTTGAATCCATACATAGTGACAGAGTATTACCAAGGTACAGATATCTAGGATAGGCAACATGAGGAAAACTCAGCCTGTTTTTAGACCTTGTTAAAACATATTCAGTAAAAGCTACATTCAATGACTAAGGCACATTGTAACAGAGATTGGAATACAACTATAGGTATGAACCAGTTCTGGAGAAAGGGCCAATCCTGTATGGTCCTCCTGCTCTCCAGTCACTTAAGGAGAATTATCCGGGGTGCCACGCACACCCCCCCCCCCATTGGGAACTTTCTGTGGAAGTGTGCGTAGCGCTCCCCGTTTTTCAACCCTAGGTTCTAGGGTCTGGAGAGATGAAAAATGTTGGAGACAATACCGGAGGGGCCCTTATGAACCTACACCTTTCCGTGGAAGGAAATATAAACCAAAAGTTTCCAATAAAAGGTGATGGACCGCCGATGGGCGAATGGGGTCAACCGGAGAGTTCCTTAATAAGAGGAGTTCAGCGCTCTGCTTATAAGCAAAGAATTAGGGACAAGATAGTCCAAAGGAGGGGTGAAAAGGAAAGCGAAGGAGTGGGAGATAGGGAGCAAGAGAAGGGGAAGTTGGGTTAAAGAGAGATAAGTCCAGTGGGAAGTGGGGGGTGGGTTCCTCCTCCTGTCAAACCTGGAATGAGGTTGATGTGCTGGAAGGTAGCCCACGGTTCCCAGGTGGACATAAATCTCCCTACTTTATCGTTAAGCTTAGCTACAAGATGCTCTTGAGACATAATCCATGAAATTTTATTAATACAACTCCTGAGGGAAACCGAAGGTTTTTTCCAACTTTTAGCTAAGGTGATTTTAGCTCCTAGTAAGATAAAGAATGAAAGGCCTTGTGCTTGTTTCGATAACCCTGGTATATGTTGGTTGAGAAGGGCGTAATAAACATTGGGGTAGACCTGTACTTTAAATAAGGATCTAATCATATTGAAAATTCTACTCCAGAAGGATCTAATTCGTGGACAAGACCACCAGATATGTACCATTGAACCCTCCAGTCCGCAACCCCTGAAACATAAGGAGGATGTTCCCTGAAACATCACCGCCAGTCTGGCTGGAACATAATACCACCTAGAAATGACCTTAATGCTGGCTTCAATGAGCGATATGTTGCATATACCTTTAAAGGAGCGGATCCAAAATTTATGCCAATCTACCGCTGTCCTCGTCTGGTCGGTCTCCTCCTCCCAGGACCCTGTGTAGGCTGGTTTGTCCGATTTTGAAATCAATGCAGAGTAGATCAGGGAGATGCCCCCTTTCTGATCCTGAATATTAGCACACCATTGTTCGTAAGGAGTGATGGATAAAGAGTTTAAATTGTTGTGCCATATTGAATGAAGGAAATGTGATATTTGTGTGAACCTGAATTTCTCGGATTCAGGCATTTCCAGAGTGTTCTGGCAGTAAGTTAAGGTAATTGGACCTGTTGCCGTGAAAAAGTGTCCTATGCGGTAGAGTCCTTTATCTGTCCACCATTTGAATGCTTTAATGTGTACTCCCGGAGGGAATTCAGCGTTATGGAAAATGTGCGCGAGGGGTTTCATTGGGGAGGCTAAAGATGGCTGCTTAAGCAGTCTAGTACTGAGAGAGATGGAATGGGATAAAGTGGGGGACATGATTGCTGGTCTGACTCTGGGGTCGCACCACAAGAGGTAGTCTAAGGTGTGAAGAGGGGTCGCTCTTCTCTCTATAGCGAGCCAATCTGGTTTTGGGCCTTGGGAGAATAGCATGGACAATTGAGCCAATTGTGCCGCTTGGTAATATGCCCAGAGATCAGGTAGCCCCAATCCGCCCTGGGATTTTAGACGTAGTAGGATACTGGATCTATATCCCTTTCTACCCCAGACAAAAGCTATCATCTCCGACTGTAATTTTCGGAGAGAACTTTTCCTGATCGGGATGGGAAGGGAGCGGAACAAGTACAGGAGTCGTGGGAGAAGTGTCATTTTGACTGCATGGACCCTTCCCAGCCAGGATAGACCACATTTTGCCCATTTATCTAGATCACCCCTGCATTTACTGAACATAGGTATGTAGTTCGTTTTAAACAGGTCCCCGATGTCCGCTGTGAGGTTGACTCCCAAATATCGAATGAATTTCGGAGCCCACGGGAAGTCAAAAGTGCTCGTGAGTTGGGGTAGAATATTGGCCGGGACCGAAATGTTTAACGCCGTGGACTTGCCCATATTGACCTTTAAGCCTGAAACTGCGCTGAATGCATTGAGGGTTTTGTATATTTCCGGAACGGAGATAAGAGGGGAGGTTACATATATCATAAGGTCGTCAGCGTAGAGGGCGCATTTGTGTTCCTGCTCTCCGCACTGAACCCCCTTAATGTCTGGATTTGATCTAATAGCTATAGCTAGGGTTTCGATCGCTATCGCAAAAAGGAGTGGGGAAAGGGGGCATCCTTGTCTAGTTCCCCTGCCTATGGGGAACGAGGTGGAGTATCTGCCCATCAGGCGAACCTGCGCTGATGGGTGTGAATACAGGGAGCGAATCAGATTCAGACAATTTGGGCCAAATCCCCATTTATGTAAAGTATCAAATAGATAAGTCCAGTCTATGGAATCAAAAGCCTTATGAAGGTCTATCGATAAAAGGAAACCAGATTGGGGAAGGCTTCCATCCCAGTGTGATTTTAGCAGTGAGATAATGTCTATTGTCCGTCTGATCTGATCTGTCCCCTGTCGTCTAGGAATAAACCCCACCTGATCCCTATGGATATATGAGGGGATAAAGCTTGATAACCTGTTCGCCATAATTTTTGTAAGAATCTTAATGTCATTATTGATCAATGATATTGGGCGATAATTACCCACCTCACTGGGGTCTTTTTCTGGTTTGGGGATCATTGAAATATAGGCTGTATTTAGATCTGAGCCTAAAGGGGTACCCTTCCTAAGTGAATTAAAGAATTTTGCAAGGTGCGGGGCTAGGGTTGGAGCAAATTTTTTATAGTATCCCGTGGAAAATCCATCCGGGCGGAGCCTAGTTTCAAAGCTTTGATTGTGTCCAAGATTTCTGTCTGGGAGAAGGGGCTCTCCATCAGATCGCTATGTTCTTTCAAGATGGAGGGTAAACCTATGGAATTCAGGAATTCCTGTTGTGGTTTGGAGATGTGAGGATGGTGCGGTTGATATAAGTCCGCATAGAATTGGAGAAAGGCCTCCATTATTTTAACGGGGTTCTGAGAAAGGTCCCCGGACTGAACTTTTATTTTAGGGAATGCTAGAGATCTGGGTTTGGGGCTAAGCTTTATTGCCAGCTTGGAGCCTATTTTGTCTTTTTGGGAATATAATTTGGCCCCCGACCATCTAAGTTGTTCCTCTGCTGACGTAGTTAGGGTCATATTTAACCGAGCTCGAGCCTTATCTAGTTTGTCTAACAGTTCAGGGGACGGATTTAATTTGTGAGCTCTTGAGAGAGCCTGGAATTCTGCTGTGAGTTTAAGTGTGTCTGCTTTATGTGCTTTCCTCAACTGGGATGTGATTTGAATTATTTTCCCTCTAATCACTGTTTTATGTGCCGCCCACACGGTCTCGGGGGAGACCTCATCCGTGGCATTTATGGCAAAATAATCCTTAATGGCTCCCTCTAAGATGGTGCATTGAACGGGGTCACTTAAGATGGATTCCTGAAGTCTCCATCTTGGGGAGTTAGAGCGTTCCGAGGCTCTTTTAGCGATTAGGGTGACCATTGAGTGGTCCGACAAGGGAGTGTCCACGATCTTGGATTTCAAGATCAGCGGGATCGTGTGTGGGCTGGTAAATATGTGGTCTATCCTGGCATAGGAGCTATGGGGGGCTGAAAAATGAGTGTAATCTTTAGAATGTGGATTCAATTCCCTCCAAATGTCTATTAAGCCCTTATCATGCAGAAGTTTAGCTATTTTAGAACTTTGCTTGGACGGGCGTTTGGGTCTAGGTATACCGGAACTTGATTTGTCTAGTGCGAAGTCAAAAGCTGTGTTGGAGTCCCCACCAATAAATACTGTGCCCTTCAGAAGTGGTTGTATCTTATCCAGCAGGGCGGCCAAAAAGGTTTTCTGGCCCTTGTTAGGGGCATAATATGAGACAAAGGTGTACAACCCTCCATCTATAGTCCCGGAAACTAAGATGTAACGACCCAGGGGGTCCAACACAACTTCTGAGTCCGCTAGGTTAATGTGTTTGGCAAAACATATTGCCACCCCCTTCGTTTTATTTGTGGCGGAGGCAAGGAAAAATTGCGGGAATTGATAATGTAAGAAAGAGGGTTTGTAAGAGGAAGGGAAGTGAGTCTCTTGTAGGAAGAGGATATCTGCGTGCATGGACTTGTAGAGCTGAAAAAGTCTTCTACGTTTTGTGGGGGAGTTGAGGCCCTGTGTGTTGTGAGAGATGATCTTAAGGGTATTCGACCCTAGGGTAGAGTTAGCCATCCAGTGGGGTTATTTGGTGTACTCTGCAGATAAAGAACTTACCGGATGACCGAGTGCCCAGGTGATCCAAGTAATAGTGCGATCGCAAGGCTATCTTGTTAGGTCCTGGGAGGAGCGACCGGGACTGGACTCTGCATCTGTGAATGTGGGGGAACAGGAAGAGGGATAGGAGTAGGAAAAAGTTGAGCAATAGGAGGAAAGAAGACACAAGCGTTATTTCAACCTTCAATATTCTAAGTAATTGAACTTGCAAGAAACAATGCATATAACTTGGGAGGGCTTTAGGCGTCCCCCTTATCCCAGGGTAAGACGGGAGACTCCCCCTTACCCCTAAATCCTGAGAGGACTGGTGAACCATTCCTGGAGGCACCAGTAAGAGAGCCAAAGGCAAAAAAAAAAAAATTGCCTTTGGGTCCTAGGGGAGGCGCAATGTTGCCACCTCTACCCCGCCACCTTGAAAAACAAACTATAATGGAGGAGGAAGAAAACTGGGTTTCCTCCTCGCTATATCTGTATGAGCGAACCAGTGAAAGTACTATGAAAAAAAAAAAAAAAGGGAAGCAAGAATAAAAAAAAAAAAAAAAAAAAAAAACAAAAAAAACAATGATAATAAAAATAAAAATAAAGATGTCTGAGAGGAATACGGAGGCAGTAAAACAAAAACCCTCAGTAGCGCAATTTCCAGGGGTCTGGAAAATCAAGTGGGGTCCCCTCTAGTAGCAGTTAATACCAACTTATTCAGCAACATACTGTACCTCCAACCTATGAACCGTACCCCTCCCCCCCATCCCCAAGGAAGGGCATCAGCCCTAATAAATCGTTACCCCGAGTCCCAGGGTGTCAGGGGGGTAGCCCCCCAACACCCTGAGAGCCAGGGCAGACCCTCCCCTCCCCCAACTATCTGTAAAAATGAGACTAAAGAAATAAAAGTCCCAGGTGGGCCGTGATGACCGGTGCTGGTCCCAAGGTCCTGAGTCCAGCTACGATACGGAGATCCTGGGAGCATCCGTTGATCCGAAGAGCTGAGGTTCGCGAACCAAGATGGGAGGTGTATCAACGCGGGGAGGGGAAAATATCAGAGTTCCTGTTGTGGTGAGGTCCCCCGGATTTAGGACCTGTGACAGGAGGAGGGATAATAAGAGACTGAGAGTTCGAATCGGGCCGGAGTGGCCAAAAGAGAGAAACCGGACCAGGGCCCTGATCCAGCTATGAATGCGACATCAGGTTGGGAAGTTTTCTTTGGATCGTTTATAACCTTGCTTCAGCCAGGAGGGTTGTAGTGGGCTCGCTGGTGGAGGACGTTTCGTGGAAGCGGGTGTGTTTCTGCTTTGCGTATGGGGTGACGGGTCGTGAGAGATTAGACCCAATTGGAGGAACAAACGTTCTCCTTCAGGGAGGGTAGAGAAGCCAAAGTTCTTGTTTTTATAAGCAAAATTGAGTCGTAGAGGAAAGGACCAACGGTAAGAAATTTCTTTCTCTATTAAACATTGGATCAATGGTTTAAGGGAACGTCTTTTCTGAACCGTGTAAGGGGATAAGTCCGCAAATATTTGAATCCTGTGGCCTAGCAACTTGAGGTCGTCTGAGCCCCTGGATTTCTTCATGACCTCCTCCTTAACTGAGTAAAAATGAGGTTTCACGATTATATCGCGAGGTAGACCATCTGAACGTGGGGGCTGTAGAGCTCTGTGCGCTCTGTCAATCTCCAAACGATGATCTGAGATGTCAGGGATAAGGTCTCTTAGCAGGCGTTTGACAACAGCATGAGTGTCCTTTTCGGTTTCTGGAAGACCCCTAATACGGAAATTGTACCGTCTGGATCTGTTCTCGAGGTCGTCGATTTTGGAGAAGGCAGATTCAAGTTGGTCCTGCAGGTCCTGTATTCTAGCTGAGTTTTGATTGATGCGGGATGCTGCTTGGTCAGCTTTCTGCTCAATGTGATCAATCCTCTGCCCCAATTGCTGTAAGTCAGCATGTATGGAGGAAGTTATCTGAGCAGCGTTCTGGGCTAGGCTTTTAGAGAGTAAGTGTGTAAAAGCCTCCATCATGGAGGGGAAGTCTGTGGGGGCAGGGATGTTTGCAGATGCTTCCGTTACAGTTAACAGCATCCCTGTATGTGGATCTGTCATAGGGGTAGAGGGATAGCCTGCACCCATCCGCCCCAGCAAAGATTCAGTCGATGAGGGAGAAGAGGTCTGAGGCATTGGGGGAAAGTCCATACCTGGGGAGGATGGGGTCTGATTGTCCTGATCCGCTATGGATTCCTCCTGAATTCCTGTGCTGAGGGGAGAGCCTCGTGGGGCCGCCGCCATCTTGGCATAACTGACCGGAGCTGCTGCCGCCGTCATCTGGTCCGTCAGATTTCTCCTGGCAAGCGCCGTTTTAACGGTTATGTTCTCGGGGGGTTCCCCCACCGGTATGTCCCTGTTTTGTGCCTGGGGGTTCGCTCAGGGCGCTCTGGTGGCGATCGAGGGGTAGCGGTGGAGCGGAGCTCTAGCAGCCGGTGGCCATCTTAGCCGCTGCCGCGCATGCCGTATTTTTTTTTTTTTTTGTCATTATTCAATCACTTGGGACAAAAAAAAATAATATTCAATGGGCTCAACATGCCTCTCAGCAATTTCTTGGGGTGTCTACTTTCCAAAATGGGGTCATTTAGGGGGGTTTGTACTGCTCTGCCATTTTAGCACCTCAAGAAATGACAGGCATTCATAAACTAAAAGCTGTGTAAATTCCAGAAAATGTACCCTAGCTTGTAGACGCTATAACTTTTGCGCAAAACAATAAATATACGCTTATTGACCAAAGACATGTGGATGAATACATTTTGGCCTACATGTACGACTAAAATTGAGTTTATTGGATTTTTTTATAACAAAAAGTAGAAAATATAATTTATTTTCAAAATTTTCGGTCTTTTTCTGTTTATAGCGCAAAAAATAAAAACCGCAGAGGTGATCAAATACCATCAAAAGAAAGCTCTATTTGTGGGAAGAAAAGGACGCAAATTTCGTTTGGGTACAGCATTGCATGACCGCGCAATTAGCAGTTAAAGTGACGCAGTGCCAAATTGGAAAAAGTCCTCTGGTCTTTAGGCAGCCAAATGGTCCGGGGCTGAAGTGATTAAAGAGAACTTTTGTGTTGCAAATAGTTGAATACAATTGCCATTAGTAACAGCTACAAGATTGTTGCCATAGAAGACAGCGGTGTCAGGGCCCTTCCTTCTCTGAGTTGGCCGCTCAGCTGTCGGCTAATTGCCAGCTCCCATCTCTCTCCACAGTTACTCAGCTGTTGATGATATCCTGCTCCTCAGTCCTGCCTACTTAAGCCGTCCAGTCCAGAGGAGTTCTGCCTTCGCCTTGGTCAACATCACAGAAACTATCTCCTGTGATCATGTTCAAGACTTGCTTTGCTGACATCCCTTCTGGCTCCAGATCCTGCTTGCTGTTCCACTACATTGATCCCTGACTTCTGGCTTGGCTGACTATCCGTTCCGCTTACTGAACTTTGGCTATGTTTTGACTATGTTTGTTCTTTTTACTTTTATTATTAAACAAATGTGATTTAACTGTTCTTCTGTCTCGGCCTGAATTCATGGTTTCTGACAAGCGGTCCTACCTATACAGAAGTGGTATCCGGCTGGAGGCCTTCACCTGTACAGCTGTCTACCTATAGAAGTCTGCTAATTATCTTTGCATCTACCTAAGGGTGTCCTGGCCCTAACCCTCTCTCCCGCACTTCTGTTTAAGAGACAATAAATCTCTTTACATTCAAAAAGTGTCTGGCTCCCACCTTTCCATCTTGCATTGCACCCACCATGCCTTGTAACCCACTCTACACTGAAGGATGTCGGCTCTCCCTAGCTCTGGAGGTCACCATTAGGCCTCAAGAGGCCCAGGGCTTTGCTACATTGTATAATCTGAGTTTTAATGACTTACCTGTTTAATGATTGCTCGGACTTATGACCAGCTCTCCTGACCTGCGACCCGCACACGGGACGTCATGTCATCACTCTGCATCAGCCTCATTCTCACTCCCGGCTTGCTGTTTTACATGTATGTACTGTACTGTACTCTGTCCTCCTAAATGCCCCTTCCAGCGTTCTGTATACTGTATTGTTTTATATCTATGTATAGTACTGTACTGTACTGTAATGTAATGTGTACAGGTATTGCCCATGCCATGTCAGCAAAAAGAAAAAGCGTGCTTGCACCTACAGAAAGTGCTCAGAAAAAGAAGAAAAAAAAACATCTATTGATCTTGATATGAAATATAAGATCATTAAGGACTATGAGGCTGGAAAGAAAGCGAAAGAAATAACAAGTGAATTGGAACTTGCACATTTTACCATTTCAACAATCCTAAAGGATAAGGATAGAGTGGAAGAGGCAGTAAAAGCATTGACAATATATAAAGCCATAATAACCAGCGGAAAGGCCTCATTCATGAAATGGAGAAATTGCTGGCGGTATGAATTGACAACCAAATAGAAAAAAGAATGCCTATTAGTCTTTTGTTGATTCAAACCAAAGAACGCAGTATTTCTGAGAATTTGAAACTGAACGAAGGAGAAGAATCGACTGAAACATGCACAGCAAGCCATGGATGGTTTCAAAGGTTTTGTGGGAGATTCAACCTCCATAATCGGAGTATCAGTGGGAAGGCTGCAAATGCAGATGTGGAAGCAGCTGAAAAATTTGTGGTTGAATTTGATAAAATCATTGAAAAAGGTGGCTACTGTCCAGAGCAGATATTTAACGTAGATGAAACTGGACTTTTTTGGAAAAAATTCCCAGAAAGGTCCAATATACACAAAAAAGATAAACGATGCCCGGTTTTAAGGCTTTTAAAGACAGGGTCACGTAGTGACCCCACCCCCCTCTGTTATTTAAGAACCGTCACACAGCGAGAGCCTCCCTCCATGCCAAGAAGATAGAAGAAAGAAGGAGATGCCGGATGAGAGAAGAAGAAGGAGAAGAAGGAGAAGAAGAAGGAGAAGAAGGAGAAGAAGAAGGAGAAGAAGAATTTAAATAAAGGAATTGTCAAAAACTGTCTCTTGTCATTTTTAAAATTTTTCACACTTTTTTTGCGAAATGGTAGGGGTACCCCCTTACCATGTCACACAGGGGGGAGGGCCGGGATCTGGGGGTCCCCTTGTTAAAGGGGGCTTCCAGAAATCGATAAGCCCCCTGCCTGCAGACCCACACAGCCACTGGGCAAGGGTTGTGGGGATGAGGCCCTTGTCCCCATCAACATGGGGACAAGGTGTTTTGGGGGGCTACCCCAAAGCACCCTCCCAATGTTGAGGGCACGTGGCCTGGTACGGTTCAGGAGGGGGGGCGCTCTCTCGTGTCCCCCTCTTTTCCTGCGGCCTGCCAGGTTGCGTGCTCGGATAAGGGTCTGATATGGATTTTTGGGGGGACCCCACGCCTTTTTTTAAAATTTTGGCGTGGGGTTCCCCTTAAAATCCATACCAGACCTGAAGGCCCCTTTACAGGTATACTGTAGACACCCCCCAGGTACAAAATTTAAAAGGATATTACACTTTTTTTGTTTCACTTTAAGCATTATTAAAATCACTGCTACCGAAAAAACTGCCGTTTTTAAAACTTTTTTTTGCATTGATCCTTGTCCCCTGGGGCAGGACCAAACACTTTTTATGACAATAACTTGCATAAAGGCCTTTAAAATTACCACTTTTGATTCTTCATGTTCGTGTCCCATAGACTTTAACGGTGTTCGCGCGTTTGAGCGAATTTTTAGCCTGTTCGCAAGTTCTGGTGCAAATCGAACAGGGGGGTGTTCGGCTCATCCCTAGTAAGCACACACTCTAAAAGAACGCGTTTCGAGGGAGGGGCCATCCTTTAAATGCATCAGTATACCTTGGACATATTTCATCCCCTGTCCAGCAGATCCCTCTGGATAAGGTCTATGATGGACTTAGTAGGTTCTGCCTGATTTTATCACTTGTTTGTGAGTCATTGTCTTATTTTCAATAAATTTCAGTGTTGCTACAGTAATGCACAAGGCTGGTGTGCCCTCTGTCCTTGTTTTCTTTTAGAATTTGTCCTGGGTTCCCCCCAACCTGTAGAGAGGGGCAGCACAGCCGATGCAGTGGCACGAGTTGTGAAGATTTCCTTCCTTCCTTTCCCAATTCACCCAACAGCAATCTTTCGAGAGCAGGAGCATTTGTTTCTTATTTTACATTAGTAACCACACACTGCCTGTCTATTATCATGCAAATAACAAAGCATGGATGACACAAGCTTGGCTGATGACTTGTTCACCAACTGTTGCATACCCTTTGTCAAGCATTATTGTCAGCAAAAGGGTGTTCCCTTTAAATTGATCCTACTGCTTGATAATGTCCCAGGCAGCATCTTGATGACCTACATCCAGATGTAAAGGTAGTGTATCTGCCTAAAAACACAACTGCTATCCTACAACCCATAGAAGTCCAGAGCACCCCCTTACATATGATGTCAAGAGCCCCCATCATCAGAAGTCAAGAGTCCCCCACCCTCCCTTACATCACTGTGCACCCCCCTTAACTTATGCTTGTGCTGCCATGAAGAAGCTGGGGCAGAGCTGAGAATCAGAAAGCTCAGGGTCTGGAGGAGGACCAGAAGAGGTCTAGAGTCTGCTGAATACAGAGACGAGGGGGTGCTGTGGCTGCACAGAGAGGCACGGGATCTGCAGGAGGTGTTCTATCCTCCTCTCTGCTGCTGACTGCTGAGACAAGTGGGGGCAGAGACAAGAGGGGTGCCTCAGCTGCTGGAGAGGTGCAAGGGCCACATGAAATGGCCTGGTGGGCCAGATTCGGCTCCCGGCCTTGTGTTTGACACATGCTCTAGAATGTGATTGGGCAACATAAAAATGGAAAACCCATTGGGGTGTTAGTTTACCTTGTGGACTCACCATAGTCCTCTAACTGCATTGGTAGCCAGATGATCAGCAAAGCTACTAAATTTTACCTTTACAATAAAAATATGAACCCAGATTTAGAAATGTTTCCACTCCTGATACACAGGATGATGAGGATCGGGATGTTGTTACATTTACAGATACAGATGTAGTTAAAGCATCAAACAAGCTTGGCAAATACATTCAGTCACGGGAAAAAACAAAGCAAATTGCCAAATTCAGAAATAAAATTGACTTTTTCTACCAGTGGCATCACTGGAAACCCAGGGCATGTGTCCTGCATCTCCTGCAAGTGCCCCAGGTCTTCAGTTCCAGGATTGTCCACCAATGCAGCAGCCGGAATCTTTTCCCACTGGTTGCCTGTCATAGTGATAGATGTTACAGTCAAGAGAAGCTGCCCCTAGGTGTACAAGACAAGGAGTAGCCTGGGAGAAAGATCATCCCCCAAATTCTTTCACTTTTAATCTGAGGTCTGTAAGTTCAGGGAGGGAGGGGGGATTGTACTAGGGACATAATGACCTGGGGAGGCAATGTTTTGTACTGGGAGGGGGAATTGGGGAAGAGAATTTGTAGTGGGAGGGGGTATTGGGAGGGAGAGGATTTGTGCTGGGAGGGCAATTTTGGAGGGTTTTTGGGGGTTCAGAAGGATTTGTGTCCAGAGTTGGTAATTATGGGAGGAGGGTTTGTTTAGGGAAGGGGATTTTGAGGGCTTTTTTGGTGGGGTGGAGGGGACTTGTGTCCGGAGTTGGGTTTATGATGAGAGGATTTTTGTTGGGAGGGGGATTTATTTTGGGGGGGGCATATGTGCTGGGAGGAAAGACTTTGGGGAGCACACATCTGTCATGGGAGAGGAGAAGAATTTTTACATTTTTGTTTGGGGAGAATTTTGGGTTTCCTGGGGAATTTATGTTAGGGGAGAACACAGACAGCAAAAAAGAGCCGGCACAGAAGCTTACCTTTCCACTCTTTATCCAATAAATCACCTAAAAGGATATATAGACCTGGGATTATTCACTATATTCACTGTATAATTGTACCAACAACCCGGGTATAAACAATACATAGGAGGCAAAGAGTTAGGGAATTCAGAGGTACCAGAAGCAGTCATGAAGTGCACATAGTATAATAAAAATTGGTGATTTTATTTAAACAGTGTACAAGACACCGAGGATGGGTCCTAGACAGATGCTATGTGTCACCTATAAACTACTTGCGGCTATTGCATTGCCGACAATACACATAGAAGTTCATTGATAAAAACGGCATGGGAATTCCTCACAGGGGAACCCCGAACCAAAATTTAAAAAAAGGTGTTCAGCTAGATCCGTTCCTGTTATCTTCCTACTGACAGGCAGGCTTGTCTGGTTACAGTATATAAAGCTACCTGAAGAAAATTACAGGTGTTCTATCCCAGCTTAGTGCAGCTACAGGCCATTAGTATGTCTGGAAGGCCAAGAAGGAGAGGCAGACAGTCACAAGCCAATAAGAGAGGGCAAGCAGGCTCTGTGTCTAGTGCTGGTCGTGGAGACGGTGCATCCTCATCAGCACGTGGCCATGGGACACGCTTGGCCTTTTTTTCGGCAGCTGGCCGTGTTGAGCCGCAACATGCGGAAGACTTGGTCGAGTGGATGACCAAGCCGTCCTCATCCTCCTCATCCTCTCTCACCCATGCCCAGGGTGCTTTGTCTGGCAAAGCAGCGGCCTCTTCCCTCAGCTCAATGTCATCAGTGACTCCTTCCCTAGCTCCACCATGTCCTCATGAGGATTCCCTCGAACTGTTTGACCACAGTGTTGGGTACATGCTCCAGGAGGATGCCCAGCGTTTGGAAGGCTCTGATGATGATACTGAGCTCGATGAAGGCAGTAACATGAGCACGGACAGAGGGGGTGCCCAAGAAGGACAGCAATCTGGCAGTCATGCTCCCCCTGCTGCAGCATACTGCCAGGTTTGCTCCAGTGATGAGGAGGGAGGGGATGATGAGGTCACTGACTCAACGTGGGTGCCTGATAGGAGAGAGGAGGAGGAGGAGGAGGAGGAGGAGGCGGCACATCACCAATGAGGCAGGATGCCCTCCAGGGGCCAGCCTAAGGGCAGCACATTGACTGCATCACACCCCAAAGCTCCACATGTGCAGGGCGCTGCAGTCTCTGCGCGTTATTCAAAAAGTTCTTTGGTGTGGGCCTTTTTTGAGACGAGTGCATCAGATCGCACCGCTGCTATTTGCAACATATGTCTCAAGCGTATCTCGCGTGGCCAAAACATCTCCCGCTTGGGTACCACATGCTTGACCAGACATATGTTGACCTGCCATGCAGTTCGTTGGCAAGCGTATCTAAAAGACCCACACCAAAGAACAAAGAGGATCTCTCCTTGCTCCTCATCAGCTGAGATTTCCAACCCCACTAGACCTTCAGTCCTCTCTGAGACCTGCAGTGAGAGGAATGAAGGTGTAGAATTAGGTGTGTCACAGCCAAGTACTTGTGGGCAATCTGCTTTTGGTACACCGACGTCAGATTGCACCAGGCAAATTTCCCTGCCCCAGCTGCTGCACCGCCGAAAGAAGTTTGCTCCCAACCATCCACATGCCCAGCGGTTGAATGCTAGCTTGGCAAAATTGCTAGCACTTCAACTGCTGCCTTTTCAGTTGGTAGACTCTGCCCCCTTCCGTGAGTTTGTGGAATGTGCGGTTTATCAGTGGCAGGTACCCAAACGCCACTTTTTCTCACGGAAGGCGATTCCGGCTCTCTACCTGCATGTGGAAGGCAATGTCCATGCCTCGCTGGACAGGGCGGTCAGCGGTAAGGTGCATATTACCGCTGACTCATGGTCCAGCAGGCATGGACAGGGACGTTACCTAAGTTTCACGGTGCATTGGGTGACTCTGGTGGCAGCTGGGAAGGATGCAGGACAAGGTGCAGTAGTGTTGGAGGTTGTTCCGCCACCACGCCTCCAAAATGCTAATGATTGTGACACACCTCTCTCCTCCACCCCCTCCTCTTCTTCTTCCTCCATGGCCTCTTCCTCGGAACCAGCGGTGCTCCATAGGCGTTCAAGGGGCTACGCAAGTACGCAGGCCAAAAGATGCCATGCGGTGCTTGAGCTGGTGTGCTTGGGGGACAGGAGCCACACTGGGGCAGAGGTTCTGTCAGCTCTGCAGGGGCAGGTTCAGAGGTGGTTGACGCCACGACAACTTAAGGCAGGAATGGTGGTTTACGACAATGGCACCAACCTCCTCTCTGCCCTCCGACAGGGACAAATGACCCATGTGCCCTGTTTGGCTCACGTCCTTAACTTGGTGGTGCAGCGGTTCTTGGGCAGGTACCCGGGCTTACAGGATGTCCTGAGGCAGGCCAGGAAAGTCTGTGTGCATTTCCGCCGGTCATATAATGCCAGTGCTCGGCTGACGGACCTCCAAAAGGAGTTTAACCTGCCCAAGAACCGCCTAATCTGTGACATGCCCACCAGGTGGAACTCAACGTTGGCCATGCTGCAGCGGCTGCACACGCAGCAGAGGGCCATCAATGAGTACCTGTGCGACTATGGCACCAGGACAGGGTCAGGGGAGCTTGGTTTTTTTCCCCACGCCAGTGGGCCATGATCAGGGATGCATGCACTGTCCTGTCACCATTCGAGGAGGCCACGAGGATGGGGAGCACTGACAGTGCATGCATCAGTGACACTGTCCCCCTTGTCCACCTGTTGGAGCACACGCTGCATGGAATAATGGACAGGGCTCTTGAGGCAGAACAGAGGCAGGAAGAGGAGGAATTCCTTAGCTCTCAAGGCCCCCTTTATCCAGACAGTGTTCCTGCGTGCCCGCCGATCACACAGGAAGAGGACGAGGAGGAGGAGGAGGAGGAGGAGGAGGAGGAAGATTGTGTCAGTATGGAGGTGGAGCCTGGCACTCAGCATCAGCAGCAGTCTTTAAGGGATCAGTCCCAAGGAACACATGGACTTGTACGTGGCTGGGAGGAGGTGGCTGCGGACGTTGTTGTCCTTAGTCACCCAGAGGACTCCGGACCGAATGCCTCAGCAAACCTACGCTGCATGGCCTCCCTGATCCTGCAAAGCCTGCGTAAGGATCCTCGTATTCGTGGTATCAAGGAGAAGGACCAATACTGGCTGGCAACCCTCCTTGATCCACGTTACAAGGGTAAGGTTGCGGACCTTATCTTGCCATCGCAGAGGGCAAGATAAATGTACCCGTTCAAAATTACAAACAGATTCTACTTAACAACAAACCTACAGTCCCTGTCTTGTTTGCACCGCCTGTATACTGCTGTTCAGAGTATATAGGGCCTGGTGGCCCCACACCTTTCCTTATTTTAATTTGGGTGCGGGGTTCCCCTTAATATCCATACAAGACCCAAAGGGCCTGGTAATGGACTGGGGGGTACCCATGCCGTTTGTCTCACTGATTTTCATCCATATTGCCATGACCCGACATGACATTAAACCCGCAAGCAGTTTTAAATGAGATTTTTTCCTTTAAAAATGACATTTGGTGCAGGGACTGTTCTAAACATGGAAACACGCGTCACTTTACAGGCATACTATAGACATCCCCCAGGTACGATATTTAAAGGAATATTTCACTTTTTTTTTTTACTTTAAGCATCATTAATATCACTGCTCCCGAAAAAACGGCCGTTTTTAAAAGTTTTTTTTGCATTGATACATGTCCCCTGGGGTAGGACCCGGGTCCCCAAACCCTTTTTAGGACAATACCATGCAAATTAGCCTTTAAAATGAGCACTTTTGATTTCGAACGTTCGAGTCCCATAGACGTCAATGGGGTTCTAACGTTCGTGCGAACTTTCGGTCCATTCGCGGGTTCTGGTGCGAACCAACCCGGGGGGTGTTCGGCTCATCCCTACTACCCAGTTATATTATGTACATTTAGGAAAGACTTTAGGCCTTTCCTAAAGCAATCTACTGAGCTTTCCAGAACCACCTCTGGAGGGAGTCTATTCCACATTTTCACAGCTCTTACTGTGAAGAAACCTTTCTGTATTTTGAGATTAAATCTCCTTTCCTCTAGATGTAAAGAGTGCCCCCTTGTCCTCTGTGATGGCCTTAATGTGAATACCTCAACATTCATAGTAACTGATTATTGACTATACATTGATGCATGATCTGTACAAATTGTAGCGTATATGACAAACAGATGGAACTACTGTAGTCAGCATGTAGCAGCAAATATGCTGCTTTGACATCCTTTGTCATGTACCAGGCTGAAGGCTGAGGTGATGAGAGGGCTTCCCTTGTGGCTGAGTGCAGAGTACCCCTGGAGTTGGAGACAGAGGATACTGTGCCCAGAGATGCACGGGTTGCCTGCCGGTGAAGCTTTCTGATAGTTCCAGAAGCGGACACCCAGGAGCAGAGAAGGTGGTTGTGACAGACCTAGCCAGGACAGAGGCTTTTGGAGGGGACTGAATGCTAGCCTCTTCCCTACCGATCATGGGCCCTGGCATTTGGGGGAACAGTGCTCTTTGTGAGCTGTATGCCTGGGGACCCTTGAGGTGGTGTTACTTTGGATTCAGGTCCATATACCCCCCAGGCACACAGACTCTGGGAACCTTTTATATGCCATATTAGAAATACTTAGTGATTCATATTGTTGGGACACATACTGTTAGATGCTAATGTCATCAACTCCAGCCACCTGTCTGTTGTCTTCTATTATGTAAATGAGTCTAGTCTGGCTTGCCACAGCTTCTAAGAGTCTTTCACACAGTGTTGTTTGTTCTAATTAACTCTGCTATTGTGAGAAGGTTTTCTGTGTTTCTATTCATGATAATCTTGTTTGTGTCCTCTGAGCTAAAAGATGGCAAGCCTGTCCTAAAGGTCATGTCTCTGAGTCACCTAGTCTGGGTAAATGATTTAGTAAACTCTTTTAGAAAAGGGGAAGTTCCCCATGGGGTTTTTAAGCAGCAATTGTGAGTCAACAAAAATGTATAAAATGTAAAAGTAATTTTATTATCAAAAGACAATATGGCAATACTGACACAAAAGTTAAAACATGAGCTCTGGATATGTACAGTGCGAGGCTCGGGGATTAGGAAGGGGAAACAAAATGTTAACAATACCATATGGGTTGAAAAAGCAATTGTCTGATGTAACAGCCTACAGTAATTAAATTGTGGTTATACTGTCCGATATTTGGAGAAAAAGCCCCAATGCATTTCGACCTATATATTTACAGTCTTCTTCAGGGGGTTCCTATATTTCTATGAATACATCAAAAGACAGTTTTCAGTAATAAGAAATATAATATGCAACCATGGTATGTAAGAACAAAAACAAAAACAAAAACAAAAGAGTACGGCAATTGCATCATATTTACCCTCTCCATTGACTAGGCTCGCTTATCCAGAGACTTCTTATTAAAACAAGCGCACACAAAATAAACAGTTTATTTCCCCAATGATGTTCTCGGGGACTGCTGAGGGGCCTCTCCTACCCCAACCCCAAGAAGGGCCACCCACTATATCCTCTATAACTACCGTATTTATCGGCGTATAACACGCACTTTTTTCCCCTTAAAATCAGGGGAAAGTTGCAGGTGCGTGTTATACGCCGATCCCCTGCGATCCGAGCTGTCACTTCTTCAAAATCGCGGACCGCGATTTGAAAATGGCGCCGCCGGCGCCGAAGTACACAGAGCCGGTCCTCGGCTCTTTCCGGCGGCTCTCGTTTACTTTCGGTTTCACTCGTAATCCGGGGCGGAGCTATCCGAGTAGGTTCGGATAGCTCCGCTCGGGACTACGAGTGGAGCCGAAAGTAAACGAGAGCCGCCGGAAAGAGCCGAGGACCGGCTCTGTGTACTTCGGCGCCGGCGGCGCCATTTTCAAATCGCGGTCCGCGATTTTGAAGATGTGACAGCAGGGACAGGGGATCCCAGGCTGCACTGGGGGAAGGCTCCACTGGGGAAGGCTCCACTGGGGAAGGCTGCACTGGAGAAGGCTGCACTGACAAGGCTGCACTGGGGAAGGCTGCACTGACAAGGCTGCACTGACAAGGCTGCACTGACATGGCTGCACTGACAAGGCTCCACTGGGTAAAGCTGCACTGGGGAAGGCTGCACTGGGGAAGGCTGCACTGGGGAAGGCTGCACTGACAAGGCTGCACTGACAAGGCTGCACTGGGGAAGGCTGCACTGGGGAAGGCTGCACTGACAAGGCTGCACTGACAAGGCTGCACTGACATGGCTGCACTGACATGGCTGCACTGACAAGGCTGCACTGACAAGGCTGCACTGGGGAAGGCTGCACTGACAAGGCTGCACTGACAAGGCTGCACTGACATGGCTGCACTGACAAGGCTCCACTGGGTAAAGCTGCACTGGGGAAGGCTGCACTGGGGAAGGCTGCACTGGGGAAGGCTGCACTGACAAGGCTGCACTGACAAGGCTGCACTGGGGAAGGCTGCACTGGGGAAGGCTGCACTGACAAGGCTGCACTGACAAGGCTGCACTGACAAGGCTGCACTGACATGGCTGCACTGACATGGCTGCACTGACAAGGCTGCACTGACAAGGCTGCACTGGGGAAGGCTGCACTGACAAGGCTGCACTGACATGGCTGCACTGACAAGGCTGCAATGAAGGACATTTAAATGTAAGTTTTTTTCCCTTCAACTTCCCTCCTAAAAGTTTTTTTTCCTTAAAATTCCCTCCTAAATTGGGGTGCGTGTTATACGCCGGTGCGTGTTATACGCCGATAAATACGGTATTTATTTAATTAGTTTTATATCTACATAATACTTAATGTATATAATATATTAATTGCCACTATTGTGATGACTTTCAGGTGCCTACGGTCCCCACTCTCCTCTCCTTTTGCAGTGCCCATTAGCCTGTGACCACTTGTAGGCCCCACGGCCATGGGTGTCCCCTCTCAGGGTTGGGGTAGGAGCGGCCCCTCAGCAGTCCCTGAGACCATCATTGGGAAAATCAACTGTTTATTTTGTGTGCGCTTGTTTTAATAAGAAGTCTCTGGATAAGCAAGCCTAGTCAATGGAGAGAGTAAATGATGATGGTGATGAAATTACCGTACAGTTTTGTTTTTGTTCTTACATACCATGATTGCATATTATATTTCATATTACTGAAAACTGTCTTTTGATGTATTCATAGAAACATAGGAATCCCCTGAGGAAGACTGTAAATATATAGGTCGAAATGCATTGGGGCTTTTTCTCCGAACATCGGATAGTATAACCACAATTTAATTACTGTAGGCTGTTACATCAGACAATTGCTTTTTCAACCTATATGGTATTGTTAAGATTTTTTTCCCCTTCCCTAATCCTCGAGCCTCGCACTTTACATATCCAGAGCTCATGTTTTAACTTTTGTGTCAGTATTGCTTAATTTTCTTTTGATAATAAAATTACTTTTACATTTTATACATTTTTGTTGACTCACAATTGCTGCTTAAAAACCCCATGGGAAACCTCTCCTTTTCTACAATATTTTGTTATTTGGGGTGTGCAGCCTCTCAGCCCCCATGCATGTGTCATACCGTGCTATAATGATTTAGTAAACTAGCTCATGTTAATTCTGTTTCTGGTTACTAGGGATGGGGCGAACACCGTCGTCTATGGGACTCGAACATGAGAAATCAAAAGTGCGAATTTTAAAGGCTAATATGCAAGTTATTGTCCTAAAAAGTGTTTGGGGACCCGGGTCCTGCCCCAGAGGACAAGGATCAATACAAAAAAAAGTTTTAAAAACTGACATTTTTTCAGGAGCAGTGATTTTAATGATGTTTAAAGTGAAAAAATAAAAGTGAAATAGTCCTTTAAATATCGTACCTGGGGGGTATCTATAGCATGCCTGTAACGGGGTGCATGTTTCCCATGTTTAGAACAGTCCCTGCACAAAATGACAATTCTAAAGTGATAAAAGTCATTTAAAACTGCTTGCGGCTTTAATGTAATGTCGGGTTCTGGCAAAATGGATGAAAATCAGTGAGACAAACGGCATGGGTACCCCCCAAGTCCATTACCAGGGCCTTTGGGTCTTGTATGGATATTAAGGGGAACTCCGCACCCAAATTAAAAAAAGGAAAGGCGTTGGGCCCCCAGGCCCTATATACTCTGAATAGCAGTATACAGGCGGTGCAAACAAGACAGGGACAGTACAGTAGGTTTGTTCTTATGTAGAATCTGTTTGTAATTTGGAACAGGTACATTTTGTAAGTGTAGCTAAAGCCAAAAAATCTATTTTAAAGCTTTTTGGAAAACATAGGGAAGGGTTATCATCCCTGTATTATTTGTTTTGCTGTCTGTGCCCCTGTTCAGAAGATTTCACCTCACTTTCTGTCCCAATGACAATTGGATTTTGAAAATGTGGGGTTTTTAAGGGGAACAAGGATTGGTGATAAATCAGTGAAGGAGAAACCTTTTTCCCATATTAACTCTTACAGGAGAGAATTTCCCTTCCTAGGGGTAGATTTCCTCTGACTTCCTGTTGTCTCCTGCCGTTTGTAAGTAGGAGTCGTTTGTAAGTCAAATTTTTGAAAATAGGGGACCGCCTGTATATACTCTACAGCCTGCCCTATACACTCTGTGGAAAATTGGGCCTTAGGTGTCTGTGGTACCAGAACACTGTAAGCCCTCACAGTTACTCTTGGTGGGTGCTGAAACGGGCGCTGCTGTGAAATATTATATCAAGAATTGTATTTACACGCCCCTGTTAAACAGGGGCATAAAAATAGGTCCTTAGGCAGTGGTGGTGGTGCCACAACACTGCAAACCCTCACAGATACTCTTGTTGAGCACAGGAACAAGCCCTGCTGTTAAATATTTGATCAAAAATTGTAATTACAGGGGCAGAAAAATTGGGCCTTAGTCACTGGTGGTGGTGCCCAGAACCAAAAATGTTCTTAGAAGCTATCAACATGAACATTGAGGAGGAATAGGATAGTCACTCAGCATAACAGGATAGTAACTCAGCATCAGTATAGGCAGTCTTGGAGGGATCTCACATTCATAAAAAAAATAATTGGTTACATCAGCATCAGGTGCTTGGTAGCTGGTGATCCAAGACTGATTCATTTTTATGAAGGTGAGACGATCAACCGAGTCGGTGGACAGGCGCACTCTGTGATTGGTTACAAAGCCTCCAGAAGCACTGAACGTGCATTCCGAAAGAATGCTGGATGCAGGACAGGCCAGTAGCTCAATCGCATACTGTGCAAGCTCTGCCCAATGATCCATCCTCAAGACCCAGTATTTTCAGTTGGAAAGGTCTCCAAGTCTGATCTTGCCCCTAGGTATTCCTGCACCATGTACAACAGACACTGGCGATGGTTGCTGGAACCGATCAGACCTTGGGGCTGCAAACTAAAAAATTGTCTGAACGCATCGGTCAGACAGCCACCTTCTCCACCTCTCCTTCTGTGACTAACTGAAGCCTCAGCAACACGTTGTCCAGCACCAGGAAATTGTAACCTCCCAGGCTCTGGAAACACATTGCAAAAACGTTTCTGCAAGGCCTCCTGAAGATGTTTCATCCTCTGCTTCCTCTGCGACGGCTGAATAAGTTCTGCAACCTTACCCTTGTCCTCCTCCTCCTCCTCTTCCTGTGTGATAGGTGGGCCTGCAGGAATACTTTCTAGATAAGGGGGACCTTGAGAGGTAAGGAAGTCCTCCTCTACCTCCCTCTGTTCTGCCTCAAGTGCCCTGTCCATTATTCCACGCAGTGTGTGCTCCAACAGGTAGACAAGAGGGACAGTCTCACTGATGCATGCACTGTCACTGCTCACTATCCTCGTGACCTCTTCAAGGAGAGGACACACAGCAGACACACAAGAGCAGCCCCACTGCACTTTGTGGTTCTGTAGAGAGCAGACCTCTGTGCAGCAGCTCCAGCCATCCGGCCATCTGGCCACCAAGCCACCTAGGACTCATCCCGGATTCCCCCAGCAGAACTGCACCGGGACCCCCCTACCTATCCATCAAGCCGTCCACACCATCCGGATGCCACGTTCAGCCCACCAGCCGCACAGGCCCATCCTGCAGGACACTCCGTGGCCCCGGTCTAGCTCCGGCCAGCGCCAAATCGCCGCCTCACCTCCCACAGCCGATCGGCAGCCTGACTGGCTGGCCCGCGCTCCCCTCCTACCGGATCCATCCTCTCACCATCCATCGTAGCCGGACCAGGAACATAACGCTCGGACAGCCCGCGGCTCGGGCCTAGTCGGCGGCCATCTTGATACTCCCTAGCATCCGGACAGCCCGCGGCTTGGGCCTAGCCGGTGGCCATCTTGGTCCTCCCTCCTGAGGCCACAGCACTCCACCGGCCCTCAGAGAACATCCCGTCACCTCCAGGTAGGACCCACCATCCCACGGACCCCCCTCACTGGTCACGGTCCCGACCCACCACTATACCTCCCACAGGGACACCACCGCAGCCGCCGTCCAATCGCCCCGTTCTCTAGATGCTAGACTCAGGGGACAGACCGTGGCTGCGGCCTAGGTCCGGCCAGCCAGCTACCTCACACCCCTCACACATTTGTCCAGCAGGCCCCCGTGCCCCTCTACACCTGGAACACCCCCTCCTTGCTACTGGACCTCACTGCAGGGGCACAGGTTGACACCGGAGGCCAGGATATCCATGGCTCTGGCCCTGCCCAGCGTCCATCTTAGATCCTCCTAGAGGCAGCCGCAGCACCAGTCCATAACCAGTAAGTAGTGGCAAGATCCCTCTCCACCCCCTCCACTGCCCCCCTTCCCTCCTTCCCCCCGTCTTTTCTTCTGGACCATCCTGTACAGGTAAGCCCACTGGGGTACCCCAGCAGTTGATCCAGGGTCCTTGTGTCCGATTGCCCCTCGGGGGGTCAGGAAGGAATTTTTTTTCCTCTGCTGCAGCAATTGGCTAGCTGAGCTAGGGGTTTTTCGCCTTCCTCTGGATCAACAGGAGGGCGGTAGGTAGCCCCTTCATCACCTCCTCCAGAACTTTCTGCACCATCATCCAGCCCATCAACTACACTACTCCTGTAGTAGTGGCAGCCATCTGATCCCCTCCATCCCCCAGCAAGCTCATCATCGCTACATCAGTACCATCATCAGATCATCCTTCCTTCAGCAACTTTTTCTTTCTCACCATGTGCAATTTCAAATACACAGCGGACGCCCTCCACAGGCTAAGAAACACCGCATCAACTTTACCAACTGCCACTCAAAAAAGAATAAAAAAAGAACAATTACTAAGGACCAACCCAATCAACATCAAATACAGGGAGACACCAATCCAACCACATCAACTAGCATGCGCCCTGATCAACACCAGATCTGCAGTCAAGCACAGACTGGAAATCCATGACTTCATCATCGAAAACAACATAGACTGCCTCTTCACTACGGAAAGCTGGCAACACCATCCTAACTGAATTGGTGCCTGAGAACTACAGTATCCTAACTGAGCATAGAATAGGAAAAAAAGGAGGAGGCCTAGCAGGGATCTTCAAATCACACCTTGTGTTCACCAAACCAACTTTACAGAACTCAGTGCCTTTCATAGAGACACTCTCCCTGTATATTCAAACAACACCCCAAGACACCATTCACATACTACTGCTACAGACCACCAGGACCAAAGACCAGTCTCCTTACACCACTCACTGTATTCATTTCAATACACACCCTGAAAACCAAAAACTTTCTGGTACTTGGGACTTTAACCTCTGGGCAAACTCTACCCAAGACCCTATCGCCACCGCCTGCATTAACCAACTGGAAGAACTAGGTCTTTAGCAGCTGATAAATGCTCCCACACACTCCAGACCTCATCTTCAAACAGAATATGGACATCAACATATTCAACAACACACCACTACCATGGACAGACCACGACGCTATCAAATTTAAAATAACCACTAACACCACCCTCCAAAAACAGAAACACGCAACAACAACATACTGGAACAGCTCTCAGAAGAAACTTCACTTTGAACTCTTCAAAACCACATTATCAAACAAAATACCATTGCTAAACTTAAACCTCTCAACGGAACAAACACTCAACTCCCTAAACAAGGCATTATTACAAACAGCAGACTCAGTGGCACCAAAACGCAGAACACTCATCCGCAAAAAAACTCGAGATGGTTTAATGGCACTATTACCCTACTCAAGCAAGAACGTAGAAGAGCTGAAAGAGCATGGAGAAGAAATCCTACCAAGGAAAACCACACAAACTACAAAGCGCTCACTGTGAAATACCACAAAGCAATCTTCAAAGCCAAAAAAGAACATTTCTTGAACACCATCTCAACTGCCTTAAGCCGACCGCGGGAACTTTTCAAAATAGTCGCCCAGTCAATAAACTCAACCTGCTTAGTGCCCCCAGCAAACGAAATTCAAGAATTCTGCAATGAGTTATCAAATTTCTTCATCAATAAAATCGACAACATTCGGAAAACAATTCAACAGAAAAAAACAACCAACCTCACTCAACCAAAGCAAAAAGAGGATATTGACACGAACATCACACAATCGCTGAATTTCTCTTTGACCCCAATCACCATTGACACCACCAAAAACATCATCAGAAGCCTTTGAGACAGCACATCACCAAACAACATCATTCCCACAAAACTCCTGAAAGAATGTTCCGACATCTTGGCCCCTACTATAACACACCTCATAAATCAGTCGTTCAAAGAAGGGATTGTTCTAACCACCCTCAAGCAAGGCATCGTCAAACCCCTGCTAAAGAGACCCAACCTCGACCCTAAGGACCCTAACTACCGCAGACCGATAACAAGCCTCAGCAACATCTCCAAGATTATGGAGAAAGCAGTAGTACAACAGCTACAACGCCACCTGGACACACACCAACTCCTGGACCCTCTGCAATCAGGCTTCGGCCCAGGCCATGGCACAGAAACGGCACTTCTCAAAATATGGGACGATGCCCTTGAAGCAGCAGATGACGGAGAATCATGTCTCCTGGTACTGTTAGACCTCAGTTGATACAGTGGACCACAATACTCTACTTGTCCGCCTCACAGAAGTAGCAGGAGCCACAGATTCTGGTCTAAAATGGTTTGCATCCTTCTTAGAGACTCCTTCTTAGACAGTGAAACTAGAAGCATTCACCTCTGAAACCCGCGCAATCTCCTATGGAGTCCCTCAGGGTTCACCCTTGTCACCAGTGCTATTCAACATCTACATCCGCCCACTCCTCAAAATCATCGGAAAATCGTACCTCTGCTTCCACTCATACGCTGATGACACCCAACTCTACTTTCGCATCACCGGACAAAAAGACCGTCATCAGCAATTAGAAAAATGCCTCACTTTGATAGATGACTGGATGACCATTAGCTCCCTCAAACTCAGCGGTTCAAAAACAGAACTTCTTCTCCTACTTGCTAACCAAAATTCCAAAACTAAAACCCCGTGGACACCTCCTGCCATCTTTGGACAGACCATCTCTCCAAGCACCAAAGCCAACAGTCTCGGAGTCATCTTTGACTCAGAAATGTCAATGGATGCACAAATAGGATCAGTAGTTAGCGGATCTCACCATCTCCTCCGCCTGCTACGTAGACCCCATCCCCTTCATCCCAGAAGAGGACAAAGCAGCAGAAGTTGGAACAATAATCAATTCCCGACTCGACTATGCAAACTCCCTCTACATAGGATTACCCCAATATCAGCTTGCGCGCTTACAACTCATCCAAAACATGGCGGCAAGACTGCTAACAGGAAAAAAACCCTGGGAATCCATTTCCCCATCCCTGAGGAGCCTACATTGGCTAACCATAAAGAATCAGATCACATTCAAGACCCTCTGACTCACCCACAAATGCATACAAGGAAATGCTCCTCAATACCTTCGAGAGAAAATAAAACACTACACACCCAATCGCAGTCTTCGATCATCTAACCAAAACCTCCTCCTCATTCCCAAGTACCGCTACAAATCGAAGGGAGAACAAAGATTCGCAGTCCAAGGACCACGGCTATGGAATGCTCTTCCGATTTACATCCGCATGGAAGAAAACCATCAGGCCTTCAGGAAAAAACTCAAGACCTACCTCTTCTAAGAAGCTGACAGAACGCATCTAGCGCCTTGAGGCGATTCAGTTCGCATTTGCAGCACTTTACAAATCATTCATTCATTCATTTATTCAATGGTGACAGGACAGTGCATGCATCCTTGATCGTGAACCACTGGCATGGCGAAAAAAAGCCAAGCTCCCCTGACCCTGTCCTGGTGTCATACTCACACAGGTAGTCATTGATGGCCCTCTGCTGCATGTGGAGCTGCTGCAGCATTGCCAATGTTGAGTTCCACCTGGTGGGCATGTCACAGATGAGGCGGTTCTTCGGCAGGTTGCATTCCTTTTGGAGGTCAGCCAGCTGAGCACTGGCAATATATGACTGGCGGAAATGCCCACAGACTTTCCTGGCCTGCCTCAGGAGATCCTGTAAGCCCAGGTACCTTCACAAGAACCGCTGCACCATCAAATTAAGGATGTGAGCCAAACAGGGAACATGGGTGAAGTGTCCCTGTCGGAGGGCAGAGAGGAGGTTGTTGCCATTGTCGCAAACCACCATTCCCGGCTGAAGCTGGTGTGGCGTCAACCACCTCTGAGCCTGCCCCTGCAGAGCTGCCAGAATCTCTGCCCCAGTGTGGCTCCTGTCCCCTAAGCAGACCAACTCAAGCACTGCATGGCATCTTTTTGCCTGAGGAGGAGGCCACAGAGAAAGAAGAAGAGGAGGGGGTGGAGGAGAGAGGTGTGGCAGAATCACCACTACCAGCATTTTGGAGGCATGGTGGCGGAACAAGCTCCAATAATACTGCACCCTGTCCTGCATCCTTCCCACTTGCCAGCAGGGTTACCCAGTGCGCCGTGAAAGAAAGGTAATGTCCCTGTCCATGCCTGCTGGACCATGAGTCAGTGGTAATATGCACCTTACCGCTGACCGCCCTGTCCAACGAGGCCAAGACATTGCCTTCCACATGTCGGTAGAGAGCCGGAATGGCCTTCCGAGAAAAAAATTGGCATTTGGGAACCTGCCACTGAGGTACCGCACATTCCACAAATTCTCGAAAGGGGGCAGAGTCTACCAGCTGAAAAGGCAGCAGTTGAAGTGCTAGCAATTTAGCCAAACTAGCATTCAGCCGCTGAGCATGTGGATGGCTGGGACCGAATTTCTTTCACCGGTTTAGCAATTGGGGTAGAGAAATTTGCCTGCTACAATCGGATGTTCGTGTACCGCTAGCAGATTGCCTGCAAGTGCTTGGGACAACTAATTCTACACCTTCATTCCTCTCAGTGCAGGTCTCTGAGAGGACTGAATGGAGTTGGAGATCCCAGCTGATGAGGCGCAAGGAGAGGTAGGCCTTGTTCTTTGGTGTGGGTCTTTTAAGTACTGTTGCCAACGGACTGCATGGGAGCTCGACATATGTCTGGTCAAGCATGTGGTGCCCAAGTGGCTGCTGTTTTGGCCATACTGCCTCATTGGAGATGTGACTCCTCCTCCTCCTCTCTTCTATCTGGCACCCACGTAGAGTCAGTGACCTCATCATCCCCCCTCTCCTCGCCACTGGAGCAAACCTGGCAGTATGCTGCAGCTGGGGGAGCATGACTGCCAGTTTCTTGTCCTTCTTGGGCACCCCCTCACTCTGGGCTCACGTTACTGCCTTCATCCTCAAACTGGGCACCATCATCAGAGCCTTCAAAATGCTGCGCATCCTCCTGCAGCATGTACCCTACACTGTAGTTGAACAGTTCGGGGGACTCCTCAGGGCATGATGGTGGGGCTAGGGAAGGAGTGACTGATGACATTGAGCCTATGAAAGAGGCCGCTTTGGCAGCTGCATTGGCAGACAGAGCACCCTGAGCCTGGGTGACAGAGGATGAGGAGGATGAGGTCGGCTTGGTCATCCACTCTACCAACTCTTCTGCATGTTGTGGCTCAACATGGCCAGCAGCCGAAAAAAAGGACAAGCGTGCCCCATGGCCACGTGCTTAGGATGCACTGTGTCCACAACCAGCACTGTTGGCTGTAGACACAGAGCCTGCTTGCCCTCTTTTAGTGGCCTGTAAGCATCTGCCTCTCCTTGGTGGCCTTCCAGACATACTGTACAATTAGATTAGCAAAACAACGCCCGAAGTTTACTAAAAACAGTACTTCAGGAATGGCCTACAGTCAGGTATAGGCTTGGCTGGACTAAAATGCAGTGGATATATATTTTATGAACTGCAGCTCACTGAGTCACCTGCCTGCTTGCCTGCCTGAAAGTGTCTTTGAACACGCACTCCAGGAATGGCCTACAGTCAGGTATAGGCTTGACTGGACTATATATATATACAAGCATGTATATATATATATATATATATATATATATATATATATATATATATATATATATATATATATATATATTATATTAAATGAACTGCAGCTCACTGAGTCACCTGCCTGAAAGTGTTTGAACGCATACTCAAGGCACGGCCTACAGTCAGGTATAGGCTTAACTATATATATATACAAGCCTGTATATATATATATATATATATATATATATATATATATATATATATTAAATGCACTGCAGCTAGCTGAATCAACTGCCTGCCTGAAGTATATTAGAAACAGTACACCAGGAACGGTCTGCAGTGAAATCTAGCTAAACTCTATACAGTGTGTATATATATATATATATATATATATCTATATCTATATACTAGTATATCTATATACTAGACTGACTGTTTATATATATATATATATATATATATATATATATATATATATATATATATATATATATATATATATATATTAAAAATACACTGCAGCTAACTGAATCAACTGCCTGCCTAAAGTATATTAGAAACAGTACAGCCGGAACGGTCTGCAGTGAGATCTAGCTAAACTGTATGTAGTGGATATATACCCTGTTTCCCCGAAAATAAGACCTAGCGTGATTGTCGGTGATTGCTGCAATATAAGCCCTACCCCCCAAATAAGCCCTACCCTGTTTCCTCAAAAATAAGGCCTACCCTGAAAATAAGACCTACAAGGACTTTAACTAGGGCTTATTTGGGGGGTAGGGCTTATATTGCAGCCATCACCGACAATCACGCTAGGTCTTATTTTCGGGGAAACAGGGTATATATATATATATATATATATATATATATATATATATATATTAGACTGAATGTATATATACAGGGCTTTTTTTCTCTGAGAATAGGTGCAGGAACTCACCCTGTCTGAATGACCCCTTGTCTCTGCCCCCTACCCACCTCTGACCGCCGTCCCTTGATTCCACCCCCTACCCACCTACCAGTACTGCCCCTTTTAGAATACAGAACCAAGTATCGTTTTGTGGTGCTCAATCATTTATATGGAACATGTTGATGATAAAAAGAAAAGCATTAAAATAGATCCCCTGCAGTCAGCAACAATAGAATCCCAGCAATAGACCCCCACACAACAATAGACTCCCCCCAGCAACAATGGACTCCACCCCAACAACAATAGATTCCTTGCAGCAACAGTAAACTACCCACAACAAAATATCACACCCAGTAACAAAATATCCACCCAAGCAACATTAGACCCCCCAGCAGCAACAACAGATCTTCCAGCAGCCAGCATCAATAGATCTCCAGCAACCAGTAAAAATAGACCTCTCCCTCAACAGTAGATCCCTTCCAGCAACATAAGACCTCCCAGCAACAATAGATTCCCCATCAGCAACAATAGACCCTCACACAAAATCAGATCCCCACCAGTGACAATAGATCCCCCAGTAGCCAATATCAATAGACCCTCCAGCACACCCCACACCCCATGCTATTACATACATTCAGTGCTAGAGGTGCTGGAGGTGCCGGAACTGCGTTCCCCTGCATTCCCGCTGAAAAAAAGCCCTATATATATATATACAATTTAAAGGCTGCGCTGCTAGTGCAAATACATGATCATATTAACTGAAAATACCATAATTATGAATGAACACAAGTGAATTGTTTCATAACAAAAAAAAAAATGCACATAAATCGCATGCAAAAAAAAAAGAATCGCATGCAAAAAAAATGAGTGGAACATTCAGTAAACAAAAACGATTAAATAGAGTCCATTTAGTCATAGATTGAAATGAACTGTAGGTCTTGTGGGTGTAGAAAATGGTTGGATAGAGGGAGAAAGACACCCTTCCTTCAAGTGATATAAAGATTATCTCCGTAGGGAGCGTGATGTTAAAATAGAGAGAAGATCCTCCACCTCAAGTAAGGTAAGCCCCTTACCAGATCCAAAGATCTCCTGTCACAGAGATCATGCACACATGTGGCTGTGTCCCCCAGCCACTGGGTCTCTGTCAGTGCGCAGATCGGAAGCCACCTCTCCAGGAAATCAATCCAAACGTGATTTATCTGCTCACAGACCATGGATAAATAGGAAAGAAATGCTCCATAGCGTAATACAGTTAAAATCCACTTTAATTTATAAAAGAAAAGCACTTACAATTTGTGCAGTAAAGATCGCTTATAAAAACATGTAGCGCCGGCCGGCTTCAGCTGCTGCCCGTTTCTTCCGGGTTCAGCGTGGTATGGTGGTGACGTCAGCACACCGCTCCTCCCTCCTTTGGGAGGAGCGGCGTGCTGACATCACCACCATACCACGCTGAACCCGGAAGAAACGGGCAGCAGCTGAAGCCGGCCGGCGCTACATGTTTTTATAAGCGATCTTTACTGCACAAATTGTAAGTGCTTTTCTTTTATAAATTAAAGTGGATTTTAACTGTATTACGCTATGGAGCATTTCTTTCCTATTTATCCATGGTCTGTGAGCAGATAAATCACGTTTGGATTGATTTCCTGGAGAGGTGGCTTCCGATCTGCGCACTGACAGAGACCCAGTGGCTGGGGGACACAGCCACATGTGTGCATGATCTCTGTGACAGGAGATCTTTGGATCTGGTAAGGGGCTTACCTTACTTGAGGTGGAGGATCTTCTCTCTATTTTAATATCACGCTCCCTACGGAGATAATCTTTATATCACTTGAAGGAAGGGTGTCTTTCTCCCTCTATCCAACCATTTTCTACACCCACAAGACCTACAGTTCATTTCAATCTATGACTAAATGGACTCTATTTAATCGTTTTTGTTTACTGAATGTTCCACTCATTTTTTTTGCATGCGATTCTTTTTTTTGCATGCGATTTATGTGCATTTTTTTTTTTTTTTTTGTTATGAAACAATTCACTTGTGTTCATTCATAATTATGGTATTTTCAGTTAATATGATCATGTATTTGCACTAGCAGCGCAGCCTTTAAATTGTATAGCTAGTAAGGTGGAGGTTGTTTCACATCTAAGGTTGCAGCAGCATTTTACATTTCAATTTTTGGTTTGAGATATTTGTCTTTTCATCACACACATGTGGGGATCATTTCCACTTATGGGATAGCGCAGTATTTTTTACGATATTACTATATATATATATATATATATATATATATATGAAATACACTGCAACTAACTGAATCAACTGCCTGCCTAAAGTATATTAGAAACAGTACACCAGGAACGGTCTGCAGTGAGATCTAGTTAAACTGTATGCAGTGGATATGTATATATATATATATATATATATATATATATATATATATATATATATATACTAGACAGACTGTATATATATGAAATACATTGCAGCTAACTGAATCGCCTGCCTGCTCAAACTAAATGAAATGACACTCTCTCTGCCTCTCTCTGTCTCTCTCTGTCTCTCTCTTAATCGCTTCCCAACTGCCTCACGGAGATATACTGTGGCAGAAGGGCACATACAGGCAGATTAACGTACCTGTACGTTGCCCTTTAAGAGGCGACTCGCAGGCGCGTGCGCCCACTGGGAGCTCCGTGACCGTGATCGCAGGTCCCGCGGACCCGATGTCCGCGGGGATACCCACGATCATCCCGCAGTGAGGAAGAACGGGGAGATGCCCCCGTTCTGCCTAGAGACACTGTCACTGATCAGCTCTCCCTGTAATCAGGAGCAGTGATCAGTGATGTGTCACTCACAGCGCCTCCCCCCACAGTTAGAATCACTCCCTAGGATACACTTAACCCCTACAGTGCCACCTAGTGGTTAACCCCTTCAATGACGCAGTGCATTATGGGCCGTGACGTGCTGCTCGAATTTGGCGCGAACGGCCCATAATGTTCGATCTTCGTCGAAAGATTGAAAAGCCGATGTTCGAGTCAAACTCATGTTCGACTCAAACAGACAGCCCATCCCTACTGGTTACAGGTGTATTGTTAGAGTAATATGAGCAGGAGGTAGGAACCTCCTCTTTAACTGTATATAGACTTGTATTTTAGTTATAATAAAAGAGTTCATGTTTAGCAACTAAACAAGTATTGTCTTGTTTTGTGCTTGTGAGCGGTTGGAATATCTGATATCTATATTCAGACTGGGAGGAAGTGGTTTATGACAAAAGCACTCAAGCGGAGTATAGGGACGTTTCGTTACATTGGTGGCAGCAGTGGGACTCGATAGACTTTTCTGCTGTGGAAGAACAAACTGATGAGCCTCCAGCAGAAGAGCTGGTATCAGGGCTAAACTTCACTGTGCTCTGCCCAGCACCAACAGCAGTATCTGTGGAGTTACAAGGAACTTCCGCAGCTGAAGCGCTGGTCACCGGACAGAGGGTCCAAGACCTCTGCCCCACACCTGTGGCAGTTTCGGAGGCTCAGGGTGAGAAGGTGGCAATCACTTCCCAGCAGCAGATGCAGGGAGAGAAGGGAGAAGAGGTGTTTGTCGTCCCTCCCCAACAGTTGACCAGGGTGGAGGAAGTGGTCTTTCCTCTACAGCAAAGATCCGTGCACCTGGGAGACAGTACCATAGACATGTCATCCCAGCAGCCAGATGAGGGAATGGAAAAGGAAGCAGCCAGCTCAGCTCCCCAATGGCAGCTATACAGTTTGGGAGTTGAAGAATCCAGCCTCCTGCCCCAACAGTTAGCCGAAGCGGATGATGTGGAGTCCTCAGCAGAAGTGCTGGCAACAGGGCAGAGTGCTATCAAACTCTGCCCAGCATCAACAGCAATATCTGTGGAGTTAAAAGGAACTTCCCCAGCTGAAGCGCTGGTCACTGGACAGAGGGTCCAAGACCTCTGCCCCACACCTGTGGCAGTTTCGGAGGCCCGAGGTGAGAAGACGATGGTTCCACTTTCCCAGTGGATTTCAGAGATGCAGGGAGGAGAAGCAGCCATGTCCCCTCCCCAACAAGGGTTTGTGCACCTGAGAGACAATACCAGTGAAAGGGAGTTCCAAGAGCAGACGGCGCCCCGGAACGATGACACCAACCTAGCTGAAGTGCTGGCAACCGGGCAGAGTGCTACCAACCTCTGCCCAGCACCGGCAACAACTACAGAGTTCCAGGGGGCCAGGGCAGTTAGCCTCCCTCCCCAACAGTTACCCGGAGAAGATGGTGTGGGGTTTCCAGCAGAAGGGCTGGCAACAGGGCAGAGTGCTGCTGGTCTCTGTCCTCAACTAACAGAGGACAGATTTCCTGTAAACGTGGATGGGACTTCAGTCTCCACCTGTATATACCAGGGATGCTGGACAGTCAGCCCAGATCCCCAACAGCATGACGGAATGAGCTCAGCCACCCTGTCTTCTCTCCTGCGGCTAAAGGGACTCCAGGGGGAAGGACCAGTCCGCACTTCCCCCCAGCAGTGGGTATGTTCTATGAGAGAGGCAGAGGTTGACTGGGTGATTAATGCTCTGTTTGGAACAATTTGTTTTCGGGTACTGCGTGGGTACAAGCACAGACGGCTGCTAGACTCTGCTCAGCGCCAGGGCTGGGCTCCCTTTGCCTGGGACTATTGGGAAATACCAGTTGACAGCTCTGTAATCCTGGCTGAAGAGTCGGCAATGTGGCAGAGTAACAGTATGCTTTGCCAACCTGCCCCCGCAGCTATGGACGCGGAGGTCTTATGGCGGATGCAGCAAGTGCTGACTGTCCTTGAAGATCCTGTTTCTGCATGGGATGATCTTGGATGGAGGAATGTGCCTGTCCAGCAGCATGCCAGAGAATATACAGTGGAAAATCTGGAGATTGCCATGCCCAAAGCTGAAGTGCTGACAACAGGGCAGAGCTCTCCTAACCTCTGCTCAGCATCGATAGCATCTTCTGGGTTCCACGGACAGTAGATGGTGAACATCTATCCTCAGACACCAGTTGCAGAGACAGGGGATCTGATAGACTTTTCTGCTGAGGAAGAACAACCTGATGAGTCTCCAGCAGAAGAGCTGGTATCAGGGCCAAACTTCACTGTGCTCTGCCCAGCACCAACAGCAGTATCTGTGGAGTTGCAAGGAACTTCCCCGGCTGATCACCAGACAGAGGGCCCAAGACCTCTGCCCCACACCTGTGGCAGTTCCGGAGGCTCAGGGTAAGAAGGTGGTGATCACTTCCCAGCAGCAGATACAGGGGGAGAAGGGAGAGGAGGTGTTCGTTGTCCCTCCCCAACAGTCGGCCAGGATAGAAAAAGGCGTTCTTTCCTCCCCAGAAAAGATCCGTGCACCTGTGAGACAGTACCATAGACATGTCGTCCCAGCAGCTAGATGAGGGAATGGAAAAGTAAGCAGCCAGCTCACCTCCCCAATGGCAGCTACACAGTTTTGGAGTGGAGGAATCCAGCCTCCTGCCCCAGCAGTTAGCCAAAGCGAATGATGTGGAGTCCCCAGCAGAAGTGCTGGCAACAGGGCAGAGTGCTATCAAACTCTGCCCAGCACCGGCAGCAACTGTGGAGTTCCAGGGAGCTGGGGCAAATTAAAGAATGTATGGACTTAATGGACTGTTCATCAGAGGATGTTATAGATTATGCATCACCTGCTCAAGTACTGGCAGCAGGACAGAGTACTGCAGACCCCTCCTTTACACCCCTGGCAGTTTCGGAGGCCTGAGGTGAGAAGGTGATGGTTCCTCTTTCCAAGTGGGTTTCAGAGATGCAGGGAGGAGAAGCAGCCATTTCCCCTCAGCAACAAGGGTTCATGCACCTGGGAGACAATACCAGTCAAAGAGAGTTCCAACAGCAGACGACGCCCCACGATGATGACACCAACCCAGCTGAAGCGCTGGCAACCGGACAGAGGGTCCAAGATTTCTGCCCCATACCTGCAGCAGTTCTGGAAGTCCAGGGTGAGGAGGTGGCGGTCACTCCTGAGCAGCAGATCAGGACCCAAGGAGAGAATGTAGTTGGCACCTCACAACTGCAGCTTGATCTGGTGTCAGTGGATGGGCCTGCTGTCTCCCCTAGCATAAACCCAGCAGAAGTGCTGGCAAGCGGGCAGAGCAATGGCAACAACTACAGAGTTCCAGGAAGCCGGCCAGTCAGCCTCCCTCCCCAACAGTTAGCCATAGCAGATGGTGCAGGGTTTCCAGCAGAAGGGCTGGCAACAGGGCAGAGTGCTGCTGGCCTTTGCCCTCAACTAACAGACGACGGATTTCCTGTAAAGGTGGATGGGACTTCAGTCTCCACCTGTATACCCCAGGGATGCTGGGCAGTTGGCCCAGATACCCAACAGCATGACGGACTGAGCCCAGCCACCCTGTCTTCTCTCCTGTGGCTAAAGGGACTCCAGGGGGAAGGACCAGTCCGCACTTCCCCCCAGCAGCGGGTATGTTCTATGAGAGAGGCAGAGGTTGACTGGGTGAGTAATGCTCTGTTTGGAACAATTTGTTTGGGCTACTGTGTGGGTAAAGGCATTAGAGGACTGGAACTATGGGCTAACTTTGGAGTAAACCCATCTGGGGTGTCCTCCTGTGTTAGTCTTCTGCCGAAAGGGGAGACATGTGACAGACTCACCCTGGACAGAGGCTTTTGGAGAGGACTGAATGCTAGCCTCCTGCCTACCGACTATGGGCCCTGGCATTTGAGGGAGCTACAAGCATTTAGGAAGATATTTTGTTATGTAATGCAAAAGGACATTATTAAAGAGGCCATGATGGTCTTTGCATGCTTGGGATACATATAGCAGATGTATGTGAAAGGAATGCTGATTAATGAGATCTGGAAAGCCCTAGTGTGGCCCTAGTATTTCACCCATTAACTGTATCACCTCTTTAACTGTATATAAAGACTTGTAATTTTGGTTGCATGTGAACGGTTGGAATATCTGATATCTATATTCAGACTGGGAGGAAGTGGTATATGACGAAAGCACTCAAGCGGAGTGTGGGACGTTGCGTTACACAAGGGTACTTGGTCAGTGTATGCAAAGGTTTGGCAGGACTTGCTGGGACAAGTGGGACTAGTGATGGGAGAAGGGGTTGTCACAGTCTTGTTATACTTTATTGGTTTAAATTATGAACAAGGAACGTCAGTATTGTTAATTGACCGGAAGATGGCTGGGTTGGCTTTTTGGTTCAAGTTGACAGGGAGTAGTGATGTTACAAAATAATTCATGGTCAGGCAGGCCTTGAAGGGTTACAGGAGTGGCAATAAGAGCACCCAGTCACTTTTGCCATGTTGCGACAGTTGATGTTACAGGTGTGTACTTCCAGTTACGAGGCCAGTTTATTAAAGGCAGCATTTTCATTGGCGTTTTATGGGGCCTTCAGGTTGGGGGAACTGGTCAGTCCATCTAGGAATGCTACGGGGGAGGGTATCCAGGTGTCTGATGTGCATTGTAGCAGATCTTCGGTTTCCATATTCCTCCGCTGGTCAAAAACTTTCTGTTGGTTTATTGGAGTTATTAGTGCTATGTGCTGCATTTTTTCTTTTAGATGATGCAGAAAAATGGTGGAAAAACTGCGCTTAAAACCAGGTGCAAATAAGATACTGTGAAAAGCAGCAATCCTCACAAAGACGTGATGATGTCACGAAACGCGTAGGGCGGAGCCAGACGACGCGTTGACATCACCCCCAAGCGAGCTGCTTTCCAGTAGGATGGGTTTGTCCGAGCTCCGGTGGCCACGGAACCGGACTTAAGGCTGTTTATCTATTGACACTCTGTAAGTGTACATCTGTATTTTATTTCATTTTAATAAATGTAAGTGGTTTTACACTATGTGAGCCCCTTTTGTTTTATGGTTTCTATGCCCCGGGGCGTTGGAGTTGATGCTGACGAGATGACCTCTGGTGGACACCGCTGATAGTTCCCATTTTGGCTTTAAAGATCTCTGCTTGCTGTGATCCTCTGTGGTGGGGGGTCATGGCCTTCTGGTAAGGAGCAACCCCTTTCATACCTGGTGGTGGACCCTTCCTTGCTGTCACAGATCTTTATTTTTATCACTTGGACTTTTTTGCTTATTGTTGATAACCGATGTTTTATTTTATGGACTTCTTTTTTTCACTAAGTTTTGCACATTGATTTATTTATGATCACCATATGAATTTTTCTTCATTGCAAATTATTCATTATGTTTCATCAGTATTAGCGCAACCCTTTATTATTTTTTATACTTTTAGATGATGCGGCTGGTCTTGTGTGGATCATGGGACACTCTTTTGTCTTTTGGGGGCAAAGCGGGCTGATATACGGCCGAATGGTTGTCAGTTAGGAGTTCCCAGGGAGACAGCTATGGTCCGGTGGATTGGAGTGCCGGGCATGCTGTGGAGCAGGGTGTTGTCTGAAGTTCATAAGTATGCCCGTTTCGATCGTGGCCCTGATGTTCTGTTTTTACATGTTGGGGATAATGACTTGTGGGTCAGGTCCATGAGGCACTTGATCAGGGACATCAAGTTTGATTTTCTGAGAATTCGCACAGAATTTCCCCAAACCATGGTCGTGTGGTCGGATATAGTTGGCCGCACGTCCTGGCGATGGGCCAGGTCGGTGGAAAAAATTAACAAGACCCGAATAAAAGTGAACAAGGAGGTGGGCAGATTTATTGTCTGGAATGAAGGTTTAGTGGTACATCACATCACCAAGGTTTAACTGGCATTGGGAGATGGGTGTCAGCGTTGTAAGGTGCAGAGCGGTTTTGTCCTTGAGTCGGCGAGCTGCGACTGGGGACCTTCTGTGGACACGCTGACACATAATAAACTTTGGTCCAGGCCTTCAATGATACTCAACATAGTTAATATATATAGGGGAGAGTATGGTTAAATAGAGGTTATGTTGTTATGTTAATAAAATGGCCGTTGAGGCCAATTTACTCCAAAATGGGTGTCGTCTGGTAATTTAAGAGGTATGCAGGATGTATGGTATTTTAGGTAATATGCAGTTTGCATCTACAACTTTTATTATGCTGTACACACTTTATTACTTCTTCCGGTACCTTAAAAGTCCCTTACTCTTTGTATCTTATATACAATAAACAAAAAAGCCTTGACTGGAGTTCCCCTTTAAGTTACATTTTTCTTAGTCCATAATTAGAGAATAATGGAAACATAAAAAGACATTTAATAATGAAGCTCCTTACTTGGGCGGACCATGGTCACTGAAAATAAGAGAAGAGAAGGCACAGAGTTAGGTTTGATCTTCCATTGATATAAAAGTTACAGAATAACAAGGATGTACAATACAAAAAGCACTGAGCCACAGAAACCAATCAGATCTCAGCTTACTGCAGTCACATGATAAAAGATTTGATTTTTGTCAATGAGCCTTTATTCAACTTCTGTGTCTTATCAAAGAGTTAAGGTGCCTGTGGATGGTGCCAAGCCAGGAGTTGGCCATACTGTCAGGACAGACCAGGACTAAGGAGGTATATCAATGCATAAAGCCGCATTGGAAGCACAAAAGTAAGTAGGTGGATTTCTAAAGCCTTTATACTCTCTGCTGCATCTGATGTGAAGCTTTATCTGTGTCTTGTCTGCACTCGTGGAACACATCCTGCATTACAGACTCTAAGATTTGCTTAGAAGCAGCTGGGGTGACACTTGGAAGACATCTCTCGATGATGACAATTGGGTGGGGGGGCAGTAATCAAAATCCTGGCACCATCCCCTATACAAATGGGATAATCAGAAGGTAAGTCCCCACATCTCCTCGGATATGCTCCAAACATTTTTCCAATGTAAAGTGTAAACAGTGTCCACAGCATGCAGCTTCTCTCAAAGCGAAAACCAAATGGCTTCTCTTCCCTCTAGCAAACACTTCTGGGAGCGAGATGATGTCATTTGGAGGCTCCGCCTGATGCTTTTATTCATCAAGAGGTAATCAGAAGGTAAGTCCCCACATCTCCCCGGTTAGAAGAGATAATGGGAAAAGGGGATTTTGAAGTGCCAAAAAAAGTGTAACACATAGATACAATATGTCTAAAAACCACAAGATATATTAATACAAAAATATATTCATTTAACAAATATGTATCATCGACCTATATTATATTAACATTGTCAACATATAGTATGAACATTCTGTGCAATCAATGCGTAGTCTTGGTGCATATAGATCTGATGTGTATGGATCAACACTTTCGCCCAAATGAAGGGCTTCTTCAGGATCCACATTTTAATATTGGTAAGTAAAAATAGCTGAAATGTTGACCACAGGAATGTCTCAGTTCATCATGTCTAATATAGCCACAGTCAAACAGGAAGCTATATATCCACACGGCCATGTCGAAATTAATTAAAACTGAGGAAAAAACGGCAATAGATACTGTGAAGGGAGTCACTTTGGCCGGGGGGTGGTCCGTGGAACCCAGAATCCCTTGGAGAAGCATGACGGAGTGAGCCCAATCACCCTGTCTTCTCTCCAGTGGCTGAAAGGACTCCAGAGAGAAGGGCCAGTCCACGCCTCTCCCCAGCGGCGGGTACGTTCTCTGAGAGGGGCAGAGGTTGGCTTGGTGAGTAATGTTATGTTTGAGACAATTTAGTTGGGGTACTGTGTGGATACCATCATTGGGGAACTGGATCTACTGACTAACTTCAGAGTCAACCCATCTGGGGTCTCCTCCTGTGTTAATCTGCTGCCAAAAGGGGAGAGATGTGACGGAGTCACTTTGGGTGGGGTGGCCCGTGGAATCCAGAATCCCCTTGGAGAGGTTGGGAAACCCTTGCTCGAGCTCCCCATGCACCTCCTATGTCTAAGTTACCCTGTGTCCATTGATCTTTACTAATTGGACTCACTGTACAACCACACTGGAATGTTGTGTGTGTGTATATATATATATATATATATATATATATATATATATATATTGTATGTTGTCTCATACTGTTGGGGACTCTTTGCTGGGTCATTTGGGAGTGTGGCTGTATTCTATTGTTCTATTATGTCTGTCTGCCTTAGGTATTATGGAGTGTTACCTCGGTGTACCGGTTTTCAATAAACAGATTCATGTTTAGCAACCAAAACGAGTACTGCCTAGTTTTTGGTTGTCAACGGATTGGAATATCTAATATCTATAGTCAGACTGGGAGGAAGTGGTATATGACGAAAGCACTCAAGTGGAGTGTGGGGATGTTTCGTTACATTGGGGGCAAGCATGGGGACGCTTCCTGCAGTCTAGGACATCCAAACCTCCACCTGGATCCAAGATCAGGATAGCAGACTTCGGTCACCCCAGCAGAGATATGGATCTGGCATCAGAGTTCCCAGAGCTGCAGCGGATCGTCCTTTTAGCATACTCCAGGACTGTGTCTGCAGATGAGATCAGGCAACAGATTTGGGTAGGACTCTGGATTGGAGCTCTCCAGGTCACTGTAATACAACAGGGCAAGTGCTTTCCAACCTCAGAGTAACGGGAAAGTAACCAGCAGGTGTTGCAGATGGCATTCCCGGGAGAGGGGAGAGCGGCCCCGGGATAAATGGTTGATTACGCTGTACAGGCTGGTTCAGCAGGAGATAGAGCTGGACAATAGTTATCGGGCTCTGCAATGGCACGCAGAGCAGAAATATTTAGGGGAGACAACAGAATGCTCTCCGGAAGGATATGACTTTGGCAGCCCTGGATTGCTGTGGGAGAGCCTTACAGATCGTTTTGTGTTTGTCGATGAAGGGGAACCTACCCTTGAGGACCTGCGAGAATACAGAGAGGCTATGCTCAGTCTTGCAGGGGTCTCAGAGCTTAAACCTGATCTGGACTATTTGCTAAGGAAAGAACCGCATCTGAAAAGGGCATACAGGAAACTGCTAGAACACGTTCAGCAGAGTGCCAGAGAATCAGCAGTGGAGACACCGGAGATCGCCATCTCCAAAGCTGAAGTGCTGTCAACAGGGCAGAGCTTTGCTGACTTCTGCCCAGCACTGATAACATATTCTGGGTTCCACGGACAGGAGATGGTGAATCTCTATCCCCAGGCACCAGAGACTGGGGATTTAATAGACTTGTCTGCTTCTGAAAAACAACCTAGTGAACCTCAAGCAGAAGAGCTGCCATCAAGGCCAAACATCATTGAGCTCTGCCCACCAACAACAGATTCAGCCTTCCTGAGAGAAGATGCAGTCAGCCTTTCTCCTACAACACTGACATGAACATGGAATTTCCTGCCAGCAGCATCTGTGAAGTTACAACAAATTTCTCCAGCTGAAGTGATGGCAACCGGACAGAGGGTCCAAGACGTCTGCCCCACATCTGTGGCAGTTCCAGAGGCCCAGGGTGAGAAGGAGATGGTCACTCCCCAACAAGGGTCCATGCACCTAGGAGACAGTACCAGAGACTTGTCATCCCAGTAGCCAGATGAGGGTAAGGGAGGTGAAGCAGAAGGCTTCCCTTCCCAGCAGCAGATGGCACCCCAGAATGATGCCAGAAACCCAGCAGAAGGGCTGGCAACAGAGCAGAGTGCTGCTGGCCCCTGTCCTCAACTAACAAAAGATGCGGTCTCCATCTGTATACCCCAGGGATGCTGGGAAGTCAGACGATATCCCCCATAGCATGACAGAGTGAGCCCAGTCACCCTGTCTTTTCTCCAGTGGCTGAAAGGACTCCAGAGAGAAGGGCCAGTCCATGCCTCTCCCCAGCGATGGGTACATTCTCTGAGAGGGGCAGAGGTTGGCTTGGTGAGTAATGTTATGCTTGAGACAATTTAGTTGGGGTACTGTGTGGATACCATCATTGGGGAACTGAAACTACTGACTAACTTCGGAGTCAACCCATCTGGGGTCTCCTCCTATGATAATCTGCTGCCAAAAGGGGAGAGATGTGATGGAGTCACTTTGGCCGGGGGTGGCCCGTGGAACCCAGAATCCACTTGGAGAGGTTGGGAAACCCTTACTCGAGCTCCCCATGCACCTCCTATGTCTAAGTTACCCTGTGTCCAATTGGGGCACAAGGTGACAGAGAACCCCAATCTGATCTTTACTAATCGGACTCACTGTACAACCACACTGGAATATAGTGTGTGAATATAGTGTGTATATATCCAGTATCTCATAAAAGTAAGTACACCCCTCAGTCACATTTGTATAAATCTTTTCTTCTATCTTTTCATGTGACAACACTGAAGAAATGACACTTTGCTACAATATAAAGTAGTGAGTGTACAGCTTGTATAACAGTGTAAATTTGCTGTCCCCTCAAAATAAATCAACACACAGCCATTAATGTCTAAACCGCTGGCAACAAAAGTGAGTACACCCCTAAGTGAAAATGTCCACATTGGGCCCAAAGTGTCAATATTTTGTGTGGCCACCATTATTTTCCAGCACTGCCTTAACCCTCTTGGACATGGAGGTCACCAGAGCTTCACAGGTTGCCACTGGAGTCCTTTTTCCACTCCTCCATGACGACATCACGGAGCTGGTGGATGTTAGGGACTTTGCGCTCCTCCACCTTCCATTTGAGAATGCCCCACAGATGCTCACTAGAGTTTAGATCTGGAGACATACTTGGCCAGTCCATCACCTTCCTTACCCTCAGCCTCAGGCAGTGGTCACCTTGGAGGTGTGTTTGGGGTCATTATCATGTTGGAATATTGCCCTGTGGCCCAGTCTCTAAAGGGAGGGGATCATGCTCTGCTTCAGTATGTCACAGCACTCAAGCAGCCCCAGACCATGACACTCCCACCACCATGCTTGACTTTAGACAAGACACACTTGTCTTTGTACTCCTCACCTGGTTGCCGCCACACACGCTTGTCACCATCTGAACCAAATAAGTTTATCTTGGTCACATCAGACCACGGGATATGGTTCCAGTAATCCATGTCCTTAGTCGGCTTGTCTTCAGCAAACTGTTTGCGGGTTTTCTTGTGCATCATCTTTAGAAGAGGCTTCCTTCTGGGACGACAGCCATGTAGACCAATTTGATGCAGTGTGTGGCGTATGGTCTGATCACTGACAGGCTGACCCCCCACCCCTACAACCTCTGCAGCAATGCTGGCAGCACTCATACGTCTATTTCCCAAAGACAACCTCTGGATATGACGCTGATCACGTGCACTCAACTTCTTTGGTCGACCATGGCGAGGCCTGTTCTGAGTGGAACCTGTCCTGTTATACCGTTGTATGGTCTTGGCCACCGTGCTGCAACTCAGTTTCAGGGTCTTGGCAATCTTCTTATAGCCTAGGCCACCTTTAAGTAGAGCAACAATTCTTTTTTTCAGATCCTCAGAGAGTTCTTTGCCATGAGGTGCCATGTTAAACTTCCAGTGACTAGTATGAGAGAGTGAGAGCGATAACACCAAATTTAACACACCTGCTCCCAATTCACACCTGAGACCTTGTAACACTAACAAGTCACATGACACCGGGGAGGGAAATGGCTAATTGGGTCCAATTTGGACATTTTCACTTAGGGGTGTACTGACTTTTGTTGCTGGCGGTTTAGACATTAATGGCTGTGTGTTGAGTTATTTTGAGGGGACAGCAAATTTACACTGTTATACAAGCTGTACACTCACTACTCTACATTGTAGCAAAGTGTCATTTCTTCAGTGTTGTCACATGAAAAGATAGAAGAAAAGATTTACACAAATGTCACTGAGGGGTGTACTCACTTTTGGGAGATACTGTATATTGTATAATGTCTCATACTGTTGGAGACTCTTTTCTGGGTCATTTGGGGTGTGGCTGTATTCTATTGTTCTATTGTGTCTGTCTGCCTTTGGTATTATGGGATGTGTATGTAGATTAGCTGTGAGGGGGAGGGGGAATTCCTCCAACAGCTCTCCCTGCTGATTGGACAGTCTATCCGGCCCTGAATGCAAAAATGCAAAGAGGTGGGATTGTCTCGAGTGTTACCTCTGTGTAACGGTTTTACAATAAACAGTTTCATGTATAGCAACCAAAATGAGTACTGCCTAGTTATTGGTTGTCAACGGATTGGAATATCTAATATCTATAGTCAGACAAGCGGTATATGACGAAAGCACTCAAGTGGAGTGTGGGACGTTTCATTACAGATACCCGCCATCAGTGGATCTAATTTAAAGGTGATGAAACAAGGTGTATAAGGTAAAAAGAAAAATGAGAAATGCCATCCATATTGAACTTAATATATGTGGTTTAATCATCAAAGATCAAAATATTTTACCAAGAAGGAGCCCTAAAGTAATAAACACTCCAGGTTTCAGTATGGATGGCGAGAGAGCAATCCACCAGTGGTGTGATCACACCAATATGTGTCCTAAAATGGCATTTTAGATCTCTCTCCAGCCATACTGAAAGCTGGGGTGTTTTTTTTTCTTTATGGCTCCTGCTTGGTCCATCCTTTTGATCCTTGATGATTAAACCCAAATATATTGGGTTCAACATGGATTTCATTTCTCATTTTTCTTTTTATCAACCTTGTTTCATCACCTTTAAATTAGACCCACTGATGGCGGGTATCTATTGGCGGGTTTTCCTGGGTTTTAATAAATATCAACATGCCTGTGGACATATACCTTCCTGTTAGACTATGGCTATATTAGACTTGATGAACTTGTGATATTCCTGTGGTCAACATTTCAGCTATTTTTACTTACCAGTATTGAAATGTGGATCCTGAAGAAGCCCTTCATCTGGGTGAAACGTGTTGATCCACACGTATCAGATCTATATGCACCAAGACCACACATGTATTGCACAGAATGGTCATACTATATGTTGACAATGTTGATATAATATGTCTCAATGATACATATTATTTAAATGAATATATTTTTGTATTAATAAAACTTGTGGTTTTTAGACATATTGTATCTATGTGTTACACTTTTTTTTGGCACTTTTCTTCTATCCGAGGCGATTTGGGGACTTACCTTCTGATTACCTCTTGATGATGAAATGCATCGGGGGCGGAGCCTCATATTGACATTTCGCTCCCAGGAGTGTTTTCTACAGGCAAAGGCCATTAGGTTTTTGACTTGGGGTCAAGCTGCATGCTGGGGACACTGTTTTCACTTTACATTGGAAAAATGTTTGGAGCTCTATTTTTGCACTTCATAGGACTTTACTTGGACACTTGTTTATGATTTACACATTTTCTTTGGGCTTTTCTCTTTTTTATCTAGATACAGGTACAGATTGTATTCTAATATGATGTTTATTTATTTACTTTTTGTTTCACAAATATAATTTTTACTGATCACAACACACTATTACATTGTCATTTATATTGAAAGGGATATCTCCTTTTTGTGTTTGAAGCTTATTTTGTCACCGTTATTGGCCAAATTTGCAAGCTTTTTTTTAATAAAATGTTATATTAAAATTAACAAATATGAGAGAAAAATGATGCCTTACAAACACTGTGCATCTGATCTCTCGGCTCTAGATAGAAAAAAAAGAATTCAATTAGAACATTTTATACATGAATCTTCAGATACAATACAACACGAGGACAGGAAATGAAACTAAAATGATGAAATAAGTAGAATGTCCTCAATGGAATCATATATAATATAGAGAGTAATATCCGCATGTCTGTGTAAGTCACAGAGTGTGGAAGAGGGATCACAGAGCTGTACTGGAGGATGATGGAAGAGATCACAGAACTGTACTGGAGGATGATGGAAGAGATCACAGAACTGTACTGGAGGATGATGGAAGAGATCACAGAACTGTACTGGAGGATGATGGAAGAGATCACAGAGATGTACTGGAGGATGATGGAAGAGATCACAGAACTGTACTGGAGGATGATGGAAGAGAGATCACAGAGATGTACTGGAGGATGATGGAAGAGATCACAGAACTGTACTGGAGGATGATGGAAGAGAGATCACAGAGATGTACTGGAGGATGATAGCAGAGATAACAGAGCTGTATGGATGATAGAAGAGAGATCACAGAGCTGTACTGGAGGGTGATGGAAGAGAGATCACAGAGCTGTACTGGAGGGTGATGGAAGAGAGATCACAGAGCTGTACTGGAGGGTGATAGAAGAGATAACAGAGCTGTACTGGAGGATGATGGAAGAGAGATCACAGAGCTGTACTGGAGGATGATGGAAGAGATCACAGAGCTGTACTTAAGGATGATAGAAGAGATCACAGAGCTGTACTGGAGGATGATGGAAGAGAGATCACAGAGCTGTACTGGAGGATGATGGAAGAGAAATCACAGAGCTGTACTGGAGGATGATAGAAGAGATCACAGAGCTGTACTGGAGGATGATATAAGAGAGATCATAGAGCTGTACTGGAGCATGATGGAAGAGAGATCACAAAGCTGTACTGGGGGATGATGGAAGAGAGATCAAAGAGCTATACTGGAAGATGATGGAAGAAAGATCACAGAGCTGTACTGGGGGATGATGGAAGAGAGATCACAGAGCTGTCTTGGGTATTACTGGAGGGGCATGCACTTCTCTTCTGTCTCTGTCATGGCTGCCCCCCTACACACTGTTAATACCAACTCAATTTATTAAAGGACATGTTCACTTTTTAAAAACAAAATAATATTTTTTTTTCACTAGGAGTCTTGAAATTATTGCACCCATGGTCAGTAGATTACGGGTGCCATGCTGGACTCCTGCAGACTTGTCAGTGTATTTGTCTGCTTGTTCCTCATATGGATGAGCTACCAGAGTGCTCAACAGCCCCATACACGCGGTCAGATTTTCTTACGGAAAATGTTCGATGTGAGCCTTTTGTCTGAATTTCCGACCGTGTGTAGGCTCCATCATACAGTTTCCATCTGAATTTTCGTCACACAAAATTTGAGATCTGGTTCTCAAATTTTCCGACAGAAAAATCCATTTGCGTAAATTCCTATAGTGTGTACAAAGTGCCACGCATGCTCAGAATAAATTACGAGACGGAAGCGCTCGGTCTGGTAAAACTAACGCTCGTAATGGAGATAGCACATTCGTCAAGCTGCAATTTTTCAAATAGTTTAATGTAGCACATTCTCTTCTTCTTTAGAATGATAGAAGAATGAAGTTGTTTTGCTGCTCATATTCACACAGAGTTCTGACAAACTTATTCCTTTATTATTTCTCTTGATCTCATGAATAATATATTTTTTTTCCTGTCAGATCTCCATATTAATGTTTATAATTTTTGTTTCTTTTTTTTATCAAGATCTACATTTTTTTTTCTAGTGATCTCCATAATATACCTGCCTACTCAGAAACAATGGTCCTTTTTGAAGTAAAACACATAGGCAAGTATTTCTGAAAAAAAAATAGCCATTTATTCTGGGTCATAACAAAATAAAGAGGGAGGCAACGCTGGATAAACTGCTGAAATTTGTGATGCCTTTGTACCCCAGGGCACACATCAACTATTTGCCAGCCAAAATTGGTGGCCCGAGGAGTCCATATAATAGTGAGCACAATCCGGTCCAGGACTATAAGAGATCAGGAACAGCAGCAGATGACATGTCTGTCCCCAGGCTGTGGTCATACAACAGCCTTCATCCTCTGTCAGACAAGACTGAACCCAGGCCATCACTCTCTGGTCTTCCTTACATGCTTCCTTCCAGGCTGTGGCTCTGGTGTTGAAGTTGTGGCAGGAGAGGTGGATGAGGAGGAGGAGGACCATGGTTCAACTCACAAACGTGGCTTTGGATAGTGAGTTCACCCCTCAAACCCTTATTTAGGGCTTGCAAGATCACTTCCTCACATAAGAGGCATTGGCCCTCCTCCATTTCCAGCATTTTGCAGGCTGTCATGTAGGCATAGTCCTCTTGAAGACTGGGGGGGTTTCTGCCGCCTGCAGTAGCCTTCAGAAACAGGCCAAGTGCTGCCTCCTTCAGGTTACTCCTCTTCCTGGCACTTTTTTGTGGAAGGCTGAGGGGAGGGACCTGGGATTTGGGCAGGCTACTGGGCCCGGCCACCTCCTTGCTGCCACTTACCCCCGCCACCTCCTGGCTGTCACTTTCCACGGCCTCCTACTGGAAGAAACTTTCCTGTGTATGAAAAAAGGACATAGTTTTATTTTTTGGTTCATCAATCACACACAATTTTCAGCTCATGACTGTTGCAAATTGAATGTTAATAAATAGAAAAGACTATCATTCTGACCCCAGCATTTTTCATTCTTGTCCCAATCAATTGTGGCCACTACTGTCTATCGATATGTAAAACACTTTGTGAAATCAGAAATTAGTTATCAAAACTAACATATATTTAACATCATTAGTTTGGAAACCAGAAATATTTTTAAGAATGCTATACTTGACTCAAGCTGGGCTCCTCCATATGTTGCTGCCTGGAAGGTCCAGGTTGGTCATCGGAAGCCTCAGCTGGAGGGTGAAGGAAGCCTTGAAGGAAGACTGGAGAGTGCTGGCCTGGGCTTTCCTCTGGTCTGACAGAAAATGCGGTCTGTCATAGTACCACATCCTGGGGACATAAATGTCATCTGCTGCTCCTGATCTCAAGGAATCCTGGACCTTCTTGCGCTCCCTATTATAAGTGCTCCTCATGCCACCAATTTTGGACGTTAAATACTTGATGTCTGCCGTGGGGAACACCAGCTTCACAAATTCAAGCAGTTTCTCCAGCGATGCCTGCCTCTTTGTTGGATTTTTAAAAAACAGTTGGTTCACCTGCCACAGACAGAGCAGCTCCCTGAACATATCAATGAATATTCCTAGAAATTCCCTGTCATTGAAGGGATCCATTTTCTCTGCAAGACACAACACATGACAAACCCTAATGTCAGACGAAACTCTCCTAATCTTGACCCAATATAGGCCTCAATCTATAAGCAGTATAGGCCACTGATGCACCAAGTTAAAATTGTACCTTCGTTATGTCGATCATCGCTTCCGTTACTCCGTCCTCTGCTCACAGATCGTACGTACGACGCACACGTGATCCGCTTTATATACACTGCGCATGCGTTAAACTCTGCCCGCCCCTTATGTTTTTTCTAGTCTTTTCCCCGCCCCTTGTCTTTCGGTGCAGTGGGAGAGCACATGGTCGAGAGACAACAGCTGCATGCAGAGGATAGCAGCAAAGACGAAAGGTCGGAGCCCCGAACCTCCCGATCCCGGAGGAAATTGAAGGCCTCAAATATGTCCTTTGTAGAGATGGTGGAGATGGTGGACATCTTGAAGAGGGCCGACTATGATGGGAAGTATGGACCGTACCCAAACCCAAATGTGAGAAAGGCCAAGATCATGGCTAAAGTTGTGAAGTGTCTGCACAGGAATTTTGGGGCACGACGATCCAAGGATCAATTGAGGAAACGCTGGTCAGACCTGAAATAGAGGGAGCACGATCAGTACAGAAAGATCAGGAAACTGCTTCTAAAAAGTATGTATTTGTCCTGTGTTCCTATTATTATTATTATTATTATTATTATTACTTGCATCCTGCTCAATGTGCTTTTCTTTACTGTTGTATAGGGATGAGCCGAACACCCCCCGGTTCGCACCAGAACCTGCGCAAACTTTAGAACCCCATTAAAGTCTATGGGACTCGAACGTTCAAAATCAAAAGTGCTAATTTTAAAGGCTAATATGCAAGTTATTGTCCTAAAAAAGGGTTTGGGGACCCGGGTCCTGCCCCAGGGGACATGTATCAATGCATAAAAAGTTTTAAAAACGGCAGTTTTTTTGGGAGCAGTGATTTTAATGATGCTTAAAGTGAAAAAAATAAAGTCATTTAAAACTGCTTGCGGCTTTAATGTAATGTCGGGTCCCGGCAATATGGTTAAAAATCAGTAAGACAAACAGCATGGGTACCCCCCACCCCCCAATCCATTACCTGGCCTTTTGGGTCTTGTATGGATATTAAGAGGAACCCTGCACCCAAATTAAAAAAAGGAAAGGCGTGGGGCCCCCAGGCCCTATATACTCTGAAAAGCAGTATACAGGCGGTGCAAAAAAGACAGGGACTGTAGGTTTGTTGTTAAGTAGGATCTGTTTGTTAATTTTCCCCCTCACAGATACTCTAGTTGGAGCGCAGGAATGAGCCCTGCTGCAAAGTATTGCATCAAAAATTGTAATTACACGCTCCTGTTAAACAGGGGCAGAAAAATTGGGCCTTGGACACTGGTGGCGGTGCCCAGAACCAAAAATGTTCTTATAAGCTATCAGCATGAAAATTGAGGAGGAAGAGGATTGTCACTCAGCATAACAGGATAGTCACTCAGCATCAGCATAGGCAGTCTTGAAGGGATCTCACATTAAAAAAAAAAAAACAATTGGTTACATCAGCATCAGGTGCTTGGTAGCTGGTGGTGATTCAAGACTGATTCATTTTTATGAAGGTCAGCCGATCGACCGATTCGGTGGACAGGCGCACCCTGTGATTGGTTACAAAGCCTCCAGCAGCACTGAATGTGCGTTCTGGAAGAACGCTGGATGCAGGACAGGCCAGTAGCTCAATTGCATACTGTGCAAGCTATGACCAGTGATCCATCCTCAAGACCCAGTAACCCAGAGAATTTTCGGTGGGAAAGGTGTCCAAGTCTGATCTTGCCCCTAGGTAATCCTGCACCATGTGAATCAGATGCTGGCGATGGTTGCTGGAACCGATCAGACCTTGAGGCTGCGGACTAAAAAATTGTCTGAACGCATCGGTCAGACGGCCACCTTCTCCAACGCTCCTTCTGTGACTGACCAAAGCCTCAGCAACACGTTGTCCAGGAGGACCAGGAAATTGTAACCTCCCAGGCTCTGGAAACGCGTTGCACAAACCTTTCTGCAAGGCCTCCCGAAGATGTTTCATCCTCTGCTCCCTCTGTGATGGCAAGATAAGGTCTGCAACCCTACCCTTGTAATGTGTATCAAGGAGGGTTGCCAGCCAGTAATCATCTCTCTCCTTGATACCACAAATACAAGGATCCTTCTGCAGGCTTTGCAGGATCAGGGAGGCCATGCAGCGTAGGTTTGCTGAGGCATTAGGTCCAGAGTCCTCTGGGTCACTAAGGACAACATGATCCACAGCCACCTCCTCCCAGCCACGTACAAGTCCATGGGTTTCTTCGGACTGTAAATGATCCCTTGAAGACTGCTGCTGATGCTGAGTGCCAGGCTCCACCTCCATGCTGACACAATCCTCCTCCTCTTCCTCGTCCTCTTCCTGTGTGATCAGCAGGCACGCAGGAACACTGTCTGGATAAAGGGGGCCTTGAGAGGTAAGGAAGTCCTCCTCATTCTCCCTCTGTTCTGCCTCAAGTGCCCTGTCCATTATTCCATGCAGCGTGTGCTCCAACAGGTTGACAAGAGGGACAGTGTCACTGATGCATGCACTGTCACTGTTCACCATCCTTGTGGCCTCCTCAAATGGTGACAGGACAGTGCATGCATCCCTGATCATAGCCCACTGATGTGGGGAAAAAAACCAAGGTCCCCTGAACCTGTTCTGGTGCCATAGTCGCATAGGTACTCATTGATGGCCCTCTGCTGCGTGTGCAGCCGCTGCAACATGGCCAACGTTGAGTTCCACCTGGTGGGCATGTCACAGATTAGGCGGTTCTTGGGCAGGTTAAATTCCTTTTGGAGGTCAGCCAGCCGAGCACTGGCATTATATGACCTGCGTAAATACACACAGACTTTCCTGGCCTGCCTCAGGGCATCCTGTAAGCCCGTGTACCTGCCCAAGAACCGTTGCACCACCAAGTTAAGGACGTGAGCCAAACAGGGCACATGGGTCAGTTGTTCCTGTCGGAGGGTGGAAAGGAGGTTGGTACCATTGTCGCAAACCACCATACCTGCCTTAAGCTGGCGTGGTGTCAACCACCTTTGAACCTGCCCCTGTAGAGCTGACAGAATCTCTGCCCCAGTGTGGCTCCTGTCCCCCAAGTACACCAGCTCAAGCACCGCATGGCATCTTTTTGCCTGCGTGCTTGCGTAGCCCCTTGAACGCCTATGGAGCACTGCTGGACAAATCAGTACAAGAAGAGGCCATGCAGGAAGAAGAAGAGAAGAGGGTGGAGGAGAGAGGTGTGGCAGAATCACCACTAGTAGAATTTTGGAGGCGTGGTGGTGGAACAATCTCCAACACTACTGCACCCTGTCCTGCATCCTTTCCAGCTGCTAGAAGAGTCACCCAGTGAAAGATAGGTAACGTCCCTGTCCATGCCTGCTGGACCATGAGTCAGTGGTAATAGGCACCTTACCGCTGACTGCCCTGCCCAGCGAGGCCAAGACATTGCCTTCCACATGCCGGTAGAGAACCAGAATTTACTTCCTTGAGAAAAAGTGGCGTTTGAGAACCTGCCACTGAGGAACCGCACATTCCACAAACTCACGGAAGGGGGCAAAGTCTCCCAACAGAAAAGGCAGCAATTAAAGTGCTAGCAATTTAGCCAAGCTAGCATTCAACCGCTGGGCATGTGGATGGCTGGGAGCGAACTTCTTTCAGCGGTGCAGCAGCTGGGGCAGGGAAATTTGCCTGGTACAATCAGACGTCTGTGTACTGATAGCAGATTGCCTGCAAGTACTTGGCTGTGACACACCTAATTCTACACCTTCATTCCTCTCAGCGCAGGTTTCAGAGAGGACTGAAGGTATAGTGGGGTTGGAGATCCCAGCTGATGAGGAGCAAGGAGAGGTCCGCTTTGTTCTTTGGTGTGGGTCTTTTAGGTACGCTTGCCAACGAACTGCATGGCAGGTCAACATATGTCTTGTCAAGCATGTGGTGCCCAAGCGGGTGATGTTTTGGCCATGCGAGATATGCTTGAGACATATGTTGCTAATAGCAGCGATGGGATCTGATGCACTCATCTCAAAAAAGGACCACACCAAAGAACTTTTGGAATAACACGCAGAGACAGCAGCGCCCTGCACATGCGGAGCTCTGCGGTGTGATGCAGTCAGTGTGCTGCCCTTAAACTGGCCCCTGGAGGGCATCCTGCCTCGTTGGAGATGTGCCTCCTCCTCCTCCTCCTCCTCTCTCCTATCAGGCACCCACGTGGAGTCAGTGACCTCATCATCCCCTCCCTCCTTATCACTGGAGCAAAGCTGGCATTATGCTGCAGCTGGGGGAAAATGACTACCAGATTGCTGTCCTTCTTGGGCACCCCCTCTCTCTGAGCTCAGGTTACTGCCTTCCTCTAACTGGGTACCATCATTGGAGCCTTCAAAATGCTGGGCATCCTTCTGGAACATGTACCCAACACTGTGGTCAAACAGTTTGGGGGACTCCTCAGGAGGACATGGTGGGGCTAGGGAAGGAGTGACTGATGACATTGAGCCAAGAGAAGAGGCCGCGTTGGCAGCTGCTTTGCCAGACAAAGTACCCTGAGCCTGGGTGAGAGAGGATGAGGAGGATGAGGACGGCTTGGTCAACCACTCTACCAAGTCTTCCTCATGTTGCAGCTCAACATGGCCAGCTGCCGAAAAAAAGGACAAGCATGTCCCACAGCCACGTGCTGATGAGGAGGCACCGTCTCCACGACCAGCACTGTTGCCTCTAGACACAGACTCTGCTTGCCCTCTTTTATTGGCTTGTGACTGTCTGCCTCTCCTTGTTGGCCTTGCAGACATACTAATGGCCTGCAATGAGATGTAGCTGCACAAAGCTGAGATGTATATATATACTGATACTGCAGCTAGCACAATCAACTGCCTGCCTGTAGTATTATTAGTATGGGAACACCAGCAATTGTCTTCAGGTAGCTTTAAGTGCACACTGTGCAGAGCACACAGTACACTAACTGTAAATACTGCAGCTGCCTGCCTGTGGTATTAATAGGATCATAACAACAGCAATTGTCTTCAGGTAGCTTTAGGTGCATACTGTGCAGAGGACGGAGTACACTAACTAAATACTGCAGCTGCCTGCCTGTGGTACTAATAGAATCAGAAGAACACCACCAATTTTCTTCAGGTAGTTTTAGGTGCACATTGTACAGAGGACGCACTACACTAACTGTAAATACTTCAGCTGCCTACAGTACTAATAGGATCAGAAGAACACCACCAATTTTCTTCAGGTAGCTTTAGGTGCACAGTGTGCAGAGGACGCACTACACTAACTATAAATACTGCAGCTGCCTGCGGTACTAATAGGATCAGAAGAACACCACCAATTTTCTTCAGGTAGCTTTGGATGCACACTGTGCAGAGGACACAGTACACTAACTGTCAATACTGTAGCTGCCTGCCTGTGATATTAACAGGATCAGAACAACAGCAATTGTCTTCAGGTAGCTTTAGGTGCACACTGTGCAGAGGACGCAGTTCACTAACTGTAAATACTGCAGCTGCCTGCCTGTGGTATTAATATTATCATAACAACAGCAATTGTCTTCAGGTAGCTTTAGGTGCATACTGTGCAGAAGACGCACTACACTAACTGTAAATACTGCAGCTGCCTGCGGTACTAATATTATCAGAAGAACACCACCAATTTTCTTCAGGTAGTTTAGGTGCACACTGTGCATAGGACACAGTACACTAACTGTAAATACTGTAGCTGTCTGCCTGTGGTATTAACAGGATCAGAACTAGGGATGAGCTTCGTGTTCGAGTCGAACCCATGTTCGACTCGAACATCGGCTGTTCGCCCGTTCGCCGAATTGCGAACAATATGGGCCGTTCGCGCCAAATTCGTGTGGCGCGTCACGGCCCATAATTCACTGCGGCATCGCAGTGCATTGCTTGCTGATGATTGGCCAAGCATGCACTGTGACCCGCATGCTTGGCCAATCACAGTGCCGTCAGTAGAGAGAGCTGTAATTGGCCAAAGCCAGGGTGGCTTTGGCCAATTATGGCTCAGGGGATTTAGTACACACCCCACACTATATAAGGCCACCTGCACGGCGGCCCTGTGTAGTGTGTGTTCCGGTGTGCTGAGAGAGAGAGAGACAGACAGACAGACAGTGTCATTTGATTTGAGTTAGATAGATTAGGCAGAACAGTCAGTCAGTTAGCTGCACTTACAGTGTATTGTGTATATATATGCATCCCAGGTGTTGCATATATATATATACACTGTATTCAGTTTAGCTAGATCCGTTCCTGTTATCTTCTATCTAGACTATTTACATTTAGTGCAGTGCGTCCTGCTCACAGTGTTCAGCTAGATCCGTTCTTGTTATTTACATTTAGTGCAGTGCGTCCTGCTCACAGTGTTCAGCTAGATCCTGTTATTTACATTTAGTGCAGTGCGTCCTGCTCACAGTGTTCAGCTAGATCCGTTCCTGCTATTTACATTTAGTGCAGTGCGTCCTGCTCACAGTGTTCAGCTAGATCCGTTCCTGCTATTTACATTTAGTGCAGTGCGTCCTGCTCACAGTGTTCAGCTAGATCCGTTCCTGCTATTTACATTTAGTGCAGTGCTTCCTGCTCACAGTGTTCAGCTAGATACGTTCCTGCTATTTACATTTAGTGCAGTGCGTCCTGCTCACAGTGTTCAGCTAGATCCGTTCCTGCTATTTACATTTAGTGCAGTGCGTCCTGCTCACAGTGTTCAGCTAGATCCGTTCCTGCTATTTACATTTAGTGCAGTGCGTCCTGCTCACAGTGTTCAGATAGATCCGTTCCTGCTATTTACATTTAGTGCAGTGCGTCCTGCTCACAGTGTTCAGCTAGATCCGTTCCTGTTATTTACATTTAGTGCAGTGCGTCCTGCTCACAGTGTTCAGCTAGATCCGTTCCTGCTATTTACATTTAGTGCAGTGCGTCCTGCTCACAGTGTTCAGCTAGATCCGTTCCTGCTATTTACATTTAGTGCAGTGCGTCCTGCTCACAGTGTTCAGCTAGATCCGTTCCTGCTATTTACATTTAGTGCAGTGTGTCCTGCTCACAGTGTTCAGCTAGATCCATTCCTGCTATTTACATTTAGTGCAGTGCTTCCTGCTCACAGTGTTCAGCTAGATCCGTTCCTGCTATTTACATTTAGTGCAGTGCTTCCTGCTCACAGTGTTCAGCTAGATCCGTTCCTGCTATTTACATTTAGTGCAGTGCTTCCTGCTCACAGTGTTCAGCTAGATCTGTTCCTGCTATTTACATTTAGTGCAGTGCGTCCTGCTCACAGTGTTCAGCTAGATTCGTTCCTGTTATCTTCCTACTGACAGGCAGGCTTGTCTGGTTACAGTATATAAAGCTACCTGAAGAAAATTACAGGTGTTCTATTTGATCCTATTAGTACCACGGTCAGGCAGCTAGACTATTTACATTTAGTACAGTGCGTCCTGCTCACAGTGTTCAGCTAGATCCGTTCCTGCTATTTACATTTAGTGCAGTGCTTCCTGCTCACAGTGTTCAGCTAGATCCGTTCCTGCTATTTACATTTAGTGCAGTGCGTCCTGCTCACAGTGTTCAGCTAGATCCGTTCCTGCTATTTACATTTAGTGCAGTGCTTCCTGCTCACAGTGTTCAGCTAGATACGTTCCTGCTATTTACATTTAGTGCAGTGCGTCCTGCTCACAGTGTTCAGCTAGATCCGTTCCTGCTATTTACATTTAGTGCAGTGCGTCCTGCTCACAGTGTTCAGCTAGATCCGTTCCTGCTATTTACATTTAGTGCAGTGCGTCCTGCTCACAGTGTTCAGATAGATCCGTTCCTGCTATTTACATTTAGTGCAGTGCGTCCTGCTCACAGTGTTCAGCTAGATCCGTTCCTGTTATTTACATTTAGTGCAGTGCGTCCTGCTCACAGTGTTCAGCTAGATCCGTTCCTGCTATTTACATTTAGTGCAGTGCGTCCTGCTCACAGTGTTCAGCTAGATCCGTTCCTGCTATTTACATTTAGTGCAGTGCGTCCTGCTCACAGTGTTCAGCTAGATCCGTTCCTGCTATTTACATTTAGTGCAGTGCGTCCTGCTCACAGTGTTCAGCTAGATCCATTCCTGCTATTTACATTTAGTGCAGTGCTTCCTGCTCACAGTGTTCAGCTAGATCCGTTCCTGCTATTTACATTTAGTGCAGTGCTTCCTGCTCACAGTGTTCAGCTAGATCCGTTCCTGCTATTTACATTTAGTGCAGTGCTTCCTGCTCACAGTGTTCAGCTAGATCTGTTCCTGCTATTTACATTTAGTGCAGTGCGTCCTGCTCACAGTGTTCAGCTAGATTCGTTCCTGTTATCTTCCTACTGACAGGCAGGCTTGTCTGGTTACAGTATATAAAGCTACCTGAAGAAAATTACAGGTGTTCTATTTGATCCTATTAGTACCACGGTCAGGCAGCTAGACTATTTACATTTAGTACAGTGCGTCCTGCTCACAGTGTTCAGCTAGATCCGTTCCTGCTATTTACATTTAGTGCAGTTCTTCCTGCTCACAGTGTTCAGCTAGATCCATTCCTGCTATTTACATTTAGTGCAGTGCGTCCTGCTCACAGTGTTCAGCTAGATCCGTTCCTGCTATTTACATTTAGTGCAGTGCGTCCTGCTCACAGTGTTCAGCTAGATCCGTTCCTGCTATTTACATTTAGTGCAGTGCGTCCTGCTCACAGTGTTCAGCTAGATCCGTTCCTGCTATTTACATTTAGTGCAGTGCGTCCTGCTCACAGTGTTCAGCTAGATCCGTTCCTGCTATTTACATTTAGTGCAGTGCGTCCTGCTCACAGTGTTCAGCTAGATCCGTTCCTGCTATTTACATTTAGTGCAGTGCGTCCTGCTCACAGTGTTCAGCTAGATCCGTTCCTGTTATCTTCCTACTGACAGGCAGGCTTGTCTGGTTACAGTATATAAAGCTACCTGAAGAAAATTACAGGTGTTCTATCCCAGCTTAGTGCAGCTACAGGCCATTAGTATGTCTGGAAGGCCAAGAAGGAGAGGCAGACAGTCACAAGCCAATAAGAGAGGGCAAGCAGGCTCTGTGTCTAGTGCTGGTCATGGAGACGGTGCATCCTCATCGGCACGTGGCCATGGGACACGCTTGGCCTTTTTTTCGGCAGCTGGCCGTGTTGAGCCGCAACATGCGGAAGACTTGGTCGAGTGGATGACCAAGCCGTCCTCATCCTCCTCATCCTCTCTCACCCATGCCCAGGGTGCTTTGTCTTTCAAAGCAGCGGCCTCTTCCCTCAGCTCAATGTCATCAGTGACTCCTTCCCTAGCTCCACCATGTCCTCCTGAGGATTCCCTCGAACTGTTTGACCACAGTGTTGGGTACATGCTCCAGGAGGATGCCCAGCGTTTGGAAGGCTCTGATGATGATACTGAGCTCGATGAAGGCAGTAACATGAGCACGGACAGAGGGGGTGCCCAAGAAGGACAGCAATCTGGCAGTCATGCTGCCCCTGCTGCAGCATACTGCCAGGTTTGCTCCAGTGATGAGGAGGGAGGGGATGATGAGGTCACTGACTCAACATGGGTGCCTGATAGGAGAGAGGAGGAGGAGGAGGAGGCGGCACATCACCAACGAGGCAGGATGCCCTCCAGGGGCCAGCCTAAGGGCAGCACATTGACTGCATCACACCCCAAAGCTCCACATGTGCAGGGCGCTGCAGTCTCTGCGCGTTATTCAAAAAGTTCTTTGGTGTGGGCCTTTTTTGAGACGAGTGCATCAGATCGCACCGCTGCTATTTGCAACATATGTCTCAAGCGTATCTCGCGTGGCCAAAACATCTCCCGCTTGGGTACCACATGCTTGACCAGACATATGTTGACCTGCCATGCAGTTCGTTGGCAAGCGTATCTAAAAGACCCACACCAAAGAACAAAGAGGATCTCTCCTTGCTCCTCATCAGCTGAGATTTCCAACCCCACTAGACCTTCAGTCCTCTCTGAGACCTGCAGTGAGAGGAATGAAGGTGTAGAATTAGGTGTGTCACAGCCAAGTACTTGTGGGCAATCTGCTTTTGGTACACCGACGTCAGATTGTACCAGGCAAATTTCCCTGCCCCAGCTGCTGCACCGCCGAAAGAAGTTTGCTCCCAGCCATCCACATGCCCAGCGGTTGAATGCTAGCTTGGCAAAATTGCTAGCACTTCAACTGCTGCCTTTTCAGTTGGTAGACTCTGCCCCCTTCCGTGAGTTTGTGGAATGTGCGGTTCCTCAGTGGCAGGTACCCAAACGCCACTTTTTCTCACGGAAGGCGATTCCGGCTCTCTACCGGCATGTGGAAGGCAATGTCAATGCCTCGCTGGACAGGGCGGTCAGCGGTAAGGTGCATATTACCGCTGACTCATGGTCCAGCAGGCATGGACAGGGACGTTACCTAAGTTTCACGGCGCATTGGGTGACTCTGCTGGCAGCTGGGAAGGATGCAGGACAAGGTGCAGTAGTGTTGGAGGTTGTTCCGCCACCACGCCTCCAAAATGCTGATTGTGACACACCTCTCTCCTCCACCCCCTCCTCTTCTTCTTCCTCCATGGCCTCTTCCTCGGAACCAGCGGTGCTCCGTAGGCGTTCAAGGGGCTACGCAAGTACGCAGGCCAAAAGATGCCATGCGGTGCTTGAGCTGGTGTGCTTGGGGGACAGGAGCCACACTGGGGCAGAGGTTCTGTCAGCTCTGCAGGGGCAGGTTCAGAGGTGGTTGACGCCACGCCAACTTAAGGCAGGAATGGTGGTTTGCGACAATGGCACCAACCTCCTCTCTGCCCTCCGACAGGGACAAATGACCCATGTGCCCTGTTTGGCTCACGTCCTTAACTTGGTGGTGCAGCGGTTCTTGGGCAGGTACCCGGGCTTACAGGATGTCCTGAGGCAGGCCAGGAAAGTCTGTGTGCATTTCCACCGGTCATATAATGCCAGTGCTCGGCTGACGGACCTCCAAAAGGAGTTTAACCTGCCCAAGAACCGCCTAATCTGTGACATGCCCACCAGGTGGAACTCAACGTTGGCCATGCTGCAGCGGCTGCACACGCAGCAGAGGGCCATCAATGAGTACCTGTGCGACTATGGCACCAGGACAGGGTCAGGGGAGCTTGGTTTTTTTTCCCCACGCCAGTGGGCCATGATCAGGGATGCATGCACTGTCCTGTCACCATTCGAGGAGGCCACGAGGATGGTGAGCACTGACAGTGCATGCATCAGTGACACTGTCCCCCTTGTCCACCTGTTGGAGCACACGCTGCGTGGAATAATGGACAGGGCACTTGAGGCAGAACAGAGGCAGGAAGAGGAGGACTTCCTTAGCTCTCAAGGCCCCCTTTATCCAGACAGTGTTCCTGCGTGCCCGCCGATCACACAGGAAGAGGACGAGGAGGAGGAGGAGGAGGAAGATTGTGTCAGTATGGAGGTGGAGCCTGGCACTCAGCATCAGCAGCAGTCTTTAAGGGATCAGTCCCAAGGAACACATGGACTTGTACGTGGCTGGGAGGAGGTGGCTGCGGACGTTGTTGTCCTTAGTGACCCAGAGGACTCCGGACCGAATGCCTCAGCAAACCTACGCTGCATGGCCTCCCTGATCCTGCAAAGCCTGCGTAAGGATCCTCGTATTCGTGGTATCAAGGAGAAGGACCAATACTGGCTGGCAACCCTCCTTGATCCACGTTACAAGGGTAAGGTTGCGGACCTTATCTTGCCATCGCAGAGGGAGCAGAGGATGAAACATCTTCGGGAGGCCTTGCAGAAAGGTCTGTGCAACGCGTTCCCAGAGACTGGGAGGTTACAAACTCCTGTTTCTGGACAACGTGTTGCTGAGGCTTCGGTCAGTCAAAGAAGGAGCGGTGGAGAAGGTGGCCGTCTGACCGATGCGTTCAGACAATTTTTTGGTCCGCAGCCCCAAGGTATGATCGGTTCCTGCAACCATCGCCAGCGTCTGTTTTACATGGTGCAGGAATACCTAGGGGCAAGATCAGACTTGGACACCTTTCCCACCTAAAATCCTCTGGGTTACTGGGTCTTGAGGATGGATCACTGGCCAGAGCTTGCACAGTATGCAATTGAGCTACTGGCCTGTCCTGCATCCAGCGTTCTTTCGGAACGCACATTCAGTGCTGCTGGAGGTGTGGTAACCGATCACAGGGTGCGTCTGTCCACCGACTCGGTCGATCGGCTGACCTTCATAAAAATGAATGAGTCTTGGATCACCACCAGCTACCAAGCACCTGATGCTGATGTAACCGAATAATTTTTTTTGAAATCTCAGATCCCTTCAAAGACTGCCTATGCTGATGCTGAGTGACTATCCCTGAGTAATTATCCTCTTCCTCCTCAATCATCACGCTGATAGCTTGTAAGAACATTTTTGGTTCTGGGCGCCACCACCAGTGCCTAAGGCACAATTTTTCAGCCCCTGTTTAACAGGGGCGTGTAATTACAATTTTTGATGTAATACTTTGCAGCAGGGCTCGTTCCTGCATTCCAACTAGAGTGTCTGTGAGGGGTTGCAGTGTTGTGGCACCAGCACCAGTGCCTAAGGCCCAATTTTTCTGCCCCTGTCTAACAGGGGCGTGTAATTACAATTTTTGATGCAATACTTTGCAGCAGGGCTCGTTCCTGCGTTCCAACTAGAGTGTCTGTGAGGGGTTGCAGTGTTGTGGCACCAGCACCAGTGCCTAAGGCCCAATTTTTCTGCCCCTGTCTAACAGGGGCGTGTAATTACAATTTTTGATGCAATACTTTGCAGCAGGGCTCGTTCCTGCGTTCCAACTAGAGTGTCTGTGAGGGGTTGCAGTGTTGTGGCACCAGCACCAGTGCCTAAGGCCTAATTTTTCAGCTCCTGTTCAACAGGGGCATGTAATTACAATTCTTGATCTAATATTTCACAGCAGGGCCCTGTGAGGGCTTACAGTGTTGTGGCCACAGCAACACCTAAGGCCCAAATTTCTGCTGAGTATATAGGGCAGGACCCTACTTTCAAACATCTAACTTACAAACGACTCCTACTTGCAAACAGAAGGAGACAACAGGAAGTGAGATGAAATCTACCCCTAGGAAGGGAAATTCTCTCCTGTAAGAGTTAATATGGGAAAACAATTTCTCCTTTCCACTGATGCTTTCCAATCCTTGTTCCACAAAAAAACCCAAATTTTCAAAAAACATTTTTCATTGGGTCAAAAAAGTGAGGTGAAATCTTCTGAAGAGGAGGAAAGACAGCAAAACAAATGTCACAGGGGTGATAACCCTTCCCTATGTTTTCCAAAAAGCTTAGAAAAGATTTTTTGGCTGGAGCTAAACACGTTAAAAATGTTCAAGATTACAAAGAGATTCTACTTAACAACAAACCTACAGTCCCTGTCTTGTTTGCACCGCCTGTATACTGCTGTTCAGAGTATATAGGGCCTTTCCTTATTTTAATTTGGGTGCGGGGTTCCCCTTAATATCCATACAAGACCCAAAGGGCCTGGTAATGGACTGGGGGTACCCATGCCGTTTGTCTCACTGATTTTCATCCATATTGCCAGGACCCGACATTACATTAAACCCGCAAGCAGTTTTAAATGAGATTTTTTCCTTTAAAAATGACATTTGGTGCAGGGACTGTTCTAAACATGAGAAACACGCGTCACTTTACAGGCATACTATAGACACCCCCCAGGTACGATATTTAAAGGAATATTTCACTTTTTTTTTTTTACTTTAAGCATCATTAAAATCACTGCTCCCGAAAAAACGGCCGTTTTTAAAAGTTTTTTTTGCATTGATACATGTCCCCTGGGGTAGGACCCGGGTCCCCAAACCCTTTTTAGGACAATACCATGCAAATTAGCCTTTAAAATGAGCACTTTTGATTTCGAACGTTCAAGTCCCATAGACGTCAATGGGGTTCTAACGTTCGTGCGAACTTTCGGTCCGTTCGCGGGTTCTGGTGCGAACCGAACCGGGGGGTGTTCGGCTCATCCCTAATCAGAACAACAGCAATTGTCTTCAGGTAGCTTTAGGTGCACACTGTGCAGAGGACACACTACACTAACTGTAAATACTGCAGCTGCCTGCGGTACTAATAGGATCAGAAGAACACCACCAATTTTCTTCAGGTAGTTTAGGTGCACACTGTGCAGAGGACGCACTACACTAACTGTAAATACTGCAGCTGCCTGCGGTACTAATTGGATCAGAAGAACGCCATCAATTTTCATCAGGTAGCTTTAGGTGCACACTGTGCAGAGGACGCACTACACTAACTGTAAATACTTCAGCTGACTGCCTGTGGTTTTAATATTATCAGAACAACAGCAATTATCTTCAGGTAGCTTTAGGTGCACACTGTGCAGAGGACGCACTACACTAACTGTAAATACTGCAGCTGCCTGTGGTACTAATAGGATCAGAAGAACACCACCAATTTTCTTCAGGTAGTTTTAAGTGCACACTGTGCAGAGGACGCACTACACAAACTGTAAATACTGCAGCTGCCTGTGGTACTAATAGGTTTAGAAGAACACCACCAATTTTCTTCAGGTAGCTTTAGGTGCACACTGTGCAGAGGACGCAGTACACTAACTGTAAATACTGCAGCTGCCTGCCTGTGGTATTAATATTATCAGAACAACAGCAATAGTCTTCAGGTAGCTTTAGGTGCACACTGTGCAGAGGACGCACTACACGAACTGTAAATACTGCAGCTGCCTGTGGTACTAATAGGATCAGAAGAACACCACCAATTTTCTTCAGGTAGTTTTAGGTGCACACTGTGCAGAGGACGCATTACACTAACTGTAAATACTATAGCTAATAGGACTAATAGGATCAGAAGAACACCAGCAATTTTCAGGTAGCTGTAAATACTGTAAAAACACCTGCTTCAGTAGGAAGAGAATAACAGGAATGGATCTAGCTAAACTGAATACAGTGTGTATAATATATATATATATATATATATATATATATATATATATATATATATATATATACACACACACACACAACACCTAGGATGCATATATATACACAATACACTGTAAGTGCAGCTAACTGACTCACCTGCCTACTCTATCTAACTTAAATCAAATGCCACTGTCTCTCTATCTCTCCACCGCCGCCGCAACACATTACACAAGGCCGCTATGCAGGCAGCCTTATATAGTGTGGGGCGTGTACTAAACCCCCTGAGCCATAATTGGCCAAAGCCACCTTGGCTTTGGCCAATTACGGCTCTCTGTACAGACGGCGCTGTGATTGGCCAAGCATGCGAGTTATAGTGCATGCTTGGCCAATCATCATCCAGCAATGCACTGCAATGCCGCAGTGAATTATGGGAAGTGACGCACCACTCAAATTTGCCACGAACAGCCCATAACGTTCAAAATTCGACAAACGAGCGAATATGCGATGTTCGAGTCGAATACGGGTTTGACTCGAACTCGAAGCTCATCCCTACTGTTGTACAGTTTAAAATTGCAACTTTCATGTTCATGGGCACAGTAGTGGGTCGTAGGAAACATCATTTCTTCGCCCACCAATACAATGTTTTTGGTGGATACAGGTTGACTACATTTGTTCAGGCCTATTTGTATTAAAATAAGTTTGTTGTCTAGATGGGTTTGTATCTAGAATGAAATGGAAGTTTGATTCTGTGTAAGGAGAGGACACTGAGCAGCTGTTTACACATCTGGACGCAGAAGCACTAGTGTGGGACACCAGAATCAAACGTTTTAGGGTGTACCGCACAGGTGCTCCAGTGGACACTATAGGGGTGTCTCCACGTGTGATACTTTAACAAAAAAGGAAAAAGTTTTCAGCTTTAGAAAGGAAATAAAATGTTCTTCAGCTTGGAACTCTGCCAAAACAGACAATTGTATGACACTTCCAAGCAATGTTTCATATTCCTATTTCTGCCCTCCAATATCTGTGTGCTAGTTATACCTATTTGTATCTGTACTGAGAGCCGTAATTGGCCAAAGCCAAGGTGGCTTTGGCAAATTATGGATCAGGGGTTTTAGGGGGGGTTTTAGTACACGCCCCACACTATATAAGGCCGCCTACATGGCAGCCTTGTGTAGTGTGTTGCTGCGGCGGTGGAGAGATAGACAGAGAGATTGTACTGCAGGCAACTGCATTATTTACAGTAAGTGTAGTGCGTCCTCTGCACAGTGTGCACCTAAAGCTACCTGAAGAAAATTGCTGGTGTTCTTCTGATCCTATTAGTCCTCTTGGTTACAGTATTTACAGTTAGTGTAGCGCGTCCTCTGCACAGTATGCACCTAAAGCTACCTGAAGAAAATTAGTGGTGTTCTTCTGATCCTATTAGTACCACAGGCAGACAGCTGCAGTATTTACAGTTAGTGTACTGTGTCCTCTGCACAGTGTGCACCTAAAGCTACCTGAAGACAGTTCCTGTTGTTCAAATCCTATTAATACCACAGGCAGGCAGCTGCAGTATTTACAGTTAGTGTAATGTGTCCTCTGCATAGTGTGCACCTAAAGCTACCTGAAGACAATTGCTGTTGTTCTGATCCTATTAATACAACAGTCAGGCAGCTACAGTATTTACCGTTAGTGTACTGTGTTGTCTGCACAGTGTGCACTTAAAGCTACCTGAAGACAATTGCTGGTGTTCTTATACTAATAATACTATAGGCAGCCAGTTGATTCTGCTAGCTGCAGTATCAGTATATATATATATATATATATATATATATATATATATATATATATATATATATATATATATATATATATATATATATATATATATATATATATATATATATATATATATATATATATATATATATATATATATATATATATATTGATATATATATATACATCCCAGCTTTGTGCAGCTACATCTCACTGCAGGCCATTAGTATGTCTGGTAGGCCAACAAGGAGAGGCAGACAGTCACAAGCCAATAAAAGAGGGTAAGCAGGCTCTGTGTCTAGAGGCAACAGTGCTGGTCGTGGAGACGGTGCATCCTCATTAGGGATGAGCTTCGAGTCTGAATCGAACTCATGTTCGTCTCGAACATCGGCTGTTCGCCAGTTTGCCGATCAGCAAACAATTTGGGGTGTTCGCTGCAAATTCGAAAGCCACAGAACACCCTTTAAAAGTTTATGGGAGAAATCAAAAGTGCTAATTTTAAAGGCTTATATGCATGGTATTGTCCTAAAAAGTGTTTGGGGGCTGTTTTTTCGGGAGCAGTGATTTTAATAATGCTTAAAGTGAAACAATAAAAGTGTAATATTCCTTTAAATTTCGTACCTGGGGGGGTGTCTATAGTATGCCTGTAAAGGGGCGCATTTTTCCGGTGTTTAGAAAAGTCTGACAGCAAAATGACATTTCAAAGGAAGAAAAGTCATTTAAAACTACTCGCGGCTATTAATGAATTGCCGGTCCGACAATACACATAAAACTTAATTTATAAAAACGGCATGGGAATTCCCCACAAGGGAACCCCGAACCAAAATTTAAAAAAAAATGACGTGGGGGTCCCCCTAAATTCCATACCAGGCCCTTCAGGTCTGGTATGGATTTTAAGGGGAACCCCGCGCCAAAATTAAAAAAAAAAATGGCATGGGGTCTCCCCAAAAATCCATACCAGACCCTTATCCAAGCACGCAACCTGGCAGGCAACAGGAAAAGAGGGGGGACGAGAGAGCAGCCCCCCCACCTGAACCATACCAGGCCACATGCCCTCAACATTAGGAGGGTGCTTTGGGGTAGCCCCCCAAAACACCTCGTCCCCATGTTGATGGGGACAAGGGCCTTATCCCCACAACCCTTGCCAGGTGGTTGTGGGGGTCTGCGGGTGGGGGGATTATCGGAATCTGGAAGTCCCCTTTAACAAGGGGACCCCCAGATCCCGGCCCTCCCCCCTGTGTGAAATGGTAAGGGGGTACAAATGTACCCCTACCATTTCACAAAAAAACTGTCAAAAACGTTAAAAATGACAAGAGACAGTTTTTAACAATTCCTTTATTTAAATGAATTGTCTTTCTTCTATCTTCTTTCTTCTATCTTCCTTCAGTTTCTTCCTCCATCTTCTTCTTCTTCTGGTTCTTCTGGATCTTCCTCCGGTGTTCTCGTCCGGCATCTTCCTCCGCGGCATCTTCTTCCCTTCTTCTCCTCAGGCCGCTCCGCATCCATGATGGCTGTGTGACACTTCTCCTCTTCTGACGGTTCTTAAATAACGGAGGAGCGGGGCCACCAGGTGACCCCGCCCCCTCTGATGTCTCGGGGAATGCCACAGGGAAGTCCCCATCAAGTCCTCGTGCGTCAGAGGGGGGCGGGGTCACCGGGTGACCCGCCCCCCGTTATTTAAGAACCGTCAGAAGAGGAGAAGTGTCACACAGCGGGAGCCTCCCATCATGCCATCATGTATGCGGAGCAGCCGGAAGAGGAGAAGAAGGGAAGAAGACGCCGCGGAGGAAGATGCCGGATGAGAACACCGGAGGAAGAACCAGAAGAACCAGAAGAAGAAGAAGATGGAGGAAGAAACCGAAGGAAGATAGAAGAAAGAAGATAGAAGATAGAAGAAAGAAGAAGCATTTAAATAAAGGAATTGTCAAAAACGGTCTCTTGTCCTTTTTAACATTTTTGACAGTTTTTTAGTGAAATGGTAGGGGTACTTTTGTACCCCCTTACCATTTCACACAGGGGGGAGGGTCGGGATCTGGGGGTCCCCTTGGTAAAGGGGGCTTCCAGATTCCGATAAGCCCCCCGCCCACAGACCCCCACAACCACTGGGCAAGGGTTGTGGTGATGAGGCCCTTGTTCTCATCAACATGGGGACAAGGTGTTTTGGGGGCTACCCCAAAGCACCCTCCCAATGTTGAGGTCATGTGGCCTGGTACGGTTCAGGAGGGGGGCACTCTCTCGTCCCCCCCTCTTTTCCTGCGGCCTGCAAGGTTGCGTGCTCGCATTAAGGGTCTGGTATGGATTTTTGGGGGGACCCCACGCCTTTTTTTTTAAATTTTGACGCGGGGTTCCCCTTAAAATCCATACCAAACCTGAAGGGTCTGGTATAGATTTTGAGGGGGACCCCACGCCATTTTTTTTAAATTTTGGCCGGGGTTCCCCTTAATATCCATACCAGACCTGAAAGGCCTAGTATGGAATTTAGGGGGACCCCCCATGTCATTTTTTTTTAATTTTGGTTCAGGGTTCCCCTGTGGGGAATTCCCATGCCATTTTTATCAATGAACTTTTATGCGTATTGTCGGACCGGCAATTCATTAATAACCATGAGTAGTTTTAAATTACTTTTTTCCTTTGAAATGTCATTTTGCTGTCAGACTGTTCTAAACACGGGAAACATGAGCCCCTTTACAGGCATACTATAGACACCCCCCAGGTTCAAATTTAAAGTAATATTACACTTTTATTGTTTCACTTTAAGCATTATTAAAATCATTGCTCCCGAAAAAACGTCCGTTTTTAAAACTTTTTTTGCATTGATCCATGTCCCCTGGGGCAGGACCCGGGTCCCCAACACTTTTTATGACAATAACTTGCATATAAGCCTTTAAAATTAGCACTTTTGATTATTCATGTTCGTGTCCCATAGACTTTAACGGTGTTCGGTGTTCGAACAAATTTTTTGCCTGTTCGCAAGTTCTGGTGCGAACCGAACAGGGGGGTGTTCGGCTCATTCCTAATCCTAATCCTTCCTAATTCCTGATTCCTAATTTTTTTCGGCAGCTGGCCGTGTTGAGCTGCAACATACAGAAGACTTGGTAGAGTGGATGACCAAGCCGTCCTCATCCTCTCTCACCCAGGCTCAGGGTACTTTGTTGCGGCCTCTTCCCTCAGCTCAATGGCATCAGTCACTCCTTCCCTAGCCCCACCATGTCCTCCTGAGGAGTCCCCCAAACTGTTTGACCACAGTGCTGGGTACATGCTCCAGGAGGATGCCCAGCATTCTGAAGGCTCCGATGATGGTACCCAGCTAGAGGAAGGCAGTAACCTGAGCTCAGAGAGAGGGAGTGCCCAAGAAGGACAGCGATCTGGCAGTCATGTTCCCCCATCTGCAGCATACTGCCAGCTTTGCACCAGTGATGAGGAGGGAGGGGATGATGAGGTCACTGACTCCATGTGGGTGCCTGATAGGCGAGAGGAGGAGGCACATCTCCAACGAGGCAGGATGCCCACCAGGGGCCAGCTTAAGGGCAGCACACCGACTGCATCACACCGCAGAGCTCCACATTTGCAGGGCGCTGCTGTCTCTGCACGTTATTCCAAAAGTTCTTTGGTGTCTCCTTTTTTTTGAGATGCGTGCATCAGATCCCTCTGCTGCTATTTGCAACATATGTCTCAAGTGTATCTCGCGTGGCCAAATCATCACCCACTTGGGTGCCACATGCTTGACCAAACATATGTCGACCTGCCATGCAGTTTGTTGGCGAGCGTACCTAAAAGACCCACACCAAAGAACAAAGTGGACCTCTCCTTGCTCCTCATCAGCTGGGATCTCCAACCCCACTATACCTTCAGTCCTCTCTGAAACCTGCACTGAGAGGAATGAAGGTGTAGAATTAGGTGTGTCACAGCCAAGTACTTGCGGGCAATCTGCTTTTGGTACACCGACGTCAGATTGTACCAGACAAATTTCCCTGCCCCAGCTGCTGCACCGCAGAAAGAAGTTCGCTCCCAGCCATCCACATGCCCAGCAGTTGAATGCTAGCTTGACTAAATTGCTAGAACTTCAACTGCTGCCTTTTCAGTTGGTAGACACTGCCCCCTTCTGTGAGTTTGTGAAATGTGTGGTTCCTCAGTGGCTGGTTCCCAAATGCCACTTTTTCTCACGGAAGTCAATTCTGGCTTTCTACCGGCATATGGAAGGCAATGTCTTGGCCTCGCTGGACAGGGCAGTCAGCAGTAAGGTGCATATTACCGCTGACTCATGGTCCAGCAGGCATGGTAAGGGACGTTACCTATCTTTCACCGCACACTGGGGGACTCTTCTGGCAGCTGGGAAGGATGAAGGACAGGGTGCAGTAGTGTTGGAGGTTGTTCCGCCACCACGCCTTCAAAATAAAATTCTACTAGTGGTGATTCTGCCACACCTCTTTCCTCCACCCCCTCCTCTTCTTCTTCCTCCATGGCCTCTTCCTGTGCTGATTTGTGCTTGGAACCAGCGGTGCTCCGTAGGCGTTCAAAGGGCTATGCAAGCACTCAGGCAAAAAGATGCCATGCGATGCTTGAACTGGTGTGCTTGGGGGACAGGAGCCACACTGGGGCAGAGATTCTGTCAGCTCTGCAGGGGCAGGTTCAGAGGTGGTTGATACCATGCCAGCTTAAGGCAGATATGGTGGTTTGCGACAATGGCACCAACCTCCTCTCTGCCCTCCGACAGGGACAACTGACCCATTTGCCCTGTTTGGCTCATGTCCTTAACTTGGTGGTGCAACGGTTTTTGGGCAGGTACCCAGGCTTACAGGATGTCCTGAGGTAGGCCAGGAAAGTCTGTGTGCATTTACGCAGGTCATACAATGCAAGTGCTCGGCTGGCTGACCTCCAAAAGGAATTTAACCTGCCCAAGAACCGCCTAATCCATGACATGCCCACCAGGTGGAACTTAACATAGGCCATGCTGCAGAGGCTGCACACGCAGCAGAGGGCCATTAATGAGTACCTATGCGACTATGGCACCAGGACAGTGTCAGGGGACCTTGTTTTTTTTCCGCACACCAGTGGGCTATGATCAGGGATGCATGCACTGTCCTGTCACTATTTTAGGAGGCCACAAGGATGGTGAGCAGTGACAGTGCATGCATCAGTGACACTGTCCCTCTTGTCCACCTGTTGGAGCACACACTGCATGGAATAATGGACAGGGCTCTTGAGGCAGAACAGAGGGAGGAAGAGGAGGACTTCCTTATCTGTCAAAGCCCCTTTTATCCAGACAGTGTTCCTGCGTGCCCATCGATCACACAGGGAGAGGACGAGGAGGATTGTGTCAGAATGGAGGTGGAGCCTGGCACTCAGCATCAGCAGAAGTCTTCAAGGGATCATTTACAGTCCGAAGAAACCCATGGACTTGTACGTGGCTGGGAGGAGGTGGCTGCAGATCATGTCGTCCTTAGTGACCCAGAGGACTCTGGGCCGAATGCCTCAGCAAACCTATGCTGCATGGCCTCCCTGATCCTGCAAAGCCTGTGGAAGGATCCTCGTATTTGTGGTATGAAGGGGAGGGATGATTACTGGCTGGCAACCCTCCTTGATCCACGTTACAAGGGTAAGGTTGTGGATAATATCTTGCCATTGCAGAGGGAGCAGAGGATGAAACATTTTCGGGAGGCCTTGCAGAAAGGTTTGTGCAACGCGTTTCGAGAGCCTTGGAGGTTACAATTTCCTGGTCCTCCTGGACAACATGTTGCTGAGGCTTTGGTCAGTCACAGAAGGAGCGGTAGAGAAGGTGGCCGTCTGACCGATGCGTTCAGACAATTTTTTAGTCCGCAGCCCCAAGGTCTGATTGGTCCCAGCAACCATCGCCAGCGTCTGATTCACATGGTGCAGGATTACCTAGGGGCAAGATCAGACTTGGACACCTTTCCCACCAAAAATCCTCTGGGTTACTGGGTCTTGAGGATGGATCATTGGCTAGAGCTTGCACAGTATGCAATTGAGCTACTAGCCTGTCCTGCATCCAGCTTTCTTTCGGAACGCACATTCAGTGCTGCTGGAGGCTATATAACCGATCACAGGGTGCGCCTGTCCACCGAATCAGTCGATCGGCTGACCTTCATAAAAATGAATCAGTCTTAGATCACCAGCTACCAAGCACCTGATGCTGATGTAACTGATTGATTTTTTTTTAGTGTGAGATCCCTTCAAGACTGCCTATGCTGATGCTGAGTGACTATCCTGTTATGCTGAGTGACAATCCTCTTCCTCCTCAAATTTCATCAAAATTTTTCTGCCCCTGTTTAACAGGAGCGTGTAATTACAATTTTTGATGCAATACTTTGCAGCAGGGCTCGTTCCTACGCTCCAACTAGAGTATCTGTGAGGGGTTGCAGTGTTGTGGCACCAGCACCAGTGCCTAGGGCCAATTTTTCAGCCCCTGTTTAACAGGGGCATGTAATTACAATTTCTTATGCAATACTTTGCAGCAGGGCTCATTCCTGCACTCCAACTAGAGTATCTGTAAAGGGATTGCAGTGTTGTGGCACCAGCACCAGTGCCTTAGGCCCAATTTTTCTGCCCCGTTCAACAGGGACATGTAATTACAATTCTTGATCTAATATTTCACAGCAGAGCCCATTCCTGTGCCCACCAAGAGTAACTGTGAGGGCTTACAGTGTTGTGGCAACACCACCACCACAAAAGGCCTAATTTTTTCTGCCGCTGTTCAACAGGTTCATGTAATTACAATTCTTGATCTAATATTTCATAGCAGGGCATGTTCCAGCTCCCACCAAGAGTAACTGTGAGGGGGCATGGCCTGGACGGACACCAAGATGGCAACTTAACTCACTAGCTCCTGCGACCCGGGGACTAAGTTTAACCTAGTGGAGACCCCACATGCCGAATTCCACCCAAAACACCATGAACAAGTCTACCCGAAGCTCCTCTACCTCCCGAGCTGTCACTGATTCCAGCACGCAGCTCAGCAGAAACATACCGGAGCTTTTCCGAACCCAGCGCCTGTCTGCACACGTGGCCCAGCAGGCCCAGACACTGAGCTCGCCTAGCACTGATCCGAGTGCTCTGATGACGGGGGGGAAATAGACCCGACGCTGATCGCGCCCACCCACCGAGCCTATTTGACCTGGAGAAAGTGGCCTCCGACATTCAGAACACATTCACAGCCGCCATAGTAGACCTCAGGTCTGACATACAAGAGGCAGTACACCGGATCGGAGATGTGGAACGGACGACCCAGACACATGGCGCAGCCATCCGACAAGTACAAACCCGGGACAGCTACAACAAACCATCTGTGCAATCTTTAATAATCTGATTGATCGCCCTGTAGATTCACCTATGGAGATGGAGTGGGCGCATCATGCTTTACGCCCTCCACCTTGAGACAATGAAAGACCCAGAGACGTGATATGCTGCATTGTTAATTTCCCACTGAAGGAAGAAATCCTCCGTAAAGCCAGAGAGAGAGGACGCATCCTCCACAATGGAGCGGAGATCAAACTTTTTCAAGATCTTTCACACAGATCACGCTGCAGAACAGAAGAGCTTTGCGCCCCCTGCTGGAATTGCTCCGCGCAAGGAACATACAATATCGCTGGAAATTCCCTTTGGCACTATCAGCTTCCGCTAGAGGGCGCTCTGCAATGCTCCGTACGCCAGAAGACATTCAAATGTTCTGCGAGCAACTTAATCTCCCACGAGTAGAACTTCTGGAGTGGTACGCCTTCTACTTCCCCAAGGAACCATGGCTTCTGGTCTCACTCAACCCATCTCCAAAAGCCCAACGCCAGAGATCCCACAAGCAAAGACCAGACCAGCCATCTCCGAATGCCCGCTCATCACGACGGGACCTCTACCAGCGCAGCCCGGGCTCTCCCTCATCGCCATCCATGAAAAGAGACCGCCCTACAGCCTAAAGCTCCACTTCTCCACTTAGCCACGTACTAACACTTACATGTATGTGCCTCAACCACCTGTCAACCCCAGGCCTTTTCCCCACTTTTACCTTCCCTGTTTTTTTTTTTTCTTTGTGTCTTACCTTTATTTTTGTTTTTTGTGCTGCTCAGAGCCGGATGATTCTCCTGCGATCTCGCTGAATAGACTCACCCCCAGATTACCTACACATACAGCCTACTATGGACCGAGATATGAGATGACTACTAACCCAGATGGAAGGAACCTGTCTTATAAATGTTATATACCTATACTGGAGTCGGAGACATCTCGCCCATCGCCACTCAACAAGCACTTAAACCACGACCTTCACTAAAAATCATCCAATTAGGAACTAATACGCCATTAAGAGGTAACCTGACTTTAGGCTCACGCACGCCCAAAGCACGTGTGCCCTACTGCAATAGGCGCATTCTCTTACACTAGAACAGGCTCCCACTTAATTCACGCGTATGTACCGAGATCAAAGATGAGACTGGAGCTAAGTAGAGACAATGCTCACATCAAAACTCCTCACACTTATCTTAATGAGTTAACGTGACTTACCTCCTACCCCTTGCCTCCGACCTGACCCCTTATAGCCAATATAGCTAATGTAACCGCCTCAAGTACTATATCTCTCCGATGACATCGTCTCATCGCTAGCCAACCTATTATGAAAACAACAATGAGCACCTGCAATAAGAACTAACCCTAGACAATGTCAATTACGCCTCTTACATATGACATTACCAACAGGCACTAGTGGTCGACTCAGAAATAACCAAGCTATATACACGTGTTATTATCTCTTTGGTACTGTCACAGTGTGTACGGCCTATGCTACTATTTCTAAACAACGTACTATGCACACTCTTGAGTCTTCAACAGGTATTGGAGGTATGGGTTGTCTCGCGAGCCCGGGGGGAAGTGTTATATCGAGTCTGACCATTCACCGCTCTCTTAGTACTACATGATATGCTCCAAATCATTAACATATAAATCAAAACACAAACCTGAACACACAAATATTCTATGTCTGTAGTGAACTCTTGCTCCTACAGCACCTACTTTAACCCGCATGATAAAAATTTGCAAAAGTCGGACACCCCGGGCCACCGAGATATTACCCTCTCTTTAACATGTTTAAATGCTAAGAATAACTGCAGTTCATCCTAGGCTCCCTGTATACCCTCATGGAATGCAAGAATGTCCTGCTAAGTGAGGCCATTAAGAGCCCATCCACTCAGTAGTGCTATGTGTTACCCTAGGTATTCCTGGATCCCTCGCCTTTCCTCCTGCCCTTCCCATATCCCCTAACCAACACCCTCCTTTCCTTTCCCTCCCCTATCTTCTCCCCTTCCACTCCTCCCGTGTCAATCTCTTATTTATTTCATTTATTTTATCTTATCTTATTTTATGTCTCCCCTTATTTAACTTATGGTATCTTTGTGATATACAATTGTATCTCCTCGAATGAATGATAGGTTCTGAACTTTCTGCCTTACTGCATTATTGACATTTAGTTGGAATATGCTGATAAGACAGAACTATCCGATGGCTGAACTAATGTTAATGTTAATGTTTATATGTCTTATACTTGGGTTAATATTTGCTTAACTGCTACTCTGTTCAGACGGCTCCCCACTACATCCCTCTGCACAATCTCAGGCTCATTTACTCACACTCCCCAGTTCGCAGAGACCCTGTGGTCTTCGACCCTCCTTTCATTCCCTCACAGCGGTCCTCCTGGGCTTTTGCCGACACCTCCAGCACTTCCCTCTATAGGTGAAGTAGCCTGCCTACTCTCACCTCTGGTATCCTTCCACTTCATCATCCAGTCCCCCTTTGCTATCCCCCACTGTACTATCTACTCCTTCACCTATACTGATCTGTATCCCTTTCCCCCAATACTTCTACTAAATCCCTATATACTCCTTCCTTCTCGAGGCAGTGGGTTGACAAGTTGCTAATTATATTCAAAGCACTGACACATTAAATAAACAACAACCACACCCTGATCATAAATCTAAACTAATTAAACTACGTCTAGAACTAAGATTGCTTCTTCTAGGAAAATTTGACAAAATTCAAAAACGCTGCAAAATGCACTTTTACAGCTCTGGCAACAACGCTGGAAAATTCCTAGCGCAACAAATCAAAGGGCAACGTGTTAAAGCCCACATACCCTTCATCTACCACCCTACCACAAACGAAAAATTAAGGAACCCACAAGATATGACTGATGCATTCAGTGCCTATTACAGTACCCTGTATAATCTAAAAAAATGAACCTTCCCTAACACAACCAAATCATACCGCCATTCAAGTGTTTTTGGACTCAATACAACTTCCACTTCCACAACAACACTAAACATACCTTTCACCATTTCAGAAGTCGACAAAGCCATAGACAGCCTACCAAAAAACAAATCCCCAGGTCCAGACGGCTTTGTAGGGGAATACTACAAACAATTCAAATCTATCCTGAATGAGTATCTTGTCCAGGTGTTCAATGACGCTGCTTCCTCTGCCTCCTTTCCTCAAGACATGTTAAAAGCAATGATTGTGGCGTTACCGAAGCCAGGGAAGGACCCTAATACCCCGCAAAATTTCCATCCCATATCTTTATTAAACCATGACATAAAACTATACGCTAAGATCATAGTGAACAGATTGATTGACCTTCTTCCAACCTTAATCCACCACGATCAATCAGGCTTCTCAAAAGGTCATTAAACCTCAGACGCTACCCGGAGGATGGTTAACATCATACATCACGAGAAACACAAAATGCCTTCTCTGCTCCTGTCTTAGGATGCAGAGAAGGCATTTGATCGAGTACACTGGCACTATCTAGACATGGCTTTACAGAAATTTGGTTTTCAGGGTCATATACTTTCAGCGATAATGGCACTTTATTCCCACCTCATGTACAGGGAGGAACAGGAAAAATAGCTGACATGTTTCACACCCCATCATGGCGCTTATCTATGAATAAGCGCCGTGATGAGGGTTGAAACATGTTAGCTATTTTTCCTGTTCCTCCCTGTACATGAGGTGACTGCATTTGGATTTTATTTATTCATATCAATAAAGATGCCTTCTATGGTGTGCGGCCGTCCAGGATCTTTTTCTTTCCTCAAGCTTGTGCAGAGCGAGCACCTGTGAGTTCTATTAGGCGGGTGTCTTGATACGGATTTGAGAGATTGGAGCGGCAATCTTTTGCTTAACAGGTTGCTTCCCCTATTGCCTGGCATTATCACCGCAGATCAAGTAGGATTTGTCCCCAGTAGGGAAGTCAGGGGCAATACCATACATACCCTCAACATTCATCACTGGTTGACATCCTCAAAATCTCAAGGCTTTTCTCTTTCCCTGGATGTGGAGAAAGTGTTCGACGGGGTGGCCTGGGACTACATGTGTGAAGTACTCGTGGCCCTGGGACTTGAGTTGCGCATGCTGATGCATATATTGTCCCTATATTCCTGTCCCACTGAGGCCGTAAGGGTCAATGGCCGCCTGTCAAGCGTCTTCTCCATTTCCAATGGCACAGGCCAAGGCTGTCCCCTATCCCCCCTAATATATGTGCTAACCCTCGAACCCTTCCTCAACAGGTTACGAAACAACCCCAACATACAGGGAGTTTATGTGAAAGGAAAGGAGTACAAGGTTGCGCGGATGACATGCTGCTCTCTTTGTCATCTCCCCGAACCACCTTATTCAACCTTCTCAAAGATATTGACACCTTTGATACCTTGTCCAACCTCAAAATGAATCATGCAAAATCACATGCCTTAAACATAACCCTAATGCCCCGTACACACGGTCAGACTTTGTTCGGACATTCCGACAACAAAATCCTAGGATTTTTTCCGACGGATGTTGGCTCAAACTTGTCTTGCATACACACGGTCACACAAAGTTGTTGGAAAATCCGATCATTCTAAACGCGGTGACGTAAAACATGTACGTCAGGACTATAAACGGGGCACTGGCCAATAGCTTTAATTTCTTTATTTATTCTGAGCATGCGTGGCACTTTGTCCGTCGGATTTGTGTACACACAATCGGAATTTCCGACAACGGATTTTGTTGTCGGAAAATTTTATATCCTGCTCTCAAACTTTGTGTGTCGGAAAATCCGATGGAAAATGTCCGATGGAGCCCACACACCGTCAGAATTTCCGACAACACGCTCCGATCGGACATTTTCCATCGGAAAATCCGAAAAATTACCTCCGCAAGAGGTAACCCACTGTCAAGATTCTTTCCCTTTCAGATGGGAAAGGGAGGCGATCACATATCTTGGTATTCAAATCCCATCCTGCATATCTGATTTATACATGAAAAACTTCCACATTGCCCTTCTCAAAGCCCAAAAATACATCAGAGAATGGATGGGATTGAACGTTTCTTGGTTTGGCCGCTCAGCTTTAACCAAAATGATAATCCTCCCATGCATTCTATACTTAATTCAATCAGTACCGATCCACCTACCTCCAAATTTTTTCTCGAACTATCAGAAAGCCTGCTCCGCTTTCATATGGAAGAACTCCCTACCGCGTATTAAGTACTCCCGCCTAACACTCCACAAAACCAAAGGGGGTATTGGGCTGCCAGATCTACATTAGTATTATAGGGCATGCAACCTTACCAGAGTAGCAGACTGGAATATACATATGCTTAAAAAGAAATGGATATACCTTGAAAACTCCTTTACACTCAATTCTCTACATCTGCTCCCCTGGCTACCCCCCAAACATTGGCCACCAGACATTTCATCCCACCCGCTTATCTACCCCTCCTTACTAGCCTTCAAAAGAGCTGCACAATCTGGATCACTTGGACCCATACCAGGACCCCTAACTACTCTAAAAGGAAATCCCGCTTTTCCTCCAGGAGAATCTCAGCACTTTCTTCGCCAGGAATGGCCTTATGAAGATATTTTAGCCCTTCAGTTTTTCTCCGGTGGGTCTCCTATCCCCATAGAGAAAGTAAATACCATCTCTAAGACCCCCTCTTCCCCCTTTTGGACCTTTAGGCAAATACATCACTTTCTCACGACCCATACGCAGCGAACCAATTGGACGAGACAGCTCACACCCTTTGAGGACCTTTGCCATCGCAAAACATGGCAAAGACATCTTATATCCCTTTTATACACACTCCTTTCAGAGGATACTGACGTCGAACCACATTCTTCACAGATAACATGGAACAGGGACCTACAAACACCTGAGGTGTGGAAAACTGTCTAAGAGTATTGCCACAAATGCTCACTGAATGTTGCCATTCAAGAAAATTGTTACAAAGTAATAACCAGATGGTATAGGACGCCATCCCGCCTTCATAAATTTTCTCCCTCCATTCCCAAAATATGCTGGAGATCCAAGAAAACAGAAGGCACCATGCTCCACATTTGGTGGGACTGTGATAAAATACAACCCTTTTGAAAAGAGGTCCATAGCCTTATAACCCATGTCACCACATTCACCTTAGATTACTCCCCAGCACAGTTCCTCCTTCATCACACACCCTAGGAAAAAAAATTACTACAAATCCTTAGCCATGCATATGGTAAACGCGGCCAAACTCTGCATACCGAATCACTGGCGCTCTAAAAACGCTCCGTCGATCAGGGAGTGGCTGGCGAGAATCTCAAACATAAAAAACATGGAAGAACTAATCTATATTTCTCAAGACAGAATGCACAAGTTTACATTCACTTGGGCTTGCTGGAATCATTTTACATCATCAGACCGGTACCGTCAATATGCTCCATAGAATGGTCCTATAAAGAGTCAATTCAACCCTCATTGGTTGACTGATGGCCATAGGGAAGGATGGAGAAAGGAGCAACATGGGAACGATTTGCCAACACCCCCTAATGCCTCCTCCCATTACCGCATTAATACCAGCTCCCCCCCTTCTTGATCTAATCCTTTCCTAATCTTTCCCCCCCTACGGCCCCCTCTGCCCTTCCCTCCCCCCTCTTACGTCTCTTTTCTTTTCTTATCCCTTACCCTCCCCTTCTTCATACTTCTATGTCATCTATTCCCCTTCCCCTCTGGAGCTGAATGCCTGATATTTGACTGGAACCTTTACAAGATCCACCACCTCCTCTAACTCTTAGTCTACCTTGTTGTCACCTAATAAGCCGTCTCAGGATATACAACGTACATAACCGTGACTTGGAGCAAAATTTTTAACCACCTCCTATCTTGATGCCCTGGAGAGGGAATGAGGGGGAGGTGAAAGTGAAAAAGAGATCCTCCACCTAACAGTGCTCTGTTCCATACACATGTTTTGTTCCTGGTCAATTCATCCCAGGCTGTTCTACTAAATTGTATCCTGAGATTGTAAACCCAACATGACGTTAATGAAGTGACTTTACTGACTTTCTGTATCGTTTTCTCTGTATACCCTGTCGTCACGAAATAAAATGAAAAAAAAAAGAGTAACTGTGAGGACTTACAGTGTTGTGGCACCAGCACCACCACCACCAAAGGCCCAATTTTTCTACTACTGTTCAACGGTGCATGTAATTACAATTCTTGATCTAATATTTCACAGCAGGGCCCGTTCCAGTGCCCACCAAGAGTAACTGTGAGGACTTACAGTGTTGGGGCACCAGCACCACACCACCACCAAAGGCCCAAATATTCTACCACTGTTCAACAATGGCATGTAATTACAATTCTTTATCTAATCACGCGCCACTTTACAGGCATACTATAGACACCCCCAGGTATGATATTTAAAGGAATATTTGACTTTTTTTTTTCACTTTAAGCATCATTAAAGTCACTGCTCCCGAAAAAAATGCAGTTTTTAAAACTTTTTTTGCATTGATCCATGTCCCCTGGGGCAGGACCCGGGACCCCAAACCCTTTTTAGGATAATACCATGCATATTAGCCTTTAAAATTAGCACTTTTGATTTAGAACGTTCGAGTCCCATAGACTTTAATGTGGTTCTAAAGTTTGCGCAAAATTTCGGTCCATTCGCAGGTTCTGGTGCGAACAGAACCGGGGGGTGTTCGGCTCATCCCTACTCCTAAAGAAGGGGAGATCCCCACACCACAAGCAGGGGATGAGGAGGGAGAGGTTTATGAAGTGGGCGAAATTGTCACCACAACAGGTGAGTGTCTGAGACCACAGCTTCAGGTAATAGATGGATGCCTGCATATTTATAATACATGGTGTGTGTTTTTTCTTTTAGGTGACGTGGATGTTGTGAAAGAAGAATTTAATTTCACCAGTGAAAGTGCCAGATCCTCCCCGGAGAGATAATGGGGTGCAATCATGATTTAGAAAATATAAAAGGAAAACATCAATGATGTTCAACAAAAAATGCCATTGATGTTTTATGCAGAATATAAAACACACAAAAATTGAACCATTTTATCGTGTATTCTTGCTTTAAAAACAAATTTATAAAGTATTTTAAAAGCCAAATCTGCCATCACTGGATATCAATGTAAGCGTTTTTGGGGTGCAACCCCTTCCTCGCAACTCAATTAGGTGTGAGGAAGTTGTTGCACCCCCAAAACATGTCCATTGATTCCCCATGATGGGAGCTAGCACATGTTGACATTAGGCATGGGATCAGGAGGGAAATCCCCAGTTTGAATACCAATTTGTGTGCATCTTGAAAATTTGACTTTTTCCAGGGGTGACATCACCCCATCTGATGAAGACAATATCAACACATTTTGGACATACTAATGTCTGATATTGCCTTCACTTTATCAAAGTTGAACTTTGTAAGTTCCCGAGTTGTGTATGTTATGCTTTGAAACATGCCTGTTTAACCAAAAAAGGATATTTACAATGTGAAAAAAAAAAGTTATACACCAAAGATGTTGGTTTGTTCCAAAACCCTTTTCTAACACACATGTGAATGTGCTTTGAGTAAAATGTTTTCTACTCAACAATGTGTGGCTTCTTCTTTCAATGCTCAATAGCAATTTTTGTAGTAAGTTGGTTTTTACAGTGACAATGGGGGTTAGTTACTAAAGGCAAATCCACTTTGCACTACAAGTGCAGTTTCAGAGCAGGTTCAAGTGTGCTTTTGCAGAGAACTTGGAGTGCAAAGTGGAATTTCCTATAGTAAATAACACCCACAGTGCTTTCTAATTTGCCACAATCACTCCAATTTCATGACTCCACAAAATTCATTCATAGTGCTGAAAATGATGAATATTTTTCTCAGTAATGCATTACATACATTAACAACAAAAGCAAGGTGTGTGTGTGTATCAGACCCACAACATAATAATAGTTTGCTGAAGAAGAGATTGTCACCTCATGTATCAAATAAATTACATTTGCACTATTGACGAAAATGTCCAAAAAGAAAAGCCCATTGGAGAACCTAGGAGACAGCTAAAAGAAACCCATGCAGTAAATCAAAGGAAATCTTTCAGTTTAAGTTCAAAAATTTAGAATAAAATGTTTCCACTCTAGCCAATCAACGGCCAGGCTGAGCGGCGAAGAGGACATCGGGGGTGAGCGCAGCAGATTTAGGGGCTCGGGTAAGTAAAACAGGGGGGCTGGGGGGGGCGGTATTGTCAGATGTTTTTTCACCTTAATGCATAGGATGCATTAAGGTGAAAAAACGTGAACCTTTACAACCCCTTTAAACAGTTTCTGGCATATCAATGGCCCCCCTACCCGCAATGTACTCAACATACTTCTGTCTTACTTCGTGGGCGCTTTGTGGGGGCAAGCCAGGACGGCCAGCTTCAAGCGCCGTCGGGGTTTCTTGTTGAAGTCCGGCCTCAGGCCCAACTGAGGCCACATAGTTCATTGAATTTCAAGAACACACTGAAAATCAAATACGTAATAGAAATACGAACCCACAAGCACAAACTGAAGAGCAGTAATGATTGAAAAAGCAGGAGGCTGAAAAGCGCAAATCGTCTGTCACAGAACTTCTACTAACGCGAGATTAGCGGAAGAAGCCCAAAGGGTGGCGCACTTGGTATTGAACTTTCTAGTGCCGTCATACGTGTTGTACGTCACCGCGTCACAAATTCCGACCAACTTTGTGTGACCGTGTGCATGCAAGACAAGTTTGAGCCAAAATGCGTCGGGAAAAAAAAATATGGATTTTGTTGTCGAAATGTGCGATCGTGTGTACGCGGCATTTGAATGATGTGTCCAGGCAGGCTGCATCATTCTGTGCATGCTGTCACTGGGTGCAGCGGCTGCAGGAGTGGGAACCTAAAACAGGTGGAGCATGTAACATGTTTCCAAAGGTGAACTTATCCTTTAACACCTATTTAAAGTGTAACTCCTGACATACTTTATTTGGGTGGAGTAGGAAAGGTTTTGTATTGCTGACTGTGTCCCTGCTGGGGGATTTCTCCCTCACGTTCTCTCCGGGTGACACCAAATTAGTCAGAGTCTGATATGGTGTCACAAGGACAGAAAGTAATGGGGAGAACACAGACACTTACCTTTCCACACTCCATCCAATAAACAAGAAAGCCTTGCCTAGAGTTGCACTCTAAGTTACAATTTTGTTACAGAATTATAGAAACATAAAAACGAGTTTTAATAATGAAGCTTCTTACCTGGGAGGTCCACGGAAAATAAGAGAAGAGAAGACACAGAGTTAGGTTTGATCTTCCATTAATATAAAAGTTACTTTATACAGAGTAATGAGGATGTACCATGTGACCTGAGCTCCAGCAGCCAATCAGATCTCAGCTCACTTTGGTCACATGAGAAAAGATATGATTTTTGTAGATGGGCCCTTATGGTGTTCATACCTCTGATTTGTTGTATAATCTGAGGACCATCTATACAGATACTCCTCGTTTAACGACTTACCTGTTTAACGACCGCTCGTAATTATGACCAGCTCTCCCGACCAGCGATCGCTCGGACTTATGACCAGTTCTCCCACTCTCCCGACCCACACACAGGACGTCATGTCATCACTCTGCATCACCCTCATTCTCACTCCCGGCCTGCTGTTTTACATGTATGTACTGTACTCTGTCCTCCTAAATGCCCCTTCCAGCATTCTGTATACTGTATTGTTTTATGTCTTTATGTATAGTACTGTACTGTAATGTAATGTGTGCTTGTACTGTACAGGTATTGCCCACACCATGTCAGCAAAAAGAAAAAGGGGTTTTACTTTCGGTTTTCCCCCCTGCAAAGTAAAAGCATAATGGGCTAGTATGCATTTACCTGCAAACGAAGCCCGCGCTGTCCCCGCTGGTGGCCACATCTGTCTTCACCCCTCTTCCTTCCGGGGCCACGGACTCCAGCTCTGTAACTGGCCTGAGTTGTGTGACGTCACTCCTGTGTATGCATGTGGGAGCCGTCAGTCACGGCACTTGCAAGTGAAGAAATGGCACAGAGGGCCGTTTCTTCATAGCGCATGCGCCAATGGCATCATCGGTGCAGTGTATAGGAAATATCTCCTAAACAGCGCACGTTTATAAGATATTTCCACTACCTATAGGTAAGCCTTATTCTAGTCTTACCTATAGGTAAAAGCGGCAATGGTGGGTTTACAACCACTTTAAGCGCTGCAAGCCTACGACACCAAGAAAGCTCAAATTGGGCAATTTGTTGTAAATCCTTGCTCAATTTAGTGATTAGGGGCTTGAAGTTGGCAGCTGCTAGAGAAGAAAGAGAAGCAGTAAGGGTAATGTTGAAGTATGAGATCCCTTCCAAACTCCAAGTGAAGAGGAATTTGTTCTGAAGCGTAGCTTTGGTTGAGGCCCGGACTCCTAGGTCTAAGATCAATGATTTGGTAGCATTCATTTTATAGTATGAAATTTGGCTAGATTGTGTAAAGGCTTGGAAAATATGTTGGGGGGAGGACTCTGGATTAGTCACCAGGAGGATAATGTCATCTACAAAAAGATTTATCTTTTGGGCAGAGTTGTGGATGTATTTGGGTTGGAGCGGATCGATTCAGCTAAGGGCTTGATCATCAAATTAAAAATGGACAGGGATAAAGTCTAGTTCTGTTTGTTATATTAAAGGGTTTGGATCGTAGGCCATATGCATTCACTTGGTATGAGGGTGTGGAGTATAATGCCATAATTGCAGAAAGGATGTTGCCTTGGAAACCAAATTTCTCTAGGACCTCGGTCATATAAAGCCAGTGCACCCTGTAAAGGGCACTGGAATAATTAGCAAATTTGTTCGCTATATCCTGCGAGTTCATGATTTGGGATTTGAGCGTAAGAAGAATTAAATAGGGGATCCTAGATTTAGCCTGAGCAATTTTCAATTCGTTGGCCAAATATTTCCCAGCCTTATTGGCGTTAGTGTAGTGATTAAGTTTAAGGGATCTAAGGTGTCGGTCATACTGATCTGCTAAATTAAGTCTAATGAGGGTAGATGAAGTGGTGTGGGAGGGAGAGGATTTGTTACTAGATTATAAAGTATGAATTTCTGAGAGAAAATAAGGCAGTTTAGAGTCTAGACCCTTGTTAGATACAGATTCCTTGGATGTAGGCCTTATGGACATTCCATAAGGGTCAGATACTGAGTGTGCGTTGATGGAAAAAAAGTCCTGGAGATGCTGGGAGATTAACTTAGTGACACCATCATCTTGTAACAGCTTAACATTTCAGCACTACATGGGTGTCCTAGAGGGGGAATCCTGATCCTCTATAGAAATGAACATGGCTGCATGGTCCGACCAGGTAATGTTGTGGATAGAGGATGAGGAGACCCTCTGAAGGAGCCACTGGTTTGTAACAAATAGATCAATGCATGAGTATGAATGATGTCTGGAGGAGAAGAATGTGTAGTCTTGTTCGCTAGCATGTTGACATCTCCAGACATCATGCACTCCTTCCGAATGTCGCAGATGTCGCAGGAACACAGATCTCCCTGAGGAGGGGGAGCTTGTGTCCAGATGAGGATCAACTTTCAGATTGAAGTCCCCACACATCAGTAATTGACCATAGTTAATAGAAGAAATTAACTTGAAAAGCCTTCAGATGAAGCGTAGCTGATGAGAATTGGGTGCATACACAGATACGATGATGTACGGTCTGGAGTTCAAGTCACCAGTTAGAATGATGTATCTACCGTCATTGTCCATAAGAGAGCTCTTAAGGTGGAAGGAGACTAACTTCTCAATGGCCAAGAGGACCCCTGATTTCTTCCCCTTGGTGTTAAGAGACATACATTTCAGCAGCATAATAAAAACAAAGTGAAGAGGTGGCATAGTGGAGCCATATTCCAGGTTGTAGCAGACCTCAGGAGTTCAATGGGTAGAAACACAAGGGTCAAGACTGTATGATGGTGAGCCAAAGATGCACTGGAAAGCATGAAACTAATGAAGACTAGGAGCCATGGAACAACAAAGGGAATCAAAGTTTAAAACTGATCCATATCAGGGACAGTGCACAGAAGCAAAGGGACTGCATAATAACAGCAAACAGGGGGACCAATGTAGAAGGGTGGGCCAGATTGGTGTTGACAAGTTGAAAACTGCTCAGGAACCTCCAAAAGCATTATTTTTGGAAGACCACTTATGGGAGACTACTTGGCAATCCAGATGTAGGGTGTCAGGATGAGCCTGATGAGGGTCTGATGGCGTAGGATCAGGGAAGATGTTCCATTGATAAAGAGCCCGCAGACCTTCCTCCAGCGTATTAAGTCGGGTAGTGACCCCATTGTGGGTGACAGAGAGAGTCCCTGGATATTTCCACTTATGTGGGATCTAGTGAATACATAAGACTTTAGTGATTGTCACTAAGTTTTTGCGATGTTGACGAGTGTGCTGAGATCAGGAAGTAGTTGCACTGTGGGGAAGGTAGCAAGGAGAGTGTCCATTTGTCTGGACACTGATTGGATTCGGTCTTTTACATTGAATAAATGAATCCTGAGGAGGACACCCCTCGGGATAACTGGCAGTAGGAAAGGGGGCTTAGGCAGCCTGTGGATTCTGTCAATAATAAGGTCTATAGGCATGAGAGAGGGTACCAGGGAGGAGAACAGCCCCTGTGTATACTGCAATAGCTGGTCTCGTGTCACTGACTCTGGGACCCCCCTGATTTTGATGTTATTCTGCCTGGACCTGTCCTCCAGGTCCACAACCTTATCCTTTAGGCAGGTGATATCTTTAGAATGTGCAATGTGGGCATCCACCATGGTGTTGAAGGACATTGTGAACTCATTCATACTCTGTTCACCCTCTCACTCAATTCCTCCTCTTTAATTGCTGTACACATAAAAGCATGTCTGAGTGAAGAGATGAGCACAGGGTAAGGAGTATATCCTTTAAAACAGTATCTGACACAGGTTGGCCTGCTGTGGAGAAGGTAGCAATAGGGTCGGGGTGAGGATTGGATGTAGATGCCTGTACATTGCTTACCTCCATGATGGGGTCTGTGGTACTTCTGACAGGAGACTGCCTGTGAGGCTTAGATTTCACTGGGCTGTGGGAGGAGGGTGAGGAAGCCCCAGTAGATCCCCCACTAGATGCTTGGGTAGTGGAGTGGCCCAGGGGGCCTGCAATCTGGCCTGGATTCGGGCCTCCATGCTGCAGCTGTGGCCTGGCGGCCCTGCCATTTTGTTGGAGCCCCTAGCCTTGGAAGATGAAGAAGCCGGCCAGTTTACTGGGTTTCGGCGGGTCCTTCTTGTGGTAAAGCATGGCAGGCAGACTGAAGAAGTGGTGGATGGTGGTGAATGGTTGCTGTGGAGGATATTGAGCCCGATGGCAATGGATTCCCTGGCGGCCGAGTGGAGCCTCAAGCAAGTTTGGCCATACTCGAGGGCGTTCGCCACCGAAGCCCTTGTTTCTTGAGCCCCTTTTTCTAGAACCCTTGTTACTGGAGCCCTTGTGTTAGCATCTAGATCTATATCGACAGTGTGATAACCTCCAAAATTGATGTAAGCATCTACCTATTAAAGCAGAAAACAATGATGGTGGAATCAAGTTAAGAGTGATACAAAAGCACCCAATCAGGTTTATGACAAGAGACAGTGATAGAATATGTGACCCTTATGACAGGTGGGAGGGATTAACTAAATCTAATAATTGCAGTAAGACCTCCCAAGGAAGGCCATATTCTTTCCCAGTCCACTATCTTGTGCTTCCTTATTGCAAATATTTAGTCCTGTCTTCTGCTCTCCACATTCTTTATTGGTGATCTGCATTCATCATCCGTGTCCAATGAGAAAATATAAACCTTAGCACCTTTGGATAAAAAACTCTGATCATCAAACTCCAGCTGCAGTAAAAAACTCGCTAGAAAGCAAATAGTAAAAAAGCAAAAGACAAATGTAAAAGACAGTTTGCTGCACTTAGGGTAGATCAAGATTATGTATACATGCAGAACCCACAAAACTAATAACGTCCCATTAGGTGATGAAGTGCTCGTGCTTAAATTGACATCTCCTGTGCAATGGTGGTCAGACTGGGTGCCCCACATAGATGTGCACTCACCCTGGATGTTGACCAACTATCGATAGTATGGCCTCTTAAGCATGTGGGGAAACCCCTAGGGAGCCCGTTGAAATGACCTATCATGCAAGGATATACCTTATAGGGATGGATGGAAATGACAAAGGAAAACCTTCATTGCGCAATGCCATAAAAACAGGTTTATTCAATACACAAATTAAAATAATTCCACTCACATTTATAAGTGCCTTATAGTCCTGGCACTAGGGATGAGCCAAACACCCCCCTGTTCGGTTCGCACCAGAACATGCGAACAGGCAATAAATTCGTTCGAACACGCGAACACCGTTAAAGTCTATGGGACACGAACATGAATAATCAAAAGTGCTAATTTTAAAGGCTAATATGCAAGTTATTGTCATAAAAAGTGTTTGGGGACCCGGGTCCTGCCCCAGGGGACATGGATCAATGCAAAAAAAAGTTTTAAAAACGGCCGTTTTTTCCGGAGCAGTGATTTTAATAATGCTTAAAGTCAAACAATAAAAGTGTAATATTCCTTTAAATTTCGTAGCTGGGTGGTGTCTATAGTATGCCTGTAAAGGGGTGCATGTTTCCCATGTTTAGAAAAGTCTGACAGCAAAATGACATTTCAAAGGAAAAAAAGTCATTTAAAACTACTCGCGGCTATTACATTGCCGGTCCGACAATACACATAAAAGTTCATTGATAAAAATGGCATGGGATTTCCCCACAGGGGAACCCCGAACCAAAATAAAGAAAAAATGATGTGGGGGTCCCCCTAAATTCCATACCAGGCCCTTCAGGTCTGGTATGGATATTAAGGGGAACCCCGGCCAAAATTTTTTAAAAAAAATGGCGTGGGGTCCCCCTCAAAATCTATACCAGACCCTTCAGGTCTGGTATGAGGTCTGGTATGGATTTTAAGGGGAACCCCGCACCAAAATAAAAAAAAATGGCGTGGGGTACCCCCAAAAATCCATACCAGATCCTTATCCGAGCACACAACCTGGCAGGCTACAGGAAAAGAGGTGGGGACGAGAGAGCGCCCCCCCTCCTGAACCGTACCATGCCACATACCCTCAACATGGGGAGGGTGCTTTGGGGGTAGCCCCTAAAACACCTTGTCCCCATGTTGATGGGGACAAGGGTCTCATCCCCACAACCCTTGCCCGGTGGTTGTGGGGGTCTGCGGGCGGGGGGCTTATCGGAATCTGGAAGCCCCCTTTAACAAGGGGACCCCCAGATCCCGGCCCTCCCCCCCTGTGTGAAATGGTAAGGGGGTACAAAAAATGTCAAAAATGTTAAAAATGACAAGAGACAGTTTTTGACAATTCCTTTATTTAAATGCTTCTTCCTTCTTCTATCTTTTATGTTCTTTCTTCTATCTTCTACCTTCCTTCGGTTTCTTCCTCCATCTTCTTGTTCTTCTGGTTCTTCTTGTTCTTCTGGTTCTTCATCCGGTCTTCTCGTCCAGCATCTTCCTCAGCGGCGCCTTCTTCACTTCATCTTCTTTCCTCGGGCCGCTCCGCATCCACGATTGGATGGGAGGCTCCTGCTGTGTGACGCTTCTCCTCTTCTGACGGTTCTTAAATAAGGGAGGGTGGGTGACCCCGCCCCCCTCTGATGCACGGGGACTTCCCTGTGGTATTCCCGGTGACGTCAGAGGGGGGGTGGGGTCACCCGCCCTCCATTATTTAAGAGCCGTCAGAAGAGGAGAATCGTCACACAGCAGGAGCCTCCCATCCAATCGTGGATGCGGAGCAGCCCGAGGAAAGAAGATGAAGTGAAGAAGGCGCCGCTGAGGAAGATGCCGGACGAGAGGACCGGATGAAGAACCAGAAGAACAAGAAGAACCAGAAGAACAAGAAGATGGAGGGAGAAACTGAAGGAAGATAGAAGATAGAAGAAAGAAGATAGAAGAAGCATTTAAATAAAGGAATTGTCAAAAACTGTCTCTTGTCATTTTTAACATTTTTGACATTTTTTTGTGAAATGGAAGGGGTACTTTTGTACCCCCTTACCATTTCACACTGGTGGTCCCCTTGTTAAAGTGGGCTTCCAGATTCCGATAAGCCCCCTGCCTGCAGACCCCCACAACCCCTGGGCAAGGGTTGTGGGGATGAGGCCCTTGTCCCAATCAACATGGGGACAAGGTATTTTGGGGGCTACCCCCAAAGCACCCTCCCAATGTTGAGGGCATGTGGCCTGGTATGGTTCAGGGGGGGGCACTCTCTCACCCCCCCTCTTTTCCGGCGGCCTGCCAGGTTGCGTGCTCGGATAAGGGTCTGGTATGGATTTTTGGGGGGACCCCACGCCATTTTTTTTAATTTTGGCGCGGGGTTCCCCTTAAAATCCATACCAGACCTGAAGGGTCTGGTATAGATTTTGAGGGGGACCCCACGCCAATTTTTTTTTTTAATTTTGGCCGGGGTTCCCCTTAATATCCATACCAGACCTGAAGGGCCTGGTATGGAATTTAGGGGGACCCCCACGTCATTTTTTAAATTTTGGTCCGGGGTTCCCCTGTGGGAAATTCCCATGCCGTTTTTATCAATGAACTTTTATGTGTATTGTCGGACCGGCAATTCATTATAGCCGCAAGTAGTTTTAAATTACTTTTTTTCCTTTGAAATGTAATTTTGCTGTCAGACTGTTCTAAACACGGGAAACATGCGCCCCTTTACAGGCATACTATAGACACCCCCAGGTATGAAATTTAAAGGGATATTACACTTTTATTGTTTCACTTTAAGCATTATTAAAATCACTGCTCTGGAAAAAAACGGCCGTTTTTAAAACTTTTTTTGCATTGATCCATGTCCCCTGGGGCAGGACCCAGGTCCCCAAACACTTTTTATGACAATACCATGCATATAAGCCTTTAAAATTAGCACTTTTGATTTCTCCTACAGACTTTTAAAGGGTGTTCCGTGGATTTCGAATTTGCAGCAAACACCCCAAATTGTTCACTGTTCGGTGAACTGGCAAACAGCCGATGTTCTAGTCGAACATGAGTTCGACTCGAACTTAAAGCTCATCCCTACCTGGCACCTGACGTGTATAGCAGGTGATTGTTATGGGTAATCGGCCCTGGTGAGGAAAGCCGCCGCTCATGGTGTTCTGCTCAATACCCGGGTAGTTTTGTATGGGCGGAGGTGATGTAACCTTCGACGTTTCGGCCTACCACAAAGCCATCATCAGGGGATGCCCACCCAGGACCAACAGGGTTGCCAATCAGTGCCCATTAGAGGTGCCAGTGTCCATCGGTAATGACTGCCAGTGCCTCCTCATCAGTGCTGCCATCTATCAGTGCCCATCAGTGCCACCCATCAGTGCCCATCAGTGCCACATATCAGTGCCCATTAGGGATAGGCTTTATGTGCGGGTCGAACATGAATTCGACTTGAACATTGGCTGTTCGACAGTTCACAGAACAGCAAACAATTTGGGGTGTTCGTGGCAAATTCGAAAGCCGTGGAACACCCTTTAAAAGTCTATGGGAGAAATCAAAAGTGTTAATTTTAAAGGCTTACATGCATGGTATTGTCATAAAAAGTGTTTGGGGACCCGAGTCCTGCCCCAGGGGACATGGATCAATGCAAAAAGAAGTTTTAAAAACGGCCGTTTTTTTCCAGAGCAGTGATTTTAATAATGCTTAAAGTGAAACAATAAAAGTGTAATATTCCTTTAAATTTCGTACCTGGGGGTGTCTATAGTATGCCTGTAAAGGGGCGCATGTTTCCTGTGTTTAGAACAGTCTGACAGCAAAATGACATTTCAAAGGAAAAAAAGTAATTTAAAACTCGGCTATTAATGAATTGTCGGTCCGACAATACACATAAAAGTTCATTGATAAAAATGGCATGGGATTTCCCCACAGGGGAACCCCGAACCAAAATAAAAAAAATGCGTGGGGATCCCCCTAAATTCCATACCAGGCCCTTCAGGTCTGGTATGGATTTTAAGGGCAACCCCGTGCCAAAATTTTAAAAAAATGGCGTGGGGGGTCCCCCTAAATTCCATACCAGGCCTTTCAGGTCTGGTATGGATTTTAAGGGGAACCCCGTGTCAAAATTTAAAAAAAAATGGTGTGGGGTCCCCCAAAAAATCCATACCAGACCCTTATCCAAGCACGCAACCTGGCAGGCCACAGGAAAAGAGAGGGAATGAGAGAGCGCCCCCCCCCTCCTGAACCATGCCAGGCCACATGCCCCTCAACATTGGGAGGGTGCTTTGAGGTAGCCCCCCAAAGCACCTTGTCCCCATGTTGTTGGGGAGAAGGGCCTTGTCCCCACAACCCTTGCCCGGTGGTTGTGGGGGTCTATGGGCGGGGGGCTTATCGGAATCTGGAAGCCCCTTTAACAAGGGGACTCCAAGATCCCCCCCCCATGCAAATTGGTAATGGGGTACAAATGTACCCCTACCATTTCACAAAAAAAGTGTCAAAAAGGATAAAAAAACACAAGAGACCTTTTTGACAAGTCCTTTATTAATTTCTTCTTCTTTCTTCTGGTCTTCATTCGTTGTTCTTCTTCTTCTTCCTCTTCATCTTCTTCTTCCTCCGCTCTTCTCATCCCGCATCTTCCTCTGCTCTTCTCATCCCGCATCTTCCTTCAGGCTTCTTCTCCACTCCGTCCGCACTATCCGCCTCAGTGGGAGTCTTCCGCCGTGTGACGCTTCAGTTCTTCTGACATTTATTATATAACGGAGGGCGGGGCCACCCGGTAACCCCGTCCTCCTCTGACGCACGGGGAACTTCCCTGTGGTTTTCCCTGTGTTGTCAGAGGTGGGCGGGGTCACCCGTTTACATACCCGTAATCGTCTTGAGGCGATTCAGTTTGCATTTGCAGTGCTATACAAATGATTCATTCATTTAATAAAGCACTTGTCAAAAACCGTCTCTTGTGTTTTTTAGCCTTTTTGACACTTTTTTTGTGAAATGGTAGGGGTACATTTGTACCCCATTACCAATTCACACAGTGTCAGGAGGCACAGGCCACCTCCGTCCGCCGGGCTCCAGGGCGCATGCGCGAAGGACGCACGCTACGCCGTACACCCGTTCGCGGCCCGATGGTGCGGCGCGCGCGGGTGCACGGTGGTCCCCGTGTGCGCGCCGTGGCCGTGCGGGTGCCCGGCGGCGTGTCACGCTGACGCGCTCGCCGGAGGGCTACATCTGACGGCTCCAGCACCCAGTCGGGTTGCTGGTTTGTCGTCAGCTGTACCCTGTTCCCTGTTCCCCGATGGTGCGGCACGCGCGGGTGCACGGTGGTCCCCATGTGCGCGCCGTGGCCGTGCGGGTGCCCGGCGGCGTGTCACGCTGACGCGCTCGCCGGAGGGCTACATCTGACGGCTCCAGCACCCAGTCGGGTTGCTGGTTTGTCGTCAGCTGTACCCTGTTCCCTGTACCTGCTGCTTTATCCGGAATACCAAGTACTTGTGTGCCAAACCCTCTGCCTGATTAACGGATTACTCTCTCTGCCTGCCTGATACCCCTGACCTCTGCCTGATTAACGGATTACTCTCTCTGCCTGCCTGATACCCCTGACCTCTGCCTGATTAACGGATTACTCTCTCTGCCTGCCTGATACCCCTGACCTCTGCCTGATTAACGGATTACTCTCTCTGCCTGCCTGATACCCCTGACCTCTGCCTGATTAACGGATACTCTACTTGCCTGATATCTCTGACCCCTGCTTGAATAAACGGACTTGCTCTGCTTGATACCCCGGTTCTGACCTCTGCCTGAATTACGGACTGGTGCTGCCTGATACTCCGGTTCGGATCTAACCGCTTGCCTTTACAGCTCCTTGGTGGCCAACGTATACCCGGACCTCCCTCCGGCCCTTCAGGAATCCCATCACTACCGGAAGTCCGTGCCTCCACGTGCCCCCAACTCCTGTATCACTTCCAGGGGTTGGGTGTGCGTGGTCGTAAGGGCGAGCCGCTCTCGGCATCTTGGCCTCGGTGAGTATAAGTCTTGACACACAGGTAGGCCAGGATCTGGGGTCCCCTTGTTAAAGGGGGCTTCCAGATTCCGATAAGACCCCTGCCCGTAGACCCCTACAACCACCGGGCAAGGGTTGTGGGGATGAGGCCCTTCTCCCCATTAACATGGGGACAAGGTGCTTTGGGGGGCTACCTCAAAGCACCCTCCCAATGTTGAGGGCATGTGGCCTGGTTCGGTTCAGGAGGGTGGCACTCTCTCATCCCCCCTCTTTTACTGCAGCCTGCCAGGTTGCCTGCTCGGATAAGGGTATGATATGAATTTTTGGGGGGACCCCACGCCATTTTTTTTAAATTTTGGTGTGGGAGTCCCCCTCAAAATCCATACCAGACCCTTCAGGTCTGGTATGGATTTTGAGGGGGACCCCCATGCCATTTTTTTTAAATTTTGGCGTGGGGTTCCCTTAATACCCATACCACACCTGAAGGGCCTGGTATGGAATTTAGGGGGACCTCCACGCCATTTTTTAAAAAAGTTTGGCGCGGGGTTCCCCTTAATATCAATACCAGACCTGAAGAGCCTGGTATGGAATTTAGGGAGACCCCCACGCATTTGTTTTTTAAGTTTTGGTTCGGGGTTCCTCTCTGGGGAAATCCCATGCCGTTTTTATCAATGAACTTTTATGTGTATTGTCGGACCGACAATTCTTTAATAGCCGCGAGCAGTTTTAAATGACTTTTTTTCCTTTGAAATTTATTTTTGCTGTCAGACTGTTCTAAACACGGGAAACATGCGCCCCTTTACAGGCATACTATAGACACCTCCCAGGTACGAAATTTAAAGGAATATTACACTTTTATCGTTTCACTTTAAGCATTATTAAAATCACTGCTCTGGAAAAAACGGCCGTTTTTAAAACTTCTTTTTGCATAGATACATGTCCCCTGGGGCAGGACCCGGGTCCCCAAACACTTTTTATGACAATAACTTGCATATTAGCCTTTAAAATTAGCACTTTTGATTATTCATGTTCGTGTCCCATAGACTTTAACAGTGTTTGAACAAATTGTTTGCCCGTTCGCATGTTTTGATGTGAACCGAACCGGGGGGTGTTCGGCTCATCCCTACTGCCCATCAGTGTGGCCTTTCAGTGCCCATCAGTGTGGCCTTTCAGTGCCCATCAGTGTGGCCTTTCAGTGACCATCAGTGCTGCATATTAGTGCCTCATCATCAATACCACCTCATAAGTGCTACCTCATTAGTGCCACCATGGCTCACCATGAGCTGCCTTATCAATGCCCGTCAGTGCAGCCTCATCAGTGCCCATCAGTGAAGGAGAAAACGTACTTATTTACAACATTTTATAACAGAAACAAAGAAAAATGTATTTCCGGTCTTTTTTTATTTATTTAGCAAAAATAAAACCCTCAGAGGTGAGCAAATACCACCAAAATAAAGCTTTATTTGTGGGAACAAAATTATAACAATTTTGTTTGGGTACAGTGCTGCATGACCGCGCAATTGTCATTTAAAATGCGACATCGCTGAAAGGTGGAAATTGGTTTGGGCAGGAAGGGGGGAAAGTGCCCGGTATTGAAGGGGTTAAATAGATTATAATATTTTACACTTTACTTGAGCCTGATTTTCTTTGTGTCAGACCACACATTTCTGGTCACATCTGTTCCTGACAAGGAGCTTCGCTGTGGAGGATGGAGGAGCTTGGCTATGGGGGATGGAGGAGCTTGCCTATGGGGGGGGATAGAAGAGCTTCGCTGTGGAGGATGGAGGAGCTTGCCTATGGGGGGGGTAGAAGAGCTTCGCTGTGGAGGAGCTTGGCTATGGGGGATGGAGGAGCTTGCCTATGGGGAGATAGAAGAGCTTCGCTGTGGGGGATGGAGGAGTTCAGCTAAAGGGGATCAATGACATAGATTACAAATTATTCAATTTGGAGAAGAGGTGTTTAAAGGGGATATAATTACAATGTACAAAAATAAACAGTTTATCTGCAGTCTTTGAAGAGGACATCCAGCCACAATTTGAGGTTAGAAGAAAAGAGGTTTAACCTTTGATTAAGGAAAGAGTTTTTTACTGTTAGAGCAGACACAGGGGAAGAATGACTAACCATAAAAACCTTAACCCCTCACAATGCCAGCCAGTATTTAAAGTTACAGAACACAAATCATAACTTTTAGGAGCAAAACTTTATACAGTATGCACAAATCTACAAGTCCCCCAGGGCAGCCTTTCCCAAACTTTCCAACACAGAGGAAACCTTGAAAAGACTTTACCTGAGAGGCAGAAATTGCTTATTGCTCAAGACACCCCTAGCAACTTCTGGAGGAACCCTATGCTTTCATGGAACCCTGGTTGAGAAACACTGCCCTAGGGTTTTGTACACTGCCAGGACATACTATTTCGAATTTGCATGTAGCTCCTAATGCATACTATCTGAAGGAATACATCTTCGGTTACTAATTGTGACAGACCCATCCAGGACAGAGGCTTTTGCAAAAGGGCAAGGGGCAAGCCTTCTACCCACTGATTATGGCCCACAGATCATTCTTCAATGATGGACAACAATGTGATAGACACTGAGAGCGAGGCTTGGATTACTTCTCTAAATAAGGACAATAAAGCTTCCCTTCTGGAGTGGATGGAAAGGTGTAATATTAATCTTGTACAGGGTAAAGGTCAGGGGGAATATGGTGGCCCTCCTGCAGACTGAGTTGGAGAGGCTCTTTCACTTGGGTCAGAAATATTTATCAACCATAATCCTCAAGAAATCTTTGAAGATAAATGAAGTCCACTGTATCAGACTGCTGGGACATTGTATGTCTTCTGATGACTTGTCTAGTAGACAGAATATACAACTTGGTGTCTCTCATATTGTGTGCCTCCTAGGTGTGAATTCCCATTGTTAATTGGGTCACCTATTGTTTCTGGCTGGTAATACTGTGTCCACTTCACCTTGTACCCAAATTATTGTGAGATTTTATATGTTTCTTAATTAGATTACTGGTTAATTAAGATCACAGTTAGTTGTTAGCTGGTAATTGAATTGGTGTTTAAAGTTTGCATTTTCATGCTAATATCCTCAAGAGGGAAATGTCCTCCTGTGGGGTATAAAGTATGTGTCCGAGTTTCAATAAATAGTCATTCCTTTGGTTCTTATCCCAATATCTTATCTGTGTACAGTGGTTGGGGTTAACAGGCTGGTATCAGCTCTCGGTCTGCTGGAATAGTTTGGAGGGAAGGAGGCAATGTTTGGCAGAAGCACCCAAGCGGGGTGCCAAGTGGTTCCGTCATACTAAAATGTTATTACAGGTAGTTAATATATATATAGTGTATAGTGCCAGCACTTTACATACAGTATATATTTTGGATTTTATTAAGGATCCTCTGTTCTGTTTTCTCTACTATCGATATTGGGTGGCAGCTGTGTAGGTGGAGGGGTGAGTGTGCAGTGTTTGGACTACATACATACAGTATATCTTGAATTTAGTATATTTTTATCGTGGGGAAAAAATACGGTGGGCCCACTCATGAAGGAATTGGAGCCCATGTATGAAAGGGTCTTGGTTCACTCATGAAGGATTTGGGGCCAATATATGAAAGTGTCTTGGCTCACTCATGAATGTTTTGGGGCCCATGTATAAAAGTGTCTTGGTTCACTCATGAAGGTATTCGAACCTACATATGAAAAGATCTTGGTTCACTCATGAAGAGTTTGAGGCCTACATTTGAAAGGGTCTTGGTTCACTCATGAAGAATTTGGTGTCCACATTTGAAAGGTTCTTGGTTCACTCATGAAGGATTTGAGGCCCACATATGAAAGGGTCTCAGTTTACTCATAGAATGTTGGGGGCCAACGTATGAAAGGGTCTTGATTCACTCGTGAAGGATTTGGGGCCTGCATATAAAAGTGTCTTGGTTCACTTATGAAAACTATGGGGTCCACGTATGAAAGGGTCTTTGTTTACTCATGAAGAATTTGGGGCCCGCATATAAAAGTGTCTTGGTTCACTCATGAAGGATTTGGGGTCCATGTATGAAAGGTTTTTGGTTCACTCGTGAAGAATTTGGGGTCCATGTATGAAAGGGTCTTAGTTCATTCATAAAGGATTGGGGGCCCTTGTATAAAAGGGTCTTGGTCCACTAATGAAAGGTTCGGGGTCCATGTATGAAAGGGTCTAGTTTCACTCATGAAGGATTTGGGGTTCACATATGAAAGGGTCTTGGTTCGCTCATAAAGAATTTGGGGCCCACGTATGAAAGTTTCTTGGCTCACTCATAAAAGGTTTGGGGTCCACGTATAAAAGGGTCTTGGTTCATTCATGAAGGATCTGGGGCCCACATATGAAAGGGTCTTGGTTCACAAATGAATGGTTTGAGGAACACCTATTTTTTTCAGATATTTCATTTTTATTTATTTCATTATTTTCTTTCCTGATGTTCAGAAATCTACAGCCATTCACAGCAACCAATCCCTTCCAGAGAAGAGCTGTTGTGGAAATTTTATGAAGATGTATTTTAATATGTATTGTCATAAGTGTCTCCCAGTGTTAGTTCTCCCGCAACCCGCTCTAAAGAGCAGACTGGGGCAGACTGACGCTGGTTGAGATCTGTTTGGTAGTGAAAAGCTCCTTGGGGATGTAGAGAAGTGTTTGCAAAGTGGGGATATGTCGGCCGCCGAAGGGCCCATTTGTGATGCACAGAGCGATCGTCTGGGGGGATGTGTTCGCCCTGCAAAGACATTATCGGTTTAGCGGATGTACGCTCGTGTCACCCCTGTGTGCCTGATCAACATATTTGGGAGGGACGTGGCGTACACCTGCAGATAATCTCCCATTTACACTGGACGGTAGTATAGTCCGGGTATGCTTTGTTCTCTGAACAAAGCAGAATAAGGATTCACGAAAAATGGTAAAATTGGGAGTCTATGAATCATTGTGGTCGGGAACAGCGTTCATGGTGTCAAGCTCCTTTGTGTAGCTGAAGATAGCTTACAGAGACAGGGGGCGGGAGATCGTACACGCTGCCCCCGCCCAGACACGCCCATAAGACTCCCCGGGTCATTATCCATTGGTTGTGGTATAAACTCATCCTGTTGGAAGGATTTCCTGTGACTTCCTGTTTGTCATGGCTTTTGTTGTCGATGAATAAAAGGCAGTCATGCGATGGTACTGAGATGTGGACGTAAGCAGTGGTCATGTCTGTTTACTTGGGGATATGCGGGAAATAGAGTGATAGGTAAGATGCATTATACTGAGCGGAAAGGGCGCTTAATAGCGCAAAAGCATGTAGTGGGTTTTTCCACGACAGAGCAGGAAATGGAAGCAGAGCGCTCAATCACTGGAGGTGTTGGGTCATGTGATCACTACGCTCTGGGGGCGGGTTTAGCGGAGATGTTGTCCAGGAAATTTGGCTGTATGCTATGCGCACACCATATATCCTGTGCTCCTAAGCACACATTCAGTCTAATGATATAATGTGCCTTACCTATCATTCCATTTCCCTTGCATCCCCAAGTAAACAGACATCACCATCACTTACGTTCTTAGCTCCATCAGTATGCATGCCTTTCTGAGCCGTGCACTTGCTTTTATTTACACATAAACAGGAAGTCCCAAACTGGAGGGTATGCCTCCAACAGCCAATCGTCTCCTACACAGGATGTGACCTCACAGGAAATGACCAAATAAGGATGTAACAACACAGGATATAGACGTCAACACAGGAAATGACCAAATAAGGACATGACCAAATAAGGATGTAACAACACAGGATAAATGAATATATACAATAACCAATGAACTATGACTACAATTCCGCTCATAGGAATCCTTATACTACCGTTCCTTGTGGATGGGAGGCTATCTGCAGGTGCACGATGCGAATCTCGACATGTGCTGATTAGACACAGCAGAGACAAGAGCGTGCAGCCGCCTATAACCGATAATGTCCTTGCAGAGCGAACATATCCCCTCAGACGATCGTCTGTGCAATGCACAGGGGCCCTTTCGCTGGTCGACATACCCCCACTCCGCAAACACCTCTCTCCAATCCCAGGAAGTTTTCCACTATCTAACAGATCTCAACCAGCATCAGTCTGCCCCAGTCAGCTCTTTTTAGAGCGGCCTGTGAGAGAACCAACACTGTGAGACACTATGACAATACATATTAAAATACATCTTCATAATTTCCACAATGTATATGGGAAAGGACAGCGTATTACCCTGACCTCCTGCTCTCCTTTCTATAGATAACTCCAGCATAAATCCAAGCTCATACCTGGATGGAAGGTGAAGGTTCCCATCCCCCCTACATTACTCCCTGGACAATGATCTTCTCTCCAGGGACACGGCACAGACACAATGAGCAGGTATTTGGGATCTTAGAATTCTATTGCATGGTATGATGAGGAACACCCGTAGAATTACAGAGACCATGTCAATTATGGAGGAAGCTCCACCTAATGTACATCAAGATATTTCCACCTAAACCTGGAATGTCTACAATAGTTTAATTACCATTTTTATATTATACCAACCTTCATCTTTAGATGGGTCAGATATGGGATGACCTGCAAAGAGAAAATAATTTAGAATTCAGTTGATTCATCTTCACACACAAACACAACATTTTTTCATCACATAGTTGGTAAGCTTGAATAAAGACCCCAGTTCAACCAGAGTTTGTGTGTGATACCACTATCATATACCTGTATAATGTTTTCTAAAAAAAACAAAGACAAATCTAAAAGTTTTTTTTTTAAATATATCTACACTCCCCACTGACACCACCAACTGTGGAAGAAAGTCCTACATCCGCTGTAACAGTAAGGTACCCCTTACACAGTTTAGGTTTGAACCACTTCTCATTCAATTTCATTGTGTGGTCACGTGTCTTCTTTCAAGACTTTATGCTAAATAGTCTCTTAAATGCTAAAGTCACCATTTAAGGATTTTTATATTGCAATCATATCCCCTCTTAAACGTCTTTTCTCCAAGGAGAATAAATGAAATGTGTGTAATTGTTCCTCATAACTCCTCCGTCCCTCATAACTGAGCTCCTCCATCCCCCATAACTGAGGTACTCCATCTCCTATAACATAGCTCCTCCATCTGCCATAACTGAGCTTCTCCATCCCCCATAACTGAGCTCTTCCATCCCCCATAACTGAGCTCCTCCACCACCCCCCCATAACTGAGGTACTCCATCTCCCATAACATAGCTCCTCCATCTCCCATAACTGAGTTCCTCCATCCCCCATAACTGAGCTCCTCCATCCCCCATAACTGAGGTCCTTACATTTTCCATAAATAAGCTCCTCCACCCCCCCATAACTGAGCTCTTCTATTCCCAATAATGAAGCTCCTCCATCGCCCATAACTGAGCTCCTCCATTCCCCATAACTGAGCTCCTCCATTCCCCATAACTGAGCTTTTTCCATCCCCCATAACTGCTCTTCCATCTCCCTTAACTGTGCTCCTCCTTCCCCCATAACTGAGCTCTTCCATCCCCATAACTGAGCTCTTCCGTCCCCCATAATGGAGCTCTTCCATCCCCCATAACAGAGCTCCTCCATCCCCTATAACTGAGCTCCTCCATCCCCCATAACTGAGGTTCTCCATCCCATATAACTGAGCTCCTCCATCCCCCATAACTGAGGTACTCCATCTCCCATAACATAACTCCTCCATCTCCCATAACTGAGCTCCTCACCATAACTGAGCTCCTCCCCCCCCCATAACTGAGGTACTCCATCCTCCATTAATAAGGTCCTTCATCCCCCATAAATGAGGTCCTCCATCCCCATAACTGAGGTCCTTCAATCTCCCATAAATAAGCTCATCCACCCCCCCCATAACTGAGCTCTTCTATTCCCGATAATGAAGCTCCTCCATCGCCCATAACTGAGCTCTTCCATCCCCCATAACTGAGCTCTTCCATCTTCCTTAACTGGGCTCCTCCATCCCCCATAACTGAGCTCCTCCACCCCCATAACTGAGCTCCTCCATTCCCCCTAACTGAGGTCCTTCAATTTTTCATAAATAAGCTCCTCCACCCCCCTTAACTGAGGTCCTCCATCCCCCATAACTGAGCTCCTCCATTCAACATAACTGAGCTCCTCCATCCCTCACAATGAAGCTCCTCCATTGACCATAACTGAACTCCTACATCCCTCATAACTTAGTTCCTCCAACCCCCATAACTGAGCTCCTCCATCCCCCATAACTGAGCTCCTCCACCCCCCATAACTGAGCTCCTCCACCCCCCATAACTGAGCTCCCCCATCCCCCATAACTAAGCTCCTCCATCCCCCATAACTGAGCTCCTCCACCCCCCATAACTGAGCTCCTCCATCCCACATAACTGAGCTCTTCCACCCCCATAACTGAGCTCCTTCATCCCTCATAATTGAGGTCCTCTATCCCCCATATCTAAGCTCCTCCATCCCCATAACTGAGCTCCTACATCCCTCATAACTGAGGATCTCCATCCCTCATAATGGAGGTCCTTCATCCCCCATAACTGCGCTCCTTCTTCTCTCATAACTAAACCCTATACAGGCCCTCCAGTTCCCTTATTAGCTTTGCTTTACGTTCTCTAGACTGTTTCCAATTCCAGCACATCCCTCCAGAGGATTGTGACCAGAACTTGATGGCATACTCAAGATGTGGCCGAACCAGAGTATATGTAAAAATCTAATATTTTTCTTGCGTAACTACATTTATTAATACGTGCTAATAGTCTGCTGGCGTTGCTTGCAGCAGCTTGGCACTGCATGCTATTTCGGAGCCTATCATCTACTAGGACCCCCAGATCTTTATCCATCCTCGATTTCCCCAGAGGTCCTCCCCCTAACTTTCATTCATATTTTTGGCTCTCAAGTGCCTTACTTTACATTTATCTACATTGAACTTCATCTGCCATGTAGATGCCCACCCCTCTAGGTTTTCTTGTATCCTGCTGTGAAGTTATTGTTCTCCTTAGTTTTGTATCATCAGTAAACTCTGAGACTAAACAATTTATTCCAACTTCTATATCATTTATGAACAGATTAAACAGAATTGGTCCCAAGGCAGATCCCTGGACACACAGCTCTCAACTCTAGACCATTCAGAAAATATTCAATTAATCACCAATCGCTGGACATGCCCCTGTAACCATTTTTTTTTATCCAAATACATACCATGTCCTCAAAGCCAAAACATCTTAAATTAGAACTATAGGACATTTTTGTTTTAATCTTATGGATAGAGTAAGGGAGGGGTTTTTTTTACCACCTGTGTCCCATTGCAGAGATTTCCTTTCACTTCCTGTCTCATAGCCAAACAGGAAGTGAGAGGAAATTGCTGCAAATTAATGGAATTCCTTGGGGATCCCCAGGTCACCAAAACTAGTGTCCCCATGGAAACATGTCCCCTCTATTACATTTATGGGGACAATCCAAAGTTTTGCAATCTTCTTTTACTTTCACTTTCAATGATAATAGTAAGCAGGACCAATAGAGAGGGTGAATATCCTTAACGGGGGCAAAGACAACAATAAAGATTGACAGGTGTTCTAATCTCTCTCCATTCTATCCAAAACATAAACAAAAAAAGTTTAGCCTTTAGTTATACTTTAATATGCAATTTTACATTAGTAATATGTCATTTACATTTGCTCAATATAATTTATCTTTAATAGTATGTAGTATAAAAACACATTTCTGTCTTCTTATGATCTGGCCAGAACCCTTCCAGGGGCAGATCATTCCTCTACAATCTCTGCGATAGAAGGTCACCCCTTCCTCCTGACACCACTCTTCTCAGGGTGACCCAGAACCCTTCCAGGAGCAGATAATTCCTCTACAATCTCTGTGATGGAAGGTCACCCCTTCCTCCTGACACCACTCTTCTCAGGGTGACCCAGAACCCTTCCAGGGGCAGATCATTCCTCTACAATCTCTGTGATGGAAGGTCACCCCTTCCTCCTGACACTCCTCCACTCAGGGTGACCCAGAACCCTTCCAGGAGCAGATAATTCCTCTACAATCTCTGTGATGGAAGGTCACCCCTTCCTCCTGACACCACTCTTCTCAGGGTGACCCAGAACCCTTCCAGGGGCAGATCATTCCTCTACAATCTCTGTGATGGAAGGTCACCCCTTCCTCCTGACACTCCTCCACTCAGGATGACCCAGAACCCACCAGGGGCAGATAATTCCTCTACAATCTCTGTGATGGAAGGTCACCCATTCCTCCTGATACTCCTCCACTCAGGGTGACCCAGAACCCTCCCAGGAGCAGATCATTCCTCTACAATCTCTGTGATGGAAGGTCACCCCTTACTCCTGATACCGCTCTGCTCAGGGTGACCCAGAACCCTCCCAGGGGCAGATCATTCCTCTACAATCTCAGTGATGGAAGGTCACCCCTTCCTCCTGATACCGCTCTGCTCAGGGTGACCCAGAACCCTTCCAGGGGCAGATCATTCCTCTACAATCTCTGTGATGGAAGGTCACCCCTTCCCCCTGACACTCCTCCACTCAGGGTGACCCAGAACCCTTCCAGGGGCAGATCATTCCTCTACAATCTCTGTGATGGAAGGTCACCCCTTCCTCCTGACACTCCTCCACTCAGGGTGACCCAGAACCCTTCCAGGGGCAGATAATTCCTCTACAATCTCTGTGATGGAAGGTCACCCCTTCCTCCTGACACTCCTCCACTCAGAGTGACCCAGAACCCTTCCAGGGGCAGATAATTCCTTTACAATCTCTGTGATGGAAGGTCACCCCTTACTCCTGATACCGCTCTGCTCAGGGTGACCCAGAACCCTCCCAGGAGCAGATCATTCCTCTACAATCTCTGTGATGGAAGGTCACCCCTTACTCCTGATACCGCTCTGCTCAGGGTGACCCAGAACCCTCCCAGGGGCAGATCATTCCTCTACAATCTCAGTGATGGAAGGTCACCCCTTCCTCCTGATACCGCTCTGCTCAGGGTGACCCAGAACCCTTCCAGGGGCAGATAATTCCTCTACAATCTCTGTGATGGAAGGTCACCCCTTCCTCCTGACACTCCTCCACTCAGGGTGACCCAGAACCCTTCCAGGGGCAGATAATTCCTTTACAATCTCTGTGATGGAAGGTCACCCCTTCCTCCTGACACCGCTCCGCTTTAACAAGGGGGCCCCCAGATCCCGGGCCCATCCCCTATGTGAATGTGTAGGGAGTACATTGTACCCCTACCCATTCACCAAAAAAAAGTGTCAAAAAGTAAAGTCCTTTATTAAAAAAAAAAAAAAAGTGTCCACAATGTCCACCCATCTTCAATCTCGCCGCCCGACTTACCCAAAAAATAGAAAAAAAACCCAAAAAAACTCTGCCTTAATGGGAAGCGTCCCGACGACTGCTGCCTTTTCACTGTGACAGCTGTTATATAGGCAAGGGCGGGGCTACACGCTGACCTCCTTGCACATCTCCTGCAGCTGCGGAACCCCCCTCATCTATGCCCCCCTCTCCTGTCTCAGAAGTTGGCAGCAGAGAGGAGGACAGAACTCTTTCACCAGATCCTGCAGTTTTCCATGCAGCCACGAAACAGCTCATCTCTATTCCTGTCTCAGCAGTTGGTGACAGGGGGGAGGACAGAACTCCTCCTACAGATCTGGCACCTCTCTGTGCAACTGCAGCACTCCCTCATCTTTGCCTCCTCTGGTCTCAGCATTCAGCAGACTCAGGCAGCTGACTCCAGTCCTCCTCTGGTCCTCCTCCGGACCCTGCAATTTCTGCTTCCCAACTTTGCCCCCAGCTTCATCCTGGCAGCAGCACATGGTAAGGTGGGTGCACTGTGATCTAAGAGAGGTTTGGGGGACTCTTGAATTCTGATGTTGGAGAGGCTCTTGACATCTGATGTAAGGTGGGGTTTGGTTCTCTCTGGACATCTAATCTTACAGATACAGTCAACCCTTTGAGGGGCAACCATAATGCTGATGTGGCCTGCAATGAAATTGAGTTTGAAACTCCTGTTATAGAGGGTTTACCACCTTATTATTACATGGATGCAAACACAGAACATTGTACAATACATTACTAACCATCAATATAAAGTGCGCTTCCATAGTCTTCAGAGAGGACAGGTATGGGACGACCTGAAAAGAGAAAATCATTTACAATTTAGTCTATTCTCAAGACTTATATTTGTAGCAACCTCTAGTGCTAGAAGTGTAAACATGTTTTTAGGTAAATTTATGCATGTGTTTGTCCTGGGTTGGGCAGAAATCCAGGGAGAGCTGGATGACTCATATGCAGCATCACTGAGACCTCCCACCTACTTTTCCAATGTTCTAGTACCTTTAATGCCGCGTACACACGACCGGACTTTACGGCATACTTTGCCCGGCGGACTTTTCGACTGACTTTATGACGGACTTTACGAACGGACTTGCCTACACATGATCAACCAAAGTCCGACGGATTCGTGCGTGATGACGTACGACTGGACTAAAACAAGGAAGTTCATAGCCAGAAGCCAATGGCTGCCCTAGCGTTGGTTTTTGTCCGTCGGACTAGCATACAGACGAGCGGACTTTTCGACCAGACTCGAGTCCGTCGGAAAGATTTGAAACATGTCCGTCAAACTTTTGAGAAAAAAAAGTCTGCTGGAGCCCACACATGATCGAATTGTCTGATGGACTCCGGTACACCGGACCAAGTATGCCGGAAAGTCCGCTCGTGTGTACGCGGCATTAGAATAACGGTAGGGGAGAAAAGGTGGGGTTGCCTGGAGTATTCTGAGGGCCCTGACCAATCCCCAACTTGAATTGGCAGGGGACAGGCCCCCTCAAATATTTAGGGTCAACCCAGCTGGGGAGGAGTTGTTCGGGTGGAAGTGGAGATGGAGTGTTAGGCTGTCGTGGCCTTTGAGGGGGAGGTGTACACACATATGGAGGTGTCCTGGACAGAAGGCACTGGGAGCAAGGGGAGGACAGTGGGAGAACACTGCCAGGCAAGTCTCCTGGAGCAACAGGAACAGCCAAGATGGCTGGTGAGTGACACACATTAAGAGGACTGGGGGGCATGCCTGAGCAAACTAGGATGGAGCAAGCTGGGATGGGTGCAGAGCCAGTCAGGATGACTGTGGTGGCACAGGCAGGCAGTGGAAAGATGCAGCTGAAGCCAGCTGGAGGAGAAGAGAAGAGGTTGTATATACAAGAGGTTTATAATTCAGTCCTTACATTTTCTATCTTCAATTAAGTGGATATCCCATATGCACCCTATCCCCATCCAAGTTCTTTTCTCCTAATAAAACAAAACAAAGTACAAGGACTGTTTCTTGATTGAAGTGCATCTGGAAACTCATGTGCCTGACTGTGCAGGGTGGGAGATGGACCACAATCACCAACAGCCCTTACTGGGGTACTGCTACATTTGGGGGCTCGTTTCGGGATGTCTGCCTACAGGTAACCTGCCAGCCCTAGCAACCGGACGGTGATCAAGCCAGGGAACTGTGCTTTGTTCCAGAGACCGTAGAGGGGTGGAACTGGGAAGTGACTTATGTGCTCTGTCTGCTTGTAATTGCAATACCCATGTGACGTTGTCCATAGCAACCAGTGGGAGCTGCCTTCAAGATCAAGTTATTGCTGCCCTGCTTACCCAGTTGCCCCAACTGTGGCTGGGATGGACACTTGTGCTAAACCTGCAATTCAGAGAACTTTGCTATGTGCTGGCACCCCTCTGCAACCACGGCGGGTGACCGCGCCCATGGATTACAAATATGTCCAGCGATCTGCTAATGCTGGACATTGTAACTTTATGCTTCAAACTCCTGCTGTATAATGTGTGCCTGGAAATGTCTACTGTTGCCCGGGATGATCGGGGTAAGCCAAAGAGTGCCTGCGGGCTGGACTGTTCTAAGTGTGTTCCTTTCAGTGAGGCATGGGCTAACAACTGTTTAGTTGTTATTGGCAACCACCGTGAAAGTCAGCGGCCACCTGCTCCCAGTTGCACAGGCACAGACAAGTTCTGCAAGCATCAGGGGGCCTGCAAACTTCAGTACAGCTAACAAGGCTTTACAGCCACATGCACGGGAAAAGGCCTGCTTATCAGTCTTGCAGGCGCCAGCACTTCTGGAAGCTTGGGGGAGAAAATCCAGTGTACCCTGCTACCAGAAAGAAGCAAGATGGCGGAGTGTGCTTGTGTGTTCCCAGAGCTGACCTGGTTGCCTGATCTGCAGGAGCAGACATTGGTGGACACCAGTGTCCGGTTGGAGCATCATGGGGGATACGCCCTCAGGATGATCGAGGGGATGGAGTGACTGAAGAGTGTTTGATACACGAAATGCGTCGGACTTACGATGTGCACCAAACCATTACCCTTTTTTATAGGTCTACATACCAACAGGCTTCTACTTACCTACTTTGTGACCCTGTGCATTTTAAATGAATGTTTCACCTTTTAAGGACTATCTGCTCTGCATCATTTTTTGGGGGGGTTTATTCATTATGTTTTACAATGTATCAATCAGGATGTTTATTGTATATGACCTGATGGTCTACCCACACTGGGACTGTTACTGTGTCACTATGCTATTGTTTATCAATAAACTGGTTTTATGCAATGGTGACTGACCCTCTGGCCTCAATTGCCCACCTCATTCAAAGTCCCAACCTTCCTGTTGTATGTATCTGGGATTTAAGGGAACATACCATGGTAGAGATGATCTTTATGAAAGATGCCAATGCCACCAAGATACACACAGCCAAAGTCATGAAACCGCTGATCAGCAGTTTGCTAGAACGTGGTGGGGCATTCTTCATTCCAAAAGGCATGCAATAGATCCAATATAAATTAAAGGGGTTGGAAATCCTTGTATATCCTATGCATTAAGGTGAAAAATACCAGCCCCCTGTTTTACTTACTTGAGCCCCGTATTTCTGTCGGTGGAGATGCGCTGTCCCTCTTTCCATGTGGTCCCGGCTCTTGATTGGATAGATTGACAGCAGCGCAGCCATTGGCTCCCGCTCCTGTCAATCGAATACAATGACACGGGCGTGGGGGGGCGGGCCGAGTCCGGCATTTTGTGTCTATGTATGCAAATGCTGGACTCGGGAGCACACCAGCAAGGTAACCCCCCCAGGAGAGCGCTTCTCCTAGGGCAGTGATGGCGAACCTTGGCACCCCAGATGTTTTGGAACTACATTTCCCATGATGTTCATGCACTCTGCAGTGTAGTTGAGAATCATGGGAAATGTAGTTCCAAAACATCTGGGGTGCCAAGGTTCGCCATCACTGTCCTAGGGGGTTTTTTGATGCGGGGAGGAGCCTCGAGAGCCACCAATTGACCCCAGAAGAGCAGGTTCAGGGCCACTCTGTGCACAACGAGCTGCACAGTGGTGGTAAGTATGATATGTTTGTTATTTTAAAAAAATAAAAAAACAAGCCTTTACGATCACTTTAAGTCCCTTGATCTGGCAATGTGTTGGCTGGGAAGCCCTCTTTCAGAAAGACAGTAACCATGATCTTACTTTGGGCTTTGCCATATTTAACAGGCCCACAGCATAGTCAACAATTGTCAAAATGTAACGCTTCATAAATTTTTGGGGGTATAAAAGGGCCCAAGGATGTCAATAACTACCAGTTGGAATGGCTCTTTGATAAAACATAAGGTCTTTTTTTTCACAAGGAAAATATTTATTTCAATTTTTACAGTACAAGTGATGCAAATACACATTTAGTCACAAAGTACCGTACATTATTGCATAGATTGTCACGAGACAGATGATTTGTTCATGTGAACAGGAGAGAGGTGTTTGGAGCTGTTATATAACATTACAATAAAATATCGGTTCGGAAACAGTAGATCTCAGCAAAATTACTTAGGGAGGTCCTGGGGGGAGGAGGGGGAAGGAAGAAGCAGGACAGGTGAAGGATGGGGGGGGAGGGAAGGAGGGGGGGAGGCAAAGGAGGCACCTTGTCTAGGTAATTGGATTCACGTAGTATAAACAGTAAATAGTTATTCAGGAGATCATAGCAGTGGTCTATTATCATGGAATAGGTACATCAACAATATCTGGATTGTCATCTGCTACTTCTGTACCCCAAGCATCTATCCATCCTGACCATATCTTATCAAATTTGTTAGGGCAACTTCAATTGGCATAGCTCGTATAGTGGCAGCACCGAGTTCAATGCTAAGGGCCATGAAGACACCCTGGGGGGTGTAACATCCTTCCAGTGGAGAAATATCTCTCTACGGGCGTAAAATGTAGCATAACTCAGGAACAATTTGTTAGTAACAAGGGAGGATACTCATGTTTCCCAATTTTCCTCTGACAAGTCAGGAATGTCCAATTTCCATTTGTCCTGGTTTTCTCAAGTTTCTTTGTAGGAGCTATGGACAAATGGAAGTATAGGGAGGACAGGGGTTTATCCATGATCTTGGCAGTAAGTAGTCCCTCCACAGAGTCTGATTCAAGCGTGAGGAGTGGTGGTAACTGTTTCCCATAAGCATTTCGGAGCTGGTAGTATCTGAACAGCATCCACCCTGGTAGTGAGTAGGCACTCTTGAGATCCGAGAAGGATCTCAGTTTTCCTCCCATGACAATGTGCTTCAGTTTCACTATTCCTTTCCTCACTCAGACCTGGGGATCTGGAATAGTGTTCAGGTGTGGCAAACTGGGGTTGCCCCAGAGGGGGAAATGAGAGGAAAATGTCTTGGGGGAGTAAAAGTGGGACCTAGCCCTATTCCAAGCTGTAATTGTTGTGTTCATCAGTTCCTGTGATGCCAGGGTGGGATCTCGTCCCCCTGAACACCACGTTGCTAAGGGAGGAATATGATCCCGTTATGGCAGCTTCCAGGGTTACTGCTGGCTTATCGTGTGGTTGGGAGAACCACCATCTAACCGTCACCATAACAGCCGCCCAGAAGTAAACCTGAAAGTCTGGTAAGGGCAGGACTCCCTGGGTAGTGGGAAGCTGAAGGGTGGTGATGGCCAGTCGTGGGGTTCTTCCATTCCAGATGAAGAAAGATACTATACTTTTTAATTTGGCAAAGAATGAAGTGGGGGGATCAGAGGGGAGTTTCAAAAATGGTACAGAAATTTAGGCAGATATACCATCTTAACTAAGTTTACCATTCCCATCAGTGAGAGAGGGAGAGTCCTCCAGGCTATACATTTCTGAGAAAAGTTTTTGAGTAGTGGTTGGAGGTTCAGCTCAAATTATGAGGATAGCGGAGTTCCAACCCTTACTCCTAGATATTTAAATTCAGGTGTCCAGTTTAGGGGGGTGCCTGTTGGTGAGTGATCACTCAATGCGTTTAGTGAGAAGAGGAGTGATTTCCCCCAGTTGACCTTGATGCCTGAGAGTGAACCAAATTTGTCTATTATTTGAAGTGCTGGTGGGAGGGAGGAAATATCTTTGAGGAAGAGGAGGGTGTCATCGGCATATAGGGATATTTTATCCGTTATTACACCTATTTAAATTCCCTCTACTGAGGGGGCAGATCTGAAGCGGCTGCCATGGGTTCCTAGGCTAGTGCAAACAAAATATTGGAAAGTGGACAGCCCTGTCTGGTGCCTCTGGACAGGGGGAAAGGTGGGGACAGCGAGTTATTTGTGAGTATATGGGCCATGGGATTATGGTATAACATCTGAACCCATCTGATAAATTGGGAGGCAAACCCAAATTTACGAAGGATGGCTCAGAGGTAGCACCACTCAACTGAGTCACGAGTCAAAAGCCTTTTCAGCATCTAGGGAGGCTACTACCTCCGGACCGTCCCCGCTTGCCCTGGAGAGATGTGTAAGGAGGCGTTAAATGTTTATATTGGTCCCCCTGCCTGGCATAAATCCAGACTGGTCTGCGTGCACCAATACCGTGATCACAGTCTTTAGTCGTCCGACCATTACCTTGGCCAGCACATTGAGGAGGGAAATTCGTTGGTACGAGGAACACTGTTCAGGGGGCTTACTGGATTTAAGAATGACCACAATAACTGCCTCAGTCATTGTTGGGGGTAGTGAGTTCCCATCCATGGCTTTTTGGTGCATTCATTTGAATGTTGGGAGTATTTCTTCTGCATATGTTTTAAAGAATTCAGCAGGGATGCCGTCTGGGCCTGGTGTTTTGGTAGCTGAAGTTCCTCTAATAGGATGGGGCCATCCAGTGCTTCTCTATATGTAGATGTCAGGCAGAGAAAGCTCCACCTCATCGAGGTATGCTGTCAGCTCCTTATCCGAGCACCCCATCTGGGAGCTATAGTGTTCTTGATAGAATGATGCAAATCTGACATTAATAGCGGAGGGGTCGGTCAAAGTTGTCCCATCCGAGTCGCATATGGCTGAGATAGTCGCCGGGAAGGAGCTTTCCCTTGCCAGCCATGCCAACATACTACCTGTTTTCTCTCCATGCTCAAAGATTCTTTGGGACTGGTGTAAGAAATTAGTTTTAGTGGCTGATGTTCGTAACAGAAGAACATCCCTCAATGATGCCTGGAAGTTTGAGTATGCTCTAGGGGTCCTGGTTGTGGAATATTCTGCCACCCTTTCCTCAGCTCTCTGGGTCTCCTCCCTCAGATCCCTCCGGATCCTACGGATGTGTGTTTGCAGGCTGCCCCTAGTGAAAGCCTTACATGCGTCCCAGGATGTTTTCAGAGTCACAGATTGGTCTAGGTCCCGTCAATATTGTATCGCCTCGGATCTATATGGTTCAGAGATCCTTCAATCGGACAGCCAAAACCTGGACAGTCTCCACAGACTCTCCCCAGGTGTATTGGACACACACAGCTTCAAGGCAAGCGGAGCATGGTCGGACATTCCACGGGGGAGAATAGAGATGTCCCGAACCCTGGAGAGGACAGACTCCCCTGCATAGGCAAGGTCTATACGTGAGAGGGTTTTGTGTGAGGTTGAATGACATGTGTAGGCCCGCTGAGAAGGGTGACGCCACCTCCACTCATCAGTCAAGTTGGAGGCTTCAGCCCAAGAGAGCATCTTTGAAGATGAGCTTGCTCCGGGTGAGAGTCTGTCCACCCCAGGGACCAGAACCAGGTTAAAGTCCTCCAGCATCATCACATTGTCTGTGGCAAAGGCTGCAATTTTAGAGATAAGCTGGTTGAGTAGTCTCGTGGAGACTGGGGGAGGGGGCAGATATAGTCCTACCACCACCAGCTCCAATCTGTCCACCATGGCATGTAGTATAACATAACGCCATCCGAGTCAAGTTTCAGCGCCAGCAATCTAAATGGTAGGGATTTATGTATAAGGCTGCTGACCCCTCTAGAGTAACTAGTATATGTGGAGTGGTACTGATGTCCCACCCAGGGCCTTCTAAGACTCAAAAGTTTACTACACGTCAGGTGAGTCTCCTGCAATATACAAATTTGGGAATTGTATGTTTTAAAAAATTGGAACACCAGTGACCTCTTCACAGAGGTATTGAAACCCCTGGTGTTCCATTAAATTATAGTACATTCAGCCATATGCATCTAGTGTTACATTTTCAATCCACCGACTACCTTGCAAGGTGAGATGCAAGGTCCAGACCACCATATAGGTCAGGACGTGGCATCCCGAATAACTAATGACATACATGGATACATCGCTTGTGAAAAAACAGTGAGAAAACAAGTTAAACCAAAACATTCCCAACCAGCCCCCCCAGCCCCAACCTTGGGGAGGCTTAGGATCCTAACTCAGAACCAAGGCACCTGTAATGGGGAAACGCGCACGGAATGGCATCCACAGTTCAGCAGTTAGATGTTGTACATCTAGTCTCTTGCTGGAGACCGGATCATTAATGCAGGCGTAGTCTCCCGGCAACTGCCCGGGGTACAATCTTGAACGTCAACGTTACAGAAGTGGTCATATTTTCTGGCCATGGCCAAAGAAGAGGAAAGGAAAGGGGGGGATGTAGCAAAGGATCAGCATTCGCATACTCCCCCATTCGGGATGCCTCATCAAGCCATGAGAAGATCTGGGGATCAGTGGCCCCTGGGCCCCTTGCAGTCCATGAGGTCAAGTGTGTAATAACACATGGGGAGTCTCCAGGGTCAAGGAGGTATGCTTAGGCCAATGTGTAAAGGAGGCACGTCTTTAAAGCATCAAATGGCCATGGCACGTATAAAACAATTTCCCAGCAATAAGGATACTTATCTGCGAGGCAGTGTGTTGATCCACATCGAGGCTTCCTACCACACCCACAGTCAAAAGTCAGAGGGGTATTTGTATTGTTCCTCTAAGTGGCAGCCCATGCATTGTGGGCATATGGGCTCTGCCCCCCCATCCAATGCGCCCGGCCCCTTTCAGGATGCCGGACGCATGGGTTCCTATGGTGGGTGACGGGAGGGGGTGGTACTTTTTGAAGCACCTGATTAGAGCCAGAGGCTCTAATAGGCTTCAAATTAGGGTGGGTTCGGGGAGCAGAAAGTGCGTTCTGATCCCACCCAACTGTGTGATGATAGCAAATTAATTTTCGCTATTTTCACAATAACCTTCCTCCCCGCCATTCAGGAGGCAGGCCATATTGATCATGATTGGCCAAAGCGCCAGGCCATCCTATTGGATGCCTGGTGCGTAGGAAGGGGAGCGGAGGAGTCCCGCATCCTGTTTATTCTCCCCGGGCTGAGCTCCGTCTGATGATAGTCCAGCAGGGTCGGCGCTGACTCGTCTGCAGAGCGCTGTCCGTACAATCGTGGGCCGGGCTGGGGGTCACAGGAAGAGCCGCTCAGGCTGTAGAAGAAGAAGGTGAATAGGAAGATCATAGTCAGCAACAGGGAGACTCTGGGCTTAACCCACAGCACCTCAAGGTGGTCGGCAGGTCCAATGGCGGGGTTCAGGGGGCCACATCCCATGAGTGGGTCTGGGGGGCAGGGAGGGCAGGCATGGCACTGCTGTGTCCACTACTTCTATCCAAGTCTGTGCTGAGATCTAAGTCCTAGGAGAGAGGTGTATGGAGGGAAGGGAGGGGGGACAGCATCAACCATCCATAGATCGACAGGAGAGAAGCCAGAGGATAAGGATAGGATGGGCACAGTGGCTGTATTTGGTGGGCACAGTGGCTGCACATGATGGGCAAAGTGACTGTATTTGGTGGGCACAGTGGCTGCACATGATGGGCACAGTGGCTGCATATGATAGGCACAGGGGCTGCATTTGATGGCAAAGTGGCTGTATTTGATGGGCACAGTGGCTGCATTTGATGGGCACAGTGGCTGCATATAACGGGTACAGTGGCTGCATTTGATGGGCACAGGGGCTGCATTTGATGGGTGCAGTGGCTGCATATGATGGGCACAGTGGCTGCATTTGATGGGTACAGTGGCTGCATTTGATGGGTACAGTGGCTGCATTTGATGGCCGCAGTGGCTGCATATGATGGGCACAGTGGCTGTATTTGATGGGCACAGGGGTTGCATTTGATGGCAAAGTGGCTGTCTTTGATGGGCATAGTGGCTGCATATGATGGGCACAGTGGCTGCATATGATGGGTACAGTGGCTGCATATGCAGGGCACAATGGCTGCATATCATAGGCACAGTGGCTGCATTTGATGGCAAAGTGGCTGTATTTGATGGGCACAGTGGCTGCATTTGATGGGCACAGTGGCTGCATATAATGGGCACAGTGGCTGCATTTGATGGGCACAGTGGCTGCATTTGATGGCCACAAGGGCTGCTTTTGATGGGCACAGTGGCTGCATATGATAGGCACAGGGGCTGCATTTGATGGTAAAGTGGCTGTATTTGATGGGCACAGTGGCTCCATTTGATGGGCACAGTGGCTCCATTTGATGGGCACAGTGGCTGCATATGATGGGCACAGGGGCTGCATTTGATGGGTACAGTGGCTGCATATGCTGGGCACAATGGCTGCATATGATAGGCACAGGGGCTGCATTTGATGGGCGCAGTGGCTGCATTTGATGGGCGCAGTGGCTGCATATGATGGGCACAGTGGCTGTATTTAATGGGCACAGGGGTTGCATTTGATGGCAAAGTGGCTGTATTTGATGGGCACAGTGGCTGCATATGATGGGCACAGGGGCTGCATATGATGGGTACAGTGGCTGCATATGCTGGGCACAATGGCTGCATATGATAGGCACAGGGGCTGCATTTGATGGCAAAGTGGCTGTATTTGATGGGCACAGTGGCTGCATTTGATGGGCACAGTGGCTGCATTTGATGGGCGAATGGGCTGCATATGATGGGCACAGTGGCTGCATTTGATGGGCGAATGGGCTGCATATGATGGGCACAGTGGCTGTATTTGATGGGCACAGGGGTTGCATTTGATGGCAAAGTGGCTGTATTTGATGGGCACAGTGGCTGCATATGATGGGCACAGTGGCTGCATATGATGGGTACAGTGGCTGCATTTGATGGGCACAGTGGCTGCATTTGATGGGTACAGTGGCTGCATTTGATAGGCACAGTGGCTGTATTTGATGGGGCACAGTGGCTGCATATGATGAGCACAGTGGCTGTATTTGATGGGCATAGTGGCTGTATTTGATGGGCACAGTGGCTGCATACGATGGGTACAGTGGCTGCATATGCTGGGCACAATGGCTGCATATGATAGGCACAGGGGTGGCATTTGATGGCAAAGTGGCTGTATTTGATGGGCACAGTGGCTGCATTTGATGGGCACAGTGGCTGCATATGATGGGCACAGTGGCTGCATATGATGGGCACAGTGGCTGCATATGATGAGTACAGTGGCTGCATATGCTGGGCACAATGGCTGCATATGATAGGCACAGGGGCTGCTTTTGATGGCAAAGTGGCTATATTTGATGGGCACAGTGGCTGCATTTGATGGGCACAGTGGCTGCTATGATGGGTACAGTGGCTGCATTTGATGGGCACAGTGGCTGCATTTGATAGGCACAGTGGCTGGATTTGATGGGGCACAGTGGCTGCATATGATGGGCAAAGTGGCTGTATTTGATGGGGACAGTGGCTGCATTTGATGGGCACAGTGGCTGCATTTGATGGGCGCAGTGGCTGCATATGATGGGCACAGTGGCTGCATATGATGGGTACAGTGGCTGCATTTGATGGGCACAGTGGCTGCATTTGATGGATACAGTGGCTGCATTTGATAGGCACAGTGGCTGTATTTGATGGGGCACAGTGGCTGCATATGATGGGCAAAGTGGCTGTATATGACGGACACAGTGGCTGCATATGATGGGCACAGTGGCTGCATATTATGGGTACAGTGGCTGCATATGCTGGGCACAATGGCTGCATATGATAGGCACAGGGGCTGCATTTGATGGCAAAGTGGCTGTATTTGATGGGCACAGTGGCTGCATATGATGGGCACAGTGGCTGCATTTGATAGGCACATTGGCTGCATTTGATGGGCGCAGTGGCTGCATATGATGGGCACAGTGGCTGCATTTGATAGGCACAGTGGCTGCATTTGATGGGCGCAGTGGCTGCATATGATGGGCACAGTGGCTGCATATGCTGGGTACAGTGGCTGCATATGCTGGGCACAATGGCTGCATATGATAGGCACAGGGGCTGAATTTGATGGCAAAGTTGCTATATTTGATGGGCACAGTGGCTGCATTTGATGGGCACAGTGGCTGCATATGATGGGTACAGTGGCTGCATTTGATGGGCACAGTGGCTGCATTTGATAGGCACAGTGGCTGTATTTGATGGGGCACAGTGGCTGCATATGATGGGCAAAGTGGCTGTATTTGATGGGGACAGTGGCTGCATTTGATGGGCACACAGGCTGCATTTGATGGGCGCAGTGGCTGCATATGAGGGGTACAGTGGCTGTATTTGATGGGCACAGTGGCTGCATATGATGGGTACAGTGGCTGCATTTGATGGGCACAGTGGCTGCATTTGATGGGTACAGTGGCTGCATTTGATAGGCACAGTGGCTGTATTTGATGGGGCACAGTGGCTCCACATGATGGGCAAAGTGGCTGTATTTGATAGGCACAGTGGCTGCATTTGATGGGCACAGTGGCTGCATATGATGGGCACAGTGGCTGCATATGATGGGCACAGTGGCTGCATATGAGGGGTACAGTGGCTGCATTTGATGGGCACAGTGGCTGCATATGAGGGGTACAGTGGCTGCATTTGATGGGCACAGTGGCTGCATATGAGGGGTACAGTGGCTGCATTTGATGGGCACAGTGGCTGCATATGAGGGGTACAGTGGCTGCATATGCTGGGCACAATGGCTGCATTTGATAGGCACAGTGGCTGTATTTGATGGGGCACAGTGGCTGCATATGATGGGCAAAGTGGCTGTATTTGATGGGCACAGTGGCTGCATATGATGGGCACAGTGGCTGCATGTTGTCGGAAATTCCGACCGTGTGTGGGCTCCATCGGACATTTTCCATCGGATTTTGCGACACACAAAGTTGGAGAGCAGGAGATAAAATTTTCCGACAACAAAATCCGTTGTCGGAAATTCCGATCGTGTGTACACAAATCCGACGGACAAAGTGCCACGCATGCTCAGAATAAATAAAGAGATGAAAGCTATTGGCCACTGCCCCGTTTATAGTCCCGACGTACGTGTTTTACGTCACCGCGTTCAGAACGATCGGATTTTCCGACAACTTTGTGTGACCGTGTGTATGCAAGACAAGTTTGAGCCAACATCCGTCGGAAAAAATCCTAGGATTTTGTTTTCGGAATGTCCGAACAAAGTCCGACCGTGTGTACGCCCTATAACTGTACAAAAGGCAGCAAAGCAGGCTACAAACACCTGAAGCTTCTGACAATCATGGAGAATCCAAAAGCAGGTGGAGGGTCAGAGTGGGCTCAGAAGACTCTGGGAGGGGCAGGGGGGTAGGTCCTATACACCCGGCCACAGCTTGGCATTCACACAGGCAGCACAGCAGTGCAAGGGCCAAGAGGGTATAGATCACCCTCACTAATATATCTAAGCCTGAGCTAAGGCTTGATTCCATGGCTGAGAAGCCTGGTTGGCACGAACAGGTGTGACCAGAAATGTGTGGACTGCCGCAGAGATAACCAGGCACAAGTAAAGATTAAAATAATATAATTTATTTAAAAATAAGTAAATAACATGAATGCACCTCTGATATACCAAAACTGTGTAAATCAAACCCTTCTGGCCACTGAGAGACACCCACTGGTGGCCACCGGAATTGCAGCCTACAGATCTGGGAGCCAAAATGCCACCAGCAGGTGAGCCCTTTCCTGGCACTGGTGCTTGGTGTAGGGCTGTCCTGGCAACAAGTTCTGCCCCCTTCTGGCCCAGTCATGTCAGGATTGCATTCATGGTATGTCTCTGGTGGCCACTGCTATAATATAGGAAGGGGAGTGCACTGTGCCCACTAGGACTATGTGACGCCTGGGGAGAGGAAATATCCATTTGGTGTGTGGTGAATCCACATTCAGGTCACAGCGGGGATAGATTGCCCAATGCCTTGAACACAGGTGGTGTGAAGTGGTGAATGCTGTAAGCGGAGGCACTGGGGAGAATGGTGGCTCTGAGTGGCATGTCTCAATGCATGTTAATGGGTGGTATAGTGGGAGAGGTGCGGGGAGGCCAGAGTACCCATGACAACCATTAAATTACAAAATGGATTACAAAGCAATTATATGTTTTATCATTTTTTAAATACAGTTTTCCTCAGATGTGAATAGAAGAAGGTGAAGTGAGGCTGCCATGTCCCCACATCACTTCCTCCACCCTCAACTTAACAATGATCTCCTCTCCAGGGACAGACACCAGTGGAAGACATGGGATGGGTGCAATGAGGAGTCGTTGGGTATCTGAAGTCTAATTGGATGAAATGATGAACAGGAGCACAAATGGAACTCCAGAGGTCCCATCAGTCATGAAGAAACCCCGACCTTATCTACACAGAGATATTTCTCCACCTACAACTGGAATGTGTAGAATATACAATACATTACATACCATCTAAAATATGTTTCCATTCATAATCTTCAGAAGAGGTGTTGAGGACGGATATGGGAAGACCTGAAAGGAGAAAATATTTTAGAATTCTGTCAACATTCAGGATTTATATTTCTATACAAAATATACATTTTTCCTTTTCATTTTTTATAATAAAAAGCAAAGCTCTGTGGCGCATGCACGGCCTGTGAAGATGGCGGACGTGTAAGAGGAGAGCTATGGTCCCCATCTCCTTGTCCGAGACTCCTGCTCTGCACCGACAGCTAAAGAAGCTCCAGGAGTATCACCGATCCCCGCCTGAAGCCCCAGGGCAGCATATGGGCAAAACCGGATACCACTTACAGAGGTTTTATCACCCCGCCACTCTCGAGGCCTACTCACGCCATGGAGCGCTTTCTATACAGACTGCAATCCCCGGCCTTGAGTACCGCGGCCGGTCCGCTGGATCCCGTCGATTCTCAGCTAACATGCCCCTCCGATGGACCACAGGCTCCAGCAAATCTTACTGCCAGATGATGCAGCAATGGTGACAGTAGCTGTGCTGGATATTAAGCTACAATCACTTCTCCAAGATTTAACCCATAGCATAGCTAAAGAGGTGGGCAAAATTGCACATGAACTCAGGGGGGAGATAGACCAGTTGGGGGAACGCACGGAAACTCTAGGAAACAAATTTGATGAGCTTACCCAATACATACACGTCCTAGAGGAAGATAACGCTGCCATGAAACATACAGTCTCCCAAATCCAGTTACAACAAGAGGATTTGGAGAACAGGGAGAGACGTCAAAACCTCCAAATTCGGGGAGTGCCTGAATCAGTCACTGACAAGGAACTACGTCTATACCTTCTGGGCCTGTTTATCACTCTGGTTCCCAAAATTCCAGATATAGACTGGCGCCTTGACCGGGCTCACAGGTCATTAGCCCCTAAGCACCCTCCTGGCTCCAACCCCAGGGACATTATTGTCCGCTTTCATTATTACGAAAGTAAAGTAGTTCTCACAACTGTTACTCGTAACAAATCTCGTATTGAATTTGAAAAAGCCAAGATCCAGATCTTCAATGATCTCTCCCCCTTATGTTGGTAAAAAGAAGAAGCTTTCCCCCAGTCACTACCCATCTGCAAAACCGCCAAGTGCCTTATTACTGGGGTTTTCCCTTCCGCCTATCGGTCATGAAGGATGGGATCCAACACTCTCTGAGGGATCTTTATGAAAGCGAGGCCTTCATCCACAGCCTGGATCTCCCTCCCATTCCTGATGAGGATCTACAGCTTCCAGCCGTACTTTCCAAGCCTCTGACAACCCCAGCCAAGATTTGGACCCCTGTACAACGAAGATCACGTAAAGCTTTTTCCACTCATCAGCGGGTCAATTCTTCTAGATTCCCGACCTGATGCAGACTACCTCTCAAGATGATAATCTATTCACCTTCATGGCCGGTTGAAGCTCAACAAGGCCGTTATAGTGGTCTTACAATTTTTGGATCACTTTGTTTTTTCTCTATTTTTTACCTCTCTAATTTCAAAATTGAAGTTTCTTTGAAACCCAGGTCCACCTTATAGCTTGGGCTCTTTAACTGCTTGGCCACTTACCCTTTACAGATTGGTGATGACTGCTTTCTTCGAAAAGATGGGATGGGGACCCCCCCTCCGTTGGTCCTTACAGGCTACCATGCCCCTCAACCAGATGGCAGGATGCTGTCTGGATTCCCTGCAGTTTTTTTTACATGCAGGGTCTTTAAAAAATGTTCTCCAATAATTTTTGCTGCTTTTCAATTTTGTTCTTTGTATATTTTTTTTTTATTATTTGCTTTTTGTTCTTTCTTTTATAGGTCTTTTTTTTAATCTTACTCAGGTTACAGGTGCTTTTAATGTGGTACCATTTCAACTTATAAGAATACGTGTTATAAAAATTGTTATTTCCTGTTTACTTAGACAAATCTAAAGTATACGTTATGATGGCAGTCTATGCAAATAAGTCATTATGGCTCTGAAGATCTATCCTTGTAATGTGAAGGGTCTGAATTCTATTGGTAAGAGGTGGCGAGCTCTGAAGGAATTCAGATCCTCCAATGCGGAGGTGATAATGGTTCAGGAGACCCACTTCAGACCGGGTGGATCCTTTAAATTTGCTTCTAAATACTTCCCCAAAACTTATATGGCCTCTGACCCATCTGGTAAAGTGGGTGTGGCAATCCTAATTAAGCGGTCCTGTCCGATTCAAATTATCTCCTCCTGCTTAGAGCCCCATGGTCGTTTTGTGCTCCTGAATTGTAGACACCTAAATACTCAATTTACTCTGGCTAATATATATATACCCCTAACGTGGGACAAATTGGATTTCTCACGACAGTATTTGAGAAGTTGCAAACAATCTCCCATCCTTTTACGACCATAGGAGGGAACTTCAATGTGTGGATAGGATAGGTGTGCCCTATTCCAAGACACCCCGCGGACTGCTGTCCAGAAACTTTCTGCCCCCTTTCGTAAACTGACAAGATCATACAATCTTTTCGACACATGGAGAATAAAACACCCAACTCATAAAAGTTACACCTTTTATTCTCCTCCTCATAAGCTATACTCTAGATTGGATTATTTCTTTGTAACAGCTCCTCTCCTTCCTTGTATTGTTTCTTCAGAGATCGCCCTGATCACTTGGTCGGACCATGCGCACATTGAACTTGACCTCATTTTATCCACCCCCACCCCCAAGACCTGTCATTGGCGTCTTAATGAGTCACTACTTAAGAACACAATGATTCAGACTCAACTACAGCAAAAATTATCTGAATTTTTCACATTAAACGAGATATCGGTCTCGGAACCTTCCACCCTGTAGGAAGCTCACAAAGCTTATTTTAGGGGTGAGTGCATTTCTGCAGGCTCTCGGCTTAAACGAGACTCCTTGAAATTAAAAGCAGATCTTCTTGCTCAGTTGAATAGTGCAGAGAAGCGCCTTTTTAATTCCCCATTTATATGGAGAGGGCAGGAACAATCAGCCTTAGCACCACATCCCATAAATAGATACACAAAGGAAAAGGGAATAGGGTAAAAAAAAACCCAGGGACTTTAAAGGTGCTTAGATCAAATGATAATTAGAGTAATAAAATATAAGTATACAAAATCTATCCATACAAAAGTTTATTTATTCAATTTATTACATGTTGACAATGAAGTTTAAAAGGTCTCTCAATATCCATATCTGACTTAACAAAGCCAATGGAAGAAAAGCCACTTAGTAAATACCACTCGACATGTTTCGCTCTTTATGAGCTTCATCAGGAGTTCTGGTAAACATGTGGTATACAGGCTGAATAATAAATGAAAGTAAGATCGGAGGCTCTCTCGCTGAAGGGGAGACTGTGTCTCTCTCTCCCCTCCATTGCATGCCTGCCCATACCTTTATATAGCTGCATTTATGTGCATTTATTTCCTGACACCGTTTATTTTTGATTTGCTTAAATCAGTCAGCATTAAGTCTCCACACCAGGGAGATTTTAAGCTGCTGCCTCAATTTTGCAACAAGGCTTTGATAGCCTGCAGCAAACAACTTTTGATTTAACATAAGTCTTTCAGTAAGGATTAATTTATACTCAGCCCCTCAATGACCAATATTGTTGGGAGCATAGGCAAGAGAGACCTGCCCATATCCTGAATGCTATTCGTCGCATTCATCAATTTATAAAAAAATTTCCTACTTTCATTTATTTTTCAGCCTGTATACCACATGTTTACCAGAACTCCTGATGAAGCTCATAAAGAGCGAAACATGTCGAGTGGTATTTACTAAGTGGCTTTTCTTCCATTGTCTTTGTTAAGTCAGATATGGATATTGAGAGACCTTTTAAACTTCATTGTCAACATGTAATAAATTGAATAAATAAACTTTTGTATGGATAGATTTTGTATACTTATATTTTCTTACTCTAATTACCATTTGATCTAAGCACCTTTAAAGTCCCTGTTTTTTTTTTACCCCATTCCCTTTTCCTTTGTGTATCTTTTTAATTCCCCCACGGTGGAACGTCTGAGAGTGGTTACCGCGATTCAAAATCGTATTAAATCATTTGATATGAATAAGATATCTAAATCTATGTTATGGGCTAAACAAAAGTTGTAAGAATATGCCAATAAACCACACAGAATGCTGGTTAGCAGACTAAAACCACGTCCCTTCCTCTCGATCCCTGACCATTTGATAATGTCAGATGGCACGCCTTCACATTGCCCTAAGAATATGTCCCAGACCTTTGGAGACTTTAATAAGAAACTATATAACTGTTTAAGCTCTGAATCAGCACTTAGTTTCTCCCAAGATAAATTAGAAGAGTTTATGTGACATTTAGATCTACCTAGATTGTCCACTGCCCAAAATTCTACCCTCAGTGCTCCCATTACTATAGAAGAGATAACGGGGGTGATTAAAGCTCTACCAGCTCATAAATCTCCAGGCCCAGACGGGCTCCCTTACACGTATTATAAGACTTTTTCCGAAACTCTTACCCCTCATTTACAGTCTTTATACTCCTCTCTCCTCAAAGGTTCCATTCACAATTCTTACATGCATACATCACTGTCATTCCTAAGCCAGATAAGGATCCTTCACTGCCAGACAATTACCGACCAATAGCATTATTGAACTCTGACTATAAAATATTTACTAAGATATTGGCCAATCGACTCTCCCCATTGTTAACAACGTTGATCCATAAGGACCAGGTTGGTTTTGTTCCCACAAGACATGCAGGTGACAATACTAGACGGACTGTGGATCTTATAGATCTTCTAACTAAAACGAAACAACCTGCCATCGTCCTCAGCTTAGACACACAAAAAGCATTTGACCGCCTTAGTTGGCCTTTCATGTTTGCAACCCTTTCCAAATACAGATTTTCTAGCTCTTTTATCCAAGCCTTACAGGCATTGTATTCTAACCCCTCGTCTCAAGTCCAGCTGTCTTCCCATTTGTCGCAGCGATTCTCACTTAGTAATGGTACCAGACAGGGGTGTCCACTGTCACCCTTGGTGTTCATACTATGTTTGGAGCCTCTGGCAATAGCCATCAGATCCCATTCAGAAGTTGGGGGGGGGGGGTTCGCTGCAACGGCAGGATTACAAGCTGTCATTTTTCACTGAAGGAACCAGAGAAAAAAAAAAAAAAAAAAAAAAAAAGTTTTTAAAAAGTGACAGAAAAAGGCAAATGAAAAACTAAAAGGAAAAGCCCCAAAAATGCAACCCAGCAAGCCCCAAAAATGAAACCCAGCAAACCCAGCAAACAAAAAGCAAGACTTTTTCACTCTAACTCTGGTTTTTAACTCCCACTTATACCAGCTCCACTTACACCGAGTTCCACAGCCTCAGACTGAGCACGCTCAGACTGAGTTCTACATCCAGTTAAATAGGCACCTGTGAGCAATTAACCACCCCCCTTAATTGATAGACTGAAGGAACCAGAGAAAAAAAAAAAAAAACACTGACAACATATTATTGACTCTTACCCATCCGCACACATCTTTACCTGTCTTACATGATATTCTTTCCACATTCGGAGCAATATCAGAGTTTAAAATTAAACTCTCATATGTATGTATATGTATCAAGAAACCTAATTAACATGAGCTAATTATCTAATCCTTTAGACAGCCTAGGTGATTAAGAGACATGACCTTTAGGGGTAAGACTTTACATCTCCTAGCTCACTGACTATTCAATATACATTACCATAAACATCAACACAGGGTTAATTAGCACAAACAACAATGGGTGGAATACCCTTAGAAACTGTGGTAAGCCAGACTAGACACATTTACATTATAGAGGATAACAGATAGGTGGCCGGAGTTGATGATATTAGCATCTCCTCACAGTATGTGTCCCAATAGTATAAATCAGTCACTATTTCTAATATGGCAAATACAGGGTCCCCAGAGTCTGTGTGTCCTGGGGGACAAGGACCTGAATCCAAAGTAACACCTCTTCCAGGGTCCCCAGGCATACAGCTCACAAAGAGCACTGTTCCCCCAAATGCCAGGGCACATAATCGACGGGCAAAAGGCTGGCATTCAGTCCCCTCCAAAAGACTCTGTCCCAAGTGAGTCTGTCACATTTCTCCCCCATCAACGGTTGACTAACCAGGTCCCAGACCTCCACCTGGTCTGAACATGCATTAGTCAGGCAGAGTGAACTCACATAGTCTGCCCTCACGATCTCCTTTCTTGGCTGCAAGGAATAGTTGACCTCAGTAGGTGTGGGGCAGAGGTCATTTACTCTCTGTCCAGCTGCCAGCACTTCAGCTGGGTGGTTTTTAACATTCATGGGCTCTGTCTGCTGCTGGGCAGAGGGGCCAATCACCCCAGCTTCCTGAAGCTGTAGAAACACACTAGGTGCTAGGCAGAAGCCAGTGGCGCTCTGCCCTGTTGCCAGCGATTCAGCTGGGAGTAGCAGCTTTATTACCTCAGCTTGTCGCTGGAGAGAGGGGCCGATTGCCCCGGCTCCCTGGAACTCCACAGTTGTTGCCGGTGCTGGGCAGAGGTTGGTAGCACTCTGCCCTGTTGCCAGCACTTCTGCTAGGGACTCCACATCCTCCGCTCCGGCTAACCGTTGGGGCAGGAGGCTGGCTTCCTCCACTCGCAAACTGTGTAGCTGTCATTGGGAAGGGGAGCTTGCTGCTACCTTTTCCATTCCCTCATCTGGCTGCTGGGCTGACATGTCTGTGGTACTGTCTCTTAGGTACACGGATCTTTGCTGGGGAGGAAAGACCGCTTCCTCCACCCTGGCCGACTGTTGGGGAGGGACAACAAACATCTCCTCTCCCTTCTCCCCCTGTATCTGCTGCTGGGAAGTGATTGCCACCTTCTCAACCTGAGCCTCCGAAACTGCCACAGGTGTGGGTCAAAGGTCTTGGACCCTCTGTCCGGTGACCAGCGCTTCAGCTGGGGAAGTTCCTTGTAACTCCACAGATACTGCTGTTGGTGCTGGGCAGAGCACAGTGAAGTTTGGCCCTAATACCAGCTCTTCTGCTGGAGGCTCATCAGGTTGTTCTTCCTTAGCAGAAAAGTCTAGCAAAACTCCTGGCTCTGCAACTGGTGTCCGGGGGGTAGAGATTCACTGTGTCCTGTCTGTGGAACCCAGAAGATGCTATCAGCGCTGGGCAGAGGTTAGCAGAGCTCTGCCCTGTTGTCAGCACTTCAGGTTTGGGGACAGCAATCTCTGGAGTTTCCACAACTCTGGCATGCTGCTGAAGGTGTTCTAGCAGTTTTCTGTATGCCCTTTCCAGATGCTGTTCCTTCCTTAGCAAATGGTCCAGATTAGGTTTAAGCTATGAGACTCCTGCAAGACCAAGCATAGCCTCTCTATATTCTCACAGGTCCTCAAGGGTAGGTTCTCGTTCATCGCCAAACACAAAATGATCTGTAAGGCTCTCCCACAGCAATCTATGGCCTCCAAAGTCATATCCCTCCGGAGGGCATTCTGTTGTCTCCCCTTGTGATGGAGATATTGAATTCCATATTTATATTAATGAGATCCAAGCTTACCATTGCAAGGACTCCAATTAAACTGCCTTGACCCATAGGATATATGTATGTATGTGTATATATGTATATGTGTATCTATGTGTATGTTATGTATCTATGTATATATATGTGTATCTATGTGTAGGTATATGTATATGTTTTAATATCATGATAGGACACAGCTAATGTAATTCTTCCAGTACACTGTGGGAATCAGGAAAGGTCCCCAGGTATTAATTCGAATCAACTAACCAGGGGGCCATTACCATGCTACTGTCAGGACTGTTTCGGCTAGGAGATCAAAGGAGATTGTTCATTAATTCATAGACTTTGAGGCACCAGAGGTTTTAATGTTCCAGCAAAATCTTACCATGAACTTCTGGACAGCTTCAGATGAGACCAATCAGAATTGGAGGCAACTATAAGCCAATGAGCAAGTAGGCTTCAAATGTAGCCAACCAGACTTTGAGGCAAAAGTTCAATCTCTCTCTCTCTGTCCAGCCCGAGACCATCTAGGGGATATGCTGTCTGAGTAATGTATACTGGTATCTCTCTTTATGTTTCTTTCTAAACTTTTTGTATTCTAGGAGTTGTCTTATGATATTGTATATCTTGTATATGTCCATTGTAAACATTTCTTCAGCCTAGATTATCTTTGCAGCCTAGAGCAACACTGTACTTGTGACATCACTGGAGATATATGATAAATTCTAATTATCTTAACTTTCTTTTCTGTGTAAATAAATGTAATTGTTTATCTTTTTTCCCTGTTATCGCTCGTTTTTATTCATATATAGACTAAGGTTTAATCACTTATATTTGTATTGTTAATCGTTTAAGTGAGGTATAAATATTTCCGAAACACCCTAAATATCCCTCCTCTGCGTGCCATTGCAGAGCCTGATAATAATTGTCCAGCTCTATCCCCTGCTGGACCAACCTGTCCAACTCAGTCACCCATTGCTTCTGGGGCCACTCTCCCAGGAATGCCATCCGCAATGCCTGTTGGTCACTGGCCCATTGCTTCTGGGTTGGAAAGCACTTGCCCTGTTTTATACCAGCGAGCTGGAGGGCTCCAATCCAGAGCTCCACCCGAATCTGCTGCCTGAGCTCCAGGTATTCATCCTCAGACACAGTCCTGGTGTATGCTGAAGGGACGATCTGCAGCAGCCACGGGAACTCTGATGCCAGGTCCATATCTCCGCTGGGGTGACCGAAGTCTGCTATGCTGATCTTCGATCCAGGTGGAGGTTTGGATGTCCCAGACTGCAGGAAGCATCCCATCACTGCCACCAATGTCACAGAACATCGCACACTGAGTGCTTCGGTCAGTATACTGCTACCTAAGTCCTGGAACACGAGTCCAATGGATCTGGCTATAGGAACCCCCAAGAACCAGACAACACCAGTCTTGGAGTACATCAGGAATAGCCTTTTATTTGAGATCTCACATACATGTATACAGCTTGTTGACAATACAAACTGTATCTAGAAACCTAATTAACATGAGCTAATTATCTAATCCTTTAGACAGCCTAGGTGACTAAGAGATATAACCTTTAGGGGTAAGACTTTATGTCTCCTAGCTCACTGACTATTCAATACACATTACCATAAACATCAACACAGGGATAATTAGCACAAACAACAATGTGTGGAATACTCTCTGAAGGGGTTTTAGTCTGTGTGTCCTGGGGGACAAGGACCTGAATCCAAAGTAACACCTCTTTCAGGGTCCCCAGGCATGCAGCTCACAAAGAGCACCGTTCCCCCAAATGCCAGGGCACATAATCGGTGGGCAAGAGACTGTCCCATCCAAAAGTCTCTGTCCTGGGTGAGTCTGTCACAGGGGGTACTCACCCTCCATCTCATTGTCCTCTATGGAAAGTAGGGATGAGCCGAACACCCCCCGGTTCGGATCGCACTAGAACCTGCGAACAGACTGAAAGTTTGCGCGGAACTTTAGAACCCCATTACAGTCTATGGGACTCGAACATTCGAAATCAAAAGTGCTAATTTTAAAGGCTAATATGCATGGTATTATCCTAAAAAGTGTTTGGGGACCCGGGTCCTGCCCCAAGGGACATGTATCAATGCAAAAAAAAGTTTAAAAATGGTCGTTTTTTCAGGAGCAGTGATTTTAATGATGCTTAAAGTGAAAAAATAAAAGTGAAACATTCCTTTAAATATCGTACCTGGGGGGTGTCTATAGTATTCCTGTAAAGTGGCACGTCTTTCCCGTGCTTAGAACAGTCCCTGCACAAAATTACATTTTTAAAGGAATAAAAGTCATTTAAAACTGCTTGCGGGTTTAATGTAATGTCGGGTCCTGGCAATATGGATGAAAATCAGTGAGACAAACGTCATGGGTACCCCCCAGTTCATTACCAGGCCCTTTGGGTCTTGTATGGTTATTAAGGGGAACCCCGCACCCAAATTAAAATAAGGAAAGGTGTGGGGCAACCAGGCCCTATATACTCTGAACAGCAGTATACAGGCGGTGCAAACAAGACAGGGACTGTAGGTTTGTTGTTAAGTAGAATCTGTTTGTAATTTTGAACTGGTACATTTTTAAAGTGTAGCTCCAGCCAAAAAATCTATTTTTAAGCTTTTTGGAAAACATAGGGAAGGGTTATCACCCCTGTGACATTTGTTTTGCTGTCTGTGCTCCTCTTCAGAAGATTTCACCTCACTTTCTGTCCCAATGACAAATGTTTTTTGACAATTTGGGGTCTTTAGTGAAACAAGGATTGGTGATAAAGCATCAGTGAAAAGGAGAAATGTTTTTCCCATATTAACTCTTACAGGAGAGAATTTACCTTCCTAGGGGTAGATTTCATCTCACTTCCTGTTGTCTCCTTCCGTTTGCAAGTAGGAGTCGTTTGTAAGTTGGATGTTTGAAAGTAGGGGCCTGCCCTATACACTCTGCAGAAATTGGGGCCTTAGTTGTTGGTGTTGCCACAACACTGTAAGCCCTCACAGTTACTCTTGGTGGCCGCAGGAATGAGCCCTGCTGTGAAATATTAGATCAAAAATTGTAATTACATGTCCCTGTTGAACAGGGGCAGGAAAATGTGGCCTTAGGCACTGGTGCTGGTGCCACAACACTGCAACCCCTCACAGATTCTATAGTTGGAGCGCAGGAATGAGCCCTGCTGCAAAGTATTGCATCAAAAATTGTAATTACACGCCCCTGTTAAACAGGGGCAGAAAAAATTGGGCTTTGGCCACTGGTGGCGGTGCCCAAAACCAAAAATGTTCTTACAAGCTATCAGCATGAAAATTGAGGAGGAAGAGGATTGTCACTCAGCATCAGCATAGGCAGTCTTGAAGGGATCTCACATTAAAACAAAAATCAATCGGTTACATCAGCATCAGGTGCTTGGTAGCTGGTGGTGATCCAAGACTGATTCATTTTTATGAAGGTCAGCCGATCAACCGATTCGGTGGACAGGCGCACCCTGTAATTGGTTACAAAGCCTCCAGCAGCACTGAATGTTAGTAACTTGGTAAGAGGCCGAGATGCTGGGAGGGTTCCCCTTGTGGCCGAGCGCAGCACACCACTGAAGGTGGAACAGCAGGTGTGGTGCCCACAGAAGCACGGGTGCTGGGTTGCTGGAGACAGGCATGCTTGAAAGGTCCAGGAGACAGAGTCCGGTGGAAAAACTGAATAGCGGAGCTGGATCCTCAATGAATTAGACTCCAGATTCTGGAACTTGTGCCAAGGAAACAGAAGGGAAAACAAAGGGGCCTCCAATGGTGTAGTATAAAAAAACTTTGGTTTTATTTAAATAAAAAACGCACTCTGCATACAGTGCCTGTAATGGTACAGTGTGTGGCGGTACACCGCCGTCGCCAAGTGCAAGACTTCCGGTACACAGTGTCAGCAAAGGGGGTCAAAAAATGTTTGGCTGCTGTGTGTATCAGTTGGTTATACAAATCCATTATCTATTAAACTAAGGATAAAACATCATCTTTATTTGGATCGCTCAATGCAGCGCACAAACATTTATATATTTTCTCCACATCCCGGACTACAGAAACATGGCGTCCCAGCCACTTCCTGTTAGTCACTATAAATGAGCTAATGCCTTAGCCAATCAGATTCCCTGAGGAAGTCATGAGGTCACGTGACGTAACGCGTAGGAACCAAAACCATAACCAACTGATACACACAGCAGGCAAAAATTTTTTGACCCCCTTTGCTGACACTGTGTACCGGAAGTCTCGCACTTGGCGACGGCGGTGTACCGTCACACACTGTACCATTACAGGCACTGTATGCAGAGTGCGTTTTTTATTTAAATAAAACCAACGTTTTTTTATACTACACCATTGGAGGCCCCTTTGTTTTCCCTTCTGTTTTCTTGGCACAAGTTCCAGGATCCGGAGTCTAATTCATTGAGGATCCAGCACAGACATCCATCCATCCAGAGTCAGCTACCATCACCCGGCAACATTCGGAATATCCTTTTGCACCATATACTCACCACTCTCCACAAGGCTTTGTTTTAAGCCCCTTAAGGTAAGGGCAATGTGAGCATAGGTGCATGCAGATCTTGCACGGTCATCTATTTTCGCTAATCCAAACATCTATGAACTTTTATGAATAAGAGCACCGTAGATGTCTTATGCACTGAAGACCAATTCCCGATATTGAACTTTTCCTATAGTAATCAGCATCAGTATATTGAGATTTTTATATGTCACGTATTTTCACACCATCACTATTGAATTATTTTCACTTGTTACTTTTTTGATTATAATTTTTTGATTATATATACTTTAAACCCCCACTGGTGACTTAATACTTGCTTCAACACAGGTCACGCATAGGAATTAATGGTTATTTGTACCTTTATTTATTTCTTGTGTTTTTCGCGAAATCACTTACAGATTTATTTGTGCTGCTTTTGACCACTTGAATCTGGTATGTTGGCGGGTTATCTGGGTGATAGGCACTACAATGCTAGAGAAGTTCTTTATAAATGTCCTGTAGAAATTTGCGAACCTCTGAACACCCTTCTTATCAGATGGAGCCAGCCACTCAAGGATAGCCTTCACCTTTTGAGGATCCATAGCTACCCCATTAATGGTGATGATGAGTTCGAGGAATTGGATTGTCGTCTTCTCAAAGTCGCATTTCTCGGCTTTTACATACAATCCATGTGTTCTGAGGATGCCCAGTACCTTTTTTACATTCTGTGTTCTGTGAAGCTCCAGAGTAGCTGAGAATATGAGAATATCTTTGAGGGAGAAGATAATGAAGTGGTCTAAGTACTGCTGAAAAATATCATTTATGAAATGTTGGAATGTGGCCGGGGCGTTGCATAGTCCAAATGGCATTACTAAGTATTCAAAGTGCCCGAATCTTGTTCTGAATGCTGTTTTCCACTCATCCCCCTCTCGGATATGGACAAGATTGTAATCTCCATGTAGGTCTAATTTTGTGAAAATGTGGGCTGTACGAAACCTCTGGAAGAGTTTGGGGATGAGGGGGAGTGGATAGCGATTTTTGAGAGTAATTTTGTTTAAGTCCCTGTAATCCACACATGGCCTAGGGGAGCTCAGGACGTCAACACGTAGAAATTCTTGGTGACTAGAATTGATGGAGGTAAAGATAGATGCCGTTTCTTTGGTGACATACCCGGAACCAGGCATTGAGCCATCGGCCGGATGGACGGTCAGTCTTTACCTTTTGTGGTGAAGAAGGATAGCGAGTCTCTTTGCCAAGGTCAGATCCAAGAAACAGCTGCATGCCCCGGAATCTACTATTGCTTGGAGATGAACTTCCTCTCCTGCCACCAGTAACGTGACAGGAAGACTGATATGGGTTGGAGAAGACCTGGATACCTGAAAATTGACCGGAGTGCGGGGAACTGATTTCCTGGGTCTTACAGGGCAAAAGGTTATGTAATGTCCCATTCCCCCACAGTAGAAGCAAAGGTACGCCTGTCGGCGATGAAGTCTCTTCTCTGAAGTTAATGTTGGATGGGCCAGGCCAAGCTGCATGGGGTTGGAAGTAGGCGGGACTTCGGGCTGCCGAAAGGATTGGATACGTTCAGACCGGCATTCCCGTAAGCGTCTATCAATTTGAATGGTCAGTAGGATGAGACCTTCTAGTGTTGAGGGGGTCTCAATTCTGGACAGTTCATCCTTGAGGGATTCGGACAGCCCCAGCCGATATTGATAACTTAACGCTGCCTCGTTCCAACCTGAGTTTGAGGACCAGGCATGGAATTCCACCGTGTAATCTTCCACAGGGCACTGACCCTGCCATGGGGTATGCAGAGCAGCTTCAGCAGTGGCCACCCGCAGGGGGTCATCGTATAATTGGCCCATGGTTTCGAAGAACTGGCCCACAGAGTTGATGAGAGGACTCTCCTGCTCCAATAAGCCATGAGCCCATACTTGGGGTTCATCAGTCAACAAAGAAATAATGAATCCCACCCTCACTGTTTCAGCGGAAAAAGTCCGTGGTTGCAGTGCCAAGTATAGGTAACAGGCGTTCTTAAAGGATCTGAATTTCTTCTGATCACCAGAGAAGCGTTCTGCTTTTGGTACTCATGTTTCCGGAGGGGGCATCACCACAGTATGAGTAACTACCGGAGGGTTGGTGGAAGACGGCCCTTGATCTGTGGCGGTAGGTGTCGCAGACAGGTGCTGCAGACGGTCTTCTAACTGAGAGTACACTTCCTGGAGTTTTTGGATGACCTGAGTGAGGGCCGTGATCTGTAGACTTGCAGCTTCCAGCGGAGAGACACCTCCGTCGGCCTCTGACATGGCTGGTTTTTACTGTCAGTAACTTGGTAGGAGGCCGAGATTCTGGGAGGGCTCCCCTTGCGGCCGAGTGCAGCACACCACTTAAGGTGGAACAGCAGGTGTGGTGCCCACAGAAGCACGGGTGCCGGGTTGCTGGAGACAGGCATGCTTGAAAGGTCCAGGAGACAGAGTCCGGTGGAATAATTGAATATCAGAGCCGGGAGCCAGGCCAGGGGTCATTCACAGAGAGACAGTCCAGGATCAGAATGACCTAAGATCAGCTGCGTCTTAGTACAGGGAGCAGGATAAGCAGAGTCCTAAAGCCAGGCCGGGGTCAGATGCTGGGAGCAGGCAGGAGGAAGTCAGGTGCAAGACAAAGGGTCAAGCCAGAGGATCAGGAAGAGCAGGTCAAAACAAGCCGAGTACCGAGTACCGAGTCGGTACACAGGAGATCAGATCAGCTGATAATACAGGGCCCAGGAACACAGGGGGAGCTGAAGACAAACCAGCAATTGCAGACACTATTAGACTTCCTTATAGAGGCCCATGTGACCTGTTGGTAGAGATACTGGGTCCTAAAGTCTTTCACCTGTCAGAGATGCTGGGTCCTAAAGTCCTTCTCCTGCCATAAGTGCTGATAGAGATGCTGGGTCCTAGAGCCCTTCTCCTGCTGTTGATTCCCTGACACTGAATGTGCATTCCAAAAGAACGCTGGATGCAGGACAGGCCAGTAGCTCAATTTCAAACTGTGCAAGCTCTGGTCAGTGATCCATCCTCAAGACCCGGTAACCCAAAGTTTTTTCGGTGGGAAAGGTGTCCAAGTCTGATCTTGCCCCTAGGTAATCCTGCACCATGTGAATCAGACGCTGGTGATGGTTGCTGGAACCGATCAGACCTTGGGGCTGCGGACAAAAAAATTGTCTGAGCGCATCGGTCAGACGGCCACCTTCTCCACCGCTTCTTCTGTGACTGACCAAAGCCTCAGCAACACGTTGTCCAAGAGGACCAGGAAATTGTAACCTCCCAGGCTCTGGAAAACGCGTTGGAGGCATACTGGCGGAACAACCTCCAACACTACTGCACCCTGTCCTGCATCCTTCCCAGCTGCCAGAAAAGTCACCCAGTGTGCGGTGAAAGATAGGTAACGTCCCTGTCCATGCCTGCTGGACCATGAGTCAGCGGTAATATGCACCTTACCGCTGGCCGCCGTGTCCAACGAGACCAAGACATTGCCTTCCACACGCCGGTAGAGAGCCGGAATCACCTTCCGTGAGAAAAAGTGGCGTTTGGAAACCTGCCACTGAGGAACCGCACATTCCACAAACTCACAGAAGGGGGCAGAGTCTACCAACTGAAAAGGCAGCAGTTGAAGTGCTAGCAATTTAGCCAAGCTAGCATTCAACCACTGGGCATGTGGATGGCTTGGAGCAAACTTCTTTCGGTGGTGCAGCAGCTGGGGCAGGGAAATTTGCCTGGTACAATCTGACATCGGTGTACCGATAGCAGATTACCCGCAAGTACTTGGCTGTGACACACCTAATTCTACACCTTCATTCCTCTCAGTGCAGGTTTCAGAGAGGACTGAAGGTATAGTGGGGTTGGAGATCCCAGCTGATGAAGAGCAAGGAGAGATCCTCTTTGTTCTTTGGTGTGGGTCTTTTAGATACGCTTGCCAATGAACTGCATGGCAGGTCGACATATGTCTGGTCAAGCATGTGGTACCCAAGTGAGTGATGTTTTGGCCACACCGAGTTACGGTTGAGACATATGTTGCAAATAGCAGTGGTGGGATCTTATGCACTTGTCTCAAAAAAGGCCCACACCAAAGAACTTTTGAAATAGACAGCAGCGCCCTGCACATGCGGAGCTCTGCGGTGTGATGCAGTCAGTGTGCTGCCCTTAAGCTGGCCCCTGGAGGGCATCCTGCCTCGTTGAAGTTGTGCCTCCTCCTCCTCTCTCCTATCAGGCACCCACGTGGAGTCAGTGACCTCGTCATCCCCTCCCTCCTCATCACTGGAGCAAACCTGGCAGTATGCTGCAGCTGGGGGAACATTACTGCCAGATTGCTGTCTATCTTGGGCACCCCCTCTCTCTGGGCTCACATTACTGCCTTCCTCTAGCTGGGTACCATCATCGGAGCCTTCAAAACACTGGGCATCCTCCTGAAGCATGTACCGAACACTGTGGTCAAAAAGTTTGGGGGAGTCCTCAGGAGGACATGGTGGGACTAGGGAAGGATTGACTGATGACATTGAACTGAGGGAAGAGGCCGCGTTGGCAGCTGCTTTGCCAGACAAAGTACCCTGAGCCTGGGTGAGAGAGGATGAGGAGGATGAGGAGGATGAGGACGGCTTGGTCATCCACTCTACCAAGTCTTCCGCATGTTGCGGCTCAAGACGGACAGCTGCCGAAAAAAGGACAAGCTTGTCCCATGGCCACGTGCTGATGAGGATGCATTGTCTCCACGACCAGCACTGTTGCCTCAAGACACAGAGCCTGCTTGCCCTCTTTTATTGGCTTGTGACTGTCTGCCTCTCCTTGTTGGCTTTCCAGACATATTAATGGCCTGCAGTGAGATGTAGCTGCACAAACCTGGGATGTATATATATACTGATACTGCAGCTAGCAGAATCAACTGCCTGCCTGTAGTATTATTAGTATGAGAACACCAGCAATTGTCTTCAGGTAGCTTTAGGTGCACACTGTGCAGAGGACACAGTACACTAACTGTAAATACTGTAGCTTCCTGCAATACTAATAGGATCAGAAGAACACCAGCAATTGGCTTCAGGTAGCTTTAGGTGCACACTGTGCAGAGGACGCACTACACTAACTGTAAATACTGCAGCTGCCTTCGGTACTAATAGGATCAGAAGAACACCACCAATTTTCTTCAGATCACTTTAGGGGCACACTGTGCAGAGGACGCACTACACTAACTGTAAATACTGTAGCTGCCTGCCTGTGGTACTAATAGGATCAGAAGAATACCAGCAATTTTCTTCGGGTAGCTGTGAATACTGTAAAAACAACACCTGCCTGCCTGTCAGTAGGAAGAGAATAACATGAACGGATCTAGCTAAACTGAATACTGTAAATATATATATATATATATATATATATATATATATATATATATATATATATACACAACCCCTAGGATGCATATATATAGACAATACACTGTAAGTGCAGCTAACTGACTCGCCTGCCTACTCTATCTAACTTAAATCAAATGACACTGTCTCTCTGTGTATCTCTCCGCGCCGCCGCCACAACACACTACACAAGGCCGCCACGCAGGCGGCCTTATATAGTGTGGGGCATGTACTAAACCCCCTGAGCCATAATTGGCCAAAGCCACCCTGGCTTTGGCCAATTACAGCTCTCTCTACTGACGGCGCTGTGATTGGCCAAGCATGCGGGTCATAGTACATGCTTGGCCAATCATCAGCCAGCAATGCACTGCGATGCCGCAGTGAATTATGGGCCATGACGCGCCACTCGAAATTTGGCGTGAATGGCCCATAACGTTTGCAATTCGATGAACGGTCGAATATGCGATGTTTGAGTCAAACATGGGTTCATCCCTAGGGCTCATCCCTAATGGAGAGTGAGGAGGACACACACAATACATGATATCACTCTACAATACTGAAATGGGGGTACTCACCCTCCATCTCATTGTCCTCTATGGAGATTGAGGAGGACACACAATACATGATATCACCCTACAATACTGAAATGGGGGTACTCACCTTCCATCTCATTGTCCTCTATAGAGAGTGAGGAGGACACACAATACATGATATCACTCTACAATACTGAAATGGGGGTACTCACCCACCATCTCATTGTCCTCTATGGAGAGTGAGGAGGACACACAATACATGATATCACTCTACAATACTGAAATGGGGGTACTCACCCACCATCTCATTGTCCTCTATGGAGAGTGAGGAGGACACACACAATACATGATATCACTCTACAATACTGAAATGGAGGTACTCACCCTCCATCTCATTGTCCTCTATGGAGAGTGAGGAGGACACACAATACATGATATCACTCTACAATACTGAAATGGGGGTACTCACCCTCCATCTCATTGTCCTCTATGGAGAGTGAGGAGGACACACACAGTACATGATATCACTCTACAATACTGAAATGGGGGTACTCACCCTCCATCTCATTGTCCTCTATGGAGAGTGAGGTGGACACACACAATACATGATATCACTCTACAATACTGAAATGGGGGTACTCACCCTCCATCTCATTGTCCTCTATGGAGAGCGAGGAGGACACACACAATACATGATATCACCCTACACTACTGAAATGGGGGTACTCACCCTCCGTCTCATTGTCCTCTATGGAGAGTGAGGAGGACACACACAATACATGATATCACCCTACAATACTGAAATGGGGGTACTCACCCTCCGTCTCATTGTCCTCTATGGAGAGTGCGGAGGACACACACAATACATGATATCACTCTACAATACTGAAATGGGGGTACTCATCCTCCATCTCATTGTCCTCTATGGAGAGTGAGGAGGACACACACAATACATGATATCACTCTACAATACTGAAATGGGGGTACTCCCCCTCCATCTCATTGTCCTCTATGGAGAGTGAGGAGGACACACAATACATGATATCACTCTACAATACTGAAATGGTGGTACTCCCCCTCCATCTCATTGTCCTCTATGGAGAGTGAGGAGGACACACAATACATGATATCACTCTACAATACTGAAATGGGGGTACTCCCCCTCCATCTCATTGTCCTCTATGGAGAGTGAGGAGGACACACAATACATGATATCACTCTACAATACTGAAATGGGGGTACTCCCCCTCCATCTCATTGTCCTCTATGGAGAGTGAGGAGGACACACAATACATGATATCACTCTACAATACTGAAATGGGGGTAGTCACCCTACATATCTTTGTCCTCTATGGAGAGTGAGGTGGACACTAGGGATGGGCTTTATGTTCGACTCGAACATCAGGTGTTCGCCCATGCACCGAATAGTGAACAATTTGGGGTGTTCGCGGCAAATTCAAAGGCCACGGAACACCCTGTAAAAGTCTATAGGAGAAATCAAAAGTGCTAATTTTAAACGTTAATATGCAAGTTATTTTCATAAAAAGTGTTTGGGGTCCCGGGTCCTTCCCCAGGGGACATGTATCGATTTCCAAAAAAGTTTTAAATATTTTTTTTTTTCGGGAGCAGTGATTTTAATAATGCTTAAAGTGAAACAATAAAAGTGAATTATTCCTTTAAATTTTGTACCTGGGGGGTGTCTATAGTATGCCTGTAAAGGGGCGCATGTTTCCCGTGTTTACAACAGTCCGAGAGCAAAATTATATTTCTAAAGGAAAAAAAGTAATTTAAAACTAATACTAGCGCTAGTGCTGGCTATTAACCACTTGCCGACAGCCTCACGATGATATACGTCGGCAGAATGGCACGGGCAGGCAAAGTAACGTACAGGTACGTTACTTGCCTCCCGTGGGCGGGGGGTCCGATTGGACCCCCCCCCCCGGTGCCCGAGGCAGTCAGCATTTCTCCCCCACTGATCAGAGGGGAGGGGGAGGCCATCCATTCATGGCCCCCCCCTCGCGATCGCTCCCGGCCAATGAAATCACTCCTCTGCTGCTGTATAGTAAACAGCAGCAGAGAAAATGATGTCATCTCTCCTCGGCTCTGTATTTTCCGTTCTGGCGCAGAGGAGAGAAGAAATCAATGTGAGTGCACAACACACACACATACAGTAGAACATGCCAGGCACACATTACACCCCCCATCACCCCCCGATCCCCCCCCCCATCACCCCCTAATCACCCCTTCCCCCCTGTCACACTGACACCAAGCAGTTTTTTTTTCTGATTACTGCATTGGTGTCAGTTTGTGACAGTTAGCGTGGTAAGGCAGTTAGTGGAAGCCCCCTTTAGGTCTAGGGTACCCCCTAACCCCCCCTAATAAAGTTTTAACCCCTTGATCACCCTCTGTCGCCAGTGTCACTAAGCGATCATTTTTCTGATCACTGTATTAGTGTCGCTGGTGACGCTAGTTAGGGACGTAAATATTTAGGTTCGCCGTCAGCGTTTTATAGTATTAGGGACCCACATATAATTTCTAATAAAGGTTTTAACCCCTTGATTGCCCCCTAGTTAACCCTTTCACCAGTGATCATTGTATTCTTTATAATGTCAGGGCACCCGCCGTTCATTACCAAATAAAGGTTTAGCCCCCTGATCACCCGGCGGTGATATGCGTCGCCCCAGGCAGCGTCAGGTTAGCGCCAGTACCGCTAACACCCACGCACGCAGAATACGCCTCCCTTAGTGGTATAGTATCTGAACGGATCAATATCTGATCCGATCAGATCTATACTAGCGTCCCCAGCAGTTTAGGGTTCCCAAAAACGCAGCGTTAGCGGGATCAGCCCAGATACCTGCTAGCACCTGCGTTTTGCCCCTCCGCCCAGCCCACCCAAGTGCAGTATCGATCGATCACTGTCACTTACAAAACACTAAACGCATAACTGCAGCGTTCGCAGAGTCAGGCCTGATCCCTGCGATCGCTAACAGTTTTTTTGGTAGCGTTTTGGGGAACTGGCAAGCGCCAGCGGCCTAGTACACCCCGGTCGTAGTCATACCAGCACTGCAGTAACACTAGGTGACGTGGCGAGTCCCATAAGTGCAGCTCAAGCTGGTGAGGTGGCAAGCACAAGTAGTGTCCCGCTGCCACCAAGAAGAAGACAAACACAGGCCCGTCGTGCCCATAGTGCCCTTCCTGCTGCATTCGCCAATCCTAATTGGGAACCCACCACTTCTGCAGCACCCGTAATTCCCCCATTCACATCCCCAACCAAATGCAGTCGGCTGCATGAGAGGCATTTTTATGTCCTCCCGAGTACCCCTACCCAACGAACCCCCACAAAAAAGATGTTGTGTCTGCAGCAAGCGCGGATATAGGCGTGACACCCGCTATTATTGTCCCTCCTGTCCTGACAATCCTGGTCTTTGCATTGGTGAATGTTTTGAATGCTACCATTCACTAGTTGAGTATTAGCGTAGGGTACAGCATTGCACAGACTAGGGCACACTTTCACAGGGTCTCCCAAGATGCCATCGCATTTTGAGAGACCCGAACCTGGAACCGGTTACAGTTATAAAAGTTACAGTTACAAAAAAAAGTGTAAAAAAAAAAAAAACACAAAGAAATATATGAAATAATAAAAAATAGTTGTCGTTTTATTGTTCTCTCTCTCTCTCTATTCTCTCTATTGTTCTGCTCTTTTTTACTGTATTGTATTCTGCAATGTTTTATTGTTATTATGTTTTATCATGTTTGCTTTTCAGGTATGCAATTTTTTATACTTTACCGTTTACTGTGCTTTATTGTTAACCATTTTTTTGTCTTCAGGTATGCCATTCACGACTTTGAGTGGTTATACCAGAATGATGCCTGCAGGTTTAGGTATCATCTTGGTAACATTCTTTTCAGCCAGCGGTCGGCTTTCATGTAAAAGCAATCATAGCGGCTAATTAGCCTCTAGACTGCTTTTACAAGCAGTGGGAGAGAATCCCCCCCACTGTCTTCTGTGTTTTTCTCTGGCTCTCCTGTCTCAACAGGGAACCTGAGAATGCAGCCGGTGATTCAGCCAGCTGACCATAGAGCTGATCAGAGACCAGAGTGGCTCCAAACATCTCTATGGCCTAAGAAACCGGAAGCTACGAGCATTTCATGACTTAGATTTTGCCGGATGTAAACAGCGCCATTGGGAAATTAGGGGAAGCATTTTATCATGGTGTGATCAGATGCTTTGAGGGCAGAGGAGAGATCTAGGGTCTAATAGACCCCATTTTTTTCAAAAAAGAGTACCTGTCACTACCTATTGCTATCATAGGGGATATTTACATTCCCTGAGATAACAATAAAAATGATTAAAAAAAAAAAAAATGAAAGAAACAGTTTAAAAATAAGATAAAAAACAAAAAAATAATAAAGAAGAAAAAAAAAAAGCGCACCCCTGTCCCCCCCTGCTCTCGCGCTAAGGTGAACGCAAGCGTCGGTCTGGCATCAAACAGCAATTGCACCATGCATGTGAGGTATCACCGCGAAGGTCAGATCAAGGGCAGTAATTTTAGCAGTAGACCTCCTCTGTAAATCTAAAGTGGTAACCTGTAAAGGCTTTTAAAGGCTTTTAAAAATGTATGTAGTTTGTCCCCACTGCATGTTTGTGCGCAATTTTAAAGCATGTCATGTTTGGTAGCCATGTACTCGGCCTAAGATCTTCTTTTTTATCTCATCAAACATTTGGGCAATATAGTGTGTTTTAGTGCATTAAAATTTAAAAAAAGTGTGTTTTTTCCCAAAAAAATGCGTTTAAAAAATTGCTGCGCAAATACTGTGTGAAAAAAAAAATGAAACACCCACCATTTTAATCTGTAGGGCATTTGCTTTAAAAAAAAAAAAAAAAAATATATATATATATATAGCTATATATAGCTATATATATAGATAATCTGTCTATCTATATATATTTTATCTATCCTGGGGCCCTTTACCCCTTTACTATGATCCCACAACGGCCCTTTCACATGTTCTGCAGTGAGCTCCCTTCCTACTGTATTGGGGCCCCCCAGGGTGACAGAGAACAAGAGATATATGTCACCAGCATACCAAGAAAATATAAGGGTCCAAAGCAGTGGGAGAACTATCAGGGTTGCAAAGGTTGTCTTGCCAGCGGGCCCTGGTGTTCTGCCACTGTGGGGTTCCCCAGCCTCCTCTTGCTGTCCTGCCCCTGCTATTGACAGTGCTGGTCTGGCATCTCTTGGAATTTACAGGCTGGTTCTCCTGTCCTAAGGACGGGAGAAATCAGTCTGTTTTTTCAGTAACTGAGAGTCCTGGTGGAGTCCTTCCTGCAACTCGCTCATCTCCCTGCCAATGAGGATGCAGGGGACAGAGCAGATTGGGCGGCCGTGGTTGTGTGAGCGCTCGCATTATGCAGTTTCAGCGAGCAGAGGGAGGGGGGAGGAATCACCTGCAGGAGCTGACTGGGGATGTTCTCCCTCTCAATAGAGACTGTGTTACCCCAGCGGTGGCCCGAGTAAGATGCGGCACATCCGATATGAATACAAACAAAAAGAAATAGCCTTTTTGGAAAAAAAAAAAAAAAAAATTTTGGGCAGGGGGGCACATGGTGGGGCCCAGCATAATGTTGTGGGGTCAGGGCCCCCTCTGCCCCCCCCAGGGTCGCCATTGAGTGGGTGATGTGTGACAAGCTTCTAAATGTTGTGCATAAAATGCCAGGACAGTTCAAACCCCCCCAAATGACCCCATTTTGGAAAGTAGACATCCCAAGCTATTTGCTGAGAGGCATGAATGAATGAATGAATGAATAACTTGTAAAGCGCAGCAAATTGCGAACTGAATCGCCTCAAGGCGCTAGATGTATTCTCTGTAGCCAGCTTCTAGAAAAGGAAGGTCTTTAGTTTTTTCCTGAAGGCCTGGTGGTTTTCTTCCATGCGGAGGTTGGTTGGGAGGGCATTCCATAGTCGAGGTCCTTGGACTGCAAATCTACGTTCTCCCTTTGCTTTGTAGCGGTATTTGGGAATGAGGAGGAGGTTTTGGTTAGCTGATCGAAGACTGCGATTCGGTGTGTAGTGTTTTATTTTTTCCCGGAGATATTGCGGAGCGTTTCCTTGTATGCATTTATGGGTGAGGCAGAGGGTCTTGAATGTGATCCGATTCTTCACCGTTAGCCAATGTAGGCTTTTTAGGGATGGGGAGATGGATTCCCAGGGCTTTTTCCCTGTTAACAGCCTTGCCGCCGTGTTCTGCATGAGTTGCAAGCGCGCAAGCTGGTATTGGGGTAGACCTACGTAGAGGGAATTTGCGTAGTCGAGTCGGGAATTGATGATCGTTCCCACAACTGCCGCTTTGTCCTCTTCTGGGATGAAGGGGATGAGTCTGCGAAGCAGGCGGAGGAGGTGGTGAGATCCGCTCACCACCGATCCTATTTGTGCATCCATTGTCATTCCTGAGTCAAAGATGACTCCGAGACTCTTGACTTTGGTGCTGGGGGAGATGGTCTGTCCGAGGATGGAGGGTGGTGTCCACGGAGTCTCAATTTTGGAATTTTTGTTGGCTTGCAGGAGAAGAAGTTCTGTTTTTGATTCGTTAAGTTTGAGGGAGCTAGCGGTCATCCAGTCATTGATTAAAGTGAGGCATTTCTGTAGTTGCTGATGATGATCTTTCTGTCCATTAATGCGAAAGTAGAGTTGGGTGTCGTCTGCGTATGAGTGGAAGCAGAGGTCCGTTTTCCTGATGATATTGAGAAGCGGGCGGATGTAGATGTTAAATAGCACTGGTGACAAGGGTGAGCCCTGAGGGACTCCACAGGAGACTGCCCGAGATTCCGAGGTGAATGTTCCCAGTTTAACCGTCTGAGAGCGATTCTCTAAGAAGGCATGTCGAGTCCATGGAATATTTTATATTGTGACACAAGTTGCTGGAAAGAGACACATTTTTTTTTTTGCACAAAGTTGTCACTAAATGATATATTGCTCAAACATGCCATGGGAATATGTGAAATTACACCCCAAAATACATTCTGTTGCTTCTCCTGAATACGGGGATACCACATGTGTGGGACTTTTTGGGAGCCTAGCCACGTACGGGACCCCGAAAACCAAGCACCACCTTCAGGCTTTCTAAGGGCGTAAATTTTTGATTTCACTCTTCACTGCCTATCACATTTTCGGAGGCCATGTAATGCCCAGGTGGCACAAACCCCCCTAAATGACCCCATTTTGGAAAATAGACACCCCAAGCTATTTGCTGAGAGGCATGTTATTCCCCCACTTCTTCCTCTATCTTCCTCTGCCCCTTCCTCCGGTTCTCTGCATCTTCCTCCGGTCTTCTCTTCCGGCATCTTCCTCCAGCTTCTTGCTCGCTTTGACCTCTGGACAAACCGCCTCAATGGGAGTCTCCCACTGTGTGACGCTTCTGTTCTGTTACAGTTCTTATATAACTGAGGGTGGGGCCACCCGGTGACCCCGCCCCCTCTGATGCACGGGGACTTCCCTATGGCTTTCCCTGTGTGGTGTCAGAGGGGGGCATGGTCACCCGTAACATAAACGGGTGACCCCGCCCCAATGACACCACGGGGGAAGCCATAGGGATGTCCCCATGCGTCAGAGGGGGTGGGGTTACAGGGTCTCCACCCTCAGTTATATAAGAACTTTAACAGAACAGAAGCGTCACACTGTGGGAGCCTCCCATTGAGGCGGATCGTCCGGAGGTCGAAGCGGGGGAAGATGCCAGAGGAGAAGACCGGAGGAAGATGCCAAGGGAGAAGACTGGAGGAAGAAGCAGAGGAAGATAGAGGAAGAAGCAGGGGAAGATGCAAAAGGAGAAGACCAGAGGAAGAAGCAGAGGAAGATAGAGGAAGAAGCGGGGGAAGTACAGGATGGAGGATGAAGAAGAAAACCAAAGGAAAACCAGAAGAAGATGGAAGAAGAAGCAGGGGAAAGAAGAAGACATTAATAAAGGAATTGTCAAAAACCGTCTCTTGTCTTTTTAAACATTTTGGACACTTTTTTTGTGAAATGGTAGGGGTACAATTGTACCCCATTACCAATTCACACAGGGGGGGGCTGGGATCTGGGGGTCCCCTTGTTAAAGGGGGCTTACAGATTCTTTTTTTTTTTATTAATTGATTTTTTCAAAATATATTCATAGAAGACATTGTACAGAACAATTGTAAGGCATGAATATACACAATTATTCTTTATACAGAATGCATGTTATACCTAAACATAAACATAGTTATAAGGAGCACTGGGGAGAGGGAGGGGAGAGGAGATGGAGAGGGGGGTAAGCAATTCACATTTGCCAGCTTGTCACTAACATTGGGCAAGAAGTTACCAAAAGGGTTTATCCTAAATTTTTGTACGTTTAGGGAATGGAGGCGACTTATGAACATATCTAGCTAGATAACCTACAATATGATCTGGTTAATACATTTTGTTTGGGTGAATATAGTCCCAGAGTGTAATAGCTGACGTTGATGGATGCCAAGGAGCTTCAAGTGATTGTAGGCCGCTTATGGTGGTTTAAATGAAGAAGGATCAGACGCTGGAGGAATTTTAAGTTTGCCGAGTGAGTTAGTGATATCTTTCGTCAGGTACCATTCTGTATATCTAAATGGGTGCATTATGCCTTGGATGGTCTGTTGAGGAAATGTGGCTTCCAGAAACCTTCTCCAGCATTTGAAAAATCTTGGGGTAAAGCGGAGATTTGACTTGATGAGGTCCAATCTTTCTAGATAGAATAATGACGTCAAGGCTTTTATAACCACAGGCAGACTGGGCGGCGATGTCGTGATCCAGTGGGACATAATAGTCCTGCGGGCTACAAGAAGGCAGATATGGGCCCAGTGCGGTATGTTTGGAAAGTCCAGTGCGGACGAGGAGGAGGCTGAAGGTGTGATGCTAAACAGGCATAGTAGGCAGTCACTATGTAAATTGATATTGCAGATTTTGTTAATGTAGGCTATCACATCGTTTCAGTAGCTGTTAATAGCAGAGCACTCCCAAAGCCTATGGAGCAGCGTGGGACGTGGCAATAAGCACCATGGACATAGAGCTTGAGACGGGTCTTCTTTGTTGAAACGAAATGGGAAGTATGCTCTGTGAATAATCTTAAATTGAGTGTCACGCCATGTTTCAGAGATCGTAAGTTTCCATGTGAGCCTATATCCATCAAGGATTTTGTCGGGTAGGTCTTCATCTCCCAGTATATGGGACCATTTTTGGAAAGGCGTGAGGCGGTACTTCCGTGACTGGTGTTGAATGAGGTGGTAATAGATGTTGGAGATAGAGTAATCTTTACTTTGCAGTAAGTTATCAATAAAGGATGGTTTAAAAGGATCAGACTCGGGACCACAACAGGATCTCAGATAATTCGTGAGTTGGTAATGGAAGAAGCTGTGAGTTGGTGGCAGGGAAAATTCCCGCATCAGGTTTTGGTATGGTTTGAGCTTACTTGTATTATCTTGGTATAACAAAATTATCTGTATGAGTCCTCTGGATTGACATTGAATATAGGCTTTATGTAAAGTGGAAGGTAAGAACATAGGGTTGCCTTGTATTTTGAGATGTTTCGAGATGCTAGAGGGCAGTCCAAGTAGTTTTCTGACCTCCCTCCAGGCGATGACAGTATCCCTGAATAGTATGCTGGTTTTGAGGTGATGCGGCAAGTTGTTAGGATTGGAGTGGAGGATGCCTGCAAGGTCGTATGGTGAAGCCATAGAGTCCTCTAGGGCATAGTTGGAATATTTGGACCCTCCTGTTAACCAGTCTAGACCCTGTCTAAGTAAGCAGGCTAAATTATAAAAACGAATGTTGGGGAGTCCTGCCCCGCCCTCGCTCTTCGGGAGACATAGTTTTTGAAGCGCAATGCGTGGTTTTTTGCTAGACCATAGGAAAGCTGTCACAGCCTTCTGAAGTTTTTGCACATCTGAATGCCTCAATAATAGAGGTATGGTTTGCATGGGGTACAGTAGGCGTGCAAATGATACCATTTTAAAAAGGTGGGATCTCCCAAAAAGCGAGAGGGGAAGGGCACCCCAAGCCTCCAATTCCCGAACAATTTTGGCTACCAAGGGAGGATAATTGAGTATATACAAGGAAGATGGGTCTCGGCCTATATGTATTCCTAAGTATGTTATATATTGAGATGCAATGGTCAGCGGGGACAAATGTGTCCACTTAGTGGATAGTCGAGGGTGTAGTGCTAAGATTTCACTTTTATCAAAGTTTATACGAAAACCAGAGCAGAGTCGGAAGGTCGTAAATATTTGTTTAAGTCTGTCAAAATCTGATACGGGGTCAGTAGAAAACAATAAAATATCATCCGAAAATAGTGCAGAGCGGAGTGTTTGGTTTCCCAAGGTGATGCCACTAACCCCTTCGGTTGAATTGAGGATTCTAGATAAGGGTTCAATCGCAATGTTGAATAACAACGGGGATAGGGGGCATCCCTGTCGCGTTTCTTTCACTAAGGGGATGGTGTCTGAAATAAAGTTCGGGGTGACCAGGCGTGCCGTTGGTGAGGCGTACATTTGTGAGAGGAACCTTGTGATTTGACCTGAAAAGCCGAATTTTTCCATTACCGTGAAAAGCCATGAAAAACCAATGTTGTCAAAGGCTTTTTCGGCGTCTAGGGACATGATTGCTACGTCTTGATTGGGGTGTGTTTTAGCAAATTCTAGCGCCATTAAGACCTTACGGATGTTTAGTGTAGCTGATCGTCCTGAGACAAAACCAGATTGGGCTGGGTGTAAGAGGGACGGAAGTAAGAGAGCTAAACGTGATGCTACGATTTTAGACAGGATTTTTACGTCCACATTTATTAACGAAATTGGACGATAGGAGCCTGGAAGTAAGGGATCCTTCCCTTTCTTTGAGATTAATTTGATATGAGCTTGTGTCCCTGTGGGGAGGTATGGACCTCTGTCCCACATGGCTGCATATACATGCTTCAGTGTGTTGGGAATGAAATCGTCCGTTAATTTGAAGAATTCCGCAGTGTACCCGTCGGGACCTGGAGCTTTAGCAGAGGCCATAGATTTGATCGTGTGTTTTATGTCTTCTAAAGTAATAGGCGCATTAAGTGCATCCAAGTGTGACGTTCGAAGCCTGGGCAGGCGTATTTTCTCTAGCAGGGCTTCCACAGCAGGTTGATCTGCTGGGTCTGCTCGGTACAAATCAGTATAATAATCTGCAAGTAATTTGCTGACTTCGGCAGGCGAGGTAACTAGCGAGCCGGAAGCATTTCTCAAGGTTGGGATATGTGTAGGACATCTTGGTCCTGAACATAGTCTGGCAAGCAATCTGCCTGCCTTGTTGCCAAATTTGTGAAAGTGAAGAGTAGAGTACGAAGTTTTAGCAGCTTCGTGTTGTTCTGCCCAGAGATCAAAGGCGCACTTGGCCCGCTTCCATTCCTGTATATTAGTTAAGGTGCGGTTTAGTGTTAGCTTGTCATGAGCTAGACGTGGGGATTCACTTGCTTGCATATATTGTTGTCGGGTGTGTTTTTTAAATTGTATGGTGTACGAAATGATTTTACCCCGTAGGAAGGCTTTACCTGCTTCCCAGAAGAGGTTTGGGTCAGAGATATGTGCTCCATTTGTGGAGATATATTCTTCCCATGTTTGGTGCAATACGTGTCGGAAGTCTTCATTATCCGCCAGATATGAAGGGAAACGCCAGGTAGGGGAAGGAGTTGAGGGTGTGGATTGAGTCATATGGACTGCGATGGGGCTGTGGTCTGAGATTCTGGCATCGTAAATGTCTGGGGTGTTTATTACAGATACTAGGGCCGGGGAGGCAAAGAAGTAGTCTATACGAGAGAAGGTATTATGTGGGGGCGAGAAGAAAGTATATTCTCTGTCCGTTGGATGTGCCAGGCGCCAGATGTCGACAAAATGCATAGATTCAATGGAGTGCGCTAAGGGAGTCGAGTCTGGTGTATGGGAGGGACCGGGCCTTGTCTTTTGCTTAGGGAGATAAGTGCGGTCTGCCAGTGTGGACATGGTCGAGTTAAAGTCCCCGCCCACTAAATGCAATACCTCAGGGGCAGTGAGAACCCATTGGACCATGTCCTGGAAGAATGAAGTGTCTGGAGAGTTGGGAGCATAGATATTAGTGATAGCTACGGCTTTGTCGCCTATGGTCATATGTAAAGTCAATTTGCAGCCTAGGGCGTCAGCCCTCACCTCTCTGACAGAGTGTCGTAGGTTTTTATGAATTAAAATAGCTACACCAGCTTTGTGGCCTAATGCAGGGGACCCGTATACAGATCCTACCCACATTGTTTGAAGGCGTGTTAAATCGTCTGCGGAGAGATGTGTCTCCTGCAATAGAGCCACATCTGCCCGAAGATGCCGTAAATGTCTAAGAATGGACATACGTTTATTCGGGGATCGGAGCCCCTTAACATTCCATGAAATAAATTTCAGGTGACTCCCATCCGTTGAAAAAGACATTATTGGATATAATAGTTGAAATGAGTGGGAGGCTGATCAGGAAGCCTCCTGATATGTACAGTGTCAACCATACAGGAATCACCCAAAAGTTGTAGGTCACATAAAAGAAAAGGTACTAATAAAGCAAACATGAATTGCAAGTGTATTAAGCAATAGGTATTGAGCTGTAACAAAGCAAGGTTACGGTTATAGCGTAACAAACTACAAACAGTGTACTTCACTTTTTTCCACATGGGATACATCTACCCGTAATGCCTCTCAGCAACCCGCTAGCTCCTCACATATGAGCATGATTTTGGCTAAGAGGAGTGGGAAAAGGGAGGAAGAGATGAGGGAAAGGGGGGAGGGAGGGGTGGTAGGTAGGAGTTGGTATAGGGGTAGGATCAGGGTATGGGGTTAAGGGAAGTGGCTGGTTGTATCTGTGTCAAAGAATAGGCTCAGCTAAGATAATATAATACAAAAGGGGGGGGCTTAGTCAAAGGGTCTGCCCAGTGAGGGGTCTATAGCCGTGGAGATCAACTGAGTTATTATGTTGACCTTTTGGGTAAACAGAGTGTGGGCCGTGGGTGGTGGTAAACCAGGCTGGGAGGCATTATAACAGAACCTTGAGCTAACAAATAATAGCAACCGTGTAAGACATTACACTTAAAACAGGCTAACAAGTAAAATTGGAAGAAATCAGGTTAGAGACAATGGGGTGTAATATTACCCATCCGAGGAAGTGCAATTGGTTAGATAAAGTTCCTGGGGTCCTTCATCGATTTTCAGAGTGGTCTTCTTGGTTAGTAAAGCGGCTGCGCTTGTATGGAGGTTTTGTGGGGCTGCGTTGATGTTTGGGTGGTACCTTCGCTGTCGACGGTGATGAGGATGGTGAATTCTCTTCAATGTTGCTATGCTCCATTTCGGTGCCTCGGGTGGCGAGAAAATGTTCCGCCTCCTCAGGGGTATGAAACGTGAGGTGTTCTCCTTCATGTGTTTGGATGCGGAGTACAGCCGGATAGGCTAAGGAGAACCGGATTTGGTTATGATGAAGGGTGGAGCAGATCGGTGAAAACGCTTTACCCTGCTTCATTACCTCTATGGAATAATCTGCGAAAAGTAGGAGTTTTGCGCCAGCAACCATTAAAAACCGTGAACGACGAAACTTTTGCATTATGGCATTCTTGTCCGCGAAGTTGAGGTACTTTACAATAACGTGGCGGGGTTTGGCACGTGATTCTGAGAATTGACCTATGCGGTGCGCGCGTTCGAAAGTGCAGGGAATGCGAAGGCCCAGTTGTTCTGGGATGATTTTTGCGCATATATTGGTTAGCTGTGGTGTGGATACTGATTCAGGCAGACCAATGATGCGTAAATTGTTTCTCCTCAAACGATTTTCCAAATCATCGAGCTTGTCCCATATGTCCCTGTTAGTAGCTGTGAGACGTGCTACTGCTGCAGATGAGGCTGTGAGTTCATCTTCCAGGGAGGAAATTCTATCCTCTACCTGATTGATTCTCTGTGCCTGCGCTTGTAGGTCAATATGTAACTGCTCTAACCCTCTATGAACTGCTGCATCTACTGTAGCTGTGAGAGTGGGGCCCAGTAGCGTGACTACAGCTTGTGCAATTCCAGCAGGGGAGGTAGGGTCCGTACCTGTCATGTCAGGAGCTGAGGGGAGCTGTGGTTGCGGCTGTGGCTGCGTGTGTGCCTGCTCCGTCATGCCTGGGGCGGCTGCCATCTTGGCTGTGTCCGCCGCTGTATCTCCTCCGGTGGGGATCGTGGATGTGACCGCCCGAGCGTACGATCGCTCCACAAAACGATCCATGGGAGCCCGCTGTGTGTCCGCACTGCGATGGGGGGTCTCCTCGGAGCAATAGCCGGCTTGAGAGGCAGATTAGTGAGGAGCGCTGCGGGAGCTGGAGCTAGCTACCTCCTCCTCATGTGGCGCCGGAACCGGAAGTTCCCGGGCTTCCAGATTCTGATAAGCCCCCCACCCGCAGACCCCCACAACCACAAGGGTTGTGGGTATGAGGCCCTTGTCCCCATCAACATGGGGACATCCTCCCCATGTTGAGGGCATGTGGCCTGGTAAGTTCAGGAGGGGTGGGGATGCTCTCTTATCCCCCCTCTTTTCCTGCGGCCTGCCAGGTTGCATGCTCGGATAAGGGTCTGGTATAGGTTTTTAGTGGGACCCCCACGCCATTTTTTTTTCAATTTTTGTTGCGGGTTCCCCTTAAAATCCATACCTGACCTGAAGGGTCAGGTATGGATTTTGAGGGGGACCCCCACGCCATTTTTTTTTTACATTTTGGCGCGGGGTTCCCCTTAATATCCATACCAGACCTGAAGGGGCTGGTATGGAATTTGGGGGACCACAATGCATTTTGTTTTTTTTAAATTGGTTTGGGGTTCCCCTTAATATTCATACCAGACCCAAAGGGCCTGGTAATGGACTGTGGGGGAATCCCATGACGTTTTTTTTAATGACTTTTATGTGTATTGCCGGGACAGACAATTCATTAATAGCCGTGAGTAGTTTTAAATGACTTTTTTTTCTTTAGAAATGTCATTTTGCTGTCAGACTGTTCTAAAAACAGGAAACATGCGCCCCTTTACAGGCATACTATAGACACCCCCCAGGTATGAAATTTAAAGGAATATTTCACTTTTATTGTTTCGCTTTAAGCATTATTAAAATCACTGCTCCCAAAAAAACGGCCGTTTTTAAAACTTTTTTTTGCATTGATCCATGTCCCCTGGGGCAGGACCCGGGTCCCCAAACACTTTTTATGACAATACCTTGCATATAAGCCTTTAAAATGAGCACTTTTGATTATTCATGTTCGTGTCCCATAGACTTTAACGGTGTTCGCGTGTTCGAACGAACTTTTTGCCTGTTTGCATGTTCTGCTGCGAACTGAACAGGGGGGTGTTCGGCTCATCCCTAGTGGACACACACAATACATGATATCACCCTACAATACTGAATTGGGGGTACTCACCCTCTATCTCAATGTCCTCTATGCAGGGCTTTTTTGGGAATGTGGGGGAACGCAGTTCCGGCACCTCCAGCACCTCCAGCACTAAATGTATGTAATAACATAGGGTGTGGGGTGTGCTGGAGGGTCTATTGATATTGGCTACTGGGGATCTATTGTCACTGGTGAGGATCTGATTTTGTGTGAGGGTCTATTGTTGCTGATGGGGAATCTATTGTTGCTGGGGGGACTTATGTTGCTGGAAGGGATCTACTGTTGAGGGAGAGGTCTATTTTTACTGACTGCTGGATGATCTATTGATGCTGGCTGCTGGAAGATCTGTTGTTGCTGCTGGGGAGGGGGGGTCTAATGTTGCTTGGGTGGATATTTTGTTACTGGGTGTGATATTTTGTTGTGGGTAGTTTACTGTTGCTGCAGGGAATCTATTGTTGTTGGGGTGGAGTCTATTGTTGTGTGGGGATCTATTGCTGGGATTCTATTGTTACTGACTGCAGGGGATCTATTTTACTGCTTTTCTTTTTATCATCAACATGTTCCATATAAATGATTTAGCACCACAAAACGATACTTGGTTCTGTATTCTAAAAGGGGCAGTACTGGTAGGTGGGTAGGGGGTGGAATCAAGGGACGGTGGTCAGAGGTGGGTAGGGGAAGAGACAAGGGGTGACTCAGACGGGGGGAGTTCCTGCACCTATTCTCAGAGAAAAAAGCCCTGCCTCTATGAAGAGTGAAGAGGACACACACAATACATTATATCACCCTACAATACTGAAATGGGGGCACTCACCGTTCATCTCATTGTCCTCTATGGAGAGTGAGGAGGACACACACAATACATGATATCACTCTACAATACTGAAATGGGGGTACTCACCCTCCATCTCATTGTCCTATGGAGAGTAAGGAGGACACACAATACATGATATCACTCTACAATACTGAAATGGGGGTACTCACCCTCCGTCTCATTGTCCTCTATGGAGAGTGAGGAGGACACACACAATACATGATATCACTCTACAATACTGAAATGGGGGTACTCACCCTCCATCTCATTGTCCTCTATGGAGAGTGAGGAGGACACACACAATACATGATATCACTCTACAATACTGAAATGGGGGTACTCGCCCTCCATCTCATTGTCCTCTATGGAGAGTGAGGAGGACACACACAATACATGATATCACTCTACAATACTGAAATGGGGGTACTCGCCCTCCATCTCATTGTCCTCTATGGAGAGTGAGGAGGACACACACAATACATGATATCACTCTACAATACTGAAATGGGGGTACTCACCCTCCATCTCATTGTCCTCTATGGTGAGTGAGGAGGACACACACAATACATGATATCACTCTAAAATACTGAAATGGGGGTACTCGCCCTCCATCTCATTGTCCTCTATGGAGAGTGAGGAGGACACACAGAATACATGATATCACCCTACAATACTGAAATTGGGGTACTCACCCTCCATCTCATTGTCCTCTATGGAGAGTGAGGAGGACACACACAATACATGATATCACTCTACAATACTGAAATGAGGGGAACTCACCCTCCGTCTCATTGTCCTCTATGGAGAGTGAGGTGGACACACACAATACATGATATCACTCTACAATACTGAAATGGGGGTACTCACCCTCCATCTCATTGTCCTCTATGGAGAGTGAGGTGGACATACACAGAAGGATGAGAGGCAGACGGAGCTCCATCTCTGTACAGTGAAATCACCAAGAATAATGGAGATACTTCTCTCTGTAGATGAGGCGTTGGGTTCTTTATCTGAGTTGGAGAAGATGGCAGTTGGAGATTATCTCAGCACAGATTTGGTGATTTTCAGAAACATGATTTCCATACATGACAGGCAGCAGCTTGAAGCCAACTGATAAGTGGATATAAGAGGGTCTCACCAATAATCACATTACAGGGAGTAACATTGTTACATTGACACAAGGGCCCGGAGCCCAGACACCCTGTGCTTGTCATGATGGACAGCCTTAAAGTCCAGACACATATACAAATTATAATGCAGTTATATTTGCAATATAAACAAATAAATGTAATCTGTAATGTAACAAATACAAATACCTGTGTACATATCTGCCAAGCCGACCCAACTGGAGAGATATCCACAATTATTTTCTTATTGGGCTTTGATATTAAACCGCAGACTTTTCTGAATCACATGGAACAGGAGATAATGGAAACTAAACTTACCAAATGTGTCCTAGATTTGCAAGAATATGAGTGTTAAATCAGAGGCAAACATTCCATCTCAGACCCTTTATCGGAATTATCTTGGAAGGAAATGTATGACTAACTCTAGATGCACAGTGCCTTTAAAAAGTATTCATACCCCTTAAAATTTCCACATTCTGTCATGTTACAGCCAAAAACATAAATGTATTTTATTGGGATTTTATGTGATAGACCAACACAAAGTGGCACATAATTGTGAAGTGGAAGGAAAATGATAAATGATACAAATAAATATGTGAAAAGAGTGGGGGGGCATTTGTATTCAGCCCTCCTTTACCAGTGGCGGTGCGTCCATAAGGGCCACCCCCTCTATCACCAATAGATAGATTCATGGATTGCATGAATCTATCTATGGCTGCCACCCCCTATTCAGGCGCCCGGTCCCTTTTCGGGCGCAGGGTGCCTTAATTACAGCGGCGGGGGGGTTTGAAGCACTTTTTTATAGCCATAGGCTCTAACAGGTGTCAAAAAAAATGACCTCAGCTGTGTTAAAAAAGCGAATGAACATTTGCTTTCCTAACACTAAACCGCCTCTCCGCCAATCAGGTGCTCGGATCTGTTACCCATCACCTAATTGGCAGAAACAACAGGCACTGTGATTGGACACTATCTACTGTAAGTGCATTTTCCGGCATTTTTTTTTAAACCATTTTAAGCATTTTTGGAACTATAACCATGCATTTTTAAAAATTTTTTGATGCTTCAGAAATGTTTTCTTTGGACAATAGAAAGTAGTATCATCTGTGAGATGAGCAGTTGTCCTCCACCCACTTTACAGGGTCTGATAATGGAGTGGAGAGCCATCAGGGCCATGAAATTACATTTCCTCCTTCATTTACTGGGTGCAAGAAGCAGCAGTAAGTGGGAAGGGTGAGGGTGAAAGTCTGTGGGTGTAATGCATGGCAGTAGAGATGTTGGTTGATGGAAAATGTCTGTTCCTTGGTGGCCAACATGTGGACTAATAATGATATGGTGAGAAAGGTTAGACAGTGTAGTAGACAGTGTAGTATTGTTGTTGGATTGTGTAAGAATGATGGTGGAACAGAAGGTGTGTTGAGTTAAGCCTATGGTTCGGGAGTTGGTGGTAAGATGGCTGGATCATTGGGATGTGAGTATGATGTAGGCTGAGTAAATGAGTAAAATGAGGAAATATAATTCATTATCCCAGCTCACATCTCCACCTGGTGATAACATGAAACCTCGTTACTGGGTCTTCTAGACTTTCCAGGAATCCCTCGGTTTCCTTTATTTTCTGTGTCATATTGACCTATAAGGTCAACCAGCCTGCTGAACCTCTGCCCCTGCCCCTTGCCTCTGGTGGCCCTTCCTATAGTCCTTCTGTGAGGAGACCGCAGGCATGGTGTCGGTGTTGATGGTAATTAAGGGGGATGATACTCGAGGAGGTGCTTGCAGTGGACACAGTTCCTTTGCTTGGTGGCTCCTCTTTCTGGTCCTGGTCCTCCTCTTCACCTGCAGGTTGCCAGAAGCTTATGTTGCTGCAAAAACCAATATGCTTTAGAACATCCACATTCTGTTAGGCATCATCCACCTGAACAGGGTTAACCTGCAAATTCTGCAAAATTTTTGAGGCTTCAATGACAGCTGACCACTCAGCTTATGCAAAGTAATGACAGTTTGACAGCGCCCTCAGTATTTCTTGCCTATGTGGAAGCATCTGGACATGTACCAATAGGCTGCAATTATGGACACATCATCATCATTTTGGCTAATCACTGTGTCAGAATACACCCGAACAGGTGGGAACAGCCATGGTCAGCCTTTGCATATTGTGTTGGGATGGAGCTTTTTGCACACACCTGTCATTGCAGCCGCTAGAATCTGCTGGTTTTTGCTGCTAGAATTTGCAGATTAGCCCCGTACCCCCTGGTGTGAATGAGCCCCAAAATCTACATTTGTTAAAATTAGCTGATGACAGATGCTGACCCATTTCCAGGATGAGAAAGTCCATTTCTTTTTCATCAATATACTCAGGAGGGGCTGATGACGTTTCTCCACTATGGTGCTTGTCTACTTGCCTCCTCTGCTGGGTATAGGCATCTTTAAGATTTTTATATTTTGTTTTGATGCTTTAAACTCCAAAAAAAAAATATTAATTTTTTCCCCTTAATTTTTTATATACCTAGCAACCGGCTAGTCTGCACTTTGCATTCATGGTGGGAAAATCAATGGCAAGTCCCATTATCCAAGAGGCTGGTCATATGAGTTGGAAGCGATGTGCACAAGAGCTGTGGCTCTCCCGGGTCTCTCTCTTCTCATTGGCTTCCACTGCTGTCAATCACAAAATGTTGTCACGCTAAATATAGATATTGAATAAACAAGTCTTCATGAAGTGTGAACAACTAGTGCTGTTCTAACTAGTGCAGATAAATTCCTTGATGAGCATCCAATAACAGTGAGTATAATTGATGTGCATTGTGATCACCCAAGTGCACCTCCACCGATATTGGTATAAAATGCCTCCTTACCAGAAATCTAGACTCCAAAATATAAGAGTCTAGACAGGCATGATATGCATGTAGCAAAGGTTCCCCCGCCGACTGCCTGCTCCTCCATCTGACATTTCCGAAATAGCTAAGGGGTGGGGTCACCCGATGACATCAGTGGATGACCCCACCCCCTTGTGATGTCATCAACCCACCATGCCTCAGTCGCTAATGTCATCGGGTGACTCCACCCCCTAGCTATTTAATAAATGTCAGATGGAAGAGCAGGCAGATGGCGGGGGCCTTTGATGAGACCAGAGGTTTTTGGGAGTTTTTTTCGGGTCCAGCTGTGGAGGTGCGCATCGTGATTGATGATGGATCTACATCGGGGGACATTTTTTAAAAATATTTTTTAATAAAGGAATTGTCAAACTTGGGTTGTGTCTTTATTCACTTTTTACACTTTTTTTGTTGAATGGGTAAAGGCACTATGTACCCCATACTCATTCACATGGGGGGGCGGGATCTGGGGGCTTGTTAAAAAGGGCTTCCAGATTTGGATAAGCCCCCCACCCGCAAACCCCTACAACCACCTCCCAGGGTTGTGGGGAAGAGGCCCTTGTCCCCATGTTAAGGCATGTGGCCTGGTATGGTTCGGGGGGGGTGCTCGCTCATCCCCCCCTTTCCTGACTTGCTGGGCTGCATGCTCGGATAAGGGTCTGGTATGAATTTTGGGGGGCCCACGCTGCTTTTTTATTCTGAATTTTCTAATGCTGGCATTCTTTGGTTTACATTCATCTGTCAGTGGGAAAGCTCGCTAACAGCTGACAAGTCATCAGTAGTGTTGGGCAAATGGATTGGCCCGAGCATGAGTTCATTGCAGGGCGGTCGGCGGGGAGTTGTCAGGAAGAGGCCCTTGATCAATTCTGCCAGAGAGGTATCTCATGTACTTTTTCCAGTGACGGGCATCCATCTACAAGTGACAGGCCGCTCAGATGTGAACAGGGGCTACTGATTACAATGAGATCACTCTGGTTGGGCGTTTTGGAGATTTGATCTGAAGGACGCCTAGGAGTGATTGGGGCCTGACATTTACAAAGAGAAAATTCAGTTTAGATTTCCAGTAAATTACATCTCTCAGCCTCTTCATTCTGATAGTAAACACAGCGCTTCATCTATAGCAGACCCTTATCCTGGATCATGATCTGGTATAAATGTTAATAGGGCCCCCCGCTACAATAAAAAAAGGCATGAGGTTATCCCTAATTCATGTCAGGCCCTACAGGTATGGAATCAATTTTAGGGGGGAACCAGAAAAAAGTGTCCCCCTAAAGATCCATACCAGGCCCTTATCTGAACATGCAACCTGGCAGGCCAGGAAAGGGAGGGAAAGCATGTGTGCCCTTAAAATAGGAGGGTATGTTGGCAAATTTGGGGACCCCTCTGGAAAAGCACCTTCTTCCCATCTTGATGATGACAAGGTCCTCTTTCCCACAACTTTTACCCAACAATAGTGGGGTTCTGCAGGCAGGAGGGCTTATCAGTGAGGAGGGTGATGTCATGGCGGATATTGTGTATATAGTATTGGATGCATGCCCATTGGATGGCACTGATAAAGCGAATGATGATGTCACAGCTGATATTGTATATGTAGTAGTAAATGTGTGCCCATTGGATGGTGCTGATCAGGAGGATGATGATGTCATAGCTGATATATAGTATTGGATGTGTGCTCATTGGGCAGGGCAGCACTGACCTGGAGGGTTATGATGTCATGGCTGATTAAGTATTTGTAGTAAAGGATATGTGTCTATTGGACAGCACAGTAGTAGTAAATGTGTGCCCATTGGATGATGCTGATCAGGAGAATGATGATATCATGGTTGATATATTGTAGAGGATGTGTATCCATTTTACAGCACCAATATGGAGGATGATGATGTCATAGTTAGTATTGTATGTGTAGTAATGGATATGAGCCTATTGGGCGGCACTGATGAGGGTGAAATCAAGGTTTTTATTGTATATTTCTTTCCCTATAATACATTAGAGCCAGGAAAGTTACATGTAGTTATTTGTGGTCAGCAGACAATCATATGACATGGAAAGTATAACACTGTCACAGCTTATCATCCTCTGACTGACTTTCTCTATCTGGATGATCTGAAGCTGCTCAACGTCTGTCTGTAATCTAGATGAAGAATTCAGAGTAAATCTGATGAGGAATATGCACTAAGACATTGTCCTCCTATTATTTCAGATATTGTCCTTCTATAATTTTTCAATTACTATTCCTGGGGTCTCCCTACACTCTGTACTTCACTATGGTCACTCCTGCTGTCAACCCCACCCATAACCACCAACCATGCCTGTAAAGGATGCAAGCCCACAGTGACTAACAGGCACTTGTTTGGTGGAGGAAGAATGAGAGGTTGCTTTAAGCAAGTGTAGCCCTGTTTTGTGGGGGATATGAGAAATGTCCCTCCCCAGACAGGATATTGTGCTAAACCTGGAGGTAAATTAGGAACCAGAACCTTCACTAAGTGGAAGAGTGGGATTTATTATAAAGTTTGCAGTGGATCCACCCAGGACAGGGCCTCCATCCAGCACAGGGTCTCCACCCAGGACAGGATCCCCACCCAGGACAGTGCCCCCACCCAGAACAGGGCCCCCACCCAGGACAGGACCTCCACCCAGGACAGGATCCCCACCCAGGACAGGGCCTCCACCCAGGACATGGCCTCAACCCAGGACAAGGGCCCCACCCAGGACAGGGCCTCCTCCCAGAACATGATCCCCACCCAGGACAAGGCCCCCACCCAGTGACATGGAGATTTCACTATACGCTATGTGCAAAGCATGTCTCCTGTGCTACTAAGCGCCCTTTCAGCCTTTTGGTATAATGCATCTCAATAAACCCAGTTGTTTGGGAAGCACAGATTAGGCCACGCCCTACGCGTTTCGTCATTGGACGTCTACGGGAGCGTCCCATAGACGTCCAATGACGAAACGCGTAGGGCGCGGCCTAATCTGTGCTTCCCAAACAACTCTAAACAGCTGACGGTTAACCAAGAATGTTATCTTTTTTTGCCTGCTACATGCTTTTAAATTGTGAGTACCTCTCTACTCGTCTTAAATAAACTTTTCTAAACGATCTTACACTATGGGCATCCCTTCTCTTTTTATATGACACGCTGCGATCCTGAGACTGCCAGAGATTGCCGCACAGTGGCTTATACTGTGACTGCCTGATACCCCAGCAGGGGTGAAGTGAGCTGGTGAGTGGCTGCACATTTAGAGCACGGGATTTTATCATCAGAAGGATCATAAACACGAATATCACATGTACCAATTTATTGTGCAAATAAGGACTTTATATATTTTTGGCTGCACGTGTGCACTTTATTAGGCTGATTTTGGATATACAGTGGATTATTTCCATTTACTGTTGCCTTTCAACCACCTCACTTAAGCATTATTAAAATCACTGCTCCCGAAAAAACGGCCATTTTAAAAACTTTTTTTGCATTGATACATGTCCCCTGGGGCAGGACCCAGGTCCCCAAACACTTTTTATGACAATAACTTGCATATAAGCCTTTAAAATGAGCACTTTTGATTATTCATGTTCGTGTCCCATAGACTTTAACGGTGTTCGCGTGTTCGATCAAATTTTTTGCCTGTTCGCATGTTCTGCTGCGAACCGAACAGGGGGGTGTTCGGCCCATCCCTACTGCTCAGAGTAACCAGTATCTAGTAAGATCATTCTACTTGTTCTTACAGGTTGAGAAGATCTGCGGGTACATTGCTACTGCTGTTGTCAATATACGGTACAAGTATATTTACAAGGTAGATATCAATGTCCTCTTATTAAAGCAGATATGTATCCAAAAGGGATAGCGTGGCCACAACAGAGATATAATATGTTTCTCTCGTTATCTGGACTTCGCTTCTCTATTGTGCATAGACATTTGAAGGCAATAAGTCCCGCGCATTGGGCTTGATACTTCCAAACCGGTAAACTCCCACACACACAGAGAACACGTCTCCAAGCCCATGAGAAGCTTTTCATACTGACGGTTTTACTGCTGGTCCTGTTTCAACCCAAGTGTGCTCTGCTAGTGCGCTCCTTGGTTAAATCAGACACAGGGAGACAGATGACAATCTATAAAACACACATAATAAAATTTCCACAACAGGCCCTCCTCTTTGTCATATGCTCCCATGTGTCCCTCAGTGAATCTTGATATTCTTCTTAATCAGTCCTTAAGTCCATAAAAAGGAAAACACGGCTTGACTTGTAGACTCTGTTCTTCAGGAGGAATGACTTAGAGGAGGACATGAAGGGTGGTCGGTCTGGGATCCTCTGTGTCTTGTATGTGGGTTGGGCTTCGTGACGTCTCATCTCAGAGAGGAAGATGTGGTCATCTGCTCGGGCTCTGTTCCCTCGTCCAATCAGGCAACAGTAGCGTCTCATCACGACATATAGAAGGAATAGAAACAAAAGCAACATGAGTATATATATCCCTACTTCCTTCAACCATGATCCGCTGAAAAATAAGATACCACATGATCGCTGTGTGATCACGTTTCACATAGTTACATAGTCATATAGTTACATAGTAGGTGAGGTTGAAAAAAGACACAAGTCCATCAAGTCCAACCCATGTGTGTGATTATATGTCATTGTATATCCCTGTATATTGTGATCATCAAGATACCCGCCGGTGGTAAGCAATTTTTCACGGGGCGATGGCTGGTTTTGGCTCTTCAATCATCACGGCACCATGGTTGATATGGTGTCAGGGTGATTGAAGAGCATTGTTTCTATTGATACATTTTAATATATATTGAAGTGGTTCAACTCACCATAGTGCAGAATCAGTGGGAGCCCTGGGCGTGTTACTTGCCACCATCGCCTGTCACCAGATGTGGATTGTCACTTGCCACTTTCACCTGGCAGCAGATATGGATTGTCACTTGCCATGTCACCTGCCACCAATTGCAAATTGTCACTTGCCACATCTCCTGCCACCATTTGCAGATTGTCACATGCCACATCACATGCCACCATTTGCAGATTGTCACTTGCCACATCACCTGCCACCATTTGCACATTGTCACTTGCCACGTCTCCTGCCAGCATTTGCACATTGTCACTTGCCACATCTCTTGCCACTATTTGCAGATTGTCACTTGCCACGTCACCTGCCACCATTTGCAGATTGTCACTTGCCACATCTCCTGTCACCATTTGCAGATTGCTACGTCACCTGCCAGCATTTGCAGATTGTCACCCGCCACATTTTCTGCCACCATTTGCAGATTGTCACTTGCCACGTGACCGGACACCACTTGCCAACTGATGTGGATTGTCACTTGCCATGGCTTGCATTGGTGGTAGGCTGGCAGCACTGGTCTATTTAGTGAGAGCAGGAGAGCGGCCATACGAGGTGGGCAGTGAAAGATGTTATCTCACTGCTCTCCGCCACACCTCCGACAGGGAAGCAAGGGGGTCTGGCTGCAAAGTGGAGCTCCAGGGATGACAGGAAGCACGTGACCTCCACTCCACTGCGCTGTGAGGGTGGAAAAGCAATGATGTGTGGCAGGCAATGAGAGATGATGTCATCTCTTTATTGCCTGCTGCACCTCGCTCCCACATTGAAGAGGCCCGGCTGTGAAGAGCGCTGATGTCGAGTGGGCGGAGAGAGATGTTATCTCTGCTTGTCCGCCTGCTTGCTTCTCTCCTGTCCTCCGCCTCTCTCATGCAGGCAGCCGGCCGGCCGCAGCAGCCGTGGCCATGACCCACTGGTTAGTGAGGGACCCTGCAGAAAGAGACTTTGGGCTATGGGCCCCAGATAGCCCCAATAGCCACCCCCTAGTGACGCCCCTGTTTTCCATGTAGTTGCCCACCCTATTAATTTGTTTAGATCTTCTTGCAAGGTTTCCACATCCTGCGGAGAAGTTAATGCCCTGCTTAGCTTAGTATCATCCTCCAATACAGAGATTGAGCTGTTTATCCCATCCTCCAGGCCATTTATGAATAAATTAAAAATGATTGGTCCCAGGACAGATCCTTGGAGGACGCCACTTTCCACACCAGACCATTCCGAGTACTCCCCATTTATCACCACCCTCTGAACTCGCCCTTGTAGCCAGTTTTCAATCCATGTACTCACCCTATGGTCCATGCCAACGAACCTTATTTTGTACAGTAAACGTTTATGGGGAACTGTATCAAATGCTTTTACAAAATCCAGATACACCACGTCTACGGGCCTTCCTTTATCTAGATGGCAACTCACCTCCTCATAGAAGGTTAATAGATTGGTTTGGCAAGAACGATTCTTCATGAATCCATGCTGATTACTGCTAATGATACTGTTCTCATTACTAAAATCTAAAATCTTGTGTATAGTCCCTTATCATCCCCTCCAAGCGCTTACATACTATTGATGTTAGGCTAATGCCGCGTACACACGAGCGGACTTTCCGGCAGACTTGGTCCGGCGGACTGGACTCTGACAGACAATTCGATCGTGTGTGGGCTCCAGCGGATTTTTTTTCCAAAACGTCAGACGGACCTAGAAATAAAGCATGTTTCAAATCTTTTTGACGGACTCGAGTCCGGTTGAAAAATCCGCTCGTCTGTCCAACAGACTAAAACCGATGCTAGGGCAGCTATTGGCTACTGGCTATCAACTTCCTTATTTTAGTCCGGTCGTACGTCATCACGTACAAATCCGTCGGACTTTGGCATGATCGTGTGTATCCAAGTCTGTTTGTTTGAAAGTCCGGCAGACCTACGCTGCAAAGTCCAAAGACTGTCGGACCTAGTCCGTTGAAAAGTCTGCTCGTGTGCACGCGGCATTACTGGTCTGTAGTTCCCAGGGATATATCTTGGCCATTTTTTAAATATAGATGCCAAGTTGGCTTTTCTCCAATCAGCTAGTACCATTCCAGTTAGTGGACTGTCCACAAAAATTAGAAACAATGGTCTGGCAATTACTTGACTGAGTTCCTTAAGGACCCTCGGGTGCAAGCCATCTGGTCCCGGTGACTTATTTATGTTAAGTTTCCCAAGTCTATTTCTAATTCTATCCCTGTTAGCCATGAGGGTGCTTCCTGTAACATGCTATGAAAATTAACAATAGTAACCTAGTAAACAATAGTCATGAATGGAATCCATTCATGACATTATTATTTACTACTCTGTGTGATCACATGGTACCTGGGCCAATCACAGCACCCTGTACCATGTGATAGCTGTGGCCAATCACAGCATCACCATAGTAAACTATGAGTCATGAATGAAAGCCATTTATAACAGTTCAAAAAATTGCTGTTACACTGATCGTCACTAACCATAGTCACAGTAATAAAAAAAATCCCTGATCACCAATTTCCTCCCCAGAGTAATTCTGTCACCAGTCAGTGTCCATGATCACCCCAATTATATGATGACTCTGTACTGCACTAGTGACAGTATGTAAATAAAGTGTGAAAAAAATAAATTTTATTAAATGACTTCATTTCGAAAAAATGTAACAAAGAATTACAACTTCAAAAACCATGACATTAAATACCTTGGACTGTCTACTTTCCAAAAAGGGGTCATTTAGGGGTTTTTGTACTGCCCTGGCATTTAAGGGCCTCAAGAAATGAGATTGGCCGTCAGTACCTCAGGGATGATCAATTTAAATTTTGTGATTGGCCCTTTAATGAGGATGTTGGCGGTTTGAATACAGCTGGTTATGTCTGGTTGGTGTTGGGTGGTCCCCCCATGAGCCTTATTTGGGGTATAAACGGCCTCCACTTTCATTCTAATGATTGCTTCTATGAATTGGTAACTGTGGGCATTGCTGTATTTATCTGTGTTATTTCAGACTTTCCAAAATGGCCAACATGGCTTCACACATGCGTGTGAAGTCATTGCATACATGCATGGGCAATTCGGCACCTCCCGGCATCCGCATTTGATTGGCAGAATCTTCTGCCATCATCTGGGAGGACTATAACTAGCCCAGCATGGCGTTGGTTTAAACTGTTAAGACCATCTGCCATGCGCTCACCCAGGAGCCCCGCACTGACATCTGCAGTCTAATAGGTAATTATTGATTCTCCCCGGTGTTTTACCGCACACACCTTTTGTTTGCTCATCCTGGTTTTTAACTGTTATGGCAAAAAATGATATGCCTTGTAGATTCAAAAGGTATTGAAGCTTGTGAAGTTTGATGCCTTTGGAACTGAATGCTGTTTGATATCCATTTCTGGACTGCCTTTTTCTTTGCTGTGATTAGCTATAAGGTAAGAGCTACCCTGTGGGTTGCAAATACCCATTAACTATCTAGCTATAGATTGTGAGTTACTGAGATTTTGATACTAGGATTTTCCCTTCCCTGTTATACCTACAGCTTCTTTGGCTTCATAATTCTTTGGCTCCCTCTGGTGGTTAATAAAGGAGATTACAGCTTCCAAATCTCCCAAACCAGCTTTATATGGGTTTTAGGTAATTATCACTTAAAGAGGAAGTAAAGTCTCTGAAGAAAAAAAAAAAATACACCCTGCAAGACAAAGGCATAATGAGCTAGTATGCATAGCATACTAGCTCATTATGAATTACTTACCTGAGATCGAAGCCCCCGAATCAGCCCTAGTTCGCCTCCTCCGACGCCGCCATCTATCCCTGAGTGACTTCCGGGTATCCGGCGCTGTGACTGGCCGGAGCCGTGATGATGTCACTCCCGCGGATGCGCGCTGGTGCCACTACTAACGGTATGATCGGCGTTAGAGACGGCATGCTCAGTGCGCCTGCGCCCGATGTCTGCAGCGCATGCGCCATAGACATCGGTGCCACTATTTCTGCAAATATCTCCTAAACCTTTTAGGTTTGGGAGATATTTCTTGGACCTACAGGTAAGCCTTAATCTAGGCTTACCTGTAGGTAAAGTGGTTGTAAAGGGTTTACAACCGCTTTAAAGTGGAGCGCCACCCACATTTTTCACTCCCCACCATGTGCATCCTTAAAATAAATTGGCAATTTTTTTTTATTCACCTACCTGATTTATGCCTATATCTAATTTCACATCATATTTTAGGGGCCACGGCGTCATACGTCATTTCCAGTTTTACATTGGCTCCTGGGAGATCTTGGTCAGCTTGGCATGGCACTGCTCCCGTAACATTTAACATTGGCGTCTATGGAAATTCTTGGTCTGCTTTGCATGGCTCCAGTAACATTTAACATTGGCGTCTATGAAAAATCTTGGTCAGCTTGGCATGGCTCCAGTAACATTTAACATTGGCGTAAAGTCTCTGAAGAAAAAAAAATACAACCTGCAAGACAAAGGCATAATGAGCTAGTATGCATAGCATACTAGCTCATTATGAATTACTTACCTTAGATCGAAGCCCCCAAATCAGCCCTAGTTCGCCTCCTCCGATGCCGCCATCTATCCCTGAGTGACTTCCGGGTATCCGGCACTGTGACTGGCCGGAGCCAAGATGACGTCACTCCCGCGGATGTGCACTGGTGCCACCACTAATGGTATGATCGCCGTTAGAGACGGCATGCTCAGTGCGCCTGCGCCCGATGTCTACAGCGCATGCACCGTAGACATCGGTGCCACTATTTCTGCAAATATCTCCTAAACCTTTTAGGTTTGGGAGATATTTCTTGGACCTACAGGTAAGCCTTAATCTAGGCTTACCTGTAGGTAAAGTGGTTGTAAAGGGTTTACAACCGCTTTAAAGTGGAGCTCCACCCACATTTTTCACTCCTCACCATGTGCATCCTTAAAATAAATTGGCTATTTTTTTTTTTTTTATTCACTTACCTGATTTATGCCTATATCTAATTTCACATCATATTTTAGGGGCCACGGCCCTGTACGTCATTTCCAGTTTTACATTGGCTCCTGGGAGATCTTGGTCAGCTTGGCATGGCACTGCTCCCGTAACATTTAACATTGGCGTCTATGGAAATTCTTGGTCTGCTTGGCATGGCACCAGTAACATTTAACACTGGCGTCTATGGAAAATCTTGGTCAGCTTGGCATGGCTCCAGTAACATTTAACATTGGCGTCTATGGAAATTCTTGGTCAGCTTGGCATGGCTCCAGTAACATTTAACATTGGCGTCTATGGAAAATCTTGGTCAGCTTGGCATGGCTCCAGTAACATTTAACATTGGCGTCTTTGGAAATTCTTGGCTAGCTTGGCATGGCTCCAGTAACATTTAACATTGACGTCTATGGAAATTCTTGGTCAGCTTGGCATGGCTTCAGTAACATTTAACATTGGCGTCTATGCAAATTCTTGGTCAGCTTGCCATGGCTCCAGTATCATTTAACATTGCCATCTATGGAAAATCTTGGTCAGCTTGGCATGGCTGTGCCATGTCAAGCTGACCAAGATTGCACCGCACTGCACATACGCAAGATCAGCAGGTGCATGCTGGGTAGCCAGCATGCATGGAATCCAGTAGAAGGACACTGGCTACACATGCCCACACTGGAGATGGCTGCACTGTGCAGGAACTTCATAAAGTAAGAAAATGATGCTACACGAATAGAAAACTGGGCATAGTTTACAGCATACCTTTGTTACATTGCACAAGGCATGAGTATTCTAGTGGTATTTTTATTTTAAAAGTCATATTTCGTCTGGAACTCCTCTGTAAGGAGGTTGTTACCTAGCCAGATGTTGGAAGTGGAGCTTACGGGGGGTTTCTTTGACATATAGTGAGTGATGTACAAGTTACAGTTAGAATTTTGACATTTTTCTAGATTTATAAATGGGCACTTTGGTTCTCCTATGACACACTGGTATCCTAATATTTGGCAGTTTGGTGGTGCTGGTGTACTCGCATACTGACCTGAAATTAGTTTTGGGGTAAGAGCAGTATCAGTTGATCCGGTACAATTTTGTTGTTTGTTTCAAGATGATTGATTCAGGATATCTTTTGTCCTTATCATTTTTCATTGTTATATTTTGTCTTATGTATTTGCTTATGTATTGCAGTGAATACGCTGTACACAGACAATTAGGAATCCCCTGAAGAGGCTACATACTCTAGCGAAACATGTTGAGAATTACATTTTTGTCCAGTAGTTATACCATGTTTATCAATGTTTTGGTCTGATTACAATATTTTACCAAAAAGATTAATATATCTTTTTTAACAAATGTACTAAATAAAACTTTTTACTATACATAATATTGTTTTTCATTTTTCCAGGCACCTTTAAAGTCCCCTTTGCCATTTTTCTACTTTTTCTGATATTTGGGATGCGGTGCCTTGCTCCACTTATCCTTGGCTGACTTACTCTATTCCTCAACTGTATATATCGCATTGTTTGTAGATACAACTTTCCTACAGACCAAATAATATACAATGATTTGGGTTATTTTCACCAAAGAAATAGAGCGGAATACATGCGGGCCTAAATTTATGAAGAAAGATTATTTGCAAAATTTTGTAACAGAAACAAAGAATTTTTTTTTAACCACTTCAGCCCTGGAAGGATTTAGCCCCTTAATGACCAGGCCATTTTTTGTCGCTTTAACTAACAATTGCGCGGGCGTGCTATGTTGTACCCAAACAAAATTGACGTCCTTTTTTTCCCACAAATAGAGCTTTCTTTTGGTGGTATTTGATCACCTCTGCCTTTTGTTTTTTTTGCGCTATAAACAGACAAAGAATGACATATTAAAAAAATATATATATTTTTTTATGCTATAATACATATCCAAAAAAATATATAAAAAAACAAATTTATTCATCAGTTTAGGTATATACGATATATATTCGTCTACATATATTTGGTTAAAAAAATTACAATAGGCATATATTGATTGGTGTGCGCAAAAGTTATTGCATCTACAAACTACAGGATGGATTTAGGGACTTTTATTTTTTATTGTTTTATACTGTTAATGGCAGCGATCAGCGATTTTTAGCGGGACTGTGACATTGCAGCGGACAAATGTCAATGACACTTTTTGGGGACCAGTGACATTATTACAATGATCAGTGCTATAAAAATGCACTGATCAATGTAAAAATTTCACTGGCAGGGAAGGGGTTAACAGTAGGGGGCAATCAAGGGGTTAAGTGTGTTCCCTGGGTGTGTTCTAACTGTAGGGGGGATGGGCTCACTGGGACATGACAGAGATTACTGGGGACAGAAGATCTCTGACATGTCATCTGGCAGAACTGGGAATCGCCTTGTTTACATAGGCAGTTCCCCATTCTGCCTCTCCTCATCGTGGTCATGGGTCACCGGTGGACTTTGAGTCCGCGGGACCCGCAGGCCTGCTCCCGTGGCATGTGCACGCCCACTATCCTCCTTGCATGGACCGACGTCCAGGTACGTCAGTTCTCACAGGAGAGCGGACCTGCCGCAGTATATCTGCATTAGATGGTCAGCAAGTGGTTACAACAAAAATTTGGTCTTTTTTCATTTATATAACAAAAACAAAAAAACAAAAACAGTGGTGATCAAATACCACCCAACAATAGCTCTATTTGTATGAAAAAATGATATAAATTTTGTTTGTGTACAGTTTTGCAAGACCACGCAATTGCCAGTTAAAGTAGCACAGTGCTGGAGCTCAAGTGGTTAACTGCAGTAAAGAAGACAACTCTGAAGAGACAGCAGGTGGGCGTTTGTACCAACACTGTAAGTTGTATTTCCTGGTTTACCTAACATATTATGTTTGTGCCCAGTATATAGGAGACCAAGTGCCAGGTCTGTAATGTTTCTGCCATCTCTAACAGTTTTGCGGTGGGCAAGGGGAATACAAGTGTTCTCCTGCACTAGGCCTTGATGGAACTTTGGATAAGCAGAGGACAAGGGACCGGATCCTGATGGAACTTTGGATGAGCAGATGACAAGTGATTGGAACTTTGGATGAACAGACGACAAGGGAATATTCTCTAGTATTGTTTGGACATCAATGGGGGGTAAGTACAGCGCTGCACCAATAATAGTAGGGAATGGTTACACAATAAGCAGCTGACACTCCTCTTAGACAAAGGAAAAAAAGAAATAAAAAGTGTATACAGTGTAGCGCTATATGTGTAAATAAAAAAAATGAAAAAACATGGTGAACTAAGCCCAAACCATTCCTGGAGGATCCACAAAAGAAAATAAAAATAATATGATTCAAAGTTATATATGACTGACTAAACACAATCAGAAATATACTGAGTGCCACACACTATCATATAAATTGATACTAATAAACCAGTGAAAAAACAATGTGAAAAATAATATCAAAGTGAAGAAATAACCCAATGTCCATAAATGTTGAAATTTATGATCTTAATGAAATTCAACACCCGCCACCAAAAGTCTCTGAAGGTTGGATAATGAAAACAACGATGGAAAACTTCTGCCACGTGGATAAATAAAACACCAGATAAATAAGACGTCTAAGTGAGTGTCGGGACCACCACCGGAGCATCAGAGGAGGCTTACCGGAACCAGGTGACTTGAGAAGACATACGTCTTACAAGTCTCAGAAAGTTTGTTTAGCCACCAAGGCTGGCAAGATGGATCCTCAGGTGTCCTCAACTTCAAATGGGGGGGGGGGGGAGATAGAGATCCCGTCTAAGCTTCAACCGTCCAGACTTATCAACAGGTCAATCGGATATATTTACATGCCATGGGAGAAATAAAGCTCACATGGCATGATATTGTTTAAAAACATAAATTTATTGAAACAATAAAAAGGAACACTCACATATTAGGAGATCAGAATAAGCTCAAAACTGTATATCAATCGCGGTGATCGTAGGGAGTCCACCCAACATGTTTCGGCTAACGAGCCTTCATCTGGGGTGTGGAGCCCCCCCACCTCACCGCCATTTAAACTAAAAATGACCCCCACTGGGAGTGTCACAACACAGGAAGTGCCCCACTGATGTCACTTCCGGTTTGATGGATTAGTATGAATAATATGAAGTATATATAAATTATAAAAATCTAATTGGTGGTAGTATGCCACTAGCGCCAATTAATGGAGATCAAAAGTGAGAAAATAAAACAAAAGAAAACGTTTATAATATTCATATGGCCAGCCGACCCGGAAGTGCTCAGAATTTAACCAAGCCTCGGTGTCAGCATGGCCAAATAGGCAGGTCAGAGCGCCTTCACGCTCCGCCCGCCGGGCGTGTCCAAGTGGCAAGGCCGTGCGCAATAGCGGAAGTCACAGAGGGAAGTCCGCCTGCGCACCAAGCCTCGCTCTCAGTTGGCGAATCCGTAGGTCGGAGCGCCATCATGCTCCGCCCCTCGGAGTCTGCATCGAAAATGTAAACAGGGCTCGCCTCCGTCGAATGGTGTGCGCGCGCACCTGACGCCCGGGACCTAGCTTCATATCCACGCTGACAGTTCCCATACTTCCTGTAGGTAGGGAGGAGGGCCCCAATAGGCTGTAGAAGGCCGGAACTTCATCCCGGCGGTCTCGTAACCCAAGCCAAGTGTCAGCAGAGGTGGAAGTATAAGAAACCTGGAGCGCATCCAAATTATACACGTCAACAAACTTGAAATGGAAATAAAAAATTAATGGAATTAAAAGATGCTAATATTTGTATGGGGGCAAAAGCCACAACCCTTGAGTGTTAAAAAGTGACACTGCCAATGGGGGACATCCCAAAAGGTCCATGTAATGCGCTATATGCACGGGGGACAACCATTAACAGTAATACCACTAAAAGGGGACATCCACCAAGGTACACAGATACAAAAAGTAATTGTATAATGTCACAATATAAAACATATTTGTGGTCAAAAACTGCCTGGCATTAATATAGAACTAGAAAAATATATATAAACACCAGAAGACAAATGTATAAAAATAATAATATAAAAATAGAAATAAAAAAGAGAGAGATCATGAGTAGCTATGCCTGATTAATAAACAAATTAATGTCCCACTCCACGTTGATACCTTGCGGGGAGTGACAACCCAATTCGTAAATCCAGTAAGTCTCACAACGAGAGACCCCCCTGAGGGTTGATCCACCCCGCCAGGGAGCCACATATTTGTCGATGATAAGAAACTGAGTACCTTCAGGGTTTCGATCGTGGAATTCCCTATAGTGACGAGGTACAGTGTGTTTGGTGCTACCTGCCTTGATAAGGTTGATGTGCTCTGAGACTCTGGTAGTAAATGACCTGATAGTTCGTCCCACATACTGTTTGCCACATGGGCAGGTCAAAAGATAAACCACCCCTGTGGTCGCACAGGTGCAGAACTGCTTGATCTTATAAGAACGGACAGTTACCGTAGAGGAAAAAGTATGACAAACTCTCCTACCATTGATATTATATTTACATATAGAAAGTGCTGCGCAAATAAAAGTCCATACAAAGATAATAAAAAGAGCAGAAACCACCGGTGACAATGGATATCTGGATGGTGACTTTATCCCTCCACCACTTTAAGATGGCCCCTCACCTCAGATATTCGACCTGAAACAGGTCACACCGCTTGTAAGGATTGAATGGATCTGTTTACTCCTTTACTCCCTTCAGCTCTCAACGCTCAGGAAAGCCAGATGGTATATAGAGTAAAATAGAAAGCGACAGACCATAGTGTTCTCCGTGTAACAGTATTTAATAAATAATGAATAAAGAATCGAATAACAAATCGAATAAAAAATCTTCAATGACACTCACATCGAACCGGCACTCCGTTCCGAGTGCCGGCCAGCAGGCTTGTGATCGTATCTTGTCGGATGACCGCGGGTGACGTCACACGCTCCTAACCCCCGTACGCGTTACGTCCTGTGGGCGGGACTTCATCGGCGTGGGGCGGGATGCGCAGTGACGGCCCGCATTGTTGTTATTATACTCTATGGCGACGGCAGCACCAATCGAAAGGCCAGAAGCAACGGTCGGGAGGACGAACACCTCCCCGCCATTCATTTATAGCTAATATCATTTACTTCAAGCGAAAATTGCATAAATGACCGCCGCCAGCAGTAAACCAACTTGAAATATATGGTATACAAGAGTAATTGTTTGCAATATCGAAATAGCATATATCCTAATATATAGCAAACTTTATAATTGTATGTGTCATAATATTTTTTTAAAATTATCCGCATAGGTAATGCAAAATCGCATGCCAAATAGACGCATAACATATAAGAGTGATTGCTTATAATGCCCAAATGGCATTTATTTACTATACACAGCAAACGCTCTAAATCTCCAAATTGGAGTATTTTAAAACTTATGGATTAAAAAATGAGATTAAATGCGTATAAGTAAGTACAGCAAAATCGCATGTGAAAAAATCGCATGCCTAAAAACCATACAAAATATATGTGAATAATATAAAAAAAAACGTCAACCCACGGGAATCCATCAAATACGATCACATGTACATTTAGAAATTAAAAATAAAATTAACAGCAATAATATCATCTATTTGAAATAAAACAATTTAAATCAAAATCAACGTTCATTCCAAAGGGGGAGAGAACTTTGGTCTCATAGATCCAGAACGATTCCCTACGGCTGAGCTGTCTGATGTAATGGCCACCCCTCCAGTGTCTCGGTACTTTTTCTATCCCCCAGAATTTCAGGCATCTGGGGTCTTTTTGGTGAAAGAGACGAAAATGCCTAGAGACACTATGGGTTTTTACCCCCCGCTTGATATTACTGATATGTTCTCCAATTCTTACATGGAGTGCTCTTGAGGTCCGGCCCACATACTGAAGGCCACACTCGCATTCCAGCATGTAGACCACTCCCACTGTCGAACATGTAATCAAACTCTCAATTTTGTAACTTTTTTGCGTGGCATATGAAACAAACTCCTTGCGTCTCTTAATGTTTCTGCAGGCCTTTCTGCATGTGGCACACTTCCCACATGCGTAAAAGCCAGAAAGAAACCCAAATAGGCCACTGGTCACAGGTTTAGGCGGATCAATGACCCCAGGTGCCACACGATCACGCAAAGTCGGAGCTTTGCGATATATAAACCGAGGTTGATCGGGAAGCACTGGGCCTAAGGTCCTATCCCCCTTGAGGATAGGCCAATGTCTGGCTATAATGTGTTCTAATTTTTTGTACTGAATATTGTAGTCGAGTATAATACGATAATTAGATGTATTAGTATTATCCTCCAAAGGTTTCACCTTGTCTGCGACTACAGTATTCCTATCGATTGCCAGTACATTGGCTATTTCCGCATCTACAGATGCTTGGGTGTATCCTTTCTCCTTGAACCTCTCCGCAAGTACCTGCGATTGTGCAAGATAGTCGTCATCTGAAGTACAGTTACGACGTAAGCGGATAAATTGGCCTCTGGGTATATTACAGAGCCAAGACTTGTGATGGCAACTGTTGAGAGGGATGAATGCATTTCTATCGGTCGTTTTGAAATGATTCCTGGTATGGAAAGTCCCTTCCCCTTTAAATATTTCCAAGTCGAGGAATGTAATCTGTTGGTGGCTGATCGTCCAAGTCAGCTCGATGTTTTTATTGTTAGCATTTAGCCTATCCATAAAGATCTGTAAACTAGGCCTATCCCCCTCCCAGACCATGATTATATCGTCTATATAGCGTCTGTAACATGACAGTTGTGGGGGGGGATCGTAAAAAATCGTGTCTTCCTCCCAGTGGGCCATAAATAAATTGGCCACACTGGGAGCGAACCTGGCCCCCATTGCGACTCCTCTTATCTGTAAATAAAAATCCCCTTTAAACCAGAAATAATTATTTAACAAACAAAACTCCAAACTTTCCAATAAAAATGACATGTGATCACTTGAGAGGTTGGAATTGGTCAGGGCCCATCTAACTGAATCTAAGGCCTGTTTGTGGTCAATAATAGTATAGAGAGATCCTACATCAGCGGTAATGAGGATGCTAGATGAGGTACAAGGAAGAGTAGATAAAATTTGAAGAATTTGCTTAGTATCTCTTAAAAATGATTTGGTTTTTAAAACAAGTGGCTGGAGAAAGAAATCTAAGTACTGGCCCAGTCTGGAAGTCACGGAATCAATTCCGTTTACGATCGGACGGCCAGGTGGTTGTTCTGCATTCTTGTGTAGTTTGGGTAAAATATAAATGATAGGGGTCCTACAATAAAAAGGGTCCAAATAGGCAGCTTCTTTGGAATTTAGGATCCCTTCATTTTTACCTCTTTCTATGAGACAATGTAAGTTGTTCTTAAAAGACAACATAGGGTCACTCCTCAGAAGTTCATATGTATTCCTATCGTTCAACAATTTCTCCATTTCTGCTTGGTAGTATGTTTTGCTAAGCACAACCAACCCACCTCCCTTATCCGCCGGTCGGATAACTATGTCTTTCCTTTGTTCAAGGGAAGTGATACCTCGCTTGATGGCCTGTGAATCTCTAGCCCTTTTGACTTTGAGTAAATCAAGATCATGGCACACCATATTCCTAAATACCTCTAAATGCTTGTTGTCATTACAAATAGGATTGAACACTGAACGGTTCCGAAGGTTAGAGTATTTAGAAATAGTGGTTACAGCAGGGGTGGCATGTGGCACCGTACTGGTAAGAAAATATTTTTTCATATTCAGATTTCGTACATATTTCTGAATACTGATGTAAGCCTGAAATTTGTTCAGGTTACGGACCGGAGCAAACTTAAGGCCCCTGTCCAGGACTAGTAATTCATCAGCTGTAAGAGGAGTACCACTAAGATTAAAGATACCAGTGCCTAGTGGGGTCTTGACCTTTTGGAATCGTCTTCCACCCCTGGACCCTCTCTGTGTTTTCTTTTTAAACTGCCTTGGTCCCTCCTTGGGTCTGGTGGACCTCTCCTCTGGTTCTGAGAATTCGTTTGTTCTACCGGTTCTCTCACCCATAGGGGGGTCTTTGGAGGTCCCCTCCAGGGGGTCCTCTCCTGCCCTAAAAAATGATTCTGATTATAATGTGTTGCATTTTGAGAGTTCTGTAAGGGGGCATAGTAATTTGAGGTATAGACAGGTGTCTCTCTTATTGAATTCCTTCTTCCTTGAGATTTGCCTTTTCGTTTAGTAGGTACTGTTTGCCACAAATGGTTCTCAGATTGTAGGGATTGATGGTCATGCCTATTGTCATAAGGCCTAGGTTGGGAGTAGTGATTCTTTTTCCCTCGACCCCGTTTATTCACTCTAGGGGGGCCCTGTCCTCTCCCTCTTGGTGTATAAGTCAAGTTTGGTATATTTTGGGGAACCTGAGGGGGGGGTATTTCATAATTGAAATAACCTTGTGGGGGTAAACTAGTATCGGATGGCGGGATATTGGCTGCTACACCCAAGGGATTATTGGCTAGCACTGTGTCTTGTATTTGCCACTTAAAGATCTGTTTTCCCTCAAAATCTTTAATATCTCGTAAAAATTTCTTCCTCTTTTTATCTCTAGTCTCCCTATCCCATTTGATAAGTTTGGTTTTTAATTCACCAGATAATTGAATAAAATCATTGGAATCCTTGTGACTCTCAATACGATCAGTAATTTCTTTGATCTGATTCTCCAAGTGTTGCTTTTTCTTTAATTTACGAGCAAGCAAAAACCGGAGAAGATCAAAGCTTTTCCCAACAAAAAAGTTACACCATTCCGTGTTAGACTCATTGTCAACCAAACCATCATTAGGTGGCAATTCCCACCTTAAACGCCTGGGGACAATATTGGCAGATAGATACTGTTCAAAAGAGACAATATCCCACCAGGTTTTTATCTTCTTTTCAAACAAATAACCCAGTTTTTTAAAAGCATATCCAAGGTCATCATGTTGAGAAGCAACCACATCTCTTGAGAAAACATCTGTGAGAATAATTTCCCTGTTCTCTACATAGGTAAAAACATCCATAATCTGCAGCTGAATTAGTCTTGAATTAAATAAGCATAAAGAAAATGTGAATAAATTCAGCGCTGATTGATTAGAAAATATAAATGCAAGCAAGCACAAAGGTCAACTCAAAAAATACCTCAGAAACATGTACATATAGAAAGTGCTGCGCAAATAAAAGTCCATACAAAGATAATAAAAAGAGCAGAAACCACCGGTGACAATGGATATCTGGATGGTGACTTTATCCCTCCACCACTTTAAGATGGCCCCTCACCTCAGATATTCGACCTGAAACAGGTCACACCGCTTGTAAGGATTGAATGGATCTGTTTACTCCTTTACTCCCTTCAGCTCTCAACGCTCAGGAAAGCCAGATGGTATATAGAGTAAAATAGAAAGCGACAGACCATAGTGTTCTCCGTGTAACAGTATTTAATAAATAATGAATAAAGAATCGAATAACAAATCGAATAAAAAATCTTCAATGACACTCACATCGAACCGGCACTCCGTTCCGTGTGCTGGCCAGCAGGCTTGTGATCGTATCTTGTCGGATGACCGCGGGTGACGTCACACGCTCCTAACCCCCGTACGCGTTACGTCCTGTGGGCGGGACTTCATCGGCGTGGGGCGGGATGCGCAGTGACGGCCCGCATTGTTGTTATTATACTCTATGGCGACGGCAGCACCAATCGAAAGGCCAGAAGCAACGGTCGGGAGGACGAACACCTCCCCGCCATTCATTTATAGCTAATATCATTTACTTCAAGCGAAAATTGCATAAATGACCGCCGCCAGCAGTAAACCAACTTGAAATATATGGTATACAAGAGTAATTGTTTGCAATATCGAAATAGCATATATCCTAATATATAGCAAACTTTATAATTGTATGTGTCATAATATTTTTTTAAAATTATCCGCATAGGTAATGCAAAATCGCATGCCAAATAGACGCATAACATATAAGAGTGATTGCTTATAATGCCCAAATGGCATTTATTTACTATACACAGCAAACGCTCTAAATCTCCAAATTGGAGTATTTTAAAACTTATGGATTAAAAAATGAGATTAAATGCGTATAAGTAAGTACAGCAAAATCGCATGTGAAAAAATCGCATGCCTAAAAACCATACAAAATATATGTGAATAATATAAAAAAAAAAACGTCAACCCACGGGAATCCATCAAATACGATCACATGTACATTTAGAAATTAAAAATAAAATTAACAGCAATAATATCATCTATTTGAAATAAAACAATTTAAATCAAAATCAACGTTCATTCCAAAGGGGGAGAAAACTTTGGTCTCATAGATCCAGAACGATTCCCTACGGCTGAGCTGTCTGATGTAATGGCCACCCCTCCAGTGTCTCGGTACTTTTTCTATCCCCCAGAATTTCAGGCATCTGGGGTCTTTTTGGTGAAAGAGACAAAAATGCCTAGAGACACTATGGGTTTTTACCCCCCGCTTGATATTACTGATATGTTCTCCAATTCTTACATGGAGTGCTCTTGAGGTCCGGCCCACATACTGAAGGCCACACTCGCATTCCAGCATGTAGACCACTCCCACTGTCGAACATGTAATCAAACTCTCAATTTTGTAACTTTTTTGCGTGGCATATGAAACAAACTCCTTGCGTCTCTTAATGTTTCTGCAGGCCTTTCTGCATGTGGCACACTTCCCACATGCGTAAAAGCCAGAAAGAAACCCAAATAGGCCACTGGTCACAGGTTTAGGCGGATCAATGACCCCAGGTGCCACACGATCACGCAAAGTCGGAGCTTTGCGATATATAAACCGAGGTTGATCGGGAAGCACTGGGCCTAAGGTCCTATCCCCCTTGAGGATAGGCCAATGTCTGGCTATAATGTGTTCTAATTTTTTGTACTGAATATTGTAGTCGAGTATAATACGATAATTAGATGTATTAGTATTATCCTCCAAAGGTTTCACCTTGTCTGCGACTACAGTATTCCTATCGATTGCCAGTACATTGGCTATTTCCGCATCTACAGATGCTTGGGTGTATCCTTTCTCCTTTTTGGAGATTTAGAGCGTTTGCTGTGTATAGTAAATAAATGCCATTTGGGCATTATAAGCAATCACTCTTATATGTTATGCGTCTATTTGGCATGCGATTTTGCATTACCTATGCGGATAATTTTAAAAAAATATTATGACACATACAATTATAAAGTTTGCTATATATTAGGATATATGCTATTTCGATATTGCAAACAATTACTCTTGTATACCATATATTTCAAGTTGGTTTACTGCTGGCGGCGGTCATTTATGCAATTTTCGCTTGAAGTAAATGATATTAGCTATAAATGAATGGCGGGGAGGTGTTCGTCCTCCCGACCGTTGCTTCTGGCCTTTCGATTGGTGCTGCCGTCGCCATAGAGTATAATAACAACAATGCGGGCCGTCACTGCGCATCCCGCCCCACGCCGATGAAGTCCCGCCCACAGGACGTAACGCGTACGGGGGTTAGGAGCGTGTGACGTCACCCGCGGTCATCCGACAAGATACGATCACAAGCCTGCTGGCCGGCACTCGGAACGGAGTGCCGGTTCGATGTGAGTGTCATTGAAGATTTTTTATTCGATTTGTTATTCGATTCTTTATTCATTATTTATTAAATACTGTTACACGGAGAACACTATGGTCTGTCGCTTTCTATTTTACTCTATATACCATCTGGCTTTCCTGAGCGTTGAGAGCTGAAGGGAGTAAAGGAGTAAACAGATCCATTCAATCCTTACAAGCGGTGTGACCTGTTTCAGGTCGAATATCTGAGGTGAGGGGCCATCTTAAAGTGGTGGAGGGATAAAGTCACCATCCAGATATCCATTGTCACCGGTGGTTTCTGCTCTTTTTATTATCTTTGTATGGACTTTTATTTGCGCAGCACTTTCTATATGTACATGTTTCTGAGGTATTTTTTGAGTTGACCTTTGTGCTTGCTTGCATTTATATTTTCTAATCAATCAGCGCTGAATTTATTCACATTTTCTTTATGCTTATTTAATTCAAGACTAATTCAGCTGCAGATTATGGATGTTTTTACCTATGTAGAGAACAGGGAAATTATTCTCACAGATGTTTTCTCAAGAGATGTGGTTGCTTCTCAACATGATGACCTTGGATATGCTTTTAAAAAACTGGGTTATTTGTTTGAAAAGAAGATAAAAACCTGGTGGGATATTGTCTCTTTTGAACAGTATCTATCTGCCAATATTGTCCCCAGGCGTTTAAGGTGGGAATTGCCACCTAATGATGGTTTGGTTGACAATGAGTCTAACACGGAATGGTGTAACTTTTTTGTTGGGAAAAGCTTTGATCTTCTCCGGTTTTTGCTTGCTCGTAAATTAAAGAAAAAGCAACACTTGGAGAATCAGATCAAAGAAATTACTGATCGTATTGAGAGTCACAAGGATTCCAATGATTTTATTCAATTATCTGGTGAATTAAAAACCAAACTTATCAAATGGGATAGGGAGACTAGAGATAAAAAGAGGAAGAAATTTTTACGAGATATTAAAGATTTTGAGGGAAAACAGATCTTTAAGTGGCAAATACAAGACACAGTGCTAGCCAATAATCCCTTGGGTGTAGCAGCCAATATCCCGCCATCCGATACTAGTTTACCCCCACAAGGTTATTTCAATTATGAAATACCCCCCCCTCAGGTTCCCCAAAATATACCAAACTTGACTTATACACCAAGAGGGAGAGGACAGGGCCCCCCTAGAGTGAATAAACGGGGTCGAGGGAAAAAGAATCACTACTCCCAACCTAGGCCTTATGACAATAGGCATGACCATCAATCCCTACAATCTGAGAACCATTTGTGGCAAACAGTACCTACTAAACGAAAAGGCAAATCTCAAGGAAGAAGGAATTCAATAAGAGAGACACCTGTCTATACCTCAAATTACTATGCCCCCTTACAGAACTCTCAAAATGCAACACATTATAATCAGAATCATTTTTTAGGGCAGGAGAGGACCCCCTGGAGGGGACCTCCAAAGACCCCCCTATGGGTGAGAGAACCGGTAGAACAAACGAATTCTCAGAACCAGAGGAGAGGTCCACCAGACCCAAGGAGGGACCAAGGCAGTTTAAAAAGAAAACACAGAGAGGGTCCAGGGGTGGAAGACGATTCCAAAAGGTCAAGACCCCACTAGGCACTGGTATCTTTAATCTTAGTGGTACTCCTCTTACAGCTGATGAATTACTAGTCCTGGACAGGGGCCTTAAGTTTGCTCCGGTCCGTAACCTGAACAAATTTCAGGCTTACATCAGTATTCAGAAATATGTACGAAATCTGAATATGAAAAAATATTTTCTTACCAGTACGGTGCCACATGCCACCCCTGCTGTAACCACTATTTCTAAATACTCTAACCTTCGGAACCGTTCAGTGTTCAATCCTATTTGTAATGACAACAAGCATTTAGAGGTATTTAGGAATATGGTGTGCCATGATCTTGATTTACTCAAAGTCAAAAGGGCTAGAGATTCACAGGCCATCAAGCGAGGTATCACTTCCCTTGAACAAAGGAAAGACATAGTTATCCGACCGGCGGATAAGGGAGGTGGGTTGGTTGTGCTTAGCAAAACATACTACCAAGCAGAAATGGAGAAATTGTTGAACGATAGGAATACATATGAACTTCTGAGGAGTGACCCTATGTTGTCTTTTAAGAACAACTTACATTGTCTCATAGAAAGAGGTAAAAATGAAGGGATCCTAAATTCCAAAGAAGCTGCCTATTTGGACCCTTTTTATTGTAGGACCCCTATCATTTATATTTTACCCAAACTACACAAGAATGCAGAACAACCACCTGGCCGTCCGATCGTAAACGGAATTGATTCCGTGACTTCCAGACTGGGCCAGTACTTAGATTTCTTTCTCCAGCCACTTGTTTTAAAAACCAAATCATTTTTAAGAGATACTAAGCAAATTCTTCAAATTTTATCTACTCTTCCTTGTACCTCATCTAGCATCCTCATTACCGCTGATGTAGGATCTCTCTATACTATTATTGACCACAAACAGGCCTTAGATTCAGTTAGATGGGCCCTGACCAATTCCAACCTCTCAAGTGATCACATGTCATTTTTATTGGAAAGTTTGGAGTTTTGTTTGTTAAATAATTATTTCTGGTTTAAAGGGGATTTTTATTTACAGATAAGAGGAGTCGCAATGGGGGCCAGGTTCGCTCCCAGTGTGGCCAATTTATTTATGGCCCACTGGGAGGAAGACACGATTTTTTACGATCCCCCCCCACAACTGTCATGTTACAGACGCTATATAGACGATATAATCATGGTCTGGGAGGGGGATAGGCCTAGTTTACAGATCTTTATGGATAGGCTAAATGCTAACAATAAAAACATCGAGCTGACTTGGACGATCAGCCACCAACAGATTACATTCCTCGACTTGGAAATATTTAAAGGGGAAGGGACTTTCCATACCAGGAATCATTTCAAAACGACCGATAGAAATGCATTCATCCCTCTCAACAGTTGCCATCACAAGTCTTGGCTCTGTAATATACCCAGAGGCCAATTTATCCGCTTACGTCGTAACTGTACTTCAGATGACGACTATCTTGCACAATCGCAGGTACTTGCGGAGAGGTTCAAGGAGAAAGGATACACCCAAGCATCTGTAGATGCGGAAATAGCCAATGTACTGGCAATCGATAGGAATACTGTAGTCGCAGACAAGGTGAAACCTTTGGAGGATAATACTAATACATCTAATTATCGTATTATACTCGACTACAATATTCAGTACAAAAAATTAGAACACATTATAGCCAGACATTGGCCTATCCTCAAGGGGGATAGGACCTTAGGCCCAGTGCTTCCCGATCAACCTCGGTTTATATATCGCAAAGCTCCGACTTTGCGTGATCGTGTGGCACCTGGGGTCATTGATCCGCCTAAACCTGTGACCAGTGGCCTATTTGGGTTTCTTTCTGGCTTTTACGCATGTGGGAAGTGTGCCACATGCAGAAAGGCCTGCAGAAACATTAAGAGACGCAAGGAGTTTGTTTCATATGCCACGCAAAAAAGTTACAAAATTGAGAGTTTGATTACATGTTCGACAGTGGGAGTGGTCTACATGCTGGAATGCGAGTGTGGCCTTCAGTATGTGGGCCGGACCTCAAGAGCACTCCATGTAAGAATTGGAGAACATATCAGTAATATCAAGCGGGGGGTAAAAACCCATAGTGTCTCTAGGCATTTTCGTCTCTTTCACCAAAAAGACCCCAGATGCCTGAAATTCTGGGGGATAGAAAAAGTACCGAGACACTGGAGGGGTGGCCATTACATCAGACAGCTCAGCCGTAGGGAATCGTTCTGGATCTATGAGACCAAAGTTCTCTCCCCCTTTGGAATGAACGTTGATTTTGATTTAAATTGTTTTATTTCAAATAGATGATATTATTGCTGTTAATTTTATTTTTAATTTCTAAATGTACATGTGATCGTATTTGATGGATTCCCGTGGGTTGACGTTTTTTTTTATATTATTCACATATATTTTGTATGGTTTTTAGGCATGCGATTTTTTCACATGCGATTTTGCTGTACTTACTTATACGCATTTAATCTCATTTTTTAATCCATAAGTTTTAAAATACTCCAATTTGGAGATTTAGAGCGTTTGCTGTGTATAGTAAATAAATGCCATTTGGGCATTATAAGCAATCACTCTTATATGTTATGCGTCTATTTGGCATGCGATTTTGCATTACCTATGCGGATAATTTTAAAAAAATATTATGACACATACAATTATAAAGTTTGCTATATATTAGGATATATGCTATTTCGATATTGCAAACAATTACTCTTGTATACCATATATTTCAAGTTGGTTTACTGCTGGCGGCGGTCATTTATGCAATTTTCGCTTGAAGTAAATGATATTAGCTATAAATGAATGGCGGGGAGGTGTTCGTCCTCCCGACCGTTGCTTCTGGCCTTTCGATTGGTGCTGCCGTCGCCATAGAGTATAATAACAACAATGCGGGCCGTCACTGCGCATCCCGCCCCACGCCGATGAAGTCCCGCCCACAGGACGTAACGCGTACGGGGGTTAGGAGTGTGTGACGTCACCCGCGGTCATCCGACAAGATACGATCACAAGCCTGCTGGCCGGCACTCGGAACGGAGTGCCGGTTCGATGTGAGTGTCATTGAAGATTTTTTATTCGATTTGTTATTCGATTCTTTATTCATTATTTATTAAATACTGTTACACGGAGAACACTATGGTCTGTCGCTTTCTATTTTACTCTATATACCATCTGGCTTTCCTGAGCGTTGAGAGCTGAAGGGAGTAAAGGAGTAAACAGATCCATTCAATCCTTACAAGCGGTGTGACCTGTTTCAGGTCGAATATCTGAGGTGAGGGGCCATCTTAAAGTGGTGGAGGGATAAAGTCACCATCCAGATATCCATTGTCACCGGTGGTTTCTGCTCTTTTTATTATCTTTGTATGGACTTTTATTTGCGCAGCACTTTCTATATGTACATGTTTCTGAGGTATTTTTTGAGTTGACCTTTGTGCTTGCTTGCATTTATATTTTCTAATCAATCAGCGCTGAATTTATTCACATTTTCTTTATTGATATTATATTGGCAGACCAGGCATCTTTTACAGGGGTGAAAACCAGTCCAGTTGTGAAAAAAGGAAGGTTTGTTTGGGGGATTAACCACATTGGGTGCCAACCTATTTCGAAGGGACGGGGCACCCTTAAAGACCACCTTAGGGGTTCCGGGCAGCATAGGGCCCAAGATCTTATCTGTTTTTAGAACGTCCCAATGATGTTCAAAGATTCTTCTAATATGTTTATGTTTGATGGAGAAGGATGTCATGAAAGACCATTTAAAGTCCTCATTGACCTGTCTAGGTTTGTCCTGTAAAAGTGTTTGACGATCGACAAGACAGGCATTGTCTATCTCCATATCCAAATCTGAGGGTTTATAACCCTTCTCCAAAAATCTATTTTTGAGAGACGCTGCTTGGGTCTTAAAGGTGTTAAGATAACTGCAGTTCCTGCGTAATCGCAGGAACTGGCTTTTGGGGACTGATCTGATCCAGGGGGCATGGTGACAACTATCGGTAGGAATATATCCATTCCGATCGGTGGATTTAAAATAGGTACTGAATACAAACTGGCCTTCCCTTCTCTCAACAACCAGGTCCAAAAAATGAATAGAAGATACGCTTGCTTCAAAAGACAAGACAATATTCATGTTGTTATCATTAAGGGTCGCAAAAAAATCAGCCAAATCGTCCGAAGTCCCAGTCCATAGGAGGAGGATGTCATCTATGTACCGAGCCCACAACAGAAGGTGCGGGCTCTGCATAGCATAGACGACATCCCCCTCCCATTTGGCCATAAATAAATTGGCCAGACTGGGAGTGAACTTCGCTCCCATTGCGACACCTTTGTGTTGCCGGTAGAATCTACCATCGAACCAGAAGTAATTGTGCTGAGTTGCAAACTCAATTAGTTTGATAATGTAGTCCACCTGGGGTGCGGCAAGGGAAGCGTCTCTGTCAAGAAAGCATTTGACCGCATCAATACCCCTGTTTTGTGGGATGCAGGTGTAAAGTGATGCAACATCCGCAGTTGCCATGATGAGATCACCTGAATAGGAAACACTAGAAAGTAATTTGATCACATCTTTGGTGTCAAATAGGACGGCATCTTAGTGACTGATGGTTGGAGGAAAAAATCGATATATTTCCCAATTTTAGAGGTGACCGAGTCGATGCCACTAATTATTGGCCGACCAGGGGGATGTAGGGGGTCCTTATGGACCTTAGGTAGGTAATACATAACAGGTATGCGCGGAGCGAGTGGGACTAAAAATGATCTCTCTTTTTTGTTTAAAATATAAGAATTGTAACCTTTGGATACCAGTCTTTGTAACTCTTTCTTATACTTATGTGTAGGGTTACCTGGTAGTTCGATGTATGTCTCGTGATCTCCCAAAATGCGATGCATTTCGTGGATATAATCAGATTTGTTCAATAAGACAATGCCCCCGCCTTTATCGGTGGGGCGAATAACTAAATTTTTATTGTCACATAGAGTCTTTAGGCCTGTTGAAGGTAAGGGGTTGGGGAATTTGCGTTTCAATGGAATGTTGGCTAAGTCTCTCAACACTAGTTCCTTGAACAGATTGATAGCTGGTGGAAGCTGTGTTGGAGGGCTAAAAAGGGAGGGGTTGGATAAACCTGAGTGGACAGTGCCAGACGTTGCCGCCCTGGCTACATTCCTAGAGGGATTAGAGATAATATACCTCTGGACATTAATTTTCCTGATGTACTTCTGGATGTCGATAAAAGTATCAAACTTATTCAGTTTACACGGGGGAGCAAATTTAAGTCCTTTATTCAGAATGATTTTCTCTTCCTGAGTGAGAACAGTATCACTCAGGTTGAAAACCCCTTGACAAGTTAAATTCTTTTCCTTTTTTCGTCTCTGAACCCTCCTCCCTCCTCTGGACCCTCTCTTGTTTCCGGACCTCTTTTGTTGTTTTGGGGGGCCTCGTGAAAACCCTGAGTGGTCCGTAGTCCAGAATAGGATTGTTTGTAGGGGGATGGACCATAACCAACATTAGGGAACGGGTAGACGTTCTCATTGTATTGATCCTGCAAAGGGGAATATCTATTATATGTGGAAACAGGGGGATGCCTATAATAAGCTGGATTCTGATGTTGGAAATAATGTGGAGGATCATGACTGCGACCTGGAGAGCCCCTATAATGGGAACTCTCACGGTCGTAGTACCGATGGTCATCTTGACCTCGATGATCACCCCTATTTCCACCTCTACCCCTACTCCTGGAGTAGTGACCCCTCCCTCTTTGTTGATTTCTAGGGGTATGCGTACTAGGGTGTCGACCTCTACGTGAGGAGGGACCCACATCCTGGACTCGCCCCTTATCAACTGACGGTTTGGGACGGACAGCAGGCTCCTGGGCAGAGGTTGTGTCCTGGGCATTGGTTTCCATTGCTGCCTCCAAAGTGGGTGCCGCAATGGATTTCTGCCATCCAAACACTTTCCCAGCTTTATAGTCACCAATATCTCGGGAATAGTTTTTATGTTTTTTAGTTCTTTGTTCCTTGTCCTCCTTCACAAGATAAGCTTGCAAATTGGAAGACAAAGTGTTATATTCAACCGAGTTTTTAAAGGAGAGTAATTTATCCTTAAGCTCCTTAATCTCTCGATCAAGGATTGACAGTCTAGTGCGTTTCCTTGAAATGAGGAAATCGAGAAACCTGATGCCAGCATCGTTGAAATACGTGAACCAGGTATCGATTTCGAACTCACCCTGTTGGGGGTGAACATCCCATCTCAGACTCCGTGGGATCATGCCTTCTGCCACATAATTTTCTAAGAAGGCAAGATCCCATTGGAGGTGAAGCTCGGAAACCATAACATTTTTTAACCTTAAAAATAGTCCACCTATTTCCGAGTCATTGGAAGTGGCTACAAACACACAGTCAGTATTTACTACTCTAGATGCACGATAGTCGAATACATCCATATTGAAAGGGATGTGGGCTGCAGCTATACTAAATGTCTAATAATTAATGGAAACAATGGGGGGTAAGTACAGCGCTGCACCAATAATAGTAGGGAATGGTTACACAATAAGCAGCTGACACTCCTCTTAGACAAAGGAAAAAAAGAAATAAAAAGTGTATACAGTGTAGCGCTATATGTGTAAATAAAAAAAATGAAAAAACATGGTGAACTAAGCCCAAACCATTCCTGGAGGATCCACAAAAGAAAAGAAAAATAATATGATTCAAAGTTATATATGACTGACTAAACACAATCAGAAATATACTGAGTGTCACACACTATCATATTATTATTATTATTATTATACGAGATTTATATAGCGCCAACAGTTTACTCAGCGCTTTACCATGTATAAGGGGGACAACACAATTACAGTACAGTTCAATACAAAAGGTACAGGAGGGCCCTGCTCGTAGAGCTTACATTCTAAAGGGAGGGGGTGGTGGTACAAAAGGTAATAGCTGCAAAGAATGATTTGATGGGGGTGGCTCAGGGACAGTTATGTGGGTGTGGGATAGGCTTCCCTGAATAAATGAGTTTTCAAGGATCTCCTAAAGGTGGACAGGGTAGGGGCTGATCGGACATACTGGGGCAGGGAGTTCCAGAGGATGGGAGAGGCTCTGGAGAAGTCCTGAAGGCGAGCATGGGAGGAGGTAACAAGGGAGCTAGAGAGCAGGAGGTCCTGGGAGGAGCGGAGGGGGCGATTTGGGCGATATCTGCAGATGAGGTTGGTGATGTAGATGGGGGCGATGTTGTGAATGGCCTTGTATGTTATGGTTAGCATTTTGAATTTTACACGGTGGGGTAGGGGAAGCCAGTGAAGGGATTGGCAGAGAGGAGCAGCAGTCACGGATCGATTAGTGAGGTGTATTAGTCTAGCAGCAGCATTCATAATAGACTGAAGGGGGGATAGCCTGCTTAAGGGTAGGCCATTAAGGAGAGAGTTGCAGTAGTCGAGGCGGGAAATAATCAAGGAGTGAATAAGTTGTTTTGTAGTGTCATTAGTCAGGAAGGGTCGAATTTTGGAGATGTTGCGGAGGTTAAGGCGGCAGGATTTAGCCAGTGATTGAATATGGGGGCTGAAGGAGAGGTCAGAGTCAAGGATTACACCCAGGACTCTGGCATGTGTGGAGGGACCAATGGTTGTGTTGTTGATATTAATGGTGAAGTCACAGGAGGGGGACCGTGAAGGAGGAAATATAACAAGCTCAGTTTTAGAAAGATTAAGTTTGAGGAAGTGGTGTGACATCCATACCGATATGTCATTCAGCAAGTTTGAGATCCGTGAGGAGATAGTGGGGGTGAGTTGGGGAGTGGAGAGATAGATCTGTGTGTCATCAGCATAGAGATGGTATTGGAAGCCATGGGAGGTGATCAACTGGCCCAGGGAAGAGGTATAGAGTGAGAAAAGGAGAGGCCCAAGGACAGAGCCTTGGGGTACCCCAACAGAAAGAGGAAGGGGAGCGGAGGAGATGGAGTTGTAAGTGACGCTGAAAGTGCGCTGAGATAGGTAGGAGGAGAACCAGGATAATGCAGAATCACGGAGGCCAAGGGAGTGTAATTTGCTGAGGAGCAGCAGGTGGTCAACTGTGTCAAAGGCAGCAGAGAGGTCTAAAAGTATGAGTATGGAGTAGTGGCCATTGGTTTTGGCAGTTATTAGGTCATTGGTGATTTTTAGTAGGGCAGTTTCAGTCGAATGTTGTAGGCGGAAGCCAGACTGTAGGGGGTCGAGAAGGTTGTTGTCCGTGAGGTAGCGACTCATTTGGTCATGAACAAGGCGTTCGATGAGCTTGGAGGCAAACGGGAGAAGGGAGATAGGTCTTAAGTTATTCAAACAGGTGGGGTCTAGTGAAGGTTTTTTGAGTATGGGGGTAACCAGTGCATGTTTGAGCGGGGAAGGAAAGGTGCCGGAGGAGAGGGAGAGGTTGAAGATGTGGGTTAGGGAGTTAAGGATAGAGTGGGAAGGTGGTCGCAGTAATTGAGAGGGGACAGGGTCCAGGGGACATGTAGTGAGGTGGGCCATGGAGAGGAGTTTATCAACTTCTTCTGTGGTAACTGGGCAAAAGGAGGAGAGTATTGAGTGTGGTGTTGGACCTGATATGTTGGGTAGGGGAAGAATTTTAATGCTGGATATCTCCTTGCGAATTGTGTTGATTTTGCTATTGAAGTGGTTGGCAATATGTTGAGCGGTAAGCAAGTTGGTGGGAGGGGGCAGTGGGGGGTGAATTAAGGAATTAAGGGTAGAAAAGAGTTGACGAGGTTTGGATGAGAGGGTTTTGATGAGAGTGTTGTAATAGGTTTGTTTAGCAGTGTGGAGGCAGCAGGGCCAGATTAAGAGCAACATGGGCCTGGTGCTAAGGATTTTGGTGGGCCTTTTTATGGAAATAAATAAAATGAAAATGCAAAAAATTTTTGTTAAATTTAAATTAAAGAGAGAGAGAGGGGTGTGAGAGAGAGAGAGGGGGGGGATAGCGAGATGGGGGGTTGAAAGAGAGGGGATGAGAGGGAGGGGGAAAGAGAGAGAAAGGGGGTGAATGAGAGAGAGAGAGGGGGTGAGAGAGAGGGGACAAGAGAGAGGGGGTGAGAAAAAGGGGAATAGAGAGAGGGTGAAAGAGAGAGAGGGTGGTAAGGGGTGAAGAGGGTGAGAGAGAGAACAGGGTGAAAGTGAGGGGATGAGAGAGAGAGAGGGGGTGAGGGGGGTGAAAGAGAGAGAGGGGGGTGGGAGTGAGGGGGTGAGTCTGTGGGAGGCACAGCATAGTACATAACACGAGGGGGGGGGAATAGCACAGTACATTACATGGTTGGCACAACACATTACATTAAATGGTGGATACATGGATACAGCACATTAAATGGTAAGCAAAGCACAGTACATTACATGGTGGGCACAGCACATTACACAGTTGGCACTGCCTAATACAGCACATTACAAGGTAGGCACAGTTCATTATATGGTGGGCACAGCACATGACATGGTTGGTACTGCACAGCACAGCACATTGCATGGTGGGCACAACACAGCACATGCACACGGTGGGCACAGGACCTTATATGATGGGCACAGCACATGACATGGCAGGCACAGCTGAGCACATTACATGGTGGGCACTGCACATTACAAGTGGGCACTGAACAGCACATTATATGGTGGGCACAGCATATTATATGGTGGGCACTGCACATTACACGGTTGGCACTGCCCAATACAGCACATTACAAGGTAGGCACAGTTTATTATATGGTGGGCACAGCCAGGGCCAGATTAAGAGCAACATGGGCCTGGTGCTAAGGATTTTGGTGGGCATTTTTATGGAAATAAATAAAATGAAAATGCAAAAAATTTTTGTTAAATTTAAATTAAAGAGAGAGAGAGGGGTGTGAGAGAGAGAGAGGGGGGGGATAGCGAGATGGGGGGTTGAAAGAGAGGGGATGAGAGGGAGGGGGAAAGAGAGAGAAAGGGGGTGAATGAGAGAGAGAGAGGGGGTGAGAGAGAGGGGACAAGAGAGAGGGGGTGAGAAAAAGGGGAATAGAGAGAGGGTGAAAGAGAGAGAGGGTGGTAAGGGGTGAAGAGGGTGAGAGAGAGAACAGGGTGAAAGTGAGGGGATGAGAGAGAGAGAGAGGGGGTGAGGGGGGTGAAAGAGAGAGAGGGGGGTGGGAGTGAGGGGGTGAGTCTGTGGGAGGCACAGCATAGTACATAACACGAGGGGGGGGGGAATAGCACAGTACATTACATGGTTGGCACAACACATTACATTAAATGGTGGATACATGGATACAGCACATTAAATGGTAAGCAAAGCACAGTACATTACATGGTGGGCACAGCACATTACACAGTTGGCACTGCCTAATACAGCACATTACAAGGTAGGCACAGTTCATTATATGGTGGGCACAGCACATGACATGCTTGGTACTCCACAGCACAGCACATTGCATGGTGGGCACAACACAGCACATGCACACGGTGGGCACAGGACCTTATATGATGGGCACAGCACATGACATGGCAGGCACAGCTGAGCACATTACATGGTGGGCACTGCACATTACAAGTGGGCACTGAACAGCACATTATATGGTGGGCACAGCATATTATATGGTGGGCACTGCACCTTACACGGTTGGCACTGCCCAATACAGCACATTACAAGGTAGGCACAGTTTATTATATGGTGGGCACAGCACATGACATGGTTGGTACTGCACAACACAGCACATTGCATGGTGGGCACAACACAGCACATACACACGGTGGGCACAGGACCTTATATGATGGGCACAGCACATGACATCGCGGGCACAGCTGAGCACATTACATGGTGGGCACTGCACATTACAAGTGGGCACTGAACAGCACATTATATGGTGGGCACAGCATATTATATGGTGGGCACTGCACATGGCAAGGTGGGCACTGCACAGCACATGACAAGGTGGGTACTGCATGACACCACATGACATGGTGAGCACTGCACGACACAACACAGCACATTACATTGGGAGCACAGCACATTAAATGGTGGACACCACAGATGACATGGTGAGCCCTGCACATCACATTCCATTGGGCACATTGGTGGGCACTGCACGACACAGCACATTACATTGTGAGCACAGCCCATTAAATGGTGGACACAGCACATGACATGGTGAGCCCCACACAGCCCATTCCATTGTGGGTACTGCACGGCACATGCCATGGTGGACAATGTACAGCACTGCATGGTGCAGCACATGACATGGTGGGCACAACACAGCACATGACATGGTGGGCACAACACAGCAAATGACATGGTGGGCATAACACAGCACATGACATGGTGGGCACAACACAGCACATGACATGGTGGGCACTGCACAGCAATTTACATGGTGGGCACTGCACAGCAATTTACATGGTGGGCACTGCACAGCACATGACATGGTGGGCACAACACAGCACATGACATGGTGGGCACAACACAGCACATGACATGGTGGGCACTGCACAGCAATTTACATGGTGGGCACTGCACAGCACATGACATGGTGGGCACTGCATGGCACAGCACATTACATGGTGGGTACAGCGCATTACATGGTGGGCACTGCATGGCACAGTACATTACATGGTGGGTACAGCACATTACATGGTGGGCACTGCATGGCACAGCACATGACGTGGTGGGCACAGCGCATTACATGGTAGGCACAGCACATTACATGGTGTGCACAACACATTACATGGTGGGCACTGCATGGCATAGCAGATTTCATGGTGGGCAATGCAACTGCACATTACATGTTAGGAACTGCACATGACATAGTCGGCACTGCTGAACAGCACAGTAAATTACACAGTGGGCACAACACACTACATGCTGGGCACAACACATGGCAGGGTGGGCACAGCACAGCACATGACATGGTGGGAACTGCACATGGCATGGTGGGCACTGCATGGCACAGTGCATTACATGGTGGGCACTGCACATTACATGGTGGGATCACTGCATGGCACAGCACATGACATGGTGGACACTGCAAATTACATAGCGGGCATTGCAAGGCACAGCACATGACATGGTGGGCACTGCACATTACATGGGGGGCACTGAATGGCACAGCCCATGACATGGTGGGCATATCACATGACATGGTGGGCACTTCACATTACATGGTGGGCACTGCAAGGCACAACACGACATAGGGGGCACTGCACATCACATGAAGGGCAATGCAATGCACAGCACATGACATGGTGGGCACTGCACATTACATGGGGGCACTGCAATGTACAGCACATGACATGGGGGGCACTGCAATGTACAGCACATGACATGGGGGGCACTGCAATGTACAGCATATGACACACTGGACACAGCACATTACATGGGGGGAACTGCACATTACATGGGGGGGCACTGCACATTACATGGGGGGCACTGCAATGTACAGCACATGACATGGTGGGCACAAGAGAGCACATTACATGGGGGGGAGCAGCAGTCTTTCCCCTAGTACAATAATTACACAACATCTCCCTAACAAATGTACTGACCTTATCATAACAGCATGTAAGATGTCCTTCCTCCCGGGCTCCTGCTGGGTAGGAGAACATCAGCGCCCCTCCCCCAGACACAGAGGATCTGTGTGAGTGTAACAGATCCTGTGATAGGAGTCAAGCATCGGCAGAGACAGGACTCAGTCGGCTGCACTGACTAACACTTGTCTCCTCCATGTGTGCACAGAGGGCTCCTCTTCCTTCAGGAAGGCACACAGATATCGATAAGCCACTGGCATGGGCCTATATTGAGGGAGGGGCCTGGAGCTGCAGCTCCACCAGCCCCTATGTTAATCCGGCCCTGGGAGGCAGGAGTTGTATTTGAGAAGGACAGATTTGTAGAGGGTAAAGTCTTGCAGGGATTTAGATTTACGCCATGCTCGCTCAAGAGCACGGCTGCGTCTCTTGAGACTTCTGGTGTCGTCTGTTTGCCAGGGTTGTGGCAGATGGGGCCTGGTTCTGCGTGTAGAAAGAGGAGCAAGTACGTCAAGGGAGGATGACAACGTGGTGTTGTAGATGGAAGTGGTTAGGTCTGGGCAGGACAGGGGTGCGATTTTGTCATAAAGGCCATCAGTAGCAGAGTGAAGAAGGGAAGGTTTGAGGTTGCGAAGGTTCCTGCGGGTAGTGGTTTGTGGGTTGGCAGCATGGGATATAGGAGACAAGGAGAGTGTGAAACGGATAAGGTTGTGATCAGAGAGAGGAAAGGGTGCGTTGGAGAGATTGCAGGGAGTGCAGCGATGGGAGAATACAAGGTCAAGAGTGTTGCCGTTGGAGTGAGTGGTGGTTTGTGTCCATTGTGTTAGGTTAAAAGAGGAGGTTAAGTTGAGTAGTTTAGAAGTGGTAGCATTATTAACATTGATTGGAATGTTAAAATCACCTAGGATGATGGCAGGCACTTCAGATGAGAGAAAATAGGGTAGCCATGCAGAGAAGTCATCCAGAAAGCGTGACACTGGTCCAGGAGGCCGATAAATGACTGCGACCCTCAGACAAGCTGGAGAGAAAAGACGAATGCAGTGCATTTCGAAAGAGCAGGTGGAAAGAGAGGGAGGTGTGGGCAGTACCTGGAAGGTGCATTGTTGGGAGAGGAGAAGTCCGACACCACCTCCTTTTCGTCCACTGGGTCTGGTGGAGTGAGTCCAGAGAAGGCCACTGTGGGACAGTGCAGCTGGAGAGGTAGTATCAAATTCCTGGAGCCAGGTTTCAGTTATAGCAAATAGATCAAGGGATTTGGAGAGGAAAAGGTCATTGACAGAAACTAGTTTGTTGAAGACTGAGCGGGCATTCCAGAGGGCACATGAAAGAGGGGGGCTGACTTGTGGAGGGGGAATTGGGATGAGAAGGTTGAAGTTACGACTACTGTTGGAGGAGGTAGATGGCCGATCTTGGCGTTGGAAATTGGGTGTGGGAGGGCCGGGGTTTGGTGCAATGTCCCCAGACATTAGGAGTAGTAGGAGGGTGAGGGTGGTAAGGCGGGAGTGGGATTTATAGGAGGGCAGATGCTGTGGTGGAATGGACGTGGTGATACTGTGTGGGCTTAGAATGAGCAGGAGGTGGTAAGTGGAGTAATATTGAGTGGGCAGAAGAGAGGGAGATATGTAAAGTTTGGGGGCTGGAGAGGGGGGGTAAAGACATGAGAGTTTGAGGAGAGAGGACGTTATAACAAAGATTAGTGTGAGCATTTTAGAGGGTGGGGACAGGCTAATAGAAGGAAGGCTGAGGAAAGTTAGTGAATGAAGTGGAACTTCCTGCAAAATAGCTGTGAAACAATAATGTCTGTACTTACTTTTTTTGTAGCTGTGCCTTAGTCAAAGTGCCCGTGTCCAAGTGCCAAACACTTGTTGCCGGCGTGACACTTTGTGCAAGGAGTGACCAGCCTAAACCCTCGCCAGCCGTCCCAAGAAATGAACTAAATTTATAGTGGGAAGGTGTGTGGGGGGGGGGAATTCAAAATTATTCAATTAGAAGCTGATAAAACTAAGCTTGTGGGGGGTGGGGTTTTACAACTGGCCTGGACAGATTGCAGTGCAAGAGGGGGCAACAGAATAAGGTTAAATGTTTCATATAAATTGATACTAATAAACCAGTGAAAAAACAATGTGAAAAATAATATCAAAAATATAACCCAATGTCCATAAATGTTGAAATTTATGTACTTAATGAAATTCAACACCCGCCACCAAAAGTCTCTGAAGGTTGGATAATGAAAACAACGATGGAAAACTTCTGCCACGTGGATAAATAAAACACCAGATAAATAAGACGTCTAAGTGAGTGTCGGGACCACCACCGGAGCATCAGAGGAGGCTTACCGGAACCAGGTGACTTGAGAAGACATACGTCTTACAAGTCTCAGAAAGCTTGTTTAGCCACCAAGGCTGGCAAGATGGATCCTCAGGTGTCCTCAACTTCAAATGGGGGGGGGAGATAGAGATCCCGTCTCAGCTTCAACCGTCCAGACTTATCAACAGGCCAACCGGATATATTTACATGCCATGGGAGAAATAAAGCTCACATGGCATGATATCGTTTAAAAACATAAATTTATTGAGACAATAAAAAGGAACACTCACATATTAGGAGATCAGAATAAGCTCAAAACTGTATATCAATCGCGGTGATCGTAGGGAGTCCACCCAACATGTTTCGGCTAACGAGCCTTCACCTGGGGTGTGGAGCCCCCCCACCTCACCACCATTTAAACTAAAAATGACCCCCACTGGGAGTGTCACAACACAGGAAGTGCCCCACTGATGTCACTTCCGGTTTGATGGATTAGTATGAATAATATGAAGTATATATAACTTATAAAAATCTAATTGGTGGTAGTATGCCACTAGCACCAATTAATGGATTTCAAAAGTGAGAAAATAAAACAAAAGAAAAAGGTTTATAATATTCATATGGCCAGCCGACCTGGAAGTGCTCGGAATTTAACCAAGCCTCGGTGTCAGCATGGCCAAATAGGCAGGTCAGAGCACAGTGCTGGAGCTCAAGTGGTTAACTGCAGTAAAGAAGACAACTCTGAAGAGACAGCAGGTGGGCGTTTGTACCAACACTGTAAGTTGTATTTCCTGGTTTACCTAACATATTATGTGTGTGCCCAGTATATAGGAGACCGAGTGCCAGGTCTGTAATGTTTCTCCCATCTCTAACAGTTTTGGGGTGGGCAAGGGGAATACAAGTGTTCTCCTGCACTAGGCCTTGATGGAACTTTGGATAAGCAGAGGACAAGGGACCGGATCCTGATGGAACTTTGGATGAGCAGATGACAAGTGACTGGAACTTTGGATGAACAGACGACAAGGGAATATTCTCTAGTATTGTTTGGACATCCCAAGGGACTCTGACTTGATGTTTCTGCAACCGCTGAGAAGGTTGGAGGTGGTCAGAGGAAGAAGGAACGTATCACTGTATGGGTCTTGATGGCACTATAGATGAGCGGAAGACAAAGGACTGTTTGCTTCACTTTATCTACAGCCTGAGGATGTATGACTCAGTCAGCATGGTGAATGTTCTGAAATTCGGGGAGGGGAGGATTGTTTTGTTGTACAGCATTATGGGGAAAGGGTTTCAGTTCTGTAACGGTTTGTGAAGAAAAGGACTGTGTATCAGAAGAATGTGTGAGAACCAACTTCGCAGGACACAACCTGATGAGGACCATCTGTGTGCCTGCAACCTCTTGTGAGCTGTGGCCTCTCTCTCTGTCACCACACTTAAGCAATTGTATATTCAGTACTGTGTGCCACAGAGGAAAGTTTACAAGGTGGTGAAGCAAATCTGACCAATTCCAGTCTGCTTCATCAGCAGCTGATAGCGAATATAGTTCCTACAAGCTGATTAGATTGGATGCCAGTCTGGAAGGACCCAATCAGTGTGCAGAAAGGTCTTCTGCTGATGAAGTACCCCCAGATAACCAAGATCAATGTCAGTAACCAGGTCTATGAAGTATCACCGGATGAACAGGACCAGTGCCAATAACCAGGTCTAGGAAGAACCCCCAGATGACCAGGATCAGTGCCAATGACCAGGTCTATGAAGTACCCCGAGATGACCAGGACCAATGCCAGTCAACAGGTCTATAAAGCACTCCCAGATGACCAGGGCCGATGCCAGTAACCAGGTCTATGAAGTACCCCCAGATGACCAGGACAAGTGCCAATAACCAGGTCTATGAAGAACCCCCAGATGACCAGTGCCAATAACCAGGTTTATGAAGAACCCCCAGATGACCAGGACCAGTGCCAATGATGAGGTCTATGAAGTACCCCGAGATGACCAGAACCAATTCTAGTCACCAGGTCTATGAAGTACCCCCATGACCAGGACCAATGCCAGTAACCAGTTCTATGAAGTACTCCCAGATGACCAGGGATGATGCCAGTAACCAGGTCGTACCACAAGATGACCAGAACCAGTGCCAATTACCAGGTCGTACCCTTAGATGATCAGGACCAATGCCAGTAACCAGGTCTATGAAGTACCCTTAGAGGACCAGGACCAGTGCCAATTACCAGGTATAAGAAGTACCCCCAGATGACCAGGACCAGTGCCAATAACCAGGTCTATGAAGTACCCCCAGATGACCAGGACCAATGCCAATAACCAGGTCTTTAAAGCATACTCAGATGTCTCAGAATAATAACAACACACCAAGATAGATTTGCTTTTACCCTTCCAGGTTGAAGCCATCACATGAAGTGGATCCACAGGGTGATCTGCTGGCCGATCCTGATTCAGACCCCTGGGGATCTATCAGAGTTCCCCTGTGTTGAAGAAGTTGACTGACAAAGAACAAGACAGAGAACAAGACTGTGTGTGAGATTTGCATCTACCTGTGCGCGCCCAACAATTTAGATTTTTGGTAGAGTCACCCCCTAGTGGTTGCTGGTGGTAAGAGACTGTGAGTAGGTGTTCATACTGACTCTATTAGTGATATAGCATGGTTCTGCAGTGTGTCTTGAGTGTCAGTCTGCTGGAGAGCTGAGTATACAGACTTGGGGTGTCAGGAGTCGGGTTTCTCATAAGCCTGTAATATGTGAATGTTGGTAGCTTGGATATTGGTGTGTGTGTTTTTTTTGCCCACTACCTTCTGTCCAGATTGAGAAACTTTGAGGATTTTGTGATAATCAGTCAGCATGCTGGTTGATTCTTAAGGACATCCAATGGGCAGAGATACCTTGTGAAGCATTTTGCCTTTCTTGTCCCTGTACCCCTTCAGTATACCCCCAATCAGCAATCAGCCCGAGGAAAGATCTTTCTCCAGCGTCCGGGTTTAGGGTGAAGCAATTGAACTAAAGTTTCAGAAAACCTTTATTTGTCACAAAAGAAATCACAAAATATAAATTTTCAACTTTTTATAATTGGACTCTCTGGTTCATTCTCTCCCAGCCATGGAGAACGGAGACTCGTCTCCTCCATCATTATTTGCATATTTTAATTGAAGCCGATTGTGATAGAAGAAATTATTCAGTGGTGTCAATCCCATCTCTGAGTGTCACCCTCTGGTGGTCAGACTCTACTTAGATTTGAGCTTGCAACACCTGGCTATTGTCCAGTCCACATTGGCACACTGACAGTGACAATTTCTCTCAGACTGGATGTCCCACGAGCCGCATCCATACCCGCAGGCACACCCCGTGGTGCTGTACTCTGCATAAAATGAGAAGAGGCAGTAATGACATATCATCATTGAACACTCATACATACTGTATATACACAACACTATGCAGATGTTTGAGACCCCCAAGGTGTACTCCAAAATATCCTTCTAAAAAATTTCCAGCACTCCTCTGTCATTTCTTAGTCTGCTCCCACTCTGTTCTGCAGAGATGGGTGGCAGTGGTCCCTGTGTGAAGGAAGACCTCCCCGAATGTCACGTTCTTCATTGTCAATACAACCAAACCCCTGAGTGTGAAGCTTGCTCCTAGTAACTGTAACCCAACACCAATTACTCCCCCACACACCTTTACTCCTTAGCTAAAAAATTGTACTTTAGCCATCATCTTTGTACAACAGGTGTGGGTAAGCGGAGTCACTTCTCTTGGGTGGAGGAGGCTATGTGTCATTCATCTACAGAGGAGGCCATGTGTCGGTCATCTACAGAGGAGGCCATGTGTCAGCCACCTACAGAGGAGGCCATGTGTCGGTCATCTACAGAGGAGGCCATGTGTCGGTCACCTACAGAGGTGGCCATGTGTCCGTCACCTACAGAGGTGGCCATGTGTTGGTTATCTATAGAGGAGGCCATGTGTCATCCATCTACAGAGGAGGCCATGTGTCGGTCATCTACAGAGGAGGCCATGTGTCATCTATCTACAGAGGAGGCCATGTGTCATCTATCTACAGAGGAGGCCATGTGTCGGTCATCTACAGAGGAGGCCATGTGTCGGTCATCTACAGAGGAGGCCATGTGTCATCTATCTACAGAGGAGGTCATGTGTCGGTCATCTACAGAGGAGGCCATGTGTCAGCCATCTACAGAGGAGGCCATGTGTCGGTCATCTACAACAGAGGCTATGTGTCGGTCATCTACAGAGGAGGCCATGTGTCGGTCACCTACAGAGGTGGCCATGTGTTGGTTATCTACAGAGGAGGCCATGTGTCAGCCATCTACAGAGGAGGCTATGTGTCAGTCATCTAACTTAGGAGGCTATGTGGCAGCCATCTACAGTGAAGGCCATATGGCAGCCATCTTTATACACTCGGTAAGGGTAGGAGGTGGAGTCATTTCTCTGGAATAGAGGAGGCTGTGTGGCAGCCATTTTATACACCTGGTATGAGTAGATGGAGTCATTTCTTTGGGATAGAGGAGGCTGTCTGCTCAGTGAGGAAAGTTTACCAACAATAATCCCATGAGGACACTGGAGGTATTTTGTTCACTTGCACAAAGACAATGAGACCCTTCATCTTTTCATTCTACCACTTTTATGATGATTTGGTGACAATGACAGCTATATGAAAAAGGCAAGCTATCAGGGATCTTAACATCTGAGAGCCTGATGCTGCCCCTGATCCAATGCCAATATAAAAGAACTGGGATTAGAATTGGGATGTTCAGAGCTTTCTTAAGGTGCCATAACAGGGACTAGAGGAAAACTCGCCTGTTCACTTGTCTGTTGGGGGACTCTTGTGGCAAGTACTGGCAGTACAGAGGACGGGTTGATGGTTCCTTACATATCGTTCTTAGAGAGGAATATTCTACTCTATGACCAACCTATTTGTCTGGGGTTTCTTTTGAGATCCCTAGGATACCATAGTTGAATTGGACTGAAGTATACTTTAGGTTGTTGGTATCAGCAAGTGTCAACTTTGGAGTCAGCATCCATGGTGTTATTTCAGGAAGGATGCTCGTCCTCCTCCATGTATAGTATGATTTTCTGTGTGTAATTTCAGGCTTCTTCTAAGCTCCTGGAAGCATGAGGTCTGTTATTTGGAGTTCCTGCCTGTGAACCTCCAGGGCGTGCTGATTTCATCTTCTTGGAAATGCGTTTGTCGGGTGATGAGAATGGGGATCTTTCCAATGGAGGTAGCATAAATTCTTGATACCACTCTGGCAGCTCAATCGGTTCCAGATGTAACGCTTGGCAAGAATCTGGGAGATCTTCTGGTGATCGCAAAGTATGCTGCCTTCCATTTTGATTCACTAGGAGTGCGAACGGGAATCGCCATGAGTAGCGTAGATCCTTTTCTCTCAACTTGTCTAGTAATGGTCTAAGAGCTCTACGGTTCTTTAGAGTGATCTGAGACAAATCATGAAATAGCATGATGGTTTCTCCATTGAAGACTATCTGATCATTCCTGCGTGCTTTCCTCATTATGTCTTCTTTTAAAGCAAAGCTCTGCAAACAGCATATGATGTCGCGTGGTGGCATATTGTCAGGGCCTCTTGCTCTGAGTGCTCTGTGAGCTCTTACAAATTCAATGTCTGTCTCCTCTGGTCTTTCTAGCAGGCTGTTAAAAACCCTCTGTAAAGCTGGGGTTATTTGGTCAGCCTCCACAGTCTCTGGGATCCCCCGCACCCTAATATTGTTCCTTCTGCCTCTGTTATCCAAATCTTCGAGGTGTTTGTTAATCTCTATAAGTTGTTGGGACTGTGTATGTGTAACCCTGTCCAGGCGGTGAAGAGCCTTATCCCTGCATTTGCCTGCATGTTCTACCGTGGCCATTTTGTCTGTGAGGATCAACATGCTGGATTTTAGATCCGTTATCGCCGCCGAAAAGGTGGCTTTTATGTCAGCTGCAAAGCCTGACATTCCGGCATATGTCAGGGGGAGGTCGGGGTGAGGGGTAATCCTACCGTTCTCCTCAGCCGCAGATTGAGAGTCCTCACTGAAATCATCCTCCGTTGCATGCGGCGGCGCCATCTTGGCTCCTATCAGGCCTTCTCGTGCTGGCGGGGGATTCCGGAACAAATCCTCAATGTTCCTTCCCTGATAAGCTGCCGATGTGCGGCGGGATCTCGTGCGGGGTGTCCCTGTGTTCCTCCTGCTCATTATCAGGTGCTTTGGGTGCAAGGTGACGGGCTAAGGCTGCCTGAATGCCGGAGCTCTTGTTTCAAGCGTCCATCGCTGTTGCGCGCCAAGCCACGCCCTCTGAAGTATACTTTAAGCAGATCAAAGACCCCATAATGTGAAGGCCAACACACCCACAATGTAAACCTTGGAGGTAACTTCTTCTCTCAGTTGGTCTGAGATCTCTAGGACCTCGTGAATGATCTGGACTGAGGCATATGAAGAACAATTGCCACATAATGTAAAGGGAAACATACCTACATGTGTAAACCTTGGCTATAACTTCTACTCTCAGCTTGTGCGCCGTCTCTAGAACCTTATGGTTGATCTGAAGTATACGATGAGCAGATCAAAGCCCCCATAATGTAAGAGTCAACAAACCCTCAATTGTCACACTGATACTGAGCTCTATTCGAGGTCTTGTGATCATTTACCTGGAGGACAAGTAGAGTATACTCCGTTCGTTCTGTGATCATAGCAATCAAGTTTAGTGTTCTCCAGGATTGTAGAAGCTGGAAGAGAAGATATGAGAGACCTGATAAGGAGCAGATATCGCTACCGCCATGTAATATTATACACAACCTGTGCACGTCTGCAGAAACAAATCACATATCATTTTGCTAACTGTTGTCATGTCTGGTGGAGATCAGTGGCTGGGACTTAAATGATTAAAGTATATTCAAACATAAAAACAAAAATATCATATTGGAACTTACTACTCCTTAGATGTGACGCATCAATTAATTTTCTGATTTCATTTTTTCCTTTATTTTCACCTGGTGATACTGCCGGTAACAAATTTCCTGTACTAGGGTGACCACTCACAATGTACTGTATCTACGGAGGAGTTGTCACTCTAGGAATGGACTATAAAATGCCACCTCTTCTCCTCTGCTCCATAAAATATAGGAGAGGCCCTGGAATCCTCATAGATAGCTGGGAACAATGTAACTAATAAAAGTGAGCACAGCCAAACATCCTCCTGTTTGGTTTGCAGCAGAACATGCGAACAGGCAAAAAATTTGTTCGAACCCACAAACACCGTTAAAGCCTATGGGACACGAACATGAATAATCAAAAGTGCTAATTTTAAAGGCTTAAATGCAAGTTATTGTCATAAAAAGTGTTTTGGGACCCGGGTCCTGCCCCAGGGGACATGTATGAATGCAAAAAAAAAAGTTTTAAAAATGGCCCTTTTTTCAGGAGCAGTGATTTTAATAATGCTTAAAGTGAAACAATAAAAGTGAAATATTCCTTTAAATTTCGTGGCATATGTTTCCCGTGTTTAGAACAGTCTGAAAGCAAAATGACATTTCTAAAGGAAAAAAAAGTAATTTACAACTAATCGTGGCTATAATGAATTATCGGTCCCGGCAATACACATTAAAGTCATTGATAAACATGGCATGGGATTTCCCCACAGTCTATTACCAGGCCCTTTGGGTCTGATATGAATATTAAGGAGAACCCCTAACCAAAATTTAAAAAAAAATTGCGTGGGGGTCCCCCCAAATTCCATACCAGGCCCTTCAGGTCTGATATGGATATTAAGGGGAACCCCGCGCCCAAATTAAAAAAAAATGGTGTGGGGGTCCCCCTCAAAATCCACACCAGACCCTTCAGGTCTGGTATGGATTTTAAGGGGAACACCGCACCAAAATGTAAAAAAAATGGCGTGGGGGTCCCCCAAAAAATCCATACCAGACTTATCCAAGCATGCAACCTGGCAGGCCGCAGGAAAAGAGGGGGGACGAGAGAGCTCCCCCCCCGAACCGTACCCTGCCACATGCCCTCAACATGGGGAGGGTGCTTTGGAGTAGCCCCCTAAAGCACCGTGTCCCCATGTTGATGGGGACAGGGGCCTCATGCCCATAACCCTTGCCTGGTGGTTGTGGGGGTCTGCGGGAGGGGGGCTTATCGGAATCTGGAAGCCCCCTTTAACAAGGGGACCCCCAGATCCCAGCCCCCCCGTGTGAAATGGTAATGGGGTACAAATGTACCCCTACCATTTCACAAAAAAAGTGTGAAAATGGTAATAATGACATGACAAGTCCTTTATTCAAAAATAAATAAATAAAAATGTCCCACGTAGTCTTCTTCTTCTCTTTCTCCGCTGACCAAAAAAGAAAAAAAAAACCCGCACGCCGTCGCCGTCTGGTATAAATATTAAGGGGAACCCCCGAACCAAAATTTAAAAAAAAATTGCGTGGGGGTCCCCCCAAATTCCATACCAGGCCCTTCAGGTCTGGTATGGATATTAAGGGGAACCCCACGCCAAAATAAAAAAAATGGCGTGGGTTCCCCCTAAAAATCCATACCAGACCCTTATTCGAGCACGCAACCTGGCAGGCCGCAGGAAAAAAGGGGGGGCGAGAGAGTGCTGCCCCTCCTGAACTGTACAAGGCCACATACCCTCAACATGGGGAGGGTGCTTTGGGGTAGCCCCCCAAAGCACCTTGTCCCCATGGTGATGGGGACAAGGGCCTCATCCCCACAACCCTTGCCCAGTGGTTGTGGGGGTCTGCGGGAATCTGGAAGCCCCCATTAACAAGGGGACCCCCAGATCCTGGCCTCCCCCTGTGTGAAATGGTAATGGGGTACAAATTTACCCCTACCATTTCACAAAAAAAGTGTGAAAATGGTACAAAAAAATACACGACACAGCTTGGGACAAGTCCTTTATTCAAAAATAAAAAAATTAAAATGTCCCATCAACATGGGGACAAGGTGTTTTGGGGGCTACCCCAAAGCACCCTCCCAATGTTGAGGGCATGTGGCCTGGTACGGTTCAGGAGGGGGGGGCGCACTCTCGTCTCCCCCTCTTTTTCTGCAGCCTGCCAGGTTGCGTGCTCAGATAAAAGCCTGGTATGGATTTTTGGGGGGACCCCACGTCATTTTTTTTTTTTTGGTGCGGTGTTCCCCTTAAAATCTATACCAGACCTGAAGGGTCTGGTATGGAATTTAGGGGGACCCCCACGTCATTTTTTTTTAAAATTTTGGCCGGGGTTCCCCTTAATATCCATACCAGACCTGAAGGGCCTGGTATGGAATTTAGGGGGACCCCCACGTCATTTTTTTTTTAAATTTTGGTTCGGGGTTTCCCTGTGGGGAATTCCCATGCCGTTTTTATCAATGAACTTCTATGTGTATTGTCGGACCGGCAATGCAATAGCCGCGAGTAGTTTTAAATGGGTTTTTTCCTTTGAAATGTAATTTTGCTGTCAGACTGTTCTAAACACGGGAAACATGCGCCCCTTTACAAGCATACTATAGACACCCCCCAGCTACGAAATTTAAAGGGATATTACACTTTTATTGTTTGACTTTAAGCATTATTAAAATCACTGCTCCTGAAAAAACGGCCGTTTTTAAAACTTTTTTTTGCATTGATCCATGTCCCCTGGGGCAGGACCCAGGTCCCCAAACACTTTTTATGACAATAACTTGCATATAAGCCTTTAAAATTAGCAATTTGATTTCTCCCATAGACTTTTAAAGGGTGTTCCGCAGCATTCAAATTTGCCGCAAACACCCCAAATTGTTCGCTGTTTGGCGAACTTGCGAACAGCCAATGTTCAAGTCGAACATGAGTTCGACTCGAACTCGAAGCTCATCCCTACTCCTGGTACTTCTTCAAGATGACGCTTGAACAAGATAACATCTGCCAGTTGCAACCCCAGCCTATGCTACCCAGTAGAGATGTGCGATTCGTTTAATTTCTTTTCAAAATCTTAGTTATTCAGAGCTTCCAAATTTCCAAATCATAATAGTAACGAATCAACAAATGCAAAATAAAAAGTAACAAAAGGAATTATCAAAATATTCCTACTTTGGGCTGATATTAAAGCTTCTGACTTTTTTACATTAAAATAACAAACCTGTTATACTTACCTGCTCTGTGCAGTGATTTTGCACAGAGAAGCCCAGATCCTCCTCTTCTCTGGGTCCCCTTCCGGCACTCCTGCTGAGTGCCCCCAGAGGAAGAAGCTTGCTGTGGGGGCACCCAGGTAGGCTCGCTCCCAAGCCACTACTCTGCGTGTCCATTCTCACATAGAGCTGCAGCTTGGCCCTGCCCCTCTCTCTCCTCATTGGCTCACTGGCTGTGATTGAAAGCAGCAGGAGCCAATGGTGCCCACTGCTCTCTCAGCTAATGTGGAGGGAGAGTTCCCAGAGAGCTTAGGCTTCCATGCACAGCTCTGGTGGAAGATCGGGCTCAGGTAAGTATTAAAGAGGGCTGCACAGAGAAAGATTTTTACCTACATGCATAGAATGCATGAAGGTAAAAATCCTTGAGCCTTTGCAACCACTTTAACAAATGAATCCAAAACTAAACAAAATTTTCTGTCGTGCAAATCTCTGCTACCCAGGTTGATGTAACAAACAATTTACCAAAGATTGGATCCGTCCTGGGGAAACGATATGGGAACTTTTTGGTGATGCAGACTGATTCAGAAGCATGCAGCAAGCAGACATATATAGCAGATGGAAAGACCACAAGTCAGCGGAGTGGGACCTACCCATAGATTTCATGAGGTTGGTGAGGGAGATGACATCTTTCAGACAACATTCCCCGGCACAGTTATTGGTTTGTGCTGTAACCGCAGACAGGAGAAAGAAACAAAGCAGAAGCTTCATCTTCCAGAGTCCAGGAACACCTGAGAGGGACAGAGACAGGTGACATCTGTGTGCGGAGAACCTCATTGCTACCACAAACTGCACAACTAACAATTCATTATACAAATACAGCCGACAACTGCGACACCAAGTATGACATGAATGACATTACAAAGAATCCCAACATCTGTCTACACCAGGATACGGGTTCTAGGAATGACAAATCATTTTACTGATACATTTTCCTTGTTCGATCCCCAATGAGGAGACATTTTACTGGGAACTTGAAATGTAAATGAAGGCAAAAAGTTAAACAAGCAGCCAAATTGCATTAGGAATAAAAATAAATGGAACGGTAACACCAGCTTGAGGAACGTTCCTCCTCTGGCTTCCTCCACTGAAAATAATTGATGTCACCAACTTTAAGGTGGAGTAAACTGGATAAGTCTGGAGCAACTTTATAAATGGAGTTTTATACCTTCTGAATATATTTGGGAAGATTATAGAAAAGGAATTTATCCCCTCCATTTACTTCTGGTGTGATGTCCCTTAGACTTTCCTATATAGATAGTAATGGGGGTTATTGGAGGAGTGACCATACTCCACTCCTTTAGTAAATGCCCCCCGAGCTCTATATATGGTGCAGTAACCCATTAGCTCTTCATTATCTCAGTAATATAAAAATACCCCTGTACAGGACTGAGCCTTCCTACTCCCATAACACTTACCTGATGGATATGAAAGAAATTCTACATGACCTGAAAGTAGAAGGACACTTATATACCTTATGGGGACCAACCTTCCACCAATCACAGCAGGAAAGGAATCCTCCTCCTCATTACCTTCCCCTGCTGGAGTCCAGCCACCCAGCCACTTTTTAGCCAGAGATTTTCCTGAAGGGAATATAATATGTAATCTCTGAGACACCATCTCCCAACAGACCTGACATTTCCATGGAGACATCATTGGTTGCAACATAATTCTATTGAATTTCGTTTTGGCTGCAAATATTTTGCTTTTGTTAACTTTGGTAGAACAAAAAACACTCCAACTTTGTTTTTAACCTGACTGGTTAGTTGATATATTGTGATGGAAAATAGGACTGTGCTGGGTGCAAGCCAGTTGGCCATAACACCACTGTTTCCTCTGGGGGGTGCTATAGAGCACAATAAGCCTTAATGTAATTCATACTCTCATGTAGGAGCTCATGACATGGTTATTTGGAGAAAGGGGCCTATGTGATAAGGGACATTACAGAAGATGTATAGCCTGTATGTTATTCTCACACATGGGGAGCTATTTATGAGGATTCTATTAGAAAGTTGTTATTTTTTTGTTTGTTACCAGCTGCAAATCTTTTGTATTCTACAGCTTTTTTTTTTACTAATCCTGCTGATCACACAGTACTATGTTTTCTGTGACTTCTGTATCGATCTCTGGGGGTCTCTGAGGATCTGTGGCCACCATTGTTGGTCTCTTTGGATCTCTAAGGCTATGTGGCAGTCTTTGTTAGTCTCTGATGGTTCTGAGAATCTGTTGGGGGGGGGAGTCTTCATAGTGGTCTCTGAGGAGATTTGTGTTAGTCTCTAGGGTCTCTGAGGATTAAGGATGAGCTTCAAGTTCGAGTTGAACCCATGTTCGACTCGAACATCGTGTGTTCGGTTGTTCGCCGAATTACAAACGATATGGTTCGTTCGTGCCAAATTCGAGTGGCGCGTCATGGCCCATAATTCACTGTGGCATCGCAGTGCATTGCTGGCTGATGATTGGCCAAGCATGCACTATGACCCGCATGCTTGGCCAATCACAGTGCAGTCTTTACAGAGAGCCGTATTGGGCCAAAGCCAAGGAGGCTTTGGCCAATTATGGCTCAGGGGGTTTAGTACACGCCCCACACTATATAAGGCTGTCTGCGTGGCGGCCCTGTGTAGTGTGTTCCAGCGTTGAGACAGAGATAGATAGAGAGAGACAGTGTCATTTGATTTAAGTTAGATAGAGTAGGCAGGTCAAGTCAGTTAGCTGCACTTACAGTGTATTGTGTATATATATGCATCCCAGGTGTTGTATATATATACACTGTATTCAGTTTAGCTAGATCCTGTTCTTCTCTTCCTAATATACTAACAGGCAGGCAGGTGTTTTTACAGTATATCCAGTTACTGTACTGTGTACCCTGCACAGTCTCATCTACAGTATAGCTACCTGCAGCCAGGTGCTTGTGTAGGCTCTTTGAAGTATTTCCAGTTACTGTACTGTGTACCCTGCACAGTTGCACCTACAGTATAGCTACCTTAAGACAAGTGCAGGTGTTATCATACTAATAATCATACAGGCAGACAGTTGATTCTGCTAGCTGTAGTATAATTAGTATTTATATATATATATATATATATATATATATATATATATATATATATATATATATATATATCTATATATCTATATATCTATATATATATATATATCTATATATATCTATATATATCTATATATATCTATATATCTATATATATATATATATATATATATATATATATATATATATATATATATATATATATATATATATATATATATATATATATATATATATATATATATATATATATATATATGTATATATATATATATATATATATATATATATATGTATATATATATATATATATATATATATATATATATATATATATATATATATATATATATATATGTATATATATATATGTATATATATATATGTATATATATATATATATATATATATATATATATATATATATATATATATATATATATAGATATACAAATCCCAGTTTTGTGGAGCTCACTGCAGGCCAATAGTATGTCTGGAAGGCCAACAAGGAGAGGCAGACAGTCACAAGCCAAAAAAAAGAGGGCAAGCAGGCTCTGTGTCTAGAGGCAACAGTGCTGGTCGTGGAGACGGTGCATCCTCATTAGCACGTGGCCGTGGAACACGCTTGGCCTTTTTTTCGACAGCTGGCCATGTTGAGCCACAACATGCGGAAGACTTGATTGCATGGATGACCAAGCCGTCCTTATCCTCCTCATCCTCTCTCACCCATGCTCAGGGTACATTGTCTGGCAAAGCAGCTGCCAACGTGGCCTCTTCCCTCGGCTCAATGGCATCAGTCACTCCATCCCTAGCCCCACCATGTCCTCCTGAGCAGTCCCTCGAACTGTTTGACCACAGTGTTGGGTACATGCTCCAGGAGGATGCCCAGCGTTTTGAAGGCTCTGATGATGGTACTGAGCTAGTTGAAGACAGTAACATGAGCACAGACAGAGGGGGTGCCCAAGAAGGACAGCAATCTGGCAGTCATGTTCCCCCTGCTGCAGCATACTGCCAGGTTTACACCAGTGATGAGGAGGGAGGGGATGATCAGGTCACTGACTCAATGTGGGTGCCTGATAGGAGAAAGGAGGAGGAGGAGGCACATCAACAATGAGGCAGGATGCCCTCCAGGGGCCAGCCTAAGGGCAGCACACTGACTGCATCACACCGCAGGGCTCTCTATGTGCAGGACGCTGCTGTCTCTGTGCTTTATTCTTTGGTGTGGGCCTTTTTGAGACGAGTGCATCAGATTGCACCACTGCTATTTGCAACATATGTCTCAAGTGCATCTCGCAAGGCCAAAACATCTACCGCTTGGACACCACATGCTTGACCAGACATATGTTGACCTGCCATGCAGTTCTTTGGCAAGCGTACCTAAAAGACCCACATCAAAGAATAAAGAGGACCTCTCTTTGCTCCTCATCAGCTGGGATCTCCAACTCCACTACACCTTCAGTCCTCTCTGAGACCTGCACTGAGAGGAATGAAGGTGTAGAATTAGGAGTGTCACAGCCAAGTACTTGTGAGCAATCTATTGGTACAACAACGTCAGATTGTACCAGGCGAATTTTCCTGCCCCAGCTGCTGCACCGCAGAAAGAAGTTCGCTCCCAGACATCCACATGCCTAGCGGTTGAATGCTAGCTTGGCAAAATTGCTAGCACTTCAACTGCTACCTTTTCAGTTGGTAGACTCTGCCCCCTTCTGTGAGTTTGTGGAATGTGCAGTTCCTCAGTGGCAGGTTTCCCAAATGCCATTTTTTCTCATGGAAGGCGATTCCGGCTCTCTACTGGCATGTAGAAGGCACGCTGGACAGGGCGGTCAGCGGTAAGGTGCATTTTACTGCTGACTCATGGTCCAGCAGGCATGGACAGGGACGTTACCTAAGTTTCACGGTGCATTGGGTGACTCTGCTGGCAGCTGGGAAGGATGCAGGACAAGGTGCAGTAGTGTTGGAGGTTGTTCCGCCACCACGCCTCCAAAATGCCACTACTGGTGATTCTGCCACACCTCTCTCCTCCACCCCCTCCTCTTCTTCTTCCTCCATGGCCTCTTCCTGTGCTTTGTCCTCGGAACTAGCGGTGCTCCGTAGGCGTTCAAGGGGCTAGGTGAGTATGCAGGCCAAAAGATGCCATGCGGTGTTTGAACTGATGTGCTTGGGGGACAGGAGCCACACTGGGGCAGAGGTTCTGTCAGCTCTGCAGGGGCAGGTTCAGAGGTGGTTGACGCCACACCAACTTAAGGCAGGAATGGTGGTTTGCGACAATGGCACCAACCTCCTCTCTGCCCTCCGACAGGGACAAATGACCCATGTGCCCCGTTTGGCTCACGCCCTTAACTTGATGGTGCAGCGGTTCTAGGGCAGGTACCCGGGCTTACAGGATATCCTGAGGCAGGCCAGGAAAGTCTGTGTGCATTTCCGACGGTCATATAATGCTAGTGCTCGGCTGGCAGACCTCCAAAAGGAATTTAACCTGCCCAAAAACCGCCTAATCTGTGACATGCCCACCAGGTGGAACTCAACATTGGCCATGCTGCAGCAGCTGCACACGCAGCAGAGGCCCATCAATGAGTACTTGTGCGACTATGGCACCAGGACAGGGTCAGGGGAGCTTGTTTTTTTTCCCCATGCCAGTGGGCCATGATCAGGGATGCATGCACTGTCTTGTCACCATTTGAGGAGGCCACAAGGATGGTGAGCAGTGACAGTGCATGCATCAGTGACACTGTCCCCCTTGTCTACCTGTTGGAGCACACGCTGCATGGAATAATGGACAGGGCACTTGAGGCAGAACAGAGTCAGGAAGAGGAGGACTTCCTTAGCTCTCAAGATCCCCTTTATCCAGACAGTGTTCCTGCGTGCCCGCCGATCACAAAGAAAAAGGAGGAGGAGGATTGTGCCAGCATGGAGGTGGAGCCTGGCACTCAGCATCAGCAGCGCTCTTTAAGGGATCATTTACAGTCCCAAGAAACCCATGGACTTGTACGTGGCTGGGAGGAGGTGGCTGTGGATCATGTCATCCTTAGTGACCCATAGGACTCCGGACCGAATGCCTCAGCAAATCTACGCTGCATGGCCTCCCTGATCCTGCAAAGCCTGTGGAAGGATCCTTGTATTCGTGGTATCAAGGAGAGGGATCAATACTGGCTGGCAACCCTCCTTGATCCACATTACAAGGGTAAGGTTGTGGACCTTATCTTGCCGTCGCAGAGGGAGCAGAGGATGAAACATCTTCGGGAGGCCTTGCAGAAAGGTCTGTGCAATGCGTTCCCAGAGACTGGGAGGTTACAAACTCCTGTTTCTGGACAACGTGTTGCTGAGGCTTCGGTCAGTCAAAGAAGGAGCGGTGGAGAAGGTGGCCGTCTGACCGATGCGTTCAGACAATGTTTTATTCCGCAGCCCCAAGGTATGATCAGTTCCAGCAACCATCGCCAGCGTCTGTTTTACATGGTGCAGGAATACCTAGGGGCAAGATCTGACTTGGACACCTTTCCCACCAAAAATCCTCTGGGTTACTGGGTCTTGAGGATGGATCACTGGCCAGAGCTTACACAGTATGCAATTGAGCTACTGGCCTGTCCTGCATCCAGCGTTCTTTCGGAACGAACATTCAGTGCTGCTGGAGGCTTTGTAATCAACCACAGGGTGCATCTGTCCACCGACTCGGTCGATCGTCTGACCTTCATAAAAATGAATCAGTCTTGGATCACCACCAGCTACAAAGCACCTGATGCTGATATAACCGAATATTTTTTTTGAAATGTCAGATCCCTTCAAGACTGCCTATGCTGATGCTGAGTGACTATCCTGTTACGCTGAGTAATTATCCTCTTCCTCTTCAATGATCATGCTGATAGCTTGTAAGAACATTTTTGGTTCTGGGCGCCGCCACCAGTGGCTAAGGCCCATTTTTTCAGCCCCTGTTTAACAGGGGTGTGTAATTACAATTTTTGATACAATAATTTGCAGCAGGGCTCGTTCCTGCGCTCCAAATATAGCATCTGTGAGGGGTTGCAGTGTTGTGGCACCAGCACAAGTGCCTACAGCCCAATTTTTTTGCCCCTGTTTAACAGGGACATGTAATTACAATTATTGATCTAATATTTCACAGCAGGGCCCTATGAGGGCTTACAGTGTTGTGGCCACAACAACACCTAAGGCCACAATTTCTGCAGAGTATATAGGGCAGGACCCTACTTTAAAACATCCAACTTACAAACGACTCCTACTTGCAAATGAAAGGATACAACAGGAAGTGAGATGAAATCTACCCCTAGGAAGGGAAATTCTCTCCTGTAAGAGTTAATATGGGAAAAACGTTTCTCCTCTCCACTGATGCTTTATCACCAATCCTTGTTTCACTAAAAACCCCACATTTTTTAAAAACATTTGTCATTGGGACAGAAAGTGAGCTGAAATCCTTAGCTGGTGCGAACCGAACCGGGGGGTGTTCGGCTCATCCCTGCTAAGGATCTGTGGTGATAATTGTTGGTCTCTTTGGATCTCTAAACATATATTCGAATCTCTATTAATCTCTGGTGGTTCTGGGAATCTGTGGGTATTTATGGTGGTCTCTGAGGAGACCCGTGTTGGTCTTCGAGGACTCTGAGCATCTTTGGTGGTTACCAGAGGTCCCTGAGGAACTGTGGGGTATCTAATAATCTTTGGGAAACTTTGTTAGTCTTCAAAGGTCTCTAACAATCTGAAGAGGTCTTTGAGGAACTGTGGGGATCTCCAAGGGTCTCTCCCACCCCTTTTTATGGTTTCTTTGGATTGCTAAAGATACATAATAATCTCTGTTAGTCTCTGGTGGTTCTAAAAATCTGTGGTGGCCCCCGAAGAAATCTGTGTTTTGGAGATCTCTGGTAGTCACTCCAGTTCTGGGTCGTGAAAATGGGATGTTGTTTGAGAAATGTGAGCTGCAAATTTGAGTGATGTAACAGCTCAGTGATCATGTTCAAGATTTTCTATTACTCGCAAGCTGCTAAGTGCTTTTCCTAATAGTTTCAACGAGTGCTAGATATAGTTACATAGTTACATATTAGGTGAGGTTGAAAAAAGACACAAGTCCATCAAGTCCAACCTATGTGTGTGATTATGTGTCAGTATTACATTATATATCCCTGTATGTTGCGGTCATTCAGGTGCTTATCTAATAGTTTCTTGAAACTATCAATGCTCCCCGCTGAGACCACCGCCTGTGGAAGGGAATTCCACATCCTTGCTGCTCTTACAGTAAAGAACCCTTTACGTAGTTTACGGTTAAACCTCTTTTCTTCTAATTTTAATGAGTGGCCACGAGTCTTGTTAAACTCTCTTCTGCGAAAAAGTTTTATTTCTATTGTGGGGTCACCAGTACAGTATTTGTATATTGAAATTATATCCCCTCTCAAGCGTCTCTTCTCCAGAGAGAATAAGTTCAGAGCTCTCCTCATAACTAAGATCCTCCAGACCCTTTATTAGCTTTGTTGCCCTTCTTTGTACTCGCTCCATTTCCAGTACATCCCTCCTGAGGACTGGTGCCCAGAACTGGACAGCATACTCCAGGTGCAGCCAGACCAGAGTCTTGTAGAGCGGGAGAATTATCGTTTTATCTCTGGAGTTGATTCCCTTTTTAATGCCAATATTCTGTTTGCTTTGTTAGCAGCAGCTTGGCATTTCATGCCATTGCTGAGCCTATCATCTACTAGGACCCCCAGGTCCTTTTCCATCCTAGATTCCCCCAGAGGTTCCCCCCCCCAGTGTATAGATTGCATTCAGATTTTTGACACCCAAATGCATTATTTTACATTTTTCTACATTGAACCTCATTTGCCATGTAGTTTCCCCTCCCCCATTCATTTGTTCAGATCTTTTTGCAAGGTTTCCACATCCTGCTGAGAAGTAATTGCCCTGCTTATCTTAGTATCATCCTCAAATACAGAGATTGAACTGTTTATCCCATCCTCCAGATCGTTTATGAACAAATTAATTAAATAGGATTGGTCCCAGCACAGAACCCTGGGGGACCCCACTACCCACCCCTGACCATTCTGAGTACTCCCCATTTATCACCACCCTCTGAACTCGCCCCTTGTAGCCAGTTTTCAATCCATGTACTCACCCTATGGTCCATGCCAATGAACCTTATTTTGTACAGTAAACTTTTATGGGGAACTGTGTCAAATGCTTTTGCAAAATCCAGATACACCACGTCTACGGGCCTTCCTTTATCTAGATGGCAACTCACCTCCTCATACAAGGTTAGTAGATTGGTTTGGCAAGAACGATTCTTCATGAATCCATGCTGATTACTGCTAATGATACCATTCTCATTACTAAAATCTTGTATATAGTCCCTTATCATCCCCTCAAAGAGTTTACATACTATTGATGTTAGGCTAACTGGTCTGTAATTCCCAGGGATGTATTTTGGGCCCTTTTTAAATAATGGTGCAATATTGGCTTTTCTCAAATCAACTGGTACCATTCCAGTCAGTAGACTGTCAGTAAAAATTAGGAACAATGGTCTGGCAATTACTTTACCTGAGTTCCCTAAGTACCCTCGGGTGCAAGCCATCTGGTCCCGGTGATTTATTAATGTTAAGTTTCTCAAGTCTAATTTTAATTCTGTCCTCTGTTAACCATGGAGGTGCTTCCTGTGTTGTGTCATGAGGATAAACATTGCAGTTTTGGTTACAGAAGCCCCCCAATTCCCTCGTGAAGACTGAGGAGAAGAATAAATTCAATACCTTCGCCATCTCCCCATCCTTTGTAACCAGATGTCCTTCCTCATTCTTTATAGGGCCAATATGGTCTGTCCTCCCTTTTTTACTGTTTACATACTTGGGATTTTTTTGCTCTCCTCCTCTATGTGTCTTTCATGTTCTATCTTAGCCGTCCTAATTGCACCCTTACATTTCTTGTTGCATTCTTTATAAAGTCTGAATGCTGATGATGATCCCTCAACCTCATATTTTTTGAAGGCCTTCTCCTTTGCTTTTATATGCATTTTTACATTGGAGTTAAGCCATTCAGGACTTTTGTTCACTCTTTTAAATTTATTATCCCATATGATGCATTGGCTAATGCCCTTATTTAATATGCTCTTAAAGCAAACCCACCTCTCTTCCGTGTTCTTAGTTCCTAAGATTTTATCCCAATTTACACCTTGCAGCAAGGTAGTTTAGGGAAGTTGGCTATTTTGAAATTTAGTGTTTTTGTATTCCCATTATGTTTCCTATTTGTGTGATTTATACTGAAGCCAATTGACCTGTAATCGCTGTTCCCGAAATTGCCCCGCATTTCCACATCCGTGATCAGGTCTGTATTGTTGGTACTGATAGCAGAGAAAAAACAATCGCTCCTGCGCACAAGTGAATAACCAGACAAGTATTGCAAAGACAAAGGCCTTGCTGCCCTCAAGGATGGGGAATCCTAATAGACAACAAGAAAAGAAGAAAAAAGGGCACAGCAGCCATGTGCATTATCTTTTGGATATAAATTTATTAAAAACAACGATAAAAAGGCACTACTCACAAGCAGTTGTAGAAGATTTCACAATGTGAATATTCATCGACTAGCAGCATGCAGGCTAGGATGAGCGGAACCCTCCAGGGTCATAGAGGAACTCACAAAAATCACTGCCAGCTGACGGGTTTCGAAGGGAACATCCCTTCTTCCTCAGAGCTCGGACTACATGCACTCGCACTCAATGAGCGTACTTATTGGGATGCTCCAGCCCTGGATAGGCCTCCCTGGCACTTCCCCCTCTACCCTTCCTGACTGTCACCCATCTACTCCTTGCTAGTGCCTGCACTACTTTGTCTCCACCCGCCTCTGTGCTGGCCCCTGCCGGCACCTGCCGTGTACGTTCCTGGCTCTCCTTTAGTATGGAGGGACTTCTCAGTGCTGACAGTTGCTTCCCCAGATTCAGAACCTGGGCTTCCAGGGAAACAATGTGCTTGCATTTTGCACAGCAGTATTCGCCCTCGATCGGATGATCAAGGAACGCATACATGCAGCAAGATGTACAAAGAGTCGCCTCTCCACACCCATCGGGCATCGTACCTGTTAAATTTAGTGAGGATTGGGGATTTTACCCTGTCCAAATTACCGAACAACTAGCTTCCTGACACTAATACTCAAGACAATACACAGGTACCCAACAAGACAATACACAGGTACTCACAGACCTACGTGCACTCGCAGAAAACTACGTGCACTCGCAGACCTACGTGCACTCACAAACTACGTGCACTCGCAGGCCTACGTGCACTCACAGAACTACGTGCACTCGCAGACCTACGTGCACTCGCAGACTACTCGAACTATATATATATATATATATATATATATATATATATATATATATATATATATATTATATATATATATAATCAGGATTTTTTGATGACCTCAGATTTTCAGGTTTTTGATGACCTCAGATTTTTGAGCTTTTGATGACCCTCTTGGGTGCTTCAACTTCCTCCATTTTGGAATCAGGAATCGGGTATTATAGATGAGCACCCAAGAACTTGATGGCACTAGCTTACCCACTTGTCTACTGGGCACTTTCACCTCCTTCCTGCCCAGGCCAATTTTCAGCTTTCGGTGCTCTCACACTTTGAATGACAATTACTCATGCAACACTGTACCCATATGACATTTGCATCTTTTTTCACACAAATAGAGCTTTCTTTTTAATCACTAGTGGGTTTTTAATTTTTGTAATATAAATACAAAAATACCAAACATGTTGTGAAAAAAATCATCTTTCTTTGTTTCTGTCATAACATTTTTCAAATAAATTGTGGCCAAAATTTATACTGCTACATATCTTTGGTTAAAATAACCCAAATCAGTGTATATTATTTGGTCTTGGTAAAAGTTATAGAGTCTACAAGCTTTGGTGCCAATCATTGAAAATTTGATCACACCTGATGTACTGAAGGCCTCTCTCATTTCTTGAGACCATCAGGTGTAGCCCTTTTTGGAAAGTAGACCAAGGTATTTAGTAGGTAGCATGGTGAGTTTTTTTAATTTTTTCCCACCATTCTTTGCAAAATTAATGTCATAATAACAGGTTATTTCTCTCACATACAACAAATTACACCCCAAAATACATTCTGCTACTCCTCCTGAGTATGGAGATACCACATGTGTGAGACTTTTTCACAGCCCAACCACAAACAGAGGCCCAACATGCAGGGAGCACCATCAGGTGTTCTAGGGACATAAATTACACATCTAATGTCATGATGACCTATCACAATTTTGAAGGCCCTGGAGCACCAGGACAATGTAATTGCCCGCAAAATGACCTCATTTTGGAAAGCAAGTACCCCAACGTATAATCTATGAGGCATAATGAGTCTTTTGAACAGTTCATTTTTCTCCAGGCGTGTTTGGAAAATGTGGCAAAAAAATAAACGTTTTTTTTTTTTTATACAAAGTTGTCCATTTATAAGAGATTTCCAACGCATGGCATGTACATAGCAAAAATGACACCCAAAAGTACATTATACTACTGCTCCTGAGTATGGAGATACCACACGTGTGAGACTTTTACACAGCCTGGTCACATACAGAGGCCCAACATCCAAGTAGCACCGTCTGGCATTCTAGGAGCATAAATTATACATCTAATTTCCTGACAACCTATCATTTTTGAAGGCCCTTCATATTTCTAACACATAACATGTACATACCTAAAATTATACTCCAAAATAAATTCTATGGAGGAAAGGGTAAAAAAAAGTATTACCTGTGGTTTTAGTAGTATCCACAGAGGAGAGCACTGGTCCAGGCAGCAGGCAGGGATGTGCTTAGCGACAACAATAGTAATTATCCAGGCAGCAGGCAGGAATATTGTCTATAGTCAGCAAAAGGATATTGTCAGCACAGCCAAAGCATTTATCCATAGAAATTGTCCAGGCAGAGACAGCCAGCACAGCCATAATTTTGGTCCTGGTACACCGTTACCTGGGGACACTCATTATTATACCGCTCTCCAGCCCTTCATAAACATACTGCCTATTGCTACAGCTAATTATTTGCATAGTCCAGGTAGCAGGCAGAGGTGTGGTCAGTTCATGCCCCAGGCAGATGGCAGCAAGTCAGCAGCAGGCTGAGGGCCTTAATCAGGTAAGACCTGTGCACAGGGGCACAGGGGTAGAGGCTTCGCCCACCCAAATCTCTATGAAGCCTCCGGACTCAAGACCCAAACCTGGAAATGAAGAAACCCGGAGAAAACAGAAAAATTAGGTTTTCTCCATCTGGAAAAAAAATTCTGGAGCCCCTCGCATATGTGAGACCCCTGTGTACTACAGTAGCAGGGCAACAGATCAGTCCAAGCGGTAGGCAGAAGTCAGAAAACAGGCCAGGGTCAGTTCACGTGGAAGGCAGCGGCATGGTTATTTGAGGAAGCATGGGAAATGGACAGCACAGATGATGAAAATGGGGAAATGGTTAAAAATGGTTAAAAATATGGGTTAATATTTTGGGGATGTGTGATAAAGTCGGGAGCATTCACCAATACAAAGGCCGGGTTGGGAGGGACACTGGGTACAATGGTAGCTGTTATCTATACAAAATCCTCTTTTGGTACATGGGCAACATCCTTTTTGGTGTCTTCAGCCTGCTTCAGATGGTGGAATGTTGTCTGGGAAGTGGCGTTCATGAACTCGGCTAACAGCCTCAGAGCGAAGGTCTTCTGGGTGGGGGAGGGGGGTCTTTGTTGGTAGATGAGGGACTTGACAACTTCTTTTATTAATTTTAGGAAGGGGAGTGGAGCTTTCTGTGGATTTGGTGAAGATTATGTATGCTTTATAAATGGGCAAATGGATGAGATAAATTACTACTTTCTTGAAACGGGACCTCCTCATTGACAAATAGGGCTGAACCATGTAGAGATTGTAATATTGGACACATGTTGGCTTTTCAATGGGACCTTGTCTTCTTTGAACCTCAACTGTAGTGTCATCATCTATTCCTTCCACTGACATCAATGATGGGGCACTATTCCTCCTACTGATATCAATGATGGGCACTATTCCTCCCACTGATATCAATGATGGGGCACTATTTCTCCTACTGATATCAATGATGGGGCACTATTCCTCCTACTTATATCAATGATGGGGCACTATTCCTCTCACTAATTTCAATGATGGGGCACTATTCCTCCCACTAATTCCAATGATATGGCATTATTCCTCCCACTAATTCCAATGATGGGGCACTATTCCTCTCACTGATACCAATAATGGGGCACTATTCCTCCCACTGACACCAATGATGGGGCACTATTCATCCCACTAACACCAATGATGGGGCACTAGTCCTCTCACTAATTACAATGATGGGACACTATTCCTCCCACTAATTCCAATTATGGGGAAATATTCCTTTCACTGATACCAATGATGGGGCACTATTCCTCCCACTGACACCAATGATGGGGCACTATTCCTCCCACTGACACCAATGATGGGGCACTATTCCTCCCACTGGCACCAATGATGGGGCACTATTCCCACTGACACCAACGATGGGGTACTATTCATCCCACTGACACCAATGATGGGGCACTATTCCTCCCACTAATTCCAATGATGGGGTACTATTCCTCCCACTGATACCAATGATGGGGAACTATTCCTCCCACTAATTCCAATGATGGGGCATTATTTCTCCCACTGATACCAATGATGGGGCACTATTCCTCCCACTGATACCAATGATGGGGCACTATTCCTCCCACTGACACCAATGATGGGACACTATTCCTCCCACTAATTCCAATGATGGGGCACTATTCCTCCCACTGACACCAATGATGGGGCACTATTCATCCCACTAATTCCAATGATGAGGTACTATTCCTTCCACTGATACCAATGATGGGGCACTATTCCTCCCACTGACACCAATGATGGGGCACTATTCCTCCCACTGATACCAATGATAGAACACTATTGATCTTTTATTAAAAAGAATCAAGCAACCAATTTTATACAAAAGTAAAAAACAAAACCATAGTACAAAACTTCAACAGAAATCCAAGGAATACACATCCATGTTCAGAATATATACAATATATACATAATCCGTTACCAAAACTATTTACATAAAGCAGCAGAGAGGGCCTAAGAGGCACAACCCATCACCTATGTACGCTGCCATTTATCAAAAATGAATCCAAAAAATAATCTAGGGTGATAAGAGACAGACAGCCACACCCGGGAAAGAGACTCCTGGCAGTCAGGGAGGCCTGAAACCCCTCCACGCCTTCAACCAAGCCCCCTGACTCCGCTTGTCTCTCTCGAGCACCCGAATCTTCTCCACCTCATGCAGAATGTCATACACCACCACCTGAACAGGAAGGATTTTACGCCGAATGCAGACCTGACACTGTGCGTTCCAAGTGAAATAACGGACTACTAGGCTAACTAGAAAAAGTATATCTAAACAAAAACCACCACCAGTATTGAATGCTCCATACACCCACTCAGCATAACCCAGCCTGGAGAGGAAAGGAACACCGAGGGCCCGCCCCACCTGTTTGTACACCTCTATGTTAAAAGGGCAATGAAGCAGAAAATGGTCCATAGTCTCCTCCTCACCTGCACACTCCTCCAGAGGACAGCTACGATCCATCCCACTGCGGAATTTCAAATTGCCCCTAACATAGAGTCTCCCATGGAAGCACAACCAGGCCAGATCCCTGAATTTAGGAGGTACTCTGTCCAAATTAATAAGTCTTAACCCTGCCCTCAAAACTGGGCCTGGGCAATCCCTTAAGGCCAGTGGGTCATGAAAGACTTCGCTCAAGACTCGACTCATAAGGACTTTCCTCGGAACCGATCTGAGATCTTCAGCCGACAATCGCCACTGCCGTAGTAACTTCAGGCACGGAGCGACATAGGCTGGTAGCTGACCACGATGACCCCTGAGATTCTTCACTTGGCCACCTTCTTCCCAAAGTCATAGAAAAGGCCTAAACCAAGATCTAAATATGCCTATCCATCCAGGAGGATCCACGGCAAGCATATTACCAATGTTAAACTTGAGAAAAAGCAGTGAAAAGAAAAGAACTGGGTTGACGATACCTAAGCCACCCTCCCTCCTGGATAGATAGGTGACATTCCTCCTGATGGGGTTCAGTCTGTTCCCCCACAACATCTGGAAGAACACACTACTGACCCTAGCATAGAGAGACACTGGCAACATGCAGACAAAGCTGACATACAAGAAGATCGGAATCAGGTAAGTCTTAATCAGATCAACCCTTTCCCTCATAGATAACTTCCATCTCTTCCAGCTGACCACCTTAGTATTGGCAATTTCCAGTCTGCCTTCCCAGTTTTTGAGGCCATAATCGCCGGGTCCAAATTCAATGCCTAGAATCGTAATTCTTTCCTGGGGCACTGGAAAGGTGTCCGGGAGATCAAACCCCTTACCTTCTTTTCCCATCCAGAAAACTTCACTCTTTTCCTGATTGATCTTGGAGCCTGATGCTTCAGAATACCGTGATGTCAGAGAGACCACCTCCTCTGCTTCATCCTCCCCGGTGACAATCACCGACACATCGTCCGCATAGGCAACAACCCTCAAAGGCGGCTCACCTGGGAGCCCCACTGGCACCCCACACAACATGCCGCTCTCTAGCCTCCTGATGAAGGGGTCGATTGCAAACACATAGAGCAGGGGACTCAGGGGACAACCTTGACCCACTCCAGAGCCAACCTCAAAGGACTGCCCAACCCAACCATTAACAAGAGGAAAGCTTTCTGCCTCCTTATACAAGACTTTTCACCAATCGACAAAACCACCCAGGCAGACCGTACTTAATAAGGAGCAACCACATGTACTCATGGTTAACACGATCAAAAGCCTTTGCCTGATCCAATGTCAGCAAATACTTTCCCCAGCCTGCAGCCCTGCACCGCTCCAAGGCCTCCCGGACAGCTAAAACTGCTGTGAAGGTGCACCTACCCTGGACCGAACAGTGCTGATGGCGAGAAAGCAAAGACTCTGCTACTGACGATAGGCGCCAGAAAAATATCTTTGCCAGTATCTTTCTATCGACATTAAGAAGGCTGATGGGGTGCCAATTCTCAATCATCGAAGGATCTTTACCCTTTGAAAGAAGAATTACAGCTGAGTGCCTCATGAAAGGGGGAAGTACCCCCTCAGCAAGGCAACTGTTAAAAACCTCTACCAAATGTGGGGCCAGAAAAGACTTAAAAGCTTTGTAAAACTCAGCCATCAAGCCATCCGGTCCAGGTGACTTTTTGATGGCAAGCTGTTCAATTGCCCTCATCACCTCTTCAACTGTGATCTCCTCTGTCAAATTCATCAATGGGACATCTTCATCATTTAGACGTGGAGTAGAGTCCAAAAAGCTTTCCATCTTGTCACGGTCAAGCTCTTTCCTCCCAAGAAGGTCAGCATAAAAGGACCTCACGACCTCCAGAATCCCTGACCTGGACTTTGTCAAGGAACCTGTACTGTCCTTAAGGCCAACGACCGTTTTAACTGCTACACCTTGTTTGCAGTTCTGGTAAGGGTCAGGCGAGTGGTACTTCCCATAGTCCCTCTCCAGAACCAAAGAGGCATGCCGGTCATATTGACACTTCCTGAGAAGGAGTTTCACTTCGGATATTTCCCCAGGATCTCCTCCTCTCGAGACAAGAATATCCAGCTTCCTCCGTAAACGTTGGTAGGTCATGTATTTATTAAACTGTTTTCTATTGGCTAGGCCCCTGAAGAATCCAGCGATCCTCTTTTTGGTCAGCTCCCACCACTCAGCCTTGCTGCTACAAAAGTCCAGGATGGTCACCTGTGCCTGAAAGAATTCCTCAAAGGATTGTCTAACATGTTCTTCCTTGAGTAGAGTCGAATTCAATCTCCAGATGCCCTTACCCCTCTGAGGGGCGTCTGAAGCATTCAGGACCACAGATAGCATACAGTGATCAGAGAACTCTACTCCCTGCACCACTGGGGGTGAGAAAGCAGAGGTCTCCTTAAAAAAAAACCTATCTATCCTACTCTGACTATTACCTCGATGAAAGGTGAACCCGATGTCATCCGGGAGGTGCTTAATGTGCACATCCACAAGACCAGCATCCCTAACCATACTATTTAAAAAAACACTATCATATCCCAGCCTGTCCTTGAAGTCCTTCCTGTCCTTGGGCCTAGTTACTGTATTAAAGTCACCTCCAAAGACCACTTGCCGGGATGTAAAAAGAAATGGCTTGATCCTTGTAAAAAGGCATTTCCTGTCCCACTTTGTGTGCGGCCCATAAACATTAATTAGGCGCAGGTCCTGCCCTCCCACAAGGACGTCTAAGACCATACATCTCCCAATTTCCACCTCAATAACCCGCCGGACAGTTACCATGCCGGTTTTAAACAACACTGCCACACCGCCCTAAGGCTCGGCCGCAAGAGACCAGTAAGATGGACCATACCTCCACTCTCTCTTGGCCATATGAATATCTGCCAAGGAGGTGAGCCTAGTCTCTTGCAAAAATAAAATTTCAGCATCTAATTGGCTGAACAAAAAGAAGGCCATAGAACGAGCTCTTACTGACTTAATGCTGGCGACATTTATTGTCACCACTTTTAACGGAGGGGGAACCGCCATTTGGGTTATTGGGTGGATTGCTTCTTAGCTCCCCTCTGCTGCTCATCACCAGATGCCTCTCTCTTTCTTGAGGCCGCCTCAAACTCCATCTCAGAATCAGAACTTCGCTCCGAAGAAGCTCCAGATGAAGAAATTTCCCACTTAGAGGACCTATAATGGTTGGAGACAGGCACTGGAGCCTGTTCCGTCCTCACCACCTGCTTCTTCCGCTTCCCAACCTTCCTTCTCTCCTCCAGGTACTGCAGGTCCGCTTCAGAGATGCCCCCATCTCTTGTTTTTTTCTTTGAAGTCTTTACAGAAGACTCCTTTAGAGAGGAAGAAGTGACCTTTTTAGTACCCACTACCACTCCTGGTGGGGGGGGTGCTCCCTTTGAATCAGACTTAGGAGGAGTAGACTCCTGGGGGGTAACTGACTCAGGGGGCACAGACTTGGAAGGTTCTGACACAAGAGGAGAGGGTACAGTAGGCTGGGGGGACACAGAGACAGATACAGAAGGAATACTTACAGACACAGGAGGGGTGGCCACAGGAACTGGGGAGGGATCCTGAGCAGGACCAGGGGAGTCAGTCACCGCAGAGGAGGATGGTACACCAGGGGCCTCACCCTCCATCCTGTCCAGCCTTGACATGTCATCAATTACCTCCTTCTCCATATTGTGCCAGGCTTCAGGACATCTGCTGTAGGGGTGGCCGAGGCGCAGGCACAGGTTGCATCTGATCATCTCGGCGCAGTCCTTAGCCATATGACCCTGACCCCGACACACTGAACATATCAAGGCTGAACAGGAGGAGCTTAAATGCCCCTTTTCTCCACAGCGGTGGCACAGCTTCGGCTGACCAGGGTAAAAAACAGTCATCCCATACCTCCCTATGAAAGCTGAGGAGGGCAGGTGACGGACAACATTCCCATCCCTGGCCAACCTGACTGTAACCGACCAACCCCCAGTCCAGATGTTACGCTCATCAAGGATTTTATTGGGCTTGGTCAAAACCTCCCCATAGTTCCTTAACCAGACCTCTAGGTCCCGAGCAGGAACACTCTCATTAGTGAGGATAATTGTGATTTTTTTTACTGTTGACCTCTGAGAAACTGCAACTGGGGCCAGACCTTCCCATTCAGGTCTTGACCTGCACCGAGCCTCATATCGCTCCCAGAACAGGTCAAAACCCTCTGGCCTGGTGAAGCTAACTGTATAATCCTGTGTCCCAGCTACATGTATAAAGGCATACAGATCATTTGCCCCAAAACCCATCTCTAAAATCAAATCCACCACTGCACGCCGTGCTGGAGGGATTGCACCACCTTCCCATTTCAGAATTACCACATTTCTTCTCGGACCCCCAGCAGAAGCCAGAGACCCAAGACCAGATCCCGGGGTGCTCAAAGTGGTAGCCTGTAGGAGAAAACCCCGCATGGGAGCGGAGCTACCAGGAGCAGACCGTACCACCTGAGCAAATGTAGGTTTATCAGGGCCAAGGCCCCACACTGAAATCACATTAGTCTGTACATCATTATCAACTGTCTGAACTGAATTGGCAGAATCGGTAGCAGGACGATTGTCCATCACACTGGTACTGGGGTGATTGTTATCAGTTACAGCAATATTCAATTTCCCATCAGGAATGGTCACAGTTTCTGCTGCAATACCAGCTGTCTCCTGATGCTGCGCTGTAGAGTCCTCAGCAGCAGTGGGGCAAACAGCTTTGGACTCACCTAAAGAAGGGTTAATGGGCTCTGCTGACACCTGTGGTTCTTCTACAGAAATGACATTTTTTAAAAGTAACTCTTGCTGCATTGCAGCATCAGCAGGCACAACATTGCTGCACACAGGATCAGCAGCCTGATTGTCATTAGGCACATTGTCGGTGTTGAAAGGCACAAAAACAGTCTTATCCACAACATGGGACTTGGCAGTCTTTACCTTATCAGGTACATCATCTGTAATGTCCTCCTCATTAAACATTAACCGATCTCCCCGCATAGGAGACTCCAGTACTTGGATGGCCCTGAGCATGCCTCCTGAGTCCTGGGAAGGCATGGGGCTGCTTACCTCTCCCTGAGGGGGCAGGGGGTCAGAACTGGGGGTCTCCTCCTCCACCTCCATCTCCATCTTTGCCATCCTTCCAAACCTCCTGTCATTTCCAAACTTCTCCTTGAAGGGCCCATCTCTGCCTTCCATCATGGCCACAATGGTCTCCTGATGGTCCACACGGACTTTGGCCAATTGGATCTCCGGATCCATGGATCCACGCTTCTGGCTGTGCAAGCCCTCACGTTGCTTTTGCAGACGCTTCAGCTCCGCTCGTAACTTGTAAAGCTTATCCCTCTCCCTATTTAGGAACTTAATCCCGGCCACCACTCACTCCCGAATGGCCTCAGAACCTTCATCTTCACCAGGGGTAGAGAGATCGGCCTGTACAGGGGCAGGTATGTTACCTGATGGCCCAGGAGATGGCTGAGAGCTTCCAGCAGGAGAGGCCCCGCTGGCCTCCATGGCTTCCCCAGAAAGGGGCCAGGAGAGCTGGGAGAGATTTCCTCACCACTCCCCTCTTACACGGATCTGCAGCAGCTCCAGAGAGACCTTCCTCCTGACACACCTGTGCTCCAATGATGGGTGGGGCACTATTCCACCCACTGACACCAATGATGGGGCACTATTCCTGCCACTGATAACAATGATGGGGCGCTATTCCTTCCACTGATACCAATGATGGGACACTATTCCTCCCACTGATACCAATGATGGGACACTATTCCTCCCACTGACACCAATGATGGGACACTATTCCTCCCACTGATAACAATGATGGGGCGCTATTCCTTCCACTGGTACCAATGATGGGACACTATTCCTCCCACTGATACCAATGATGGGACACTATTCCTCCCACTGATACCAATGATGGGACACTATTCCTCCCACTGATACCAATGATGGAGCTCTATTCCTCCCAGTGACACCAATGATGGGGCTCTATTCCTCCCACTGATACCAATGATAGGGCACTATTCCTCCCACTGACACCAATGATGGGACACTATTCCTCCCACTGACACCAATGATGGGGCTCTATTCCTCCCACTGACATGAATGATGGGGCTCTATTCCTCCCACTGATACCAATGATGGAGCTCTATTCCTCCCACTGACACCAATGATGGGGCTCTATTCCTCCCACTGATACCAATGATAGGGCACTATTCCTCCCACTGACACCAATGATGGGACACTATTCCTCCCACTGATAACAATGATGGTACACTATTCCTCCCACTGATACCAATGATGGGGCACTATTCCTCCCACTGATACCAATGATGGGGCACTATTCCTCCCACTGATACCAATGATGGGACACTATTCCTCCCACTGACACCAATGATGGGACACTATTCCTCCCACTGATAACAATGATGGGGCGCTATTCCTTCCACTGATACCAATGATGGGACACTATTCCTCCCACTGATACCAATGATGGGACACTATTGATCTTTTATTGAAAAGAATCAAGCAACCAATTTTATACAAAAGTAAAAAAACAAAACCATAGTACAAAACTTCAACAGAAATCCAAGGAATACACATCCATGTTCAGAATATATACAATATATACATAATCCGTTACCAAAACTATTTACATAAAGCAGCAGAGAGGGCCTAAGAGGCACAACCCATCACCTATGTACGCAGCCATTTATCAAAAATGAATCCAAAAAATAATCTAGGGTGATAAGAGACAAACAGCCACACCCGGGAAAGAGACTCCTGGCAGTCAGGGAGGCTTGAATCCCCTCCATGCCTTCAACGAAGCCCCCCGACTCCGCTTGTCTCTCTCAAGTACCCGAATCTTCTCCACCTCATGCAGAATGTCATACACCACCACCTGAACAGGAAGGATTTTACGCCGAATGCTGACCTGACACCGTGCGTTCCAAGTGAAATAACGGACTACTAGGCTAACTAGAAAAAGTGTATCTAAACAAAAAACCCCACCAGTATTGAATGCTCCATACACCCACTCAGCATAACCCAGCCTGGAGAGGAAAGGAACACCGAGGGCCAGCCCCACCTGTTTGTACACCTCTATGTTAAAAGGGCAATGAAGCAGAAAATGGTCCATAGTCTCCTCCTCACCTGCACACTCCTCCCGAGGACAGCTACGATCCACCCCACTGCGGAATTTCAAATTGCCCCTAACATAGAGCCTCCCATGGAAGCACATCCAGGCCAGATCCCTGAATTTAGGAGGTACTCTGTCCAAATTAATAAGTCTTAACCCTGCCCTCAAAACTGGGCCTGGGCAATCCCTTAAGGCCAGTGGGTCATGAAAGACTTCGCTCAAGACTCGACTCATAAGGACTTTCCTCGGAACCGATCTGAGATCTTCAGCCGACAATCGCCACTGCCATAATAACTTCAGGCACGGAGCGACATAGGCTGGTAGCTGACCACGATGACCCCTGAGATTCTTCACTTGGCCACCTTCTTCCCAAAGTCGCAGAAAAGGCCTAAACCAAGATCTAAAAATGCAGAAAAATATAAAAAAGTCTTGCGAGCCACAAATGGGTTAATGCCTTTAAGGTGAATATCCTAATAAAGGCAAGCAGCAAACACAAACCACGTTTCATATCCATGTAAGTGATAAAAATAAATCAAAAAAGGGTGTCTGCGCTAAACCAAGGATCAGTAACAATGTGCAAAAAGCAAATATAAGCATAAAAATTAAAAATAAAAATATATGAAAAATATATAAAAATATAACAATCTAATGTGCTATCAATCAGTGATAAATAATTAAAGTGCAACATGCATAAAATCTAAAATCCAAGTGCTCATAAAAATATCAAAAGGTGTGTTCACTCCTCCAATAAAGTGGTATATAAATTCCATAAAGTTCATAAACGCAAAGTTCATAAATGACAGAACTCAAAGTGCATAGATATAATGTCCATCATCAGTGTTATCCATCGTGCTCATTCAAAATCGTGTATACAGGGATATAAAGCATGCTTCAGTGCTCTCCAGTGACCCCCAACAGCATATGCGCTCACCTCTAAGCGTGTGACACAGTAACTAAACTATGTCTGAAAACGCATGGGAGCCACTCCTCGGCTCTAATTGGTATGCAGACGCTGACCTCCAATTTGCTCAAATATCATCACGATTCATAAAATAGGGAAACAAAGAAACTCCATAGTGTAATATGTCCAACAATTTATTATAAAATAAACACTTCCCTTCATAGGGATACTCACATTGTGTAGGTGCGTGAGTGCACCATCCTAATCAAGGTTATACAATCTATGGAACAATGGTACGGCATGCGGTGTGGTATATCCTTCTCATCTGCTCCTCCGTGCTGACAGCTCCATCCTGGCCCCTCCCCTACGCGTGTTCGGCACAGGGATCACGTGCCTTCATCAGGGGGATCTGATTGGACGGATGCTCTATGCTCAATATATACTCATAGCGGCCATTTTGCCTTAGACTGCAGACACATCTAGTAACTGGCTACAACTATGTATATATGGTCATGCTCTATGCTCAGTGTATACTCATGGCGGCCATTTTGCCTTAGACCGCAGACAAATCTAGTAACTGGCTACAACTATGTATATATGATCAGCGGTAAACATTGTATTTCCTAACCAACGCTCTATTATGAACATCCAGCTAATATAGCTGGGCTTGGGGGAAAAAGTAAACGTGTTTAGACAAGCTACAAAGTTAAATCCAGGACGGAGCTATCTTATTCTAAAAATACCACAGCGCACCTCATACTCATAAACAACCACAATCCATCCGGAAGTATTATGCCCCGTACACACGGTCGGATTTTCCGGTGGAAAATGTCCGATCGGAGCGTGTTGTCGGAAATTCCGACCGTGTGTGGGCTCCATCGGACATTTTCCATCGGATTTTCTGACACACAAAGTTTGAGAGCAGGAGATACAATTTTCTGACAACAAAATCCGTTGTTGGAAATTCCGATCGTGTGTACACAAATCCGATGGACAAAGTGCCACGCATGCTCAGAATAAATAAAGAGATGAAAGCTATTGGCCACTGCCCCGTTTATAGTCCCAACGTACGTGTTTTACGTCACCGTGTTCAGAACGATCGGATTTTCCAACAACTTTGTGCGACCGTGTGTATGCAAGACAAGTTTGAGCCAACATCCGTCGGAAAAAATCCTAGGATTTTGTTGTCGGAATGTCCAATCAATCTCCGACCGTGTGTACGGGGCATTAAGCATAACAAGTTGATCACAAAATATTACAATACAATAATAATGATACCCATAAAAATATGTAGTTAAAATATATAAAATAAAAGAGTATTTAAAATTGTAATGTGCATATATCACTGGATCACAAAATATATTAAAGCCATCCTCCGGGGGTCCCTACACTATTATACTTTATTAATTCTTGCGGGTCCCTATCCGGTACACAAATAAAATTATAAGATCATAAAAAACAATTCAAAAAAGATCAAAAGGAAATGTATAAATTCATATCTGCCATATTAAAATCTATGGGGAGTATGAATGGCAAAACATGAAAAAACATATAACCCTACAAACATAGTATATATGGGAGTGTGAGCGACCCCCTTAATCCACACTCCCATCTCTTGGGATACATGCGTAAAATGTATTCTCTTTTTTTATCCACATATAGAAAACCTCCATACCCAAATATATTATCCAATTGACACATATAATTGACCAAAATAATATCAGATAAGGGGGGAATTCACTATTGCAATATAAGCTAGAAGTTACTAAGAAAACATTTTAAATCAAACTCCTTATTGAGTCCACCAGGCGATAAAGAGCCAAGCCGGTGTATCCACCAGGATTCGCATTTACTAATTTCTCTAACAATGTTAGAGCCCCCCCAGTGACGCTTGGGTGCCTCTATTCCCCAAAACCTCATTCCAACCGTGCTCCGATTGTGCATTTTTTTGAAGTGTTGAAGTTGAAGTGTATAGATAAATGATGTTTATCAGACCCCTTACGTATATTTCTTACGTGTCCTTCTAAGCGGTCTTTCAAAGCCCTAGTGGTGCGGCCGACATAAATAAGATTGCATGGGCATTTAAGCGCATATACAACCCCGATAGTATCACAGGATATAAAATCTTTGATAGCATAAGATTGATTAGTCCTAGGGTCAGAGAATTCCTTTACTCTTCTATGATTATCTGGAACCCCAACACAGCTGTAGCACCTACCACAGCCATAGAAGCCTTTTAGGTCCCAAAACATTTTAGGTTTTTTTTTTTTGGGGGGGGGGGTTCCACTATGTTGTGTACTAATTTATCACGTAAATTAGGTGCTTATTTGAAAATAATTTTGGGTTTCTCTGGAAGTATCTCTTTAAGATGAATATCCTGCTTCAATACGTTCCAATATTTTCTTATAATTCTTTTTACTTCATTGCTTTGCAAGGAGTAATTTAAAACGATACTAATGCCCTCATTCACATCAGTTCCCATGGTGTCAGTTTTATCTTTTAATAGATTATCCCTATTTAAAGCCCCTATTTAAAGTCAGAGGTTTAAATAGGGATAATCTATTAAAAGATAAAACTGACACCATGGGAACTGATGTGAATGAGGGCATTAGTATCGTTTTAAATTACTCCTTGCAAAGCAATGAAGTGAAAAGAATTATAAGAAAATATTGGAACGTATTGAAGCAGGATATTCATCTTAAAGAGATACTTCCAGAGAAACCCAGAATTATTTTCAAATAAGCACCTAATTTACGTGATAAATTAGTACACAACATAGTGGAACCGCCCCCCCCCCCCAAAAAAAAAACCTAAAATGTTTTGGGATCTAAAAGGCTTCTATGGCTGTGGTAGGTGCTACAGCTGTGTTGGGGTTCCAGATAATCATAGAGGAGTAAAGGAATTCTCTGACCCTAGGACTAATCAATCTTATGCTATCAAAGATTTTATATCCTGTGATACTATTGGGGTTGTATATGCGCTTAAATGCCCATGCAATCTTATTTATGTCGGCCGCACCACTAGGGCTTTGAAAGACCGCTTAGAAGGACACGTAAGAAATACACGTAAGGGGTCTGATAAACATCATTTATCTATACACTTCAAAAAAATGCACATGCAAATGCAACAATGCATCGGAGCACGGTTGGAATGAGGTTTTGGGGAATAGAGGCACCCAAGCGTCACTGGAGGGGCTCTAACGTTGTTAGAGAAATTAGTAATAATTATATTGCAATAGTGAATTCCCCCATCATCTGATATTATTTTGATCGATTATATGTGTCAATTGGATAATACATTTGGGTATGGAGGTTTTCTATATGTGGATAAAAAAAGAGAATAAATTTTTACGCATGTATCCCAAGAGATGGGAGTGTGGATTAAGGGGGTCGCTCACACTCCCATATATACTATGTTTGTAGGGTTATGTGTTTTTTCATGTTTTGCCATTCATACTCCCCATAGATTTTAATATGGCAGATATGAATTTATACATCTCCTTTTGATCTTTTTTGAATTGTTTTTTATGATCTTATAATTTTATTTGTGTACCGGATAGGGACCCGCCAGAATTAATAAAGTATAATAGTGTAGGGACCCCCGGAGGATGGCTTTAATATATTTTGTGATCCAGTGATATATGCACATTACAATTTTAAATACTCTTTTATTTTATATATTTTAACTACATATTTTTATGGGTATCATTATTATTGTATTGTAATATTTTGTGATCAACTTGTTATGCTTCATACTTCCGGATGGATTGTGGTTGTTTATGAGTATGAGGTGCGCTGTGATATTTTTAGAATAAGATAGCTCCATCCTGGATTTAACTTTGTAGCTTGTCTAAACACACGTTTACTTTTTCCCCCAAGCCCAGCTATATTAGCTGGATGTTCATAATAGAGCGTTGGTTAGGAAATACAATGTTTACCGCTGATCATATATACATAGTTGTAGCCAGTTACTAGATTTGTCTGCGGTCTAAGGCAAAATGGCCGCCATGAGTATACACTGAGCATAGAGCATGACCATATATACATAGTTGTAGCCAGTTATTAGATGTGTCTGCGGTCTAAGGCAAAATGGCCGCTATGAGTATATATTGAGCATAGAGCATCCGTCCAATCAGATCCCCCTAATGAAGGCACGTGATCCCTGTGCCGAACACGTGTAGGGGAGGGGCCAGGATGGAGCTGTCAGCACGGAGGAGCAGATGAGAAGGATATACCGCACCGCACACCGTACCATTGTTCCATATATTGTATAACCTTGATTAGGATGGTGCACTCACGCACCTACACAATGTGAGTATCCCTATGAAGGGAAGTGTTTATTTTATAATAAATTGCTGGACATATTACACTATGGAGTTTCTTTGTTTCCCTATTTTATGAATCGTGATGATATTTGAGCAAATTGGAGGTCAGCGTCTGCATACCAATTAGAGCCGAGGAGTGGCTCCCATGCGTTTTCAGACATAGTTTAGTTACTGTGTCACACGCTTAGAGGTGAGCGCATATGCTGTTGGGGGTCACTGGAGAGCACTGAAGCATGATTTATATCCCTGTATACACGATTTTGGATGAGCACGATTGTCAGGAAAGGATCCGTCCGCTGGCAAGATATATCGTTTGGCATGCAGTACTGGGGTCCACCAGCAGGTGTCTCCTGGCAGTGTTGAACTGTCAGGAGAATATTTCCTTGCTGGTGTCATTTCATCTTTTGGCCGCAGTACTGACGTCCACCAGCGGATGGATCCTGGCAGTATGGAGCAGACAACACTCCCTGCGCTCAGGTGTGACTTGAAGTCAATCACAGTCAGTCCTATAAATACCCGGAAAGCCCTCATATGCTTGCCTTGGTATCTCTCTCCTTGAGCCCTGACCTTGTCCGACTGTTACCCGATCCTGAGCCTGCATCTGACCTTGTGCCTGAGCTTATCCTGACCCGATCCCTTCTGTGTTCCTGTACCCTTCAGCCCAATCCATCTCCTCTCTGTCCTGTTGGTTCCCTGTCCCTCATTTACTGATCTTCCTGTGTATGACCTTGGCTTGGCTAAACGTTTATGTCTCTGGTATATCCCTTGTTCTTGCTGACCTGCTGTGTATGACCCTGGCCTGGCTGACATCTGTGATTCCGGTATTGCCCCTTGCTGTAGATATTGTTGTTTGTAGTGGGTTTGTTGGGTTGGTTGTTTACTGTTTGTATTTTCTAGTTATCACCTATTTTAATAAATATCACTATTCACTTACATGTGTTTTGGGTTATCTCTGTGCAGTCCACACAGTTTGGTCTACTAGTCTCCTAACAGTATACCAAGGCCATCCCTGACCAGACGTGACTGCACTGAGGAGCCTTTTTGAAAATGCAGGCAGAAATAGTGATTTATCTTTCCTCATTGGTAACTGAGGATAATAGTTATTGCCATCTGGTATTGAAGGAGTGGGCCAGGGATCAACTATTAGAGTGTATCCGTCTGGCCTATTCTCTGGTGGATCAGGGCGGTATGCTATTTGAAAATGTTCAGCCTCTGATTCAGCTGTGTGCAGAGCTAGCCTTGTCCAGTACTCCAGAGGGCAAGGATGATTTTTCTCCCCCCTTCAGTTTAGATCAGGTTGAGTCTCTGGTGTGGTTATTAGAGGATGATCCAGCCTTTTTCATGGAAAGTTATGCCTCTTGTTCACAGCAGGTGGCTGTGTCTCAGCCTGAAGTTTCGGTGCCCGTGTTTCAGCCTGGAGTTTCGGTGCCCGTGTCTCAGCCTGCTGAATCTGTGCCCGTTACCCAGTCTGTTGAATCGGTGCCCGTTACCCGGTCTGCTGAACTGGTGCCCGTTACCCAGTCTGCTAAACCGAAGTCCGTCACTTTGCCTGTCAAGCCAGTATCTGTTATCCGGCTTGCCGAACCAGTGCCTGGTGTCCAGCTTGCTGAGTCGGGGCCTGTTACCCAACCCACTGGGCCGGAGTCCATTACCCAGCTTGCTGAGCCGGTGCCTGTAATCCGGCCTGCCCTTACGGTGCTCGCTGTTCGGCCTAATGTTCCAGAGCCTGCTGTCCAGCTCGATGACCCGGAGCCTGCTGCCCAGCTCGATGACCCGGAGCCTGCTGCCCAGCTCGATGACCCGGAGCCTGCTGCCCAGCTCGATGACCCGGAGCCTGCTGCCCAGCTCGATGACCTGGAGCCTGCTGCCTGGCTTGGTTTGTTCCTGTCTGCTGCCCAGCTTGGTTTGTTCCTGTCTGCTGCCCAGCTTGGTTTGTTCCTGTCTGCTGCCCAGCTTGGTTTGTTCCTGTCTGCTGCCCAGCTTGGTTTGTTCTTGTCTGCTGCCCAGCTTGGTTTGTTCCTGTCCTCTGCCCAGCTCAATGACTCTGATGTGCCAGCTGTCTGCCTGGATGGGCCTGATGACCAGCCTTCTTCCACCATTCTGCCTGATGCCATAGACTATGGACAATTAAGACTAGTTGGAGCGTCCGGAGGCCGCTCCTTTAAGGGGGGGTACTGTCAGGAAAGGATCCGTCCGCTGGCAAGATATATCCTTTGGCATGCAGTACTGGGGTCCACCAGCAGGTGTCTCCTGGCAGTGTTTAAACTGTCAGGAGAATATTTCCTTGCTGGTGTCATTTCATCTTTTGGCCGCAGTACTGATGTCCACCAGCGGATGGATCCTGGCAGTATGGAGCAGACAACACTCCCTGCGCTCAGGTGTGACTTGAAGTCAATCATAGTCAGTCCCGGCAAGCCCTCATATGCTTGCCTTGGTATCTCTCTCCTTGAGCCCTGACCTTGTTCACCTGTTACCCGATCCTGAACCTGCATCTGTGCCCGAGCTTATCCTGACCTGATCCCTTCAGTGTTCCTGTACCCTTCAGCCCGATCCATCTCCTCTCTGTCCTGTTGGTTCCCTGTCCCTCATTTACTGATCTTCCTGTGTATGACCTTGGCTTGGCTAAACTTTTATGTCTCTGGTATATCCCTTGTTCTTGCTGACCTGCTGTGTATGACCCTGGCCTGGCTGACATCTGTGATTCCGGTACTGCCCCTTGCTGTAGATATTGTTGTTTGTAGTGGGTTTGTTGGGTTGGTTGTTTACTGTTTGTATTTTCTAATTATCACCTATTTTAATAAATACCACTATTCACTTACATGTGTTTTGGGTTATCTCTGTGCAGTCCACACAGTCTGGTCTACTAGTCTCCTGACTAGGAATGAGCCGAACACCCCCCTGTTCGGTTCACACCAGAACATGCGAACAGGAAAAAAGTTCGCTCGAACACGCGAACACCGTTAAAGTCTATGGGACACGAACATGAATAATCAAAAGTGCTAATTTTAAAGGCTTATATGCAAGTTATTGTCATAAAAAGTGTTTGGGGACCTGGGTCCTGCCCCAGGGGACATGGATCAATGCAAAAAAAAGTTTTAAAAACGGACGTTTTTTCAGGAGCAGTGATTTTAATAATGCTTAAAGTCAAACAATAAAAGTGTAATATCCCTTTAAATTTCGTACCTGGGGGGTGTCTATAGTATGCCTGTAAAGGGGCGCATGTTTCCCGTGTTTAGAACAGTCTGACAGCAAAATGACATTTCGAAGGAAAAAACTCATTTAAAACTACCGCGGCTATTAATGAATTGCCGGTCCGACAATACACATAAAAGTTCATTGATAAAAACGGCATGGGAATTCCCCACAGGGAAACCCCGAACCAAAATAAAAAAAAAAAAATGACGTGGGGGGGTCCCCCTAAATTCCATACCAGGCCCTTCAGGTCTGGTATGGATATTAAGGGGAACCCCGGCCAAAATTTAAAAAAAAAATGACGTGGGGTTCCCCCTAAATTCCATACCAGACCCTTCAGGTCTGGTATGGATTTTAAGGGGAACCCCGCGCCAAAAAAAAAAAAAAAAACGGCGTGGGGTTCCCCCAAAAATCCATACCAGACCCTTATCCGAGCACGCAACCTGGCAGGCCGCAGGAAAAGAGGGGGGGACGAGAGTGCCGCCCCCCCCCCCTCCTGAACCGTACCAGGCCACATGCCCTCAACATTGGGAGGGTGCTTTGGGGTAGCCCCCCAAAACACCTTGTCCCCATGTTGATGAGGACAAGGGCCTCATCCCCACAACCGTGGCCGGTGGTTGTGGGGGTCTGCGGGCGGGGGGCTTATCGGAATCTGGAAGCCCCCTTTAACAAGGGGACCCCCAGATCCCGGCCCCCCCCTGTGTGAAATGGTAAGGGGGTACTTACCCCTACCATTTCACTAAAAAAGTGTCAAAATAGTTAAAAATGACAAGAGACAGTTTTTGACAATTCCTTTATTTAAATGCTTCTTCTATCTTCCTTCATCTTCTTCATCTTCTGGTTCTTCTGGCTCTTCTGGTTCTTCCTCCGGCGTTCTCGTCCAGCATCTCCTCCGCGGCGTCTTCTATCTTCTTCTCCTCGGGCCGCTCCGCACCCATGGCATGAGGGGAGGCTCCCGCTCTTCTATTCATCTTCTTCTTCATCCTCTTCTCTTCTTCATCTTCTTCATCTTCTTCATCTTCTTCATCTTCATCTTCTCTTCTTAATTTTCTTCTGCGGGCCGCTCCGCATCCATGCATGGAGGGAGGCTCCCGCTGTGTGACGGCGTCTCCTCGTCTGACGGTTCTTAAATAACGGGGGGCGGGGCCACCCGATGACCCCGCCCCCCTCTGACGCACGGGACATGACGGGACTTCCCTGTGGCATTCCCCGTGACGTCACAGGGAAGTCCCGTCAAGTCACCGTGCGTCAGAGGGGGGCGGGGTCACCGGGTGGCCCCGCCCCTCGTTATTTAAGAACCGTCAGACGAGGAGACGCCGTCACACAGCGGGAGCCTCCCTCCATGCCAGCATGGCTGCGGAGCGGCCCGGAGAAGAAATGAAGAAGGAAGAAGAGATGAAGAAGAAGATGAAGAAGATGAAGAAGATGAAGAAGAGAAGAGGATGAAGATGAAGAGAAGAGCGGGAGCCTCCCCTCATGCCATGGGTGCGGAGCGGCCCGAGGAGAAGAAGATAGAAGACGCCGCGGAGGAGATGCTGGACGAGAACGCCGGAGGAAGAACCAGAAGAGCCAGAAGAACCAGAAGATGAAGAAGATGAAGGAAGATAGAAGAAGCATTTAAATAAAGGAATTGTCAAAAACTGTCTCTTGTCATTTTTAACTATTTTGACACTTTTTTAGTGAAATGGTAGGGGTAAGTACCCCCTTACCATTTCACACAGGGGGGGGCCGGGATCTGGGGGTCCCCTTGTTAAAGGGGGCTTCCAGATTCCGATAAGCCCCCCGCCCGCAGACCCCCACAACCACCGGCCACGGTTGTGGGGATGAGGCCCTTGTCCTCATCAACATGGGGACAAGGTGTTTTGGGGGGCTACCCCAAAGCACCCTCCCAATGTTGAGGGCATGTGGCCTGGTACAGTTCAGGAGGGGGGGGGCGCACTCTTGTCCCCCCCTCTTTTCCTGCGGCCTGCCAGGTTGCGTGCTCGGATAAGGGTCTGGTATGGATTTTTGGGGGAACCCCACGCCGTTTTTTTTTTTTTTTTTGGTGCGGGGTTCCCCTTAAAATCCATACCAGACCTGAAGGGTCTGGTATGGAATTTAGGGGGAACCCCACATCATTTTTTTAAAAAAAATTTGGCCGGGGTTCCCCTTAATATCCATACCAGACCTGAAGGGCCTGGTATGGAATTTAGGGGGACCCCCCCACGTCATTTTTTTTTTTTTTAATTTTGGTTCGGGGTTTCCCTGTGGGGAATTCCCATGCCGTTTTTATCAATGAACTTTTATGTGTATTGTCGGACCGGCAATTCATTAATAGCCGCGGTAGTTTTAAATGAGTTTTTTCCTTCGAAATGTCATTTTGCTGTCAGACTGTTCTAAATACGGGAAACATGCGCCCCTTTACAGGCATACTATAGACACCCCCCAGGTACGAAATTTAAAGGGATATTACACTTTTATTTTTTGACTTTAAGCATTATTAAAATCACTGCTCCTGAAAAAACGTCCGTTTTTAAAACTTTTTTTTGCATTGATACATGTCCCCTGGGGCAGGACCCAGGTCCCCAAACACTTTTTATGACAATAACTTGCATATAAGCCTTTAAAATTAGCACTTTTGATTTCTCCCATAGACTTTTAAAGGGTGTTCCGCGGCATTCGAATTTGCCGCGAACACCCCAAATTGTTCGGTGTTCGGCGAACTTGCGAACAGCCAATGTTCGAGTCGAACATGAGTTCGACTCGAACTCGAAGCTCATCCCTACTCCTGACAACGATGGATAACACTGATGATGGACATTATATCTATGCACTTTGATTTCTGTCATTTATGAACTTTGCGTTTATGAACTTTATGGAATTTATATACCACTTTATTGGAGGAGTGAACACACCTTTTGATATTTTTATGAGCACTTGGATTTTAGATTTTATGCATGTTGCACTTTAATTATTTATCACCGATTGATAGCACATATGATTGTTATATTTTTATATATTTTTCATATATTTTTATTTTTAATTTTTATGCTTATATTTGCTTTTTGCACATTGTTACTGATCCTTGGTTTAGCGCAGACACCCTTTTTTGATTTATTAAGATCTAAAAATGCCTACCCATCCAGGAGGTTCCACTGCAAGCATATTACCAATGTTAAACTTGAGAAAAAGCAGTGAAAAGAGAAGAACTGGGTTGACCATACCTAAGCCACCCTCCCTCCTGGATAGATAGGTGACATTCCTCTTGATGGGATTCAGTCTGTTCCCCCACAACATCTGGAAGAACCAGTGGCGTAGCGTGGGGGGTGCGAGGGGGGCGTAGGCCCCGGGCGCAACATTTGGGGGGGGCGACATCCTTCTCCAGTATGTGTCACCCTCTCTCCATACAGCTAAATTCTGTTCTGTGACCCCGCGCTCCGGCCGCCATGATAATTCTCAGGCCGGCCCCTGGCGCCCTGTGATTGGGCGAAAGGGGTCATGTGCGGCAGGTGGGGCTGGCCTGTCCTCAATCGCAGGGGGGAGCGGGGCTGGCCTTCGTTGTGGCCGCCGTCTTCTCCTCCTCCTGTGTTGTGTAGTGGTCAGTGTGTAGTGTAGTGGTCAGTGTGGTGTTTAGTGGTCAGTGTGTAGTGTAGTGGTGTGTAGTAGTCAGTGTGTAGTGTAGTGGTCAGTGTGGTGTGTAGTGGTCAGTGTGTAGTGTAGTGGTGTGTAGTGGTCAGTGTGTAGTGTAGTGGTCAGTGTGTAGTGTAGTGGTCAGTGTGGTGTGTGGCCGGTGTGTAGTGTAGTGGTCAGTGTGTATGTGTAGTGGTGTGTAGTGGTCAGTGTGGTGTGTAGTGGTCAGTGTGTAGTGGTCAGTGTGTAGTGGTCAGTGTGTTGTGTGGTGTGTAGTGTAGTGGTCAGTGTGGTGTGTGGTCAGTGTGTAGTGTAGTGGTGTGTAGTGGTCAGTGTGGAGTGTAGTGTAGTGGTCAGTGTGTAGTGTAGTGGTGTGTAGTGGTCAGTGTGGTGTGTAGTGTAGTGGTCAGTGTGTAGTGGTGTGTAGTGGTCAGTGTGTAGTGTAGTGTGGTGTGTGGTCAGTGTGTAGTGGTCAGTGTGTAGTGTAGTGGTGTGTAGTGGTCAGTGTGTAGTGTAGTGGTGTGTAGTGGTCAGTGTGTAGTGTAGTGGTCAGTGTGTAGTGTAGTGGTGTGTAGTGGTCAGTGTGTAGTGTAGTGGTCAGTGTGGTGTGTGGTCAGTGTGTAGTGTAGTGGTGTGTAGTGTAGTGGTGTGTAGTGGTCAATGTGGTGTGTGTGTAGTGTAGTGGTGTGTAGTGGTCAGTGTGGTGTGTAGTGTAGTGGTCAGTGTGTAGTGTAGTGGTGTGTAGTGGTCAGTGTGGTGTGTGGTCAGTGTGTAGTGTAGTGGTGTGTAGTGGTCAGTGTGGTGTGTGTGGTGTAGTGGTCAGTGTGTAGTGTAGTGGTGTGTAGTTGTTAGTGTGGTGTGGTGTGTAGTGGTCAGTGTGTAGTGTAGTGGTTAGTGGTGGTCAGTGTGTAGTGGTCAGTGTGGTGTGTAGTGGTCAGTGTTGTGTGTAGGGGTCAGTGTGTGGTAGTGTGTAGTGGTGTGTAGTGGTCAGTGTGTAGTGTAGTGGTTAGTGGTGGTCAGTGTGGTGTGTAGTGGTGAGTGTGGTGTGTAGTGGTCAGTGTTGTGTGTAGTGGTCAGTGTGTGGTAGTGTGTAGTGGTGTGTAGTGGTCAGTGTGTAGTGGTTAGTTGTGTGTGGTGTAGTGGTCAGTGTGGTGTAGTGGTCAGTGTGTAGTGGTCAGTGTGTAGTGTAGTAGTCAGTGTGGTGTGTAGTGTAGTGTGGTCAATGTGTAGTGGTTAGTGGTGTGTAGTGGTTAAAGGTGTGTAGTGGTCAGTGTGTAGTGGTCAGTGTAGTGTAGTGGTCAGTGTGTAGTGGTCAGTGTAGTGTAGTGGTCAGTGTGTAGTGGTCAGTGTGTAGTGTAGTAGTCAGTGTGGTGTGTAGTGTAGTGTGGTTAGTGTGTAGTGGTCAGTGTGTAGTGGTCAGTGTGTAGTGTAGTAGTCAGTGTGGTGTGTAGTGTAGTGTGGTCAGTGTGTAGTGGTTAGTGGTGTGTAGTGGTTAGTGGTGTGTAGTGGTCAGTGTGTAGTGGTTAGTGGTGTGTAGTGGTTAGTGGTGTGTAGTGGTTAGTGGTGTGTAGTGGTCAGTGGTGTGTAGTGGTTAGTGGTGTGTAGTGGTCAGTGGTGTGTAGTGGTCAGTGTGTAGTGTATTGTGTAGTGGGTAGTGTAGTAGTATAGTGTAGTGGTCAGTATAGGAATCAGGTAGGTTGGTGTGGTGTGCAGTGTAGTGGTCAGTGTATAGTGGATTGTGTACTGGATTGTATAGTGTAGTGGTCAGTGTGTAGTGTAGTGGTCGATGTAGGAATCGTGTAGGTTGGTGGGGTGTGTAGTGGTCAGTATAGGAATCAGGTAGGTCAGTGTGTAGTGTAGTGATTCTCTTAGGAATCGGGTAGGTCAGTGTAAGGGTCAGTATAGGAATGAGATAGGTCAGTGTATTGTGTAGTAGTATAGTGTAGTGGTCAGTATAGGAATCAGATTAGTGGTCAGGTAGGTCAGTATTATTGTAAAAAGGGAAGGGACTCAGGGAGTGCAAATTGTCCGCAGGTTAGGGGGCGCAAATTACTTGCCTTGCCCCGGGCGCTGGCAACCCACGCTACGCCACTGGGAAGAACACACTACTGACCCCAGCATAGAGAGACACTGGCAAGATGCAGACAAAGCTGACATACAAGAAGATCGGAACATGGGGGGGAGATCGCCCTGGGACTTTGAGTGAGGTGGGAGAGATTAGGCACACATACATGACAGTGTAATAAAATAAATTAATTGTATTATTTACAGGATGCTGCAACCAATGGGAATAGCAATAAGTGTGCATTACCCGGCATAGTGGCCAAGTTATCAGCAATAGCAAAAAACAAAACATCAATCATTACACACAGTACATATCTGTAAGACAACAGTACAATACATAATAAGTAGCTGCATCAGTTGGTGAATGTACAAAGTAAAAAATGGGTGAATTGTTACATACATGGATAAAGCAATGTGTGAGTAATATACCCACAACACAACAACAACCCAACAGTAAAAAGCATATAACGAGCATCGATAGTGCCCTACGCGTTTCGCGAGTCTCAGCTCGCTCTTCAGGGGCAGATGCGTCAATATAATATCTGAAACAAAACATGATAGGGTAAGTGGATATATAGGGATGAATGAGAATTCACCCATTTTTTACTTTGTACGTTCACCAACTGATGCAGCTACTTATTATGTATTGTGCTGTTGTCTTACAGATATGTACTGTGTGTAATGATTGATGTTTGTTTTTTGCTATTGCTGATAACTTGGCCACTATGCCGGGTAATGCACACTTATTGCTATTCCCATTGGTTGCAGCATCCTGTAAATAATAAAATTAATTTATTTTATTACACTGTCATGTATGTGTGCCTAATCTCTCCCACCTCACTCAAAGTCCCAGGGCGATCTCCCCCCCATGTTTCTATGTATTTAGGGATGGAGGTGGTCTGAGTGGTCAGTCCAGATCTTAACCCCCCTTTTTCTTTCGTATTACCAGGGTGGAAGACACCCAAATATGCCCACTGTTTTGGTCTGTTTTGACTATTGGCCACTACTCATTTGCATACCCAGTGCTTTTATATTATATTCTGCTCAGTTAGGTTCCACTTCTGATACCCCTGGGGGCACACTTTGGTGAGTTGGGTTCCCCCTCGTTTTTTGCCTTGGGGTGTTGTTGTTTGTCCAGCTCGGGAGCTGCGTTGTGCACCAGGGAGGTATCCCCTACCTCCTGCTGTCCTCGTCTGCCCTTCGGGACGGGCTTGGCCACCTGCACTTCGGCGTCATGTTCTCCACGCCCACACTGTGACGTCTTTGACTCCAGTTGTGGGCTGTGTGGAACACCCCGGAGGCAGGAACCGTGTCTGTTTGTACACGCCTCCCTTGACGGCCGACGTCCTTGACGCCGGTCCGTCGCCTCCGTACATGACGCTAGGGGCGGAGCGTTTGGATCCACCGTGGGTTTATCTGGGTGCATGGCACGGCTGCGAGTCGCATTTGATCTTCACGGGTCTGACGCTACGGTTATAGACTTGGGAGTGCACTGTTCAGTTTGGGGTTGCTTCAATTCTCATCAGGTATTATTTACTTTCCACACTTATTACGTGTGTGACATTAATCCCTCACACCACATAGAGATTGTCTACTCATTTCCTATTACCATTCCTACATCTACATTATCCTTTTTCCCTTATTATTTTTAGCTCATCATTATTTGTAATATGCATTATATATTTTTTACTTTACCCCACAGCCTCCCTACCTACACCCTTGGCTAATCCTTTTGGGTTATTATGTTATAAGTGCAGACCAGTTCATCCCCTTTTGAATATATTTAATATATGTATATGTTTGAGACCTACATATCTCTATATACATTTCACTATATATATATTTTTTAGATACGCTTTCGGGCTACATTGTACATCCTTCATCACATGCCCCACGCAGTCCCTGCCATGCATCTGGTTTCTCCTATTTGTGGTTTCTGTTTGCTGAGCCCCCTCAGCTCCCGAGCTGGACTTCCCTTCATCACCGTTTTGGCATCAACGCTCGGTGACTCAACCCAGTGGAGTGGTAAGTAGGTCTCCCACATCTTTGACCTCTTCTACCAACTACCACACTCCCCCCATTTCTACCTTCTCATTCATCCCTATATATCCACTTACCCTATCATGTTTTGTTATAGATATTATATTGACGCATCTGCCCCTGAAGAGCGAGCTGAGACTCGCGAAACGCGTAGGGCACTATCGATGCTCGTTATATGCTTTTTATTGTTGGGTTGTTGTTGTGTTGTGGGTATATTACTCACACGTTGCTTTATCCATGTATGTAACAATTCACCCATTTTTTACTTTGTACGTTCACCAACTGATGCAGCTACTTATTATGTATTGTACTGTTGTCTTACAGCTATGTACTGTGTGTAATGATTGATGTTTTGTTTTTTGCTATTGCTGATAACTTGGCCACTATGCTGGGTAATGCACACTTATTGCTATTCCCATTGGTTGCAGCATCCTGTAAATAATAAAATTAATTTATTTTATTACACTGTCATGTATGTGTGCCTAATCTCTCCCACCTCACTCAAAGTCCCAGGGCGATCTCCCCCCCATGTTTCTATGTATTTAGGGATGGAGGTGGTCTGAGTGGTCAGTCCAGATCTTAACCCCCCTTTTTCCTACAAGAAGATCGGAATCAGGTAAGTCTTAATCAGATCAACCCTTTCCCTCATAGATAACTTCCATTTCTTCCAGCTGACCACCTTAGTATTGGCAATTTCCAGTCTGCCTTTCCAGTTTTTGAGGCCATAATCACCGGGTCCAAATTCAATGCCTAGAATCCTAATTCTTTCCTGGGGCACTGGAAAGGTGTCCGGGAGATCAAACCCCTCACCTTCCTTTCCCATCCAGTAAACTTCACTCTTTTCCTGATTGATCTTGGAGCCTGATGCTTCAGAATACCGTGATGTCAGAGAGACCACCTCCTCTGCTTCATCCTCCCCGGTGACAATCACCGACACATCATCCGCATAGGCAACAACCCTCAAAGGCGGCTCACCCGGGAGCCCCACTGGCACCCCACACAACATGCCGCTCTCTAGCTTCCTGATGAAAGGGTCGATTGCAAACACATAGAGCAGGGGACTTAGGGGACAACCTTGACGCACTCCAGAGCCAACCTCAAAGGACTGCCCAACCCAACCATTAACAAGAGGAAAGCTTTCTGCCCCCTTATACAAGACTTTCAACCAATCGACAAAACCACCCGGCAGACCGTACTTACTAAGGAGCAACCACATGTACTCATGGTTAACACGATCAAAAGCCTTTGCCTGATCCAATGTCAGCAAATACTTTCCCCAGCCTGCAGCCCTGCATCGCTCCAAGGCCTCCCGGACAGCTAAAACCGCTGTGAAGGTGCACCTACCCTGGACCGAACAGTGCTGATGGCGAGAAATCAAAGACCAGAAAAATATCTTTGCCAGTATCTTTCTATCGACATTAAGAAGGCTGATGGGGCGCCAATTCTCAATCATCGAAGGATCTTTACCCTTTGAAAGAAGAATCACAGCCGAGTGCCTCATGGAAGGGGGAAGTACCCCTTCTGCAAGGCAACTGTTAAAAACCTCTACCAAATGTGGGGCCAGAATAGGCTTAAAAGCCTTGTAAAACTCAGCCGTCAAGCCATCCGGTCCAGGTGACTTTTTGATGGCAAGCTGTTCAATTGCCCTCATCACCTCTTCAACTGTGATCTCCTCTGTCAAATTCATCAATGGGACATCAAATCATTTAGACCTGGAGTAGAGTCCAAAAAGCTTTCCATGTTGTCACGGTCAAGCTCTTTCCTCCCAAGAAGGTCAGCATAAAAGGACCTCACGACCTCCAGAATCCCTGACCTGGACTTTGTCAAGGAACCTGTACTGTCCTTAAGGCCAACGATCGTTTTAACTGCTACACCTTGTTTGCAGTTCTGGTAAGGGTCAGGCGAGTGGTACTTCCCATAGTCCCTCTCCAGAACCAAAGAGGCATGCCGGTCATATTGACACTTCCTGAGAAGGAGTTTCACTTCGGAGATTGCCCCAGGATCTCCTCCTCTCGAGACAAGAATATCCAGCTTCCTCCGTAAACGTTGGTAGGTCATGTATTTATTAAACTGCTTTCTATTGGCTAGGACCCTGAAGAATCCAGCAATCCTCTTTTTGGTCAGCTCCCACCACTCAGCCTTGCTGCTACAAAAGTCCAGCATGGTCACCTGTGCCTGGAAAGAACTCCTCAAAGGATTGTCTAACATGTTCTTCCTTGAGTAGAGTCGAATTCAATCTACAGATGCCCTTGCCCCTCTGAGGGGCGTCTGAAGCATTCAGGACCACAGATAGCATACAGTGATCAGAGAACTCTACTGCCTGCACCACTGGGGGCGAGAAAGCAGAGGTCTCCTTAAAAAAAAAAACTATCTATCCTACTCTGACTATTACCTCGATGAAAGGTAAACCCAGTGTCATCCGGGAGGTGCTTAATGTGCACATCCAAAAGACCAGCATCCCTAACCATACTATTTAAAAAAACGCTATCATATCCCAGCCTGTCCTTGAAGTCCTTCCTGTCCTTGGGCCTAGTTACTGTATTAAAGTCACCTCCAAAGACCACGTGCCGGGATGTAAAAAGAAATGGCTTGATCCTTGTAAAAAGGCACTTCCTGTCCCACTTTGTGTGCAGCCCATAGACATTAAGTAGGCGCAGGTCCTGCCCTCCCACAGGGATGTCTAAGACCATACATCTCCCAATCTCCACCTCAATAACCCGCTGGATAGTTACAATGCCGGTTTTAAACAACACCGCCACAGCGCCGTAAGGCTCGGCCGCAAGAGACCAGTAGGAGGGACCATACCTCCACTCTCTCTTGGCCATATGAATATCTGCCAAGGAGGTGAGCCTAGTCTCTTGCAAAAATAAAATTTCAGCATCTAATTGGCTGAACAAAAAGAAGGCCATAGAACGAGCTCTTACTGACTTAATGCTGGCGACATTTATTGTCACCACTTTTAACGGAGGGGGAACCGCCATTTGGGTTATTGGGTGGATTGCTTCTTAGCGCCACTCTGCTGCTCATCACTAGAAGCCTCTCTCTTTCTTGAGGCCGCCTCAAACTCCATCTCAGAATCGGAACTTTGCTCCGAAGAAGCTCCAGATGAAGAAATATCCCAATTAGAGGACCTATGACGGTTGGAGACAGGCACTGGAGCCCGTTCCATCCTCACTGCCTGCTTCTTCCACTTTCCAACCTTCCTTCTCTCCTCCAGGTACTGCAGGTCCGCTTCAGAGATGCCCTCATCTCTTGTTTTTTTCTTTGAAGTCTTTACAGAAGACTCCTTTAGAGAGGAAGAAGCAACCTTTTTAGTACCCACTACCACTCCTGGTGGGGGGGTGCTCCCTTTGAATCAGACTTAGGAGGGGTAGACTCCTGGGGGGAACTGACTCGGGGGGCACAGACTTGGAAGGTTCTGACACAAGAGGAGAGGGTAAAGTAGGCTGGGGGGACACAGAGACAGATACAGAAGGAATACTTACAGACACAGGAGGGGTGGCCACAGGAACTGGGGAGGGACCCTGAGCAGGACCAGGAGAGTCAGTCACCGCAGAGGAGGATGGTACACTAGGGGCCTCACCCTCCATCCTGTCCAGCCTTGACATGTCATCAATTACCTCCTTCTCCATATTGTGCCAGGCTTCAGGACATCTGCTGTAGGGGTGGCCAAGGCGCAGGCACAGGTTGCACCTGATCATCTCGGTGCAGTCCTTAGCCATATGACCCTGACCCCGACACACTGAACATATCAAGGCTGAACAGGAAGAGCTCAAATGCCCCTTTTCTCCACAGCGGTGACACAGCTTCGGCTGACCAGGGTAGAAAATAGTCATCCTATCCCTCCCTATAAAAGCTGAGGAGGGCAGGTGACGGACAACATTCCCATCCCTGGCCAACCTGACTGTTACTGACCAACCCCCAGTCCAGATGTTAAGCTCATCAAGGATTTTGCTGGGCTTAGTCAAAACCTCACCATAGTTCCTTAACCAGACCTCTAGGTCCCGAGCAGGAACACTCTCATTGGTGAGTATGATGGTTATCTTTTTCACCGTTGACCTTTGCAAAACCGCAACTGGGGCCAGACCTTCCCATTCAGGTCTTGACTTGCACCGAGCCTCATATCGCTCCCAGAACAGGTCAAGACCCTCTGGCCTGGTGAAGCTAATAATATATTCCTGTGTCTCAGCTACATGTATTAGGGCATACAGGTCGTTTGCCCCAAAACCCATCTCCAAAATCAAATCTACCACTGCACGCCATGCTGGAGGGATTGCACCACCTTCCCATTTGAGAATTACTACATTCCTTCTTGGACCCCCAGCAGAAGCCAGAGACCCAAGACTAGATCCTGGGGTGCCCAAAGTGGTAGGCTGCAGGGGGAAAACCCGCTGGGGAGTAGAGCTACCAGGAGCAGAGCGTACCACCTGAGCAAATGTAGGCTTATCAGGGCCAAGGCCCCACACTGATGTCACATTAGTCTGTACATTACTATTATTACTATTATTATTCACTGCTTGAACGGAGTTCACACAAACATTCACATTCCCATCAGGAATAGTCACAGTTTCTGCTGCAATACCAGCTGTCTCCTGAAGCTGTGCTGTAGAGTCTTGTCTTCAGCAGGTTTTGGGGCAAACAGCTTCAGATTCAGCTAAAGGGGGGTTAATTGGCTCTGCTGAATCTTGTAGTTCCTCTGCAGGAATGTCATTTTTTAAATGCAAACTTTGCTCTACTGCAGCATCAGCAGGTACAGCATTGCTACACATAGGACCTGGAGGAGCTCCAGAGACTCCTTCCTCCTGACACACCTGTGCTCCAATGATGGGTGGGGCACTATTCCTCCCTCTGATACCAATGATGGGGCACTATTCCTCCAACTGATACCAATGATGGGACACTATTCATCCCACTTACACCAATGATGGGGTACTATTCCTCCCACTGACACTAAAGATGGGGTACTATTCCTCCCACTGATACCAATGATGGGGCACTATTCCTCCCACGGATACCAATGATGGGGCACTATTCCCCCCACTGATACCAATGATGGGGAACTATTCCTTTCACTGATACCAATGACGAGGCACTATTCCTCTCACTGATACCAATGATGGGGCACTATTCCTCCCACTGATACATAAGCTAACTAGAAAAAGTGTATCTAAACAAAGAACCCCACCAGTATTGAATGCTCCATACACCCACTCAGCATAACCCAGCCTGGAGAGGAAAGGAACACAGAGGGCCCGCCCCACCTGTTTGTACACCTCTATGTTAAAAGGGCAATGAAGCAGAAAATGGTTCATAGTCTCCTCCTCACCTGCACACTCCTCCCGAGGACAGCTACGATCCACCCCACTGCAGAATTTCAAATTGCCCCTAACATAGAGCCTCCCATGGAAGCACAACCAGGCCAGATCCCTAATCAGGTAAGTCTTAATCAGATCAACCCTTTCCCTCATAGATAACTTCCATCTCTTCCAGCTGACCACCTTCCCAACCTTCCTTCTCTCCTCCAGGTACTGCAGGTCAGCTTCAGAGATGCCCTCATCTCTTTCTTTTTTCTGTGAAGTCTTTACAGAAGACTCCTTTACAGTTACCACTGGTGGGGGGGGGTGCTCCCTTTGAGTCAGACTTAGGAGGGGTAGACTCCTGGGGGGTAACTGACTCAGGGGGCACAGACTTGGAAGGTTCTGACACATGAGGAGAGGGTACAGTAGGCTGGGGGGAGACAGATACAGATACAGAAGGAATACTTACAGACACAGGAGGGGTGGCCACAGGAACTGGGGAGGGATACTGAGCAGGACCAGGGAAGTCGGTCACCGCAGAGGAGGATGGTACACCAGGGGCCTCACCCTCCATCCTGTCCAGCCTTGTCATCAATTACCTCCTTCTCCATATTGTGCCAGGCTTCAGGACACCTGCTGTAGGGGTGGCCAAGGCGCAGGCACAGGTTGCACCTGATCATCTCGGTGCAGTCCTTAGCCATATGACCCTGACCCCGACACACTGAACATATCAAGGCTGAACAGGAAGAGCTCAAATGCCCCTTTTCTCCACAGCGGTGACACAGCTTCGGCTGACCAGGGTAGAAAATAGTCATCCTATCCCTCCCTATAAAAGCTGAGGAGGGCAGGTGACGGACAACATTCCCATCCCTGGCCAACCTGACTGTTACTGACCAACCCCCAGTCCAGATGTTAAGCTCATCAAGGATTTTGCTGGGCTTAGTCAAAACCTCACCATAGTTCCTTAACCAGACCTCTAGGTCCCGAGCAGGAACACTCTCATTGGTGAGTATGATGGTTATCTTTTTCACCGTTGACCTTTGCAAAACCGCAACTGGGGCCAGACCTTCCCATTCAGGTCTTGACCTGCACCGAGCCTCATATCGCTCCCAGAACAGGTCAAGACCCTCTGGCCTGGTGAAACTAATGGTATAATCCCGTGTCCCAGCTACATGTATTAGAGCATATAGGTCATTTGCCCCAAAACCCATCTCCAAAATCAAATCCACCACTGCACGCCGTGCTGGAGGGATTGCACCACCTTCCCATTTGAGAATTACCACATTTCTTCTCGGACCCCCAGCAGAAGCCAGAGACCCAAGACCAGATCCTGGGGTGCTCAAGGTGGTAGGTCGCAGGGGGAAAACCCGCTTGGGGGCGGAGCCACCAGGAGCAGAGCGTACCACCTGAGCAAATGTAGGCTTATCAGGGCCAAGGCCCCACACTGATGTCACATTAGTCTGTACATTATTATTATTATTATTATTATTATTATTATTATTATTATTATTATTATTATCTTCTGGAACTGAGTTGGTAGGACTGTTCATCGCACTTGTACTGGCATGATTTTTAATAGTCACACAAAAATTCACATTCCCATCAGGAATAGTCACAGTTTCTGATGTAATACCAGCTGTCTCCTGAAGCTGTGCTGTAGAGTCCTCAGCAGCTGTGGGGCAAACAGCTTTAGACTCAGCTAAAGGGGGGGGGGGGTAATTGGTTCTGTTGAATCTTGTAGTTCCTCTGCAGGAATGTCATTTTTTAAATGCATTTTTTGCTGCACTGCAGCATCAGCAGGCACAGCATTGCTACCCATGGGATTAGCAGCCTGATTGTCACTGGGCACATTGTCAGTATCAGTCACAGTGTTCACAAAAACAGTTTTATGCACCACATGGGGCTTGACAGGCTTTACCTTGTCAGGCACATTATCTGTTATGTCCTCCTCATGAAACACCAGCTGATCTTCCCACATAGGAGACTCCATTGCCTGGATGGCCCTGAGCATGCCTCCTGAGTCCTGGGAAGGCATGGGGCTGCTTACCTCTCCCTGAGGGGGCAGGGGGTCTGAACTGGGGGTCTCCTCCTCCACCTCCATTTTTGTCATTCTGGCAAACCTTCGGTCATTGCAGAATTTTTCCTTAAAGGGCCCATCTCTTCCTTCCATCATGGACACAATGGTCTCCTGGTGTTCAACCCGGACCTTGGCCAGTTGGATCTCCGGATCCATGGACCCACGTCTCTGGCTATGCAAGCCCTCACGCTGCCTTCTCAAGCGCTTCACCTCCGCTCTCAGTTTATAGAGCTTGTCTCTCTCCCTATTCAGGACCTTAATCCCAGCCACCACTCGCTCCTGAATTGCCTCTGAGCCTTCATCCTCACCAGGGGCAGAGAGATCACAAGCCATGGTTTGTACAGAGGAAGGCATGTCACCCGATGGCCCAGGAGATGGCTGCGAACTTACAGCAGGAGAGGCCCCGCTGGCCTCCATGGCTTCCCCAGAAAGGGGCCAGGAGGGCTGGGAGAGATTTCACCACCACTCCCCTCTCACACGGATCACCTGGAGCAGCTTCAGAGACTCCTTCCTCCTGACACACCTGTGCTCCAATGATGGGTGGGGCACTATTCCTCCCACTGACACCAATGATGGGGCACCATTCTTCCCACTGATACCAATGATGGGGCACTATTCTTCCCACTGATACCAATGATGGGACACTATTCCTCCCACTGACACCAGTGATGGGGCACTATTCCTTCCACTAATACCAATGATGGGGCACTATTCCTAAAACTGACACCAACAATTAACTACTATTCCTCCCACCGACACCAACATCGGGGCTCTCTACCTATCACCAATACCAGTAATCTGGCCCTTTGTTTAGAAAGTTTGGAGATCACTGCTTTAAAAGGAAGTGAAAGAACTTTGCCTCTGTCAAAGGCTACCATAGTGTAAAACTTTGTTACATTCCTGTCTGGTCGTGGCAGAGAGTAGGCATGTGCGATTAGTTTCATACGAATCGAAAATTCGTACGAATTTCCGTAAATTCTTACATTCAGGGGGATGCGAAATATGAATTGCTATGCTCCCAAATTTTGTACGAAATACGAAATTTTGTTTACGAATTTTGGATCCAAATTCCTAACGAACATTCCTAATTGTTACGAAAAGTTAACGAACCAAAGAAAATTCGTATTTCGTACAAATTTAAATTGAATTTCGGACACGAATTACGAAATACAAATTAATTCTAATACAAAACAGAATGGAACGAAACAAAATTAATTTATTGACGGCGCACATGTCTAGCAGAGAGTGGTACAGACAGGGGTGGCCCGTACCTTAAGGGCGCACGGGTGCCGCCCCCTCCATCCACGCCACCCCTTATATGGTTAATGGAGAGATTCATGCACAGCATGAATCTATCCATGGCTGCTGCGGCTTCCCCCTATGCATGCGCCCGGCCCCTTTTAGGATGCCGGGCGCCTGAATTCCAGCGGTGGGGGAGTTTTTTTAAGCACCTGATTAGAGCCATAGGCTCTAATAGGCTTCAAAAATAGGGTGGATGCATTGCGCTCGGAGCCCACCCAGGTGTGTTAGAAAAGCAAATATTCGCTTTTCTAACACTGAATCGCCTCTCTGCTAATCATTGGTCTGTTACCCGTTTCCCAATTGGCTGAAAGGTCAGGCGATCCTTTTGGATGCCTAGGAGGAGGGGAGAAGATGCATGGCGGAAGCCGCCATGATCTCAAAAGAGAAGAGGACACAGGAGACGCCACCAGATGCCTTCAAACAGATCACTGGGGGGGACTGCTTCAGTAACAATAGAATTAAAAGCTACACTGACCTGAGAGAAGATAGTAATCTTCCACTACTTCCTGTCGGGGCCTACTTTAAGATCCGTAGCTATGTCACAAGCAAAACTAACAGACCCCTCTTTCAAAGACCAATGACGGATCTAGAATCAATCTTTCACAAAGGTGACATTGTTAGTAAGGCGACCTCAACCACATACAACTGGCTACAGTACTCTAAAACGTCCCCAGACGACAAATTTAGGAAAGACTGGTCCAGAGCACTACAAAGAGACATCACAGACAAGCAATGGTCCACAGCTTGTATCCTTTCTCATAAATGCTCTGTCAGCACAAAAACTCAGGAGACGGCTTATATACGTTTGACACATTGGTACTCTACTCCACACAAACTTAATACATGGTTCCCGGAGGTGTCAGAAAAATGCTGAAGATGTTGAGAGGAGACTGGCACGCTCATCCACATTTGGTGGCAATGCCGGGCACTAAACACTTTCTGGAACACGGTGAGAAAAACCATACGGCAAATCACGGAGACGAGAATTAAGCTAGATGCGGCTTGCTGCTTACTCCACATTTCTAATTTTCCATATAAAAGATATAAAAAATCTCTAACAAAGCATTTACTGAACGCCGCCAAGGCTTTAATACTGTTACGCTGGAAAAGCATGCAGGCTCCCTCGGTGCGAGGCTGGCTACAGAAAGTTTCCGAGATTTGCCAGATGGAAGATGCTGTGGCACAAGCCTCAGACAACATTGATAGATGCAACACCACATGGTCCCCTTGGCTACATTTCAAGGTCTCAACAGATTATGACCGCCTGAGGAACAGATAAGACCCTCTAGAAATTTGCCTAAGCCCACACTGGCAACGCGCGACGACCAGGGAGAGAGAGTTTTTACCGACTCTTGGTAACTTGTCCTACCCCTTTCTTCTGTTTTTACGTTCATCTCTTCTACTCTATTACACTAAATCTTTACTTATATGCGCAATCAAGGCTGAGAGATCAAGTGTACTTGTTGTTATGTAGACTAAATCAACTCAGATACCCGGCTGGTGAGTGAAAGATAGACCCTCATCAGGACCCAGTATATTGTAAAGATTACGCTAATGAGGAATATTATTGTACCATGCAAGTTATAGATTATTGATAAATGTAGCAAAAGCTTAGCTTTACTGTTGTGTATATGACAACTTGTGCTTCTGTAACACATTGTTTCTGAAATATGGCTTTGATTGTGAACACATTTAAAACTTTAATAAATCTTTTGATGGATGAAAAATACATTAAAGATAAAATAGTACCTAGGAGACTTCGCTGGGATGTACCCATAAATGATGGCTTAGTAGATAAAGAATCTACAGACGAATGGTTCCATTTCTTCAATGATAAAGGTCTAGAGCTACTTGAATTCCTTGGAAAAAGAAAACAAAAAAAAATTAGACTTTTGAACAAAACCATTGAAGAAATCAAGGCTACTCTGGAACCTTCTAAAGAACTACCAGAATTTATTGCATTATCCAAACAACTAAACCGTGATATGGAACAAAAGGATAAAGAACCAGCTGCACGAAAAAGAAAAAAATATCAGAGAGATATAAAAGATTTTAATGATGACCTTGTTTTCAAATGGCAGAATAAAATTGAAGAGACAATCATCAATTCCAATAATAGTACCCCTGTAAAAGAGGTTAAAGATGATTGAGAATGTAAATGAAAGAAAAATTTAGGGGACTCTGCCAAGAAACAGGACCCAAGGAAAAGAGAACAACTATATCACTCCCCATCAAAAGCAGAGGTGGAAAGGTAACAACTGGAAAAAAAACCTTCTGGAGGAATAATGGATATACCAACAATTATCAAGGAAGACCCTACCATCAGTCCCCTCGTGATAGAAGATCGCCTCATCCCATCTGGAAGGACTATGGGAACAATGAAGAAAGAAACAACTATTATCCAGAAAGAATAAGAAGAGAAGAAAGACCATTCAGAGATGACAGATATTTTCAATATGATGACAGAAGAGGAAGGTCCACCCCATACAATGATCATTATACTGTCCCTACACAAAATAGATTTGAACAGCTACGAAGATATGATGATGGAGGGAGATCTCCCTGGCATCCGAAACATCAACCTGACAGATACGAACGAGAAAGAACACCTTATCGTTTTTTTAGAACAACGCCATCAGGATTCTCCGAGATGCCAATATCGAGAAGATCCTCTGCGGAGACACGACAGACGTACCCCAAACTCCAGTCCGGACAGAAGAACAAGAAGAAGGAAGGACAAGAAACCAGAAGCACAGAGGGACCAAGACAGGGGGGAATATCAAAGAAATACCCCGAGAAGATCTGTAGAAAAAAGGAAAGGAAAAAATGAAAAACGAGAAGAGTATGCCGAGCAGGAATCAAAAAACAAAAGGAAAAGAGAACACTAGGTGAAGGTATCATTAATATCAGTGGGGTGGAACTAACACAGGAAGAAATCAAAGTGTTGGATAAGGGATTAAAATTCGCCCCAAAGAAGAATCTTAATAAATTTAATGCATATGTGGATATTAATAAATTCATCAGGAGTCTTAACATAAAAAAAATACATGCTCAGCAACCCAGGAGAAAGAAGAAGTGCAAATATATCTGAAAACAATGGGATTTTATTTAGTGATTTGCGGAACAAATCTCTTTTTAATCCACCTACTGGGAAGGATGGACATATAGAAGTTTTTAAAAAAATGATTTTAAGAGACATACAAGATTTAAAAGTAAAAAATGTATGTGATTCAAGAAGTATAAAAAGTGGGATAAAAAAAATTAGAAGCAAGAAAAGACATCGTAATAAGACAAGCGGATAAGGGAGGAGCCATAGTTATCCAATCCAAAGTCGACTATAATGAAGAACTCAATCGACAATTAAATGATATTGGAACATACCAGTTATTACCAAGTAATCCAACGATAAAATACAAAAAAGAATTGGCTAAGGTGGTACAGAAAGGATTTGACAAAGGCCTCCTGAATAAAAAAGCCACATATCCACAACCGAAAACCTGTAGGGTACCTGTGATCTATACGCTACCAATGATCCATAAGGATAAGTGCAAACCCCCAGGGAGGCCCATAGTGAATGGGATCAACTCGGTGGGGGCACGGATTGGAGAATATATAGACTGGTTCTTACAACCAGTAGTGAAGACTACGAGATCATACTTGAGAGATATGAAACATCTCATCCAACTCTTTAATGACGTCACCTTGGGTCATGGCCCTATATATCTGGCAACTGCCGATGTCTCATCCCTGTATACAATCATTAATCACGATGAAGCTGTACAGGCAACGAAATGGGCTCTAAGAAATCTGAGCAATTTGAAATGCAAACAAAGGAGATTTATATTAGATTGTCTAAGATATAGCCTAGACTCTAACTATTTCTGGCATAATAACAACTACTACAAACAAATCTGTGGAATTGCGATGGGCGCGAAATACGCTCCCAATGTCGCTAATCTGTACATGTCGGAATGGGAGGAGAAAGCACTTTACAATAATCTACCACACCAGCTGACATTTTTTTAACGTTATATAGACAATATTTTTATAATCTGGAGTGGAAATGGAGAAAGCCTCATTGATTTTTGTTTTAATCTGAACACTAACAATAAAAATATTAAATTAACTTGGGAAATTAGTGATGAGAAAATCCATTTTTTAGATCTCCTAATAAAGAAAGAAGGAACAAAGTTATCCACCCAGACTTATTTTAAATCTGTAGACAGGAACAGCTTTTTGCCGTTGGATAGCTGTCATCACTCGGTGTGGTTAGATAACATACCAAAAGGGCAATTAGTTAGACTAAGGCAAAACTGTAAGAAGAAAGAAACATTCCTCGAACAAGCAAAAATAATCAGGGAGCGGTTTGTCCAGAAGGGTTACGATGCAAAGTTTATTGAAGAGAAAATAAATTACGTCGCACTACTAGATAGAGGGAAATTAATACAAGATGGGGAAAAAACTTCAATCCAACCAGATAATGTACCTATTATTATGGATTATAATATCCAATATAAACAAATTGAAAAAATTATTAGAAGACATTGGGACATTATTAAAACAGATGGCCATTTATGCACCATTCTGTCGAATCAACCGAGGTTCGTATATAGAAGAGCCCCCACTTTAAGAGATCGCTTGGCAAAAAATGTTTTAGACCCCCCCAAGAAAGAAAAAATTCTCCTTCTTTGAAGGGAAGGGGTTTTATCTGTGCAAAAACCGTTACACCTGCAGGCATACGAAAGAAGATAAAAAGAAGAAAATAAGTTTTACTTCAACCGTCACGTCAAAAAATTATTTAATAGAAGATTTTATTTCATGTCGAAGTGAAGGGGTGGTCTATTTACTGGGGTGCCCCTGTCATATTCAATATATTGGTAGGACAAAGAGAGCACTCTGGATGAGACTAAAAGAACATGTACATAACATCAAAAAAAGCTTTGACAAGCATAGTTTATCAAAACACTATGCAGAGCACCATAATAGCGACCCTTCGTCAATGAAAGTCTGTGGTATAGAAAAGTATAAACCCCATTGGAGGGGCGACAATAAAATCACTAAGATTAGTCAAGCAGAATCAAGATGGATCCACGAATTACGTACTTTATCGCCCCTAGGACACAACGTAGAATTTGACTTGAATTGTTTTATTTCTGTTTTTTGAATATTTTGGTTAATTGGTTATTTGAGGCTCAGCATACCATTGGGTTTTAAATACCCTTAATAAGAATTCTATGTTGGTTAGCTGGTGTATATTAGTAGTCGGTTTGTCTCCCCTCTGTATAATTAGACTATACTATTATTTTAGATGGTATTAATTTGTTCAAGAAACACCCAGATTCATTTATATCTCCCCTGGACACTGGACAGCCATATGGGCGACCCACTAGGTGTCAGCAGAGATTCAAGGAGTTTGCATAGAAAGTACTCTCTGATACACCATTGGAGAGTCTTTATTACCGTATATACTCGAGTATAAGTCGTTCCGAGTATAAGTCGAGGTCCTAATTTACTACAAAAAAAATGGGAAAACTTATTGACCCGAGTATAAGACGAGGGTGAGAAATGCACAGCTACTGTAAGTGGAAAAGAGGGTCAACAATGCCCATTTGCAGCATCACTGTGCCCATTTGCAGCCATAGGTCCCCTGAACTTCAAACTCGGTAGTTAAGGGTTCCTAGATGCCCCCTAGCTGCAGCCAAAATTTGGGGTCTCTGAACCCAAAGGGTCCTGAAATGACATTGCTGCAGATGGACACATTTGACCGAATTTGGGGCCCTGTATCTCGGGGCCACTTAGTGCTAGGAACCCCAAATTTGGTGTGCAAACCCAGTGAAACTAGCACCATAAAATTTCCAAAGCTGGGGTTTCTAGCACCAAGTGGCCCCGAGATACAGGGCCCCAAAAATCATTTCACTGACTTTTCTGCAGTAGAGAATGGGATATGGGGCCCCAAAGTCGTTTCAGAAAATGTCAAGCACTTTTCTTCAGCAGAGAATGACATTTTCCGAACCGATTTTGGGGCCCCGTATCTCGGGGCCACTTAGTGCTAGGAACTTCATCTTTGGATATGTTGTGGTACCAGTTCCACTGGGTTTGCACACCAAATTTGGGGTTCCTAGCACCAAGTGGCCCTGAGATACGGGGCCCCAAAGTCGGTTCGGAAAATGAAATTTTTTGCTGCAGAAAAGTGCTTGACTCGAGTATAAGCCGAGGGGGACACTTTCAGCACAAAAAAATGTGCTGAAAAATTCGACTTATACTCGAGTATATACAGTATATATATATATATTTTTTTTTTTTTTTCCTTTCCTTAAATATATTTTATTCAGTAGTTGATTCATCCTTATGCACCACTAGATGGCGCAGGTGTTGTGAGATTAGTCTCACAACGCCTGCATTTTAAATATCATTTCTTTTAATATATTTTATATAATTTTTAATTTTTGGGCCCAGATGGTGCCAACAGAGAGTCGAGAAGTTGGAATTTTAAGTACTCTCCGCCATATCATGGGATGGTGTTTTATTTTTATTTTAATTTTGTTCCCTAGATATATCCTGTTTAGTAGGTGTTTGATTCTTACTCACCACTTGATGGCGTAGGTGTTGTAAACATTAGTCTCGTAATTCTAAATACTGGCATCTCATGTTTTAAAATACTGACAATACATCTGTAAGAGATGATTAGAATTGTTTTAGGTTTTATGCTATATTTATTTGAGAATTTACATCCAGCACATTCAGTGAAGACATCGCCTATTGCTTAATAGGCATAGGGATCGTCTGTTAGTGTTTGCTTAGGGCTGTTGCTATGATAACGGCTACGATATATACTGAAGACCAGGCACCAGACTCCTCATCCCTTTGAAAAAGTCACGTGGTGTGACGCAACGCGTCAGGGTAGGAGGAGCCAGGTGCCGTCACTTCCGGGTACGGCCGAACCCGGAAGCCTTTCCGTTCGCTACTGTTTGCTGTTTTTTTCTATGTAAGTTGCTACGTGTATTTAATACATTTTTCAAAATACTACACCATGGAGGATATTTTCTTCTTTTCCACCTGCATCTTGGGATCACCATTGTGAGCGGTTGTGAGAGTCGCAATTAACCTTATCCACGGACATCCACAGACATCCCTCCGGGAAGTGTGACTATCCTTGAAGACCCATCCCCTGCATGGAGCATCATCCACCTGTGTGTTTTTCACTTGATTCGGCCCATTGGGGGCCGCTACTTCAGGTGAGAGGCTGGGGGAAACAACCGTCACGCACCGGAACAGAATTGGATGCATTTATCACAAGACACTTGCCATCACTGTATCTGCACTTTTTTTTAGAAGATCCCCCTTTGTGGACATTGCTGTCACATTGGGAGTTGCACTGCATTGGAATTTTTTTCTAAACTTTATTGCACTACTGTCACTTTGTAAAAAAACTTTTTATTGCTTAAACGTTCTATGTGAGACCTTCAGTTGCACTTTTAGTCGCACGTATGCACTTTGTGATCATTTTTTTGCACACTTTGTCACTTTTATATTTTTATCATAGCAGTCGCACTAACGCCCTGTACACACGGTCGGATTTTCCGACGGAAAATGTGTGATAGGACCTTGTTGTCGGAAATTCAGACCGTGTGTGGGCTCCATCACACATTTTCCATCGGATTTTCCGACACACAAAGTTTGAGAGCAGGCTATAAAATTTTCCGACAACAAAATTTCCGATCGTGTGTACACAAATCCGACGCACAAAGTGCCACGCATGCTCAGAATAAATAAAGAGATGAAAGCTATTGGCTACTGCCCAGTTTATAGTCCCAACGTACGTGTTTTACATCACCGCGTTCAGAATGATCGGATTTTCCGACAACTTTGTTCGACCGTGTGTATGCATGACAAGTTTGAGCCAACATCCGTCGGAAAAAATCCTAGGATTTTGTTGTCAGAATGTCCGATCAATGTCCGACCGTGTGTACGGGGCATAAGAGTTGCAGTCGCACTAGGAGCTGCAATTTTGTACACCATCCATTATGCACTTGACACTTTATTTGTTTTACTAGTTTGAATAATCATTGCATTAGTTGTTATTTTGATGTATTAACATTTGGACTTATGCTGATTAGTCACAGTCCATATATTGTGTTAGACTTGATGTTGTGATCACGATGCATTATCCAGTGCACTTTATTCATTAGCCCTAATTTATATGCACATTGCACTTTTATGATCAGGATTCATTGTTTAGCACTTTGTGATTATTTTAGTTCACAGATTTGAAGTTGGTACACAAGGATAGGATAGCGCTACATACACTTTTTATTTGATTTAATCTTTGCCAGGGGTGTATGAGCACACTGATTTATGTTGGCATCTCCCCATCCGATACATTATGAGTGTGGTTTTGCGCATTAGTTCTCATTTTATTTTCATCTTAGGGTTCTGGGATGAGCTATATACAGCGTGCAGGGTTCTGGGATGAGCTATATACAGAGTGCAGGGTTCTGGGATGAGCTATATACAGGGTGAAGGGTTCTGAGATGAGCTGTGTACAGAGTGAAGGGTTCTGGGATGAGCTATGTACAGAGTGAAGGATTCTGGGATGAGCTATGTACAGAGTGAAGGATTCTGGGATGAGCTATGTACAGAGTAAAGGGTTCTGGGATGAGCTATGTACAGAGTGAAGGATTCTGGGATGTGCTATGTACAGAGTAAAGGATTCTGGGATGAGCTATGTACAGAGTGCATGGTTCTCGGATGAGCTATGTACAGAGTGAACGGTTCTGGGATAAGCTATTTAAAGGGTGCAGGGTTCTTGGATAAGCTATGTACAGAGTGCAAGGGTCTGGGATGAGCTATGTACAGAGTGCAGGGTTCTGGGATGAGCTATGTACAGAGTGAACGGTTCTGGGATGAGCTATGTACAGAGTGCAGGGTTCTTGGATGAGCTATGTACAGAGTGCAAGGGTCTGGGATGAGCTATGTACAGGGTGCAGGGTTCTGGGATGAGCTATATACAGAGTGCAGGGTTCTGGGATGAGCTATGTACAGAGTGCAGGGTTCTCGGATGAGCTATGTACAGGGTGCAGGGTTCTTGGATGAGCTATGTACAGGGTGCAGGGTTCTGGGATGAGCTATGTACAGAGTGAAGGGTTCTGGAGTGAGCTATGTACAGAGTGAAGGGTTCTGGGGTGAGCTATGTACAGAGTGCAGGGTTCTGGGATGAGCTATGTACAGGGTGCAGGGTTCTGGGATGAGCTATATACAGAGTGCAGGGTTCTGGGATGAGCTATGTACAGAGTGCAGGGTTCTCGGATGAGCTATGTACAGGGTGCAGGGTTCTTGGATGAGCTATGTACAGGGTGCAGGGTTCTGAGATGAGCTATGTACAGAGTGAAGGGTTCTGGAGTGAGCTATGTACAGAGTGAAGGGTTCTGGGGTGAGCTATGTACAGAGTGCAGGGTTCTGGGATGAGCTATGTACAGGGTGCAGGGTTCTGAGATGAGCTATGTACAGAGTGAAGGGTTCTGGAGTGAGCTATGTACAGAGTGAAGGGTTCTGGGGTGAGCTATGTACAGAGTGCAGGGTTCTGGGATGAGCTATGTACAGGGTGCAGGGTACTGGGATGAGCTATGTACAGGGTTATGGGATGAGCTATGTACAGAGTGCAGGGTTCTGGGGTGATCTATGTACAGAGTGCAGGGTTCTGGGAGGAGCTATGTACAGAGTGAAGGGTTCTGGGATGAGCTATGTACAGGGTGCAGGGTTCTGGGATTAGCTATATACAGGGTGCAGGGTTCTGGGTTGAGATATGTACAGAGTGAAGGGTTCTGGGATGAGCTATGTACAGAGTAAAGGGTTCTGGGGTGAGCTATGTACAGAGTGAAGGGTTCTGGGATGAGCTATGTACAGAGTGCAGAGTTCTGGGATGAGCTATGTACAGGGTGCAGGGTACTGGGATAAGCTAAGTACAGGGTTCTGGGGTGAGCTATGTACATAGTGCAGGGTTCTGGGGTGAGCTATGTACAGAGTGCAGGGTTCTGGGAGGAACTATGTACAGAGTGAAGGGTTCTGGGATGAGCTATGTACAGGGTGCAGGGTTCTGGGGTGAGCTATGTACAGAGTGCAGGGTTCTGGGTTGAGATATGTACAGAGTGAAGGGTTCTGGGATGAGCTATGTACAGAGTAAAGGGTTCTGGGGTGAACTATGTGCAGAGTGAAGGGTTCTGGGATGAGCTATGTACAGAGTGCAGGGTTCTGGGGTGAGCTATGTACAGAGTGCAGGGTTCTGGGATGAGCTATGTACAGAGTGCAGGGTTCTGGGATGAGCTATGTACAGAGTGAAGGGTTCTGGGATGAGCTATGTACAGAGTGCAGGGTTCTGGGATGAGCTATGTACAGAGTGCAGGGTTCTGGGTTGAGCTCCCTGTGAAAACTTAATAAAGTACTTTGAAACTAACAAGGGAAAAAATATGACTTGTTACCAAGGACATCACATGCCAAGCAATGACCAGTACAGATCTTGGTGTTCCCAGTGGTGACCAGTACAGATCTCAGTGTCCCCAGCAGTGACCAGTACAGATCTCAGTTCCTCCAGCAGTGACCAGTACAGATCTCAGTGTCCCCAGCATTGACCACCAGTACAGATCTCAGTGTCCCCAGCAGTGACCAGTATAGACCTCAGTGTTACCATCAGTAACCAGTAGAGATCTAAGTGACCAAGCAGTGACCAGTACAGATCTTAGTGCCCCAAAAAGTGACCAATAGAGATCTCAGTGCCCCCAGCAGTAACCAGTACAGTTCTTGGTGCCCCCAGTAGTGACTAATACAGATCCTAGCATCCGCAGCTGTGACCAGCGTAGACCTTATTGTCTCCAGCAGTGACCAAAACAGATCTCAGTGCCCCCAGTAGTGACCAGTACAGATCTCAGTGCCCCCAGTAGTGACCAGTACAGATCTCAGTGCCCCAAGCAGTGACCTGTACAGATCACAGTGTCCCCCAGCAATGACCAGTACAGATCTCAGTGTCCCCAGCAGTGACCATTCCAGATCTCAGTGCCCCCAGCAGTGACCAGTACAGATCTCAGTGTCCCAGCAGTGACCAGAACAGATCTCAGTGTTCCCAGCAGTGACCAGTACAGATCCCAGTGTCCCCAGCAGTGACCAGTACAGATCTCAGTTTTCCTATCAGGGACCAGTACAGATCTCAGTGCCCCCAGCAGTGACCAGTACAGATCTCAATGTCCCAGCAGTGACCAGTACAGATCTCAGCATCCCCAGCAGGGACCAATATAGATCCCCAGTAGGGTTTTGCCGAACACTCCACGGTTCGGTTCGCGGCGGACATGCGAACAGACTAAAAATTTGTTCGTACACGCGAACCCTATTAAAGTCTATGGGACTCAAATGTGAAAAATCAAAAGTGCTATATTTTCCTCTCCTCTTCACCTCACTTCCACCCATCACCTACCTAACACGTCGCCCATCAGTCCAATTTACATGTCACTTATTTTTCACAGGCTTTCCACTTCTCTGGGGATCATTGTCCCGTCCAATTTACACAACTCTCCCTCACCTCACCAATCATCATCATGCTTTCCCTCTGTGACCCGTCTGGGGTGGTGCTTGGGTTGGTGGTGTACCGCCCCAGGAGGCCCCCTCAGCTCCGGAGCGTGACATCAGTGGCTGACCTGACTCGCGGGGCCCCGCCACCTGTGTGCGCAAGTATATGTATGTAAGTTTGATGGGCTAGGTGTACTATGTGGGGAATATACTCCACACTTATCCACTATTTTCCCCCACAGCAACTTTCTCCCTATAAATACAACTGTTTTCCATATTCCTAGGTTACCTTGGTTTTTGCTCCTGAAGAGTGGCGATTAAGTCCCGAAACGCGTAGAGCTTACATCTACCTATAGGCATACCTCATCAACAATCATGTATTACGTTCCATTTCCACTCGTTATTTTCCCCTGTTTTTGTAACCTGTATATCAGACACTTTAATGTGTCACATATTCTCTACTTGTGATTCCAGCTCTTGAATTGTTCATGCAATGTAATTCTAAGTCCTTGTTGGAATGTATACTTTGATGTAATATAGAGTAAGAATAGTAGCTATGTACATTTAATAATCATGTGAATATATGTTAATTTTGAATATAATAAAACCTGTTTTATACTTGACCTTTGTACTTGCCCCCGTATGCCTCATTTAAAGTCCCGCCCTTTGCTCCTTTCTTCTTTGGTATACATATTGAACCGGGATGGAGGAGGGGAGTTGAACGCCCCCTACCTAACCTCATTTAAAGTCCCAAATCTTCTGTTCTGCTTTTAAATTAATTTAATTAGGGATGGAGGCACACGGACAGGCACTAACTTTATCTATCATGCTTTTCTATTTTATTATTTTGATTTTTGATTTTTTATTTCTATTTCTTTTTTCTCCTTAGCTCCCCATTTATCCAGTTTATCCTTTGCCAATTTATCCCCAATTAGTAATTTGATGCCGCATCTTCCCATTGTCAGGCTATGCATGCTGTATTTGTGCCTGGTTGGCTTGGCCGTCGTTTGTTTTTGGTTGGGCCTTGTTTCACCCTCCGGAGCTGCGACGCGCACTGGGGGTATCCCCGCCCCCTCGATGTGACGCGGGGGGGAGGGGCTTCCCCCACTGCGCGTCGACGTCATGCCGCTCATGCCGGCGGCTTGGCGTCCCCGTGGCGTGGATAAAGCCGGCCGGTGAGCTGTCCATCTCCAGCGATTGGAGGGGCTTGTTGGGACGCTGCCGGTGGACTGGCTCGGTGTGTCTGGCCATCTCCGCCATTGCGCCTCCCTCGCCCCCATCTCCCGCTGGTGCATGACGTTGGGCGCCCTCCTGTGGTGGCTCGTCCCTCCTGGGCCTCCCCCGGATCAGGTCCCCCGCTTTGGCTTTCTCCTGGTTACCTTTCCCTCTCCCTGGCTTCTCCATGCACCTTGGCCATTCATCCCCATTCATCTTTGCAGCAGGTAAAGATTTTCTTTGTCACCCCCGATATTTCTTTTCTCCCTCACTTTTTACTTCAGTTTCCCCCTTCTTTGGCTGTTTTCACTTTCCTTTGTTTTCACTTTTCCTCTCCTCTTCACCTCACTTCCACCCATCACCTACCTAACACGTCGCCCATCAGTCCAATTTACATGTCACTTATTTTTCACAGGCTTTCCACTTCTCTGGGGATCATTGTCCCGTCCAATTTACACAACTCTCCCTCACCTCACCAATCATCATCATGCTTTCCCTCTGTGACCCGTCTGGGGTGGTGCTTGGGTTGGTGGTGTACCGCCCCAGGAGGCCCCCTCAGCTCCGGAGCGTGACATCAGTGGCTGACCTGACTCGCGGGGCCCCGCCACCTGTGTGCGCAAGTATATGTATGTAAGTTTGATGGGCTAGGTGTACTATGTGGGGAATATACTCCACACTTATCCACTATTTTCCCCCACAGCAACTTTCTCCCTATAAATACAACTGTTTTCCATATTCCTAGGTTACCTTGGTTTTTGCTCCTGAAGAGTGGCGATTAAGTCCCGAAACGCGTAGAGCTTACATCTACCTATAGGCATACCTCATCAACAATCATGTATTACGTTCCATTTCCACTCGTTATTTTCCCCTGTTTTTGTAACCTGTATATCAGACACTTTAATGTGTCACATATTCTCTACTTGTGATTCCAGCTCTTGAATTGTTCATGCAATGTAATTCTAAGTCCTTGTTGGAATGTATACTTTGATGTAATATAGAGTAAGAATAGTAGCTATGTACATTTAATAATCATGTGAATATATGTTAATTTTGAATATAATAAAACCTGTTTTATACTTGACCTTTGTACTTGCCCCCGTATGCCTCATTTAAAGTCCCGCCCTTTGCTCCTTTCTTCTTTGGTATACATATTGAACCGGGATGGAGGAGGGGAGTTGAACGCCCCCTACCTAACCTCATTTAAAGTCCCAAATCTTCTGTTCTGCTTTTAAATTAATTTTGCTATATTTAAAGGCTTATATGCAATTTATTGTCATAAAAAGTGTTTGGGGACCCGGGTCCTGCCCCAGGGGACATGGATCAATGCAAAAAAAAGTTTTAAAAACGGACGTTTTTTCAGGAGCAGTGATTTTTATAATGCTTAAAGTGAAACGATTAAAGTGAAATATTCCTTTAAATTTTGTACCTGGGGGGTGTCTATAGTATGCCTGTAAAGGGGCGCATGTTTCCTGTGTTTAGAACAGTCTGACAGCAAAATGACATTTCTAAAGGAAAAAAAGTCATTTAAATCTGCTTGCGGCTGTAACGTAATGTTGCCCCCCCCAGCCCATTACCAGGCCCTTTGGGTCTGGTATGGATATTAAGGGGAACCCCGCACTCAAATTTAAAAAAAAAAGGCGTGGGGCCCCCAGGCCCTATATACTCTGAATAGCAGCAGTATACAGGTGGTCCCCGGGTTACAAATAAGATGACACTAAAGGTTCGATTTGTATTTTTCAAAAATAACAAATATGTCATACTTACCTCCCTGTAGCTTGTTTTGCACAGAGTGGCCCCGAATGGCATTTTCTGGGGTCCCCCGGAGGCTCTTCTAGCTCCTCCCCGTCTCAGATAACCCCCTGGGAGAAGTGCTCTTCCGGGGGGTTACCTTGCGGGTGCGCTCCCTTGTCCTGCATTCAGCATCCATAGCCACCGAGTGCAGGACTCGGCCCCGCTCCCCATACTCACACAGGTACTCATTGATGGCCCTCTGCTCTATGTTCAGCAGCTGCAGCATTGCCAACGTTGAGTTCCACCAGGTGGGCATGTCACAAATGAGGTGGTTTTTGGGCAGGTTGCATTCTCTTTGAATGTCAGCCAGCCGAGCACTGGCACTGTATGACCGGCGGAAATGACCACAGACTTTCCTGGCCTGCCTCAGGAGATCCTGTAAGCCCGGGTACCTGCTCAAGAAGAGCTGCACCACCAAATTCAGGACGTGAGCCAAACAGGGAACATGGATCAAGTGTCCCTGTTGGAGGGTGGAGAGGAGGTTGGTGCCATTGTCGCATACAACAATTTCTGGCTGAAGCTGGTGTGGCATCAACCACCTTTGAGCCTGCCCTGCAGTGCTGCCAGAATTGCTGCCCCAGTGTGGCTCCTGTCCCCTAAGCAGACCAACTCAAGCACCGCATGGCATCTTTTTGCCTGAGTGCTTGCCTATGGAGCACCACTGGTTCTGAGGACAAATCTGCACAGAAAGAGGCGATAGAGGAAGAAGAAGAGGAGGGGGTGGAGGAGAGAGATGTGGCAGAACCACCACTACCAGCATTTTGGAGGTTTGGTGGCGGAACAAGCTCCAACAATACTGCACCCTGTGCTGCATCCTTCCCAGCTGCCAGCAGGGTTACCCAGTGCGCCGTGAAAGAAAGGTATCGTCCCTGTCCATGCCTGCTGGACCATGAGTCAACGGTAATATGCACCTTACCGCTAATCTGTCCTGTCCAACGAGGCCAAGACATTGCCTTCTACATGTCGGTAGAAAGCCGGATTGGCCTTCTGAGAAAAAAAATTGGCGTTTGGGAAGCTGCCACTGAGGTACCACACTAGCATTAAGACGCTGAGCATGTGGATGGCTGGGACCAAATTTATTTTTATGGTTTAGCAACTGGGGTAGGGAAATTTGCCTGCTAAAATCAGATGGTGGTGTACTGCTAGGCTGCAATGACTTGGGACACCTATTGCTATACCTTCATTCCTCTCAGTGCAGTTCTGAGAGGACTGAAGGTATAGTGGGGTTGGAGATCCCAGCTGATGAGGAGCAAGGAGAGGTCCGCCTTGTTCTTTGATGTGGGTCTTTTAAGTGCTGTTGCCAACGGACTGCATGGGAGGTCGCCATATGTTTGGTCAAGCATGTGGTGCCCAAGTGGCTGCTGTTTTGGCCACGTGAGATACGCTTCAGACATATGTTGCAAATAGCAATGGTGCAATCTGCTGCACATGTGTCAAAAAACACATGTGCAGCACAAGGTAATTTAGTTTGATTCATACTCATCACATCTTTTTAGGTCTATTTTTAGTTTTCACATTACACAGTCCACCATCCACTATTGGTTTGGTTATATTTATTTACATTTTTATTTTATTTTTAGTGGTTATGTTTCTTTGTTCTTTTTAGCTCATACACTTCACACCACTTTCATCACTTCACTCATTCACTGATATAGGCTCATTTCATTACTTCAACACATTCATTTCACATGGTTTCATTTTCATACCCTTGCAGAGCAGTGTGGATTGTGAAGCCTCATACACATGATAGGACTTTGTACAAACTTTCCCGTGCATTTTTGTACAAAGGGCGTTGACCATAAGCTAATTAAGCATACACACGGCAGGACTTTTTCATCCAACTTTCACCAAATCACGTGGTTTTTCAGCTCTTTACCGCCACCCTTTGGTCAACTTCTGTTTTGTTGTCTGATCTTTTGCATTGGTTCTGAGCATGCATGTTTGTACAGTAGGTGAACGCGATAATGTGTCAATCTCGCCGCTGTTATCGGCGATATTTGACAACTGCGAGCCCCGTCCGGGAGCCAGCGCACTCATCGGGAAAGGAAAAATTTGTTTTTTCCTTTCGCGAAGAGCGACAAGCATTGCCGACAGGTGTTTGGTATGAATCATGAACGGAACTCCACGCCAAATTTTAAATAAAAAAAACAACATGGGTTTCCCTCCAATAGCATACCAGGCCCTTAGGTCTAGTATGGATTTAAAGGGGAACCCCCTACGCTCAAAAAATGGCATGGGGGCCCCCCCAAAATCCATACCAGACCCTTATCTGAGCACGCAGACCGGCCGATCAGGAAAGGGGGTGGGGACGAACGCATGACCCCGCCCCTTATGACATCACCGTCCCATCATGCCCGGGACACTCTCTCTCTGTCCACGCCAACAACACACTACACGGGGCCGACGTGCAGACTTAGTCCCCCTGAGCCATGATTGACGAAAGTGCTTAGACTAGATTTAGACATTTTTTGCTGTGGCTTGTGTCTGTTGGACTTTTTACAAATAAAGGCTATATTCCAGAGTGCAGCTGTCCAGAACTCCTTTTTTGCCTCATGTTGCTATATGCTTAGCCGGCACCTGGTGTTCCAGTTCCGAGGAGAGTTCTAGACCCACATTTCCACCTGGAGCGATGATCCCCTTCCCTTCTCCTAGCTGAGGGCGCTGTTATTGGCCAAAGCATGCAGGTCATGGTGCATGCTCTGGCCAATCATCATACAGAAATGCACTGCGCTCCCGCAGTGCATTATGGGCCGTTACACGCCGCTCAAATTTGGCGCGAACGGCACATAATATTCGGTGTTCGGCAAGCGGGCTAACAGCCAATGCTCGAGTCGAACTTCGACCTGAACAGAAAGCTCATCCCTAGTCACCAGTAGTGACCAGTACAGATCCCAGTGTCCCCAGTAGTGACCATTACAGATCTCAGTGACCCCAGCAGTAACCAGTACAGATCTTGGTGCCCCCAGCAGTGACCAATAAAAAACTTTGTGCCCCTAACAATGTCCAATACAGTTCTTGGTGCCCCCAGCAGTGACCAGTAGAGATCTCGGTGCCCCCAGCAGTGACCAGTAGAGATCTTAGTGCCCCCAGCAGTGACCAGTAGAGATCTTGATGCCCCCAGCAGTGACCAGTACAGATCTCAGTGTCCCCCAGCAATCACCAGTACAGATCTCAGTGTACCCAGCAGTGACCAGTACAGATCTCAGTGCCCCCTGGAGTGACCAGTATAGATCTCAGTGCCCCATCAGTGACCAGTATAGATCTCAGTGCTCCCTGGATTGACCAGTATATATCTCAGTGTCCACAGAAGTGACCAGTACAGATCTCAATGCCCCCAGAAGTGACCAGTACAGATCTCAGTGTCCCCAGTAGTGACCAGTACAGATCTCAGTGTCTCCAGTAGTGATCAATACAGATCTCAGTGTCTCCAGTAGTGATCAGTACAGATCTCAGTGTCCCCAGTAGTGACCAGTACAGATCTCAGTGTCCCCACTAGTGACCAGTACAGATCTCAGTGTCTCCAGTAGTGACCAGTACAGATCTCAGTGTCCCCAGTAGTGACCAGTACAGATCTCAGTGTCCCCAGTAGTGACCAGTACAGATCTCAGTGTCCCCAGTAGTGACCAGTACAGATCTCAGTGTCCCCAATAGTGACCAGTACAGTTCTCTGGGCTCCCCAGCAGTGACCAGTACAGATCTCTGGGCCCCCCAGCAGTGACCAGTACAGATCTCAATGTCCCCAGAAGTGACCAGTACAGATCTCAGTGTCCCCAGTAGTGACCAGTACAGATCTCAGTGTACCCAGCAGTGACCAGTACAGATCTCTGGGCCCCCAGCAGTGACCAGTACAGATCTGTGTCCCCAAAAGTGACCAGTACAGATCTCAGTGTCTCCAGTAGGGACCAGTACAGATCTCAGTGTCCCCAGTAGTGACCAGTACAGATCTCAGTGTCCCCAGCAGTGACCAGTACAGATCTCAGTGTCCCCAGCACTGACCAGTACATATCTCAGTGCCCCCTGGAGTAACCAGTATAGATATCAGTGTCCCAGCAGTGACCAGTACAGATCTCAGTGTCCTCAGAAGTGACCAGTACAGATCTCAGTGTCCCCAGTAGTGACCAGTACAGATCTCAGTGTACCCAGTAGTGACCAGTACAGATCTCTGGGCCCCCAGCAGTGACCAGCACAGATCTGTGTCCCCAAAAGTGACCAGTACAGATCTCAGTGTCCCCAGCAGTGACCAGTACAGATCTCAGTGTCCCCAGCACTGACCAGTACATATCTCAGTGCCCCCTGGAGTAACCAGTATAGATCTCAGTGTCCCAGCAGTGACCAGTACAGATCTAAGTGCCCCCAGAAGTGACCAGTACAGATCTCAGTGTCCCCAGCAGTGACCAGTACAGATCTCAGTGTCCCCAGCAGTGACCAGTACAGATCTCAGTGCCCCCAGCAATGACCAGTACAGATCTCAGTGCCCCCAGCACTGACCAGTACAGATCGCAGTGTTCCCAGCAGAGACCAGTATAGATCACTAGGCCCCCAGCAGTGACCAGTACAGATCTCAGTGGTAAGCTGGCAGTTGTCCTGAAGGGATCATGCTTTGCACGTAATTTATATGTAATCTTTTACTACTTCCTCAACCAATCATATTTTTGCTTCAGACAAAAAAACAACTGAAACTGTTCCATGACCCTCACTGATGGATCCATAGAAGATGATATCTTACCAGCAGTTCATGGGGGTGGTGCCTCTGACCATGGGGCTCCTTGATTGGCTGATTCTGAACTGTTATTCAAGTAACCAATCCCATCATTCCATATTAGTGTTCTCTTATCTCAGAGGGCTGAGATCTGCACACATCTCATAGGTTTTGGTTCTGCTTCCCATCATCTATGTTCTCATTATGGAGATCCTATACAGAGGGACCTGTCTATAGAGATCTGCAAAATAATCTACTTCTCACTGGGTTTTCTCCACTTTATAAATGTTTTACAGAGTCACAAACTCCGGAAGAGGATCTATAAAACCTGATTGATGAGGCCCAGCTAAAACTAAAGAGAACCTGTGATGTCACCCCAACTCCACCCTCCCATTTTTAGGAATAATAGGAGAGAATCTGGGTTTAGGGCGGAGTAACTGAAAGACATTTGCAGGAAAATTTTATTTGCCACAAAGAAATCACAAACTATAAACTTCAACCTTTTATTATTGGACCCCCTCAGCCGTTCTACAACCATATAGTAGATGTGATGTGCAGCTATAGATGTAGAAGAGATCATTCAGCGGCGTCACTCCCATCACCCTCTGGTGGTCAGACTCTACTCAGTGCTGACCTTGCAGCAGCGAGCCGTTGTCATGTCCACATTGGAGCACTGACATTTACAGGTTTTCTCAGACTGGACGCTCCACGACACGCAGCCCATCGTGCAGACACAAGTCGTGGGGATGTAACCTGAATTAAATACGAAGAGGCACTAATGAAATATCTGATTATAACATTCTACAATCATACATATACACACAGCAATATACAGAAGATTGGAGCCCCCCGAGGTGTACCCCAAAAATACCCTCATATAGAGGCTTTGGGTGAATGTCCAGCCCTCCCTCCCTCCTGTCATTTCTTAGACTGTTCCCACTCTGTTCTGCTGGGGGTGGTGACAGCGGTCCTTCTTCTCATATTTGATCTGAGATCTCTAGGACCTCATGGGTGGTCTGAAGTGAAGGATACTAGACATGTGCACACTGAAATATTTTTTTCGGAATTTCGTTTTTCGTCCGAAAAATACATTTATTTAGTTACTCCCGAAATTCGTTTTTATTCATTTCGTTTTTCGTTAAAAATTGCATTCGTCCGAAAACCCAAATTAATTAAGGTCGAATCTGTCTTTGAAGGCTTATGGTGTCTGTCGAATGTTCAAAGAAGATTCGACGGAGCAGCTAAACTGTACGACGCCGCATAGTTTAGCTGCTCCCTCAAATCTTCTTAGAACTTTCGACAGACACCATAAGCCAAAAGATTCGACGTTTGCATGTCTTTCGCTGCTTTGTCGAATCTTTGTCGTTCATGTTTAATGTGTATGGTTCAAACAGAAAATGGACTGGTGATAGTGATCACTGATCAGACAGGTAACAAGATAGGGTCTATAGAATCTATATAGAATCTCAATCTACAATATAGAATCTATATTAATAAATCCCCCCCCCACAACACGGGCATCCTCTGAGGCCCTCACAACACTAGCAACACTAGTATCACTATCAAGTTCACAACAATAACACAATAGCAGAAGATTAATATGAAAAAGTTAAGTTGAACTGTAGCTTGCTTCACTATTGTTCTGCTGCTGTGCTTATGCTTAATTGCTAAATAATTCAGGTTCTCTGATAAATGGACCAGCTAAGATTGACTGTCTTCTGAAATGATTCAGTGTGTGTGTCTCTCTCTGCTACCAAATCGTAAGTGAAAGTAAGTTGGCTGTACGTGTGTACTTAGTTCTAGCTATTTTACTGCCCCTCCTCTTTGGTTACAATCAGCCAATAACATTCATCATCAACATTATTTTTATTTTACTTCCCCCACCCAATTCCAGCAGCAATCTTTACTCTCTATGTCGAATCTTTTCTCTCTACGTCAAATCTTTTTTCTCTATGTAGAATAATCTTGGACTAATAGAGTTAAGGTTAGGCACATTCGACCACAGGTTCGATAGACACAGATTGTTATTGTCAGCATCATGTCAAACCTCTTATCTATATTGAACTGTTGTCACAACGAAAATGAAAATAAAGCATTTGTTTATGTCGGATCTTTCATTTTGCAGACTCTGCACTTTCGTTATCGTTTGTTAAAACGATAACGAAAATACCTGAAATTCGGACGAAAATGCATTTGGACGAAAACGAATGCACATGTCTAAAGGATACGTCTCTCTCACACTGATACTGAGCTCTATTTGAGGTCTTGTGGTCACTTACCGTCAGGACAGGTAGCGTATAATCCTGGTGTGCTGACGCCGTTGCAGACTAGTTTACTGTTCGCCCGTATAGCAGAAGCTGGAAGAGAAGACAGAGATATGAGGAACCTACAAATGTAAATGAGAAGATATAGCCGCCACCTCAATACTAGTGTAGCTAGGTGGCAGCAATGCCATGATGGAGGAAGACGTTACCCGGGGACAGCTGACCTAACATTTCCCTCTAGTGCCTGTTTTACAGAAAACTACATCATTTCCTGCCAGAGGAGTGGAGAAGGATTGTCCTGGATAAAGCAGAGAATCTTAGGACATGTAGTCTCAATGTAGTTGGACAAAAGGTTATCACACCACTCCTTGAACTACACCTCCCAAGTGGCTGAACCACACAATGGACTTATGGGAGAGACTATATATTTGACTGAAATTGGCAGGCTCGCTCTCTTGGCCCCGGGGATTTCATACAGAGCATCAGAGTTGGTGTTCGGCACTTCACGGGATGCCGCACCAGTGCAGCCTAGCCGGTCCCAGTACAACTTCAGAAGGAAGGTTCGCATTGCTAAATGCTGTCTGTGAAGGTCGGGTGTTTGAGACCTTCCTTCAGCCAGAGAGCCGCTCCACAAGTGCTACATCGATCTGTCAATGAAACCAGCCAAACGTGCACCCTACTGCCATCCAAGCACGCTCGTAATGTCTGGAATTACTTGTCAAAACAATTGAGGTTAAAAAGAATTCATTTTTAAGGCCTATACATATTATTTTATACATGCTTTCATGGGCATATGGGAAACCATCTTGTTCGGTTTGTTAGCAGGTTAATGTAAGTTCATTGCCTGTGAACAAAGACTTTCACTAAGGATTTTTAGAGCCTCATCTCATATTCTCCCAGGTTGTAAATTATGAGTCCCGGACAACCAGACGAGATAAGGACTGCCCATGGTATGGTGCTAGACTGTGACTGATGACTTGTGTCTCAACTGAACAATGAATAAAGGAAAAGGGGTTTATTCAAAAGTTGCCTTATGAACAAGTATTATTAATCACAATAATTATATTAGCAATAATTTCTATTGTATTATTATTACATTGTATGGTGCAATTACATGCCTTCTTAATTGAATAATCTTACATATTTGGGTTTATGCACTTTTATATTATCCAACATATATTCAATATATATTGTTTGATTGTACTCATTGAAACATATTAGTATATATATTATTAATATGAGCATAGCATGTTTGAAATGTTATGAATAAGAGTGAAATTACATGTAAAATAATTTTTGTATTCTGAGAAGCCAATGACCTAACTCTCAAAGTTATTTGGAGGAAAGTTGAGTGCTGTGGTTTAAATTTTCTTAAAGCAATATATCTTAAGAAGAAATGAGAAGTCTAGCATACTGTCAGATAACAGTACATCTTATTATATTTATAAATTTGTTCAAGGCTCAGGGCAAAGGTTATTTGAAGTGATATCTTGACATTTTAAATAAAGTTCCAAAATCATTTTTAATCCAACACCGCCCACCAGCCATGTCATGAGTCCAATACTGCCCCTTCAGGCAGTTGTGCCATGGTTGCATAGTAAATCATACATAATTTGACGGCATTGATTTCGCGGAAAAAACATCCACACCTATTTTCTTTGGGGGATAAGAGTTTGAGAATGGATTGAGAGAGGGAGAATGGAAAAATCAAAGGAGGAAGAGTTGTCCCTTGGAACAAACAGCTGACATCTCTCAGACAAAAGATTTTGGGATTTCTGGTAAAGTATACATTTCTAATTATCTGTAGGAAATTGTTTGAGCATACATTAAACTGAACAAATTAACCCTCGTAGCTTACAAATTTGAACTGAAATATAACTCTAACTGCAGTATGAATTTTTTCCTTTTTAAATCAAAGAGAGAAATACACATATATGTATTTATCTAATTAGAACTGAATTCAGTTCTAGTAAATGGCTTAGTTACAATGTATGCTTAAAATAAATTTGTTATTGGAAATTATCTTTACCTTAAATCTAAGTCTGGTTAAAATCACCCACTCTGTACATGGTATAACAAATTTGTCCATGTGCCGTTAAGATAATCTGAGCTTGCAAATATCTGTTTGTCTGGGAGAGTCAACCCCTTGTTGTTTTCGCATTCTGTTGAGCCACTAGAAGCTATTAATCATTCCTAAAGAAATGACTCAGTTTTGTTACATTGATATTTTTAAATAAGATCCTGTGGTTTTGTCCTCATCACCTGTATTATCCACATTATTGAAATGTTGATACATATTCATTGACTGTCACTAATTATATTTTGATATTATTTTTTGAGTTTTTATTTTTTTATTAGTATTTTTTTAAATTTTAGTAAATAAATATATATTTTTTTGCACATGAATTTCAGGAAGACAAACTATACAAGATGTTCACTCCCACTCATAAAACGGGTATCACTATCATGGCACAAGAATGAAAAATTGTGTCATGCCGCTTCTGTTGTCGTTATAACTTATCAGACGTTTCCTGATCACTGTTGGAGATGTAATATGACAGTAAGGACCATGCTTGACATGTGTGCCCTTCGGTCTACAATTTCTGGACCAAAATATTTAATATTGATAGGCAAGTCACTAGCTCTGATACCCCCTTTTTATATTCTTGGGGTCCACTCACACTGATTTGTATGCTACCCTGGGCAGTCAGGACAGACAAGGCAGAGGCTTGGGCACTGCAATATGTAACAGAGTGGAAGTGAGGAAACACAAACTGTAGTAGTACTCCTGCAACTCTAAATGCCGAATCCGGGCAGAGATATGGTGGGGAAGGGCAAAGATATGGTGGGGAAGGGCAGGGATATGGTGGGGAAGGGCAGAGATATGGTGGGGAAGGGCAGAGATATGGTGGGGAAGGGCAGACATCTTCCACCATTACCTGAAATTGGGATCTGCCAGCTGTCTGTCTGTGTGTGTCTTTGGTATGTGTCAGCTCAACCACATCTTCCACCGTTAACTGAAATTGGGATCTGCCTGCTGTCTGTCTGTGTGTGTCTTTGGTATGAGGCCTTCTCTATCTGTTGCCCTGTGCGCACAACCATGACATTATTTGTTGCTCTGGACTGTCTTACCTAAGTTTTATGTGTTGATCTTATCTTGGCCTCTTGCTATTCTGACTTTTGAAGCAAAAAGTCCACTTTGATTGCTAGGCATTCTTATGGTCACTCATGATTAATTAACGAACTTCAACCCAACCCTTATAACAGTATAAATTTGAGCATCCTTAAGGGGTGAGCACATTGCTCGGGGAGCACATTGCAATGGCTTCTTTCTCTAAGTGATTCTTTCTACAAGTGATATGCACTTCAATCTCTGCACTTCAGCGATTGCACGAAGCAAACGAATACAGCAATCTGCACTGGAAAGCAGCTAACAGACTGCAGGTGACCCGTCTCTCTAATAGGCTCTCCTTCCGCTCTGTAACATGCACTCTCTACCACTGCTTCTGACACTCCTGGCCTCTCTCCTCAAACTCTCTTACCTTCACCCCCCTCTCCACCCGCCTGCTTATACATATCACCCTGCCTTCTGTCTTCTCCCTACTACTGCTCTTACCAACTCTCGCTCATTCTACATCCATACACTGATAAAACCTCCAGTACTCTGAGACATGCCCCTTCACATAAATCACATTCCCACATTACCTCCCTCACCCTCCTGCTTCTCCTTATCTCTGGTGACATATCCCCAAACCCTGGGCCACCATCATCTGTCTTTGCCCATCGCTCCCATCCCCCTACACCCTCTGGCAGGAGCCGCAACCCACAGAACTTGGTCTCTATTCCTCTTTCCAAAACCAGCCCCCCCTTTTCCTGTGCCCTGTGGAATGCACGTTCTGTCTGCAACAAACTCACCGCCCTCCACAATCTCTTTATCACAAATTCCTTTAACCTACTTGCCATTACTGAAACCTGGCTTCATGAATCGGACACTATTTCTCCTGCTTCCCTCTCCCATGGGGGCCTTCTCTGGACTCACTCCCCCAGACCAAGTGGACGGAAGGGAGGTGGAGTGGGAATCCTTCTAGCCCCATGCAGCACCTATCAGGTTCTTCACCCACCTCCCTCTCTGATACTCTCCTCTTTTGAGGCACACTGCATTCATCTTTTCTCTCCCATTTCTCTAAGAATTGCTGTCATCTATGGGCCCCCTGGACCAGTATCAGCCTTTCTTGATGACTTCTCTGCCTGGCTACCCTACTTTCTCTCTTCTGAAATCCCCACAATTATTCTTGGGGACTTCAACATCCCCCTGTCAACACTAACACTACTATTACTTCTAAACTTCTCAGTCTAACCTCATCGCTTGACCTGAAGCAATGGATACAGGCTCCTACCCACTCCAATGGCAACACCTTTGACCTTGTCTTCTCCTATCTGTGCACTCCGTGCAACCTTTCCAACAATCCACTCCCACACTCTGATCACCACCTTATAAGTTTTGCTCTCTCCTTGTCTTCCACCTCTTCTCCCTCCAACCGCCTAACAATTACACGTAGAAACCTTCGCCACCTCAACCCTTCTCTTCTCTACTCTGCTACTGATCACCTCTTTGCCAAAATCTCACCTCTGTCCTGCCCCAACCAAGCTACTTTCATCTACAACAGCTCACTGTCTTCCTCCCTAGACAAGCTTGCCCCCCTCACTACACGCAGAATTAGGCCCCGACTGCTACAACCCTGGCAAACAGATGACACCAGAAGTCTCAGAAAACATAGCCGCGCTCTTGAGCGCCTGTGGCATAAGACTTATGCCCCGTACACACGGTCGGATTTTCCAACGGAAAATGTGTGATAGGACCTTGTTGTCGGAAATTCCAACCGTGTGTAGGCTCCATCACACATTTTCCATCGGATTTTCCGACACACAAAGTTTGAGAGCAGGATATAAAATTTTCCGACAACAAAATCCGTTGTCGGAAATTCCAATCGTGTGTACACAAATCCGACGGACAAAGTGCCACGCATGCTCAGAATAAATGAAAAGATGAGAGCTATTGGCCACTGCCCCGTTTATAGTCCCAACGTACGTGTTTTACGTCACCGCGTTTAGAACGATCGGATTTTCCGACAACTTTGTGTGACCGTGTGTATGCAAGACAAGTTTGAGCCAACATCTGTCGGAAAAAATCCTAGGATTTTGTTGTCGGAATGTCCGAACAATGTCGGACCGTGTGTACGGGGCATAAGACCCAGGAAGACTTCACACAATATAAATCTGCCCTCCTAAAATACTACTCCTGCCTTCACACTGCCAAGCAGACCTACATTATCACACTCATTAACACCTTCTCATCCAGTCCACGTCAACTCTTCTCTACCTTCAACACTCTACTCAAAACTAAGATTGATACAATTCATGAGGAGATCACCAATGCACAAAAACCTCCCCCATGCAACACCCCATGTCCACAGACACAATCATTACTTCCCTCATTTAACCCTGCTACTATTACTGAGGTTGCTAAACTTTTATCTAGCACTCATCTAACCACTTGCCCCCTGGATCCTGTTCCCTCGCAAATGCTACGCTCACCCTCTGACTCGATCCTACGCTCTCTAACTCACATTTTCAACCTCTCCCTCTCCTGTGGCATCTTCCCAAACTCTCTAAAACATGCGCTAGTCACCCCCATACTAAAAAAGCCCTCACTGGATACCACCAATCTCAACAACTTACGTCCCATCTCCTTACTCTCCTTCTCCTCCAAACTTCTTGAAAGACTGGTCTACAACTGACTAAGCGACCATCTGACCATGAATAAACTTCTTGATCCCCTTCAGTCCGGTTTTCGCCCTCAACACTCCACGGAAACTGCTCTCCTTAAACTCTCAAATGACCTACTAATGGCTAAAGCCAATGGACACTATTCTGTACTACTTCTCCTGGATCTCTCTGCTGCCTTTGACACAGTGGACCACCCCCTCCTCCTCAAAAAACTCCACTCCTTTGGTCTCCGTGACTGTACTCTTCGCTGGTTCTCATCTTACCTATCCCACCGCTCCTTCAGTGTCACTTACAACTCTACTTCCTCCTCTCCTCTTCCTTTTTCTGTTGGGGTCCCCCAATGTTCTGTTCTCGGACCTCTCCTTTTCTCAATCTACACCACCTCCTTGGGTCAGTTGATTGCCTCCCACGGCTTTAAATATCATCTCTACGCTGATGACACCCAAATCTATCTCTCCACCCCCCCAGCTCTCTCCATCTGTCTCCTCACGCATTACCAACTTACTAGCAGACATATCAGCCTGGATGTCACATCACTTTCTCAAACTCAACCTATCCAAAACCGAGCTCATGATATTTCCTCCCTCAGGTGCCACTTCCCCTGATTTCCCTGTCAAGATCAACGGCTCAACTATCAACTTGTCCCCCCGCGCCAAGGTCCTAGGTGTAATCCTGGACTCTGAACTAACCTTTCGACCCCACGTTCTATCACTATCCAAAGCTTGCTGCCTCAGTCTTCGCAACATCTCCAAGATATGCCCCTTCCTAACCAATGACACCACAAAGCTTCTAATCCACTTCCTGGTCATCTCCCGCCTTGACTACTGCAACTCCCTCCTCATTGGTTTACCTCTAAATAGGCTATCCCCACTTCAGTCCATCATGAACGCTGCTGCCAGGCTCATCCACCACACAAACCGCTCAGCGTCTGCCACACTTCTCTGCCAATCCCTCCATTGCTTGCCACTCAGTCACCGAATTAAATTCAAGATACTAACTATAACTTACAAAGCCATCCACAACCTGGCCCCCAGCTACATCTCTAAACTAGTCACAAAATACCAACCTAATCGTTCTCTTCGCTCCTCCCAAGACCTCCTGCTCTGTAACTCCCTTGTCACCTCATCCCATGCTCGCCTTCAGGACTTCTCCAGAGCCTCCCCCATCCTCTGGAATGCTCTACCCCAATCCGTCCGATTTTCTCCTACTTTATCCACTTTCAGATGATCCCTGAAAACTCATCTCTTCAGAGAAGCCTATCTGGCCCCCACCTAACAACTGTACATTTATCTTCTCAATCAGCACATCACCCACAGTTATTACCTCTTGTATCTCTTGACCTTCCCTCTTAGATTGTAAGCTCTAAGGAGCAGGGCCCTCTGATTCCTACTGTATCAAATTGTATTGTATTTGTACTGTCTACCCTCAAGTTCTAAAGTGCTACGTAAACTGTTGGCGCTATATAAATACTGTATAATAATAATATAATAATAATAATAATATGGTGGGGAAGGGCAGAGATATGGTGGGGAAGGGCAGAGATATGATGGGGAATGGCAGACAGACCAGGGTCAGTCTGAAGTTCCAAACCAGCAACAGTTCCATTTTCCAATGCATTTATTCTGATACAGAGTGTAAGCAGACACCTCGGAACTGCAAAGTACAGGAAGTCTCTGAGGCAATCATGGGACAGTGTCATACCTTCTGATTAGCTGCACTTCCATCTGAGTGAGTACACACAATGACAATAGAACACAGGGGGCACATGAACTGCCTATTTTAAACCTGTACAGGGTCTGCCTATCACAGAGAGGCACAGGGTCTGCCTATTACAGAGGGGCACAGGGTCTGCCTTTCACAGAGGGGTACAAGGCCCAGAGGGGCACAGTAAATGCCTATAAGAGAGAGGCACAGGGCCCAGAGGGTCAAAGGGTCTGCCTATCTCAGAGGGGCATACAGCCTGCCTATAACAGAGGGGCATACAACCTGCCTATCACAGAGGGGCATACGGTCTGCTTATTACAGAGGGGCACAGGATCTGCCTATAACACAGGGGTACAGAGTCCAGAGGGGCACATGATCTGCCTATCACAGAGGGGCACAGGGTCTGCCTATCATAGAAGGACACAAGATCTGCCTATCACATAGGGTCACAGGGTCCAGAGAGGCACATGGTCTCCCCATCACAGAGGGGCACAAAGTCTCCCTATCACAAAGGGGTACAGGGTCTGCCTTTCACAGAGAGGCACGGGGTCTGCCTATCACAGAGGGGCACAGGATCTGCCTATCACAGAGGGGTACAAGGCCCAGAGGGGCACAGTAAATGCCTATATGAGAGAGGCACAGGGCCCAGAGGGTCAAAGGGTCTGCCTTTCACAGAGGGGCATACGACCTGCCTATCACAGAGGGGCATACGGTCTGCCTATTACAGAGGGGCACAGGATCTGCCTATAACAGAGGGGCACAGAGTCCAGAGGGGCACAGGATCTGCCTATCACAGAGGGGCACAGGGTCTGCCTATCATAGAAGGGCACAAGATCTGCCTATCACATAGGGTCACAGGGTCCAGAGGGGCACATGGTCTGCCCATCACAGAGGGGTACAAAGTCTCCCTATCACAGAGGGTTACAGGGTCTGCTTTTCACAGAGGGGTACAGGGCCTGATTTTCACAAAGGGGTACAAGGCCCAGAGGGGCACAGGATATGCCTATATCAGAGAGGCACAGGGCCCAGAGGGTCACAGGGTCAAAGGGTCTGCTTATCACAGAGGGGTACAAGGTCTGCCTATCACAGAGGGACACAGGATTCAGAGGGGCACAGGGTCTGCCTATCACAAGGGGGTACAGGGTCTGCATATCACAGAGGGGCACAGGGTCTGCTTATCACGGAGGGGCACAGGGTCTGCCTATCACAAAGCGCATGGGGTCTGCCTATCACAGAAGGGCACAGGGTCTGCCAAGCCACTTGTACCTTTCTGGGACCTGCGGTCTGCCCTGAAGATGCCAATCCTGTATACTGCCATCATGGACTTAGCCTGACTCTTTCCTCTGCAGGTATGCTGGGGTAGCCACAATCCTGAGTTAGGGATTTGTTTTAGGGAAAGAATGTTGCCTTTGTTTAAATAGATATTAGAGGCTTATGTTTTTTTTCTAATAAACATTTTTTATTAGGAAATAAACATGTCATACTTACCTGCTCTGTGTAATGGTTTCACACAAAGCAGCCCTGATTCTCCTTTTCTCACGTCTCCACCGGTGCTCCTGCTCCCCCCTCCCTTACCAAGTGCCCCACAGCAAGCCACTTGCTATGGGGGCTCTCATGTATGTATATATATATATATATATATATATATATATATATATATATATACAGAACACAGACAGGTATGTGTGTTTTAGCTTTGGGGTGCACACCCTAATGCAATAGTCTGCACACACCAATGAGGCTCAAGTAAGTGATAGGGGGGCTGTGGGGGGCTGCTGCACTCAGATTTTTTTTACCTTCCTGCTTAGAATGCACCTTCTGCCTTTAGAACCACTTTATCTGTTATAACAAGTTGTTCCAGTAAAGCTTTGGAAACTTGACCTCACATGGAGTCAGCGCTAGGTGCATGGTGTGGCCCCATACCATTACTGGGAGTGAGGTAGCGGTGACACGCCGGACAGGTGGAGGGTGGCTCTGAATGTCTCTCCTACATGCATCACTGACCATGGTGGTATATATAACATCAAAAGAACTGACTAAAGTTCAATCGTCTGTCCAAGTAAAGGTACCCCATGTGTAAGGCAGTGACCCTAACCATAGTGCCTAGTAAAGCCTAACTAGAAAGAAAATGTGGAGGAAGTGTCACCCACCTGTCCATCAATCCCACCTTACACCGATTCAATTTACAAGCACTACATTCAGCCGTCCAACCAATGGCTCCTTTCTTGCACTCATCCTTGTACCTGACCGTCATTCTGGTTGGAATTTATAATTTATTGAAGAATGTATTTTCTCTTTTGTTGGGTTTCAAGTACCTTGTGGGCTCCCCTATTATTTGATAAAAGCCGGGTCTGCCCTAACAAAGCCCTGTGAGAACTTTTTAGTGATGCAAATTGATTCAGAAGTACGCATCAAGAAGATACAAAGCAGATTAAATAATGCATTCTTTTAATGAAGAGCGGAGTGTGACCTACCTAAATTACTAAGGAGTGGACAACTGTTGTCTGCTGTGACCACATACAGGAGAACGAAACAAAGCAGAAGCTTCATCTTGAGAGACCAGGAACACTTGAGAGAGACAGAGAATCTGTGGAGAACAGGATGATATCTCACCATAAATAATGATTCTCTATACAAATATGGTGGACAACTGTGACACCAAATATGACATGAATAACAGATAACATAATTAAAATCATTTCATTCAGACAAAATTTCACTTTTCCTTATTGATAAATTTTTGCGGCTCCGTCCCCAACATGGAGAAGTTTCACCAGGAACCTGAAGTACCAGTTATGGTGAAACCAGGGCCGTAGATAATTTTTTTTCCTAGGGGATTCAGGTCTTTCAAATTTAAAGGCATCATTTACACTTTTATGTAGGGGGAGGTACAGTAAAAACATGTGAGAGCGGAGTGGGGCCATGAGGCTTTGCAATGCAGCGCAGCAAAAATGATCCCCATTCAACTGAATAGAACACAATGAACGCAGTTGTGGTGCGGTAGTGTACTCATTAGTACAGCAAGCTCCTCCTGAGCTTCCTTTTTGTTTAGCCCGCTGGGTTGAACTAAAAAAAAAACTTACCATGTGAACCAGGCTTTAGATCTCATTCATATGTTCTAAATGGCCATGGAATGGCAAATATACCATGAATACCTACAGCTAGGGATGAGTCAATGTTCAAGTCGAACGTAAGTTCAACTCGATCATCGGGTGTTCGCCAAATAGCGAACAATTTGGGGTGTTCGCGGCAAATTTGAATGCCGCGGAACACCCCTTAAAAGTCTATGGGAGAAATAAAAAGTGCTTATTTTAAAGGCTTTAAAGGCAAGGTATTGTCATAAAAAGTGTTTGGGGACCTGGGTCCTGCCCCAGGGGACATGGATCAATGCAAAAAAAAGTTTTAAAAACGGCCATTTTTTCAGGAGCAGTGATTTTAATAATGCTTAAAGTAAAACAATAAAAGTGAAATATTCCTTTAAATTTCGTACCTAGCTATTTACTGTTAAAAAAAAAAAAAAAATCATACCTAGGAGGTGTCTATAGTATGCCTGTAAAGTGGCGCATGTTTCCCCTGCACAAAATGACATTTATAAAGGAAAAAAAGTAATTTACAAGTACTCGCGTCTGTAATGAATTGTCGGTCCCGGCAATACACATAAATGTCATTGAAAAAAATGGCATGGGATTCCCCCCACAGTCCTTTACCAGGCCCTTTGGGTCTGGTATGGATATTAAGGGGAACCCTGCACCAAATTAAAAAAAAAAAATGGCGTGGAGGTCACACTCAAAATCCATACCAGACCCTTATCTGAGCACGCAACCTGGCAGGCCACAGGAAAAAAGGGGGGACAAGAGAGCTCCCCCCTCCTGAACCGTAAACGAGAATGAATTCTGGACAGCCGCACTCATAGATTAGCCTTGTTTATTAAGAAGATGCACATCAATTACAGGGTAACAGCAGACAGGAATAGAGCTGACGTTTCGCACTAACGTTAGTGCTTACTCATAGCTGGAAAAGAGCAGGAACGAGAGTACGCCCCCCTCCTGAACTGTACCAGGCCACATGCCCTTAACATGCCCTTAACATGGGGAGGGTGCTTTGGGGTAGCCCCCCAAAGCACCGTGTTCCCCTGTTGATGGAGACAAGGGCCTCATCCCCACATCCCTTGCCCGGTGGTTGTGGGGGTCTGTTCCCATCAACATGGGGACACAGTGCTTTGGGGGGCTACCCCAAAGCACCCTCCCCATGTTGAGGGCATGTGGCCTGGTACAGTTCAGGAGGGGGGGCGCTCTCTCATCCCCCCTCTTTTCCTGCGGCCTGCCAGGTTGTGTACTGGGATAAGGGTCTGGTATGGATTTTTGGGGGGACCTCCGCGCCATTTTTTTAAAATTTTGGCGCGGAGTTCCCTTAATATCCATACTAGACCTGAAGGACCTGGTATGGATTTTTGGGGGGACCCCCGCACCATTTTTTTTTTAATTTTAGCGCGGGGTTCCCTTAATATTTATACCAGACCCAAAGGGCCTGGTAATGGACTGTGGGGGAACCCATGCCATTTTTTTCAATGACTTTTATGTGTATTGCCGAGACCTGACAATTCATTATAGCAGCCAGTACTTGTAAATGACTTTTTTTCCTTTAGAAATGTAATTTTGCTCTCAGACTGTTGTAAACAAGGGAAACATGAGCCCCTTTACAGGCATACTATAGACACCCCCCAGGTACGAAATTTAAAGGAATATTTCACTTTTATTGTTTCACTTTAAGCTTTATTAAAATCACTGCTCCCAAAAAAACGGCTGTTTTTAAAACTTTTTTTTGCATTGATCCATGTCCCCTGAGGCAGGACCCAGGTCCCCAAACACTTTTCATGACAATAACTCGCATATAAGCCTTTAAAATGATCACTTTTGATTATTCATGTTTGTGTCCCATAGACTTTAATGGTGTTCGCGTGTTCAAACTAATATTTTTGCCTGTTCGTATGTTGTGGATGGGAACCGAACCGGGGGGTGTTCGGCTCATCCCTACCTATAGCCAGGATTCCAATTTTTGTCAGCTGCTCAGCCTGTTCACCTGAGTGATGGGCTGAAAAGAGCCACTGCTGTTAACATGTATCTGCACATCCAGTGGTCCCCATGTTTAAGCTTTGGGGGACAAAGCAAAACACATTGGGGTGTGGCCTGGCGGGAACCCGGGGTGAGGTCTCTCCCATCACTACTACATTACCATAGGACTCCAAGGATATGCAGCACCAGGGATTTTTTTACCTCTCTTCCCTTCAGTGGCTACAGGAGCTGGGATGAGCTCCATCCCTCGCCGGCACTCCTGCAGCACATTTGGTATCATCTACATTACTCCCCACATCGATTAAGCCTGAGCAACACACTAACAAACCGCGGGTCACAGTGGTTACCTGCTGTTAGGGACAAATTTCTGACCCTGGATGCAAAAAGAGATTTTATCCAATGCCAAAAATGTATCCCTACCTGCAGGTCACCACTGGATGTGCAGATACGTGTGGATACATATTTACAGCAGCAGACAGCCTTGGCTCTTTTAAGCCCATCACCCAGGTGTACAGGCTGAGCAGAGATCGGAACATCTGATCCTGGGTGCGGGTATTTTGCAGTATACCTGCTGCACCATGGTCATGTAGGATGTATGAATGAGACACAAGACTGAATTTTTGCTAACCTTATGCCCCGTACACACGATCGCACATTCCGACAACAAAATCCATGTTTATTTTCCGCTGGATGTTGGCTCAAACTTGTCTTGCACACACACGGTCGCACAAAGTTGGTTGTAAATTCTGAACGTCAAGAACACGGTGACGTACAAAACGTACGACGAGCCGAGAAAAATGAAGTTCAATAGCCAGCTATTCTGCTTGATTCAGAGAATGCGTGGAACTTTGTGCATCGGAATTGTGTACACACGATCGGAATTTCCGACAACGGATTTTGTTGTTGGAAAATTTGGGATCCAGATCTCAAATTTTGTGTGATGGAAATTCCTATGGAAAAATGTGTGATGGAGCCTACACACGGTCGGAATTTCTGACAAAAAAGCTCCCATCGAACACTTTCCATCGAAAAATCCTATTGTGTGTACGAGGCATTACTGTGCAAATTGAGCAGGTGCAAAGGGGCAACATATTGTGGTGGGCAGTAAATTCAGTGATTTATTTAAACCTTAAAAAAACCGGGGCCAAAGAAATTTTATGAAATGTTTTAAGAGATAGAAAAAAAAGTTGTGCATTGCCTACCACAGGATGGCGCCCTTTGCACCTGGTCAGTATGGTTGGCTTTTATTCAGTCTTAATGAAGTAAACTCAGCTTTTGAACTTGTACCTACAAGGAAGCCTACAATAACGCTTACCTGTAGGTACAGTGAATATCTCCTAAACTTGTGGTGTTTAGCAGATATTCACATGGAAAGCAGCTGCGATGCCACCGGTGCATGCACTCTGAAGGGACGACATACTGCTTGATTGTACTTCTCCTGGGGAGGAGCGCAGTTCGTTCTGCACTTTTGTGACCCATTTTTTAGCCGTCAGCAAGCTATAGCCCGCTGTCAGCTGACATCACTCAGCAGGTCCAGGCTGTGGAAAGATCCTAACTTTAAAGTCAGAATTCACCCAGATGCCAGGACCAGCAGCTTGCTCAGCCTCTCAGTGAGCCACAGAGACACTGAGCCAGCCGCTCCTGCCCCCTCCACAGCCTGGCATAGGTTGGACTTGATGGACTTGTGTCTTTTTTCAACCTCGCCTACTATGTAACTATGTAACTATGTGGGGGAGGGGGGGCAGAGCCAGGGACTGACTCACTACTCTTTGCTCACCGAAGGCTGAGAACTGAGTGATCAGAGGTCTTTGATCGCTCTCTTGTCGGTCTTATGCCCCGTACACACGGTCAGATTTTCAGACGGAAAATGTGTGATAGGACCTTGTTGTCGGAAATTCCGACCGTGTGTAGGCTCCATCACACATTTTCCATCGGATTTTCCAACACACAAAGTTTGAGAGCAGGCTATAAAATTTTCCGACAACAGGAAACGATCGGAAATTCTGATCGTGTGTACACAAATCCGACGCACAAAGTGCCACGCATGCTCAGAATAAATAAAGAGATGAAAGCTGTTGGCCACTGCCCCGTTTATAGTCCCGACGTACGTGTTTTACGTCACCACGTTCAGAACGATCGGATTTTCTGACAACTTTGTGTGACCGTGTGTAGGCAAGACAAGTTTGAGCCAACATCCGTCGGAAAAAATCCATGGATTTTGTTGTCAGAATGTCCGAACAAAGTCCGACCGTGTGTACGGGGCATTAGAAACAGCTGGGGACAGATGCAACATTGGATCGATGCTCCATCCACCTAGGTAAGTTTTTTTTACAAAAAAAATCTCTTTTAAAGGAAAAAAAAATCCCCCTCTCCCTCCTAAGAACCATCCCTCCCCGAACAAACATTCCCACTGTAAAATATCTCCCTCCCTCTTTAAACCAACCCCCCAAAGCAAAAATATTTCCCGCAGTCAATGCCCTCTCCCCCAGCAAAGATTCCTAATTATGAAGAAAATCTCCCTTCATCTAATCAAACTTCCTCCCAGAAGGAAATCATTGCCATTGACCACCCCCTGTAAACTTCTCTACAAGAAACCCCCCCTTCTCCAAAAGCAAACCCACCCCACTTTCCTTAACCCCCCACCAAAAGAAACTCCCCTCATGCTGGAATTCTCACTTTCTCATTCCCAAAACAGAAAATTGATGCCTCTCCACTTACAAGACCTCAGATTCAGCACGGCACAGAAGAAGGAAAACTTCTGCATCCCCAGTCTCCCTTCCGCTGTGTCATATGATACCTCGAGGAGGAGTCTAGGAGTTCCCTCAACCGTGCACTGTCAATTGCCGGTGTTCTGCCGAGAAAGTTCCTCTCGGCGGATAAGGACCCCCCTCTACTGCGCAGGGGCAGCGCCTGCTCAGTATGAGCCAGCGGAAATAGCCGAAGCGAAATAGAGAAGAAATCAGCTGTACACGGCGCCTGTAAGAGGGCCCCTCGCCACTTTTTTATTCCTCCTCTAGGTCCACTTGGATGTTGGGGCTTCAGCTTGGACCCAGGGCGCAGGCGCCGTGTACAGCTGATTGAAGATTTTCACGTTCGGCTATTTTCCGTGGCTCCTAGTCATTCGCTGCGCTTGCGCAGTACAGGGTGGACCTTATCCGCCGAGCGAACTTTCTCGGCAAGACACTGGCATCTGAGACCTCACAGTAATTTCATGCTTTTCAGGGGGACCCCATATTAAAATGAGGGGATGGGGCACAATAGAAGGGGGGCTGGCTGCTGCACTCCGAAACTCTGATTGCTTCTACTGCGCTGATGCTGAGGATAAACAGCAGGGGACAATGTCTGGGCATTTTGCCAGGAAGCTCTGGGGGGTTTGAACACATCTGACCCCCCCTTATCTACTCCCCTGGGTGAAACGTTCCTCCTCTGGCTTCCTCCACTGATAATAATCCATTTCACCAACTTTAAGATGAAGAAACCTAGATGAGTCTGGAGCAACTTTGGTAAATTGGAGTTTTTTACCATCGGGATATATTTGGGAAAATTACAGAAGAGAAATTTGTCCCCAACATTTACTTCTGGTGTGATGTCCCATAGACTCTCCCATATAGATAGTAAGCCCTCGTGTACACGGCTGCTGGTAAACGAACGTTCAGAGGCAGTTGGATGCTTTTTTCAACTGCCCCTGAACTCATCCAATGTTATTTTATGTGGTGTACATGTACACAGGTTCGTTTAAATGTCATTTTTAGGCAGTTGAGTTTATAGGCTTTTCTTTGAAGGCAAAAAAATAGTTCAGGCGTTGAAGTTTCCGACGTTTCAGACGCCAAACGCGGCTAAACGCGGTAACTCACATTTAACCGCATTTTGTTTACAGGCATTTTTCATTTTTGGCTATTTTGAAAAAAAAATATTTCTTTTTCAAATGCTTCTAAACGCAAACTCGGCAAAACTGACATTTTAAATGTGGGTTACTATCTGTCAAGTTAAATCATTCAGGAGAGGTTGTAAGAACGTCTCGTGTACATTAAGCCTTAAGGGGACTATTGGAAGAGTGACCATGCTCCACTCACTTAGTAAATCCCCCCTGAGCTCTATATATGGTGTATTATTATTATTATTAATATCATTTTTCAGGAATTATGTGGCACCAACATTATAAAGGGAGACAGTACATCAATAACCCATCATTATCCCAGTGATATAAAGATTCAGGACCCCCATACAGGACTGAGACCCCCCCTCCCTTCTCCCTCCTCCCCTCCTCCATAACACTTACCTAATGGATATGAGAGAAGTTCTATATCCCATGAAGGTGAGGAGACACTTATATACCTGATGGGGACCGACCTTCCACCAATCACAGTAGGACAGGAGTCATCCTCCTCAATAACCTCTCACCTGCTGGAGTCCAGCCCCCTCCCTGCAGGGAACAGAAAAAAATGTAAATTCTCCCACATACAATTATATCTTATGTGAGCCCACAGAGCTGACACTCTAATTTCTCCTCCCCCCACAGTCACACACTATTATTATTATACATTTATATAGCTCTGACATATGCCGCAGGTTTGAGAATGTGTATAGGGGTCAGCCGGACAGGAATGGGCTTGTCCCTAAGGTAATCTCACGACAGCCCTTGATAAAGAATGTGACTATCCTGACTAGGAATGAGTCTATACCCCCTGAGGATTTATGGGTCTGGTTGAGGAGGTTTGGTGAAACGTTGTGTCCTGTAAAAAAGATTGTGGATGATAGAGGAATCTGGACGGGTGGGTGGTCAGTGTCTATGAGGTTGAGTGTGTGGGAATGTGGTCCAGCATTTTCCCTCCTCTGCCTTTATTGGTAGAGATAGGATTATAGTCTTCTACCCTGGTCAACCTAAGCTGTGCCATAAATGTGGAGTCAAGGGGCATTTCTCCTCTAACTGTCCAGAACAGAAGTGCTCTTTGTGTCAGGAACTGGGGCATCTGGCTTCATACTGTAGCGATACCCCCGAAGGAGCTGCTTAAATTTGTTAAGTCCGTTACTCTCCACCCCAGGATAGGCCTCAGGCAGGGTTGCCAACCGCAAGTAAATTTACTGACAGTTTGTAAAAATCTGTGATTTTTTAATTCCAATGTTTTTTATTGGTTTGAAAGAATCAATCAGTATAAATTGTAGACAATACAGAATGTAAACAATATAAATTGTAAACAGTACAATTCGCATACAGTATAATGTGTATAAATATTCTGCAACATCACAGTTTCGCCTTATACATCAGGTAATATGTAATGGTATACATAGTTTGGTTAGATGTCAACGGTTGTTGACTATCTTTAATATGATAGTATAATCTTCAGTTGGATGTTTGGCAATAACATTCATACTAAATAGCTATTTCGGAAATAAGCTAGTAAAAGGACTAGCATTCCCGTCTATATAAAACATTGTTGTACTAGTAATAACATTGTTAAGGTAGTATAAATAATAATTAAATTAAAACAGAAACAGATAATATGCAGCTTTGCCCACTTCATCTGAGTATGGGTTGTAAGTAATCAGAACGAAAAGAACTTTAACCTTTACGGTTATGTGCGTACCATTTTATCCAACTAGACCATTTGGATTGTGACTTCAAGTATTGCCCCTGGGCTGCTGCAAACATATGGATAGGTAAAATACCGCGCCAATCCAAAAAATCAAAGCAGCAGCCAACACTACAGAACGACTGGGACTGTGTAGAATAAATAAACAAAAAAGTGTAGCGCTAAAGTATATGTAGTGAAGAAGGGAGGTTTTAGAGTGGGGAGAGGTCAATCCACATTTGAAGTGGCACGTAACCCCATCCAGGCCAAAACCGAATAGATATGTAGACAAACAATATCACCACCTAAGTAAAAAGGTGCAATGCTTTTTCTTTTGGGAGAGATGCAGATATACATGAAAGTAAAAATAAAGTGAAATAAATCAACAAATAATATTCTCAAAAGTCCACATTTTTTGGTAGTGAAAAAAAGGAAATATAAAAATAGGAAATATATGAAATAGGAAATATAAACAATGTCCACAATGATGGTGGGGAAGTGTAAATCCCAAGTGAATAATATAGGCTTGGTAATTTAGTCCATATGTTGCATAGCGCAGTTGAAACAAATGGAACCTAAGGCAGATATCCTCACAATAAAGAGACTCCAAATCAAAGTGAAAGGTAGAATACTCTTACCAACTTCGGTGGACTCACAAGCCGTGGGCGGTGAGTCAAAAGAGCTTGTACTGTCTCACGATGAATGACAGTGTAGAGATGGGTTGTGCACCGGAAGGTAACCTCCTTGGACATTGTTTATATTTCCTATTTTTATATTTCCTTTTTTTCACTACCAAAAAATGTGGACTTTTGAGAATATTATTTGTTGATTTATTTCACTTTATTTTTACTTTCATGTATATCTGCATCTCTCCCAAAAGAAAAAGCATTGCACCTTTTTACTTAGGTGGTGATATTGTTTGTCTACATATCTATTCGGTTTTGGCCTTGCTGCAAACATGTTTGTAAGTAGCGTGTGTGTTGGTCAGCTCAATAATTTCACTGAAGGTGGGAGGTTTAGTATCCTTCCAATGTCTGAGAATTGTTAACCCAGTGCTAAGTAGTATATGTATAATTATAGTTCTAGTAGCTACCGGTATATTTTCTATGCCTAATGAAAGAACAGCCAGATCAGCTTTCGGGGTGACTATAAATCCTGCTATTGTAGAGATTGATATAAATACTTTTTGCCATAATGGACGTATATTTGGGCATTCCCATATAATATGATGTAGTGTACCTACATGTCCGCAGTTTCTCCAGCATAAAGATGAGGTTTGTCGAGTGAATTTAGATATTCGGTATGGCGTTAAGTACCAATTTAGTATTAATGTATAGGTTATCTCCCACAGGTTAACGCACTTAGTAGCTGCAAATGTGTTGTGTAAGGCTTTTTGCCATTGTTCTTCGGTGTAGGATGTACCCAGCTTATGTTCCCATGCTATGATGTTGTCAGTTTTGGTGAACACATGCTTGTTGTTGAGCAAGTTATAAAAAAGGGATATACCTTTTATGTTGGTGTTGGGGTTTGTGAAGTATAAGAATACTCGCCATGGTACTTCAATGGAAATGTTAGGGTATTTTTGAAGTAGATGCGATATCTGGATGTAGCTATAATAGTCTTTGTCTTTCAAACCGTACTCGGTTTGTAGGGTCTCAAATGTTTTGGGTATTGGACCATTCATAAAGTCATCTAGTGTTAGTAAGCCTCTGGACATCTAATATGTTATACGTAAATTTGGTATAACCAGTGTTAAGCTGGATATAGTAATCGGGATACTTTTGGTTGTTTGGTTCGTGAATTTTGATGATATGAGTGTCTTCCAAGCTAGTAATGTAGCAACCATTGTAGGGGATAAGTGTGTTTGAGTGTACGTCTGGATGTTGGAGGATAGTAGCAAGTCAGCTAGGTTTGTCTTAGGGACCTGTGCTGTCTCTAGCTCCAACCATCTATGGATCTGTGATTGGGATAGCCAGTATTTGGCTTGTGAGAGAATTGTTGCTATATAATAGTCTTTTAGTATAACGTGTCCTATTCCTCCAGCTTCTCTAGCCCTAGTGAGTTTCATGAAGGCACACCTAGCCTTCTTGCCTTGCCAGAGAAATCTATTGTTCTGGGATTGAGCACTAGAAAAGAAGGAATTAGGGACAGGGACTGGGAGCGTTCTGAATAAATAGAGCAGTTGTGGTAGAACCATCATTTTAAACGCTGCCAGTCTTCCTGTCCACGATAATTCTACTTTGGCTAGATCCGAAAGTTTTTTCTGCAGAGTTCCCAAAAATGAGGTATAGTTAGCAGCCACTAGGTTATCTGTCGTTGCTGTTAGGGTTATACCCAGGTATTTTATCCCTTTATTTTCCCAGGAGTATGGGAATCTTGAACTAAGTTTAGCTTGTAGACCAGGGTCAATACCTATCCCCATTATGTAGGATTTGTTCTCATTTACTTTATAGTAAGATATTTTATTGAACATATCTAAGGCGTTGTGTACCAAAGCCAGGGAAGTTTCCACATTGGTCAAGATCATGATTATGTCGTCCGCAAATAAACTTATCTTATGAGTGGACTTAGCCATGCAGAAACCTTTAATGTCGGGATGGGAGCGAATATATATAGCCAAAGGTTCCATGAGTAAATTAAAAATTAATGGGGACAGGGGACATCCCTGTCTAGTGCCGTTTGATATGCTAAATGGTTTGGATAATGCTTCTGATGTAAATACTTGGGCCGACGGTTTAGAGTATAAGGCCAGGATTGCTGAGAGAATGGTGCCAGAAAAACCGAACCTGCTCAAGACCTGAGAGAGGTATTGCCAGTGTATGCGGTCAAAGGCCTTCTCTGCGTCCAACGCCAACAGCAGAGAAGGCCTTTTGTGTACCCTAGCTAAATGTATGATATTTGTCAACCTGCGGGTGGCATCAGACGTCTGACGGCCCTTGGTAAATCTGGTTTGGTCAGGGTGTATGAGAAGGGGGAGTATGTTTAGTAAGCGGGATGCGATAAGTTTGGCATATATTTTCAGATCAGTGTTAAGCAGTGAGATGGGCCTGAAATTTGGGGGGGTATTGGGTTCCTTCCCCGGCTTTGGTAGTATCACGATTATTGCACTCAACATTTCTGGTGGGAAAGAGGCAGAGGCAGCAGCAGTATTAAAGGTACATTACATATACAGAATTAATAGGTGTTTAAAGGTTTTGTAATATTCCCCAGAAAAGCCGCCTGGGCCCGGTGATTTGTTTCTAGGGAGGGAATCAATGGTTTTGTGTAGTTCTTCTGTGTTAAATTTTTGGTTTAAGGTCTGTATTTGTTCTTGTGTGAGAGAAGGCATGTCTAGGTGTTGTAGAAAAGAATTAATCGCATCAGTGCTAGGTTGTATGGTGTTTGTATCGTCTTTTAAGTTGTATAATGTACTATAATAGTGACTGAAAGTGTCCGCTATGTCTTGAGGGTGATAGAGTTTGTGTTTAGTTATGGGGTGTAGTATATAAGGGATCTTTGATTTGTGTCTGAGGCCTTTTAATCTATACGCTAAAGTTTTGCCAGCTTTGTTTCCTGTAGCGTAATATGTCATTTTAAGCTTTTTTGAAGATCTTTCAAAGCTTTCGAGTAATAGTAATATTAGGTCATTGCGTAGCTGTGTAAGTTGTTGGGATATTACCTCGGATGTCTTTTGTTTGTTGCTGGTTTCAAGCAAAAATATTTTGTCTGTTAGTTCTTTTACCCTTTGTTGCCGCTGCCTCTTGGCTCTTGCCCCTAATTGTATAAAAATACCACGTATATACGCCTTATGTGAATTCCATAGCATAAATTGATCCTGCACAGAAGAATCATTAACGCCAAAGAACTCTTTCAAGTGCTGACTTATAGCATTTTTAGAGTCTGGTTGTTGCATTAAATAGGTATTAGACCTCCACATGTGTGGTACACTGCAAGCTGAATCATCTCTTATGGATAGGGTAATGGACGCATGGTCTGACCACATGATGGTGTTGATGGTTGTAGATGTCGTTTGGGCTAAGGTGCTTTGATCCACAAGGAAAAGATCAATTCGAGAGTAGACTTTATGAGGAGAGGAGAAAAAGGTATAGTCCCTTTCGCCGGCATGCATGCACCTCCAAACATCAAATAGGTCCTGTGCGTGAAGTGTGGCCAGGAGAGACATACCAGGGCGTCTAGTGCTAGAGGAAGAGTCCATGTTCGGATCAGGGGTTGTATTGAAGTCTCCACATAATATTAGTCTTCCTTTTTGGTGGGCCTTGATCTTTCGTAAAAGTTTGTGGAGGAAGTGTATCTGGTGTTGGTTAGGCGCATACACATTAACAATAGTGTATGTGATGGAGTTAATGTCACATATCAAAATTAGGTAACGACCTCCAGGGTCTTTGATTGTTTCATGGACTGAAAATGCCACTCTGTCCCGAATGGCTGTGAGGACTCCTTTTGTTTTATTTTGAGCATTGGCAGTAAAGATATACGGGAAGTTCCTGTGAGTGCAAGGAGTAGCTATTGTGGAAAAGTGCGTTTCCTGCACACAGATGATGTCAGATTTGTTAGAAAGAGCCTCCATCCACATTGACTTCCTCTTAGCGGGGTGGTTGAGACCTTTCGTATTAATAGAGAGGATTTTTATACCCATAATTGAGGGATTTGCGTGTTATCCGGGGTTTTGTGATAGGTAATCATTTTTGAGGCAACGTTGCCCTCTTGTGGTGTTTTCAGGGATAGCAAGGAATAGGCACTATATGGCATAACAGAGCTTGAAATGTACTCACATTTGGGTGGCAGTGTGATGATATATTCAAGTTGGAAATGTGAAGTGAGGAAAGTTCTATCTTCATTTTTGTTGTTGAAGTAGGGGATGTCTTTGCGGTACTTGCTCGGGTTCCGGCTGCTGCAATTTTCAGAAACAACAGAAAAAAAAAAAGAGAAGAGAAACAGAAAAACAAACATAAATTGAAATGCAGTGTATTCATCAACTTGTGTGGGATCAGCATTTTCAAGAGCTGAGCCCAAACCTGAAAACACAAACGTTAATGTACAGCTTATTGCTGTTCAAGTAAGTGGGGGAAAAAAGTTCAAGCCTGTGAGCTCTTGGACAAATTTCCAGGGATTAGTAGGTTATAGTTAACCATCCTGAGTTAAGAGTGTGATTTTGTGTTTTTTGTAGTGATCATCTTCCACGCAGGTTCCACTGATCTAGGCGTTTTAGCCGCGGTCGTCACCTGTTCTGGTATAATCTTCCATTCCTCCAAAAGGGAGAGGCCCCTCTCTAGGGAGTTCACCACGTGGGTGCAGCCATCTTTAGTAATGGTGAGCTTGGTTGGGTACCCCCATCTATAGGTGATGTGGTGGTTTCTCAGTGCTTTGGTGATGGTGTTTAAGTTCTTCATTTTTTGCAAGGTGTACTGGGAAAGATCAGCATAGAACTGTAGATGCTGAAATTGTGCGGGGATTTGATCTTTCTGGCGCATGATCAGCATCAGTTGTTCTTTGGCGTGATAAAAATGTAGGCGCAGGATTACATCTCTAGGGATGTGTTCTGACAGGTATGACGGTTTTGGCAGGCGATGTATTCTGTCTATTGTGATCTCCAGATCAGAAAGATCAGGTAGGAGAGATTTAAACAGCGAGGTGGCATAGGATCTTAAGTCAGCTTGCAGGACTGTTTCAGGGATCCCCCTGATTTTCAAATTGTTCCTCCTATTTCTGTCTTCAATGTCTGCGATTTTATCTTTCATCCAATCAGTATCTCCTTCTCTTTCCTCATGGGAGTCCACTAAATCATTAATGGTGACAGCCTATTCTCCCATCTTTTGCTCAATGTGCTCAACCCGTGTTTCTACAGCCTGAAGGTTGGTGTTAAATTTATGCATACACTTCATCAGGTCTGATTGTAGTGAGCTTCTCAGTGATAAGAGCATATCTTTCAGCACTGTGTCTATCACTGGTTGATGCATGGTAGGAAAAGTTTCTATGGAGTCAGGGAGCTCACGTGTGTCATCCCCTGAATCAATGCCTGGGCTTGCCGCTCCGAGGGATCCCTCTCCATCCATCCTAAATTTCGCTTTAGCAGGGCTACCTGATGGCGGGGAGGGAGAGTATGGGTGTGGGCTTTCAGATGAGGGTCTATTTTGCCTGTGGCTGCTCTGTTTAGTCAGATGGCTGGCGGGGATATTAGCTGGGGTAGAGGACGACCCGGCGCCATCTTGCCTACCGTCATGTTGTTTCATGCTATAGAAGTCCGTCAGGCGCTGTGGCTTCCTTTGCTCTTTTCTCTTCCTGGACATCCTCTCTTCCTTGTCCCAGGGTGAATCGCTAGCTGTGGAGGGCAAAAACGGGACCCGATGGTGTGTTTTGTGCCGTTATTTCCCTGGGTTTTACCGGAGCTCCGGTCTTATGCTGCCATCTAGCTCAAGCGCAGGCCACGCCCCCAAAATCTGTGATTTTTTTTTTGCAACTGCCAGTAGATATCAGGGGATGATAATTTCATGCTGTGTTGACTTTTTAAGTGCAAATCAAGCAAATTACTTGGTTATAGGTATTGTCATTGTTTCCATATCATGTTTATACTGTTCAAATATTCACTGTGTTAGTTTTTAATAGGAGTTCTGTAATCTCTCAGGTTGCCAGTAAAAAATTGTGCTCCGCCAGTAAATTTTCCATATTTTGTCAATAAAAATGCTGCGGGAGGTTGGCAACCCTGGCCTCAGCCCCTCTGGCACACCTGGCGATGTGATTAATAGAATACCGCAGTAATGACACACTGACACCGTTCAAATATTAATGTTTTCTTTCTATTTACTTAGGCAGCAAGAACTCAAAATGGTATTGGTCAGCCAGATCCCGGACAAACAACCAGGATTTGGTTGGAGTGATTTTTATAGTGTTCAAACAGATATGCAAATAGACAGCATCAATACAGTCAGTGACAGATAATCCGTAAATACCTTCTTCAAAACTATTGAGTACTTGTAGATATTACCAATACTAAAGGGGAACCTCAGGCCTGAAGAGAGTGCAGACCGATCCTTTTGGTGGAGTGGTTATCCAATCAATGAACCAAAGGCGATTATTCACCTGTTTCTGGTGAGTAGGGATGAGCTTCGAGTTGAACTCATTTTATAGGGTTATATTCATGGTATTGTCATAAAAAGGGTTTGGGGACCCGGGTCCTGCCCCAGGGGACATGGATCAATGCAAAAAAAAGTTTTAAAAATGGACATTTTTTCGGGAGCAGTGATTTTAATAATGCTTAAAGTGAAACAATAAAAGTGTAATATTCCTTTAAATTTCGTACCTGGGGGGTGTCTATAGTATGCCTGTAAAGGGGCGCATGTTTCCCGTGTTTAGAACAGTCTGACAGCAAAATGACATTTCAAAAGAAAAAAGTCATTTGAAACTACTCGCGACTATTAATAAATTGTCGGCCCGACAATACACATAAAAGTTCATTGATAAAAACGACATGGGATTTCGGGCCCTTCGGTTCTGGTATGGATTTTAAGGGGAACCCCGCACCAAAAAAAAAAAAATGGCCTGGGGTCCCCCTAAAAATCCATACCAGACCCTTATCCGAGCATGCAACCTGACAGGCCGCAGGAAAAGAGGGGGAATGAGAGAACACCCCCCCTGAACCGTACCAGGCCACATGCCCTCAACATTGGAAGGGTGCATTGGGGTCCACCCTAAAGCACCTTGTCCCCATGTTGATGAGGACAAGGGCCTCATCCCCACAACTCTTGACCAGTGGTTGTGGGAGTCTGCGGGCGGGGGGCTTATTGGAATCTGGAAGCCCCCTTTAACAAGGGGACCCCCAGATCCCAGCCCCCCCTGTGTGAAATGGTAAGGGGGTACAAAAGTACCCCTACCATTTCACAAAAAAAGTGTAAAAAATATTAAAAATGACAAGAGTAAGTTTTTGACAATTCCTTTAAATGCTTCTTCTTTCCATCTTATTTCTTCTATCTTCTATCTTGCTTCGGTTTCTTCCTCCATCTTCTGGTTCTTCTTCCTCCGATCCTCTGCTTCTTGCTCCGGTGTTCTCCTCTGGCATCTTCCTCTGCTGCGTCTTCTTCCCTTCTTCTTCTCGGGCCGCTCCACATCCATGATGGGAGACTTCCACTGTGTGACTCTTCTCATCTTCTGACGGTTCTTAAATAATGGAGGGCGGGGCCACCCGGTGATCCTGTCCCCCTCTGACAGGGACTTGCACAGGGACTTGACGGGGACTTCCCCGAGGCTTCCCCGTGACGTCAGAGGGGGCGGGATCACCCACCCCACCCCCTTCTGACATCACGGAGAAAGCACAGGGAAGTCCCCATCAAGTCTCTGTGCATCAGAGGGGGTGGGGTCACCAGGTGGCCCCGCCCTCCATTATTTAAGAACCGTCAGAAGATGAGAAGCATCACACAGTGGGAGCCTCCCATTATGGATGCAGAGCAGCCGTGCACGAAGAAGGGAAGAAGACGCCACGGAGGAAGATGCCGGACGAGAACACCGGAGCAAAAAGCAGAGGATCAGAGGAAGAAGAACCAGAAGATGGAGGAAGAAACCGAAGGAGGATAGAAGAAAGAAGATAGAAGAAAGAAGAAATAAGATGGAAAGAAGAAGCATTTAAATAAAGGAATTGTCAAAAACTGTCTCTTGTCATTTTCAACATTTTTGACACTTTTTTTGTGAGATGGTAGGGGTACTTTTACCATTTCACACAGGGGGGGCGGGATCTGGGGGTCCCCTTGTTAAAGGGGGCTTCCAGATTCCGATAAGCCCCCCGCCCGCAGACCCCCACAACCACTGGGCAAGGGTTGTGGGGATGAGGCCCTTGTCCTCATCAACATGGGGATAAGGTGCTTTGGGGGGACCCCAAAGCACCCTCCCAATGTTGAGGGCATGTGGCTTGGTAAGGTTCAGGAGGAGGGCGCTCTCTCATCCCCCCTCTTTTCCTGCGGTCTGCCAGGTTGCGTGCTCGGATAAGGGTATGGTATGGATTTTTGGGGGGCTCCAAGCCATTTTTTAAAACATTTTGGCACGGGGTTCTCCTTAAAATCCGTACCAAACCTGAAGGGTCTGGTATGGATTTTGAGGGGGACCCCCACGCCTTTTTTTTATTTTGGTGCGGGGTTCCCCTTAATATCCATACCAGACCTGAAGGGCCTGGTATGGAATTTAGGGGGACCCCCACACCATTTTTTAAAAATTTTGGTTCGGGGTTCCCCTGTGGAGAAATCCCAATGCCGTTTTTATCAATGAACCTATATGTGTATTGTCGGACCGGCAATTCATTAATAGCCGCGAGTAGTTTTAAATGACTTTTTTCCTTTGAAATGTCATTTTGCTGTCAGACTGTTCCAAACACGGGAAACATGCGCCCCTTTACAGGAATACTATAGACACCCCCCAGCTACGAAATTTAAAGGAATATTTCACTTTTATTGTTTGACTTTAGCATTATTAAAATCATTGCTCCTGAAAAAAACGGCTGTTTTTAAAACTTTTTTTGCATTGATCCATGTCCCCTGGGGCAGGACCCAGGTCCCCAAACACTTTTTATGACAATAACTTGCATATAAGCCTTTAAAATGAGCACTTTTGATTATTCATGTTCGTGTCCCATAGACTTTAACGGTGTTCGCGTGTTCGAACAAATTTTTTGCCTGTTCGCATGTTCTGGTGCGAACCGAACAGGGGGGTGTTCAGCTCATCACTGTTGGTGAGTAGCCATTTCATGAGTTTGTCAATCAGCATACCTGTCTCCATGTGTTCATCTCTAGAGACCAGCTGACCCTCACCTGACTGCTTTTGTAACCTCTCCTCTAAGCATAGCCCCACCCCAGGCCCTATCAGGGAACCCTATTTTAACCTGTGCACTGCAAGCCAGCAGTGCTGATCAACCATTGTGTGTTAGCCTCTGTGTGTACTTGCTGTGTTTCCTACATCTGATTCCTGTTACCGACTTTGGTCTGTTCTTAACTATTCCTGTTTGCTCGTGACCCTGACCTTTGGCGTGTCCCCGACCATCCCTGTTTGCCTGTGGCCCCGACCTTGGCTTGTCCCTTACTTTCCCTGCTGCCTCCTTCCTCTTCTCCTGTAGTCTACCGTGAGCATGAGCTGTGAGACCCTGGGGGCCGCGACCTGGAGCCAGAGCGCAGTCCATCCTTACCATTAAAGGCTCTGGTGAACACCTGCTGGCTCTTAGACTCCGCACCCTGGGGAATCTATGCTCTAGCTCCAAGTGGGATCTGTGTCCGTGATCCAGTAGACCTGCTTCCTGAACCTCCCAGGGTTCAATCCGCAGCAGTCAGCCGTAGGGTCCACTACCTTGCGGTGCACTCCTGATCCCAACAGGGTGCATCTGTCACCCAGCCTCTAGGTGACCTGACAGAAAGCTAAAGGTGTCTAAGCACAGTGTTCAAAGTAGGTTCAGTAAAGTATTCCTAAGGTAGAGATATCTGTGCAAAGTGTGCCAGTGAAACCGTGAGAAAGGATTTGTAAAGATGGGCGACTGCCCTCTCGCCAATGACCAGGCCGATTCTATGCCTTCGGGACAGTAGCTCATGTAGCGACACTCGTGCAGCGGATCTGCCGTATCGATCTCCCGATGTGAAGCTCAGTACACAGGTTGGCAGGCGACCGGAGTGGTGCTGGATGGATGTCAGACATCAAACAGAAACAGAGCCCCTCTCATCCGGGTTGGAACGTGGTACACCGCATGGTGGGCCGCTATCCCCCTCTCACAGCGATGGGATGGTGTCCACATGAGGGAATCCAGGAAACAAAGAGACTTGGGCCTAGTCCACCCTGTACTTTTATATTCTTTCCCATAATTCTCTTGACTCTCTGCAGTGCAACCTGGGATTTGCAGTCCTGTCACCTTAAAAGTCTGTCAGGCTGCTTTGTGCTGGGACTTCATATCCCACAGTTTCTTTCTCCTCCTACAGTCTTCCCTTGATTGGCTGAGCTCATTCTGCCAATGAATAATTTGGGGAAAGGGCAGAGTAGGCTTTTTCTCCTATGTCATGTCTGTGAGAAGAAAAGGAGGGAGGGGTGGAATCTCTCTTGCAGAACTGAGGCAGAATGATGCAGAAGCGGCTACAATACATTATCCCACTCACTGCCTCGAGCTACCTCTATTGCTACTTGGAATCGACCTTGGCTTGTTACCCAGAGTACAAAACTCTTCTCCTTCATCGACCTTGGTTTGTGACCCATGACTATGAAACTCTTCTCCTTCATCGACCTTGGCTTGTGACCCTTGTGGCCCTGACTGCAAAACTCTTATCCTGCATAGGGCACCTCATCCCTTTAAACCCAAACACATATTAATTACACAGGTTATAGGGCTAATTTAATGCAGATAAGGGACTAAGTGAGTTTAATTACCACCTTAATCAGCCACAGAACCTTTGTGATTAATATGTGTTTGGGTTTAGAGGGATGAGGTGGCAACCCTACTCCTACATCAACCTTGGCTTGTAACCCATGACTACAAAACTCTTCTCCTGCATTGACCTTGGCTTTTGACCCCCGACTACAAAACTCTTCTCCTGCATCGACCTTGGCTTTTGACCCCCAACTACGAAATTATTCTCCTGCATCAACCTTAGCTTTTGACCCCTGACTATGAAACTATTCTCCTGCATCGACCTTTGTTTGTGAGCCCCGACTATGAAACTCTTATCCTGCACGGACCTTGGCTTGTGACTCTCAACACTGATCATCGAAAATTCTTCTACTCCTCCTTTTAGGGCCCGAACTTGAGCCTGGCCTGTGTCTGGCAATGGCTCTTCTCACTGAGCTACCTGAGATGCTCGACAACACATTCCTGATCAATTGGACAACCCTGCCTTGTGCCTTGATTTCTGCTGAACCTTGAACTCTTTGCTCCTCCCATGAACTTCCTGATTTAAGCCATGTCTCTGCACTTCCTGGTTGCCAAATTATTGTGCTTCATACATTATCCTACCCACTGCCTCGAGCTACCGCTACTGCTACTTAGAATCGACCTTGGCTTGTTACCAAGAGTACAAAAGGCTTCTCCTGCATTAACCTTGGCTTGTGAACCCGACTCTGAAGCTCTTCTCCTTCATCGACCTTGGCTTGTGACCCTGATTCTGAAACTCTTCTCCTGCATAGGGTTGGCACCTCATCCCTTTAAACTCAAACACATATTAATTACACAGGTAATGGGGCTAATTTAATGCAGATACGGCGCTAAGTACGTTTAATTACCACCTTAATCAGCCACAGAACCCGTGTTTGTAATTAATATGTGTTAGGGTTTAGAGGGATGAGGTGGTAACCCTACTCCTGCATCGACCTTGGCTTGTGACCCCCCCAACTACAAAACTCTTTCCATTTTCGATCTTGATTTGTGACCTCCGTCTATGAAACTCTTATCCTGCACCGACCTTAGCTTGTGACCCCGACACCGATCATCGATCTAGAGGATCAGACAATTCAACCTCTTAAAGAACTAAGAACTATGCTTAGTCTAACGTTATCAACCATTGGTCTCCACTCACTACAGGTATTCTGCTAACTGAATAACCTGGCCACAAGAACAGGGAGACTGCAGAAACGTCACGATCCCTGAGTGAACATGTTGTTTCACTAACCGAGGCTGTTACAAATTAAGCCCAGATGATTCAAGGCTTACAAGCACAAGTACAAAAGTGGAAGTAATCGAATTGCGATCACAACTTGCGCAGCAATGACGACAAACAGCGATCCTAACCGCCTCCCTTTGCTGAATAAATTCAATGGGAATCCCAAACATTATAGCAGATTTGGATCTCTCAGCTTTGCTAAAAAGAGACGTAGACGTGAACTGAATCTTTGCTTCTATTGTGGTCATTGACATCACTTCAACACTTCAATAAATCAAGACAACAATTACAGAGGTCAAAGAGAATTGTCCACATCTAGGGAACAAGTGGGATCCATTATACAACCCTTGTCTTCCGTAACACAAGGAGAAAATTAGAGTGTCTGTCATCATTCCCATTTTATTTTAAGCATCGCTCTTAAAGAGAAAGACCAGTTATTCTCCACCTCAGCAATGCTGGATTCCGGAGCTTGTGGTAACTTTATGGATTTGAATTTGCTGCTGAAAACTGCATCACCCAAATACCTATACCATCCAAAGTATATTCAGTACCTCACAAAAGTGAGTACACCCCTCACATTTTTGTATCTATCTTTTCATGTGACAACACTGAAGAAATGACACTTTGCTACAATGTAAAGTAGTGAGTGTACAGCTTGTATAACAGTGTAAATTTGCTGTCCCCTCAAAATAACTCAACACACAGCCATTAATGTCTAAACCACTGGCAACAAAAGTCAGTACACCCCTAAGTGAAAATGTCCAAATTGAGCCCAGTTAGCCATTTTCCCTCCTCAATGTCATTGGACTTGTTAGTGTTACAAGGTCTCAGGTGTGAATGAGGAGCAGGTGTGTTAAATTTGGTGTTATCTCTCTCAGTCTCTCATACTGGTCACTGGAAGTTCAACATGGCACCTCATAGCAAAAATCTGATCTGAAAAAAAGAATTGTTGCTCTACATAAAGCTGGCCTAGGCTATAGGAAGATTGCCAAGACCCTGAAACTGAGCTGCAGCACGGTGGCCAAGACCATACAGCGGTATAATAGGACAGGTTCCACTCAGAACAGGTCTCGCCATGGTCCACCAAAGAAGTTGAGGTCACGTGCTCAGCGTCATATCCAGAGGTTGTCTTTGGGAAATAGACGTATGAGTGCTGCCAGCATTGCTGTAGAGGTTGTAGGGGTGGGGGGTCAGCCTGTCAGTGCTCAGACCATACGCCGCACCCTGCATCAAATTGGTCTGCATGGCTGTCATCCCAGAAGGAAGCCTCTTCTAAAGATGATGCACAAGAAAGTCCGCAAACAGTTTGCTGAAGACAAGCAGACTAAGGACATGGATTACTGGAACCGTGTCCTGTGGTCTGGTGAGACCAAGATAAACTTATTTGGTTCAGATGGTGTCAAGCGTGTGTGGCGGCAACCAGGTGAGGAGGACAAAGACAAGTGTGTCTTGTCTACAGTCAACCATGGTGGTGGGGGTGTCATGGTCTGGGGCTGCATGAGTGCTGCTGGCACTGGGGGGCTACAGATCATTGAGGGAGCCATGAATGCCAACATGTACTGTGACCTACTGAAGCAGAACATCCCCTCCCTTCAGAGAATGGGCCGCAGGGCAGTATTCCAACATGATAACGACCCCGAACACACCTCCAAGACCACCACTGCCTTGCTAAAGACACTGATGGGCCAATTTTAGGAACTCTGCTTCCATCTGGAGCTCAGATCAGGTATTGCATTGCGTATCAGTTAAAAAAAGGACTTACAGACAGAGGACGGGTACTCTTCTGCCATCTAAAGCTCAAATCAAGTACTGCAGATTGTATTAAGCAAAAAAGAATATAGATAAACATTTTAGCTGGAGTTGGGCTTTAACACAACAATCTGTAACCTGCTGCCATCTAGAGTGCTGATCAGGTATTGCAAAGTGTCTGGGACTGGGGGGAAGGCACAAACCAAGGATAAATACTTTCATCTACATCTACAGCTCAAATAAAATATTGCAGAATGTGTCAGGTTTTACAGAGAGGACACAGGCCAATATTGGGAACTTTGCTTCCATCTGGAGCTCAGATAGGGTATTGCAGTGTGTGCAAGTGGCTGCATAGCGTACACAGACAGAGGATGTGTACTCTGCTGCCATCTAAAGCTCAGATCAGGTATTGAAAATTGTATCAGGAGCTGCAGAGAACACACAGGCAGAGGTGGGTACTGCGCTTCTATCTAGAGATCACATAATGTTGCTGCCATCTAGAGCTCACTTCAGATATTGCAGTGTGTGTCAGTGACCGCATAGAGCACACAGGGAGAGGATGGGAATTCTGCTGCCATCTGGAGCTCAGATTTGATATTATAGTGTGTGTCCGGGGGGTGCAGAAAACATATGGGCAGAGGATGGGCACTCTGCTGCCATTTGGAGCTCAGATCATATATTGTAATGTGTGTCAGAGACTGCAGAAAAGACAAATGCTGAGGATGGGAACTTTGATGCCGTTTACAGCTCAGATCGGGTATGTTTGTGTGTGTCAGGGATTGCAGGAAAGTACAGGAACTCTTCTGCCATCTAGAGCTCACATAGGTTGTTGCAGAGTGTGTCAAGGACTGCAGAAAAGGCATAGGACAAGTGTGGGAACTCTGCTGCCATCTAGGGATCAGATCAAGTATTGTAGTGTGTGTCAGGGACTGAAGAGAACATGCAGGCAGAGGATGGAAACTCTGCTGCCATCTGGAGTTTAGATTGGGTATTGCAGTGTGTGTCAGGGATTGCAGAGAACACACAGATGTTGAGGATGGGAATTATGCTGCCGTCCGGAGCTCAGGTTTGGTATTGTAGTGTGTGTCAGGGGGTGCAGAGAACATACAGGCAGAGAATGGGAATTCTGCTGTCATACTCATACAGGTTGGATATTCTTGTGTGTGTTAGGGATTGCAGGGAAAAAAAGGACAAGTATAGGCACTCTGCTGTCATCTAGTGCTCAGATCAGGTATTTCAGTGTGTGTCTGTAACTGAAAAGAACTTACAGATGAAGGGTGAGTACTCTGCTGCCATCTAGAGCTCAGAACAGGTATTGGAAATTGAATTATAGACTACAGTAAACACATATACAAAGGATGGGTACTATGCTGCCGTCTAGAGATTACATAGGACATTTCAGAGTGTGTCAGTGACTGCATAGAGCACAAAGGCAGAGGATGGGTACTCTGCTGCATCTGCCGTATATTGTAGGGTGTGTCAGAGACTGCAGATAGGGCAAATTCTAAGGATGGGAACTCTGCTTCCATGTAGAGTTCAGATCAGGTCAGACTGCAGAGAACATACAGGCAGGGGATGGGTGCTCTTCTTCCATCTAAAGCTCAAAAGAAGTATAACAAATTGTATGAGGGAACACAGGGAACGTGTAGGCAACAGATTGGTATTATGCTGCCATCTGGAGCTCACATAAGATAATACAGAGTGTGTCAGGGACTGCAGAGGACACAGAGACAGAGGATGAGGACTCTATTGCCAGCTAGAGCTCAGATCAGGTATTGTGGTGTGTGTCAAGGACTGCAGAGAAAACAGAGACAGAGGATGGGTACTCTGCTGTCATCTAAAGCTCAGATCATGTATTTGTGATTGTATTAGGGACTACAGAGAACACAAAGGCTGGGTACTATGCTGCCATATAGAGCTCAGATTATGTATTTCTGATTGTATTAGGGACTACAGAGAACACAAAGGCAAACCCTGGGTACTATGCTGCCATCTAGAGCTCACATAGGGCATTGCAGTGAGTGTCAAGGACCTCACAAGAGCCAGGGATGAGCTGAACACCCCCCGGTTCGGTTCGCAGCAGAACATGTGAACAGGCAAGAAATTTGTTCGAACACCGTTAAAGTCTATGGGACACAAACATGAATAATCAAAATTGCTAATTTTAAAAGCTAATATGCAAGTTATTGTCATAAAAAGTGTTTGGGGACCGGGGTCCTGCTCCAGGGGACATGTATCAATGCAAAAAAAGTTTTAAAAACGCCTTTTTTTTCGGAAGCAGTGATTTTAATAATGCTTAAAGTGAAACAATAAAAGTGTAATATTTCTTTAAATTTCGTACCTGGGGGGTGTCTATAGTATGCCTGTAAAGGGGCGCATGTTTCCCTTGTTTACAACAGTCCGAGAGCAAAATTACATTTCTAAAGGAAAAAAAGTCATTTAAAAGTACTTGCGGCTAAAATGAATTGTCAGTCCCAGCAATACACATAAAAGTCATTGAAAAAAAGGCATGGGTCTCCCCCACAGTCCATTACCAGGCCCTTTGGGTCTGGTATGAATATTAAGGGAACCCCGAACCAAAATTTTAAAAAAATTGCGTGGGGGTCCCCCTAAATTCCATACTAGGCCCTTTAGGTCTGGTATGGATATTAAGGGGAACCCCGCGCCAAAATGTAAAAAAAAATTGGCGTGGGGGGCCCCCCAAAAATCCATACCCGACCCTTATCCGAGCACGCAACCTGGCAGGCCGCAGGAAAAGAGGGGGGACGAGAGTGCCTCCCCCCTCCTAAACCATACAAGGCCACATGCCCTCAACATGGGGAGGGTGCTTTGGGTAACCCCCCAAAGCACCTTGTCCCCATGTTGATGCGGACAAGGGCCTCATCCCCACAACCCTTGCCCGGTGGTTGTGGAGGTCTGTGGGCGGGGGGTTATGAGAATCTGGAAGCCCCCTTTAACAAGGGGACCCCCAGATCCCGGCCTCCCTGTGTGTGAAATGGTAACAGGTACAAATGTACCCCTACCATTTCACAAAAAATGTGTGAAATTGGTAAAAATGACATGACACAGCTTGGGACAAGTCCTTTATTAAAAAATAAAACATTAAAAATGTCCCACGAAGTCTTCTTCTTCTTCTCTTGCTCCACCGATGGACCGAAAAAGAAAAAAAACGGACTCCGCCACCGTTCTGCCTTTATGGGAGGCACCCGCCGTGATGATCGTCCTCTCGGGTAACAGTTATTTTATAACTGAGGGTGGGGCCACACGGTGATGCCCCCGGGTGACCCCTCCCCCTCTGACACCAAGGGTCATCCCTATGGTGTGCAGGGTTTTTTTTTCTTTTTCGGTTCGTCGGCGGAGCAAGAGAAGAAGAAGAAGAAGACTTTGTGGGACATTTTATTTTTTTATTGTTTCCCAAGCCATGTCATGTCATTTTTACCATTTTTACACTTCACATTTGTACCCCGTTACCATTTCACACAGGGGGAGGCCGGGATCTGGGGGTCCCTTTGTTGTAGGGAGCTTTCAGATTCCGATAAGCCCCCCCGCCCGCAGACCCCCACAACCAGAGCACAGAGCACGTTTGACAAAGGTGGTGTAGATTTAACCACTCGTCAATCTCTCAGTGAATGACAAGCATTAGCCACCTAAACTCACATCTAGAGGAAAATGACACTAGAGACTTAATTGATACTATTGATTTGGAATCTTTACTAAACCCTTCCACCAATCCAACCGCTACTCGCACAGTCCCCTCGACACTAAAAAAGAAATCAGACTTATATCCTCCTCCGGGCTCCAATCATGGCATAGCCACGTTCCTAAAACTGACTACTCAGGATATAAAAAGACTAAATCCAGCAACAGACTCACCTGATAATTTAACAACCAATGAAAAGGCAGCCTTGAAGGAACTATCCAATAACCCGAATCTGACCATCAAACCCTCAGATAAGGGTGGAAATATTGTTTTGATGGACAATGCCGGCTATGTGTCGATGTGTATGAAAATAATCAGCAAAACTGACTGGTACAGACCCATCAAACCTGAAATAATCAACATGTTCAATGAGGAGTTTTACATCCTAATTGGTAGGGCACTCAACAACAATATAATTTCCAACCAGCTGTGGAAATTTATCCGTAATTCTTCTCAAACAATACCCACATTCTATTCTCTCCCCAAGATCCACAAGAGCCATGTGGATCCTCCGGGGAGACCGATCGTATCGGGTAATGGGTCCATCACGGAAAGTGATAGATGAATATCTTAGGCCATTTGTGTCCTCTTTACCCTCATATGTGAGAGACACGATTTACCTGTTGCAAATTATCAATGGAGTCCAAGTGACAAATCATACCATCTTGGTATCCATCGACGTAGAAATACTTTATAGCTTTATACCGCATAATAAGGGGTTAATCTGCATCAAAAAAATCTTGTCACAAGCTAATCATCTCGAAAAATCGTTTAACAAATTTATTCTGTTGGCATTGAATTTCATACTTAAACATAATGTTTTCAGCTTCAATGGACAATATTTCCTGCAGGTACAGGACGTGGCCATGGGAACCTGTTGTGCCCCTGGCTACGCCAATCTGTACCTGGGGGAATGGGAGAGGACTCTGTTTAAGGACGAGGATTTCTCTGTGTACCTGCGCCACATCACCATGTGGTGCAGGTACATCGATGACATCTTCATCCTTTGGAATGGCCCAGTTGATCTGCTACATACCCTCTTGACAACTTTGAATTGTAATGAATTTAACTTAAAGTTTATGATATCTTATGACTCCGCATCTATAACATTTTTAAAAGTTGAGATCTTCAAGGATCCCAATAATATACTGTCTTGCAGGATTTATATGAAACCCACATTAGGAAATACCATTTTGCACTCTAACAGCTTTCACCCAAGACCTTTGGTCAACTCAATCCCTTTCAGTCAATTTTTAAGAATTAAATGCAATTGCTCATATGATGAGGACTTTTTTCGGGAAGCTAGGCTCGGCTGACAATAAGCCTGAGTTAGTAGAGGAATTCTTCTGTCTGGATAGGGAAGAGTCTGGCTTGGCCGAGGTTGTGTTAGGGGATCCTAAGTTACACTTAATGATCTTACAGTCCCTCGCTAGATGCCCCAGTTCCTGGCACAAAGAGCACTTCTGTTCTGGACAGGAAGAGGAGAAATGTCCCTTGGCTCCACATTTATGGCACAGCTTAGGTTGACCAGGGTAGAAGATGGTAAGCCTATCTCTTCCAATAAAGGCAGAGGAGGGCAAATGCTTGACCACATTCTCACACACTCTCAACCTCGTTGACACCGATGCACACTGGGCTTAAAACAAGCGCCTGTTCTCTTGGGAGTAAAAGATGCTCACATTTTTGTACAAAGTTTAGACGAGTTTAGGAGAGTTTTACGTTTTTTTCTGCCAGTAAGCTCCAATCAGGAACGCAAACCAGAAGTTTTTTTTTTCCTGCCTCTAAACGTTAAGCTCAAAATATGCCTGTAATCATGGACACATAGGATAACAATGAGTAGCCTCTACAGACAGAACACAAAACTCCTGTAGAAGCTAAGATTAAGCCAGTGTGCATGGAGCCTTAGAAGACACAACATTTCACAAAACCTCCTTAACCAGACCCATAAATCCTTGGGGGGTATAGACTCATTCCTTGTCAAGATAGTCACATTCTTTATTAAGGGCTGTCGTGAGATTACCTTGGGGCAAAGGCCCTTCCAGTCTGGCTTGCCCCTATACACATACCGCTCTCAAGACAGATCCAGTGAGCCAACCTAAAAATCAGTTTTGCTAAATCAGAAGCACTAAATATATCTTTGAGAAAAGAGATCCAAATGCAATGCCAAACAAATTTCCCATTCAAATGGCAACCAAATTCAATTAAGTATCTTGGAATCCAAATATTGGCCCTTTTATCAGATTTATACAGCAAGAACTATATCCCAAATCATCCAAAATATTCAGAAGGATCTTAAAGCTTGGTCGACAGGATTATTTTTATGGTTCGGTAGAACTTCTATTATTAAAATGACCATTCTACCAAAATCACTTTATCTGTCACAAACGGTCCCCGTAAAATTACCACAAACATTTTTTGCTTAATTTCGCAAATCCTGTACAGAATTCATTTGGCGCGGGGCTCGAGCTAGACTGAGCTTTGACAGACTTATGCTCTGTGCACACGATCGGACATTCCTACAACAAAATCCATCTGATTTTTTCCGACGGCTGTTGGCTCAAACTTGTCTTGCATACACATGGTCACACAAAGTTGGTTGGAAATTCCGAATGTCAAGAATGCGGTGACGTACAACACGTACGACGAGCTGAGAAAAATGAAGTTTAATAGCCAGTGCGGCTCTTCTGCTTGATTCTGAGCATGCATGGCACTTTGTGCATCGGAATTGTCTACACACGATCGGAATTTACACCAACGAATTTTGTTGTCGGAAAATTTTAGATCCAGCTCTCAAACTTTGTGTGTCGGAAATTCCGATGGAAAAAGTCCGATGGAGCCTACACATGGTCGGAATTTCCGACAAGCTCCGATCGCACATTTTCCCTCGGAAAGTCCAATCGTGTGTACAGGGCATAACTCTACCCAAATTGAAAGGAGGTCTAGGATTACTGGACATTTATATATTGTCTCCCCCTATCTTTCCACTATACGCTACAAAGTGTACTTGCCCCAATGACATATTTTATGGGTCATTATAAACATTAATAAAAACATTAATTATATTAGTCTCATTACATATGCTACCATTATTAAGAAATATTTTTGAACTAAACCTAATTCGATTAATTCATGCAAATGACAATACTATTATATAAATTCAAATTTATTAAGAAGCTGGTTAGAAGAAAAATAAAAATAATTAGGAGCTAGATAAAAATAAAGTATATAGATAAAAATAGAAATTAAAGTTGAAATCAAATTAAATAAAAATAAAAATACTAATAAAAATGCAACTAGAAATAAAAATAAAAATAAAAATGTAAAATAAAAAATAAAAATGGAAAATAAAAATTAAAATTAAATTAAATTAATAAAAAATAAAAAGAAGAAAAATAAAGAAAAATAAAGAGAATTAAAGAAAAATAAAGAAAAATAAAATAAAAAGATGACAACATATGAAAAAAATATAAAATTAAATCTAATAATCTTCAATAAAACAATTGATGTCCAGTTCCACATTTAACCCATTAGGTTTCATCATGTTCAATTTAAATATCCAATAAGTTTCATTACACGAAACCTCCCTTCACAAGTTCAAATTCCTCCAATTTTGACCTATTTTATCTATGGCATAAAACTTGAGGTGTTTGGGTCTCTATTGTGTTTGTTCCTGAAAAGCCCCCCAAAGCACCTTGTCCCCATGTTGATGAACCCTTCCCCGGTGGTTCTGGGGGTTTGCGGGCGGGGGGACTTATCGGAACCTGGAAGCCCCCTTTAACAAGGGGACTCCCAGATCCTGCCCCCCCATGTGAATTGGTAATGGGGTATAAATGTACCCCTACCATTTCACAAAAAAAGTGTCAAAAGACAATATCCGGTTTTTGACAATTACTTTAATAATGTCTTCTTTCCCCGCTTCTTCTTCCATCTTCTTCTGGTCTTCCTTCAGTGTTCTTCTTCTTCCTCCATCTTGTTCTTCCCCACTTCTTCCTCTATCTTCCTCTGCTTCTTCCTCCGGTCTTCTCGTCCGGCATCTTCTTCCGGATTCTTCCTCCCCGCTTCATCCTCCAGACGATCCCCCTCAATGGGAGTCTCCTGCTGTGTGACACTTCTGTTCTTGTGACAGCTCTTATATAATGGAGGGTGGGGCAACTCGGTGACCCCGCCCCCTCCGACACACAGGACTTCCCTATGGCTTCCCCCATGGTGTCGGAGGGGGCAGGGTCACCCGTTTACGTTCCCGGGTGAACCCGCCCCCTCTGATGCCCCAGGAAAGCCATAGGGATGTCCCCGTGCATCAGAGGGGGCAGGGTCACCCAGGAACGTCACAATGTGGCCCCACCCCCAGTTATAAAAGAACTGTCACAAGAACAGAAGGGTCACACAGTGGGAGACTCCCATTGAGGCGGATCGTCCGGAGGACGAAGCGGGGAATAAGAAGCTGGAGGAAGATGCCAGACGAGAAGACCGGAGGAAGAAGCAGAGGAAGAAGCGGGGGAAGAACAAGATAGAGGAAGAAGAAGAACACCAAAGGAAGACCAGAAGATGATGGAAGAAGAAGCGGGAAAAGAAGAAGACATGAATAAAGGAATTGTCAAAAACAGTCTATTGTCCTTTTTAACATCTTTGACACTTTTTTTGTGAAATGGTAGGGGTACATTTGTACCCCATTACCAGTTCACACAGGGCCGGGATCTGGGGGTCCCCTTGTTAAAGGGGGGTTCCAGATTCTGATAAGCCCCCTGCCCGCAGACCCCCACAACCACCAGGCAAGGGTTGTGGGGATGAGGCCCTTGTCCCCATCAACATGAGGACAAGGTGCCTTGGGGGGCTACCCCAAAGCACCCTCCCAATGTTGAGGGCATGTGGCCTGGTACAGTTCAGGAGGGGGGCACTCTCTCATCCCCCCTCTTTTCTTGCACCCTGCCAGGTTGCGTGCTTGGATAAGGGTCTGGTATGGATTTTTGGGGGGATCCCACACTGTTTTTTTTTTAAATGTTGGCACGGGGTTCCCCTTAAAGTCCACCCCAGACCTGAAATGATGAGTGTAAGAACTATTCCTTTGGTGATGATAAACAGACAACACTCCTTTAACTCTTCCTTGTGAACTGTAATTGTAATGCAGTACCACCTCTACAGCATGGGTTATAATAATCCCCAGAGTTCCGTTGTGCACGGCCTATGAATAAGCAGAACCACCTCTGTGAAACCACAAGTCTCACCAGCAGACAGTGTATTCTATTGGTCTGGCAAGTGCCCGCTCACCACAACAGGCCCAGGTACTGTAGGATTCCTTCTGAACTCCTCCCCGGAGTCACACCACACCGCTCCTTCAGATGGCTGGTGGCTGGAATGCAGGAAACCTCCAGAGATCTTGGGTCCTCAGGTCCATCTGAGCTGGCTGTGCTCTGGAACACCTCAGAGGCTGATCGATTCTGCTCTGTGCCTCACAGGCCGCAGTCCTCCGGTCACACACACACAGACCTCACTGCATGCAGGTATTGAATGGTGTCCCAAGAAAGCGAAAGATGGTCACTATTGTCCTTTTATCTGCCTACCCAGCAGGCTACCCAGCAGGCTGTTCTGTGACTTGGCATTGTGGGTAGGTGAACTTGACATTGTGTATTAGTAGTTCCCAGACTGAGTTAAGCACATGAGTCATTTCCTATTAAACTACTAATCACATAATGCATAACTGTTAGCCTCCAAAAAGGTCAGGCCAAAGTTTTAGCGGCCACTAGAGGAAGCCAACCCCTTGCTTAAGAAACAACACATTGTTTAGCATGTTAACTTGGTCACAACCCCTGCATTACATACTCCCCAAAGACAGTCAAAGTTTGTGACCTGTTACCTGCTTTTATATACAAGCGGAAAAAAATAGGTTAATGCACACATGACAACAAACAAGTTGCATTATCATAGGAGGGGTTTAAACTCAAACGGTTCATACCATGACACAAAACTGTCAGAGGGGCCTCCCACCAATTTTCACAAGGAGGGAGACTGTTCTGTCCACTTGCCACTGACACTGAAGTGTCCTGTATAGATGTGCCAGGGGGTGAGATGGGGTTGTCCTCCACCAAACCAGCGGTGGAAGGACTAGGTACTTCAAGAGTCCTTTTTGAAGTGAAACAAATCTCCTCTGAGCATTCACCCAAGGTGTCATAGGTTAGTCTCTTGGGTGGGTGAATCATTTTCTTTGCTCTCTGTTATTTAGACATGTGCATTCGTCTTCATCCAAATGCATTTTCGTCCGAATTTCAGGTATTTTCGTTATCGAAAGCGCAGAATCCGAAAACCGAAAGATAATAAAAATGGAAAATAAATGCTTTATTTTCGTTTTCGTTGCGACAACAGTTCGATATAGATAGGAGATTCGACATGACGCTGACAATAACAATCTGTGTCTATAGAACCTGTGGTCGAATGTGCCTACTGCTACTAGTGCCTCTGACACTTCTGCCGCCACAAACATGCTATCCACAACAGTGGGTGTCACCTCCAGTGCCACCAGCAAAGCTAGTTCCACCACCACCAGTTCTAATATTACTTTTCCTGCCAGACCACCAACATCTGCTGCTGCTTCCACTGCCAGTGCAGTGCCTCCTTCTGCTTCTACAGGTGTCATGGCTGCTTATTTTAATGGAATAAGCAAGAAACCTAGTAAAGTGGAGTTGCCTTTACACTCACCACCACCAATCACACTGCCAGTGCCACTGCCCAGCTCCCCAAAGAAGCAATTGAGGGAGACAGCATCAGAGACAGAGTGTGAGACTTTTTTTTCATTGGCCCAAGAAGAGAATGATTTTGAATGTGATGCTCCTCTTTCCCCAACCACTGCAGACGTTTTATACACTCTTAGCCCACAGGACTTACAGTTTGACCTAGAGAAAGTGCAAGAGGGATATTCTGTGAGGAGTAGGACAGGTAGCAGTCCACTTTTTTCATCTGCTGCTAACTCCCCTTCTCCCTCTGTTATTATGGAAGAATCCTGTGATGATATCACCGACCTCCCAGTCCCCAGCACCCCTGCCATTAGCAGCACTAGTTCTAGTTCACCAAGTGTAACTGTAGTGGCAACAGCTTCCACCGCTGGTGTGCTACCTGCTGCAGATATATCAGCCCTAAATAGAGATCAACAGGGTCAAGTGGCTGCATTCCGCCGCAGCAACGTTTGGAAATACTTTCAAACATTGGAAGGCGGGTTCTTTGCAAAGTGTAAATTGTGTGGGAAGCAAGTGAGTAGGGGTAAAAAGTTAGGTCATTTAACCAATGCTGGTATGAACCTACACCTTAAAAATTACCACCACTCTACTTTACTGCGGGCAGAGGCAGAAAAAGAAGATGTAGCGCAGGAAGCAGCATAACAGACTCTGACTGTACTGGTGGTACCTCCTCAACCACACCACTTACTCAGAGCACAGAAGGCAATAGAGAGGGTTCAATTAAGACAAACCGTCCACGTGCAGTAGTTCCACTGCAGACCCAATCAGGCTCCTCATCCTCCCAAGGACATCATCAGCCCACCCTGGATAGTTTTGTTGGCTTTAGTTCCAAGGGCATGTCAAAACAGGAGGCCAACAAGATCACCCGCCTCATTGGCCAATTCATTGCTGTTGGAGGAGCCTCTTTTCGCATGATTGAAGGGGAGCCGTTTAAACAGCTCATGCATGCCCTTGCTCCACGATATGTTGTTCCTGCAAGAACAACTTTCAGCAGAAAGATTATTCCAGCACTATACCATTCGTGCGTTGCATTATTGAAGGAAAAAATGGCCAAAGCCGAGGGTCAGACAATTCATTTGACCACTGATTTGTGGACAGCTCCCAGCGGTCAACATGCTTTCCTGCCTTTGACTGCACACTGGTGGCAGGCCACTGTGCCTGTTGGTGGTGGCACTAGTGTAAGAGTTCAAACTCCATCAGGAAGCAGGTCTGCAGTGCAAGACCAGCAGGGTTATCAAGCTTTCCTGCTCCACACAGAAGTCCGTGATGATAAACACAGCTCTGCCAACATATTGTGGGCAATTAAATCGATGTTGGCCAATTGGTTTGGAGAGCGGGCAGTCACCAATGTCTCTGTTGGGTTCATTGTGACAGACGGAGGTTCAAAAATGGTTAAAGCGCTCCAAGATGGATCTTTTGTCGGTGTGCGCTGTTCTGCACACATACTGCATTAAGTGGTCAAGGGTGCAATCCCAGTGGAGAAAAAGAACAAGATTGCTCAACTCTTGGACCTTTGCAGAAAGATTGCAGGGCATTTCCACTGCAGTGTAGGGGCTAGTCAACTGTTGAGGGAGGAGCAAGAACAATCAGGGCTCCCCATACATCGCCTGAAACAAGATGTCAGCACCCGGTGGAACTATACCCTGGAAATGCTGGAACGCATTTTGGAGCAAAAGACAGCCATCCACAATCTATCATCCTGCCACAGCATTGGTATTGATTCCACACTGGGACGTGATGACTGGTCTATAATTGGGCAGCTCATTTATGTCTTAAAACCCTTTTGGAATGTGATGGAAAACTTGAGTCAGAGCAATGCCAGCCTAGGACAGGTTATACCCTTGTTTACCTATCTCATAAATCGTTCCTAGAAAAAAGTGAGCCTGTTTGTGGCAGCCCACTTCATGCCAATGTAGCGTCTTTCATCAAAAAGCTACAAGATAACTTAATAGATCAGCTAAATGACCGTTTCCGCAAAAGCCCTGAACTCATGCTGGCTTCCCTGTGTGATCTCAGGATCAAAGGTAAACTGGCACTCATAGATAACAGCCTCTCCTACTGGAAAGAAAAACTGATTGAAAGGGTCAGTAATTTGCAGCAACAGAGATGTATGCCGGATGAGGCCGGTTTGGAAGATTCACCTGCCATGTCTGCTATTCCAAGGCCTGGCACAATCACTCAAAAACAACAGAGTGGAGCATGTGCATGTTGGGTAGAGGCACTTGACAATCTGGTGGATGCAGGTCAAGCAGCAGGTAATTGAGAGGAGAGCAGTGCCTCTGAAATGGTCAGGGCCTACCTATATGAAGCACCTTTGCTTCCTACAGAGGACCCTTTGACCTATTGGGATGGTAAGAAAAGTTTGTGGCCTGGTCTTTGCCTGGTTGCCCAGCAACTACTATCCTGTCCTCCAACCACTGTGCAAAGTGAGAGAGTTTTCTCTATTACTGGGAATATCCTATATCCACACCGTGCACAACTAACACCCCATTTGATGGAACAAATAACTTTCCTCAAATTTAACCTCCCCAAGCTGGGTTACCCTACCCTTAACTTGTGAGACCTGAATCATTGTTACCATGTGAAGATAAATGGGACTCAGAGGAACCATCCAAATTTTGAGGAAAATAATTTTTTTAATTTTCTTACCACTTGACACAATAGCAGTTGTCTACTTGTCTTTGGTGTGACCCCAAGATTTAAATAGAATTATATTGTTTTAAGCAATCCATTTTTTTCCCTTTATTCCTTCCATCACTCTTTTTTGTAATGAATGTTGTGTAGAGTGATTAGAGTGTGCGTGATTGTGTGAATGAATGTTGTGTGAATGGACAGTAGCAAGGGTTGAAGCCTTGACATGGCGCTACTGCTTACGTGTTGCTTTTTTGTAAATACAAATAGCAACGTGTGCTAATTTAACCATTTTTGTATGATGGTCTGGAAATAAGAGACAATGATTAAAGATGACCTCAACAGCATGACAGTTCCTCTTGATGGAGAGACTGTCAACTCAAGGATCAGAATATGTTACCAACACAACATAGCACAAAGAAGCATACAGTTGGAAACGTGATTCTATGCAAGATAGATTAGTTGGTCACTGCTGAGCTGCATCCAGATGCCCAGGACCCCTCCCATTTGTCATCTCTGACCCTGGGGAGACCAGGGCCCTCTCCGATCCTCTGCCTGTTTCATGACCATCTGCAATTGTCCGAAGTCACCAGTGTGAGTAATCTACCCTGCTGCCATGTTACTCAAGCCCTGAAAATGATGACTGCCCTTTGAACTGTTGCCCCTTGTGATTGCGATAGCCTGTGAACGTCTGTCCGGTTAACTATTGCCCTCATGATTGCAAGCCTGCAACCTATGTCCTGTGAACTGTTGAGGACTGTATGGTGGTTAACCCCTGCTGTAACTATCTGCTGTGTATTCTGGTGGGGGGAAAGCTGAATGGCGTGACTGGACACAATACATGGGATTACCCTTTGCACATTAAAATAGTGTAGAGAGAAATCTCATAAATTTTCTAAGTTCAGCTTGATGGTTAAATGTAGAAAAACTACAATTATAAGACTTCTAGTAAGTTAGTAACAATAAATGGACTAGTTAATTTAGATAAACATCACATGAATCTAACAAGGAAAACAAAACTCAAGAAAACAATTATTTCTGCACCAATTTTTTTTATGTTTAACATAAACAAAACAAAAAAAATTTATAAAAGTATATTCCCCCCCAACCTGGTGACCAGTCGCTGTAGGGACATATTAATCCCAGCCATCTGGTCACCAAGGTACCGAGTAGCCTCCAGTTGTCTCCTGAGGCTACGTTGGTACCTCTCCAGAGCCACATAGTGATGGAGCTGCCGGCGATTGTGGAGGGCCAAAGAGTGACACAGCCTCCAGGTTACGGCATATTGTCTCTCTTGGACCTCCACAATGTGCCGCAGATAATCATTCACATGTGGCTCTGGAGGGTGGAGGATGTGTACTGGTTCTGGAGCGGGTGGAGAAGGATGCACTGGGGAGGAGGCACCAATGGGTGTGTCCAGGTGGGGGCATAGTGATGAAGGGTGGAGGAGAACATGCCCTGAAGAAACCACTGGGGAGGAAGGACAGTCAGCCCAACCAGACGCGGGCAGGTCTAGGCCTTCGTCTACCGGGTAGAGGTGAAGGATGAAGACTTCACCTGTGAAGAAAAGAAAATACATTAGAAAGATAGATAATACAATACACATGGCTTCTTCACCCTAACATTATATAAAGGCAATTATCTCTCAGCCCTTGTAGACAATCATGTAACATCTTGAGATGTTTTCACTTCCATACCAGTTTTCCATTTTTGATATTTAGTGAGATGCACCTAATCAATTTGTGTGTAGGAGATAGTGGTGTCTGTGTCGATTCGCTGCGTCATACCAAGTTTGCAGAGCTGTGCATGAAGGTGTAGTACTACTTTACTGTATTCTGACCGGGGCGGAACTGAGTGTCCTCCCCGGCCAGAGTACAAAGGGATTCCCCTCTACACATCGAGCAGTGTAAAGGGGAATCTCCCAAAGATTTTATCCGCTTGGTCGCACAGGCGGCTGGAGAAAATCTTAAGGTGTAATGGACGCCTAAGTGCTGACTGACCACTAACTAATCTACCTCATCCAGACTGACTGACTTTGGCAAATATGGAAGATCAGTTGCACTTGCAGAAAAACATATCAGCTATACCAGCTTTTAACATTACACTCACCAATGAGAAGCCATTCAAGCCATTGCATTGGAGCCACAGCATCTCCCTGTTCTGCCTAGTGACAGGACAGTGATCTTCTGCTCCCTGTCATCGGGAGTGGTGATCAGTGTCGTGTCACTGGTAGCCCATCCCCCCACAGTTAAAATCACCCTCTAGGACACACTTAACACCTTCAGTGCCCCCTATTGGTTAACCCCTTCACTGCCAGTGTAATTTTTTACACGTTAAAATAAGTGCATTTTTTGAGGTTTGATCATTGTATAAATGACAAGGGTCCCAAAATGGCATCAAAAATGTCCGATCTTTCCGCCATAATGTCGCAGTCACAATAAAAATCGCTGATCGCCGCCATTACTAGTAAAACAAATTATTAATAAAAATGCCATAAAACTATCCCTATTTTGTAAACGCTATAACTTTTGCGCAAACCAATCAATAAACGCTTATTGCAATTTTTGTTACCAAAAATATGTAGGAGAATACGTATCGACCTAAACTGAGGAAAAAAATTGTTTTTTATAAATTTTTGGGGTATACTTATATAGCAAAAAGTAAATAAAAACCACAGAGATGATCAAATACCACCAAAAGAAAGCTATATTTGTGGGAAAAAAAGGACATCAATTTTGTTTGGGAGCCACGTCGCACGACCGCGCAATTGTCAGTTAAAACAACGCAGTGCCGAATCACACAAAGTGGCACGGTCATTTGGCAGCCAAATCCTCCAGGGCTGAAGTGGTTAAAATGTTAAAAAAAAAATAATCAGACACGTTACTTACCGTTTTATATCGCAGAATTTTTTGCGACAGGCAGTCGAGTCACGCCGATGGCGATAGATCTCCTCGACCCTTCTGGAGATCTCCTCCCACTTCTCCCGCTTCCACTCCTGAGTGGTTTCCCTGGAGCGGGGGCCACACGGCTGCATCCAGCAAGGAAGCGTTTCCCTTACAAGGACCTGGGACTCAATGTGAGTCCACATAAGGTTACGCTTCCTGCTGGTTGCAGCTTGTGTCCCCCTCCTGCACCCGTTTTTGGATGATGGTGTTGGGGATGTTGCTGCTGCTGCCTCCATAGAAGGCCCAGGAACGCCCACCTCCTAGTCTTCAATATTCAAATGGGTTGCCATATCTGAGACTGACACAGACACAGTGTTGGATTCTGTGCCCGCCATTGCACTTGCGATTGAGAAACGAATGTGAAAGTTGGGTTGGCTGACTGTTGGGGTAGATTAGACCAATGATCATGAACGATGAAGATTCGACAAAGCAACGAAAAACATACAAGCGTCGAATCTTTGGCTTATGGTGTCTGTCGAAAGTTAGAAGATTCAACGGAGCAGCTAAACAAACTGTACGATGCTGCAATCGTACATTTCCGGTCAAATGCATGCACCCATAGGCTATAGAAAAATTCTAATGTTGGTTGACTAGTAAAATAATTAATAAATATAATTATTAATTTATTACTATTCATATAACATTAGAATTCTACTACAGCTAGCTTGTAGGCGGAAAATTTGACCGGAAATGTACGATTGCTGCGTTGTACAGTTTAGCTGCTACGTTGAATCTTCTTTGAACATTCGACAGACACCATAAGCCTTCAATGACAGATTCAACCTCAATTAATTTCGATTTTTGGACGAATGCAAGTTTTTAACAAAAAATGAAATAAAGAAAAACTAATTTCGGAAGTAACTAAATAAATTTATTTTTCGAACGAAAACAAAATTCCGAAATTAAATATTTCAGTGTGCACATGTCTACTGTTCTTTAGGTTTTGGTGTTTCAGGTAAACTGGTATTGTCTTTACGCCCTTCTTCCTCCTGTTCATCTACTTCAGTTTCCTGTATTTCGGTTTCCATAATGGAAGAAAGGTCCTCAGAGTTTCTAACGAGGAAGATTGGGGGTCTTCCAGACCTTCCGAAGATTTATCCTGAGGCACAAACTCGGGAGCCTCTGGTCGAAGAAATCCACTGTCTGTCACCGTGGGATGAGGAAAAAGAGGGGTAGCAATCTCTGGTGTGTGAGATGACCACAACCAGTCTATTTCCATCTCTCCATCCTCTATGTCCTCATCTTCTTCAGCAAGAGGCACAGCCTGAGATCTAGTCGCTGGTCAGGATCTCTGAGGGGTGGTGGGTGCGGACGGTGAATCTTGCTGCTGTGGTACCTGAACTGAATCTGACAGGGGCAAGAGATGATTACAATGCCAAGTCTTTAGTGGGCCTGTATAGCCCTCTGGCCGAATCTGATACACTGACAATCCTGGGAGTTGTTTGCAGATAACATAGGGCTGTGACTTCCAGCGATCAGCCAGCTTGTGTTTCCTAGGTACACCTAGACTCCTCAGCAGTACTCTATCGCCTGGTTGTAAGTCCTGTACTCGCACCTTGAGGTCAAAACTTCTTTTGTTCCTCTGTCCTTGGGCATCTATAGCAGCTTGAGCCTTTTCATAGGCAGTCTTCAGGCTTCTCCGCAGTCGGTCCACATACCCTCTGTGAGAAGTTGCTGAGGTATGGTCTGGGGATGTGCCTACTGGTAGCCGGGCCTCCTGCCCAAACATCAAGCGATAGAGAGAGTATCCCGTGGCATCATTTGCAGTTCTGTTGTAAGCGTGCTCAATCTGATTTTGATCTGAAGTTAGGGTTCCCAGCATATTAAAAAGGGTTCTGTTGAATCTCTCTGGTTGAGGATCTCCTTGAGGATGGTACGGGGTGGTCCTAGATTTCTTTATCCTAAAAGCCTAAAAGTCTCTTAATGAGGCTGCTCTCAAAGTCTCTTCCTTGATCAGAGTGGATACGCTGGGGCAGGCCATAATGTACAAAGAACTTCTCTACCAAGATCTTGGCCACCGTGGATGCCTGATGATCCTTTGTGGGAAACGCCTGGGCATAACGGGTGAAATGATCAGTTATCACCAGGATATTTCCCTGTCCACTCAGATCAGACTCCAAGCACAGAAAGTCAATACACACCAGCTTCCCTGGCTCTGAAGGTGGCCCATTGGGGCGGCTCGGTGAGGTAAATAAGGCAAGGCAAATGTGGCAGTAGCCCTTGACTTCAACCCGCATACGGGGCCAAAAGAATCGATCCCTCCCCAGTTGGGAAGTCCTCTCGCACCCTAAATGGCCATGACGGTCATGTAGAGCAATTGACACAGTCTCTCGATGCTTTTCTGGTAGGAATAACTGGGGCCTCTTCGGTAGACCACCCCTTGTTGTAGCTGCAGTCGATCCCACTCCTTGTGCCCCAAGCGGGCTTCCTTCTGAGAGTTAGTGAGAAGCAGGTCAGGGCGCTGGCTCTCTAGGGCCTTCAATGCCAGGCTACAGAGGGGATCTTCCAGCTGGTCCCTCTGCAGATCATTCTTGGAAAGCTTTGGTAGAACTTCATCCCCGACTTGGGTGATGTTGCAATAGCATCTGGGCACCCCAGCAGCTGACACTCCAATTTCCTCAGCCCTGGCTCCACCTTTAACTTTCTATTCTGCTCCTTGACAAAGAGCCCTCACTCCCTCAGGGGTCAGCTGAGTCCATTCTTCTGGGGAATCTCGGGAACAGTGGGGTCTTCTCAACAAAGCATCTGCATCCTTGTTCCCGATCCCTGGCCGGTACTTAAGGCTGAAGGTAAAACCTGATAGGGCAGCCAGCCATCTGTGACCCATGGCATCCAACTTGGTGGTAGTGAGTAGGTATGTGAGAGGATTATTGTCAGTCTTAATTATGAGCTCTGCTCCATATAGATAATCCCTCAGTTTATCCACTACTGCCCACTTTAGGGCCAAGAACTCAAGCTTATGTGTTGGGTAGTTTTTCTCAGCAGGTGCCAAACTCTGACTCACATAGGCAACAGGCTGTAAGTGTCCATCATGTTCTTGATACAGCACCCTGCCTAATCCATCTCGGCTGGCATCTACATGTAGTTCGTCCGGCTTAGCTGGATCTGCATAGGCCAAGTCTGGAGCAGTTGTAAGGCTCCACTTCAGTTGCCTGAAAGCCTCTTCACACTGGGTGGTCCACTGTTCCTGGATGGACCCTTTGGGCTTCCTTGGCCCTCCTGCTGGTTTCACCAGCTTAACTGAATCTGGATCATCGTCTTCCTCTTCACTCTTCAATAGCTCATTGAGTGGGCAAGCTATTTTAGCGAATCCCTCTACGAATCTCCGGTAATACAAGCTGAATCCCAGATATGACCTAAGCTCGGTCACATTAGTGGGTCTCGGCCAAGAGGTGATGGCTTCCAGCTTCTGAGGGTCTGTGGCTACTCCTTCGGGAGACACGATATGGCCCAAGTAATTGACTGACGGTTGATAAAACTGGCATTTTTCCATGGAGAGCTTCAAGCCTTCGTCATGGAGTCTCTTCAGGACCTTTTCCAATCACTCTTCATGCTCCTCCAAAGTCTTGCCAAACATGATGATGTCATCTAAGTACACCAATAATTCGATCAGGTTCATGTCACCCACAGTCTTCTCCATCAGTCTTTGGAAGGTGGCTGGGGCACCAGACAGGCCTTAGGGCATGCGGTAAAATTCGAAAAATCCCACTGGGGTAATGAAAGCAGTCTTCTCCCGATCTTCAGAGTGCATAGGGATTTGATAGTACCCGCTCTTCAAATCTAGCACGCTGAACCATTTCACCCCTGACAGGCTCTGTAGGGTGTCTTCTATCCTTGGGGTGGTATATTGATCAGGAATGGTCCTTCGGATTAGTGTCCTGTAGTCGATACACAACCACAGTGACCCATTCTTCTTCCTCACCACCACTATTGGGGAAGCGTATGGGCTCTGAGACCTTCAGATGACACTCTCTCTTCAACTCTGCCAGCTGTTCTCGCAGGTCTTCCAAGTCCCCTAGCCCCTGGTGGATGGGGACAGACCACTGTCAAAGTATCAAACATCTCAGCCTTCCCGACTACAGATGGGTAGGTCAGTTTGATGGGTAGATAGCCATCATAGGGGAAGTTCTTAGTCCCAATACCCCAGATCTCTAACTCTTCTAACTTCTGTATTGGAAGGTGTTTGAGGTACTTGTCATAAAAGTCTCTGTAGAGGAGGGTCACTTGGGCCCCAGTATCCAGGAGGCTCTTGGTATAGATTCCCTCTACCTGGATGGAGACATAGGGAGAAGGTCCCACTAACTTGGGAGGGAATTTATAGGAAGTGGCAGGCTTGGCCTGTTTGGTGGATTGTATTTGTTCTCTTTTCTCACGGAGGCTCTGATCCGGCTTGATCCTCTTTTGATCTCTGGGGATCTGGTGTGCATTGACTCTCCGACGCCTAGTAGTCCTCTGTGAGGGTTTGGACTTCCGCCGTGGTCTCTTTGCGCTGTTGGGGTCTCTGGAGCTAGCTAATGTAACAGGGCACCCGGTTGACTCCTTCACCGGGGCCCTCTGTAGTTTCCCGACAGCTTTTGTCTCTGTACCTCAGGTGTTGCTGGACTTGGACATACTATACAATAGTGTTCAGCCCCTCCGCAGTTAAAACAAATTTCATAACCCATTGACCTCTGACTCGAGGTAGTGAATGAAGTTTGTGATACTATTGTCTCTGCAATACCTTCTTGGGTTGTCTTGGTGATTTTTGCCATCAATAAAGTCATCATCTCCATTTGAGATTTCAGGGCGACTATTTCCGAGTTCTGTTCTATAGGCCCCACAGACCTGACTTCTACTAAGGACGTAGAAACTGGACGAGCAGCTGCCTGCTTGTCGTCAAACAAGACCTCTTCTTCCCTCACTATTTTAATGAGATCTGGGTATCTCAGGGACATAACACCCACTGACTTCCTCAGCTGGAGCCAGACTGGGTCAGAGCGTATACAGCTAGGATTTGCTGTATTCTGGCCTGATCTATAGCAGAGGGCGTCATTCCTTTTTTTAACACAATCTGTTATAGCATCCTATCCAATTGTCAGATGTATTCCGACAGGAGCTCACCTTGACGTTGAAGGGTATGTTCAAATTAATAGATCAGTGGCGGGATCCATCCTGGTGCTAATAGGGGTGTGGTCTTGGGGGTGTTTTGTGGCAGAGTAGCAGAAAGTATCCCGGATGAGCCCCCACGTGTAGCACTACCCCCGTAGGAGCTGCTGATGGATGTATAATCCTGTACCCTGCCTATCAACCCCAAGAACAGTCTCAACCCCTCTGTCACACCTGTATGGTAATATTAATGTGAGGCCCAGTGGTAAAGAGAAACACAGTATATTTAATGTAACCTTGAAACCCATCACTTCACCAGCTGTAGTATTAGATGGGGTCTCACACAAGTTGTCAATTAACCACTTAGGAAGTTTACTAAGAGTTTATCACAGTAAACACTGTGGTAACTCAGATATAAAGAACGACAATAGAAAACAGTCAATGTGTACATAAACTGAGAATTCAATGATCACATTGAGGGTATATGCAGACAGATGGACAGTGGGACAAATGCTCAATATCATACAACACTTATATTAAGCACTTTCCCACTGTAGTCTCAATGCACACCCCAAACCCAAACACATTACATTCACATAAACAGGATAATGCAGTATAATATTGAATCCTATACTCTAGGGCTCCCCCTAGACTGCAATTCAATGTTCGGAGAGTATAGTGACACCCTGGTGCCTTGCTGAGAGTGATAAAAGTGCTTTATCTTTGATTTATTCTTCAGCTAGTCCTTTGATTTGAACTGCAGTTATTTGCAATCCAACATGAGGGAACATAAAGAAACAGACTGTAGAATGATGGGTGTAATGAGAACTATTCCTTTAGTGGTGATGAACAGACAACACTCCTTTAACTCTTCCTTCTGAACTGTAATGGCAATGCAGTACCACCTCTACAGCATGGGTTATAATAATCCCCAGAGTTCTGTTGTGCATGGCCTATGAATAAGCAGAACCACCTCTGTGAAACTACAAGTCTCACCAGCAGTGTATTCTATTGGTCTGGGCAAGTGCCCGCTCACCACAACAGGACCAGGTACTGTAGGATTTCTTCCGAACTCCTCTCCAGATATCTTAGTCTGATCCTAAAGCTGGCACCGTCACACCGCACCGCTCCTTCGGATGGCTGGTGGCTGGAATGCAGGAAACCTCCAGAGATCTTGGGTCCTCAGGTCCATTTACACGCTGGTCCTGCTGGCTGTGCTCTGGAACACCTCAGAGGCAAATCGATTCCTCTCTGCGTCTCACAGGCCGCAGTTCTGTGACTTGGCATTGTGGGTAGGTGAACTGGGCATTGTGGGTTAGTAGTTCCCAGACTGAGTTAAGCACATGAGTCATTTCCTATTGGTCACAACCCCTGCATTACATATATATATATATATATATATATATATATATATATATATATATATATACATATATATATATATATATATATATATATAAAATATATCTATCAAATACACTGCCACTAACTGAAAAACCTGCCTGCTTAATCTAAATCACACTATCTCTCCACCCACACCAACAACACTACACACGGCTGCCGTGTAGGCAGCCTTATATAGTGTGGGGTGTGGACTTAGTCCCCCTGAGCCATGATTGGCAAAAAGAACGCTGCCTTTGGCCAATTATGGCTCTCTTAGCTGAGGGCACTGGGATTGGCCAAAGCATGCAGGTCAGGTGCATTCTTTGGCCAATCATCATACAGAAATACACTGCGATCTCACAGTGCATTATGGGGCGTTCCGCGGCAAATTTCCAGCGAACGCCCCATAATGTTCGTTCTTCGGCGAACAGGCGAACATCCGATGTTCAAGTCGAACTCATGTTCAACCCAAACATTAAGCTCATCCCTAGAGATTAGTGAGTGTATGCCTTGGTTAGGAGTAGGGATGAGCCGAACACCCCTCTGTTCGGTTCGCACCAGAACATGCGAACAGGAAAAAAGTTCGTTCGAACACGCGAACACCGTTAAAGTCTATGGGACACGAACATGAATAATCAAAAGTGCTAATTTTAAAGGCTAATATGCAAGTTATTGTCATAAAAAGTGTTTGGGGACCTGGGTCCTGCCCCAGGGGACATGGATCAATGCAAAAAATTTTTTCAGGAGCAGTGATTTTAATAATGCTTAAAGTCAAACAATAAAAGTGTAATATCCCTTTAAATTTTGTACCTGGGGGGTGTCTATAGTATGCCTGTAAAGGGGCGCATGTTTCCTGTGTTTAGAACAGTCTGACAGCAAAATGACAATTTGAAGGAAAAAAGCCATTTAAAACTACCCGCGGCTATTGCATTGCCGACAATACACATAGAAGTTCATTGATAAAAACGGCATGGGAATTCCCCAAAGGGGAACCCCGAACCAAAATTAAAAAAAAAAAATGACGTGGGAGTTCCCCTAAATTCCATACCACGCCCTTCAGGTCTGGTATGGATTTTAAGGGGAACCCCGCGCCAAAAAAAAAAAACGGCGTGGGGTCCCCCCAAAAATCCATACCAGACCCTTATCCGAGCACGCAACCTGGCAGGCCGCAGAAAAAGAGGGGGGGACGAGAGTGCGCCCCCCCCCTCCTGAACCGTACCAGGCCACATGCCCTCAACATTGGGAGGGTGCTTTGGGGTAGCTCCCCAAAACACCTTGTCCCCATGTTGATGAGGACAAGGGCCTCATCCCCACAACCCTGGCCGGTGGTTGTGGGGGTCTGCGGGCGGGGGGCTTATCGGAATCTGGAAGCCCCCTTTAACAAGGGGACCCCCAGATCCCGCCCCCCCCCCTGTGTGAAATGGTAAGGGGGTACAAAAGTACCCCTACCATTTCACTAAAAAACTGTCAAAAATGTTAAAAATGACAAGAGACAGTTTTTGACAATTCCTTTATTTAAATACTTCTTCTTTCTTCTATCTTCCTTCATCTTCTGGTTCTTCTAGTTCTTCTGGCTCTTCTGGTTCTTCCTCCGGCGTTCTCGTCCAGCATCTCCTCCGAGGCGTCTTCTATCTTCTTCTCCTCGGGCCGCTCCGCACCCATGGCATGGGAGGAGGCTCCCGCTCTTCTCTTTATCTTCTTCATCTTCTTCTCTTCTTCTTTTCTTCTCTTCTTCTCTTCTTCTCTTCTTCATTTTCTTCTCCGGGCCGCTCCGCACCCATGCTGGCATGGAGGGAGGCTCCCGCTGTGTGACGGCGCTCATCGTCTGACAGTTCTTAAATAACGGGGGGCGGGGTCACCCGGTGACTTGACGGGACTTCCCTGTGACGTCACGGGGAATGCCACAGGGAAGTCCCGTCCTGTCCCGTGCGTCAGAGGGGGGCGGGGTCACCGGGTGGCCCCGCCCCCCTCTGACGCACGGGACAGGACGGGTCACCGGGTGGCCCCGCCCCCCTCTGACGCACGGGACAGGACGGGACTTCCCTGTGGCATTCCCCGTGACGTCACAGGGAAGTCCCGTCAAGTCACCGGGTGACCCCGCCCCCCGTTATTTAAGAACTGTTAGAAGAGGAGCGTCGTCACACAGCGGGAGCCTCCCTCCATGCCAGCATGGGTGCGGAGCGGCCCGGAGAAGAAAATGAAGATGAGAAGAAGAGAAGGAGAGAAGAAAAGAAGAAGAGAAGAAGAGAAGAAGAGAAGAAGATGAAGAAGATGAAGAGAAGAGCGGGAGCCTCCCCCCATGCCATGGGTGTGGAGCGGCCCGAGGAGAAGAAGATAGAAGACGCCGCGGAGGAGATGCTGGATGAGAACGCCGGAGGAAGAACCAGAAGAACCAGAAGAACCAGAAGATGAAGGAAGATAGAAGAAAGAAGAAGTATTTAAATAAAGGAATTGTCAAAAACTGTCTCTTGTCATTTTTAACATTTTTGACAGTTTTTTAGTGAAATGGTAGGGGTAACTACCCCCTTACCATTTCACACAGGGGGGGGCCGGGATCTGGGGGTCCTCTTGTTAAAGGGGGCTTCCAGATTCCGATAAGCCCTCCGCCCGCAGACCCCCACAACCACCGGCCAGGGTTGTGGGCATGAGGCCCTTGTCCTCATCAACATGGGGACAAGGTGTTTTGGGGGCTACCCCAAAGCACCCTCCCAATGTTGAGGGCATGTGGCCTGGTACGGTTCAGGAGGGGGGGGGCGCACTCTCGTCCCCCCCTCTTTTCCTGTGGCCTGCTAGGTTGTGTGCTCGGATAAGGGTCTGGTATTTTTGGGGGGTCCCCACGCCTTTTTTTTTTTTTTTTTGGCGCGGGGTTCCCCTTAAAATCCATACCAGACCTGAAGGGTCTGGTATAGAATTTAGGGGGAACCCCACGTCATTTTTTTTAAAAAATTTTGGCCGGGGTTCCCCTTAATATCCATATCAGACCTGAAGGGCCTGGTATGGAATTTAGGGGGACTCCTACATCATTTTTTTTTTAAATTTTGGTTCGGGGTTCCCCTTTGGGGAATTCCCATGCCGTTTTTATCAATGAACTTCTATGTGTATTGTCAGCAATGCAATAGCCGCGGTAGTTTAAATGAGTTTTTTCTTTCAAAATGTCATTTTGCTGTCAGACTGTTCTAAACACAGGAAACATGCGCCCCTTTACAGGCATACTATAGACACCCCCCAGGTACGAAATTTAAAGGGATATTACACTTTTATTGTTTGACTTTAAGCATTATTAAAATCACTGCTCCTGAAAAAACGGCCGTTTTTAAAAAATTTTTTTGCATTGATCCATGTCCCCTGGGGCAGGACCCGGGTCCCCAAACACTTTTTATGACAATAACTTGCATATTAGCCTTTAAAATTAGCACTTTTGATTTCTCCCATAGACTTTTAAAGGGTGTTCCGCGGCATTCGAATTTGCCGCGAACACCCCAAATTGTTCGCTGTTCGGCGAACTTGCGAACAGCCAATGTTCGAGTCGAACATGAGTTTGACTCGAACTCGAAACTCATCCCTAGTTAGGAGTATCTCTAGATTGGAAATGTCCACAGAATCAAATGTTATACCCTATTCGGTTTGAATGTGGGCGTAAACGCCTTTATAGATAACTCCTGAGTGCATCCTAATTTTTTTTGGGCTGTTGGATGTTTGCTTTAACTGATATTGCCATTACCGATCATTTTAACCAATGTGGTTACTGTGAACTCGATGTGGATCAGTGGTGAGACATCCCTAGCTTGATAATTTTTGATTGTCAGGTTTGGGCCGAAAGGTATTTTCACCATTTTATTGCCAATATGGCCTCTAATTTAACTATATGTCCAGGATTCACTGGTTTCTTAGGCCAATTTGGGGTGACAGCTTTATAAATTCCCATACTTGAAAATATATATGTTTTTTGTATATATATATATATATATATATATATATATATATATATATATATATAGTGGGGACAGAAAGTATTCAGACCCCCTTAAATTTTTGACTCTTTGTTATATTTCAGCCATTTGCTAAAATCATGTAAGTTTGTTTTTTTCTTCATTAATGTACACACAGCACCCCATATTGACAGAAAAACACAGAATTGTTGACATTTTTGCAGATTTATTAAAAAAGAAAAACTGAAATATCACATGGTCCTAAGTATTCAGACCCTTTGCTGTGACACTCATATATATAACTCAGGTGCTGTCCATTTCTTCTGATCATCCTTGAGATGGTTCTACACCTTCATTTGAGTCCAGCTGTGTTTGATTATACTGATTGGACTTGATTAGGAAAGCCACACACCTGTCTATATAAGACCTTACAGCTCACAGTGCATGTCAGAGCAAATGAGAATCATGAGGTCAAAGGAACTGCCTGAGGAGCTCAGAGACAGAATTGTGGCAATGCACAGACCTGGCCAAGGTTACAAAAAATTTCCACTGCACTTAAGGTTCCTAAGAGCACAGTTGCCTCCATAATCCTTAAATGGAAGATGCTTGAGACGACCAGAACCCTTCCTAGAGCTGGCCGTCTGGCCAAACTGAGCTATCGGGGGAGAAGAGCCTTGGTGAGAGAGGTAGAGAAGAACCCAAAGATCACTGTGGCTGAGCTCCAGAGATGCAGTCGGGAGATGGGAGAAAGTTGTAGAAAGTCAACCATCACTGCAGCCCTCCACCAGTCGGGGCTTTATGGCAGAGTGGCCCGACGGAAGCCTCTCCTCAGTGCAAGACGCATGAAAGCCCGCATGCAGTTTGCTAAAAAACACCTGAAGGACTCCAAGATGGTGAGAAATAAGATTCTCTGGTCTGATGAGACCAAGATAGAACATTTTGGCCTTAATTCTAAGCGGTATTTGTGGAGAAAACCAGGCACTGCTCATCACCTGTCCAATACAGTCCCAACAGTGAAGCATGGTGGTGGCAGCATCATGCTGTAGAGGTGAGTTTCAGTTGCAAGGAAAGGACGACTGGTTGCAATCGAGGGAAAGATTAATGCAGCCAAGTACAGGGATATCCTGGACTAATACCTTCTCCAGAGTGCTCAGGACCTCTGACTGGGCGGAAGGTTTACCTTTCATCAAGACAATGACCCTAAGCACACAGCTAAAATAACAAAGGAGTGGCTTCACAACAACTCCGTGACTGTTCTTGAATGGCCCAGCCAGAGCCCCGACTTAAACCCAATTGAGCATCTCTGGAGAGACCTAAAAATGGCCGTCCACCAACGTTTACCATCCAACCTGACAGAACTGGAGAGTATCTGCAAGGAGGAATGGCAGAGGATCCCCAAATCCAGGTGTGAAAAACTTGTATCTTTCCCAAAAAGACTTATGGCTGTATTAGATCAAAAGGGGCTTCTACTAAATACTGAGCAAAGGGTCTGAATACTTAGGACCATGTGATATTTCAGTTTTTCTTTTTTTAATAAATCTGCAAAAATGTAAACAATTCTGTGTTTTTCTGTCAATATGGGGTGCTGTGTGTACAATATGGGGTGCTGTGTGTACAATATGGGGTGCTGTGTGTACATTAATGAGGAAAAAAATGAACTTAAATGATTTTAGCAAATGGCTGCAGTATAACAAAAAGTGAAACATTTAAGGGGGGTCTGAATACTTTCCGTCCCCACTGTATATATATATATATACTATATACTATATAAAATATATATATTTTTTTTCTTCATTGTTATTTTTTATATCTTTTTATTCTTTATATACTCTTTTATTTTTATATTTTATTATCATATTTTGTGGTAATAATTATCCTTGGTAGCCTTGAGGCCACACCCCGCACTTACTGGGATAGTTCTTTTTCTGTGAGATTGAAGGCTGGGTTGACAAATTACTATGGCCTTTTTGGGTGCTGTTTTGGACCTAACAATCCTAACTGCTAATTCTAGTTCTCAGATATATTTTTGTGTATTTAAATATCTCATCCTCTCTTTAACTTATTTTATTTTTAATTAGGTTTTAACCTTCTTGCCAGCTTCTAGCATTGCAGACTTGGCTTTTGCTGTGAAGAATGCTGGGTGTTTCCAGTCCTGACTCATATCGAGGCTTGGTTTTGTTTGGCTCTATATATAACGCGATGCGTCAGTGCGTCGCCTGTGCCCCAGACGACGTCATTATATGACTAAACACGCGTAGGGAGAAGCTGACGTCATAGCATGTATATGTCTAGCGGACGGGCATTCACACAGCCGGCTGGCTACTTTGCTGTTTTTAATATCCATTGTTGTAAGTTTAATTTTACATTTCTAATAAATGGTACTTTATCGGAATTATGCTATGGTGAGTTCCCTTTTTATTCTGGGTAACATTTGACCACTCCTACGGGACCTGCCTGGTCGGGGTATTCTGGCTGTCTGCTGAACATATCCTTTACACCATACTGACCTTTTGGAGGTACCGGTTTCAAATCACCCCTGGATAAAGGCCCCGGCTTTGAAATTGGCCGCAAGCTCATCTAGCTTGCCTTGTGGTAAGCGTGCATTTTGTGTAGTGTTAGCACATTTTTTTCGGTGGAGGAAGTCGTCACTGATTATTCATCCATTTATGCACACCTGTGTTCACAGACTTTGTTTTTTTTTAATACCTTTGTTTATTTAATACTGTATATACTCGAGTATAAGTCCAGGCCCATGATTTACTACAAAAAACTGGGAAAAACTTATTGACCCGAGTATAAGACGAGGGGGAGAAATGCAGCAGCTACTGTAAGTGGAAAAAGAGGGTCAACAATGCCCATCTGCAGCTGTATACCTCACTGTGTCCTGTGCATGTGTCCTGTGCATGTGTCCCGTGCAGCCTACCTGTATCCTGTGCATGTGTCCTGTGTCCCTGTGTCCTGTGTCTTGTACATGTGCATGTGTCCCTGTGTCCTGTGTCCTGTAAATGTGCATGTGTCCTGTGCAGCCTACCTGTATCCCTTGCATGTGTCCTGTGTCCCTGTGTCCTGTACATGTGCATGTGTCCCTGTGTCCTGTACATGTGCATGTGTCCTGTGTCCTGTACATGTGCATGTGTCCTGTGTCTTGTACATGTGCATGTGTCCCTGTGTCCTGTGTCCTGTACATGTGCATGTGTCCTGTACATGTGCATATGTCCTGTGTCCTGTACATGTGCATGTGTCCCTGTGTCCTGTGTCCTGTACATGTGCATGTGTCCTGTACATGTGCATATGTCCTGTGTCCTGTACATGTGCATGTGCATGTGCCCTGTGTCCCTGTGCAGCCTACCTGTGTCCTGTGCAGCCTCCGTGTGGCGATCTCCATCCTCCGATCAGCGTGTGATAATACCATTCGGCAGCCATTCCAGCTTTCAAAAGCCACACCTCCTCCTCGTCTGTGATAGGCAGAACACTCCATTTCCCAGCAGTCAGAGGTCAGCCTATCACGGACATTCTCTTATTCTCATACCACGGATGAGGATGAGAGAATGTCCATGATAGGCTGTACACTGACTGCTGGGAAATGGAGTGTTCAGCCTATCACAGACGAGGAGGAGGCGTGGCTTTTGAAAGCTGGAATAGCCTCCGAACTGTATTGTCACACGCCGGCCGCCGTCTGCCTGCATGACACGCTGATCATGTAGGCAGACGGCGGTGACTCGAGTATAAGTCGAGTGGGGCACTTTCAGCCTAACAAAAAGGGCTGAAAATCTCGACTTACACTCGAGTAAAATTGGCATTCTGTGAGTTTCACAACCAAGTGACCGATTACCTGAAATTATTGTTTGCTGTTTCCTCACTGAGAATTGTCAATATAGACTAAACGTAGATGAGAGATGATATTAGTGGTCACTGTGTAGGGAGAACAACCTGATACCATGTTTGATATTCAGCTCATGCCAAAGCAGGCTGAAAGTTCTTCATTCAAAACACAGAAACCAGCAAAGTTCAGTCCAAATAAAGGGGAGCTCATCCCTACTGAAGAGGTTGTGGTAACATTTGTATCCTGTGAATCCCACCGCTGCTTTCTGCTGTGATATTACTGAAGATGTATGATCTGACACCAATGATGGTGCACTACTCCTCCCTCTAATACCAAAGATGGGGCACTATTCCTCCCACTTATAACAATGATGGGACCTATTTCTCATACTGATACCAATGATGGAGCACTTCAGTAGTATCTCAGCGAAAACCAGAGGTGGGATATACAGGGAAATAGCGTTATGCCAACCTCAGCAAGTGTATGCTGAAATTGTAATTACGTGAGTTTCACAACCAAGTAAATGATTAGCTGAAGATATATTTGCTGTTTCCTCATCAAGAATGGTAAATAGTGGGCAAAATTCCCCCAGAAACGTAAATAAGAGGTGATATTATTGGTCAAGAGTCATGTTTGATGTTTAGCTCATGCCAAGCAGACTGAAAGTCCTTCATTCAAAACACACAAACCAGCAAAGTTCAGTCCAAATAAAGGGGAGCTCATCCCTACTGAAGAGGTTGAGGTAACATTGGATCTTGTGAATCCCACCGCAGCTTTCTGCTGTGATATTACTGAAGATTTATTATGTGAGTGAGGAAGAGCCCCACAGATCTTGAATGGCAGAGTGTGTATTATGTTAGTTATAATATAATCCTTTGCAGGATTCTGGATCAGGGAGTAGTCTACAACAGTCAGAGAGAAGTGTGAGTTCTATGAAAAATGGATTGAAGTGACTGTGAGGATGACACTTTCAGATCCCCAACAGAATGTGACGTATTACACTCTCAGCCTCATCCAGTGCAGAGATTTTACAGATCATGGGGCAACAACCTCAGCCATGCGGATTTATGCCCTGTACACGCGGTCAGATTTTCTGACGGAAAATGTGTGATAGGACCTTGTTGTCGGAAATTCCAACCGTGTGTAGGCTCCATCACACATTTTCCATCGGAATTTCCAACACACAAAGTTTGAGAGCAGGCTATAAAATTTTCCTACAACAAAATCCGTTGTCGGAATTTCCGATCGTGTGTACACAAATCCGAAGCACAAAGTGCCACGCATGCTCAGAATAAATTAAGAGACGAAAGCTCTTGGCTACTGCCCCGTTTATAGTCCCAACGTACGTGTTTTACGTCACCGCGTTCAGAACGATCGGATTTTCAGACAACTTTGTGCGACCGTGTGTATGCAAGACTAGTTTGAGCCAACATTCGTCAGAAAAAATCCTAGGATTTTGTTGTCGCAATGTCCGATCAATGTCCAACCGTGTGTACAGGGCATAAGAATGATCATCACTGGGGTGGGTTAGCTGAGTACATAACTCCTCCTTAGGGATGAGCCGAACACCCCCCGGTTCGGTTCGCACCAGAACCTGCGAACGGACCGAAAGTTCGCATGAACGTTAGAACCCTATTGACGTCTATGGGACTCGAACGTTCGAAATCAAAAGTGCTCATTTTAACCACTTCAGCCCCGGAAGGTTTTACCCCCTTCCTGACCAGAGCACTTTTTACAATTCGGCACTGCGTCGCTTTAACTGCTAATTGCGCGGTCATGCAATGCTGTACCCAAATGAAATTTGCGTCCTTTTCTTCCCACAAATAGAGCTTTCTTTTGATGGTATTTGATCACCTCTGCCGTTTTTATTTTTTGCGCTATACACGGAAAAAGACCGAAAATTTTGAAAAAAAATGATATTTTCTAATTTTTGTTCTAAAAAAAATCCAATAAACTCAATTTTAGTCATACATTTAGGCCAAAATGTATTCAGCCACATGTCTTTGGTAAAAAAAATGTCAATAAGTGTATATTTATTGGTTTGCGCAAAAGTTATAGCGTCTACAAACTAGAGTACATTTTCTGGAATTTACACAACTTTTATTTTATGACTGCCTATGTCATTTCTTGAGGTGCTAAAATGGCAGGGCAGTACAAAACCCCCACAAATGACCCCATTTTGGAAAGTAGACACCCCAAGGAATTTGCTAAGAGGCATGTTGAGCCCATTGAATATTCATTTTTTTTGTCCCAAGTGATTGAATAATGACAAAAAAAAAAAAATTACAAAAAGTTGTCACTAAATGATATATTGCTCACACAGGCCATGGGCATATGTGGAATTGCACCCCAAAATACATTTAGCTGCTTCTCCTGAGTATGGGGATACCACATGTGTGGGACTTTTTGGGAGCCTAGCCGCGTACGGGACCCCGAAAACCAATCACTGCCTTCAGGATTTCTAAGGGCGTACATTTTTGATTTTACTCCTCACTGCCTATCACAGTTTCGGAGGCCATGGAATGCCCAGGTGGCACAAACCCCCCCCCAAATGACCCCATTTTGGAAAGTAGACACCCCAAGCTATTTGCTGAGAGGCATGGTGAGTATTTTGCAGCTTTCATTTGTTTTTGAAAATAAAGAAAGACGAGAAAAAAAATTTTTTTTTTCTTTTTTCAATTTTCAAAACTTTGTGACAAAAAGTGAGGTCTGCAAAATACTCACTATACCTCTCAGCAAATAGCTTGGGGTGTCTACTTTCCAAAATGGGGTCATTTGGGGGGTGGTTTGTGCCACCTGGGCATTCCATGGCCTCTGAAACTGTGATAGGCAGTGAAGAGTGAAATCAAAAATTTACGGCCTTAGAAAGCCTGAAGGCGGTGCTTGGTTTTCGGGGTCCCGTACGCGGCTAGGCTCCCAAAAAGTCTCACACATGTGGTATCGCCATACTCAGGAGAAGCAACAGAATGTATTTTGGGGTGTAATTTCACATATTCCCATGGCATGTTTGAGCAATATATCATTTAGTGACAACTTTGCGCAAAAAAAATTAAAAAAAATAAAAAATTGTCTCTTTCCCGCAACTTGTGTCACAATATAAAATATTCCATGGACTCAACATGCCTCTCAGCAAATAGCTTGGGGTGTCTACTTTCCAAAATGGGGTCATTTGGGGGGGGGGTTGAACTGTCCTGGCATTTTATGCACAACATTTAGAAGCTTATGTCACACATCACCCACTCTTCTAACCACTTGAAGACAAAGCCCTTTCTGACACTTATTGTTTACATAAAAAAATAATTTTTTTTTGCAAGAAAATTACTTTGAACCCCCAAACATTATATTTTTTTTTAAAGCAAATGCCCTACAGATTAAAATGGTGGGTGTTTCATTTTTTTTTTTCACACAGTATTTGCGCAGCGATTTTTCAAACGCATTTTTTGGGGAAAAAACACACTTTTTTACATTTTAATGCACTAAAACACACTATATTGCCCAAATGTTTGATGAAATAAAAAAGATGATCTTAGGCCGAGTACATGGATACCAAACATGACATGCTTTAAAATTGCGCACAAACGTGCAGTGGCGACAAACTAAATACATTTTTAAAAGCCTTTAAAAGCCTTTACAGGTTACCACTTTAGATTTACAGAGGAGGTCTACTGCTAAACTTACTGCCCTCGATCTGACCTTCGCGGCGATACCTCACATGCATGGTGCAATTGCTGTTTACATTTGATGCCAGACCGACGCTTGCGTTCGCCTTAGCGCGAGAGCAGGGGGGACAGGGGTGCTTTTTTTTTTTTTTTTTTTTTCTTTATTATTATTATTTTTTTATCTTATTTTTAAACTGTTCCTTTCATTTTTTTTTTAAATCATTTTTATTGTTATCTCAGGGAATGTAAATATCCCCTATGATAGCAATAGGTAGTGACAGGTACTCTTTTTTGCAAAAATTGGGGTCTATTAGACCCTAGATTTCTCCTCTGCCCTCAAAGCATCTGACCACACCAAGATCGGTGTGATAAAATGCTTTCCCAATTTCCCAATGGCGCTGTTTACATCCGGCGAAATCTAAGTCATAAAATGCTCGTAGCTTCCGGTTTCTTAGGTCATAGAGATGTTTGGAGCAACTCTGGTCTCTGATCAGCTCTATGGTCAGCTGGCTGAATCAGCGGCTGCATTTTCAGGTTCCCTGTTGAGACAGGAGAGCCAGAGAAAAACACGGAAGACGTTGGGGGGGGGGCATTCCCTCCCACTGCTTGTAAAAGCAGTCTAGAGGCTAATTAGCCACTAGGATTGCTTTTACATGAAAGCCGACCGCTGGCTGAAAAGAATGATACCAAGATGATACCTAAACCTGCAGGCATCATTCTGGTATAACCACTCAAAGTCGTGAATGGCGTACCTGAAGACAAAAAAATGGTTAACAATAAAGCACAGTAAACGGTAAAGTATAAAAAATTGCATACCTGAAAAGCAAACATAATAAAACATAATAACAATAAAACATTGCAGAATAGAATACAGTAAAAAAGAGCAGAACAATAGAGAGAGAATAGAGAGAGAGAACAATAAATTGACAACTATTTTTTTTTTATTTTACACTTTTTTTTTGTAACTGTAACTTTTATAACTGTAACCGGTTCCAGGTTTGGGTCTCTCAAAATGCGATGGCATCTTGGGAGACCCTGTGAAAGTGCGCCTAGTCTGTGCAATGCTGTACCCTACGCTAATACTCAACTAGTGAATGGTAGCATTCAAAACATTCACCAATGCAAAGACCAGGATTGTCAGGACAGGAGGGACAATAATAGCGGGTGTCACGCCTATATCCGCGCTTGCTGCAGACACGACATCTTTTTTGGGGGGTTCGTTGGGTAGGGGTACTCGGGAGGACATAAAGAAAATGCCTCTCATGCAGCCGACTGCATTTGGTTGGGGATGTGAATGGGGGAATTATGGGTGCTGCAGAAGCGGTGGGTTCCCAATTAGGATTGGCGAATGCAGCAGGAAGGGCACTATGGGCACGACGGGCCTGTGTTTGTCTTTTTGGTGGCAGCGGGACACTACTTGTGCTTGCCACCTCACCAGCTTGAACTGCACTTATGGGACTCGCCACGTCACCAAGTGTTACTGCAGTGCTGGTTTGACTACGACCGGGGTTACTAGGCCGCTGGTGCTTGCCAGTTCACCAAAACACTACCAAAAAAACTGTTAGCGATCGCAGGGATCAGGCCTGACTCTGCGAACGCTGCAGTTATGCGTTTAGTGTTTTGTAAGTGACAGTGATCGATCGATACTGCACTTGGGTGGGCTGGGCCGGGCGGAGGGGCAAAACGCAGGTACTAGCAGGTATCTGGGCTGATCCCGCTAACACTGCGTTTTCGGGAACCCTAAACTGCTGGGGACGCTAGTATAGATCTGATCAGATCAGATATTGATATGTTCAGATACTATACCACTAAGGGAGGCGTATGCTGCGTGCGTGGGTGTTAGTGGTACTGGTGCTAATCTGACGCTGCCTGGGGCGACGCATATCACCGCCGGGCGATCAGGGGGCTAAAGCTTTATTCGGTAATAAATGGCGGGTGCCCTGACACTATAAAAATAAACGAACTAACCAGCGTCACCCGTAACAGTTATACGGTGATCAGTGGTGAAAGGGTTAACTAGGGGGCAATCAAGGGGTTAAAACATTTATTAGGTAGTATATGGGGGTCCCTGACGCTATAAAATGCTGACGGCGAACCTAAATATTTACGTCCCTAACTAGCGTCACCAGCGACACTAATACAGCGATCAGAAAAATGATCGCTTAGTGACACTGGTGAGGGGGGGTGATCAAGGGGTTAAAACTTTATTAGGGGGGGTTAGGGGGGTACCCTAGACCTAAAGGGGGGTAATACTCACTGCCCTAACACTGTAACTGTCACAAACTGACACCATGCAGTAATCAGAAAAAAAAAAAAATACTGCTAATGTCAGTTTGTGACGGGGGGGGGGGGATCGGGGGGCGATCGTGGGGGGGATCGGGGGTGTAAAGTATACCTGGTATGTTCTACTGTGTGTGTGTGTGTTGTGTGCACTCACTTGTCTTCTCTCCTCGGCGCTGGAACGGAAACTGCCAGACCGAGGAGAGATGACATCACATCCTCTGCCTGTGTGAAACTACACACAGGCAGAGGAGGATTCCCATTGGCTGGGTGACCGATCGCGAGGGGGGGGCCACGATCGGATGGTCTCCCCCTCGCCTCCCGACGCTCCCAGTCAAATGCCGACCGCCGCTGGCACCGGGGGGGGGGTCCGATCGGACCCCCCGCCCGCGGGAGGCAGATCACGTACGGGTACGTGATTCTGCCTGCCCGTGCCATTCTGCCGCAGTATATATGCGGTAGGCGGGCGGCAAGTGGTTAAAGGCTAATTTGCATGGTATTGTCCTAAAAAGGGTTTGGGGACCCGGGTCCTTCCCCAGGGGACATGTATCAATGCAAAAAGAACTTTTAAAAACAGCCGTTTTTTCGGGAGCAGTGATTTTAATGATGCTTAAAGTAAAAAAAAAAAAAGTGAAATATTCCCTTAAATATCGTACCTGGGGGGTGTCTATAGTATGCCTGTAAAGTGACGCGTGTTTCCCGTGTTTAGAACAGTCCCTGCACCAAATGTAATTTTTAAAGGAAAAAATCTCATTTAAAACTGCTTGCGGGTTTAATGTAATGTCGGGTCCTGGCAATATGGATGAAAATCAGTGAGACAAACAGCATGGGTACCCCCCAGTCCATTACCAGGCCCTTTGGGTCTTGTATGGATATTAAGGGGAACCCCGCACCCAAATTAAAATAAGGAAAGGTGTGGGGCCACCAGGCCCTATATACTCTGAACAGCAGTATACAGGCGGTGCAAACAAGACAGGGACTGTAGGTTTGTTGTTAAGTAGAATCTGTTTGTCATTTTGAACGGGTACATTTTTAACGTGTTTAGCTCCAGCCAAAATATCTTTTTTAAGCTTTTTGGAAAACATAGGGAAGGGTTATCACCCCTGTGACATTTCTTTTGCTGTCTTTCCTCCTCTTTAGAAGATTTCACCTCACTTTTTGTCCCAATGACAAATGTTTTTTGAGACTTTGGGTTTTTTTGTGGAACAAGGATTGGAAAGCATCAGTGGAAAGGAGAAATGTTTTTCCCATATTAACTCTTACAGGAGAGAATTTCCCTTCCTAGGGGTAGATTTCATCTCACTTCCTGTTGTCTCCTTCCGTTTGCAAGTAGGAGTCGTTTGTAAGTTAGATGTTTGAAAGTAGGGTCCTGCCCTATATACTCAGCAGAAATTTGGGCCTTAGGTGTTGTTGTGGCCACAACAACATAAGCCCTCACAGGGCCCTGCTGTGAAATATTAGATCAAGAATTGTAATTACATGCCCCTGTTGAACAGGGGCAGAAAAACTGGGCCTTTGGTGGTGGTGGTGCTGGTGCCACAACACTGTAAGTCCTCACTCGCTCTTGGTGGGTGCAGAAATGGGCCCTGCTGTGAAATATTAGATCAAGAATTGTAATTACATGCCCCTGTTGAACAGGGGCAGAAAAATTGGGCCTTTGGTGGTGGTGGTGGTGGTGCTGGTGCCACAACACTGCAACCCCTCACAGACACTCTAGTTGGAACGCAGGAACGAGCCCTGCTGCAAAGTATTGCATCAAAAATTGTAATTACACGCCCCTGTTAAACAGGGGCAGAAAAATTGGGCCTTAGGCACTAATGCTGGTGCCACAACACTGCAACCCCTCACAGACACTCTAGTTGGAACGCAAGAACGAGCCCTGCTGCAAAGTATTGCATCAAAAATTGTAATTACACGCCCCTGTTAAACAGGGGCAGAAAAATTGGGCCTTAGGCACTGGTGCTGGTGCCACAACACTGCAACCCCTCACAGACACTCTAGTTGGAACGCAGGAACGAGCCCTGCTGCAAAGTATTGCATCAAAAATTGTAATTACACGCCCCCGTTAAACAGGGGCAGAAAAATTGGGCCTTAGGCACTAATGCTGGTGCCACAACACTGCAACCCCTCACAGACACTCTAGTTGGAACGCAGGAACGAGCCCTGCTGCAAAGTATTGCATCAAAAATTGTAATTACATGCCCCTCTTAAACAGGGGCAGAAAAATTGGGCCTTAGGCACTGGTGCTGGTGCCACAACACTGCAACCCCTCACAGACACTCTAGTTGGAATGCAGGAACGAGCCCTGCTGCAAAGTATTGCATCAAAAATTGTAATTACACGCCCCTGTTAAACAGGGGCTGAAAAATTGTGCCTTAGGCACTGGTGGTGGCGCCCAGAACCAAAAATGTTCTTACAAGCTATCAGTGTGATGATTGAGGAGGAAGAGGATAATTACTCAGGGATAGTCACTCAGCATCAGCATAGGCAATCTTTGAAGAGATCTGAGATTTCAAAAAAAATTATTCGGTTACATCAGCATCAGGTGCTTGGTAGCTGGTGGTGATCCAAGACTAATTCATTTTTATGAAGGTCAGTCGATCGACCGAGTCGGTGGACAGACGCACCCCGTGATTGGTTACCACGCCTCCAGCAGCACTGAATGTGCGTTCCGAAAGAACGCTGGATGCAGGACAGGCCAGTAGCTCAATTGCATACTGTGCAAGCTCTGGCCAGTGATCCATCCTCAAGACCCAGTAACCCAGAGGATTTTCGGTGGGAAAAGGTGTCCAAGTCTAATCTTGCCCCTAGGTATTCCTGCACCATGTAAAACAGCTGCTGGCGATGGTTGCTGGAACCGATCATACCTTGGGGCTGCGGACCAAAAAATTGTCTGAACACATCGGTCAGACGGCCACCTTCTCCACCGCTCCTTCTTTGACTGACCGAAGCCTCAGCAACACGTTGTCCAGAAACAGGAGTTTGTAACCTCCCAGTCTCTGGGAACGCATTGCACAGACCTTTCTGCAAGGCCTCCCGAAGATGTTTCATCCTCTGCTCCCTCTGCGATGGCAAGATAAGGTCCGCAACCTTACCCTTGTAACGTGGATCAAGGAGGGTTGCCAGCCAGTATTGGTCCTTCTCCTTGATACCACGAATACGAGGATCCTTACGCAGGCTTTGCAGGATCAGGGAGGCCATGCAGCGTAGGTTTGCTGAGGCATTCGGTACGGAGTCCTCTGGGTCACTAAGGACGACATGGTCCGCAGCCACCTCCTCCCAACCACGTACAAGTCCATGTGTTTCTTGGGACTGATCCCTTAAAGACTGCTGCTGATGCTGAGTGCCAGGCTCCACCTCCATACTGACACAATCTTCCTCCTCCTCCCCCTCCTCCTCCTCGTCCTCTTCCTGTGTGATCGGCGGGCACGCAGGAACACTGTCTGGATAAAGGGGGCCTTGAGAGCTAAGGAAGTCCTCCTCTTCCTGCCTCTGTTCTGCCTCAAGTGCCCTGTCCATTAGTCCACGCAGCGTGTGCTCCAACAGGTGGGATATCCTTTATATCTAGCTTCTATGATAAGATGGGCAGCCATAGTGCTCATCCCATCTTCCCTCTCTGACAACATATAAAGTTTTCTGTTTTACCTCTCATTTCTCTGTTTCTGATTTTTACTAGTTGTAGTGCCTGACCCCAAATTCATCCCACAACTTAACATGAAAATGTCCCTTTCTGTCTCGTGTTAATGTCACCCTTCATCCATCCTGCTCACATAGATAGCTGTTTCTCTAGCTGTTTACTCTGCATGATTCTTAGTCCCTGTGGACCTTGGTGGTAACCCAGTTACCCATTGTGGATCCCTGTCCACTTTAACCATTAATCTAGGGGCTCAGTATAGGCAGAAACGCACCTTTGGTTCATATATAGTGCTTCTCTTGCGCTGGGCATTTTTGAGGGTCTCTTACCCTTCATTCCCTTACTTAATTCAATGCCCATAATGACTGGGCAGTCTTCTCTCTTCTCTACATGCGCCTATACCCTCTTACCTCTAGACTACTTTATCTAGCAGATTTACTACATATACCTGTGAACAGCACTATTCTTCCCTTTCTTATCTATAACACTCCGATGGACAATAGACAGGGACAACATAACATATAACCACCAATCAATACAGTTCGATTAAGGGGAGTAAAATAGGTACCCTTTGTCCCGAAAATGCCTTACCGATCAAGGAAGTCTGATAACTCAAATGTAAGCAAAAGGCTTACCTCAGCCAGCTGATTATCAGAAATTCCCGGATCGTCTCAAGCTCTTCGTTTCGGATACTCAGGGTCACCTGGAATCCCCTCCTAAGGCAAAGCTCGCCATGCTGACTCGGTTAAATTGATGATAGGCAACTCCTATCCTCATATTGATTAGTGGTTCCAGATTAATAATAACTACTGCAGTAGGGAACAGACACAAAAGATACACTCTGCATCTTTCCAAATTACTGTTCTGCTTTATTATGACGCAATTGAAGGTTTTTATACACATGATTACGTAGGTATCACATTAATATTACAATTGTACATTTATGGTAACAAGGGGGCATTACATAGGCAGACTAATTCTAACTCGAAAGAATGTAAACATTTACTGAAAACATTATTAGTGCCGTGTGCACAGTGAGGGCAGAGTGCAATACATACAAAATAGAATACAATTATATACAGAACGTACACATTTCCATTACGAAACCTAATAAAATCAGAAGCTATAAATGTCAATATGTCCCCTAATGACCTAGTCAAAACACAAGCCAACTGCCCCTTTAAATGGAAAGGGAAAGCTTTGAAATATCTGGGGATTTGGTTGACTCCTAAACTATCACAGATATATGAGGCAAATTTTCCTCCCTTACTCCAAAAGATAGAAAACTATGGCACATGAGCTACTTTTTGTGGTTTGGGAGGGCCGCCATCCTAAAGCTGGTGATTTTGCCCAGACTTCTTCATCTCCTTAGGGCACTGCTGGTCAGAATACCCCAGATATTTTTCAAAAAATTGCAATGTTGGTGTCAGTGGGGGGGGGGGAATAGCGCCCTATCATTGGTGTCAGCGGGAGGAATAGTAGTCCATTGTTGGTGTCAGTGAGAGGAATAATGTCCCTACAAGAAGGTATTATTGCTATATAACAGGGGTCTCCAAACTGTGGCCCACGGGCCAGATGTGACCCTTTGCTTGCCTTTATCTGGCCCTTAGGGCACTATACCTCCCACTGAAACCAACAATGGGGCACTATACCTTCTACCAACACCAATGATGGAACAATATTCCTTCCACCAACACCATAGATGGGGCAATATTCCTTCCACTGACACCAATGATGGGGCACTATTCCTCCCACGTATAACAATGATGGGGCATTTTTCTCCCACTAATATCAATGATGGGACATATTTCTCCCACTGGTATCAATGATGGAGCACTTCAGTAATATCTGAGCCAAAACCAGAGGTGAGATTTACAGGGAAATAACATTATGCCAACCTCAGAGATAAGCGAGTGTATGCTGAAATTGTAATTCTGTGAGTTTCACAACCAAGTAAATGATTAGCTGAAGATATATTTGCTGTTTCCTCATCAAGAATGGTCAATAGTGAGCAAAATTCCCCAGAAACGTAGATAAGAGGTGATATTATTGGTCAGGAGTCATGTTTGATGTTCAGCTCATGCCAAGCAGACTGAAAGTTCTTCATTCAAAACACCCAAACAAACAAAGTTCAGTCCAAATAAAGGGGAGCTCATCCCTACTGAAGAGGTTGAGGTAACATTGTATAAAATAACGATATGGTTGCGCTACTGAAAAAAAGGGTGTATAGCAGCCAGCATCAACAAAGTAGTGACAATGTGAACAGTGAGAAGAAAAAACAATGCAGCGCTATACATAAAAATCAACGCAAATGTGACTATCATCTGTGCAGCATGCTAGTATATAACTAAATATAAAAAATGCAGGAAGCCAAATACAATATTGTATTATTATAGTGAGTCCATGATCATATCAACGACCAATAACGTGAACATTATGGTCATGTAAATGTTCAACAAAGGTGAGCAGTATAAATGTAAGATGAGTGAGAGGTATCTCAAGGGTGCCAGGTGGTTTCACAGAGGTGGTGTTCCAATACTCAGTATCCACAGCAAAGAATGAATGGAGCAAATACGCTTACCGGAACAGGTGGACACGTTTGCCATACAGGCTTAAGGATTGATCGATTCAAATAGATGTTTGTTGTAGAGGCATATACAGCAGGTTCCACTGGTTCCTTTGTAGCAATGGTAAACGACCTAAAGACATCTGATGTTCCAAGTCTGGTTGTACAAATCAATTGCAACCCGACATGTTTCGGACTAGAGGTCCTTCTACTGGGGCATATGCCACGTAGCACCCTTGAGATACTTCTCACTCATCTTACATTTATACTACTCACCTTTGTTGAACATTTACATGACCATAATGTTCACGTTATTGGTCGTTGATATGATCGAGGTAACATTGTATCCTGCGAATCCCACCTCTGCTTTCTGCTGTGATATTACTGAAGATTTATTATGTGAGTGAGGAAGAGCCCCACAGATCTTGAATTGCACGGTTGTACTCTGAGTATTATAGAGCTAATTAACCCTTAAAGGTTCAGGATCTGCAGGCAGCCTACAACAGGCAGATAGAAGTGTGAGTTCTGATATACTATCATCTATATTCCTATGTACTGATATGTATTGGTTGTGATGATTTTTTTCCTTTTGTAAACACTTGTATATATTTCCCTGATTTGTAGACCAAGATTAATATGTACTATATCTATTATCTTCTCAGTGGAGTCCTGAAGAAGCAGAATGCCCATAAAAACACGTAGACCCAATAAGAGATATATGCTACATACCTTCCAATTTTTTTATTATATGGACAATTTAGTGTTCTCTTTTGAGCAATTAATGATTTGTATTATTACATTTACATATACATTTTATGAAATAAAAAATGTTATAGCTGTGCTGTGGGTCATCTTTGAACATCTATTCTTTATCTGTGTTAGACTCGATATTTCTGAACCGGTCGGTTTTCGGACAGTGTGCAACCAGCTTAACAAGCTCCTCGAGGTGTGCTGAGAGCATTGCAGTCATGTCAGTAGACCTCAGTTCAGACATCTTGAAGCTCTGAAATGAAATAGCTACAAATACACCTAACCCCTTTTCAGAACTTCATCCATGGTGCAGGTAATGTTATTACAGCAGGTGGGACAGGGATGGGCTCTGCCATGGATGTAGCAATAGGGGTTGTAGGGGTTGCAATGGCGATCTCACCCAAGCTCCAGGGGGCCCGTGCAGCCACCTGTCACACCTAGACAGGAGGTGAGGGCAGCATCTACTAGACCCGCATTTTCCTGCAACAGCTGAAAGCCCACTTCTCCTATACCAACCCCCCACCCCCATCCCCACTGGCATTAAGCTGCTGCAAGAAAATACAGCCAATCAAATCTAGTAAATGCTGCCCCTCCTGTCCCTGTTCCTCTTGCTGCCTGGACTCCCCTGTGTACTCCCTTCCCCCCCAAAGGCTGCGGCTCTCATCTCCTGCCAGCTGCTGCAGGTGAATCTTCTGAATAAACACAGTAAAACTGTGTTTTCTATGCTTCCATTTGTGAATGAACAGGATGCCACTCACCACAGAGCACTTCCCGTTTTATTCACTGTCTAGTGCAAATGAATGGACTGGAGAATTTGTCCTCAGTCCCTTTCTCTGTCTCACAAATGAGATAGCAGGGGTCTGTTTAGACCCCTGCTATCTCACCAAAGCCCCCCATCAGGTTTCCTGTGTCACCTTCACCCACACAGTGTGATGGGGCAAGCGTGCAGTGGAAGCAGGGGGTGGGGGGAGCATCCATGCCCACAAGCATCAAGCTACACCTCTGGGCTCTGCCACTGGTCCAGGTTGACCAGCAGCACTAATTACTAGGGTAGTCCCAATACCGATACTAGTATTGGTACCGGTACCGAGCATTTGCCCAAGTACTTGTACTCGGACAAATGCTCCCGAGGCTTCACCCGATACCTGGACAGTCAGCAGTGATCGGCGTGTGGGGGAGTTACAAGCTTCTCCCCCCGTGGCTTCCAGCTGCTTTAGTGACATACAGAGGTGATCGGTGCTTGTAACTCCCCCACACGCCATCACCGCTGACTGTCACTGCATCCTCCTCCAGTCCCCCTCCGTTCCGCTGTCCCCCTCCACTGTCCCTCTCCATTCCGCTGTCCCCCTCCGTTCCTCTGTCCCTCTCCGTTCTGCTGTCCCCCAACATTCCGCCGTTTCGCTGTCCCCCTCTCCTTCTCTGTCCCCCTCTGTTCCGCCGTTCCGCTGTCCCCCTCTCCTTCTCTGTCCCCCTCTGTTCCGCCGTTCCGCTGTCCCCTCTCCTTCTCTGTCCCGCTCCGTTGCGCTGTGCCCTCTCCTTCTCTGTCCCCCTCCGTTCCGCTGTCCCCCCACTCCTTCTCTGTCCCCCTCCGTTCCGCTGTCCCTCTCTCTTCCTCTGTCCCCCTCCATTGTGCTGTCCCTCTCCGTTGTGTGAATGGACAGCATCAGCTGACACTGTCCATTCACATAACTGATACATTGTAATCTCCTGTGATTACGATGTGTCAGTTTATGAATGGAGAGGAGCCGCTGTCTTCTCTCCATTCATTCTCAGTACAGCTGAGGCTGCAGAGAAAGGGACTGGGGAATCTCTATCCTCTGTCTCTTTCTCTGTCTCAATGGGGAGATATCAGAGGTCTGTTAAGACCCCTGATAGCTCACCAAAGCCCCCCAACAGGGCTGATAAAAAAATAAAAAACACAATGCAATAAAGAATAAAAAAAAAAATATTATTGTAAAAAAATAATAAATGTAAATAAATAAAAAAAAAACACACAGACACCGTTCACCCCCCCCACCCCTAAAAAGAAATTTAAAAAAAGAAAGCATTGTTTAAAAAAAAAAAAAATCGGTAATCGGTATCGGCGAGTACTTGAAAAAAAAAGGATCGGTACTTGTACTCAGTCCTAAAAAAGTGGTATCGGGACAACCCTACTAATTACTGTAGGAGAGGGTGGTGGCTTTGTTGGTGTCCTCTGTGAGAAGCGGCATTGGATCCAGAGGAGGAGCTCTTAATGTCAGAAAGTAAGGTGATATGGAGGGGGTGGCAGTGATAAGGACAGGAGTATGGTGAGCAGAATGTGCCTCAATATGCAACATTAGTAAAGTCCCCTGGTCACAGCATCTCCCTCCAAACCCCTTTCCTTGTCACAGCCATCCCCTACTTTCTCTCCTCCAATCGCAGCACCTCCAACCTACCCCTTTCCCTGATCATTGTGCCTTTCAGATATCAGCACCTCCAAAGTCAGACCCCCTCCCCCTCATACCACCTCTATACCTTCATTCTACACACCTTTTACCACCTTCAGGCACAATGATTCTCATCCACCTCACCCCCGCTAGGGAACCTCCCTATTACCCATCTCCCCCCACCCTATTTTATTAAACTGCCTCTGTGCCATGCGCCTCTTATCTCAAACACCCCACTTTCTCCACTGCAAGGGCAGTTTGGCATCTTCACCCTGGGTGTTGAATGACCTTGACACACTGCTCCAAAATAATCCATACAGAGGCTTTGGGTAAATGTCCAGTGCTCCCCTCCTTTCATTTCTTAGACTGTTCCCTCTCTGTTTTGTTGGGGGGAGTGACAGCAGTCCCTGTGTGAAGGAAGAGCTCCCCAGTTGTCATGTTCTTATCTATGTTATATCTGTATACTTCGTTGTAGCTCTTAGGAGCAGATCAAAGACCCAATATTGTCAATGCCAGCAAACTCCCAAGTGTAAACTTTGCTCCTAGTTCTTTTTTAGGTATTATTAATATATCTGTGTAAACTTTTCATTTTGCTTTGGAGGCTATGAGGTCACCATCTTTGGTGTATGGGTAGGTGGACTCATTTCTGTTGAGCGGAAGAGTCCAAGTGGCAACCATCTTTGTACTCCCAGATTAGGTGAGTGGTCTAATTTCTCTGGAGCGGGGGAAATTATGTAACCACCAACTTTGTACACCTGGTATGTATAGGTAGAGTCATTTCTGTAGAACGGAGGAGGCTGTTGAAAGGAATTGTACACCTTGAAGACCACCCTGGTTTATGCAGGCAGACCACCGAGACCCTCGGATCTGGGAGAGACCACATGAGACACGGGAAACAAGCTGGAGTGTGTTCATAAGGTCTCTGATTTTTATTCAACTCAAGGGTAGTATATATACACCAGTAAAAAATACATGTCTAAAGGTTTTACAATCTTAAACTCAGTACTTTCTTATCAAGAGTTAGGCTGCTTGACTAGATAACAAGAAATAGCTAATGACTTTGCTGACACAAATTCGGCTTAACCACAATATCTCATAGGGTGTGGTTCTATGCAAACTTTTAAGCGGATTATGGTAAAACACACACACACACACAGAAAAATGTTCACTTCTACTTTATGTGAATACAAGAGAATCTAAGATGGAGTCACAGTTGTTTATACATTCTATTACAATCCCCTCTTTTTAACAATCAAAGGTGTTTTGTCATACAAAAGGGTATATTACAGTATACCAATTGACACAGTACACAACACAACATGTGAAGTGGACACAGTTGCATACAGAAATTACATGTTGCAGGCAATAAACAAACCACAGCGTATCTCATATTAATTCAGTAAGGAGGATAAGTCACCCAACATTCATATTTCCATCCCACCCCTCCCCCCCCAGTGACCATGAAGATACGGCACCAGGAGCATTAGGAGGATATTCATGGACAACCCCGGTTCAAATATGTGATCCTATACATGGGTAAGGCAGGCTCGATCTGTGCTTTCTAGGCAGAAAGTGAAGGAGAGGAAGGGCCAATCCATTTTAGGAGGATCCCTTTTTTTGCATAGAATAAAAGATAGGAAATGAGCAGTTTTAGATGGTGAGAGCATTGTTCGTCATCATGAACCCCCAGTAGGGCAAGTTCAGGTAGAGCTTGAATGGGCAGCTGTAGCCTCATATTAAATGGCACTAAAGACCACTGACCAATAGGTTGCTATGATGGGGCAATCTCAAAACATGTGAAAGAAGGTACCGACTTGAGTTTTGCATTTAGGGCATGTGGGGTCTCTATCTGGAGATATGCAATGAAATTTTTGGGGAGTATAGTAGATCCTGTGGAGGAATTTGACCTGGATTAATTTATCCTTGGATGCTATTACCAGCTTAGGGCTGTAATCAAGACAGTCTTCCCATCCCTCTTTGTTTAATGCTGGTATGTCTCTATGCCACATTTCCCACAATCTCTCTATCTTGGGGGAATCTTTGCCTAGGAGTGCACCGTATAGGGTAGAGAGGTTTAGTAAGTCCCCAGGAGTTAGGAGTTCCTCAATGGGATCAGCCTGAAAGCGGAGCTCCACCCTAAAGTGGAACTTCCGCTCATCGGATTCCTCCCCCCCTCCGGTGCCACAATTGCCACCTTTCAGGGGGGAGGGCGGGTGCAGATACCTGTATAATACAGGTATTTGCACCCACTTTCGGGGATAGCCGCAGATGCCTGCCCCCCCCCCTTGTGTTCTGGGAAACACACAGCTCCCACAACACAATGGGGACCAGTGAAAACGCACAGCGTGACTCGCGCATGCGCAGTAGGGAACCAGGCAGTGAAGCCGCAACGCTTCACTTCCTGATTCCCTGACCAAGGATGGCCGCGGGGCAGCCGAGAACCGGGCGATTGCTCGTCAACTGCTGCCGACATCGCGGGCACCCTGGACAGGTAAGTGTCCATTTAATAAAAGGCAGCAGCTGCAGTATTTGTAGCTGCTGGCTTTTAATCCTTTTTTTTTAAGGTGGACCTCCTCTTGAAGGAGGGGTTTTTGAGGGAACTGGGCCCTAGTTGCATGTTTAAGTTGCAGGTAATGAAATTGCATCCACTGGGGTAGCTGGTATTTAGTCATCGTGTCCGAGAGAGGCATCATCTCACCCCGGCGCATAACTTGGTTCAAGGTTGTGATACCATAGCGGGCCCATACCTGCGGATCCAGGATGGTGCGTAAGTGTGGCAGAGCTGGACTTCCCCAAAGTAGATGTGCAGGGGACCATTGCAAATAACGTCGCCTGGCAGCCACCCACACCCTCCACATTGCACGCGTAGGTCCCGGGACCTCAGTGTACACCCCGGGCCTCTATAGGGGAAGTTACGAAGGTCAGCCAGCGAACCTAGATAGTTCCCCTCTAGGCAGACTGCGGCATTGGATCTGGAGCTCTGAAACCACCAGTGGACCGTGACCAGCATTATGGCCAAAAAGTATAATTGGAAGTTTAGGAGGGCCAGGCCCCCCAAATAAGCAGGCAGCCACAGAGTGGAGCATGCCAATCTGGGGATTGCGCCACTCCAGATAAAGGAACCTACACAATGATCAATCTCCTTAAAGAATGAGGTAGGGACCCACACAGGACAGTTTCTAAACAGGTAGTTGAACTTAGGTAACATCATCATCTTAAGGAGGTTAATACGTCCCAGGAGGTTGAGCGGCAGGTTTGCCCAAGCAGAGCATTTTGTGCGTAGAGTAGTCATGACAGGTGTCAGATTCTTTCCTACATAGTCAGAGGGATTTTTGGTAAAAAAGACCCCAAGGTATCTGAACTCCTCCACCCATTTCAGTGGGGATGAGGGAGCCCCAGACGTAGCACCATCATCAATGGGGAACAGTACCGATTTAGTCCAGTTAATTTTAATGCCAGAGAAACCCCCAAATTCATTAAAGATACATAGGGCTGCTAAAAGTGAGGGACTGGCATCATTTAAATATAGTAGTGCGTCGTCAGCATACAGGGACAGCCGCTCTTGCATCTTACCCACCCGCAAGCCCAGGACATCCGAGCCAGGGCGAACAGGCCCGGGGGAGAGCGGGCATCCCTGCCTTGTACGGCGAAATAGGTAAAACAGACCTGAGAGCCAGTTGTTCGTTCTGACCCGAGCTCTAGGTGCCTGATATAGTAGTCTAAATGGCGTGAATGAACTTGGGGCCAAACCCAAATCGATGTAGAACCTCCCATAAGTAGGTCCACTCAACTGAGTCAAATGCCTTCTCGGCAAAAAGGGAGGCAATGACTCTGGTACCTGGGTTGTCATGTGGGATAGTGCGGTTAAGGAAGAGGTGTCTGATATTTATGTCAGTTCCCTTGGGATAGACCAAACTGGGTTTATGCCGGCTATCAAGTCTTCAATAACTAGGGATAGATGGATGGCCAGGACCTTAGCAAAGATCTTGGCATCTTCATTCAACAAGGATATGGGTCTGTAGGATGCACAGTTGAGTGGATCTTTGCCAGGCTTGGGAACCAAACACTACTATTGCCTCATTCATTAAATTGGGTAGGGCCTCCAAGGTTGCAAAGTTAGTGAGGTCAGCTTAGGGGCCAAAAATTTGGTAAAATTTGAGTAAAACTCGGATGGGATTCCATCCGCCCCGGAGGCCTTCCCCCTTTGGAGATGTCCCATAGCTATCTGAATCTTCTTAAGGGTAATATCTGCCTCTTGACCTTCTCTAGCTGCGTTGGACAGAACAGGGATAGGCAGAGGATCTAGGAAGGAGGAGAGGGCAGAGTCAGAAGTTGGCTCGGGAGGAATATACCTCTTTGAAGTATTCTCTAAAGTGACGATTAATACCGTCTGGCGCAGTGAGCATCTCACCATAGTAGATGGTATATTACCCTTGGCCATCCAGGCCAGGAGTTTCCCATTTTTCCCACCATGTTCAAAGACTCGTTGGGCCAAATATAGAAGAGCCTTGTCAGTCTGGGCCACCCTGGCAGTGAAGAGACTCTGCAGCGCCTGTTGCCATGCCTTATACCGCTCGTCTCCTGGGGCAGAGACAAACTCAGCCTCTTGTGCAGTAGCCTTCGTTTCAAGCTCCTCCAACGAACTGGTAGACTCTTGCTTAAGACGAGAGATATTAGTAATGAATTCCCCTCTAGCCCAGGCCTTAAAAGGAGTCCCAAAGGATAGATGAGGTGGCAGAGTCAGAGTTGACTTTCCAAAAGTTACAGATCGAGGCAGTAAGGGGCTCCTGTAACCTCTCAATGTTTGCCCAGAATCTGGACAACCGCCATAGAGTCCCAGGGGGAGTGGTGAGAGTTAGCAATAGACATAAGGGTGCGTGATCGGATATACCCCTGGGAAGCACAGTCAGGTCCCGATCATATTGTAAAGCAAAGCTAGAGGCATACACCAGATCAATCCTGGATAGGGTTTTGTGCGAAGAGGAATGGCAAGTATATTCTCTCAGCGTCGGGTACATGTGTCTCCACACGTCAGTGAGGGCATAGGTGTCAGCCCACTGCCTGAGGTCCGGAGAATCACAAGCTGCCAAGTGCAGCCTGTCCAGATCCACAGAGGGAACCATATTGAAGTTACCCAGGAGGAAGACTAGTGCCGTATCAAACTGTACCACAATTTGCATGATCTCGTGAAGGATCTGGGCTGAGGCCAGCGGTGGGATAAAGATCCCCACTAACGCCACATTTTTGTCAGATATATTAGCATGAATTACAATAAATCTTCCCTCTCTATCAGTTTTGACCTCAAGGAGCCAAAATGGTAGAGTTTTTTGAAACCAGGATACTGACCCCACGAGCATACAGTATGTATAGTACGTGGAATGGTAATTTAGGCCCACCCAAGCTTTTTTTAAGGCAGACGGTTTTGTTACCCTGCAAATGCATCTCCTGAAGGATACAAATTTGTGGATTGTGTTTCTGTAGGAAATGGAATACCAGGGAGAGCTTCACCGCTGAATTAAGACCCCGGACGTTCCATGAGATTATTGTAAACTCTGACATTTGGGATCCGAGGCGGAATTAGTGCAGGGGGGACCTGCTCGTGGGGGCAACAACCCAACCCCGACTGCAGACGGTCCACCACCACATGCAGTTCCATGTCAAAGGTAATTGAGTACAGACAAAGCAAAGCACCTATGAAAAAAAAACAGTTAACAAACATAACAATAACCCCTCCCCCCCCCCCCACCCCAACCAAGGAATGCCTATGTAGCACCCTGCTTCTGATGGACAGGTGGTATCTATGTAAATGTAAGTTTGTCTGAAGCTGCAGTTTAGCTCAGACTAATTATGATAAATTTGCTGGTTTCTGTACCAGTTCAGCTGGGTTGTGTCAGTTTCCACTTGGCCGTGGGTGTCGCTGTAGCCACCGGTAAGTGTTGGAAATGCAACAGAATGTATGCATTGGGTACCCCTTTTACTCAGAAACAACCCGGTGGGAGTGGTTCACTCACCGCGCATTCTGGATAAGGGTACTTAAGGTACAATTTTGTTGGGGTTCGTTGTTCCCAAATTGAAGGCCCTCCTGGCCCAAGGTGTGCCGTGGCAGCTCTGCTGTCTCGGGGGAGTGGATGGCCCGAGGCTTTGCGATTGAAGAAGTAGGCCCAGGAGTTCTGGGGCCTATTGATCCAGAGGGTGGTCCTGTGCTGTCTTGCCTTCGGGGAGAAGCCGATCAATTGAAGGAAACCAGGGGAGGACTTCTCTGGAGGTGACCGAGCAGAGTATGCTGGTATCTCAGGAGGAGCCTGGAAACTCAATTGAAGGATGCAACCTGGGTCACCTACTTCACAGTATCACCAGATCGGCTGAAAGAAACTGGTACTGTGTAGTTATGCTTTATTCTTGCAAAAGTTTGGTTACACCATCCTGTGGCAGAGGATTGTGCAACGACCATAACATGATTTTTTAAGTGTGTGGCAGAGACTATGACTAAGTATCGCATCGGCTGCTAGGTCAGTGAGAGAGGCCTATCCGGTGATTGCTATATCCAGTTGTGGAAGACGTTTGTCCTCTGGATTGAAGAAATACCCCGATCCGCAATACCAGGTACCTGAATCTCCCTTAAACCTCCATCCCTATATCTGACTTTGTTAAATAAAAGAATTGGAAAAAAAGAAAGAAACTGAGCGTTTGGTGTAGACATCATTGAACATTCTTCTAAATGTGACCCCTGTGACGGATACGGTGGAATAGTGAGGTAACGGTAAGCCCAATTTAAATCAGCAGCTCCTTCGGGGGTCAATGCTACACCTAAGTCCCAAAACATCAAACGCCCAATGTCAGGGAGCATGAACCAGTGGGTGTAGTCACTTAGTGGATTTGGTCTGACCACATATAGTGGTGAGAGGCTCGACCACCAAAAGGAAAAAGGAGAAAAAACAAGGAAAACAAAATTGTTCAGGGCTTTTTTGGTTTCAAAAATACCAACCGGAGAGATAGGAATTGAAGGAAAAATTCTATTGCTACACAGTGGTATCAGTGAATGTAAAAATATATTCCAGCAAGATGAAGAAACCGGCATGTGCAGAAGCACCTGATCATCTGGGAAATGCCCAGCAATACCATCCCTATCAGGGCACAGGTCACAATGAGCGGTGGATGAGTCAGATGGTAGGTATCATCAGTGGAGCAGCAGCTAAGGTGGTAGAATGTGTTCTTGCAGTACAGGGAAATGCCACTAGAGTCCGTCAGTGGACTGTCAGTAGAGCCATGTGAGTTACAGTGTATGGAACACTTCACACTGCAGTTACTATGGTTAGGTAGCTGTGTGTAGAGATAGCAGGAACACTAACATGGCACTTCCCAGTGAGTCTGAGATGGTTGCTGGTAGCAATAGTTAGAGTACAGTTAATCCTTGAGTGCATGGTAAGTAGGTTTGCAGTCATAGATCACCTGGTCTTACCAGGGGCACAGTATTTGAAACGTTGCAAAAAGGCAGTCAAACTGGGGGCGTGGCCTGGCACAGCATGGAGTAGGACGCTTTTCCTGAGAGCTCCGTCCATTACTCCTCAATCTCATCCATCCTGGACTCTATACACTCTATTCTTAAAACGCTGGATCACATCCCCGAAGCTCTGTGAACACCCTGGGCTCACTCTTGAACCGATTGGTCCCCCGGCGGCCCCGAACGGAGCGGCGATCTCCTACACGGTGGCCGCATTTAGGCAAGACTGCGGCTTCGGCCTACTCCCGGAGGCTGCGGCCATCTTGGTCCTCCGCTCCTCCGGCCCTGAGTCGAGCTACCGCTACCAAAAGGTAACCTGCCTATGGACACCTTCCCCAGGGAGAGGGACCAGACAGATTAAGCCCATCTGGCCAGTGGGGACCCCGAGAGAGCTGACAACAATACCCGATCCGGACTGCGGCCTAGGCTCATATAAGGTGTACAGCGGCCATCTTGGCACACCTCCCTTCCCTGCCTGTACACTCTGCATAGTTACAGCCCTGAGGTATCCCTTTTGACAGTTTCCACTGGGATCCCATATATCCGGAGAGACACAGCCCCCAAATATTATCAGCCAAAGAAGTAAGGAGAGACTGCACACACTTGCATAATTTAACAACGCCTATCCTTAACCTCTGAGGGCTTCAAGGCCTGGGACAGTATACGTCTTCCACTAACCAGCAAGTCAGGGTGGCGCATTAAGTTTAGAGGGCCTCTGGTTTTCACCTGGGACCTCCGTAAAATGTCACCATCTAAGGCACAAAAGGCAGCGGCAGCAAAACTAGATCAATACCGCCAAACAGAAAAAGAAGACATGAAGGAGGAGGGAACAACTGAGAAAACTGGAACAGGAGAACGAACGGCGGGCGACACTGACAAACTCCTGGAAGCAATCAACTTCTGCAGAACCTCTCTCACAGCACAAATTGAGGAGGTCAAGGTGGATATTTCCCTTATCAGACAGGACTTTCAAAAACTCAGGGAAAGAGTGAAAGAAACTGAGACCAGACTCGGCGAAGTGGAGGATGCTATCCCACCCTTACAAACATCCTCAGACCGCGTGCAAAGACAAATACAGCAACTCCTTTTAAAACAAGATGACATGGAGAATAGGCTGAGAAGATGTAATATACGCCTGATAGGCCTGCCGGAAGGGTCTGAGGGTAGGGACACTTCTACTTTTCTGGAACAACTACTGATACTTATGGAAGAGAAGTTTTTTCCCCTATGTTTGCGGTGGAACGGGCACATCGCATGCCAGCAAGACCCCCACCACAAGGAGCCCCTCCTCGCACGTTCATAGCTAAACTGCTTAACTATAAAGATCGGGACACTGCCTTGAGGATGGCAAGAAAGAAGGGAAATATCCCAGTTGGGAATGTCAAGGTGGCCATCTTCCCAGACTTCTCGGCAGAGGGGCAGCGTCGCCGTCAGAGTTTTGCGGAGGCCAAACGAAAGTTAAGAAATCTGCAATATAAATACTCAATGCTTAGGGTGGAGCATGAAGGGCGCGCGGTTTTCTTCGAGGACCCAGAGGAAGTAATCTCCTGGTTGGAACGAAGAGTTAACCCTCAACAAGCTGATTGATCAAGTTCCCTAGATAACATGCCTAAGACCGGGAAATGTCTTCTACCAGCGCAAATTAAAGCACAAATCCTGATTACCTACAGCACAAGAGTCACATTACCCTCCGGGGCTCTGGAGTGAGAAGAGGTCCTACAGTCAACATGCATCGTGCAGCGAGACTTTACCCCACACAGTTCTGGGAAGCAGCACCTTGTACACTGGAACTCTATCCGGAACTTAATACTTTATGGTTAACAGAGGACGGAATTAAAATTAGACTTGAGAAACTTAACATTAATAAATCACCGGGACCAGATGGCTTGCATCCGAGGGTACTTAGGGAACTTAGTCAGGTGATTGCCAGACCGTTGTTCCTAATTTTTACAGACAGTCTATTGACTGGAATGGTACCAGCTGATTGGAGAAAAGCCAATGTAGCACCAATATTTAAAAAGGGCCCAAAAAACATCCCTGGGAATTACAGACCAGTTAGCCTAACATCAATAGTATGTAAACTCTTGGAGGGGATGATAAGGGACTATATACATGATTTTAGTAATAAAAATGATATCATTAGCAGTAATCAGCATGGATTCATGAAGAAGAAGAATCGATCTAGATAAAGGAAGGCCCGTAGACGTGGTGTATCTGGATTTTGCAAAAGCATTTGACACAGTTCCCCATAAACGTTTACTGTACAAAATAAGGTGCGTTGGCATGGACCATAGGGTGAGTACATGGATTGAAAACTGGCTACAAGGGCGTGTTCAGAGGGTGGTGATAAATGGGGAGTACTCAGAATGGTCAGGGGTGGGTAGTGGGGTCCCCCAGGGTTCTGTGCTGGGACCAATCCTATTTAATTTGTTTATAAACGATCTGGAGGATGGGATAAACAGTTCAATCTCTGTATTTGCAGACGATACTAAGCTAAGCAGGGCAATAACTTCTCCGCAGGATGTGGAAATCTTGCAAAAAGACCTGAACAAATTAATGGGGTGGGCGACTACATGGCAAATGAGGTTCAATGTAGAAAAATGCAAAATAATGCATTTGGGTGGCAAAAATATGAATGCAATTTATACACTGGGGGGAGAACCTCTGGGAGAATCTAGGATAGAAAAGGACTTGGGGGTCCTAGTGGATGATAGGCTCAGCAATGGCATGCAATGCCAAGCTGCTGCTAATAAAGCAAACAGAATATTGGCATGCATTAAAAGGGGGATCAACTGCAGAGATAAAATGATAATTCTCCCGCTCTACAAGACTCTGGTCCGGCCGCACCTGGAGTATGCTGTCCAGTTCTGGGCACCAGTCCTCAGGAGGGACGTACTGGAAATGGAGCGAGTACAAAGAAGGGCAACAAAGCTAATAAAGGGTCTGGAGGATCTTAGTTATGAGGAAAAGTTGCGAGCACTGAACTTATTCTCTCTGGAGAAGAGACGCTTGAGAGGGGATATGATTTCAATTTACAAATACTGTACTGGTGACCCCACAATAGGGATAAAACTTTTTCGCAGAAGAGAGTTTAATAAGACTCGTGGCCACTCATTACAATTAGAAGAAAAGAGGTTTAACCTTAAACTACGTAGAGGGTTCTTTACTGTAAGAGCGGCAAGGATGTGGAATTCCCTTCCACAGGCGGTGGTCTCAGCGGGGAGCATTGATAGCTTCAAGAAACTATTAGATAATCACCTGAATGACCGCAATATACAGGGATATGTAATGTAATACTGACACATAATCACACACATAGGTTGGACTTGATGGACTTGTGTCTTTTTTCAACCTCACCTACTATGTAACTATGTAACTATGCAACTAAATGGAAAAAAGAAGATCGAGAGACCGCACTACATGTTTTGCAAGTAATATGGTTGATATTTTTTATTTTATTTAGTGTCCGGAGGTTGAACCAATTGATCTACATTCCACTGTTTATGAAGAAATTGGAATGCTTCCCAGATAACAACCAGTTTAGGGATTATGCCCGCACAAGTTTGGGTCAGTGTAGGGCAGGGAGGGGGAAGGGAGTTCAAATGTTTCTGGTTTGTTTAATTTTGAATGTGCATACCTATAATAGCAAACAGGTAACGTTACATATAGCGAGTCTATGGGAAAACACCTATGTACCATACCACAATTATTTGAGTCAGATATCTCTGCAAGTTAATATTCTGTATGCCTTGTGTAGAAAGAGCAAATTGTTCTATATAAATGCTATATTAATGGTTAAAATGATTGACCTATGGCATCTCTGAAATTTTTGACATGGAATGTGAGGGGGCTGCATGAGGAATTTAAGCGCGCGGCAGTCTTCACATTCCTGAAGAAGCAACATGCTGACATAATAGCACTAGTGGAAACACATATCGAGGGAAGTGTTCAGATGGCGCTCCGCAGGCCATGGGTTGGTTGGGCGTACCACTCTACCCACACATCACATTCTAGGGGAGTTTCTGTATTAATTGCTAAATCAGTACATTTTGAATTATGCGAGCTAACTACTGACCCGAATGGCCGTTATATATTTATCCATGCCAAAGTATATGGGGAGCCCTTGCTTATAATGGCCTTCTATATACCGCCTCCATTTAATGTATCCATGATCAAGGAAGGCATATCATATATGACCCGGCATCCAAATATAGCAGCGGTTTGGCTAGGGGATTTTAATACTACCATGAACCCAGCTCTAGACAGACTACAGTTGACATCAATAGCACCCGGTGCTCCCATCGAAACTAAGTTCTCCAAGCTTGTTTCCACCTTCCAACTGATAGATACATGGAGACATAAATTCCCACTGGTTAAGTCATATTCATGCTTCTCGTCATCTCGGGGCTCTATGTCCCGTATAGACTTTATACTTATTTTCCACAGATTGACCTCAAGATTATCGGACGCAATGTTTTGCCCTAGAGTACTGTCAGACCATAGTCCTTATTGGATTACATTGAGAATTCCAGTGGCAAAACCACCACGAGCATGGCTCCTGAATCCATTCTGGCTATCTCTTCTTCCAGAGGACGATGAGCTTATAGATAAATTGAAATTGTACTTTATAGAAAATGATGAGTCAGCATCACCACCCGCAGTCTGGGATTCTTAAGCTCTTTGCTAGGCATACATTGATTACGGCGATCAATAAAATCAAGATGGACTCTTCTGGTGCCCTCGGTAAGGCACTGGAGGACTTGTCCTCTGCAGAAAGAGAGTATGCCAACACCCCGACATCAATAACTGTAGACCAACTTAAATTACAGACTAGAGTGGTTAATCAGCTGCAGTACCAGAAAGCGAAACAAAAAATGTTTTTTTCTAAGCAGAAAATGTTTGAACATGGGGAAAAGGCAGGCAAGTTACTTGCATACCTGGTCCACAGCGAAGATAGGCCCCCAGTGGTTATCACACTACATGGCCCCGGAGGACAAAAAATAACAGACCCAGCTACTGTAACCTCAATGTTTAGGGACTTTTTTGCAGATTTATACACAACGGCAGCCCCCACTGGGACCCACCTCATGTTTCTCTTTCTTGAAAAGGTGTCCTTCCCACAGTTAACGGAAGAACAAGTAGACCTATTGGAAGCCCCACTTACTTTAGATGAAATATCAACTGCCATGGCTAGCTTTGCTAGATCCAAATCTCCTGGCTCAGATGGACTTCCAATAGAATTCTATTCCCAATTTAGCGAAATACTAACCCCTAAACTATTAAAATTGTATAACTATCTATTTGAAAATGGGACATTACCTCCATCTATGACAGAGGCCACAATAGTCCTCCTCCCTAAACCTGGTAAGGATCTAGGATTCCCGGAATCCTATCGACCGATATCGCTCCTACAGGTTGATATCAAAATACTTGCCAAAGTTCTATCGATTAGGCTCAATCAGGTAATATTGACATTAATACACGCAGACCAGGCTGGTTTCATGCCTGGACGCAATACTTCGTTTAATCTCAGGAAATTATACATTAACCTGCAAGCTACACACGAGGAAGTGGGTACACGAGTGGTTGTGACTCTAGACACAGCGAAAGCCTTCGACTCGGTAGAGTGGAGGTATCTCTGGAGGTGCTTGGAGGGCTATGGCTTTGGCCCAAAATTTATTAAATGGGTCCAACTTTTATACCAGGCACCCAGGGCCAAGGTGGTAGCCAATGGGTGGTCGTCTCAGTCATTCGACCTCAGTAGAGGTACGAGACAGGGTTGCCCCCTGTCCCCACTCATGTATGCCCTGGCGGCAGAACCACTGGTGATATCCATCCGAGCAAACCCAGAGATCAGGGGATTTAAGGTGGGCTCTCTGATTGAAAAAATTAGCATGTATGCGGATGATACGCTATTGTACCTGGCAGATTCGGACACATCATTAAGTAATGCACTCCATACGATAGAACAATTTGGAATATTTTCAGGTCTAAAAATCAATTGGGACAAATCCCAAATTTTGCCAATTGATAGTTTCCCACCCCCAGAATCCCAAACCAGGCTCCCACTTCAGAGAGTAGATGTCATTAAATACTTGGGGATTCATATAACAAGATCCCCTGCAGACTATATATCCCTGAATATAACCCCTCTCATTTCCCTAGTTAAAAATAAAATACGGGTCTGGTCTAAACTACCACTGGGAGTCTGGGGACGCATAAACTTAATCAAAATGATTCTACTACCCAAAATACTCTATATTCTATGGCACACCCCCGTTTACTTACCCTTAAAACATTTTAAATCTCTAGAGTCCCTCTTAAAGACATTCGTGTGGGGAAATAACAGGCATAAATTGGCATGGCAAGCCCTCAAAAATCCGACAGATCTAGGTGGCACTGCTCTACCCGATTTTAATCTATACTACATTGCAGCACAGCTATCCCAGCTTTTTCATTTAGACAAAACCGACAGTGAGAGGTTTCTTACACTCATATGCCCCAAATGGGCACAATACACCAAAGACCCGATATATGCAATAGCGACGGACAAGGGAGGGATGGAACTAGGAGATAGAAGACATACCATACTATACCACTACAGGAAAATATGGAATTTAGCAACCTCTAGACTTGACATCTCACAGTTTAGCGATTACACGCCGCTATGGCACAACAAAAATCTTCAGGAATTTAATAAAATACAGGACACATCTATATGGTCCACACAGGGAATATTTTACCTACATCATATACTAAAAGATGGACAACTCAAAACCTTTGACTTACTCAAAGAAGAATTTACAATACAGGATCAGATGTCCTATAGATTCTTACAAATCCATCACGCAACACAATCACAATTCCCTGACTCCTGCCCTAGTCCTGCACCTAATGTACTTATTGCCATAATTAAAAGTACAGACTCTCAAAAATTGATCTCTGCATTCTACAACTTGCTCTCAACCCCTATAGCTGCTAAAATAGCATATGGTCTTAAACCAAGATGGGAGGGGGAGGTGGGACCGGTGGGGGATGAGGAGTGGGCGGAGGCATTGGAGGCCTGTAAAGCTGTATCCCCTAAACTCTCAGATCGTCTGACCCAGCTCTATGTTCTCCATAGGGCATACCTCACTCCCCTTAGAGTTGCAAGATACAAGCGCACACAAACCACCATATGTCAGATGTGTGGGAGAGAGACAGGTACCTTTTTCCATCTCATATGGGCATGCCCTAAAATAAAAGGCTTTTGGGAACAAATTGTGGCATTTTTACACGACACAATGGGTTCACCTTTAACCCTAGACCCCAAACAGTGTCTCTGGGATATAGTTCCAGATATAACAGACAAATATACGAAAACCTTCTTGCATGAAACACTCTTTGCAGCAAGAAAGGTTATAGCCAAAAAGTGGATAAGACAAGAGGCCCCCAAAATTGTGGAATGGAAGGTGGAGATAAACAATACATTACCATACAAGAAATGTATATATATCAATAGAGGTTGTTCAGCAAAGTACAGCAAGATCTGGGATAGATGGCTTCAAGAATCTGCTACCTGTGTCTAATGCAATTGCATGAACGTACAGTGATATATAGATATAAGTATAGATAGACAGCATTAAAAACAAAATATGTATACTTTGAAAGTCAAGATACGCCATAAATGTTTAAATTTAATGATATATAGAATTTTTTTTTTCTTTATTTATTTTTCTTTTATTTATTTTCAATGACAATAATTACAATACTGTTATAGTACCAACATGACAACGTAATCTTTAATTTTTCTTCTTGTATGCACTGAACATTCAATAAAAAATCTTGTTTAAAAAAAAAAAAAAAAAAAAAAGGCAGTCAAACTATGGAACAGGTGCAACCAAAGACTCACTTGTAAGGAGATATAGCCATCCTGTAGCTTGTAGAGAAAATGAACGCCAGAAACAGGACACCATGACTCTGCGATGTGGAGGGAGCGTTTCCAGCCATGCCATTCACCTTCCCATGGGGAAGGTGAAAAATCTGGTTGTCTCATCATCCTGGACCTTCAGACGTGCAGGGAATAAGATGCTGTAACGGATGCCCTTGGTGCGCATGGCGCCTTAGTGTTTGGGTTTCAACTGAGTAGTCAGGAAAAATGAGGAGTTTGTTATTTTGGTACAGCAATTCACCCTTCACTAATTCCTCCACAAATTCAGTTGGGCGCTGACCATCAGCCCCTTCCGCTATACCAACAATGCAGTGGTTATTCCTCCTATTCCGATTTTCAGCATCCTCAGATTTGTATTCAAGGGCCCTGATTTTAGTATGTAGGGCGCGGAGGTCAGCTCCATAGTTTTCCATAGTGTCCTCCACATGGCCCAGGCGCTGCTCAGTAGTAGTTAGTCTGGAGCGTATTTTGTCCATGTCTTGTCTAATAAGCCCCACATCCAGTTGCACCACGTCCACCTTAGTGGTCAGAGCGGTGATGGATGTTTGGCAGTTCGCTATAGCTGCCAGGACATCAGCTAAGCCTGGCTGGGTAGGGGGGAGCTGTCCTGCCTGCTCCGTCTGGGACGCCATGCTGGTGAAGGAGCGCGCCCGAGTCTCCAAGCGGCCAGCACAGGCCGGTTCCATTTCCTCGGGCACAGGGGAGAATTTAAGCTTCTTACCCCTTCCTTGTGATGTCCGGGCTGAGCAGCGGTGCATGTGGGTATTTTCAGTCGCGAATTAGGGTCTGTTTGTGGCCGGGGAAGATAGAAAGGCCAGGATCTCGGCAGAGCTCTCGTTCCAGACGTCCAATCACATCACCATCTTGGCCACACACCCTACAATCCCCTCTTTAAGTAAAAAAAAAAATGACTTACTTTCTCTCCACGGTAACATAATTAGCTTTCTTATAGTATATGCTAAGGTAGGCTTTATTAGCAGCAGTGGGGTCAGGAGTTCGGGTAGCTCTAGCAATGATATACATTACAAGTTTGAAACATGCACATAATAATAGAAAAAGCAAAATCATTATAATAGTTATAGCAATGTCTTTCAGCCATGAAAAACTAAATACGCTTAATCCTTTGAAAGGATCCCAATTCTTTGCTATGTCTCATGCTTCTGTTTGTAATTTATCTACTTTTCTGTGGTGTGAGATTATGTCATAATAATCAGGTATTTCTCTACTGGTATTATGTATCCAAGTACAACATTCATTGTCTTCAGTCATCTCACATAACCCTGTAAGGGCTGCACTCGTACTTTCTATGGCCAGGTCATGAAGTTCTAGTTATTTTCTGATTGCTCTTCTTTCCAAATTTAACTTAGTAAATGCCATCTGAATTTTTATCCAGCATTTCATCTAATATCTTAGAATAGTTATTTAATTTCTTCATTCATATCAATCCCCCATCCTGTTCATGAGGGAAACCAAGCCCATTCCATATCCTTTTCAAGAAACAATTCTCGCTTCATTCTATGCTTAAGAGGGTATCTTGGATGCATACTGGCCTCAAGTATGTGATCTCCCTTATTGTTACCCATCGGGACTAAAGAGGCCAAATAACACCATCCATGGACATGGAGGGGTTAGCAATAGGGAAGTTCCCATGGCGTCAGCGGGGACGGGGTCACCCGGCTATGTCACTGGGTGGCCCCGCCCTCAGTTATATAAGAACTGTCAAAGAAAAGAAGCATCACACGGCAGGAGCCTCCCATGGAAGCGGGTAAGTTACAGATTTTTTTTTTTCGGTCCATCTCGGCGAGATAGAAGAAGATGAATGGACATTGTGGGACATTTTTATTTCTTAATAAAGGACTTGTTCCAAGCCGTGTCTTGTCGTTTTTAACATTTTGACACTTTTTTTGTGAAATGGTAGGGGTACTTGTACCCAGTTACCATTTCACACAGGGGGGAGGCCGGGATCTGGGGGTCCCCTTGTTAAAGGGTGCTTCCAGATTCTGATAAGCCCCCCGCCCGCAGACCCCCCACAACCACCGGGCAAGGGTTGTGGGGGTGAGGCCCTTGTCCTCATCAACATGGGGACAAGGTGCTTTGGGGGGCTACCCTAAAGCACCCTCCCAATGTTGAGGGCATGTGGCCTGGTACGGTTCAGGAGGGGGGGCGCTCTCTCGTCACCCCCTCTTTTCCCATGGCCTGTCAGGTTGCATGCTTGGATAAGGGTCTGGTATGGATTTTGGGGGGACGCCCACACTATTTTTTTTAATTTTGGTTCAGGGTTCCCCTTAAAGCGGAGGTTTGCTGAAAAAAAATATTTAAACAGCCAGCAGCTACAAATACTGCAGCTGCTGACTTTTAATAAATGAACACTTACCTGTCCAGGGAGCCTGCGGTGTCATCAGCCGAAGCTGATCCGTCCGACTCTAGGCTGCTGCCGCCGCCATCCTCGGTAAAGGGAATAAGGAAGTGAAGCCGTGCGGCTGCACTTTCTGGTTCCCTACTGCGCATGCGCGAGCCGCGCTGCACGTCCTCACAGGTCTCTGCTGTATTCTGTGTCTCACAGAATACAGCGGGGGAGGACGGGCAGTGCGGCGGAAGTGGTGTGGGTCACCGCAATCACCGCAGTGATCTATGCCAGGAAGTGGGAGCAAATAGCTGTATTAGACAGGTATCTGCTCCCTCCTCCCCCCTGAAAGGTGCCAAATGTGACACCGGAGGGGGGGAGGAATCCAAAAAGTGGAAGTTCCATTTTTGGGTGGAACTCCACTTTAATATTCATACCAGACCCAAAGGGTCTGGTAATAGACTGCTCTTTTTTTCATCTATATTGCTGAGACCCGACAATTCATTACAGCCGTGATCAGTTTAAAATGACAATTTTTCATTTAGAAATGTCATTTTGTGCAGGGACTGTTCTAAACATGGGAAAAATGTGCAACTTTACAGGCATACTATGGACACCCCCCAAGCACAATATTTAAAGGAATATTTCATTTATATTGTTTCACTTTAAGCATTAAAAAAAAAAATCACTGCTCCCGAAAAAAACTGCTTTTTTAAAAAAAAATGTATTGATCCATGTCCCCTGGGGCAGGACCCGGGTCCCCAAACACTTTTTTATGACAATAACTTGCATATAAGTCTTTAAAATGAGCACTTTTGATTATTCATGTTCATGTCCCATAGACTTTAACGGTGTTCGTGTGTTCTGCCAAATTTTTTGCCTGTTCGGTATGTTCTGGTGCAAACTGAACCGGGGTTGTTCGGCTCATCCCTAGTCTAGAACAAGAACCATCAACAAAAACATTTTGTGCCCCAGGGATTGCAGTGGAAGACATATATGCACATGGAGATGTGTCCCGGTGGATTGTTTCAATGCACTCATGTTGAGGAACTACCTCATCCTCTTCACCTTTTAGACCTAGTGAATGAATGATTTGTAAAGCGCTGCAAATGCGAACTGAATCGCCTCAAGGCACTAGATTAATTCTGTGTTGTCAGCTTCTTAGAAGAGATAGGTCTTGAGTTTTTTCCTGAAGGCCTGATTGTTTTCTTCCATGCGGATGCAAGTTGGAAGAGCGTTCCATAGCCATGGTCCTTGGACTGCAAATCTTTGTTCTCCCTTTGATTTGTAGCGGTATTTGGGAATGAGGAGGAGGTTTTGGTTAGATGATCGAAGACTGTGATTGGGTGTGTAGTGTTTTATTTTCTCTTGAAGGTATTGAGGAGCGTTTCTTTGTATGCATTTGTGGGTGAGGCAGAGGGTCTTGAATATGATCCGATTCTTTACGGTTAGCCAATGCAGGCTCCTCAGGGATGGGGAGATGGATTCCCAGGGTTCTTCTCCTGTTAGCAGTCTTGCCGCCGTGTTTTGGATGAGTTGTAAGCACGCAAGCTGATAATGGGGTAATCCTATGTAGAGGGAATTTGCGTAGTCAAGTCGGGAATTGATGATAGTTCCATCTACTATCCTTTGTCCTCTTCTGGGATGAAAGGGATGAGTCTACGCAGCAGGCGGAGGAAATGGTGAGATCCGCTAACTACTGATCCTATTTGTGCATCCATTGGCATTTCTGAGTCAAAGATGACTCCGAGACTCTTGGCTTTGGTGCTTGGAGAGATGGTCTGTCCAAAGATGGTGGGAGGTGTCCACGGGATATTTGTTTTGGAATTTTGGTTAGCGTGTAGGAGAAGAAGTTCTGTTTTTGAACCGTTGAGTTTGAGGGAGCTAGTGGTCATCCAGTCGTCTATCAAAGTGAGGCATTTCTCTAGTTGCTGATGATGGTCTTTTTGTCTGGTGATGCGGAAGTAGAGTTGAGTGTCATCAGTGTATGAGTGGAAGCAGAGGTCTGATTTTCTGATGAATTTGAGGAGTGTAGTAACCTAGTAACGCATTTAGGATCAGGGCTGGGCCTGAAGTAGGTGAAGCATATTTTATTTTAAGATTTGGATTTGAGAGGAGAATAACCTCGTATCCACTCAATCTTTGGGGTGACATATGTTGGGTATGAATATTTTTCAACAAAATGGATACATTATGAGTAGTATGTAAGGTGGTTGGATGTCCTAGAGTAAAAGAAGTAGCCATTTCTACTACCATAGCACAGGATACCAAAGCTCTAAAACACGCCGGTATGCCCTGTACTGGCATTGGCACAACTCTTGAAGAAAATGCAATAAAACTGAGTTTTCCTCCGTGTTCCTGCGCTAGGACTCCCGCCAGTGTTTTACAATTGTCCCTGGCAAACAAGTCAAAGATCTTGTCATAATTGGGCAATCCGAGACCAGAGGCCATTACCATTGCTGTCTTAAGGTACACAAATGCATCACACATTTCACTTGTCCATTTTACACAATCTGGCATGTCTGGGCCTGTGGCTTGCCTCAGGAGATTATCATAGAAAGAGCAGTCAGGTATCCATTGGTGGCAGTAACTAATCATACCAAGAAAAGATAGCATATCTTTCTTTGTCAGTGGGCGGGGCAGACCCATGAGAGCCACAGCTCTCTTGCGACTGACTCTTCTTTCTCCTTTTGTGAGGGTAAAACCAAGGTATTCAACAGCCTCGACACCATTGCAATTTCTTTTTAGAGACTTTGTGACCATTTTCTGCTAACCAGTACAATAAATCTTTACCGTCCTCTCTGCTGGCAACCTGGCTCGGACTGCATAACAACAAATCATCAACGTACTGTAATAGGACTGAACCATGACGGGGAGTCCAGGACCGTAGGGTTGCCTGGAGTACAACTGAATAGACTACAGGGAAGTCTACATACCCTTGGGGCATTCTGCACAAGGTCATCTGGCGATTTCTAAAACAAAATGCAAGAATAGGCTGCGTCTCTTCGTCCACCGTGATGCTAAAAAATACATTTGCTAAATCAATTACTGTGAAATACTCTGCATCGAATTGTATGGATGTCAGGAGTGATGGCACATCAGGTACTATAGGTGCTATGGGCACTGCAAGTTTATTTATGGCCCTAAGGTCTTGAACAAACCTATAACTGCCATCCAGCTTTTTGACTGGATTTATAGGAGTGCTGTAAGTTGAAATGGTTTCCTTTAAAATTCCTTGATTAAGGAAATGTTCCACCATGGGAGCAATTCCGTCCTCCTTTTCTTTTGACAAAGCGTATTGTTTGTGGTATATGGGTTCTGCACAAGGTTTGAGGGTGGCTTTGTATGGGGTACAGGAGATGATCTGAACAGGCATTTTGCAAATTTTTTGGGAATTCTTCTGTTGGTACTTCATTACTTAGGGCAAAAATGGGCACGATGGGGACCTTGTTTGAATAGACAGTAAGACCGCCACTTGGGGACATTATTATCTTCATACCCAATTTTCCCAGCAAGTCCCTACCCAAGAGATTCACTGGACAATTTGGTATGATCCTAAAACTGTGATGGATTATTACAGACCCATGTTCATCATCCACAATCGGGAGGGGAGGTGTTTTGTAGGCCTTGGTGAGTATCCCATTAATTCCCATTGAAGGCTCAGCATTTGTGGTCTCACCTCTATAATAATCTTAGCTTAAAGTACTCAGGATTGCCCCGGTGTCAAGGAGAAATGGGATAAGTAACCCATTTACATGTAGGGTCACTAGAGGTTGGCCATCAAAGGAGTGAGACACAAGAGGATATGCTGGGAAACCACCTTCTGGGCAGCTTAATTGTTGTTTTGGTTGGGTCCACTGGATTGGAAACCTTGGCCCGGGAGCTGGTTGACTCTGGGATCTTTGAGGACCAGGATTGATATTAATCAAGGGATGTTAATTTTTGGGTCATGAATCTCATAAGGATATTGATTCCTCCAGTTATCTTCAGCTCCACAATTGAAGCATGCAGTTCTGGAGGGAGGGGGGCCTGGGGAAAAACGTCTCCCTCGTCCTCTCCCTCTACCCCTTCCTCTACCCCACTGCCTCCCATTCCCAGAATTATCCTGAGGTCTTGTATCCTGTTGAGGTGGACCTCCTTGAAGAAGGGCACCTGTAGCTTTATCCTTTGGTATATCAAAGCAACCTGCTGCGTCCCGTTCAGTCAGTGCTTTCTGAAAGTCCCCTATTGATTTTGTGGGCCAAACAGAAATCATCTGCTTTACCATTAAACCATGTTGTGGTTTAAGGTTACTAATGAACGTCTGGATCATCAAACTATGCATGTTTGGCAGTGTGGATAATCCAGCCTCCTGAGTCCATACATCCATGAATCTTTTCCAAAATTCTAACACACTTTCTCCAGATTTCTGTTTACATGCTATGGCAGTGGGGAGGGAGGTTCTATCTTTAAAGGCAATTTTAAATTCTGTTTCTAATTGGGTCCACATTATGGTCCTTCCAGCTTCTGTATTTAAGTTATATTGATCTGCAGGGACAGCATTGTCCTGTATATCATTAATACTGGTAACCTTTATCCAATAAAAAGCAGATGTATGTCCGATTACCCCATCAACAATCAACCGCATATCTTCTTGTGTATAGTTTCTGCCATTACAAGCTTTTTTCAAATAGTGTAGCGGATGATGATTGAGTGGGTTTAGGACAATGTTTAATTATTTGATTGATATCCTCAATGTCTATCACCTTTTTAAGCATATCATTACCTATAGTCATAAAAGGAGCCTGCATGCTGACACCCTGTATATCTGCATCCATCCCATATTTCTTTCCACTCCTTGTTCTATCAGGACTTAAAGCATTTAAAATGGCAGTTTCAAATGTCTTTGTCATCTCTATCATATTAAAATCATGTTCCTCATCTTCCTTTACTACTATAAACAGTGTGGGGGGGGGGGGGGATTGGGTAATTGATGTGTGGCCCCCTGTTGCTCCTTCTGAGGTGCTATCACTATCCCCAGAATCTTGTGATGCTTGTCTTTGTGGGGTGGCGGGTGCCTGTGTGGTTTGCACAGCTAGCTGTTGTGTCTGTGGAAGTGTTGGTAATTGTGGCAGAGCCTGTGGGGCACCTGGTGGAGGGGGGTCTTTGGTGGGTGGCATAATATCCAGCAAGAAGATCTATCTCGTCCTTGCTTAGGCTAGGATAGATCTGACTGGCATAAGGTGGTGGGGATACCTGAGAGAATGGCAATGGTGGAGCCGTGGGACCGGGTCTCTTGACCTCAGATTCCTTCTTATGTTTAAGGTCATACTCTTCCTTAAACAATTCTTTGCTTTCTTCTGTTTCTTATTATCCCTCTGAAACCAGTATGGAGCAAACCTAAGCCAATTTCCCCCTCTCTTTTTCATGTATTTCATATTCCACTGAGGGTCTCCTGAAAACAATGGGAAAGCCTTCATGTCACCAAGACATAAGCCTTTTGCCATACCCATATGAAATTCATCATTATCTCCATCTAGGGGAAAGGGATCACTACTATGCACAGTTTCAGTCCACCCTGATTCATAATCAGTACCACAAACCCTAGCAACATAATCCTTACAAATTTCCCCTGGGTTAGGGGGAGGCACAGCCTCTTTACCATGGTTTTGACCCATATTACAGTGAACGACAAAAATTTCTTCCACACAACAAATTATCTTATATACTTCTATGCGACAGAAAGACAAAGCAAACAGAGGTTTGGGTCATGGTGGTGGTTACCTCAAACTCTCTCTCCTCCCCAAAAGCAGTTACAGTACTGTTTTGTCTAATATCAATGAATCCTCTCTCTAGGACTCTCAGGTCTCCCAAAGACCTCTCACAATGTTAATGAATTCTCTCTACTACGCAGGTCTCCCAAAGACCTTTAAAGGCATGGTCCGTCTCCTTTCTATATTATTTTTTAAGGACTAAAGCTTTATCAGAGCCGAGGCAAGAAAAAATAATTTGTCAAAATAAGACAAACATTTTTACTTACAAAAGATGATTGCTTTTCCGGGACGAGCCCCCAATTTCTGAAAAAAATTGTACACCTTGAAGACCACCCTGGTTTATGTAGGCAGACCACCGACACCCTTGGAGAGAACACATGAGACACGGGAAACAAGCTGGAGTGTGTTCATAGGGTCTGTGATTTTTATTCAATACAAGGGTGGTATATACTGTAAACACACCAGTAAAAAAATACATGTCTAAAGGTTTTACAAAACTTAAATTCAGTACTTTCTTATCAAGAGTTAGGCTGCTTGACTAGATAACAAGAAATAGCTAATGACTTTGCTGACACAAATTCAGCTTAACCACAATATCTCATAGGGTGTGGTTTTATGCAAACTTTTGAGTGGATTATGGTAAAACACACACACAAAAATGTTCACTTCTACTTTATGTGAATACAAGAGAATTTAAGATGGAGTCACAGCTGTTTATACATTCTATTACAGCTGTGTGCTCAGAGTAACACAGTGATGACACCAAGACAATGGGACCCTTCACTGTTTCTCCCTATACCTTTTATGATGTGTTGGCAAAACTGACAGATATATGGCAAAGACAAGCTGTCTGGAACTTTAGTCTCTGAGATCTGAATTCTACCCCTGATCTGATTCCAATACCAAACCTGGAATAAGAATTGGGATGTTCAGAGTTTCCTAGGCCACCATAATAAGGACTTGAGAGAAACTTACTTGCTCATTGTCTGTAGGGTGATTCCAGTGGCAGCTACTGGCAGTAAAGAGATGGCAGGTGGATGGTTCCTTACATATGGTCCTTGGTGAGGTTTCTTCCCCTCTATGGTCAACCGACAGTCTGGGGTTACTTCTGAGATCTCCAGGATAATTGGTCTGAAGTATATGATGAGTAGATCAAAAGGTACCATAATGTCATGGCCAACACAGGTAATCTGGACTGAAGTACTGTATATTAGACATGTGCAATTTGTTTCGTAATTAATCGAAATTCGAATAAAAAAATAACAAATTTAAATACGAAAGAAATTATAGCGAATATAACGAATGAATTTGACATGATTTAGTAATTTGTTAAAGATCTAATGAAACAAATGGTCAACTCAAAGTAAATCTTACAGTCCAATCAGCTGATTAATTTTGTGCTGGATGTTGGATTACTGGCAAAGTGCATTCCTGAGAACTGAGTGAGAAGGGTGTTGTATTGTATTTGAGCCGAGGAGAAGAAATATTGTCATTGTGTGTGTTAATAGATTCAATGAACAAACGACTTTCCAAACTACGAATCATTATCACGAATATATATGCATACATAAATATTGAATTTTAACTAATACAAAAGAAATTATAGTGGATATAATGAATAAATTCGACATGATTCGAGATTCAGTATAATGAATATTGACACTCTACAGAAATAACTAATTATCCGAAAACAAATTAAACGTAACATAACAAATATAACAGCACAAAATTACGTATTTTACGAATGACAATGAACCGAAACTAAACAAAATTTTCCGTTGTGCACAAGTCTACTGTATATGATGAACAGGTCAAAGAAGGCTGACAAACGCACAAGCTTAAAACTTGGAGCTCTTCATTTTATGGGTCTGAGATCTCTAGAATCTCATGGTTAATCTGGACTGAAGTATACTAAGAGCAAATCAAATCCCCATAATGTCAAGGCTAACAAACCAACAAATGTAGACCTTCTCCAAGTTGGTCTAAGATCTCTAGGATGTCTTGGTTGATCAGGACTGAAGTATATGATGAGCATATTAAAGACTCCATAATGTCAAGGCCTACAAACTCACAGGTGTAAACCTCCTCCTAGTGGTTCTGAGCTCTCTAGAACCTCATGGCTGGTCTTGACTTAGTAGTTGTCACTCTCACACTCTATTTGAGAGCTTGTGGCCATTTATCAGGGGAAAAAGAAGCTTAAGATCGCTGGCTGATCCCAGTGCAAACAATTTCATTGTTCTCCAGGACCATAGAAGCTGGAGGAGAAGACAGATATAGGGGAACTTGTAAATGAGCATATACCAAACAGGTCATCCCAGATTGGTCATGTGAGTCAGTGTACATCCTGCTCTACATAGGCATTCCTTGAATAATCGTTTAAGGGCAAATACTGTTATGCAAGATGTGAGCAAGTTGTTTGTTTAGAAGCCAGATCCTGAATCTAATGATCAACTGGCAACACCGTAGAGCACATATGTCAAACACAAGGCCCACAGGCTGAATCTGACCTACCAGGCCATTTCATGTGGCCCTCACACCTTTCCTGGAGCTGTGGCAACTCCCTCTTCTCCACCCCTGTCTTAGCAGTCAGCAGCAGAAAAGAGGACAAGAAAGAAGAAAAAAGAAAGCCTCCTATAGATACTGTGCTTCTATGTAAAGCTGCAGCCCCCCCTCTTCGCCTGCCTTGGTCTCAGCATTCAGCACACTCCAGCAGTTGACTCCAGTCCTCCACTAGTCCTCCTCCAAACACTGCATTTTCTGTTTCCCAGCTCTGCCCCCAGCAACTTCCCGGGAGCAGCACAAGGTAAGCACACCTCACAACTTTGGAACTTCAGAATGAGGGACACTTGAGAAAGGAAGTAACCTTGCATAGCGCGTCACGGCAAATGTCTGTGTGGTCAAACTTCTGACAGTGGGAGGAGCGTAAGGGGCATCATTAAACAAAACTCAGGCTTCCTTGTACCTATAAAATATGCTTTTATTATTGTTCCACAAGCAAGAGTCTCAAAGACACATACAAACCCTAGCACATTCATTAAAAAAAAGTATAAAAGAATGCAGGGTTTTGGAGTGCATTACGTACAGAGTGCAGGGTTCTGGGATGAGCTATGTACAGAGTGCAGGGTTCTGGGATGAGCTATGTACAGAGTACAGGGTTCTGGGATGAGCTATGTACAGAGTTCTGGGATGAGCTATGCACAGAGTGCAGGGTTCTGGGATGAGCTATGTACAGAGTGCAGGGTTCTGGGATGAGCTATGTACAGAGTGCAGGGTTCTGGGATGAGCTATGTACAGAGTGCAGGGTTCTGGGATGAGCTATGTACAGAGTGAAGGGTTCTGGGATGAGCTATGTACAGAGTGCAGGGTTCAGGGATGAGCTATGTACAGAGTGCAGGGTTCTGGGATGAGCTATGTACAGAGTTCTGGGATGAGCTGTGTACAGAGTGCAGGGTTCTGGGATGAGCTATGTACAGAGTGCAGGGTTCTGGGATGAGCTATGTACAGAGTACAGGGTCTGGGATGAGCTATGTACAGAGTTCTGGGATGAGCTATGTACAGAGTGCAGGGTTCTGGGATGAGCTATGTACAGAGTGCAGGGTTCTGGGATGAGCTATGTACAGAGTGCAGGGTTCTGGGATGAGCTATGTACAGAGTGCAGGGTTCTGGGATGAGCTATGTACAGAGTGCAGGGTTCAGGGATGAGCTATGTACAGAGTGCAGGGTTCTGGGATGAGCTATGTACAGAGTGCAGGGTTCTGGGATGAGCTATGTACAGAGTGCAGGGTTCTGGGATGAGCTGTGTACAGAGTGCAGGGTTCTGGGATGAGCTATGTACAGAGTGCAGGGTTCTGGGATGAGCTGTGTACAGAGTGCAGGGTTCTGGGATGAGCTGTGTACAGAGTGCAGGGTTCTGGGATGAGCTCCCTGTGAAAACTCAAGTACTTTGAAACTAATGCCGCATACACATGAGCGGAACGTCTGACAGAAAAAGTCTGACGGAAGCTTTTCATCGTCTATTCCGATTGTGTGTGTATGCCTCATCTGACTTTTTTTTTTAAAATTCTGATGGACCTAGAAATAGAACAGGTTCTAAATATTTCTGACTAAACCAATTCCTATCGGGAAAACCACTCTTCTGTATGCTGTTGCGACGGACCAAAAACGACGCATGCTCTGAAGCAAGTACGAGACAGAAGCTATTGGCTATTGAACTTCTGTTTTCTAGTCCCGTCGTACGTGCTGTATGTCACCGCGTTCTGGACGGTCGGACTTTGGATTGCTTGTGTGTAGGCAAGACCGCTTCAATGGAGTTCCGTCGGAGAAACCTTCAGAGTTTATTCCGACGGCTAAACCGGTCGTGTGTATGCGGCATAACAAGGGAAACAATATAACTTGTTACCAAGGACATCACATGCCAAGCAGTGACCAGTACAGATCTCGGTGCCCCCAGCAGTGTCCAGTACAGATCTCAGTGCCCCCAGCAGTGACCAGTACAGATCTCAGTGTCCACACCATGACCAGTACAGATCTCAGTGTCCACACCATGACCAGTACAGATCTCAGTGCCCCCAGCAGTGACCAGTACAGATCTCAGTGTCCACACCATGACCAGTACAGATCTCAGTGCCCCCAGCAGTGACCATTAAAGATCTGTGTCCCCAGCATTTACCAGTACCTATCTGAGTGTCCCTAACAGGGACCAGTATAGATCTCAGGGCCCCCAGCACTGAACAGTATAGATCTCAGTGTCCCCAGCAGTGACCAGTACAGATCTTAGTTCCTCCAGCAGTGTCCAGTACAGATCTCAGTGCCCCCAGCAGTGACAAGTACAGATCTCAGTGTCCACACCATGACCAGTACAGATCTCAGTGCCCCCAGCAGTGTCCAGTACAGATCTCAGTGCCCCCCAGCAGTGACCAGTACAGATCTCAGTGTCCACACCATGGCCAGTACAGATCTCAGTGCCCCTAGCAGTGACCAGTAAAGATTTGTGTCCCCAGCAGTTACCAGTACCTATCTGAGTGTCCCCAACAGGGACCAGTATAGATCTCAGGGCCCCCAGCACTGACCAGTATAGATCTCAGTGTCCCCAGCAGTGACCAGTACAGATCTCAGTGTCCCCAGCTTAGATCAAATTTTGCAGCAACGGGCCGTTACCCAGTCCATATTGGCACACCCACAGTGACATGTTCTCTCAGACTGGATGTCCCACAAGCCACAGCCCATCCCACAGGAACCCCCCGTGGGAGTGTAATCTGAATAAAATGAGAAGAGGCAGTAATGAAATATTTGATAATAATGTAACACTGTGCATTGTTGCTATATGCAGATCTTTATTTTGACCACAAGATGGCAGTGTTCAGTAACTTTACTCATCGCAAGTTCCAAATACCGGAGAGCAAAGGCTGCTGGGGCTTGTATGCTGGGAGCAGAAATTTTCCTGCAGTTTAGCTGAGATCAAGTTACATGGCCCAGGAGAACATGCCAGGGGGCAGGAGGATATAAAAGCATAAGCCCGGGAACACGAGGAGAGGGACCTTGCTGCTGTGAGGGCATGTGTGAAGAATTGTGTGGACCCAGGGCCAAGTTGAGCCAGAAAGCCACAAGTGCCATCAGTGAGCTGAGTATCCTGAGGAGGCAGACCAATGGAGATCTGCTTGAGGTTGGATCAGGTCATCATCATCACAGCCATATTTTCAAAGGACAAACGGCGGCCCCCCAAGAGGACACTCATTGCTTCAGGGCCGATCCTAGGGTCACAGACGCCTGGGTGCAGAAATATTTCTGGTGTCCCCACGTGGGCATGGTCATCTTACTAACTCCTCCCCTTTACAAATGTTTCTATGGCAACGACTCAAACACAGAGATGCTCCTCTAAGAAGTCTTAGTTACCCTGGGATCCTCCCATCATCTTTTAACAATAAAGGAAATACAGGAAGAGCGTACACTAATGAGACCTGGAGGGGGGTCTCTCTGATGCACACAGAGAGGGCTTCTGTCAGAGAGTCTGTTATAAAGAGCCCCTAGACATAGTACAGGAGATGATCAGAGACTGCAGACATAATACAGGAGATGATCAGAGACTGCAGACATAACACAGGAGATGATTAGAGACTGCAGACATAATACAGGAGATGATCAGAGACTGCAGACATAACACAGGAGATGATTAGAGACTGCAGACATAATACAGGAGATGATCAGAGACTGCAGACATAGTACAGGAGATGATCAGAGACTGCAGACATAGTACAGGAGATGATCAGAGACTGCAGACATAATAAAGGAGATGATCAGAGACTGCAGACATAATACAGGAGATGATCAGAGACTGCAGACATAGTACAGGAGATGATCAGAGACTGCAGACATAGTACAGGAGACGGTCAGAGACTGCAGACATAGTACAGGAGACGGTCAGAGACTGCAGACATAGTACAACAGACGGTCAGAGACTGCAGACATGGTACAACAGACGGTCAGAGACTGCAGACATTGTACAACAGACAGTCAGAGACTGCAGACATGGTACAGGAGATGATCAGAGACTGCAGACATAGTACAACAAACGGTCAGAGACTGCAGACATAGTACAGGAGATGATCAGAGACTGCAGACATAGTACAGAAGATGATCAGAGACTGCAGACATAATACAGGAGATGATCAGAGACTGCAGACATAGTACAGGAGATGGTCAGAGACTGCAGACATAGTACAGGAGACGGTCAGAGACTGCAGACATAGTACAACAGACGGTCAGAGACTGCAGACATAGTACAACAGAGGGTCAGAGACTGCAGACATTGTACAACAGACGGTCAGAGACTGCAGACATGGTACAGGAGATGATCAGAGACTGCAGACATAGTACAACAGACGGTCAGAGACTGCAGACATAGTACAGGAGATGATCAGAGACTGCAGACATAGTACAGGAGATGGTCAGAGACTGCAGACATAGTACGAGAGATGATCAGAGACTGCAGACATAGTACAGGAGATGATCAGAGACTGCAGACATAATACAGGAGATGAACAGAGACTGCAGACATAGTACAGGAGATGGTCAGAGACTGCAGACATAGTACAGGAGACGGTCAGAGACTGCAGACATAGTACAAAAGACAGTCAGAAACTGCAGACATATTACAAGAGATGGTTAGAGACTGCAGACATGTTACAAGAGATTGTCAGAGACTGCAGTTCCTATGGACATTAGTAGATAATGGCCAGTTGGACCTCTCACCTGACCCAGTGATACAGCAACAACGGTTCCTCTGATCAGGAGTCAGCTCAGTCTGAATTGCCCATGGCGACTCCGCTGGGTAGAGCCCAGATCTGTATCCTGGCAATGACTCCATTCCTTTCTCCACCAGGGATGGCGCTAGCCTGTGTGACTTTCCCTCTGGTGAGGCAAAGGCAGTGGGGTTCTCTCTCTGATGGTGTTCTCTCAGCACTGTCCTCTCCCTCTGAAGTCCTGGGTGTACTTCCCTGAAAGCTTTCTCGGGCTCCTGGCTCTCTCTCCCATTCAGCTGAGCGTGCTGTGTGGGCTGCAGTTTCTGTGTTACAGTGGGACTGCCAGTTCTCGGGACTACATATCCCACAATCCTCTTTGCTCCTTTTTTTTTCTTCCCTGGCCGATATGAAGGTGTGGGGAAGAAACATAGTGCGCCGCTCACTAGTACAGAAGCGCATGTGAGGAGGAGAGGGAGAGGGGAAATAAGAGCCTGCGGCTGCAGTGACCTCACAAGGGTTGGTGCCACCCGGTACGGTAAAACATGGTATCACGCCCCCCACCAACTATAGTCGCCCCTCAGTACAGACCCACACCACTAATTATAGACCCCCTCCATTAGTACAGACCCCCCGAGAACAAACCACCCCCCTACATTAGTACAGACCCCCAGGACAAACCACCGCCCCTCTATTAGTACAGACCCCCCCAGGACAAACCACCGCCCCTCCATTAGTACAGACCCCACCAGGACAAATCACCCCCCCCATTAGTACAGACCCCCCCAGGACAAACCCCCCTCCATTAGTACAGACCCCCCAGGACAAACCACCGCCCCTCCATTAGTACAGACCCCACCAGGACAAATCACCCCCCCTCATTAGTACAGACCCCCCAGGACAAACCCCCCCTCCATTAGTACAGACCCCCCAGGACAAACCACCCCCCCTCAATTAGTACAGACCCCCCAGGACAAACCACCCCCTCCATTAGTACAGACCCCCCCAGGACAAACCACCCCCCCTTCATTAGTACAGACCCCCCAGGACAAACCACCCACCTCCGATAGTACAGACCCCCAGGACAAACCACCCCCCTATTAGTACAGACCCCCCAGGACAAACCACCCCCCCATTAGTACAGAGCCCCCAGGACAAACCACCCTCCCCTCCATTAATACAGACCCCCCCAGGACAAACCACCCCCCCTCCATTAGTACAGACCTCCCAGGAAAAACCACCCCCCATTAGTACAGACCTCCCAGGACAAACCACCCCCCCATTAGTACAGACCCCCCAGGACAAACCACCGCCCCTCCATTAGTACAGACCCCACCAGGACAAATCACCCCCACTCATTAGTACAGACCCCCCCAGGACAAACCCCCCCTCCATTAGTACAGACCCCCCAGGACAAACCACCCCCCCTCAATTAGTACAGACCCCCCCAGGACAAACCACCCCCTCCATTAGTACAGACCCCCCCAGGACAAACCACCCCCCTTCATTAGTACAGACCCCCCAGGACAAACCACCCCCCTCCGATAGTACAGACCCCCAGGACAAACCACCCCCTATTAGTACAGACCCCCAGGACAAACTACCCCCCCCATTAGTACAGACCCCCCATGACAAACCACCCTCCCCTCCATTAGTACAGACCCCCCCAGGACAAACCACCCCCCCTCCATTAGTACAGACCTCCCAGGAAAAACCACCCCCCATTAGTACAGACCTCCCAGGACAAACCACCCCCCCCATTAGTACAGACCCCCCAGGACAAACCACCTCCCCTCCATTAGTACAGACCCCCCCAGGACAAACCAAACCCTACATTAGTTTAGACCCCTGACAAACCCCCCCATTAGGCTAATTAAAATCACCCGAGCGGCAGCTGGAGAGGAGAGGACAGTGTGCAGCTGCACCACCCAGGTGGAGAACAGAGCGTGTCAGGCTCGGGCAGCAGGCAGGAGTTACACACAGGAGGAGGTGAACTGGAACAAGTCGGGCATGGACCGCCTCCCCAGTGATGTCACTGCGTGGCTGGCTTCTCTGCACACAGAGACAGCTGCTCCAATCTCCGGCTGTTTCGCTCTCCTCCTGTAAGGGCTTACCTAGGTTTGCACAGAGATGTACGCTCACCCTTGCAAATGCACACAGCCCACGGTAACAAACAGATAAGCTACCTGGCCTGTGAAACTGTGTACGTGGGCTTGACAGGAATAGCCAAGGGATAGTCAAGGTAAAGCCGCAGTCAGGGATTCCAGAAGTCAGGATAACGATAAACAAAGCCAGGCTCTTAAGCCGGGGTCAGTCTTGGAACACTGGAACACTGCAACAGAAGACAAGAACACTTGCAAACATAAGAAAATGAACTGACCAAGACCTCAGAGTGAGACAGGGTTTTATACCCAGCTAATTAGGTAACCTGCCTCAGTTGATCCAGGAGTGACAGGTACAAACAGAGTATCGCCCACAGTACTTCATGCTAAACTAGGCATGGCTCAGAGGTAAAGAAACAGGAGCAAGAACAGACAGTCATGAGTTCAATACCACCCAGAGCCACTTGGGGCGTGACCATGCCTGGCCGTATGCAAGGCACAGTAGGGACCGTGACACCTCCTCTGATAGGAGGGGGATGGGCTTCAGCAGGAAACAGAGTGGCGGTGACCAGCAGAGAGAGCTGCCTACGGACAAGGAGAGGAGGTGCTTCAGTGCCTGGGTGCCCTGCACCCATCCAGGATCAGCCCTGCATTGCTTCACTTCCTTACTAGGCCAAACTTTGCATCTACTCTAATTCAAGTTTCAAGCCATCCAAGAAAGGGAAAGAAGATTTCAATGTGGGTGTGGCGCTGTACTAATTAAAACAAAAAAAAAGTGAAAAAAATGAAATATATATATGTGAAATTTGTATACTCCTGTGGTATATATAGGGCTCAAATGTGCTCAAATCGTGAGTGTAAGAGAAAGATAGTTGCTCCTAGATAAATGCCAAAAAATGCAAATGAGCCCAAGCGAAAAAACTAAGGAAAATTAATTTAAAGGAATTAAAGAGAAATAAAGTAAAATAAAATAAAATTGTATTGCCAGGGTGTCCAAAATATTGATACCTTATGGAAATTAATGTGTCACAAATAAGCCTTGGCAAACATAAGTGAATATGATCAAAAACAACATGAGAAAAAAGAGGGGGAAGGGAGGGGGGGAGGGAAGGACTAGGGAAGTGGGGATGGTGTATGATAGTCCAAGTAAAGTGTACATGTGCCTATTACTTAATAAGCCAATAATATTATTAAAAAGTCCAGATGGAGTGCACTCATGGCAGAAAAGTGCTGATAACTTGATTATTTCAATGTGTAAGTGTGTTCAATGCAATCCTTCAATTCTTTTTCTTGGTGACAGTGTGTTTAATCCCGTGCTCTTAATGTGCACACGCTCACCAACTTCTTTAACCCCTGTGGGGGTATTAGGCAGTCACAGTCTGTGCTACTGTGCAGCAATCACCAGACCTCTAATTGATGTTTGCCATAGAAGAGAAGGGATATCCATAGCATAATACCGTTTAAAAAATGTTTATTGTGAAAAAATACAGAGCGGTACTCACAAATTAGTAGCTCATATAAAGTAAGTAAAGATCTCGTTTGAACCATCAGAAGTGATCCTGTTTTCCCTGGGAGATACTGCAATGTAGGTTTAGGCCACGCCCTACGCGTTTCGTCATTGGACGTCTACGGGACGAAACGCAATCATATTCACTTATGTTTGCCAAGGCTTATTTGTGACACATTAATTTACATAAGGTATCAATATTTTGGACAGCCTGGCAATACAATTTTATTTTATTTTATTTCTCTTTAATTCCTTTAAATTAATTTTCCTTTGTTTTTTTCGCTTGGGCTCACTTGCATTTTTTGGCATTTATCTAGGAGCAACTATCTTTCTCTTACACTCACGATTTGAGCACATCAAGGTTTTATAGAGCCCTATATATACCTAAGGAGTATAAAAATTTCACATATATATATTTAATTTTTTTCACTGTTTTTTTGTTTTAATTAGAACAGCGCCACACCCACATTCAAATCTTCTTTCATCTAGCGTCTGCCACTTCGGTGGTGATCGCATCTGTGGAGGCAGCAGTTTAAATTAAATTAAATTTTAACTATCTCCCTTGCGCGGGTTCACCACCACCCTTCTCATCCAAGAAAGGGCTTAGCCCCTTAAGTTCAACTTTTCCATTTTAAGGGACATACATCTGATAATCCCCATCCACTAAAGTAACTTCTTTCCAGCCACTCGATAGTCTTAAAGTGATTATCCTTACCAATTTCATCTATTAAAGGTGAACTCTACTGACCAAAAATGTATGGGTCCCAACTGAGCCGACAGAAGAATCCAACATATACTTATAGTTTAGTTGTGGAGATAGCCCTGAAAAACCTCCTGCAGCTTAAACTTAGTCTCTTCGGGCTGAGGGCCTATGCGTGAGGTAGCCTTGTGTGTTTCTTACCTTCTTTCTCTCACTTGGGGAAACATCTCACAGCTTGAGGGTCATTGTTTACATAATGAGTCCTGCAGGATGGGTGGCCGTGTTTTAAAGTGGTATGGTACTGTGCGGTATTGTAATACGTAATGATCTTGAAATTCAAAAATTCAGAAATTCAGAAATTTGAAAATGCAAATTTTCGGAATTCCAAATTTCCGAATTCTGAATTTTCGAATTTCCGAATTTCTGAATTTCAGAATTTCCGAAAAAAGCAAAAAACGAATGAAACGAAAAAACAAACACATTTTTTGTCAGTGCACATGTTTAGTCATAGGTGCTCTTTTGTGGATGTCCATAAATGCCTCAGGGAGCGGGGGTATACATACAGTATGCTGTATCCAAGCAAGCTGTGAGTTGTGCATCAAGGCTCTGTTACATTTTTTTACTGTCCTATCGGAGGCTACCGACTGGCTGGACTCCTTAGGATGATCGCTTCACATGCAATTATGACTGTACCTGGTTGAGTCTATCCCTGGCTTTTGACTAGCCTGTTGGGGCTTTCCCCCCCCCCGATCTCCATCCCTTCATTTTTTCCTTTTTGTTTTGATTTTTTCTTCATGTCTCAGGGGTCACTTACAATATATATATATATATATATATATATATATATATATATATATATATATATATATATATATATATATATATGTATATATATATGACTCTAGACTACCAGTGGCACTTGAATAGAATCCTATATACTCTCAGGTAGGGATGAGCCGAACACCCCCCCCAGTTCGGATCGCACCAGAACCTGCGAACGGACCGAAAATTCGCACAAACGTTAGAATCCCATTGACGTCTATGGGACTCGAATGTTCCAAATCAAAAGTGCTGAATTTAAAGGCTAATTTGCATGGTATTGTCCTAAAAAGTGTTTGGGGACCCGGGTCCTGCCCCAGGGGACAAAAAAAAGGTTTAAAAATAGCCTTTTTTTCGGGAGCAGTGATTTTAATGATGCTTAAAGTGAAAAAAAAAGCAAAATATTCCTTTAAATATCGTACCTGGGGGGTGTCTATAGTATGTCTGTAAAGTGGCGCGTGTTTCCCGTGTTTAGAACAGTCCCTGCACAAAATGTCATTTTTAAAGGAATAAAAGTCATTTAAAACTGCTTGCGGGTTTAATGTAATGTCGGGTCCTGGCAATATGGATGAAAATCAGTGAGACAAACGGCATGGGTACCCCCCAGTCCATTACAAGGCCCTTTGGGTCTTGTATGGATATTAAGGGGAACCCCACACCCAAATTAAAATAAGGAAAGGTGTGGGGCCCCCAGGCCCTATATACTCTGAACAGCAGTATACAGGTGGTGCAAACAAGACAGGGACTGTAGGTTTGTTGTTAAGTAGAATCTGTTTGTAATTTTGAACTGGTACATTTTTAAAGTGTAGCTCCAGCCAAATAATCTATTTTTAAGCTTTTTGGAAAACATAGGGAAGGGTTATCACCCCTGTGACATTTGTTTTGCTGTCTGTGCTCCTCTTCAGAAGATTTCACCTCACTTTCTGTCCCAATGACAAATGTTTTTTGAAAATGTGGGGGTTTTTTTTTGGGCGCATGCGCGCGAGCGAAGGAGATGGCTGCCTGATTCCTCCGCTCCGTGCCGTCGGAACCACTATACCGGCCGTATAGCGCACAGACAGAACGGGGACACAGCACAACCACCTCCATGGCCACTGGAATAGTCCTGGACTCTGCTGCTAATGTACCAATCAGGCAAGCTTAAGCAAAAAACCCGGCAGCCTCAGAAAAACACCTCAGGCCCTGGCAAGGCAAAATCCAATATGGCGCCCGGACCTCCGGAGCCAGATGATGCCGCTCACATTTCAGATGAGAACCCAGAGTCTCCCACAGACAGTCTGCAGCAATTTCCCACGGATCTTGTGAGCCCTCTCCCCTTAGACCCTGACAATCTCCTGGCAAAATTTTGCTGTATAGTGAGAGATGAAATCACTGTGGCCTCTCGCAAGCTTTCCTCTGACCTGGTGCAGGGCCTTAAAGAGATAGGCCACCGCACCAATCAATTAGAACAATGCATGGACCTAGCCACGACAGTGCTGGAGGGTCATGAAGAAGAGGTAGATAAACTAACAGCGGAGCTTGAGACCCTGAAAGATAAGTTGGAAGATGCAGAAAACAGGGCCTGCAGGGACAACCTACGCATCCGCGGTACCCCTGAGGTGGTGACGGACCTGCAGGGCACAGCTACTGCTTTCTTTCAGGAATTGGCTCCGGAGATTCCAGTGGACAGGTTAGAGTTTGATCGAATTCACAGATCCCTGGCCCCCAAGCCCACAGATGGTCCCCCGGGAGACATAATCATAAAATTCCACTACTACCGCACTAAAGAGAAACTCCTGCAAGCAGCAAGAGAACAGCAACCCCTCTCCTTCCAAGGAAATTCCCTTCAATTATTTGCGGATCTGTCACCGGTCACAATTGCCAGACGGCGTGGCCTTAAACCATACCCGCAAATCTTACAAACCCAAGGGATTAAATACAGATGGGGGTTCCCGTTCAAGTTAACTTTCTCCCACTTGGGCCGTCAATTCCAGGCCACATCCCCAGCAGATTTGAGACGTCACTTTCAGGATCTGCAACAGGATCTCCCTTTCTCCCAGGTGGCGGCGGCGTCCTTCTCCTTCCGGACCGGGACTCCCCAGACCCCCCCGACAAAATTCTCAGCGCTCTCAACCAGGATCCCAGGCTCTCCGAGATCTACAGTCTCAGAGGTTCCACAAGTCCAACAATGGATGAAGGTACTCTATTTCACTTGCTACTGTGATGACACCTGACCCCCCCCCCTTTTTTTTTGTGTAGCCTGACCCAGGTCGTGGTCAATTTATCCTATTTACTTTCTGACTTTTACACCTGGATCATTTGAGAGTGTTTGGAACTGAACCAGCGGCTTTCAGTGCACCTTGTTTGGTCCTCAGTTTTGGGGATTTAAGTGGACACCCCAATATGGTCCGCCCCATTAGCGAGATGGTGGTGAGGGGTGAAAATAGGTTCATTTATGTTTGGCACGAAGATGCAGACATAGGAGGACGCTCTCAACTATTTTTTTTATTTTATTTTATTTTTATTTTTTTATATATTATTATTATTATTTTTTTATTATTATTATTATTATTATCATTTTTTTCATACTAATAGAAAGTTTATTACAATATCCAGGTATCTTTCAGGATTCGACATGGCGGGGGGAGGGCGAGGCCGTTGCTGCGGAGATGGCCCTTTCGGGTGTTTTGTAGCGGCACGGCTGGTGGTTCCCGCGCCCTCCTCTGCCGCCTCCATTTTTCGGGGGAGGTGGGGGGAGGGCGAGGAGGGGGTTAGGTCAACCCCCTTGTGGATGTGGGGGTGATGGGCCTTTGAGCTCTCACCCCCGGACTATTGGGGAATAGTTTTGGTTGAACCTTTATGTCTGTTTATGTTATACCAGAACCTGTTTAGTAGAAACCTTTGACTCAGTTGTGCTAATTGTTATTACTTTTATTATCTTTATGGTTTTCAATCGTCCTTAGTTTCTGTGCGCAAAATGTTTTAAACACTTACTTAATATTACGTGATAGGCCGGTGGTCCTGACGGACCGATGCTCCCTTTAATGAGTCGGTGCTTGACAGAGACGCCCTTCTCTGTCGACGTCCTACTCAAATGTGGGTCTTACAACCCACTAATTAAAGCAATTAAGGTATTATTGCTTACTCTACTTCAAGCTATTCTTACTACATTTATCCTACTTGCCTTAATTTCTTCATACTGCCTTCTTCTTGTCCCTCCTCCTCTTCCCACTCTCCCCAGGTCCGTGGGGTGTCCGGTTGAGAACCTAGATAGGAAAATCCCCTGGTTTTATGTCTCTTAATTGGCTCTCCTTGAATGTTCAGGGTATGAATTCCCCCCAAAAACAGGTCAAGATCTTCAAATATCTTAAACAACAAAAAATAGATAAAGCTTGCTTGCAAGAAACCCATTTCTCTTCCACTTCCTGTCCCAAAATATTTTGCAGCGTGTTACCCGCAGGTTTTTCTGGCCAATGTTTCCACTAAACACAGGGGTGTCCTGATTGCCATAAGCAAAGCGGTTCCATTTATTTGCAGTAAACAAATAGCTGACCCAAACGGCAGGTATCTACTTCTGCAGGGCACTGTTCAAGATAACGAAGTGACAATTTTGACTTACTACGCCCCAAATATAAATCCAGGGCCCTTTCTCTCCCTTGTCTGCTCCCTGTTACGATCCCACCAAAGAGGCATCCTCCTGCTGGCGGAGGACTCTAATGTAACTCTGAATCCCTCTCTTGACAAATATCCATCGGACCATAAATCCCCTTCCCCGGCCACCAAATCTTTTTCACAGTCCCTACAAACTCATGATTTAATAGATATATAGGGAGAGCTTCATCCTCTGGGTAGGGACTACACTCACTATTCCCATCCCCATCATTTGCATTCTAGGATTGACCATATGCTTGTTCTTCGCAAACACCTTCCCTTAATAGGATCAATCTCAATCCTCACAGTCCCTTGGTCGGATCATGATCCTATCCTGACGGTTTGTCACTCTCTTCTAAGCAAACCACAATTTTCTCCCTGAGTGATGAACGATTCTCTTCTATCATACAAAGAGATCCTTACTGACATTCGTGCCGCTTCCGTTGAATATTTTCGAATTAATACAGGCACAGTATCATCCCCAGTCACACTCTGGGAAGCATATAAAGCTGTTCTTAGGGGCCATGTAATCCGTATAGCGCCTAGACGCAAGAGAGAGAGGGCAAAAATTTGACGCGATCTTGAATTAAAGTTAGAGGTTGCGTCCACATCTTTCAAACAATCACCTACCCCTGCTAACCGCACACTTTTAGATAAGGCTCGCACAGAACTAGATTTATGCCTAACGGAGGAAGCAGAAAGGACCTTACGTTGGGCCCGACAGAATTGGTATATTAAAGCGAATAAGCCAAACGCAATGTTAGCTAAGAGAGTACGTACCTTTACCCCGAAATTTACCCCCATTACCCTTCGCACCCGTCATAATGTCCTAACTGGTAATCCTCAGTGAGTCCTGGAAGAATTCCGGTATCGCCTTACTAAACTTTACTCAGAACCAGACCATCTCTCAACTCAAGGCCTTAATTCCTTTCTCACAAACTTATCTCTACCTTCTTTATCTGAAACCCATACAGCCCTGACGGACCATGATAATCAGGTCTCGGAAGTTATCCAGTGGGTAAAAGACCTGGTCCAGAAAGCTTTACGGCCCTTTATTATCGGAAAATGGCAGAAGTCGTGGCCCCCTATTTAACTAAGATGTACAATTCTGTTAAAAATGGTAGCTCCTTTACGTCCAATCTCTTGACGGCCAATATTGTCATAATACCAAAACCTGATAAAGATCATTCATCGTGGGCTAATTTCCGCCCAATATCCCTAATTAATATTGACATGAAAATCTTAACAAAGATTCTAGCCACCCACCTCAATTCCTTCCTCCCACGTTTAATAAAGAAAGATCAGGTAGGCTTTGTTCCAAGGAGACAGGCAGGTGATTCTATTAGGCGTCTCTTGCAAATACAACATATTGCTCATAACAGGTCCATAGAAACAATGTTTTTGTCACTGGACATTAACAAAGCTTTTGACACACTGTCATGGCCCTACCTAACACAAACACTTAAAAATTTTGGATTTGGCACCTCTTTCATGAGTTGGGTCTCGGCTATCTAAAACTCCCCCCAAGCCAAAGTGAAGTACTATGGGTTTGAATCAAATACCTTCCCTATCAGAAGGGGCACCCGTCAGGGATGCCCATTGTCCCCATTATTATTCATTTTAGCGCTCGAACCCCTGGCGGAAGCCATTAGATCCCATCCGGATATTGCAGGCGTGGAGATAGCGGGCACCTCACACAAACTGTCAATGTTAGCGGACGACAATTAATTATTCGGGCCTATATCAAGCTAACTTTCCCTTATTGTTTAGTAAACTTGCAGGTATGCTCTCCTCGTGGTCTAATCTTCCGTTATCCTGGTTTGGTAGGATTGCTACCATCCGTATGTCTTATCTCCCAAAATTGCTTTATTATTTAAGGGTTCAGGTTCCCTCTCATATACTCCGTATTCATCAGCGAAAAATCATGCAGTTCGTATGGGGCTCCAAGAAACCTAGAATTAAGAAGCAGGTGCTTTTTGCTCGTAAGATTAATGGGGGTCTATCAGTACCCAACCTACAGGCATATTACACAGCAGCAGCTATAGCACCATTATCCCATCTTCATGAGAAACAACAAATGCTGCTATGGGCCACAATAGACATGGTAGACTCCCTCCCATGGCTTCCTCAGACATACCGCCCAAATAATATAGGTCCATGCTTAGCACACTCAATACGGTTATGGGACTCAGTTAAATACTCAGCAGGTCTCATCTCTCCACATATTCCTCTACTTTCTTTTCTTCACTGTCCATTGTTCCCGCCTGGAACTGATAACCCACAGCAATTCCGGTGGTGGTCTGAAAACAGCTTCATGGATGTCCACTCCTTGCTTTCCCCAACTAGAATTATAACATTCGCATCCTTACGCTCTTCCCACGATATCCCTCTTAGAGATCATTTTAGATACACACAAATAAGACACTTTCTCCAATCCCTCATAAAATCACAAACTACCCCTTACACCCCTTCACAAACTACCCCGTTTAAAAGTCTTTGCAGATCACAGCCCCAATCCTCGGGTCTGATTTCATTAATTTATGCAGCCATTATTGGCTCCACAAAACCGCCTTTAAGACCATATCATCTCCAGTGGGAGGCAGAACTGGGAAAAAGGTTGGACCCGGAGGATTGGCAGGTCATGACTATTGCATTGTCCAAAAGCTCCAGGAATGTTCTCTTTTTGGAAAATGCATACAAAGTACTATACAGATGGTACTATACTCCAACCAGACTGGCGAGTTTTATCCCATCATATTCCCCTTTATGTTTCCGTGGGTGTTTGCAAGAAGGCACAATGGCACACATTTGGTGCAGATGTCCCAGGGTATACAGACTGTGGATCAGGGTTTATGCACTCCTTCGAAGTCTTTTCAACACTAATATAAAGAGGGACCCATTTGAGGCCATCCTGGGGAAACCAATCACTGAACTGTTGCGACCAGAACGCCAACTGGCATCCCATATATTTACTGCAACTAAATTAACTATCGCAAAAGCTTGGAAAACCCCAGTTCTCAGTTTTGAAGCGGTAAAAAATCACGTTAATGACATCATGGTCAACGAAAAACTGACTGCAATATTATCAGATAAGCATGATAAATTTCTTCGGACATGGCAGCCATGGGTGAATTATGCCCACCCCTCCAGATTTGATTCAATGCTACTCTCACTGTAGTGGGTTCCCACCCCTTCACCCCGCCCCCCCCCTCCCCTCTACCACTCCTCCTCTCCCCTCATACTCTCTCCTTTGTTTCCCCCCCATCTTTTCTACTCTATAAACCTATTATAGCTCTTCTCTGCCCCTTTCTTCTCTAACTCCTTTTTTTTCAGTCTCTGACCCACGGGCTTACTCCTGACTGGGACAGGGTATAAGATGACATTATTATATGAGCACATATTGCTACTTTAGAGAATTGTTCATTACTTTATGGTCAGATAATATGTTCATTTGTGTATCATACGATACATCACTTTACGTATCGCTATTGTTATGTAATTTGTGACTACTCATTAAGCCTATGTAAGCATGTCACTGCACTATGTTCATTTATGTGTTCTTTTTGTTTCTGTATTATTAATGGTCTTTCTATTCAATAAACCTTTTGTACAAGAAAATGTGGGTTTTTTTGTGAAACAAGGATTGGTGATAAAGCATCAGTGAAGAGGAGACACGTTTTTCCCATATTAACTCTTACAGGAGAGAATTTCCCTTCCTAGGGGTAGATTTCATCTCACTTATTGTTGTCTCCTTCCGTTTGCAAGTAGGAGTCGTTTGTAAGTTGGATGTGTGAAAGTAGGGGCCTGCCCTATATACTCAGGAGAAATTTGGGCCTTAGGTGTTGTTGTGGCCACAACACTGTAAGCCCTCACAGGGCCCTGCTGTGAAATATTAGATCAAGAATTGTAATTACATGCCCCTGTTGAACAGGGGCTGAAAAATTGGGCCTTAGGCACTGGTGCTGTTGCCACAACACTGCAAACCTCACAGATACTTTAGTTGGAGCGCATGGATAGAGCCCTCCTGCAAAATATTGCATCAAAAATTGTAATTACAGGCCCCTGTTAAGCAGGGGCTGAAAAATTGGGCCTTGGGCACTGGTGGTGGCGGCCAGAACCCAAAATATTCTTACAAGTTATCAGAATGATCATTGACGAGGAAGAGGATAGTCACTCAGCATAACAGGATAGTCACTCAGCATCAGCATAGGCAGTCTTGAAGGGATTTGACATTTCAAAAAAAATATTCGGTTTCATCAGCATCAGGTGCTTGGTAGCTGGTGGTGATCCAAGACTCATTCATTTTTATGAAGGTCAGTCGATTGACCGAGTCAGAGGACAGGTGCACCCTGTGATCGGTTACAAAGCCTCCAGCAGCACTGAATGTGTGTTCCGAAAAAAATTGTTAGAACGCATCGGTCAGATGGCCACCTTCTCCACCGCTCCTTCTTTGACTGACTGAAGCCTCAGCAACACTGCTCACCATCCTCGTGGCCTCCTCAAATGGTGACAGGACAGTGCATGCATCCTTGATCATGGCCCACTGGCGTGGGGAAAAAGACCAACTCCCCTGACCCTGTCCTGGTGCCATAGTCACACAGGTACTCATTGATGGTCCTCTGCTGCATGTGCAGCCGCTGCAGCATGGCCAACGTTGAGTTCCACCTGGTAGGCATGTCACAGATTAGGCGGTTCTTGGGCAGGTTAAATTCCTCTTGGAGGTCAGCCAGCCGAGCACTGGCATTATATGACCAGCGGAAATGCACACAGACTTTCCTGGCCTGCCTCAGGACATCCTGTAAGCCCGGGTACCTGCCCAAGAACCGCTGCACCACCAAGTTAAGGACATGAGCCAAACAGGGCACATGGGTCAGTTGTCCCTGTCAGAGGGCGGAAAGGAGGTTGGTGCCATTGTCGCAAACCACCATTCCTGCCTTAAGCTGGCATGGTGTCAACCACCTCTGAACCTGCCCCTGCAGAGCTGACAGAATCTCTGCCCCAGTGTGGCTCCTGTCCCCCAAGAACACCAGTTCAAGCACCAAATGGCATCTTTTGGCCTGCATACTTGCATAGCCCCTTGAATGCCTATGGAGCACCGCTGGTTCTGAAGACAAATCAGCACAGGAAGAGGCCATGGAGGAAGAAGAAGAGGAGGGGGTGGAGGAGAGTGGTGTGGCAGAATCACCACTAGCAGTATTTTGGAGGCGTGGTGGTGGAACAACCTCCAACACTACTGCACCCTGTCCTGCATCCTTCCCAGCTGCCAGAAGAGTCACCCAGTGCGTGGTGAAAGATAGGTAATGTCCCTGTCCATGCCTGCTGGACCATGAGTCAGCGGTAATATGCACCTTACCGTTGACCGCCCTGTCCAGTGAGGCCAAGATTTTGCCTTCCACATGCCGGTAGAGAGCCGGAATTGCCTGCCGTGGGAACCTGCCACCGACACATTGCACAAACTCACGGAGGGGGGCAGAGTCTACCAACTGAAAAGGCAGTGCTAGCCAAGCTAGCATTCAACCGCTGGGCATGTGGATGGCTGGGAGCGAACTTCTTTCGGCGGTGCAGCAGCTGGGGCAGGGAAATTTGCCTGGTACAATCTGACGTCAGTGTACCGATAGCAGATTGCCCCCAAGTGCTTGGCTGTGACACACCTAATTCTACACCTTCATTCCTCTCAGTGCAGGTCTGAAAGTGGACTGAAGGTAAAGTGTGGTTGGAGATCCCAGCTGATGAGGAGCAAGGAGTGGTCCTCTTTGTTCTTTGGTGTGGGTCTTTTAGGTGCGCTTGCCAATGAACTGCATGGCAGGTCAACATATGTCTGGTTAAGTATGTGGTACCCAAGCGGGTGATATTTTGGCCACGCGAGATACGCTTGAGACATATGTTGCAAATAGCAGCGGTGGGATCTGATGCACTCGTCTCAAAAAAGGCCCACACCAAAGAGCTTTTGGAATAATGTGCAGAGACAGCAGCGCCCTGCACATGCGGAGCTCTGCGGTGTGATGCAGTCGGTGTGCTGCCCTTAAGCTGGCCCCTGGAGGGCATCCTGCCTCGTGGGTGATGTGCCTCCTCCTCCTCCTCTCTCCTATCAGGCACCCACGAGGAGTCAGTAACCTCATCATCCCCTCCCTCCTCATCACTGGAGCAAAGCTGGCAGTATGCTGCAGCAGGGGGAGCATGACTGCGAGATTGCTGTCCTTCTTGGGCACCCCCTCTCTCTGGGCTCATGTTACTGCTTTCCTCTAGCTGGGTACCATCATCGGAGCCTTCAAAACGCTGGGCATCCTCCTGGAGCATATACCCAACAGTTCGGGGGACTCCTCAGGAGGACATGGTGGGGCCCTAGAAAGAGTGACTGATGCCATTGAGCCGAGTGAAGAGGCTGCATTGGCAGCTGCTTTGCCAGACAAAGTACCCTGAGCCTGGGTGAATGAGGATGAGGAGGATGAGGACGGCTTGGTCATCCACTCTACCAAGTCTTCTGCATGTTGCGGCTCAACACAGCCAGCTGCCGTAAAAAAGGACAAGCGTTTCCCACGGCCACGTGCTGATGAGGTTGCACCGTCTCCATGACCAGCACTGGTGCCTCTAGACACAGAGCCTGCTTACCCTCTTTTATTGGCTTGTGACTGTCTGCCTCTCCTTGTTGGCCTTCCAGACATACTAATGTCCCTCAGTGAGATGTATCTGCACAAAGCTGAGATGTATATATATACTGATACTGCAGCTAGCAGAATCAACTACCTGCCTGTAGTATTATTAGTATGAGAACACCAGCAATTTTCTTCAGGTAGCTTTAGGTGCACACTGTGCAGAGGACACAGTACACTAACTGTAAATATTGTAGCTGCCTGCCTGTGGTACTAACAGGAGCAGAACAACAGCAATTGTCTTCAGGTAGCTTTAGGTGCACACTGTGCAGAGGACACAGTACACTAACTGAAAATACTGTAGCTGCCTGTCTGTGGTATTAATAGGAGCAGAACACCAGCGCATGTCTTCAGGTAGCTTTAGGTGAACACTATGCAGAGGACGCAGTACACTAACTGTAAATATTGTAGCTGCTTGCCTGTGGTACTAATAGGAGCAGAACAACAGCAATTGTCTTCAGGTAGCTTTAGGTGCACACTGTGCAGAGGACGCAGTACACTAACTGTAAATACTGTAGCTGCCTGTCTGTGGTATTAATAGGATCAGAAGAACACCACCAATTTTTTGCAGGTAGCTTTAGGTGCACACTGTGCAGAGGACACAGTACACTTACTGTAAATACTGTAGCTGCCTGTCTGTGGTATTAATAGGAGCAGAACAACAGCAATTGTCTTCAGATAGCTTTAGGTGCACACTGTGCAGAGGACGCACTACACTAACTTGTAAATACTACAGCTGCCTGCGATACTACTAGGATCAGAAGAACACCACCAATTTTCTTCAGGTAGCTTTAGGTGCACACTGTGCAGAGGATGCACTACACTAACTGTAAATACTGCAGCTGCCTGCAGTACTAATAGGATCAGAAGAAGACCACCAATTTTCTTTAGGTAGCTTAAGGTGCACACTGTGCAGAGGACGCACTACACTAACTTGTAAATACTGCAGCTGCCTGTGGTACTGTACTAATAGGATCAGAAGAACACCACCAATTTTCTTCAGGTAGCTTTAGGTGCAGACTGTGCAGAGGACGCACTACACTAACTTGTAAATACTACAGCTGCCTGCGGTACTAATAGGATCAGAAGAACACCACCAATTTTCTTCAAGTAGCTTTAGGTATACACTGTGCAGAGGACTCACTACACTAACTGTAAATACTGTAGCTAAAAGGACTAATAGGATAGGACTAATAGGATCAGAAGAACACCACCAATTTTCTTTAGGTAGCTTTAGGTGCACACTGTGCAGAGCACGCACTACACTAACTTGTAAATACTGCAGCTGCCTGTGGTACTGTACTAATAGGATCAGAAAAACACCACCAATTTTCTTCAGGTAGCTGTAAATACTGTAAAAACACCTGCCTGCCTGTCAGTAGGAAGAGAATAACAGGAACGGATATAGCTAAACTGAATACAGTGTAAATATATATATATATATATATATATATATATATATATATATATATACAACACCTAGGATGTATATATATACACAATACACTGTAAGTGCAGCTAACTGACTGACTGTCCTGCCTACGCTATCTAACTTAAATCAAATGACACTGTCTCTCTGTCTATCTCTCCGCCGCCTCAACACACTACACAAGGCCGCCACGCAGGCAGCCTTATATAGTGTGGGGCGTGTACTAAACCCCCTGAACCATAATTGGCCAAAGCCACCTCTGTACAGATGGTGCTGTGATTGGCCAAGCATGCGGGTCATAGTGCATGCTTGGCCAATCATCAGCCAGCAATGCACTGCAATACCGCAGGGAATTATGGGCCGTGACGCGCCACTCAAATTGGGTGCGAACGGCCCATATCGTTCGTGATTCGACGAACGGGCGAACATAGGATGTTTGAGTCGAATATGGGTTTGTCTCAACCACGAATCTCATCCCTACTCTCAGGTATTGGGAGCCGGAGGACACAGGGTCAGCTGAACTTCTCCCTTTGTTTTTCTCTCCCCCCTCCTACTGGTCTGGGCCCTTCTTTTGTTTAGTAACCCCGGATGTGACTGTTATAAAGGGTCTTGTTCTTTTTTTGTGTATAAAGTCCCATGGCACTGCTCTGTTTTTGGTTTCTCACAAGCTACTGGGACAGGGTGTTATGTTTAATGCACTTAGGTTTTTTTCTCTTGTTTTTCTATTGTTTTTTGCACTACAACAGGCCTTATAGAGATGGTGAGAGGGAGAGCTTTTTCCGCCCCTCCACTGTATCTATGTGTAAGGGTTAACAGTGAATGGTTATATGGTACACAGCACTGTAATGGGCAATGTATGACTCCTGAATCCTCCACTGTGATTAGGCTGCCATCTTGTGACACCTTTTGGTATTGCACTCATAGGTACACATTAAACTTTTCTCCTGGAATGTGAGGAGACTGAATTCTAAAATTGGGTAATAACATTTTAGCTCTTAAGCACCCGTGGATACAGTGAGCTATACATGCCACCTACTCATCCTATGCCAGGGGAGTGACAATCCTCTTGCACAAATCTTGTAATATTGAATTAGTTGTTACAGATCCAGGCGGGAGGTACGCTATGGTAGTGTTGGAAATACATGCATGTCGTATAGCACTAGTGAATGTGTATACCCCACCCCCTTTCTCCAGCAAGCTTCTCTATGAAATGTTATTGGCATATGCATTAGCCCCCTGTGAAAATCCTAATGGCTGGAGACTTCAATAATATCCTTGATTACACATTAGATACTTCAAATTTACAGCATGCACAGAATCTGGACCTGGTACATTGGGCCTCTTCTGCGGGGCTGACGGAATTATGGAGGTGGAAGAATCCAAATCTCAGAAGCTACTCTCATTTGTCTCTGGTACATGCTTCCTCCTCCAGAATTGACCTAGCATTTTCCTCTTCTGACCTGCTGCAGATTGATATTGGAGGCCTCATATTTGCCCGGGGGCCTGTCCGATCATCCTCCGCTCCAGGGTGTGTTGTGCTTGGTGGGTCCTCGGTCCTCAGGTGCTTGGCGACTATCTCCATAGTGGGTATGTGGATGGAGCCATCCAACCATAATTACAGTCTTAATGGCAAATTAATGAGGGTTCCTCCTCTGCACAATTAACTTGGGATGCTTTTAAAGCAAATATTAGAGGGGAGTACATTTCGTCCATTAAGTCCACTAGAACCCAATATAGTCATGATGCTGAGGTGTTGCAGGAGAAGGAACAGGTATGCGCCCAGATACAGTATATGCTGATACTCCCTCGTCTGCCTCACTGCCTGCGTCAAGCCAGATGGGAGCTTCATTTACACTATGAAGACATGACAAAAAAGCTAGTACACGTACGATGGAGCGGGTGTTTGAACAGAGGGATAAGAATGGACACTTGCTGGCCATGCTTGCAGGGCCAGAGTAAGAGCATCATGGGCCTGGTGCTGAGGATTTCGGTGGGCCTTTTTATGGAAACAAAATGAAAATGCAAACAATTTTTCGCTAAAACGAATTAAATATACTCTCACCAGTAATACCAGCTGTGCAGCCTCTGAGCAGCAGCTACACCACCAATACCACCTGCTATGCGGTCTCTCACCAGCAGCAATATAGGGAGACCACATTTCCAAACTGTCATTCAGAGACAACCCCCTCTTCCGAAAAAAAGATGAGGGTGGGGGATGTAGTCCCGGGGTTGGCAGGGAAATCGGTGGTGGAGGTGATTTGTCAGGCAAATGGCTGGTGTTAGTACTTAAAATCAATCATCCTGACACCATGCTTGATATGGTGTCAGGATGATCAAATTCCTTTATTTCAGTTACTACATTGTAATATATAGTGAAATAGTTCAACTCACCATCGTGCAGAATCAGTGGGACCTGAGCTTGTCACTTGCCACCAGATGCAGCTTGTCACTTGCCACCCATAGCCTGCCACCAAATGTAGCGTATCACTTTCCACAGTTGCCTGCCGCTAGATGCAGCATGTCACTTGCCACCAGCAGCCTGCCACCAGATACAGTGTGCCACTTGCAACCAGATACAGTGTGCCACTTGCTACCCACAGCCTGCCAAAAGGTACAATGTGCCAATTGCCACCAGCAGCCTGCCACCAGATACAGTGGGCCACTTGCCAACAGCAGCCTTTCACCAGATACAGTGTGCCACTTGCTACCGACAGCCTGTCACCAGATACAGTGTGTCACTTGCTACCGACAGCCTGTCACCAGATACAGTGTGTCACTTGCTACCGACAGCCTGTCACCAGATACAGTGTGCCACTTGCCACCAGCAGCCTGCCACTAGATACAGTGTGCCACTTGCCACCAGATACATTGTGCCACTTGCCACCAGATATAGTGTGCCACTTGCCACCAGCAGCCTGCCACCAGATACAGTGTGCCACTTGCCACCAGCAGCCTGCCACCAGATACAGTGTGTCACTTGCCACCAGCAGCCTGTCACCAGATACATTGTGCCACTTGCCACCAGATACAGTGTGCCACTTGCCACCAGATACAGTGTGCCACCAGATACATTGTGCCACTTGCCACCAGATACAGTGTGCCACTTGCCACCAGCAGCCTGCCACCAGATACAGTGTGTCACTTGCCACCAGCAGCCTGTCACCAGATACATTGTGCCACTTGCCACCAGATACAGTGTGCCACTTGCCACCAGCAGCCTGCCACCAGATACATTGTGCCACTTGCCACCAGATACAGTGTGCCACTTGCCACCAGCTGCCTGCCACCAGATACAGTGTGCCACTTGCCACCAGCAGCCTTCCATCAGATACAGTGTGCCACTTGCCAACCACAGCCTACCACCAGATACAGTGTGTCACTTACCACCAGCAGCCTTCCACCAGATAGTGTGCCACTTGCCACCAGCAGCTTGCCACCAGATACAGTGTGCCACTTGCCACCAGCAGCCTGCCACCAGATACAGTGTGCCACTTGCCAACCACAGCCTACCACCAGATACAGTGTGCCACTTGCCACCGGCAGCCTGCCACCAGATACAGTGTGCCACTTGCCACCAGCAGCCTGCCACCAGATACAGTGTGCCACTTGCCACTAGCAGCCTGCCACCAGATACAGTGTGCCACTTGCCACTGACAGCCTGTCACCAGATACAGCATGTCACTTGCCACCAGCAGCCTGCCACCAGATACAGTGTGCCACTTGCCACCAGCAGCCTGCCACCAGATACAGTGTGCTACTTGCCACCAGCAGCCTGCCACCAGATACAGTGTGCCACTTGCCACTAGCAGCCTGCCACCAGATACAGTGTGCCACTTGTCACCTGCAGCCTATCACCAGATACAGTGTGCCACTTGCCACTAGCAGCCTGCCACCAGATACAGTGTGTCACTTGCCACCAGCAGCCTGCCACCAGATACAGTGTGCCACTTGCCACTAGCAGCCTGCCACCAGATACAGTGTGCCACATGTCACCTGCAGCCTGTCACCAGATACAGTGTGCCACTTGCCACTAGCAGCCTGTCACCAGATACAGTGTGCCACTTGCCACTAGCAGCCTGCCACCAGATACAGTGTGCCACTTGCCACTGACAGCCTGTCACCAGATACAGCGTGTCACTTGCCACCAGCAGCCTGCCACCAGATACAGTGTGCCACTTGCCACCAGCAGCCTGCCACCAGATACAGTGTGCCACTTGCCACTGACAGCCTGTCACCAGATACAGCGTGTCACTTGCCACCAGCAGCCTGCCACCAGATACAGTGTGCCACTTGCCACCAGCAGCCTGCCACCAGATACAGTGTGCCACTTGCCACCAGCAGCCTGCCACCAGATACAGTGTGCCACTTGCCACTAGCAGCCTGCCACCAGATACAGTGTGTCACTTGCCACCAGCAGCCTGCCACCAGATACAGTGTTCCACTTGCCACTGACAACCTGTCACCAGATACAGTGTGTCACTTGCCACCAGCAGCCTGCCACTCCCTCCAGGACTCTTCCAGGATGGGTAGAAGGGACAGGGCCTGCATAGTCAAACAAATCCCTGAAGCCCCCACCCCTCCTGATCTGGGATGGTATGGCTGTGTGTAAAATGAATGCCAGGAGTATTGATCAGACCAAGTTCTATAGAGGGTTGTGTGTACAGCCTTTGGGCTCACACTCGTGTTCTGCAGTTTGGGCGCACTGCTTGTGTATCTGCAGTTTTAGCTTGCAGTCCTATTGATTTTGGTGCGCTTTCAGAACAAACATGCAACCTAATAGAAATCAATAGGACTGTGGGTAAAAGGCAGGAAAACTGCGGATACACCAGCAATGGCCAAAACACAGCAAAGCAGTGTGAACCCACCTAAAAGCACAAGGAGCCAAATCTACATATTGACTGCAGTTCTAACAGCCATTGCTGAAGATAAAGGTAAAAGAGGGGGAGAGAAGGGAGATAAGAGTCCAGTCACTGAGCTCACACTTGGATGGTTGGAAGCTCATCACTCAGATATGTGTTCAGTTCACCTTCTATCTGCCGGCTGCTCTGTTCATAATTTCCCAGCCCACACGGCTCCTTCACTGCACACAGAGAGAGAAGAGAGAGGGGAGGGGGAAGGCAGAGCCATTTGTGTAGGGGGGGAACTGTGCACTGTGACACTGTACTAAACACAGTGAGCCAACACAGATGCAGCCAGACACCCCTCCATTTACACACAGCTTCTCCTGTCCCATAGACGTTTATGGGCAGGAGAAAGTCGGGCTTATATTACTAGCTGTGAGGGCCGATTTTAGGGCAGGGGCCTGGAGCTGCAGCTCCATCAGCCCCTATGTTAATCCGGCCCTGCATGCTTGTGGCAGATAGTTATGCCTCCACTGTTGTCCCTTGTGTATATTCACTCTCTGGATCACTGGTGTCTTCTAGGGAGGAAATTCTTGACACTTTCCTCTCTTTTTACGCAACACTATATTCTCCTATTCCATCTTACTCAAAAGTTTACCTGGTTGCACTCTTGGAACCGCTCCACCTTCCCACTTTGCCTTCGGAGTTATCACTAAGCTCCTCAATGTCCTCTTTGGGTTGGAGGAACTTGCTTCAGCGGTAGGCTCCTTTCCAAACCGTAAGGCACGCAGATGGGCTGTTTTCTGAGTGGTATAGGCAACATATGGATATTATCTCACCGTGTCTGTTGGCCCTTTATCAGGAATGTTTACAGGCGGGCCAGCTGCCTCCCTCAATGTACAAAGCACATATTATGCTTATAGCCAAGCCAGACAAGGGCCCCATGCATTGCATCTCCTATCGGCCAATATCACTACTAAATATGGATTTTTACAATCCTTACGAAAATGCTGGCCAACAGACTTATGTTAGTTATATCCCATTTAGTGTTTGAGGACCAGGCAAGGGTTCATGCCGGCCAAGGCCACTGATATCAATCTGAGAAAGGTTTATACTCATCTACTGCTAGGCCTTGAGATTACCAAGGGGGAATATTATTCTTTTTGGATTTAGAGAAGGCTTTTGATTCCATGGATTGGAGCTACATGCAGGAAGTAGTATGGCGGTTCGGGTTGGCCCTTTATTCTGTCAATGGATTGTGCTGCTATACCACTCCCCAGTCCCTATAAGCAAGGCAAATAGGCCAGGAGATAGCGGGAAGCCCTGGTGTGTCCCCCCAACTACCGGGAAGAACTCTGATACCATCCCATTGAGTCTGATCCCTTCCCATTGAGTCTGATACCATCCCATTGAATCTGATACCTTCCCATTGAGTCTGATACCATTCCATTGAGTCTGATACCATCCCTTTGAATCTGATGCCTTCCCATTGAGTCTGATGCCTTCCCATTGAGTCTGATACCATTCCATTGAGTCTGATACCATCCCATTGAATCTGATGCCTTCCCATTGAATCTGATGCCTTCCCATTGAATCTGATGCCTTCCCATTGAATCTGATACCATCCCATTGAATCTGATACCTTCCCATTGAGTCTGATACCTTCCCATCGAATCTGATACCATCCCATTGAGTTTGATACCATCCCATTGAGTCTGATACCATCCCATTGAGTCTGATACCATCCCATTGAGTCTCCTTGGAGGTACATTGCTCTGTGTCTTGCAAAGAATTATCAAGAGTTGTCGGTTGTTTTGATCGTACTGGTATGGATTTTTGGGGGAACCCCCACACCATTTTTTTAAAATTTTGGCACGGGGGTCCCCTAAAATCCATACCAGACCTGAAGGGCCTGGTATGAAATTTGGGGGGACCCCACGCATTTTTTTTTTAAATTTTGGTTCGGGATTCCCCCTAATATTCATACCAGACCCAAAGGGCCTGGTAATGGACTGTGGGGGAATCCCATGCCGTTTTTATCAATGACTTTTATGTGTATTGCCGGTAGGGGTGAGCTTCGAGTTTGAGTCGAACTCATGTTCGACTCGAACATTGGCTGTTCGCAAGTTCGCCGAACAATTTGAATGCCGCGGAACACCCTTTAAAAGTCTATGGGAGAAATCAAAACTGCTAATTTTAAAGGCTTATATGCAAGTTATTGTCATAAAAAGTTTTGGGGACCTGGGTCCTGCCCCAGGGGACATGAATCAATGCAAAAAAAAGTTTTAAAAACGGACGTTTTTTCAGGAGAATTGATTTTAAAAATGCTTAAAGTCAAACAATAAAAGTGTAATATCCCTTTAAATTTCATAGCTGGGGGGTGTCTATAGTATGCCTGTAAAGGGGCGCATGTTTCCCGTGTTTAGAACAGTCTGACAGCAAAATGACATTTAGAAGGAAAAAACTCATTTAAAACTACTCGCGGCTATTGCATTGCCGACAATACACATAGAAGTTCATTGATAAAAACGGCATGGGAATTCCCCACAGGGGAACCCCGAACCAAAATTTAAAAAAAAAATGACGTGGGAGTCCCCCTAAATTCCATACCAGGCCCTTCAGGTCTGGTATGGATATTAAGGGGAACCCCAGCCAAAATTTAAAAAAAAAATGACATGGGGTTCCCCCTAAATTCCATACCAGACCCTTCAGGTCTGGTATGGATTTTAAGGGGAACCCCGTGCCAAAAAAACAAAACGGCGTGGGGTCCCTCCAAAAATCCATATCAGACCCTTATCCGAGCACGCAACCTGGCAGGCCGCAGGAAAAGAGGGGGGGACGAGAGTGTGGCCCCCCTCCTCCTGAACCGTACCAGGCCACATGCCCTCAACATTGGGAGGGTGCTTTGGGGTAGCCCCCCAAAACACCTTGTCCCCATGTTGATGAGGACAAGGGCCTCATCCCCACAACCATGGCCGATGGTTGTGGGGGTCTGCGGGTGGGGGGCTTATCGGAATCTGGAAGCCCCCTTAAACAAGGGGACTCCCAGATCCTGCCCCCCCCCCCGTGTGAAATGGTAAGGGGGTAATTACCCCTACCATTTCACTAAAAAACTGTCAAAAATGTTAAAAATGACAAGAGACAGTTTTTGACAATTCCTTTATTTAAATGCTTCTTCTTTCTTCTTTCATCTTCTGGTTCTTCTGGCTCTTCCTCCGGCATTCTCGTCCAGCATCTCCTCCGCGGCGTCTTCTATCTTCTTCTCCTCGGGCCGCTCCGCACCCATGGCATGGGGGGAGGCTCCCGCTCTTCTCTTCATCTTCTTCTTCATCTTCAGCATTAAATGACTTTTTTTTCCTTTAAAAATGTCATTTTGCTCTCGGACTGTTCGAAACGCGGGAAACATGCACCACTTTACAGGCATAATATAGACACCCCCCAGGTACGAAATTTAAAGGAATATTACACTTTTATTGTTTGACTTTAAGCACTATTAAAATCACTGCTCTTGAAAAAACGTCCATTTTTAAAACTTTTTTTTGCATTGATCCATGTCCCCTGGGGCAGGACCCGGGTCCCCAAACACTTTTTATGACAATAACTTGCATATAAACCCTTAAAAATTAGCACTATTGATTTGTCACGTTCGTGTCCGATAGAGTGTTCGCGTGTTCGAACAAATTTTTTGCTTATTCACATGTTCTGCTGGGAAGCGAACAGGGGGGTGTTCGCTCATACCTGCTGACCAAACAGGAAAAAAGGAGCAGCCCTCCTTCACAAGTGCTGCTGACACATTCCAACAGGTAAGCATGATGTCACCCCTACTCCGCCCTCCCACTGTTAGGAATAATAGGCAGGAATCCGGGTTTAGGGCTTAGTAACTGCAAGACATTTGCAGGAAAACTTTATTTGCCACAAAGAAATCACAAACTATAAACTTCAACCTTTAATAATTTTACCCTATAAGCCGCTCTACAACCATATAGTAGATGTGATCTGCAGCTATTGATATAGAAGAGCTAATTCAGCGGTGTCACTCTCATCGCCTACTGGTGGTCAGACTCTACTGAAGGGTGACCTTGCAGCAGCGGGCCGTTGTCATGTCCACATTGGGGCACTGACATTGACAGGTATTCTCAGACTGGACGCTCCACGACCAGCAGCCCATTGTGCAGACACAAGTCGTGGGGATGTAACCTGAATAAATTGAGAAGAGGCAGTGATGAAATATCTGATTATAACATTCTAAAATCATACATATACATACAGCAATATACAGAAGATTGGAGCCCCCGAGGTGTACCCCAAAAATGCCCTCATATAGAGGCTTTGGGTGAATGTCCAGCCCTCCCTCCTATAATTTCCTAGACTGTTCCCTCTCTGTTCTGTTGGGGGGGGGGTGAAAGCAATCCTTCTCATATTTGGTCTGAGATAGGACCTCATGGGTGGTCTGCAGTGAAAGATACGTCTCTCTCACACTAATACTGAGCTCTATTTGAGGTCTTGTGGTAACTTACCATCAGGACAGGTAGCATGTAATCCTGGTGTGCTGACGCCGGTGCAGACTAGTTTACTGTCCCTCTGTAAAGCAGAAGCTGGAAGAGAAGACAGAGATATGAGGAACCTACAAATGTAAATGAGAAGATATAGCCGCCTCCTCAATACTAGTGTAGCTAGGTGGCAGCTATGCCATGATGGAGTAAGACGTTACTCGGGGACAGCTGACCTAACATTTCCCTCTAGTGCCTGTTTTACTGAAAACTATGTCATTTTCTGTCAGAGGAGTGGAGAAGGCCTGTCCTGGATAAAGCAGAGAATCTTGAGACATATAATCTAAATGTAATTGGACAAAAGGTTACCACACCACTCCTTGAACTACACCTCCCAAGTGGCTGAACCACAAAATGGGCTTATAGGAGAGACTATATATTTGACTGAAATTGGCGGGCTAGCTCTCTTGGCCCCGGGGATTTCACACAGAGCTTCAGAGCTGCTGTTCTGCACTTCAGGGATGCCACGCCAGTGCAGCCTAGTCAGTCCCAGTCCAACTTCAGAAGGAAGGTTCGCATTGCTGAATTCTGTCTGTGAAGGTTGGGTGTTTGAGACCTTCCTTGAGCCAGAGAGCCGCTCCACAAGTGCTACACCATTCTGTCAATGAAACCAGCCAACCGTGCACCCTGCTGCCATCCAAGCACACTCGTAATGTCTGGAAGGATGGGTCAGAACTATTGAGGTTAAAAATAATTAATTTTTAAGCCCTATACATATTATTTTATACATGGTTTCATGGGCATATGGGAAACCATCTTGTTCGGTTTGTTAGAGGGTTAATGTAAGTTTATTGCTTCTGAGCAAAGACTTTCACTAAGGATTTTTAGAGCCTAAACTCATATTCTCCCAGGTCGTAAATTATGAGTCCCGGACAACCAGACGAGATAAGGACTGCCCATGGTATGGTGCTAGACTGTGTATAATAACTGAACAATAAATAGAGGTTTTAAGATTTTTTTTTTCCTTATTAGTGGAAAAAGGAAAAGGGGTTTATTTAAAAGTTGCCTTGTGAACAAGTATTATTAATCATAGTTAATTATATTAGCAATAATTTCTATTGTATTATTATTACATTGTATGTGGCAATTATATGCCTTCTTAATTGAATAATCTTACATATTTTGGTTTAAGTACTTTTAAAATAGCCAACATATATTCAATATATATTGTTTGATTGTACTCATTTAAACATACTAGTATATATATTATTAACATAAGCATAGCATGTTTGAAATGTTATAAATAAGAGTGAAATTACATGTAAAATAATTTTTGGATTCTGAGAAGCCAATGACCTAATGTATTTGGAGGAAAGTTGAGTGCTGTGGTTTAAACTTTCTTAAAGCAATATATCTTAGGAAGAGACGAGAAGCCTAACATACTGTCAGATAACAGTCCATCCTAATATATTTATGATTTTGTTCAAGGCTCAGGGCAAAGGTTATTTGAAGTGATATCTTTTCAATAAAGTTCCAAAATCATTTTTAATCCAACACTGCCCACCAGCCATGTCATGAGTTCAATACTGCCCCTTCAGGCAGTTGTGCCATGGTTGCATAGTAAATCATACATAATTTGACGGCATTGATTACGTGGAAAAAACATCCACACCTATTTTCTTTGGGGGATAAGAGTTTGAGAATGGATTGAGAGAGGGAGAATGGAAAAATCAAAGGAGGAAGAGTTGTCCCTTGGAACAAACAGCTGACATCTCTCAGACAAAAGATTTTGGGATTTCTGGTAAAGTATACATTTCTAATTATCTGTAGGAAATAGTTTGAACATAAATATAACTGAAACAATTAACCCTCATAGCTTACAAATTTGAACTGAAATATAATTCTAACTGCAGTATGAATTGTTTTCCTTTTTAACCACTTCAGCCCCGGAATGTTTTCCCCCCTTCCTGACCAGAGCACATTTTTACAATTTGGCACTGCGCCACTTTAACTGCTAATTGCGCGGTCATACAGTGCTGTACCCAAACGAAATTTGCGTCCTTTTCTTCCCACAAATAGAGCTTTCTTTTGATGGTATTTGATCACCTCTGCCGTTTTTATTTTTTGCGCTATACAAGGAAAAAGACCGAACATTTTGAAAAAAAATGATATTTTCTTCTTTTTGTTATAAAAAAAATCCAATAAACTCAATTTTAGTCATACATTTAGGCCAAAATGTATTCAGCCACATGTCTTTGGTATAAAAAAAAAAGTCAATAAGCGTATATTTATTGGTTTGCGCAAAAGGTATAGCATCTACAAACTAGGGTACATTTTCTGGAATTTACACAGCTTTTAGTTTCTGACTGCCTATCTCATTTCTTGAGGTGCTAAAATGGCAGGGCAGTACAACCACCCCCCCCCCAAATGACCTGATTTTGGAAATTAGACACCCCAAGGATATTGCTGAGAGGCATGTTGAGCCCATTGAATATTTAATTTTTTTTGTCCCAAGTGATTGAATAATGACAAAAAATATATATATTTTACAAAAAGTTGTCACTAAATGATATATTGCTCAAACAGGCCATGGGCATATGTGGAATTACACCACAAAATACATTCTGCTGCTTCTCCTGAGTACGGGGATACCACATGTGGGTACCAAAGTATGGGACTTTTTGGGAGCCTAGCCGCGTACGGGGCCCCGAAAACCAAGCACCGCCTTCAGGATTTCTAAGGGCGTACATTTTTTATTTCACTCCTCACTACCTATCATAGTTTTGAAGGCCATAAAATGCCAAGATGGCACAAAACCCCCCAAATGACCCCATTTTGGAAAGTAGACACCCCAAGCTATTTGCTGAGAGGCATGTTGAGTCCATGGAATATTTAATATTTTGCCACAAGTTGTGGGAAAATGACAAACTTTTTTTTTTGCACAAAGTTGTCACTAAATGATATATTGCTCAAACATGCCATGAGCATATGTGGAATTGAACTCCAAAATACATTCTGCTGCTTCTCCTGAGTACAGGGATAAAACATGTGTGGGACTTTTTGGGAGCCTAGCCGCATACGGGACCCCGAAAACCAAGCACGGCCTTCAGGATTTCTAAGGGTGTAAATTTTTGATTTCACTCCTCACTACCTATCACAATTTTGAAGGCCATAAAATGCCCAGATGGCACAAAACCTCCCCAAATGACCCCACTTTGGAAAGTAGACACCCCAAGCTATTTCCTGAGAGGCAAATGGGGTCATGTGGGGGGGTTTGAACTGTCCGGACATTTTTTGAACAACATCTAGTAGCTTATGTCACACATCACCCACTCTTCTAACCACTTGAAGACAAAGCACTTTCCGACACTTTTTGTCTACATAAAAAAATATATATATTTTTTTGCAAGAAAATTACTTTGAACCCCCAAACATTATATATTTTTTTAAAGAAAATGCCCTACAGATTTAAATGGTGGGTGTTTATTTTTTTTTCCCACACAATATTTGCGCAGCGCTTTTTTAAACGCTTTTTTTGGGGAAAAAACACACTTTAAAATTTTAATGCTTTAAAACACACTATATTGTCCAAATGTTTGATGGAATAAAAAAGATGATCTTAGGCTGAGTACATGGATACCAAACACGACATGCTTTAAAATTGCGCACAAATGTGCAGTGGCGACAAACTACATACATTTTTAAAAGCCTTTAAAAGCCTTTAGAGATTACCACTTTAGATTTACAGAGGAGGTCTACTGCTAAAATTACTGCCATCGATCTGACCTTTGCGGTGACACCTCACATGCATGGTGCAATTGCTGTTTACATTTGAGGCCAGACCGACGCTTGCGTTCACCTTTGCACGAGAGCAGGGGGGAACAGGGGTGCTTTTTTTTTTTCTTTATTATTTATTTTGCTTTTTTATCTTATTTTTAAACCGTTCCTTTCATTTTTTATCATTTTTTATCATTTTTTATCATTTTTATTGTTATGTCAGGGAATGTAAATATCCCCTATGATAGCAATAGGTAGTGACAGGTACTCTTTTTTGAAAAAATTGGGGTCTATTAGACCCTAGATCTCTCAACTGCCCTCAAAGCATCTGACCACACCAAGATCGGTGTGATAAAATGCTTTCCCAGGTGCGCTGTTTACATCCAGTGAAATCTAAGTCATGAAATGCTCGTAGCTTCCGGTTTCTTAGGCCATAGAGATGTTTGGAGCCATTCTGGTCTCTGATCAGCTCTTTGGTCAGCTGGCTGAATCACCGGCTGCATTCTCAGGTTCCCTGTTGGGACAGGAGAGTCAGAGAAAAACATGGAAGACAGTGGGAGGGGGGAAAAATTACCTCCCACTGCTTGTAAAAGCAGTCTAGTGGCTAATTATCCACTAGGATTGCTTTTACATGAAAGGTGACCGCTGGCTGAAAAGAATGATACCAAGATGATACCTAAACCCGCAGGCATCATTTTGGTATAACCACTCAAAGTCCAGCAACATACCAGTATGTTGCTGGTCCTTGTTGGGCATATATTGTAAACTTTTTTTCATGCAGCCTGTGGGCTGAACGAAAAAAAGATATTGATCGGTGGGTATGCCCACCATTAGAATACCTCCTTTAATCCACCCACTTCTAATGATGGGCATACATGCACCATTTATATATGCCGAAGCATGGGGGCATCCTCCCGCAAAAGGCAGGAGCAAATCGCTCCTCCACCCACTGCTGCCCCCACGCTTCGGCATATATCACCTCCGACAGCGCTGGAGCCACGGCTTTATGTATCGTGGGAGCAAGCGCTGTTGCTGTCAAGATAAATAAATCTGCGCTGCAACTGAATGGCGTACCTGAAAACAAAAGAATGGTTAACAATAAAATGCAAACAGTAAAGTATAAAAAAATTGCATACCTGAAAAGCAAACATGATAAAACATAACAACAATAAAACATTGCAGAATAGAATACAGTAAAAAAAAGAGCAGAACAATAGTGAGACAACTATTTTTGTTTTTTTATTTTATATATTTTTTTGTGTTTTTTTTTTTACTTTTTTTATTTTTACACTTTTTTTTGTAACTGTAACTTTTGTAACTGTAACGGTTCCAGGTTCGGGTCTCTCAAAATGCGATGGCATCTTGGCAGACCCTGTGAAAGTGTGCCTAGTCTGTGCAATGCTCTACCCTACGCTAATACTCAACTAGTGTATGGTAGCGTTCAAAACATTCACCAATGCAAAGACCAGGATTGTCAGGACAGGAGGAACAATAATAATGGGTGTCATGCCTATATCCGTACTTGCTGCAGACACAACATCTTCTTTGGGGGGCTCGTTGGGTAGGGGTACTCAGGAGGACCGTAGTTTGTCACCATTCAACGAGGGGCACAGGGTCTGCCTATCACAGAGGGGCACAGTGTCTGCCTATCACTGAGGGTCACAAGGTCTGCCTATCACAGAGGGGCACAAGGTTTGCCTTTCACAGGGGGGTACAGGGTCTGACTATCACAGAGGGGCACAAGGTCTGCCTATCACATAGGGACACAAGGTCTGCCTATCACAGAGGGGCACAGGGTCTGCCTATCACAGAGGGGCACAGTGTCTGCCTATCACTGAGGGGCACAGGGTCTGCCTATCACATAGGGGCACAAGGTCTGCCTATCACAGAGGGGCACAAAGTCTGCCTTTCACAGGGAGGTACAGGGTCTGCCTATCACAGAGGGGCACAAGGTCTGACTATCACAGAGGGGAACAAGGTCTGCCTATCACAGAGGGGCATAAGGTCTGCCTATCACAGAGGGGCACAAGGTCTGCCTTTCACAGAGGGGCACAAGGTCTGCCTTTCACAGAGGGGCACAAGGCCCAGAGGGGCATAGAATATGCCTATATCAGAGAGGCACAGAGCCCAGAGGGTCAAAGGGTCTGCCTATCACAGAGGGGTACTAGGTCTGCCTATCACAGAGGGGCACAAGGTCTGCCTATCACACAGAGGGGCACAATATCTGCCTATCACATAGGGGCACAAGGACTGCCTATCACAAAGGGGCACAGGGATTGCCCATCACAGAGGGGCATAGGGTCTGCCCATCACAGAAGGTTACAGGGTCTGCCTTTCACAGAGGGGCACAAGGTCTGCCTATCACATAGGGGCACAGGGTCCAGAGGGGCACAGGGTCTGCCTATCACAGAGGGGCACAGGATCTGCCTATCACAAAGGGGCACAGGATCTGCCTATCACAAAGGGGCACAGAGTCTGCCCATCACAAAGGGGCACAGGTCTGCCTATCACAGAGGGGTACAGGGTCTTCATATCACAGAGGGGGATGGGGTCTGCATATCACAGAGGGGGACAAGGTCTGCCTATCACAGAGGGGCACGGGGTCTGCCTATCACGGATGGGTAGAGGGTCTGCCTATCACAGAGGGGCACAGGGTCTGCCTATCACAGAGGGGCACAGGGTCTGCCTATCACAGAGGAGTACAGGGTCTGCCTATCACAGAGGGGTACAGGGTCTGCCTATCACAGAGTGGCACAGGGTCTGCCTATCACAGAGGGGTACAAGGTCTGCCTATCACAGAGGGGCACAGGGTCTGCCTATCACAAAGGGGCACAGAGTCTGCCCATCACAAAGGGGCACAGGGTCTGCCTATCACAGAGGGGTACAGGGTCTTCGTATCACAGAGGGGGATGGGGTCTGCATATCACAGAGGGGGACAAGGTCTGCCTATCACAGAGGGGCACGGGGTCTGCCTATCACGGATGGGTACAGGGTCTGCCTATCACAGAGGGGCACAGGGTCTGCCTATCACAGAGGGGCACAGAGTCTGCCTATCACAGAGGGGTACAGGGTCTGCCTATCACAGAGGGGTACAGGGTCTGCCTATCACAGAGGGGCACAGGGTCTGCCCAGCCACTTGTACCTTTCTGGGACCTGCAGTCTGCCCTGAAGATGCCATTCTGTATACTGCCATCATGGATTGAGCCAGACTCTTTCCTGTGCAGGTATGCTGGTGCAGCCACAATCCTGAGTTAGGGATTTGTTTTAGGAAAAAACTGTTGCCTTTGTTTAAATAGATATTAGAGGCTTATGTTTATTTCTAATAAACATTTTTTATTAGGAAATAAACATGTCATACTTACCTGCTCTGTGTAATGGTTTTGCACAAAGCAGCCCTGATCCTACTTTTCTCGGGTCCCCCGCCGGTGCTCCTGCCCCCCCCCCTTTTCTAAGTGCCCCACAGCAAGCCACTTGCCATGGGGGCAAATATATATATATATATATATATATATATATATACACACACACACAGACAGACATGTGTGTTTGAGCTTTGGGGTGAAAAAAACAGATTACAGCGCACACATACAAAAATGACATCCTGCAAGGCTAGTTAAAAACACCTGAACATATTCAAAAAATATGGGGGTTTGGTCACACTATATGGTCATATAATGCAAAGCCCACTTACTGTGACAAAGTACCCCGAATCCCTTTGGGATGGAGCACACCATCCCCCCATCATTGCCTCTGTGTTATAGGTGGAGTCCTTTTAATTCTCCCACTTAGAGGAGTTCAGCTCCCATGGTTTAGAGAAGCAGGATCTCCCATTCTATTACTAGAGTAGGACCCACTAATTCGGGGTACTTTGTCACAGTAAGTGGGCTTAGCACTATATGACCATATAGTGTGACCAAACCCCCGTATTTTTTGAATATGTTCAGGTGTTTTTCACTAGCCTTACAGGATAAATGTCATTTTTGCATGTGTGCGCCGTAATCTTTTTTTTCTGTCTGTATGGTCTTATGGCTGCACCATCTTTTATGAATTTTTTAGGGTGTTCCCCCCAAATCTTTGTTTGTCTTGATCTTTGGGGTGCACACCCTAATGCAATAGTCTGCACTTGGGTTGCACCGATACTAGTATCGGTATCGGGGCCGATACCGAGTATTTGCACAAGTATCTGTGCTCGTGCAAATGCACCGCTACCTGAAACCGATATTTTCAGACTCGGTTCTTTGAACTGTCAGTGGGGTCCCCCTTGTTGACAGCTGAAGTGTTAAAGAAGTCAGGTAATTGGAGCTGTCAAAAAAAAAAAGCAGCCGGCAATGTTTATTAACAACATTGCTCAGCCGCTAAAACACTAAAATAAAAAGAAACATTGTTTCTTTTTGAATCTTTCTGTTTCTTCATCTGCAGATCAGAGGGATGAACAAATGTTCCTCCGTTTAACCCCTTCAAACCCTTCATTTACTCTAATCAGCCTTAATTAACTCCCTATTAACTCCCTATTCTCCTCCATTTAATTATTATTATTTTTTTTGTTCACATCTATTTTATAAACGATGAACAATTAAAACTTTTTTTTTGTTTGCTTTGTTATTGAATATTTTTACACATATAAATGAACATATTTACATATTTCACATTGAAAAAGCACAAAATTAAAAAAAAAAATCTATTTATTTCATTTTTAAATAACTTTTCAATGATTTGTACCATTGCTGACAGCTGAAGTGAAAACAAACAGTTGCGGTAGGTATCGGTAATTGGTATCGGCAAGTACTAAAAATAAAAGTATTGGTACTCATTGTAAAAAAGAAAGGTATCGGTGCCTCCCTAGTCTGCACACACCAATGAGGCTCCAGTAAGTGATAGGGGGGCTGTGGGGGGGCTGCTGCACACACAGATGTTTTTTTTATCTTCCTGCTTAGAATTCACCTTCTGCCTTTAGAACCACTTTATCTGTTATAACAAGTTGTTCCAGTAAAGCTTTGGAAAACTTGGCCTCACATGGAGTCAGCACTAGGTGCATGGTGTGGCCCCATACCATTACTTGGAGTGAGGTAGCGGTGACACGCCGGACAGGTGGAGGGACATTGGCTCTGAATGTCTCTCCTACATGCATCACTCACCATGGTGGTGTATATAACATCAAAAGAATTTACTAAAGTTCAGTCGTCTGTCCAAGTCAAGGTACCCCATGTGTAAGGCGGTGACCCTAACCATAGTGCCTAGTAAAGCCCAACTAGAAAGAAAACGTGGAGGAAGAGTCACCCGCCTGCCCATCAATGCCCCCCCTTACACCAATTCAATTTACAAGCACTACATTCAGCCGTCCAACCAATGGAGGCTCACCATTACTGGATCTACAAAACAAGAAACCTCAAAATTCCTTTCTTGCACTCATCCTTGTACCTGACCGTCATTCTGGTTGGAATTTCTAATTTATTGAAGAATGTATTTTCTCTTTTGTTGGGTTTCAAGCTCCCCCTATTATTTGATAAAAGCCGAGTCTGCCCTAACAAAGCCCTGTGAGAACTTTTTGGTGATGCAAATTGATTCAGAAGTACGCATCAAGAAGATACAAAGCAGATTAAAGAATGCATTCTTATCATGAAGAGCGGAGTGTGACCTACCTAAATTACTAAGGCTTGGATAACTGTCCACTGCTGAGACCACAAACAGGAGAACGAAACAAAGCAGAAGCTTCATCTTCAGAGACCAGGAACACCCGAGAGGGACGGAGAATCTGTGGAGAACGGGATGATATCTCACCATAAATAACAATTCTCTATACAAATATGGTGGACAACTGTGACACCAAATATGACATGAATAACAGATAACATAATCGAAATCATTTCATTCAGACAAAATCATTTCACTTTTCCTTATTGATACATTTTCCCGGCTCCATCCCCAACATGGAGAAGTTTCACCAGGAACCTGAAGTATCAGTTATGGTGAAACATTCCTCCTCTGGCTTCCTCCACTGATAATAATCCATTTCACCAACTTTAAGATGAAGAAACCTAGATGAGTCTGGAGCAAGTTTTGTAAATTGGAGTTTTGTACCATCGTGATATATTTGGGAAGATTACAGAAGAGGAATTTGTCCCCTCCATTTACTTCTGGTGTGATGTCCCATAGACTTTCCTATATAGATAGTAATGGGGGTATTGGAAGAGTGACCATGCTCCACTCCTTTAGTAATTCCCCCCTGAGCTCTATATATGGTGCTGTATTATTATTATTCAGGAATTATATGGCACCAACATTATAAATGGAGACAGTACACCAGTTACCCATCATTATCCCAGTGATTTAACCCCTTGCCGCCGAGCGTATGCAGATACGCGGCCTCGGCTTTCGGGGGTTATACTGGGATGATGCCCGTAGCTGCAGGCATCATCCCGGTACCGTTTTTTAGAGCGGGCAATCGGCTATCCAGGGATAACAACCGATGCAGCTAAAAGCCCCTCGGTTGTTATCCCAGAGGAGCGGGAGGGGACAACCCCCCCTCCCCCTGCCTTCCGTCACTCTTATCAGGCTTCCCGACCCACCGGGAGTCCCATTCATTGATCCGCCTCTTCCGGCGGCTGGAGAGAGACTGGCACGAAGCCGGAAATGGTTTCGTTCCAGTCTTTTCTCTGTAAACACGGAAGTGACATCACAACGTCACTTCCTGTTTACTCGGCTGCCAATGGCGCTGTTTTTAAAAAAATATACAGTATTCAGAATCGCCAAAAATGGCGATCTGAATACTTTGAAGTGCAAAGGATGATTATTATTATTATTATACGAGATTTATATAGCGCCAACAGTTTACTCAGCGCTTTACAATATATAAGGGGGACAACACAATTACAGTACAGTTCAATATGATTGGATGATTGGATGATTGGAGGTCTTTTAAACCCCTCCATAAAGAGGACCTGTCACCACCTATTACTGTCACAAGGGATGTTTACATTACTTGTGACAGCAATAAAAGTGATCAAAATTAAAAAAAAAAAAATACACAATGTAAAAAAATAAAAATAAATGAAATTTTTTTTAAAAAAAGAAAAATTTAAAGCGCCCCCATCCCCGCGAGTTCATGCAGCAAAGACAACGCATACGGAGGTCGTGCCCACATATGTAAACAGTGTTCAAATCACACATGTGAGGTATCGCCGCGATCGACAGAGTGAAAGCAATAATTCTAGCCCTAGACCTCCTCTGTAACTCTAACCTGGTAACCGTTATTTTTTTTTTAAATGTCGCCTATGGAGATTTTTAGGTACCGTAGTTTGTCGCCATTCCACGAGTGTGCGCAATTTTAAAGCATGACATGTTTGGTATCTATTTACTTGGCGTAACATCATCTTTCACATTATACAAAAAAATTGGGCTAACTTTACTGTTTTTTTTTTTTTTTTAATTTATGAAAGTGTCTTTTTCCCCAAAAAGTTGCGTTTAAAAGACCGATGCACAAATACCGCAATGATCAACATTTTATTCTCTAGATTCTCTGCTAAAAAAATATATATATATATAATGTTTGGGGGTTCTAAGTAATTTTCTAGCAAAAAATACAGATTTTAACTTGTAAACACCAAATATCAGAAATAGGCCTAGTCATGAAAGGGATAAAGATTCAGGACCCCCATACAGGACTGAGACCCCCCTCCCCCCTCCTCCATAACACTTACCTGATGGATATGAGAGAAGTTCTATATCTCATGAAGGTGAGGAGACACTTATATACCTGATGGGGACCGACCTTCCACCAATCACAGTAGGACAGGAGTCATCTTCCTCAATAACCCCTCCCCTGCTGCAGTCCAGCCCCCTCCCTGCAGGGAACAGAAAAAAATGTGAATTCTTCCAGATACAATTATATCTTATGTGAGCCCACAGAGCTGACACTCCAAGATTTCACATAAACATATGTGTGTATATCTGCAGGATTGTAATGGCGTGTTCTGATTTTATAAAGTGATAGCATATACCATAGCGCAGTACAGAGAAAACTTACACTCTAACGTCCCCCCACAGTCACACACTATTATTATTATACATTTATATAGCTCTGACATATACCGCAGTGTTGTACAGAATACACTGAGTCAGTCACATGAGTCTCTGTACCAGAGGAGCTTACACTCTAATGGATAGATTGGATGATGGTGGGGGGAGGTGGGAAGGGAATGACGGTGGCTGGTTCAGAATGCAAGATGAATGATGTGGAAGTCGGGGTGAATGATGTGGAAGTCAGGGTGAATGATGTGGGGGGAGGGGTTAATGGGGGGGTTTTGGAATTGCATCCTGATGGTGATTAAATCTCAAAATGTTTCTTAGCCTGGATTGTGTTTAAGTTGAGGTTGAGGTTTGTAGTTGTCAATAAAATAAATTAAAATATGTTTCTTTCTATGTTATCTTGTCAGGGAACGATTTTCTTTATTTGCTGATGTAAGCACGCTTGTTTTTGTTTAGTTGTTGTTTTTTTTGTTTGTGTACATATGTTTTTATTAATGAACTGTATGTTTGTATGATTTTTTTAATTAAACATGTACACTCTAATGTCCCCTCCCCCCACAGTCACACACTATTATTATTATTATACATTTATATAGTGCTGACATACACCACAGTGTTGTACAGAGATCACTGAGCCAGTCACATCAGTCTCTGCACCAGAGGAGCTTCTGCACCAGGTGGTGCTGTTCTGCAGGGTGCTGTTGGCTCACACCGTTGTGATCTCAGCTGAGAGGAGCAGCAAGCCTGGGGCCTCTCATGCAGGCTTTTCCCAGGCAAGCATGGACCATGTTGGGGAGGATGAAGGTGGAGGCTCTCCAGAGGCACTGAGGCCTACTCCATGTGCTCAAGCTGCAATGGATCCTGGGCCTTTTCCTATGCAAGAGGAGTCTTTACCAGTCTTCCAGGATAAAGTGGTGAACAGACTTCATCGCATTGCTAAGGAGGTATAGAAACTTTCTGCCATGACAGTAGATCTCAGGAAAAAGAAATCCCTGCATAGTAAGTCTGGAAACAGTAAGAGGGAAGTATCCAAGCTGAAGACTCTGGAGGAGGCATTGAAAAAGCAGGAGAAGGTGGTTGCTTCTCTGAAGGAGGGCAGCGGTGTCTTCAGAGAAAAGTGTGAGAATGAGGAGAGATGCCAACAGATGAAGGAGAGTGCCTGTGCCAGTATCAGCCAGAGGGTGGATACCACAGCAATGGCGACAGTATGGATGGGGGGTAGGGATGAGCCGAACACCCCCCGGATCGGTTCATGGCAGAACACGCAAACAGACCAAAAATTTGTGTGAACACGTGAACCATGTTAAAGTCTATGGGACTCTAATGTGAAAAATCAAAAGTGCTAATTTTAAAAGCTCACATGCATGATATTGTCATAAAAAGTGTTTGGGGAATTTTTAAAAACGGATGTTTTTTCGGGAGCAGTGATTTTAATAATGCTTAAAGTGAAACAATAAAAGTGTAATATTCCTTTAAATTTCGTACCTGGGGGGTGTCTATAGTATGCCTGTAAAGGGGCGCATGTTTCCCTTGTTTAGAACAGTCTGACAGCAAAATGACATTTCAAAGGAAAAAAAGTCATTTAAAACTACTTGCGGCTATTACTTGCTACCACGCCCCCTAAAACGTCACAGTCCCAGCATGCCCAGGGACTGTGACATCATATGGGGGCGGGGTCTCCGCCTATATAAGTCACAACGCAGCCCTCAGAGACCAGTCCAGCCGGAGAGAGCGTCGTGTCAACATCTGGGGGAAGAGAAGAGAAGACAAGAAGCCAAGAAGCCCAGAAGTCCGGACCTCCGCTGGCAATAGAGCTACATGAAGACAGCGGAGGGGCCGGCCGAAGACCTGGGACACCGGGAGAAGAGGCCGGAGAGCGGAGAAGAACCAACCGGACGCCGGGAGAAGATGAACCGGAGGGACCCCCGAAGACGGAAGAAGACCCCCCCCGGAGCTGTTTAATAAATTATTTTAAAAACCTGTGTTGTGTTTTATTATTGACACTTTTTACCTAGGTGAATGGGTAGGGGTACCATGTACCCCATACTCATTCACATAGGGTGGGGGGGCCGGGATCTGGGGGCCCTCTTATTATAGGGGGCTCCCGGATTCCGATAAGCCCCCCGCCCGCAGACCCCGACAACCAACGGCCAGGGTTGTCGGGAAGAGGCCCTTGTCCTCATCAACATGGGGGCAAGGTGCTTTGTGGTGGGGGGGCACCGTAAGGCGCCCCCTCCCCCAAAGCACCCCCCCATGTTGAGGGCATGCAGCCTGGTACGGTTCAGGAGGGGGGGAGGCGCTCGCTCGTCCCCACCCCCTTTCCTGACCGGCCGGGCTGCGTGCTCGGATCGGGGTCTGGTATGGATTTTGGGGGGACCCCCACGCCGGTTTTTCGGCGTAGGGGGTTCCCCTTAAAGTTCCATACCAGACCTAAGGGCCTGCGACGGGGCTCGCAAGGTTTCAATCTCGCCAAAGAAAGCGGCGAGATTTAATTCCTTTTCTAGTCCCGTCGTACCCGAGTCACGTTCAAAATGAACGGACTTGTCCGTGTGTGGGAAAGTCCATTCATTCTGAAAGTCCGGCAGAAGTCCGTCGGGAAGACCGGATTCCGGAAAGTCCGGCCGTGTGTAGGCAAGTCCGGCCGTTCAGAAAGTCCGGCGGTAGTCCGCCGGAAGTCTGGCGGCAAGTACGTCGGACCTAGCTTTCTAGAAAGTCCGACCGTGTGTATGCGGCATTATAGCCGGTGTGAGGCTTTGTACAATAAGCCAGAGTTAGTGGAGGAATTCTACCGTCTGGATAGAGAAGAGTCTGGGTTGGAGGAGGTTGTACCAGGGAATCCTAGTGTCTCTGTCCCTTCAGAATCTGTGTCTGTGAGGCCCTCTGTGGTGTCAGTGTCCCCCCAGTCTGTGGTCTTCCAGTCAGTGTCAGAAAGTGTGGTTGTCAAGTCTGTGTCTGCACCTATTGTTTCTCCTAGTGTAGTGAAGGCAGCGGAGGCGGCTGGACGAGAATGTCTGCCGACCGGCTGGAGGTCGGCAGACACCGAGGGGTGGAGTGAGGGATGGATTGGATGATGGTGGAGGGGTAGGTGGGAAGGGAATGAGGGTGGCTGGTGCAGAATGCAAGGTGAATGATGTGGAAGTCGGGTGAAAGATGTGGGGGGTTAATGGGGGGTTTTGGAATCGCATCCTGATGGCGATTAAATCTCAAAAGGTTTCTTAGCCTGGATTGTGTTTAAGTTGAGGTTTGGGGTTTGTAGTCTCTTTTTTGTTGTCATTAAAATATGTTTTCATTCCATGTTATCTTGTCAGGAAACGGTTTTATTTACTTGCTGATGTAAGCACGTTTGTTTTTGTTTGTTGTTGTTTATTTTTGTGTAAATATGTTTTTAGCTGTATGTTTGTATGATTTTTTAATAAAAAAATGTACACTCTAATGTACCCTCCCCCACAGTCCCTATTATTATACATTTATATAGCTCTGACATATGCAGCAGTGCTGTACAGAGAACACTGAGCCATTCACATCAGTCTCTCCACTAAGTGGTGCTGTTCCGCAAGGTGCTGTTGGCTCATTCTGCTTTGGTCTCAGCTGGGAGAAGCAGCAAGCCTCTCCTGCAGGCTTTTCCCCAACCATCATGGACCAGGCTGGGGAAGATGAAGGTGGAGGCTCTCCAGAGGCACTGAGGCCTACACCATGTGCTAAAGCTGCATTGGATCCTGGGCTTGTCCCTCTGCAAAGGGAGTCCTTACCAGCATTCCAGGACAGAGTGGTGAAAAGATTTTGTCGCATTACTAAAGAGGAACAGAAGCTTGCTGTCCTGAAAGCAGATTTCAGGAAAAAGAAATCCCTGCATAGTAAGTCTGGAAGCAGTAAGAGGGAAGAATCCAAGCTGAAGTCTCTGGAGGAGGCATTGAAAAAGCGGGAGAAGTTGGTCGCCTCTCTGAAGGAAAGCAACGGTATGTTCAAGGAGAAGTATGAGAATGAAGAGAGATTCCACCAGTTGAAGGAGAGTGCCTGTGCCAGTACCAGCCAGAGGGTGGATACCAGAGCAATGGCAACAGTATGGATGAGGTAAGGAAGTGGCTTCACATGAGGCCCCAGTACTACTCCTGTCTCAGGATCTGTCATGTCTGAGTCAGTATCTGCCCCCTCCCTCCCCAGCAGCCTGGGTCATGTCAGGAGGAGTTTGAGGAAAGTGGCGAATTGCTGTAGGCCATTACAAAAATGGAATCTCCCTTGAGTGGCATTGACTCATCAGATGAAGATCTTGGTAATGGAATGCTTGTTGATAATCTCTCTCAGTGTGTGGAGGACTTTCCTGAAATTGCTGCTACAAAGAAAGAGATTGCACCTGTCAACAGAACCTTGCAATCAACAGGAAATGCTGGAGGAGATAGCGTGTATCCAGACAGAGAAGCTTCTGCTGGCTACGAGAAGGAGTCCCACATGAACACTAAGACCGCAGAGCAGGAATGCCGCATGAACATTGAAACTGCAGAGCAGGGTTGACGTATGATCGCTGAAACAGCTGGTGTTTTTTCTAAACAGAAGACTTTACTTGATAACGGGACTATTGTTAACTGTGGTACTTCTGGGACTATGGTGAGCGAGACTGCTGTGATGGAGGGGAGGAGGGAGGATCAAGTGGTGGGTAATTTACCAAACCTGATTTCAGAGGTTCCTATGCAGCCAGTTAATATTCCTATGCAGCCAGTAAATTTGTCATTTGTCCCGGGTAGGAGCTATGCTAAGGCTGTGTCGGGACAAAGTAATTCTGCTGGTGGAGGGGAGCCAGTTGTGGGATTTTCATCTAACGCACCTTCTTCCATTAAACGCAGGAATGTGGTACAGTTTATGTGGGAAGGAGGAGAAATTCCACCTATCAGGAGGGTGGTTGTGGATAAGATCCTAGCCATGGGATTTAAGGCAGAGAATATTTATGCTCTTATCAGTCCGGCAGGTTCCTATGAATATGATTTGTTATTCGTGCGTCCAGAAACACTGGATCTGTTTTGGGAGCGGTATGAGTATGTGTATAGGGGCCAGCCGGACAGGAAGTGGCTTGTCCACAAAGTAATCTCACGACAGCCCTTGATAAAGAATGTGACTATCCTGACTAGGAATGAGTCTATACCCCCGGGGATTTATGGGTCTGGTTGAGGAGGTTTGGTAAAACTTTGTGCCCCCTAAAAAAATTGTGGATGATAGAGGAATCTGGGTGGTCAGTGTCAATGAGGTTGAGAGTGCGTGAGAATGTGGTCCAGCATTTGCCCTCCTATGCTTTTATTGGTAGAGCTAGGATTACCATCTTCTACCCTGGTCAACCTAAGCTGTGCCATTAATCTGGAGCCATGGGACATTTCTCCTCTTCCTGTCCAGAACAGAAGTGCCAGGAACATCTGGCAAGGGACTGTAAGATCATTAAATGTAACCTATGTGATAAGGTTGGTCACCCTCGTAGCCAGTGCCATGAGGCTTTACACAATAAGCCAGAGCTAGTGGAGAAATTCTTCCATCAGAATCTGTGTCTATGAGGCCGTCTGTGGTGTCAGTGTCCCCTCAGTCTGTGGTTCCCCAGTCAGTGTCAGAAAGTGTGGTTGTCAAGTCTGAGTCGCACCTGTTGTTTCTTCTAAAGTAGTGGAGGGTGCTGGACCAGTGTGTATGGTTGTGCCAACCCCTCTTCTTCGGCATGTCAGAAGTACCGCTGGAGGTCAGCAGACACTGAGGGGTGGAGTGAGTGATGGATTGGATGATGGTGGAGGGGTAGGTGGGAAGGGAATGAGAGTGGCTGGTGCAGAATGCAAGGTGAAAGACGTGGAAGTTGGGGTGAAAATGTGGGGAGAGGCGTTAATGGGGGGGGTTTGGAATCAGTGAGGGTGGAGGTATCAAATATGTTTGAGGTGTTTTCTGAGGTGGAGGGTGAGTGTTCATCTGCGGAGGAGTCGGTGACTTCTATGGAGCAGGAATCGCAGAGAATAATAAAACATGTAGGGTCTCCGAGTAGGGAGGGGGGTTAACAAGCTAAGAAGCGTGTACCCAAAGCATCCTGAGTTACAGTTTTTCTCCATTGTTTTGGCTCATTTCTTGAAACAGAAATGACATTCTCAAAACTCTACGTTCATTTGGCAAAACAGTCTTACAGTTCAGCACAACTCTATAACTCACGTGCAAAAGCTCATATCTCTCCCAAAACTGTTCACTCATGCTTCAAAACCATATTCCTTTCCCATATAAAGAGTCAGTGCTACCAAAATGGCAAAGATTCTTCTCAATTGCTTTGGCTCATTTCTTGAGACAGACCAGACGTTCTCAACTCTCTTGGTGCTTTTGCCAAAATAACCTGGATGGTTCAGCACAACACCATGGTTCACCTTCAAAAGCTCATATCTTTCCCAAAACAGTTCACTCATGTGTCAAAAATAAATTTCTTTCTCATTCAAATAGTCAGTGCCCCCAAAATGCTTTGTCCCTTTGGCATTGTGTAAGCACTGCAAGTCAAAATGTTTAGATGTTTTGTCTCTAAGGCAGAGGACCATTGAAATATCCCTCACTTTTCAGTCTTAGCCCAGTCCTTCATTGACAATGGTTACTGCACAGTTTTTGTCTAGCTAACTGAATACAATTGTGTATAAAACTGAAAAAAAAAAAAGATTTTAGGATAAGAGTAGCCTCCAAGGTTTTACATCACACATTGCACTCATACTGCCAAGGAAAAAATACTTTACAGTATTGTAACCATTATCATTCACACACAAAGTAACTTCCATACATCAGAGTAAAAAGAAAATGTATACAGCATAATATACGGAAATATAAACACACAAACAAAAAACAAGGAAAATTACATTTAGCCTAAAATGCTGTAAATAAAGCTTTCACATGTCTACTACAACTACTGTGACATCTCTTCACTGGCCACCGTCCTCACCCTCCTGCCCATCCACACGCTGCTGTCTGTCTGGCCACAGATTCTCATCAACATTGCAGCGTATATCCTCCCTTGCGATGCAACAAGGGAAGAGGCTGCGTGCATGTCCCAACCATCCCCTACAAAAACCAAAGGGAAAGGTAATTCATCAAGGAGGAACATGCAATGGTCAAAACGTATATGAAATGCTTTTTATTGAAAGTACACTATAAACACCAATCCAATAATATACTGTAAAAACAGGTACCATCACCAATATAAAAATGACAATGTTGTCATTGACAGACACAGATGGCCACCACTCACATACACCACACACACCTCATGTGAATTCATTCAAGATAGATATACAAGAATGAATTCAGATTAGATACTAAATTTTCATCTGCTGGATAACTGAATGTCCTGGTAAATCAAATGATAACAGCAGATGGTAAGTGAAAGGAGAGATATGTGGGGTTGTGGATGGTAATGCAGTAGCCCTAGATATCAGGTCCTCATAGATGTAGGAACAAGAAGAACCGGGGGGATAGGAGGGGAAGATGGGGGGAACAGAAATGGAAAGACCCTGTACTGACTCAACAGTAGCGTGGTCACTGGATACTGCAGTCCTGGTCAGTTACTGTAAGATCACCCTGGGCCATCAATATTTCGCAGCGCTGATGACAGGGAATGGGAGTTCCTGTTTGCAGGATATGGTGAGCCGTAGCGGATTTAATCAGGCTGAGCAGTGTAACTCATTTAGTGAATCATACATACTGGGTGGATGCACTGATTGAGACAACTGTCCCTGTCCAGGACACAAACAGATTAGATCTCACCCAGTGTTGACTCTGTGGTGCATCAGGACACATCACCGGACCGAGTTCAGGCTCATGCCGTCTCCAGCTGGCTAGTTGAGTTGTCTCCCGTCCTCCGCCGGGTCCTCAACTGTGCATATCCTTTGATGGCGTACTGAGGGTAAGTAGAAGGTGTATGCCCAGGGAGATGCGGTGAATAAAGCAGGGTTTTCTAAAGCATTCAGTCCTCCGCTCGTTCCGTTTCCCGGGAAGTTTCAAACGGCCATGTTACTGTAATTACAGGCCAGTGATGCCTGGGCTGGTGGGTGGATCTGGAGGTCTCTGGGAACGCTATGGGTAGCGTGATGGCATCATGCTGACGCGTTTCATCCGCCAATCGGATTTCATCAGAGATCCCCTACACTGATCTCCTGTAATATCCTCACAGGTAGCATCCATTGCATGGAGCAGGGACCTCTGATCTTGAGCTCAATGCTCATACACTCTCCACCTCCAAGCGGAGAAAAACTCCTCAATAGGGTTGAGAAAAGGAGAGTAAGGTGGTAGGAACACCATATCCATCCTTAGGTGAGCAGTGAACTAGGCCCTCATAAGCAGGCCACGGTGGAAATTCACATAGTCCCATACAATTATATATTGTGGTAGGTGAGGCCCTATGAGACCTCTCTTATTTTCAGGGATCAAATCCAAATGAAGGTGGTCCAAGAAGATAAGGAGCTTCTGTGTACTCTATGGGCCAAGACTGGGGATGTGAGTGGCCACACCATTCTCAGAAATGGCAGCACACATAGTTATATTGCCCCCTCGCTGGCCTGGGACATCCACCGTGGCCCGTCGGCCAATAAAATTTCGGCCACGTCTTCAGCCCTTGGCCAGGTTGAAGCCAGCCTCATCCACATACACGAGTATGTGAGAGGTCTCATTTCCTTCCAATGCCATTATTCTCTACAAGAGTAAAAAAAGAAAACATCAAATCAGTCATACAGAAGAGTCATACACTACAGTTACAGACAGTTACATAGGAATGTTCTAAACAAGTTCAATATATTACTGGCCAGTATTCCAGTGGTTCCAAACCTGGGGTACATGTACCATAAGAAGAGGTACTACAGGGGGTATTTGACAGAAAGGGGAGGGGAAAAATTATCAATGAGTAGACTTACTGAAATGTTACAGTAAAACCCACAGTATTAGATAGATTTACATGGGAGGCACTTCTGTAATTGCAGCTCTTTGACCCTTTTTCTTATTGTATTGTATGTTATATTCTTCAAAATAAGGATTATAATGATAATTGCATCATACAGTAAGCTGCCGTTTTTAGACAAAATGTTTATAAATCAGATACGTAAATCAAATACTTTCATACCTGGATTACCTGGATTCAGAAATCAGGTAAAGTGGGTACTGAAACCAATACATTTCGGGAACCACTGCTTACGGTAGTTGTAAAAAGGTTATCTTGATGGACAACCAGTGACTGACTTCCATGTACATACTGGTACCACAGCTCTTTCACTTTGTCAGATTTCCTCTCAAATGGTACCCTGTAAATTTGCTTCATTGTCATCTGATGCTTCTTCAATATGCGGGCTATTGTGGAGATGCTTATAGAGTGACATTTTGGAATATGACTTTGTCTTGTAGGATTGCAGTGCGGATCTGTCTCAATGTGATGGCATTATTTGCCAACACCATGTTACAGATCTCTTGTTCTTGTTGTTCATTGAGAAGTTTTCCTCGGCCACCCGTGCCAGGTTGTTGTCCAATCCTAAACATAGAATTCAAAGGACAACACTCCATTTGTAATTTATACCTTATGTATTCCATACAGAATGAGTTACCAATGTAATCGTATTGTTGTTTTACTTACAGTAACTTTACCACAATTCCAATGCATCACTGCACAGTGACTGGAATACTACTGTAAACTGTATCATCAATATTGTAGAAAATAAACTATTCCATACTATTCCATAGATTATTTTCTACAATATTTTTCTTGTTATTGTTAGTATCATACGTAACATCCCACTGAGGTAAGATACTGTAATACTGTAGGCCTATCACACACACATACACACTAAATGAATACGTAAATGAGTAAATAAACATATTTGTTGCTCTATGCACAGTGTCCTGTCCTATACATTATATAATTCCATCATTGACTGACTACATACCTGTTTTCCCTGCGAAAGGTTTGGATGATAGAGAAGATTGTAGAGCGAGGCACATTAGGTTGCACTCTGCGACCTTCCTCCGCCATTGTGAGGCCATGGTTGATGACATGATCTATAACTGTGGCCCGAATTTCATCAGGGACAGCATGGCGTCTTCGTGCTCTTCGGCCTCTTCCCCCTATTCCACCGCCACTCACCCTTACTCCTCTTCCTCTTCTTCTTCCACTTCCTCGAGCAGGCAGTTTCCCTTGTTCATTTACTTGGCCAGGTGCCTCCATGTTCAGAAATTGTACTGGTCCTGCATGGTCAAGCTCTATATATACATGTTTGGCAGCATTTACAATCATGGACAGCACCTGTCAGGTAACTAAACATACTGTTTGATTGGTCATCTGAGACCAACTCCGACTCCTCCTTTGTTAGGCTCCTTTCACACTGGGGCGGGGGCGTTGTCGGCGGTAAAGCGCCGCTATTGTAAGCGGCGATTTACCGTCGGTATGCGGCCGCTAGCGGGGCGGTTTTACCCCCCTGCTAGCGGCCGAGAAAGGGTTAAAACCACCGCAAAGCGCCTTTGCAGAGGCGCTTTGCCGGCGGTATAGCCGCGCCGTCCCATTGATTTCAATGGGCAGGAGCAGTAAAGGAGCGGTATACACACCGCTCCTTCACCGCTCCGAAGATGCCGCTGGCAGGACTTTTTTTACCATCCTGCCAGCGCATCGCTCCAGTGTGAAAGCCCTCGGGGCTTTCACACTGGAATGAAAGCAGCTGCACTTTCGGGTCGGTTTGCAGGCGCTATTATTAGCGCAATAGCGCCTGCAAACCGCCCCAGTGTGAAAGGACCCTTAGTCAAGTTCTAGTTGTACCTGACTGTCAATTGCTGTAATCATTTTATCAAATGTTCCAAGAGATTCATATATGGTATTCATGGTATTATGTTCCTGAATAATTTTGACAATTGAACAGACTATTGTGCATGTGATGACTTAAACAATGAAATGACGCTGACGCGTTTTGGAGAGAACAACCATTAGACTGAGAATTGACAATCAGTTTAGATCAACAAGATCTATTCACTTGGAAATTGTGTTAAATGTAGGCTACTTGTACTTAATCATTTGAAAGATGTACTGAGACATTGAGACATGTACTGAGACATTTGCAATTTTGATGAAATGAGTGAGAAATTCAATTCAGTTGTGAACAATTGCCAAGTGGTTTGGAGATTTGTCCATGTTGTTTTGAGAATGTCATTTCTGTTTCAAGAAATGAGCCAAAACAGTGGAGAAAAACTGTAAATCTCAAAATGTTTCTTAGCCTGGATTGTGTTTAAGTTGAGGTTCGGGGTTTGTAGTCTCTTTTTTGTTGTCATTAAAATATGATTCTTTCTATGTTATCTTGGCAGAAAGCTGTTTTCTTTACCTGCTGATGTAAACATGCTTGTCTTTGTTTAGTTATTATTTATTTTTATGTAAATGTGTTTTTACTAATAAGCTATATGTTTGTATGATTTTTTAATAAACAAAATTTACACTGTAATGTCCCCCCCACAGTCACACACTATTATTATTTTACATTTATATAGCTCTGACATATACCTCAGTGCTGTACAGAGATCACTGAGCCAGTTACACTGGAGGAGTCAGTCTCCACCATAGATGACATGCACAGAGTAATGATGACATTCCAGCCAATGGGAGCCTGCAGCATAAGAGATGTCTTGGAGGCAGCTGCTGGAATCTGGTTGGGCTGGCTAGAACTGCTACATGGGCTGTGAAATCTCAGTATCTGGGGTCACTCTGGGGACTTGCAGGGAATCTTCAGGACAAGTGGGGGTCACACAATTAGAGCTTTCTTTGGGTGGTATTATTTAATCACCTTTGGGATTTTTATTTTTTAACAGAAGGACAGAAAGTTTGGGAATTTTTTTTTTTTCTTTTCATATTTCGTTTTAAAATTTTGCAAACAGGTAATTTTTATCTTTTACTGATGGACACTGGTAGGTGACACCGATTGGCACTGATAGATGGGACTGATGGACACAGATGAGGTGACACTGATGGACACTGATTGGTGGCACTGATGGACACTGATAGGTGGCACTGATGGACACTGATGAGGTGGCATTGATGGACACTGACAAGTGGCACTGATCGACACTGATAGGTGGCACTAATGGACACTGACAGGTGGCACTAATGGACACTGAAAGGTGGCACTGATGGACACTAGGGATGAGCCGAACATCCGGTTCGCACCAGAACTTGCGAACAGGCAAAAAATTTGTTCAAACACAGTTAAAGTCTATGGGACACGAACATGAAAAATCAAAAGTGTTAATTTTAAAGGCTTATATGCAAGTTGTTACCATAAAAAAGTGTTTGGGGATCTGGGTCCTGCCCCAGGGGACATGGATCAATGCAAAAAAAGTTTTAAAAACTGACATTTTTTCGGGAGCAGTGATTTTAATAATGCTCAAAGTGAAACAATAAAAATGAAATATTACTTTAAATATCGTGCCTGGGGGTGTCTATAGTATTCCTGTAAAGTAGCGCATTGTTCCCATGTTTATAACAATACCACAGCAAAATTAAATTTCTTAAGGAAAAAATGTCATTGAAAACTGCTCGGGGCTGTAATGAATTGTCAGATCCCGGCAATATAGATGAAAAATCATTGAAAAAAAACGCGCTACCTGTCTTCTCTACCAGGGGCCGCGAGTCGGACACGTAAGGGAGACCACCCTCTGCCCAAAGGACTCGTCGGTCAGGTACATAGAAGTCTGACAGTATTCCCCTTATGTTTCCTATTTGTGTGTTTTATACTGAAGCCAATTGACCTGTGATCGCTGTTACCTAAATTGCCCCGTATTTCCACATCCGTGATCAGGTCTGTAATGTTAGTAATCAGTAGATCCACTAACGCTTTATTTCTAGTTGGTGTGTCTACCATCTGAACAATGAAATTGTCCTGCAAGACATTTAGGAACTGGCGAGCCTTAGATGAATGTGCGGTTCCCTTCACCCAGTCTATGTCTGGATAATTAAAATCCCCCATTATGATAACACTTCCCATCCTTGACACTAATCAAAATTGTGATAGGAGATCCATCCCCCCTCCTCCGTCATGGTTAGGGGGCCTATAGCATACTCCCAGTAATATTTTCCCCTTAGCTTCATCCCTTGACACCACGTAATGTCAGAGGGGGGTGGAGTCCCCCGTTTACATCACAGGGTGGCCCTGCCCTCAGCTATATAACAGCTGTCATTGCAAAAAGCCTGAAGTCATGGGACGTCTCCCATGGAGGCGGAGTTTTTCCATTTTAAAAAAAAAATAAAGGTCTTTTCCCAAACTGTCTCCTGTCATTTTTACCATTTTGACACATTTTTTGGTGAATGTGTAGGGGTACAATGTACCCACTACCCCTTCACTATGGGGGGGTCGGGATCTGGGGGTCCCGTGTTAAATGGAGCTTCCAGATTTCGATATGGCTTGGGTGTGCGTCAGGGGTGTCCTTTGAGTCCTCTGCTATACGCGTTTGGTTAGAGAGCGGACCGTTGTGTAGGGTGCATTTGGGCATTTCTGTTGAGCCTCCTCTGAGGGTCGTGGCCTATGCTAATGACGTGTCTGTTTTCATCTCTGGGACAGAAGAGGCAGAGGAGGTGGTCTCGTGATGGAACAGTATGCTGAGGTATCTGGTTCAAAGATCTATCAGGATAAGAGTGATGTTTTTTGGATGGGAGAGGAAGGCGATGAGCTTCCGGACACCTTCCCAGAGCCCTGGCAGGAAATGTAGGCATCAAATTTGGTCCTGGCGATTACGGCCTTGCAAATTGGGAAAGAAGGCTACAAGATGCCAATGCCAAGGTTGCCAGCTGGAAGTATTGGAAACGCTCTTACAAGGAAAGGATTGACCTGATTAAAACGTACCTGATTCCGGTATTTCTGTATTTCAGCTTTGTCTGTGTTTTGTCAGTCTCCCTATGCGAAGATCTACAAGTGTTTCTTCCAGCTGTTATGGGGGAACAAACTGAACCTGATTAAGAGGTCTGTAACCTACCTTCCCAGGTGAATGGGTGGCCTAGGTAGGGTCAACCCGGTGGTATTATTTTCTCTGATGTTTTGGAAACATAATTTTGGTAATATGCTGGCAGAGGAATCGAATGGGTGGGTTGGTATTTTTGTAGTCCTGGTTTCGGCCTTTTCTGTGAAGCTGGGAGAACGGTGGGCCAGTGAAAAGCCTGAGGGTCCGACATGGTAAGCTCCTGGCTTTCGTTGCCCCTGTGCCTGAAAATGCTTCAGCAGTAGCGAGTGATGGCAGAGGAAATTAAGCCTCTTTCTAGGAAAGCCCTGGAGAGGAGGGTTGTTGAATCTGCCTTTAGCGAGCCACTGGCCTTGAGGGATTGCCCAGGCCCTGTTATGAGGGGGGTCTGTGTTTGATTAATCTTCAGAGAATCCCTTTAAAGTTTCAGGATTTGGCCGGGCTCTCATTCCATGGCAGACTCTATGTGAAGGGCAACTTGAAGCATCGCTCTGTGGAGAACCATGGTTGTCCAACAGTGAAGTGTGGGGGTGTGGAGGAGATGATGGAACATTTCTTGCTTCAGTGCTTCACTGCTCCTTCAATATAGAAGTCTATAAGTGGGTGGGAGGGGCTCTGGGTATCCCTTTCCTTTCCTGCTTGAGTTATGGAGAGTGGTCGTACGGGTCTTTTGAGACGCATCTGGATTTAATTTTGGGATACTTTTTCTAGATAACTAATGCCCCATCAACACTATCAGATTTTTCCTTCAGATTTACCAAAACCATATAATATGAGGTCAAACCTTAGGAGCTTCAATGTGTATGCAATCAGGCAGGCCCTTCACTACATGGTTTTGGTAAATCTGAAGGAAAAACTCAGCAGAAAATCTGATAGTGTGTACGGGGCTTTAGCAGTCCGTTACTTCACGTGGAATGCACGGTGTCAGGTTTTCCAAAAAAGTCCTTCCTGTCGAGGTGGTGGTGCACAACATTCTGGGTGTGGTTGGGAATATTCAAGGTCTTGAGAAGTCAGGTCCCCATAGCTGCTGTCTATCAGTCTCTGGGTGTGCAGCTTTTGTTTCTGTCCTTTTACACCCACTAAATTTTGATGAGATCAAATTTTTGGAAAAAGGTTGCATGCATGGGTTATATGTGTAATCATTCCTTAGCCTGAGGGTGTGTTTAGGTGGAGGTTAGGGCTTTGTTTTACATAATTTTGTAGTTTGCTAATAATACAATTATGTTTCTATTGCCGCGTACACACGAGCGGACTTTCTGGCATACTTGGTCCTACGTTCTTCCCGCCTGACTGTCCGGCGGACTACCGCCGGACTTTCTGAACGGACGGATTTGCCTACACACGACCAAACTTTCCGGCAGGCTAGGTCCGCCCATCTTTCCGACGGACTTTCGCTGGAGTTACGGCGGACTTTCAGAATGAACGGACTTGCCCACACACGGACAAGTCCGTTCATTTTGGATGTGACTCGGGTACGACGGAACTAGAAAAGGAAGTCAATCTCACCGCTTTTATTGGCGAGATTGACACCTTACAAGCCCCGTCGTGGGGCATACCAGGCCCTTAGGTCTAGTATGGATCTTAAGGGGAACCCCCTACGCCGAAAAATCGGCGTGGGGTCTCCCCAAAATCCATACATCTGGAGAAGAAAAGAGGGAAGAAGCCAAGAAGACAAGAAGCCAGAAGTCCGGACCTCCGCTGGCAAGAGAGCGGCATTAAAATAGCGGAGGAGCCGGCCGAAGAAAGGGAACACCGGGAGAAGAGGAACCGGAGAGACCCCCGAAGCCGGAAGAGGACCCCCCCCAGAGCTGTCTAATAAATTACATCAAAAACCTGTGTAGTGTGTTTTATTATTGACACTTTTTCCCTAGGTGAATGGGTAGGGGTACCATGTACCCCATACTCATTCACATAGGGTGGGGGGCCGGGATCTGGGGGCCCTCTTATTATAGGGGGCTCCCGGATTCCGATAAGCCCCCCGCCCGCAGACCCCGACAACCAATGGACAGGGTTGTCAGGAAGAGGCCCTTGTCCTCATCAACATGGGGACAAGGTGCTTTGGGGTGGGGGAGCCCCGCAGGGTGCCCCCCCTCCCCCAAAGCACCCACCCCCCATGTTGAGGGCATGTGGCCCGGTACGGTTCGGGGGGGGGCGCTTGCTCGTCCCCACCCCTTTCCTGACTGGCCGGGCTGCGTGCTCGGATCGGGGTCTGGTATGGATTTTGGGGGGGGCCCCGATTTTTTGGCGTAGGGGGTTCCCCTTAATATCCATACCAGACCTAAGGGCCTGAGATGCCCCGCACTCGCCGCAATAGGGAAATTTGTTTTTCCTATTGCAGCGAGCTCGAGATGCAGTACTCTGCCCTTGCATCGTATCTGGTCCGTCGGATCAGCATACAGACGCATGCAGATGAACGGGCTTTCCGTCAGAAACTGAGTCCGGCGGACTAAGATTTAAAGCATGCTTTAAATCTAGGTACGGCGGACTTTTGGGGGAAAAAAATCCGTCGGAGCCTACACACAGTCGGATTGTGCGGCGGACTCTGGTCAGCCGGACCAAGTATGCCGGAAACTCGGACCATGTGTATGCGGCATTTGTTTATAGTTCTATTTATGCTTTTTGACAAACAGTAGTTAGCTTTTTGTTATCTGCTGATGTAAGCCTGTTTGTTTTTGTTTATTTATGTATATATTCTTTTTTATTTATTTTTGTATATATGTAGAAGTCTATAAGCGTGTGGGTGGGGCTCTGGGTATCCCTTTCCTTTCCTGCTTGAGTTATGTGGAGTGGTTGTACGGGTCTTTTGAGTCGCATCTGGATTTTTATTTTGAGAAACTTTTTCTAGTTAGCTTAGTAGTCCATTAATTCACGTGGAATGCATGATGTCAGGTTTGCACTCTAAAAAAAGTCCTTCATGTCGAGGTGGTGGTGGACAACATTCTGGGTGAGGTTGGGAAGATTTCTGGTCTTGAGATGGACAGGTGAGGGCTAGGGGGCCTGGACAGTAGTGGAGGAATGTCAGGTGCCCGTAGCTGCTGTCTATCAGTCTCTGGGTGTGCAGCTTTTCGTTCTGTCCTTTCATGTCCCCTAGATTTTTATAAGATCAGATTTTTCTAAAAAGGCTGCATGCAATCGTTCCTTAGCCTGAGGGGGTGTTTAGGTTGAGGTTAAGGCTTTGTTTTTGCATATTTTTTTAGTTTGCTATTAATACAATTATGTTTCTTTGTATATAGTTCTATTTATGCTTTTGGCAAAAAGCCATTTGCTTTTTTGTTATCTGCTGATGTAAGCCTATTTGCTTTTGTTTATTTATGTATATATTCTTTTTTATTTTGTTTTTGTATATATGTTAATATGTTTTAATAACAAGCTTGTATGCTTGCAAGATTTTAATGAACAAAAATGTACACTTTGGTGTCCCCTAGCCCACAGTCATACACTATTATCATTATACATTTATATAGCTCTGACATATACCACAGTGTTGTACAGAGATTACTGAGCCAGTCACATGAGTCTCTGTACCAGAGGAGCTACTCTACCAGGTGGTGCTGTTTTGCAAGTTGCTGTTGGCTCACTCTACTTTGGTCTCAGCTAGAGGAAACATCAAGCCTGGGTCTGTCCTGCAGGCTTCTCCCCCAGCCCCATGCAGTGGGTGGGGGGAGATGAAGGTGGAGGCTCTCCAGAGGCACTGAGGCCTACTCCATGTGCCCAAGCTGCAATGGATCCTGGGCCTGTCCCTATGCAAGAGGAATCCTTACCAGTCCTCCAGGATAGAGTGGTGAACAGACTTAGCTGCATTGCTAAAGAGGAACAGAAACTTGCTGTAATGAAAGAGGATCTCAGGAAAAAGAAATCCCTGTACAGTAAGTCTGGAAACAATAAAAGGGAAGTCTCCAAGCTGAAGTCTCTGGAAGAGGCATTGAAAAAGCGGGAGAGGTTGGTTGTCTCTCTGAAGGAAAGCAGCAGTGTGTTCAGATAAAAGTGTGAGAATGAGGAGAGATTGCAACAGATGAAGGAAAGTGTCTGTGCCAGTACCAGCCAGAGGGTGGATACCAGCGCAATGGCGACAGTATGGATGGGGGGTAAGGAAGTGGCTTCACATGGTGGCCCCAGTACTACCCCTGTCTCAGGATCTGTCATGTCTGAGTCGGTATCTGCCCCCTCCCTGCCCAGCAGCCTGGGTCATCTCAGGAGGAGGTTGAGAAAAATGGTGGATTGCTGCAATCCATTACAGAAATGGAATCTCCCTTGAGCGGCACCGACTCATCAGATGAGGACCATGATAATGGAGTGCTTACTGAAAATCTCCCTCAATGTGTGGAGGACTTTCCCGAGATTGCATCTACCAACAGATCCTTGCAATCAGCAGGGAATGCAGGAGGAGCTGGCTGCGAGGAGTCCCACATGGACACTAACAGTGCAGAGCAGGACTGTCGCATGAACATTGAAACTGCAGAGCAGGAGGGCCATATGAACGCTGAAACAGCTGGTGTTTTTTTCTAAACAGAAGACATTAATTGATGAGGGGACTGCTGGTATCTGTGGTACTTCTAGGACTATGGTAAACGGGACTGTTGTGCTGGAGGGTGGAAGAGAGGATCAAGTGGAGGGTAATTTACCAAATCAGATTTCAGAGGTTCCTATGCAGCCAGTTATTATTCCTATGCAACCAGTTAATGTGTCATCTGTCCCAGTTAGGAATTATGCTAAGGCTGTGTCGGGACAAAGTCATGTTGCTGGTGGTGGAAGGGAGCCAGTTGTGCGGCTTTCACCTAACACACCTTCCATTAAACACAGGAATGTGGTACAGCTCAGGTGGGAAGGAGGAGGTATTCCACCTATCAGGAGGGAGGTTGTGGATAAGATCCTAGACATGGGGAGTGTGGCCTGACCTGACAGGAAGATGGCAACATAATTCTAGAGCTCCCGCCGCTGCAGAGTGCTTTAGCTCTCATATAGAGGTAAAGACCCCCCCCCGGACTACTGCCTAGACATGGGGACCGCTTCCCGTACCTCATCGGCATCACGATCCCACTCCCCTCATGACCAAAGCGGGGATTCTAGCCACCATATCCCAGGGATGTTCTGGTCCCAGAGAGGGAATATGGTGTCCTCCCGATGCAGACGAATCCAGGCCGCATCTACATCACTGTCTGACTCACTGCCCACTCCCGTTCCCACACCGCAGGGCACACCAGACATGGGGGAACACAATGTCCGTCCCCACCAACACCTCAGCATACAGGACCTGAGGACCATAGTGGCGGACATTAAGGATACCTTGTCTGCCGCCATTTCCGAGCTCCGCCTAGATATCCACACGCTGACTGACAGGGTCCGTGAGGCAGAAAGAGTTTCTGCTCAACAGGGCACAGTCCTCAGAAGGGCTACCTTGAAGATAGACACACACACCCTTCAGCTCAGGGACCACCAGCGTCACATGGTGGACCTTGATAACAGAGGCAGACGCCATAACTTGAGAATCCGCGGCCTCTCCGAATCAGTTGAAAATGAGCAGCTTTCCTCCACAGTCACTGGCCTGTTTAATAACCTACTTGATCGGCCTACTCAAACAAAGATAGAAATGGAACGGATCCACCGAGCACTCAGACCTAAGGGGAGGGGTACTGATCCCCCCAGAGATGTCATTTGCTCTATTGTAGATTTCAAAATCACAGAAGATATACCGAGGAAGGCGAGAAATAGAACCCAACTTGTCTTTGACGCTGCAGCACTGCAGGGATCTCAGACCTCTTCTTGATACCCTCTGTGCTAATGGAATACACTATAAATGGAAGTTCCCCTTTTGCTTATCAGCCACCTTACAAGGCTGTACTGCACTACTGAATGTGCCAGAGGACTTGCAACGCTTCTGCGATACCCTGGGCATCCCACTCGTGGATGTCCCCCAATGGTATGCTGATTTCCGCTGTGCAGTCACGAGGAAGGATGTGTGCCAATACCGCAGATCCCCCTCGGCCCCAGAATTCACTCGGTATCCCACGGCATACGTCAGGATCCTGGCCCCGCTGATTCGCCTAGACAGCGGCGAGCCTGACGTGACTATTGATACCTATTCAGGCACATATGCTTGTAAATGGATGCCGGCTCCACCTAACCGGTAAACTAACTCTCTTTCACTCTTTCCATAACTCTCCTATTCGTTCCAGTTACAGTTGATTCCTTTATTCTTCCTATGCACAGATATAAAATCAGGTTGCAGCTAATGTGCCACAGCTAATATATGCTTGTAATGCTTTAATGGTAGCCTACCTCTTGTGTAGATGTACCCTCCATACATCCCTGTGGTGCAGAATCTGAGCCTTACCACAGATACACAGGACAATGGGACCAGGACGCCTTTTCACTCTTTGTCCACCGTTGCTTATCGTCTCACGCCTAGAACACCGCATTAATGGATTGCTCCTAGGTGAAGATCTACATTTACAGGCCCTCCACTTCGGACCTTCCCTACTAATATTTTCACTAGTGTCTCTAGATGATCTGTAAGTGACCGGTTTGATGGTTGTGCATGGGGGGGTGTGCCGGGATCTGCCCCGTTCCTCAGCATGGAGAACACCTTCTACCGTACCCCTTTAGGGGATCTATAAATACTAGCTGTCTCAGGGTATCATAGCCAGTTAAACTGCCCCCCCACACTTCCATGCACATATTGGATGCGAGGGGGGATCCCGGTATACGCCCTTGTACATATGCCTCTCTTCTATCAGCCGGGTTGAGAGGTAGAAGTTCACTCTCACCTCACTTCAACAATCCTCAGGCACATATGGAAACGCTGACAGGTAACTGTACTAATGCGCCCCTACTGGCGATACCAAATAACTAATCCTTCTGTTAAACTGTGTTTATTAGTGCTGAGGGGTTTGCAGGGGAGGGGGGATGGAGGTGACACGCTGGCTTAGACTATTGACCCCATTACACCTAAAATATATCACATAACCCTGATGCCCCAATGGCATCGGCACTGGCTAGACGAACATGTCTCTCCGCCATTAAGACGCAAATCTGGGTGCCTTGACATCTCATTATTCCAAGCATTTAAGCCAAAAGCTATGATAAATGCGTCAGCGTGATCTTTCCCCTCCCTCCTCTGTGAGCCACCAAATATAAATCTACCTGGGCTAATTATAATGTACACAGACACCGCTGTAAAAGATATGAATATACCAGCCTGTAATGAGCATATTTGTTTTCTATCCCCGTTTGGAGTGCATATTATTGATGACGTTCACTGTTACCACTGGGGCATTCACTCTGCCTAAGACCTTCTATAACAAACCACCCACGATTTCTCTATCCACACTCCAATCATGGGGGTTTAGGCATTATCACCATATACACTATTGCGGGTTTTCATGGTTCCAGTCATTAGCATACCAAAATCCACTGTTTTAAAGTTTGAAACATGCTTTAGCATACTGCCCGGGTGGGAAGGATGGCATACAGCTTGCGAACCACATAAGGCTATATATGGCCCATATAGCCAGTTATCTATTGTTTATGGTTATTGTTAACTGTTCCTTGATTACCTGTTCCTATATTCCACTGTCTAGTTTTTACCCTGTTATCAGAAACACAGTACTCACAAGGTTTACCTCCACATATACATAAAACTAACCTGTAGCGACGGGTAGACACTCTCTCCAACTATCTCTTTCTCACCGCTTCTTTGCCAACCCCCACACAGCGCTTTGGTACAGTGTAGAACACCGAAGGGTTAGTATACATTGACTGGGTGCTGTAAAATCACCGAAACTGCACAATCGTGAGAAAGGACGGCTGGTTCCCCCCTTCCTCGGTGCATTAACTTGGAGTACCTCTGACCCTCCTATCTGAAGATCATCTACTCTAACCCTTTCCCTATACCTGGAAGATTTCACTCCCACCCCTCCCCAATACAAATTCACAATATTCACCAGGCCATGGCCCAACACATCATGTCCCATCCCAACCTCAGTGTTAAATTTTACTCACTAAACACTCGTGGACTTAATACCCCGGAAAATAAATCCCAACTGCTACTACACCTTCAAAGGACTAAAGCCCACATAGTGTTTTTACAAGAGACTCACTTTAGATCAGATAACATCCTAAAGCTTCATAGCAGCTTCTATCCAACAGCAAACCATGCCTCCAATACAGATTTGAATACCAAGGGCGTTTCGATACCATTCTCTAAACACTGTCCCATCCAAATACAAGATATAGAACGAGACAATGCAGGCAGATACTTATTCCTCAAGGGCAAACTACACAACAGACCTATTACACTGGCTAATTTGTATGCTCCCAATACACACCTTTTTCTGAAAAACCCTACACCAGCTTACCTCCTTTCAGAGTGGCATCCTGATAGTAGGGGGTGACTTTAATGTAGCACTATCTCCTGCCCAGGACACATCCGCAGGATCCTCGTCCCTGACATACAGAGCCCTACGAGCGATCAAGTCCCAACTAAGTGACCTATCCCTACACGATACTTGGCGTACTCTCCACCCCAAAGAAAAGGACTTCACTTTCTTCTCCTCACCACACAATAAATACTCCAGACTGGACTACTTCTTCATCTCACAGAATGACCTGACACTCCTCACTACGGACCATTGATCCCATGCTTCTTTCTGACCACAACCCCATCGCTATGACCCTGACTATCCCAACCTCACAAACAAATCTTCCCATTTGGCACCTTGATAATTCACTACTGACAGACCTGGACATAACGCAGAAAATCACCGCAAGCCTGACACACTATTTTCTTGAGAATGAATCTGCTGACATCTCACCTGCAGCTCTCTGGGCAGCACACAAATATGTCCTCCGGGGCGAACTCATCTCTATAGCTGCGAAAAGACGCAAAGCTAGAAAAGCACATATTGAGAGCCTTTCTCAATATTCTCTTGAGAAAATCCACAAACAAACCCTGGCCACAAAATCCCTTGAAGACCTACTGAAGGCAAGGGAAGAACTATTGGGAGAGCTAGGGAAAACACTAAAACGCAAGTTCACACTAACAAAACGCTTCTTTTATGAATCCGGGAACAAGTCCAGGAAAATGTTAGCTAGAGCCCTACATTTAAAAAGGCAGCCTCCACAATTCATAATATCAAAGACCCTTCCGGGAACTCAATTGTCACTTCAGACGGAATAGCGGATCAATTCGTAAAATACTTTGCCAAACTTTATAACCTGCCACCTACGAAAACGACCGGTCAGACCCCAGACAGAACACAGGCTATTGGAAGCTTTCTAGCCCAATATAGTCCAACACCTATTACCCCAGTGGATTTGGCCACAATAGATCACCCAATTACCAATGAAGAAGCTCTGGTAGCATTGAAACAATTAAAAACCGGCAAGAGCCCAGGTCCTGACGGCTTCTCAGTCAGCTACTATAAATCCTTTACTGACATCCTGATCCCCAGATTTCTAAAAGCATTTAACTCTCTACCCTCCTCACCTCAAGCCACCACAGACATTCTAACTGCCCACATAACGCTTATACCGAAACCCGGTAAGGACACCACCTTAGTATAAAATTATAGGCCCATATCTCTCCTGAACGTGGATGTAAAACTTTACGTGAAAATCCTCGCAAATCGTATTCTTCCCCTACTCCCCAAGCTGATATCACTAGATCAGGTAGGTTTTGTTCCTGGACAAGTGGCCAGGGGCAACACCATAAAAGCCATCAACATACATCACTGGCTGTCACATTCCTCAAAACCTGTTTTTTTACTGTCCCTCGATGCGGAGAAATCGTTCGACAGAGTGGCATGGGACTACATGATGGCAACACTAAAGGCTATGGGATTCCCAGACCACCTACTTCAATTAATTGGCACACGCTAAGGATGCCCCTTATCGCCCCTTATCTTCATTCTTACCATGGAGCCCCTTCTTCGTAGGATAAAAGCTTAACCCGACATTAAGGGTATTCACATCAAACATTACAAACTAGCAGCTTACGCTGATGACATACTGCTTTTCCTTTCGGACCCAATAACTTCCATACCCAACCTACTAAAAGACCTCACTCTATTCAAATCACTCTCTAACCTCCAAATCAACTTCTCTAAATCTAAAGCATTGAACATTACCCTACCTTCCACCACAGTAGCGCAATGCCAAGCAAACTTTCCCTTTGAATGGGAACCCCACGCTATCACCTACCTAGGTATTCAGATCCCCAAAAACCTTTCCAACCTATACTCCAGAAACTTTTCGCCTCTTCTACAATCAATCCAACAGGACTTACAGAGATGGAACATGGGCCTCTTTTCCTGGTTTGGAAGAGTGTCCATCATAAAAATAAATATCCTTCCCAGAATCCTATACCTCTTCCAAACCCTTCCAATCTGCATACCCGCAACGTTCTTCACGACCTACAAACAACTCTGCAGGAATTTTATATTGTCCTCTAAAGTGCCCAGACTAAGCTGGGATAGATTAACCCTTCCTAAATCAAAAGGAGGAATTGGACTCCCGGATGTTTACAAATACCATTGGTCCTGCCTATTGACCAGAGTAGTTAACTGGGATGTTCACACAGACACTAAGGACTGGATTAAGCTTGAAGAGACGTTTGTAGGTTTTCTGATATCCCATCTACCATGGATCTCGCAGAAAGCGATCCCCAAAGAATGTACTGACCATCCATTTATACACCCTACTCTCCTCCATTTTAGGATGGCATGTAATAAATGCAACATGGCATCCTCGCTGGGACCCCTGACCCCTATCGCACAAAATCCTGACTTCCCTCCTGGCCTTGTAAATTCCACCATTGAAATCCCGAGGCGACTACCTTTCTTTTGAACAGAACACTTCTTCCATAATAATGAGTTCACTACATACGCGACTCTAACCTCTCGCTTTCCTGAACAAACTATCCCCTTCTTAAAATATTTGCAGGTCAGGCATTTCATCCAAAGCTCTAAACCTCTGATCAAATGGCAGAGGGAATACACTACCTTCAAAACCATTTGCACTGCCACTGAGCCCCAAAAACATTTAATTTGGACCATATACTCTCTCCTGTTCTTAGACTGCAGCCCCAAATCCAACACCATTAGCCAACGATGGGAAAAAGAACTATCGCTGGACCAATCTAACATTGAATGGGAGCAGATCTTTGAACACATTCATAAAGGATCCATCAACGTATCTGCACAAGAAAACGGATACAAGCTATATTCTAGATGGTATAGGACCCCAGTCAGAATACATAAATACCACCCCAGCATTTCCCCACTCTGCTGGAAATGTAATTTATCTCAAGGTTCTCTACTCCACATATGGTGGGAGTGCCCGCTCATACAACCTTTCTGGAAGGAGGTACACTGCCTCACCACCCAAATCACAACTTACAAGCTGGATTTTACCCCCGCCCAATACATGCTCCACCACACGTCCATACCCCACTCGGCCTACAAAAAATCTCTCACCCTCCACCTCATTAATACTGCAAAACAATGCATACCGGTGTTCTGGAGACAAACCAACCCCCCAACTACCTCTCACTGGTTTTGCCGCATAGACAGAATAGCAGAAATGGAAGCCCTTATTCACCAGGCTAGAGAGAACCCAACTAAGTTCCAGAAAACTTGGGCCTGCTGGTTAAAGAAACAGCCAATTACTGAAATTCCCTTCACTAACACACCTCTACCCATTCCGGGGTATTCCACAAAATACTAACTGCCTATACTATACACTCGCAGGGGACAGGTTCCCCCATACCTCTATCCACCCTCATATCCCTTTCCACCCCCATATACTGCTTCTGCCTAAGGTTGTATATTACATTAGGTCCCTAAGAGATATTAATCCCCTCATTGTAAGGCCATTTGGTGACAGAGGTGCTTTCCCAATTACATTCCATCAGGAGCTAACTAATCAACTACTTTGCCCTACTGGCACAGCATATACCAAACCATCATACAGGTTAAATACACCTTATTCTGATGACGCCTATGGAGATCATTAGCTCCCCCATCCACACACAGTTAGAACCCAACAGGGGTGTTTGGATGTCAGGGGAGCGTATATCAGAATACCTATCTTTTACACTCTCCATGATACTCACACCTTACCCCAATAGCTGTCAGTGGAGACATCCTCCTACTTTACTTGAAGACTTCCTTACCTTTTCCTTACATGGTCTGGTTCTTCCTCTCAATCGTGTAGTTTAATGATTATAAAACTTCGTTATTGTACTGCAAATGTACTGTATACATCCTAACTGTAATATCCATGTATCACCTCATTGTTGTATTGTATTTTCCTTGTTGTATTAAAAACTTCAATAAAAACATTGAAACAAAAAAGATCCTAGACATGGGATTTGAGGCAGAGGGTATTTATGCTCTTATCAGTCCGGCTGGTTCCTATGAATATGATTTGTCATTCATCCATCCAGAGTCACTGGATCTGTTTTGGGAGCGGTATGAGCATGTATATGGGGGCCAGCTAGACTGGAAGGGGCTTGTCCCCAAAGTTGTCTCACCTCAGTCCTTGATAAAGAATGTGACTATCATGACTAGGAATGAGTCTATACCCCCCCGAGGATTTATTGGTCTGGTTGAGGAGGTTTGGTGAAACGTTGTGCCCCCTAAAAAAGATTGTGGATGATAGAGGAATCTGGACGGGTGGGTGATCGGTGTCAATGAGGTTGAGAATGTGTGAGAATGTTGTCCAGCATTTGCTCTCCTCTGCTTTTATTGGTAGAGATAGGATTACCATCTTCTACCCTGGTCAACCTAAGGTGTGCCATTAATGTGGAGCCAAGGGACATTTCTCCTCTTCCTGTCCAGAACAGAAGTGCTCTTTGTGTCAGGATGGGGCATCTGGTGAGGGACTGTAAGATAATTAAATGTAAATTATGTGATAAGGTTGGTTACCCTTGTAGCCGTTGCCCTGAGGCTTTGCGCAATAAGCCAGAACTAATGGAAGAATTTTTCCGTCTGGATAGAGAAGAGTCTGGGTTGGAGGAGGTTGTACCAGGGAATCCTAGTGTCTCTGTCCCTTCAGAATCTGTGTCTGTGAGGCCGTCTGTGGTGTCAGTGTCCCCCCAGTCTGTGGTTCCCCAGTCAGTGTCTGCACTTGTTGTTTCTACCAAAATAGTGGAGGGTGCTGGACCAGTGTGTATGGTTGTGCCAACCCTTTTTCTTCATCGTGGCAGAAGTACGGCTAGAGGTTAGCAGACACTAAGGGCTGGAATGAGTGATGGATTGGATGATAGTGGGGGGGGAGGTGGGAAGGTGAATGAGAGTGGCTGGTGCAGAATGCAAGGTGAATGATGTGGAAGTCGGGGTGAAAGATGTGGAAGTTGGGGTGAAAGATGTGGGGAGAGGGGTTATTAGAAGGGCTTGGAATCAGTGAGGGTGGAGGTATCAAAAACATTTGAGGTGTTATCTGAGGTGGAGGGTGAGGTTTCATCTGCGGAGGAGTCGGTGACTTCTATGGAGCATGAATCGCAGAGAATAATAAAACATGTAGGGTCTCCGAGTAGGGAGGGGGTGAACAAGCTAAGAAGCGTGTATCTAAAGCATCCTGATGGCAGTTTGTTAGCCTGGATTGTGTTTAAGTTGAGGTTCGGGATTTGTAGTCTCTTTTTTGTTGTCATTAAAATATGATTCTTTCTATGTTATCTTGGCACAAAGCTGTTTTCTTTACCTGCTGATGTAAACATGCTTGTTTTTGTTTAGTTATTATTTATTTTTATGTAAATGTGTTTTTACTAACAAGCTATATGTTTGTATAATTTTTTAATGAACAAAATTTACACTGTAATTTCCCCCCACAGTCACACACTGTTATTATTATACATTTATATAGCTCTGACATATACCGCAATGCTGTACAGAGATCACTGAGCCAGTTACACTGGGGGAGTCAGTCTCCACCATAGATGACATGCACAGAGTAATGATGACATTCCAGCCAATGGGAGCCTGCGGCATAAGAGATGTCTTGGAGGCAACTGCTGGAATCTGGTTGGGCTGGGTAGACCTGCTGCATGGGCTGTGAAATCTCAGTATCTGGGGTCACTCTGGGGACTTTCAGGGAATCGGCAGGACAAGTGGAGGTCACACAAATAGAGCTTTCTTTGGGTGGTATTTAATCACCACTGGGGGTTTTATTTATTAACAGAAGGAGGCTGGGTTCACACTGCTGCGGTGCGGGAACGCAGCGAATTTACTGCGGGTTCCCGCACCGCACCAACTCGCACGGCAGTTCACACTGCCATATGCGAACTGCTGGGGAGTGTCATACAATGTTAATGACACCCCCAGTTCAGCCCGCATATCGCAATGCGAACTGACAATTCGGACATTTTCGGATCGCATAGGTGTGAACACCCATGCGATCCGATTTTGGTCCGAACAAAAAAAAGGGTCCTGTGCGAGTTTGGACCGAATGCGGTGCGATATCAGCCATACTATCTGTATGGCTGATATCGCACAGCACAGACATCGCATGTGATGTGAACAGCAGTGCGCTGCGAATCACATGCGATGTCTGCAACGGCAGCAGTGTGAACCCAGCCGGAGAGAAAGTTTGGAGATTTTTTTTTTCATATTTTGTTATAAAATTTTGCAAACAGATATTTTTTCTCTTTCACTGATGGGCACTGATAAGGTGGCACTGGTAGGTGTCATGGATGGACACTGATAGGTGGCACTGATGGGCACTGATAGGTGGCACTGATAGGTGGCACTGATGGACACTGACAGGTGGCACTACACTTAATGTGTAAAAACTGGACTCTCAGAGAAGCTTCTATGCAGATATTCATGTGGATGGACCGAAGTATATCATTCATAATGGGAAACAGAGATAAAAAAAGCCGATAGTGAAGTACTGCTAATACTAAATCAAATCTGCAATCAAACAAACGCTTTCAAGAGATGGCTCTGTAAAACAGGCACCAGTAAGTTTTGGGTTCGCTGCTGTATGGCATGCGTTCCACGGATAGCGGAAGTTGCGTCACCGATTAGTAAAACCGGAAATACGTTGGCACATTTTGCCCTTCCTCCAGGGTGTCCTCAAGGACATGTCCTTGATGATGTCCTGAAGGAGGGGCCTAATGTGTAGACATATTTCTGGTTTCACTAACCAGTAGGGAGCAGCAGAACCTACAAACAGACAAAAAATTTGTTCAAACACGCGAACACCGTTAAAGTCTATGGGACACGAATACGAATAATCAAAAGTGCTAATTTTAAAGGCTTATATGCAAATTATTGTCATAAAAAGTGTTTGGGGACCTGGGTCCTGCCCCAGGGGACATGTATCAATGCAAAAAAGTTTTAAAAACGGCTGTTTTTTCGGGAGCAGTGATTTTAATAATGCTTAAAGTGAAACAATAAAAGTGAAATATTCCTTTAAATTTCGTACCTGGGGGGTGTCTATAGTATGCCTGTAAAGGGGCGCATGTTTCCCGTGTTTAGAATAGTCCGAGAGCAAAATGACATTTCTAAAGGAAAAAAAGTCATTTAAAAGTGCTAGCGCTAGTGCCATCTATGAACAGCTTGCCGCCCGCCCACCGTCATATGTCAGCGGCCCAGAACGGCTGCTCTCGTGTCCCCGTGGGGGCGTGCAGCGTGGCGATCGTGGCCGCACCGTGTTGCTAGGACATGGTGCGACACCGATCTGTGTAAAAATAAGGTAAACTCCACGCTCAGGATATTAATGGGTTGCAGTTTCCGCGGCTCTTTAACCATGTGATCGGCTGTGTCCAATCACAACCGGTCACATGTGAACACGGAGATGCCGGTAATCGGCTCTCCTCGCCTCACACTGACAGAGTATGAGGAGAGGAGAGCCAATCAGCGGCATCTCCTCACAGGGGGACAGCTAGGGAAGTAATCAGGGCACTGATCGTCAGTGCCCTGATTACAATATATAAATAAAGTGTAAAAATACCATGCCCACCAATGCCAGCATACAGTGCCCACCAATGCCAGTGATCAGAGCCCACCAGTGGCAGCAACCAGTGCCCACACTGCCCACAAGTGCCACAAATCAGTGCCTATTAGCCATGCCAGTCAGTGCTGCCCATCATTGCCCATCACTGCTGTCCATCAATGCCCATCAGTGTCTCCCATCAGTGCCACCCATCAATGCCCATCAGTGCCCATCTGTACCGCCTATCCATCCCACCTATCCATGCCCACCAGTGCAGCCTCTCAGTGCCCACCACTGCCGCCTATCAGTGCCCACCAGTGCCGCCTATTAATGCCCATCAGTGCCACCTAACAGTGCCCATCAGTGCCGCCTATCAGTGCTCATCAATGCCACATATCAGTGCCACCTATCAGTGCCCATAAGTGTGGCATATTAGTGCCTCCTCATCAGTGCCACCTCATCAGTGCCCATCAGTGCCACCTATCAGTGCTCATCAATGCCACATATCAGTGCCACTTATCAGTGCCCATAAGTGCGGCATATTACTGCCCTCTCATCAGTTGCACCTTATCAGTGCCCATAAGTGCCACCTCATCAATGCCCACCAGTTCAGCCTATCAGTGCCCATCAGTGCTGCCTCATCAGCGCACATCAGTGAAGGCGAAAAATTACTTTTTTATTTTTTTGTAAAAAATAAAAAACCCAGCAGTGATTACATACCAGCAAAAGAAAACTCTATTTGTGTAAAGAAAATGATAAAAAAAAATTTGGGTACAGTGTAGTATGACCGCGTAATTGTCATTCAAAGTGCGACAGCACTGAAAGCTGAAAAATGGCCTGGGCAGGAAGGGGGTATTCGTGCCTGGTAGGCAAGTGGTTTATGAATTGTCAGTCCCGACTAGGGATGAGCCGAACACCCGCCGGTTCGGTTCGCACCAGAACCTGCGAACGGACCGAAAATTTGCACGAACGTTAGAACCCCATTGACGTCTATGGGACTCGAACGTTCAAAATCAAAAGTGCTAATTTTAAAGGCTAATTTGCATGGTATTGTCCTAAAAAGGGTTTGGGGACCCGGGTCCTGCCTCAGGGGACATGTATCAATGAAAAAAAAAGTTTTAAAAATGGCCGTTTTTTTAAATGATGCTTAAAGTAAAAAAAAAGTGAAATATTCCTTTAAATATCATACCTGGGGAGTGTCTACAGTATGCCTGTAAAGTGGCGCTTGTTTTCCCGTGCTTAGAACAGTCCCTGCACAAAATGTCATTTTTAAAGGAAAAAAAGTCATTTAAAACTGCTTACGGCTTTAATGTAATGTTGGGTCCTGGCAATATGGATGAAAATCAGTGAGACAAACGGCATGGGTACCCCCCAGTCCATTACCAGGCCCTTTGGGTCTTGTATGGATATTAAGGGGAACCCCGCACCCAAATTAAAATAAGGAAAGGTGTGGGGCCACCAGGCCCTATATACTCTGAACAGCAGTATACAGGTGGTGCAAACAAGCCAGGGACTGTAGGTTTGTTGTTAAGTAGAATCTGTTTGTAATTTTGAACTGGTACATTTTTAACATGTTTAGCTCCAGCCAAAAAATCTATTTTAAGCTTTTTGGAAAACATAGGGAAGGGTTATCACCCTTGTGACATTTGTTTTGCTGTCTGTGCTCCTCTTCAGAAGATTTCACCTCACCTTTTGTCCCAATGACAAATGTTTTTTGAAAATTTGTTTTTTTTTTGTGAAACAAGGATTGGTTTTGTTTTTTCCATGTTAGCTCTTACAGGAGAGAATTTCCCTTCCTAGGGGTAGATTTCATCTCATTTCCTGTTGTCTCCTTCCGTTTGCAAGTAGGAGTCGTTTGTAAGTTGGATGTTTGAAAGTAGGGTCCTGCCCTATATACTCAGCAGAAATTGGGGCCTTAGGTGTTGTTGTGGTCACAACACTGTAAGCCCTCACAGGGCCCTGCTGTGAAATATTAGATCAAGAATTGTAATTACATGCCCCTGTTGAACAGGGGCTGAAAAATTGGGCCTTAGGCACTGGTGCTGGTGCCACAACACTGCAACCCCTCACAGACACTCTAGTTGGAATGCAGGAACGAGCCCTGCTGCAAAGTATTACATCAAAAATTGTAATTACACGCCCCTGTTAAACAGGGGCTGAAAAATTGGGCCTTAGGCACTGGTGGCAGCGCCCAGAACCAAAAATGTTCTTACAAGCTATCAGCGTGATCATTGAGGAGGAAGAGGATAATTACTCAGGATAGTCACTCAGCATCAGCATAGGAGGTCTTTGAAGGGATCTGAGATTTAAAGAAAAAATATTCGGTTACATCAGCATCAGCTGCTTGGTAGCTGGTGGTGATCAAAGACTGATTCATTTTTATGAAGGTCAGTCAATCGACCGAGTCGGTGGACAGACGCACCCTGTGATCGGTTACAAAGCCTCCAGCAGCACTGAATGTGCGTTCCGAAAGAACGCTGCATGCAGGACAGGCCAGTAGCTCAATTGCATACTGTGCAAGCTCTGGCCAGTGATCCATCCTCAAAACCCAGTAACCCAGAGGATTTTCAGTGGGAAAGGTGTCCAAGTCAGATCTTGCCCCTAGGTATTCCTGGACCATGTAAAACAGACGCTAGCGATGGTTGCTGGAACCGATCATACCTTGGGGCTGCGGACTAAAAAATTGTCTGAACGCATCGGTCAGACGGCCACCTTCTCCACCGCTCCTTCTTTGACTGACCGAAGACTCAGCAACACGTTGTCCAGAAACAGGAGTTTGTAACCTCCCAGTCTCTGGGTACACGTTGCACAGACCTTTCTGCAAGGCCCCCCGAAGATGTTTTATCCTCTGCTCCCTCTGCGACGGCAAGATAAGGTCCACAACCTTACCCTTGTAACATGGATCAAGGAGGGTTGCCAGCCAGTATTGGTCCTTCTCCTTGATACCACAAATACGAGGATCCTTCCGCAGGCTTTGCAGGATCAGGGAGGCCATGCAGCAACGTACAAGTCCATGTGTTTCTTGGGACTGATCCCTTAAAGACTGCTGCTGATGCTGAGTGCCAGGCTCCACCTCCATACTGACACAATCTTCCTCCTCCTCCTCCTCCTCCTCCTCCTCCTCCTCCTCCTCTTCCTGTGTGATCGGCAGGCATGCAGGAACACTGTCTGGATAAAGGGGGCCTTGAGAGCTAAGGAAGTCCTCCTCTTCCTGCCTCTGTTCTGCCTCAAGTGCCTTGTCCATTATTCCACGCAGCATGTGCTCCAACAGGTGGACAAGGGGGACAGTGTCACTGATGCATGCACTGTCACTGCTCACCATCCTTGTGGCCTCCTCAAATGGTGACAGGACAGTGCATGCATCCCTTATCATGGCCCACTGGCGTGGGGAAAAAAAACAAGCTCCCCTGACCCTGTCCTGGTGCCATAGTCACACAGGTACTCATTGATGATCCTCTGCTGCGTGTGCAGCTGCTGCAGCATGGCCAACGTTGAGTTCCACCTGGTGGGCATGTCACAGATTAGGCGGTTCTTGGGCAGGTTAAACTCCTTTTGGAGGTCCGCCAGCCGAGCACTGGCATTATATGACTGGCGGAAATGCACACAGACTTTCCTGGCCTGCCTCAGGACATCCTGTAAGCCCGGGTACCTGCCCAAGAACCGCTGCACCACCAAGTTAGGGACATGAGCCAAACAGGGCACATGGGTCATTTGTCCCTGTCGAAGGGCAGAGAGGAGGTTGGTGCCATTGTCGCAAACCATCATTCCTGCCTTAAGTTGGCATGGTGTCAACCACCTCTGAACCTGCCCCTGCAGAGCAGACAGAACCTCTGCCCCAGTGTGGCTCCTGTCCCCCGAGCACACCAGCTCAAGCACCGCATGGCGTCTTTTGGCCTGCGTACTTGCGTAGCCCCTTGAACGCCTAGGGAGCACTGCTGGTTCCGAGGACAAAGCACAGGAAGAGGCCATGGAGGAAGAAGAAGAGGAGGGGGTGGAGGAGAGGGGTGTGTCACAATCATTAGTAGTGGCATTTTGGAGGCGTGGTGGTGGAACAACCTCCAACACTACTGCACCTTGTCCTGCATCCTCCCCAGCTGCCAGCAGAGTCACCCAATGCGCCATGAAACTTAGGTAACATCCCTGTCCATGCCTGCTGGACCATGAGTCAGCGGTACTATGCACATTACCACTGACTGCCCTGTCCAGCGAGGCATGGACATTGCCTTTCACATGCCGGTAGAGAGCCGGAATCACCTTCTGTGAGAAAAAGTGGCGTTTGGGTACCTGCCTCTGAGGAACCGCACATTCCATAAACTCACGGAAGGGGACAGAGTCTACCAACTGAAAAGGCAGCAGTTGAAGTGCTAGCAATTTTGCCAAGCTAGCATTCAACTGCTGGGCATGTGGATGGCTGGGAGCGAACTTCTTTTGGCGGTGCAGCAGCTGGGGCAGGGAAATTTGCCTGATACAATCTGACGTCCATGTACCGAAAGCAGATTGCCCACAAGTACTTGGCTGTGACACAGCTAATTCTACCCCTACATTCCTCTCAGTGCAGGTCTCAGAGAGGACTGAAGGTATAGTGAGGTTGGAGATCTCAGCTGATGAGGAGCAAGGAGAGGTCCTCTTTGTTCTTTGGTGTGGGTCTTTTAGATACGCTTGCCAAGGAATTGCATGGCAGGTCAACTTATGTCTGGTCAAGCATGTGGTGCCCAAGCGGGAGATGTTTTGGCCACGCGAGATACGCTTGAGACATATGTTGCAAATAGCAGCGTTGCGATCTGATGCACTTGTCTCAAAAAAGCCCACACCAAAGAACTTTTTGAATAACGCGCAGAGACTGCAGTGCCCTGCACATGCGGAGCTTTGGGGTGTGATGCAGTCAGTGTGCTGCCCTTAGGCTGGCCCCTGGAGGGCATCCTGCCTCGTTGGTGATGTGCCTCCTCCTCCTCCTCCTCCTTCTCCTCCCCTCTCCTATCAGGCACCCACATTGAGTCAGTGACCTCATCATCCCCTCCCTCCTCATCACTGGAGCAAACCTGGCAGTATGCTGCAGCAGGTGGAGCATGACTGCCAGATTGCTGTCCTTCTTGAGCACCCCCTCTATCTGTGCTCACATTACTGCCTTCATCTAGCTGAGTATCATCATCAGAGCCTTCCAAATGCTGGGCATCCTCCTGGAGCATGCGGTAGTGATAGGATCAGGAAAACACCACCAACCTTCTACAGTTAGCTTTAGGTGAACACTGTGCAGGGCTCGCACTACACTAACTTGTAGCTATCACGTACCTGGTAGGTGGAGCCCGGAATGCAGGGAACGGCCTCTCGTATACCTCCTACTCGGGAACCCCTGGTAGTGATGACAGGGGCTCGAGAGTACGAAGGGGCACAAGTGCCTGACTGGAAGGCTGGAGCAGAGAGCTGAATCAGGTAGTCAGCTGAGAGGTGTCCTGTAGTCCGGCAGCAGGATGTAGACAGCGGGGAGGTGTCTTGTAGTCCAGCAGCAGGATGTAGACAGCAGGGAGGTGTCTTGTAGTCCAGCAGCAGGATGTGGACAGCAGGGTACAGGCAAGCCGGGTCAAACACAGGCGGGCATATCAGGTACAGAATGTAAATCTGGGAGAATAGTCAAAGTCCAAAAGCAGAGATCAGGGCAGGCAGAAAACAAAGTAGTCAAAGTCCAAAAGCCGGGATCAGGGCAGGCAGCAAACAGAATAGTCAGGAACAGTCCAACAGGTATCAGGTAGCAAAATGCAAGTAACAGGGCACAAGGGGTCTTCAGGAACGCTGTAGACCGGACAGCAAGGCAGCAGTTGAACAGTCCTCTTTAAATAGCATCTTTGGCACCAAGTGCTGTCACAGGGTGCGCGCACGCGCGCACGTGCGTGCCCGTGCGCCGCTATTGGTGCTATTGCGCATGCGCGTACGCCCGTTCACGCTATTGGTGCTATTGCGCGCGCGAGAGCGCCGGATGGCGCTTCTGTGCACAGGCATTCCTTTAAACTTCAGTTTGCTGAGATATTTGCAAGAGGGCTTTTCCTGACAGTAGCTTATTTAGCTGCCTGCGGTAGTGATAGGATCAGGAAAACACCACCAACCTTCTACAGGTAGCTTTAGGTGAACAGCTTGTAGGTTTAGCTGAACACTGTGCAGAGGTCACACTAAAATAACTTGTACTTTTAGCTGAACACTGTGAGGAGAACGCACTACACTAACTTGTAGCTTTAGCTGAACACTGTGCAGAGGTCGCACTACCCTAACTTGTAGCTTTAGCTGAACACTGTGCACTACACTAACTTGTAGTTTTAGCTGAACACTGTGAGCAGGACGCACTGCACTAACTGTAAATAGTCTAGCTGCCTGACTGTGGTACTAATAGGATTAAAAAGAACACCAGCAATTTTCTTCAGGTAGCTATATATACTGTAACAAGACAAGCTTGCCTGTCAGTAGGAAGATAACAGGAACTGATCTAGCTAAACTGAATACAGTGTATATATATACAACACCTGGGATGCATATATATACACAATACACTGTAAGTGCAGCTAACTGACTGACTGTCCTGCCTAATCTAGCTAACTCAAATGAAATGACACTGTCTGTCTCTCTCTCTAAGCACGCCGGAAAACACTACACAGGGCTGCCGTGCAGGCGGTCTTATATAGTGTGGGGCGTATTCTAAACCCCCTGAGCCATAATTGGTCAAAGCCACCCTGGCTTTGGCCAATTACAGCTCTCTCTACCGACGGCGCTGTGATAGGCCAAGCATGCGGGTCATAGTGCATGCTTGGCCAATCATCAGTCAGCAATGCACTGCGATGCCGCAGTGAATTATGGGCCGTGATGCGCCACACGAATTTGGTGCAGCAAGCGCGGATATAGACGTGACACCCGCTATTATTGTCCCTCCTGTCCTGACAATCCTGGTCTTTGCATTGGTGAATGTTTTGAACGCTACCATTCACTAGTTGAGTATTAGCGTAGGGTACAGCATTGCACAGACTAGGACACACTTTCACAGGGTCTCCCAAGATGCCATCGCACTTTGAGAGACCCGAACCTGGAACCGGTTACAGTTATAAAAGTTACAGTTACAAAAAAAGTGTAAAAAAAAACCACAAAAAAATATATAAAATAAAAAAAATAGTTGTTGTTTTATTGTTCTCTCTCTCTATTCTCTCTATTGTTCTGCTCTTTTTTACTGTATTCTATTCTGCAATGTTTTATTGTTATTATGTTTTATCATGTTTGCTTTTCAGATATGCAATTTTGTATACTTTACCGTTTACTGTGCTTTAATGTTAACCATTTTTTTGTCTTCAGGTACGCCATTCACGACTTTGAGTGGTTATACCAGAATGATGCCTGCAGGTTTAGGTATCATCTTGGTATCATTCTTTTTAGCCAGCGGTCGGCTTTCATGTAAAAGCAATCCTAGCGGCTAATTAGCCTCTAGACTGCTTTTACAAGCCGTGGGAAGGAATGCCCCCCCACCGTCTTCCGTGTTTTTCTCTGGCTCTCCTGTCTCAACAGGGAACCTGAGAATGCAGCCGGTGATTCAGCCAGCTGACCATAGAGCTGATCAGAGACCAGAGTGGCTCCAAACATCTCTATGGCCTAAGAAACAGGAAGCTACGAGTATTTCATGACTTAGATTTCGCCGGATGTAAACAGCGCCATTGGGAAATTGGGAAAGCTTTTTATCACATCGATCTTGGTGTGGTCAGATGCTTTGAGGGCAGAGGAGAGATCTAGGGTCTAATAGACCCCAATTTTTTTCAAAAAAGAGTACCTATTGCTCTCAGGGGATATTTACATTCCGTGAGATAACAATAAAAATGATTAAAAAAAATGAAAGGAACAGTTTAAAAATAAGATAAAAAAGCAAAAAAATAAATAAAGGAAAAATAAACAAAAAAAAACTCTTTGCTCTTGCGCTAAGGCGAACGCAAGTGTCGGTCTTGCGTCAAATGTAAACAGCAATTGCACCATGCATGTGAGGTATCACCGCGAACGTCAGATCGAGGGCAGTAATTTTAGCAGTAGACCCCCTCTGTAAATCTAAAGTGGTAACCTGTAAATGCTTTTAAAGGCTTTTAAAAATGTATTTTCTTTGTTGCCACTGCACGTTTGTGCGCAATTTTAAAGCATGTCATGTTTGGTATCCATGTACTCGGCCTAAGATCATCTTTTTTATTTCATCAAACATTTAGGAAATATAGTGTGTTTTAGTGCATTCAAATTTAAAAAAGTGTGTTTTTTCCCCAAAAAATGCATTTGAAAAATCGCTGCGCAAATACTGTGTGAAAAAAAAAAATGAAACACCCACCATTTTAATCTGTAGGGCATTTGCTTTAAAAAAATATATAATGTTTGGAGGTTCAAAGTAATTTTCTTGCAAAAAAAAAAAATTTTTTCATGTAATCAAAAAGTGTCAGAAAGGGCTTTGTCTTCAAGTGGTTAGAAGAGTGGTTGATGTGTGACATAAGCTTCTAAATGTTGTGCATAAAATGACAGTTCAAACCCCCCCCAAATGACCCCATTTTGGAAAGTAGACACCCCAAGCTATTTGCTGAGAGGCATGTCGAGTTCATGGAATATTTTATATTGTGACACAAGTTGCGGGAAAAAGACAATTTTTTTTTTTTTTTTGCACAAAGTTGTCACTAAATGATATATTGCTCAAACATGCCATGGGAATATGTGAAATTACACCCCAAAATACATTCTGTTGCTTCTCCTGAGTTCGGGGATACCACATGTGTGAGACTTTTTTGGAGCCTAGCCGCGTACGGGACCCCGAAAACCAAGCACCGCCTTCAGGCTTTCTAAGGGCGTAAATTTTTGATTTCACTCTGATAGGCAGTGAAGAGTGAAATCAAAAATTTACACCCTTATAAATCCTGAAGGCGGTGATTGGTTTTCGGGGCCCCGTACGCGGTTATGCTCCCAAAAAGTCCCACACATGTGGTATCCCCATACTCAGGAGAGGCAGCTAAATGTATTTTGGGGTGCAATTCCACATATGCCCATGGCCTGTGTGAGCAATATATCATTTAGTGACAACTTTGTGCAAAAAAAAAAAAATTGTCACTTTCCCGCAACTTGTGCCAAAATATAAAATATTCCATGGACTCAACATGCCTCTCAGCAAATAGCTTGGGGTGTCTACTTTCCAAAATGGGGTCATATGGGGGGGGGTTGTGCCATCTGGGCATCTTATGGCCTTCAAAACTGTGATAGGTAGTGAGGAGTGAAATCAAAAATTTACGCCCTTAGAAATCCTGAAGGCGGTGATTGGTTTTCGGGGTCCCGTACGCGGCTATGCTCCCAAAAAGTCCCACACATGTGGTATCCCCGTACTCAGGAGAAGCAGCTGAATGTATTTTGGGGTGCAATTCCACATATTCCCATGGCCTGTGTGAGCAATATATCATTTAATGACAACTTCTTGTAATTTTTTTTTGTCATTATTCAATCACTTGGGACAAAAAAAGTTAATATTCAATGGGCTCAACATACCTCTTAGCAATTTCCTTGGGGTGTCTACTTTCCAAAATGGGGTCATTTGGGGGGGGGGGGGGTTGTTCTGCCCTGCCATTTTAGCACCTCAAGAAATGAGATAGGCAGTCATAAACTAAAAGCTGTGCAAATTCCAGAAAATGTACCCTAGTTTGTAGACGCTATAACTTTGCGCAAACCAATAAATATACGCTTATTGAGATTTTTTTTACCAAAGACATGTGGCCGAATACATTTTGGACTAAATGTATGACTAAAATTGAGTTTATTGGATTTTTTTTTAAACAAATATTAGAAAATATAGTTTTTTTTCAAAATTTTCAGTCTTTTTCCATTTATAGCGCAAAAAATAAAAACTGCAGAGGTAATCAAATACCATCAAAAGAAAGCTCTATTTGTGGGAACAAAAAGATGCAAATTTTGTTTGGGTACAGCATTGCATGACCGCGCAATTAGCAGTTAAAGCGACGCAGTGCCAAATTGTAAAAAGTGCTCTGGTCAGGAAGGGGGTAAATCCTTCCGGGGCTGAAGTGGTTAAAATAGATTTTTTAGCTGGAGCTACACTTACAAAATGTACCTCTTCCAAACTACAAACAGATTCTACTTAACAACAAACCTACAGTCCCTGTCTTGTTTGCACCTCCTGTATACTGCTGTTCAGAGTATATAGGGCCTGGGGGCCCCACATCTTTTCTTTTTTTGAATTTGGGTGCAGGGTTCCCCTTAATATCCATACAAGACCCAAAGGGCATGGTAATGGACTGGGGGGTACCCATGCCCTTTTTCTCACTGATTTTCATCCATTTTGCCAGGACCCGACATTACATTAAAGCCGCAAGCAGTTTTAAATGACTTTTATTCCTTTAAAAATGACATTTTGTGCAGGGACTGTTCTAAACACGGGAAACACGCGCCACTTTACAGGCATACTATAGACACCCCCCAGGTATGATATTTAAAGGAATATTACACTTTTATTGTTTCACTTTAAGCATCATTAAAATCACTGCTCCCGGAGAAACAGCCATTTTTAAAACGTTTTTTTTTTGCATTGATCAATGTCACCTGGGGCAGGACCCGGGTCCCCAAACCCTTTTTAGGATAATAACTTGCATATTAGCCTTTAAAATTCGCACTTTTGATTTCTCACGTTCGAGTCCCATAGACTTAAACGGCGTTCCAATGTTCGCGCAAACTTTCAGTCTGTTCGCATTTTCTGGATGCAAACCGAACCGGGGGGGGGTGTTCGGCCCATCCCTACTAACCAGTGACGCAACTTCCGCTATCCGTGGAAAGCATGCTGTACAGCGGCGAACCCGGAACTTACTGGTGCCTGTTTTACAGAGCCGTCTCGTGAGTGGCGTTTGTTTGATTGCGCATTTGATTTAGTATTAGCAGTACCTCACTATCGGCTTTTTTATCTCTGTTTCCCATTATGAATGATCTACTTCGGTCCATCCACATGAATATCTGCATGGAAGTTTCTCTGAGAGTTCAGTTTTTACACATCAGGTCATTTAGATCAAAGCCCTATTGGCCCCTAGACTGCAAAGCTGAGGGTCCATTAACTCTGGTGAGTGGGGTCACAAGAGGGGAGTGTGGCACTTGAAAAATCCTATCCTGTACCATGAAGCACTCAAATTTGCAATATGGAGCAATTAGCACTTTAATAATTATATATGTATAGAACTTATCAATATTGTCACAATCAATAATTTACAAGCACATTATCACATTGACGTTTTATATTCTGCTAGCACTGTTAATTTATGTATTCATTTTTTAAGGTTCTAGCACCTTTGTAATAGCTGCTGCGGTTTATCATTTATTATTTCCTATTCACTATTCCAACTAGCACAAGTTCTGTTTAGTAACACATACTTTTTCTAGTTAGCTTAGCAGTCCATTACTTCACATGGAATGCACGGTGTCAGGTTTTTCAAAAATGTCCTTCATGTCGAGGTGGTGGTGGACAACATTCTGGGTGAGGATGGGAAGATTTCTGGGTTTGAGATGGACAGGTGATGGCCAGGGGGCCTGGAAAAAGTTGTGGAGGAATGTCAGGTGCCCGTAGCTGCTGTCTGTCAGTCTTTGGGTGTGCGGCTTTTCTTTCTGTCCTTTCATGTCCCCTAGATTTTGATAAGATCAGATTTTTCCAAAAAGGCCGCATGCATGAGTTACATGTGTAATTGTTCCTTTGCCTGAGGGGGTGTTTAGGTGGAGGTTATGGCTTTGTTTTTGCATAATTTTGTAGTTTGCTAGTAATGCAATTATGTTTCTTTGTATATAGTTCTATTTATGCTTTTTGGCAAAAGACGTTTGCTTTTTTGTTATCTGCTGATGTAAGCTAGTTTGTTTTTGTTTATTTATGTATATATTCTTTTTTATTTATTTTTTTAATATATGTAAATATGTTTTAATAACAAGCTGTATGCTTGCAAGATTTTAAAAAACAATAATGTACACTCTAATGTCCCCTCACCCACAGTCACGCACTATTATTATTATACATTTATATAGCTCTGACATATACCGCAGTGCGGTACAGAGAACACTGAGCCAGTCACAGCAGTCTCTGTACCAGAGGAGCTTCTCCACCAGGCAGTGGCGTGGCTATGGGGGTGCGGGGGGGCCGCCGCTACACACTGTATTATATAATTATATTGCAAGCCGTGCAGGGGAGCGAGGCTGCCTATGACACTCCCCCATCAGGTTGAGCTGTCACTTGGCCCTTCTGGGATCTCCAATATCAGTCCCATGGGCGGAGCTGGGGGTGTGGCCGCCTCCTTCACTCCTCCCACAGACTCCTTCACTATGGCTTATCCCGCAGCTGAAGGAGATAGAGGCGAGGACTCAGCAGCCCCGCCTGGGTCTTCATCTGCAGGAATGATTCTGTAAGTTACTGCACAGTGCACACTATCACTGCACAGTCCTGACCTGCCCTATGTCACCCCATCCTGCCCAATACCATCCCAACCTGTCCTATGCCACCCAACCTGTCCTATGCCACCCCAAGCTGGCACTATACCACCCCAACCTATCCTATGCAACCACAACCTGCCCTATACCACCCCAACATGGCACTATACCACCCCAACCTGCCCTATACCACCCCAAACTGCACTATACCACCCCAAACTGCGCTATGCCCCCCCGACCTGCCCTATGCGACCCCAAACTGTCCTATGCCACCCCAACCTGCCCTATATCACCCCAACCTGCCCTATGCAACCACAAACTAACCTATTCCACCCCAACCTGCCCAATACCACCCCAACCTGTCCTATGCCACCCAACCTGTCCTATGCGACCCCAAGCTGGCAATATAACACTCCAAGCTGGCACTATACCACCCCAACCTATCCTATGCCACCCCAACCTGCCCTATACCACCCCAACGTGGCACTATACCACCCCAACCTGCCCTTTACCACCTCAAATTGCACTATACCACCCCAAACTGCCCTATGCCCCCCCACCTGCCCTATGCGACCCCAAACTGTCCTATGCCACCCCAACCTGCCCTATACCACCACAGCCTGCCTTACGCCACCCTAATCTGCCACTATACCACCCTATACTATTAATTACAGGGGCCATTTGGGGGTGCGCGCCATGACCATGTGCTGCCTGCAGGGCGCTGGGCAGGATGGGGGGGTGACACCATGTTTTGCCGCACCAGGTGAAACCAACCTAAGTGACGTCACTGCCACCAGGTGGTGCTGTTCTGCAGGGTGCTGTTGGCTCACTCTGCTGTGATCTAAACTGAGAGAAGCAGCAAGCCTGGGGCCTCTCATGTAGACTTTTACCAGGCAAGCATGGACCATATTGGGGAAGATGAAGGTGAAGGCTCTCCAAAGGCACTTAGGCCTACTCCATGTGCTCAAGCTGCAATGGATCCTGGGCCTGTTCCTATGTAAGAGGAGTCCTTACCAGTCTTCCAGGATAAAGTGGTGAACAGACTGTGCCGCATTGCTAAGGAGGAACAGAAACTTTCTGTCATGAAAGAAGATCTCAGGAAAAAGAAATTCCTGCATAGTAAGTCTAGAAACAGTAAGAGGGAAGTATCCAAGCTGAAGTCTCTGGAGGAGGCATTGAAAAAGCAGGAGAAGTTGGTTGCCTCTCTGAAGGAGAGCAGCGGTGTGTTCAGCGAAAAGTGCGAGAATGAGGAGAGATTGCAACAGATGAAGGAAAGTGCTTGTGCCAGTACCAGCGAGAGGGTGGATGCCACAGCAACGGCGAAATTACAGATGGGGTAAGGAAGTGGCCTCACATGGTGGCCCCAGTAATACCCCTGTCTCAGGATCTGTTGCACCTGAGGATCTGCTGCCCCCCTCCCTCCCTGGTGGCCTGGGTCATCCCAGGAGGAGGTTGAGGGAAATGGCAGATTGCTGCAGACCATTACAGAGTTTGAATCTCCCTTGAGTGGCACCGACTCATCAGATGAAGATTATGGGATTGCAGGAAGATATGGCATGTATCCAGACATAGAAGTTTCTGCTGGCTGTGAGGAGTCCAACATGGACACTAACAATGCAGAGCAGGAATGTTGCATTAACATTGAAACTGCAGAGCAGGAATGTCGCATGGACATTGAAGCAGAAGGGCCGTATGGACGCCAAAACAGCTGATGTTTTTTCTAAACAGAAGACTTTACATGATGATGGGACTGCTGGTAACTGTGGTACTTCTGGGACTATGGTGAGCAGGACTGTTGTGCTGTAGGGGAGGAGTGAGGATCAAGTGGTGGGTAACTTACCAAACCAGATTTCAGAGGTTTACAAAAGGGGAGAGAGAGAGGTGGGACTTTAAATGAAGCACACAGCAAGTAAAAGAGTTGGTAAAGCGACCGGAAAGTGTTTATTGTATTATATAATCCATAATCCACTATAAAACATATTGGGCATCGAGGCTCTAAAAAACATTTTGGGCATCAAGCCTCTACATAGTAAACCTTAGATTAACTAAGCATAAAATTCATAATGAACCACAATTCAATGGACATTTACATATAGTGGGGGCAAAAATGACAATGAATACATATAATACATGGGTCATAAAAGTTGGAACTTAGGTAGTCTGAATGGCTTCCCTAAGGCACCTTTCACACTGGGGCGGTGGGTGCATCGGCGGCGCTTTAATATCAATTTTGCGGCCCTATTCGGCCGCTAGCAGGGGGCTTTTACCCCCCGCTAACGGCCGAGAAAGGGTTAAAACCAAACGAGAAAGGGTTAAAACCACCCGCAAAGTGCTGCTGCAGAAGGGCTTTGCCGGCGGTATAGCCACGCTGCCCATTGATTGCAATGGTCATCAGCGGTGGAGGAGCGGTGGAGGATCGGCAGAGATGCTGCCTACAGGACTTTTTTTAGCGTCCTGCCAGCGCACTGCTCCAATGTGAAAGCCCTCGGCTTTCACATTGGAGGCACAGGAGCGCCTTTCAGGGCACTTTGCAGGCACTATTTTTAGTGCTGTAGCGCCTGCAAAGCGCCCCAGTGTGAAAGGGGTGTTGATGAGTAAAATAACAGATTTGCTGCAATAAATAGTTGCGAATAGGGGTAAAATCGTATATTATCTTCATATTCCGTGATTGAAGTGAAGGTAAAAAATTAATAAAAGCTCTACGCGTTTCGCGGCCTTATAGAGGCTTATCAGGAGCATGAACCATGGAATAAATCTAGAAAAAAATATATATTTTTCTTTAAAATGTCTTTTTTCTAGTTTCATTGCACAAAAAGCTTTTTAGAGGTTTGATGCCCAAAATGTTTTATAGTGGATTATGGATTATATAATACAATAAACACAACTTTCCAGTCGCTTGACCAACTCTTTTACTTGCTGTGTGCTTCATTTAAAGCCCCACCTCTCTCTCTCCCCTTTTTGTAAACTAATGACAGGGATGGAGGCGGGCACCCCTTGCTTCATTTAAAGTCCCAAAATTTTCTTTTCCTCGTTTGTCAAACTAATTGGGGATGGAAGCACGCAGCAGTAGTTAATTACAGTAACTTTTGAATACATGCATGGTTGTTGATATCCGTGGCCCTATGATTAATCCCCGTGATTATTTTCCCTTTTTGTACAGTAACCTACTTTTTCTTCATTTATTTAATATACTGATTAATTTCAATCAAATTATATAAAATTGTATATTATTGTGGGTTGCTGTGTCCCGGGTCTGCATCGGCACACCCTGGGCTGTGTATTTGGTTTTGCTGACCTGCTCGCTATCGCTCGTCTTCCGGTTACTGCAATGTGCACTGTGGGCCTCCCACACTTCCCCGCCTCCCTGTGACATGGGAGGGGCAGACCTTCGGCCCCTGCCTGTCAGCGTCATGCTGTGGGCGCTGGGCTTGCAGTGTCCTCGTGGCGATGTACTGCCGGCTGAGTGTCATCTCCTGACTAACACACTGGAGAGATGGGTAGGCGGTGAGCCGCTCAGGTGAAAGCGGTCCTCTCTCCATTGCTGTCTATGTTCGCATGACGCTGGGGGCGGGACCACGGCGGTGCACCTATATAGGCATTTCCATAGACAGGGATACACACATTACATTCCTTCCTTATGATGGATCACACTTACATTCATGGATCATGGTCTTTCCCTGTTCATAAGTACACCATACCTTTTTCCAGTTTTTCGTTTTGTTTTCTTCTCCCTTTTTGTTGGTTTTGTGTTTGATTGGTGCTTAATTCACCGATACTTCCTTTATTTCACTAATTTTTGTCCTTCACTTATTCCATGTCCTTCACTTCACTTGGCTTTTTCTACCTACCCCATTTTCATATATATGCCTATGTATATACATATATCTATGCACATAATTAGTACATTCATTTTTATCACATAGGTCCCCAATTGGGGGTTTTCACTTTATTTCACTTCATATTTGCACATACCCATTTTGGATGTGCCTGTGGCTGTCGTCATCGCCCTTGCTGGCCGTTGTGGTGTCCGGTGGCATTGCTTTGCGGTATTTTGGTGATCCCTGATGCCGCTCTACTGGTGCGCAGATGCAGGCATGAGTTGGACGCACATCCCTCAGTAATTTCATATAATATTTATATATTTTTTAATTACATATTATTTTTTTTTTCTTTTTAAAACTCCCATTTTTTTAATTTATTTTTTCTAGATTTATTCCATGGTTCATGCTCCTTATGAGCGGCTATAAGGCCACGAAACGCGTTGAGCTTTTATCAATTTTTTTACCTTCACTTCAATCATGGAATATCAAGATAATATATGATCTTACTCCTATTCAGAACTATTTATTACAGCAAATCTGTTATTTTACTCATTTAGGGAAGCCATTTAGACTACCTAAGTTCCAACTATTATGATCCATGTATTATATGTATTAATTGTCATTTTTGCCCCCACTATATGTAAATGTCCATTGGATTGTGATTCATTATGTATTTTATGCTTAGTTAATCTAAGGTTTACTATGTAGAGGCTTGATGCCCAAAATGTTTTTTAGAGGCTTGATGCCCAAAATGTTTTATAGTGGATTATGGATTATATAAAACAATAAACACAACTTTCCAGTCGCTTGACCAACTCTTTTACTTGCTGTGTGCTTCATTTAAAGTCCCACCTCTCTCTCTCCCCTTTTTGTAAACTAATGATAGGGATGGACATGGGCATCCCTTTGGTGCTTGCTTCATTTAAAGTCCCAAATTTTTTTTTCCTAGTTTGACATTTCAGAGGTTTCTATGCAGCCAGTTAATATTCCTATGCAACCAGTTAATGTGTCATCTGTCTTCCATCTGGATAGAGAAGAGTCCTTGTTGGCGGAGGTTGTGTCAGGGGATCCTAGTATCTCTGTCCCATTAGATTCTGTGTCTGTGAGGCAATCTGTTGTGTCAGTGTCCCCCCAGTCTGTGGTTCCCCAGTCAGTGTCAGAAAGTGTGGTTGTCAAGTGTGTCCGCACTTGTTGTTTCTCCTAAAGTAGTGGAGGGTGCTAAACCAGCATGTATGGTGGTGCCAACCCCTCTTCCTCAGCGTGGCAGAAGTACGGCTGAAGATTATCAGACACCGAGGGGTGGAGTGATTTATGGATTGGATGATGGTGGAGGGGGAGGTGGGAAGGGAATGAGAGTGGCTGTGTGGAATCAGTGAGGGTGGAGATATCAAATACATTTGAGGTGTTTTCTGAGGTGGAGGGTGAGGGTTCATCTGCTGAGGAGTCAGTGACTTCTATGGAGGAGGAATTGCAGAGAATAATAAAACGTGTAGGGTCTCCGAGTAGGGTGGGGGGTGAACAAGCTAAGAAGCGTGTATCTAAAGCATCCTGATAGCAGTTAAATCTCAAAATGTTTCTTTGCCTGGATTGTGTTTAAAGCGGTGTTCCGCCCCCCCCCCCCAAAAAAAAAATTAAAAGCCAGCAGCTACACATACTGCAGCTGTTGGCTACACATACGGAAGCTGCTGGCTTCTAACAATAAGACACTTACCTTTCCTGGAGTCCAGCGATGTCGGCACCGTAGCTGAGGTTTCCATCAGCTGTCGGGTGCTGCCGCTGCCATTGCGGGTAAGAGTACCCGGCAGTGTAGTCTTATGGCTTCACGCCGGGAACCCTATTGTGTATGTGCGAGGCCCCGCTCCTCTCTCCTACTGGCCTCGCGACAGGGAGAGGAGAAGGGAGCCGCGCGGTGATGTCACAGGCCGCGGCCCAGAATCCCGGAAGCGAGAACAGGATACCTGTCAAAGACCCCCCTCCCCCCCAAAAGGTGCCAATTGTGGCACTGGAGGGGAAGAGGAGACAAATGAGTGGAAGTTCCACTTTTGGGTGTAAATCCGCTTTAAGTTGAGGTTCGGGATTTGTAGTCTCTTTTTTGTTGTCATTAAAATATGATTCTTTCTATGTTATCTTGGCAGAAGGCTGTTTTCCTTACCTGCTGATGTAAACATGCTTGTTTTTGTTTAGTTATTATTTATTTGTATGTAAATATGTTTTTACTAATAAGCTATATGTTTGTATGATTTTTTAATAAACATAATTTACACTGTAATGTCCCCCCCACAGTGCTGTACAGAGATCACTGAGCCAGTTACACTGGAGGAGTCAGTCTCCACCATAGATGACATGCACAGAGTAATGATGACATTCCAGCCATTGGTAGCTTGCGGCATAAGAGATGTCTTGGAGGCAGCTGCTGGAATCTGGTTGGGCTGGGTAGACCTGCTGCATGGGCTGTGAAATCTCAGTATCTGGGGTCACTCTGGGGACTTGCAGGGAACCAGCAGGACAAGTGGGGGTCACACAAATAGAGCTTTCTTTGGGTGGTATTTAACCACCTCTGGGTTTTTTTTTTTTTTTTTTTTGCTAAACAAACAGAAGGACAGAAAGTTTTGGGGGAAAAAAACAAAACATTTTTCATATTGTGTTAGAAAATTTAGCAAACAGGTATTTTTCCTCTTTCACTGGGCACTGGTGAAAATAACCTGTCTAAGACCCCTTTCACACTGAGGCGCTTTGCAGGAGCTATAGCTATAGTGCCTGCAAAGCTCCCTGAAACAGCCGAGGCTAACAACAGGTATAAACAAGGCCAAGGAGAAATCCAAGGAAAAAAACAAGCTTAACTTACCGACCAGCTCGCAGACAACCAAATAACCTGTCTAACAGTATGCATTAAAAGCAGGGTTTTTTCCATGGATTTATCCTTGGCCTTGTTTATACCTGTTGTTAGCCTTCCAATGCTTCTTACTGCGATAGCCAGCTATAGATGGGGGGCAAGTGGTGTCTTTTTTGTATCACTGTCGTGTTTTTTGGTCAGGCAACGCACTGACACCTTTGCAGCCATTGTGCTATAATCTGGGTGTTCAGTGTGCCCCTGTACCTTTAAGAAGGGGTGGGCTCCCCTTCAGTCCACCTGCTCTCACCTATCCATCAGAATGCATGTGCCTCCACTGTGGGGACACTTATAAGTTAGTGTTAGGTACCACAGATATCAGGGTGCCTTGGCGAGGCTCTGTGGCTTACGCATGCATTTGCAAATGTGTGCAGACTAAACCCCTGCTTTTAACGCATACTGTTAGACAGGTTACTTGGTTGTCTGTGGGCTGGTGGTAAGTTAAGCTTGTTTTTTTCCTTGGATTTATCCTTGGCCTTGTTTATAAGTCAGTTGTAGGCCTGGTTGACAGTACGTGTTCCCTGACGAAGTCTAAGTCGGGGAACTTGGAAACCACCAGGTCATATTATGCTGACCTCCAGGGCAGGGCGGACCTTGATCGGGCAGGCTTGTCAGGTTTTCTGGATTCTATTCCAGGATTGGGAAATGGCAGTTCTCTTGTGAGTTTGATGTGGTGGTGGGGAGGGCGGTTCAGTCAGATGCAGATGTGGTGGTGGGGAGGGCGGTTCAGTCAGATGCAGATGTGGTGGTGGGGAGGGGGGTTTAGTCAGTGAGGCCCGGAATGCAAAGAAAACAAGAGAGTAGTGCAGGACCAGGCATGACATTGTGCAAGGGGAGACAACAAAGGGTTAACAAAATGGTGAAACAAGAAAGTGTAACAGGAAGGGGTTGGAACGGTTTGAGAAAGACTGAGGGGGTGGAGCATTATTTAAGGAGGAGGCGGGGACTTCCAGGCAGCAGAGGAAAGGATAGAGAGGAGGAAGCAGTATACACACGCCGCTGTCCTCAGACATTATGGCTGACATTGACCTCATTCTGGTGTGATTGCGGGTGGCTGCCGCGACTCAGGGACCAGAATGGCTGCATAGCCAGGTGTCCTCCCTCATCAAGGATCAGGCATCAGGGTCATCGACAGAAAGTGAGGTGTCCCCACGTGCTCGGAGGTCTAGACCTCTGGAGCATTTGTCGCCAGGGCCCTCCCCCAGAGCTGTGCGCCACACCAGGAGCCCCCCACCCCGGGACTCATCGGGCCCCCCGGCGTAGTGACCATTGGCTTCTACCGGTGCGGGCCCCAGTCGGATTCCTCTCTGCCAGCGGAGCGCGGTGGGCGGGGCTACAGGCTTGACTCATCCCCGCCCAAGCGTCGCAGGGCCAAGGATCACGCTGTCTCCCCACCCCTGGTGATTCCCAGATGCAGATGCAGCTTGTCACTTGCCACGTCACTTGTAAGCAGATGCAGCTTGTCACTTGCCACGTCACTTGTCAGCAGATGCAGCTTGTCACTTGCCACGTCACTTGTCAGCAGATGCAGCTTGTCACTTGCCACGTCACTTGTCAGCAGATGCAGCTTGTCACTTGCCATGTCACTGGTCAGCAGATGCAGCTTGTCACTTGCCACATCACTTGTCAGCAGATGCAGCTTGTCACTTGCCACGTCACTTGTCAGCAGATGCAGCTTGTCACTTGCCACATCACTTGTAAGCAGATGCAGCTTGTCACTTGCCACGTCACTTGTCAGCAGATGCAGCTTGTCACTTGCCATGTCACTGGTCAGCAGATGCAGCTTGTCACTTGCCACGTCACTTGTCAGCAGATGCAGCGTGTCACTTGCCACGTCACTTGTCAGCAGATGCAGCTTGTCACTTGCCATGTCACTTGTCAGCAGATGCAGCTTGTCACTTGCCACATCACTTGTCAGCAGATGCAGCTTGTCACTTGCCATGTCACTTGTCAGCAGATGCAGCTTGTCACTTGCCACATCACTTGTCAGCAGATGCAGCTTGTCACTTGCCACGTCACTTGTCAGCAGATTCAGCTTGTCACTTGCCACATAACTTGTCAGCAGATGCAGCTTGTCACTTGCCACGAGATGCAGCTTGTCACTTGCCATGTCACTTGTAAGCAGATGCTGCTTTTCACTTGCCACGTCACTTGTCAGCAGATGCAGCTTGTCACTTGCCACGTCACTGGTCAGCAGATGCAGCTTGTCACTTACCACGTCACTTGTCAATGCAGCTTGTCACTTGCCACATCACTTGTCAGCAGATGCAGCTTGTCACTTGCCACATCACTTGTCAGCAGATGCAGCTTGTCACTTGCCACGTCACTTGTCAGCAGATGCAGCTTGTCACTTGCCACGTCACTGGTCAGCAGATGCAGCTTGTCACTTGCCACATCACTGGTCAGCAGATGCAGCTTGTCACTTGCCACATCACTTGTCAGCAGATGCAGCTTGTCACTTGCCACGTCACTGGTCAGCAGATGCAGCTTGTCACTTGCCACATCACTTGTCAGCAGATGCAGCTTGTCACTTGCCACATAACTTGTCAGCAGATGCAGCTTGTCATTAGCCACATCACTTGTCAGCAGATGCAGCTTGTCACTTGCCACGTCACTTGTCAGCAGATGCAGCTTGTCACTTGCCACGTCACTTGTCAGCAGATGCAGCTTGTCACTTGCCACGTCACTTGTCAGCAGATGCAGCTTGTCACTTGCCACGTCACTTGTCAGCAGATGCAGCTTGTCACTTGCCACGTCACTTGTCAGCAGATGCAGCTTGTCACTTGCCACGTCACTTGTCAGCAGATGCAGCTTGTCACTTGCCACGTCACTTGTCAGCAGATGCAGCTTGTCACTTGCCATGTCACTTGTCAGCAGATGCAGCTTGTCACTTGCCACGTCACTTGTCAGCAGATGCAGCGTGTCACATGCCACTTCACTTATGTTTTTGAAACATAATTTTGGTAATTTGCTGACAGACGAACTGCCTGGGTGGGATGGTATTTTCAGTTTCGGCCTTTTCTGTGAAGCTTGGAGAATGGTGGGCCAGTGAAAAGCCTGACGGTCCGACATGGTAAGCTCCTGGCTTACGTTGCCCCGTGCCTGAAAATGCTTCGGCCATGGCGAGTGATGGCAGAGGAAATTAAGCCTCTTCCTAGGAAGGCCCTGGAGAGGAGGGTTGTTGAATCTGCCTTTAGCGAGCCACTGGCCTTTGGGGATCGCCCAGGCTCTGTTATGAGGGGGGGTCTGTGTTTGATTTGTCTGGAAAGAATCCCTTTAAAGTTTCAGGATTTGGCCTGGTTCTCATTCCATGGGAGACTCTATGTAAAGGGTAACTTGAAGCATCACTCTGCGATGAACCTGTCAGAAACCATGAATCAGACTGAGACAGAAGTACAGTTAAATCACACTTGTTTAACCACCTCAATACTGGGCACTTTCGCCCCCTTCCTTCCCAGACCAATTTACAGCTTTCAGCGCTCTTGCACTTTTTAAGACAATTACTCAGTCATGCTACACTGTACCCAAATTAAATTTGTATCATTTTGTTCGCACAAATAGAGCTTTCTTTTGGTGGTATTTATTCACGACTCCATTTTTTTTTTTTTTTGCGATATAAGAGCAAAGAGAGCAGAAATTTGGAAAAAAACAATATTTTCTTCTTTCTGTTTTAAAAGAAATCCAATAAAATCGACTTTTGGCATAAATGTAAGCCAAAATGTATTCTGCTACATGTTTTTGATAAAAAAATCCTGTTAAGTGTATAATAATTGGTTCATGTGATCACGGACATATGTACGCAAATGATCATGTACAGATGTGCTCAGGTGATCATGGACAGATGTGTGCAGATTACCATTGGGACATATGATTTTAGTGGGACATATGTGGGGGACAGCTTTTTTTATTATTTGCTTATTATCATGTGTTTTGGAGAAATGTGTTTTGGGGACATGTGTTTTGGGGACATTGTGTGGGGACATGTGTGTTTTACATTATGTGGGGACATGTGTGTGTTTTACATTGTATGGGGACATGTGTGTTGACACTAGGTTGGTGATCAGTGAGTAAAAAGCTGTAAAAAAAAAGCTCATACTCACTGATCATCAGCCGGCTACAGCGATCCTCTCTCCTCTCCTCAGCGACAACTTCCGAGTGAGGAGAGGAGAGCTGATCGCCTAGCAACCGGCTGTGTTTATATCACATGACAGCTGTGATTGGACATGGCCGTCATGTGCTCAGGAGGGCCAATCACGGAGCCCTCCTGCCGATCCAAGATGCGCCATGTCCGGGTGACACGAGCGCATCGGGATCGTGCCGCGCGCGATCCCGCTCCTTCTGATGGACGTTCCTGAACATCCACCCAGAAGGAGAGAGCACCCACCTGGCCGTTTATGTACATTGGCTGGGTGGGAAGTAGTTAATACTAATAATAAAAAAAGGTAAACAGAGTAAACGTTGTCAAAACATAGCCAGAGTTAAGGAACAAGTCAGACAATCCAAAACATCAGGGAGCCAGAGATGAGCATAGAAGAACAGCAAGCAGGATCTGGAGCCAGAAGGAATGTCAGCCAAGCAAGTCTTTAACAGGAACACAGGAGAGCGTGACCAAGGCAAAGGCAGAGATCATCTGGACTGGACGGCTTAAGTAGACAGGACCGACAAGCAGGATATCATCAACAGGTGAGTAACTGTGGAGAGATAGGAGCTGGCAATTAGCCGACAGCTGAGCGACCAGCTCAGAGAAGGAAGGGCTGGGCCCAGCCCTGACAGTACCTCCTCCTCAAAGACCCCCCCCAGCAGGACACTCATTGCTTCACTTAGGCTTTGCATAAGAAACGGTGAGAGGATTCCTAACTCATTTATTGCTCCCTGCTAGGCCGAACTTTGCATCTACTCTAATTCAGGTTTCAAGCAATCCAAGAAAGGGATTAGCCCTTTAAGTTCAACTTTTCCATTTTAAGGGACATACATCGACAATTCCCTCCACTAAAGTAACTTCTTTCCAGCCACTCGATAGTCTTAAAGTGATTAACCACACCAATTTCATCTATTAAAAGTGAACTCTACTGACCACCAACTTATGGGTCCCAACTGAGCCGGCAGAAGAATCAAACATATACTTATAGTTTAGTTGTGGAGATAGCCCTGAAAAAACCCCTGCAGCTTAAAGTGGAGTTCCACCCACTTTTACAACTCTTCAGCATCCCTCACTAAACTGTGCACTGTAAACGAATTGGATATTTTTTTATTTTTTTTTCAGCACTTACTGTATATCTGCTGTATTCATTTTTCACTTCTTCCTCCTCCCTGGCCCATAATTTCCTGTTTGCAATGCCTTCTGGGAAGGGGCGGCAACTTCCTCTGACACTGCCATTGCTATGGAAACCTGACCTGAAACCTTTTACACTGCTTGTGCTGCACTGAGCATGTGCGAGATCTTCAAGGATGAGATCCAGGAAGAAATACAGTCTGGCTTCAGATGCCCACACTTAAGATGGCCACGGCCTGCTGTGAGTTTATAAAATAACAAACTACTGCTATAAACTAACAAAACAGACCTTAGTTTACAGACAAACTTTACTAGAATACATTAAGCTTGTTTATTATAGGGGTATTTTTATTTAAAAAGTATAATTTCGGCCGGAACACCACTTTAACCACTTCAATACCAGGCACTTAGACACCTTCCCGCCCAGACCAATTTTCAGCTTTCAGCGCTGAATGACAATTGCGAGGTCATGCTACACTGTACCCAAACAAATTTTTTATCATTTTGTTCCCACAAATAGAGCTTTCTTTTGGTGGTATTTGATCAGCTCTGCGGTTTTTATTTTTTGCGCAACAAATAAAAAAAGACCGAAATTTTTTAAAAAAAACAAGTTTTTCTTTGTTTCTGTTAAAAATTTTTGTAAATAAGTACATTTTCTTCTTCAATGAAGGCACTGATATGGCTGCACTGACGGGCACTGACACGGCGGCACTGATGGGCACCGATGAGGTGGCACCAATGAGGTGGCACTGATGAGGTGGCACTGATGGGAACTGATGATGGGCACTGATAGGCGGCACTGATGGGCACTGATAGGTGGGACTGATGGGCACTGATAGCTGGCACTGATGGGCACTCATAGGTGGCACTGATGGGTACTTGTAGGTGGCATTGATTGGTACATATGGGTGGCACTTATGGGTACTTATGGGTGGCACTGATAGGTGCCACTGATGGGCACTGATAGGTGGGCACTGATGTGCACAGATGGGCACAGATGGGCACTGACAGGTGGCACCGATGGGCAATGACAGGTGGCACTGATGACACTGATTGGTGGCACTGATAAAATTTATTGGTGGCATTGCTGGGCATAACTAAAACATAATGGTGCCAATCAGTGCCCATTTGTGGGCACTGATTGGCACAGATTGGGCACATGTGGATGGCCATGGGGTACATACCTGGCCATCCACATGTTGCCCCTTCCCTGGTGGTCCTAGTGGCGATCCCTGGTCATCCAGTGTGGTGATCTGAGGGGGGCTGCGCTGATAAACAATCAGCGCAGACCCCCCCTGTCAGGAGAACCGCCGATCGGCTCTCCTCTACTCGCGTCTGTCAGACGCGAGTGAGGAAAAGCCAATCAACGGTTCTTCCTATTGACATCATGATCAGCCATGATTGGACACGGCTGATCATGTGGTAAAGAGCCTCCGCCGGAGGCTCTTTACCAAGATCGGTGGAGCGGTGTGTCAGGCTGACACACCGCTCCACCGATCGCCGCGATGCGTGCCCCCGCGGGCACACGGCGGCATGTTATACTGCTGGACATCATATGATGCCCAGTCAGGAAAACGCAACCACTTCCCGGACGTCAATCCGCTATAGGCCGGGCGGGAAGTGGTTAAACTTAGTCTCTTCGGGCTGAGGGCCTATGAGTGAGGTAGCCTTGTGTGTTTCTTACCTTCTTTCTCTCACTTGGGGAAACATCTCACAGCTTGAGGGTCATTGTTTACATAATGAGTCCTGCAGGATGGGTGGCCGTGTTTTAAAGTGGTATGGTACTGTGCGGTATTGTAATACGTAATGATCTTGAAATTCAAAAATTCTGAAATTCTGAAATTTGAAAATGCAAATTTTCGGAATTCCAAATTTCCGAATTCTGAATTTTCGAATTTCCGAATTTCTGAATTTCTTAGGATGCCCCCCTGATCTCCATTCCTCCATTTTTTCCTTTTGTTTTTGTGACAGACCTAGCCGGGACAGAGGCTGTTGGAGAGGACTGAATGCAAGCCTGTTGCATTTTGATTATGGGCCCTGGATTTTCAAGGGAACAATACTCTTTGAGGTGAATTAGAAATCCAGTCTGAACTGTACTAATCAGACTCCGCCGTGTATATATGTATATATTATATGTTGTTTGATTCTGTTGTGGACTCCTTGCTGTGGTCATTTGGGATTTGTGTCCCTGAAGAGGGAGGGGGGATTCCTCCAGCAGCCTCCTGCTGATAAGACTGATTCATTCTGTTGGGACACATCCTGTGAGGAGATGCTGGTGTCATCAACTCCAACTACCTGTGTTTATGTTAATTGAATGAGCTGATCACATTAGCCACCAGCACTGGCTAGGAGACGAATGGTCTAGGCTGAGGAGGGGGGAGATTGCTGTTTGTATTGTTAATTGTAATTAGTTCCAGCTATTGTGTTTATACTACTGTGTGAAGCTCGGTGCCCACAATTTGTTTCCTTTTTGTTTTGAATTTTTTTATGTCTCAGGGGTCACTTACACTAGATTACCAGTGAGATTTGAATATAATCCTATATACTCTCAAGTATTGGGAGCCGGAGGACACAGGGTCAGCTGAACTTCTCCCTTTGTTTTTCTCTCCCCCCTCCTACTGATCTGGGCCCTTCTTTTGTTTAGTAGCCCCGGACCTGACTGTTATAAAGGGTCTTGTTCTTTTTTGGGTATAAAGTCCCGTGGCACTGCTCTGTTTTTGGTTCTGTTTTTTTCTCTTGTTTTTCTATTGTTTTTTGCATTACAACAGACCTTCTAGAGATGGTGAGAGGGAGAGCCTTTTCAGCCCCTCCACTGTATCTATGTGTAAGGGTTAACAGTGAATGGTTATATGGTACACAGCACTGTAAGGGGCAATGTATGACTCCTGAATGCTCCACTTGGATTAGGCTGCCATCTTGTGACACCTTTTGGTATTGCATTCATGGGTACACAGATTAAACTTTTCTCCTGGAATGTCAGGAGACTGAATTCTAAAATTTGGAGCTCTAGTTCTTAAATATTTGCGCACCCACCACCCACATATCATGTTTCTCCAGAAAACACACCTTATGGGTAATATCATTTTAGCCCTTAAGCACCTGTGCATACAGTGAGCTATACATGCCACCTACACATCCTATGCCAGGGGAGTGACAATCCTCTTGCACAAATCTTGTAATATTGAAGTAGTTGTTACTGATCCGGGCGGGAGGTACGCTATGGTAGTGTTGGAAATACATGCATGTCGTATAGCACTAGTAAATGTGTATACTCAACCCCTGGCTCCAGCGAGCTTCTCTATGAAATGTTATTGGCATATGCATTGGCCCTCTGTGAAAATCCTAATGGCTGGAGACTTCAATAATATCCTTGATTACACATTAGATACTTCAAATTCACAGCGTGCACAGAATCTGGACCTGGTACATTGGGCCTCTTCTGCAGGGCTGACGGAATTATGGAGGTGGAAGAATCCAAATCTCAGAAGCTACTCTCATTTGTCTTTGGTACATGCTTCCTCCTCCAGAATTGACCTAGCATTTTCCTCTTCCGACCTGCTGCAGATTGGTATTGGAGGCCTCATATTTGCCCGGGGGTCTGTCCGATCATCCTCCTCTCCAGGGTGTGTTGTGCTTGGCGACTATCTCCAGCGTAGCTATGTGATCCATTTGTGGATGGAGCCATCCCACCATCATTACAGTCTTACTTGCAAATTAATGAGGGTTCCTCCACCGCACAATTAACTTGGGATGCTTTTAAAGGGACTATTAGAGGGGAGTACATCTCGTCCATTAAGGCCGCCAGAACCCAATATAGTCACGATACCGAGGTGTTGCAGGAGAAGGAACCGGTATGTGCCTAGATATATGCTGATACTCCCTTATCTGCCTCACTGGCAGACCTGCGTCAAGCCAGAAGGGAGCTTCATTTACACTATAAAGACATGACAAAAAAATCTAGTACACGTACGATGGAGCGGGTGTTTGAACAGGGGGATAAGAATGGACACATGCTGGCCATGCTTGTGGCAGATAGTTATGCCTCCACTGTTGTCCCTTGTGTATATTCACCCTCTGGATCACTGGTGTCTTCTAGGGAGGAAATTTTTGACGCTTTCCTCTCTTTTTACACAACACTATATTCTCCTATTCCATCTTACTCAAAAAGGGACATGGTTACACTCTTGGAACCGCTCCACCTTCCCACTTTGCCTTCAGAGGTATCGCTCAATGTCCCCTTTGGGTCGGAGAAACTTGCTGCAGTGGTAGGCTGCTTTCCAAACCGTAAGGCATGCAGATGGTCTGCTTGCTGAGTGATATTGGCAACATATGGATATGATCTCACTGCGTCTGTTGGCTCTTTATTGGGAATGTTTACAGGCGGGCCAGCTCCCTCCCTCAATGTACAAAGCACATATTGTGCTTATAGCCAAGCCAGACAAGGACCTCAGTACTAAATATGGATTTTAAAATCCTTACGAAAATGCTGGCCAACAGACTTATGTTAGTTATATCCCATTTAGTGCTTGAGGACCAGACAAGGGTTCATGCCGGCCAAGGCCACTGATATCAATCTGAGAAGGGTTTATACTCATCTACTGCTAGGCCTTGAGATTACCAAGGGGGGATATTATTCTTTTTGGATTTTAGAGAAGGCTTTTGATTCCATGGATTGGAGCTACATGTAGGAAGTATTATGGCGGTTCGGGTTTGGCCCTTTATTCTGTCAATGGATTGCGCTGCTATACCATTCCCCAGTCAAGGCTCTATAAGCAAGGCAAATAGGCCAGGAGATAGGGGGCAGTCCTGGTGTGTCCCCCTAGCTACCCGGAGGGACTCTGATACCATCCCGTTGAGTCTGATACCTTCCCATCGAATCTGATACCATCCCATTGAGTCTGATACCATCCCATTGAGTCTGATACCTTCCCATTGAGTCTGATACCATCCCATTGAGTCTAATACCATCCCATTGAGTCTAATACCATCCCATTGAGTCTGATACCATCCCATCAAGTCTGATGCCTTCCCATTGAGTCTGATACCATCCCATTGAATCTGATGCCTTCCCACTGAGTCTGATACCATCCCATTGAGTCTGATACCATCCCATTGAATCTGATACCATCCCATTGAGTCTGATACCTTCCTATTGAGTCTGATACCATCCCATTGAATCTGATACCATCCCAATGAATCTGATGCCTTCCCATAGAGTCTGATACCATCCCATTGAATCTGATACCTTCCCACTGAGTCTGATACCTTCCCATCGAATCTGATACCTTTCCATTGAGTCTGATACCATCCCATTGAATCTAATACCTTCCCATTGAGTCTGATACCTTCCCATCAAATCTGATACCATCCCATTGAGTCTGATACCATCCCATTGAATCTGATACCTTCCCATTGAGTCTGATACCTTCCCATCGAATCTGATACCATTCCATTGAATCTGATGCCATCCCATTGAGTCTGATACCATTCCATTGAGTCTGATACCATCCCATTAAATCTGATACCATCCCAATGAATCTGATGCCTTCCCATTGAATCTGACACCATCCCATTGAATCTGATACCATCCCATCGAGTCTAATACCTTCCCATTGAGTCTGATACCTTCCTATTGAGTCTGATACCATCCCATTAAATCTGATACCATCCCTTTGAATCTGATGCCTTCCCACTGAGTCTGATACCATCCCATTGAGTCTGATACCGTCCCATTGAGTCTGATACCATCCCATTGAGTCTGATATCATCCCATTGAATCTGATACCATCCCATTGAATCTGATACCATCCCACTGAGTCTGATACCGTCCCATTGAGTCTGATACCATCCCATTGAGTCTGATACCTTTCCACTGAATCTATTACCGTCCCATTGAATCTGATACCATCCCATTGAGTCTGATACCATCCCATTGAATCTGATACCATCCCATTGAGTCTGATACCTTCCCATTGAATCTGATGCCTTCCCATTGAGTCTGATACCATCCCATTGAGTCTGATACCTTCCCATTGAATCTGATACCATCCCATTGAGTCTGATACCATCCCATTGAATCTGATACCATCCCATTGAATCTGATACCATCCCATTGAATCTGATACCATCCCATTGAGTCTGATACTGTCCCATTGAGTCTGATACCATCCCATTGAATCTGATGCCTTCCCATTTGTATTCCACCATTTCTTGGGTGGGTTTATATGATTGCAGCAAAGTAGACTGACGGGTTATTTAATCTGAGTTTTGTGCCGGTAACACAACTTGTTGGACAATACGTTTTTATTGTTTTATATTAAAGTGGTGTTCCGGCCGAAATTATACTTTTTAAATAAAAATACCCCTATAATACACAAGCTTAATGTATTCCAGTAAAGTTAGTGTGTAAACTAAGGTCTGTTTTGTTAGTTTATAGCAGTAGTTTGTTATTTTATAAACTTACAGCAGGCCGTGGCCATCTTAAGTGTGGGCATCTGAAGCCAGGCTGTATTTCTTCCTGGATCTCATCCTTGCAGATCTCGCACATGCTCAGTGCAGCACAAGCAGTGTGATAGGTTTCAGGTCAGGTTTCCATAGCAACGGCAGTGTCAGAGGAAGTTGCAGCCCCTTCCCGGAAGGCATTGCAAACAGGAAATGATGCGATGGGCCACGGCCAGAGAGGAGGAAGTGAAAAATGAATACAGCAGATATACAGGAGGTGCTGAGAAAAAAAATTTAAAAAATATCCAATTCGTTTGCAGTGCACAGTTTAGTGAGGGATGCTGAAGAGTTGTAAAAGTGGGTGGAACTCCACTTTAAAGACATGAGAAAACATTGGGTATGTTTCACATCGAATGCATAGTATCTCATAAAGAAAAATAAAAAAAGAAACAGATACATTTTCTTGGATCTCCTAACAGAAAACTTTGTACTATAATTAATACAATAAACATTAAACATAGGTTGTCATGGAATTGTAGTCCGTCACTCCCCCAGGAACCCCCAATGGGATCTATTTTGTTGCCTGGGGGAGAGCTAGATCTACGTCGTATGTGTATCCCATAGATAGATGGGGCTCTTTCTGTTTTCCACTGTCTGGTTATGCTCAGTCTGGCCGCTAATAGGATGTGTGTAGTTACATGTCTAACTGGTTGAGGTATAGAGGCAAGGTTCAGGATCGCCAGGACAGGCGCCGGAGGTATCAGTTGGTTCGATATTTCTGAAAGGATTTGGAAGATGAGTTTCCAATATGTTTGGATACATTTGCATTCCCACATTATGTGGAATAGATCCCCTTTGGCTAATTTGCACCTCCAACATGAGTCTGGGGCGCCTGAACCAAACATTGCCAGCTTCGAAGGTGTTAGATACCATCTTAAGGACAGTTTTTGGGTGATTTCCCATAGCGCAGAGCATATATTTGTTTAGTAAACGGAGTGTATTGCTAGTTTCCACTGGTGTTCGGTGTATGTTTGACCCAAGTTGTTTTCCCAATGGATGTGAGGGGATGATTTTGTGAAGCGGAGTTTTTGTTGCAGTGAGTTATAAAATAGAGAGATCCCTTTGGCTTTGTGTGATGTATTTGTCAGGAATAGGGAGGAGCCGAACACCCCCCGGTTCGGTTCGCACCAGAACCGGCGAACGGATCGCAAATTTGCGCGAACTTTAGAACCCCATTGACGTCTATGGGACTCGAACGTACGAAATCAAAAGTGCTAAATTTAGAGGCTAATTTGCATGGTATTGTCCTAAAAAGTGTTTGGGGACCTGGGTCCTGCCCCAGGGGACATGTATCAATGCAAAAAAAAGTTTTAAAAACGGCCGTTTTTCCGGGAGCAGTGATTTTAATTATGCTTAAAGTAAAAAAAAAAAAAGTGAAATATTCCTTTAAATATCGTACCTGGGGGGTGTCTATAGTATGCCTGTAAAGTGACGCGTGTTTCCCGTGTTTAGAACAGTCCCTGCACCAAATGTCATTTTTAAAGGAAAAAATCTCATTTAAAACTGCTTGCGGCTTTAATGTCATGTCGGGTCCTGGCAATATGGATGAAAATCAGTGAGACAAACAGCATGGGTACCCCCCAGTCCATTACCAGGCCCTTTGGGTCTTGTATGGATATTAAGGGGAACCCCGCACCCAAATTAAAAAAAGGAAAGGCGTGGGGCCCCCAGGCCCTATATACTCTGAACAGCAGTATACAGGCGGTGCAAACAAGACAGGGACTGTAGGTTGGTTGTTAAGTAGAATCTGTTTGTAATTTTGAACGGGTACATTTTTAACGTGTTTAGCTCCAGCCAAAAAATCTATTTTAAGCTTTTTGGAAAACATAGGGAAGGGTTATCACCCCTGTGACATTTGTTTTGCTGTCTTTCCTCCTCTTCAGGAGAATTCACCTCACTTTCTGTCCCAATGACAAATGTTTTTTTGACAATTTGGGTTTTTTTAGTGAAACAAGGATTGTTGATATTGCATCAGTGGAGAAGAGACACGTTTTTCCCATATTAACTCTTACAGGAGAGAATTTGCCTTCCTAGGGGTAGATTTCATCTCACTTCCTGTTGTCTCCTTCCGTTTGCAAGTAGGAGTCGTTTGTAAGTTGGATGTTTGAAAGTAGGGGCCTGCCCTATATACTCAGCAGAAATTGGGGCCTTAGGTGTTGGTGTTGCCACAACACTGTAAGCCCTCACAGGGCCCTGCTGTGAAATATTAGATCAAGAATTGTAATTACATGCCCCTGTTGAATAGGGGCTGAAAAATTGGGCCTTAGGCACTTGTGCCACAACACTGCAACCCCTCACAGATACTATAGTTGGAGCACAGGAATGAGCCCTGCTGCAAAGTATTGCATCAAAAATTTAAATTACACGCCCCTGTTAAACAGGGGCAGAAAAATTGGGCGTTGGCTACTGATGGTGGTGCCCAGAACCAAAAATGTTCTTACATGCTATCAGCATGAACATTGAGGAGGAAGAGGATTGTGGCTCAGCATAACAGGATAGTCACTCAGCATCAGCATAGGCAGTCTTGAAGGGATCTCACATTAAAAAAAAAATCAATCGGTTACATCAGCATCAGGTACTTGGTAGCTGGTGATCCAAGACTGATTCATTTTTATGAAGGTAAGCCGATCGACCGATTCGGTGGACAGACGCACCCTGTGATCGGTTACAAAGCCTCCAGCAGCACTGAATGTGCGTTCAGAAAGAACGCTGGATGCAGGACAGGCCAGTAGCTCAATTGCATACTGTGCAAGCTCTGGCCAGTGATCCATCCTCAAGACCCAGTAACCCAGAGGATTTTTGGTGGGAAAGGTGTCCAAGTCTGATCTTGCCCCTAGGTATTCCTGCACCATGTGAATCAGACGCTGGCGATGGCTGCTGGAGCCGATCAGACCTTGGGGCTGCGGATTAAAAAATGCATCAGTCAGACAGCCACCTTCTCCACTGCTCCTTCCGTGACTGACCGAAGCCTCAGCAACACGTTGTCCAGGAGGACCAGGAAATTGTAACTTCCCAGGCTCTGGAAATGCGTTGCAGAAACCTTTCTGCAAGGCCTCCCGAAGATGTTTCACCCTCTGCTCCCTCTGCAACAGCAAGATAAGGTCTGCAACCTTACACTTGTAACGTGGATCAAGGAGGGTTGCCAGCCAGTAATCATCCCTCCCCTTGATACCATGAATATGAGGATTCTTCCACAGGCTTTGCAAGATCAGGGAGGCCATGCAGCGTTAGTTTGCTGAGGCATTTGGTCCAGAGTCCTCTGGGTCACTAAGGATGACATGATCCACAGCCACCTCCTCCCAGCCACATACAAGTCCATGGGTTTCTTGAGACTGTAAATGATCCCTTAAAGACTGCTGCTGATGCTGAGTGCCAGGCTCCACCTCCATGCTGACACAATCCTCCTCCTCGTCCTCTTCCTGTGTGATTTGTGGGCACGCAGGAACACTGTCTGGATAAAGGGGGCCTTGAGAGGTAAGGAAGTCCTCCTCTTCCGCCCTCTGTTCTGCCTCAAGTGCCCTGTCCATTATTCCACGCAGCGTGTGCTCCAACAGGTGGACAAGGGGGACAGTGTCACTGATGCATGCACTGTCACTGCTCACCATCCTCGTGGCCTCCTTAAATGGTGACAGGACAGTGCATGCATCCCTGATCATAGCCCACTTGCGTGGGGAAAAAAACAAGGTCCCCTGACCCTGTCCTTGTGCCGTAGTCGCATAGGTACTCATTGATGGCCCTCTGCTGCGTGTGCAGCTGCTGCAGCATGGCCAACGTTGAGTTCCACCTGGTGGACATGTCACAGATTAGGCGGTTCTTGGGCAGGTTAAATTCCTTTTGGAGGTCAGGTAGCCGAGCACTGGCATTATATGACCTGCGGAAATGCACACAGACTTTCCTGGCCTGCCTCAGGGCATCTTGTAAGCCCGGGTACCTGCCCAAGAACCGCTGCACCACACCAAGTTAAGGACGTGAGCCAAAGAGGGCACATGGGTTGGTTGTCTCTGTTGGAGGGCGGAGAGGAGGTTGGTGCCATTGTCGCAAACCACCATCCCTGGCTGAAGCTGGCATGGTGTCAACCACCTCTGAACCTGCCCCTGCAGAGCTGACAGAATCTCTGCCCCAGTGTGGCTCCTGTCCCCCAAGCACACCAGCTTAAGCACAGCATAGCATCTTTTTGCTTGGGTAGCCCCTTGAACGCCTACGGAGCACCGCTGGTTCCGAGGACAAATCAGCACAGGAAGAGGCCATGGGGGAAGAAGAAGAGGAGGGGGTGGAGGAGAGAGGTGTGGCAGAATCACCACCAGTAGAATTTTGGAGGCATGGTGGCAGGACAACCTCTAACACTACTGCATCCTGTCCTGCATTCTTCCCAGCTGCCAGAAGAGTCACCCACTGCGCGGTGAAAGTTAGGTAATGTTCCTGTCCAAGCCTGCTGGACCATGAGTCAGCGGTAATATGCACCTTACCGCTGACCGCCCTGTCCAGCGAGGCCAAGACATTGCCTTCCACATGCCGGTAGAGAGCCGGAATCACCTTCTGTGAGAAAAAGTGTCGTTTGGGAACCTGCCACTGAGGAACTGCACATTCCACAAACTCACGGAAGGGGGCAGAGTCTACCAACTGAAAAGGGAGCAGTTGATGTTCCAGCAATTTAGTCAAGCTAGCATTCAACCGCTGGGCAAGTGGATGGCTGTGAGCGAACATCTTTTGGTGGTGCAGCAGCTGGGGCAGGGAAATTTGCCTGGTACAATCTGACGTTGGTGTACTGATAGCAGATTGCCCGCAATTACTTGGCTGTGACACACCTAATTCTACACCTTCATTCCGCTCAGTGCAGGTTTTTTAATATAGGACTGTAGGTATAGTGGGGTTGGAGATCCCAGCTGATGAGGAGCAAGGAGAGGTCCGCTTTGTTCTTTGGTGTGGGTCTTTTAGGTACTCTTGCCAATGAACTGCATGGCAGGTCAACATATGTCTGATCAAGCATGAGGTGCCCAAGCGGGAGATGTTTTGGCCACGCGAGATATGCTTGAGACATATGTTGCAAATAGCAGAGGTGCAATCTGATGCACTCATCTCAAAAAAGGCCCACACCAAAGAACTTTTGGAATAACGCGCAGAGACAGCAGCGCCCTGCACATGCGGAGCTCTGCGGTGTGATGCAGTCGGTGTGCTGCCCTTAAGCTGGCCCCTGGAGGGCATCCTGCCTCGTTGGAGATGTGCCTCCTCCTCTCTCCTGTCAGGGACCCACGTGGAGTCAGTGACCTCATCATCCCCTCCCTCCTCATCACTGGAGCAAACCTGGCAGTATGCTGCAGCTGGGGGAACTTGACTGCCGGATTGCTGTCCTTCTTGGGCACCCCCTCTCTCTGGGCTCACGTTACTGCCTTCCTCTAGCTGGGTACCATCAGCCTTCAAAACACTAAACATCCTCCTGGAGCATGTACCCAACACTGTGGTCAAACAGTTCGGGGGACTCCTCAGGAGGACATGGTGGGGCTAGAGAAGGAGTGACTGATGCCATTGAGCCGAGGGAAGAGGCCGTTGGCAGTTGCTTTGCCAGACAAAGTACCCTGAGCCTGGGTGAGAGCGGATGAGGAGGATGAAGATGGCTTGGTCATCCACTCATTCTGCATGTTGCGGCTCAACACGGTCAGCTGCTGAAAAAAAGAACAAGCACGTCCCATGGCCACGTGCTGATGAGGATGCATCGTCTCCACGACCAGCACTGTTGCCTCTAGACACAGAGCCTGTTGCCTACTTTTATTGGCTTGTGACTGTCTGCCTCTCCTTGTTGGCCTTCCAGACATACTAATGGCCTGCAGTGAGATGTAGCTGCACAAAGCTGGGATGTATATATATATACTGATACTGCAGCTAGCAGAATCAACTGCCTGCCTGTAGTATTATTAGTATGAGAACACCAGCAATTGTCTTCAGGTAGCTTTAGGTGCACACTGTGCAGAGGACACAGTACACTAACTGTAAATACTGCAGCTGCCTGCCTGTGGTACTAATAGGATCAGAAGAACACCACCAATTTTCTTCAGGTAGCTTTAGGTGCACACTGTGCAGAGGACGCAGTACACTAACTGTAAATACTGTAGCTGCCTGTCTGTGGTATTAATAGGAGCAGAACAACAGCAATTGTCTTTAGGAAGCTTTAGGTGCACACTGTGCAGAGGACGCAGTACACTAACTGTAAATACTGCAGCTGCCTGCCTGTGGTACTAATAGGATCAGAAGAACACCACCAATTTTCTTCAGGTAGCTTTAGGTGCACACTGTGCAGAGGACGCAGTACACTAACTGTAAATACTGTAGCTGCCTGCCTGTGGTATTAATAGGATCAGAACAATAGCAATTGTCTTCAGGTAGCTTTAGGTGCACACTGTGCAGAGGACACAGTACACTAACTGTAAATACTGTAGCTGCCTGTCTGTGGTATTAATAGGATCAGAACAACAGCTATTTTCTTCAGGTAGCTTTAGGTCCACACTGTGCAGAGGATGCAGTACACTAACTGTAAATACTGCAGCTGCCTGTGGCACTAATAGGATCAGAAGAACACCACCAATTGTCTTCAGGAAGCTTTAGGTGCACACTGTGCAGGGGACACAGTACACTAACTGTAAATACTGCAACTGCCTGCGATACTAATAGGATCAGAAGAGCAATACAAATTTTCTTCAGGTAGCTTTAGGTGCACACTGTGCAGAGGACGCACTACACTAACTTGTAAATACTGTAGCTAATTGGACTAATAGTATCAGAAGAACACCAGCAATTTTCTTCAGGTAGCTGTAAACCGAATACAGTGTATATATATATATATATATATATATATATATATATATATATATATATATATATATATATATATATATATATATACAACACCTAGGATTCATATATATACACAATACACTGTAAGTGCAGCTAACTGACTCGCCTGCCTACTCTATCTAACTTAAATCAAATGACACTGTCTCTCTGTCTTTCTCTCCACCGCCGCCGCAACACACTACACAAGGCTGCCACGCAGGCAGCCTTATATAGTGTGGGGCATGTACTAAACCCCCTGAACCATAATTGGCCAAAGCCACCCTGTGATTGGCCAAGCAATCATCAGCCAGCAATGCACTGCGATGCTGCAGTGAATTATGGGCCGTGACGCGCCACTCGAATTTGGCACGAACGGCCCATAACATTCGAAATTTGATGAATGGACGAACATGCGATGTTCGAGTCGAACATGGGTTCGACTCGAACTCGAACCTCATCCCTAACATACACCAATATCTCTCTAAAATTGCTTACATTTCTCCCATTTGTACACAACACATGCATATCTTTCTCTCACTTTCTTTTAACTCTTTTAATATTTCCCTGCTTAACTTCTGCTTTCCTTATTTTGTTCTGATATCCTTTGCATCCCATATATTGTAATCCCTTACTTACTCTAGCTTCTATGATTCTATGATCAAACAGGCAGCCAGAGTGCTCATCCCATCTTCCCTCTCTGTCAACATATAAAGTATTCTGTTTTAACTCTGTTTTAATTCTCATTTCTCTGTTTTAACTTAACTAGTTGTAGTGCCTGACCCCAAATTCATCCCACAACTTAACATGAAAATGTCCCTTTCTGTTTAGTGTTAATGTCACCCTTCATCCATCCAGCTCACATAGATAGCTGTCTCTCTAGCTGTTTACTCTGCATGATTCTCAGTCCCTGTGGACCTTGGTGGTAACCCAGTTACCCATTGTGGATCCCTGTCCACTCTAACCATTAATCTAGGGGCTCAGTATAGGCGGAACCGCACCTTTGGTTCATATATAGCGCTCCTCTTGAGCTGGGCATTTTTGAGGGTCCCTTACCCTTTATTCCCTTACTTAATTTAATGCCCATAATGACTGGCCAGTCTTCTCTATGTGTGCCTATACCCTCTTGCCTCTAAACTACTTTATCTAGCAGATGTACTACATATACCTGTGAACAGCACTATTCTTGCCTTTCTTATCTATAACACTCCGATGGACAATAGACAGGGACAACATAACATATAACCACCAATCAATACAGTTCGATTGAGGGGAGTAAAATAGGTACCCTTTGTCCCGAAATTGCCTTACCGATCAAGGAAGTTTGATAACTCAAATGTAAGCAAAAGGCTTACCTCAGCCGGCTGATTATCAGAAATTCCCGGATCGTCTCAAGCTCCTCCTTCCGGATACTCTGGGTCACCTGTAAAGCCCCTCCCAGGCACAGCTCGCCACTTGACCAGAACATTTTGATGATAGGCAACTCCTATCCTCATATTGATTAGTGGTTCCAAATTAATAACTACTGCAGTAGGGAACAGACACAAAAGGTACACTCAGCATCTTTCCAAATAACTGTTCTGCTTTATTATGACGCAATTGAAGGTTTTTATACACATGATTACGTAGGTATCACATTAATATTACAATTGTACGTTTATGGTAACAAGGGGCGTTACATAGGCAGATTAATTCTAATCAGGACTCGAAAGAATGTAAACATGTACTGAAAATATTATGAGTGCCGTGTGCAGAGTGAGGGCAGTGTGCAATACATACAAAATAGAATACAATTAAATACAGAACCTACAAATTTCCATTACACAGCTCACAGAGCATGTCAGAGCAAATGAGAATCATGAGGTCAAAGGAACTGCCTGAAGAGCTCAGAGACAGAATTGTGGCAAGGCACAGATCTGGCCAAGGTTACAAAAAAAATTTCTGCTGCACTTAAGGTTCCTAAGAGCACAGTGGCCTCCATAATCCTTAAATGGAAGACGTTTGGGACGACTAGAACACTTCCTAGAGCTGGCCGTCCGGCCAAACTGAGCTATCGGGGGAGAAGAGCCTTGGTGAGAGAGGTAAAGAAGAACCCAAAGAACACTGTGGCTGAGCTCCAGAGATGCAGTCAGGAGATGGGAGAAAGTTGTAGAAAGTCAACCATCACTGCAGCCCTCCACCAGTCGGGGCTTTATGGCAGAGTGGCCCGACGGAAGCCTCTCAGTGCAAGACACATGAAAGCCCGCATGGAGTTTGCTAAAAAAACACCTGAAGGACTACAAGATGGTGAGAAATAAGATTCTATGGTCTGATGAGACCAAGATAGAACTTTTTGGTCTTAATTCTAAGCGGTATGTGTGGAGAAAACCAGGCACTGCTCATCACCTGTCCAATACAGTCCCAACAGTAAAGTATGGTGGTGGCAGCATCATGCTGTGGGGGTGTTTTTCAGCTGCAGGGACGGAAATCGAGGGAAAGATGAATGCGGCCAAGTACAGGGTTATCCTGGACAAAAACCTTCTCCATAGTGCTCAGGACCTCAGACTGACAACAACCCTAAGCACACAGCTAAAATAACGAAGGAGTGGCTTCACTGCAACTCAGTGACTGTTCTTGAATGGCCCAGCCAGAGCCCTGACTTAAACTTAAACCCAATTGAGCATCTCTGGAGAGACCTAAAAATGGCTGTCCACCAACGTTTACCATCCAACCAGAACTGGAGAGGATCTGCAAGGGGGAATGGCAGAGGATCCCCAAATCCAGGTGTGAAAAACTTGTTGCATCTTTCCCAAAAAAAAGACTCATGGCTTTATTAGATCAAAAGGGGGCTTCTACTAAATACTGAGCAAAGGGTCTGAATACTTAGGACCATGTGATATTTCAGTTTTTCTTTTTTAATAAATCTGCAAAAATGTCAACAATTCTGTGTTTTTCTGTTAATATGGGGTGCTGTGTGTACATTAATGAGGAAAAAAAATGAACTTAAATGATTTTAGCAAATGGCTGAAAAACAACAAAGAGTGAAAAATTTAAGGGGGTCTGAATACTTTCCGTTCCCACTGTATGTTCAAGGAGAAGTATGAGAATGAGGAGAGATTCAAACAGATGAAGGAGAGTGCCTGTGCGTGTGCGAGTACCAGCCAGAGGGTGACTGCAATAGCAAAGGTGACAGTATAGATGGGGGGTAAGGAAGTGGCTTTACATGGTGGCCCCCTGTACAGAGCAGGAATGCAGCATTGACACTAAAACCGCAGAGGAGGATTGTCGCATGGACACTAAGACTGCAGTGCAGGAGTGCTGCATGGACTCTAAGATAGCTAGTGTGTTTTCTAAACAGAAGACTTTACCTGATAACGGGACTTCTGGTAATTGTAGTACTTCTGGGAGTATGGTGAGCAGGACTGCTGTGCTGGAGGGGAGGAGGGAGGATCAGGTGGTGGGTAGCTTGCCAAGCCTAATCTTAGAGGTTGCTATGCAGCCAGTTATTGTTTCATCTGTCCCAATTAGGAACTATGCTAAGGCTGTGTTGGGACAAAGTCATGCTGCTGCTGCTGGTGGAAGGGAATTTTACCTAATGCACCTTCTTCCATTAAACGCAGGAATGTGGTACAGCTCAGGTGGGAAGGAGGAAATATTCCACCTATCAGGAGGGTGGTTGTGGATCCTAGGCATGAGATTTAAGTCGGAGGATATTTATGCTCAGTCCGGCAGGTTCCTATGAATATGATTTGTCATTTGTGCCTCCAGAATCACTGGATCTGTTTATTTTTTTAATCCCAAGATAAAGTTTTTTGAATTATCAATCAAGCATACAGAAGTAACAGCATCACATGTGAGTTACATTTGCAAAAGAAACAAAAAAAGCAAATACATGTGATTATATCTAATAACGGAGGTCAAACATAAGCTGTTGGTACATTCAATACAGAATGGAAAGTAGTACTGTGGAATGTTACAGTGTAATGAGGGAAAAACATCCTTAGGACAACTTGTTCTGCATGAAGCTTACTCCAAATCAGTATATCTAAGATATGATACCCGTAAAAGTAAGGCACTGTTTCAATTTTTCTATTCTGTTTAATAGGATAGAAATACAGGAGCTGTGAGATATCTTTTTGTTGTTGGTGGGTATCCCATGTATATGAGTCAGGGTATACTAGTGGTCTGGAGTATCCTCTCATGGGAAGATGATTTCGGGTTTGTTTACTTGACATATATTGTAACTTTTCCGTATCTAATAATATGAACTTAGTAGGTTACCGTGAACCTTTGCGGACCTATATGTGCATGAAGGTCTGGCTTGTGTCCTTCTGACCCCTGGTACTTCCATGCGATAACCGGAGTGCGCCTATTGGCAGGTCTATAGATGTGGGCCTTTTGATGTAGGAAGTGCAGTAGAGCCCTTACTTCCCGGTTTAGGGATTTTGGTCTCATCCCTGTCTATGTACGTTTATTGTCAAGGGGCGAGGGGGGGGGAGGAATGGGTGCATATATCACATCCCTGATATTGCTCTATGCTTCATTATATGATGGTTCAAGTACCTGGTCTCTAAAGAAAGAATTCTCTGGAGAAAAAGAGACGGCAAACAGCCCAAAAGGGATTCTTCATGGAGGAACAAAAAAATTATTTTAGCAAAAATAATCATTACTTTTTTATAAATAATTCCACCATATACAAAATTTAAAAAATAGAAGATACCTCCACCACGTAATAATATAACCTGATAACGTTATCAGAACACGGATAGCAATACCAATCACACATTCATTCAACCCAATCAAACAGAAATCAGCTGATTAGTGGTTAATTCCTAGTACAACAGATGAGGTGTCCACGAATAGTTGTAATATCTATGGGCACAAACATTGGCCAATTTGATCAGCAATTTATTTAGTCATGGATTTGAATGGGATTTCTACAGCTGAAAGTTTATGTACGGTATAGATGAATGTCACTTTCCACAGATCTGTGATTGAGGACCGCAGAGGAAAAAAACAAAAAGTAATCAGATAAAGAGAATACTTTCAGAGGGAGTTCATATTCCATATGAGATTATCCAGAGGTTATTTCTGCATGTAATTATGCACTGTCAGCACATATCAGTGGCAGCCTGTCCATAGGGGGCAGGGTTCCGTCCCCCTCCAAGCAGTCACAAAAAAAAATTAAAGAAATTTTTTTTTTTTTTAATGGCCATTTAAAAAAAAAATAAATGGAAAAAAAGGTCCCGAAGTGCACTGTGTTCGGGCGCCGGACACAGTGCACTATGGGAAGCACCACGTCTATGCAAACACGAGATTGCAGATGCAGCGGTTCATTTGCTGGCTTTTATCCCGCCTTGCAGCGCATTCCAAAGCGCCAAACAGCTTCCACCTGGTACCCATAGTATGTATTACAACGGCCGGATGGTTTGATTGACATCCAAGTTACATGTCACTTCCGGTTTTCTCTCTCCCATTGCACCCGAGCAGAGGAAGTATGAGGAGCGGACTCCTCCACCGCCGCTGCCAGTGCCCACTGAAGGAGACACAGCAGGAGGAGAGGACACCACAGCAAGGCAAGGTAAATGACAGTCCGGACCTCCTGCGGAGAACGGGGGAGGAGAGGGGGGTTTAATGGGACACAGGCTGCATTTGATGGGACACAGGCTGCATTTCATGGGACACAGGCTGCATTTCATGGTACACAGGCTGCATTTCATGCGGCACAGGCTGCATTTGATGGGACACAGGCTGAATTTCATGGGACACAGGCTGCATTTCATGGGACACAGACTGCATTTCATGAGACACAGACTGCATGTGATGGGACACAGGCTGCATGTGATGGGACACAGGCTGCATTTCATGGGACACAGGCTGCATTTCATGGGACACAGGCTGCATTTCATAGGATACAGGCTGCATTTCATGGGACACAGACTGCATTTGATGGGACACAGGCTGCATTTGATGGGACACAGGCTGAATTTGATGGGACACAGGCTGCATTTCATGGGGCACAGGCTGCATTTGATGTTACACAGGCTGCATTTGATCCGGCACAGGCTGCATTTGATGGGACACAGGCTGCATTTGATGGGACACAGGCTGCATTTGATGGGACACAGGCTGCATTTTAGGGGACACAGACTGCATTTGATGGGACACAGGCTGCATTTGATGGGACACAGGCTGCATTTTAGGGGACACAGACTGCATTTGATGGGACACAGACTGCATTTGATGGGACACATGCTGCATTTCATGGGACACAGGCTGCATTTGATGGGACACAGGCTGCATTTCATGGGACACAGGCTGCATTTCATGGGACACAGGCTGCATTTGATGGGACACAGGCTGCATTTCATGGGACACAGGCTGCATTTCATGGGACACAGGCTGCATTTCATGGGACACAGGCTGCATTTCATTGTACACAGGCTGCATTTCATGCGGCACAGGCTGCATTTGATGGGACACAGGCTGAATTTCATGGGACACAGGCTGCATTTCATGGGACACAGACTGCATTTCATGAGACACAGACTGCATTTGATGGGACACAGGCTGCATGTGATGGGACACAGGCTGCATTTCATGGGACACAGGCTGCATTTCATGGGACACAGGCTGCATTTCATAAGATACAGGCAGCATTTCATGGGACACAGACTGCATTTGATGGGACACAGGCTGCATTTGATGGGACACAGGCTGCATTTGATGGGACACAGGCTGCATTTCATGGGGCACAGGCTGCATTTGATGTTACACAGGCTGCATTTGATCCGGCACAGGCTGCATTTGATGGGACACAGGCTGCATTTGATGGGACACAGGCTGCATTTGATGGGACACAGGCTGCATTTTAGGGGACACAGGCTGCATTTTAGGGGACACAGACTGCATTTGATGGGACACAGGCTGCATTTTAGGGGACACAGACTGCATTTGATGGGACACAGACTGCATTTGATGGGACACAGGCTGCATTTGATGGGACACAGGCTGCATTTGATGGGACACAGGCTGCATTTGATGGGACACAGGCTGCATTTGATGGGACACAGGCTGCATTTGATGGGACACAGGCTGCATTTGATGGGACACAGACTGCATTTGATGGGACACAGGCTGCATTTGATGGGACACAGGCTGCATTTGATGGGACACAGGCTGCATTTGATGGGACACAGGCTGCATTTCATGGGACACAGACTGCATTTGATGGGACACAGGCTGCATTTCATGGGACACAGGCTGCATTTCATGGTACACAGGCTGCATTTGATGGGACACAGGCTGCATTTCATGGGACACAGGCTGCATTTCATGGGACACAGGCTGCATTTCATGAGACACAGACTGCATGTGATGGGACTGATAGTGATTGATAGTGCTCAAACAAATATGCAAATAGACAGCATCAATACAGTCAGTGACAGATAATGCGTAAGTACCTTCTTCAAAACTACTGAGTACTTGTAGAAATTACTAATACTAAAGGGGAACCCCAGGCCAAACTATTAGCCGTTTACTCTAATGAGAGGTCTAACTTAAAGGTAATAGTATAAGGGCCCTTATAGCAGCAATGACAGTAATGTCCCTGTTGCAGATCTGATGGTCTTCACCGGCATGGAGGAGCTCATTAACTTTTATCCAATAAGGTGTAGTAGCAAGCGATAGATTTCTTGAAATGAGGAAAGCTAAAGATGTCTAAGCACAGTGTTCAAAATAGGTTCAGTAAAGTATTCCTAAGGTAGAAATGTCTGTGCAAAGTGTCCCAGTGAAACCGTGAGAAGGGATTTGTAAAGGTGGGTGACTACCCTCTCGCCAATGACCAGGCCGATTCGATGCCTTCCGGACAGTAGCTCATGTAGCGACACTCGTGCAGCGGATGCGCCATATTGATCTACCGATGTGAAGCTCAGTACACAGTTTGGCAGGCGACCGGAGTGGTGCTGGGTGGATGTCAGGTGAACAGCAAACAGAGCCAGGTCCCTCTCATCCGGGTTGAAACGTGGTACACTGCGTGGTAGGCCGCTATCCCCCTCTCACAGGGGGGATGGTGTCCACATGAGGGAATCCAGGAAACAAAGAGACTTGGGCCTAGTCCACCCTGTACATTTATAGTCTCTCTCATAATTCTCTTGACTCTCTGCAGTGCAACCTGGGATTTGCAGTCCTGTCACCTTAAAAGCCTGTCAGGCTGCTTTATGCTGGGACTTCATATCCCATAGTTCCTTTTTCCTCCTACAGTCTTCCCTTGATTGGCTGAGCTCATTCTGTCAATGAATAATTAGGGGAAAGGGCAGAGTAGGCTTCCTCTCCTGTGTTATGTCAGTGAGAAGAAAAGGAGGGAGGGGTGGAATCTCTCTTGCAGCTATTTCCCTGTTTAATGAGAGTCCTGGTCAGCTTGGCACTGTAATCCTGATGCAGAAGCAGCTACAATACATTATCCCACCCACTGCCTTGAGCTACCTCTATTGCTACTTGTAATGGACCTTGGCTTGTTACCCAGAGTACAAAACTCTTCTCCTTCATCAACCTTGGCTTGTAACCTCTGACTACGAAACTCTTCTCCTGCATCGACCTTGGTTTGTGACCCCCCCGACTATGAAACTCTTATTCTGCACTAACCTTGGCTTGTGACCCTCAACACCGATCATCAAAAATTCTGCTACTCCTCCTGTATTAGGGCCTGGACTTGAGCCTGGGACATCTGCTGTGTCTGGCGATGGCTCTTCTCACTGAGCTACCTGAGATGCTCGACGACACCATGCCTGATCAATTGGACAACCCTGCCTTGTGCCTTGATTTCTGCTGTACCTTGAACTCTTTGCTCCTCCCATGAACTTCCTGACTTCCTGATTTAAGCCATGTCTCCGCACTTCCTGGTTGCCAGATTATTGTGCTTCATACATTATCCCACCCACTGACTCGAGCTACTTCTATTGGTACTTAGAATCAACCTTGGCTTGTTAACAAGAGTACAAAACTTTTCTCCTGCATTAACCTTGGCTTTTGAACCCAACTCCTGCATAGGGGTGGCACCACATCCCTTTAAACTCGAACACATATTAATTACACAGATAATGAGGCTAATTTAATGCAGATACGGCGCTAAGTGAGTTTAATTACCACCTTAATCAGCCACAGAACCCGTGTTTGTAATTAATATGTGTTTGGGTTTAGAGGGATGAGGTGGCAACCCTACTCCTGCATCGACCTTGGCTTGTGACCCCCCCCCGACTACGAAACTCTTCTCCTGTTTTCGACCTTGATTTATGACCCCCGACTACAAAACTCTTATCCTGCACTGACCTTAGTTTGTTACCCCAACACCGATCATCAATCTAGCGGATCAGGCAATTCAACCTCTTAAAGAACTAAGAACTATGCTTAGTCTAACGTTATCAACCATTGGTCTCCACTCACTACAGGTATTCTCCTAACCGAATAATCTGGCCAAAAGAACAGGGAGACTGCAGAAATTTCACAATCCCTGAGTGAACATGTTGTTTTGATAATCGAGGCTGTTACAAATCAAGCCCAGATGATTCAAGGCTTGCAAGCACAAGTACAAGAGTTACAAGTGGAAGTAATCGAATTGCGATCACAACTTGTGCAGCAACGACAACAAACAGCTACAGTGATCCTAACCGCCTCCCTTTGCTGCATAAAATCAATGGGAATCCCAAACATTATAGAGGCTTCCTGAATCAATGTCACTGTCAGCTGCAACCTTACCAATTTGCAACCCAACACTCCAAGACAGACTTTATTATACAGTTTCTCTGCTCTTTGATGAGGCACTGGCATGAGCTTCTCCATACTTGGAACAAGACCATGCTATTCTAGAGGATTTTGAGAATTTTGTGGCAACCCTGGATTTAATTTTCAATGATCCGAAATGCAGCGCAACTGCTGAAGCTGTTTTACTAAACTTGAGTCAAGGGAAATGTCCTGTTGTTGAATGGGTAACTGATAACACTTGAAACGACAATGCAAAGTGCTTTCACTTTAGAGAAGGTCTTTCTGGGGATATAAAAATTAGCTATTAAGAATAAATATGCCAAATGGTCTTGATCATATTATTAAATTGAGCATTAAGATCGATAGACGATTTATGGAGAGACAAATTGAGAAGCAAAGATCAGTTTTAACACCTCTTTCAATCTTCAACCAATAGCTAAATCGTTTACTAGCTCTGAACCTGAACCCATGCAGATTTGGACCTCTCAGCTTTGCTGAAAAGAGATGTAGATGTGAACTGAATCTTTTCTTCTATTGTGGTCATTCACGTCACTTCATCCTCAGGTGTGCAAATGAATCAAGACAACAATTAGGCCTCATGCATACGGACGTTTTTACAGCTGCTTTTTTGAGCTTTTTTTTCAGCTTAAAAAGGCCTGTCTATGTTAGTCTATGGCTTCATGCCCACCTAGACATTTTTGAACTGCAAATGGCATAGGCGTTTTTAAGCTGTAAAAAAAACCCAGGACCAGTGGGTTCTGAGAGATGTTTTTCAGCTGTAAAAACGCTCTAACGCTGATAAACGCTCAAAAACGTCATTCACCAAAGTTTTTTTAAAAACGCTAAAAAACACTAATGCCCCGTACACACGGTCGGATTTTCCGATGGACATTGTCCGATCGGAGCGTGTTGTCGGAAATTCCGACCGTGTGTGGGCGCCATCGGACATTTTCCATCGGATTTTCCGACACACAAAGTTGGACAGCAGGAGATAAAATTTTCCGACAACAAAATCCGATCGCGTCAATTCCGACCGTGTGTGGCCTGTTCCGACGCACAAAGTGCCACGCATGCTCAGAAGAAATTCCGACACGGGACAGCTCGTTCTGGTAAACTTAGCGTTCGCAATGGATACAGCACTTTCGTCACGCTGCAATGTAAAAAATGGTTTAATACAGCGCACTCTCTTCTTCTTTATAATGTCACAAGAATTACGTCGTTTTGCTGCTCATATTCACACACACTTCTCACAAAGTTTTATTTGTGTTTTTTTAGTGGGATTCCCTCAATATATTGTTATTAGTTGTCACATCTGACAGTTTTATATTTTTTAGGTTTTTTTTTTTTTGTTTTTAAGCCTTTTTTTTCTTTAATGTTTGGATTTTTTCCAAGGCTGATCTTTGTTCAATATTATTTTTATTTTTACTCCAGAATATTTTTGTGTGTGTTTTGTGTGTCAAGTTACCCCAACACCATTGATATCTTTTATTATTTAATCTCCAGGAGATTGTTTGGTGTTGGTGTCCCTTGTTCATTTCACATTGTATATTAGAAATGTACCTGAATCCTCACAAACAAACCATCATTTTTGAAGGAAAACACATAGGAGAGTATAATTCAAAACAAAAATCCTTTATTAAGGGCTCAGAACCAAACAAAGAGGAAGGCAACACTGGATCAACAGGAGAAATTAGTGAAGCCTGGGACCCCCACGGCAGACATCAATTCTTAAACCTCAAAATTGGTGGCCTGAGGAGTCCATATGTAAGGGAGGGCAGTCTGGTCCGGGATTCACAGAGATCCGGATAGCAGCAGATGACATCTGTGTCCCCAGGCTGTGGTACCACAAGAGGCTGCATCTTTTGGCCGACCAGACTGGATCCAGGGTCCTCACTGTCTGGTCTTCCTTTCACACTTCCTTCCGGGCTGTGGCTGTGCAGTTGGAGATGTGGCAGGAGGAGGAGTAGGACCTGGAGGAGGAGGAGGACTGGGAGGACCTGGAGGAGGAGGACCCGCAGGAGGAGGAGGAGGACCATCCCAAAGCTGTGTGTGAGGTGTAATTTGGCCCCTCACACCTTTCGCCAGAGCCTCTGATATGAGGGCCTCACACATGGCTTGTTGGCCCTCCTCCATCCTCTGCATTTTATAGGCAATGAATGCAGCAAGGTTCTCCTGCCTGGTGTGTGGTGCTCCCAGGACCTCTGTAGCCCTCCAAAAAAATCTGATAGCCGCCTCCTCTAGGGTACTCCTCCTACTGCCACTTTCTCTTTTCAGGGGGGGTGGAGGGACCTTGATATCAGCCAGCCGGCTCGGCCCGGCCACCTCCTGGCTGAGACTTCCCTGTGTATGAAAAAGGGACATGGTTTTAGTTTTGGCATCATCAATCACAATCCTAAATTAGTACTCCCAAATAACATCTAGGTAACATCATTGATTGGACAAGCAGAAATATTTAGAGGAATGCTATACCTGGCTCAATCTGGGCTCCTCCACATGTGGCCTGGAAGGCCCAGGTTGGGCGTCAGAAGCCTCAGCCGGGGGGGAAGGAAGCGTGGAAGGAAGACTGGAGAGTGATGACCTGGGTTCAGTCTGGCCTGCCAGAAAGTGCAGCCTGTCGTAGTACAACATCCTGGGGACATAGATGTCATCTGCTGCTCCGGATCTCTGTGAATCCAGGACTTTCTTGCGCTCCCTCAGATATGTGCTCCTCAGGCAACCAATTAATATCTTTAAATAAGTGATGTCTGCCGTGGGGATCACCTGCTTCACAATTTCACACAATTGCTCCAGTGCTGCCTTCCTCTTTGCTTGGTTCTTGAAATGGGGGTGGGTAATCTCCCACAGACAGGGCAGCTCACTTAGCATATCAATGAATAGTGACATGAAGTCAGTGTCTCTCATTAAGATATCCATGTTCACTGCAAGACACAACACAAGACAAAGCCTAATGTCAGTCCAAACTCTCCTAATCTTGTTACAATATAGGCCTCAATCTAGAAGCAGTATAGGTCCAAGTTTGTCTCTTACCTTCGTTCTTACGATCGGCGCGTCCAATGCTCCTTCCTCCGCTCACAGATCGTACGTAATACGCACGCGTGTTACGCTTTATACACACTGCGCATGCGTGTAACTCCGCCCACCCCTGACGTTCTTTCTAGTCTATTCCCCGCCCCTTTTCGTTCGGCGCAGTGGGGGAAGAGCATGATGGCGGAGTTACAACAGGTGCATGCTAATTCTAGCAACGAGGAGGAGGAGGAGGAAAGCCCGGATCCAGGCACATCCCGATCCAGAAGGAGATGTTTTAAGGCCACAAATATGTCGTTTGGGGAGATGTTGGAGATGGTAGACATCATGAAGAAGTCCGACTATGACGGAAAATATGGGCCTTACCCCAACCCCAACATCCGAAAGGCCAAAATCATTGGTAAAGTGGTCAGGAGTCTTCAGCGGAATTTCGGGGTACGAAGGTCTAAAGATCAGCTCAGGAAGCGGTGGTCGGACCTGAAGTTGAGAGAGCCGGAGCAGTACCGAAAGATCCGGAGAGTGCTGCAAAAAAGTAAGTAGTTGTGCTGTGTTCATATTCTTTCTGTCTTTATTCCGTTCGTTCTGCTCCATATGCTTTTAGTAATTGTAATGTTTAAAAAGGTCAACTTTAATGTTCATGGGCCCATTATTCGTTCGTATCAAACATTTTTCTTTCGGCCTCTAGAACACCATTGTTTAGGCCATATGCATTTTCACACATTTTTTTGGGGCCTACTTGGATGCCAAATATTTGTTTGTGTAGATGGGTTTGTTACTAGAATGAAATGCAAACTAGATTGTGTGTAAGGAGAGGACACTGAGCAGCTGTTTTCACATCTGGACACTGGAGCACTAGTGTGGGACACAAGAACACCATTTTTATTAGGGGGGGCACACTGATGCTCCAGTGTATACTATAGGGGGGCTACATCTGTGAAGTTTGTACCAAACAGGTAAAGTATTGCAGCTTGACAAAGGACAATAAAAAAAAGACATCTTTGAACTCGGCTAAAATAGAAAATTGTACCCCACTTCCAAGCAATGTTTCCTATTTCTATAGTTCTGCCATCAAATATCTGTGTGCTAAGTATACCATTTTTGTTTTACATAGGGGAGAAAAGACTCGGACACCCCTCATCCCAGGAGACCAGAGACCCCCCCTCTGGAAGAAGGGGAAATACCTACCCAAGAAGAAGAGCAGGAGGAAGAAGAAGACGTGGTGGAGATTGGCACCACAACAGGTGAGTGTCTGCAACCACAGACTCAGGTAAAAGAGATGGATGTTGGCAGATTTTTGAGACCTGTTTTTTTTGTTCTTTATCTCTTTTTAGGTGATCGTGATGTGAGGGATCCAGAACGCCTTACATCTGAAAGTGCCCAGATACTGATAGGGGAGATCATGGGGTGCAATCTCCAATTGCAAAACATCCAGCAACAAATCAGTGATGTTATTAAAAAAAATAATAACATCATTGATGTTTTGGGGCGAATTTAAACCCCACAAAATCACCTGTTTTATCTTACAAAAATTTTTACAATGTTTAGAAAAGCCAAATTTGGAGGATGCACACAGTGTGCCAACATGTGCTATCTGCCATCACGGGAGATCACTGGACGCGTTTTGGGGGTGCAACCCCTTCCTCAATTATAAAGTAGCGTTGAGGAAGGGCTTGCTCCCCCAAAACACGTCCCTTGATCCCCCATGATGGCAGATAGCACATGTTGACATTTGTAAATTGGTGTGCATCTTCCAAATTTGGCTTTTCCAGGGGTGAGTTCCCCCCATCTGAACGCTATATCAAACCCAGTTCCTAAATACTGATGTCTGATATAGCCTTCAGGTTTTACCTAATGTGAACTTTGTAAGTTCAAGTTTTTTGGCTTTCTTGTTGGTTTTACACAGGCCTGTTTTATCTGAAATGGATATTTCGATTTTTCATAATGCTACTGCAAACATTGTTATACAACAAACATGTTGTTTTGTTTTAAAAACCTTTGGTAAATGCACATGTGATTGTGCAGGTATAAAAAAGTGCCTTACTCAAGAATGTGTGGATTATTGTCTCAACACTACAACACTTTTGGGGTGATGTAATTGTTGTTTTATGCACAAATGGGGGTTATTTCCTAAGGGCAAATCCTCTTTGCACTACAAGTGAAGGTTCAGTGCAGTTGCAAGTGCACTTGTAGTGAAATGTGTTTTTGCATTTAGGAAGTACCAGCCAACACTGTTTTTTATAAGGTTACCCAATCACGACATTTTCTGCACTCAACACATTTCTGTCAGGGTCAGCTAAAAAAAACACAAGCAGTAAATGTCCACCAAGAATTTCTTTGGGTTGTTTTTTATTTGAAAAAGGTGTCACATATTGTCTGGCATATTGATAGCCCCCCTACCCGCAAAGAACTCCAGGTATCGTAACCGGACATCACGGGCATTCAGGGAGGGCAAGCCAGGACGGCCGCTTTCAAGTGCCGTCATTGTTGATGTATTTGGGATTCCGGCCTCAGGCCCAACTGAGCCAGCATAGTTGGCTGAATGTTTTCGTAGAAAATTATGGAGAACACAGCAGGCAAGTATTATATGGTTCAGTTTATACTCCGCCATATGGATGGGTGTCATAAATAATCGGAACCGGCTGGCCAGGATTCCAAATGTGTTCTCCACCACTCTTCGGGCTCTGGCCAGCCGGTAATTAAAAACCCTCTGTTCCGGAGTGATGGCTTGCCTCATGCAGGTATCCTGCCTGCTGATATAGGGGGTCAGCGAAGCCAACAGACGGTGAAACACGGGGTCCGTCATCCGGAGAATGTTCCTGAAATCATCAGGATTATTCTCACGGAGCAAAGGCATATGACAGAACTGGTCACGCTGAAGCAACCAATTCTTGGTCCATGAACTCCTCCCCACCCTGTTCATGGACTGGACTTGTGTCAAGGTCAGGACCCCAACACCAAGCCCCCGCACAGCACAAACTCTACGAGGAGTACGCATACGCAACATGGCTAGAAAACGGTCGCCTGCTCAGTAGAAGTAACAGAATGCACTGAAGAACAGCAAGGCCTGTGAAGAGCGACCTGAAAAACAGCAACGAGAGGACAAGATCGCACAGAAAACTCCGATACGAACTGACTGCACGCACTGAAGAGCAGATACAAACCCACAAGCACAAACTGAACGGCAGAAAACGATCTGAAAGCCACGAGTCTGAAAAAGCGCGAATCGTCTCTCACCAAACTTTTACTAACACGAGATTAGCAAAAGGAGGCCAAAGGGTGCCTCGCTTGGTTCTGAACTGGCCTTTTCTAGTCTCGTCGTACGTGCTTGACGTCACCGCATTCTTGGCGATCGGAAATTCCGACAACTTTGTGCGACCGTGTGTAGGCAAAACAAGTTTGAGCCAACATCCGTCGGAAAAAATCTGATGATTTTGTTGTCGGAATGTCCGAACAAAGTCCGACCGTGTGTACGGGGCATAAGAAACGCTAACGCGGAAAAATGCTCAAAAATGCTATTGCAAAAACGTTGAAAAAAGCTGAAAAAAGTTTTTAAAAAATCACTGCAAAGATACTGGCGTTTTCATAACGTTATTTTAACAGCCTGTGTGCATGAGGCCTAACAGTGGTGAAAGAGAATTGTCCACATCTAGGGAACAAGTGGGATCCATTATACAACCCTTGTCTTCCGTAACACAATGAGAAAATTAGATTGTCTGTCATCATCCACATTTTATTTTAAGAATCCCTCTTAAAGAGAAAGACCAGTTATTTTACACCTCAGGAATGCTGGATTCCGGGGCTGGTGGTAACTTTATGGATTTGAATTTGCTGAAGAAAACTGCATCACCCAAATACCTAAACCATCCAAAGTATATTCAGTACAGGCCCAGATTGGCCATAGAGCAAACCAGGCACTTGCCTGGTGGGCCGGGGCCGCCAGTCCTTGCGGGTCCCAAGGCAGCTGGGCTGCTCTTTGAGCCTGCGCTGCTCAACGCTTAACTGGCAGCAGCGGAGAGCTAAGGGGGCAGCTGCATATAGAACAATCATTCTTTTCATCTTCCTCCTACAGTCTCTAAATACCTGCAAGAGGTAGAGGAGAAGCAGGCATTCTGAGACTGCAGGAGGAAGATGGAGAGAATGATTCTTCTATATGCAGCCGCCCCCACTGCTCCTCCAAGCCTGCTTCTCTTTGTTGCCCCCCTGGGCTCTCCGCCACCCCCCTGTGTTCTCCACCTCTCCCCATGCTCTCCGCGACCCCCCCGTTCTCTCCACCCCCCCGTTCTCTCCACACTTCCCCATGCTCCCCGCCACACCCCTGTGCTCTCCACATTCCCCCATGCTCTCCGTCACCCCCCTGGGTTCTCCAACCCCCCATTGCTCTCCGCCACCCCCCCTGGGCTCTCCACCTCCCCCCATGCTCTCCGCCACCCCCCTGTGCTCTCCATATTCCCCCAGGCTCTTTGCTGCCCCCCCGTGCTCTCCACATTCCCCCATGCTCTTTGCTGCCCCCGTGCTCTCCACATTCCCCCATGCTCTCCACCACCCCCCTTGGATTCTCCACCTCCCCCCATGCTCTCTACCACCCCCTTGGGCTCTCCACCTCCCCCATGGTCTCTGCCCCCTGTGCTCTCCACATTCCCCCAGGCTCTCTGCTGCCCCCTGTGCCCTCCACCACCCCCCATGCTCTCCGCCACCCCCTTGTGCTTTCCACATTCCCCCATGCTCTCTGCTACCCCCTCGTGCTCTCCACATTCCCCCATGCTCTCTGCTGCCCCCTGTGCTCTCCACATTCCCCCATGATCTCTGCTGCCCCCCTGTGCTCTCCACCTCCCCCATGCTCTCTGCCAACCCCCTCCTTGTGCTCTCCACATTCTCCCATGCTCTCCACTGCCCCCGTGCTCTCCACATCACCCCATGCTCTCTGCTGCCCCCCGTGCTCTCCACATTCCCCGTGCTCTCTGCTGCCCCCCTGTGCTCTCCACCTCCCCCATGCTCTCTGCCAACCCCCTCCCTGTGCTCTCCACATTCTCCCATGCTCTCCGCTGCACCCCATGCTCTTCTCATCACCCCATGCTCTCCACCTCCCCCCATGCTCTCCAGCAGCCTCCCTGTGTTTTTCACATCCCCCATGTTCTCCGCCACACCCCCTGTGGTCTCCACATCCTCCCATGCTCTCTGCTGCCCCCCCTGTGCTCTCCACATCCCCCATGCTCTCTGCCGCCCCCTGTGCTCTCCACCTCCCCCCATCCTCTCTGGCGCCCCCCCGGTGCTCTCCAAATCCCCCCATGCTCTCTGCTGCCCCCCTGAGCTCTCCACCCCCCATGCTCTTTCCTGGTCCCCCCTCGCCCCCACCACACCTCTGCTGGGTTCCCCCCTCCCCTCTCCAGGGGATCCGTCAGGGTGAAGAGTGGGGAAGTGGCCGGTTAACATGTTATGGGCTGTTCAATCCAAAATGCCCGAGCCTATTTTTTGTCCCAGTTAAGGATGAGCCGAACACCCCCCGGTTCGGTTCGCACCAGAACCTGCGAACGGACTGAAAATTCGCACGAACGTTAGAACCCCATTGACGTCTAAGGGATTCGAACGTTCGAAATCAAAAGTGCTCATTTTAAAGACTAATTTGTATGGTATTGTACTAAAAGGTGTTTGGGGACCCGGGTCCTGCCCCAAGGGACATGTATCAATGCAAAAAAAAGTTTTAAAAATGGCCGTTTTTTTCGGAAGCAGTGATTTTAATGATGCTTAAAGTGGGAAAAAAAGTGAAATATTCCTTTAAATATCATACCTGGGGGGTGTCTATAGTATGCCTGTAAAGGGGTGCATGTTTCCCGTGCTTAGAACAGTTTCTGCACAAAATCACATTTTAAAAGGAATAAAAGTCATTTAAAACTGCTTGCAGCTTTAATGTAATGTCGGGTCCTGGCAATATGGATAAAAATCATTGAGACAAACGGCATGGGTACCTCCCAGTCCATTACCAGGCCCTTTGGGTCTTGTATGGATATTAAGGGGAACCCCACACCCAAATTAAAAAAGGAAAGGCGTGGGGCCACCAGGTCCTATATACTCTGAACAGCAGTATACTGGCGGTGCAAACAAGACAGGGACTTTAGGTTTGTTGTTAAGTAGAATCTGTTTGTAATTTTGAACTGGTACATTGTTAATGTGTTTAGCTCCAGCCAAAAAATCTTTTTTAAGCTTTTTCGAAAACATAGGGAAGGGTTATCACCCCTGTGACATTTGTTTTGCTGTCTGTGCTCCTCCTCAGAAGATTTCACCTCACTTTTTGTCCCAATGACAAATGTTTTTTGAAAATTCGGGGTTTTTAGTGAAACAAGGATTGGTGATAAAGCATCAGTGTAAAGGAGAAATGTTTTTCCCATATTAACTCTTACAGGAGAGCATTTTCCTTCCTAGGGGTAGATTTCATCTCACTTCCTGTTGTCTCCTTCCATTTTCAAGTAGGAGTCGTTTGTAAGTTCGATGTTTGAAAGTAGGGGCCTGCCCTATATACTCAGCAGAAATTGGGGCCTTAGGTGTTGTTGTGGCCAAAACCCTGTAAGCCCTCACAGAACCCTGCTGTGAAATATTAGATCAAGAATTGTAATTACATGTCCCTGTTGAACAGGGGCTGAAAAATTGGGCCTTAGGCACTGGTGCTGGTGCCACAACACTGCAACCCCTCAGAGATACTCTATTGGAGTGCAGGAATGAGCCCTGCAAAGTATTGCATAAAAAATTGTAACTACATGCCCCTGTTAAACAGGGGCTGAAAAATTGGGCCTTAGGCACTGGTGGCGGCGCCCAGAACCAAAAATGTTCTTACAAGCTATCAGCATGATCATTGAGGAGGAAGAGCATAATTACTCAGCATAACAGGATATTCACTCAGCATCAGCATAGGCACTCTTTGAAGGGATCTGACATTTCAAAAAAAATTATTCGGTTACATCAGCATCAGGTGCTTGGTAGCTGGTGGTGATCCAAGACTGATTCATTTTTATGAAGGTCAGTCGATCGACCGAGTCGGTGGACAAACGCACCCTGTGATCGGTTACAAAGCCTCCAGCAACACTGAATGTGCATTCCAAAAGAACGCTGGCTGCAGGACAGGCCAGTAGCTCAATTGCATACTGTGCAAGCTCTGGCCAGTGATCCATCCTCAAGACCCAGTAACCCAGAGGATTTTTGGTGGGAAAGGTGTACAAGTCAGATCTTGCCCCTAGGTATTCCTGCACCATGTAAAATAGACGCTGGCGATGGTTGTTGGAACCGATCATACCTTGGGGCTGCGGACTAAAAAATTGTCTGAACGTATCAGTCAGACGGCCACCTTCTCCACCACTCCTTCTTTGAATGACCGAAGCCTCAGCAACGCGTTGTCCAGATACAGGAGTTTGTAACCTCCCAGTCTCTGGGAACGCGTTGCACAGACCTTTCTGCAAGGCCTCCTGAAGATGTTTCATCCTCTGCTCCCTCTGCGATGGCAAGATAAGGTCCGCAACCTTACCCTTGTAACGTGGATCAAGGAGGGTTGCCAGCCAGTATTGTTCCTTCTCCTTGACACCACGAATACAAGGATCCTTCCGCAGACTTTGCAGGATCAGGAAGGCCATGCAGCGTAGGTATGCTGAGGCATTCGGTCTGGAGTCTACTGGGTCACTAAGGACGACATGATCCGCAGCCACCTCCTCCCAGCCACGTACAAGTCCATGTGTTTCTTGGGACTGTAAATGATCCCTTAAAGACTGCTGCTGATGCTAAGTGCCAGGCTCCACCTCCATACTGACACAATCCTCCTCCTCCTCCTCCTCTTCCTGTGTGACTGGCGGGCAGGCAGGAAAACTGTCTGGATAAAGGGGGCCTTGAGAGCTAAGGAAGTCCTCCTCTTCCTGCCTCTGTTCTGCCTTAAGTGCCCTGTCCATTATTCCACGCAGCGTGTGCTCCAACAGGTGGACGAGGGGGACAGTTTCACTGATGCATGCACTGTCACTGCTCACCATCCTTGTGGCATCCTCAAATGGTGACAGGACAGTGCATGCATCCCTGATCATGGCCCACTGGCGTGGGAAAAAAAACAAGCTCCCCTGACCCTGTTCTGGTGCCATAGTCGCACGGGTACTCATTGATGGCCCTCTGCTGCATGTGCAGCCGCTGCAGCATGGCCAACGTTGAGTTCCACCTGGTGGGCATGTCACAGATTAGGCGGTTCTTGGGCATGTTAAATTCCTATTGGAGGTCTGCCAGCCAAGCACTGGCATTATATGACCGGCGGAAATGCACACAGACTTTCCTGGCCTGCCTCAGGACATCCTGTAAGCCCGGGTACCTGCCCAAGAACCGCTGCACCACTAAGTTAAGGACGTGAGCCAAACAGGGCACATGGGTCATTTGTCCCTGTCGGAGGGCAGAGAGGAGGTTGGTGCCATTGTCGCAAACCACCATTCCTGCCTTAAGTTGGCGTGGCGTCAACCACCTCTGAACCTACCCCTGCAGAGCTGACAGAATCTCTGCCCCAGTGTGGATCCTGTCCCCCAAGCACACCAGCTCAAGCACTGCATGGCATCTTTTGGCCTGCGTACTTGCGTAGCCCCTTGAATGCCTACAGAGCACAGCTGGTTCCGAGGACAAAGCACAGGAAGAGGCCATGGAGGAAGAAGAAGAGGAGGGGGTGGAGGAGAGAGGTGTGTCAGAATCACTAGTAGTGGCATTTTGGAGGCGTGGTGGCGGAACAACCTCCAACACTACTGCCCCATGTCCTGCATCCTTCCCAGCTGCCAAAACAGTCACCCAATGCGCAGTGAAACTTAGGTAACGTCCCTGTCCATGCCTGCTGGACCATGAGTCAGCGGTAATATGCACCTTACCGTTGACCAGTGAGGCCAAGACATTAACTTCCACATGCTGGTAGAGAGCCGGAATCGCCTTCCGTGAGAAAAAGTGGCGTTTGGGAACCTGCCACTGAGGAACCGCACATTCTACAAACTCACAGAAGGGTGCAGAGTCTACCAACTGAAAAGGTAGCAGTTGAAGTGCTAGCAATTTGCCAAGCTAGCATTCAACCCCTGGGCATGTGGATGGCTGGGAGCGAACTTCTTTTTGCGGTGCAGCAGCTGGGGCAGGGAAATTTGCCTGGTACAATCTGACGTTGGTGTACCGATAGCAGATTGCCCGCAAGTACTTGGCTATGACACACCCAATTCTACACCTTCATTCCTCTCAGTGCAGGTCTCAGAGAGGACTGAAGGTATAGTGGGTTGGAGATCCAAGCTAATGAGGAGTAAGGAGAGGTCCTCTTTGTGTTTTGGTGTGGGTCTTTTAGGTACACTTGCCAACGAACTGCATGGCAGGTCAACATATGTCTGGTCAAGCATGTGGTGCCCAAGTGGGAGATGTTTTGGCCACGCGAGATACGCTTGAGACATATGTTGCAAATAGCAGCGGTGCGATCTGATGCACTCGTCTCAAAAAAGGCCCACACCAAAGAACTTTTTGAATAACGCGCAGAGACAGCAGCGCCCTGCACATGTGGAGCTCTGAGGTGTGATGCAGTCAGTGTGCTGCCCCTGGAGGGCATCCTGCCTCATCGGTGATGTGCTTCCTCCTCCTCCTGCTCATCCTCCTGCTCCTCCTCTCTCCTATCAGGCACCCACGTTGAAGCAGTGACCTCATCATCCCCTCCCTTCTCATCACTGGAGCAAACATTGCAGCATGCTGCAGCAGGGGGAACATGACTGCCAGATTACTGTCCTTCTTGGGCACCCCTGCTGTCCATGCTCACGTTACTGCCTTCATCTAGCTCAGTATCATCATCAGAGCCTTCTAAACGCTGGGCATCCGACTGGAGCATGTACCCAACACTGTGGTCAAACAGTTTGAGGGATTCCGCAGGAGGACATGGTGGGGCTAGGGAAGGAGTCACTGATGCCATTGAGCCAAGGGAAGAGGCCGCGTTGGCAGCTTCTTTGCCAGACAAAGTACCCTGAGCATGGGTGAGAGAGGATGAGGAGGATGATGACGGCTTGGTCATCCACTGGACCAAGTCTTCCGCATTTGTTGCGGCTCAACACGGCCAGCTGCCAAAAAAAAGGCCAAGCGTGTCCCACGGCCACGTGCTGATGAGGATGCACTGTGTCCACGCCCAACACTGTTGCCTCTAGCCACAGAGCCTGCTTGCCCTCTTTTTTGGCTTGTGACTGTCTGCCTCTCCTTATTGGCCTTCCAGACATACTAATGGCCTGCAGTAAGATGTAGCTGCACTAAGCTGGAATATATATATATATATATATATACTCATACTGCAGCTAGCAAAATCAACTGCCTGCCTCTAGTATTATTAGTATGAGAACACCACCAATCTTCTACAGGTAGCTTTAGCTGAACACTGTGCAGAGGACGCACTACACTAATGTTTAAATAATGTAGCTGCCTGCGGTAGTGATAGGATCAGGAAAACACCACCAACCTTCTACAGGTAGCTTTAGCTGAACACTGTGCAGAGGTCGCACTACACTAATGTGGAAATAATGTAGCTGCCTGCAGTAGTGATAGGATCAGGAAAACACCACCAACCTTCTACAGGTAGCTTTAGTTGAACACTGTACAGAGGTCGCAATACACTAACGTGTAAATAATGTAGCTGCCTGCGGTAGTGATAGGATCAGGAAAACACAACCAACCTTCTACAGATAGCTTTAGCTGAACACTGTGCAGAGGTCGCACTACACTAACGTGGAAATAATGTAGCTGCCTGCAGTAGTGATAGGATCAGGAAAACAACACCAACCTTCTACAGGTAGCTTTAGCTGAACACTGTGCAGAGGTTGCACTACACTAACTTGTAGCTTTAGCTGAACACTGTGCAGAGGTCGCACTACACTAACTTGGAGCTTTAGCTGAACACTGTGCAGAGGTCACACTACACTAATGTGTAAATAATGTAGCTGCCTGCGGTAGTAATAGGATCAGGAAAACAACACCAACCTTCTACAGGTAGCTTTAGCTGAACACTGTGCAGAGGTCACACTACACTAACTTGTAGCTTTAGCTGAACACTGTGCAGAGGTCACACTACACTAACTTGGAGCTTTAGCTGAACACTGTGCAGAGGTCGCACTACACTAACTTGTAGCTGTAGCTGAACACTGTGCAGAGGTCGCACTACACTAAAAAATAATGTAGCTGCCTGCGGTAGTGATAGGATCAGAAAAACATCAATCTTCTACAGGTAGCTTTAGCTGAACACTGTGCAGAGGACGCACTACACTAATAGGACTAATAGGATCAGAAGAACACGAGCAATTTTCTTCAAATACTGTAACAACACCTGCCTGCCTGTCAGTAGGAAGATAATAACAGGAACGGATCTAGCTAAACTGAATACAGTGTATATATATATATATATATATATATATATATATATATATATATATATATACAACACCTGGGATGCATATATATACACAATACACTGTAAGTGCAGCTAACTGACTGACTGTCCTGCCTAATCTATCTAACTTAAATCAAATGACTACACTACACTATACTAACGTGGAAATAATGTAGCTGCCTGCGGTAGTGATAGGATCAGGAAAACACCACCAACCTTCTACATGTAGCTTTAGCTGAACACTGTACAGAGGTCGCAATACACTAACGTGTAAATAATGTAGCTGCCTGCGGTAGTGATAGGATCAGGAAAACACAACCAACCTTCTACAGGTAGCTTTAGCTGAACACTGTGCAGAGGTCGCACTACACTAACTTGTAGCTTTAGCTGAACACTGTGCAGAGGTCACACTACACTAACGTGTAAATAATGTAGCTGCCTGCGGTAGTAATAGGATCAGGAAAACAACACCAACCTTCTACTGGTAGCTTTAGCTGAACACTGTGCAGAGGTCGCACTACACTAACTTGTAGCTTTAGCTGAACACTGTGCAGAGGTCGCACTACACTAACTTGTAGCTTTAGCTGAACACTGTGCAGAGGTCGCACTACACTAACTTGTAGCTTTAGCTGAACACTGTGCAGAGATTGCACTACACTAACTTGTAGCTTTAGCTGAATACTGTGCAGAGGACGCACTACACTAACTTGTAACTTTAGCTGAACACTGTGCAGAGGACGCACTACACTAACTTGTAGCTTTAGCTGAACACTGTGCAGAGGTCGCACTACACTAACTTGTAGCTTTAGCTGAACACTGTGCAGAGGTCACACTACACTAACTTATAGCTTTAGCTGAACACAGTGCAGAGGTCACACTACACTAACTTTTTAGATTTAGCTGAACACTGTGCAGAGGACGCACTACACTAACTTGTAGCTTTAGCTGAGCACTGTGCAGAGGTCGCACTACACTAAAAAATAATGTAGCTGCCTGCGGTAGTGATAGGATCAGAAAAACACCAACAATCTTCTACAGGTAGCTTTAGCTGAACACTGTGCAGAGGACGCACTACACTAACTGTAAATACTGTAGCTAATAGGACTAATAGGATCAGAAGAACACCAGCAATTTTCTTCAAATACTGTAACAACACCTGCCTGCCTGTCAGTAGGAAGATAATAACAGGAATGGATCTAGCTAAACTGAATACAGTGTATGTATGTATATATATATATATATATGTATATATATATATATATATATATATATATATATATATATATATATATATATATATATATATATATATATATATATACACACACACACAACACCTGAGATGTATATATATATACACAATACACTGTAAGTGCAGCTAACTGATTGACTGTCCTGCTTAATCTATCTAACTTAAATCAAATGACACTGTCTCTCTGTCTCTCAATGCCGGAACACCCTCCACAGGGCCGACGTGCAGGCGGCCTTATATAGTGTGGGGCGTGTACTAAACCCCCTGAGCCATAATTGGCCAAAGCCACTGTGGCTTTGGCCAATTACAGCTCTCTGTACAGACGGCGCTGTGATTGGCCAAGCATGCGGGTCATAGTGCATGTTTGGCCAATCATCAGCCAGCAATGAATTATGGGCCGCGACGCACCATTTGAATTTGGCGCGAACGGCCCATATCATTCACAATTCGGCGAACGATCGAACAGACGATGTTCGAGACAAACATGGGTTTGACTCGAACACAATGCTCATCCCTAGTCCCAGTCTGGGCCTGATTCAGTACCTCACAAAAGTTAGTACACCCCTCACATTTTTTGTAACTATTTTCTTCTATCTTTTCATGTGACAACACTGAAGAAATGACACTTTGCTACAATGTAAAGTAGTGAGTGTACAGCTTCTATAACAGTGTAAATTTGCTGTCCACTCAAAATAACTCAACACACAGCCATTAATGTCTAAACCGCTGGCAACAAAAGTGAGTACACCCCTAAGTGAAAATGTCCAATGGGCCCAATTAGCCATTTTCTCTCCCCGGTGTCATATGACTTGTTAGTGTTACAAGGTCTCAGGTGTGAATGGGGAGCAGGTGTGTTAAATTTGGTGTTATCACTCTCACTCTCTCATGCTGGTCACTGGAAGTTTAACATGGCACCTCATGGCAAAGAACTCTGACAATCTGAAAAAAAGAATTGTTGCTCTACATAAAGATGTCCTAGGCTATGAGAAGATTGCCAAGACCTTGAAACTGTGGTCAAGACCATACAGTGGTTTTACAGGACAGGTTCCACTCAGAACAGGCCTCACTATGGTTGACCAAAGAAGTTGAGTGTACGTTCTCAGCGTCATATCCAGAGGTTGTCTTTGGGAAATAGATGTATGAGTGCTGCCAGCATTGCTGCAGAGGTTGTAGGGGTGGGGGGGTCAGCCTGTCAGTGCTCAGACCATACATTGCACACTGCATCAAATTGGTCTGCATGGCTGCCATCCCAAAAGGAAGCCTCTTCTAAAGATGATCCACAAGGAAAACCCACAAACAGTTTGCCTAAGACAAGCAGACTAAGGACGTGGATTACTGGAACCATTTCCTGTGGTCTGATGAGACCAAGATAAACTTATTTGGTTCAGATGGTGTCAAGCGTGTGTGGGGGCAACCAGGTGAGGAGTACAAAGACAAGTGTGTTTTGCCTACAGTCAAGCATGGTGGTGGGAGTGTCATGGTCTGGGGCTGCATGAGTGCTGCCGGCACTGGAGAGCTTCATTGAAGGAACCATAAATGCCAACATGTACTGTGACATACTGAAGCAGAGCATGATCCCCTCCCTTTGGAGACTGGGCCACAGGGCAGTATTCCAACATGATAACGACCCCAAACACACCTCCAAGATGACCACTGCCTTGCTAAAGAACCTAAGGGTAAAGGTGATGGACTGGCCAAGCATGTCTCCAGACCTAAACCCTATTGAGCATTTGTGGGGCATCCTCAAATGGAAGATGGAGGAGCGCAACATCCACTAGCTCCGTGATGTCATCATGGAAGAGGACTCTAGTGGCAACCTGTGAGACTCTGGTGAACTCCATGCCTAAGAGGGTCAAGGCAGTGCTGGAAAATATTTGTGGCCACAAAAAATATTGACATTTTGGGCTAATTTTGGACATTTTCACTTAGGGGTGTACTCACTTTTGTTGCCAGTGGTTTAGACATTAATGGCCGTGTGTTGAATTATTTTGAGGGGACAGAAAATTTAAGCTGTACACGCACTACTTTACATTGTAGCAAAATGTAATTTCTTCAGTGTTGTCACATGAAAAGATAGAATAAAATATTTACAAAAATGTGAGGGGTGTACTCACTTTGTGAGATACTGTATAGAGACAGTGGATGGCTCTCTACTCACCTCTGGAGCAATCACATCAGTTTTTCCACCAGGTGTTGTTGTTTTGCAAGGTGTTGCTGGCTCCCTGTGCTTTGGTCTCAGCTGGAGGAAACTTCAAGCCAGGGGCTTCACCTGCAGGCTTCTCCCCAACCACAATACGGTGGGGGAATACAAAGGTGGAGGCTCTATAGAGGCACTGAGGCCTACACCATGTGCTCAAGCTGCAATGGATCCTGGGCTTGTCCCTATGCAAGGGGAGTCATTAACAGCCTTTCAGGATAGAGTGGTGAATAGACTTTGCTGTATTACTAAGAAGGAACAGAATATTGCTGTCCTGAAAGCAGATTTTAGGAAAAAGAAAATGTTGCATAGCAAGATCATTAGCACTAAGGGGGAAGACTCCAAGCTGAAGTCTCTGGAGGAGGCATTGAAGAAACCAGAGAAGTTGGTCACTTCTCTGAAGGAAAGCAGCAGTATGTTCAAGGAGAAGTATGAGAATGAGGAGAGATTCCAACAGATGAAGGAGAGTGCCTGTGCGAGTACCAGCCAGAGGGTGGATGCAAGAGCAACGGTGACAGTATGGATTGGGGGGTAAGGAAGTGGCTTTACATGGAGGCCCCCTGTACAGAGCAGGAATGAAGCATGGACACTAAAACCACAGAGGAGGACTGCCGCATGGACACTAAAACCGCAGAGGAGGAGTGCCGCATGAACACTAATGCCCTGTACACACGGTCGGATTTTCAGATAGAAAAAGTGCGATCAGATTGTGTTGTTGGAAATTCCGATCGTGTGTGGGCTCCATCTGACTTTTTCCGTCGGAATTTAAGACACACAAAGTTTGAGAGCAGGATATAACATTTTCCAACAACAAAATCCGATCATTTAAATCCCGATCGTGTGTACACAAATCCGACGCACAAAGTGCCACGCATGCTCAGAATAAATTAAGAGACAAAAGCCCCATTTATAGTCCTGATGTACATGTTTTACGTCATCGCGTTCAGAACAATTGTTTTTTCCTGACAACTTTGTGCGACTGTGTGTATGCAAGACAAGTTTGGCCCAAAATCCATCGGAAAAAATCCAATGAATTTTGTTGTCGGAATGTCCGATCAATATCCGATCCTGTGTGTACAGGGCATAAGACTGCAGAGCAGGAGTGCTGCCCCCCGCTAAGATAGCTAGTGTGTTTTATAAACAGAAGACTTTACCTGATAAAGGGACTTCTGGTAATTGTGGTACTTCTAGGAGTATGGTGAGCGGGACTGCTGTGCTGGAGGGGAGGAGGGAGGATCAGGTGGTGGGTAACTTGCCAAGCCTAATCTTAGAGGTTCCTATGCAGCCAGTTATTGTTTTTTCTGTCCCAGTTAGGAACTATGCTAAGGATGTGTCGGGACAAAGTCATGCTGCTGGTGGAAGGGAGCCAGTTGTGGTAATTTCACCTAATGCACCTTCTTCCATTAAACGCAGGAATGTGGTACAGCTCAGGTGTGAAGGAGGAAATATTCCACCTATCAGGAGGGTAGTTGTGGATAAGATCCTAGCCATGGGATTTAAGGCGGAGGATATTTATGCTCACTCTGGCAGGTTCCTATGAATATGATTTGTTCGCAGCACTCCACGGAAACTGCCTTACTAAAACTCACTAACGATTTACCAACTGCTAAAACCAACAGCCAGTACTCCATACTTCTACTACTTGACCTCTCTGCGGCCTTTGATACTGTTGACCACCCGCTCCTTCTCAATAAACTACATTCCCTTGGCCTCCGAGATTCTGCTCTATCCTGGTTCTCTGCCTATTTATCACAGCGCTCCTTCAGTGTCACCTACAACTCTGTCTCCTCCTCTCCATTGCCCCTTTCTGTGGGGGTCCCCCAAGGCTCGGTTCTTGGACCCCTTCTCTTCTCTATCTACACCTCCTCCCTTGATCACTTAATAACTGCCCACGGCTTCCAATACCACTTATACGCTGATGACACCCAAATCTATCTGTCTACTCCTCACCTCACTCCTTTGGTCTCCTCTGCATTACTAACTTACTAACTGACATATCAGCATGGATGTCACACCAGTTCCTTCAACTAAATCTCTCTAAAACTGAGCTATTAATATTCCCCCCGCCCCCCGCGCCCCCCTCCATTACTTTTCCATCAAAATCAACAATGCAACCATCAGTCCCTCCCCCTCACGCCAGGGTACTCGGTGTAATCCTAGACTCTGACTTGTCATTTCAGCCTCAAATCCAATCGTTGTCAAAAGTTTGTAGAATTCACCTCCGTAACATCTCTAAAATTCGCCCTTTTTTAACAAATGAAACCACCGAACTCCTCATTCACTCCCTTGTTATCTCTCGCCTTGACTATTGCAACTCCCTTCTCATTGGCTTACCTCTCCATAGGCTATCCCCTCTCCAGTCTATCATGAATGCTGCTGCCAGACTTATCCACCTTACCAACCGCTCAGTGTCTGCCAACCCTCTACTTCAATCCCTACACTGGCTCCCAATCACCCAGCGAATTAAATTCAAAATTCTAACCACAACATACAAAGCCATTCACAACTCTGCCCCGAGCTACATCACTAATCTTGTCTCCAAATATCACCCAAATCGACCTCTCCGCTCTTCTCAAGACCTCCTGCTTTATAGCTCTCTCATCTCCTCCTCCCATGCTCGTCTCCAGGATTTCTCTAGAGCCTCTCCCATCCCCTGGAACTCGCTACCTCCATCTATCCGGCTATCCCCTACTCTTGCTACCTTCAGGCAATCCCTGAAAACTCATCTCTTCAGGAAAGCCTATCACGTCTCCAACTAATCTCCTACCACTTCCACCAGCTCATTCCCCACAGTTACAACCTTTTGTACCACCTGCCCCACCCTATTAGATTGTAAGCTCTTCTGAGCAGGGCCATCTTAAACCTCTTGTATTTTATTGTATTATAACTGTATTGTCTCCCTTTTATATTGTAAAGCGCTGCGTAAACTGTATATAAATCCTGAATAATAATAATAATTTGTCATTTGTGCGTCCAGAAGTCCAGAATCACTGGATCTGTTTTCTTTTTTTTATTTCCAAGATAAAGTTTATTGAATTATCAATCAAGCATGCAGAAGTAACAGCATCACATGTGAGTTACATTTGCAAAATAAACAAAAAAGCACAAATACATGTGATTATATCTAATAACGGAGCTCAAACATAAGCCGTTGGTACATTCAATACAGAATGGAAAGTAGTACTGTGGAATGTTACAGTGTAATGAGGGAAAAACATATTTAGGACAATTTGAAGCTTACTCCAAATCAGTATCTCTAAGATATGTTACCCTTAAAAGTAAGGCACTGTTTCAGTTCTTCTATTCTGTTTAATAGGATAGGAATACAGGAGCTGTGAGTTATCTTTTTGTTGTTGGTGGGTATCCCATGTATATGAGTCAGAGTATATTTTTAAATATTATTTATTCTTTGTTCATTATTTTCTTTCATTACAAAATATCTTAAAAAAACAATTCGTGTATTCCATGCATGATATTTGTCCAACATAGTTTCTCCAGCATTGTAATGCCTTGTACACACGATCGGACATTCCGACAACAAAATCCATCGGATTTTTTCCGACGAATGTTGGCTCAAACTTGTCTTGCATACACACAGTCACACAAAGTTGTCGGAATTTCTGAACGTCAAGAACACGGTGACGTGCACCACGTACGACAGGACTATAAAATGGCAGTTCAATACCAAGCGCGCCACCCTTTGGGCTCCTTTTGTTAATCTCGTGTCAGTAAAAGTTTGATGAGAGACGATTCGTGCTTTTTCAGACTCGTGGTTATCAGTTTGTTTTTCTGCTGTTCAGTTTGTGCTTGTGGGTTTGCATCTGGTCTTCAGTGAGTGCAGCGAGTTCCCATTGATTTATTCAGTGTGTTCTTGTCCACTCGTTACTGATTTTCAGGTCGCTCTTCACAGGCCTTGCTGTTCTTCAGTGTGTTCTGTTACTTCGTTCTGACCAGCCGACCGTTTTGAAGCCATAATGTGTGTACGTACTCATCGTAGAGTTCGTGCTGTGCGGGGGCTTGGTGTTGGGGTTCTTACTTTGACACAAGCCCAGTCCATGAACAGGGTGGGGAGGAGTTCATGGATGAAGAATTGGTTGCTCCAGCGTGACCAATTCTGTCACATAATAATAAAAATAAACTGCGCTAAGTGTCCTTTAGTGGATATTGACATAAGTATGAAGTATAAAATGGTATAGTCCAAATATCACTTAGAGTAAGAAAAGGCACCCCAGATCATCCAAATGGTACAACATGCATAATAATGATTAATAATCCAAAAGATCACGACCATGAATTGCCCTTACCAGAACGCAAAATATATTAAGCAGACGGCTTAAAGTCAGCCAGGGCCTTTAGGGATAAGGACCGATAAGATCTGTCAGAGTTCAGGCGTAGTTCCCTCAGTTCACCACCGAAAGAAAAACAAAAATGCTTGCCATAGTATAATATTGTTTTGCAACCAAGTTAAGCATGCACCTGAAACCAACACCCTATTGTGCATATGGGACAAAGGTGATAGCCCACCACCACAGCTGTAGATTGTGCTTACCAACTCTCAGGCTTTAGTATTCATTAGGCTCTATAACACTGGGAGATTGGTGGCTGTGTTAGGAAATCCTTATCCACAGTATGCGACCCAAAAATGAGATAAATAGACCATAGTATAATACATTCAGATAACCCTTTAATTAATAAAGTGATACACTTACAAACAAACGATCAGATATCGCATTGAATAGATAAAAACGCCGGCCGGCATAACAATCACGAAGCGGAGCTCGTCCTCCTTCCTCATCCTCATTCACATGGTGACGTCACTGCGTGCGTGCCCAGATGCGTTTCGTCATCAAGCGGACGTTTTCTGTCACATGCCTTTGTTCCGTGAGATCCATGAGAATAACCCTGATGATTTCAGGAACTTTCTCCGGATGACTGACCCCGTATTTCACCGTTTGTTGGCTTTGCTGACCCCTTATATTAGCAGGCAGGATACCTGCATGAGGCAAGCCATCACTCCGGATCAGAGGCTCGTCGCCACCCTGCGGTACTTGGTGATGGGGAGAAGCCTGCAGGACCTCAAGTTCTCAACAGGCATCTCCCCCCAGGCTCTGGGGAGCATTATCCCAGAGACCTGTTCTGCCATCATCCAGGTCCTGCAGAAGGACTATATTAAGGTAATATTTATCCTTTAACGTCTCATTATATGTATTTAATGTTTGCTAATATATTGTATTTCATCATTCCCTAATTACCATGATTGTAATATGCTGTGAATGTCCCCTTTGTCCTCATGCATGCTGGAATTATTTAACCTTTTTTTTTGTCCTTCATGCATATTTGCCTTCACTTACCTCCCCAGCATGCTCTCCTAAGCCTATATCCACCTTGCCTAGTCACCTAACAATGTATTTTGTCAGCTCTATTGTAGTGGTTTTCTCTTAACATCCTCTAAAATGTGTACAAATGTTATTTGTGTCTTTAAATTCAGGCAGAGTGCCAGAGGCTTTTTTTGGGTCCCAAACTCATTTAGAACCCTCCCTTCCCCCAACCACTAGGTTAACCCATAACAATCTTCTATCTGCTGACTTTGCCAAACCTATACACACTATACCTACCTCTTTTGTGGTCAGATTTCTGTATGAATTCCCCAAAGCATGTAGTGCAAGGGCCTGCCTGAATACTTTCAAATGGTACTGTTTAAAGTTTTTGGATCCTATTATTATCTTGATAGGTAATTGTAGAATGTTAAAATTGTGCTTCTATTTGTACAGTGTGTATTTATATTTTTGTATTATAATACTTCTTACCTGTCCAGTGGGCTGCCAACAGTGCAAGTAAGGAGGGGCTGGCCAAAGTAATACACATTATTTAGGCATTCATCTCTCAATGAAGTGAAGAGGGTTACCGGTCTAAAACACCCCCCAAAAAATTTTTTTTTACAATGGGCCATCAGAGGGTGTGAGGAATCTGATAAGTGGACCTTATATTTGTGATGTTGGCCAAGAATGTTTGTGTCTAATCTGCTTTCAATGTTTATGTGCAAAATTACTAATTTTTATTTCCTGGTTTGACTCCACAGTTTCCTTCCAACCCACAGGAATGGCAGACTGTGGCCTCCCACTTTGCCCAGTGGTGGGACTTTCCTAATTGCGGAGGGGCAATTGATGGGAAACATGTCCACATCGTCCCACCACCCAACTTGGGGTCATACTATTACAACTACAAGGGGTTCAATAGTATTGTGATGTTGGCGGTGGTGTCGGCTACTTACGAGTTCCTGTATGTGGACGTGGGGAAGAATGGCCGGATGTGGGATGGTGGAGTCATTGCCCAGACCGAGTTCTACAAGCGTCTCCAGAATAGCAGCTTGGGCTTGCCACCTCCAGAAGACAATGCGGAAGGACTCCCATTCGTCTTCCTTGCGGATGAAGCGTTTGCGCTAGGGGACCATCTTATGCGGCCATTCCCTATGAGGACCCTCACCCCGGAGCAGAGGGTTTGTCATGAACAGGTGTGACCAGATTGTGTGGACTGCAAAGAGGAAACCAAAATGCATGTAAATAAACAAACACCCCAAATATAAATAGTGCTCAACCAACAGAAACCCACAGACAACGGATAATATATACAGCCAAAGGGAAGTACCGAAATCAAACACGTTAGCCAGGCCAGGGTCATACACAGGGGATCAGCAACTGATCAAGGGCAGGATAGGAGAGGGAGATAATGGATGGGATATGGCTACAAGGGAATAGGAACACAGGAGGGACAGGATCAGGATGGGATCGGATACAGGCTCAGGAGCAGGCTCAGGTTCAGGTTCAGGTTCAGGTTCAGATACGTGTTACAGATACAGGTTACAGGTCAGGGCGCAAGGAAGAAAAATATCAAGGCAAGCATGTGAGGGCTTGCCGGGTATGTATAAGGCTGCAGTAATTGACCTCACGTTACACCTGAGCGCAGAGGGTGCTGTCTGCTCCACACTGCCGGAGTACACCCGCCATCACTCCAGCAGGTGAGTCCTCATATTACAAGTCCTAGGTGTTGGAAGACACCCGCTGGTGGACACTGGTACTGCGATCCAAGAGACCGATAGCTCCACCAACGGGTAAACCTTTTCATGACAGTACCCCCCCCCAAAGGAGCAGCCTCCGGACGCTCCATCTAGATGAAATTGTCCAAAGTTTATGGCCTCAAACCGAACAACAGATGAGGGCACATCAGGCTGGGCATTGGGTACTTCAGGCTGGGCATCAGATACAACAAACCAGACAGCGGACACATCAGAGCAGACAGCTGGCACTTCAGAGCAGACAGCGGGCACAACAGAGCAGACAGCGGGCACATCGGAGCAGACAGCGGGCACATCGGAGCAGACAGCGGGCACATCAGAGCAGACAGCGGGCTCCAGGTCGTCGAGCTGGGCAACAGGCTCCAGGTCGTCGAGCTGGGCAGCAGGCTCCTGGTCATCGAGCTGGGCAGCAGGCTCCGGGTCATCGAGCTGGGCAGCATGCTCCGGGACATCGAGCTGGGCAGCAGGCTCTGGAACATTAGGCCGAACAGCAAGCACTGTAAGGGCAGGCTGGATCACAGGTACCAGCTCAGCAGGCTGGATAATGGGCCCCGGCCCAGTGGGCTGGGTAACGAGCCCTGGCCCAGCGAGCTTGACACCGGGCACTGGTCCGGCAAACCGAATAAACGGTACTGGCTTAACAGGCCGAGTGACGGACTCCAATTTAGTAGACTGAGTAAAGGGCACCGGCTCAGCAGACTGGGTAACGGGCACTGGCCCAGCAGACTGGGCATTGTACACCGGCTCAGCAGACTGGGTAACAGGCACTGGCTCAGCAGACTGGGTAACAGGCACCGGCTCAGCAGACTGGGTAATGGGCACCGAAACTTCAGACTGACACATGGGCACCGAAACTCCAGGCTGACACACGGGTACCGAAACTCCAGGCTGACACACGGGTACCGAAACTCCAGGCTGACACACGGGCACCGAAACTTCAGGCTGTCACACGGGCACCGAAACTTCAGGCTGTCACACGGGCACCGAAACTTCAGGCTGTCACACGGGCACTGAAACTTCAGGCTGAGACACCAATATCAAGACATCCGGCTGGAAAGCAGGCAACGAGACACCAGGCTGGAAGGCAGGCAATGAGACATCAGGCTGGAAGGTGGGCACATCACACTGGAAAGCGGGCACATCAGATGGGAAAGCGGGCACATCAGACAGGAAAGCGGGCACATCAGACGGGAATGCAGGCACCAAGACTTTGGGCTGGAAAGCGGGCACATCAGATGGGAAAGCGGGCACATCAGACAGGAAAGCGGGCACATCAGACGGGAATGCAGGCACCAAGACTTCGGGCTGGAACACAGACATCAGGACATCAGACTGGAAAGCGGGCACATCAGACTGGAAAGTGGGCACATCAGACTGGAAAGCAGAGACATCAAGCTGGAAGACAGGCACCGAGACATCCGGCTGGAAGGCAAGCACTGAGACATCCGGCTGGAAGGCAAGCATAGAGACATCAGGCTGGAAGGCGGGCACATCAGACTGGAAAGCGGGCACATCAGACTGGAAGGCGAGCACATCAGACTGGAAGGCGGGCACCGAGACTTTGGGCTGGAGGGCCGGCATCAGGACATCAGACTGGGAGGCAGGCACATCAGACTGGATAGCAGGCACATCAGGCTGGAAAGCGAGCACAGAGACTTCGGGCTTGAAGGCAAGCACCAAGACATCCGGCTGGAAGGCAAGCATTGAGACATCAGTCTGGAAGGTGGGCACATCAGACTGGAAAGTGGGCACATCAGACTGGAAAGCGGGAACATCAGACTGGAAAGCGGGAACATCAGACTGGAAAGTGGGAACATCAGGCTGGAAGGCAGGCACATCAGGCTGGAAGGCAGGCACATCAGGCTGAAAGGTAGGCACGAGACATCGGGCTGGACGGCAGGCATCAAGACATCAGACTGGAAAGCGGGCACGTCAGACTGGAAAGTAGACACATCAGACTGGAAGGTAGGCACATCAGGCTGGAAGGTAGGCACATCAGGCTGGAAGGCAGGCACCGAGACATCAGACTGGAAAGCGGACACATCTGACTGGAAGGCAGGCACATCAGGCTGGAAGGCAGGCACCAAGACTTTGGGCTAGACGGCAGGCATCAAGACATCAGACTGGAAAGTGGGCACGTCAGACTGGAAAGTGGACACATCAGACTGGAAGATAGGCACATCAGGCTGGAAGGCAGGCACATCAGGCTGGAAGGCAGGCACAGAGACTTCGGGCTGGAAGGCAGGCAACAAGACATCAGACTGGAAAGCGGACACATCTGACTGGAAGGTAGGAACATCAGGCTGGAAGGCAGGCACATCAGGCTGGAAGGCAGGCACATCAGGCTGGATGGCAGGCACATCAGGCTGGATGGCAGGCACATCAGGCTGGATGGCAGGCACTGGGTTGGCAGGTTTAGGTAGGTCATCAAGTTCAACTGGCATGAACGCAGGCTGGAACAGGTTGGTTGGTGTGGAAGCAAGTTGAGTTACTGGCAGGATCGTGTGAGTGGGGAAGAACTTCCGTTACTTCTTTGGCTTAACTGCTGGAGATCTGTAGGTGGCTGTAGGACTGTAGACAGGAGGTGAGGCATACTGAAACAAAGGGCTGGGATATGGCAAGGAAGGGGGAACAGCAGCCAGAGGAAGTTCTTGTGGGAAAGTTGCAGGTATTAGAGAAGAGTGGGTTAAAGGCAGGAGAGATGCAGGAAGTAGAAACAGGGTATTGATACTTTGTGGGGAGCAGAGTATATTGGACTGTAGCTGAGGTTTCCAGGGGTGATGGGAGAAAGGACATCTGAGCAGGCAGGTGTTTAGAAGCAGGTCTGGGTTATGGAGAGCTGACAGAAGCTGGGCATAACAGGTCTGACCATGCCTGACGTACAGGTAGCACAAAAGTGGGCTTACATACCCTCTGTCTGACCAGGGACTGCACTTCATCTATACAATCTTTCAACAACTGTTTGGGACAAACCGAATAATGCTCCAAAAAGGATGCAGAGTCATCCTCCAACAGCCATACTAAGGACGCAACCTGGTTAATGCTGAAGGGGGGAGAAAAGTCATCATGGCCCTCTGGGATACAAGGCAGGGCCAGCTCTGTGCACATTCCAATCAAAGGCTGAACTTCCTCAAACAGTATCCTGCCCTGATTGACCACAGAGTGAGCTAAATGGATAATCTCCAGCAGCTGATCACTGGACCACCCTTTCAATGTCTGGCGGAGATATTCAGAACTCTCTCTGTTGCCAGCAGAGCATAATAAACAATTATATCTGAATTCATCCCAGCAACGTGAAATGGAACCGAGATGGTTCCCCTGTGCAGCCACTTCTGGTCAGAGATGGCCTTGGTATACTGTCATGAACAGGTGTGACCAGATTGTGTAGACTGCAAAGAGGAAACCAAAATGCATGTAAAGTGAATAAGAATAATGTTTATATAAGATAAGTGATATAAATAAACAAACACCCCAAATATAAATAGTGCTCAACCAACCAACAGAAACCCACAAACAACAGATAATATATACAGCCAAAAAGAAGTACCGAAATCAAACACGTTAGCCAGGCCAGGGTCATACACAGGGGATCAGCAACTGATCAAGGGCAGGATAGGAGAGGGAGATAATGGATGGGATATGGCTACAAGGGAATAGGAACACAGGAGGGACAGGATCAGGATGGGATCGGATACAGGCTCAGGAGCAGGTTCAGGTTCAGGTTACAGATACAGGTTACAGGTCAGGGCGCAAGGAAGAAAGATACCAAGGCAAGCATGTGAGGACTTGCCGGGTATTTAGGCTGCAGTAATTGACCTCACGTTACACCTGAACGCAGAGGGTGCTGTCTGCTCCACACTGCCGGAGTACACCCGCTGGCGGACACCGGTACTACGGCCCAAGGATGGAACAGTGCCACCAGCAGGTGAGTCCTCATATTACAAGTCCTAGGTGTTGGAAGACACCCGCTGGTGGACACTGGTACTGCGATCCAAGAGACAGATAGCACCACCAATGGGTAAACCTTTTCATGACAGGGTTTTTAATTACCGGCTGGCCAGAGCCAGAAGAGTGGTGGAGAACACATTTGGAATAATGGCCAGCCGGTTCTGCCTCTTTCTTACACCGATACACATGGCGGAATATAAACTCATTCACATCATCCTGTCTTGCTGTGTTCTCCACAATTTTTTAGGAGAAATTCTTTGAACTATGCAGCCTCAGTTAGGCCTGAATTCTGAATGACCCAACCATGGCGGCACTTGAAACTGGCCATCCTGGCTTGCCCCCCCAGAGTGCCCACGAAGTCCGTTTAAGATACCTTGAAAACTTTGCGGGTAGGGGGGCCATCGATATGCCAGACAATGTCTGAGACATTTTTTAAATAAAAATAGAGTTTTGAAACAGAACAAATACAGTATTTGCTTTTATTTACTGCTTGTCTTTCTTTTAGCTGTCTCCTCGGTTATCTTTTAATGGTATTATTTTTTTGGCCTTTCAAAATTTCTTTGAGACATGAGGTGACAATCTCTTCTTCGGCTAACTCGTATAATTATGTTGTGAGTCTGCTACACACACCTTGATTTTGTTGTTAATGTATGTAATGCATTACTGACAAAAATATTCATCATTTTCAGCACCATGACCGAAATTTGGGGAGTCCTGAAAATGACGCGATTGTGTAAAATTAGAAAGCACTGTTGGGTGTTATTTATTAAAGGAAAATCCACTTTGCACTACAAGTGCACTTGAGACTGCACTGAAACTGCACTTGTTGTGCAAAGTGGATTTGCCTTTACTAAAAAAAAAACATTGCCACAGAAAAAAACAACTTTACTCTAAAAACTGCTTTTGAGCATTAAAAGAAGAAGCCACACATTGGTCATTATCTAAATTTTTACCTAAAGCACAATCACATGTGCGTTTATAAAAGAGTTTTTGAACAAACCAACATGTTTGTGTTATAACATTTTTTTTAGGTCACATTAACCACTTCAGCCCCGGAAGGATTTACCCCCTTCCTGACCAGAGCACTTTTTACAATTTGGCACTGCGTCGCTTTAACTGCTAATTGCGCGGCCATGCAATGCTGTACCCAAACAAAATTTGCGTCCTTTTCTTCCCACAAATAGAGCTTTCTTTTGATGGTATTTGATCACCTCTGCGGTTTTTATTTTTTGCGCTATAAATGGAAAAAGACCGAAAATTTTGAAAAAAATGATATTTTCTACTTTTTGTTATAAAAAAAATCCATTAAGCTCAATTTTAGTCATACATTTAGGCCAAAATGTATTCGGCCACATGTCTTTGGTAAAAAAAATGTCAATAAGTATATTTAGTGGTTTGCGCAAAAGTTATAGCGTCTACAAACTAGGGTACATTTTCTGGAATTTACACAGCCTTTAATTTATGACTGCCTATGTCATTTCTTGAGGTGCTAAAATGGCAGGGCAGTACAAACCCCCCAAAATGACCCCAAATTTTTTAAAGTAGACACCCCAAGGAAATTGCTGAGAGGCATGTTGAGCCCATTGAATATTATTTTTTTTGTCCCAAGTGATTGAATAATGACAAAAAAAAAAAAAATTACAAACAGTTGTCACTAAATGATATATTGCTCACACAGGCCATGGGCATATGTGGAATTGCACCCCAAAATACATTCAGCTGCTTCTCCTGAGTACGGGAATACCACATGTGTGGGACTTTTTGGGAGCCTAGCCGCATACGGGACCCTGAAAACCAATCACCAAGCACTTTTGATTATTCATGTTCGTGTCCCATAGACTTTAACGGTGTTCGCGTGTTTGAACAAACTTTTTTCCTGTTCGCATGTTCTGGTGCGAACCGAACAGGGGGGTGTTCGGCTCATCCCTATCCGCTATCAATGCTACAGCAAATGCCGAGTTAGATGGGTCTTGAGTATGCCTGTACCCACACTCAGCATGCACAGGCTAAGCTTAAATAAAGAAACTGCCAGTCCGCGCCTGCACTGTGAAGACATGCGTACGTCGATCCACATGCACGTCGGCAATGATGTGACCCGCTCCCCAGTGGCATCCTCTCTGACAGAGCAAGAGAGAGGAAGGTCCTGCACACATGCGCGATCCATAATGGAAACTTGGGGAGAGGGAGGGGAGGAGGAGTAGAGGGGTCCCCCTCACCAATATGTGCTGTAGGCAGGATGGAGCGTCGTACGACTCCCCATAGACCTGGTGATAGGTGGGGTCCCAAAATTGCCCCCCCTAACAGGTGGCTGACCAGACAGGAAAAAAGGAGCAGCCATCCTACACAAACGCTGCTGACACATTCCAACAGGTAAGCATGGGATGTTAACATTAGTTACAAACATTTACACCCTCTAGTGGTCAAAACCAGGCAAGACACCATCCACTCAAAAGAAGTCCATAGGAAAAACCCAGGATCTTCCTAACTTACCCTTCCCGCCGCAGGGTACTACTGGAAATATCACAGTGACCCAATTTTCACCCATCACGGCGGGTTGGTGTCATGCCAGACCTTCAAGTATGGGGTCCCCCCCTGAACATAGTGTCCACTGCTTTGGACCTGTATAGCGCCAAGGTGCTGGATCCCATTGCCTAGCTCTCCTGAGAGAAGCATTACAGGCAGGACTTCGTTCTTCCGTACCGAGGCTCGGGTACCATCCACTTTTGCCTTTGTTATAGACTTTTTTAATGGATCCGATAGCGTAGCCCCGTGACCCGTCCAGGCCATTTCATGGGGCATACAGTTTAACCGTGACCAACACCATTAGACACTGGCGAAGAAACTGAGGTGCTCCCTGGATGGTAGGGGTTATATAGGAGGGGGGACTTCCTGTCTTGATTATGCCAGTGTCCATCACCTGAAGGTGGGCGTATAACCCACATACTAATTACTATGGTGCTCTGTGTCCCGTGATGTACGATAAAGAAAAGGACGTGGAAAATATTATCAGGAGATATTGGGAGGTTTTGAAACAAGATGCACATCTGAAAGGCAATTTACCAGATAAACCCAGGATTGTATACATACGCGAGCCCCCAACCTAAGGGATAGGCTTGTACACAATGTCATTGTAACACCCCTAGCTAAACCAAAGATGTTTTGGGACATCAAGGGGCTCCATGGGTGTGGCAGATGTTATAGCTGTGCGAGGGTCCCTAAAAATGTTAGAAAATTAAAATCCCTTACTAATCACCAAAATAGCTATTCATACGATATCAGGTATTTTATTTCATGTGACACCATAGGGGTGATCTATGCAATCAAGTGTCCATGTAATATGTTATACGTAGGTAGGACAAAGAGAGCATTGAAAGTGAGAATGGAAGAGCATGTGAGAAATATCCGTCAAGGATATGACACATATCATTTATCCATCCACTTTAGGGACAAACAAATTGAGAATCCAGAAGGGATGCAATTTTGGGGCACTGAGGCCCCTAAGCATCACTGGAGGGGTTCTAACTTTGTAAGAGAAATTAGCAAGAGGGAATCTTGGTGGATACACCAACTAGGTTCCCGTTGGCCAGGTGGATGAAATAAAGAGTTTGATCTGAAATATTTTCTTAGTAACTATTGAATGCACATGTAGGAGGCCCCCCTTAAGATTACAAAAAGGTGCTTACTAAACCATTGGCGATGCAATTAAAGCTGGTTAACTGTAGAATGGGAGCTTTAGCGTTATTAGTGTTAGTGAGGCTCACAGTTCCCCTTGTGTAAGCACAGGTTGGTATCCTTTTATTTGGATGGTATTATGTTGTGATTTTATCTAAAATATTAAGTTATGATCGATCCAATATTTTTTATATTTTTTTTTAGTTATATTATGTATCTTTGTGTAGAATACTCTAATCTCGGTAGGCGTTAGCACCTGTGATTAGCAATGTGATTGATGTATGCATGTCCCAGGTTATATTTAATACTCTATTTCATAGAATGTTTTCATTATATGTAAATATTTAGTTTTTTATAACATTTGCTGTTTTGAGATTTTGGAGTAGATGGTGGGTTTGCTCCACAAACTGATATTTTAACTGCATGCATGGGACCACGGTAAGATGGAGTATTAGGTGGATCCATATTGCTGTGCTCAGGGTTGTATAGTATTCAGGTGTGAAAGCCAACACAGCTATTGAAGTAGATCATACCTATGGACAATAGAATGTCCTCAGGCCACAAGAAAATGGCCGCCAGCCAATTATTTAACAGACAAACTCACCGTCCAATCAGCATCCCCCTGAGGAATATACGTAATTTCCCTGTATCAACACGCGTTGGGGAGGGGACAGGATGGTGTAGGAGGCAGCTGGTCTGCCTCACAGTGGAGAAACCTACGATTTCAAACAAATTCCCAGGAAACACTGGTAGATAGGGTTATTTAATAAGTTGGTGTTTAATCTCCATAGTTTAGAGGAAGTGCGAGTTTAGCGCCATATAGTTCTGTGCGTTATGGCAAGTTTAATGACATATATTTCATTGCGTTACTGCAAGTTTAACGCCATATAGTTCTGTGCATCACTGCAAGTTTAACGCTGTATATTTCATTGCTTTACTGCAACTTGAGCTCATCCTCATAATGTGTATCCCAGTGCTTTTTAATCTCATTTTTTAATTTTCTTTTTTTTTTTTTCCCATTTTCTATTTCTATTTTTATTTTTTATTTTATATTTACTTTTATTTTTATACTTATTTTTATTTTTATTTCTATTTTTCATTGTTTTTTCCTATTTTTATTTTTCATTTTATTTTTTATTTTTTATTTTTAATTTTCCACATTTTTTTCATCTTTTAAATAAATGTTTTAACTCTAATTCCACTTACTATTATTATCCTTATATTTATTAAATTTACCCCCAATTCATCATATTTTTTATTCTTCATACTTTACTTTCAACTTTTTTGTGCTTTTTGGAAGATTGTGGGTCTGCTGGCTGTTGTGGTTCCACAGCCACAGACCTCCAGCCCATACACCTTAACCTAATTGCGTCCACTATATATTCAAGCTGCTCTCCTCCAGGGAGCAAAAAGGCCAGTAGAAGGAGCTGTGAGCCTCGAGCGCGTAGCCTGTACTATCCCTGTATCATCCCCAACACCAGCCTGGACGTTTGCCGTGCATCAGTGACGTCATTTCCGCTTCCGCGCTCCAGAGTGGTCAGCATGGAGCTTTCCATGCACTGGATACAGCGGTTCAGCCTGTTTGCAGACTCCACACCCAGACGCCTGATGCAATGAAATCCGAGCTGGAAACAAGATAACAGCACATCCCAGGACACTTCCTATTTCAAGGAAACACCTCCACCCTGCGAACCAGTAAGTGTAATTGTTACACTAACTTTAATTTTTGCATAAACAAGCTACCACAGTTGGCGCCTCCACACCCCTCCTTTTTTCCCACCTGAGCTGTACCACATTCCTGCGTTTAATGGAAGAAGGTGCGTTAGGTGAAAGTCGCACAACTGGCTCCCATCCACCACCAGCAGCATGACTTTGTCCTGACACAGCCTTAGCATAGTTCATAACTGGGACGGATGACACATTAACTGGCTGTATAGGAACATCTGAAATCTGGTTAGTCATGCGATATTCCTGCTCTACATTTTCAATGTTCATGCGACATTCCTGCTCTACACTGTTAATGTCCATTTGGGACTCCTCACAGCCAGCAGAAACTTCTCTGTCTGGATACATGCCATTTTTTCCTGCATTCCCATGATCTTCATTTGATTGGTTGGTGCCACTCAAGGGAGATTCCATTTCTGTAATGGTCTGCAGCAATCCGCCATTTTCCTCAACCTCCTCCTGACATGACCCAGGCTGCTGGAGAGAGAGGGGGGCAGATACTGACTCGGGTGCAACAGATCCTGAGACAGGGGTAGTACTGGGGCCACCATATGAAGCCACTTCCTTACCCCCCATCCATACTGTCCCCATTGCTGTGGCATCCACCCTCTGGCTGGTACTGGCACAGGCACTCTCCTACATCTGTTGGAATCTCTCCTCATTCTCACACTTTTCTCTGAACACACTGGTGCTCTCCTTCAGAGAAGCAACCAACTTCTCCTGTTCAATGCCTCCCCCATTGACTTCAGCTTGGATACTTCCCTCTTACTGTTTCCAGACTTACTATGCAGAGATTTCTTTTTCCTGAGATCTTCTGTCATGTCAGAAAGTTTCTGTTCCTCCTTAGCAATGCGGCAAAGTCTGTTCACCACTTTATCCTGGAGGACTGGTAAGATCTCCTCTTGCATAGAGACAGGCCCAGGATCCATTTCAGCTTGAGCACATGGAGTAGGCCTCAGTGCCTCTGGAGAGCCTCCACCTTCATCTTCCCCCACCCACTGCATAGGGGCTGGGGGAGAAGCCTGCAGGACAGACCCAGGCTTGATGTTTCCTCTAGCTGAGATCCCAGTAGAGTGAGCCAACAGCACCTTGCAAAACAGCACCACCTGGTGGAGAAGCTCCTCGGGTGCAGAGACTGATGTGACTGGCTCAGTGATCTCTGTACAGCACTGCGGTATATGTCAGAGCTATATAAATGTATAATAATAGTGTGTGACTGTGGGGGGAGGGGACATTAGAGTGTAAGTTTTCTCTGTATTGCGCTATGGTATATGCTCTCAATTTATAAAATCAGAACATGCCACTACAATCCTGCAGATATACACACATGTGTTTGTGTGAAATGTTGGAGTGTCAGCTCTGTGGGCTCACATAAGATATTATTGTATCTGGGAGAATACACATTCTTTTCTGTTCCCTGCAGGGAGGGGGCTGGATTCCAGCAGGGGAGGGGTTATTGAGGAAGGTGACTCCTGTCCTACTGTGATTGGTGGAAGGTCGGTCCCCATCAGGTATATAAGTGTCTCCTCACCTTCAGGAGATGTAGAACTTCTCTCGTATCCATCAGGTAAGTGTTATGGAGGAGGGGAGGTCTCAGTCCTGTATGGGGGTCCTGAATCTTTATACCCCTGGGATAATGATTGGTTACTGGTGTACAGTCTCCATTTATAATGTTGGTGCCATATAATTCCTGAATAATAATAATAATAATACTGTACCATATAGAGCTCAGGCAGATTTACTAAAGGAGTGGAACATGTTCACTCATCCAATTATTCCCATTACTATCTATATAGGAAAGTCTAAGGGACATCACACCAGAAGTAAATGGAGGGGATAAAAACCTCTTCTGTAATTTTCCCAAATATATCCTGATGGTACAAAACTCCAATTTATAAAGTTACTCCAGACTCATCTAGGTTTCTTCATCTTAAAGTTGGTGAAATGGATTATTATCAGTGGAAGAAGCCAGAGGAGGAATGTTTCACCATAACTGATACTTCACTTTCCTGGTGAAACTTCTCCATGATGGGGAGGGAGACGGGAAAATGTATCAATAAGGAAAAGTGAAATGATTTTGTCTCCTGGTGTAGACGGATGTTGGGATTCCTTGTGATGTTATCTGTTAGTCATGTGATATTTTGTGTCACAGTTTTTCACCATATTTGTACACAGAACATCCTGTTCTCTACAGATTCTTCGTCCTTCTCAGGTGTTTCTGGACTCTAAAGATGAAGATGAAACTTCTGCTTTGTTTCTTTCTCCTGCATGTGGTCACAGCAGATGACAGTTGTCCCGCCCTCACCAATATCATGAAATCTACGGGTAGGTCACACTCCATGATGAGAACACATTTCTTAATCTGCTATGTATCTTCTTGCTTTGCACTTCTGAATCAAATTACACCACCAAAAAGTTCTCACAGGGCTTTGTTAGGGCAGACCCAGCTTTTTTATCAAATACTGGGGGGGGGGGGGGTGAAGCCCACAAGGTACTTGGAACCCAACAATCCAACCAGAATGATGGTCGGTTACAAGGCTGAATGCAAAAAAGGACATTTGCGGTTTCTTGTCCTGTAGGTCCAGTAATGGTGAGCCTCCAATGGTTAGACAGCTGAATGTAGTGCTCGTAAGTTGAATTGGTGTAAGGGCAGATTGATGGGTAGGCGGGTGACACTTCCTTCATGTTTCCCTCTTAGTTAGGGTACACTAGAAACTTTGGTTAGGGTCACCACCTTACACATGGGGTACCTTTACTTGAGCAGACAACTGAACTTTAGTAAACTCTTTTAATATTATTTACACCACCATGGTCAGTGATGAATGGAGGAGGGACATTAGGAACCAATGCCCCCTCCACCTCTCCAGTGTATCACTGCTACCTCACTCCCAGTAACGGTATGTAGCCCCGCTATGCACCTAGCACTGACTCCATGCGTGCACTACACTTAACTCTTCCTCTTCTGTACCTGTTGTAGGGAACAGAGGGGTGACAGAAGAAAAGGTAGCAGAGATAGCTTAACAACCTCAATACTGGGCCAATTCTGGCATTTCTTATACACATGGAAAAATCAACTTTTTTTTACTAGCAAATTACTTAGAACCCCCACTAATTACAGTGGAACCTTGGTAACGTGTTTAATCAGCGTTTTGAAAGGCAAGCACATTTTTTTTAAAAAATGTTGTCTCGCAAAACGAGCAGAATTCAAGCCAATAGGGTATGCAGTACTGCATTTGGCCAGAGTTGCGGGGGCGCCGGTGACCCTCGGAATGGTTCAGAGCCATTCGGAAATACTCAGAATCACTCAGAAATACTCGGTAACACTCAGAAATACTCAGTTCCCGAGTGTTTTCGAGCCTTTCTGAGGGTTTCTGAGTTCTGCTAAGCTGTCCCTGAGTATTTCCAAAGGCTCTCCGGCACCCCCCACCTCTGGCCACATGCAGTATTGCATGCAATAGAAGTCAATGCAGAACAAATTATCTTTGTTTCCCAGACTTCTATGAGGAAACTCACTTTGATATGCAAGTGCTTTGGATTATAAGCATTCTCCTGAAACAGATTATGCTTGTAATTCCAAGGTTCCACTGTATATATTTTGTTTTAAGCAGAGACCCTAGAGAATAAAATGGTGGTCATTAAAATATTTAATGTCACACGGTATTTGCACAGCGGTCTTTTAAACCCAAAATGTAAAAGATACACTTTAATGAATTAAAAAAAAACAGAAAAGTAAGCCCAATTTTTTGGGATAATGTAAAAGATGATGTTATGCCGAGTAAATAGATACCCAACATGTCATGCTTTAAATTATACATGCTCATGGAATGGTGACAAATGACGGTAATTTAAATTATCCTTAGGTGATGCTTTAAAAGCCTTTGCAGGTTATCAGTTTAGAGTTACAGAGGAGATATGGTGCCAGAATTATTGCTCTCGCTCTGATGATCACAGTGATATCTCACATGTGTGTTGTGATTTTTTATTATTATTATTATACAGGATTTATATAGCGCCAACAGTTTGCGCAGCGCTTTAAAACATGAGGGCAGACATTACAGTTACAATACAAAACAATACAGGAGGGATCAGAGGGCCCTAATCCTTAGAGCTTACAATCTAGAAGGGAGGGTCAAGTAGAAACAAAAGGTAATAACTGTGGGGGATGAGCTGATGGAGAAAATGAAAATACAGTTGTTAGGTGTGGGTAGGATAGGCTTCTCTGAAGAGAAGGGTTTTCAGGGATCGTCTGAAAGCTAATAAATTAGGAGATAAGCAGACAGATTGGGGTAGGGCATTCCATAGGATTGGAGAGGCTTTGGAAAAGTCCTGAAGGCGAGCATGGGAGGAGATGATGAGGGAGCTGGAGAGCAGGAGGTCTTGAGAGGAACGAAGAGAATGATTAGGTTGGTATTTAGAGACTAAGCTAGTGATGCATAAATAACACAATCAATAATTGTGCCTGTGATTTTGCGCAAACATAAATGCTGAGTCAAGCATAAAATGAATAGGAATGTAAATGAACAACGTAATAATAATAATAGTTCATGCAGTGAAAGTCGGTGGCTGTAGTGCAACTCAATACAGCAGGTGAAATGAGTGAATACTCTAATTCAGTGATAAAATAAAACAAAACAAAAGGTGTAAAAGTGCGTTGATAGTAGATCTCGTGACTTTCGTGGTAATAGATACCCACTAGGGGCTCCCAGAACTCTCACCTTACTGGCATAAATATAATGCCTTTATGTATCCATTCAGGGCTGCAAATCCTGGCGGTGTAGTTGTTCTGGTGCGTCTTGTGGGGGGCTGGCGTTAACTCCGGTGTATAAACTTAAGGTTCCATTTTCTCCCTTATCGAGGCTGGTGAACCGGCTGTATAGACGTGTTATTTGGCTGTGAGAGAAGCCAGTCTCCTTCTTGATCTCTTCTAGCTCCTCATCCCTCAGGGATGAGGAGCTAGAAGAGATCAAGAAGGAGACTGGCTTCTCTCACAGCCAAATAACACGTCTATACAGCCGGTTCACCAGCCTCGATAAGGGAGAAAATGGAACCTTAAGTTTATACACCGGAGTTAACGCCAGCCCCCCACAAGACGCACCAGAACAACTACACCGCCGGGATTTGCAGCCCTGAATGGATACATAAAGGCATTATATTTATGCCAGTAAGGTGAGAGTTCTGGGAGCCCCTAGTGGGTATCTATTACCACGAAAGTCACGAGATCTACTATCAACGCACTTTTACACCTTTTGTTTTGTTTTATTTTATCACTGAATTAGAGTATTCACTCATTTCACCTGCTGTATTGAGTTGCACTACAGCCACGGACTTTCACTGCATGAACTATTATTATTATTACGTTGTTCATTTACATTCCTATTCATTTTATGCTTGACTCAGCATTTATGTTTGCGCAAAATCACAGGCACAATTATTGATTGTGTTATTTATGTTTTATGTTAGTGAGTGGTGCACACTTTTTTGATTTTTGCGGCATTCCACATTTCATTCACTTTAGTAGCGCAGAAGCCCATTTAAAATTAAAGCTAGTGATGCAGCTGGGGGCAAAATTGCGGATGGCTTTGTACGTAGTTGTTAGAATTTTGAATTTAATTCTTTGGCCGAGCGGAAGCCAGTGGAGGTATTGACAGAGAGGAGTGGCAGACACAGAGCGATTGGTAAGGTGGATGAGTCTGGCAGCAGCATTCATGATGGATTAAAGAGGTGATAGACTTTGTAGAGGTAAGGCAATGAGAAGGGAGTTGCAGTAGTCAAGGCGAGAGATGACCAGCGAGTGAATTAAGAGCTTTGTGGTGCCAATGGCTAGAAAGGGGGCGTATTTTGGAGATGTTGCGGAGGTTGAGGCAGCAGGATTTGGACAGTGATTGGACGTGTTGCTTAAAGGAGAGTTCAGAGTCCAGGACTACACCTAGAACCTTGGCATGTGGGCATGGTCTTCTAGTTGTGCCATCGATTTTGAGAGAGAGATCACGGGAAGGGGCATATGGGGGAGGAAAAATTATAAGTTCGGTTTTGGATAGATTGAGTATGAGGAAGTGGTGTGACATCCAGACTGATATATCTGAGAGTAAATTAGTGATATGTGAGAAGACAGAGGGAGTGAGTTGAGGGGTAGAGAAATAGATTTGGGTGTCATCAGCGTAGAGGTGGTATTGGGACCCAGGGAGGAGGTGTAAATTGAAAATAGGAGAGGTCCAATAACAGAACCCTGGGGAACCCCAACAGAGAAAGGAAGAGGAGAGGAGGAAGTAGAGTTGTAAGAAACGCTAAAGGTGTGGTTGGATAAGTAGGAAGAGAACCAGTGAAGAGTACAGTGACGGAGACCAAAGGCATGGAGTTTTTTGAGGAGGAGGGGGTGGTCAACCGTATCAAAGGCAACAGGGAGGTCCAGGAGTAGGAGTACAGAATTGGGTCGATTGGTTTTGGCCATTAGTAGATCGTTTGTTAGTTTTAGCAGAGCAGTTTCTGTGGAGTGTTGAGGACGAAATCCAGACTGAAGGGGATCAAGAAGGCTATTATCAGTGAGGTGGACGCTCAGTTGGTTGTAGACCAGATGTTCAAGGAGTTCGGATAAGAAGGGGAGCAAGGAGATGCGGCATAGGTTGTTAGGATTGGATGGGTCCAGTGAGGGCTTTTTAAGTATGGGTCTGACAAGTGCATGTTTTAGAGAGTTAGGGAAGATGCCAGAAGAGAGGGAGAGATTGAAGATGTGGGTTAGAGAGTGTAGCATAGAGCCAGAGGGTGAACGTAGCATTTGTGAGAGAACAGGATCCAGAGGGCAGGTGGTAAGGTGGACATTAGCATGTAGTTTAGCAACCTCTTCTATATTGGTGGGGTTGAAAGAGGGAAGTAATGATTGTGCCTGTGGGCATGGAGGGTATCTGAACAGTACAGATCTCGTGAATTGTATCAATCTTCTGTTTGAAGTGATTGGCGATTTCCTGGGCAGTGAGTGAGTTGGCGGGTGGAGGACGAAGTGGAGAGTTGAAGGTGGAGGAGAGTTGACGGGGATGATACCTTTCTAATGAGAGTGATAAAATAGGTCTGCTTAGCAGTGAGGAGGCTGGAATTGTATTTTTGGAGGGTAGATTTATATTGGTTGAAATCTCCCCGAGAGACTTAGTCTTACGCCACAGGCGCTCGTGAGCACGACTATGTTTTTTCAGACTTCTAGTGTCATCTGTTTTCCAAGGTTGAAGGGGTCGGGAATCTGATTCTGTGTGTAGTGAGGGGAGCCAGTGAGGCTAGAAGTGAGGTGTTGTAGACAAAAGTGGCTAGGTTGGTGCAGGATAGGGGAGAGATTTTGTCATAGAGGTTGTTGATGGCAGAGTAGAGAAGAGAAGGGTTGAGATGATGTAGGTTTCTGCGGGTAACTTTTAGGTGGTTGGAGGGAGAGGAGGTGGAGGAGAGGGAGAGAGTGAAACTAATAAGGTGGTTATCAGAGAGAGGGAATGGATAGTTAGAGAGGTTGCATGGAGTGCAAAGGTGAGAGAAAATGAAGTCAAGGATATTGCCTTCGGAGTGAGTAGGAGCGTGTATCTACTGCTTCAGGTCAAAGAAGGATGTTAGGCTGAGAAGTTTGAAAGGGGCAGGAGTGTTATTATTAATAGTGATGTTGTAGTCCCCAAGAATGATTGTGGGGATTTCAGAGAAAAGAAAGTAGGGTAGACAGGAAGAGAAGTCATCAGGAAAGGTTGATACTGGGCCAGGGGGTCTGTAGATCACAGCTATCCTTAGAGAAACTGGAGTGAAAAGAATGCAGTGTGCTTTGAAAGAGGAGAGTGACAGAAAGGGATGTGGCTGAAGTACCTGAAAGGTGCTATGTGGACCACTGGATCTGGGGGAGTCCAGAGAAGATCACCATGGGATAGGGCAGCAGAAGATGCAGTGTCGGATTCATGAAGCCAGGTTTCAGTAATGGCGAGTAGATTTAATGAGTTGGTGATAAAGAGGTCATAGAGAGAGATGAGTTTGTTACAGACAGAGCATGAATTCCAAAGGGCACAAGAGAAAGGGAGTCTGGTCTTGGGAAGAATAGAAATGGGAACTAAATTGTGTTGATTGCTGCTGCTGCCAGAGGGTGCAGGGTGATGGGTGCATGGGGTACAGTTAAATGATGGAGGCCAGGGGTCTGGGGATATATCTCCAGAGGTTAGGAGAAGCAGGAGGGTGAGGGAGGTGATATGGGAGTGGGATTTATATGAAGGGACAAGCCCCAGGGTTTGTAGATTTTTAGTGTGTGGCTTTGGAATTAGCAGGAGTTGGTGGGTGCAGTAATAAGAAGAGGACAGAAGTGAGGGTGATATATATATATATATATATATATATATATATATATATATATATATATATATGTATGTTGTGGGGGGGGAGAAGAGGGGTGAAGAAGAGATAGTTTTAGGATAGAGGACAGCACTGTCAAAAGGAGTGGTAGAGAGTGCATGTTAGAAGGTGAAAGAGCTGAAGAGGTAAACAAGGTCTCCTGATGTCGGTATGGTATTTTTCAAAGTTTTTTCTTGTGTTCATTCGCTGAAGTGCAGAGTCAGAAGTGCAGAGTCAGAAGTGCTCCCACTTATAGAAAGAGCCCCACTTATAGAAATAGCCCTACTTATAGAAATAGCCCCAGTTGCAAATCTTTGCCCCTGCAAATGCTTCCCCCAAAAGAAGCTTATATATATACTGATAGGGGTAGGGAGTGGGTGGATTTCAATTACAAATCAGGAGGTAATAAAGCTTGGCTGGTTAACAGGGCAAAATTCTTACTTCAGAAACAGACTAGCAAGAGTCCCAAAATCCCTAGAAATTCTTTAAGTATGTAAACAGTAAAAAAGGGAGGACAGACCATATTGGCCCCATAAAGAATGAGGAAGGACATCTGGTTACAAAGGATGGGGAGATGGCAAAGGTATTGAATTTATTCTTCTCCTCAGTCTTCACGAGTGAATCGGGGGGCTTCAGTAACCAAAACTGCAGTGTTTATCCTCATGACACATCACAGGAAGCACCTACATGGTTAACAGAGGACGGAATTAAAATTAGACTTGAGAAACTTAACATTAATAAATCACCGGGACCAGATGGCTTGCATCCGAGGGTACTTAGGGAACTCAGTCAGGTGATTGCCAGACCATTGTTCCTAATTTTTACAGACAGTCTATTGACTGGAATGGTACCAGCTGATTGGAGAAAAGCCAATGTAGCACCAATATTTAAAAATGGCCCAAAAAACATCCCTGGGAATTACAGACCAGTTAGCCTAACATCAATAGTATGTAAACTCTTGGAGGGGATGATAAGGGACTATATACAAGATTTTAGTAATAAGAACGGTATCATTAGCAATAATCAGGAAGGATTCATGAAGAATCATTCTTGCCAAACCAATCTATTAACCTTCTATGAGGAGGTGAGTTGCCATCTAGATAAAGGAAGGCCCGTAGATGTGGTGTATCTGGATTTTGCAAAAGCATTTGGCACAGTTCACCATAAACGTTTACTGTACAAAATAAGGTGCGTTGGCATGGACCATAGGGTGAGTACATGGATTGAAAACTGGCTACAAGGGCGAGTTCAGAGGGTGGTGATAAATGGGGAGTACTCAGAATGGTCAGGGGTGGGTAGTGGGGTCCCCCAGGGTTCTGTGCTGGGACCAATCCTATTTAATTTGTTCATAAACGACCTGGAGGATGGGATAAACAGTTCAATCTCTGTATTTGCAGACGATACTAAGCTAAGCAGGGCAATAACTTCTCCGCAGGATGTGGAAACCTTGCAAAAAGACCTGAACAAATTTAATTGGGTGGGCGACTACATGGCAAATGAGGTTCAATGTAGAAAAATGTAAAATAATGCATTTGGGTGGCAAAAATATGAATGCAATCTATACACTGGGGGGAGAACCCCTGGGGGAATCTAGGATGGAAAAGGACCTGGGGGTCCTAGTAGATGATAGGCTCAGCAATGGCATGCAATGCCAAGCTGCTGCTAATAAAGCAAACAGAATATTGGCATGCATTAAAAGGGGGATCAACTGCAGAGATAAAACGATAATTCTCCCGCTCTACAAGACTCTGGTCCGGCCGCACCTGGAGTATGCTGTCCAGTTCTGGGCACCAGTCCTCAGGAAGGATGTACTGGAAATGGAGCGAGTACAAAGAAGGGCAACAAAGCTAATAAAGGGTCTGGAGGATCTTAGTTATGAGGAAAGGTTGTGAGCTCTGAACTTATTCTCTCTGGAGAAGAGACGCTTGAGAGGGGATATGATTTCAATTTACAAATACTGTACTGGTGACCCCACAACAGGGATAAAACTTTTTCGCAGAAGAGAGTTTAATAAGACTCGTGGCCACTCATTACAATTAGAAGAAAAGAGGTCTAACCTTAAACTACGTAGAGGGTTCTTTACTGTAAGAGCGGCAAGGATGTGGAATTCCCTTCCACAGGCGGTGGTCCAGCGGGGAGCATTGATAGCTTCAAGAAACTATTAGATAATCATCTGAATGACCGCAATATACAGGGATATGTAATGTAATACTGACACATAATCACACACATAGGTTGGACTTGATGGACTTGTGTCTTTTTTCAACCTCACCTTCTATGTAACTATGTAAGAGGGCACTAAAGTTAACGGGCCATAATTTTGGGTAAGACGAGGGAGATAATAAAGCATTGTAATGTGGACAGGTCTACAGACGGTTAAGCAAAAATAACGTACCAGTAATTATTAAATAGACATAAGAAAAGCAGATAGCAGTGTTTCAGTTTTTGGGGGACATGGTTCAGGTAGCACATACCTGTAGGATGAGATACGAGATTTTCAGATGAGAAAATCAATCAGACAATGATGAGTGCAGAGTCAGAATTGCTCCCACTTATAGAAATAGCCCCACTTTGAGAAAAAGTCCCAGTTGCAAATGTGTGCCTCAAGGCAGGACATGATCACTGTTTACACATGTGTGCGGGACAGATGCCTGCATTGGCTGCTGTGTGAAATCATGGGTTGGCGGGGGTGCATTAACATTTTTCAATTATTTATTTTGTTTCATTCTATTTAATTTTACAGTATTTTTTCAAAATAATGATTTTTCGTCACTTTTATTGCTGTCAAACAGAAAGTAAACGTCTCTTTTGACTGCAATAGCAATGACAGGTACTCCTTTTGGCTCCAATGCAGCAGACACAGATTGGTCTGATCAGCTGTTTCCCTGGCCCCATAGCAACAAAGAGCCAGAACCGACAACATCATCAATGCTTGCCGGTTCTGACATTACACAGTGGATGGAACAGCTTCAGTTCCTCTCACTGTGTGGCCAGAGATGGATGCTGCTGGTTGGATCGCTCCCGGGCTTCCCGATCACTCGGGAGAGCCCAGTAATGACAGTGGCTGTGGGAGGGAGTGGGGGTGGGACACCCTTCCTCCCTTTGTAAAAGTGTTCCAGTGTTCTCTCTACTTGAAAGAGAATCGCCTGCTGAAAAAAATTGATACCTGGATTGTGACTCTAACCTCAACCATGATCCCAGTATAACCACCTCCTTTCCAGGACGTATATATATACAGTGGCCGGTAGGGAGGTGGTAAATACATAGACAGGGGGGAGAATACAAGGTTGGGGAGGGTATGGTGGGAAATAAAATACCTGGGGGCCAGGAGCCCTCACTCATACTGTTTCTCATCAGGGATTCGGGGTACTAAATGTTCTTAGACGTATCCATACATCTGGAAACCCAACCCCTGAAAAAAAACCCCACACCATAACCCCCCACCAAATGATTTGGACCAGTGCACAAAGCAAGGTCCATAGTAACATGGATGAGAGAGTTTGGGGTGAAGGAGCTTGACTGGCCTACACAGAGTCCTGACCTCAACCCAACAGATTACCTTTGGGATGAATTAGAGTGGAGACTGACTGTGAGCCAGGCCTTCTCGTCCAACATCAGTGAGTGACCTCACAAATGCTCTTCTGGAAGAATGGTGAAACATTTCCATAGACACCCTCCTAAACCTTGTGGACGGCCTTCCCAGAAGAGTTGAAGCTGTTGAAGCTGCAAAGGGCGGAGCCAACTCAATATTGAACCCTACGGACTAAGACTGGGATGTCATTAAAGTTCATGTGTGTGTAAAGGCAGGTGTCCCAATACTTCTGGTAATATAGTATATATTGGAATTTGTATATAGTTTTATTTTTTACAGTAATGGTGGTGATCAGCGACTTATAGCGGGACTGTGATAGTATGGCGAACAGTCTGACACTAACTGACACTTTGTGGGAACCAGTGACAATAATACAGTGATCAGTGCTAAAATAAACACTGTCACTGTATTAATGACACTGGCTGGGAAGGGGTTAAATATCTAGGGTGATCAAAGGGTTACCTGTGTGCCTAGCCAGTGTTTATGTGTACTGTGTGCTGCTTTCACTAAGGGAAGTGCTTTGCAGGGAAACAAAAACCGGCACATCCCCCCGCTGACAGGACAGAGCTCTGCATTGGTTACATAGAAAGAGCTTTGTCCTGTCTTCCTCCTCGCTGATCAGCGGGTGCCGGTGGTCATTCATTGGCCAACACCTTCCAATCAGCTTGTTTTGTGAGTAATAATAGCACAGCTGGCTCTGATGCTCTGTGTGAAATGCTCGGGGCCAAGAGAGCGAGCCCGCTGATTTCATTCAAATACATATAGTCTCTCCCATAAGTCCATTGTGTGGTTCAGCCACTTGGGAGGTGTAATTCAATGAGTGGTGTGGAAACTTTTTGTCTAATGACATCGGCATACCTCCCAACCGTCCCAGATTCCACGGGACCTTCCCGCAATTGTTGGCTCTGTCCCGGTCCCGGGCATCCTCATTCCAGGACAATACAGTGTCCAGGAATTGCCCCCCGGCCCTTGGCCGATCTAATGCCCATAAAATAGCCTTTGCATGGTTTTTACTTTATTAACCACCGCCGCTGGCTCAGTGCCCAAACTGGTTGCTATTTGCCGCCTGCTTGGCGTCTAGCAACCAGTGACATCACGAGCAGGAGAGAGGCAGAGACCCAGCATTCACAGCGGAGGAGATTTAACTTCCTCCTCCGCACCTACTGTTTAGCTCCACCCACCTCCTCCCTGTATGTTCTCGAGTCCAGCCAGGCAGCGACATGCAGAAGAAACATCTGAGGCAGACTGCAGTGCACAAACGAAAGGACAGATGGTAGAAAGGCAAGTAAAATGCAAAACACTCACCAACATGACAGATCCATCGGGGATAAAATCTTCAGTCAGCTCTCCCCCAGCAGCCAGAGTTCTGTGCTGAACTGTCAGCACTTCTCAGGAGCTCGGTGTGTGTGTCAGCCTGGAGCGAGCGAGCCTCTCAGTGTACTGTGCAGAGATAAGGGTCAGCAGGAGAGGACACTGACAGATGAGATTACACCCTGGATGGAAGGAGGACACATCCTTAGATATCAGGGCAGGGTTCATGTTGGGACTTGTAGTCCTTCACTTTTGGGGGATGTGACCCCCCCAAAACTGAAGAACTACAGGTCCCATCATGAACCCCTCAGAGCTGAAGATGTTTCCTGCATCATTGCACACATGATAACTCCTCACACCTTCTGTCCAGCTGGTCACTGTCTCTTCCCTCCCTCTACTTCTTTGGCTCTCACTACACCTGCAGCAGCCCCCCTCCTCCTTCATCCTCAGCCTTTCATGTTCTGCCACCTTCTCACCTACTAGTCTTCTTAACCCTTCTGTATACTAACCAATCCTCTCAGCAGTGGCCCATCTCTCATCTACTATCACAGCCTCAGAATCTTGCCAGCACTCCATTCTTTGCTCCTTCAACCTGCCAGAATTTTTTTTTATCTCTGCTGCAGCGGTGCAACTACAGGGGTCGCCATTACAACCCAGCCTCATACTCCATACTCCCCCTCTGAACCTGGATAGGAGTGGCGGCATATAGAGGAACTGATGCCCTGCATGTTCTTCTTGCAGCCACTGAATGCCTGCAGGAAGGAGTAAAAGCCGGCATTCAGCGACTGCAAGAAGAACATGAAGGGCATCAAAAGTGAAGGACTACAAGTCCCAGCATGAACCCTGCCCTGATATCTAAGGATGTGTCTTCCTTCCATCCAGGGTATAATCTCATCTGTCAGTGTCCTCTCCTGCCGACCTTTACCTGCCGACCCTTATCGGCACAGTGCACTGAGAGTCTCGCTTCTCCAAGCCCCTGCTGTCATCTGGTCCCACCTGTGCTCCACTTCAGTCCCTCACCCCATGCTGTTCTCTGGTTCCCCCCTGTGCTGTTCTCCATTCCCCCCCCGGTGCTGTTCCCTGGTCCCTCCCTGTGCTGTTCTCCATTCCCCCCGTGCTGTTCTCCGGTCCCCCCTGAGCTGTTCTCCAGTCCCCCCCTGTGCTGTTCCCTGGTCCCCCCTGTGCTGTTCTCCGGTCCCCCCCTGTGCTGTTCTCCGGTCACCCCCTGTGCTGTTCTCCGGTCACCCCCTGTGCTGTTCTCCGGTCCCCCCCTGAGCTGCTCTCCGGCCCCCCCCTGAGCTGTTCTCCGCCCCCCCCTGTGCTGTTCTCCGGTCCCCCCCTGTGCTGTTCTCCATTCCCCCCGTGCTGTTCTCCGGTCCCCCCTGAGCTGTTCTCTGGCCCCCCGTGCTGTACTCCATCCCCCCCCCGTGCTGTTCTCCATTCCCCCCGTGCTTTTATCCGGTCCCTGAGCTGTTCTCCGGTCACCCCATGCTGTTCGCCGGTCCCCCCCCTGTGCTGTTCTTTAGCCCCCCCCTGTGCTGTTCTCCGGTCCCTCCCTGTGCTGTTCTCTGGTCCCCCTGTGCTGTTCTCCAGTCCCCCCCCATTCTGTTCTCCATTCCCCCCCCTGTGCTGTTCTCCAGTCCCCCCCTGTGCTCTTCTCAGGTCCTCATGATCTTCTCCGGGTCCCCCCTATGCTCTGGTCTCCATGCTGTTCTCTGGTTCCCCTTCCCCTCGTGCTCTTCTCCTGTTCCCTGCTGTTCTTCAGTCCCCCTGTACTGTCTCCCAGCGCCCCTTCTGCCCGTGCAGCTCTGCCAGGTTCACCCCTCGTGAAAAATCAAAATTGCTAATTTACAAGTTATTGTCATAAAAAGTGTTTGGGGACCCGGGTCCTGCCCCAGGGGACATGGATCAATGCAAAAAAAGCTTTAAAAACGGCTGTTTTTTCGGGAGCAGTGATTTTAATAATGCTTAAAGTGAAACAATAAAAGTGAAATATTCCTTTAAATTTCGTACCTGGGGGGTGTCTATAGTATGCCTGTAAAGGGGCGCATGTTTCCTGTGTTTAGAACAGTCTGACAGCAAAATGACATTTCTAAAGGAAAAAAAGTCATTTAAAACTGCTTGTGGCTTTAATGTAATGTCGGGTCCCGGCAATATGTATGAAAATTATTGAGAAAAACATCATGGGTACCCCCCCAGTCCATTACCAGGCCCTTTTGGGTATTGTATGGATATTAAGGGGAACCCCGCATCCAAATGAGAAAAAAAAAGGCGTGGGTCCCCCAGGCTCTATATACTCTAAACAGCAGTATACAGGCGGTGCAAACAAGACAAGGACTGTAGGTTTGTTGTTAAGTCGAATCTGTTTGTAACTTTGAACTGGTACATTTTTTAAGTGTAGCTCCAGCCAAAAAATCTATTTTTAAGCTTTTTGGAAAACATAGGGAAGGGTTATCACCCTTGTAACATTTGTTTTGCTGTCTGTACTCCTCTTCAGAAGATTTCACCTCACTTTCTGTCCCAATGAAAATTGGATTTTGAAAATTTTGCGTTATTAGGGAAATAAGGATTGGTGATAAAGCATTAGTGGGGAGTCACCTTTTCCCCAATATTAACTCTTACAGGAGAGAATTTCCCTTCCTATGGGTAGATTTCCTCTCACTTCCTGTCTCCCTCTTTTTTCAGGAGTCGTTTGTAAGTCAGATGTTTGAAAATAGGGGACCGCCTATGTATACTATACAGCCTGCCCTATACACTCTGCAGAAAATTGGGCCTTAGGTCTTGGTGGTGCCAGAACACTGTAGGCCCGTACAGTTACTCTTGGTGAGCGCTGGAACGGGCCCTGCTGTTAAATATTATATCAAGAATTGTAATAACATGCCCTTGTTAAACAGGGGCAGAAAAATTGGGCCCTAGGCAGTGGTGGTGGTGGTGGTGCCACAACACTGTAAGCCCTCACAGTTACTCTTGTTGAGCACAGGAACGGGCCCTGCTGTGAAATATTAGGTCAAAAAATGTAATTACACGCCGCTGTAAAACAGGGGCAGAAAAATTGGGCCTTAAGCAGTGGTGGTGGTTCCACAACACTGTAACCCCTCACAAATTCTCTTGTAGAGTGCAGGAACGAGCCCTGCTGTGAAATATTTGATCAAAAATTGTAATTACATGCCCCTGTTAAACAGGGGCATAAAAATTGGGCCTCAGGCGGTGGTGGTGGCCGTGGTGGTGGCACAACACTGTAAAGCCTCACAGACACTCTTGTTGAGCGCAGGAATCAATCGATTACATCGGCATCAGGTGCTTGGTAGCTGGTGATCTAAGACTGACTCTGCAAAGGCTGTTAAGTTCTGCAACCTTACCCTTGTAACGTGGATTAAGAAGGGTTGCCAGCCAGTAATGATCCCTCTCCTTGTACCACGAATCCTAGGGTCCTTTTGCAGGCTTTACAGGATCAGGGAGGCCATGCAGCATAAGTTTGCAGAGGCATTCGATCCTGAGTCTGCTGGGTCACTAAGGATCACCTGATCGGCAACCACCTCCTCCCAGCCCTCCTCCCATGGGTTTCTGGGGACTGAAAATGATCCCTTGAAGACTGCTGCTGAGTGTTATCCTCCACCTCCATGCTGACAGAATCCTCCTCCTCCTCCTCTTCTTCTTCCTGTGTTATTGGTGGAATACTATCTGGATAAAGGGGGCCTTGAGAGGTAAGGAAGTCCTCCTCTTCCTCCCACTGTTCTGCCTCAAGTGCCCTGTTCATTATTCCACGAAGCATGTGCTCCAACAGGAAGACAAGAGGGACTGTCACGTACCTGGTAGGTTGTGAGCCTGAAGTGCAGGAAAAGACCTCCCTTACAGCTCCCACTCCTGTTCCCTTGGAATGGAGACAGAGGGCCAGGAGTGAAGAGTGGTATGGGTGCCTGGCAGGATCAACAGTTGCTGAAAGTCCAGTAGTGGTGGCACCCTCTGGAGTCAGTAGTCTGAGGAGTAGACGGAGGACAGAGACTGGAATGCAGGACTGGAATCAGGAACAACAGCAGGTAATAGCAGACTGGAAGCTGGACTGGAACAACAGCAGAAGATAGCCTGGAACACTGGACTGGAACCAGGAACAACAGCAGGTAATAGACTGGAACGCTGGACTGGAACACAGCAGAAGATAGCCTGGAACGCTGGGCTGGAACACAGCAGAAGGTAGCCTGGAACGCTGGACTGGAACCAGGAACTACAGCAGGTAATAGACTGGAACGCTGGACTGGAAGACAGCAGAAGATAGCCTGGAACGCTGGGCTGGAACACAGCAGAAAGTAGCCTGGAACGCTGGGCTGGAACACAGCAGAAGGTAGCCTGGAACGCTGGACTGGAACCAGCAGAAGGTAGCCTGGAACGCTGGACTGGAACCAGGAACAACAGCAGGTAATAGCAAACTGGAAGCTGGACTGGAACCAGGAACAACAGCAGGTAATAGCAGACTGGAAGCTGATGAGCACAGTGGAGGGTCAACAAGCCGGTGGTCAGTAACGTTCGGACAGCAGAGGTACCAGGGGTAATGCAGAGGGATGGCCAGGCAAGCCAAGAGGGTCTGGTGCAGGCAGATAGCAGGATCGTCAAACAGGAAGCCGGGTCAGATAACAGGAAACACAGATCAGATCAGGTAACACTCACAGAACGCTGTAGAGCAGACAGCGGGGATGGAGTGTGACAGGCCGGTTTAAATAGCCCGCCTGGCACTAGCGGGAGTGCGCGCGCGCGTGCCCGTGCGTGACAGCACCCGTGAACGCGCGCGCATGCGCAGTGGAACCCGCGGCCGTGTCCCCCTGCGTCTGGATCGCTGATTATTGGCAGGATCTGCAGAAAAGAAGGGTGGTAACCATAATTTGCAAAAAATGGGGTTTGTTTGATAGCGGAATGAATAGAGTTGTTGTAGGCAAACTCAGCCAATGGAAGAACAGAAATCCAATCATCCTGGGCAAATGAAGAAAAACAGCGTAAATATTGTTCAAGAGTCTGGTTTGTTCTCTCTGTTTGCCCATTAGTCTGGGGGTGGTAAGCAGATGAAAATGAGAGTTCAATCTTCAATGTTTTGCACAGAGACCTCCAGAATCGGGAGGTAAACTGTACCCCCCGATCTGAAATGATATTAACTGGTACCCCATGGAGCCTGATGACTTCTCTAATGAATGCCTGTGCCATTTCTGTAGCTGAGGGAGTGCCCTTCATTGGGACAAAGTGGGCCATCTTCGACAACCGGTCTACTATGACAAAAATTGAGGTGAAACCCCCAGCCGGAGGTAATTCCACAATAAAATCTATAGAAAGCATCTTCCAAGGCCTATCTGGGACAGGTAATGGCTTTAGCAAACCCCATGCCTTGGTCCTGTGCCCCTTGTTTCTGATACAGGTGGTACAGGATTCAACAAATCTCCTACAATCATCACGTAACTGAGGCCACCAAAAGGTACGCTGTACCAGATCAGTAGTTTTAGCCACTCCAAAATGCCCAGCAAAAGCATGGTCATGACAGAGTTCTAGTACTGAAACTCGTAGTTCTTCAGGTATAAAAATCCTATTCTCGTGCCATAATAACCCATCCTTAACTTGGAGTTCTGGCCTAATGGAAGACCCCAATTCTGCGGAAGCCTGCTTAATCCGGGAAAGCAGATCTTCCTGAAGCAAAAGAAAATTCCCCGGGGACAGAATGGTGTCCGGAGGGGAAACCTCTTGGGGCTTTTGAAACATCCTGGATAGGGCATCAGGCTTGGTATTCTTGGAACCAGGGCGATAAGTGACATGAAAAGAGAACCTGGAGAAAAAGAGGGCCCACCTGGCTTGGCGTGGCTTCAACCTTTTTGCAGACCTCAAATACTCCAGGTTCTTATGATCTGTAAAAATTAAGACTGGATGAGCGGCACCCTCTAGCAGATAGCGCCACTCCTCCAACGCGGATTTGATAGCCAATAATTCTCTGTGACCTACATCATAATTTCTCTCTGCCGTGGACAATTTACGAGAGAAGAAGGCCACAGGATATAACAGGGCCTTAGTTCCCTGTCTTTGGGACAACACTGCCCCTACCGCAATTTCGGATGCACCCACCTCTAGTACAAATGGCAGAGAGGAATCTGGATGTTTTAGCATGGAAGCAGAGGTAAAAAGGCCCTTGAGAGTCTTGAAAGCCTTTTGAGCCTCAGCAGACCAGTGGAAACGTGTACCCTGTTTAGTTAGCTGTGTGATGGGTGTGATGATGGCTGAAAACCCCTTAATAAATTTGCGGTAGAAATTAGCGAATCCAACGAATCGCTGGATCCCCTTCTTATCTGTTGGGACTGGCCAGTCTAGTACTGCAGTGACCTTTTGGGGGTCCATCTTAATGCCCTTGCTGGAAATGATTAACCCCAAAAATGGAATACTTTCTTGTTCAAATTCACATTTCTCAGCTTTTGCATATAGACCGTGTTGTCGAAGCCGGGCCAATACACTTCTGACGTGCCTGCGATGGGATTCAAGGGAACAAGAAAAAATTAGTATGTCGTCTAGATAGACGATAACAAACAGATCTAGAAAGTCTCGTAAGACATCATTGATGAAGTACTGGAATGTAGCAGGAGCATTGCACAGCCCAAACGGCATCACTAGGTATTCATAATATCCATAACGGGTACGAAAGGCGGTCTTCCATTCTTCTCCGTCCCTAATACGAACCAAATTGTAGGCTCCGCGGAGGTCAAGCTTAGTGAATATGGTAGCTGTCCCAAGTCTTTGGAACAGCTCTGGTACCAGAGGAAGAGGGTAACGGTTCTTTACAGTGATTTTGTTCAGCTCACGGTAATCTACATATGGTCTGAGGGTCTTGTCTTTCTTTTGTACGAAGAAGATACCTGCACCTGCTGGAGACGTGGATGGACGAATGAAGCCTTTCTTTAGATTCTCATCGATATATTCTTTTAAAGCCCCTTGTTCCACTTCTGTTAAAGGAAATATTCTTCCAAAAGGTATCTCGGCACCGGGGAGTAATTCGATGGGACAGTCATAGGCCCGGTGAGGGGGTAAGACCTCTGCCCCCTGCTTGCTGAATACATCTAAGAAATCATGATATGCAGAAGGGATGGAAAGGTGCAGACTAGGATCTGTGTTTAAACAGAACAAGGTAGGATTCTTCTGAGTGTCCTGAAGTCTACGAGACTGTTGGCAATATGAGGAGGAAAAGGTAACCTCACCTGTGATCCAATTAATGTCAGGATTGTGGGCCTGTAACCATGGCATGCCGAGGATTATGGGGAACATAGGTGAAGCGATGATATCTAGGCGTAACAGTTCTTTATGAGAATTGGAGATGGAAACGGGTATTGGAACAGTCTCTTGGGTAACAGGCCCTGACTTAATGGCTGTTCCATCAGCTAGATGAATGGAAAGTCCATGGGTCTTAGGCAACAGAGGTATCCGGTGTTGGGTAGCAAAAAGAGAGTCCATGAAACAACTGCAAGCACCAGAGTCAATAATGGCGGCTATTTGCAGGGTCTCTCCTGGAAGCTGTAACAGGAGAGAGAGAGCAAGGTGAGTAGTGTTCTTAACCAGAGGTGCAACATAGTCAGAGGACAGAGATAGGCACTTACGAAGTTTAAGGGGACAGTTCCTGACATAGTGCCCAGGTTCCCCACAATACAGGCACAGATTATTCACTCGATGACGTTGTCGTTCCTCCTGAGTAAGAGAAGGCCGCAGAACCCCTAATTGCATTGGCTCAGGTGGGTTAAATGTAGACATTGGTGGTGCTGGTGATGTATGATGGGGAACTTTAGGGGTAACCCAAGTTTGGCGAGAGGTTCCCATCGCTCTCTCAGTCCTTCGTTCTCTTAGACGTCGATCGATCTGGATGGTTAGATCGATCAATGCGTTCAAAGTCTGTGGGGTACCCACCCTGGCCAATTCATCTTTCAGAGAGTCAGAAAGTCCCATTCGAAACTGATAGCGGAGAGCCGCATCATTCCAATTCGTGTCTACACTCCACTTTCTGAATTCCGCCACATAGTCTTCTGCAGCCCTGTGACCCTGCTGAAGGGTGTGCAAAGCCGCTTCTGCAGTCACGGACAGCTGGGGGTCATCATACAGCTGACCTAGTGCGTCAAAGAAGGCGTAAAGATTAGTCAAGGATACGTCCTTTTGCTCCAAGAGGCGGTGGGCCCAGGTTTGGGGGTCACCAGAAAGCAGAGAGATTACGTAGCCCACCTTAGTAGCCTCAAGGGAAAAGGTACGTGGCTGAAGAGCAAAGAACAGTTCACAGGAGTTACGGAAAGCCCTGAATTTGAGGCGATTTCCGGAGAAACGTTCAGGCGTCGGGACCTTGGGTTCTGGAGGGAGCATCACCACTGTTGAGGAAGGCCCGACTGAAGGAGCAGAAGCGGAAGGGACTCCCTGAGCCCCAATGGGATTAGACAAAGTTAACACTCGTTCCTCCAGCCTGGTGTATCCTTGCTGCAGATTCTTGACTGCTTCAGTCAATCCTGCCAGGTGTGCACAGAGTTCCTCCATGGGAGACGTTCCCTGCTCAGGCTCAGACATGGCTGTCTGCTACTGTCACGTACCTGGTAGGTTGTGAGCCTGAAGTGCAGGAAAAGACCTCCCTTACAGCTCCCACTCCCGTTCCCCTGGAATGGAGACAGAGGGCCAGGAGTGAAGAGTGGTATGGGTGCCTGGCAGGATCAACAGTTGCTGAAAGTCCAGTAGTGGTGGCACCCTCTGGAGTCAGTAGTCTGAGGAGTAGACTGAGGACAGAGACTGGAATGCAGGACTGGAACCAGGAACAACAGCAGGTAATAGCAGACTGGAAGCTGGACTGGAACAACAGCAGAAGATAGCCTGGAACACTGGACTGGAACCAGGAACAACAGCAGGTAATAGACTGGAACGCTGGACTGGAACACAGCAGAAGATAGCCTGGAACGCTGGGCTGGAACACAGCAGAAGGTAGCCTGGAACGCTGGACTGGAACCAGGAACAACAGCAGGTAATAGACTGGAACGCTGGACTGGAACACAGCAGAAGATAGCCTGGAACGCTGGGCTGGAACACAGCAGAAGGTAGCCTGGAACGCTGGGCTGGAACACAGCAGAAGGTAGCCTGGAACGCTGGACTGGAACCAGCAGAAGGTAGCCTGGAACGCTGGACTGGAACCAGGAACAACAGCAGGTAATAGCAAACTGGAAGCTGGACTGGAACCAGGAACAACAGCAGGTAATAGCAGACTGGAAGCTGATGAACACAGCGGAGGGTCAACAAGCCGGTGGTCAGTAACGTTCGGACAGCAGAGGTACCAGGGGTAATGCAGAGGGATGGTCAGGCAAGCCAAGAGGGTCTGGTGCAGGCAGATAGCAGGATCGTCAAACAGGAAGCCAGGTCAGATAACAGGAAACACAGATCAGATCAGGTAACACTCACAGAACGCTGTAGAGCAGACAGCGGGGATGGAGTGTGACAGGCCGGTTTAAATAGCCCCCCTGGCACTAGCGGGAGTGCGCGTGCGCGTGCCCGTGCGTGACAGCACCCGTGAACGCGCGCGCATGCGCAGTGGAACCCGCGGCCGTGTCCTCCTGCGTCTGGATCGCTAATTATTGGCAGGATCTTCATGACAGGGACAGTATCACTGATGCATGCACTGTCACTGCTCACCAGCCTCGTGGCCTCCTCAAATGGTGACAGGACAGTGCATGCATCCTTGATCAGTAGCCACTGGCGTGGCGAAAAAAAGCCAAGCTCCCCTGACCCTGTCCTGGTGCCATACTCACACAGGTAGTCATTGATGGCCCTCTGCTGCATGTGCAGCTGCTGCAGCATTGCCAACGTTGAGTTTCACCTGGTGGGCATATCACAAATGAGGCGGTTCTTGGGCAGGTTGCATTCCCTTTGAAGGTCGGCAAGCTAAGCACTGGCATTATATGACCGGCGGAAATTACCACAGACTTTCCTGGCCTGCCTCAGAGGATCCTGTAAGCCCAGGTACCTGCTCAAGAACTGCTGCACCACCAAATTTAGGACATGAGCCAAACAGGGAACATGGGTCAAGTGTCCCTGCCGGAGGGCGGAGAGGAGATTGGTGCCATTGTCGCATGCAACCATTCCTGGCTGAAGCTGGCATGGCGTCAACCACCTCTGAGCCTGCTCCTGCAGAGCTGATAGGATCTCTGCCCCAGTATGGCTCCTGTCCCTTAAGCATACCAACTCAAGCACCGCATGGCATCTTTTTGCCTGAGTGCTTGCGTAGCCCCTTGAACTCCTACAGAGCACCGCTGGTTCAGAGGACAATCTGCAGAGGAAGAGGCTATAGAGGAAGAAGAAGAGGATGGGGTGGAGGAGAGAGCTGTGGCAGAACCACCACTAGCATTTTGGAGACGTGGTGGCGGGACAAGCTCCAACAATACTGAACCCTGTCCTGCATGCTTCCCAGCTGCCAGCAGAGTTACCCAGTGCACCGTGAAAGAAAAGTGACATCCCTGTCCATGCCTGCTAGACCATGAGTCAGCGGTAATATGCACCTTACTGCTGACAGCCCTGTCCAACGAGGCCAAGACATTGCCTTCCACATGCTGGTAGAGAGCCGGAATGGCCTTCCGTAAAAAGAAAAGGCATTTGGGAACCTGCCACTGAAGTACCACACATTCAACAAATTCACAAAAGGGGGCATTGTCTACCAGCTGAAAAGGCAGCAGTTGCAGTGCTAGCAATTTGACCGAGCTAGCATTCAGACACTGAGCATGTGGATGGCTGGGACTGAATTTCTTTTGACGGTTTAGCAACTGGGGTAGAGAAATTTTCCCGCTAAAATCGGATGTTGGTGTACCTCTAGCAGATTGGCCGCAAGTACTTGGGACACCTATTTCTATACCTTCATTCCTCTCAGTGCAGGTTTCTGAGAGGACTGGAGGTATAGTGGGTTTGGAGATCCCAGCTGATGAGGAGCAAGGATAGGTACTCTTTGTTCTTTGATGTGGGTCTTTTAAGTGCTGTTTCCAACGGACTGCATGGGAGGTCTTCATATGTCTGGTCAAGCATGTGGTGCCCAAACGGCTGCTGTTTTGGCCACACTTGATACACTTCAGACATAGGTTGCAAACAGCAACGGTGCAATCTGCTGCACACATGTCAAAAAAGGCCCACACCAAATCCACATCCTGCCTCGTTGGAGATGTGCCTCCTCCTCCTCTCTTCTATCAGGCACCCAAGTAGAGTCAGTGACCTCATCATCCCCTTCCTCCTTGTCACTGGAGCAAACTTGGCAGTATGCTGCAGCTGGGGGATCATGACTGCCAGTTTCTTGTCCTTCTTGGGCACCTCCTCTCTCTAGGCTCACATTACTCCCTTGATCAACCTGGGTACCATCATCGGAGCCTTCAAATCGCTGCGCATCCTCCTGCAGCATGTACCCGACACTGTGGTCAAATAGTTCGGGGGAGTCCTCCGTGCATGATGGTGGGGCTAGGGAAGGAGTGACTGTTGACATGGAGCCGATGGAATAGGCCGCTCTGGCAGCTGCATTGGCAGGCAAACTACTCTGAGCCTGGGTCACAGAGGATGAGGAGGATGAGGACGGCTTTGTTATCCATTGCACCAATTCTTCTGCATGTTGTGACTCAATAACACGGCCAGCTGCAGAAAAAAAGGACAATCGTGACCCACGGCCACGTGCTGAGGATGCACCGTGTCCACGACCAGCACTGTTGACTGTAGACCCAGAGCCTGCTTGCACTCTTTTAGTGGCCTGTGAGTGTCTGCCTTTCCTTGGTGGCCTTCCAGACATGCTGTAAATTTTGTTTAGCAAAACCACACTACACTGTATTGTGTACACAACCAGAAAATTAGTAGCAACTGCACTAGGGGTGCATGGTACTGTGTACACCAACAGAAGTGTAATAACAACTATGGGTGCACTGTATTGTGTACTGTGTACACCACCAGAAAAGTAGCAGCAACTGCACTATGGGTGAGACTGACTGAATATATATATATATATATATATATATATATATATATATATATATATATTTATATATATACAGACAAAAATGAGACAATATGCCCTACTACAATCCTCCTATCTCAGCGCTTAAGAATATTAGGTATAAGAAGATGGAAAATATAAACCGCAGTGATTTGACCTGATGTCACCTGATTCTAAATGAGATATCTCTCAGCAGCCACTAAATACAAAAAAATATATAAATATGGATGAGTAAATAATCACTATATATCAACCCTTAACCCATCAAAGCGGCGCTATTCTCAGTCCTAAATGCTGACTGATAAATCAAAAAGTCTTTGTAAAATGCAGGCAAAACAAATGCAGGCAGGAAAATTCCAGCAAAGACACAAAGGCTAGGACTTAATCTGGAGTCTCTTAAACGTATAGTAGTTCTGATGAGTGCACCTTTCACCATCTGTTAGGACACCTTGTGCTGCACACACCTCGCAAGGGGTTCAAACTCACCGGAATCAAGAGGTTAATAGGCCTTGGATAGTATCCTCACTCCGATTACTCCCGAAGTCCTCCAGGGTTGATAGTCAAACACCAGCAACAATGTCCATATGTAAAAAAGAGACCCCAAAATAGTCCAGTACCGTTTTGATAATTTATTAAACAAATAATGGAAAATAAAATAAAATAAAAAACACTGTAAAAATCAGTGGGTGCAGGTCCTTTCAGAGGATAGCCTTCTAGCTTTGAGTTGGTTGGTAATAGTGGATAACTAAAAATAGCTTCTCTCAAAGCACAAGGGAGCTGGTTACAGACTGGATGGATGATACTCATTCACAGCCGATCAGCCCTTCATCCCACAAGTAACAGAAAACAATGAGCTTGGAGCGCACTGCGTGTCAACCAGTCTCAGCACTTCCTCCCTCTCGTGTCTGAAGCTTCAGGCTTAGAGCGCACTGCGTCCTCACGTGATAACGGTTGCCGTGGTATCAAGCTCTGACTAGTTTCGTCATTGAGACTTTTTCAAGGAGCGTGACTTCACGGCATGTTGAACAGAATTTATCTTAGAGACAGAGGGTGGAGTGCGGCCGGCACTCTGCCCTAGTGAGTAAATAATTTGTAAAATCTGGGTCTGATTGAAACGTGCGTCCCTATCTTATACTGGGAACGTATCCTCGCTCCAACCAACCTAAAACTGCAGGCTGCACATTTTATTAACATCACAGTGTAAATGTAGCAGAATACTGCAATTCATCTGTAAACGCCCAATTTCTTGTAGCATAATAACTCAGCCACAGTTCTTATGTCCTAGATTGACATTAAAAACAGTATAAAACATTACACACAAAATCGCATATCATCGCATATAATCATAGCAACAGCGGAACTTGTAATAAAATCAAACAGGTAATATTGATTTAAATCCAGTCAAATTGTAATCACCTAAATGGCAAACTATAAAAAAAACATTTCCAAAGGTAAGAAAACGGAGGTTAATAGTAGATTCTACGGTGCCTCTCTGTATCTCAAAGATCTAACTGTACATACACAATACTACAGTTAGATCTTTGTATGTAATGTTTTATGCTAGTTTAATGTTTTTAATGTCAATCTAGGACATAAGAACTGTGGCTGAGTTATTATGCTACAAGAAATTGGGCGTTTACAAATGTATTGCAGTATTCTGCTACATTTACACTGCGATGTTAACAAAATGTGCAGCCTGCAGTTTTAGGTTGGTTGGAGTGAGGATACATTCCCAGTATAAGATAGGGACGCACCTTTTAATCAGACCCAGATTTTACAAATTATTTACTCACTAGGGCGGAGTGCCAGTGTCTTGCCGAGAAAGTTCCCTCGGCGGATAAGGACCCCCCCCCCCCCGTGCTTGCGCAGTACGAAGGACTAGCAGCCGCCGAAAATAGCCGAAGATGAAAATCTTCAATCAGCTGTACACAGCACCTGCGCCCTGGGTCCAGGCTGAAGCCCCACCATCCAAGTGGACCTAGAGGGGGAATAAAAAAGTGCCGAGCGCAGCGAGGCCGTGCCTGAAGCGTGGCGAGCGAAGCGAGTCCGCGAGGGGCCCTCTTACAGGCGCCGTGTACAGCTGATTTCTTCTCTATTTTGCTTCGGCTATTTCCGCAGGGTCCTACTGCGCAGGTGCTGCACCTTTAAAGGGGGCATGCTAGGGGGCGTGTCCTATGCCTACATATTTTTGCTAATATGTGTCCCTCATTCCCATCTCAGAAAGTTGGCAGGTATGCATCAGGACTACATGTCCCAAGATTCTCTGCTTCATCCAGGACAGACATTCTCCACTCCTCTGACAGGAAATTAGGTAGTCTTCGATAAAACAGGCACTAGAGGGGAATGTTAGGTCAGCTGTCCCCGAGTAACGTCTTACTCCATCATGGCATAGCTGCCACCTGGCTACACTAGTATTGAGGGGGCGGCTATATCTTCTCATTTACATTTGTAGGTTCCTCATATCTCTGTCTTCTCTTCCAGCCACTGGAGTCCTGGCGAGCGTTAAACTCGTCTGCACCGCTGTCAGCACCCCAGGATTATATGCTATCTGTCCTGACGGTAAGTGACCACAAGACCCCAAAAAGAGCTCAGTATCTGTGTGAGAGAGACATGTCCTTCACTCCAGACCACCCATGAGGTCCTAGAGATCTCAGACCACCCATGAGGTCCTAGAGATCTCAGACCACCCATGAGAAGAAGAACCGCTGTCACTCCCCAGCAGAACCGAGTGAGAACATTTTAGGAAATGACAGGAGGGAGGGCTGGACATTCACCCAAAGCCTCTATATGAGGGTATTTTTGGGGTACACCTCGGGGGGCTCCAATCTTCTGTATATTGCTGTGTGTATATGTATGATTGTAGAATGTTATAATCAGATATTACATCACTGCCTCTTCTCATTTTATTCAGGTTACACCCCTACGACTTGTGTCTGCACGAATGGCTGCTGGTCGTGGAGCGTAGAGTCTGATAAAAACTGTAAATGTCAGTGCTCCAATGTGGACATGACAACGGCCCGCTGCTGCAAGGTCAGCTTTCAGTAGAGTCTGACCACCAGAGGGCGATGGGAGTGACACCACTGAATGATCTCTTCTATCACAATAGCTCCACATCACATCTATTATATGGTTGTAGAACGGCTGAGGGGGTCCAATAATAAAAGGTTAAAGTTTATAGTTTGTGATTTCTATTTAATATCATTACACACTTTTCCAAAAACATTTCTACATTACTACATTACATTCATAAAAACACATAAACACAAGAATGAAACCATCCATAGCATATACTCCTTTTTTGTTTCCCCAGATGAAAGAAAAGTAAACCATAAAGCAAACATGACTGCACCAGAAACCTAACGGAGCAGGCAAGAGTCAAAGTCCCCACACCATCCCACCCCAGCCCCCCCTCCAGGAATGGAAGAAGGAGAAAAAAAGGGGGGTGGTGGTGAAGGGGGGAGTGAAAAGGAGAAGGTGGTAAAACGGGGGAGTGGTGGAGGGGGGGTGAAGGAGGGGGAAGGGAGTGAAGGGGAAGAGGGGGTAGTGAAGGAAATAGTAAAAGGGTAAGAGGGAAGGGGTGTGAAGGGGGGTGAGAAAGGGGAGTGAAAGGGGGGGTGAGGGAGGGGGTGGTTACATATCCTTCCCTTATATATATATATATTATATCATTTAAGTAAAGAGGGGGAGGGGGAATCTAATCCCACTACCCCCATACTACCCTTCTACAAACTGTGGGGGGAAACGGGGGGGAGGAGTGGAGGGAGGGGTGTAAAGGGGGGGTGAAAAAGGGGGGTGGTTAAAGAGGGGGAGGGAGTGAAGGGGGAGAGGGTTAGTGAAAGGGGTAGTGAAGGGATAGGGGGAAGGGGTATAAAGGGAGGGAAGTGAAGAAGGGAATGGTGTAGAAGGGAGTGAAAGGGGGGTAGGGGTGAAGGGGAAGGGGGGAGCAGTAAAGGAAGGGTAATGAAGGGGGAGCGAAGGAGGGATGATGAAAAGGGGGAGGGACAACCAGGGGGAACCCCTAAATACCACTCTTACTCCCCATATACCTCGCGTGCTCCGGGGATTGTTTAAATTCTAACCAGCTCTTCCAGGTACTATGAAATCTCGTCTCCAAATCTTTTTGGGAACTAATTAATTCTTCCATTAATCTGGTTTTATCTTTCTCCCTCAACCAATCCTTTGTCCTCCGTATTTCTTTTAACTTCCAGTGCTTTGGAATCAATGCTTTCGCTGCATTTAACAGAAATGGAATAATTGTTTTTTTTTTTTTTTTATCAATAAAGTTTTTATTAAGGAAAGGATGGTTTACAGAGTTCAAAGTGTATGTGAGTACAGTAAATCAGTACATTGAGCATAAACTGTCATGAACTTTTCAAGACAAGAAAGGAAAACAAAACAATAAAAAAAAACCATAAATATATACAATGAAATGGTAGCTAGTCTCTAGCCAGACCCTGGCCTTGGATCACAGCAAGGCCTGAGATCTAATACTTTAGTCTTGTCGGCTTATCTGGGCCCTGGGCCAGTACGATGAGCTATACAAAAAAAAAAATTAAGGCTCGTTGATAAAAGGTCCTTGGTAAGAGAGCCTAATGACGGATTTGTCAGTAGAGCGAATATGAATATCGTTAGTGCCTATAAAAGAAACAATGACATCAATCTTCTACAGTGGTGAACTTTCAATCAGTGTTACAACCTACTAGAGGTGATAAAGAGTAGTGAACCAAGCTACAATGATGGTTTCAACCAGTATCAAGTTGTAAATATTGGTCAGAATACCGGAACACCACCCAGGGAGACCATAGTTTGTTAAATTTTCCAAAGGATTCCCTGGCAATGGCTACTGTTTCCTCCATGTGATAAATATCTCCTATGGAGTTAAGCCATTCGGATATGGAAGGAATGTCCTTCGATTTCCAGTGCCTGGGAAAAAGGATTTTTGCTGCATTCAGCAAGTGTCTTGTCAAGGACTTTTTGTAATGTCTCATGGAGCAATCCGCAATATGCAATATGCAGCACATGGGTGTGAGAGAGATTTTTGTGTCTGTGATGAGTTTAATCAGTTTTCACACCTTATTCCAGAAGGGCCTCAGTAGGGGACAGTCCCACCAGATGTGTAGTAATGTGCCCTGAGCTTGCTCACATCTCCAACAAGAGTCTGAGGACAGTGGGTACCAATGCGTTAATAGTTCATAGACATTTATTGCAATCCTGTACCAATGGAACATTTGTGTGCGAAAATTGAGGCTTGTCGCCATTGTTTGTCGGTAAAGTTTGCTTCAAGAGCTTTTTCCCACTGTGCTCGTGCTCCATGGCTCTCCCCACCTCTGTGCATCTGAAGCCAAGAGTACATTAGGGAGGTAGATTTGGCTACAGGGGTTCCAGAGAGGCAGACCTGTTCAAAGGGGGTGGTGTGTCTGATTAGCTGTTGTTTGGCAGGAGAAGTGTGAATATAGTTGTGTACTTGGCGATAAGTCCGGTATGAGAAATAGTTTTGGGAGCTCAAGTCTTGCTTCGGAGAGGTTTTTAGCTTGTTAGCATCAACACAGTGTGTTATTAAAAGGGGCACTTGTTGGTCAGAGGGTAAGGATAATCGTAAATCCATCCCGGGTGGGAAATCTTGATTGCGGGTGATGGGTGTGAGGGGGGCCTGGGGATGAAGACAGTTTGTAGCGTCTTGTCATCGCGTGGAATGTTTTCTATGTCGCTCCCACAAGTGGGTGATGTTGCAGATTGTGCAGCAGTTTTTTCCTGGGAATCCAGGGGAGGAATCTCAGGTGCAGTGTAGACGATGCCTCCTCCAAGGAGACCTAGTCTTCAGGGGATTGGTATGGGCAGGGTATGGAAATGGTATAGAATTCTAGGCAGTATTACCATCTTAAGTATGGCAGCCGTGCAAAACCATGAACAGAGTTCCAATGTCCAACCCTTAACCACGCGCTTACTAGGCACTTAAACCCCTTCCTGTCCAGACCAGTGCTCTCACACTTTGAATGACAATTACTCAGTCATGCAACACTGTACCAAAATGATTTTTTTGTCCTTTTTTTCATACAAATAGAGCTTTCTTTTGGTGATATTTGATAACCTCTGGGTTTTTTATTTTTTGCGCTATAAATGAAAAAAAGACCGAAATTTTGAAAAAAAAACAAATTTTTCTTAATTTCTGTGATAAAATTTTGCAAATTTTAATTTTTCTTCATAAATTTTGGCCACAATTTATACTGCTACATATCTTTGGTAAAAATAACCCCAAATTTGTGGAAATTATTTGGTCTGTGTGAAAGTTTTAGAGTCTACAAGCTATGGTGCAAATTATAAAAAATGTATCACACCTGATGTACTGGCGGCTTCACTCATTTCTTGAGACCCTAACAAGCCAAGAAAGTACAAATGCCCCTCAAATGACCCCTTTTTGGAAAGTAGACATTTCAATGTATTTGTTAAGAGGCATGGTGAGTTATTTGAAGTTGTAATTTTTTCCCACAATTCTTTGCAAAATTAAGATTTTTATTTTTTATTTTTTCACAAAATTGTCATTGTAATAGCTTATTTCTCTCACATGACATGTGCATACCACAAATAACACCCCAAAATACATTCTACTACTCCTCCTGAGTATTACAATACCACATGTGTGGGACTTTTTCACTGCCTGGCCACATAGAGAGGCCCAACATGCAGGGAGCACCATCAGGGGTTCTAGGAGCAAAAATTACGCATCTCATTTCTCAACCACCTAATACACCTTTGAAGGCCCTGGAGCACCAGGACAATGGAAACACCCACAAAATGACCCAATTTTGGAAAGCTAACACCCCAGCGTATAATCTATGAGGAATAATGAGTCTTTTGAATGGTTCATTTTTTTTCAGAAGTTTTTCGAAAATGTGGAAAAAAATGAAAACACATTTTTTTTTACACAAAGTTGTCCGTTTATAAAATATCTCCAACACAAAGCATTTAGATAGCAAAAATGACACCCCAAAATACATTCTGCTACTCCTCCTGAGTATGGCGATACCAAATGTGTGAGACTTCTACACAGCCTGGCCACATACAGAGAACCAACATGCAAGGAACACTGGCAGGTGTTCCAGGGACACATAGCATGCATATACCAAGAATTACACCCCAAAATACACTATGCTGAGCAAAGCGTAAACAAAGGATTACCTGTGGTTGTAGTAGCACAGTTGTACACAGGAGGATAGCACTGGTCCAGGCAGCAGGCAGGGACTTGGTCAGCACAAGTCCAGGCAGCAGGCAGGGATACTGTCCATACAAGGTCCAGGGTCAGTGCAGGCAGAGATATTGTCAGCAGTGCCAAAAATATTGGTCCTGGTAGTAGGCAGGTCCATGTGGTGTGGTCAGTGCAACAGGCAGAGACATAATGGCAGTAAGTCCTACAGGCAGCAGGCAGAAGTAGGGCCTCGTTCAGGACAGAATGGGGACAGGGGTAGAGGCTTCTCCCACCCAAATCTCTTTGAAGCTTCTGAGTCTCCAGACACTAATCTAGGAATGAGAAAACAAATAAAAATGTTTTCTTCATCCAGAAAAACAATTCTGGAGCCCCTCACATATGTGAGACTCCTGTGTTGAATCCCACTAGTCCAGTAGCAGGGTACAAGATCAGTCCATGAGGCAGGCAAAAAACATGGTCAAACAGTCCAAGGTCAGTTCCAGATCAGGCAGAGGTATTTACAGTATCGGCAGGCAGAAGCGTGGTCGAATAACAGTCCAGGGTCAGTTCCAGATCAGGCAGAGGTATGTACAGATTCGGCAGGCAGAAGCATGGTCAAATAACTTGCCAGGGTCAGTTACAGAGCAGGCAGTGGCATAAGGGGTGTGAAGGTGTGTAAAGGCAGGAACTGAGGATTACTTTTACCATACTTCACTAATAATTTATTGAAGTATGGTAACAGCAAAAACATTCACCTATGCAGAGGCCTGGTTGGGAAGGACATTGGGCACAGTAATAAGATGTGTCTCTTCTGAATCCTGCTCTGGTACACACCTTACATTTTTTTTTACGTCATTGGCCTGTTGGTCTGGGGGGGAGTTTATCTGGAAAGTGGCGTTCAGAGAGTCGACCAAGATCGGATATTTTCTGGTGGGCCATTCGGGAATATAAGGGCAGTGAAAACTTCCTCCTGGTAGCCAAGGAAGCACTTGGGTTTTTGGATGGAGTTGCAGTAAATGACATATGTGTTGTATATGGCCAATTGAAAAAAATAAATTGTGACTTTTTTATACCAATGGTATGTCCATCTTGTGGCAAGGTATGGTTCCATCATTTGGTCATTGAAGTCGACTCCCCCCGTGAACAAATTATATTCATAGATGCATTTTGGTTTTTGTATGGGGCCATTACTTCTGTGGATTTCCACGAAGGTATCATTGTGGATCGAAGACAACATGTAGACATCCATTCTGTCCCTCCACTTCACTGCCAAAATCTCCTTTTTTCGCAGACTTGCCATTTCTCCTTTTCTCAACTTCTTATTGACAAGACTTTGAGGAAAGCCCTTCCGGTTCTTTTTTACGGTGCCACATGCTGGCGTCTTCTTCCGGGTGAAGGTTGTGGAACAGGGGCAGAGATGTGTAGAAGTTGTCTACATATAAATGGTAGCCTTTCTCCAGTAGGGGGTATATGAGGTCCCAAACAATTTTCCCGCTTGATCCATTCTGCTCTCCTCAATATAATTACGCAAAATGTGTTCTCTAGTACCCTGGAAGTCTGGGGGTTTGTGGGGCGAGGGCAGATTATAGAGCTTCGTATAGAAGGTGTGGAATTGTGATGAGATTTGATCCGTTTTTGTGTAGTGCTTGACCTTCTGAGTTTTTAATGGATAAAATAGATTGAGCGTGGGTTATTTCTTTGAGTGCTTTTGCTAGAAATTTGCCACATTTGTCTCTATGTTCATAATAGAAGCCTTTCCTAAAAAAAAGGATGCGTTTTGCTTTAAGATTGAGCAAGGAGTTTAATCGTTCCCTAATTTCTAGTAATTCCAAAGAGGTGGCTTCTGCGCAAAATTGCTTATGTTGGGTTTCTAATAGCGCAAATTTTTCTGCCAGCGACGCAATGTCTTTGTTGGCCTCCTTTTTCTTATGGGTGCCCAAGCGGATAAGTTTGCCACGTATGACGCATTTATGAGCTTCCCAAATTGACATGGGTGACATGTCATCTGTTTCATTAAGTTGAAAATACATTTTAAGTGCTGCGGCAATTTGTGGACAGGTGGTGGGGTCAGATAGTAGCATAGGGTTCAGTCTCCAGCTACACGTTTTGTGAGGTTTGTCAGTCTGTGTCAGGGTGATCGACACCGGGCAATGGTCCGAGAATGTTTGTATGCCTATGTTGGCTGCGTGTAGCAGGGGTAGATCACGTTGAGTGATAAAAATATAATCCATACGTGAGTGTTTTTTATGTAAAGATGAGTAATAAGTAAAGTCTTTACCTGTTGGGTGTACCAGGCGCCAAGCATCAACCAAGGTCAGAGAGTTCAGCAGAGTCTTAATTTTCTTTAAAATGGAATATGAGGTACTAGATTTGCCATTGGAGGTATCCTGCAGGGGAAGCAAAGGGGTATTAAAATCCCCGCCCAGTATGATACAACCAGTGGCAAAGCTTTCTAGTTTGTCCACCAGGCGGCGGCAAAATGCCAGATGTCCCGAGTTAGGAAAATATGCATTTGCAAGGGTAATCTGTCTATTATGCCACGTTCCCTTCAGAAATAAAAATCATCCCTGGGGGTCTGCATATTGCTGAGTCACTTTAACGTTTGCATGTTTATGCAATAAAATCGATACCTTAGATTTATGATCTGGGTTTGGCGCATGGAACACTTCCAGAAAATGTCTGTCAAACAGTCTTGGCACTGATTGAGTGTGAAAGCGTGTCTCTTTTATGAACACAAAGGCAGGTTGTGCCTTTTTCAGTTCCCTTAAAAGGGATATCCATCTTTCTGGTATGTTAAGGCCCCTAAGATTGTGTGAAATCAGCGTGGGGCATCTGCCCAGAGAAGAGTATGCCATTCCTGCTCAATTGAGTGTAAGCAGGATAACAAGGACCTTTACTCAAAACAAAATAAAAAAGGGGGGGAAGGACACAAAAAGGAAGGGAAGGAATAGGGTGGGGGTCCCCTGATTAAACAGGAGGATTAAGTACAAATGTAACAACGAGCACACGTCTACTAAGGGTAGAGGGGCTCTTCTAGTTGTGCCCACCTTAGGGCCTCACGGGTGGTAAGAAATGGGCAAAAGGATAAAAACACAGTGGAGGCACCAAAGGTAGGGCACAGTGTGGAGTACGTGGGAGAAACTGGCGGATTAATAAGGGAGTCAGGTAATTTGTCTATATGGAAGATGGGAAACGGCTCCCTCCCGCAGCCTAATAAAACATATTACAAATAGGTAACTCTAACACTGATCTAAGTAGGCATAACATTATATATAAACAGAAAAATTCCAGAAATGGCAACCAAGCTTTAAGAATATTAGAGAATGTGCACATGCTGCATCCCGCACAACCGGGGGGGGGGGGGGGGCATAGAGGAAGCATGCATACATCTAGAGGGTGCTATAATCGGGACATGTACTGGGGAAAGGTGGGGAGGGATTCTTGATATAAAGTATCAAGTGGGACAGTAGTTTCGTTAGCAATGAGTGACCAGAGGTATGTACATTAAAAATACGATTTATTGAATGCTATAAATTCCACAATTGGCAAAGGAGGCAAAACATAAGTTACATCTAACAGTGTAAAATAAATGGCAAAGGAGAAAACAATAAAGTGACTAAGGTATTGCTGTACCTTAGGTAACATACACGACAAACACACATACAATACGACACCAACACTGTCCGGACTGGTATACTGTTCGGCAGCTAGTGGGTCAAATTGGAGATGGTCAAGCACAATGGCTTGGTTAAGATTGTGGGCATCAATATTAAATGACAATGCTGCCGAAGAGTATACATGGGGGGGGGCAGGAAGGGAAGAGGGAGGGGAACTCAAGGGTGGCCAGGCGGGGATGGTTGCCTGTTGGCCGGCTAACAAGGATGGACGATCAGCATGGATAGATGGTCTGGCTGTTCCTGCAGGCGCAACATGGTGCTGATTGACATAAGCTGACACATCAAGTGTGTATAGCAGAGTGCGCTGTGTGGAGAGACTATTCCTGTGATAGTAACTTGGATTTGTCCATATAGCGTGGGTTAACACTGGTTTGCAGATAAATCCTATTGGCAGGGTTCTAATCAGCTGCTTTAAGATTAAAATGTAGGTACTGTATGAAGATCAATCATGCAAGTGGCAGTCGCAAATTACTATGCATACGTTTGAACAGTGGCTTGATTAATGGCGTTCATACATTACCGGCCCGATTGGTTGAGAGAGGAGGAACTCAAACACTCTGCAATGGAAGTCCTTTTAGGTACTGAGTGTAGTCTCACAGACTCATATGGGCGACAGTGTAACCTCTGCTGATAAGGGGAGTCAAATGTAGTGTTGTAAGCCAGGAGTCTATACGGCGTCTGTCCTCTGTCCAGTCTGGCAGGCATCCATGATCTGTGTTTGCTGACACCCAGCTGACACCCAGCTGATGATCGCAGCTGTTCCGCTCCTCCAGCACGATCCGCCCGATGGGACGTGGCGGTGTCGTGATGACGTCATCACGACACCGCCACGTCCCATCGGGCGGATCGTGCTGGAGGAGCGGAACAGCTATAGACTCCTGGCTTACAACACTACATCTGACTCCCCCAGACCATCTATCCATGCTGATCGTCCATCCTTGTTAGCCGGCCAACAGGCAACCATCCCCGCCTGGCCACCCTTGAGTTCCCCTCCCCCTTCCCTTCCTGCCCCCCCCTCATGTATACTCTTCGGCAGCATTGTCATTTAATATTGATGCCCACAATCTTAACCAAGCCATTGTGCTTGACCATCTCCAATTTGACCCACTAGCTGCCGAACAGTATACCAGTCCGGACAGTGTTGGTGTCGTATTGTATGTGTGTTTGTCGTGTATGTTACCTAAGGTACAGCAATACCTTAGTCACCTTATTGTTTTCTCCTTTGCCATTTATTTTACACTGTTAGATGTAACTTATGTTTTGCCTCCTTTGCCAATTGTGGAATTTATAGCATTCAATAAATCGTATTTTTAATGTACATACCTCTGGTCACTCATTGCTAACGAAACTACTGTCCCACTTGATACTTTATATCAAGAATCCCTCCCCACCTTTCCCCAGTACATGTCCCGATTATAGCATACTGTTTATAGTTCATAGCAATAACACCGACTTCGGTGTGTTACCAGAGGCTGACCAGCCATTAGACTGATCAATTGGACACTCAGCATTTGCCCTCATCCCCACCCTTCCCACCATCCCCTATATATAGTACCATACATCTAGAGGGTACAGCAATAATGCATGGATAATGATAAGCTGTCAAACAATATATGTAGAGCGATCATATGTTCCGTCTGTGTACCAGTGAACCCCTATAAGGGATGATGGTAACAGCCGTGACAGAGAGCCCAGTGGATCCTTGAGCACATATGATTGTACTTTGAGGGAATTGAAATGGCGGTTAAAGAAACAAAGAGCAACGTTCAAGTGCCCACCTAGGTAACATCCAAACAACCGAAATGATCCCACTCCCAGTGGGAAATTCAACAGGGAAATAACTTATGTAACTTATGGCGTACACTTCCGCATTGCAGTTTATCTGGAGAAAGGGAGAAAAAAAACATAGTTCAGTTACCTCAGGTGTATTCTTTAGCTCTTGTACTCCTGGTGGCTTGAGAAGATCTCATGGGGTCCGCTCCTTGCTGCTTCTGACATTTCTCCTTCTTGGGTACATGTTTGGTCTGCGTGGAGTGCGGTGAGACTGGTGGGCTGGGAGGCGCTGAAGGTAATTGGAATTCCCGGTACTAGTCAGGCAGATCCACTGGTGGTAATTGGAGAGCTGCGCAGAATAATGGTAACTCATCCGGGGTTTTGAAGGTGTGTGGAACCCCATCCAGAGTGACTGATAGGGCAAACGGGAACTTCCATCTGTAATTAAGGTGGTGATCTCTCAGAGCTTCCAGCAGAGGATGCAGAGCCCTGCGGTTGCTTATTGTGATCGGTGAAAGGTTCTGGAATAGTGTGATTTTTTGCTCATTAATGGTGATCAGCTCATTTTGACGTGCATGACCTAAAATGTCCTCTTTAAGCTTAAAGTTTGGAATACAACATATTATATCTTTCGGCGGTGCCGGTTCATTCGGCTTGGGCCTGAGGGCCCGGTGTGCTCGCTCAAAATCAATGGTAGTGTCCACAGGCCTCTCCAGCAGGTTGTTGAATATGGAGGTCAGAGCTGGGACAATTTGTTCAGGTGAGATTGTCTCCGGCACCCTCCTCACCCTGATGTTGTGCCTCCTACCTCTATTGTCCAAATCTTCCAGGTGACAATCAACTTCTGTTGGGCTGTATGGGCATCAGAGACAAATTCTAATCTGGCGATCGCTTTATCCCTCTTTTGCGCTAGGCGTTCGGCATTATGAGCCCTTTCATTCAGGGCCAGCATATCTGCTTTTAGCTCCATAACAGCAGAGGAGAAGGTATGCTTTATGTCAGCAACAAATGCTGACATATCAGCGTATGTCAGGGGCTGGTCAGGAGGAGAGTGGTGTCTCACCATATCATCTGATGCTGCCTGTGAGTCTTCGCTGTAGTTATCCTCGTAGTCGTCGGGTGCCATCTTGGAGGTATCTGAGCTCCAAGCGGACTGAAAAGGTCCCGTATGCTGTGCGATCGCGGGACCGTGGATGAGCTCCTGGCAGGTGTACTGGACTGAGACTGGTTCGCTTTGCCCATGATCTGGATTTGAGCGGTCAGTGTGTGGCTGAAGGGCTGCGGGAAGAGTGGAGCTCCCTCTCTATGCTGCCATCCATGCTGCGTGCCAAACCACTCCCCAGAAATGGAATAATTGTTACTCTATACTTCTTCCTTATGTCCCCATCGCATGAAACAGACACTGACACGGGTCTAGTCCTACTTTCAATGCCACTGATCTTCTTGATTAATTCTATCACATCTACCCAATATGGCTGGATCACACTGCACTGCCACTATATATGAGCATGAGTTCCGACCCTCCCACACTCCCTCCAACTTAAGGGTGATAGATCTGAGTTAATCTTGTGCAACTTGGATGGAACATAATACCATTTAGTTAAAAGTTTATAATAAATTTCTTTTATCCTCGTGTCCATTGAAGTGGAGTGAACATAATCCAGTACTTTGCCTTTCATTGCCTCCGGCAGTGGCTGGTGCAATTCTATTTCCCAGTTCTCCAAGGGACAGGTGGAGCCATCATCTACAGATGCTATCAACATATATATTCTAGAAATCCCTTGTCTATTTATTCCTCCTTGATCGATTAGTCTTTCCCATGGATTCAACCTACTGTCAGAACTAAGGGGTTTAGGAAGGGATTCAATAAAATGTTGGAGTTGTCTATATCTCCATACATCCCATGGCGTTGGGCCATATTTTTTTCGTAGCTCCTGTAGTGGACATAGGACATTCCCTTTTAGAACATCTTTTAACCTCAGATGTTCCGAGTGGGTCCATTTTAAATACAGATTGTTATTTTTCCCTGGAGGAAAATAATTATTTGCCGTCAGGGACATCAAAGGGCTGTTGTACTGCCATGATATACTTTTATGTAATTTATCCCATGCTCTTAATGTTTCTCTTGTAATCGGGGCCAGTTCTCTAGATAACCCCCTATATTCCCTTGGAATTCAAATAGTCTGACCCAACACAAATTTACTCATGTGCTAATCCAATTTTACCCATTTTTTATGTGGGGCATTATGCACCTAAACTATGATTCTCCGCAGTACTGCTGCTCTATGATATTTCTCAAAGTCTGGGAGGAATATTCCTCCCTTATCCTTTGGTCTACTCATTATTATATGGGCAATACGATTACCTCTATTATTCCATACAAATTTATGCACCAAAAATCTAAGGGTTTTAAAATAGGCCCCTGGGATATTTATTGGCAAACTCTAAAAGATATATATAAGGCCTTCAGGAGGATCATCATTTTAATCACGCTTATCTTACCCAACCATGATAGTCTATACGATATCCTTTCAGATCTTGTTTAATTTTATTCAAAAGAAGTAGATAATTATCCTGGTATAAATCTGCTGTTGATGTTGATAAGAATACTCCCAGGTATCTCAGTCCCCTTGTCTTCCACGCAAAGAGAAAAAAGTTCCAGAGGGCCATTCTTTCTACTGGGGGAATGGAGATATTGAATATCTCCGTTTTCTTCAAATTAATCTTAAGGTTCGATATTGCCCCATAATCACCCAATTCTACCAAAATCTTTGGGAGTGTTTGTATAGGATTTGTTATGTATAACTGCAGATAAATGCGGATATCTTATGCTCTTGTCCATCGACTCCTAAACCCTCAATTTCATGATTAACTCTTATAGATTCTAAAAAAGGTTCTAGGGAAAATACAAAATGTAAGGGGGAAAGTGGACAGCCCTGGCGTGTCCCGTTAAAAAGTCTAAAATTTTTCTGTCAGAGTTCCATTAATCTGAATTTGGGCCGTAGGTTTAGAGTACAACGCCTCTATCCACCTCAGCATACGCGGGCCTATACCAAATTTATGTAGTGTCTGCAGCATATATTCCCAATCTAACCTATCAAAAGCCTTTTCGGCATCTACCGATAGGAAGAGGAAAGATTTCCCTTTATTTGCTTCATAATAGAGTAGTTCTTAATATATTGTCTTTTGCTTCCCTCCCCGGAACAAAGCCTGTCTGATCCTTCTCAATGCAATCTGGCATGTAGGGTTTCAATCTTTCGGCTAATATACTCGCATACATTTTTACATCCTCATTAGGGATGACCCGAACACCCCCCCGGTTCGGTTCGCACCAGAACCTGCGAACAGACCAAAAGATTGTGCGAACTTTAGAACCCCATTAAAGTCTATAGGACTCAAGCGTTCAAAATCAAAATGCTAATTTTAAAGGCTAATTTGCATGGTATTGTCCTAAAAAGGGTTTGGGGACCCGGGTCCTGCCCCAGGGGACATGGATCAATGCAAAAAAAAGTTTTAAAAACGTCAGTTTTTTTGGGAGCAGTGATTTTAATGATGCTTAAAGTGAAACAAAACTGAAATATTCCTTTAAATATCGTACCTGGGGGGTGTCTATAGTATGCCTGTAAAGTGACGCGTGTTTCCCATGTTTAGAACAGTCCCTGCACAAAATGTCATTTTTAAAGGAAAAAATCTCATTTAAAACTGCTTGCGGGTTTAATGTAATGTCGGGTCCTGGCAATATGGATGAAAATCAGTGAGACAAACGGCATGGGTACCCCCCAGTCCATTACCAGGTCCTTTGGGTCTTGTATGGATATTAAGGGGAACCCCGCACCCAAATTAAAATAAGGAAAGGTGTGGGGCCACCAGGCCCTATATACTCTGAACAGCAGTATTCAGGCGGTGCAAACAAGACAGGGACTGTAGGTTTGTTGTTAAGTAGAATCTGTTTGTAATTTTGAACGGGTACATTTTTAACGTGTTTAGCTCCAGCCAAAAAATCTTTTTTAAGCTTTTTGGAAAACATAGGGAAGGGTTATCACCCCTGTGACATTTGTTTTGCTGTCTTTCCTCCTCTTCAGAAGATTTCACCTCACTTTCTGTCCCAAAGACAAATGTTTTTTGAAAATTTGGGTTTTTTTGTGGAACAAGGATTGGAAAGCATCAGTGGAAAGGAGAAATTGTTTTCCCATATTAACTCTTACAGGAGAGAATTTCCCTTCCTAGGGGTAGATTTCATCTCACTTCCTGTTGTCTCCTTCCGTTTGCAAGTAGGAGTCGTTTGTAAGTTGGATGTTTGAAAGTAGGGGCCTGCCCTATATAGTCAGCAGAAATTTGGGCCTTATTATTATTATTATTATTCAGGATTTATATAGCGCCAACAGTTTACGCAGCGCTTTACAATATAAAAGGGAGACAATACAGTTATAATACAATACAATACAATAGGATTAAGAGGGCCCTGCTCAGAAGAGCTTACAATCTAATAGGGTGGGGCAGGTGGTACAAAAGGTTGTAACTGTGGGGAATGAGCTGGTGGAAGTGGTAGGAGATTAGTTGGAGACGTGATAGGCTTTCCTGAAGAGATGAGTTTTCAGGGATTGCCTGAAGGTACCAAGAGTAGGGGATAGCCGGATAGATGGAGGTAGCGAGTTCCAGAGGATGGGAGAGGCTCTGGAGAAATCCTGGAGATGAGCATGGGAGGAGGAGATGAGAGAGCTTGAAAGCAGGAGGTCTTGAGAGGAGCGGAGAGGTCGATTTGGGTGATATTTGGAGACAAGATTAGTGATGTAGCTCGGGGCAGAGTTGTGAATGGCTTTGTATGTTGTGGTTAGAATTTTGAATTTAATTCGCTGGGTGATTGGGAGCCAGTGTAGGGATTGGAGGAGAGGGTTGGCAGACACTGAGCGGTTGGTAAGGTGGATAAGTCTGGCAGCAGCATTCATGATAGACTGAAGAGGGGAGGAGCCTATGGAGAGGCAGGCCAATGAGAAGGGAGTTGCAATAGTCAAGGCGAGAGATAACAAGGGAGTGAATGAGGAGTTCGGTGGTTTCATTTGTTAAAAAAGGGCGAATTTTAGAGATGTTATGGAGGTGAATTCTACAAACTTTTGACAGCGATTGGATTTGAGGCTGAAATGACAAGTCAGAGTCTAGGATTACACCGAGTACCCTGGCGTGAGGGGAGGGACTCATGGCTGCATTGTTGATTTTGATGGAAAAGTCATGGAGGGGGGCACGGGCGGGGGGGAATATTAATAGCTCAGTTTTAGAGAGATTTAGTTTAAGGAAGTGGTGCGACATCCATGCTGATATGTCAGTTAGTAATGCGAGAGGAGACTGAAGGAGTGAGGTGAGGAGTAGACAGATAGATTTGGGTGTCATCAGCGTATAAGTGGTATTGGAAGCCATGGGCAGTTATTAGGTGACCAAGGGAGGAGGTGTAGATAGAGAAGAGAAGGGGTCCAAGAACCGAGCCTTGGGGGACCCCCACAGAAAGGGGCAATGGAGAGGAGGAGACAGAGTTGTAGGTGACACTGAAGGAGTGCTGTGATAAATAGCCAGAGAACCAGGATAGAGCAGAATCTCGGAGGCCAAGGGAATGTAGTTTATTGAGAAGGAGCGGGTGGTCAACAGTATCAAAGGCCGCAGAGAGGTCAAGTAGTAGGAGTATGGAGTACTGGCTGTTGGTTTTGTCGTTTGTAAGTTGGATGTTTGAAAGTAGGGGCCTGCCCTATATACTCAGCAGAAATTTGGGCCTTAGGTTCGACTCGAACATGAAGCTCATCCCTAGTCATCAGTATGCTGGGGGTGGGAGGGGAGTAGCACAAGTGGGAAGTGTGGATTGATCCTTAATTTCTCTGTCATCTTTGGTAGACTTGTAAGTGGGTGGGGTTGGCAGAGTACAATGTTGTGTAATATTCAAAGTGCAGCACAACAATGCAAAACAAACGTGAGTTTATATTATTTTTTTTTTTTCCAAATAAAGCTTTATTAAGTTAAATCCATACAGAAAAGTAGTACATAAAAGCAAGGTTTGAGATAAAATGACAATAGTGTTATACAGAGGGAACAGTCCAGAGAGTACAACGTTGTATTTTAACAAGTATTCAAATCTACGACTGTGGATTTGTTGAAAAACACATTACATCTGGTGTGTGGATAAATGGGATTACAGAGTAGTGTGGGCAGAAAATATAAAGAACATATAGTAAAGCAGGTAAAACATTTTTTAAACATGTTGATTTTTGAGGGCGAAAAACATTAAAAAGGGAGAGAGGAGTAAAAACCGTATTATAATAGATTGCCTATGATAGCCTTAGTATATGAGTCTGAGATTTTTGTTGGATTGTGTTTGGAATAATCGTTAATTACTATGTCTGTGTGAGAGTGTGAAATTGATCCTGGTGCGTGGTGTCCATAAGTCGGGTAATGTCTGTAGATAGAGATATAATCATAGCATACAACCATGGATATCTAACATAGCAAAGTTTCGATTAAATGGTGGTCAAAATATAGTGAGAAATACAAAAGGGAAGGTAGGGGAAAGTTATTTCCCGTCCCTGGCTCAGCCATGGGTCTAACGGGAAATATCTTTACAGAAGGACCAAGTCCCAGGAAGAAAAGCATAATAGAGCTTTTGAAGAGAATTCTGTATGCGTAATGATATAGTTACCTCCTGAATTTTGTTTCATGCACGACTATAGGGAGGACTATAGACAGTTGGGATGGGATGTATGATGTGTCTTATGGTGTGCTGGAGGAGGGTTCCTAATTGATTAATTGGGTATATTCAGATGTTGTGCGGAAATGTAGCCAACAGGCCCAAGTGTTCCTGTATTTAGTATAGGAATCCTGTGCTTGATGTACAAGTTCCTCCATTTCAGCTATTTTGTTTACTCTTTTGAACCAGTCTGCAATTGTGGGTGGGTTGGGAGATCTCCAGAGAACTGGGATACAGAGTTTGGCAGCATGAGTTTATATTATTAAACTTATTCCACTAAGAATATCCTGCCTGCCTCCACCAAAGTGTGTCACCATCTTTACATCAAGCCACTTACACCAATCTTTGACCCACACTAAGGTAAGGTCAACATACAGTCCACCAAATTCCACCAAATTTATTAACAACTAGTCTGGAATCTTCCATGAAGCTCAGGTCCAACTCCAACCCATTCACCAAGAAAGAATAAACATGCCTCTCATATTGTTGTTAAGACACACCCCTAAAGAATGAAATAACACTCACACAAAAGGTGCACTAAACTCCGGTGCAGACAGTATTACGTCCAGGAACTTATTTATACACATCCTTAGTTTATTATGTAACTAGGCCACTAGGGACACATAATGCATTCATTATAGGCCAAATAAAGCGCCATCTTGTAGCCCAGCCACTATATACCCAAAAAAACCCAAAAAAGCACAGCCATAAGTATAGAACCCCCATTGCATGCCGACAATAGAGGTCAAATCTAATCCGGACCAAGCACCATTTTATTTATTAAAAGGGTCTATCATAACAATATTTAGATTAAAATTTCAGCCAATATACACCTCAAATGAAATAAAAAAAGGAGGAAAAATAAATAAATGAATATAAGGCCAGAATAAAACATATGTAGCCAGGAGCTGGGTAAGATTACCCGCACTATCAGGGGAAACTCTGCAGCACTTGCTATAGAGTGGTTGTTCACCCTAGTGTTCAGCCTGGATCCCATTCTGTCATGTCCTGAGGGCAGAGTGGAGCAAGGGATCTGTAGTCCAAAAAGACAGATTTGCACTAGGATCAGACTGCCATGGACTACGAATACCAGCTGGTTGTAGAAAGAGAACAGAATGCTGGGAGAGGTAATATAAAGCCTGTGCGGGGACGGGATTGCTCTCTTGGGACCACGGCCTGGATCTGCAAGCAGTGAATCGGACTGTAGCTCATACTTGCAGCCTGTGCTACAGAGAGAGAGTCCGCTGCCAGCAACATCTGATCATTCAGTGGCAGCCTGGAGGCCGCCCTCATCACATCCACGTCAGATGCAGCTGGACGGTAGCACGGTGCGATGTGCGGTCGAGCGTTGTCCCTTGAGCCAGACTTTGCAGAGGCTTGCTGCGGAGCCCTCACGCCACACTTCAAAACAGAAGGTGGCTGGGATTGGTGAGCGGGCACTTGCCCATTCTCTTTACACCAAAGGACACTGCATGCAGACACCGTTGCCTTGTTCACTCCACTAAGCCTGTAAGGGGAACTTATTTCACACTAAGAGAATCTAGTGTCCATCTTATTTGCCAGGACACATTGTGCCCATCTCAAAGAGCTAACTGAAGACTCAAGCCTTTCACTTCAAAGGACTACAAAATATTCCCCCCTCCCACTAGTGATAAGAACATTTGGTGCCCACCTGGCCCACACAGCAACCAAGGACCCTATATATTAGAGAATAGGAATAAGGACTCTAGAGTTGTTTGCTTAATGTGAATTTAGAGTTTATACATTGCTGGGGGTGTCAGGGAAATAAAGGGAGAGGTCTGATGGAAGTCCAGTCATTCCTCTACCCTCATGGCCTGTAGCCATAGACCCTACCCAGGGTTCCATTCTGCTGGTTATATGTTCTAATTGTCTATTTTCCTAATTGGCTTTGCCATCAAGTCTCTTGACCGCGTCTTATCTCCTGCATGTTGCATATTCTCTATTACTGAATTCATTTACCAATAATCTATCAGTAGACAAATCTAACTGGGTTACATTGCATGTGTGTGCCTCCAAGGTCCTTTTGTTTAGAACAGAAAATGTCAGAACCCAGAGTGTCAGAGGACTTGCAGGGTCAAGGCAATCGGTTGGGTACATAATCTTTGAGCGGCCCTCATGGGGGTAGCACTACACATATCGTTTTGAATAAATAGCCCCATATTCATATATAGTGCCGATGTCAACCCTTTTGCATAAAATCACAAAACCTAGAATAACAATACTAACAGATAAAAACTCTTTATATAAAAACTGCCTAAAATGAATAAAAATGGCAAAGTAAGAAAAAAAATGTAAGAAAAATGAATATAAAACACAATAAAAAAAAGCATTATTCTAAAGTGCCTACTGTATATTACATCACAACACACTGCCATCTAGTGGACAAATAACAGAATAAAAAACCCCATTGGGTCAGTAATAAATACACTAATTCCTACACAAAAAAATCCTCTATAAGAAAATTTAGAACAAAATCTAAATTCAATCCATATGGAGCCAAAGCACCCCATACCTCTGTGGTGTTCAGTACATTGGATGTACAAAACCCAAGCTGTCTAAAAGAATACAGGAACATATATATATATACACTCACCAGCCACTTTATTAGGTAATGTTTTAGTGTTTAATGGCTTGGTAACACAAATTTCTAATCAGCCAATCACATGGCAGCAACTCAATGCATTTAGATATCTAGACGTGGTGATGACGACTTGCTGAAGTTCAAACTGAGCATCAGAATAGGGAATAAAGGGGATATCGGTGACTTTGAACGTGGCATGATTGTTGGTGGCAGACGGGCCGGTCTGAGTATTTCTGGGATTTTCACACACAACCATCTCTCGGGTTTACAGAGAATGGTGGGAAAAAGAGAAAATATTCAGTGAGCGGCAGTTGTGTGGAGGAAAATGCCTTGTTGATGTCAGAGGAGAATGAGCAGACTGGTTCCAGATGATAGAAAGACAACAGTAACTCAAATAACCACTCGTTACACCCAATGCATGCAGAATACCATCTCTGAACACACAGCACATCCAACCTTGAATCAGATGGGCTACAGCAGCAGAAGACCACACCGGGTGTCACTCCTGTCAGCTAAGAACAGAAAACTGAGGCTACAATTGGCACAGGATCACCAAAACTGGACAATAGAAGATTGTAAAAACGTTGCCTGGTCTGATGAGTCTGGATTTCAGCTCCGACATTCAGATGGTGGGGTCAGAATTTTTATTTTTTTTTAATCAATAGTTTTTATTGTTTTGAGAACATGCAAAAGACATACAATGTACACATTGCACCACGGTTTACATGTTATCATAAAATGAAGTTTGTTAGGTACAGACTTGTTTGATATTCTAATGGCGCTTATACACACGACCGGACTTTCCGGCAGAAAAGGTCAGACGGAATCATTCCGTCGGATATTCCGATCGTGCGTGGGTCTCATCGGACCTTTTCTTTCTAAAATGCTGAACATATTTCAAATCTTTCCGACAGAATCAGTTCCTATCGGAAAACTGCTGGTCTGTATGCTGTTCCGACGGACCAAAAACGACGCATACTCTGAAGCAAGTACGAGACGGAAGCTATTGGCTATTGCACTTTTTCTAGTCCCATCATACGTGGTGTACATCACCTCGTTCTAGAGGGTCGGACTTTGGTGTGATCGTGTGTAGGCAAGTCCGTTTCAGCGGAACTCCGTCGGAACTGCGTCGAAAAAACCGTCAGAGTTTATTCTGCCGGAAAGTCCAGTCGTGTGTACGCGGCATAACATAGTGATACCAGAAACAATGAAACTTGCAAGAACATGCACTAATATGCTAACCCCTAAAACACTAAAATATACTAATAGTCACCTCCCCCGGATACCACAATGTGAACTCAGCTGTATCCCAGGGGAGGATGGATTCGTGATATTGGAGTTCAACATATTTCCTTCAACTAAATTTTAATGTGAATAGTAAATAATGTACTGCATAGCCCTTGTCACAGTAAGAATATATCAAGGCAACAGCTGGGGTATTATAGGAAATCAGCGGCTCCCGACCACTGTTCCCACGGTGCCCCCCTACTTTTTTTCCTTGGTTAACCGACCTTCGCTGGAGGCCATCATCATTTCATAACCATAATGGAGGTTGACAGTTTCCAAGAGCTGGTTAGGGGAAGGAGTCTTCTCTGTTTTCCATAGCCTGGTTAAGGCCAGTAGGATGTGGGTCGTTACGTGTCTAAGTGGGTGAGGAATTTCTTCTATAGTTAAGTTCAGGAGAGCTAGACCCGGAGTGCGGGAAACATGTAAGCATGTTACGTCAGCAATGATTTGGAATATGGTAGTCCAAAAGGACTGGATAGTTTTACACTTCCAAAAAATGTGAAGTATGTCTCCTTTGTCAGAATTGCACCTCTAACACATGTCTGGAGTATTGGCGTTGTATGATGCTAACCTTGAGGGAGTTAAGTACCATCTAAGGGACAATTTTTGGGTCAGTTGTGGTTTCAGAATTTGGCACATGGATCCATCCTGCATTGTATCACCAGTTCAGGCTGGTGGTGGGGGTGTAATGGTGTGGGGGATGGGGTATCACCAGTTCAAGCTGGTGGTGGCGGTGTAATGGTGTGGGGGATGGAATATCACAGATTCAGGCTGGTGGTGGGGGTGTAATGGTGTGGGGGATGGGATGTCACCGGTTCAGGCTAGTGGTGGGGGTGTAATGGTGTGGGGGATGGGGTATCACTGGTTCAGGCTGGTGGTGGGGGTGCAATGGTGTGGGGGATGGGGTATCACCGGTTAAGGCTGGTAGTGAGGGTGTAATGGTGTGGGGGATGGGATATCACCAGTTCAGGCTGGTGGTGAGGGTGTAATGGTGTGGGGGATGGGGTATCACCGGTTCAGGCTGGTGGTGGGGGTGTAATGGTGTGGGGGATGGGATTTCACCGGTTCAGGCTGGTGATGGGGGTGTAATGGTGTGGGGATGGGGTTTAATCACCACGGCCTACCTGAGTATTGTTGCTGACCATGTCCATCCCTTTATGACTACAGTGTCCCCATCTTCTGATGGCTCCTTCCAGCAGGATAATGCACCATGTCACAAAGCTCCAATCATCTCACCACTGGACAATGAGGTCACTGTACTCCAATGGCCTCCACACTCACCACATCTCATCCAATAGAGCACCTTCGGGATGTGGGGGAACGGGAGATTGGCATCATGGATGTGCAGCCGAAAAAATTTGCCACAACTTTGTGATGTCATGTCACTATGGAGCAAAATCTCTGAGGAATGTTTCCAACACCTTGTTGTATCTAAGCCACCAAGAATGAAGGCCAAAGGGGTCCAACCCGCTACTAGCAAGGTGGGCCTAATAAAGGGGGTCCAACCTGCTACTAGAAAGGTGGATAGGGCTGGGGAAAAAATCAATTTAAATCTTGAATCGAGTTGAGAGGTCAAATCGATTCAAATTTTCAGCAAATCGTTTTTCTTTTTTCACCAAGACCAGCGCTGACACCGCGCCGGTCCTGAGGAGCTAGGCCGAAGTTGCGGCCTCGCCTAAAAACTCCTGCCCGCAGCTCCTCAGGACTGGCGCGGTGTCCATCAAAAAAAAAAAACTTGATTCGAATCGTGAATCAAGTTTTTTTTAAAAATTGCAGATTTTTTTTTTTGGGAGAAAATCGCCCAGCTCTAAAGGTGGGCCTAATAAAGGGGGTCCAACCTGCTACTAGCACAAGGGGGACCAAATAAAGTTGTGGTGAGTGTAATGTTACCATTGGCTATAAAAAAACATTTTTTTCTAAACATTTTAGAAAGGTGCATAACAGAGATCTGACGGGTTTACAGTTTACACTGGCGGGGATCTAATGAGATTAAGGTATTGAATCAAAAAGAAAGAAAGTGGATCTATGAAATGAAAACTTTTTGCCCTGTATGGACTGAATTTAGATTTTGATATAAATTGTCTTATAGGTGACTTTTAGAGTATGGATTAGTGTATGTATTACTGATTTGATGTTTTTTTTTATTCTGTTATTTGTCCACTAGGTGGCAGAGCGTTGTGATGTTATTAACTGTAGGTCTTTTAGAACACTGCACTTATTGCATTATATGTTTATCTTTATTCTACTTTTTTCTTACTTTACCCTTTTTATTCGCTTTAGGCAATTTTTAAATAAAGAGCTTGTATCTATTAGTATTTTTTTCTAGCTTTTGTGATTTTATGTGAAAGGGGTGGCACTATATATGTATATGGGACTATTTCTTCAATATGATATGTCTTATTTTGGCTCTTTATTCATTTATTTATTTTTCTCCCTCTGTTTTCCCTTCATTTGGGGTGTATATTGGTTTATATTTCATTCTAAATAGCGTAATGATAGACCTTTTTAATATATAAAATGGTGCTGGGTGGGGGGCGTGGCCTGGACGGGAACTGAGATGGCTGCTTAAACAGGAGGCTCCCGCACTCGGAGGACGAAAAACGCCGTATTTGGGGTCTTAAAACCACTTACCCATGATGGGAAAGCCCAACAGAAGCACCTCGACACCCCGTGCACAAAAAGATCCGGGCACGCAGATCAGCGGTAACATCCCCGAGATATTCCGGACCAGACAAGCGGCGCAACTCGAGGCTTCACAGGCCGCGCAGGCCTCATACACTTCACAGGCCTCATCCCCGGACTCAATTAGAAGCACCGCGGATCCGATTATGGACGAAGACGGCCCCGGAGCTCCTCTCCCAAGCCTACTTGACCTGCAAAGAGACCTCCAAAGAGTCGCCCTGGACATCAAACACACCATGATGTCGGCGATTTCAGATCTCAAGGCGGACATTCACTCCATGAACGATCGGATCGCAGAAGTGGAGGAAAACGCCCGTACACAAGCTACCGCTATCAGGCAAGTACAGAAAACGTATGATTCACATCTACCGCATTTATTTGAGCTCCATAGACAAGTGGAGGACCTGGACAATAGGGGACGCAGACATAACGTGAGAGTGAGGGGGGTCCCTGAAGGAGTCGACCAGGCCGCACTACAACACACAGTGTGCTCCATTTTTAATGATTTGTTGGGGCGACCAGCAGACTCCCCCATAGAAATGGAACGCATACATCGCGCATTGAGACCCCCTCCCCGTGATAATGAACCACCCAGGGACATTGTCTGCTGTATCGTCAACTTCCCCTTAAAAGAGGAGATTCTTAAAAAAGCAAGAGATAGAGGCCGCATACTATTCAATGGTACTGAAGTGAAATTATTTCAGGACTTATCTCAAATCACTCTACAGAACAGACGCACCCTGCGCCCCCTGCTGGAAGTTCTTCGCTCGCACAACATCCAATACAGATAGAAATTTCCATTCTGCCTGTCGGCATCCACTAGGGGTCGCACAGCTTTTCTTAGACCCCCAGAAGATCTACCCACCTTCTGCGAACAAATGGACATTCCTCAGATGGATATACCTGAGTGGCATGCTTTCTACTTCCCTACGGATCCATGGAAGCCAGTCGCATACAACTCATCTCCCAAGGCCCAAAGACAACGCTCCAGACGCCGCAGACTGGACCCCACATCACCTGGAGATCGCCAATCCCGCCGAGACCTCCCAGCCCGCAGTCCAGGCCTGGCAGACACTCCTCGTCGGAACTACTAGAAGACACCACCCTTGTACTGACCATACTGTTTTTACACAGTGAATCTAACTCTTCCTCCCTTCTGGAACAATACCTATCCCCCTCCCCCGGTTATCTTTTTGTTTTCTTCTTCCCTATGTTTTTCTCTCCCTTTTCGTTTAGCTGAAGGAGCAACACCAGTCTCTTCAAGAACTAATGCTGAAAATCCCTCGCTTAGATAAGAGACGCATATACATGACCCTGGCAGATATACCACCATCTCATCTGGATCTGTGAGTAACGCCTCGGCCAGATGTGGCAGACTTGGTATCCTTTTCAGTCACATCCCTAACACCAATGCCAGGTTTACACTTACCTTGGTTAAAACATCTACGAGCCAAGGCTCAGGAGTCATGACGTAACGTGCTGTGATCTGGGGGCAGGGCTCGGTGTCAGGGGCGATGAGAGCGGTGAGAGCTGCACGTCTGTATCCTAAAAGCCTGGGGTGAGAGACCGTGGCTGTCTAAACGCTTCTCCCCCTCCTCCTCCCCCCAGCCATAGGCGGGCTCGCCGGCCAGCTGACCAGAGCGAGCGGGGGAAGCCGCCCGACGAACACCGGGGACCGGTGCCGTCCTTTGAGCTGCCGACTCAGTTGACGGAAGGTAGACATACCTCGCTAGCCTCCGACGCTTCTGGTCGCCCCCCCCCCCCGCGAGGCTGTCGCCACAGGACTCCTCGGATTCCGCTCCCCCCTCTGCAACACTCGCGCTGCGATAATCTGAGGGAGTACGGCAGCGCAGACAGGACAGCCTGGTAATTCTGACAGTGCAGAGAGCCGTGCGGGGAGAGGACCAACCCCCCCTCCTTTCTACTCCTCTTCGCTAAATACGGCATTGGTGGTGGTGCAGGTCCCTCCCGGACACGTGGATATCGTCCCTGAAAGAGGTCCTCTGGAGCACACCTGGAGTCAGGTAGGATCAGCCTGGCTGACATTAATGCCACATGAACTGGTCGAATTGCTAAAGTAAAATTATGAGTGGAAGAAAAGGCAACTAAAGCATTGCAAAGGGTATATGAAGAGGTGCAAATTTTATACCGCTGCCGCGATTAGAGTGGACATTTTGTAGGGGGTATGCTACTTACCTGATATAGCTAAGAAGGTGCTCGGCGAGTCCGAGCGACTCCAAATCATAAGCACCCCCCAAGGACTCAATATTTGTGCATTTCTCTCAAAGGCGGATCTAAGCTGGGTCTAAGGTTAGACCGCGGTCGGAGACGTTCGGGCTCCCCCCCCAATGACAGAACATTGTTAAAAGTCGGGCTAGATCAGTTAATCTAATTTGAATAATACGTTGGGTGCTCTATCGTGCCCTCTCCTAAGTGAAGGCCTCCGGTTGGGTATCCACCCCTGGGTTAGAGTCTCCGCACTGGCAGAAGCGGAGCCTTGAGCCAGACTGTAAACAGGTGGTAGGGCCAACCAGGGCAATCAAGGCTAAGGCGGCCAGGGGGGAGCGGGGTTGAACATGAGAGGGTGCCCCCAAAGATCGACAGACCCAAATAAATCTAGAGACAGCCTGAACTCGAGTACTATTCAAAAGTTTCTTAAAAGCCCAAGTTCGGAGAATAAACAACAAGAGCCAAAGGAAGCTAAAGATAGAAAAAAGGCGGTTACTAAAAGCAAAGGAGCCCAGGGGGGGGCAGCTACCACCAGGACATTTGCAGAAGGATTTCCAGCGTTTAACATGGAGACAGATCCGACAAGAGAGGCGCTCCCCACAAAAATGGAAATTCAAGATATGTTTGTAAACCTAGAAAAAGTAATTAAAGCAGAAATCTTGAATGTAAGAACTGACATGGGACACCTCCTAGCAAGAGTGGAGGAGATGGAGAGGGGGGTGGAACAGCAAGGTGGAGAAATAGCCATGTTAAAAAAACAAGTAAAAACACTACAGAGGGGACACAGAGAGCTGCTTTATAAAATGGAAGAACAAGAAAACCAAAACAGACGACAAAATTTAAGAATCAGATCACTGCCAGAGCATAGAGATGAAGACCTGTTGTTAGTCTGTAAAGAGCTTTTCAATCCCCTCTTGGGAAAAAACCCGGACAGTGAACTGAAAATCGACCGTGTCCACAGGGTCAGGAAACCTCATAACTTAAGAGGTGATGCACCCAGAGATATCATTGTGAAATTTCATCAATTCGAGGACAAAGCCAATATCTGGAGAAAACTAAGAGGGGCCCGGCCGGTTAAATTCAACAATCAAGAGATACAGATTTTTTCTGATTTACCCGCCGGCACATTGGCAAGAAGGAGACAGCTGAAGCCACTGCTGGACTTACTAAGAGATGCAAACCTAAAGTATAGATGGGGGTTCCCGTTGTCCTTGATCGTAGCAAAAGAAGGCAGGACTTGTAATTTGAGACAAATGGAGGACTTACAGGACTTTTGTGAGAAACTTGAAATTGGGGTCCCTATCATCCCTGATAGTGCCTTCCCGTAGTGTACTTGGGGGGGAGGGGGAGGTGACGAGTGTGGGGGGTTTGGCTGGGGGTGCGGGAGGGAGGGGGAGGGAAAAAAGAGGGAGGGAACAGGCGCAAGTTATAATGGTTTGAGTAGTCACCGTAGCCGCCTTTCACCGGGACCCACCCCAGGGCACATTGGTCGCAGAGTGGGCGCTCAGAGATGTCCGCCCTGCGATCCATTTGCCTAGTAATGGCGGGGGGTGGGTGGGTGGTTGGGGGGAGGAGGGAGGGAGATGTGGAGGGGGGTTGGGGAAGTAGGGACACGAGGGGGGGGGGTGGGGGGAGGAGGGGGGGTTAGGGGGGGGTCGCCCAGCGCAGACAGATTACTCATAGAGCTCGCCTTTTTTCCATAAAGTTGATAATAAGGTACAAGGTTTTGGTCAAATGGATTTTTTATGTTTAACATACAATGTTAGGGGCCTAAACTCCCCTAACAAGAGACATAAAGAGAGCTGTACCACCACAGAGCTGAGGTAGTTTTTTTACAGGAAACCCATTTTTCGTGTGATGCAAATATAAAACTCTATTCTAAATACCTCCCATCTTGGTTCTACAGTGATTCTCCAACAAAGCGAGCAAAGGGGGGTGGCAATTGGTTTCGGGAAAAATGTTAATTTCCGCCTGATAGATAGGAAGAGTGACTCAGAGGGGCGTTTCCTGTTTTTGAAAAACAGGTTAGGAGTGAGAATTCTCACCCTTGCCAATATCTACTGCCCGAACAGAGACCCATCAAATTTCTTGATGAGGGTCCTAAATGAGCTATTGGAATTTAGAGAAGGGGAGGTGATCGCAGCAGGGGACTTCAATTTCTGTTTTGACCCATCACTAGATAGTTCATCAAATGCACGGGGGATGAGTAAAGACACCCTGCGAAGAGTTGGGAAAAAACTGCATGATTGTCAATTGCTAGATATGTGGAGGATTCAGCATGCAGGGGTCAGGGATTATTCCTTTTTCTCCCCCGTGCATAACACACATTCCAGATTGGACTATCTCCTGGTGGATCATCGACTGGTGGATTCAGTAGTAGAGACCAAGATTGGGATCCGAACACTGTCAGACCACGCCCCCGTTAAGATGAAATTAAAACTAAAAGAAGTGCATAAACCTCCGTTTACTTGGCACCTAAATGAGAACCTAATTAAGGACCCCAAAAATGTAGAAAGAATCCAGCAGGATATAGATGATTTTTTCCTAACCAATGATACGGGCGAAACACGGGGGCCGATGGTCTGGGAAACCTTTAAGGCGTACATAAGAGGGATACTGATCTCGATAGGCGCAGGGCAGAAAAAAGAAAGAATAAAAAGAAAAAAAGCTCTCATTGCAGAAATTTTTAGGATAGAGCAGTTACACAAAGCCTATAGAGGCCCTGATAAGACACTACTGATGCATCTAACCACCAAAAGAGACGAATTGAGGGACTTAATGGAACAGGAGACGCAACACATAATGAACAGATATACAAGAGAAAAGTTCAAGTGGGGTAACAAAGCAGGAAAACACCTGGCCAAAATTTTGAGGAAAAACGGGACATAAATTTTATAGACAAGATTCAAAACAAAAATGGAGTATTGAAATACGCCACGGGGGAAATTGGAGAAGAATTTAGGCATTACTTCACATCCCTATACTCAGTGAGTAAAATAGGTTGTAGTAGAGGGAGTAATAAAAGAGCAGAGGCCTTCCTAACAGAGGCAGGGCTGAATAAACTGTCCGAATCAGACTCAAAAGACCTTGACAGACCCATAACAGAGGAAGAAATTCGCCTCGCCCTGAGATCCACTCCCTCCGGGAGAAGCCCAGGCCCAGACGGCTTTACAGCGGCCTTCTTCAAAACATTTGGAAAAACGCTGATCCCGAGGATGTGTAGGCTTTGGAATGAGCTGGGATCCCAGGGCGAGATGAGTGAAGGTGCCCTGCTGGCGGCAGTGACCCTGATCCCTAAGGAGGGCAAGGACCGCACCCTCTGCTCCAGTTATAGACCTATAGCGCTTATAAATGCAGACATTAAACTGTACGCAAAAGTGCTCGCATCCAGATTTAAGGGGAGAATGGCGCATCTGGTCCACCCGGACCAGGTGGGCTTTGTCCCCGGGAGAGAGAGCAGAGACAATGGGGTGCGGTCCTTGCTCCTGGTAGAGGCCTTTAAGAGCAACGGAACCCCAGGTCTATTCCTGTCAATTGACGCCGAAAAGGCCTTTGACAGGGTAGACTGGGGTTTCATGTTTAAAACGTTGGAAGCCATGGGGGTGGGAGAAAAAATGTTAAAATGGATTAAAGCTTTATATGACCACCCCTCCGCTTTTGTTAAAGTTAACAATACCCCCTCAGCTCAGTTTGAAATGAAAAACGGCACTAGACAGGGCTGTCCATTGTCCCCCCTCTTATTTGTGTTGACATTGGAGCCTTTGTTAGCGACCCTCCGAAAAAATCCGGACATCAAGGGGTGTACAGTAGGGAAAGAGGAACACAAACTGGCTGCATATGCCGACGATGTCCTCTTATACATCACAAACCCGAGGATCTCGATCCCTAATATATTATCGGTTGTTAAGAAATATAGCGAGCTATCAAATTATAAGATCAACTTGGGAAAATCTGAAGCTCTGAATGTCAACACGGAAAAGAAGGACGAGGTCTGGATTAGGGACACTTTCCACTTTCCAGTAAGGGACAATATTCAATACTTAGGGGTTAAGTTGTCGAACTCTGTACAGAGGACGTATGCCCTGAACTTTGTGCCTCTGCTGGATGAAGTCTGAACAGAAGTTAAGAGGATGAGTCACTGCCCGATCTCATGGATAGGGCGAATCAATTCAGTGAAAATGGTGCTGGCCCCAAAAGTATTTTATAAGATGCAAATGTTGCCTATCCCATTGCCTCAAATTTATTTTAAAAAGTTAACACAAATATTAAAGGGATTTATCTGGAAGAATAAGAAACCAAGAGTGGCACACAAAGAATTATGTAGAGGGAAAGCACAAGGGGGACTGGCCCTCCCCGACTTCAAAAAATATCACAACGCAATAGTAATCGCACGGGCAGTTGATTGGGTCAAGGGAGAGACCACCAAAAGGTGGGTCAACTTGGAGATAGGTTTAAGTGGAGCACGTTTGAACATAGTACTTTGGAATCCCCCTCATTGTAGAACACTAGGTCCAAATACACACACTATTACACAACACACTTTCAAAATTTGGGATTGGATGCACACATTAAACGGGTGGGAGTACAATTCACCATTGATTTTTTTTAAAAACAACGAGCTGTTCCCCCCGGGGATGGAGGAAGTGGGGGGTAACTGGATTTTAAACAAGAAAACACAAGTCAAAGACATTATGAAGAAAGGGAAAATAGGCACTTATGAGCACTTAGACACACATAGAGAGCTAATGAGACTCAATGGATGGCGATACGCCCAACTCTCGCACTTTGTTAAAAGTCTCCCGGCTCCGATAAGGGAAGAAAACAATCTATTACCAATAGAGAAGTTATTTAACAGCAATAAGCTGAAAGGACATATGTCGGCCATATATAAAATATTATCGAGCTGGTAGGGGTTGGAAACGCCGCCATTCATTAAGAAATGGGAGAAGGACTTAGGGGCACCATTAGAAGAAAATGCAAAGGGCAACACATTAACAGCTACACACAGCACGGCAACTGACATAAAAACAATAGAGTCAAACTATAAATGCCTATCCAGATGGTACGCCACGCCCGTACAGATCAATAAATACCAACCAGATAGGTCGCCTAATTGTTGGAGGGGATGTGGGATGCCGGGATCCATGGCTCATATTTGGTGGAGCTGCCCAGTGGTCAAAAAGTTTTGGGAGAAAGTAATTCAAATAATTAAGATGATAACGGGCAAATCAGTACCATATGACCCATGGATATGTTTGTTCCACAGCTCGGAAGGAGGCAATCGGGAGTACAATACGTCTATAATCCCAGTACTATTAAATACAGCAAAAAGTGAAATTCCCAAGAATTGGCAGAATACGGAAGGCCCTAAGGTCAGGGACTGGTTGCTGAAAATACAGGGAATATATATTCTAGAGAAAGGGGAAAAAGACGGGTCATTTAAAGATGATGCGTCGAGGGGAGGAAGATGGGCAACTTGGACGACCTTTAGGAATTCTCTCTCCTATGCCGAACTGATGACGAAGTAAGCCGACCCCAAGGGGTTATCCAGGAGTTTCACCCTAGTAAAGGAAACAGCAACAGATGTCTGCCGGGGGGAAGGGGGGAAGGGTATGGGGAGAGGTGGGTGGGCAGGGGGGTGGTTTCTGAGAGAGCATGTTGGGATTATTGAATGTCTTTTTCAATCTTTTTTTTTGGCTACTCTCTCATGTTTTGTATGGTTTGTGAAAAATTTAAATAAAGATTAAAAAAAAAAAAAAACATCTACGAGCCAATCTGACCGCTCTCTTATGCTTATAGCAAAGGGCTCTATTTCTATTCTTAGTTATGATGCGTTCGCTTTGCTTGTTTTAAATGTTTTAAATGGTTAACATTGTTCGTGTAAGACAAATGGTGGGAGCCTGGATTCTTAAACTCATTGGTATCATTCAACTTAGTGTATGGGCGACCTACACTCGCCAGACTTGCAACTAATTCTCCCCTCCAACAGTATCCCATACCTCGCCTATGATCTATACACCTATGTTAAGCTCTCTACTATCACTGGCATGTAAGGAAATGATGCCAACCTATCCCAGTGACAGTAAACCCATATTAACACTATCACCCCCCTAAACTCCGCATCACCCAAGCATTTTATTATACTTGGAGCGGGGATCCAGGCTCCCACAATAGCAGATATATCCCCGAAGAGGGGGAACAGCAGAAAGTTCAATTTGCAGAGAAAAATTAAGAAAAACCTATTTACAGCAAAACACAGGAGAATATGAGCAGCAGTTTCTCTTTCCTTCTCTAATGGTTAAACCCCCAAGAGATCAGGCTACCATAGATGGCTGTTATCGATTACCTGATACATGTTTATTATGTTTTGAGAGGAGAATTCGTCTTTGTCTCTTTTTTTTCTTCCTTTTTTTCTTTTTTTTTTCTTATTCTGTATAATGATTTACTGTGCAGAAACATAGATAAATGACAAGGATCCTAGGATACCATTATTATCACCAGGAATAATACATAAAGTACTGAAAAATTTTTTTTTTTTTTTTACTTTTCACAGGACTAAACTAACAATCATATGGTCCCTTATCACCCGCACACAGATTCCCATAATGCAGTCTAATGCACACATCTCCAAACCCCCAAATACTATCGTTTAAGAGGAAAATAAGGGCTTTGAGGCCATATAGTGGCCCCAGGGACTTTTTAAACGGTGCTAGAGTCAATGAAATCAAAAATATAAGATAAAACACATCTTTTATTAGATACTAATTAAAAGAAACAGACATTTCGTCACATAGTGACATTGAGCAATAAATGTACAAAGCAGATACAAAAAGTATTGACATAGATGCAGAGATTAATACCACTCTCTCAACATGTTTCGCTTTCCTAAGCTTCTTCAGGAGATGTGTTGTGGTATTATAATCAGCTATAAAAATAGAAATATATATATTACATGCCTGCTAATGAATTACAATTTCATAAATTTATATTAATTTGATCATAACAAAAAATCAATGAAAAAATATATGAAAAGGGCATATTTTAACAAAATTGGTATACGTACAACTGAGTATAGAAAAAAAAAAAAAAAAAAAAAAAAAAAAAAAATTAATTAATACTAGAGACTGCTATACGATCTTACCCGCAGAGAAAGAAAAAACTATATACTGAGAGAAGAATTTGTGCTTTATTGGCGTTTTGCTCTTCAGTCTGAAAATCACTGGGAAGGCATGCCTTCCCAGTGATTTTCAGACTGAAGAGCAAAACGCCAATAAAGCACAAATTCTTCTCTCAGTATATAGTTTTTTCTTTCTCTGCGGGTAAGATCGTATAGCAGTCTCTAGTATTAATTAATTTTTTTTTTTTTTTTTTTTTTTTCTATACTCAGTTGTACGTATACCAATTTTGTTAAAATATGCCCTTTTCATATATTTTTTCATTGATTTTTTGTTATGATCAAATTAATATAAATTTATGAAATTGTAATTCATTAGCAGGCATATAATATATATATTTCTATTTTTATAGCTGATTATAATACCACAACACATCTCCTGAAGAAGCTTAGGAAAGCGAAACATGTTGAGAGAGTGGTATTAATCTCTGCATCTATGTCAATACTTTTTGTATCTGCTTTGTACATTTATTGCTCAATGTCACTATGTGACGAAATGTCTGTTTCTTTTAATTAGTATCTAATAAAAGATGTGTTTTATCTTATATTTTTGATTTCATTGACTCTAGCACCGTTTAAAAAGTCCCTGGGGCCACTATATGGCCTCAAAGCCCTTATTTTCCTCTTAAACTTTATTATTGGGACGTGGTGCTCTTGAATTTTTGGTTTCCTCTTTTCCAATTTACCTAGCCCCAAATACTATCATTTAGCATGATTCGTCCTCCATAGTGCTGCAGCACTCATTCCTACCACAGCTCGCTTACCCACACAGCTGTCCATACGGACTAGAGCTACTAAACCGGACTTCTCCCCCATAGGTGGATAGGCAAGCCTACGCCCACCTCCGGTGCACCCCATTTACGTACCCATTGTATCTTTGAGGTACGTCCCCTTATTCCCCAGACTTTAAGTCTACCTACTTTAACTTTTCTTTACTTCCTCTCTTACCCCCTTTCCCCTCCCCCTCCCGTTCCCTCTATTTTCTGTCTTCCCACTCCTCTTTTTACCCTATTATCTCTTCTGGGTCTAACCCCCTCTGTCTATTCCGCACTTTCTTTACCTCACACTTATTGTATAGGGCGGGGGCCGCCCCTCCTTCCTTCTCCCCAGCCTTCAACTACCCACTGATCCATTTTACACCACGTGCATAAGACACGACACTAGCTAGTTCAACTTAGCACCCCATGAACTCCTGGACATCCACAATGTCGAGAGGAGCTACAATCTCTACACAACAGCTCTCACTCAAATGCCTGTCACTAAATGTTAAAGGTTTTAATATACCAGAAAAAAGGTCGCAAGTACTATCGGCCCTGACTAAACACAAAGCCCACTTCCTCCTATTACAGGAAACACACTTCTGTGCAAAACATGTCCCCAAACTGTCGAATCATATATATAAACATGCACTTCACTCTACGAATCCAACATCAAAAACGAAAGGAGTATCTATCCTCATCTCCAAACTAGCTGACTTTCAACTGAAAGATTCCCTGGTTGATCAAGAGGGTAGATACATTTTTATTAAAGGCTCTTACGCATCAAAACCAATCACAATTGCCAATGTGTACTGCCCAAATGAGCACCAAATAACTTTCTTCAGGCGAATTTGTGACCTTCTCTCCACATTCCAAGAGGGTATATTACTTCTTGGTGGCGACTTCAATGGCCCACTAAACCCAAATATAGATTCTTCTACGGGAACCTCTGCACTCCCCTATCGGGCATTGCGACAAATTAAACTCCAATTACAGAACTTGACACTCCACGACTCATGGCGCACCATTCACCCGACTGTCAAAGACTATACATTTTTCTCCTCCCCACACCAAAAATACTCGAGAATTGATTACATATTTTTATCCCAAACAGACTTAACACTTCTCTCCCACGCCACAATAGAGCCTATGTTCTTATCAGACCATCACCCCATCACGATCACCTTAACATTCCCAGACTACAATAACAGAACCAAGACGTGGAGACTTAACCCATCCCTTCTTAAAGACCCTGACGTAGTGAGACAAATAAACACCCGACTCCATCAGTACTTTCAAGAAAATTCCTCCCCAGATATAACCCCGGTTACGCTTTGGGAAGCCCACAAATGTGTCATAAGGGGGAAACTTATAGCCCTAGCCACAAAAGAGAAAAAAATCAGACAGGCCCATATTGCATCCCTCCTTGAAACCATCCATAGACTCGAAAAAACACACAAACAATCCACATCCCACTCTACACTACAGGACCTCCTTTATGCTAGATCCACTCTATTGGAAGAATTAGGGAAATGCACAAGGCGTCAATATGTGCTCAGACAAAAAGTGTTCTACGAACACGGCAACAAAAGTGGGAGACTACTTGCACGCACTATACAAGCGGCCAAGACTTCTTCCATAATCCATCACCTACGTACCGACGGGGGTGCGATGCTCTCTAAAAATGAAGACATTGCAGCCCATTTCGAAAACTTTTATTTTAAATTATATAACCTGCCATCTCATAACACAGACTCACCCAACACCCCACCTCGCCAATCTCAAATACAAGACTTCCTAGCCCAATACTGCCCTAAACCGATAACTCCACAACAGGCTGCCACTCTGGAAGGCCACATGACCACAGAGGAGTTGGGCTTGGCAATAAAACAAATGAAAGTAGGCAAGAGCCCAGGCCCAGATGGCCTACCACTAATTAACTACAAAAGCTTCCTAGAAACTCTTTCACCGCAAATGCTCAATGCCTTCAACTCCCTATCGGATCCTTCCACCCCACCAGGCAACATGCTCGAAGCCCATATAGCAGTCATACCAAAAGCAGATAGGGATCCAGCCCTGGCGTCCAATTACAGACCCATTTCACTACTCAACGTAGATATCAAACTATACGCAAAAATACTAGCAAATAGATTATTACCCCTGATTCCTAGCCTGATCTCAGCAGACCAGGTGGGTTTTGTCCCGGGGAGGGAGGCCAGAGAGAATACCATCCGCACCTTAAACATACACCACTGGCTCACCTCCTCAGAAGCGAAAGGATTCCTGTTGTCTCTCGACGCCGAGAAGGCGTTTGACAGGGTGGCCTGGGACTATATGTGGGAAGTGCTGAAGGGCGTTGGTTTGCTGCCACACATGTGTAATTACATCAACGCTCTATATGACAATCCCTCGGCAAGAGTCAAAGCAAACGGCCTCCTGTCAAACTCCTTCCCAATAACCAATGGTACCCGCCAGGGATGCCCTTTGTCCCCCCTTATTTTTATTTTAACTTTAGAACCCCTTTTAAATAGACTGCGAGCGAATACAGATATTCAAGGAATAACTATAAACCAGAGAATTTAAGGTAGCAGCCTTCGCAGACGATATCCTGCTAACACTCCAATCACCTCACATTTCTCTCCCTAACTTACTGAAAGATATCAACCATTTCGGGGTCTTATCAAATCTCAAGATAAACTACCCTAAATCACACGCTCTGAACATATCCCTTCCCCCACAGGTGGTCACTCACTGCCAACACACCTTTCCCTTTCAGTGGAAAAGCGACACCATTACTTATCTAGGCATCCAAATCACTAAGCGACTCACAGACCTATACGAACAGAATTTCCTTCATGCCCTCTCGAAAATTCAGATGGACCTAAAGGAATGGGCCACACTTAACGTATCATGGTTAGGACGTTCGGTCCTGATCAAAATGATTGTACTCCCTTGCCTCCTGTACTTAATGCAGACCATTCCAATTCATCTACCCCCTGCATTCTTTTGTTCATATAAGAAGGCATGTATGACCTTCATTTGGAAGAATGGTCCTCCAAGAATCAAATACTCCCGACTGACCTGCAGTAAGACCAAAGGTGGAATTGCACTTCCAGACCTTTACAAGTATTACATGGCCTGCCATTTAACTGGGGTAGTAGACTGGTGCACCAACAAAACAGAGAAACCCTGGGTGACTCTAGAAAATTCCTTTATGCCTGGCCATCTACACAACCTTCCTTGGCTCTCATCCAAACTTTGGACACAACCAATCAAGAAACACCCACTCATTTACCCGTCACTACTCGACTTTACCTCCGCTATGACAACCTCTCAACTATCCTCACGACCAGGGCCTTTGACTCCCCTGAGGGGAAATCCAGACTTCCCCCCGGGGTCATCAAACACATTCTTAAAACAAGAATGGCCACACGAAAAAGTCCAAGCTCACCACTTTTTCCATACAGACTGGCTACGATCATATGATAATCTCAAATCAATATCCCTCACAAAAAACTTTCCTTTTTGGACATACAGACAGCTGACACACTTTCTTTCCTCTACAACCTACAGTAATACATGGTCGAGAAAACTAACTCCATTTGAATCACTATGTACCCAAAACACGCCCCCAAGACACCTAATATCCATCATCTATTCTCTCCTCCAAGAAACGCCACACCACTCACATACTGAATCCCTCCATTTATCCTGGAACAAAGATCTACACATAGACCTCACTGAGGAAGATTGGGAAACCATTCATATCCATACTCACAAAGGTTCACTAAATGTTGCCATCCAAGAGAATGGATATAAAATACTTACCAAATGGTACAGAACACCATCTCGCATACATAAATTCTCGCCCTCAATCCCAAATACATGCTGGAGGTGTAATAAAGAAGTGGGCTCTATGATCCACATATGGTGGGAATGCCCGATCATTCAGGTTTTCTGGAGGGAGGTTCACGACATAATACAACGAGTAACTACATACACCCTGAATTTCGAACCAGCACAATATCTCCTTCATCATACAACCTTACTTAAAAGACCCTACCACAGATCACTGGCCATGCATATGGTAAATGCAGCCAGATTATGCATTCCTGTAAAATGGCGCTCAACCAGCCCCCCAACGGTCAGAGAATGGTTGACAAAGATTGCTAAGATAGAGGAGATGGAAGAATTGATATATATTTCACAAGACCGCATACAAAAATTCACCAATCTATGGGCTTGCTGGACTCATTTCAAAAGCACTAATTGTTATAAGTCATATTTCCCGATATAGTATTCTCCCTCTCTTGAAAGACATGGGGACCTCAGAAACCCCTGATTGCGAGGTGGGCTGGCTGGGGAGGGGGGACGGCCCCCTATCCCCCCTTCTTTAACCTAATACCTTACGTATATCCTTCCTCTCTGTTCTTCCTCTTTTTCCCTCTCCCCCCTCTGTTTACCCTATCTCTACAGTTTCTCCCTCTAAATCTTTCCAGTACTCACATCTCACCCTATGTATATTCCCCTCTTATTCATACCTAGACATAACCTCTCTGCAATATCAGACTGTGTCAACACGACACAGTCGGGAACCTAATAGAGACAGACCTTCCTGTTTTAGTTTCACACAAGTTTACTTATTTTATTTACTTTGTAACTGATCCTAGTGTAAATGGACCACACAAGGTACTCCTGATTCCTATAATACTTGTATACAGAAAATGTCTCGTTGTAAATTATTTAAATGGTTCTTCTTTTATACATTCTTATTATCCCCCCATGACGTCAATGGCATCAATACTTATTGTATCACTATTCTATAAAATGTCATGGAATATCTGTCAAAATCTGTTCAACTGCTTATACATGTAATTGTGATTATTTTTCAATAAAATCTTTTTTGTGGAAAAAAAAAAAAATGGTGCTGGGTCCGGATTAGACTTTAAAATGGCGCCCGGTTTGACCTCTATTGTCGGCTTGCCATGGGGGTTCTATACTTATGGTTATGTTTTGTTTTTTGATATATAGTGGCTGGGCTACAAGGTGTGGCACCTTATTTGGCCTCCAGTGAACGCATTATGTGTCCCCGGTTGCCTAGTTGCATAGTAAACTCAGGGTGTGTGTAAATAAGTTCCTGAACGCCATGGCTGCTTTTCCCTATGAGGAAATCACTGGTCATGTGATGAAACACGTCAGGGGTGGGGCCACATGACATCATCACGGAAGTAAGCCATATTTATACAGTGGGGACGGAAAGTATTCAGACCCCCTTAAATTTTTCACTCTTTGTTATATCTCCACCCAAAAACTGAAACACTGCTATCTGCTTTTCTTATGGTTCTCTAATAAGTCTGGTATGTTATTTTTACTTAACCGTCTGTAGACCTGTCCACATTACAATGCTTTATTATCTCCCTTTGGCCGTTTAACTTTATTGCCCTCTTGCTAGTCTGTTTCTGAATTAGGAATTTTGCCCTGTTAACCAGCCAAGCTTTATTACCTCCTGAGTGATAATTGAAATCCACCCACACCCCACCCCTATCAGTATAAATATAAGCTTCTCTTGGGGGAAGCATTTTCAGGGGGCACATTGGCAACTGGGCTCTTTCTCAAAGTGGCGATTTCTATAAGTGGAAGCACTTCTGACTCTGCACTTCAACGAATGCACAAAGCGAAGGGACACAAGATAAACACTTTGAAAAACACCACACAGACATCAGGTGACCTTGTTTACCCCTTCAGCTCTTTCACAATGCGAAATGCATTCTCTACCACTCCTTTTGACAGCTCTGTCCTCTATCCTAAAACTATCTCTCCTTCACCCCTCTCCCCCCCCCCCCCCCCACAGCATATATATATCACCCTCACTTCTGTCCTCTCCTTATTACTGCACCCACCAACTCCTGCTAATTCTAAATCCACACACGCTACCTCCCTCACCCTTTTGCTTCTCCTAACCTCTGGAGATATATCCCCAAACCCTGGGCCTCCATCATTTCACTGTACCCCATGCACCCATCACCCTGCACCCTCTGGCAGCAGCCGCAATCAACACAATTTAGTTCCCATTTCCATTATTCCCAAGACCAGACTCCCTTTCTCTTGTGCTCTTTGGAACTCCCGCTTTGTCTGCAATAAACTCACCTTTCTCTATGACCTCTTTTTTAACAACTCATTTAACCTACTCGCCATTACCGAAACCTGGCTCCACGAATCAGACACTGCGTCTTCTGCTGCCCTATCCCATGGTGGTCTTCTCTGGACTCACTCCCCCAGATCCAGTGAACGTAAGGGAGGAGGTGTCGGAATCCTTCTAGCCCCACATAGCACCTTTCAGGTACTTCAGCCACCTCCCTCTCTGTCACTCTCCTCTTTCGAAGAACACTGTATTCGTCTTTTCACTCCAATTTCTCTAAGGATAGCTGTGATCTACAGGCCCCCTGGACCAGTATCAACCTTTCTTGATGACTTCTCTGCCTGGCTACCCTACTTTCTTTCCTCTGAAATCCCCACAATCCTTCTCGGGGACTTCAACATCCCTATTAATACTAACACTCCTGCCACTTTCAAACTTCTCAGCCTAACCCCCTCCTTTGACCTGAAGCAATGGATACACGCTCCTACTCACTCCGAAGGCAATACCCTTGGCCTCATTTTCTCTCACCTTTGCACTCCATGCAACCTCTCTAACTATCCACTCCCTCTCTCTGATCATCGCCTTATTAGTTTCACTCTCTCCCTCTCCTTCACCTCCTCTCCCTCCAACGGCCTTAAAGTTACCTACGTCATCTCAACCATTCTCTTCTCTACTCTGCTATCGACAACCTCTATGACAAAATCTCACCCCTATCCTGCACCAACCTAGCCACTTCTGTCTACAACACCTCAGTTCTAGCCTCACTGGACTCACTGGCTCCCTACACACAGAATCAAGCCCCGACCCCTTCAACCTTGGCAAACAGATGATACTAGAAGTCTGAAAAAACGTAGTCATGCTCTTGAGCGCCTGTGGTGTAAGACCAAGTCTCAGAGAGATTTCAATCAATATAAATCTGCCCTCCAAAAATACAATTCCAGCCTCCTCACTGCCAAGCAGACCTATTTTACCACTCTCATTAGCAATTTATCATCCTATCCCCATCAACTCTTCTCCACCTTCAACTCTCTACTTCGTCCTCCACCACCTCCACCCGCCAACTCACTCACTGCACAGGAGATCGCCAATCACTTCAAACAGAAGATTGATACAATTTGCGCAGAGATCTCTACTGTTCCGATACGCTCCACGCTTTACACTTCATGCCCACAGGCACAATCATTTCTTCTCTCTTTCAACCCCACCACTATAGACGAGGTTGCTAAACTACTTGCTAATGTCCACCTTACCACCTGCCCTCTGGATCCTGTTCCCTCACAAATGCTACGTTCACCCTCTGGCCCTATGCTACACTCTCTAACCCAAATCTTCAATCTCTCCCTCTCTTCTGGCATCTTCCCCAACTCTCTAAAACATGCACTTATCAGACTCATACTTAAAAAGCCCTCACTGGACCCATCCAATCTTAACAACCCACGCCACATCTCCTTGCTCCCCTTCTTATCAAAACTCCTCGAACGTCTGGTCTACAACTGACTGAGTGTCCACCTCGCTGATAATAACCTTCTTGAATCCCTTCAGTCTGGATTTCGTCCTCAACACTTCACAGAAACTGCTCTCCTAAAACTAACAAACGATATACTAATGGCCAAAACCAATGAACACTATTATGTACTCCTACTCCTAGACCTCTCTGCTGCCTTTGATATGGTTGACCACCCCCTCCTCCTCAAAAAACTCCACGTCTTTGTTTTCCGTGACTGTACTCTTCGCTGGTTCTCTTCCTACTTATCCAACTGCACATTTAGCGTTTCTTACAACACTACTTCCTCCTCTTCCCTTCTCTGTTGGGGTTCCCCAGGGTTCTGTTCTTGGACCTCTCCTATTTCAATCTACACCTCCTCCCATGGCTTCCAATACCACCTCTACACTGATGACACCCAAATCCATTTCTCTACCCCTCAGCTCACTCCCTCTGTCTGTTCATGTATCACTAATTTACTATCAGATATATCAGACTGGATGTCACACCACTTCCTCAAACTCAATTCATCCAAAACCAAACTTATCATTTTTCCTCCCCCATGTGCCCCTTTCCCTGATCTCTCTGTCAAAATCAACGGCACAACTATAAGCCCATCCCCCACATGCCAAGGTTCTAGGTGTAGTCCTGGATTCTGAACTCTCCTTCAAGCAACACATCCAATCACTGTCCAAATCCTGCCGACTGAACCTCCGCACTATCTCCAAAATACGCCCCTTTCTAACCAATGACACCACAAAGCTCTTAATTCACTCGCTGGTCATCTCTCGCCTCGACTGCTGTAACTCCTTCTCATTGGCTTACCTCTACATAGTCTATCACCTCTTCAATCCATCATGAATGCTGCTGCCAGACTCATCCACCTTACCAAATCGCTCTGTGTCTGCCACTCCTCTCTGTCAATCCCTCCACTGGCTTCCGCTCGGCCAAAGAATTAAATTCAAAATTCTAACAAATACGTACAAAGCCATCCACAATTTTGCCCCCAGCTGCATCACTAGCCTAGTCTCTAAATACCAACCTACTCGTTCTCTTCATTCCTCTCAAGACCTTCTGCTCTCTAGCTCCCTCGTAACCTCCTCCCATGCTCGCCTCCAGGACTTTTCCAAAGCCTCTCCAATCCTATGGAATGCCCTACCCCAATCTGTCCGCTTATCTCCTTTATTATTTAATATATTATTTTATTATCTCTGCTTATCTACTTTATTAGCTTTTGGACGATCACTGAAAACCCTTCTCTTCAGAGAAGCCTATCCTACCCACACCTAACAACTGTATTTTCATTTTCTCCATCAGCTCACCCCCCACAGTTATTACCTTTTGTTTCCACTTGACCCTCCCTTCTGGATTGTAAGCTCTAATGAGCAGGGCCCTCTGATCCCTCCTGTATTGATTTGTATTGTAAGTGTACTGTCTGTCCTCATGTTGTAAAGCGCTGCAAAAACTGTTAGCGCTATATAAATCCTGTATAATAAAAATAATAATAATATTGCAGCCATTTGCTAAAATCATTTAAGTTCATTTTTTTCCTCATTAATGTACACACAGCCCCCAATATTGTACACACAGCCCCCCATATTGTACACACAGCCCCCCATATTGTACACACAGCACCCCATATTGTACACACAGCCCACCATATTGTACACACAGTCCCCCATATTGTACACAGAGCACCCCATATTGTACACACAGCCCCCCATATTGTACACACAGCCCCCCATATTGTACACACAGCACCCCATATTGTACACACAGCACCCCATATTGTACACACAGCACCCCATATTGTACACAGCACCCCATATTGACAGAAAAACACAGAGTTGTTGACATTTTTGCAGATTTATTAAAAAAAGAAAACCTGAAATATCACATGGTCCTAAGTATTCAGACCCTTTGCTCAGTATTTAGTAGAAGCCCCTTTTGATGAGTCTTTTTGGGAAAGATGCAACAAGTTTTTTCACACCTGGATTTGGGGATCCTCGGCCATTCCTCCTTGCAGATCCTCTCCAGTTCTGTCAGGTTGGATGGTAAACATTGGTGGACAGCCATTTTTAGGTCTCTCCAGAGATGCTCAATTGGGTTTAAGTCAGGGCTCTGGCTGGGCCATTCAAGAACAGTCACAGAGTTGTTGTGAAGCCACTCCTTCGTTATTTTAGCTGTGTGCTTAGGGTCATTGTCTTGTTGGAAATTAAACCTTCGGCCCAGTCAGAGGTCCTGAGCACTCTGGAGAAGGTTTTCATCCAGGATGTCCCAGTACTTGGCCGCATTCATCTTTCCCTCATTTGCAACCAGTCGTCCTGTCCCTGCAGCTGAAAAACATCCCCACAGCATGATGCTGCCACCACCATGCTTCACTGTTGGGACTGTATTGGACAGGTGATGAGCAGTGCCTGATTTTCTCCACACATACCGCTTAGAATTAAGGCCAAAAAGTTCTATCTTGGTTTCATCAGACCAGAGAATCTTATTTCTCACCATCTTGGAGTCCTTCAGGTGTTTTTTTTAACAAACTCCATGCAGGCTTTCATGTGTCTTGCACTGAGGAGAGGCTTCCGTCGGACCACTCTGCCATAAAGCCCCGACTGGTGGAGGGCTGCAGTGATGGTTGTCTTTCTACAACTTTCTCCCATCTCCCGACTGCATCTCTGGAGCTCAGCCACAGTGTTCTTTGGGTTCTTCTTTACCTCTCTCACCAAGGCTCTTCTCCCCCGATAGCTCAGTTTGGCCGGATGGCCAGCTCTAGGAAGGGTTCTGGTCATCCCAAACGTCTTCCATTTAAGGATTATGGAGGCCACTGTGCTCTTAGTTACCTTAAGTGCAGCAGAAATTTTTTTGTAACCTTGGCCAGATCTGTGCCTTGCATCAATTCTGTCTCTGAGCTCTTCAGGCAGTTTCTTTGACCTCAAGATTCTCATTTGCTCTGACATGCACTGTGAGCTGTAAGGTCTTATATAGACAGGTGTGTGGCTTTCCTAATCAAGTCCAATCAGTAGGGATGAACCGAACACCCCACCCGTTTGGTTTGCATCCAGAACATGCGAACAGGCAAAAACTTTGTTCGAACACGCGAACACCGTTAAAGTCTATGGGACACGAACATGAATAATCAAAAGTGCTAATTTTAAAGTCTTATATGCAAGTTATTGTCATAAAAAGAGTTTGGGGACCCGGGTCCTGCCCCAGGAGACATGGATCAATGCAAAAAAAGTTTTAAAAATGGCAGTTTTTTCGGGAGCAGTGATTTTAATAATGCTTAAAGTCAAACAATAAAAGTGTAATATCCCTTTAAATTTCGTACCTGGGGGATGTCTATAGTATGCCTGTAAAGGGGCGCATGTTTCCCATGTTTAGAACAGTCTGACAGCAAAATGACATTTCTAAAGGAAAAAAAAGTCATTTAAAACTGCTAGCGCTGTCTATTAATGAATTGTCGGTCCCAGCAATACACATAAAAGTTCATTGATAAAAACGGCATGGAATTTTCCCACAGGGGACTCCCGAACCAAAATTTTTTTTAAAAATGCGTGGGGGTCCCCCTAAATTCCATACCAGGCCCTTCAGGTCTGGTATGGATTTTAAGGGGAACCCCGCGCCACAATTTTAAAAAAAATGGCGTGGGGTTTCCCCAAAAATCCATACCAGACCCTTATCCGAGCAAGCAACCTGGCAGGCCGCAGGAAAAGAGGGGGGGACGAGAGATCGCCCTCCCCTCCTGAACCGTACCAGGCCACATCCCCTCAATATTGGGAGGGTGTTTTGGGGTAGCGGCCCCCCCAAAGCACCTTGTCCCCATGTTGATGGGGAGAAGTGCCTCATCCCCACAACCCTCGCCCAGTGGTTGTGGAGGTCTGCGGGCGGGGGGCTTATTGGAATCTGGAACCCCCTTTAACAAGGGGACCCCCAGATCCCGTCCCCCCCTGTGTGAATTGGCAATGGGGTACAAATGTACCCCTACCATTTCACAAAAAAGTGTCAATGTTAAAAAAGACAAGAGATGGTTTTTGACAATTCCTTTATTAATTTCTTCTTCTTTCCCTGTTTCTTCTTCCATCTCCTTTCTTCTGGTCTTCCTTTGGTGTTCTTCTTCTTCCTCCATCTTCTTCTTCCCCCGCTTCATCCTCCGCTTCCTTCTCCGGTCTTCTCATCCGACATCTTCCTCCGGCTTTTTCTCCGCTTTGCACTCCGCACGATCCGCCTCAGTGGGAGTGTTCCGCTGTGTGACGCTTCTGTTGAGGTAACAGTACTTTTAATGGAGGGCAGGGCCACCTGGTGACCCCGCCCCCTCTGATGCACAGGGATATCCCTATGGCTTTCCCCATTTTGTCAGAGGGGGCGGGGTCACCCTGTTTACGTAAACGGTTGTATGTGTAAGACTAGCTGTCCAGAGCACCCCACACCCTCCTTACATCCGATTTAAAAAAAAAAACATCATCAGAAGTCAAGAGTCCAGAGCACCCCACCCTCCCTTATATCACAGTGCCCCCCTTACCTTGTGCTGCTCCTGGAAAGAAGCTGAGGGAAGAGCTGGGAAGCAGAAAGTGCAAGGTCTGGAGGAGGACTAGGGGAGTCCTGGAGACTGCTGATTGCTGAGACCAGGGGAGGTGGAGATGAGGGGGTGATGCAGCTGCACACAGAGGCACAGGATCTGTAGGAGGAGTTCTGTCCTCCTTTCTGCTGCTGAGTGGTGAGACAAGGTGGGGATGGAGACCAGGGGTGCAGTAGCTGCAGGAGGGGTGTGAGGGCCACATGAAATGGCCTGGCATGACGGATTCGGCCCTCGGGCTTTGTGTTTGACACATGTGATGTATACAATTGTTACTAGACTGCCATTAGATTAACTACAGAATTAATTGAATGATTTGCTACATTTTCAATACTTGAAGTGGCAACTAGAGATGGGCCGAACACCCCCCCTGTGTCCTTTTTTTCCCACAAATAGAGCTTTCTTTTGGTGGTACTTGATCACCTCTGCGGTTTTTATTTTTTGCGCTATACACAAAAAAGAGCGACAATTTTTAAAAAAAACAAAACATATTTTTTACTTTTTTCTATATTAAATATCCCCAAAAATGTTTTTAAAAAACAAATTTCTTCATCAGTTTAGGCCAATAAATTTTCTTCTACATATTTTTGGTAAAAAAAATCGCAATAAGCGTACATTTTTTGGTTTTTGCGCAAAAGTCTACAAACGATTGGAAAGATTTATGGCATTTTTATGGCATTTTTATTTTTTTATTTTTTTTACTAGTAATGGCCGTGATTTGCAATTTTTAGCAGTATTGCGACATTATGGCAGACAGTTTGGACACTTTTGACACATTTTTGGGACCATTGACATTTATACAGCGATCAGCGCTATAAAAATGCACTGATTACTGTGTAAATGACACTGGTAGGGAAGGGGTTAACACTAGGGTGCGATCAAGGGGTTAAATGTGTTCCCTCAGTGTGTTCTAACTGTATGGGGATAGGACTAAGTAGGAGAGGAGACATATCGCTGTTCCTACTTACTAGGAACAAACGACGTGTCTCCTCTCTTCTGACAGCACAGGAATTTGTGTGGGGTCCCCCGTTGTGCAGTGGGCATGCATGCGTCCCTCCGGTGGGACACGTGCATGCCCTCTGGCGGCTCTTGAAGGAACCCTGTACCCGTACAGGGTTTCGCGCAGGGGAGCCATTCTGCCCCCTGTAAATACACATGAGCCGGACTGGAACCGGTTAAAGTGCAAAAATAAAAATGAAAAATTACATTAAATATAGTGACTGGGGGGGGGGGGGTCCCCTTAGTCTGCCTGTAAAGTGGCAAATCTTTACCATGTATAGAACCTGCTGCAGCAAAAATGACATTTCTAAAGAAAAAAAAACGAGTCAAATCCTATGTAAAATGACAGTTGCAATTGCTGGCTCCTGGCTATTCATTTTTTTTTTTAAATGGCGTGGGGCCCCCCAAAATCTATACCAGACCCTTATCCGGGCATGCAGCCTGGCAGGCCAGGAAAGGGGGAGGACAAGCGAGCAGTATGGTTCAGTAGGGGGGGCGCTCTGTCACCCCCCCTTTCTTGACCTTCCAGGCTGCATGCTCGATAAGGGTCTGGTATGGATTGGGGGGGGCACGCCATTTTTTTGGCATGGAGTTCCCCTTAAAACCCATACCAGACCTAAACACACTTGTATAGACTGGAGGAGGGACCCTACACCGTTTTTTTTTTCCCATTGACAGCTAATGACTCATCGGTTGTTAAAGACGCTATGGCCAGCTTCCTGGCCTCGCTCCTTAAAGTGGAGTTCCACCAAAAGTGGAACTTCCGCTTTAAGCTCTCCTCACCCCTTACATGCCACATTTGGCATGTAATTTTTTGGAGGAGGGTGTAGGTGCTTAGTTTTGAGTGGGACTTCCTGCCCCACTTCCTGATTCCGCCTACAGCCGCCTAGGCGACTCCTCCTCTCCCCCTAGGCGGCACCTCCCTCTCGGCAATCATCTGGGTCACGTGACAGGTCCCAGAAGATTGCCTGTCCACTTGAAGAGCGCAGCGCAACTCACACATGCGCAGTGCGTGCCCGGCCGTGAAGCCGCAAGCTGTCATGGCTGGGTGCCCACAGTTTCAATGGAGGCACCAAGGAGAGGAAGGTGAGAGGAGCAGGGCTCTGTGCAGCTGCATCGCTGGACCGTGTAACAGGTAAGTGTCTTATTAAAAGTCAGCAGCTAAACTTTTTGTAGCTGCTGACTTTTAATAAACAAAAAAAGCCTGGAACTCCACTTTAACAACCAGCTTACACTGCACCCTGATTGGGCAAAGCTTTGCCCAATCAGAGGGCAGAATGCACTGTGCAGCCCACAGTGCATTGCAGGGTGTTGGGCGAGGCGAACACCCAGCGAGCACCCTGCATATTCGGGTGTTTGGCGAATGGCTGAACAGGCAAATGTTTGGCCCGACCTTATGCTCGCCCATCCCTAGTGGCAACATTGACCTCTTTGAGCTCGGTGTCCCGGGCACTGACCATTAGAGATCTTAGTGTCCCCAGAAGTAACCGGTATAGACATCAATACCGCACAGTATTGACCAGTACAGATCTCAGTGTCTCCAGGAATGACCAGTATAATGCACTATGTTACTACTGTAGCAAGGTCCCAGGCCTCCTTTGAACTGATAAGAACCTCCAGGGCCAGGGATAGCTGACATCCTTCTGTATGTAGTGGGTTGTGAGGCATAGTGGGTGCAGAATAGTTGCAGTTTTTGGGCACCAGACACTTCTGGAATGAAAAAGAAAGTTTATTTCTCTTAAGAATCTTTTTGGGGGAAAGAGAGTTTGGGCCAGGACACCCTTAGGTAGTTGCAAGATTAATTGGCAGGCTCTGAGACTTCAATAGGAGGACAGCCCAGCAAGATGCCGCATCTGCATGTGCAGGAATGCTGTTACGGTAACAGTCTTTAACAGTTCTTAACACAAACGTAACCGTTCCTTTCTCTTTTACTTCAATCTCTCCTTGTAGTTCTTCAGCCCACTGAGCTCCCGATCTCTCACTAGATCCTCTAATTCACTGCCGCTGAATCCCTTGAGCTGCTCCAATCTTCATGGTGGTATCTTCATCAAGCGTCACCCCCGCTTCTCTGCTGGGTCCCTAGCTTGGCACTCCAGATATTTCTCAAGCTTCACCCACGCTGGTCTGCTCGGTCCCTGGCTTGACACACAAGGCTGCTCTGCAAGCATCACCTCCGCTGGTTGGGTCTCTGGCATGATTCCCACTGAAGTTTCCCAATTCTTCACTATCCCCATTTGTTGAGAATGTGACTCCGGTACTTGCTTCAGCTCCTCACTGTGGTCCCTGGTAATTAGGCGGACAGTCCCTTACTGGCGACAGCTTCCCCTCTACCCCTGACCACAACAGTTTTTCCAGCCGGCAGAATCGTCACTTCTGGTTGGACTGCAAGCCGCAATCCCAACCCTGTGCTGCTCTCTTGCTTCTGGATAGGCCCTCAGACAGCCTAGAAGCCAGATGTCCCTGGGATAGGCCCAAACTCTGGCCTAGCAGCCCGGGACAATACGACACACGTCCACCCAGACAGCCGTCCAGATGGCACAGAACACAGATTACCCGACTCTTAATTTTATAGGTTCTACCAGCAGGCCAAGAAATTTAAGAAAACCCCTGCCCATTGGCTGAGATACCCCATATACCCATAACCTGACCTTGCTCTGCCCTTCTCATATCTAATGCCACCAAGTACCCGGCCACCTAGCGGCAGAAGAGAAAAGTGAAACAATTACAGACTTATCGAGAAATCAATTGATCCCTAACAATAGACCAAGGTAGCTATACCTGGCAGGTAAATTTAGGAGCAACCCTGCCTAAACCCAAGGGTGCTACACTACTATCCCAACCAATCATATTGCTCAGTGTTATCGGATTTATGGCTTTTTGCTTCTGACAACAAAACAACTAAAACTGCCTCTAGGAGCTTGGTGTCCCCAGCAATGACCAGTACAGATCTCAGTGTCCCCAGCCATGACCAGTACAGATCTCAGTGTCCCCAGCAGTGACCAGTACAGATCTAGTGTCCCCAGCAGTGACCAGTACAGATCTAGTGTCCCCAGCAGTGACCAGTACAGATCTAGTGTCCCCAGCAGTGACCAGTACAGATTTCATTATCCCCAGTAGGGATGAGCTTGATGTTCGGGTGTACAGTTTCTACTACACTTCTGGTGGTGTACACAATATAAAATACAGTGCAGCTGTAGTATAGTTACTAATACACTTCAGGCAGTGTACACAGTATCTAATACAGTGTGTACAGTTTCTAATACACTTCTGGTGGTGTACACAGTATATAATACAGTGTAGTGTGGTGTTGCAAAACAAAATATACATCATGTCTGGAAGGCCACCAAGGAGAGGCAGACGCTCACAGGCCACTAAAAGAGGGCAAGCAGCCTCTGTGTCTACAGTTAACAGTGCTGGTCATGGACATGGTGCATCCTCTGCAGGTGGCCGTGGGGCACGCTTGTTCTTTTTTTCTGCTGCTGGCCATGTTATTGAGCCACAACATGCAGAAGAGTTGGTGGAGTGGATAACAAAGCCATCCTCATCCTCCTCATCCTCTGTCATCCAGGCTCAGAGTAGTTTGCTTTCCAACGCAGCTGCCAAAGCAGCCTATTCCACCGGTTCATTTTCCACAGTCACTCCTTCCGTAGCCCCACCATCATGCACGGAGGAGTCCCCAGAATTATTCGACCACAGTGTCGGGTACATGCTGCTGGAGGATGCGCAGTGATTTGAAGGCTCCGATGTTGGTTCCCAGGTTGAGGAAGGTAGTAACGTGAGCCTAGAGAAAGGGGTGCCCAAGAAGGACAAGAAACTGGCAGTCATGTTGCCCCAGCTGCAGCATACTGCCAAGTTTGTTCCAGTGACGAGGAGGGAGGGGATGATGAGGTCACAGACTGTACTTGGGTGCCTGAGAGAAGAGAGGAGGAGGAGGAGACACAACTCCAACGAGGCAGGATGTCCTCTAGGGGGCAGCTTAAGGGCAGCCACCCTATTGCATCACACTGCAGAGCTCCGCAGGTGCAGGGCGCTGCTGACTCCCTGCTGACTTTTAAAAGTTCCTTGGTTTGGGCCTTTTTCGACACGTGTGCAGGAGATCGCACCACTGCTTTTTGCAACCTATGTCTGAAGCGGATCAAGCGTGGCCAGAATAGCAGCCGCTTGGGCACCACATGCTTGACCAGACATATGGCGACCTCCCATGCAGTCTGTTGGCAACAGCACTTAGACCCACACCAAAGAACAAGGTGGACCTCTCCTTGCTCCTCTTCTGGGATCTCCAACCCCACTATATCTCCAGTCCTCTTAAAAACCTGCACTGAGAGGAATGAAGGTATAGCAATAGGTGTCCCAAGTACTTGCAGCCAATCTGCTAGCAGTACACTACCATCTGATTTTAGCAGGCAAATTTCCCTACCCCAGTTGCTGAACCGTAAAAAGAAATTTGGTCCCAGCCATCCACATGCTCAGCGTCTGAATGCTAGCTTGGCCAAATTGCTAGCACTGCAACTGCTGCATTTTCAGCTGGTAGACTCTGCCCCCTTTCGTGAATTTGTGGAATGTGCTGTACCTCAATGTCAGGTTCCAAAATGCTATTTCTTTTCACGGAAGGCCATTCCGGCTCTCTACCGGCATGTGGAAGGCAATGTTTTGGCCTCATTGGACAGGGCGGTCAGCAGTAAGATGCATGATACTGCTGACTCATGGTCCAGCAGGCATGGACAGGGACGTTACCTTTCCTTCACGGCGCACTGGGTAGCTCTGCTGGCACCTGGGAAGGATGCAGGACAGGGTATAGTATTGTTGGAGCTTGTTCTGCCACCACGTCTCCAAAATGCTAGTGGTGATTCTGCCACAACTCTCTCCTCCACCCCCTCCTCTTCTTCTTCCTCTATGGCCTCTTCTTCTGATCCAGCGGTGCTCCATAAGTGTTCAAGGGGCTACGCAAGCAGTCAGGTGAAAAGATGCCAGGCAGTGCTTAAGTTGGTCTGCTTAGGGGACAGGAGCCACACTGGGGCAGAGATTCTGTCAGCTCTGCAGGGGCAGGCTCAGAGGTGGTTGATGCCATACCAGCTTCAGCCAGGAATGGTTGTATGTGACAATGACACATGTCCCATGTCTGGCACATGTCCTGAATTTGGTGGTGCAGCGGTTCTTGAGCAGGTACCCAGGCTTTAAGGATCTCCTGAGGCAGGCCAGAAAATTCTGTGGTCATTTCTGCCGGTCATACAATGCCAGTGTTCGGCTGGTTGACATTCAAAGGGAATGCAACCTGTCCACCAACCGCCTCATTTGTGACATACCCACCAGGTGGAACTCAACATTGGCAATGCTGCAGCGGTTGCACATGCAGCAGAGGGCCATCAATGAGTACCTGTGTGAGTATGGCACTAGGACAGGGTCAGGGGAGCTTCTTTTTGCCATGCCAGTGTCTACTGATCAAGGATGCATGCACTGTCCTGTCACCATTTGAAGAGGCCACGAGGATGGTGAGCAGCGACAATGCATGCATCAGTGACACTGTCCCTCTAGTCTTCCTGTTGGAGCACACGCTTTGTGGAATAATGGACAGGGCGCTTGAGGCAGAACAACGGGAGGAAGAGGAGGACTTCCTTAGCTCTCAAGGCCCCCTTTATCCAGCATTCCTGCAGGCCCGCCAAACACACAGGGAGAAGAGGAGGAGGATTGTGTCAGCATGGATTTAGAGGATAACACTCAGCAGCAGTCTTCAAGGAGTGGTTTTCAGTCCCCAGAAATCCAAGGAGTTGTACGTGGCTGGGAGGAGGTAGTTACGGATCACGTGATCCTTAGTGACCCAGAGAACTCAGAATCGAATGCCTCTGCAAACTCTGATTCTGTAAAGCCTACAAAAGGACCCTAGGATTCGTGGCATCAAGGAGAGGGATCATTACTGACTGGCAACCCTTCTTGATCCACGTTACAAGGGTCAGGTTGCAGAACTCATCCTGCCTTCGCAGAGGGAGCAGAGGATGAAACATCTTCAGGAGGCCTTAAATAAAGGTTAGTGCAATGTGTTTTAATCATTATTAAAATCACTTTCCCTAAAAAACGCAGTTTTTAAAACTTTATTCGCATTGATACATGTCCCCTGGGGCAGGACCCGTGTCCCCAAACACTTTTAATTTGCATATAAGCCTTTAGAATTAACACTTTTGATTTTTAACGTTCGTGACCCATAGACTTTAACAGGGTTCACATTTTCAAACAAATTTTTTGCCTGTTCGCATGTTCTGCTGTGAAACGAACCGGGGGGGTGTTCGGCTCATCCCTACCCAGCAGTTACCAGTACAGATCTCAGTACCCCCAGCAGTGACCAGTACAGATCTCAGTGCCCCCCGCATTGACCAGTACAGTTATCTGTGCCCTTAGCTCTCAACTTTGATCACCATGTTCTGTAGATACTCTGACAGTTATCCTGGAGGGATCATGCTCTGTTCACTTTCTGGAGCTTCCTAGTGGGATTTGGCAAATATTTGTAACCAATAGTTACAATTATTTGGGCATTCCCAGTGGCATTCTTAAGATGTGTGTTTCCTATGTTCCTCAGCTCCATCTAGTGGCCATAATGCAATATTTTTCTACTACCCCAACCAATCATATTGCTCAATGTTGTCAGATGTATGACTCTTTGCTTCAGACAATAAAAACAACTAAAACTACATTTCCCTCACTGATGGATCCATAGAAGATGATATCTTACCAGCAGTTCATGGGGGGCGGTGCCTCTGACCATGGGACTCCTTGATTGGCTGATTCTGACCTGTTTTTCAAGTAACCAATCCCATCACTCCATATTAGTGTGTTCTCCTATCTCAGAGGGCTGAAATCTGCACACATCTCATAGGTTTTGGTTTGGCTTCCCATCATTTATGTTCTCATTATGGTGATCCTATACAGAGGGACCTGTCTATAGAGATCTGCAAAATAATCCCCCGCTTCTACCGCTGCCCTTCTCACTGGGTTTTCTCCACTTTATAAGTGTTTTACACAGAGTCGCAAACTCAGGAGGAGGACCTATAAAACCTGATTGGTGAGGCCAAGCTAAATCTGTGATGTCACCCCAACTCCGCCCTCCCACTGTTAGGAATAATAGGAAAAAGTCTGGATTTAGGGCGGAGTAACTGAAAGACATTTGCAGAAAAACTTTATTTGACACAAAATAAATCACAAGCTATAAACTTCAACCTTTTATTATTGGACCCCCTCAGCCGTTCTACAACCATATAACAGGCGTGATGTCCGGCTATTGTGATAGAAGAGATCATTCAGTGGTGTCACTTCCATCGCCCTCTGGTGGTCAGACTCTACTAAGAGCCGATCTTGCAGCAGCGGGCCGATGTCCAGTCTATGCCGCCACACTGACAGTGACAGGTTTTCTCAGACTGGATGTCCCACGAGCCACAGGCCATCCCGCAGGAACACCCCGTGGGGGTGTAATCTGTATAAAATGAAAAGAGGCAATGATGACATATCTAATTATAACATTCTACAATCATACATATATACACAGCAATATACAGAAGATTGGATCCCCCGAGGTGTACCCCAAAAATACCCTCATATAAAGGATGCCCAGCATTCCCTCCTCTCATTTCTTAGACTGTTTACACTCTGTTCTGCTGGTGGGAGGGGGGTGACAGCGCTCTTTCTTCTTATATTTGGTCTGAGATCTCTAGGACCTCATGGGTGGTCTGAGATCTCTAGGACCTCATGGGTGGTCTAAGATCTCTAGAACCTTACGGCAGGGCTGTCTTAATGAGTGGACACACCTGGGCACTGCCCAGGGGCCCCAGCTGCATGGGGACCCCTGCACTTTCCCCAAAGCAGCTAGTCCTTGAGCCCATGCTGCCTGGAAATTAGGGGCCCCATGATGGCACTGAGAGTGATGGATACACAGGGGAGGCAGGCTGGCAGCGGTGCGCCGTGCTATACAGAACGATACCTATTATTTTACAGCCAGCAGGGAGGGGCGGGGCCGGAGCGCCAGTGATGCTCTGACCCCGCCCCATGCAGCTTGAATGCTCGGGACTCGGGGGCCACGGGGTAGGATCTGGATTGGGAGCTGCTGAGTCGGCAGCACTGAGAGCCCACCTGCGGAAGTAGCATTGTGGATGGTGTCATGGTGAGCCCAGCTGTCCAGCACTGTTTGCACCGAAGGGCTTAAAATGACTGGAGGGATGCTCCCTCCTCCACCCCTCCTTCTGCCTGCTTGATTGGTATAGGTGAGTCCAGTGCTGGAGGTGGGCACATAGTCAAAAGTTCACATGCACTGTATCTCCACAGGGAGAGGGCAGGGAGGGGCAGGGCCAGAGCGCCAGTGATGCAATGACCCCGCCCCATGCAGCTTGAATGCTCGGGACTCGGGGGCCACGGGGTAGGAGTTGGAGTGGAAGCTGCTGAGTCGGCAGCACTGAGAGCCTGCTTGATTGGTATAGGTGAGTACAGTGCTGGAGGTGGGCACATAGTCAAAAGTTCACATGCTCTGTATCTCCACTGGAAAAGGGGGTACTACACGGATGGAATAATGGTGCTGGGGGATATCAAGGGTGTATGGGGGAAAACAATGCTGAGGGGGGATCTGGGGTGTATAGGGGGTAGTAATGCTTGGGGTATCTTGGGTGGCTATAGTGCTAGAGGTATCAGGGATGTAGAGAGGCCACAGTGTAGGGGGTATCAGGGATGTAGTGGGGTCACAGTACAAGGGGTATCTTATTATATATATGGTAACAGTGCTGGGGGGATATATATTGGGTGTAGAGGGGTCAGAGTACTGGGGGGATATCTGGGATGTAGAGGGGTCAGAGTGCTGGGGGCATAGCTGGGGTGTAGAGGGGTCAGAGTGCTGGGGGGATATCTGGGGTGTAGAGGGATCACAGTGCTGGGGGGATATCTGAGATGTAGAGGGGTCAGAGTGCTGGGGGGATATCTGGGGTGTAGAGGGGTCACAGTGCTGGGGGGATATCTGAGATGTAGAGGGGTCAGAATGCTGGGGGGATATCTGGGGTGTAGATGGGTCAGAGTGCTGGGGGGATATCTGAGATGTAGAGGGGTCAGAGTGCTGGGGGGATATCTGGGGTGTACAGGGGTCAGAGTGCTGGGGGGATATCTGGGGTGTAGAGGGGTCAGTGTGATGGGGGGATATCTGGGGTGTAGAGGGGTCAGAGTGCTGGGGGGATATCTGAGATGTAGAGGGGTCAGAGTGCTGGGGGGATATCTGAGATGTAGAGGCGTCAGTGTGATGGGGGGAATCTGGGGTGTAAAGGGGTCAGTGTGATGGGGGGATATCTGGGGTGTAGACTGGTCAGAGTGCTGGGGGGATATCTGGGGAGTAGAGGGGTCACAGTGCTGGGGGGGGGTATCTGAGATGTAGAGGGGTCAGAGTGCTGGGGGGATATCTGGGGTGTAGAGGGGTCATAGTGCTGGGGAGGTATCTGGGGTGTAATGGGGTCAGTGTGATGGGGGGATATCTGGGGTGTAGAGGGGTCAGTGTGATGGGGGGATATCTGGGGTGTAGAGGGGTCAGAGTGCTGGGGGGATATCTGAGATGTAGAGGGGTCAGAGTGCTGGGGGGATATCTGAGATGTAGAGGCGTCAGTGTGATGGGGGGAATCTGGGGTGTAAAGGGGTCAGTGTGATGGGGGGATATCTGGGGTGTAGACTGGTCAGAGTGCTGGGGGGATATCTGGGGAGTAGAGGGGTCACAGTGCTGGGGGGGGGTATCTGAGATGTAGAGGGGTCAGAGTGCTGGGGGGATATCTGGGGTGTAGAGGGGTCAGAGTGCTGGGGGGATATCTGGGGTGTACAGGGGTCAGAGTGCTGGGGGGATATCTGGGGTGTAGAGGGGTCAGTGTGATGGGGGGATATCTGGGGTGTAGAGGGGTCAGTGTGATGGGGGGATATCTGGGGTGTAGAGGGGTCAGAGTGCTGGGGGGATATCTGAGATGTAGAGGGGTCAGAGTGCTGGGGGGATATCTGAGATGTAGAGGCGTCAGTGTGATGGGGGGATATCTGGGGTGTAGACTGGTCAGAGTGCTGGGGGGATATCTGGGGAGTAGAGGGGTCACAGTGCTGGGGGGGGTATCTGAGATGTAGAGGGGTCAGAGTGCTGGGGGGATATCTGGGGTGTAGAGGGGTCATAGTGCTGGGGGATATCTGGGGTGTAGAGGGGTCAGTGTGATGGGGGATATCTGAGGTGTAGAGGGGTCATAGTGATGGGGGGATATCTAGTGTGTAGAGGGGTCAGTGTGATGGGGGATATCTGAGGTGTAGAGGGGTCATAGTGATGGGGGGATATCTGGTGTGTAGAGGAGTCAGAGTGCTGGGGGGATATCTTGGGTGTAATGGGGTCAGAGTGCTGGGGGGATATCTGGGGTGTAGAGGGGTCAGAGTACTGGGGGGATATCTGAGATGTAGAGGGGTCAGAGTGCTGGGGGGATATCTGGGGTGTAGAGGGGTCACAGTGCTGGGGGGATATCTGAGATGTAGAGGGGTCAGAGTGCTGGGGGGATATCTGGGGTGTAGAGGGGTCAGAGTGCTGGGGGGATATCTAAGATGTAGAGGGGTCAGAGTTCTGGGGGGATATCTGGGGTGTAAAGGGGTCATAGTGCTGGGGGGATATCTGGGGTGTAGAGGGGTCAGTGTGATGGGGGATATCTGGGGTGTAGAGGGGTCAGAGTACTGGGGGGATATCTGAGATGTAGAGGGGTCAGAGTGCTGGGGGGATATCTGGGGTGTAGAGGGGTCAGAGTGCTGGGGGCATATCTGAGATGTAGAGGGGTCGGAGTGCTGGGGGGATATCTGGGGTGTAGAGGGGTCAGAGTGCTGGGGGGATATCTAAGATGTAGAGGGGTCAGAGTGCTGGGGGGATATCTGGGGTGTAGAGGGGTAAGAGTGCTGGGGGGATATCTGGGGTGTAGAGGTGGCAGAGTGCTGGGGGGATATCTAAGATGTAGAGGGGTCAGAGTGCTGGGGGGATATCTGGGGTGTAGAGGGGTCATAGTGCTGGGGAGGTATCTGGGGTGTAATGGGGTCAGTGTGATGGGGGGATATCTGGGGTGTAGAGGGGTCAGAGTACTGGGGGGATATCTGAGATGTAGAGGGGGTCAGAGTGCTGGGGGGATATCTGGGGTGTAGAGGGGTCAGAGTGCTGGGGGGATATCTGAGATGTAGAGGGGTCAGAGTGCTGGGGAGATATCTGGGGTGTAGAGGGGTCAGAGTGCTGGGGGGATATCTGGGGTGTAGAGGGGTCAGTGTGATGGGGGGATATCTGGTGTGTAGAGGGGTCATAGTGCAGGGGGGCATCACTCTAGTAGATATATTATATGCACAGGACAGCTTTGTTACTTTATGTATGTAGTATTTTGTTTCTTTGCTGTACAGAAAGATTGTTTATGTAGTTAATGTGGAGATCCACCCAAAAGGGGAAGCTCGGCTTGTCTCCATTGTAGGGGCACCAGAGCATTACTTTGCCCAGGGGCCCATGATGCTATTAAGACGGCCCTGCCTCACGGGTGGTCTGGACTGAAGTATACATCTCTCTCACACTGATACTGAGCTCTATTTCAGGTCTTCTGGTCATTTACCTTCAGGACAGGCAGCGTATGCTCCTCGCTGGCTGACGGTGGTGCAGACAATTTTACTGTTCTCCAGGACTTTAGAAGCTGGAAGAGAAGAGAGAGATAAGGAACCTACAAATATAAATAGAGATACAGATATCCCCTCCCCCAACACTAGTGTAGCCAGGTGGCAGCTACTGTATGCCATGATGGAGTAAAACATTACTCAGAGACAGTTGATCTAACAGTTCCCTCTAGTGCCTGTGTTACCGAAGGCTACGAGGAGTGTCCAAGGAGTGGCGTATGCCTGTCCTGGATAAAGCAGAGAACCTTGGGACATGTAGTCCTGATGTTATGTTACAAGTTACCACACCACTCCTTGAATTACACCTCCCAAGTGGCTGAACCGCACAATGGACTTATGGTAGAGACTAAATTGGTGGGCTCGTTCCCTTGGCCCCGGGGACTTCACACAGAGCATCAGAGCTGCTGTTCTGCACTTCAGGAGCGTCATGCCAGTGCGGCCTGGCTGGTGCCAGTCCAACTTCAGAAGGAGGAGTCACATTGCTGAGCGCTGTCTGTGAGAGTCGGGCGTTCAAGACCTTCCTTCAGCCAGAGGGCCGCTCCACAAGTGCTGCGCCGATCTGTCAACGAGGCCAGCCGATCGCCCGCCCTGCTGCCATCCGAGCGCACTCGTAATGTCTGGAAGGACTGTCCTGTTCTTGCAGAGGCCGGGATTGGTGAACGGGAGGATTCCCACACACTTTCATTCTGTCACTTCCCTATCTAGAGACACTGAATGCAGACATCATATGTTTGCTGCCTTAAAGGGACCGTCACTATAACTATCTCAGCTGTCTATTTACTGGAAACTGCAGATCTGTGACAAGTTGCCATCATTCATGGGCCCCAACATGCTAGCATAGTCATCACCTCACACCTGAAATCTGAACTACTCTTATTTCTTCAACAACTAACTGAGACATTTGCTTGACCACTTCCCGGCCACGCCCCGTAGCTTTACTGCTCGAGTGTGGGCCGGCTGTACAGAATCACGTGTATATACATGACTCTGCTCTTCAGGGAAGGGGGCGCACACGCGCGCCGGCTGTGCAATGATTACTCACAGCACAAGCTGATCAGCGGGTGTCGGCCAATGGATGACCACCCTTACCCCCTAATCGGCGAGGAGGAATACAGGACAGAGCTCTGTTAATGTAAACAATGCAGAGCTCTGTCCTGTCAGCGTGGGATGGATTTTGTTTCCCTGTAAAGCACTTCCCTTAATGAAAGCAGCACATAGTACACATAAACACTGGTTAGGCACACATTTAACCCTTTGATAGCCCCTTCCCTGCAAATGTCATTAGTACAGTGACAGTGCACATTTTGTAGCACTGATCACTGTATTAGTGTCATTGGTTCCCACAAAGTATCAGTTAGTGTCAGATTACCCGCCGCAATGTTGCAGTCCTGCTATAAGTCGCTGATCGCTGTCATTACTAGTATAAAATTAGTAAATAAAAATTCCTGTATATATCCCATTGTTTGTAGACATTATAACTTTTTCGTAAACCAATCAACATACACTTATTGGGATTTTTTTTTTAACGAAAACATGCAGCAGAATACATTTTGCCCTAAATTGAAGAAGAAATTTTGTAGATTTTTTTTTGCAGCTTTTATTGGATGTGTTTTATAACAGAAAGTTTAAAATATTGGGGGGTTAAAATTGTTGCTCTTTTTTTGTTTATAGCGCACAAAAGAAAAAAATTGCAGTGGTGATCAAATACCACCAAAAGGAAACTCTTGAGGGGGTTAAAACTTCCAGGACAAGTGGATAATCTATGTTTTTCAAGCAAAATGTTTCTTCTGTATCTTGAAAAGCACATTACTGAAATATATCTGGGCTCGCTCCCCCTCCCCCCCGGTTGTGATATGATATCTTTGTCAGGTAAAAGCCATCTTGTAGACAGGTGCAGTCTACTTTTTCCACTGTAGGTGGCACTCAACAACAGTGGCATTGCAGAGGGAGAGGAAGTCAAGAGGAACATGGCTCTTCTATAATCTCCTGGGTCACTAGGAAGCTATCCGATTGGATACTGCCATCACATGTGACTCCAGCGGCCATCTTGGGTCAGGCAGAGTCTATTTAAGGTCCTGACTCCCAAGCTGGTGAGCATTTCTCATGTGAATAGTATAGGGACAGCCCACCTGTCTGTCAGGGACAGTACTAGCAGTAGGGAAAGGTTCAAAATGAGAAGGAAAGAGCAGAGACACACTATATTTCTTGAAAACCTCCCCGTTTGGGTACAGACTGGCCAGGCCCCATTTCATCCCTATTGACAGACGCTGTCGGTGCATCCTGCTGTTACACTGTTTGCTGCATCAATCTGTGAGTGCACCCGGTTGGGTTGACTTCCCGTCGGGTAGTTGTACTTGTTTGAACTTAAACTACAGTTCTGTTACTGCATCCGGACTCTGAGTGTTTATTGCCAGGACACCACTCTGCACCTCCCCAAAAGCTGGTGGTGTGTGGACTTCCTCACCTCAAACTGTATTATAAAGTCATAACCCTCCATATCTGTGGACGGATACACCAGTGGATGGACAAGTTATGGTTCACAATAAGTTTGCTGACTTCTCTTCCTTGGATATCACCCCAAAAAGCTCCCCCAACTCTTCATCTGTCCCATTTGGATTCCTCTTCTCCTGAAGGCCTGAGACTCCACTCATAAACATTAATATTTGTCCCCATATATTGGACCACTTACTCCTTCCCTCGGCAATCCTGAGTTCCCCCCAGGATTCTCCCTTCCTTAAATGAACACGTACAAATATCTCCCCAATCTCTAGAGCCGCTCACCACAGTAAATATCAACCTTTTCCACTCTCTCATCCAACTACAACCCACACTTTGATGTTTTGTTTCACATTTAGGAAGTAAAGGTCCAATCTCTAGGGACTTGACTACTTTTGAATCCCTTTATCTAAGAACATGACACCTACACACCTAATAACAATATGGGAAAAGGACCTGAACCAAAAATTTCAGGAAGACAAACTATGCAAGATTTTCACTCCCACCCATAAAAAGGGGTATCACTATCATGGCACAAGAAGGAAAAATTGTGGCATGCCACTTCTGTTGTCGTTATAACTTACCAAACATTTCCTAACCTCATCTGATCACTGTTGGAGATGCAATATGACAGTAAGGACAGTAAGGAAATGCGAAGGAAAAGAAATTACTGCGCTGACCTCAAAAAAGAAAAGATGCATAAGCAGCTACATAAAATGTGACAAACATATGAAGAACAGAATGGTGAAAAATGCGTTGTACAGAGTGCAGGGCTCAGGAGAATGCCACATACAGTGTGCAGGGTTCAGAAATGCATTTCAAAGGGTGCAGGGCTCAGGAGGATGCCAAGTATAGATTGCAGGGCTCAGGAGGATTCCACGTATAGAGTGCAGGGCTCAGGAATGCGTTGTACAAAGTGCAGGGCTCAGGAATGCGTTCTACAGAGTGCAGGGCTCAGGAATGCATTGTACAGAGTGCAGGGCTCAGGAATGCATTGTACAGAGTGCAGGGCTCGGTAGAATGCCATGTACAGAGTGCAGGGTTCAGGAATGCGTTGTACAGAGTGCAGGGCTCAGTAGGATGCCACGTATAGAGTGCAGGGCTCAGGAATGCATTGTACAGAGTGCAGGGTTCAGGAATGCGGTGCACAGAGTGCAGGACTCAGGAATGTGTTGTACAGAGTGCAGGACTCAGGAATGCGTTGTACAGAGTGCAGAGCTCAGGAATGCCTTGTACAGAGTGCAGGGCTCAGGAATGTGTCGTGCAGAGTTCAGGATTGCGTTGTACAGAGTGCAGGGTTCAGGATTGCGTTGTATAGAGTGCAGAGCTCAGGAATGTGTTGTACAGAGTGCACGGTTAAGGAATGCGTTGTACAGAGTGCAAGGTTCAGGAATGCGTTGTACAGAGTGCAGGGTTCAGGAATGCGTTGTACTAAGTGCAGGGCTCAGGAGAATGCCACGTACAGAGTGCAGGGTTCAGGAATGCCTTGTACAGAGTGCAGGGCTCAGGAATGTCTTGTACAGAGTGCAGGGTTCAGGATTGTGTTGTACAGAGTGCAGGGCTCAGGAATGCATTGTACAGAGTGCAGGAGTCAGGAATGCATTGTACAGAGTGCAGGACTCAGGAATGCGTTGTACAGAGTGCAGGGCTCAGGAATGCCTTGTACAGAGTGCAGGGCTCAGGAATGCCTTGTACAGAGTGCAGGGCTCGGGATTGCGTTGTACAGAGTGCAGGGCTCAGGAGAATGCCACGTACAAAGTGCAGGGTTCAGAAATGCGTTGTAAAGAGTGCAAGGCTCAGGAGGATGCCACATATAGAGTGAAGGGCTCAAGAGGATTCCAGGTATAGAGTGCAGGGCTCAGGAATGCGTTGTACAGAGTGCAGGGCTCAGGAATGCATTGTACAGAGTGCAGGGCTCAGGAGAATGCCACATACAGAGTGCAGGGTTCAGAAATGCATTGTAAAGAGTGCAGGGCTCAGGACGATGCCACGTATAGAGTGCAGGGCTCAGGAAAGAGTTGTACAGAGTGTAGGGTTCAGGATTGTGTTGTACAGAGTGCAGAGCTCAGGAATGCATTGTACAGAGTGCAGGGCTCAGGAATGTGTTGTACAGAGTGCAGGGTTAAGGAATGCTTTATACAGAGTGCAAGGTTCAGGAATGCGTTGTACAGAGTGCAAGGTTCAGGAATGCGTTGTACAGAGTGCAAAGTTCAAGAATGCATTGTACAGAGTGCAGGGCTCAAGAGAATGCCACGTACAGAGTGCAGGGCTCAGGAATGCCTTGTACGGAGTGCAGGGCTCAGGAATGCGTTGTACAGAGTGCAGGCTTCAGGATTGTGTTGTACAGAGTGCAGGGCTCAGGAATGCGTTGTACAGAGTGCAGGCTTCAGGATTATGTTGTACAGAGTGCAGGGCTCAGGAATGCCTTGTACAGAGTGCAGGGCTCAGGAATGCCTTGTACAGAGTGCAGGGTTCAGGAATGTGTTGTAAAGAGTGCAGGGTTCAGGATTGCGTTGTACAGAGTGCAGGGCTCAGGAATGCGTTGTACAGAGTGCAGGGTTCAGGATTGTGTTGTACAGAGTGCAGGGCTCAGGAATGCCTTGTACAGAGTGCAGGGCTCAGGAATGCCTTGTACAGAGTGCAGGGCTCAGGAATGTGTTGTAAAGAGTGCAGGGTTCAGGATTGCGTTGTACAGAGTGCAAGGCTCAGGAATGCCCTGTACAGAGTGCAGGGCTCAGGAATGCCTTGTACAGAGTGCAGGGCTCAGGAATGCCTTGTACAGAGTGCAGGGCTCAGGAATGACTTGTACAGAGTGCAGGGCTCAGGAATGCCTTGTACAGAGTGCAGGGCTCAGGAATGCCTTGTACAGAGTGCAGGGCTCAGGAATGCCTTGTACAGAGTGCAGGGTTCAGGATTGCGTTGTACAGAGTGCAAGGCTCAGGAATGCATTGTACAGAGTGATGTACTGCCGCAATGACAGTGAGTGGAGCTGTCAAATCTCAGCTCTGATGTCGGCCATGGGTGGGGCCGATATGCGGAGCTCCGCCCCCTTCGTCACATCCGTGCAAACAGCCAGAGTTTAAACATCAGTGGGTGGGGAAGAAGGTAGCAGGGGGTGGGATCAATTGTAACTACTGTATGTGCACCCACAGCGGTGTATAAAAAACCTGAATTATAATAAACCTCATTCAGGTTTATTACACCCCGGGTGCAGTTACAGACATCATTCAGATTTCTTCTTTTAGATCCAGCAATTCCCTTCACCATAAGAACGATCATTGTGGCTGTTCAGCTGCTATGATCGTTCTTATAGGTGTCGGGAGGGGACATTCCCCCCCTCCTCCTATCACCCTCCCGTGCTTCTCCCAGCTCGTCCCTGGGATCGGTGAACCAGAGAAGGAACTAAGCAGGGCTGGATGTTGACCATAGAGATTTAGGGTGGGCCAGACGGTCCGGGGAGTCCCTATGATCGTTCGGATGTTATTTGAAAAAATGCCGCCGCCACAGCTGGGAAGCTGAGATCCTTTTTTATTTATTGATTTCAGGCTTCCCAGCCTAGAGGAGAGATGTGAGGACTTCTAGACCCCCCCAGATCTCACTATAAAGAGGACCTGTCATGTGTATTCCTATTACAAGCGATAAACATATTCCTTGTAATAGGAATAAAAGTGATCATAAAAATGTAAAAAGAAAGCATCAAAGTAGAAAAATAAAATTAAAATTAATAATAATAAAAAAAAAATTAAAGCGCCCCCGTCCCCGTGTGCTCACTCGCAGCAGCATTTGCATACGCAAGTCGCGCCCGCTTATGTAAACGGTGTTCAAACAACACATGTGTGGTATCTCAAGGAACGTTAGACCGAGAGCAATAATTCTAGCACAAGACCTACTCTGTAACTCAAAACAGGTAACCAGTAAAAAAAATATAAAGCGTCGTCTATGGGCATTTTTAAGTACTGAAGTTTGGCGCCATTCCACAAGTAAGTGCAATTTTGAACTGTGACATGTTAGGTATCTATTTACTTGGTGTAACATCATCTTTCACATGATGCAAAAAAATTGGGATAACTTTACAGGTTTGTTTTGCTTTTTTAATGCATGAAACAGTCCCCCCCCCCCCCCAAAAAAAAAACACATTTGCAGCCAGACTCAGTGGAGGGAAATTTCTGCAGCATATTTGGCAAGTACAGAATCCCAGTATATGAATATATAATAATATGAAAAGTGGTTGGAGGGAAGCTTCAGAATGGCAAAGATGTTTTTATTACGAATTATGTGAGCGGACTGCAGTTCCCCTTTAAGCCAACCAGCAGCGTCAAAGTAATCCCTCTTATGGCCAGTCCTACGAGGCTTTGGTAATATGTGATCACACCCCTTTAGCACCTGATAGTTGAAATGAATGTACAAACTATTGAGATCTGACCACAGGTATATCTTTTCTCTTTATTAAAGTTCAGGTGTCTGTACAAGTAAAGGTACCCCATTTGTAAGGCAGTGACCTTAACCAAAGTGCCTAGTGTAGACCAACTAGGAGGAAAACATGGAGGAAGTGTCACCCGCCTGCCCACCAATCCCCCCTTACACCAATTCAATTTACCAGCACTACATTCAGCTGTCCAACCAATGGGGGTTCACCATTACTGGATCTACAGAACAAGAAACTTCACAAGTCCTCTCTCACACTCAGCCTTGTAACCAGGGCCAAGGGGTGGGCAGTAGGGGAGGCTGCCCTGGGTGCAATGGTTTATTGCAGGGATGGGGGCGCCATGACCCTAACCCTGAGGGAAGGGAGGGAGACACAGTTTGCCATCTTTGCCCTGGGTGTTGGATGACCTTGTCCCAGCACTGCTTTTAACCGACCATCGTTCTAGTTGGTAATGTATTTCTAATTCATTAAAGAATGTATTTGCTCTTTTGTTGGGTTCCAAGTACCTTGTGGGCTCCCCCTCCCCCATTACGCAGCAAGAAGATACATAGAAGATTAAAAATGTGTTCTGATTATGAAGAGCAGAGTGTGACCTACCCGTAGATTTTATGACATTGGTGAGGGCGGGACAACTGTCGTTTGCTGTGACCACATACAGGAGACAGAAACTAAGCAGAATCTTCATCTTCATCTTCAGAGTCCAGGAACACCCGAGAGAAATGGAGAATCTGTGGAGAATGGGATGATATCTCACCATAAATAACGATTATCTATACAAATATGGTGGACAACTGCAACTCCAAATATGACATGAATAACAGATTACATCAAGAAGGGGCGTGGCTTGGCGCTCAGCGTGGATGGAGGCAGAGTGAAGGAGCTCCGGGATCCTGAGAGTTCTGGGAGCTGAAAACAACCTGATCTCCTGCCAAAAATGTCCTCACTGCTCAGGAGGGGGACACACAATCGATCCCTGCGCTCACTGGAAACCCCTAAAGGCAAACATTCACCGGCAAACCTCAGCAAATACCGCTACAGCAGCGGAGGTGGAGGATCCAAGATGGCACTGACTCACAGAACGGCAGTAGAGGAGGACATGGAGGATGATGAAATCTCCGTTCCTCCATCCGAGGACTCTACCAGAGGTAAAATGACGGCTGACCATCCCCTAACATTTGCAGACATGACGGAAATAATGGCAGACATCGAAAACTCACTCTCAGCTGCCATGGGCAGGAAAATGGAGGGACAGGACTCTAATCAGGCTAGACGACATTACAGCCTCTCACTCTCAACACATGATGGATATAAATAGACAGATTGAGGACCTGGAGAACAGAGAGAGAAGACACAACATAAGAGTGAGGGGAGTCCCTGAATCTGTTACCCCTGAACAAATTAAACCCGCATTATCCTCCATCTTCAATAATCTCATTGAGAGACCTGAGGCTTCACCAATAGAATATGACAGAGCCCTCAGACCCAGAGCCCCAGATAATACACCTCCCAGAGATCTCCCCAACTTCTGCCTCAAAAAAGAAATTCTGGAGAAAACAAGAACAAATGAACTGATCACTTTTAACGGAGTAGATTTACAGCTCTTCCAGGACCTTTCACCTATCACAATAAAAGGGTCCTGAATCCCCTACTAGAAATCCTAAAAGAAAAAGGGATTCATTATAGGTGGAAATTCCCCTGCGCCCTCCAAGCCACCTATAATGGTAAACAGTACATGCTCAGAGTCCCAGATGACTTGTTGTATTTTGGTGAAAATCTGCAAATAGCTCCAGTTGAGCTGCCAGACTGGTACCCAGAATTCCCTCTTGCAATCAACAACCTGCCCTCCATGTCAGGCTTGTCTCCCGAAAAATCACCTTTTCAATATGGAAAACACAAACAGAACCAACTATATCTCTCCTGCCACCAAAAGTCCCAGATCAAGGCAAACTTATCAGTTAGTTATCAGCTCACATGGTTTACTGAGCACGTTTGAACCACCATTTTCTTTTTTTCTCCTGTTGATTTTTCTTTTTTACTTGTTAGAAAGAAGTTCTTACTAGTTTAGCCACTAGAGGGCAACCTTTACTAAGCATTGCTATGATGCCAGACCCATAGACTGCCTAATGCACCACAAAGTAGACGTGCAATTCGTTTATTTCCAAATTTGTTTTTTTTAACGAATTTTGACAAATTCATTAATTTCCAAATTTCTGAATTTTTAAATTTCCAAAATTCAGAATTTCCAGAATTTCTGAATTTTTCAATTTCCAAAATTCCGAATTTTTCAATTTCCGAATTTCGAATTTCTGAATTACAAAACATTCACACATTTACTTTCAAAACACCTCATGTCTGCCTATGACTCCCTATGACTCCCTCTTAATGGCCTACATAGCAGTAGTACCAAAACCAGATAAGGACCTCATGGACTGTGCCAACTTTATACCCATTTCCCTCCTCAACGTAGACCAATCCTAACTAAAATTCTAGCAAACAGGATGAAACCCCTCCTATCAAAAATCATTGGCCCAGAACAAGTTGGCTTTATGCCAGGTAGGGAAGCCGGAGACAATACAACCAAGGCATTAAATTTAATCCATTTTGCCAGGAGCTCCAAAATCGAGGCCCTATTACCATCTACGGATGCAGAAAAGGCCTTTCATAGAGTTTCCTGGGAATACATGTTTGCCACATGTTCACACATTGGTCTAGGAAACAACATGCTAAATAAGATAGGAGCCTTATACCAAAATCCCCAGGCCAAAATCAAAGTAAGTAATACCCTATCAGACCCAATCAACATTCACAACGGCACCCGCCAAGGCTGCCCCTTGTTACCACTCCTCTTCATACCAACATTAGAACCACTCATCAGAAGCATAAATGTAACTACAGATGTAGATGGATTCCAAATAAATAAAAGAGAATACAAAATAGCAGCCTATGCAGACGACCTTCTATTTTTTCTCATGCAACCACACATCTCCATTCCTAACCTTCACAAAATATTTAAGACATTTGGATACATTTCTAACTTTAAAGTCAACCAAACCGAATCTGAAGCACTCAACCACAAAAATAGAACTGCACCTATAAGTGGGGACAAAAAAAAATCTCAAATACCTAAGGGTTAACCTCACAACAAACACTGACTCTATATATGAAGCCAATTAAACCCTTACTAAATTCCATAACAAAAGACCTTAAAAACTGGACCCCGAATTTATTCTCTTGGTTTGGCGGAGCTTCAATACTGAAAATGATGATTCTCCCTAGACTACTGTATTTCTCCAAGGCTTTACCAATACATATCCCCAACGTATTCTTCACTAAACTTAACCACTTGCTTACCGGGCACTTAAACCCCCCTCCTATCCAGACCGATTTTCAGCTTTCAGCGCTGACGCACTTTGAATGACAATTACGTGGTCATACAACACTGTACTCAAATGAAATTTTTATCATTTTTTCCCCCACCAATAAAGCTTTCTTTTGGTGGTATTTGATTACCTCTGCGGTTTTTATTTTTTGTTAAAAAAATGTAAAAAAAATGAATTTAGAAAAAATGTATTTTATTTTTATATTTTGTTATAAAAAATTTAAAACAGGTCATTTTTCTCCTTCATTGATGTACGCTGATGAGGCGGCAGTGATGGGCACTGATGGGTGGCAGTGATGGGCACTGATGGGTGGCAATAATGGGCACTATCAGTTACACTGATAGGCAGCACTGCTAGGTGGCACTGATTGGCACTACTGGTAGGCATTGATAGGTGGCACTTGTGGGCACTGATAGGTGGCACTGTGGGCACTGTTATGTGGGCACAGATGAGGCAGATGTGCCTCTTCCACTTCGGGACTAATATCCCTCGCATCCGAGCCGGTGATCGGCTTTTTTTTCTACTCACGCTGTCAGCATGAGTAGAAAAAAAAAAAACGATTACCGATCTTTTGTTTACATCATGTGATCAGCTGTCATTGGCTGACAGCTGATCATGTGGTAAGGGGCCGGGACCGGCCCCTTCCTTAGATCGGTGATCACCCGAGTCTCAGTGACTCGGTGATCACAGCGCACGGCGTGCGCCCTGCAGGGCGTGTGCACAGGGGAGGCTGTCATATGACGGCCTCCCGGGAATTCAGGTCCGCGCTGTGGCCGTCATTCGGTCATAGCGCGGATGTCAAGTGGTTAAAGAACTACAAAGAAGATTTCTATGGGCAGATAAAAAGCCTAGATTAAACTACCGTCTACTTACCTCCCCCAAAAACAAAGGCGGCTTAGGACTCCCAAAACCGAGAAAAATTCATTTTTTTTTTTTAAAGAATTTTTATTTTATTTTCTTTTATAGCGCAAAAAATAAAAAACCCAGAGGTGATCAAATACCACCAAAAGAAAGCTCTATTTGTGGGGAAAAAAGACAAAAAATTCATATGGGTACAGTGTTGCATGACTGAGTAATTGTCATTCAAAATGTGAGAGCATCAAAAGCTGAAAATTGGTCTGGTTAGGAAGGGGGTTTAAGTGCCCCGGTGGTCAAGTGGTTAAAATGTTCACTGATGTAGATTTCTATACACATAAATTAACAATTTACGAATCACAAGAAATCCCAACATCCGTCTACACCGGGAGACAAAATAATTTCACTTTTCCTTACTGACACGTTCTCCCGACTCCCTCCCCATCATGGAGAAGTTTCACCAGGAACCTGAAGTATCAGTTATGGTGAAACGTTCCTCCTCTGGCTTCTTCCACTGATAATAATCCATTTCACCAACTTTAGGATTAACTAAACTAGATAAGCCTGGAGCAACTTTATACATAAATTACAGAAGAGGAATTTGTCCCCAACATTTACTTTTGGTAAATGGAGGGGGCATTTAGGTAAATGGAGGGGACTATACTATAGATAGTATTGGGGATAATTGGAAGAGTGACCATGCTCCACTCCTTAAGTAATTCTCCCTGAGCTCTATATATGGTGCTGTATTATTATTATTATTATTATTATTATTCAGGAATTATATGGCACCAACATTATAAAGGGAGACAGTATATCAGTAACCCATCATTATCCCAGGGATATAAAGATTCAGGACCCCCATGCAGGACTGAGACCCCCCTCCCCCCTCCTCCATAACACTTACCTGATGGATATGAGAGAAGTTCTACATCTCCTGAAGGTGAGGAGACACTTATATACCTGATGGGGACTGACCTTCCACCAATCACAGCAGGGAAGGAGTCATCTTCCTCAATAACCCCTCCCCTGCTGGAGTCCAGCCCCCTCCCTGCAGGGAACAGAAAAGAATGTGAATTCTCCCAGATACAATTATATCTTATGTGAGCCCACAGAGCTGACACTCCAAGATTTCACACAAACACATGTGTGTATATCTGCAGGATTGTAGTGGCATGTTCTGATTTTATAAAGTGATAGCATATACCATAGCGCAGTACAGAGAAAACTTACACTCTGATGTCCCCTCCCCCCACAGTCACACACTATTATTATTATACATTTATTTAGCTCTGACATATACCGCAGTGCTGTACAGAGTACACTGAACTGCTCACAGCTTACACTCTAATGTCCCCTCCCCCCACAGTCACACATTATTATTATTATAGATTTACAGCGCTTTAAAAAACTATTCATACCCCTTGAAATTTTCCACATTTTGTGACAACCAAAAACATAAATGCATTTTATTGGGATTTTATGTGATAGACCAACACAAAGTGTCACATAATTGTGAAGTGGAAGGAAAATGATAAATGATACAAATAAATATGTGAAAAGTGTGGGGGGGCATTTGTATGGCGCCCCCTTAAGTGCTGGTTCACACTGCTGCGCTGCGAATTTGTTCCGTTTTTTTTGTCCTGTGTGAGGTGCGATTCTACCACGAATTTACCGCGATTTTAACGCGATTTTAACGCGAATTTCAGGAGTTGGACATAGCTGCGATTGATGTTCTAGCCAATGGAATCATAATGGAAAAAAAAAAAGGGTGTTAACTTCCTGTGTATTTCCTGGTTTTTGTGGAGAGTAGTGGTGGTGGAATTCGCACATATCTGAACCAACAATGCGATTCCAGAACGATTCACATTGATGTCTATGGAGGCTAAATTCGCAACGCAACGCTGTAAACTCGCACAAGACCCTTTTTTTTATCGCATCGCATTCATAGAGGAATCGCAAAGCATGTGAAACGACGGTCATAGAAAACAATGACTTTAAGGATGACATGCGAATTTAGAATGTTTTTGACGCATCAAATTCGCCATGAACTCGCATCAGTGTGAACCGGCACCTACTCTGATACCCCTAACTATAATCTAGTGGAACCAATTGTCTTCAGAAGTCACCTAATTAGTAGATAGAGTCCACCTGTGTGTCATTTAATCTCAGTATAAATACAGCTGTTCTGTGAAGCCCTCAGAGGTTTGTTAGAGAACCTTAGTGAACAAACAGCATCATGAAGGCCAGGGAACACACCAGACAGGTCAGGGATAAAGTTGTTGAGAAGTATAAAGCAGGGTTAGGTTATTAAAAAATCTCCCAAGCTTTGAACATCTCACGGATAGGGATGGGCCGAACACCCCCCCTGTTCGGTTCGCATCCAGAACATGCGAACAGGCAAAAAATTACTTTGAGAACGCGAACACCGTTAAAGTCTATGGGACACGAACATGAAAAATGTGACATGTGGCCTGGTGCGGTTCAGGAGGGGAGGGCGCTCTCTCATCCCCCCTCTTTTCCTGCGGCCTGCCAGGTTGCGTGCTCAGATAAGGGTCTGGTATGAATTTTTGGGGGAACCCCACACCATTATTTTTTAATTTTGGCGCGGAGTTCCCCTTAATATCCATACCAGACCTGAAGGGCCTGGTAATGGAATTTTGGGGGACCCCCACGCCATTTTTTAAAAAATTCAAAGACTTTTATGTGTATTTTTGGGAAAGCACTACCGCGAGTACTTTTAAATGACTTTTTTTCCTTTAGAAATGTCATTTTGTCCAGGGGCTGTTATAAACACGGGAAAAATGCTCTACTTTACAGGCATACTATAGACACCCCCCAGGTATGAAATTTAAAGGGATATTACACTTTTATTGTTTCACTTTAAGCATTATTAAAATCACTGCTCCTGAAAGAAAAGGCCTTTTTAAAAACTTTTTTTTGCATTGATCCATGTCCCCTGGGGCAGGACCCGGGTCCCCAAACACTTTTTATGACAATAACTTGCATATAAGCCTTTAAAATTAGCACTTTTGATTTCTCCCATAGACTTTTGAAGGGTGTTCCGCAGCTTTCGAATTTGCCGCGAACACCCCAAATTGTTCGCTGTTCGGCGAACGGGCGAACAGCCAATGTTCAAGTCAAACAGATAACCCATCCATACTCACGGAGTTCTGTTCAATCCATCATCGGAAAATGGAAAGAGTATGGCACAACTGAAAACCTACCAAGACATGGCCGTCCACCTAAACTGACCGGCTGGGCAAGGAGAGCATTCATCAGAGAAGAGCCAAGAGGTCCATGGTAACTCTGGAGGAGCTGCAGAGATCCACAGCTCAGGTGGGAGAATCTGTCCACAGGACAACTATTAGTCGTGTTCTCCACAAATCTGCCCTTTATGGAAGAGTGACAAGAAAAAAGACATTGGTGAAAAAAAGTCATAAGAAGTCCTGTTTGTAGTTTGTGAGAAGCCATGTGGAGGACACAGCAAACATGTGGAAGAAGGTGATCTGGTCAGATGAGACCAGAATTCAACTTTTTGGCATAAAAACAAAACACTATGGAGTTGATTTACTAAAGGCAAATCCACTTTGCACTATAACTGCACTTGTAAATGCAATCACTGTAGATGTGAAATGAGGGGAAGCTCTGCTGATTTTAATCATCTAATCATGTACAAACAAAAAAGCTGTTTTATATTTTCCTTGCATGCCCCCCTCAGATCTACAATGACTGCACTTCCAAGTGCACTTGTAGTGCAAAGTGGGTTTGCCTTTAGTAAATAAACCCCTATGTGTGGTGGAAAAAAGGGTGTAGGATGAAACAGAGAGTAGTATCTTCAATGATGGTAAGAATTCAGAGAAGCTCAGGAGGATAGCATTTCAGGAACCATCTAAATTTAGATTATAGGGTAATTATATGCCACTATCAAAAAATAGACAGTAGTCTTTGACACAGCAAATGATGCACAGGACCGCATAGGCGACTTGCTACTCGTGTGGTGCTGTCGTGGGAGGAGAGTTTTCCAGGAATTCAGCCGTGAAGACACCCTGTAGGGACCGGTATTTATGGGCTACTAGGCACGTATACAACGGGAGGATTCCCTAAACTGACTTATGCCGTGTACACATGATCAGACTTTCTGGCAGACTTGGTCCGACAGTCTTCCCGCCGGACTTTCCGGCGGACTACCACTGGACTTTCTGAACGGACGGACTTGCCTACACACGACCGGACTTTCTGGCAGGCTAGGTCCGCCCGTCTTTCCGACGGACTTTCGCCGGAGTTACGGCGGTCTTTCAGAATGAACAGACTTGCCCACACATGGACACTTCCGTTAATTTTGAACGTGACTCGGGTACGACGGGACTAGAAAAGGAAGTCAATCTTGCCGCTTTTATCGGCGAGATTGATACCTTGCGAGCCCCGTCGTTGGGCATCCCAGGCCCTTAGGTCTGGCATGGATTTTAAGGGGAACCCCCTACGCCGAAAAAACGGCGTGGAGTCCCCCCCCCAAATCCATACCAGACCCCGATCCGAGCACGCAGCAACCAGCCGGTCAGGAAATAGGGTGGGGATGAGCGAGCGCCCCCCCCCCCCTCCTGAACCGTACTGCCCTCAACATAGGGGGTGGGTGCTTTGGGGGGAGGGGAGGCGCCCTGCGGGGCCCCCCCACCACAAAGCACCTTGTCCCCATGTTGATGAGGACAAGGGCCTCTTCCCGACAACCCTGGCCATTGGTTGTCGGGGTCTGCGGGCAGGGTCTTATCGGAATCCGGGAGCCCCCTATAATAAGAGGGCCCCCAGATCCCGGCCCCCCACCCTAGGTGAATGAGTATGGGGTACATGGTACCCCTACCCATTTACCTAAGGAAAAAGTGTCAATAATAAAACACACTACACAGGTTTTTGAAGTAATTTATTAGACAGCTCCGGGGGGGTCTTCTTCCGGCTTCGGGGGTCTTCTTCCGACTTCGGGGGTCCCTCCGGTTCCTCTTCTCCCGGCGTCCGGTTGATTCTTCTCCGTTCCCTCTGGCCTCTTCTCCCGGTGTTCCAGCTCTTCTGCCGGCTCCTCCGCTGTCTTCATGCCGCTCTTTTGCCAGCAGAGGTCCGGACTTCTCGCCTGTGGCTTCTGGGCTTCTTGGCTTCTTCTCTTCTTCCCATGTTGACACGACGCTCTCTCTGGCTGGAATGCTCTCTGAGAGCTCCGATGTGACTTATATAGACGGAGACCAAGCCCCCTAAAATGTCACAGTACCAGCATGCCCAGGGACTGTGACGGCATAAGGGGGCGGGGTCTCCGCCTATATAAGTCACATCGGAGCTCTCAGAGAGCATTCCAGCCGCAGAGAGCGTCGTGTCAACATGGGAAGAAGAGAAGAAGCCAAGAAGCCCAGAAGCCAGAGGCCAGAAGTCCGGACCTCTGCTGGCAAAAGAGCGGCATGAAGACAGCGGAGGAGCTGGCAGAAGAACTGGAACACCGGGAGAAGAGGCCAGAGGGAGCGGAGAAGAACCAACCGGACGCCGGGAGAAGAGGAACCGGAGGGACCCCCGAAGTTGGAAGAAGACCCCCCTGGAGCTGTCTAATAAATTACTTCGTGTAGTGTGTTTTATTATTGACACTTTTTCCCTAGGTAAATGGGTAGGGGTACCATGTACCCCATAATCATTCACCTAGGGTGGGGGGCTGGGATCTGGGGGCCCTCTTATTATAGGGGGCTCCTGGATTCCGATAAGCCCCCCGCCCACAGACCCCGACAACCAACGGCCAGGGTTGTCGGGAAGAGGCCCTTGTCCTCATCAACATGGGGACAAGGTGCTTTGTTGTTGGGGGGCCCCGTAGGGCACCCCCCCTCCCCCAAAGCATCCCCCCCATGTTGAGGGCCTGCGGCCTGGTACGGTTCAGGAGGGGGGCCACTCTCTTGTTCCCACCCCCTTTCCTGACCGGCTGGGCTGCGTGCTCGGATCGGGGTCTGGTATGGATTTTAGGGGGGCCCCATGCGTTTTTTTCGGCGTAGGGGGTTCCCCTTAAAACCCATACCAGACCTAAAGGCCTGGGATGCCCCACTCTCGCCGCAATAGGAAAATTTGTTTCTCCTATTGCAGCGAGCACGAGATGCATTACCCTGCCCTTGCGTCGTATCTGGTCCGTCGGACCAGCATACAGATGCATACAGATGAACGGGCTTTTCGTCAGGAATTGAGTCCGGCGGACTAAGTTTTGAAGCATGCTTCAAATCTAGGTACGGTGGACTTTTGGGAAAAAAAAGTCCGCCGGAGCCTACACATGGTCGGATTGTGCGGCGGACTCTGGTCCACCGGACCAAGTATGCCGGAAAGTCCGCTCGTGTGTACGCGGCATAAGCTAGTATGCTACCAGCGGTCCTGTGCTTCATTTGCTGTGTCAAAGACTACTGTCTATTTTTTGATAGTGGCCTATAATTACCCTATAGTCTAAATTTAGATGATCAGTCTGGTCCTCCAAGGTTTTTGACTATACTGTATATAGGTGGGGCGTTATTCATGCTCATAGGCAATTTTTTTGTGAATGAACTATATGAGAAATTTATGTAATTGTTCTGATTTTAAATTTGTAATAAATATTATTTTTTTTTTTATAAGACTGTGTTATGCCTAAAAAAGTCCATCACCCAAAAACCTCAATTTCCTAAATATCTAAATATCGGGACGTGGCAAATTTTATCCTAGTGTCGTATCCACAGTACCACTCTGTGGAGATACACATTTCTAATCATTTCTCTGGATGGGACACTGTAGGGCAAGGCTGTTATGGGGAAATTTTGAAAAAAAATTTCCGCAAGCTTTCTGCTGAGAATTCTACGCTTCAGGTGATTAGTTGTCACCTTTCACACACATTGAGATCCGTACCTGGAGGGGATGTTCCTCTGATCAGTGGAATGGTGCAAGTGACATTCTATTTCCTTGTGAACTTCATGTCATACAGGCAGTCATGGAACGTTACACCCAAATGACATTTATTATTATTTTTTGAGACAGATTGAGTTTTCTTTTCCTGGTATGCTTTATTTTTTGCTATATAAACAAACCAAAAAAATAAAAAAAACAGAACAAATGTCTTGAAAATAAAATAAAGTTTTTGTTCGTTTCGATTAAAAAAATTTTGCAAATAAATAATCGTTCTTCATAAATTTAGCCCAAAATGTATTCCGCTCCATTTCTTTGGTGAAAATAACCCAAATCAGTGATTATTATTTATTCTGTGTGAAAGTTATAGTCTATAAAGTCTATGGGATGCAGTATAAACAGTATTTGAAAATCGATCAATCCTGATGTACTGTCGGTCGATCTCATTTCTTGAGGCCCTTAAAATGTCAGGACAGTACAAATACCCTCCAAACTCACTCCTTTTTTGGAAAGTAGACAGTCTGAGACATTTAGTAAGAGGCGTGGTGATTTTTTTTTTTAAAGTTGTAATTTTTTTGTCCAAATTTTTGGGATAATGAGCAAATGAATCGCTTTTCGACTGGCCTCCGTCATTATACTGCGACAGGTCGGCACGATCCCACGAGCCATCGTAGCTGTACGTCGGCTCCTTTAAACAGGATAGCAGGCACGTGCGCCGCCGACCACAAGCGATCGCGGGCACGAGAGGCAGAACAGGGACGTGTGTAAACACACAAATCCCTGTTCTGTTCTGAGAGGAGAGACAGATCGTGAGTTCCTAATAGCTGGCAACAGCGATCTGTCATCTCCTCTAGACAGTCCCCTCCCCCTACAGTTAGAACACACACTAGGGAACACAGTTAACCCCTTGATCGCCCCCTAGTGGTTAACCCCTTCATTACTGTAGTGATCGGGTATATGTATTGGGTGGATAGTATCGTGGTATCGTGGGTAAGATACTTAATTAGTAAGTACTCTTCCACAGCAACCCAATTCTTCCAGAGAGATGCACTTTATTGACTTCCAACACAGAACAAAGTCCAAAGTCCACAGATGACAAAAAATCCGACAGAGTAGATATAATTCAGAACCCCATGTTTCTAGGTCTGTGTGTCCATACACAGACAAGCCTAACTTCAAACTAAAAAACTGCTTGAATGTCCTCTATGAAATACTAGTCCACTAGGAGGGAGTTTCTGCTAGGTCAACCCAAAATACTCTTTGATCTTATTGTTACCCCCTCAAGTCTAATTACCATCAATAAATACTTCTTCTATGGTCCTTTAAACAATGTACCCTTTGAAATGTTCAATTAGGTTTCCAGACCATTCCTCACCTCACACACCTAGGTAGACTTGCCTAAGAACAACACATCAAAGAGTCTTCAGCTGTCCCTTTGATATGTTAAAATTCAGTTGGACAAATCAACCAAATGTCAATTGAATTCTGGCCTGGTCAATATTGACTGTATGTGTACATACATATAATATAATGTCCCACATAAATCGGTGAACATATTACAACAATTACCAGTGTCATTTATACAGTAATCAGTGCATTTTTATAGCACCGATCGCTGTATAATTCTCAATAGTCCCAAAAATGTTTCAAAAGTGTCCAATGTGTCCGCCATAATGTTGCAGTCACGATAAAATTCGCAGATCGCCGCCATTACTAGTAAAAAAATTATAGTAATAAATTTGTGGGGAAAAAAGGACGTCAATTTTGTTTGGGAGCCACATCGCACGACCGCGCAATTGTCAGTTAAAGCGACGCAGCGCCGAATCGCAAAAAGTGCTCTGGTCAGGAAGGGGGGGTAAATCCTTCTGGGGCTGAAGTGGTTAAAGGGACTTTTTCTTTTTTTTTTTTTTGCATTTTAGTGTAAATATGAGATGTGACGTCTTTTTGACCCCCCAGATCTCACATTTAGGAGGTCCTGTCATGCTTTTTTTCTATTACAAGGGATGTTTACATTCCTTGCAATAGGAAGAAAGGTGACACAATTTTTTGTAAAAAAGAATAGTGTAAAAATAAAAAATAAAAAGTAAAATAAATAAGAAACATTTTTTAAACGCTCCCCGTCGAGCTCGTGTACAGAAGCGGACGCATACGTGAGAAGCGCCTGCACATGAAAACGGTGTTCAAACCCCACATGTGAGGTATCGCCGCGATCGTTAGAGTGAGAGCAATAATTCTAGCCCTAGACCTCCTCTGTAACTCATAACAAAGCAAACCTGTAGAATTTTTTAAACCGCCCACATGTAGATTTTTAAGGGTAAAGGTTTGTCACCGTTCCACGAGCAGGCGCAAGTTTGAAGCGTGACATGTTGGGTATCAATTTACTCGGCGTAACATCATCTTTCACAATATAAAAAACAAAATTGGGCTAACTTTACTGTTGCCTTATTTTTTAATTGAAAAAAGTGTATTTTCTCCAAAAAAAGTGCGCTTGTAAGACCGCTGCGCAAATACGGTGTGACAGAAAGTATTGCAACGATCGCCATTTTATTCTCTAGGGTGTTAGAAAAAGTATATATAATGTTTGGGGGTTCTAAGTAATTTTCTAGCAAAAAAATAACTGGATTTTAACAATAAGTTTGAAAAATAGGCCCGGTTTTAAAGTGGTTCAAGTTTCCTAGTAAGAAAATTTCCCCCTCATTCATATGGGAAAATGGGAGAAGAAAACCATCATTTTTCTGGATGGGAAACTTTAGGGCAAGGCTCTTATGGGGAAATTTTTAACAAAAAATTCTGCATCTTTCTGCTGACAGTTATACACTTCAGATGACTGGTTGTCACCTTTCACATACAAACAAAGCCGCCTCTGTATGGGAAATGTCTTGTGTGCCGTGGAATGGAGCAAGTGAAATCCTATGCTGCACCCAAACAACATTTGTACCATTTTTTTAGAACTTTCTTTTGGTGGTAATTAATCACCACTAGGATTTTTATATTTTGCAACATAAACAACAAAAGAGATGTTGTAACAAAAACATTGTTCTTAGCTTCTGTTATAAAATGTTGCAAATAAATAATCTTTCTTCATAAATTTAGGCCAAAATGTATTCTGCTCCATTTCTTTGGTGAAAATAACCCAAATCAGTGTACAGCCAATCAACAATGACATGAAGTTTATGCAAAGAGTCAATATTTGCAGTGTTGACCCTTCTTTTTTAAGATCTCTGCAATTCTCCCCGGCATGCTGTCACTCAACTTCTGGGCCACACACTGACTGATGGTCACCCCCCTATTCTTGTATAATCAATGCTTGGAGTCTGTCAGAATTTGTGGGGGGGGGGGGGGTTGTTCACCAGCCTCTTGAGGATTACCTCAATAGGATTAAGGTCTGGGGAGTTTCCTGGCCATGGACCCAAAATTTCGATGTTTTGTTCCCCAAGCCACTTAGTTATGACTTTTGCCTTATGGTAAGGAGCTCCATCGTGCTGGAAAAGGCATTTTCCACCAAACTGTTCTTGGATGGTTGGGAGAAGTTGTCTGGAGGATGTTTTGTACCATTCTTTATTCCTGGCTGTGTTCAAAATTGTGAGTGAGCCCCCCACTCCCTTGGCTGAGATGCAACCCCACACATGAATGGTGTCAGGATGCTTTATTGTTGGCATGGCACAGGACTGATGGTAGCGCTCACCTTTTCTTCCCGGGACAAGGTTTTTTCCAATTCCCCAAACAAACGAAAAGGGGATTTATCAGAGAAAATGACTTTCCCCCAGTCCTCAGCAGTCCAATCCCTGTACCTTTTGTAGAATATCAGTCTGTCGCTGATGTTTTTCCTGGAGAGAAGTGGCTTCTTTGCTGCCCTGCTTGACACCAGACCATCCTCCAAAATTCTTCTCCTCACTGTGCGTGCCGATGTCCTCACACCTGCCTGATGCCATTCCTGACCAAGTTCTGCACTGGTGGTGCCCCAATCCTGCCAATGAATCAACTGTGGGAGACGGTCCTGGCGCTTGCTGGGCTTTCTTGGGCGCCCTGAAGCCTTCTTCACAACAATTAAATGGCTCTCATTGAAGCTCTTGATGATCCAATGAATGGGTGATTTAGGTGCGATCTTATTAGCAGCAATTTCCTTGCCTGTGAATACCTTTTTTTGCAAAGCAATGCTGATTGCGCATGTTTCCTTGCAGGTAACCATGGTTAACAGAGGAAGAACAATGATTTCAAGCACCAGTCTCCTCTTAAAGCTTCCAGTCTGTTATACTAACTCACTCAACATAAGGCCGAGTACACACTTGTACAACAAACGCTCCGACATTGGGAGCTCATGTCGCATGACGTGTGAAAATCAGTGTTTCCCTGTGGAAACCGTCTTAACTGGTCCGACTTTGAAAATGCTCCCTGCACTACTTTGGCCTGACTTTGATCCTACTTCAGCCAATTGAATATCACTGACGTTGGATCAAAGTCGGATCGCCGTCTTAACTGATCTGACTTTGGCATGCGACTTGTGCTCTGATGATCTTGAAGGGAAATCAACACCAAATAAAAGAAGAAAAAATGGCATGGGTTCCCCCTCCAAGAGCATACCAGGTCCTTCGGTCTGGTATGGATTTTAAGGGGAACCCCCACCCCCAAAAAACTGTGTGGGGTCCCCACCAAAATCCATACCAGACCCTTATCTGAGCACACAGCCCGGCAGGGCTCCCAAGGAGAATAAATTGTGCATCTAATTTCCTAACTATACCTAGCTCATTTTTGGAGGCCCTGGAGCACCAGGACAGAGGAAACACCCACAAAACTACAAGACTACATTTCGGAAAGCTAAATAAAGTTATAGGTAGGTAATAAGGTTGGTCACCCTTATAGCCGGTGTCCCGAGGCTTTGCACAATAAGCCAGAGTTAGTGGAGGAATTCTTCCGTCTGGATAGAGAAGAGTCTGGGTTGGCAGAGGTTGTACCAGGGGATCCTAGTGTCTCTTTCCCGTCAGAATCTGTGTCTGTGAGGCCGTCTGTGGTGTCAGTGTCCCCCCAGTCTGTGGTTCCCCAGTCAGTGTCAGAAAGTGTGGTTGTCAAGTCTGTGTCTGCACCTATTGTTTCTCCTAGTGTAGTGAAGGCAGCGGAGGGTGCTGGACCAGAATGTATGGTGGTGCCAACCCCTCCTCCTCGGCGTGGCAGAAGTGCGGCTGGAGGTGGGCAGACACCGAGGGGTGAAGTGAGTGATGGATTGGATGATGGTGGGGGGAGGTGGGAAGGGAATGAGAGTGGCTGGTGCAGAATGCAAGGTGAATGATGTGGAAGTCGGGGTGAATGATGTGGAGGGAGGTTTTAATGGGGGGTTTGGAATCCAATCCTGATGGCGATTAAATCTCAAAAGGTTTCTTAGCCTGGATTGTGTTTAAGTTGAGGTTCGGGGTTTGTAGTTGTCATTAAAATATGTTTCTTTCTATGTAATCTTGTCAGGAAACGGTTTTCTTTACTTGCTGATGTAAGCACGCTTGTTTTTGTTTAGTTGTTGTTTATTTTTGTGTAAATATGTTTTTATTAATGATCTGTATGTTTGTATGATTTTTTAACAAAAAAAATGTACACTCTAATGTTCCCCCTCAGTCACACACTAATGCTGCGTACACACGACGGATGTTGGCTCAAACTTGTCTTGCATACACACGATCACACAAATCTTGTCGGAAATTCTGAACGTTAAGAACGCGATGATGTACAACATGTACGACGAGCCGAGAAAAATGAAGTTCAATAGCCAGTGCTGCTCTTCTGCTTGATTCCGAGCATGCGTGGAACTTTGTGCGTCGGAGTTCACTTGCCACTATGCCTGCCACCAGATGGAGATGTCAGTTGCCACTACGCCTGCCACCAAATGGGGATGTCATTAGCCACACTGCCTGCCACCAGATGGAGATGTCACTTGCCACTATGCCTGCCACCAGATGGGGATGTCACTTGCCACGCTGCCTGCCACCAGATGGAGATGTCACTTGCCACGCTGCCTGCCACCAGATGGAGATGTCACTTGCCACGCTGCCTGCTACCAGATGGGGATGTCACTTGCCACACTGCCTGCCACCAGATGGAGATGTCACTTGCCACTATGCCTGCCACCAGATGGGGATGTCACTTGCCACGCTGCCTGCCACCAGATGGGGATGTCACTTGCCACGCTGCCTGCCACCAGATGGAGATGTCACTTGCCACGCTGCCTGCCACCAGATGGAGACGTCACTTGCCACGCTGCCTGCTACCAGATGGGGATGTCACTTGCCACACTGCCTGCCACCAGATGGAGATGTCACTTGCCACTATGCCTGCCATCAGATGGGAATGTCACTTGCCACTATGTCTGCCACCAGATGGAGATGTCACTTGCCACTATGCCTGCCATCAGATGGGGATGTCACTTGCCACGCTGCCTGCCACCAGATGGGGATGTCACTTGCCACGCTGCCTGCCACCAGATGGGGATGTCACTTGCCACTATGCCTGCCACCAGATGGAGATGTCACTTGCCACTATGCCTGCCACCAGATGGGGATGTCACTTGCCACGCTGCCTGCCACCAGATGGGGATGTCACTTGCCACTATGCCTGCCACCAGATGGAGATGTCACTTGCCACTATGCCTGCCACCAGATGGAGATGTCACTTGCCACTATGCCTGCCACCAGATGGGGATGTCACTTGCCACGCTGCCTGCTACCAGATGAGGATGTCACTTGCCACTATGCCTGCCACCAGATGGAGATGTCACTTGCCACTATGCCTGCCACCAGATGGAGATGTCACTTGCCACTATGCCTGCCACCAGATGGAGATGTCACTTGCCACTATGCCTGCCACCAGATGGGGATGTCACTTGCCATGCTGCCTGCCACCAGATGGGGATGTCACTTGCCACACTGCCTGCCACCAGATGGAGATGTCACTTGCCACGCTGCCTGCCACCAGATGGAGATGTCACTTGCCACGCTGCCTGCTACCAGATGGGGATGTCACTTGCCACTATGCCTGCCACTATATGGGGATGCTACTTGCCATGCTGCCTGCCACCAGATGGAGATGTCACTTGCCACTATGCCTGCCACCAGATGGGGATGTCACTTGCCACGCTGACGGCCACCAGATGGGGATGTCACTTGCCACTATGCCTGCCACCAGATGGAGATGTCACTTGCCACTATGCCTGCCACCAGATGGGGATGTCACTTGCCACGCTGCCTGCCACCAAATGGAGATGTCACTTGCCACGCTGCCTGCTACCAGATGGGGATGTCACTTGCCACACTGCCTGCCACCAGATGGAGATGTCACTTGCCACTATGTCTGCCATCAGATGGGGATGTCACTTGCCACTATGTCTGCCACCAGATGGGGATGTCACTTGCCACGCTGCCTGCCACCAGATGGGGATGTCACTTGCCACTATGCCTGCCACCAGATGGGGATTTTACTTGCCATGCTGCCTGCCACCAGATGGGGATGTCACTTGCCACGCTGCCTGCCACCAGATGGGGATGTCACTTGCCACGCTGCCTGCCACCAGATGGGGATGTCACTTGCCACGCTGCCTGCCACCAGATGGGGATTTTACTTGCCATGCTGCCTGCCACCAGATGGGGATGTCACTTGCCACGCTGCCTGCCACCAGATGGGGATGTCACTTGCCACGCTGCCTGCCACCAGATGGGGATGTCACTTGCCACTATGCCTGCCACCAGATGGGGATTTTACTTGCCACTATGCCTGCCACCAGATGGGGATTTTACTTGCCACGCTGCCTGCCACCAGATGGGGATGTCACTTGCCACGCTGCCTGCCACCAGATGGGGATGTCACTTGCCACTATGCCTGCCACCAGATGGGGATTTTACTTGCCATGCTGCCTGTCACCAGATGGGGATGTCACTTGCCACGCTGCCTGCCACCAGATGGGGATGTCACTTGCCACGCTGCCTGCCACCAGCTGGGGATGTCACTTGCCACGCTGCCTGCCACCAGATGGAGAAGGGTGGAACAGGGCAATGAGAGATGTCATCTCTCTCCCCCACCGCTGCACCGCTGACATTACTTGTCTCCTCCGCGGCCCACAGGTTGGAGACCAATTCTCGATCTTTTCAAAAATGGCGCCGGGCAGTGCAATCACGCTACTGTGCATGCGCCACCCGGCCGAGCGCGTATGAGCTTTCCCGAGCCCGGCTGGCTTCAGAACGGCACATGTGCAGTAGTGGGCAGCTTGCGGCCATCTTTTCTACAGGCATCGGTGCCCCTAATGGACTTTAACGGGCAGCCCCGAAAGGGGTAGAACAGATAGAACCGATAGAACAGTGCAACCATTCTGTCAGACATAAAAGAGAACAATAACATTTAATCGGCATAACAGTGATTACCACTTATGTACCTAATGAGATGCTAATGGTAAGCCAAAAGATTATACAATGATTATAAATAAAGTATACAAAAGATAAATTATGACAAATTGTAAAACATTCACTCGCATATAATCACGGGCAAAACCCAACCGCTGCAATTAGAGGAAATGGAGGTAGATTACACATGAGGTGTATACATAGTCCAGAAGGCATCTACAGAAGAGCATCAGCAATTGAACATTAAATTCAATAAAAATAAAACAAAGGTGTGGGCACAAAGAGGAAGAGAGCTGTAGCAGAGACTGACGGGAACATTCAATAATTATTCAAGAAAATATTTGTAAGTGTGTGCCTCATTGATACCTGGTGGGGTCAAGGCATTGAGTCGCTCAATCCAGAGCAATTCTCGTTTCAATATTTGGCAGTCCCAGTCGCCCCCTCTGGGGTCCTCCGGGACTACTTCCAACACGGTAAATCTAATGTAGTCAGGATTGAAACAATGGTGGATGCCAATGTGGCGGCCCACCGTAGTGAGCTTGCCATTTGTGGAGGCATATAAATGGTCCCCCAGTCTCTGCCGCAGCTCTCTGATAGTTTTACCTACATAAAAAGCGCTGCATGCGCAGGTCATGAGGTAGATAACCCCTCGTGTACCGCAATGGGCTGAATGCCTTGGAAAAAGCACCTCAACCTTTTGGAAGTGTAATCTGTTGTCTTTCTTGGATCCAGGGGCAATATGGACAATTGCCACATTTGAAGGTGCCTCTGGGTTCTCTTGGGCCAGATGAGGGGATCTTATAGTGACTATGAGTGAGCCTGTCCCGCAAGGCAGTGGCCCTCCTAAAGACCAAGTCAGGGGTAGGTTTAATATATATATATATTTTTTTAAAGTGTGTGGTGGTCAGTCAAGATGTGCCAATGGCTTGATAGTATGTTCCGTAATTGGTGGTGATGGGTGCAGAATTTAGTGATAATTTTAGTCATATAAGGTTTTTTAGGGCATATAGGGCCAAACAGTAATGAATGTCGATCCAGGGCCGAAGCCCTATGGAAGGCTTTCCTTAATATAGTACGTCTGTAGCCTCTGGCCAGGAGGTGTGTGCGTAGAGCATTGGCTTGTCTGTAGAAATCCCCGTCCTCTGTGCAGTTCCTTCTTAGTCTCAGATACTGAGCATAAGGGATACTGCGAATCAGAGGACGGGGATGCAGCAGCGTGTTGCCTGCTGAAGATTTCCAATATAAATCTGTGATTTATTGCCCGCTGAGTTTTTAATGACCTGCACATCTAAAAACGAGATGCTCTGAGTATGGTACGTGAAGGTGAAATGAAGGTTGAATTGATTGGTATTCAAACTTGTGATGAATGTTTGTAAAAGCTGCTCTGTACCTGTCCAAATGACCAGTAGGTTGTCAATGAACCTATACCAGCCCAGGACATGATCCAGAAAAGGTTCCATTAGTTCATCACTAAAGATGGATCGCTCCCAGCCACCCAAAAATAAGTTCGCGTAAGAAGGGACACAAGACGTGCCCATTGCAACGCCTTGGGTTTGAAGATAAATTTGATCCATAAACAAAAAATAATTTTTTGTGAGAATAAATTCTAGAAGTTTTAGGATAAAGATATTAGTGGGCCAGGTATAGTGATCCTGTTCCATGAGGAAGGAGCCAGCCATCCGGACGCCCTGCTCGTGGGGGATGCTTGAGTACAAGGCCTCTACATTAACAGCCACGAGGAGGGCGTCCGGAGGGACCAGGACTCCCTCAATTTGTTTAAGAAGATCAGTGGTATCTCGAATGTAGGATGGTAGTCTCAATACATGGGGTAATAGGAAGGTGTCAACCAGTTTACTCGCATTCTCTGTTAGTGAACCTTTACCTGAGTCTATAGGTCGACCTGGGGGTGCAGAGAAATTCTTATGGGTTTTAGGTAACGCATAAAACGTTGGGGTTCGCGGACGTTGAACATTGATGAATTTATAGGTATCCTCATCGATGAGGCCCTCAAGGAAGGCCCCCCCCGATGAGGGCCCTAAATTCATTAATGGTTTCCTGAATAAACGTACTATCAATGGGAGAGTACCAGTTGGAGTTAGAGAGAATCTTGAGGCGCATCGTTTGGTACTGATGATGAGTCATCAGCACTAAATTGCCGCCTTTATCCGATTGCTTAATGATAAGATCGGCATTTTTTTGAAGTTTACTGACTGCCCTAGACTGTTGTTGGGTCAAATTAGAAGGTAGTGTTAGCCATTGCTCTTTCTTTAGGGACAGGATACATTCGTGTAGAAAGGCCCACACAGATGGGCATGTCATGAAATCAGGGAATGCTTTAGATTTCGCCTTTAGACTGGATTTGGAATTCGAGTATCGTGAGGAAGGAGTGGTATCACATTTGTTAGAGGGGGAAGATTCAGGAGAACCATTCGAGGCATCCAACTCTACTTCTCCCTCATCAAAAAGTAACATGAGATCCTGCAATGCTCTAGATTCGGCTATAGTAAAGTTTTTAGTTTTTTCTGCCAATTCTTTTTCCAGGTTCGCACGTTTGCGGTCTTGGTCAAATATATAGTTGAAGGTTACATAGTTACATAGTTACATAGTTACATAGTTAGTAAGGTTGAATAAAGACACCAGTCCATCCAGTTCAACCTGAGTGAGTGTGGGTCTACAACCCTGAGCCTTGTCCCTAACCCTGAACATCACACACTCACATCAATCCCTACCCTCAATCCAAGGTCCCCATTTATATACTAGGGTCAATTTTGGACAGAAGCCAATTAACCTACCCGCATGTCTTTGGAGTGTGGGAGGAAACCGGGGTACCCAGAGGAAACCCACGCAGGCACAGGGAGAACATGCAAACTCCAGGCAGGTAGTGTCGTGGTTGGGATACGAACCAGCAACCCTTTTTTACTGCTAGGCGAGAGTGCTAACCACTGCACCACTGTGCCGCCCACGGTTAATTTTCGAGCAAATAAATAGACACCTAGGTGGTCTCTTCTCTTTAATAAGCATCTTGAGCACAATTACTTACTTATTTTATTTATTTTTTCATAATAGTAATTCCTAAGTGCCCCCCTTGCTCGCCCCCGGGGGGAACGCCCCTTGTGGGCGTCTCACAGTGTCGTTCTAGCCCCTCTGTGGGCCAAGGGTGATGAGTGCAATATCATAAATTACCTTCTCCAATGTTAATAATGTATATACCTTCTTACACAAATATGTAGTGATCACTTATTTTTCTGTCATTCTGTAGAAAATGTACTAGACGCCTCCCGAAGAAGCGGCTTGACCGCGAAACTGTAGAGGTTACGTCCATAAAGTACTAAACAACCTGCCTCCATCTATCTGTGTGGGCACCAATATAAATTCTGAGTCAACATTGCTGTAAACAAAAATTGTTGTTGTTATTATGTCTGTGTCTATTCACCATTGTATCCTTGTATGGATTCTTTTAATGTCTTATCCTTTAATAAACTAAAAGATTTTATATAATATGGTTTATATCCCTTTGGTACCGCAATAGTCCTAAGATTTCTAGAAAAAGGTAGGACCGGATTGGAGCGGTCCTAGTGGTTTTCCCTTCCCTTTTTCAACCAACATTGCTTTATATAGATTAAGGATTATGGTACCTACTACTATTAAATACCCTGATAACTTAACCGGGTGGCATACAGTACTTTTGATAAATACAGGCAGTCCTGGAACGTTGCACCTAAATGACATTTTTTATTATTTTTTTTTTTAGACAGATTGAGTTTTCTTTTCCTGGTATTTCCTTTATTTTTTGCTATATAAACAAACAAAAAAAACACAGAACAAATGTCTTGAAAATAAAATAAAGTTTTTGTTTGTTTCGATTACAAAATTTTGCAAATAAATAATCGTTCTTCATAAATTTAGCCCAAAATGTATTCCGCTCCATTTCTTTGGTGAAAATAACCCAAATCCGTGTCTATTATTTATTCTGTGTGAAAGTTATAGTCTATAAAGTCTATGGGATGCAGTATAAACAGTATTGGAAAATCGATCAGTCCTGATGTACTGTCGGCCGATCTCATTTCTTGAGACCCTTAAAATGTCAGGACAGTACAAATACCCCCCAAACTCACCCCTTTTTTGGAAAGTAGACAGACTGAGATATTTAGTAAGAGGCGTGGTGATTTTTTTTTTTAAAGTTGTAATTTTTTTTTTTTAATTTTTGGGATAATGAGCAAATTAACTGCTTGCCGATCTGCCGCCGTCATTATACTGAGACAGTTCGGCACGATCCCGCGAGAAGCCGTAGCTGTACGTTGGCTCCTTTAAGCAGGATAGCAGGCACGCGCGCCGCCGGCCACGAGCGATCGCGGGCATGAGAGGCAGAACAGGGACGTGTGTAAACACACAAATCCCTGTTCTGTGAGGAGAGACAGATCGAGAGTTCCTAATAGCTGGGAACTGTCATCTCCTCTAGACAGTCCCCTCCCCCTACAGTTAGAACACACACAGGGAACACAGTTAACCCCTTGATCGCCCCCTAGTGGTTAACCCCTTCACTACCAGTGTCATTTATACAGTAAGCAGTGCATTTTTATAGCACTGATCGCTGTATAGTTGTCAATCGTCCCAAAAATGTTTCAAAAGTGTCCAATGTGTCCGCCATAATGTCGCAGTCATGATAAAAATCGCAGATCGCCGCCATTACTAGTAAAAAATAATAGAAATAAATTTGTGGAGAAAAAAGGACGTCAATTTTGTTTGGGTACAATGTCGCATGACCGCGCAATTGTCAGTTAAAGCGACGCAGTGCCGAATCGCAAAAAGTGCTCTGGTCAGGAAGGGGGTAAATCCTTCTGGGGCTAAAGCGGTAAATGGACTTTTTTTTTTTTTTTAATTGCATTTTAGTGTAAATATGAGATCTAAAGTCTTTTTGACCCCCCAGATCTCACATTTAAGAGGACCTGTCATGCTTTTTTTTTATTACAAGAGATGTTTACATTCCTTGTCATAGGAATAAAAGTGCCACAATTTTTTGTAAAAAAGAATAGTGTAAAAATAAAAAATAAAAAAGTAAAATAAATAAGAAACATTTTTTCAACGCTCCCCGTCCCGCCGAGATCGTGTGCAGAAGCGGACGCATACGTGAGTAGCGCCTGCACATGTAACCGATGTTCAAAGCACACATGTGAGGTATCGCCGCGATCATTAGAGTGAGAGCAATAATTCTAGCCCTAGACCTCCTCTGTAACTCAAAAAGAAAGCAAACCTGTAGAATTTTTTAAACCGTCCACATGTAGATTTTTAAGGGTAATAGTTTGTCGCCATTCGACGAGCGGGCGCAAGTTTGAAGCGTGACATGTTGGGTATCAATTTACTCGGCGTAACATCATCTTTCACAATATAAAAAACAAAATTGGGCTGACTTTACTGTTGTCTTATTTTTTAATTGAAAAAAGTGTATTTTCTCCAAAAAAAGTGCGCTTGTAAGACCGCTGTGCAAATACGGTGTGACAGAAAGTATTGCTACGACTGCCATTTTATTCTCTAGGGTGTTAGAAAAAGTATATATAATGATTGGGGGTTCTAAGTAATTTTCTAGCGAAAAAATAACTGATTTTAACTTGTAAACAATAAGTTTGAAAAATAGGTCCGGTTTTAAAGTGGTTCAAGTTTCCTAGTAAGAAAATTTCCCCCTCATTCATATGGGAAAATGGGAGAAGAAAACCATCATTTTTCTGGATGGGAACCTTTAGGGCAAGGCTCTTATGGTGATATTTATAACAAAAAATTCTGCATCTTTCTGCTGACAGTTATACACTTCAGATGACTGGTTGTCACCTTTCACATACAAACAAAGCCGCCCCTGTATGGGAAATGTCTTGTATGCCGTGGAATGGAGCAAGTGAAATCCTATGCTGCACCCAAACAACATTTGTACCATTTTTTAGAACTTTCTTTTGGTGGTATTTAATCACCACTAGGATTTTTATATTTTGCAACATAAAGAACAAAAGAGATGTTGTAACAAAAACATTGTTCTTAGCTTCTGTTATAAAATGTTGCAAATAAATAATCTTTCTTCATAAATTTAGGCCAAAATGTATTCTGCTCCATTTCTTTGGTGAAAATAACCCAAATCAGTGTACAGCCAATTGACAATGACATGAAGTTTATGCAAAAAGTCAATATTTGCAGTGTTGACCTTTCATTTTTAAGACCTCTGCATTTTTTCTTGGCATGTTGTCATTCAACTTCTGGGCCACATCCTGACTGATGGTCACCCCCTATTCTTGTATAATCAATGCTTGGAGTCTGTCAGAATTTGTGTGTGTGTGTGGGGGGGGGGGGTTTGTTCACCAGCCTCTTGAGGATTAACTCAATGGGATTAAGGTCTGGGGAGTTTCCTGGCCATGGACCCAAAATTTCAATGTTTTGTTCCCCAAGCCACTTATTTATGACTTTTGGTAAGGAGCTCCATCATGCTGGAAAAGGAATTTTCCACCAAACTGTTCTTGGATGGTTGGGAGAAGTTGTTCTCGGGGGATGTTTTTGTACCATTCTTTATTCATGGCTGTGTTCAAAATTGTGAGTGAGCCCCCCACTCCCTTGGCTGAGATGCAACCCCACACATGAATTGTGTCAGGATGCTTTATTGTTGGCATGGCACAGGACTGATGGTAGCGCTCACCTTTTCTTCCCGGGACAAGGTTTTTTCTGATTCCCCAAACAAACGAAAAGGGGATTTATCAGAGAAAATGACTTTCCCCCAGTCCTCAGCAGTCCAATCCTTGTACCTTTCGCAAAATATCAGTCTGTCGCTGATGTCTTCCTGGAGAGAAGTGGCACCTTTGCTGCCCTGCTTGACACCAGGTCATCCTCCAAAATTCTTCTCCTCATTGTGCGTGCCGATGTCCTCACACCTGCCTGATGCCATTCCTGACCAAGTTCTGCACTGGTGGTGCCCCGATCCCGCAGATGAATCAACTGTAGGAGATGGTCCTGGCGCTTGCTGGGCTTTCTTGGGCGCCCTGAAGCCTTCACAACAATTGAATGTCTCTCATTGAAGTTCTTGATGATCCAATAAATGGGTGATTTAGGTGCAATCTTATTAGCAGCAATATCTTTGCCTGTGAATCCCTTTTTGTGTAAAGCAATGCTGATTGCACATGTTTTCTTGCAGGTAACCATGGGTAACAGAGGAAGAACAATGATTTCAAGCACCAGTCTCCTCTTAAAGCCTCAGTCTGTTATTCTAACTCAACCAGCATAAGCCCGGGTACACACTTGTATGACAAACGCTCCGACATTGGGAGCTTATGTCGCATGACGTGTAAAAATCAAAGTTTCCCTGTGGAAACCATCTTAACTGGTCCGATACAAGTCAGTCCAACTTTGAAAATGCCCCCTTCACTACTTTGGCCTGACTTTGATCCTACTTCAGCCCATTGAATATCACTGAAGTTGGATCAAAGTCGGATCGCCGTCTTATCTGATCTGACTTTGGCATGCGACTTGTGCTCTGATGATCTTGAAGGGGAACTCAACACCAAATAAAAGAAAAAAAATGGCATGGGTTCCCCCTCCAAGAGCATACCAGGTCCTTAGGTCTGGTATGGATTTTAAGGGGAACCCCCACCCCCAAAAAACTGTGTGGGGTCCCCCCCAAAATACATACCAGACCCTTATCCGAGCACACAGCCCGGCAGGGCTCCCAAGGAGAATAAATTGTGCATCTAATTTCCTAACTATACCTAGCACATTTTTGGAGGCCCTGGAGCACCAGGACAGTGGAAACACCCACAAAACTACAAGACTACATTTCGGAAAGCTAAATAAGGTTATAGGTAGGTAATAACGTTGGTCACCCTTATAGCCGGTGTCCCGAGGCTTTGCACAATAAGCCAGAGTTAGTGGAGGAATTCTTCTGTCTGGATAGAGAAGAGTCTGGGTTGGCGGAGGTTGTACCAGGGGATCCTAGTGTCTCTGTCCCGTCAGAATCTGTGTCTGTGAGGCCGTCTGTGGTGTCAGTGTCCCCCCAGTCTGTGGTGTCAGTGTCCCCCCAGTCTGTGGTTCCCCAGTCAGTGTCAGAAAGTGTGGTTGTCAAGTCTGTGTCTGCACGTATTGTTTCTCCTAGTAGAGGGAAGGCAGCGGAGGGTGCTGGACCAGAATGTATGGTGGTGCCAACCCCTTCTCCTTGGCGTGGCAGAAGTGCGGCTGGAGGTCGGCAGACACTGAGGGGTGGAGTTAGGGATGGATTGGATGATAGCGGAGGGGGAGGTGGGAAGGGAATGAGGGTGACTGGTGCAGAATGCAAGGTGAATGATGTGGAAGTCGGGGTGAATGATGTTGGGGGATGGGTTAATGGGGGGATTTGGAATCCAATCCTGATGGTGATTAAATCCCAAAAGGTTTCTTAGCCTGGATTGTGTTTAAGTTGAGGTTCAGGGTTTGTAGTTGTCATTAAAATATGTTTCTTTCTATGTAATCTTGTCAGGAAACAGTTTTCTTTACTTGCTGATGTAAGCACGCTTGTTTTTGTTTAGTTGTAGTTTATTTTTGTGTAAATATGTTTTTATTAATGATCTGTATGTTTGTATGATTTTTTAATTAAAAAAAAATGTACACTCTAATGTTCCCCCACAGTCACACACTAATGCTGCGTACACACGACGGATGTTGGCTCAAACATGTCTTGCATACACACGATCACACAAATCTTGTCGGAAATTCCGAACGTCAAGAACGCGGTGATGCACAACATGTACGACGAGCCGAGAAAAATGAAGTTCAATAGCCAGTGTGGCTCTTCTGCTTGATTCCGAGAGCATGTGTGGAACTTTGTGCTTTGGAATTCTGTACATGCGATCGGAATTTCCAAGAACGGATTTTGTTGTCGGAAAATTTGAGATCCAGATCTCAAATTTTGTTTGTCAGAAATTCCGACAGAAAATGTCCGATGGAGCCTACACACGGTCGGAATTTCCAACAACAAGCTCCCATCGAACATTTCCCGTTGGAAAATCCGAGCGTGTGTACGTGGCATAAGCATCCCAGGTTGGTACGGAGAGTAAATTTATAGAAATCAAATAAATTGCAGACTTATGCCGCGTGCACACGGTCGGATTTTCCGACGGGAAATGTTGGATGTTAGCTTGTTGTCGGAAAGTCCGACCGTGTGTACGAGGCACTAATCTGGAGAAGTCATTCTCCACCATAGATGACATCCACAGAGTCAAAATTTCCCAGTAAGAAAATCTCCTCCTCATTTATATGGGAGATGGGAGAAGGAAGCCATCATTTCTCTGGATGGGACACTTTAGGTCAAGGCTGTTATGGGGAGATTTTGACAAAAAAATTCTGCAAGCTTTCTGCTGAGAATTCTACGCTTCAGGTGATTAGTTGTCACCTTTCACACACAATCAGATCCGTATCGGGAGGGGATGTTCCTCTGCTCATTGGAATGGTTCAAGTGACATTCAATTTCCTTGTGAACTTCATGTCATACAGGCAGTCATGGAACGTTGCACCCAAATGACATTTTTTATTATTTTCTTAGACAGATTGAGTTTTCTTTTCCTGGTATGCTTTATTTTTTGCTATATAAACGAAAAAAAAAAAAAACAGAACAAATGTCTTGAAAATAAAATTAAGTTTTTGTTCGTTTCCATTACAAAATTTTGCAAATAAATAATCGTTCTTCATAAATTTAGCCCAAAATGTATTCCGCTCCATTTCTTTGGTGAAAATAACCCAAAACAGTGTCTATTATTTATTCTGTGTGAAAGTTATAGTCTATAAAGTCTATGGGATACAGTATAAACAGTATTGGAAAATCGATCAATCCTGATGTACCGTCGGCCGATCTCATTTCTTGAGGCCCTTAAAATGTCAGGACAGTACAAATACCCTCCAAACTCACCCCTTTTTTGGAAAGTAGACAGTCTGAGACATTTAGTAAGAGGCGTGGTGATTTTTTTTTTTAAAGTTGTAATTTTTTTGTCCAAATTTTTGGGATAATGAGCAAATGAATCGCTTTTCGACTGGCCTCCGTCATTATACTGCGACAGGTCGGCACGATCCCGCGAGCCATCGTAGCTGTACGTCGGCTCCTTTAAACAGGATAGCAGGCACGCGCACCGCCGACCACGAACGATCGCGGGCACGAGAGGCAGAACAGGGACGTGTGTATGTAAACACACAAATCCCTGTTCTGTTCTGTGAGGAGAGACAGATCGTGAGTTCCTAATAGCTGGCAACAGCGATCTGTCATCTCCTCTAGACAGTCCCCTCCCCCTACAGTTAGAACACACACTAGGGAAAACAGTTAACCCCTTGATCGCCCCCTAGTGGTTAACCCCTTCATAACTGTAGTGATCGGGTATATGTATTGGGTGGATAGTATCGTGGTATCGTGGGTAAGATACTTAATTAGTAAGTACTCTTCCGCAGCAACCCAATTCTTCCAGAGAGAGGCACTTTATTGGCTTCCAACACAGAACAAAGTCCAAAGTCCACAGATGACAAAAAATCCGACAGAGTAGATATAATTCAGAACCCCATGTTCCTAGGTCTGTGTGTTCACACACAGACAAGCCTAACTTCAAACTAAAAAAACAGCTTGAATGTCCTCTATGAAATACTAGTCCACTAGGAGGGAGTTTCTGCTAGGTCAACCCAAAATAATCTTTGATCTTATTGTTACCCCCTCAAGTCTAATTACCATCAATAACTACTTCTTCTATGGTCCTTTAAACAATGTACCCTTTGAAATGTTCAATTAGGTTTCCAGACCATACCTCACCTCACACACCTAGGTAGACTTGCCTAAGATCAACACATCAAAGAGTCTTCAGCTGTCCCCTTGATACGTTAAAATTCAGTTGGACAATTCAACCAAATGTCAATTGAATTCTGGCCTGGTCAATATTGACTGTATGTCTACATACATATAATATAATGTCCCACATAAATCGGTGAACATATTACAACAATTACCAGTGTCATTTATACAGTAATCAGTGCATTTTTATAACACTGATCGCTGTTTAATTCTCAATAGCCCCAAAAATGTTTCAAAAGTGTCCAATGTGTCCGCCATAATGTTGCAGTCACGATAAAATTCGCAGATCGCCGCCATTACTAGTAAAAAAATTATAGTAATAAATTTGTGGGGAAAAAAGGACGTCAATTTTGTTTGGGAGCCACATCGCACGACCGCGCAATTGTCAGTTAAAGCGACGCAGCGCCGAATCGCAAAAAGTGCTCTGGTCAGGAAGGGGGGGTAAATCCTTCTGGGGCTGAAGTGGTTAAAGGGACTTTTTCTTTTTTTTTTTTTGCATTTTAGTGTAAATATGAGATGTGACGTCTTTTTGACCCCCCAGATCTCACATTTAGGAGGTCCTGTCATGCTTTTTTTCTATTACAAGGGATGTTTACATTCCTTGCAATAGGAACAAAAGTGACACAGTTTTTTGTAAAAAAGAATAGTGTAAAAATAAAAAATAAAAAGTAAAATAAATAAGAAACATTTTTTAAACGCCCCCCGTCCCGCCGAGCTCATGTACAGAAGCGGACGCATACGTGAGAAGCGCCTGCACATGAAAACGGTGTTCAAACCCCACATGTGAGGTATCGCCGCGTTCGTTAGAGTGAGAGCAATAATTCTATCCCTAGACCTCCTCTGTAACTCATAACAAAGCAAACCTGTAGAATTTTTTAAACCGCCCACATGTAGATTTTTAAGGGTAAAAGTTTGTCACCGTTCCACGAGTGGGCGCAAGTTTGAAGCGTGACATGTTGGGTATCAATTTACTCGGCGTAACCTTATCTTTCACAATATAAAAAACAAAATTGGGCTAACTTTACTGTTGCCTTATTTTTTAATTGTAAAAAGTGTATTTTCTCCAAAAAAAGTGCGCTTGTAAGACCGCAGCGCAAATACGGTGTGACAGAAAGCATTGCAACGACCGCCATTTTATTCTCTAGGGTGTTAGAAAAAAAAGTATATGATGTTTGGGGGTTCTAAGTAATTTTCTAGCAAAAAAATAACTGGATTTTAACTTGTAAACAATAAGTTTGAAAAATAGGCCCGGTTTTAAAGTAGTTAAAGTTTCCTAGTAAGAAAATTTCCCCCTCATTCATATGGGAAAATGGGAGAAGAAAACATTCATTTTTCTGGATGGGAAACTTTAGGGCAAGGCTCTTATGGTGATATTTATAACAAAAAATTCTGCATCTTTCTGCTGACAGTTATACACTTCAGATGACTGGTTGTCACCTTTCACATACAAACAAAGCCGCCCCTGTATGGGAAATGTCTTGTGTGCCGTGGAATGGAACAAGTGAAATCCTATGCTGCACCCAAACAACATTTGTACCATTTTTTAGAACTTTCTTTTGGTGGTATTTAATCACCACTAGGATTTTTATATTTTGCAACATAAACAACAAAAGAGATGTTGTAACAAAAACATTGTTCTTAGCTTCTGTTATAAAATGTTGCAAATAAATAATCTTTCTTCATAAATTTAGGCCAAAATGTATTCTGCTCCATTTCTTTGGTGAAAATAACCCAAATCAGTGTACAGCCAATCAACAATGACATGAAGTTTATGCAAAAAGTCAATATTTGCAGTGTTGACCCTTCTTTTTTAAGATCTCTGCAATTCTCCCCGGCATGTTGTCACTCAACTTCTGGGCCACATCCTGACTGATAGTCACCCCCCCCTATTCTTGTATAATCAATGCTTGGAGTCTGTCAGAATTTGTGTGTGTGTGTGTGTGTGGGGGGGGGGTTGTTCACCAGCCTCTTGAGGATTAACTCAATGGGATTGAGGTCTGGGGAGTTTCCTGGCCATGGACCCAAAATTTCGATGTTTTGTTTCCCAAGCCACTTAGTTATGACTTTTGCCTTATGGTAAGGAGCTCCATCCTGCTGGAAAAGGCATTTTCCACCAAACTGTTCTTGGATGGTTGGGAGAATTTGTTCTCGGAGGATGTTTTTTTTTCCTTTCTTTATTCATGGCTGTGTTCAAAAATTGTGAGTGAGACCCCCACTCCCTTGGCTGAGACGCAACCCCACACATGAATGGTGTCAGAATGCTTTATTGTTGGTATGACACAGGACTGATGGTGGCGCTCACCTTTTCTTCCCGGGACAAGGTTTTTTCCCGATTCCCCAAACAAACGAAAAGGGGATTTATCAGAGAAAATGACTTTCCCCCAGTCCTCAGCAGTCTAATCCCTGTACCTTTTGCAGAATATCAATCTGTCTCTGATGTTTTTCCTGGAGAGAAGTGGCTTCTTTGCTGCCCTACTTGACACCAGGCCATCCTCCAGAAGTCTTCTCCTCACTGTGTGTGCCGATGTCCTCACAACTGCCTGCTGCCATTCCTGACCAAGTTCTGCACTTGTGGTGCCCCAATCCCGCCGATGAATCAACTGTAGGAGACGGTCCTGGCGCTTGATGGGCTTTCTTGGGCGCCCTGAAGCCTTCTTCACAACAATTGAACGTCTCTCATTGAAGCTCTTGATGATCCAATAAATGAGTGATTTAGGTGCAATCTTATTAGCAGCAATATCCTTGCTTGTGAATCCCTTTTTTTGCAAAGCAATGCTGATTGCACATGTTTCCTTGCAGGTAACCATGGTTAACAGAGGAAGAACAATGATTTCAAGCACCAGTCTCCTCTTAAAGCTTCCAGTCTGTTATTCTAACTCACTCAACATAAGGCCGGGTACACACTTGTACAACAAACGCTCCAACATTGGGAGCTTATGTCGCATGACGTGTGAAAATCAGTGTTTCCCTGTGGAAACCACCTTAACTGGTCCGACTTTGAAAATGCTCCCTGCACTACTTTGGCCTGACTTTGATCCTACTTCAGCCCATTGAATATCACTAAAGTTGGATCAAAGTTGGATCGCCGTCTTAACTGATCTGACTTTGGCATAAGACTTGTTCTCTGATGATCTTGAATGGGGAACTCCACACCAAATAAAAGAAAACAAAATGGCATGGGTTCCATCTCCAAGAATATACCAGGTCCTTCAGTCTGGTATGGATTTTAAGGGGAACCCCCACCCCCAAAAAACTGTGTGGGGTCCCCGCCAAAATCCATACCAGACCCTTATCTGAGCACACAGCCCGGCTGGGCTCCCAAGGAGAATAAATTGTGCATCTAATTTCCTAACTATACCTAGCACATTTTTGGAGGACCTGGAGCACCAGGACAGTGGAAACACCCACAAAACTACAAGACTACATTTCGGAAAGCTAAATAAGGTCATAGGTAGGTAATAAGGTTGGTCACCCTTATAGTCGGTGTCCCGAGGCTTTGCACAATAAGCCAGAGTTAGTGGAGGAATTCTTCCGTCTGGATAGAGAAGAGTCTGGGTTGGCAGAGGTTGTACCAGGGGATCCTAGTGTCTCTGTCCCATCAGAATCTTTGTCTGTGAGGCCGTCTGTGGTGTCAGTGTCCCCCCAGTCTGTGGTGTCAGTGTCCCCTCAGTCTGTGGTTCCCCAGTCAGTGTCAGAAAGTGTGGTTGTCAAGTCTGTGTCTGCACCTATTGTTTCTCCTAGTGTAGTGAAGGCAGTGGAGGGTGCTGGACCAGAATGTATGGTGGTGCCAACCCCTCCTCCTCGGCGTGGCAGAAGTGCGGCTGGAGGTGGGCAGACACCGAGGGGTGAAGTGAGGGATGGATTGGATGAGGGTGGAGGGGGAGGTGGGAAGGGAATGAGAGTGGCTGGTGCAGAATGCAAGGTGAATGATGTGGAAGTCGGGGTGATTGATGTGGAAGTTGGGGTGAATGATGTGGGGGGAGGGGTTAATGGGGGGTTTGGAATCGCATCCTGATGGCGATTAAATCTCAAAAGGTTTCTTAGCCTGGATTGTGTTTAAGTTGAGGTTCGGGGTTTGTAGTTGTCATTAAAATATGTTTCTTTCTATGTAATCTTGTCAGGAAACGGTTTTCTTTACTTGCTGATGTAAACACGCTTGTTTTTGTTTAGTTGTTGTTTATTTTTGTGTAAATATGTTTTTATTAATGATCTGTATGTTTGTATGATTTTTTAACAAAAAAAAATGTACACTCTAATGTTCCCCCCCAGTCACACACTAATGCTGCGTACACACGACGGATGTTGGCTCAAACTTGTCTTGCATACACACGATCACACAAATCTTCTCGGAAATTCCGAACGTCAAGAACGCGGTGATGTACAACATGTACGACGAGCTGAGAAGAATGAAGTTCAATAGCCAGTGCGGCTCTTCTGCTTGATTCCGAGCATGCGTGGATTTCACTTGCCACTATGCCTGCCACCAGGTGGAGATGTCACTTGCCACTATGCCTGCCACCAGATGGAGATGTCACTTGCCACACTGCCTGCCACCAGATGGAGAGGTCACTTGCCATGCTGCCTGCTACCAGATGGGGATGTCACTTGCCACACTGCCTGCCACCAGATGGAGATGTCACTTGCCACACTACCTGCCACCAGATGGAGATGTCACTTGCCACGCTGCCTGCCACCAGATGGAGATGTCACTTGCCACTATGCCTGTCACCAGATGGAGATGTCACTTGCCACTATGCCTGCCACCAGATGGAGATGTCACTTGTCACTATGCCTGCCACCAGATGGGGATGTCACTTGCTACGCTGCCTGCCACCAGATGGAGATGTCACTTGCCACGCTGCCTGCCATCAGATGGGGATGTCACTTGCCACTATGCCTGCCACCAGATGGAGATGTCACTTGCCACGCTGCCTGCCATCAGATGGGGATGTCACTTGCCACTATGCCTGCCACCAGATGGAGATGTCACTTGCCACTATGCCTGCCACCAGATGGGGATGTCACTTGCCACGCTGCCTGCCATCAGATGGGGATGTCACTTGCCACTATGCCTGCCACCAGATGGGGATGTCACTTGCCACGCTGCCTGCCTCCAGATGGGGATGTCACTTGCCACTATGCCTGCCACCAGATGGGGATGTCACTTGCCACTATGCCTGCCACCAGATGGGGATGTCACTTGCCACGCTGCCTGCCACCAGATGGGGATGTCACTTGCCACGCTGCCTGCCACCAGATGGGGATGTCACTTGCCACGCTGCCTGCCACCAGATGGGGATGTCACTTGCCACTATGCCTGCCACCAGCTGGGGATGTCACTTGCCACGCTGCCTGCCACCAGATGGAGAAGGGTGGAACAGCGGTGCGGGCAATGAGAGATGTCTTCTCTCTCCCCCGCCGCCGCACCGCTGACATTACTTGTCTCCTCCGCGGCCCACAGGTTGGAGACCAATTCTCGATCTTTTCAAAAATGGCGCAGGGCAGTGCAATCACGCTACTGTGCATGCGCCACCCGGCCGAGCGCGTATGAGCTTTCCCAAGCCCGGCTGGCTTCGGAACGGCGCATGTGCAGTAGTGGGCAGCTTGCGGCCATCTTTTCTACAGGCATCGGTGCCCCTAAATGGGTAGAACAGATAGAACCGATAGAACAGTGCAACCATTCTGTCAGACATAAAAGAGAACAATAACATTTAATCGGCATAACAGTGATTACCACTTATGTACCTAATGAGATGCTAATGGTAAGCCAAAAGATTATACAATGATTATAAATAAAGTATACAAAAGATAAATTATGACAAATTGTAAAACATTCACTCGCATATAATCACGGGCAAAACCCGACCGCTGCAATTAGAGGAAATGGAGGTAGATTACACATGAGGTGTATACATAGTCCAGAAGGCATCTACAGAAGAGCATCAGCAATTGAACATTAAATTCAATAAAAATAAAACAACAAAGGTGTGGGCACAAAGAGGAAGAGAGCTGTAGCAGAGACTGACGGGAACATTCAATAATTATTCAAGAAAATATTTGTAAGTGTGTGCCTCATTGATACCTGGTGGGGTCAAGGCATTGAGTCGCTCAATCCAGAGCAATTCTCGTTTCAATATTTGGCAGTCCCAGTCGCCCCCTCTGGGGTCCTCCGGGACTACTTCCAACACGGTAAATCTAATGTAGTCAGGATTGAAATGATGATGGATGCCAATGTGGCGGCCCACCGTAGTGAGCTTGCCATTAGTGGAGGCATATAAATAGTCCCCCAGTCTCTGCCGCAGCTCTCTGATAGTTTTACCTACATAAAAAGCGCTGCATGCGCAGGTCATGAGGTAGATAACCCCTCGTGTACCGCAATGGGCTGAATGCCTTGGAAAAAGCACCTCACCATTTGGAAGTGTAATCTGTTGTCCTTCTTGGATCCAGGGGCAATGTGGACAATTGCCACATTTGAAGGTGCCTCTGGGTTCTCTTGGGCCAGATGAGGGGATCTTATAGTGACTATGAGTGAGTCTGTCCCGCAAGGAAGTGGCCCTCCTAAAGACCAAGTCAGGGGTAGGTTTAATATATATATATATTTTTTTAAAGTGTGTGGTGGTCAGTCAAGATGTGCCAATGGCTTGATAGTATGTTCGGTAATTGGTGGTGATGGGTGCAGAATTTAGTGATAATTTTAGTCATATAAGGTTTTTTAGGGCATATAGGGCCAAACAGTAATGAATGTCGATCCAGGGCCGAAGCCCTATGGAAGGCTTTCCTTAATATAGTACGTCTGTAGCCTCTGGCCAGGAGGCGTGTGCGTAGAGCATTGGCTTGTCTGTAGAAATCCCCGTCCTCTGTGCAGTTCCTTCTTAGTCTCAGATACTGAGCATAAGGGATACTGCGAATCAGAGGATGGGGATGGGAGCTGGACGCATGCAGCAGCGTGTTGCCTGCTGAAGGTTTCCAATATAAATCTGTGATTTATTGCCCGCTGAGTTTTTAATGACCTGCACATCTAAAAACGAGATGCTCTGAGTATGGTACGTGAAGGTGAAATGAAGGTTGAATTGATTGGTATTCAAACTTGTGATGAATGTTTGTAAAAGCTGCTCTGTACCTGTCCAAATGACCAGTAGGTTGTCAATGAACCTATACCAGCCCAGGACATGATCCAGAAAAGGTTCCATTAGTTCATCACTAAAGATGGATCGCTCCCAGCCACCCAAAAATAAGTTTGCGTAAGAAGGGACACAAGACGTGCCCATTGCAACGCCTTGGGTTTGAAGATAAATTTGATCCATAAACAAAAAATAATTTTTTGTGAGAATAAATTCTAGAAGTTTTAGGATAAAGATATTAGTGGGCCAGGTATAGTGATCCTGTTCCATGAGGAAGGAGCCAGCCATCCGGACGCCCTGCTCCTGGGGGATGCTTGAGTACAAGGCCTCTACATTAACAGCCACGAGGAGGGCGTCCGGAGGGACCAGGACTCCCTCAATTTGTTTAAGAAGATCAGTGGTATCTCGAATGTAGGATGGTAGTCTCAATACATGGGGTAATAGGAAGGTGTCAACCAGTTTACTCGCATTCTCTGTTAGTGAACCTTTACCTGAGACTATAGGTCGACCTGGGGGTGCAGAGAAATTCTTATGGGTTTTAGGTAACGCATAAAACTTTGGGGTTCGCAGATGTTGAACATTGATGAATTTATAGGTATCCTCATCGATGAGGCCCTCAAGGAAGTCCCCCCCGATGAGGGCCCTAAATTCATTAATGGTTTCCTGAATAAACGTACTATCAATGGGAGAGTACCAGTTGGAGTTAGAGAGAATCTTGAGACACATCGTTTGGTACTGATGATGAGTAGGGATGAGCCGAACACCCCCCTGTTCGGTTCGCACCAGAACATGCGAACAGGCAAAAAATTCGTTCGAACACGCGAACGCCGTTAAAGTCTATGGGACACGAACATGAATAATCAAAAGTGCTAATTTTAAAGGCTAATATGCAAGTTATTGTCATAAAAAGTGTTTGGGGACCCGGGTCCTCCCCCAGGGGACATGAATCAATGCAAAAAAAAGTTTTAAAAACGGCCGTTTTTTCAGGAGCAGTGATTTTAATAATGCTTAAAGTCAAACAATAAAAGTGTAATATCCCTTTAAATTTCATACCTGGGGGGTGTCTATAGTATGCCTGTAAAGGGGCGCATGTTTCCCGTGTTTAGAACAGTCTGACAGCAAAATGACATTTTGAAGGAAAAAACACATTTAAAACTACCGCGGCTATTGCATTGCCGACAATACACATAGAAGTTCATTGATAAAAACGGCATGGGAATTCCCCACAGGGCAACCCCGAACCAAAATTAAAAAAAAAAAAATGATGTGGGAGTCCCCCTAAATTCCATACAAGGCCCTTCAGGTCTGGTATGGATATTAAGGGGAACCCTAGCCAAAATTTAAAAAAAAAATTGACGTGGGGTTCCCCCTAAATTCCATACCAGACCCTTCAGGTCTGGTATGGATTTTAAGGGGAACCCCGCGCCAAAAAAAAAAAAAAAACGGCGTGGGGTCCCCCTAACAATCCATACCAGACCCTTATCCGAGCACGCAACCTGGCAGGCCGCAGGAAAAGAGGGGGGGACGAGAGTGCGGCCCCCCCCCCCTCCTGAACCGTACCAGGCCACATGCCCTCAACATTGGGAGGGTGCTTTGGGGTAGCCCCCCAAAACACCTTGTCCCCATGTTGATGAGGACAAGGGCCTCATCCTCACAACCCTGGCCGGTGGTTGTGGGGGTCTGCGGGCGGGGGGCTTATCGGAATCTGGAAGCCCCCTTTAACAAGGGGACCCCCAGATCCCGGCCCCCCCCCTGTGTGAAATGGTAAGGGGGTACTTACCCCTACCATTTCACTAAAAAACTGTCAAAAATGTTAAAAATGACAAGAGACAGTTTTTGACAATTCCTTTATTTAAATGCTTCTTCTTTCTTCCTTCATCTTCTTCTTCTTCTGGTTCTTCTGGCTCTTCTGGTTCTTCCTCCGGCGTTCTCGTCCAGCATCTTCTCCGCGGCGTCTTCTATCTTCTTCTCCTCGGGCCGCTCCGCACACCCATGGCATGAGGGGGAGGCTCCCGCTCTTCTCTTCATCTTCTTCTTCTTCTTTTTCTTCTTCTTCTTCTTCCTTCTTCTCTTCTTCTCTTCTTCCTGTCTTCTCCGGGCCGCTCCGCAATCCATGCTGTGGCATGGAGGGAGGCTCCCGCTGTGTGACGGCGTCTCTTCGTCTGACGGTTCTTAAATAACGGGGGGCGGGGCCACCCGGTGACCCCGCCCCCCTCTGACGCACACATGACGGGACTTCCCTGTGGCATTCCCCGTGACGTCACAGGGAAGTCCCTCAAGTCACCGTGCGTCAGAGGGGGGCGGGGTCACCGGATGGCCCCGCCCCCCGTTATTTAAGAACCGTCAGACGAAGAGACGCCGTCACACAGCGGGAGCCTCCCTCCATGCCACAGCATGGATTGCGGAGCGGCCCGGAGAAGACAGGAAGAAGAGAAGAAGAGAAGAAGGAAGAAGAAGAGGAAGAAGAAGAAGAAGAAGAAGATGAAGAGAAGAGCGGGAGCCTCCCCCTCATGCCATGGGTGCGGAGCGGCCCGAGGAGAAGAAGATAGAAGACGCCGCGGAGAAGATGCTGGACGAGAACGCCGGAGGAAGAACCAGAAGAGCCAGAAGAACCAGAAGAAGAAGAAGATGAAGGAAGAAAGAAGAAGCATTTAAATAAAGGAATTGTCAAAAACTGTCTCTTGTCATTTTTAACATTTTTGACAGTTTTTTAGTGAAATGGTAGGGGTAAGTACCCCCTTACCATTTCACACAGGGGGGGGCCGGGATCTGGGGGTCCCCTTGTTAAAGGGGGCTTCCAGATTCCGATAAGCCCCCCGCCCGCAGACCCTCACAACCACCGGCCAGGGTTGTGAGGATGAGGCCCTTGTCCTCATCAACATGGGGACAAGGTGTTTTGGGGGGCTACCCCAAAGCACCCTCCCAATGTTGAGGGCATGTGGCCTGGTACGGTTCAGGAGGGGGGGGGGGCCGCACTCTCGTCCCCCCCTCTTTTCCTGCGGCCTGCCAGGTTGCGTGCTCGGATAAGGGTCTGGTATGGATTGTTAGGGGGACCCCACGCCGTTTTTTTTTTTTTTTTGGCGCGGGGTTCCCCTTAAAATCCATACCAGACCTGAAGGGTCTGGTATGGAATTTAGGGGGAACCCCACGTCAATTTTTTTTTTAAATTTTGGCTGGGGTTCCCCTTAATATCCATACCAGACCTGAAGGGCCTTGTATGGAATTTAGGGGGACCCCCACATCATTTTTTTTTTTTTTTTTTTGGTTCGGGGTTCCCCTGTGGGGAATTCCCATGCCGTTTTTATCAATGAACTTCTATGTGTATTGTCGGCAATGCAATAGCCGCGGGTAGTTTTAAATGAGTTTTTTCCTTCCAAATGTCATTTTGCTGTCAGACTGTTCTAAACACGGGAAACATGCGCCCCTTTACAGGCATACTATAGACACCCCCCAGGTACGAAATTTAAAGGGATATTACACTTTTATTGTTTGACTTTAAGCATTATTAAAATCACTGCTCCTGAAAAAACGTCCGTTTTTAAAACTTTTTTTTGCATTGATCCATGTCCCCTGGGGCAGGACCCGGGTCCCCAAACACTTTTTATGACAATAACTTGCATATAAGCCTTTAAAATTAGCACTTTTGATTTCTCCCATAGACTTTTAAAGGGTGTTCCGCGGCATTCGAATTTGCCGCGAACACCCCAAATTGTTCGCTGTTCGGCGAACTTGCGAACAGCCAATGTTCGAGTAGAACATGAGTTCGACTCGAACTCGAAGCTCATCCCTAATGATGAGTCATCAGCACCAAATTGCCGCCTTTATCCGATTGCTTAATGATAAGATCGGCATTTTTTTGAAGTTTACTGACTGCCCTAGACTGTTGTTGGGTCAAATTAGAAGGTAGTGTTAGCCATTGCTCTTTCTTTAGGGACAGGATACATTCGTGTAGAAAGGCCCACACAGATGGGCATGTCATCAAATCAGGGAATGCTTTGGATTTCGCCTTTAGACTGGATTTGGAATTCGAGTATCGTGAGGAAGGAGTGGTATCACATTTGTTAGAGGGGGAAGATTCAGGAGAACCATTCGAGGCATCCGACTCTACTTCTCCCTCATCAAAAAGTAACATGAGATCCTGCAATGCTCTAGATTCGGCTATAGTAAAGTTTTTAGTTTTTTCTGCCAATTCTTTTTCCAGGTTCGCACGTTTGCGGTCTTGGTCAAATATATAGTTGAAGGTTAATTTTCGAGCAAATAAATAGACACCTAGGTGGTCTCTTCTCTTTAATAAGCATCTTGAGCACAATTACTTACTTATTTTATTTATTTTTTCATAATAGTAATTCCTAAGTGCCCCCCTTGCTCGCCCCCGGGGGGAACGACCCTTGTGGGCGTCTCACAGTGTCGTTCTAGCCCCTCTGTGGGCCAAGGGTGATGAGTGCAATATCATAAATTACCTTCTCCAATGTTAATAATGTATATACCTTCTTACACAAATATGTAGTGATCACTTATTGTATTGTTGTAATGTTGATTTGATTTTTTCTGTCATTCTGTAGACCGCAAAACTGTAGAGGTTACGTCCATAAAGTACTAAACAACCTGCCTCCATCTATCTGTGTGGGCACCAATATAAATTCTGAGTCAACATTGCTGTAAACAAAAATTGTTGTTGTTATTATGTCTGTGTCTATTCACCATTGTATCCTTGTATGGATTCTTTTAATGTCTTATCCTTTAATAAACGAAAAGATTTTATATAATGTGGTTTATATCCCTTTGGTACCGCAATAGTCCTAAGATTTCTAGAAAAAGGTAGGACCGGATTGGAGCGGTCCTAGTGGTTTTCCCTTCCCTTTTTCAACCAACATTGCTTTATATAGATTAAGGATGATGGTACCTACTAACTATTAAATACCCTGATAACTTAACCGGGTGGCATACTTTTGATAAATACAGGCAGTCATGGAACGTTGCACCTAAATGACATTTTTTATTATTTTTTTTAGACAGATTGAGTTTTCTTTTCCTGGTATTTCCTTTATTTTTTGCTATATAAACAAACAAAAAAAAACACAAAACAAATGTCTTGAAAATAAAATAAAGTTTTTGTTCGTTTCCATTACAAAATTTTGCAAATAAATAATCGTTCTTCATAAATTTGGGCCAAAATGTATTCCGCTCCATTTCTTTGGTGAAAATAACCCAAATCCGTGTCTATTATTTATTCTGTGTGAAAGTTATAGTCTATAAAGTCTATGGGATGCAGTATAAACAGTGTTTGAAAATCGATCAATCCTGATGTACTGTCGGCCGATCTCATTTCTTGAGACCCTTAAAATGTCAGGACAGTACAAATACCACCCAAACTCACCCCTTTTTTGGAAAGTAGACAGTCTGAGATATTTAGTAAGAGGCGTGGTGATTTTTTTTTTTTAAAGTTGTAATATTTTTGTCCAAATTTTTGAGATAATGAGCAAATTAATAGCTTTTCGACTGGCCTCCGCCATTATATTGTGGCAGGTCGGCACGATCCATAGCTGTACGTTGGCTCCTTTAAGCGGGATAGCAGGCACGTGCGCCGCCGGCCACGAGCGATTGAGGGCACGAGAGGCAGAACAAGGATGTGTGTAAACACACAAATCCCTGATCTGTAAAGAGAGACAGATCGTGAGTTCCTAATAGCTGGGAACAGCGATCTGTCATCTCCTCTAGACAGTCCCCTCCCCCTACAGTTAGAACATACACAGGGAACACAGTTAACCCCTTGATCGCCCCCTAGTGTTAACCACTTCACTGCCAGTGTCATTTATAAAGTAATCAGTGCATTTTTATAGCACTGATCGCTGTGTAATTGTCAATCGTTCCAAAAAATGTGTCAAAAGTGTCCGATGTGTCCGCCATAATGTCGCAGTCACGATAAAAATCGCAGATCACCACCATTACTAGTAAAAAATAATAGAAATAAATTTGTGAGGAAAAAAGGACGTCAATTTTGTTTGGGTGCAACGTCGCACGACCGTGCAGTTTTCAGATAAAATGACGCAGTGCCGAATCGCAAAAAGTGCTTCGGTCAGGAAGGGGGTAAATCCTTCTGGGGCTGAAGCGGTTAAATGGACTTTTTCTTTTTTTTATTATTGCATTTTAGTGTAAATATGAGATCTAAAGTATTTTTGACCCCCCAGATCTCACATTTAGGAGGTCCTGTCATGCTTTTTTTCTATTACAAGGGATGTTTACATTCCTTGTAATAGGAATAAAAGTGACACAATTTTTTGTAAAAAAGAATAGTGTAAAAATAAAAAATAAAAAGTAAAATAAATAAGAAACATTTTTTAAACGCTCCCCGTCCCGCCGAGCTCGCGTACAGAAGCGGACGCATACGTGAGAAACGCCTGCACATGTAACCGATGTTCAAAGCACACATGTGAAGTATCGCCGCGATCGTTAGAGTGAGAGCAATAATTCTAGCCCTAGACCTCCTCTGTAACTCAAAAAAAGCAAACCTGTAGAATTTTTTAAACCGCCCACATGTAGATTTTTAAGGGTAAAGGTTTGTCACCATTCGACGAGCGGGCGCAAGTTTGAAGCGTGACATGTTGGGTATCAATTTACTCGACGTAACCTTATCTTTCACAATATAAAAAACAAAATTGGGCTAATTTACTGTTGTCTTATTTTTTAATTGAAAAATGTGTATTTTCTCCAAAAAAAGTGCGCTTGTAAGACCGCAGTGCAAATACGGTGTGACAGAAAGTATTGCAACGATCGCCATTTTATTCTCTAGGGTGTTAGAAAAAGTATATATAATGTATGGGGGTTCTAAGTAATTTCCTAGCAAAAAAATAACTGGATTTTAACAATAAGTTTGAAAAATAGGCCCGGTTTTAAAGTGGTTAAAGTTTCCTAGTAAGAAAATTTCCCCCTCATTCATATGGGAAAATGGGAGAAGAAAACCATCATTTTTCTGGATGGGAAACTTTAGGGCAAGGCTCTTATGGTGATATCTTTAACAAAAAATTCTGCATCTTTCTGCTGACAGTTATACACTTCAGATGACTGGTTGTCACCTTTCACATACAAACAAAGCCGCCCCTGTATGGGAAATGTCTTGTGTGCCGTGGAATGGAGCAAGTGAAATCCTATGCTGCACCCAAACAACATTTGTACCATTTTTTAGAACTTTCTTTTGGTGGTATTTAATCACCACTAGGATTTTTATATTTTGCAACATAAACAACAAAAGAAATGTTGTAACAAAAACATTGTTCTTAGCTTCTGTTATAAAATGTTGCAAATAAATAATCGTTCTTCATAAATTTAGGCCAAAATGTATTCTGCTCCATTTCTTTGGTGAAAATAACCCAAATCAGTGTACAGCCAATCAACAATGACATGAAGTTTATGCAAAGAGTCAATATTTGCAGTGTTGACCCTTCTTTTTTAAGACCTCTGCATTTTTTCCTGGCATGTTGTCACTCAACTTCTGGGCCACATCCTGACTGATAGACACCCCCCTATTCTTGTATAATCAATGCTTGGAGTCTGTCAGAATTTGTGTGTGTGTGTGTGTGGGGGAGGGGGGGTTGTTCACCAGCCTCTTGAGGATTAACTCAATGGGATTAAGGTCGGGGGAGTTTCCTGGCCATGGACCCAAAATTTCGATGTTTTGTTCCCCAAGCCACTTAGTTATGACTTTTGCCTTATGGTAAGGAGCTCCTTCATGCTGGAAAAGGCATTTTCCACCAAACTGTTCTTGGATGGTTGGGAGAAGTTGTCTGGAGGATGTTTTTGTTCCATTCTTTATTCATGGCTGTGTTCAAAATTGTGAGTGAGCCCCCCACTCCCTTGGCTGAGACGCAACATGAATGGTGTCAGGATGCTTTATTGTTGGCATGACACAGGACTGTCGCTGATGTTTTTCCTGGAGAGAGGTGGCTTCTTTGCTGCCCTTCTTGACACCAGGCCATCCTCCAGAAGTCTTCTCCTCACTGTGTGTGCCGATGTCCTCACACCTGCCTGATGCCATTCCTGACCAAGTTCTGCACTGGTGGTGCCCCAATCCCGCCGATGAATCAACTGTGGGAGACGGTCCTGGCGCTTGCTGGGCTTTCTTGGGCGCCCTGAAGCCTTCTTCACAACAATTGAACGTCTCTCATTGAAGCTCTTGATGATCCAATAAATGGGTGATTTAGGTGCAATCTTATTAACAGCAATATCCTTGCCTGTGAATCACTTTTTTTGTAAAGCAATGCTGATTGCACATTTTTCCTTGCAGGTAACCATCGTTAACAGAGGAAGAACAATGATTTCAAGCACCAGTCTCCTCTTAAAGTTTCCAGTCTGTTATTCTAACTCACTCAACATAAGGCCGAGTACACACTTGTATGACAAATGCTCCAACATTGGGAGCTCATGTCGCATGACGTGTGAAAATCAATGTTTCCCTGTGGAAACCGTCTTAACTTGTCCGACTTTGAAAATGCTCCCTGCACTATTTAGGCCTGATTTTGATCCTACTTCGGCCCATTGAATATCACTTAAGTTGGATCAATTTCGGATCGCCATCTTAACTGATCTGACTTTGGCATGAGACTTGTGCTCTGATGATCTTGAAGGGGAACTCCACACCAAATAAAAGAAAAAAAATGGCATGGGTTCCCCCTCCAAGAGCATACCAGGTCCTTCAGTCTGGTATGGATTTTAAGGGGAACCCCCACCCCCAAAAAATTGTGCTCCGAAACGCGTTACCACCCCCTTCTCTACACTGACACCATCAGCCTTGTGTGTCCCGCAGTGAATACAGGCTTCCCTGCTGCCTCCTCTTTCCAACACACATGAGAACGCTTTACAGCTGCTGGACGGCTCTACACTGCTCTCTACCACCGTGCTGAGGATGGACACATGCCACAGATGAGGACTCCTGATTTTATCATATCTTTTAACACTCAACAATCTTGTAAGTGATTTTAACCCTTTGTGCACTCTATTAAATTTTACATACTGCACTTAGAGGTGCCTTTCTTTTCCTTTTTTATATCTTCAGAGTTGCTTCTCCTCTAACCAAAGTGCTGCCAAAAGTGCCATCTCATCACTATCATCCCTCTGGCCAGCTACCCACCTCCACCAGAGCGCCCTTATCACCTCTCTGTTCTAGACCTATGATCAGTCTAGGGGTCACAAGCCAAGGTCGATGCAGAAGGAGAGTTTCGTAGTGGGGGTCACAAGCCAAGGTCGATGCAGAAGGAGAGTTTCGTAGTGGGGGTCACAAGCCAAGGTCAGTGCAGAAGTAGAGTTTTGTAGTGGGGGTCACAAGCCAAGGTCGATGCAGAAGGAGAATTTCGTAGTGGGGTCACAAGCCAAGGTCAGTGCAGAAGAAGAGTTTCATAGTTGGGGTCACAAGCCAAGGTCGATGCAGAAGGAGAGTTTCGTAGTGGGGGTCACAAGCCAAGGTCGGTGCAGGAGAAGAGTTTCGTAGTGGAGGTCACAAGCCAAGGTCAGTGTAGAAGAAGAGTTTCGTAGTGGGGGTCACAAGCCAAGGTCACTGAAGAAGAAGAGTTTCGTAGTGGGGGTCACAAGCCAAGGTCGATGCAGAAGGAGAGTTTCGTAGTGGGGGTCACAAGCCAAGGTCGATGCAGAAGGAGAGTTTCGTAGTGGGGGTCACAAGCCAAGGTCAGTGCAGAAGAAGAGTTTTGTAGTGGGGGTCACAAGCCAAGGTCGATGCAGAAGGAGAGTTTCGTAGTTGGGTCACAAGCCAACGTCAGTGCAGAAGAAGAGTTTCGTAGTTGGGGTCACAAGCCAAGGTCAGTGCAGAAGAAGAGTTTCGTAGTTGGGGTCACAAGCCAAGGTCGGTGCAGGAGAAGAGTTTCGTAGTGGAGGTCACAAGCCAAGGTCAGTGCAGAAGAAGAGTTTCGTAGTGGGGGTCACAAGCCAAGGTCACTGAAGAAGAAGAGTTTCGTAGTGGGGGTCACAAGCCAAGGTCGATGCAGGAGAAGAGTTTCGTAGCTGGGGTCACAAGCCAAGGTCGATGCAGAAGGAGAGTTTTGTAGTCGGGGTCACAAGCCAAGGTAACTGCAGAAGAAGAGTTTCGTAGTGGGGGTCACAAGCCAAGGTCGATGCAGAAGGAGAGTTTCGTAGTGGGGGTCACAAGCCAAGGTTGGTGCAGGAGAAGAGTTTCGTAGCTGGGGTCACAAGCCAAGGTCGATGCAGAAGGAGAGTTTCGTAGTCGGGGTCACAAGCCAAAGTAGTTTCCAACAGCAATAGACGTAGCTCAAGCAGTAAGCAGGATCAGACCACAATAATCTGGCGATAGCAGAGGCAAGGCTTATATAGGAAGTTCATGGGAGGAGCAATGAGTTCAATGTTCAACAGCAATCAAGACACAAAGCAGAGTTGTCCCAATAGATCAGGCAGGATTGTCCAATAGATCAGGCAGGGAGCTGTCCAGCATCCAAGATAGCTCAGCATGAAGTCCCAGGTTTGAGCCCAGGTCCTGACACTGACTCTCTGCAAATCACAAAACCATTTCATGAACTAATGGGGCGTACACACGGTCGGACTTTTCGTCTACAAAAGTCCAACGGACGCCGACGGACTAAAGCTGGCTGGTAATCCGATCATGTGTGGGCTTCCCCGGACTTTCAGCTGACTTTTTCAGCCTCAAATCCGACGGACTTTAGATTTGAAACATGCTTCAAATCTTTACGTCGTAACTACGATGGACCCCGAAATCCGCTCGTCTGTGTGCTAGTCCGACGGACAAAAACCCACGCTAGGGCAGCTATTGGCTACTGGCTATCAACTTCCTTATTTTAGTCCGGTGTACGTCATCACGTACGAATCCGTCGGACTTTTGTGTGGTCGTGTGTAGGCAAGTCTGTTCATTAGAAAGTCTGCCGCAAGTCCGCCGCAAGTCCGCGAAAGTCCGCCGGAAGTCTGTCGGACAGGCTGTCGGACTTTTGTAGATGAAAAGTCCGACCGTGTGTACGGGGCATTACTCATGTCATAGCGGGGTACCTGTCCTATCTCTTACTTACAATCTCATGGGGCTTTATTTGTTTTGTGGTCAATTGAACCTCATTTAACCGCTTGCCGACCACCTCATGCAGATATACTGCGGCAGAAGGGCTCGTACAGGCAAAACCACGTAGCTGTGCGTTGCCGTTTAAGAGGCGGCCAGCGGGCACGTGCACGCCCTCGGCAAGCTCCGTGAGTCGGGCCACGGGTCCCGCGGACTCGATCGCCACGGGAATACCCGCGATCGCCTCACGGGGAGGAAGAACGGGGAGATGCTGATGTAAACTGCATCTCCCGGTTCTGCTAAGTGACGGTGTCACTGATCTCTGCTCCCTGTCATCGGAGCAGAGATCAGTGACGTGTAACATGTAACCACCCCCCCACAGTTAGAAACACGTCCCTAGGACACACTTAACCCCTACACTGCCACCTAGTGGTTAACCCCTTCACTGCCAGTGTCATTTACACAGGAATCAGTGCATTTTTATAGCACTGATTGCTGTATAAATGACAATGGTCCCAAAAATGTGTCAAAAATGTCCGATGTGTCCGCCATAACGTCGCAGTCACAATAAAAATCGCTGATCGCCGCCATTTAAAAAAATAAAAATATTAATAAAAATGCCATAGAAATATCCCCTATTTTGTAAACGCTATAACTTTTGCACAAACCGATCAATAATCGCTTATTACTGAGGAAAAAAATAGTTTTTTTTATATATTTTTGGGGGATATTTATTATAGCAAAAAGTAAAAAAATAATGCGTTTTTTTCAAAATTGTCGCTCTTCTTTTGTTTATAGCGCAAAAAATAAAAATCACAGAGGTGATCAAATACCACCAAAAGAAAATTCTATTTGCGGGAAAAAAGGACGTCAATTTTGTTTGGGAGCCACGTCGCACAACTGCGCAATTGTCAGTTAAAGCGACACAGTCCCGAATTGCAAAAAGTGCTCTGGTCAGGAAGGGGTAAATTCTTCCGGGGCTGAAGTGGTTAACCACTTCAGCCCCGGACCATTTGACTGCCCAAAGACCAGAGCGATTTTTGCGATTCGGCACTTTTTTCATTTATATTGCAAAAAATAAAAAATAAAAACAGTGGTGATCAAATACTGACTAAAGAAAGCTCTATTTGTGTGAAATAAAAAACAAAAATGTCATTTGGGTACAATGTTACATGACCGTGCAATTACCAGTTAAAGTAACGCAGTGCTGAATAGCAAAAAGTGCCCCGGTCATGAAGGGGTGGAACCTTCCTTAGGGGATAAATCATCTCAGGGATATATTGGCTTCAGTTCTTTGGTATCAGAATTGATCATGTTAAAGAATTTTGATGTGTGATTTAATGTTTCCACCAACTTATTGAAAACAATGTTAGCAGCATGTTACCTTCCCCCGACTGTTTCTAAACAACTCGTATTTTTCCTGACATTTCCTCATTCCCCTGACTTAAAATGTCACATAATTTAGCTTTGTCTCCCCAGTAATGATAGAATGTCCCCTGAGATCTGATAGCTTCTCATTCAGCGCTCTCAATACACCCTCATACCTCTGAACCTGTTCTACAATTTACTTCTCCTTAATCCCCTCCACTAATTCTGTAAAACCAGACAATACTCCTTGAACAATGATATCTTTTCTTTTCTTTTGACACTCAAGCATTAATCACAACCTCTGCTCCAGCCCTGCTAGAAACTGATCAAACTTGCTGAGGCCCACCCCTCAGCCATCTCTCATCCCAAACAGACTCCATTATGGTGAGATGAGAGCTTTGTGGGGGCCAAACCAACACTTTCAGGACTCCTTGTCCTTCTTTACATTGAAGATAGTTCCTGATGACATTGGTGGCATGTTTGGGGTGGTTGTCCTGCTGCAGTATACATTTGGGGCCAATCACAAGTCTCCCTGATGGTATGGCATGATGGAGAAGTATCTGCCTGTATTTATCAGCATTGAGGAAACCATTTATCGGGAAACGTTGAAGAGCGTAGATGCAGTGGTTGGATAACACTAGGAAGCGTAGACTCTTTGGTCGGGTAACGTTGAGGAACATAGATGCAGTGGTCGGGTAACATTTAGGAGTGGGGATGAGCCGAACACCCCCCTGTTCGGTTTGCACTAGAACATGCGAACAGGAAAAAAGTTTGTTCGTACACGCAAACTCCGTTAAAGACTATGGGACACGAACATGAATAATCAAAAGTGCTAATTGTAAAGGCTTATATGCAAGTTATTGTCATAAAAAGTGTTTGGGGACCCGGGTCCTGCCCCAGGGGACATGGATCAATGCAAAAAAAAGTTTTAAAAACGGCCGTTTTTTCAGGAGCAGTGATTTTAATAATGCTTAAAGTCAAACAATAAAAGTGTAATATCCCTTTAAATTTTGTAGCTGGGGGGTGTCTATAGTATGCCTGTAAAGGGGCGCATGTTTCACGTGTTTAGAACAGTCTGGCAGCAAAATGACATTTCAAAGAAAAAAAGTAATTTAAAACTACTCCCGGATATTAATGAATTGCCGGTCCGACAATACACATAAAAGTTCATTGATAAAAACGGCATGGGAATTCCCCACCAAAATTTAAAAAAAAAAAATGAAGTGGGGGTCCCCCTAAATTCCATACCAGGCCTTTCAGGTCTGGATTTTAAGGGGAACCCCTCGCCAAAATTTTTTAAAAAATGGCGTGGGGTCCCCCCAAAAATCCATACCAGACCCTTATCCGAGCACGCAACCTGGCAGGCCGCAGGAAAAGAGGGGGGGACGAGAGAGCGCCCCCCTTCTGAACCGTACCAGGCCACATGTCCTCAACATTGGGAGGGTGCTTTGGGGTAGCCCCCCAAAACACCTTGTCCCCATGTTGATGAGGACAAGGGCCTCATCCCCACAACCCTCTAGCATTTCACTAAAAAACTGTCAAAAATGTTAAAAATGAAAGAGACAGTTTTTGACAATTCCTTTATTTAAATGCTTCTTCTTTCTTCTATCTTCTATCTTTCTTCATCTTCTTCTGGCTCTTCTGGTTCTTCCTCCGGTGTTCTTGTCCAGCATCTCCTCCGCGGCGTCTTCTATCTTCTCCTCGGGCAGCTCCGCACCTATGGCATGGGGGGAGGCTCCCACTCTTCTCTTCATCTTCTTCTCTTCTTCATCTTCTTCTCCGGGCCGCTCCGCACCCATGCTGGCATGGAGGGAGGCTCCCGCTGTGTGATGCTTCTCCTCTTCTGACGGTTCTTAAATAACGGGGGCTGAGCCACCCGGTGTCCCCGCCCCCCTCTGACGCACGGTGACTTGATGGGACTTCCCTGGGACGTCACGGGGAATGCAACAGGGAAGTCCCGTCACGTCCCGTGCGTCAGAGGGGGGCGGGGTCACCGGATGCCCCCCCATTATTTAAGAACCGTCAGAAGAGGAGATGCGTCAAACAGCGGGAGCCTCCCCCCATGCCATGGGTGCGGAGCGGCCCGAGGAGAAGAAGATAGAAGACGCCGCGGAGGAGATGCTGGACGAGAGAAGAAGAAGAAGAAGAAGATCGTCATTTTTGACAGTTTTTTAGTGAAATGGTAGGGAACCCCCTTACCATTTCACACAGGGGGGGCGGGATCTGGGGGTCCCCTTGTTAAAGGGGGCTTCCAGATTCCGATAAGCCCCCTGCCCGCAGACCCCCACAACCACCGGCCAGGGTTGTGGGGATGAGGCCCTTGTCCTCATCAACATGTGGACAAGTTGTTTTGGGGGGCCATCCCAAAGCACCCTCCCAATGTTGAGGGCATGTGGCCTGGTACGGTTCAGGAGGGGGGGCGCTCTCTTGCCCCCCCTCTTTTCCTGCGGCCTGCCAGGTTGCGTGCTCGGATAAGGGTCTGGTATGGATTTTTGGGGGACCCCACGCCGTTTTTTTTTTTTAATTTTGCCACGGGGTTCCCCTTAAAATCCATACCAGACCTGAAGGGCCTGGTATGGAATTTAGGGGGACCCCACATCATTTTTTTTTAAATTTTGGTTCAGGGTTCCCCTGTGGGGAATTCCCATGCCATTTTTATCAATGAACTTTTATGTGTATTGTCGGACTGGCAATACATTAATTAATCAACAATCTTGTAAGTGCTTTTAACCCTTTGTGCATTCTATTAAATTTTACATACTGCACTTAGAGGCGCCTTTCTTTTCCTTTTTTATATCTTCAGAGTTGCTTCTCCACTAACCAAAGTGCTGCCAGAAGTGCCATCTCATCACTATCATCCCTCTGACCAGCTACCCACCTCCACCAGAGCGCCCTTATCACCTCTCTGTTCTAGACCTATGATCAGTCTAGGGGTCACAAGCCAAGGTCGATGCAGAAGGAGAGTTTCGTAGTGGGGGTCACAAGCCAAGGTCGATGCAGAAGGAGAGTTTCGTAGTGTGGGTCACAAGCCATGGTCAGTGCAGAAGAAGAGTTTTGTAGTGGGGGTCACAAGCCAAGGTCGATGCAGAAGGAGAGTTTCATAGTGGGGTCACAAGCCAAGGTCAGTGCAGAAGAAGAGTTTCGTAGTTGGGGTCACAAGCCAAGGTCGGTTCAGAGGAAGAGTTTCGTAGTTGGGGTCACAAGCCAAGGTCGGTGCAGGAGAAGAGTTTCGTAGTGGGGGTCACAAGCCAAGGTCACTGAAGAAGAAGAGTTTCGTAGTGGAGGTCACAAGCCAAGGTCAGTGCAGAAGAAGAGTTTCGTAGTGGGGGTCACAAGCCAAGGTCACTGAAGAAGAAGAGTTTCGTAGTGGGGGTCACAAGCCAAGGTCGATGCAGAAGGAGAGTTTCATAGTCGGGGTCACAAGCCAAGGTCGATGCAGAAGGAGAGTTTCGTAGCTGGGGTCACAAGCCAAGGTCGATGCAGAAGTAGAGTTTCGTAGTCGGGTCACAAGCCAAAGTAGTTTCCAACAGCAATAGACGTAGCTCAAGCAGTAAGCAGGATCAGACCACAATAATCTGGTGACAGGAAGAGCAGAGGCAAGGCTTATATAGGAAGTTCATGGGAGGAGCAATGAGTTCAAGGTTCAACAGCAATCAAGACACAGAGCAGGGTTGTCCCAATAGATCAGGCAGGATTGTCAAAATAGATCAGGCAGGGAGCTGTCCAGCATCGAAGATAGCTCAGCGTGAAGTCCCAGGTTTGAGCCCAGGTCCTGACACTGACTCTCTGCAAATCACAAAACCATTTCATGAACTTACTCATGTCATAGCGGGGTACCTGTCCTATCTCTTACTTACAATCTCATGGGGCTTTATTTGTTTTGTGGTCAATTGAACCTCGTTTAACCGCTTGCCGACCACCTCACGCAGATATATTCCGGCAGAAGGGCTCGTACAGGCAAAACCACGTAGCTGTGCGTTGCCGTTTAAGAGGTGGCCAGCGGGCGCGTGCACGCCCGCGGCAAGCTCCGTGAGTCGGGCCGCGGGTCCCGCGGACTCGATCGCCACGGGAATACCCGCGATCGCCTCACGGGGAGGAAGAACGGGGAGATGCTGATGTAAACTGCATCTCCCGGTTCTGCTAAGTGACGATGTCACTGATCTCTGCTCCCTGTCATCGGAGCAGAGATCAGTGACGTGTAACATGTAACCACCCCCCCACAGTTAGAAACACGTCCCTAGGACACACTTAACCCCTACACTGCCACCTAGTGGTTAACCCCTTCACTGCCAGTGTCATTTACACAGGAATCAGTGCATTTTTATAGCACTGATTGCTGTATAAATGACAATGGTCCCAAAAATGTGTCAAAAATGTCCGATGTGTCCGCCATAACGTCGCAGTCACAATAAAAATCGCTGATCGCCGCCATTTAAAAAAATAAAATTATTAATAAAAATGCCATAGAAATATCTCCTATTTTGTAAACGCTATAACTTTTGCACAAACCGATCAATAATCGCTTATTACTGAGGAAAAAAATAGTTTTTTTTATATATTTTTGGGGGATATTTATTATAGCAAAAAGTAAAAAAATAATGCGTTTTTTTCAAAATTGTCGCTCTTCTTTTGTTTATAGTGCAAAAAATAAAAATCGCAGAGGTGATCAAATACCACCAAAAGAAAGCTCTATTTGCGGGGAAAAAAGGACGTCAATTTTGTTCGGGAGCCACGTCGCACAACTGCGCAATTGTCAGTTAAAGCGACACAGTGCCGAATTGCAAAAAGTGCTCTGGTCAAGAAGGGGTAAATTCTTCCAGGGCTGAAGTGGTTAACCACTTCAGCCCCGGACCATTTGGCTGCCCAAAGACCAGAGCGATTTTTGCGATTCGGCACTTTTTTCATTTATATTGCAAAAAATAAAAAATAAAAACAGTGGTGATCAAATACTGACTAAAGAAAGCTCTATTTGTGTGAAATAAAAAACAAAAATGTCATTTGGGTACAATGTTACATGACCGTGCAATTACCAGTTAAAGTAACGCAGTGCTGAATAGCAAAAAGTGCCCCGGTCATGAAGGGGTGGAACCTTCCGGAGGGGATAAATCATCTCAGGGATATATTGGCTTCAGTTCTTTGGTATCAGAATTGATCATGTAAAAGAATTTTGATGTGTGATTTAATGTTTCCACCAACTTATTGAAAACAATGTTAGCAGCATGTTACCTTCCCCCGACTGTTTCTAAACAACTCGTATTTTTCCTGACATTTCCTCATTCCCCTGACTTAAAATGTCACATAATTTAGCTTTGTCTCCCCAGTAATGATAGAATGTCCCCTGAGATCTGATAGCTTCTCATTCAGCGCTCTCAATACACCCTCATACCTCTGAACCTGTTCTACAATTTACTTCTCCTTAATCCCCTCCACTAATTCTGTAAAACCAGACAATACTCCTTGAACAATGATATCTTTTCTTTTCTTTTGACACTCAAGCATTAATCACAACCTCTGCTCCAGCCCTGCTAGAAACTGATCAAACTTGCTGAGGCCCACCCCTCAGCCATCTCATATCCCAAACAGACTCCATTATGGTGAGATGAGAGCTTTGTGGGGGCCAAACCAACACTTTCAGGATTCCTTGTCCTTCTTTACATTGAAGATAGTTCCTGATGACATTGGTGGCATGTTTGGGGTGGTTGTCCTGCTGCAGTATACATTTGGGGCCAATCACAAGTCTCCCTGATGGTATGGCATGATGGAGAAGTATCTGCCTGTATTTATCAGCATTGAGGAAACCATTTATCGGGAAACGTTGAAGAGCGTAGATGCAGTGGTTGGATAACACTAGGAAGCGTAGACTCTTTGGTCGGGTAACATTGAGGAACATAGATGCAGTGGTCGGGTAACATTTAGGAGTGGGGATGAGCCGAACACCCCCCTGTTCGATTTGCACTAGAACATGCGAACAGGAAAAAAGTTTGTTCGTACACGCAAACTCCGTTAAAGACTATGGGACACGAACATGAATAATCAAAAGTGCTAATTGTAAAGGCTTATATGCAAGTTATTGTCATAAAAAGTGTTTGGGGACCCGGGTCCTGCCCCAGGGGACATGGATCAATGCAAAAAAAGTTTTAAAAACGGCCGTTTTTTCAGGAGCAGTGATTTTAATAATGCTTCAAGTCAAACAATAAAAGTGTAATATACCTTTAAATTTTGTCGCTGGGGGGTGTCTATAGTATGCCTGTAAAGGGGCGCATGTTTCACGTGTTTAGAACAGTCTGGCAGCAAAATGACATTTCAAAGAAAAAAAGTAATTTAAAACTACTCCCGGATATTAATGAATTGCCGGTCCGACAATACACATAAAAGTTCATTGATAAAAACGGCATGGGAATTCCCCACCAAAATTTAAAAAAAAAAATGAAGTGGGGGTCCCCCTAAATTCCTTACCAGGCCTTTCAGGTCTGGATTTTAAGGGAAACCCCTCGCCAAAATTTAAAAAAAAATGGCGTGGGGTCCCCCCAAAAATCCATACCAGACCCTTATCCGAGCACGCAACCTGGCAGGCCGCAGGAAAAGAGGGGGGGACGAGAGAGCGCCCCCCTTCTGAACCGTACCAGGCCACATGTCCTCAACATTGGGAGGGTGCTTTGGGGTAGCCCCCCAAAACACCTTGTCCCCATGTTGATGAGGACAAGGGCCTCATCCCCACAACCCTCTAACATTTCACTAAAAAACTGTCAAAAATGTTAAAAATGAAAGAGACAGTTTTTGACAATTCCTTTATTTAAATGCTTCTTCTTTCTTCTATCTTCTATCTTTCTTCATCTTCTTCTGGCTCTTCTGGTTCTTCCTCCGGTGTTCTTGTCCAGCATCTCCTCCGCGGCGTCTTCTATCTTCTCCTCGGGCAGCTCCGCACCTATGGCATGGGGGGAGGCTCCCACTCTTCTCTTCATCTTCTTCTCTTCTTCATCTTCTTCTCCGGGCCGCTCCGCACCCATGCTGGCATGGTGGGAGGCTCCCGCTGTGTGATGCTTCTCCTCTTCTGACGGTTCTTAAATAACGGGGGCTGAGCCACCCGGTGTCCCCGCCCCCCTCTGACGCACGGTGACTTGATGGGACTTCCCTGGGACATCACGGGGAATGCTACAGGGAAGTCCCGTCATGTCCCGTGCGTCAGAGGGGGGCGGGGTCACCGGGTGCCCCCCCATTATTTAAGAACCGTCAGAAGAGGAGATGCGTCAAACAGCGGGAGCCTCCCCCCATGCCATGGGTGCGGAGCGGCCCGAGGAGAAGAAGATAGAAGACGCCGCGGAGGAGATGCTGGACGAGAGAAGAAGAAGAAGAAGAAGATCGTCATTTTTGACAGTTTTTTAGTGAAATGGTAGGGAACCCCCTTACCATTTCACACAGGGGGGGCGGGATCTGGGGGTCCCCTTGTTAAAGGGGGCTTCCAGATTCCGATAAGCCCCCTGCCCGCAGACCCCCACAACCACCGGCCAGGGTTGTGGGGATGAGGCCCTTGTCCTCATCAACATGTGGACAAGTTGTTTTGGGGGGCCATCCCAAAGCACCCTCCCAATGTTGAGGGCATGTGGCCTGGTATGGTTCAGGAGGGGGGGCGCTCTCTCGCCCCCCCTCTTTTCCTGCGGCCTGCCAGGTTGCGTGCTCGGATAAGGGTCTGGTATGGATTTTTGGGGGACCCCACGCCGTTTTTTTTTTAAAATTTTGCCACGGGGTTCCCCTTAAAATCCATACCAGACCTGAAGGGCCTGGTATGGAATTTAGGGGGACCCCACATAATTTTTTTTTTAAATTTTGGTTCAGGGTTCCCCTGTGGGGAATTCCCATGCCATTTTTATCAATGAACTTTTATGTGTATTGTCGGACTGGCAATGCATTAATAGCCGCGAGTAGTTTTAAATGACTTTTTTTCCTTTGAAATGTCATTTTGCTGTCAGACTGTTCTAAACACGGGAAACATGCGCCCCTTTACAGGCATACTATAGACACCCCCCAGCTACGAATTAAATTTAATTTAAAGGGATATTACACTTTTATGGTGGTGGTATCCAGGTACCACCATCCACTGTCTGGAGAAGACTGGAGGAAACCAGTGGTACCCAGGTACCCCCATCTACTGTACGGAGAAGTCTGGCCTGAAGTGGTCTTCGTGGAAGTGTAGCACCCTCTAGTTAGGTAGGTAATAGAGTGAGGATTTTTTTTAGCAGAGTAGCAAAATGTAGGCGGGTTAGACCTGTTTGTTTTCATTCTGGGCTGGGAGTGGCTCAGGGAAGGGCTGGGTGACTCACAGGTAGCATAACTGCTACCTCACTCTTCTATCTAGAAGGTGGTAGAATAGAAGGAGGAAATGTGGAGCTGCCTAGGGAAGTTTGAGGAGCCTTGACCAATCCCCAACTGGAATTGGCAGGGGGCAGGTTTCTTTAAATACCCAGGGTCAGCCCAGCTGGGGGGGAGTTGTTGGGTGAAGGGGTGGAGTGAGAGAGTGTGGAGGCTGTCGGGCCCACAAGGAACTCCCCAGTCTGGGAGTGACCTTGGGCTGGGGCTTGTGTGCATCCAAGAGGAAAGAAGAAATCCTGGAGAAGGAACACATGAGAGAACGAGGAGAGGACAGTGGGAGAAAACACTGCTAAGAGACTCTAGGGAGGACAACTGGTCACAGCCAGGGGGGCTGGTGAGTAAACACAGTCGGGAGGACTGGGGAGGCACACCTGATAGAACTGGGAGTTTGCAGTTTGAGATGGGTGCAGAACCAGAAGAGTAGACTGTGGGAAGAGGATTGGAGAGAGGTAATTGCAGCCAGGCTGGCTGGCAGGGCCTGAAGAGAGCTATCTGGAATTGGTAGCTGAGTAGAGGACAGTTAGCACCTGAACTATTTCTACACCACAGGGGCCCAAGGCCTCTGCCTGCAAAAGGCAATCCATTAAGGCCTGGCGGAGTTAGTGTCAGGCCTAACCATGCGGTTACATAGTTACATAGTAGGTGAGGCTGAAAAAAGACACCTAGCCCATCAAGTCCAACCTATGTGTGTGATTATATGTCAGTATTACATTGTATATCCCTGTATGTTGTGGTCGTTCAGGTGCTTATCTAATAGTGTCTTGAAACTATCAATGGCTCCCGCTAAAACCACCACCTGTGGAAAGGAATTCCACATCCTTGCCGCTCTTACAGTAAAGAACCCTTTACGTAGTTTAAGGTTAAACCTCTTTTCTTCTAATTTTAATGAGTGGCCGCGAGTTTTGTTAAACTCCCTTCCACGAAAAAGTTTTATCCCTATTGTGGGGTCACCAGTACGGTATTTCCCCTCTCAAGCAACCTTTCCTCATAACTAATATCCTCCAGACCCTTTATTAGCTTTGTTGCCCTTCTTTGTACTCGCATGCCATTGCTGAGCCTATCATCTACTAGGACCCCCATGTCCTTTTCCATGCTAGATTCCCCCAGAGCTTCTCCCCCCCAGTCTATAGATTGCATTCATATTTTTGCCACGCATTATTTTACATTTTTCTACATTGAACCTCATTTGCCATGTAGTCGCCCCTCCCCCATTAATTTGTTCAGATCTTCTTGCAAGGTTTCCACATCCTGCGGAGAAGTTATTGCCCTGCTTAGCTTAGTATCATCTGCAAATACAGAGATTGAACTGTTTATCCCATCCTCCAGGTCATTTATGAACAAATTAAATAGGATTAAAGCGGAGTTCCACCCATTTAAAAGTCAGCAGCTACAAAAAGTGTAAATAATGAGACACTCACCTGTCCCACGGTCCAGTAATGCGGGTGCAGGCAGCCTCGCTCCTCTCCCCCTCCTCTGCGAGGTGCCGGCATTCTAACTGCGGGCACCCACTGAGCATGCACAAGCCATGCTGTGAATGGCCGGGTAATCTTCTAGGACCTGTGATGTGTCCCAGAAGATTGCAGGGAGGGAGGGGGAAGAGGAGGTCTTCGTTCCGGCGCCGCGGCGCCAGGGGAGGAAGTGGGAGCTGGGTGCCTGTAAAAACAGGGTACACGCTTTTCCCCCGAAAAAATGACATGCCAAATGTAGTATGTCAGGGGGTCACCAGCACTTAAAATGGAAGTTCCATTTTTGGGTGGAACTCGGCTTTAAGTACCCTCAGGTGCAAGACATCTGGTCCCGGTGACTTATTAATGTTACGTTTTTCAAGTCTATTTCTAATTCTGTCCTCTGTTAGCCATTAGGGTGCTTCCTGAGACATGCTATGAAAATTAACATTACAGCCTTGGTTACTGAATCCCCCCCCCCGTTTCCCTTGTGAAGACTGATGAGAAAAATATATTCAAAACCTTCACCATCTCTCCGTCTTTTGTAACCAGATTCCCTTCATCATACTTTATGGGGCCAATATGATCTGGCCTCACTTTCTTACTATTTATATACTTAAAGAATCTCTTGGGATTTTTTTTACTCTCCTCCTCTATGTGTCTTTCGTCTTCTATCTTAGCCACCTGGATTGCACCCTTACATTTTTTATTGCATTCTTTGTAAAGTTGGAATGATGACAATGACCCCTCAGCTTTGTTTTTTTTGAAGGCCTTTTCTTTTGCTTTTATATGCATTTTTACATTGGAGTTGAGCCACCCAGGATTTTTTGGGCTCTTTTAAATTTGTTTCCCCTTGGAATGCACTGACCAATACCTTTATTTAATATGCTCTTAAAGCGCTACCATTTTTTCCTCCCTGTATTTTGTTCCTAGGATTTTATCCTCTTTAATATTTTCTAGCAAAAAGCACAGTTTAGGGAAGTTGGTACCAACAGATCTCAGTGTGCCCATCAGTGAACAGTACAGGACCCGGAGGTATGTGTAAATGGGGATGGGGCACTTTTTCCCATATCAGACCCCAGTGACCTTCATTCCTGATCTGCCACCATGAGGTGGTAGTGAGGAGGTCAATCAAACTTCAGAAGGAACATTTCTACCCCACCACTACAGTGCCTGCAATATGTTGCACATGACCATTTCACAGAGACGACACATGTAGGATATTTAAATCAAAGCATCTGTAAAGGAAATGGACGGCACACCAGACACAAATAGGAGGTGCAATGGCTCCATATTTTACCTAGCAGATAATAAATATTAATTCAGACTGAGGGTGGTGCAGTGATCTGATAGCTGATTGGTACACACATTTTATCCAGTCAGATACAATGAAATGTGCAGCTTCTGGGTGTGTCCACATAAGGTCTTATCTTTCAATTACAACATCCGATTCAGGAGAGAAGAGGGTGGGAATTCCTATTGCACCGACCAATCATATTGCTCAATGATGTCAGATTTATGTTTTTTTTTTGCTTCAGACAACAAAACAACTAAAACCACCCCATCTACAAAGTAACTGTCAGTTCATGGGGGGGGGGCAGTGCTTGTGGTCAAGGGGCTTCTGATTAGGCTTATTCTGACCTATTACCAATGTAACTCATCACTCCATATTTATATGTTCTCCCATCTCAGAGGGCTGAAATCTGCACACATCTCATAGGTTTTGGGTTCTGCTTCCCATCATCTATGTTCTCATTATGGAGATCCTATACAGAGGGACCTGTCTATAGAGATCTGCAAAACTATCCTCCCGCTTCTACCGCTGCGCTTCTCACTGGGTTTTCTCCACTTTATAAACATTTACACAAACTCTATCTAATCTATATAATCTGATTGATGAGACCCAGCTAAAACTGAGGAGAACCTGTGATGTCACCCCAACTCCGCCCTCCCACTGTTAGGAAGAATAGGAGAGAATCCAGGTTTAGGGCGGAGTAAATGAAGGATAGTTTCAGGAAAACTTTATTTGCAGCAAAATAAATCACAAACTATATACTTTTATAATTGGACGCTGTAAGCTGTCATATAATAGGTGTGATGTGCAGCTCCCGGCCATGGAGCGCGGAGACTGGTCCTCTCTATTATTATGTATATATCTTCAGTGAAGTTGATTACGATAGAAGAGATTATTTAGTGGTGTCACTCCCATCTCTGAGTGTCCGCCCTCTGGTGGTCAGACTCTACTTAGATCCGACCTTGCAGCAGCGGGCCGTTGTCCAGTCCATGGGTTTACACTGACAGTGACAAGTGTTCTGAGACTGGATGTCATACGAGCCGCATCCCATCCCACAGGCACACCCTGTGCAGGCGTAATCTGCATAAATTGAGAAAATATCTGATTATAACTTTCTACAATCATATGATATACACAGCAATATGCAGAAGTTTGGAGCCCCCGAGGTGTACCCCAAAATGACCTCATATAGAGGCTTTGGGTTAATGTCCAGCACTCCCCTCCTCTCATTCATTAGAATGTTCCCACTCTGTTCTTCTGGGGGGTGACAGTGGTCCTTCTTCTCATATTTGGTCTGAGATCTCTAGGACCTCATGGGTGGTCTGGAGTGATGTATATGTCTCTCTCGCACTGATACTGAGCTCTATTCTATTCTTATGGTCATTTACCTGTAGGACAAGTAGCGAATGCTCCTGTTTGGTGGGCATCAATGCAGATAATTTTACTGTTTGCCAGGACCTCGGAAGCTGAAAGAAAAGACAGAGATATGAAGAACCTGCAAATGTAAATGGTCAGACAATATGGCTGCCTCCCAATACTAAGATGTCTGAGTTCCCAGGATACACCTGTTTCTCTCTTAGAAACAGGAGAAACAGGCGCATCCTGGGAACTCAGACATCTTAGAGACTGAAATAAGGAACCAGCCATCAAAGCACATGTTATACTAAAAATTGCATCCCCTAAATACAGCATCACTACAAACAATGATTGCTATATAGGAAGTACCCCTGGGACTACATCTTCCGAAGTGCTCCTTGTTGTCGCTGATTAGCTGTCCAGGAAGGAGGTTGGTGGGATTACAGCAGAGCCTCCTGCGGGACATTCCCTGTGGTCCATACGTCTCTACTAAGCCTGTTTTGACCCCCCAGAATAAGGGCGGTCGCTTTCCGGTAAGCCTCCATTACTTTATCACCAGGTGGTGGGCAGCACTAGCGGTGGAACATTGATCCAGGATTCCGCATTGAATACCATAACTTTTGGACTTTATTTTCACCTTCACGTTATCATTTGAACTGTTTTTTCACTATACTACATATTTTATTATGTCTTTGTAACTATTTATGAGCATGTAATTGATTTATATATCAGCCGATATTATTTTATTGCTTGATATTCACTGCGGTTGGTTATCTTATTCATTGACATAACACATTTCACATTTGTTTCATATGTCCAGGGCTGCACTGTTCTTTTTATATGTTATCTATCAATGCCTAAAAGGTGTGTGATCATCTTGGCTGGACCTTGCAGATTTTGGTTCCCCTGGGCCCTTCCTCTCTCTGCCTTACCTTCTTTAGTCCCACATTTTCCTTCTCCCCTTACCCCTTCTTCTACAGTATCTACTACTATTCTTGCTTTCCTTCATATTTTACCTTCACACTTCTGTTGTCTTTGTAGCACCATTCCCTAGTTAAGTTAAATCTAGTTTTTGGCTCTGCTGTACTCAGTCGAGTAGTAATCTGTTTTTTTGGTTGGGTCGGGTTTCCCTAAGCTTGATGGTCGACCTCTCCTGTGAGCTTCTGGAAGAAGCTTCCAGAAGATAGAGTAGAAGGATCAACCACTTTGAATATTTAGCAGACCTCAGCCAAACCCTGGGAAGGGGAACCTAGAAGGTTGCTGGAGAGATGATAAATGTTTTAGACACATGCTCGGGGGGTATTCTTCTCCTTGGGCTGCTGCCCCTGTGAGGCAGCTGTGCATGTTCTCAGAAGAGTTGCTCCTGGGCCTCAACATGTGCTTAGCTGGGGGCCTGAAAGAGATGTGATTAAATAAAGGGACATTTGCTGTAGGGTATCACCTGTGGAGGCTGGTCTGGGGAAAGATCATTTTCTCCCTCACTGAAGAGTGGAAGCTGGAATGGGCCACAGCTTTGCTAGGACATTGTGAGTAATATCTTGATTTGGTTCCCAGGTGTGCATGTGCTCAGGGAAAAGTGCCAGAGATGTCTGTAAGGACTGGAACTGCTAACATCGGGTCCTAGATTACCTGGCCCATTCCCTTTTACCCCCAACAAAGTTCACTACAAGAGGATTCAGCCTGGAGTTTGTCCTCCTGATATTTGCTGCTAACATTTTGGAGTATCCTGCACCCTATATCCCTTTCCCTTAATAAAGATCTGCAATAAATCCACAAAAACACATCCCCTAGACTGTGCCTGTGTTTGTCAATGTACTTGGAACTGTGTCTGGAGCTAGCAGCCTCTGTACCATTGTGGGAGAACCTATTTTCAACGGCCCCTTCCAGAGGGACACTATATCTACAATTGTTAGGCCAGTCTTCCTCTAGGCACTGATGTCTAACATTCAACTCAATTTATGAGCGCTACATTCAGCTGTCCAACAAATAGAAGTTCACCACCACTGGTTCTACAAGAAAACTCAAAATCCTTTCTTTCACTCAGCCTTGTAACCGACCATCATTCTGGTTGGAATTTCTATTTTATTGAAGAATATAGGTGCTCTTGTATTGTATTTCAGTACTTTTAAAATCAATAAAAACGTATTGTAAAAGAAAGTTGATCAATAAACGCCTAAGTGATGAAAGAGGTTCAGTAAAAGGATACCTCTACCTTGTGGGCTCTACCTTCCTCCTAGACAGTATTTCATAAAATAATCCACCAGACGAAAGCCAGGTCTGTCCCAACAAAGTGCAGTAAGTGGATGCATAGGAGATTAAACAAATGCGTTATCATGAAGAAGTTAAATGCAGGTGACCTACCCATAGATTTCATGAGGTTTGTGAGGGAGATGACATCTCTCAGACAACTTTGTCCAGCGCAGGTTTTGGTGTCTGCCGTGACCGCAGACAGGAAAAATAAACAAAACAGAAGCTTCATCTTCCAGAGTCCAGGAACACCTGAGAGGGACGGAGAATGTGCGGAGAACGGGATGATATCTTCCACAAATAACGATTCTCTATACAAATACAGCCAACAAATATATAGCAGTAATAACAGTTCACATCACAAGGTAACCTTCATCCATCTATACCAGGATTACGGGTTATAAGAACAAGACATTCATTTTACTTTTTTTACTGCTACATTTCCCCTACTCCATCCCCATCATGGAGAGGTTTCATCAGGAAACTGAAGCATCAGTTATGGTGAAACTTTCCTTCTTTGGCTTCCTCCACTGAAAATAATTGATATCACCAACTTTAAGGTGGAGGAAAAGGGTTGAGCCTGGAGCAGCTTTGTAAATGGAGTTTTATACCAGCTAAGAAGATATAGGAGAAATATGTCTTGTCTCAGGTCTTTGTTGATGTCTGAGGTATAGATAGTATTAAGTCTTATTGGAAGAGTGACCATGCTCCACTCCTTTAGTAAATCCACCTTGGGCTGTAACCCAGTAACTCATCATTATCCCAGTGATATAAAGATTCAGGACTGCATCTTCCACCCCCTCCCATTACACTTACCTGATGGATATGAGAGAAATTCTAAGTGACCTTGAATGTAAGAAGACACATATATATCTTATGGGAACCAACCTTCCTCCAATCACAGCCTGTTATTGGGAATTGGGCATTGTCTTCCAAATTAATCCTTCCCCTGCTGGAGTCCAGCCACCTCTCTGCATGGAAGTCGATGGGATGGGTGTTCCCCAAGATGTCATCTCCCTTCTGTGAGCCCACAGAGCTGACATGCCAAGATTTCACATAAACAAGAGGGTGCAAATCATGGTGGGGATGCAGCCAAAAAAAAAGAAAATATAGAAATACAGTAAATAAAGAAATGTCCAGTAATTCTGTTTGGGGTGGAAGGGAGTTTTGAAAAATCCCCTTTTGGGATTTAAATTTGGGAGTTAAATTCAGCTTTTCTGGCCATTTTCTAGGGTAATAGGCAAGTGATTGTCAAAAAAATAATATGGGGGAGCTGAGCACCGCCCTGGGGACATCCACCAAAGCAAAACAATGTTTTAAAACATTTTGTTTGGCCGGGAGCAGTGTTTTTAGTAATGCTTGAAGTCAAACATTAAAAATGAAAAATTCCATTAAATAACATGTCTGGGGGTTGCCCTGCCCCTGTCTGTGAAGTGGCTCATCTGTACAATGTATACAACCTACAATAACACACAAAAATCAAGAAAGAAAGCATGAGAACCCCCAAAAATCCATACCAGACCCTTATCTGAATGCGCAGCCCAAGAAAGGAAGAGAAGAGCGGCCATTCCCTCTCTTGAACTGTACCAGGCTACATGCCCTCAACATGGGCGTGAACATTGCCGGTAATGCAACTTTTTTCATGTCGGTATGGATTTTGGAGGGAATCCAATCCATTTTTTCCTTGATTCTTGCATTGGGTTTCTCCCTTAAATCCATACAAGACCTAAATAGACCTCTAACTCTAGAGCAGGCTCCCTCTTTCACTCCACTGATTCCCAAGTTTGAGAGGAGCCTCTGGAGCCAGACTATAATTATTCCGACCATTCGTATCCTGGCCCTGACTTCTACTCAGGAATATGCAATTCCCCCTGGCAAGAGTAGTGCATCCGGAGCTGAGAACAAAACCCCTGCATTGGGCTCATGACTCAAAGTTTTTCAGGCAGCTAGGTGTCCAAAGAACTCCCATGGTTCTTGTACTGGTGACTAATATCCCTAAGGATTTATAGGACTACATGAAAGCTTGTATGATTAGTGCCTGTACCAGGCCAAAACCTGAATTACCGGCAGCCTCTGTTCCACTGCTTCCCATTCCCACCATGAACCATGGCACCATTTTTCAATGGACTTCATAATTGATTTCCCACTGTCCTATGACTTTACGGTAATTTGGGTACAAAGTGTACCTCTTTTGCTGCCTTCAGGTGCACTATGAATCCTCAGACCTCATGGCATGCCTACCTCATGGATTGTGGGGTCCTGTTTACCTCCATCTTTTGGAAAAGCCTCTGTAAGTCTCTGGACATCTCTTTACAGTTTGTGCTCTGGTGTCTGCCTACCATGATTATTACTGATTTTTTTTAATGTCTCCTTACTTAAACCTTTGGTCCTGAATAGGTTTTCCATCCTATGTCTCTTGCTACACCTTCTGCTAATCCATCACAAGGTTACAAAGCTCATCAAATCCCAAGATTTCTCAAAGAAAATGTCAGTACCTAATTGACTGGAGGGTCTTCAGTACTGAAGAAAGATCCTGGTGTCAGCTTCCCACTTCCATGTCTATTTTCCATTGAAACCAGGGTGGATAGACTCCATAAAAGTGGGGATGTGGGGTTAGGTTACACTCACCTTCTACTTCTTGATCTAGCCCCAGGTCTTCTCTCTGACACACAGCCACAGGCACTCCTGGTTAGGTTGTGTCTCCAGTGACCCTGGGGTCTCCAGCAACCCTTGTGACTCCTGTGTCTCCAGCAACCCTTGTGGCTGTGCTGTGTCCAGTGACCCCCTTTGACTCCTGATTCTTCAGAGCTGTCTTTGTCTCCTGTGATCCTAATTACTCCTGTGTCTCAAGCAAGGTGTCACTATGCCATAGTTGTGCCCCCTGCTGCATTTTACCTACAGCTCCAGTGACCCCTATGTCTCCAGCAACCATTGTGGCTCTGCTGTCTCCAGTGACCCCCTTTGACTTCTGCATCTTCAGTGCCATCTTTGTCTCCTGTGACCCCAGTGACCCCTGTGTGCTTCTGTGTCTCTAGTGACCCCTGTGTGCTTCTGTGTCTCTAGTGACCCCTGTGTGCTTCTGTGTCTCCAGTGACCCCTGTGTGCTTCTGTGTCTCCAGTGACCCCTGTGTGCTTCTGTGTCTCCAGTGACCCCTATGTGCTCCTGTGTCTCCAGTAATCCTATTGCCCTCCTGTGTCTCCAGTGACCCCTGTGTGCTTCGGTGTCTCCAGAAATGCCATTGCCCTCCTGTGTCTCCAGTGACCCCGTGTGCTTCTGTGTCTCCAGTGACCCCATTGTCCTCCTGTGTCTCCAGTGACCCCTGTGTGCTTCTGTTTCTACAATGACCATATTGCCCTCCTGTTTCTCCAGTGACCCTTGTGTGCTCCTGTGTCTCCAGGGACCCCATTGTCCTCCTGTTTCTCCAGTGGCTGATTTCTCTGTGACTTCAGTCCCCAGTCTCCAGTCATCCTTGTGCAATTGTGTGTCCAGAGTATTCTGCGTCAACCTGTGACCCTATTAAAGCCTCCATGACATCCATATCTACATGTAGCCTCAGGTACACTCCAGTATTTCCTGCACTGTCCTTCTCTCTGTAGATATGGACCTCTGTCCATGACGTGTAGATGGAAACAGGATTGCAGCTCACATGGAATAGAATAATGCAGTTGTTAGTGGATGAGGCTAAAGTGTGATTACAGGAATTTAGTAACATTATTTAATAGGAGAACATTAATTACACTGAGAGGCTGTAATGCTGAACAAATAGCCTGCGTCACACAGCCGTTCTATGAGCTATTGTGAAATATGAGATCTTGTTCTTGATGGTGTTTTTCCTCATTACTTCCCGGATATTAGAGACAATGTCCTTATTATAATTCCTATCCTATCCAACCTCCTTAGAATATTTGCTAATATGGAGGATGTTTATGACGCATGTATGGGTTGACAGTAGAGGTACCCCAACCTAATGTTGTATAAAGCACATTGTACAAGGTCATAAGAGAAAACCAAAAGCAGTTCAAATTTAATATGTAAGTATATAATCTAAAGAAATTAAAAATGTTGAACTGACAGCTAATGTCAAGGTTTGAACACAGGGGAATAATTTCCTGCTCAGTGGGGACCCCCATGTACTTTGCACACACTGTGACAAACAAGGAGCAGAGAGAGAGAGAGCACACGGAAGCAAGTCACACAGAACCCAATGTGCCAGCGTTTATTGGGGAACTTGAGTGTACGGGAAAGGTGGCAACAGGACACAACACAAGGAAAAAGTCCATGGAATGGCAATATGGCACAGCAACGAGGGGATCAGGACACAGGGTGACAAGAGGGGCACTGCAAGGGGGAATGATCTTCAGGACTGTAATACGGTACAGCAAAGGGGAGCAGGAGCGTTAAGGGACACTGAGGATGCCTGAGGGCCTACGGCTGCTGGTGGGTTGGTCTGGGTGCTGGGTGGCTTGTCCTAGAGGGTCCTTGGGGGCAGGGTCTTGTGGGCCTGTGTCAGATCCAGGGAGAGAGAAAAGCAGGAGGTGCAGGTGGAGAGGGGGCTGAGCGATTGGAGGTCGGGGATCACTAATGGAGGCCTGACTTCAGTCTGGGCTCCTCACAGGCACAAGTAGCACATGAGACTGGGGCTGTTTTCCCCAGCTCAGGTAAATATACCTAAATATAACTGAGCTGGGCACAATCTCATAGAGTCCCCAAGATGGTCGCATCAGGTGTGTGGCTGCAGGTGAGCTCTTTACATAGTTACATAGTAGGTGAGATGAAAAAAGGCAAAAATCCATCAAGTCCAACCTATGTGTGTGATTATATGTCAGTATTTTAAACTATCGATGCTCCCTGCTGAGACCACTGCCTGTGGAAGGGAAGTCCACATCCTTGCCGATCTTACAGTATAGAACCCACTACGTAGTTTAAGGTTAAACCTCTTTCGGTCTAATTTTAATGAGTGGCCGCAAGTCTTTGTTCTCCAGAAGGTTACAGCACAGGAAGAAGAGCATGCTGTGTCTGCTAGACCTGGTGCCTGGGGGGAGGGAAGGAAGTTTGTGACCAGTGTGAAGAAATCAATACACTCGCTGCATCAGGGAATCTGACTGCCTGGTGTCTCACACATGGGAGTTGTGAATTGGTGGGAACTCAGTAAAAGGGACCAGGTACCAGATGAATGGTGTGGAGAGGTGTGCGGGGAATAGATGGGGCAGCTGGGGCACTGTGACACATGCCAAAAGCCATAGGGATTCTTTTGAACTATAAATCTCCAGGAGGTAGAGTTTTTGGCAGAGGAGACATGCAAAACAAAAGCGTTTTCCCGTCTCCTGGGGATTTTTGCTGTGTACATCCCATCTCTATTCTTGGATTGCAGAAAACACGAGTTAAGCAGCCCATAGATGAGTCAGAAGGGTTGAATGAAAAAGGAAGCCCCACTGCCTGATGAGCGCTGTTGGCTCTACCTGGCATGAAGGCAGGTGCAGTCTACTTTATCCACTGTAGGTGGTGCCCGTCTGCAGTATCATTGCAGTTGGAGAGGAAGTCAAGAAGAACATGGATCCTCTATAGTTTCCTGGGTTACTGGGGACACTATCGAATTGGATGCTGCTGCCCCATGTGACTCTAGCAGCTATCTTGGGTCAGGCACAGCCTATTTAGGGCCCTGGCTCCCAGGCTTGGCACCCATTTTGCGACTTGATAGTGTAGGGACAGGTGCCCCACCTGGTAGGGACACAACTAGCAGCAGGGAAAGTTTCCAGATGAGGAGGGAAAGTGTAGGGTCACAACTCTTCTGCACATCTTCCTGCTTTGGTATGAGAGAGCCCCTCCTAACAGGTGCTGTCAGTTCATCTGAAACCTGCTCTCTACACGCTGTTGGAAATTGTTCTCGGTTGGGTTGCCTTCCCTCTGGGTTTATTGTGAACTGTCTTTGCCTTACTTCAGTACAAGTTCTTTGCATTGCACCTGAACTGTGCGTATTATTGCTGGTGCACCGCGCTGCACCCCACCCCACCCACAGGCAATGATGATCAAGAGGAGGAATATCGAATGACTGCACCGACTTCTGTAAAACCAGCCTGCCCATACTGTACATGGATGGAAATATGGCCCATCCCTCCAAAAGTGGTCAAATTTCGATCCATGTATGGCTAGCTTTACCGTTAGTGACTCCCCAGCTGCATATGCTAAAAATCCAACACAAGATATCTGCTACGACTTATGGGATGAAAAGTTTAGACATTAACAGTAAATTATCTGAAACAGTACAGCACAAATGTGAAGCAGAAATACACTGAACTAATGAAGGTTTCATTTCTATAGAGAGAGATGTTCTGTATATTAATACATTTTTTTACTAATAAATAAAAAATGAATTGTATTTGTTGGTTTTTGCAGTATGTCGAATGATCGCCATGTTCCCTCTGTAGTGTTTTCTTGGCTCATCTGGGATATTACACAATACGATGTGTGCCGATAGCAGCAGGACAGATCTCATGGTGTTTACCGCCAATCTCCGGGAATTGGTTCTCTGGTCACATGGTCGGTAAGTCTTATCGCTCTAAAATTCTCTGTTTGTGTTAGAAGGACATTACTCACTGCGGCTTTCTCTTCTTATATTTACAAATGAGATAACATCATTCTCAGGTATTTATTATATTTACAAAAGGATATAAACAATACAGAGCACTCTATATACTACTAGACATTACAATAACAATTCCAGTCAGTATGAACTGGGTGAAGGTATATTGGGCAATCAGGGGAGAGGGTCAGTTTGGAAATAGCAATAAGCCCTCGGTCTTGGTTGCACAATCAGGGAGATGTAGATGATATGGCATCTCTATACACAGCACACAGAAGATCTACAGTAGATTAAATATCTTAATACCACAATATCATATAATGGAAAGGATTTTTAATTCCTTTGCAGATCTCATGGTTTAAAAGAAGATTTAGACCTCATTCACATGGGGTGTACTATATTGTATGCCCAGGAAAGGCTGTGTTTACCCATTTGGGGATGCATGGGTGTTCTGTTATCTTCAGGTTACCATCCTGGGCCTTGTCATATTCAGTATACTACAGGTTACCTTTGGATTGCCAACCTGGGACTTTCATTATTTGTCAAACCTCAGCTTATCTTCTAATTACCACTGTCACTTTCCATATTTCTGATACCCCAGGTTATCTTCTGGTTACCACCCTGGGACTTTACATTTTCATCATACTCCAGGTTAGCTTCAGGTTACCACCTTGAGTCTTTCCGTTTCTATCATAGTTTTGGGTACCACCTTGAGTCTTTCCATTTCTAGCATACTTGGGGTTACCACCTAGAGCCTTTCCACTTTTATCATACTTCAGGTTATCTCCTGGAGTCAATCGATTTCTATCATATTTCGGGTTACCACCTTGAGCCTTTCCACTTCTATCATATTTCAGTTTACCACCTGGAGTCTTTCCATTTCTATCATACTTCAGGTTACCACCTTGAGTCTTTCTATTTCTATCATACTTCAGGTTACCACCTTGAGTCTTTCCACTTCTATCATATTTCAGTTTACCACCTGGGGTCTTTCCATTTCTATCATATTTCGGGTTACCACCTTGAGTCTTTCCAGTCTTTCCACTTCTATCATATTTCAGTTTACCACCTGGAGTCTTTCCATTTCTATCATACTTCGGGTTACCACCTTGAGTCTCTCTATTTCTATCATACTTCGGGTTACCACCTTGAGTCTTTCCATTTCTATCACAGCCCAGGTTAACTTTGGGTGACCACCTTTAGTCTTTTCGTTTCTACCATACTTTGGGTTACCACCTAGAGCCTTTCCACTTTTATCATACTTTAGGTTACCACCTGGTGTCTTTCCACTTCTATCATACTTCGGGTTACCACCTTGAGTCTTTCTATTTCTATCATACTTCAGGTTAACACCTGGAGTCATTCCATTTTTTATCATACTTTGGGATTACCACCTTGAGTCTTTCCATTTCTATCACAGCCCAGGTTAGCTGCAAGTTACCACCTTGAGTCTTTTAATTTCTATCATACTTCGGGTGACCACCTTGAGTCTTTTTATTATACCCCAGATAAACTTTGGGTTACTACCACAAGGCACCACATACATGCAGGAACCCCCCCTCTCTGAGTCATCCCTTTTCTCTGCCCCTACCCACCTCCTAACACTGTTCCTTGGTTCCACCCCCTACCCACCTCCCATTAGTGCTCTTTTAGGGAATACAGAACCAAGTATCGTTTTATGGTGATAAGTAATTTGCATGGAATTTGTTACTGATAACAAAAAAAACTGTAAAATGGATTTCCTATAGCCAGTAACAATAGAGCCCCATCCAGCAACAATAGATCCCCCAACATCAATGGACCACCTAAAACAACTTGCCCCCAGCAGCATCAATAGATCCCCAGCAGCCACAACAGATCTCCCCACAGCCAGCATCAATAGACTCTCCACTAGCCAGCAACAAAAGACCTCCTGCAAAAATAGATTGCCTCTAGCTCAAATAGATCCCCCAGCAGGCAGCAACAATAGGCCCTGCAGCACACCCCAGCACCCCTTACTATTAAATACTGTCAGTGCTGGAGGTGCCAGAACTGCGTACCCCCATGTTCCTGCTGGAAAAAAGCCCTGTTCTTGTCAATCCCTGAAAGGAGGCATCCAGAAAGTGGCTGGGGAGATGATAAATGTGTATGAGTAGAATGTTCTTTTCCCTCCAAGGAGGGCTCTGGGTTCTCTTGGGCTGTTGCCCCTGGAGGCAGCTCCACTAAGACAAGAATCTACAGTCTCTGCCTCAGCAGTTGTTGGGCTGAGAGCCTGGGGAAGATTCCTGGAGAGTTACATGTTTTTGAGGGCACTGCACTGAAGTCCTGGGCCTGGAGAAGGATTATGTTATCTCCCTCACTAGGGATCTACCTGTGGATGCTGGGTAGCAGACAGCTTATGGGAGTAAAGACCTTGCTGGGGACTAATAGTTGTATAAGTGCCGGAAGGGAACTCTGTGCCAGAATTGATGTTATGAACCGAAGATGCAAGGACATAAATATACTGCCCATTTCTTGATATCCTAAGAAAGCTGCTATTGGTAAATAAGAGCAAAGTTTGTCCTCCTATCATTGTTACTGATCATCTTTGCAGTATCTTGTGACCCTGAACCACAATCCTAGTGCAGCAGAATCTCTTACCTCTTCCAGTCAGTGGCATCTCCAGCTTTCATATTTAGGGGGAGCACATGGGGGGGACAGGGACAAAAGTAGGGGGGCAACTATAAAATGCATATATATATATATATAGAGATATATAGATATATAGATATATAGATATATAGATATATAGATATATATATTTATAGATTTATAAATATCTATAGATATATAAATATATACTGGGGCCCTTTACTACGACCCCATGTTCTGCAGTGAGCTCCCTTCCTATGTCACCAGCATACCATGAAAATATAAGGGTCCAAAGCAGTGGGAAAACTATCAGGGTTGCAAAGGTTGTCTTGCCTCCGGGCCCTGGTGTTCTGCCACTGTGGGGTTCCCCAGCCTCCTCTTGCTGTTGACTGCTCTGGTCTGGCATCTCTTGGAATTTACAGGCTGGTTCTCCTGTCCTAAGGATGGGAGAAATCAGTCTGTCTTTTCAGTAACTGAGAGTCCTGGTGGAGTCCTTCTTGCAACTCACTCTTCTCCCTGCCAATGAGGATGCAGGGGAAGGAGCAGATCGGGCGGCCATGGTTGTGTGAGCGCTCGCATTATGCAGTGTCAGCGAGCAGAGGGAGGGGAGAGGAATCACCCGCAGGAGCTGACTGGGGACTCTCTCCCTCTTAGACATTGATTTTTTGTAAAAAAAAAAAAAAAATATTGGGGGGGCACATGGTGGGGCACAGCATAATGTTGGGGGGGTCAGGGCCCCCTCTGCCCCCCCCTTAGGGACGCCATTGCTTCCAGTCTAATGAGAACCTTCAAGGCCAAAGATAACTGACATTCTTCAATATGTGGTGGGCTATGAGGCATAGTGGGTGCTAAGGTTGTAAAAGTCATTGGGCGCCAGACACTTCTTAGATGTAAAAGAGGTTTTATTTCTTTAGCAGTCATTTTTATCCTTTGCAAGGGAAAGAGGGTTAGGGCCAGGACACCCTTAAGTAATCACAATTTCAATTGGCAGATTCTGAGACTTCAACAGGAGGACAGCCATACAGGGAAAGGCCCCAGCAAGGCACCACTTCTGCACGTGCAGGATAGCTGTCTCCTATGGTAACAGTACTTAAATAGTTCCCAACTCAAAGTAACAGTTTTCTCAGCTTCACTACAACTTCTCCTTGTAGTTCTTCAGCCCTCTTGAGCTCCTGGTCTTTCACTGGACCCTCTGATTCACTAACTCTGAATCCCCTGAGTTTCTCAAGGCTTTTGCGTTGGTATCTGTCTCAAGCGTCACCCACCCTTCTCTGCTGGGTCGCTGGCTTGGCACTTCGGATACCTTCAAGCTTCACCCCTGCTGACAAGCTAGGTCCTGAGCTTGGCACACAAGGCTGTTCTACAAGCGTCAGAACGCTGACTTGATCAACGCCTGAAGTTTCCCGATTCTCCACCGTGCCCAACTGGTGAGAATACTGCTCCGGTACTTACTTCGGTAACTCACTGTGGTCCCTGGTAAAGGCAATTGGTTCCTTCAAGGCGACAACTTCCCTTCTACCTCCGACCACTGACAGGTTTCCGGCCAGCAGAACCGTCACTTCTGGTTGGACTGCAAGCCACAGTTCAAACCCTGCGCTCTTACTTCAGGATAGGCCCTCACACAGCGTGGCAGCCTGATTCCCCCAGGATAGGCCCAATCTCCGGCCTAGCAGCCCGGGGGAAAACAACACATGTCCACCCAGATGGCGGTCTGGGTGGCACACAAGAACCTGGATCACCTGATCTCCCCCGAATATATAGGCTCTCCCAGCAGGCCAAGGGATTCAACAAAATCCCTGGTCATTGGCTGAGATACCCCATATTCCCATAACCTGTCCTTGAGTTGTCCTTCTCAATCTAATACCTCCAAGTGCCCGACCACCTAGTGGTAGAAGAGGAAAGTACAACCAGGCCAAACTTAGGGAGAAGCCAATAGATCTCTAGTAATTTACTACAGTAGCCACTCCTGACAAGGAATTTGGTGAGGAGCTCCCTGACTAAACCCCAGGGTGCTACACTTTTGTAGCATGGTCCCCTTGGGGACTGCTTGGATTTACCTGCTCATCTGCATCACCATGATCCTGTAAATATTCCAACCTACCTGACACTCTGGGTTCAGACATCTTTGCACCACCTTGATGTAAACAGTCAGACAACTCAGTGTGTTTATATTCTATTAACGTTTACTGGAATAGTTCAAAGAAGATCTTGTTGCTCAGAGGAGGTAATAGATCCACTGAGCTTTGAATAACAATCCTAGCTCAGGACAAGAATTCCTCTATAATAGTACAAATTAAGACAGCTTGGCAATATCAGAATATTATATACACATATGTACAATGGAGCACCACTTGAACAAGGCCTGAAATAATAAGCAAGAGTTAGGCATTAATACCGGCAATACTTCTAAAGAGAAACCCGGGCGGGCCTATTTAACCTTTAATCCTAATGAGAGATCAAGCAAACAAGAATAGTATGAGGGCCCTTTAAGCAGTAATGACAGCATTGTCCCAGTTGCAGGCCTAATGGTCTTCACCGGCAGTTGGACCTCATTAACTGTATCCAATAAGGTGCAGTAACTAGGTATTAGTATTTTCTGGAATAGTTGAAGCTAAAGGTGTCTATGTACAGTGTTCAAAAAGAAGTGCAGTGAAGTGTTCCCAAAGTAGTTCCCAAGGTAAAGCTGTCTGTACACGGTGTCCCAGTGAAGCAACAGAGAAAGGTTTGCAAAGGTGGGCAATTGCCCTCTCACCAACGACCAGACTGATTCAGTGCCTTCTGAATAGCGACTCCCAGTCTTTGCAGCGGATCTGCTGTGGCGATCACCTGATGCGAAGCTCAGAGCGTGGGTTGTCAGACTGCCGAGTTGATGCTTGACGAACAGCAAGCAGTGCTAGGCCCTTCTCGACTGAGTTGGAATGTTGTGCACTGCATGGTAGTCCACGACCTTACTCTCCCCGTACAGAGAGGTCCTTCACACACCGGGCCCAGGAGGAAGAGAGCGTGGGCGGGTCTCTGGCCTCTTTTATACAGTAGCTCTTCCCAGTAATCCCTCTGATAGTAGCAAAGATCCTTGGGATATGTAGCCCGGCTGTATATTCATACGGGGGGGGGGGGGGATAGCTATTCTGAGGAACTATTAAATCCCATTATCCCTTTGGTTTGGCTCACGAATATGATGTTGGTTAGTGGCGCTGGGCACTAGAGGGACAATATGATCTATGGAATGACAGTGAATTGCTGTACTTTGCAATCGTAGTCCACATTTAGGGTTGTCACCTCATCCCTTTAAACCTGAACACATAATAATTACACGGGTTCTGTGGCTGATTAATGTGGTAATTAAACTCACTTGGTGCCTTATCTGCATTAAATTAGCCTCAGAACCTGTGTAATTCATATGTGTTCGGGATTAAAGGGATGAGGTGGCAGCCCTATCCACATTGTTACTCTGGTAAAGTTCTTCAGGACCGTGGTTGTGGCTGGCGGCCTCTGCACTACTTGGGAGAACCTGTCTATTATCAGTGGCCAGTTCATGTGTGAGCTCTACATAAACATTTATGGAATATCAAAGATCTGCTTCTTCAGGATACAACTCTCAGGCAAGCTGTACTCAACCTTCTACCAAAAGGATCTCCATCCAATGTTGTGTATTTCAATTCTTTCCAAATGAGTCCATTCTTGTCTAAAGAAATTGTGATGAATTAAAGGTCAAACTAACTTCTAGTTTAAATCCGCTAAATACCTTCTAGGCTCATCATAATAAAAGGCGTGCAAAATTTTATATATACATATACAGTGGAACCTTGGTTAACGAGTAACGTGGTTAACGAGCATTTTTTGAAAAACGAGCAACTTTTTTGTTTCAAATCCTGCCTCTGTTTGCGAGTGTTGTCTCGCAAAACGAGCAGAATTCAAGCTAATGGGGCGTGCAGTACCACATTTGGCCAGTGGTACGGGGGGGCGCCGAAATGGTTCGGAGCGGTTCAGTGCCATTCGGAGTCGTTCGGAATGGTGGGGGGGGATATTTTCTTGGCATGCTTTGGGCCCCTTAGTACCAATTGATCATGGTTTAATCACCGCGGCCTACCTGAGTATTGTTGCTGACCATGTCCATCCCTTTATGACTACAGTGTCCCCATCTTCTGATGGCTCCTTCCAGCAGGATAATGCACCATGTCACAAAGCTCCAATCATCTCACCACTGGACAATGAGGTCCCTGTACTCCAATGGCCTCCACACTCACCACATCTCATCCTATAGAGCACCTTTTGGGATGCTATCATGTCACTATGGACCAACATCTCTGAGGAACGTTTCCAACAACTTGTATCTATGCCACCAAGAATGATGGCAAAAGGAGGTCCAACCCGCTACTAGCAAGGTGGACCTAATAAAGTGGCCGGTGAGTTATATTTCAGCTTTAAAGTTTTGTAGCCACAAGAAACTTCAGACACTTTTGGGCAGATTTAGCCAGATCGGCGTCGCACAATATATCTGTATATACAGGACGTCTGTCTGATGTCTGATGTGACTTATCAGATGAGAATCAGCCCTCGAGGAAATGACGTGTTTAATATTTAACCAGAACTCCCATATTACCCAGATCAGCTTTCAGACGCTGGATTCCAGTACAAAGCATTGCAACCCTATCTACAAACCAAATCAAGACTTTTTCTTGTTTCATTTTTTTATTTTTTTTTATTGAAAAGCATGACCAAGTTCACACTGAAGGCATACATGATCAAAGCAAGGCCTAACTAATCTCCACGCAGGGAGAGGCAGACAATGGCCACATCCATGAAGGAAATAGAGAATGACAGAATCAGCACTGTGACCCCCATATCCAACATAAGAACATTTCCCATATTACTGGCATTGGCGATGTTAAGTCACACTCCCTTGTCCCTACCCAATATTCTGATAAAATCCCAACAATGTGCCTTTGTATTGTTTGTAAAACCCATTTCTTTTAATAAAAATATATGGTAAAAGAAAAGAAAATAAATTTTCCCAACACGTCAAACAATTAAAGTGGAAGTAAAATCCCTTCTATGATTTTTACTTGTAGGTAAGCCCATAGTAAGGCTTACCTACAAGTACAGTAAATAAACTTGCACCGTTCATGAGATCTCTACTTTATGTGACATCAACAGTTCCATAAACAGTGACTCTGAGTGACGTCATCGTCGGATCGGCCATTCATATCGCCGAAGCCTGCAAACCCGGAAGGAAGACTAGGTGAAGATCAGGAATGGGTGAACGATTTGGCCTGAGCATGAGTTCGGGCTGAACATTTGCCTTTTGCCGAACACCCGAATTTGCAGGTTGTTAGGTGCCCCTCCCCAGCCATAGGCACGTCGGGGGCAGATAGTCACCAGGAAAGATCCGGGGTAAAAAATAAATAAGGATGAAGGGGGGCGGGTGGGGTTATTGCGGGTTGTCCAGGTTGGTGTCACAACTTAAAGCGGAGTCCCACCCAAAAGTGGAACTCTCCCTTATATGCTTCCTCCCCCCCCCCCCCTGGTGCCACATTTGGTACCTTTCAGGGTGGAGGAGGGAATGGGGGACTTGTTTTTGTTTTTGTCCCCTTCCCCACTTCTGGAGACGGGCCGAGGCCCGATCTCCCAAGAGCTCACCCCCCTCTTTGTTCCCCGCCGCCGGGCCAATTAGAATGCGCAGCACGCTTTGCGCATGCGCAGTAGGGAACCAGGAGTGAAGCCGAAAGTCTTCACTGCCTGGTTCCCTTACCAGGAATGGCGTCGGCAGCACCCAGGAGTCGATCCAAAGATGGGCTGGGGTGCTGACATAATGGGCTCCCTGGACAGGTAAGTGCCCTAATATTAAAAGTCAGCCACTACAGTATTTGTAGATGCTGAGGTTTACTTTTTTCACACAGGCTGGACCTCCTCTTTAAGGCTCTATTAAAGACTTTTTTTACATTTTTGCATGTATATTAATGGGGAAACATACAAAAAAATAATATACAAAAAAAAGATGAAAACAAAAAAAAAGAGTTTATAGTGAATTGTAAACCTCAGACATGAAATCTGAACAAAGCATATCCCTCTATAGTGTGTACTTGTCTCAGTCCAGAGCACTAAGGGGGGGGGGGATTTACTAAAACTCAGAATCTGGTGCAGCTGTGCATGGTAGCCAATCAGCTTCTAACTTCAGCTTGTTCAATTAAGCTTTGCCAATAAAACCTGGAATCCGACTGGTTTCTATGCAGAGGTGCACCAGATTCTGTGTGCTCCAATTTTAGTAAATCAACCCCTAAGTGTCATTTCTGTCTGCTGCCTCCTTCCTCTGCTATGTGCATGACTCACTTCTGACAAGATTTACCTGACACCAAGAGATAAAAGGTGACAGGGGAGGGAGCCCCAGCTGATTGACAGCCTCAGCTCTGTTCCTGTGAGCTGTGTGGAGGGGGTGTGTCTCCTCCCTCCAATCAGCTGTCAGAGCTCTCCCCCCCCGAGCTCGGTAGAGCGTGACTTCAGCTCTCTGCCCCCCCCCCCCCATTTTCCTGCAATCCCAGACAAGCCTTAAATATTCAGAATGTTGAATGGATGTAAAGAAGAGAAGACTGCAGATAAACAGGTACAACTTATGTAGGGGGATTCGTTTCATCTCTGTGCATCACCTGAGGCCGGTCACCTCACTGGGGATATGGAGGGTTAACAACCACTTTATATTTAAGGTGTTAAAAATTTGAAAATTTGCAAAACAATTGTCAGAAAAACAATAGCTGAAGGCAAAGAGGAGGAAGTCATCAAATAGAATTTATCAAATAGGAAGATGTTTCATTTACATTCATATTTACTAAATGTCCTTATTTAGGACACAACTCAATAAATGACAGACATTTGGATACATCATTGCTCCAGAGAAAGCAATAAACAATGGGCTGCATTGTATATTAAACATCAACATCCTGGTATCTCAAATATCTAAAACAAACATGTATGTCTGTACTGGTGTCATTTCCTCGTTGTGTTGTACATGTGGGGAGTGATTGGTCGAGTTGTTAGCAACAAAAAGAAAAAGGTAACATATCAATGAGGTGAGGGGGGAGTGAGGAAGGGTAACGGGAGAAAGAAGTTTGAAGGGGTATGGAGGAAATATGTGAAGGGGGGGAGCATCCTGTTGGAGGTGGGGTGCAGATTGGGAGAGGAAGGGTGCATTAAGGGTTTATCTACTTGGACTAACGTAAGAGCCCGGGGAAGTGTGTCTCAAAAAGGGATGAGCCGAACAGCCCCCCCCCTCGGTTAGATTCGCAGCAGAACATGCCAACAGGCAATTTGTTCGAACACAAAAAATTCATTGGAACACGCGAACACCGTTAAAGTCTATGGGACACGAACATGAATAATCAAAAGTGCTAATTCTAAAGGCTTATATGCAAGTTATTGTCATAAAAAGTGTTTGGGGACCTGGGTCCTGCCCCAGGGGACATGGATCAATGCAAAAAAAGTTTTAAAAACGGCCATTTTTTTGGGAGCAATGATTTTAATAATGCTTAAAGTGAAACAATAAAAGTGTAATATTCCTTTAAATTTAAATTTGGGGGGTATCTATAGTATGCCTGTAAAGGGGCGCATGTTTCTCGTGTTTAGAACAGTCTGACAGCAAAATTAGATTTCTAAAGGAAAAAAAGTCATTTAAAACTACTCACGGCTATAATAAATTATCGGTCCGGCAATACACATAAAAGTTCATTGATAAAAACGGCATGGGAATTCCCCACAGTCCATTACCAGGCCCTTTGGGTCTGGTATTAATATGAAGGGGAACCCCGAACCAAAATTTAAAAAAAATTGCATGGAGGTCCCCCCAAATTCCATAACAGGCCCTTCAGGTCTGGTATGAATATTAAGGGGAACCCCGCGCCGAAATTAAAAAAAAATGGCGTGGGGGTCCCCCAAAAATTCATACCAGACCCTTATCCGAGAACGCAACCTGGCAGGCCACAGGAAAGGAGGGGGGATGAGAGAGCGCCCCCCCTCCTGTACTGTACCAGGCCACATGCCCTCAACATGGGGAGGGTGCTTTGGGGTAGCCCTCCAAAGCACCTTGTCCCCATGGTGATGGGGACAAGGGCCTCATCCCCACAACCCTTGCCCGGTGGTTGTGGGGGTCTGCGAGCGGGGGGGCTTATCGAAATCTGGAAGCCCCCTTTAACAAGGGGACCCCCAGATCCCGGCCTCCCCCCCGTGTGAAATGGTAGCAGGGTACAAATGTACCCCTACCATTTCCCAAAAAAAGTGTCAAAATGGTAAAAATGACAAGACCTGGCTTGGGACAAGTCCTTTATTTAAAAAAATTAAAAATAAAAATGTTCTACGAAGTCCATTTATCTTCTTCTTCTCTCGCTCCGACGGACCGAAAAATAAAAAAATTTAAAAAGCAACGACCGACCCACCTCCATGGGAGGCCCCCGCCGTATGACGCATTTTTGCAGGTGTCAGTTCTTTTATAACTGAGGGCGGGGCCACATGGTGACATAACCGGGTGACCCCTCCCCTTCTGATGCCACGGAGAAGCCATAGGGATGTCTCCATGCGTCAGAGGGGGCGGGGTCACTAAGGGACGTCACCGTGTGGCCCCGCCCTCAGTTATAAAACAACTGTCACCTGCGCAGACGCGTCATATGGTGGGGGTCTCCCATGGAGGTGGGTCGGTCCCGGCTTTTTTTTTTCTTTTTCGGTCAGTCGGAGTGAGAGAGGATGAAGATGAATGGACTTTGTGGGACATTTTTTTTAAATAAAGGACTTGTCCCAAGCCATGTCTTGTCATTTTTACCATTTTGACACTTTTTGTGAAATGGTAGGGGTACATTTTTACCCCATTACCATTTCACACAGGGGGAGGCTGGGATCTGGGGGTCCCCTTGTTAAAGGGGGCTTCCAGATTCTGATAAGTCCCCCGCCTGCAGACCCCCACAACTACCGGGCAAGGGTTGTGGGGATGAGGCTCTTGTCCCCATCAAAATGCGGACAAGGTGCTTTGGGGGGCTTCCCCAAAGCACCCTCCCCATGTTGAGGGCATGTGGCCTGGTATGGTTCAGGAGGGGGGGCGCTCTCTTGTCCCCCCCCTCTTTTCCTGTGGCCTGCCAGGTTGCGTGCTCAGATAAGGGTCTGGTATGGAATTTGGGGGGACCCTCACGCAATTTTTTTTTTTTTAATTTTGGTTTGGGGTTGCCCTTAATATTCATACCAGACCCAAAGGGCCTGGTAATGGACTGTGGGGGAATCCCATGCTCTTTATTTCAATGACTTTTATGTGTATTGCCGGACCCGACAATTCATTATAGCCGCAAGTACTTTTAAATGACTTTTTTCCTTTGAAATGTCATTTTGTGCAGGGACTGTTCTAAACACGGGAAACATGCGCCCCTTTACAGGCATACTATAGACACCCCCCAGGTATGAAATTTAAAGGAATATTACACTTTTATTCTTCCACTTTAAGCATTATTAAAATCACTGCTCCTGAAAAAACTGCCGTTTTTAAAACTTTTTTTTGCATTGATCCATGTCCCCATGTCCCCCCAAACACTTTTTATGACAATAACTTGCATATAAGCCTTTAAAATTAGCACTTTTGATTTCTCCCATAGACTTTTAAAGGGTGTTCCGCGGATTTTGAATTTGCCGCGAACACCCCAAATTGTTCGCTATACTCAAACATCGAACTCATCCCTACTCAAAAGAAAGAGTGGGTTCCCCAGGCATGGGGCGTAGCCATAGCTGGTTTGGGTGTGAGGATGTTATGGTCCACGGTCCACAGGATTCAAGCCAGTGGTGGCTAGCATGTTTCTTTATGCAGAGGTATAGTGTTTGTAAGAGTCCACGGCTTACTATGCATGCACCAATGGCGCGTTGCCGCAAGAGGAAATCCGTGCCAACTGAGCATGCGCCAATAACGCCTCAGGGTGCCAACCCACACCTGCACAGAAGACTTGATGAAAAAGGGCAGGAAAATGCCCAGGACGCGCACAGGAAATGACCTCAACCTGGTGGAAAAAAGGTGGGAAAATACCCAGGAGGCGCACAGAAAGTGACATCAACCTGATGGGAAAAGGCGGGAAAATGCCCAGGAGGCGCACAGGAAGTGACCTCAAACTTCCCTATATAAGCCCAGACACTACCAAATTGCTGGATTATCTTCAGTCCCCCCTTGTTCCTGTGCTAGTGTGTGATCTGTCTGAACCTGTTGTGACCTGGAAACCTGTTTGACTACTCTTGATTGCTGCTTGCCTTTGACCTCCGATTTGTACCTTGACCATTCTACTTCTTTGCCCCTTTTGTACTCAGCTGCCAGTTTGGAACCGACCCCGGCTTGGATCTTGACCATTCTTCTTCTGATTAACCCTTTTATGCTTTGTTGCTCAACTGGACTTGACCTCGGCTCGGATCCCGGACTAAGGCTTGCACGGTGCTCTGCACCCTTGGCACCCCTGCCACTCAGTGTCCCCACCAAGTCTCTGTCTCCATCTCCAGAGGCTTTAAGGACCCGAGGTGCAAGGGTAGCCTCCCCACTACTTTGGTCTCAAATCAGGTATGTGGCCCTTGTGGCAGTGTCCCATGGAAACCAGGTGTGTCTAAACTTCTCCTTTTTATAAGTGGGGGCATTTGATCCTTCAACCTCATAATTGCATTGATTTTACCAAACCAGAGGCAGGGTTCAGGTTGTGGGAATCTTCCATAGGTCAGTGATGTACGTTTTGAGCTGCATTTAATAAGTGTATTATTAGGAAAGCTTTGTAGCTTTTCTTTGGGAACATATTAATGTCAAGTGCATAGCTAAAAATGATCCTGCCCCAGGTTGACTAAAGTTAGCTGAAGAACTGGTTGTTAGACTTCCTTTCAGAGTGGGTGGTCTAAGGGGCAGCTCCAGAAAGTTTTAAGCAATGTGCCTGGTTCACATGGACATCATCATCATGGGAAGAGGACTTGGGTGGGAAATCTTGTAAAGGTTCTCAGGACTTTGTAAGTACAAAACAATACGTTAAAACCTGGTTCACGAAACTGGCTGGATATAGAGGTTTGAACACCAAGTAGAAAGCTCTGTCAGTTTGCATATGTAGCGATATCCCTGAAGGAGCAAAAGGATGGATCCCGTGAAGCCGGACATCAGTGCAGACCCAGTGGTATTAGAATGAATGGCAGTCAACTGCGCTGTGGCCGCCTTTTGGCTTTAGCACGTTTGGGAACTGGTTATTAAACAGATCTGGCTGGCTGCAGCAGGGAGGAGCCTGTTAATGGCGCCGAGCTAGGAAGCGCCAAAGGCTTCCGGGTCTCCTACCCTGTGAGCCCTCGCTGATGCCGATGTTGTAGATGCGGATTTGTGAGCAGCCTGACCCCCCAGCAGACTGGTATTAATCCCCCCTTCCCTGACGCCGGACCTATGAGTAAGGTAAGGCGCGGGTTGCTGTGCAGTCAGAAGGTCGGGAGAGAAGTGTGGTGAGTGACGCTGTGTCTCGGAGACACAGCGGGGATTATGGCGGCGCTGTGAGAGGAGAAGGACAGCTGGTGCGGCTTTACCTTTCCCCACTCTCCTCCGGAGTTCTCGGGAATGAAGCAGAAGGCTTGACTGGGCGGTCAGGACGGGAGGCGGTGTGAGGGGATAAGTGTCGGACCAGGGCAGTGTGAGCGCTGCGGGATCCCTCGCTCTCTCTCGCCTCCCCTACATCTATCCCCAGACCATACCATCGAGCTAGGTGCCTGTGCCTGTGAAAAACAACGGGAAGGAATTGACGAAGAGCAGGCAACCTTAGGGAAGAAGAAGGAAGAGGGAAGAGGGGAGAGGAGAGAGAAAAGAGATAATAAACAGAGAGTGAACAGATCCAGGGACTCAACAGGGAGATCACTCAAGCAGAATAAAAGAAAGGAAAGAAATCTGCATTGGAAAAAGGAGGAACATCCATTCCCACCCCCTCAAGATAAGTAAACTGCTGCACTTTATATGACAAAGGTTGTATTCTTTTAAATGTTATGTATGAGAATCTATGAGAACTAGTTGTTATGAAAGAAGTTTCTGGTGTCCTCCCCCCTTGAATGCAGCCCCTGGTGTACTTAATCTTACTATAATCCATCCCCAGTTAAGTGATAAATTTGGATTAACATCTGACTGTATAATTATCTTCCGGTAAGAAAAGAAATAGAAACATCACTGACATTCAATATCCGAACACTGTTTTGAAAGGTGACAAGGTGCATGAAGTCTGCCAATAATGACATAAGGAGGTAAAACAATAGCTGTTACTTAGGTAATTGTATTTTATTGAAAGCTGGACGGTCATTTCCTATATCTTACCATATTCTACAACAAGATAATAAAAATGGACTAATTTAGGAAGTGAAACCTGCAAGAAAGCTGCCTGAAGCTTAGTTGCGTGGTTCCCCCCCCCTTTTTTTTTTCCTTATGAGGGGCAAAAGCGGGAGAGGTGGAGGGGTGGTGACAAAATCCCCACGCCCTAGTATGAGCCCCACTTCTGGTCCAATGCATAGATACGTAACCCAGGGAGGAGAGGAGGAAGGGGCAGCTCTGGCAGTGGAAAAACAACAAAGCTCCAAAGGAAGACTAGCAGAGAATAAGGAAAAGAAAGATAAAAAGAGTCAGATAAAAACAAGCATGGACAGCAGCATAACCCCAGATAGTAGAACAGAGCAAGAAACTGAACCTGAGAACCCCCTTAAAACAACAGGTGATCAGAAAACGGTCCAACTACCAACAATGACAGACATGGAAAGGATGTTTGCAGCGTTAGAAATCTCACTAAAATCAGAAATTACAAAACTCCATAAGGATATGGGACATATGCTCCCAAGAGTGGAGGAGGTGGAAAAAATATCGGACATACATTAAAGAAGAATTAAAGAGTTAAAAGGGGAAATAAAAATTTTAAAACAAGAACAACAGGAACAGGTGTATAGATTTGAGGACCAGGAGAACAAGGAAAAGAGGAAGAACCTGAGAGTTCATGGACTTCCAGAATCGCCTCAAACAGAAAACTTAATAGAGGTAATCAGGCAAGTTCTCAATCCAATAAGTACTAACGAAGCAACAAATGAATTAAAAATTGAAGAAACCTATAGAACAAGAAGGCCTCTAGGTCTCTCTAATGAGACACCAAGAGACATTGTGGTCCGTTTTGGTACCTTAGAAGGAAAAAACCAAGTCTGGAAAAACTTAAAAGGGAAATCACCAATAGTAATCGAGGGAAAGGAAATCCAGATCTTCCAAGACTTATCTCAAGATACGCTAAGAAGAAGGAGGACGTTAAAACCGCTATTAAAAATACTGCAAGAAAATGGACTCCAATATAACTGGGGCTTCCCAGCGTGCCTATTGGTTAAGAAAAACGGAAGAACCACAAAATTGAGATTCCCGGAAGAAATCCCAGATTTCTGTAAGACCCTGGGAATTCACTTACCAAAAAACTCGGAAGAACCAGCTAAAAAATTAGATAGGCAGACAGGGGATGAAGCACACTGGCAGCTAGGTCATAGGAAATAGACGCGGAGATAAAGGAAGAGGGGGTGAGGGGCTGGGGGAAATAAGCAAAGGGTTAAAATAGGAGAACAAAGAAAGGAGGCATCGGGGGGAGGGGACCCGGAGGAAGGGGCACTTTCTGCTGACACCACCCTAGCCTTTAGAAGGAGGGTGGTCCAAGGGACCAAACAGATTTCCACCTCAGGTGAGGGAGTAGGGATAAGTAACCTTTAAAATCACATAGTACCTACTCATGACCTTCTGGTCAAGCGCACAAGGGTTTGGGGTTTTGGTATGGGGGGGAGGGAGGGAAATGGGAGGGTTAGATGGGGTGAAGGGAGTGAGGGAGTTGAGTGGGAGGGAAGATAGGGGAGTGTTTAGGACTGTCTCACCAAAAAAAGGAAAAAAAAGAGGAGAAAAAAGAAAGGAAAATTTCATGCTGCCTAGCCGACCGTTTGGACGGAGAGGCTTGCCCGGGTGCTGGCCCCTGGGGGGAGGTCCTTCCCCCCGTGTCCCTCTTCGGGGCTCGGGGGAGGCCCCTCCTACAGGGGGGACAAGGTGGGAAACTAGAGCTGTAAATGGAAGAAATAAATAAAGTAAAAATTCTGACATACAATGTCCGAGGGCTGAACTCGCCTCAAAAAAGGCGTTCAATTGTGCGGGAAATGGAACGACTCAAGGCTGATATAGTTTTCCTGCAGGAGACGCATATAACGCAGGACTCAAATGTTAAAATATACTCAAAAAAAATCCCACTCTGGTACTATGGAGACTCACCTACAAGAAGAGCAAAAGGTGTCGCAATCGGGTTCGGAAAAAACAGTGGCTTTGGTACTGAAAAAATAAAGGCAGACCCAGAGGGACGTTTCCTCTTTCTCACAGGGACAATACAAGACACAAAGTATATATTTGCAAATTTCTACTGCCCTAATAAAAATCCTAAAAAATTTCTAGTGGAGAAAATGACTGACCTATTTAAATTTAAACAGGGCAAATTATTAGTAGCGGGTGATTTTAACTTCGTCATGGATCACAATCTAGATTCTACGTCCACTGCCCTAGATAGAGAAAGAAAACAACTAAGGAGGATTAAAAAGAAATGACATGAATTGCAATTGGTGGATGCTTGGCGAACTCAGCACCCAGGAATAAAAGATTATACATATTTCTCAACAATACATAAAACTTACACAAGACTGGACTATATTATGCTGGAACACAGATTATCGGAAGAAGTATTGGAGACAGAAATTGAAACGTCAGTTTTCTCAGACCACTCTCCAGTCTCTATGCAGATAAACCTTCGGGGAGAATCTATGGGTAGAGGAACATGGCGAATCAATGAAGAACTATTGGAAGACGAAGGTATTGAAAAAACTATAAAAGACGAGATTGAAAAATATTTTCGGGAAAACGACACCCCTGACCTCTCAAGAGCAAACCTATGGGAGGCGCATAAAGTTGTAATCAGGGGAAAATTAATATCTATAGGAACAGCAAAAAAGAAGGAAAAGGGAAAGAAAATACTGAAACTCCAAAAAGAAATATATAATCCGGAACAAAGGCATAAAAAGGAAGGCAAAAAGGAAAAATATCGGTCCCTGATCCTAAAAAGAGAACAATTAAAAGAATTGAAGGAGGAAGAAGACAGAAAGGAAATCAATAGGGTAATAAGTCAGAGATTTATGATGGGTAATAAAGTAGGAAAGTACCTCGCAAACTTTCTATGAAAGAAGAAGACCTTAAATTATATAGAGAAGATAAAAAATGAAAAAGGAGAAGTAAAAAATAAAACCACAGATACAGCACAAGCCTTTGGAAAATATTATATTTCTTTATACGCAATAAAAAAGCAAGAAACAAGACAACAAGCAGAAAGAAAGAAGAAGATGACCCAAATTTATCTGGAAAAAGCCAATCTACCAAAAATTAAACCCGAGCTACTATTGGACCTAGAAAAGGAGATAACACAAGAGGAGATCAAGGCGGCACTAAAAGAAACCTCCACTGGTAAAATTCCCGGGCTAGATGGATTCACGATCAGATATTATAAAAAATTTCAAGACCAACTGATTCCAAAGCTATGCGAATATCTAAATAAAATAGGAGAAGAAGAAGATATCAGAAAATAGTCACTCTTAGCACATATCACCATAATACCCAAAGAAGGAAAGGATAAAGTTAACTGCTCAAGCTATAGGCCCATTGCTCTATTGAACACAGATACGAAACTCTATGCCAAAATCTTAGCCACTAGAATAAAAAGTTTGATGCGACTATGGATAAACCCGGACCAGACCGGATTTGTCCCGGGTAGAGAAGGAAGGGACAACAGCATAAAAACACTCCTGATGCTGAAAAGAAAGAACACCAACATTTCCCCAGATCTACTCCTGTCAATTGATGCAGAAAAAGCATTTGACAGGGTAGACTGGGGATTTATGATGACTACATTACAACACCTCGGATTGGGGCCTAAAATAATGAAGTGGATAAACAACTTATATAAAGGACCTACGGCAAGAGTAAGAGTAAGCGGTAAGATGTCGCCAGCGTTTGAAATGTACAAAGGAATGTGGCAAGGATGCCCACTCTCGCCTCTTCTATATGTACTGTCACTGGAGCCTTTCCTGGCGACCTTGCAAAACAACCGTGGGATAGAAGGGGTTCGAGTAGAGGGAAAAGAACATAAAGTTGCGGCTTATGCTGATGACATCCTCGTGTATGTGACCAAGCCTAGAGAGACCCTGTTAAATATCCTGACAGAAGTAGAAAAGTACGGTGGACTTTCACATTTCAAAATAAACCTTATAAAAACAGAAATACTGAACCTGGGAGTAGGAAAAAAAGACATCTTGGCCCTTCAAGAAGAATTCCCATTTACGTGGGTAAAAGGTGAGCTACCCTACCTTGGGATTAAATTAACATCATCCCTCGAAAAAATCTATCCTGCAAACTACATCCCACTATTAAATGAGATCAAGGCAGAAGTCAAGAAGACAAATACACAATCAATAACCTGTATTGGAAGAGTTAATATGCTCAAAATGGTAATTCAACCAAAAATATTGTACAAATTCCAAATGTTGCCAATAGGGGTCCCACAGAGTTTTTTTTTAAATTATACAAAAAATACTGCCAAAATTTATTTGGCAAAAAAAAAACCAAGATTAACATTTGCACTAATTTCCAGAAAAAGACAGCACGGGGGGTTAGCAGCACCGGATATTTTTAGGTACTACAAAGCAGTAATCTTAGCACGCAATTTCGAGCGGACAAAGGAAAACAGAGAAAAAAAATGGATAGAGATAGAAAACACCTTAAGTAAAACCACGTTGCACAATAATATTTGGATATCAAATAAGTATAGAACATTAGTTCCGAATACACATGATCTGCCAAAAAACGTTTTCAGAATTTGGGATGCACTACACCGGAAACAAAAGTGGGTACATAATTCACCGCTAATAGCCCTCACTGGTACAACGTTTTTTACACCGGGTGAAGATATATTTCGAAGACTTAAAATAAAGAATCCACAAATCAAAGATATCATTAGGAAAGAATTAGAGCTTAAATTTGGTGGGAAACTACGTGAATGGGAATATATTCAATTAAAGCACTTCGTCACTACATCACCGTATAAGTTTAGAGATGGAGAAGAATTAAATTGTTTGGAAAAACTCTGTGTGACACCAACGCCATTAAAGAGAGGCATTTCAAAAGTCTATGAGTTCCTGTCGGACCTTGAATGTCAAAAAAGGCCCCCCTTCATAGAAAAATGGCAAAAAGAATTAGAAACAAATTTGGAAGAGCAACAAATTGAGAAAATGATTGCAGGAGGATATAATCAAGCATGGGACGTCGACACCATCGAGATGAATTACAAATTTCTAGTTAGGTGGTACATGACTCCGGAGAGGCTTCATAGAATTAACCAGGAAAGATCACCATTATGTTGGAGAAATTGTGGAAAAAAAGCCACAATGATACACATATGGTGGGACTGTCCAAAAATCAGTATATTCTGGCAGGAAGTAATCACATGTGTAAAGGAGATAACAGGAGAGAAGATAGAAAATAATTGACTCACTTGCCTGTTTCATGATACCGACTCTCCCAAAAAGCAACACATGAAAAAAGTAACGTCAAAACTATTAAACGCTGCAAAGGGATTGGTCCCAAAAAAATGGTTAAAGAGTAAAAGTCCAGACATAAGAGAATGGTATAACCAAGTGGAGCACTATCACAAAATGGAACTATTTTGGTACAAAGAGCAAGGGCAACTAGATAAATATACTTTTGTCTGGAATAATTGGGTAAAATACAAAACATCGGACAGCTATAGGCAGAAGATGGTAGAAGGTATAAGATCATAAGAGGAAAAAACACCGGGGAAAGAAAGGAACGAAAAGATAGCGGTGAGGCAGGGGGGGCGAGGGTGGGGGTTAGGGGGAAATTAGAGAGGGAGGGTTGTTGGGGGGGGTGGCGTAGATTGAGATTCTTTTACAGCAGTTTGCATAAATAAAATAGAGGGATTTTCCTTTTGTTTTTATTTTTTCGTTTTGATCTGTGCTCTCTCTTCCCTCTTTGTTTATTGTTACCACAATGATGTGAACTTGAGAAGGGACAGGTTTTGAACGTCAAGTTGAAATAAGTCTCTCAAAGGTAAACACTGAAGTGGAAAGAAAAAAAAGAATGAATGGCGGTCTAAGCCTGGGCTCCCACCAGGCCACGCCCCAAATGCGTTTCACTCCGCCCTTCGGAGCTTATTCATAGGGATGCACTAACCCTGAAGGAGCCACTTAGATTTAACTGGTTCTTTCCAGTTCAGTGCAGGGGCAGCCAGGCACATAGCAACAGTCTATTTACTCTGGCTCATCAAACAGTCTAGGGGTTTTCTTTTTTTTTTGTATTTTATTGCATGTAGAACTTGAAAGGGGATTAGGGATATTGTGAGATACTCTAAAAATGCTTGAGCACAATTCTGCAGAGGGCAATTATCTCTCTCTTGCCCTCTCTCTCTATATATTTAAACAGCAGCAACACAGCCTTTCACTCACAGCTGGGAACCATGAGATAGCTTTGCAAAGCAGGTATAGCCAGACTGGGACAGTCTATTGGTTCGTGGCTGAGGAAAATGAAGTAACTTCCGCTAAAGTACAGCTAGACAGGTTCATGGTTGGGAACAAAATCCTGTAGTGAGATCAATACATAGATGCAGCCTCATGTAAAGTAATCCAGCATTCAGTCCCAGGAGCACCAGAGGCAAGTAGACCCCCCAACCCCCCTTAGCAAACTGATCCATTCCCTCAGGAGGAAAAAAAAAAACATCTCCTTAGGGCTCCAGACTATTTAACAGCATCCCAGCCACCAACTGGGCACACCCTCGCAGAGATTGGTTAGGCCCTGCTCAATATTCAGGCTGTTCATTTGAGCTCTCCCTCCCCCCAAGCTCCAGAAACTTCTTCTAGAGGCAGGGGGAAGCAATCCAACAGACCAGGCCAAACAATTACTGCTCCCTTTGTAACAAAGGGGCCAAAAACTAAATTAACCTAGCATCCTAACTAGGAGGGTGCTACACGTAGTTGTAAATGAGATTTGTATTTTAGCTTCCCAATGTGAATGTATTGAGGCGCAAACCCTCCTGGAGGAATGGATTAAAGCTTGTAAAAATGGGACAATGGAGAGGTGACCCTACAGAGATGGTTGGTCTCATAAGTAGGTCTTGTCCTGGTATAACTCTCAAAAAGTTTCTGATTTGGTATGCCACCCAGACATCCAAGGGTAGAGATGTCAGATTTTGGATGTGCTCCTGGCTTAGCCATCCAGTCAGGGTTGGGAAGTTGAAGAGTCAAACTTTACCTGTGTTCGTGAAGCATTTGAGATGTTTATTGTCAGTGCCAAGGAGAGGAGATCATGGACAGAGGGAAAGTCATGATGACCTGGAGTGTGACCCCTATTGGTGGGTGAGATTTTAAAGATCTGGTGTTACATGAAAGGCACCAGAGGGATATATGGATACTGTCCTGCTCCAATTGGACCCCTTGTCTGGTGGCAGAGTATCAACACCTGTTTTCTATTCAAACAAGATGAAGTGCCTTGTAGTACTAGGACAGGTCAGGAAAGCCTAGGCCTCTGTTGTGCTTAGGGCTTGTGAGTAGAAGTATAGAGGAATGCATACAGTGGGGTTGTGGTCTTATATAAATGTCAGTAGCAGAGAATAAAGATCTGGGGTAAAGTCACCTTGAAAGTGCTACTTCTCCTGATCCATGTAAACGTCGGTGATTGCCAGTGTCAAAGGACCTTGTGTCAAAAAGTTTACAATTTACTTCACTAGTATATAGGACTACAGTAGAATGTTCCAAACAGAAAGGGATGTCTTTCTTCAATACCTATAGTCTGTCTAAGGTAAAATAAATGTTAAGGACCTCCAATCTGGGGAAACTTATTGTGAAATTGGAAAGGTCTCCACATTGCTTACAAAGCATCAATAGGTTAGGAGAGTTCAATCTTTGGGTTGGATATGAAAAAGAGAAGGTTGTCAGCATATACTGCTATTGTATGATGTGCATGAGGCAGTGACAGACCTTGACTAGTCTGATTTACTCAAGAGGTGCATAAAGTGGTTCCAGGGTAATGTAAAAATTAAATGGGAAAGTAAACATCCCTGGTGAGCACCATTAGAGAGGACAAAATAGTCTGAACAAGTCTCGTTAATTCTGACTCCTGCCTTGGGAGTTGGAACAGAGGGCTGAAATCTAGGAGATCGTGTGAGTTCCCAGGCCAATGTATGACAGGGTTGACTTTAAGGAGGTAATTCACTTCCCTGTACATTGTTTCCCCCCTCCTACCTTGTCAGCTGGGTTGTGCTCAGAAAACATACACACCCAATGAATCTTGCCTTGTCCTGCTGTGATGCCTTGCTACATGCTGGGTCCCATGCCACCATCTTGCTTTGTGATGTCATCAGGGGGTGGCTGTCTCTTTCCGGTTCAGGCAGTCGGTCCCCTGATGACACGCCCTCTCCTGAGAAGATACTTTCCTGGGATATGTGGTGTGCATATCCCAGGAGGCTTCAGGAGTGGAGGAGGCTAGAGTGGAGGCAGGGGGCGAGATGGATTCTAAAAACAAAAGTAAGAAACAAAAAATGGCTTTTCAGATTGTGGAGAGGGGAGGACTGAGGTGTTTTGTATAAGGGAAGGTGTGATTTAAAGAAAGAGTCTCACTATAATATTTTTCTGTGCGTCCAGGGAACAAAGTTTGTATATCATTTAGTCCCATTCTGTCTGTTTGTGTTGGGGGTCAGCTCCACCCCAGACTGAAACCCAATTTATGGTCATTCTTATTGATGAACTACAGCAAAGCTCTCTAACCCCCCACTCCCTCTCCACTGTGTACTATATGCGACCTTATTGTGTGTTCTGTGCTGATAGTTTCCAATTTACTCATTACCAGTATATCTCAGGAGAGGCTCTGAATCAGGGATATCCTAGCTGGTACAGTCGTTATTGAATCTCTAGGCTTAAAATATTATTAGGCTACTGAAGTAGAAAAGAATATATAGAGTACCTTCGTCCTATAAATGTAATAGAAGCCACTAAAAAATTAGGCAAATTTGGACTTTCATGGTACGATATAGACTTACAATACTGAAACAATTATATATAAAAATACAAACTTATATAAAAAAAAACGATTTAAAAAAAATATGATCTCAACGACGGACATGTAATATACAAAGGGTGCCAGTTATCCCATAACAGAGGGCACCTATAAAAATCAAATTTTCCCTGACATAAACTGGAAAAGAATGAGTGTGTTAATCCGTAAGAAAATACGGTATTCGTCTTTATCCAGTTGTAGACTCTACATGTTTCATGGTGACCCGCTTCTTCAGGAGTATGATACAGAGAAATATTGTTCAACAAAGCCAGTACCAACAAAACTAAGCGTCTCAAAGCCAAAATTTGCAGTCTACCGGGCAAGTGTGGGAACCAGGTGAAGGTAAGATGGTATAAAGAAAACCACAGTATCTTCATAAAATTATATGTAGCAGGGCAGGGCTGAGGATAAAGCAGTCCTTAGTTGGAATGCTTGGAGCTAGTGGTAGACTAAAGGCCAGTAGAAATTGAAGGTTCTAAATCCAAGGTTTCATGAGTAAGAAAATCGGTCATTCAACTTGAACCAGGAAAGTATATCATATCTAGAAACCAAGTGTCCAACCAGGGGTCTATTAGCAAATGGTAAGTACGGAAGGCTAAGGATCACCTTAAGCCATGCAGATAGCAGCCATCATTACCAAGAAGCCTGCTCCGTAAAGAAACTCCGCCACCATGCAGACCGCCGCTCACCGTAATTTTTTGAAGATACTGTGGTTTTCTTTATACCATCTTACCTTCACCTGGCTCCCACACTTGCCCGGGAGACTGCAAATTTTGGCCTTGAGACGCTTAGTTTTGTTGGTGCTGGCCCTGGTGAACAGTATTTCTCTGAATCACACTCCTGAAGAAGCGGGTCACCCCGAAACACGTAGAGTCTACAACTGGATAAAGACGAATACCGTATTTTCTATTACGGATTAACACACTTATTATTTTCCAGTTTATATCAGAGAAAATTTGATTGTCATAGGTGACCTCTGTTATGGGATAATTGGCACCCTTTGTATATTACATGTCCATCGTTGAGGTTATATGTTTTTTTAAATCTTTTTTTGTTCAATAAATTAGTATTTTTATATAAAACAGTTTCAGTATTGTAAGTCTATATCATACCATGAAAGTCCAAAATTGCCTCAATTTTTAGTGGTTCTGAATCTCTAGGCTTGTCTGTGTATAGTGACAGCATAGCCCCCTATATGGCTCAACAAGTATGTAGGCAGGTGCAGTTAGCAACTTTCCAACTAGTTGGCTCTGTATCAACATAATGTCATTCACAACAGCTAGTGTCATCAGGTGCTAGTCCCCTTTTAGGTAGATCCCTCCTGCAGTGATATCAGGGGTGAGTTAGCACCCATATAGAAGTCAGGTAGGGAGCACACATAGGATTTGGGGCACACCCCACATCTGTGTGGATTAAACCAACACATGTAGGCCCTGGAAAGGACGGGAGGCCTGGAGGAATAGACCTGCACCCAGGTAGAGCAAGCTGTAGACTTTCTGTTACATATCGGAGGTAGGGACTAGGGTGGATTGCAAAAAACCTTAGGGGCCAGTCCAAGAGTTTCCTGCATTAGGTTGCTTCCCGGGAGGGTCCCAGGAGAGGTGTACCTATGGAGGAGGTGCCTCCAGGGAGCAAAGTCCTATGAGTACTAATAACACTGGATGAAGCCTCCCTTACAAGAAGAGGTGGCCAACACCTGTTTATACTATGTGGAAAGCTTGCATAGAAACAAAGAAATGCTGACATTTCATAGCAGATCACCTGTGCAATCATCTGGTGCAAGATCTTCTCCATCATCTCCAATTGGGGGTTCACCTGTGACTGCATCTCTGGTTTCTCTTTTCTCTCCAGTGCTGTGTCACTGCTCTAGACATGTGCAATTTGTTTAGTTCCAAATATCTTTTTTTAACAAATTTTGCCAAATTCCTTGATATCCGAATTTCCGAAAATTCGGAATGCGGAAATTCGGAATTTGGAAATTTAGGAAATAGGACATTTCGGAAGTTCTAAATTTCGGAAATTGGAGATTTCAGAAATTCGGAAATTCGAAATTCTGACATTTCCAATGTCCAATTTCTGAATTTCGGAAATTCTAAAATTCGAAATTGGGAAATTCGAAAATATGAAAATCTGAAAATTCAAAAACCCCGAAAATCTGAAATAATAACTAACTAAAAATAAATATAAAATTATAGGTGTTGGAATTTCCTTTCAAATTTGGCTGTTAGTGAACGTAACGAGTACGAATTTATCCGAAATTACGGATTATCTGAAATATCGAATGCCATATCTAAAAGAATGGAACCTAATGATCTAATAATAATAAATAACAAAAATAATAATAAAACCTTTCTATTAATATTATTTATTATTAATTTGTTCCATTCCATTTGTTCAGATGCGGCATTCGTTATTTCGGATAATTCGTAACTTCGGATAAATTTGTATTCGTTACGTTCACAAACAGCCAAATTTGAAAGGAAATTTCAATACCTGTAATTTAATAGTTAGTTATTATTAGTTAGTTATTATTTCAAATTTTACTGATTTTCTCTCTTTTTTTCAGATTTTCTAATGTTCAGATTTTCGAATTTCCAAATCTTTGAAATATCGAAAATTTGAAAATTTAAAAATACGAAAATTCAAAACCCAGAAATTCAGAAATTTGAAATTTCGAAAATCCAAATTTTCGAATTTCTGAATTTCCAAATTTTTGAAAAAAGTAAAAAAAAAACCGAATGAAACGAAAATGAACACATTTTTTGTCAGTGCACATGTCTACACTGCTCCCCCTCCCCCCATGTGCGGCCTGTCCCTATAGCTAATTATATACAGTATTTGTCACCTTCTGAGCAGCATGTTAAGAATGGGCTTCCCTAATACAACACGTTAATGTTCCTTATAATGGGTTCTATTGCACATGCACTAACTCAGTGTTTCTCAACTCCAGTCCTCAAGGCGCCCAAACAGGTCATGTTTTCAAGATTTCCCTCAGATGAAACAGCTGTGGTAGTTACTAAGGCAAGGAAACTGATCAAATCACCTGTGCAAAATAAGGGAAAGCCTGAAAACATGACCTGTTGGGGGTGCCTTGAAGACTGGAGTTGAGAAAAACTGCACTACAGCACTGAATATTTCAGAAATCGCTGAAGGTATACAGAGATTTCCTATTCTTGATTCATTTTTACTGAAAATTTGCTGTTTTTTTCTGTTCAAATGATTCTTTTTGTTTTTATTGTTTGGCCTTTTATGTTTTATTTGTTTGTAGTTTTCTCCGTACTCCATGAGCATTCCTTAGTAGGATTGATGAGATAATAAAGTAGAGGAGCCTATCGGAGAATCTCTGCAACTCAAACACTATTGGCAAAAGGTTATTATATACACTCCACAAATCCCCCACCCAAAGTGACTCCTGTCACATACACAGTACATAGAATTGTCCCATTCTGTTATTATGAATTAATAAAAATACTTTATAGTGAAACAAGAACCTACAAAACATAACAAAATCCCAAACAAACATAACAGACTGATGACTGAAGAAAAGGGGAGAACACTTGAGACTTTAAATGAGGCGGTGACCTGGTGAGGTCGGTTGCCTCCATCCCTATCTAAATTAAAACAGCGGGGGCAAGTAGCTGGGACTTTGAGTGAAGCACGTAGGTAACAAGTACAATTTTATTGGAAATCAGTATAGTAATAGATAATAGTAATCATAAAAGACACACCATATAATGTCCAATACAATTCCTAAAGATCAATGTACATACAATAAGGGCAGTTAGCCACGTGATTGTAAACAATTGGTAACACATATACTAAAAAAATATATATCCAGTAAAACATGTAATAGATGAGAACACGGCATATAATAGCTCTATGCATTTCGTGGATTTATCCACTCTTCAGGAGCATGCACGTGAATTGGATGAATGTAATATGATGGAGATAAATTCTAATGGTCTGACCCTGCCAAGGAGAAAAAGGTATAAAATAAATAGACTATAAATAAAACTGCATAGACTCCACTCTCTCTAATATTTACAAAATATACCTGCATGATCGTCAGGGAAATTTTAAGCTTCTCCCTATAAGCAAATCATTTCTTTGCGCTTAAAAGCACAAAACAGCTCTCTCATTTAATGCCGGGAAAGCGCACTTGTATGTCTCCAAGTAACACAGACACAGATGCTGATATCATGTTGAGCTTAGCAGAATCCTCCAGAGAATAGAAAGCTACTTTTATTTATGCTATAAACATGAATAACAAAGGAAGGTGGTGGCTTCAGAATTAGCCAATCAGACACTTGTATCCTTTCAAAAGAACCAATCACACACAAATGTATATATTCAAATAGAAATGCAGTAGTGACGTGTAATGGTCGTGTGCAGAGCCATGCGGCAAGCGTCTTTGCGAGACACAAAGTGTCTCACAATTTAAACATTACTTACATGGCACTGAACGCGATCGGGTGCACACTCCCACTGCTACCAATGACGCGAGCCGTACTCTATCATGGCTCAGTGGGCCATAATTTTGTATGGTTATGCTATGGTTTCCATGTACGCAGATCTGCTTACTTAGGAGTTATAAATGCCATCGCCATGAAGTGCCAGTCCCTTGGTGAGGCATAAACAAACATCCTTAGAAAAACAGATCTGCTGTGTCCACGGGAAGGTTTCCGCATCCAATGGTCTTCCACCAGCGTCTGTATGTGCGAAATCCCTCACATGAGCGTATTACAGCAAAACTGACACTGGGGGACATCTGACAACATACATTAATAAAAATTTCCACAACAATGATAGAAGTGTGGCACTAAGAGCCAGAGATCCCCTAAGTTGGGGTGACCAGACATTCCCAGTTTCCGGGGACAGTCCCCTGGAATGGGGACCCTGTCCCCGAAGCCCGTCTGTCCCCGGGTCTGTCATTTCAGCAGGGGGGGCCCGGAGGTAGAGAGCGGGCAGGGACTCCCAAATCCTGTCCACCAATAAGCTAACACTCCGCGCTGTAGCTTTTTTACAAAACAAACGTCGACACGCCCCCTGTGCTCAGTAGGGGCAGGGGGACAGTAGGGGGACTATTTGTTTTCTTTCGGGTTTGTTTTAGGGTTTAGGAGGATTAATCCGCCACAGCACGCTACACAGTTGAAGCCCCGCCTCTTCGATTTGAATACACCTAAACCCGAAAATGAAGAAATAGTCCGCTTACTGTCACCCGGCTCACACTGAACACAGGAGGCCTGGAGATGTTTGCATACAATCATTCCATAAACACATACACGACATATATCATTTAAGGGAAAATATGCTTATAAAATTGTTTACCATTTGCCAATAAAAAAAAAATATGTCCCAGAATTTAATTTCAAAAATCTTCACAAGCCGCCCAAAACCGGTGCCAATGATATCCTTCCATTTAGCCGCTTGATTGAAACAGCCGGGGGGGGGCACCACAACTCTGCCGCTGGTAGCGTGACGTCGATGCATGGCGGAGGGGCGTCCACCCACCCTGGAAAGAAGGGGAGGAAGAAGGCCTGTGGGACTCTTCGCAGCTCCCGGAAATGATGGAGCCGAAGCTCCTACCTGGGCAATGCACCGCACTTATGACAGAGATAGCTATATCTAATAACAGGATGGGAGATGGCAGCCCCATCCTGGGGGGGGGGGTTAACCCAAAAGAGAGAGAAGGCAATTGGCAAGTTAAAGAAGTAATATAAAATGAGAGACTCTGTGCTTCCATCCCTGTATGAATGAAAAAAAAAGGGACTTTAAATGAGGCAGTGACCTGGTAAGGATGGTTGACTCCATCCCTATCTAAATGAAATGGGGGGCAAGGAGCTGGGACTTTGAATGAAGCAACACAGTGATGACATCAATCGGTGACAGATGATTGACATCCATTAGTGACAGAGGAGTGACATCCATTGGTGACAGATGAGTGACATCCATTGGTGACAGAGGAGTGACATCCATCGGTGACAGAGGAGTGACATCCATTGGTGACAGAGGAGTGACATCCATTGGTGACAGACGATTGGCTCTACGTAAGGAGACACGTAAACATCTCAGGATGAGGTCACCTCCATATTCCCATAGATCAGCCCTGGATCATCTTCTGAGCCTGTGGTGATCTTCTCGTCTTCTCTCACCTGGAAATAATGATGATAAAATCCTGAGACTCGTAGAGAGGAGATAGAACTCTGGTAGTGTACATGTTATTCTAGCACACATATGTAGAATAAGAGAGAAACTCTGTCAAGAAGAAGCTTATCACAGCAAAGAGAACTGTCTGTGTTGCCTGTAGCAGCCAAAGTCTCCCTTCTATTTCTTTGTGGCAGGCTGGACAATGAAAGGGTTAGTACAGTATCTCACAAAAGTAAGTACACCCCTCAGTGACATTTGTGTAAATCTTTTCTTCTATCTTTTCATGTGACAACACTGAAGAAATGACACTTTGTCTACAATGTAAAGTAGTGAGTGTACAGCTTGTATAACAGTGTAAATTTGCTGTCCCCTCAAAATAACTCAACACACAGCCATTAATGTCTAAACCTCTGCTGGGAGGCAGCAGGCAGAAGAGCAGTCAGGTCCAGGCAGAGGTCTTGGCAGATGGCAGGCAGAAGAATAGTCAGGTCCAGGCAGGAGTTTGCGGGAGGCAGCAGGCAGAGGAGCAGTCAGGTCCAGGCAGAGGTCTTGGCAGATGGCAGGCAGAAGAATAGTCAGGTCCAGGCAGGAGTTTGCGGGAGGCAGCAGGCAGAGGAGCAGTCAGGTCCAGGCAGAGGTCTTGGCAGATGGCAGGCAGAAGAATAGTCAGGTCCAGGCAGGAGTATTGGCAAGCAGCAGGCAAAAAAATAGTCAGGTCTAGGCAGGGATCTTGGTAGGAAAACAGGCACAAGAGTAGTGAGGTGCAGGCAGGAGTCTTGGCAGGTAGCAGACAGAAGAGTAGTCAAGTCTAGGTAGAGGTCTTGGGAGACAACAGGCAGAATTTTATTCAGGTTCAGGGAGGGGTTTTGACAAAATGCAGACAGAAGAGTAGTCAACTTTATGCAGGGGCCTTTGCATGAAGCAGGCAAAAAAGATAAGACTCAACCTAAATGTGCCAATAAAAACTGGTGATAAAAATGAGTGACAATTTACCTGAGACTAGTGCATTGAACCCTAAAGTCCAGAGCAATACATAGGAGTAAACCAGTGTGAACAGATAACACCACCATTGTGAAACAGCCACCCCGGGTGAAGCCTATAAGGGCACAGCCGTCACGCCCACCAACGTCACGCTGGCGGGTAATTGTGGAGCAGAGGCGCCTGCAACTGGGTGGACAAGCCACCCAAAACCGGCGCCAATGTCATCCCTCCATGTAGCCGCTTGATAGAAACAGCCATGGGGGGGCCACAACTCTGTCGCTGGTAGCGTGACATTGATGTACGGCGCAGGAACAAACGTCCACCAACCCTGTAAGGAGGGGGAGGAGGAAGGCCTGCGGGGCTCATCGCAGCTCCAGGAAATGATGGAGCTGAAGCTCCTACCTGGGCAATGCACCGCACTTTTGACAGAGATAGCTATATCTAATATTTGGATGGGAGATGGCAGCCCCATCCCAGGGGGATTAACCCAGGAGAGAGAAGGCAATAGGCAAGTTAATTAAGTATTATAAAATAAAAATTTTAAATAATCAGACCTAACTAGAAAGAGACTATGTGCTTCCATCGCTGTATGAATGAAAAAAGGGACTTTAAATGAGGCAGTGACCTGGTAAGGTCGGTTGCCTCCATCCCTATCTAAATGAAACAGGGGGCAAGGAGTTGGGACTTTGAATGAAGCAACACAGTGATGCCATCCATCGGTGACAAATAAGTGGCATCCATCGGTGACAAATAAGTGACATCCGTTGATAACAGATGAGTGACATCCATCGGTGACAGACGAGTGACATCCATCGGTGACAGACGAGTGACAACCATGGGTGACAGACAAGTGACATCCATCGGTGACAGACGAGTGACAACCATGGGTGACAGACAAGTGACATCCATCGGTGACAGACGAGTGACAACCATGGGTGACAGACAAGTGACATCCATCGGTGACAGACGAGTGACATCCATCGGTGACAGACGAGTGACATCCATCGGTGACAGACGAGTAACAACCATCGGTGACAAATAAGTGACATCCGTTGATAACAGATAAGTGACATCCATCGGTGACAGACGATTGGCTCTACGTAAGGAGACACGTAAACATCTCAGGATGGGGTCACCTCCATATCATCATAGATCAGCTCCGGATCATCTCCTGTGCCCGTGGTGATCTTCTCATCTTCTCTCACCTGGAAATAATGATGATAAAATCCTGAGACTCGTAGAGAGGAGATAGAACTCTGGCAGTGTTCATGTTATTCTAGCATACATATGTAGAATAAGAGAGAAACTCTGTCAGGAAGAAGCTTATCACAGCAAAGAGAACTGTCTGTGTTGCCTGTAGCAGCCAAAGTCTCCCTTCCATTTCTTTGTGGCAGGCTGGACAATGAAAGGGTTAGTACAGTATCTCACAAAAGTGAGTACACCCCTCAGTCACATTTGTGTAAATCTTTTCTTCTATCTTTTCATGTGACAACACTGAAGAAATGACACTTTGCTACAATGTAAAGTAGTGAGTGTACAGCTTGTATAACAGTGTAAAATTGCTGTCCCCTCAAAATAACTCAACACACAGCCATTCATGTCTAAACCGCTGGCAACAAAAGTCAGTACATCCCTAAGTGAAAATGTACAAATTGGGCCCAATTAGCCATTTTCCCTCCCCGGTGATAACAGATAAGTGACATCCATTGGTGACAGACGAATGGCTCTACGTAAGGAGACACGTAAACATCTCAGGATGGGGTCACCTCCATATTATGATAGAACAGCTCCGGATCCTCTTCTGTGCCCGTGGTGATCTTCTGATCTTCTCTCACCTGGAAATAATGATGATAAAATCCTGAGACTCATAGAGAGGAGATGGAAGTCTGGCAGTGTACATGTTATTCCAGCACACATATGTAGATATAGAGATAATAATCTCCAGGCAAGGGTTTTGGCAGGTGTCAGGCAGAAGAATACTCAGGTCCAAGCAGGAGTCTTGCAAGCGGCAGGCAGCAGGCAAAAGAATAGTCAGGTCCAGGCAGGAGTCTTGGCAGGCAGCAGGCAGAGGAATAGTCAGGTCCAGGCAGGAGTCTTGGGAGGCAGTAGGCAGAAGAGCAGTCAGGTCCAGGCAGGAGTCTTGGGAGGCAGTAGGAAGAAGAGCAGTCAGGTCCAGGCAGAAGTCTTGGCAGGCAGAAGAATAGTCAGGTACAGGAATGAGTCTTGGCAGTCAGCAGGCAGAAGAATAGTCAGGTCCAAGCAGGGGTCTTGGCAGGAAACAGGCAGAAGAGTAGTGAGGTGCAGGCAGGGGTCTTGGCAAAAAGCAGACAGAAGGGTAGTCAAGTTGAGGCAGAAGTCTTGGCAGGCAGCAGGCAGATTAGGTTCAGGGAAGGGTCTTGACAAAAAACAGGCAGAAGAGTTATCCGTTTTAAGCAGGGGCCTTTGCAAGAAGCGGGCAAAAGATGAATTAGATCCAGGTAGGGGTCGTGGTTGGCAGCAGACAGAAGAGTAGTCAGGTCCATGCAGGGGTCTTGACAGGCAAAAGAGTAGTCAAGTCTAGACATGGGTCTTGGCACACAGCAGGCAGAAGATCAGTCAGGTGCAGGCAGGAGTTGCGGGAGTCAGCAGGCAGAAAAGCAGTCAGGTCCAGGCATGGTTCTTGACAGGTCCAGGCAGGAGTCTTAGCAGGTGGCAGGCAAAACAATAGTCAGGTCTAGGCAGGAGTATTGGCAAGCAGCAGGCAAAAAAATAGTCAGGTCTAAGCAGGGGTCTTGGCAGGAAAACAGGCAGAAGAGTAATGAGGTGCAGGCAGGAGTCTTGGCAGAAAGCAGACAGAGGGGTAGTCAAGTCTAGGTAGAGGTCTTGACAGGCAGCAGGCAGAATATTATTCAGGTTCAGGGAGAGGTTTTGACAAGATGCAGGCAGAAGAGTAGGCAACTTTAGGCAGGGGCCTTTGCATGAAGCAGGCAAAAGACAAATTAGTCCATGCAGGGGTATCGGTAGGCAGCAGACATAAGAAAAGACAAGTCCATGCAGGGGTCTTGACAGACAGAAGAGTAATCAAGTCTAGACATGGGTCTTGGCAGGCAGCAGGCAGAGTAGTAATCTTAGCCAAAGTCTGCAATGGTCAAGTCAATATCATAGGTACAGTAAGTATTATAACACCTGCAACAAAGTTTATCTGGTGAGCAGACACAGTATCAGCCACTCTAAAGGCTGGACCTTAAAAACACTTTGGGTCAGAGAACACACCAAGCACTATTCCAGCACACTCTGAAAGTCCTATCAGGGATTCTGCAAGCACTATTGGATCTACTGGCAGGGTTTCTGAAGTCCCTACAGGCAGAGTGTCTACAAGTGCCAGTAGAAATCCTGGCAGAGATTCTGAAAGTCCTGGCAGGGATTATGTGAGTAAGATTGGACGTACTGGCAGAAATTCTGTGAATGCCATGGAGGGATTCCAAAATTGTCCCACCAGTACTTCCTATATACTCCCATGGAAGTGGACTTTTGATTCATGAAACAAAGTTATCTTCTAGCCATCTGTGAATCTTTCTGTGACATTTTGCATTGATATACATTGTGCACAATCAGGGGCGTATCTACCGTGAGGCAACAGAAGGCGTATTGTTTGGGGGGGCGAAGCCACCCTCCAGGCAAAAGGGCAGGAGCAGCTCTTTAATTAGGCCTCACTTCTGCCTAATTAGCCTGATTAAAGTGCCACCTCTGCTCCTAAACTGTCAGGACAGCTTAGTCCTCTGCCAGTGTCCATGTGCCTGCCTTTGATTGTCAGCCCCTGTCCCCCTGACTGATCTCTCTGCCACAGGGGGTCCAGAGGTCACGGCTCAGTGCAGTGCCGATCCTCAGTCATGGTGGGCCAGGTGCTCTGCATCTTGCACTGGTACTGCCTGCTGATCGGCTTCTCTGCTGCTATCTCCCACCAGGACTTCCCTTATGGGCAGTCTCGGGGGGCACCACACTGACACACTGAAGTGGCGTTGAGGACAGCTGGATCTAGAGGGTGGTGCGCCCCCCCCCATGCTGGGATTGGTAAGTCCCCCCCTATTATCCTACTGTACTCAGCGTCACATAGGACATAAAGCAGAGCTGCTCCTACCTGCACTGCACACAGCCGAGATTGGATTCTTGTACAGATAAAATCTCCATCTGCACTATGTGGTGCTGGCTGTTGCAGTTCTAATCTGTGAAATCCTCATATTGGAAAGGCAGCAGAGCTGCAACAGCCAGCTACACAGATGGAGGCTGTGTCTGTAAAAGAATCCAACCTCAGCTGTGTGCAGTGTGGGAAGGAGCAGCTTTGCTGAGAGCCCTGTCAGCAGGGACCCCATCCTTTGCCCTACTGGCCTTTGTCCTATGCCCTGCTGACCCCATACTTTGCCCTACTGACCCCTGTCCTATACTCTGCTGACCCCGTCATCTGCCCTGATGACCCCATCCTATGTCCTTCTGACCCCATTCTCTACTCGATTGACCACATGATCCTCTGCCCTACTGACCCCATTCTCTGCCCCACTGACCCCATCCTCTACCCTGATTGCCCCATCCTATGTCCTTCTGACCCCATCCTCTACCCTGATGACCATGTCCTATGTCCTTCTGACCCCATCCTCTCCCTGATTGACCACATGATCCTCTGCCCTACTGACCCCATTCTCTGCCCCACTGACCCCATCCTCTACCCTGATTGCCCCGTCCTATGTCCTTCTGACCCCATCCTCTACCCTGATGACCCCGTCCTATGTCCTTCTGACCCCATCCTCTACCCTGATGACCATGTCCTATGTCCTTCTGACCCCATCCTCTACCCAATTGACCACATGATCCTCTGCACTACTGACCCTATTCTCTGCCCCACTGACCCCATCTTCTACCCTGATGACCCCATCCAATGTCCTTCTGATACCATCATCTACCCTGATGACCCTGTCCTATGTCCTTCTGACTCCATCCTCTACCCGATTGACCAGATATGTGGCACTTGGATGAATTATGTCTCAGGGTCTGATGAGGAAGCTCATCTGTTCATTTGTAAATGGCTGCAGCTTCCTCATGAGATTCCGGGATAAGAATGGGAATGGGGTGCCACAGATTGGGAAGAGGGGGGCGCCCTATCTTAGTCTTGCCTAGGGCAGCACAAAACCAAAATACACCACTGTGTACAATAAGCAGATATATTGTTTGTCTGAATGATAGGGCAGAGGGGGAGGATCTCCTGATTGATGGACACTCTGAATCATCTGTTTTATATGTTTTATATGAAATCTTTATTAAAATAAGAAAAACTGTTGAAAAGATTCTCTTTGTGACTTACAAATCCAATTTGGTTTTGTCTACAATGTTGCAGTAGTATCTGGGTGAGTCCATGGTGAAGGTCATGGTATGGTTGTCTATATCTCATGAGAATCTTTTCCATCCTGAGCTGAGCTCTATATATGAGACATGTGCGATTGGTTTCGTACGTATCGAAAGTTCGTACGAATTTCCGTAAATTCGTACATTCAGGAGGATCTGAAATATGAATTACTATGCTACAAACTTTTGTACGAAATACGAAATTTCGTTTACGAATTTCGCTACAAAATTCCTAACGAACATTCGTAATTGTTACGAAAAGTTAACTAACCTAAAAGTTAAAAACCCAGGAATTCAGCACAGCACAGGGATGGTGGGAGCCCCTCATAATGATAAATTCATCATAACGAACGTTCGTAATTGTTACCAAAAGTTAACGAAAATTTGTATTTCGTATGAAATTTTGGGACACGAATTACAAAATACGAATTAATTCTAATACGAAACGGAATGGAATGAAACAAAACAAATTTATTGACGGCGCACTTGTCTACTATATATAATGTAATAATAATGTGATAATGAGTTCTATATAATAATTTATTACATTTTTGTTACTTGTTTTTATTTTTTCTTCTGCATGCCTTCTGTTACTCCTTGCCATGGGTGGGGGGGGGGTGGGAGGGTCTACCGGGACTCGCACGGTTTGTTACCTCCCTCCCCTCCCGTCTCTGTTTATATCCGGGTTGTGGGCGGGTGGGGCCACGCTGCACATCTGCGTCATGCTTCCGACGCTCGACAAATGGCTGTTTCATCATCGCGTCGTCAGGGCGATGGTTTCCATCTGATGACACAAGGTGGGCCATTCTGACCCGTTTTCCGGGGGGTCGCATCGGATGCAGGATCACTCCATGGCCCCCATTTCTTAGCATCCACGTGGCGTTGGAAGGGTCCGCCCACGGCTGTGGGGGTATTTAGCCGGGGCTATCCGGGACCTCATTTTGCATATTGTCCCTTTTTTAAGGTGGTTATTGGGATCTACATTCAACACTTGCTATTAATTACAGGTATCACCCTGACAGTTCTTTTCACACTTCCCCCACTTTGTTTTCCTGTTTTCTTTTTCACTTATGTTTTACCCGACACTTTTTTTCACTTTGTTGTTTTGGCACCCAGCTATATGGTTTGAGTCTTTTTTATTTTGTTTTTTTCTTTTCACATTTTACCCTATTACTTATTGGCCTACATGGATGCTCACTTTCCACTTTCACCAATTTACCTGTATTCACTGAACACGATATTAGACTCATCTATTCATTACTCTGTCGTGTAATTTCTTCCAGAATATCTGGTCCATATGTGTTTATATACTTCATCAATTACACCTGGGGTCTTGTATTTTCCCCTCAGCTGTCTTCCCCTTAGGCCAAATGTCAGCAGAAGATTCCTGCCTCAACCCCGGGCTAGACTTTTGTCTCGGCTCCTCATAGTTACATAGTTAGTCAGGTTGAAAAAAGACACAAGTGCATCTAGTTCAACCATAAAAATAAATAAATAAATAAAAAATAATGTTGTACAATCCCATATACCCAATCCTATACCCAGAGTTGATCCAGAGGAAGGTGAAAAACCCCAGCGAAGCATGATCCAATTTGCTACAGCAGGGGAAAAAATTCCTTCCTGATCCCCCCTGAGAGGCAATCAGATTTTCCCTGGATCAACTTTACCTATAAATGTCAGTACCCAGTTATATTATGTACATTTAGGAAAGAATGCAGGCCTTTCGTAGCACCCCTGGCGGTTTTCCCGAGTGTGGCTCGGGGTTAAAATTCAGTCCCATTAGCGGTAACCCCGAGCCACACTCGGGATCGCATTGCAGGATCCTGGGGCGGCGTTACTTACCTTTGTCCCCGGGATCCTGTGATGTCCCCCGCAGTGTCCGTGGGCTCCGTCCTCTGCCCGAAGCCTCTCCGTGCCAGGCTCCGTTCCCTGCGAGTGACGCGACGCACGGGGGCGGAGCCTGGCGGCAAATTCAAAAAACTGTAAAAAGCATAACACATACAGTACTGTAATCTTACAGATTACAGTACTGTATGAAATTATTTCACATCCCTTTTGTCCCCAGTGCTTTGTCCTATGCCCTGCATGCAGGTTTATATTATATATACTGTTCTTTCTGGCTGGAAACTGGAGATTGTCCATAGCAACCAAAAAGTGTCCCTTTACGTCAAAAATGGTTTTAGACCAGCTAGAAAACAGCGATAGTAAATTAGAACACTTGCAGAATTGAGCGATAGTGAATCGTGGGGAAATTTATTTTATTATTATTTTATTTTATTTTTTTAATTATTTATTGTTATTTATTATATTATAATTTATGTTTTTGTGTTTCAAACTTTATCATACCCGGGATATTTACTAGACTCTGGTTTGGACAGATTTAAGTGTGTTATTGTTAAGAATTACAGGCCTACAATATAAAACGCCCAATTTCCATGCAAAATAATTGTACCGCTTTCAGCACCTAAAATCCGAAATAATCATACCGCCAGGGAGGTTAAAGCAATCTACTGAGCTGGCCAGAACCACCTCTGGAGGGAGTCTATTCCACATTTTCACAGCTCTTACTGTGAAGAAACCTTTCTGTATTTGGAGATGAAATCTCTTTTCCTCTAGGCATAAAGAGTGCCCCCTTGTCCTCTGTGAAGACCGTAAAATGAATAACTCAACACCAAGTTCACTATACGGACCCCTTATATATTTATACATGGAGATCATATCCCCCCTTATTCTCCTCTTCTCAGGAGAGAATAAATTCAGTTCCTCTAATCTTTCCTCATAGCGGAGCTCCTCCATGCCTCTTATCAGTTTGGTTGCCCTTCTCTGCACTTTCTCCAGTTCCCGATATCCTTTTTGAGAACTGGAACCCAAAACTGAACTGCATATTCCAGATGAGGTCTTACTAATGATTTATACATCTGATGTCTCTCTCTCTGGAGTCCATACCTCTCTTATACAAGAAAGGACTTTGCTCGCTTTGGAAACCGCAGCTTGGCATTGCATGTTATTATTGAGCTTATGATCTACCAAAACCCCCAGATCCTTCTCCACCATGGACTCCCCCCAGATCCTTCTCCACTACGGATACCCCCAGATCCTTCTCCACTATGGATCCCCCCAGATCCTTCTCCACCATTGATCCCCCCAGTTGTACCCCCCCCCCCCAGTATGTATGATGCATATTCTTAGCCCCCATGTGCAGAACTTTACATTTATCAACATTAAACCTCATCTGCCACATAGTCGCCCAATTACACAGAGCATTGAGGTCGGCTTGTAAATTGGAGACATCCTGTAAGGACGTTATTCCACTGCATAGCTTGGTGTCATCTGCAAAGACTGAAATGGTACTTTTAATCCCAGACCCAATATCATTTATAAAGGTATTAAAAAGTAAGGGTCCCAGCATTGAACCTTGGGGCACACCACTGATAACCTTAGACCATTCAGAGTAAGAATCATTAACCACGACTCTCTGAATTCTGTCTTTTAGCCAGTTTTCTATCCATTTACAAACAGATATTTCCAAGCCTGTAGACTTTACCTTACACATGAGCCGCGTGTGGGGAACTGTGTCCAAGTATACCACGTCCACAGCCCCCCCTCCGTCAAAGTATACCATATCCACAGCCACCCCTCTGTCCAAGTATACCACATCCACAGCCACCCCTCTGTCCAAGTATACCATATCCACAGCCACCCCTCTGTCCAAGTATACAACATCCACAGCCACCCCTCTGTCCAAGTATACCACGTCCACAGCCACCCTTCTGTCCAAGTATACCCTGTCCACAGCCGCCCCTCTGTCCAAGTATACCTCATCCACAGCCACCCCTCTGTCCAAGTATACCACATCCACAGCCACCACTCTGTCCAAGTATACCACATCCACAGCCACTCCTCTGTCCAAGTATACCACGTCCACAGCCACCCCTCTGTCCAAGTATACCACGTCCACAGCCGCCCCTCTGTCCAAGTATACCACGTCCATAGCCGCCCCTCTGTCCAAGTATACCACGTCCACAGCCACACCTCTGTCCAAGTATACCATGCCCACAGCCACCCCTCTGTCCAAATATACCACGTCCACAGCCACCCCTCTGACCAAGTATACAATGTCCACAGCCACCCCCCTGTCCAAATATACCACGTCCACAGCCACCCCTCTGTCCATGAATGCCACATCCACCAAGACATCTCTGTCCAAGGTTTTACTTACCTCCTCATAAAAAGGAATCAGGTTTATTTGACAACTTCTGTCTTTCATGAATCCATGATGTCTGTTGCTTAAAATATTTTTTTCCAGCAAGAACTTGTTTATGTGGTCTTTTATTAATCTCTCCAGTATCTTCCCAACTAGAGAAGTTACACTAACAGGTCTATAGTTACTTGGTAAAGACTTTGTTCCCTTTTTAAATATGGGCACCACATTGGCCCTATGCCAATCCAGTGGTACCATTCCAGTCATTAACATAGTATATCCCTGTATGTTGCGGTCATTCAGGTGCTTATCGCTGAGACCACCGTCTGTGGAAGGGAATTCCACATCCTTGCCGCTCTTACAGTAAAGAACCCTCTACGTAGTTTAAGGTTAAACCTCTTTTCTTCTAATTTTAATGAGTGGCCACGAGTCTTGTTAAACTCTCTTCTGCGAAAAAGTTTTATCCCTATTGTGGGGTCACCAGTATGGTATTTGTATATTGAAATCATATCCCCTCTCAAGCGTCTCTTCTCCAGAGAGAATAAGTTCAGTGCTCGCAACTTTTCCTCATAACTAATATCCTCCAGACCCTTTATTAGCTTTGTTGCCCTTCTTTGTAGTCGCTCCATTTCCAGTACATCCTTCCTGAGGACTGGTTCCCAGAACTGGACAGCATACTCCAGGTGCGGCCGGACCAGAGTCTTGTAGAGCGGGAGAATTATCGTTTTATCTCTGGAGTTGATCCCCTTTTTAATGCCAATATTCTGTTTGCTTTGTTACCAGCAGCTTGGCATTGCTGAGCCTATCATCTACTAGGACCCCCAGGTCCTTTTCCATCCTAGATTTCCCCAGAGGTTCTCCCCCCAGTGTATAGATTGCATTCATATTTTGCCACCCAAATGCATTATTTTACATTTTTCTACATTGAACCTCATTTTCCATGTAGTCGCCCCTCCCCCATTAATTTATTCAGGTGTTTTTGAAAGGTTTTCACATCCTGCGGAGAAGTTATTGCCCTGCTTAGCTTAGTATCGTCTGCAAATACAGAGATTGAACTGTTTATCCCATCCTCCAGATTGTTTATGAACAAATTAAATAGGATTGGTCCCAGCACAGAACCCTGGGGGACCCCTCTACCCACCCCTGACCATTCTGAGTACTCCCCATTTATCACCACCCTCTGAACTCGCCCTTGTAGTCAGTTTTCAATCCATGTACTCACCCTATGGTCCATGCCAACGGACCTTATTTTGTACAGTAAACGTTTATGGGGAACTGTGTCAAATGCTTTTTCAAAATCCAGATACACCACGTCTATGGGCCTTCCTTTATCTAGATGGCAACTCACCTCCTCATAGAAGGTTAATAGATTGGTTTGGCAAGAACGATTTTTCATGAATCCATGTTGATTACTGCTAATGATACTGTTGTCATTACTAAAATCTTGTATATAGTCCCTTATCATCCCCTCCAAGAGCTTACATACTATTGATGTTAGGCTAACTGGTCTGTAATTCCCAGGGATGTATTTTGGGCCCTTTTTAAATATTGGTGCTACATTGGCTTTTCTCCAATCAGCTGGTACCATTCCAGTCAGTAGACTGTCTGTAAAAATTTGGAACAATGGTCTGAGTTCCCCAACTACCTTGACTGAGTTCCCCAAGTACCTCGGATGCAAGCCATCTGGTCCCGGTGATTTATTAATGTTAAGTTTCTCAAGTCTAATTTTAATTCTGTCCTCTGTTAACCATGGAGGTGCTTCCTGTGTTGTGTCATGAGGATAAACACTGCAGTTTTGGTTACTGAAGCCCCCCGATTCCCTCGTGAAGACTGAGGAGAAGAATAAATTCAATACCTTCACCATCTCCCCATCCTTTGTAACCAGATGTCCTTCCTCATTCTTTATAGGGCCAATATGGTCTGTCCTCCATTTTTTACTGTTTACTTAAAGAATACTTAACGAATTTCTTGGGATTTTTTTGCTCTCCTCCGCTATGTGTCTTTCATGTTCTATCTTAGCTGTCCTAATTGCGCCCTTACATTTCTTATTGCATTCTTTATAAAGTCTGAATGCTGAGGATGATCCCTCAACCTTGTATTTTTTGAAGGCCCTCTCCTTTGCTTTTATATGCATTTTTACATTGGAGTTAAGCCATCCAGGATTTTTGTTCGCTCTTTTAAATTTATTACCCAATGGGATACATTGGCTAATGCCCTTATTTAATATGCTCTTAAAGCAAACCCATCTCTCCTCCGTATTCTTTGTTCCTAAGATTTTTTATTTTCAATAAATTTTTATTGGTAGTAGCAAGAGAAATTTCTTACAAACCTTTGTAAAAGACATTACATGGTGCAAGGATATGAAGATTCAAAAGGAGCCAAATAATGTGAGGAAAGACCTCTCAAGGCAAGACGTAATATGAAAGGTTTAATCATCAGAATTCTTAGTTACAGTTGAACTTACATTAAAATTATAAACTAAAATAAACATAACTCTGACATTAGGACAATGAATGACGAGTAAACTGTCAGAGCAAAAACCTAAATGAGTCAGGTGTAACTCAGTAACTGGAATAAATGAGGAGAGGATAAATTGGAAACGGAGGGCTTTATTAAATTAATTGCGAGGGATCCGAGATCAGGGGGAGGTCCACTACCCGCCCCTATGGGAACATACTGCGGGCTTAGGGCCATGCCCTTCTCCCGGATTCCCTACCTCAGTCGAATCTAATCTAAATGAAGTAGCCCATTATCAGTGTCAATATGTGGCTAATAGACCTGTCCTATCCCGCAGAGGTTTATCTACAGATGATCAGAATAACCTAGGTCCATATATGTCCTCATAGAGGGAGCTATTTAAACAGACAGGATAACTCTGGGGCTTTGGGGCCAGAGGGTGTTAGGGTTTTACCATGACCCACTGGAAGGGGTAAAAAAAGAGAAAGTTATACAAAAAAAAATAATTTTAAATAAATCTCAGGGTTGAATAATTTACATAGAGAACAATCAGAGAGTCTAAGGTACTAAAGGGAGAGGGTCTTCAGGGAGGCTGATGGAGTGGTAGGTAGATGGGGAAAATACCATTGCTTTTAAAGAGGATTGAGGTCGGAGTCTCTCAGAGAGCCCGTTGCCCTGGAGGACTCATGCCGGGGCGCAAGGAGATATGACAATAGTTGGCCCAGGGTTCCCAGATAAGCTCAAACTTACTAACATTATCCTGGATAATGCTCACTATTTTTTCTTGCGCCATAATCCAGGATATTTTATGCTTCACCGCTGTGAATGGGACTCTGTGTTTTTTCCAGCAAGAGGCTATTGTTATTTTGGTGCCCAGTAGAACAAAAAAGATCAGATGTTGGGTATATTTATCAACCCTATCCACTTTAAGATTCAATAAGGCTATCTCCGGAGTTTGAGGGATCTGGGCGGAGGATATTTTGCGGATCACTGAGAATACTTTGTTCCATAAGCCCCTTATCCGTGGACATGTCCACCAAACATGGAGCAGAGTCCCAATGTGGTTGCAACCACGGAAGCACAGCGGGGAAGCATCAGGATATATCTTAGCCAAAAGATAGGGTACCTATACCATCTCATGATCACCTTAATGCTGCCCTCCATGAGGGAAACATTAAGGATTCCCTTAAATGAGCGATGAAAGCAATAGAACCATTGATCACTTTCCCATGAGATTTCTGTTCCTAAGATTTTATCCCAATTTATGCCTTTTAGCAAGGTTTGTAGTTTAGGGAAATTGGCTCTTTTGAAATTCAGTGTCTTTGTATTCCCTTTAAACTTTCCCTTTTCCCTTTTATTCCCTTCCCAATAAAATATCCTGCAAGACATTTAGGAACTGGCGAGCCTTAAATGAATGCGCGGTTCCCTCCGCCCAGTCTATGTCTGGATAATTAAAATCCCCCATTATGATAACACTTCCTATCCTTGCTGCTAATCCAAATTGTGATAGGAGATCCGTCTCCACTTCCTCCCTCAGGTTAGGGTGCCTATAGCATACTCCCAGTATTATTTTCCCCTTAGCTTTATCCCTTTGGAGCTCTACCCATAAGGATTCCACCTCCTCCCTAGCTCCCTCAGTGATGTCATCTCTCACATTCACTTGTACATTATTCTTGATATATAGGCATACCCCTCCCACTTTTTTACCCTCTCTATCCTTGCGATAAAGGGAATACCCTTGAATGGTTGCCAGCCAATCATGAGAGCTGTTGAACCATGTCTCTGAAATTCCTACAAAATACAAATCCTCCTCGTACAACAGTATCTCTAGTTCACCCATCTTGTCCGCCATGCTCCTGGCATTGGTGAACATGCCACATAGTTTAGACCGGTCGCATATTGTCCTCGTATTGGGTGTTTCGAGATTGCAACTAGGACTTGCTACTATACTCACCTTGTGTTTTTGTGCTTTGGTTAACCTACCACTAATGCCCCCAATACTACCCTCTGGAATATCTTCCGTGCTGGCTATCTCTGCCTCTGGACCCTCCCCCCCATTGCCTAGTTTAAAAACCCCTCTAACTTTTTGGACATGGATGTACTAAGCAGGCTAGACGCTGAGCCAAGAGGAGGCAGAAAAGAACAGTCAAAAGACCTGCGTAACAAAGTAATGAAACTTTACAAAGATGGAAAAGGATATAAAACGATATCCAAAGCCTTGAATATGCCAGTCAGTTCTGTTTAATCCCTTATTAATAAGAGGAAAATTAGGGGCTCTTATTTTCAATATCAATGCCAAAATTTCACAATTTCTGCCAGGGTGTGCAAACTTTTGAGCACAACTGTACGTGTGTTTTTTTATCATATGGATTTTTACTTTACTGTAAATGTCTGTACGATTTTCTGCATATCATTTTAACTACTTCAGCCCCGGAAGATTTGGCTGCTCAATGACCAGAGCATTTTTTGCGATACGGCACTGCGTTGCTTTAACTGACAATTGTGCGGTCGCACGGCATTGCACCCAAACAAAATTGACGTCCTCTTTTTCCCACAAATATAGCTTTCTTTTGGTGGTATTTGATCATCTCTTTATTTTTTGCTATAATAAATATCCTCAATTTTTAAAAATAATTTTTTCCTCAGTTTAGGCCGATACATATTCTTCTACATATTTTTGGTAATAAAAATTACAATATGTGTATATTGATTGGTTTGCGCAAAAGTATATATAGCGTCTACAAAATAGGTGATAGATTTATGGCATTTTTATTATTAGTTTTTTACTAGTAATAGCGGCAATCTGCAATTTTTTTCGTGACTTTGACATTATGGCGGACACATCGGACACTTTTGACACATTTTTGGGACGACTGATATTTATACAGCGATCAGTGCTATAAAAATGCACTGATTACTGTATAAATGTCACTGGCAGGGAAAGGGTTAAACACTAGGGGTGATAAAGGGGTTAACTGTGTTCCCTAGTGTGTGTTCTAACTGTAGGGGGAGGGGACTGACTATAGGAGATGACAGATCGTGGTTCCTAGCTGATAGGAACTCACTATCTGTCTCTCCTCACAGAACAGGGATTTGTGTGTTTACACACACACACACGTCCCTGTTCTGCCTCACGTGCCCGAGATCGTTCGTGGCCGGCGGTCATCGCGACTGTCAGCCACGAGCATCGGCACACCTACAGTGCAGAGGGTGCGTGCCTGCTATCCCACTTAAAAGGAGCTGACGTATAGCTACGACGGCTCATGGGAAAGTGTCGACCTGCCGCAGTATAATGACGGCAGCTGGTCAACAAGTGGTTAATGTATTTTTGTATACCATGAATTTATAATAAACCATCAATTGTATCCAAGATGTCTTTAGTTAGTGTTTTTTTCATATATATATGTGTGTGAGTTCTCCTTCATGAACACTTTCCACCCAACCTGTGGACCTCATTGACCTACCACTATGAGAATCTCCTGTAATCTTCTTATTGGTATGTAAGTGTCAGTAAATACCGGGCCCGGACTGGTGATCTGACAGCCATGGCACGGGTCAGAGTGATTGGTTTCTATGGGTTTTTAGTTGATGAGGAACTGCAAGAAAACAGAGCAATCAAATCCTTCCTGAACTCATAAACCAGGAATGTTCACTGCTACTTCTTCACCGGGGCTTGGAATATCGGTCCTGGAGACAAGCCATAGACAGTTCTGCTCTACCAAGTTTAGTTACATTTGACCACATAGCCAATCAGAGGCTTTCTTATATTTTATACTGTCCTGTTATCAAAGAAAAGGCAGCTGCTGATTGGTTGCAGCGATGGAGGTCTCACCTTTAGGTAGAGGTTGGTCCTTGTTCGGTGTGACGATTTCATAATTTTTTTATCTGAGGAGAAAAAACAATTTTAGCACATTAATGGAGAGGGGAACCAATAAATGGGCGGACAGGACTTGTTTTGTTACTGTACACTTATAGACAAGGGACTCAGGACGAGGAAGGCGGAGAGGACAGGAAAAGGGCAAATGGAGGGAAAAAATGTCTCGCAGGTCAGAGCCAACATTGTGAAGATTGTAGCGGATCCTCATCTGCTTCTGTTCTGTAGCATTGTCTCCCTGTTAAAGGAAGTGGAAATATACAACTCTACTGGTCAGACCAAGAGGTAATAAAACCATATTATAGGGGAACTCAGAGAAACGTCTTCTGTGTCGGGATTACCTGGCTGTCTTTGGCGTGGACTCTCCTTTACTGATGAGGATCTTCTCTTTACAAAGCCGGAGAACTTGACAGTGAGGATCACCAGAATGGTTATCAGCTTCACCACCATCGGAGGAATGACCCCGAGACAGCAGGAAACCCCGATATTCCTGAGAGGAGAGAAGATGGGGGATCGGTATGATATAATGAAGAAATACAGATTCCATCCTTCTCTACTCCACCAACAGAACTATCAATATCTTTTTATTCTGAAGAACTATCCAGCCAAACTGCATTCATTATTAATGGCAACCCGGAGGCAGATTTCTGCATGCAAAAACACGACAAACACAGCTAAACACAGTTAAAAAAGTTTGTACAGTCTGTTACATTGTATTTACTGACAGATATGATCAGATATGAGGAGGGAAGGAGATCTGTTACATTGTATTTACTGACAATGACTTCAGATATGAGGAGGGAAGGAGATCTGTTACATTGTATTTACTGACAATGACTTCAGATATGAGGAGGGAAGGAGATGTGTTACATTGTATTTACTGACAATGACTTCAGATATGAGGAGGGAAGGAGATCTGTTACATTGTATTTACTGACAATTACTTCAGATATGAGGAGGGAAGGAGATCTGGTAGACAGATTACTGGAAGGGGCTGGGGAAGACCCAGCTGTTATGGTGCACGTTGGCACCAATGACAAAGTCATAGGCAGACGGAGTTTCCTAAAAAATGATTTTAGGGACTTAGGAGTAGGGATGGGCTGAACGGACCCCTGTTCGATGTGGACCAGAACTTCCAAACATTCTGACCCGAATAATGAACCCCATTAAAGTCAATGGGACCCGAACATTAATTATCAAAAGTGCCCATTTTGAAGGCTTAAATGCAAGTAATTGGGCATAAAATGGTTATAGGGGTCTGGGTCCTGCCCCGGGGGATATTGATCAATAAAAAAAGAGTTTGTGAAAAAATGTCATTTTTAAATGAGCAGTGATTTTTTGATTTTTAAAGTGAAAGCCTAAAAATGAAAAATTCCTTCTAATATAGTGCCTGGGGGTCCCCTTAGTCTACCTGTAAAGTGGAAAATCTGTACCAAGTCTAGAATCTGCTGCAGCAATAATTGAATTTATAAAGCCACAAAAAATGACATTTTCCCTGCAAGCTGCCTTTATTTTGCTCAGCAACAACTGGGGAGCCAGAAGTGTATATGATGAGGCCACAATGTAGGGCACTGGGAACAAGATTCAAGATTATTTTGGATACATTCTGGTGTCACTTTGACTTTGGATAGAAGTAACGGGTGCGTTAAAATTGGTCTTTGGGTGTCGGTGGCGCCTTCCCACCGTAACCCTATAGAGGTAATCTTGATGAAAGCAAAAATCGGCCTTGCTGTAAAAAATTGCAATCATATGCACATGTCTCTGCTTGTGTGACAGAGGATGAGGAGGATGAGGAAGGTTTAGTAGGCCAGTCCACCACCTCCTCTGCATGCTGTGGCTGGATAGCATGGGCAAACTCACTAAACAGAGGAAATGATGCCCTGCCTGAGGACTGACCACCACGTCCACCTTTGCCTGTGGACACATTTGTTGCCTCCTTACAGTGCCAAGAGAACGTCTGCCTCTCCTTGTTGTCCTCCCAGACATTATTGGGAGGGAGTGGTGGTGCTTATAAGCAAATGTAAAGGAGAAGTTGAAATCTTTACGTAGATGCACTTTAATCAATGTAAAGAGGTGTTTGGTGCCCTTTAATTTGAGTACTCAAGCTACACAGACACACTCCACGGATACAATATAATATATTGCAATATAATGCGCCAGACGTACAGTGACGCACAGAACTATATGGCATTAAACATGCAGTAACGCACACAGAAGTAAATGGTGTTAAACTGGCAGAAACGCACAAAACTATATGGCGTTAAACTGGCAGTAACGCACGCAAAACTATTTGGAGTTAAACTGGCAGTAACGCACAAAATACGATATGGCGTTAAACTGCCAGTAACGCACGCAATACGATATGGTGTTAAACTGGCAGTAACGCACGCAAAACTATATGGCGTTAAACTGGCAGTAACGCACGCAATACAATATGGCGTTAAACTGGCAGTAACGCACGCAAAACTATATGGCGTTAAACTGGCAGTAAAGCACGCAATACAATATGGCGTTAAACTGGCAGTAACACACGCAAAACTCTATGGCGTTAAACTGGCAGCAACGCACGCAAAACTATATGGCGTTAAACTGCCAGTAACACACGCAATACAATATGGCGTTAAACTGGCAGTAGCGCAATCAAATAGAAGTATAGAATAGAATAGAAGTAAAATAGCACAGTATAGCACACTAACTAACTAATAGCACTGAACAGAGCCCTGTTCTATCTCTCTCCACACCAAAATCACACTGAAAATGGCTGCTATTGAAATAATACTTTTATACTGTGTGGCGGGAATGAACCTGATTGGATAAAGTCATGATGACAGTGTCCAATCATGACTCTGACAGTGCTCTGTTCCCTGATTGGCTGAAGCTTTCACTGCTTCAGCCAATCAGGGCTCGCAATGCACTGTTCAATGCCCCAATGCATTGTGGTCGGTTCAGGGGGCCGAACAAACGGTCGAACGCCCCGTTTGTTCGGCTGTTATCTGAACGTCCGAACAACGAAAGTTCGGCCCGAACTTATGCTCGGGCCGAACCGTTCGCCCATCCCTACTTAGAAGCTAAACTGAGGAAAAGGACCTACAAGGTAGTATTCTCAGGAATACTACTGGTAGATCGAGCCACATCAGAAAGGAGGAGGGAGATTAGGGAAGTAAACAAGTGGCTGAGAAGCTGGTGTAGTAAGGAGGGGTTTGGGTTCCAGGAGAACTGGGCCAATATCTCAGACAGATACCAGCTCTATAGAAGTGACGGATTGCACCTAAATAAGGAGGGTGCAGATCTGCTGGAAGTGAAGATGGCCGAAAAGTTAGAGGGACTTTTAAACTAGGTGACGGGGGGAGGGCCCAGAGGTAGAGATAGCCAGCGTGGAACATAATCCAGAGGGTAGTACTGGGGACATTGGTGGTAGGTTGACTAAAGCATCTAGACCCAAGGTAAGTATAGTAACAAGTCCTATTTGCAACCCCAGAGCAACCAATAAGGAGATAGTATGTGACCGGTCTAAACTACGTGGCATGTTCACCAATGCCAGGAGTCTGGTGGACAAGATAGGAAAAATGGAGCTGTCAGGAAAAGCCCTCTTGCAAATATCCCAACAAACTAAAGTTTAAAGGAATCAACAAGTGTCTGGGGAATGCCCAGGAAAAAGCCAAAGTCTACTTACCACCAGCTTGCAGACAACCAATTGACCTATCTAACAGTATGCGTTAAAAAAGGGGTTTAGTCCGCACGCATTTGCAAATGCATGCGTGAGCCACAGAGCCACGTCACGGCACCCTTGTATCTGTGGTCCTAACACTAAAGTATAAGTGTCCCCACAATGGAGGCACATGCATTTAATGGATAAATGAGAGCAGGTGGCTGGAGGGGAGCCCACCCCACCTTAAAGGTACAGGAGCACACCAAACACCCAGCAATAGCACAATGGCTGCAAAGGAGCTGGTGCACTGCTGGACCAATACAAACACTCACGTGATAACACAAACTTGCCACCACTCTCATTTATAGCTGGCTATCGCAGTAAGCAGCTTTGGGAGGCTAAAACAGGTACCAACAAGTGTCTGGGGAATGCCCAGGAAAAAGCCAAAGTCTACTTACCACCAGCTTGCAGACAACCAATTGACCTATCTAACAGTATGCGTTAAAAAAGGGGTTTAGTCCGCACGCATTTGCAAATGCATGCGTGAGCCACAGAGCCACGTCACGGCACCCTTGTATCTGTGGACCCCCAGAGCAACCAATAAGGAGATAGTATGTGACCGGTCTAAACTACGTGGCATGTTCACCAATGCCAGGAGTCTGGTGGACAAGATAGGAAAAATGGAGCTGTCAGGAAAAGCCCTCTTGCAAATATCCCAACAAACTAAAGTTTAAAGGAATGCCTGTGCACAGAAGCACCATCCGGCGCTTGCGCGTACAATAGCGCCAATAGCGCTAACGTGCATACACGCATGCGCAATAGCACCAATAGCGGCGCCCTGTGACAGCACTTGGCGCCAAAGAGGCTATTTAAAGAGGACTGTTCCACTGCTGCCTTGCTGTCCGGTCTACAGCGTTCCTGAAGACCCCTTGTGCCCTGTTACTTGCATTTGCTACCTGATACCTGTTGGACTATTCCTGACTACTCTGTTTGCTGCCTGCCCTGATACCGGCTTTTGGACTTTGACTACCCTGTTTTCTGCCCGCCCTGATCTCAGCTTTTGGACTTTGACTACTCTCCCGGATTTACCTTCTGTACCTGATCTGCCCGCCTGTGTTTGACCCGGCTTGACTGTACCCTGCTGTCTACCTCCTGCTGCTGGACTACCAGACACCTCCCCGCTGTCTACATCTAAGCTGCTGGACTACAAGACACCTCCCTGCTGTCTACATCCTGCTGCTGGACTACAAGACACCTCCCTGCTGTCTACATCCTGCTGCTGGACTACAATACACCTCCCTGCTGTCTACATCCTGCTGCTGCACTACAAGACACCTCCCTGCTGTCTACATCCTGCTGCTGGACTACAAGACACCTCCCTGCTGTCTACATCCTGCTGCCGGACTACAGGACACCTCCGAGCTGACTACCTGATTCAGCTCTCTGCTCCAGCCTTCCAGTCAGGCACTTGTGCCCCTTCGCACTCCCGAGCCCCTGTCATCACTACCAGGGGTTTCCGAGTCGGAGGTATACGAGAGGCCATTCCCTGCATTCCGGGCTCCACCTACCAGGTACGTGACAGGAGCTTTTGTTGTTTAAGGAGGATTTAGATTTTGTAGGAATTACAGAGACTTGATTTGACAGGTCTCATGATTGGCTGGCAACCATTCAAGGCTATTCCCTATATCAAAATGTATAGAGAGGGTAAAAAAGGAGAGGGGTATGCCTGTATATCAAAAATGATGTACAAGTGAATGTGAGAGATGGCATCATTAAGGGAGCTAATGAGGAGGTGGAATCCTTATGGGTGGAGCTCCAAAGAGATGAAGCTAAGGGGAAAATAATACTGGGAGTATGCTATAGGCCCCCTAACCTGAGGGAGGAAGTGGAGACGGATCTCCTATCACAATTTGAATTAGCAGCAAGGATGGAAAGTGTTATCATAATGGGGGATTTTAATTATCCAGACATAGACTGGGCGGAGGGAACCGCGCATTCATTTAAGGCTCGCCAGTTCCTAAATGTCTTGCAGGACAATTTTATGGGTCAGATGGCAGACGCACCAACTAGAAATAAAGCATTACTGGATCTACTGATTACCAACAATACAGACCTGATCACGGATGTGGAAATACGGGGCAATTTAGGGAACGGCGATCACAGGTCAATTGGCTTCAGTATAAATCACACAAATAGGAAACATAAAGATAATACAAAGACACTGAATTGGATGGCTTAACTCCAACGTAAAAATGCATTATAAAAGTAAAAGGAGAAGGCCTTCAAAAAATACAAGGCTGAGGGATCATCATCAGCATTCCAACTATACAAAGAATGCAACAAGAAATGTTAGGGTGCAATCAGGGCGGCTAAGATAGAACATGAAAGACACATAGCGGAGGAAAGTAAAAAAAATCTCAAGAAATTCTTTAAGTATGTAAACAGTAAAAAAGGGAGGACAGACCATATTGGCCCCATAAAGAATGAGGAAGGACATCTGGTTACAAAGGATGGAGAGATGGCGAAGGTATTGAATTTATTCTTCTCCTCAGTCTTCACGAGTGAATCGGGGGGCTTCAGTAACCAAAACTGCAGTGTTTATCCTCATGACACAACACAGGAAGCACCTCCATGGTTAACCGAGGACAGAATTAGAATTAGACTTGGGAAACTTAACATTAATAAATCACCGGGACCAGATGGCTTGCACCCGAGGGTAATTGGGGAACTCAGTCAAGTAATTGCCAAACCATTGTTCCTAATTTTTACTGACAGTCTACTGACTGGAATGGTACCAGCTGATTAGAGAAAAGCCAATGTAGCACCGATATTTAAAAAAAGGCCCAAAATACATCCCTGGAAATTATAGACCAGTTAGCCTAACATCAATAGTATGTAAACTCTTGGAGGGGATGATAAGGGACTATATACAAGATTTTAGTAATAAGAACAGTATCATTAGCAGTAATCAGCATGGATTCATGAAGAATCTTTCTTGCCAAAGCAATCTATTAACCTTCTATGAGGAGGTGAGTTGCCATCTAGATAAAGGAAGGCCCGTAGACGTGGTGTATCTGGATTTTGCAAAAGCATTTAACACAGTTCCTCATAAACGTTTACTGTACAAAATAAGGAGCGTTGGCATCAGTGGCATTGCAAGGTGGGGGCGGGGGGTGCGGGCCGCACCCGGGTGACACCCGCCAGAGGGGTGACACCCGTGTATAGCAGAACCGCAGCCGCTGACACCGCCCTCTGCCCTGTGCCTCTCATCTCGCTCACTCTGTGTCCCCCGTGGAGCGGACTGAAGCTGCCTCCTCCTCTGTTTACATCCAGTGAGGAGGAGGAGCTCCGAGTGACACACACCTCTGTGTGTATGCGTCCGCGGCCACTCTGTACTGAGGTACTGTACACTCTAAGTAGATTAGTAGATGGACATGTGCGGGGGGGGCACTATGGGAGGGGAGAGGGGTGCTTATACTGATGGGGGGTCTGCACTAGGGGGATTCTATACTGATGGGGTCTGCACTAAGGGGGATTCTATACTGATGGGGTCTGCACTAAGGGGGATTCTATACTGATGGGGGTCTGCACTAAGAGGGGGTGTCTCTATTGATGGGGGGTCTGCACTAAGGGGGATTCTATACTGATGAAGGTCTGCACTAGGGGGATTCTATACTGATGGGGGTCTGCACTAAGATGGGGTGTCTCTATTGATGGGGGGTCTGCACTTAGGGAGATTCTATACTGATGGGGGTTTACACTAGGGGGATTCTATACTGATGGGGGTCTGCACTAAGAGGGGGTGTCTCTATTGATGGGGGTCTGCATTAAGGGGAGGTTATATACTGATGGGTGGTCTGCACTAAGGGGAGGTTATATACTGATGGGGGGTCTGCACTAAGGGGGTGATTCTATACTGATGGGGGTCTGCACTAAGAGGGGGTGTCTATATTGATGGGGGGTCTGCACTAAAGGGGGGGTGTCTAAACTGTGGGGGTCTGCACTAAGGGGGGATTCTATACTGATGGGGAGGGTCTGCACTAAGGGGGTGGATTCTACCCAGTTGGGGGGTCTGCACTGAGTTTGGAGGTCTATACTGATGGGGGGGTGTCTGTACTGATGGGGGGGTCTGCACTGAGGGTGGAGGTCTGTTGTTAGTGAGGGTGATCTATACTGAGGGAGGGGGATCTATACTGCAGGATCTGTACTTAGCGGAGAAGGGTCTGTACTGAGAGGGGACTATATTTGGTGGAGGGCGGGGGGTGACACCAATTTTTTCAGCACCGGGTGACACCAACCCTAGTGACGCCACTGGTTGGCATGGACCATAGGGTGAGTACATGTATTGAAAACTGGCTACAAGGGCGAGTTCAGAGGGTGGTGATAAATGGGGAGTACTCGGAATGGTCAGGGGTGGGTAGTGGGGTTCCCCAGGGTTCTGTGCTGGGACCAATCCTATTTAATTTGTTCATAAACGATCTGGAGGATGGGATAAACAGTTCAATCTCTGTATTTGTGGACGATACTAAGCTAAGCAGGGCAATAACTTCTCTGCAGGATGTGGAAACCTTTCAAAAAGATCTGAACAAATGAATGGGGTGGCAACTACATGGCAAATGAGGTTCAATGTAGAAAAATGTAAAATAATGTATTTGGGTGGCAAAAATATGAATGCAATCTATACACTGGGGGGAGAACCTCTGGGGGGATCTAGGATGGAAAAGGACCTGGGGGTCCTAGTAGATGATAGGCTCTGCAATGGCATGCAATGCCAAGCTACTGCTAACAAAGCAAACAGAATATTGGCATTAAAAAGGGGATTAATTCCAGAGATAAAACGATAATTCTCCCACTCTACAAGACTCTGGTCCGGCCGCACCTGGAGTATGCTGTCCAGTTCTGGGCACCAATCCTCAGGAAGGATGTACTGGAAATGGAGCGACTACAAAGAAGGGCAACAAAGCTAATAAAGGGTCTGGAGGATCTTAGTTATGAGTAGGGATGAGCTTCGTGTTCAAGTCGAACCCATGTTCGACTCGAACATCATCTGTTCACCCGTTCGCCGAATTGCGAACGATATGGGCCGTTCACGCCAAATTCGTGTGGCGCATAACGGCCCATAATTCACTGCGGCATCGCAGTGCATTGCTGGCTGATGATTGGCCAAGCATGCACTATGACCCGCATGCTTGGCCAATCACAGCGCCGTCTGAACAGAGAGCCGTAATTGGCCATTGCCAAGGAGGCTTTGGCCAATTATGGCTCAGGGGATTTAGTACACGCCCCACACTATATAAGGCCGCCTGCACGGCGGCCCTGTGTAGTGTGTGTTCCGGCATTGAAAGAGATAGACAGAGAGACAGTGTCATTTGATTTAAGTTAGATAGATCAGGCAGAACAGTCAGTGAGTTAGCTGCACTTACAGTGTATTGTGTATAAATATGCATCCCAGGTGTTGCATATATATATATACACTGTATTCAGTTTAGCTAGATCTGTTCCTGTTATCTTCCTACTGACAGTCAGGCTTGTCTTGTTACAGTATTTACAGCTACCTGAAGAAAATTGCTGGTGTTCTTTTGATCCTATTAGTACCACAGTCAGGCAGCTAGACTATTTACAGTTAGTGCAGTGCGTCCTGCTCACAGTGTTCAGCTAAAACTACAAGTTAGTGGGGTGCGTCTTGCTCACAGTGTTCAGCTAAAACTACAAGTTAGTGGGGTGCGTCCACCTCACAGTGTTCAGCTAAACCTACAAGTTAGTGTGGTGCGTCCTGCTCACAGTGTTCAGGTAAACCTACAAGTTAGTGTGGTGCCTCCTGCTCACAGTGTTCAGCTAAAACTACAAGTTAGTGGGGTGCGTCCTCCTCACAGTGTTCAGCTAAACCTACAAGTTAGTGTAGTGAGACCTCTGTACAGTGTTCATCTAAAGCTACAAGTTAGTGCAGTGCGTCCTGCTCACAGTGTTCAGCTAGATCCGTTCCTGTTATCTTCTTACTGACAGGCAGGCTTGTCTTGTTACAGTATATAAAGCTACCTGAAGAAAATGGCTGGTGTTCTTTTGATCCTATTAGTACCACAGTCAGGCAGCTAGACTATTTACAGTTAGTGCTACATGTTAGTGTGGTGCGTCCACCTCACAGTGTTCAGCTAAACCTACAAGTTATTTTTTGGTGAGCTCTGCACAGTGTTCACCTAAAGCTACCTGTAGAAGGTTGGTGGTGTTTTTCCGATCCTATCACTACCACAGGAAGCTAAAAAAGCTATAAGTTAGTTTTTTGCGAGCTCTGCACAGTGTTCAGCTAAAGCTACCTGTAGAAGGTTGGTGGTGTTCTCATACTACAGGCAGGCAGTTGATTTTGCTAGCTGCAGTATCAGTATATATATATATATATATATATATATATATATATATATATATATATATATCTCAGCTTAGTGCAGCTACAGGCCATTAGCATGTCTGGAAGGCCAAGAAGGAGAAGCAGACAGTCACAAGCCAATAAGAGAGGGCAAGCAGGCTCTGTGTCTAGTGCTGGTCATGGAGACGGTGCATCCTCATCAGCACGTGGCCGTGGGACACGCTTGGCCTTTTTTTCCGCAGCTGGCCATGTTGAGCCGCAACATGCGGAAGACTTGGTCGAGTGGATGACCAAGCCGTCCTCATCCTCCTCATCCTCTCTCACCCATGCCCAGGGTACTTTGTCTGGCAAAGCAGCGGCCTCTTCTCTCGGCTCAATGTCATCAGTGACTCCTTCCCTAGCCCCACCATGTCCTCCTGAGGAGTCCCTCGAACTGTTTGACCACAGTTTCGGGTACATGCTCCAGGAGGATGCCCAGCGTTTGGAAGGCTCTGATGATGATACTGAGCTCGATGAAGGCAGTAACATGAGCATGGACAGAGGGGGTGCCCAAGAAGGACAGCAATCTGGCAGTCATGCTCCCCCTGCTGCAGCATACTGCCAGGTTTGCTCCAGTGATGAGGAGGGAGGGGATGATGAGGTCACTGACTCAATGTGGGTGCCTGATAGGAGAGAGGAGGAGGAGGAGGTGGCACATCACCAACGAGGCAGGATGCCCTCCAGGGGCCAGCCTAAGGGCAGCACATTGACTGCATCACACCCCAAAGCTCCACATGTGCAGGGCGCTGCAGTCTCTGCGCGTTATTCAAAAAGTTCTTTGGTGTGGGCCTTTTTTGAGACGAGTGCATCAGATCGCACCGCTGCTATTTGCAACATATGTCTCAAGCGTATCTCACGTGGCCAAAACATCTCCCGCTTGGGTACCACATGCTTGACCAGACATATGTTGACCTGCCATGCAGTTCGTTGGCAAGCGTATCTAAAAGACCCACACCAAAGAACAAAGAGGACCTCTCCTTGCTCCTCATCAGCTGAGATCTCCAACCCCACTATACCTTCAGTCCTCTCTGAGACCTGCACTGAGAGGAATGACGGTGTAGAATTAGGTGTGTCACAGCCAAGTACTTGTGGGCAATCTGCTTTTGGTACACCGACGTCAGATTGTACCAGGCAAATTTCCCTGCCCCAGCTGCTGCACCGCCGAAAGAAGTTTGCTCCCAGCCATCCACATGCCCAGCGGTTGAATGCTAGCTTGGCAAAATTGCTAGCACTTCAACTGCTGCCTTTTCAGTTGGTAGACTCTGCCCCCTTCCGTGTGTTTGTGGAATGTGCGGTTCCTCAGTGGCAGGTACCCAAACGCCACTTTTTCTCATGGAAGGCGATTCCGGCTCTCTACCGGCATGTGGAAGGCAATGTCTTGGCCTTGCTGGACAGGGCGGTCAGCGGTAAGGTGCATATTACCGCTGACTCATGGTCCAGCAGCCATGGACAGGGACGTTACCTAAGTTTCACGGCGCATTGGGTGACTCTGCTGGCAGCAGGGAAGGATGCAGGACAAGGTGCAGTAGTGTTGGAGGTTGTTCTGCCACCACGCCTCCAAAATGCTAATGATTGTGACACACCTCTCTCCTCCACCCCCTCCTCTTCTTCTTCCTCCATGGCCTCTTCCTTGCTTTGTCCTCGGAACCAGCGGTGCTCCGCAGCCATTCAAGGGGCTACGCAAGTACGCAGGCCGAAAGATGCCATGCGGTGCTTGAGCTGGTGTGCTTGGAGGACAGGAGCCACACTGGGGCAGAGGTTCTGTCAGCTCTGCAGGGGCAGGTTCAGAGGTGGTTGACGCCATGCCAACTTAAGGCAGGAATGGTGGTTTGCAACAATGGCACCAACCTCCTCTCTGCTCTCCAACAGGGACAAATAACCCATGTGCCCTGTTTGGCTCACGTCCTTAACTTGGTGGTGCAGCGGTTCTTGGGCAGGTACCCGGGCTTACAGGATGTCCTGAGGCAGGCCAGGAAAGTCTGTGTGCATTTTCCGCCGGTCATATAATGCCAGTGCTCAGCTGACAGACCTCCAAAAGGAGTTTAACCTGCCCAAGAACCGCCTAATCTGTGACATGCCCACCAGGTGGAACTCAACGTTGGCCATGCTGCAGCGGCTGCACACGCAGCAGAGGGCCATCAATGAGTACCTGTGCGACTATGGCACCAGGACAGGGTCAGGGGAGCTTGGTTTTTTTCCCCACACCAGTGGGCCATGATCAGGGATGCATGCACTGTCCTGTCACCATTTGAGGAGGCCACGAGGATGGTGAGCAGTGACAGTGCATGCATCAGTGACACTGTCCCCCTTGTCCACCTGTTGGAGCACACGCTGCGTGGAATAATGGACAGGGCATTTGAGGCAGAACAGAGGCAGGAAGAGGAGGACTTCCTTAGCTCTCAAGGCCCCCTTCAGACAGACAGTGTTCCTGCGTGCCCGCCGATCACACAGGAAGAGGACGAGGAGGAGGAGGAAGAGGAAGATTGTGTCAGTATGGAGGTGGAGCCTGGCACTCAACATCAGCAGCAGTCTTTAAGGGATCAGTCCCAAGAAACACATGGACTTGTACGTGGCTGGGAGGAGGTGGCTGCGGACCATGTCGTCCTTAGTGACCCAGAGGACTCCGGACCGAATGCCTCAGCAAACCTACGCTGCATGACCTCCCTGATCCTGCAAAGCCTGCGTAAGGATCCTCGTATACGTGGTATCAAGGAGAAGGACCAATACTGGCTGGCAACCCTCCTTGATCCACGTTACAAGGGTAAGGTTGCGGACCTTATCTTGCCATCGCAGAGGGAGCAGAAGATGAAACATCTTCGGGAGGCCTTGCAGAAAGGTCTGTGCAACGCGTTCCCAGAGACTGGGAGGTTACAAACTCCTGTTTCTGGACAACATGTTGCTGAGGCTTTGGTCAGTCAAAGAAGGAGCGGTGCAGAAGGTGGCCGTCTGACCGATGTGTTCAGACAATTTTTTGGTCCGCAGCCCCAAGGTATGATCGGTTCCAGCAACCATCGCCAGCGTCTGTTTTACATGGTGCAGGAATACCTAGGGGCAAGATCAGACTTGGACACCTTTCCCACCGAAAATCCTCTGGGTTACTGGGTCTTGAGGATGGATCACTGGCCAGAGCTTGCACAGTATGCAATTGAGCTACTGGCCTGTCCTGCATCCAGCGTTCTTTTGGAACGCACATTCAGTGCTGCTGGAGGCGTGGTAACAGATCACAGGATGCGTCTGTCCACCAACTCGGTCGATCGACTGACCTTCATAAAAATGAATCAGTCTTGGATCACCACCAGCTACCAAGCACCTGATGCTGATGTAACCGAATAATTTTTTTTGAAATCTCAGATCCCTTCAAAGACTGCCTATGCTGATGCTGAGTGACTATCCCTGAGTAATTATCCTCTTCCTCCTCAATCATCACGCTGATAGCTTGTAAGAACATTTTTGGTTCTGGGCGCCACCACCAGTGCCTAAGGCACAATTTTTCTGCCCTTGTTCAACAGGGGCGTGTAATTACAATTTTTTGATGCAATACTTTGCAGCAGGGCTCGTTCCTGCGTTCCAACTAGAGTGTCTGTGAGGGGTTGCAGTGTTGTGGCACCAGCACCAGTGCCTAAGACCCAATTTTTCTACCTTTGTTCAACAGGGGCGTGTAATTACAATTCTTGATCTAATATTTCACAGCAGGGCCCTGTGAGGGCTTACAGTGTTGTGGCCACAGCAACACCTAAGGCCCAAATTTCTGCTGAGTATATAGGGCAGGACCCTACTTTCAAACATCTAACTTACAAACGACTCCTACTTGCAAACGGAAGGAGACAACAGGAAGTGAGATGAAATCTACCCCTAGGAAGGGAAATTCTCTCCTGTAAGAGTTAATATGGGAAAAACATTTCTCCTTTCCACTGATGCTTTCCAATCCTTGTTCCACAAAAAAACCCAAATTTTCAAAAAAGCATTTGTCATTGGGACAGAAAGTGAGGTGAAATCTTCTGAAGAGGAGGACAGACAGCAAAACAAATGTCACAGGGGTGATAACCCTTCCCTATGTTTTCCAAAAAGCTTAAAAAAGATATTTTGGCTGGAGCTAAACACGTTAAAAATGTACCCGTTCAAAATTACAAAGAGATTCTACTTAACAACAAACCTACAGTCCCTGTCTTGTTTGCACCGCCTGTATACTGCTGTTCAGAGTATATAGGGCCTGGTGGCCCCACACCTTTCCTTATTTTAATTTGGGTGTGGGGTTCCCCTTAATATCCATACAAGACCCAAAGGGCCTGGTAATGGACTGGGGGGTACCCATGCCGTTTGTCTCACTGATTTTCATCCATATTGCCAGGACCCGACATGACATTAAACCCGCAAGCAGTTTTAAATGAGATTTTTTCCTTTAAAAATGACATTTGGTGCAGGGACTGTTCTAAACACGGGAAACACGCGTCACTTTACAGGCATACTATAGACACCCCCCAGGTACGATATTTAAAGGAATATTTCACTTTTTTTTTTTTACTTTAAGCATCATTAAAATCACTGCTCCCGAAAAAACGGCCGTTTTTAAAAGTTTTTTTTTGCATTGATACATGTCCCCTGGGGCAGGACCCGGGTCCCCAAACCCTTTTTAGGACAATACCATGCAAATTAGCCTTTAAAATGAGCACTTTTGATTTCGAACGTTCGAGTCCCATAGACGTCAATGGGGTTCTAACGTTCGTGCGAACTTTCGGTCCGTTTGCAGGTTCTGATGCGAACTGAACCGGGGGGTGTTCGGCTCATCCCTAGTTATGAGGAAAGGTTGTGAGCACTGAACTTATTCTCTCTGGAGAAGAGACGCTTGAGAGGGGATATGATTTCAATATACAAATACTGTACTGGTGACCCCACAATAGGGATAAAACTTTTTCGCAGAAGAGAGTTTAATAAGACTCGTGGCCACTCATTAAAATTAGAAGAAAAGAGGTTTAACCCGTAAACTAAGTAGAGGGTTCTTTACTGTAAGAGCGGCAAGGATGTGGAATTCCCTTCCACAGGCGGTGGTCTCAGCGGGGGGCATCGATAGTTTCAAGAAATTATTAGATAATCACCTGAATGACCGCAACATACAGGGATATACAATGTAATACTGACATATAATCACACACATAGGTTGGACTTGATGGACCTTTGTCTTTTTTAACCTCACCTACTATGTAACTATGAGATCTGTTACATTGTATTTACTGACAATGACTTCAGATGTGAGGAGGGCAGAAGATCTGCAGGTGAATCATAATAGATAAATATTACTGGTGAATCAGAAAGCACTGAGGCCATTTTATTCCCAGAGCAGCCAGGCAGTTGGCATTTCCAAAAGGAGATTAACAATGACAGACCCCCCTCCTCCCCTCAGTACAGGTTCCCTCTCTACACTTTATTGTAATTTCCCAAATATATCCATATCAAATCATCATCTTGTTTCAGAGCCCTCTTCTGTCTACAGATTTCCTGTATTGTCAGGGAGGATGCTGTCTGCACACTGTGGAGTCTTTGCCTACATGTAGATTGCAGGCTGGTGGAGGGGGTTATAGACAGGAGACACCCAATGACTGGAATAGATGTCAGATGTAAGTCATACTCACTTCCAGGACACCGAGTGATTTGAGATGATCGGAATAACAGCTGGAATGAAAGAAAACACAATGAGAGAATCAGAAACCAGATAAGGAATCTCCTGCAGCTAAATGTGCAGTTCTTATCTAATTGTGAAGATAGGATGTACTTCACACACCTCAAAATACTGCATGGCATTTGTAGTACATCATATTATTGTGCTCCCAATCTCACTTCCCAGCATCTCCCAACTGTCACAGTGATACTTTCTGTGTAAACAGAGCAGCTGTCAAAATAGACTGGTACAATGTTTATAAACATTGATCAGAAATAGAGAGGTACAAAGTAACATTGTTTAGAAACATTGATCTGAAAGGAGATAGAGAGATACAAAGTAACATTGTTTATAGACGTTGATCAGACAGGAGATAGAGAGATACAAAGTAACATTGTTTATAAACATTGATCAGACAGGAGATAGAGGGATACAAAGTAACATTGTTTATAAACATTGATTCGACGGAATATAGAGAGATACAAAGTAACATTGTTTATAAACATTGATCAGACTGGAGATAGAGAGATGCAAAGTAACATTGTTTATAAACATTGATCGGACAGGAGATAGAGAGATACAAAGTAACATTGTTTATAAACATTGATCAGACAGGAGATAGAGAGATACAAAGTAACATTGTTTATAAACATTGATCAGACAGGAGATAGAGAGATACAAAGTAACATTGTTTATAAACATTGATCAGACAGGAGATAGAGAGATACAAAGTAACATTGTTTATAAACATTGATCAGACAGGAGATAGAGAGATACAAAGTAACATTGTTTATAAACATTGATCAGACAGGAGATAGAGAGATACAAAGTAACATTGTTTATAAACATTGATCAGACAGGAGATAGAGAGATACAAAGTAACATTGTTTATAAACATTGATCAGACAGGAGATAGAGAGATACAAAGTAACATTGTTTATAAACATTGATCGGACAGGAGATAGAGAGATGCAAAGTAACATTGTTTATAAACATTGATCAGAAATAGAGAGGTAAAAGTAACATTGTTTATAAACATTGATTCAACAGAATATAGAGAGATACAAAGTAACATTATTTATAAACATTGATCAGACAGGAGATAGAGAGATACAAAGTAACATTGTTTATAAACATTGATCAGACAGGAGATAGAGAGATACAAAGTAACATTGTTTATAAACATTGATCAGACAGGAGATAGAGAGATACAAAGTAACATTGTTTATAAACATTGATCAGACAGGAGATAGAGAGATACAAAGTAACATTGTTTATAAACATTGATCAGACAGGAGATAGAGAGATACAAAGTAACATTATTTATAAACATTGATCAGATGGGAGATAGAGAGATACAAAGTAACATTGTTTATATACATTGATCAGACAGGAGATAGAGAGATACAAAGTAACATTGTTTATAAACATTGATCGGACAGGAGATAGAGAGATACAAAGTAACATTGTTTATAGACATTGATCAGACGGGAGATAGAGAGATACAAAGTAACATTGTTTATAAACATTGATCAGACAGGAGATAGAGAGATACAAAGTAACATTGTTTATAGACATTGATCAGACAGGAGATAGAGAGATACAAAGTAACATTGTTTATAAACATTGATCAGACAGGAGATAGAGAGATACAAAGTAACATTGTTTATAGACATTGATCAGACAGGAGATAGAGAGATACAAAGTAACATTGTTTATAAACATTGATCAGACAGGAGATAGAGAGATACAAAGTAACATTGTTTATAGACATTGATCAGACAGGAGATAGAGAGATACAAAGTAACATTGTTTATAAACATTGATCAGACAGAAGATAGAGAGATACAAAGTAACATTGTTTATAAACATTGATCAGACAGGAGATAGAGAGATACAAAGTAACATTGTTTATCCAGTTGCCGCCCGCCCACCATCAAATGACGGTGGGGCGGTATGGCTCTCGTTCTGGTACAACGTCATATGACGGCATCCCAGAATGGCCGTAGTTGCGTGCACCCGCGGGGGTGCGAAGAGCAGCAGGCACCCCATGTCTCTAGGACACGGTGCACCCTGATCAATAACCATGTGATTGGCTGTGTCCAATCACAGCCGGTCACATGTAAACATGGAGATGCCGGTATACAGTGCTCCTCACCTCACACTGACAGAGTGTGAGGAGGGGAGAGCCGATCAGTGGCATCTCCTCACAGGGGACATCTAGGCATGTAATGAGGGCACTGAACATCAATGCCCTGATTACAATATAGCGCCAACAGTGTCACCAATCAGTGCCCACCATTGCCCACCAGTGCCCACAAGGGCCACCAATCAGTGCCCATTAGCAATTATAGTCAGTGCTGGCTATCAGTGTCGCCTTTCAGTGCTGCCCATGATAACCCATTACTGCTGTCAATCAATGCCCATCAGTGTCGCCCATCAATGCCACCCATCAGTGCCGCCTATCCGTGCCCACCAGTGCCACATATCAGTGCCACCTATCAGTCCCCATAAGTGCGGCATATTAGTACCTCCTCATCAGTGCCACCTAATCAGTGCCCATAGGTGCCGCTTCATCAGTGCCACCTCATAAATGCCCACCAGTTCAGCCTAACATTGCCCATCAGTGCCGCCTCATCAGCACACATCAGTGAAGGAGAAAAAGGACTTCATTTCTGTGAGTATATTTTATAACTAAGTAAAAACATTTTTTTTTTTTCAAAAATGTTCTTTTTTTGTAAAAAATAAAAAAACAGCAGTGATTAAATAGGAAAGCTCTATTTGTGTGAAGAAAATTATAAAAATGTAATCCAGGTACAGTGTAGCATGACCATGCAATTGTCATTCAAAGTGCGACAGCGTTGAAAGCTCAAAAATGGCCTGAGCAGGAAGGGGGTTTAAGTGCCTTGTAGGCAAGTAGTTATATACATTGATCAGACAGAAGATAGAGAGATACAAAGTAACATTGTTTATAAACATTGATCAGACAGGAGATAGAGAGATACAAAGTAACATTGTTTATAAACATTGATCAGACACAGATATAGAGATAAAAAAGTAACATTACTAGAAACATAATAAGTGTGATTTTATACAGGACATATTAGAGAACAAAAGTTTTACTTGCTCACTACATCAACATTTTTTTAACCCCTTCAATACCGGGCTCTTTCACCCCCTTCCTTCCCAGGCCAATTTTCATCTTTCAGCGCTGTCTCACTTTGAATGACAATTGCGCTGTCATGCTACACTGTACCCAGACAATATTTTTATAATTTTGTTCTCACAAAAAGAGTTTTCTTTTGGTGGTATTTGATCACCTCTGGGATTTTTATTTTCTGCTAAACAAATAAAAAAACTCTGAAAATTTTGAAAAAAAAATTTACTTTTAAGGCAACACCAATGGGCACTGATAAGGTGGCACCAATGAGGTGGCACTGATGGGCACTGATGATGGGCACGGATGGTGGGCATTGTGATGGACACTAATATGCGGCACTGATAGACAGCACTAATGGGTACTGATAGGCGACATGGATGGGCACTTATGTACACTGATAGATTGGCATCAATTGTGGGCACTGATTGGCATCCCTGGTGGCCATGGGTGGCATACCTGGTGGTCACAAGTGGTGGGCATCCCTGGTGGTCCTGGTGGCATCCCTGGTGGTCCTTGGTGGGCATCCTGGGGGGCTGCCCCTGATAATCAATCAGCGCAGACCCCCCCTGTCAGAGGAGCAGCCAATCAGCTTTCCTTTACTTGCACCTGAGAGACGCAAGTGAGGAAAAGCCGATACACAGCTTTTCCTGTTTACAGCCGGCGTGCGCCGGCTCGTTATCCTGATCACTTCATGTGACATCCGGTCAGGATAACTAAACCACTTTGCGCACGTCATATTGCTATATGGCGGGCGGGAAGTGGTTAATGAATGCTTATCAAAATAGAAAAAAAAGGTGTGCTTTAGGGTATTGTTACTTTTTTGTCGATGGATTGTTTAAAAAATAAAGTTATTTTTGCAAGACAATATCTTACATTTTAGACCCCTTTCCCACTGGAGCGGTTTTCAGTCGCTTTAGCGCTGGAAATAGCCTCTGTTAAGCGCCTCCCATTCATTCCAGTGTGACTGATTGGCATCCCTGGTGGCCATGGGTGGCAAACCTGGTGGTCACAAGTGGTGGGCATCCCTGGTGGTCCTGGTGGCATCCCTGGTGGTCCTCGGTGGGCATCCTGGGGGGGCTGCCGCTGATAATCAATCAGCACAGACCCCCCCCTGTCAGAGGAGCAGCCGATCGTGCGACTTGCGTCTGAGGGACGCGAGTGAGGAAAAGCCAATACACGGGGCAGGGCTCTTGCTTCGGGGCGTTGGGAAAAGTCCTGCAAGCATCATCTTTGGGGTGGGTTGGGAGCACTGTATTTAGCCCTCACAAAACGCCCTGCCCATTTAAATGAATAGGCAGCGCTTTCAAAGTGACTGAAAAGGGCTTTCAAACGCTGCAAAACTGCAGTTTTTAAACCTTTTATTGGGGTTAAAAACACAACCCGAAAAGAGCAAAAGCGCCGCTTAAATAGCGCTAAAGCGCTGATAAAACAAGCAGGGCTTTAACGCTAACAGCTGGCGCTTTTAGTGTGAATCTGAATCTGAAGTAATGGCAGTTACTGCTGAATATTCATTCCCATAACAAACATGTAAGGATTGCTCTGCTCCATGGGGGGGGGGTGTACGGGGTGGGGGAGGGGTTAAGCTCTGATTGCACTGCTTCATCCATACTGGATTCAGTTGAGTTTTGGAGAAGTGAATAAAATATCCTCCATATTGTCACACGGGTCGGTGAGGGAACATTATGAGTATAAGGTGTGATCTGGCCATTGAGCTCCAGCCAATAAGAAGTATGACTTACTTGGTGAGTAGATACAGAAAACCTCGGTCACATTCCAAACATTGTTGCTGTCGGCTCTTATACATCGGATTTTGCTGTAATTGGGCCAATATCCTGCGGGACACGTTATCGTCACTTCCTCATCCCGATCATAATATTCCTTCTCTGGATACATGCTTATATTCTGCCCTGAATAAGTCAACCTCCCACATTTCCCTGGAATAGAGAAGATACAATGGCCATTACTGGGGGTCACCAGGGTGATTAATGGGATGCCAAAGGCCTAACAAGGTTTAAGAGTAATATAAGAGCAAACCATGGTACGGACAGATGGTAGAATGGCTGGATGAAACAGTAGAGGTTGAATCACCAGTAGGGTCTCACCAAGGGGTGTCAGGACTACAAACCACCATGTGTTTACTGGAGCTACTGGTAGGGAAATGATGACACTCCTGTGGCCCTCACTAAGGATACAGTTGAGACAAAGGGTGACGGGGCCCAGTGTAATACAAGGCCAGACTGGAAATGAGCGAGGAACTCTGGAGGGTTAATAAAGGAATGGTGTGGAGCAGAGATGCAGAATATAGGAAACCACAAAGTAATCAGATGGCTGAGGAGAGGAAGGGGTTAATGGATCAGCTCTTTGTACAAAGTTGGGATTAGTTCTGGGTTGAGAGACACTTTATTAGCCAAACTACAGAATGAGAGTCAGTTGTTTGAACACCCAGGTACGTTTTGAAAGCAGCAAAGAAAACTTCTGACCAAGGAGAAGACAAGATCTCTGACATATATGTAGCTCAGCCAAGTCTTCGGGTCTGTAATAAGTGAATGGATCTTACGTGTACACGGTACCGGCTCAGAATGAGGATAAAACTGGAAAACGTCTGACTCCTTCACACATTTCAGATGGAACACCCTTTTTTCATACTGGTCCTTACATGACACCTCCACCACTTTGTTCTCCTCTATGGTCTCAAATCCAGGAGGGAAATCCACTATGGAGGCCCAGAGTGGAGTCTTCTTGCAGACCCCTAAGAAGACACAACACACCGATATTATTATTACATCTATATCTATGGGGCCAGATTTGTAAATGATCAGAGAAATAATCATTTTTGGTGTGCGTAGAGTTTGTACGTCTTTTGATTTTAGTACATTAGAGTGGAGATACTTCACCATCCAGATATTGATCAGTGTGGGACCCGCAGCCAGTGACACATGGTAGGCATTGTATAGCTCCCTCCTCCCTGTTCAGACCTGTGATCACAAATTGTAACTGATGGAAATCTTCCAGCACTGACTTTCTTAGCAGCTCCGAGATGCCAGGCTGATTGCAGAGAGCTGCAAAGGAAGCCATTGTTGAGAAGTGTCCAAAAGTGTCTCAATAAACCATGTCCTATTGGGAGCACCATTCACCATAGCATCGTATCAGGGCCAGGACAAGGGGTGGGCAGGAGGGGCAGCTGCCCTGGGCACTGTGGTATCATGTGAGGTAGTGGGGCACTACTAAGAGTTTGGGGGAAGGAAACTTGTGTTGGGAGGGGAACTTTGGAGGGGGGTGGTAGGGAGTAAGAACTGTTCTAGAAGGGGGGATTTGGGGGGGTGCTGAGAGTGGTGCTTTGGGGGGGATTTGTGTTGGGAGGGGGATGGGTGAAGAGGATGTATGCTAGGAGGGTTTTTTGGGGCATTTGTGCTAGAAAAGGTAATATAGAAGGGAAATTTGTGCCAAGATCAGAAATGTATTTGTTGAGGGGGTTTTATGCTAGTAGGGATGATTGGAATGTGTTTGTGCTAGAAGGAGGGGATTGGGAAGGGGCTATTTGAGGGGTAGAGGAGGAAGTTTGTTTATTTTGGAGGGGGCAAGAATTTGTGCTGAGGGCGTATGGGGAGAGAGAGAGGATTTGAGCTGGATGGGGGGGCAAAGATTTGTGCCAGGAGGGGGGATTTTATCAGTAGTAGGGTGGATTTGTACTGGGCGAAAGGGGGGAGTAATGCTTATGGGGGGAACAGATTAGTGCTCAATTTTTATCCAGATACAGAATGAGTTATAGGATGTTTAATTTTACTGACTGGTCCAGGAAGACTTTCCACCTCCACCCAGCTGGATTTTGAGGGGCAAAAGACAGAAAATGGTTCCATTGTATGACCTGACCTGGTCTTCTGGCATAGAAATTGGATGACCTGTACCTCCTACTCTATGTGTATATAACTTCATCAAACATGACTGATTCTTGAGGGTTCTTCTGACAGATGTGCCTACAGACATGAGAATGTAGAGATCTAAGATGGGAAACAAATAGGCAAAGGTTTATACAGATATAGAAGACCAAGATCATCTTCCACTTTCATCTAGCTGGATTGTGAAGGACAAGAGACAGACAGGAGTTGACCCATTCCATGACCCAACTTCATTTTCTGGCATAGAATCTAGGGACTCGTACCTTCACCATGTGTAAGTTTACCAAACTTCTGCCAAAAAGCCCAGCAAAATGAAAAGGGATGAGATCCTAGAGGGGATCCAAATAAATGAAGTTTTATACAGATACAGAATGAGCAGGACCACATTTTAAATGCTTCACATGTTCTATCTTTCAAGCTGTTCGTGGAGTTTATGGTGCCCACTTGGGTTCTATTTAGATATTTCATAGTTCAATCTGTAGGGGTCCCAAGGGGTGCCCGTTAGGGTTCCACCCAGGTATTTTATATCCACCGCCTTCCCCTAAAACCGAGCAGCAATTTTTGTTGTGCAGGGGAGATATTTAGGGGATACACCTCTATTTTATCCAGGTTAATTTTGAATCTGGATAAAAGTGTAACATTTATTCAATATTGAGAATGTCTGGTATTGACATTAAAGGGTAGCTAAACAGAAGAGGAAAAATGTTATATATTGCAGCTTGCAGACATAGTGGCTGCATTAGTTTGAGTTGTCCGGCATTTTTTTCTACCTTTTCACCTGGTGATCCTGCCAGTAACACACTTGTTTTAGGGGTGACAACGCTCACTTACTGCACTGTATCTATGGAGTTGTCACCCTAGGAGAGGAAGTGTGTTAGGACTACAGTACACCCCTCTATTTATTTGCATTACAAAGGAGGGGAGGGGTGATTTGTCGGTCACAGAAGATAGCTGGGGAAGTTCATAGTTTGGAGTTTCAGTTTATGGCACGGGAAGTTACAGAAAGCCTGAGAAAAGAAAACAAATACAGCCACTACATGTGAGAACTGACAAGCTGCATTATGTGTTATGTCCTTCTCAGGATTTGATGTGCTCTAACACTATAAGGAAGTATGAAGCCATTCCTCACCGGCGGCACTACTTCAAGGAAATGTGCTGCACTATAAAGAAGGGAAGTGAGTAGAATAAAAAAAGGGAAACGCAGGATGAGAGAAAAGGGAAGGAAATTAGATATATGGTTGAGCGTGAGATTAAAGCGTATTTCTACTTTTGCAGTCACATTTGTGAAAACCCCTCTGTATGTCTGGTATGAGTTCCAATTCACACAGCAAAAGAATGTTTTAAATTAAGTCTTACCTTTTAGATGTTTCTCAGGGAGGAGGTGTCATGGCCGACTGCAAGGTTTTTTTTAACAAGTAAAGTTAGAGTGAGTCTGTCCCAAGTATGTCCTCATTAAAGGGGTTGTAAACCCTCGTGCATTCTATGCATTAAGGTGAAAAAGCATCTGGCAGTCACCGCCCCCCCCATTTAACTTACCTGAACCCCTTCATCACTTTGGCGGGGACGCGCTGTACCTCTCTCCATGGGGTCCCGGCTCTTGATTGGATAGATTGTCAGCAGCGCAGCCATTGGCTGCCGCTGCTTTCAATCAAATCCAATGACGCGGTCGCCGGGGGCGGTGTCTGTGGACGCAAATGCTGGACTCAGGAGAGCACCCGCAAGGTAAGCCCCTCGGGAGAGCACTTCCCCTAGGGGTTATCTGATGTGAGGAGGAGCTGCGAGAGCCGCCGGGGGACACCAGAAGAGGAGGTTCGGGGCCACTCTGTGCAAAACGAGCTGCACAGTGGAGGTAAGTATGACATGTTTGTTATTAAAAAAAAAAAAAAAAAAACAATCCTTTACAATCACTTTAACATACAATGGAAGAAGCCTTGCCTCTAAACCTCTAAGCATTTGTTAGGACAAACAGGGGGGGATTCACTAAAAGTGGAGAGTGCAAAATCTGGTGCAGATTTGCATGGAAACCAATCAGCTTCCAGGTCTTTATTGCCAAATCTGAAGGTAGCAGCTGATTGGCTACCATACACCCATTTTAGTAAATATCCCCCCGCAATGTTCACATTTTTTTACAAATGATAATGAGATCTGTCAGCACAGTACTGACAGGGTTAATTATGGAAAACGCTGCTGGCTGCTCAGCCCCCTTACAAACAAAGAGAACTATGTAGGATGTTTTCTTGCTGGAGGGTCCAGAATAGAGCATCTAAAAAAAGGTAAGCTGCGATTTCTGAATATTTTTTAAAGTTTTACTACTGAATGGGGACATGGTAGAAATATAAGGTAGGTGTTATCCCAATCTGGCTGCAAATGTGGAAATACACTTAGCTACATATAAGAAATTAAATATATGTTTAATAGGGATGAGCCGAACACCCCCCGGTTCGGTTCGCACCAGAACCCGCGAACGGACCGAAAATTTGCACGAACGTTAGAACCCCATTGACGTCTATGGGACTCGAACGTTCAAAATCAAAAGTGCTCATTTTAAAGGCTAATTTGCATGGTATTGTCCTAAAAAGGGTTTGGGGACCCGGGTCCTACCCCAGGGGACATGTATCAATGCAAAAAAAACTTTTAAAAACTGCAGTTTTTTCGGGAGCAGTGATTTTAATGATGCTTAAAGTGAAACAATAAAAGTGAAATATTCCTTTAAATATCGTACCTGGGGGGTGTCTATAGTATGCCTGTAAAGTGACGCGTGTTTCCCGTGTTTAGAACAGTCCCTGCACAAAATGTCATTTTTAAAGGAAAAAAAGTCATTTAAAACTGTTTGCGGCTTTAATGTAATGTCGGGTCTCGGCAATATGGATGAAAATCAGTGAGACAAACGGCATGGGTACCCCCCAGTCCATTACCAGGCCCTTTGGGTCTTGTATGGATACTAAGGGGAACCCCGCACCCAAATTAAAAAAAGGAAAGGCGTGGGGCCCCCAGGCCCTATATACTCTGAACAGCAGTATACAGGCGGTACAAACAAGACAGGGACTGTAGGTTTGTTGTTAAGTAGAATCTGTTTGTAATTTTGAACGGGTACATTTTTAACGTGTTTAGCTCCAGCCAAAAAATCTATTTTAAGCTTTTTGGAAAACATAGGGAAGGGTTATCACCCCTGTGACATTTGTTTTGCTGTCTTTTCTCCTCTTCAGAAGATTTCACCTCACTTTTTGTCCCAATGACAAATGTTTTTTGAAAAGTTGGGTTTTTTAGTGAAACAAGGATTGGAAAGCATCAGTGGAAAGGAGAAATGTTTTTCCCATATTAACTCTTACAGGAGAGAATTTCCCTTCCTAGGGGTAGATTTCATCCCACTTCCTGTTGTCTCCTTCTGTTTGCAAGTAGGAGTCGTTTGTAAGTTAGATGTTTGAAAGTAGGGGCCTGCCCTATATACTCTGCAGAAATTTGGTGTGGCCACAACACTGTAAGCCCTCACAGGTCCCTGCTGTGAAATATTAGATCAAGAATTGTAATTACATGCCCCTGTTGAACAGGAGCTGAAAAATTAGGCCCTAGGCACTGGTGCTGGTGCCACAACACTGCAACCTCTCATAGATACTCTAGTTGGAGCGCAGTAATGAACCCTCCTTGCAAAATATTGCATCAAAAATTGTAATTACACGCCCCTGTTAAACAGGGGCTGAAAAATTGGGCCTTAGGCACTGGTGGTGGCGCCCAGAACCAAAAATATTCTTACAAGCTATCAGAATGATCATTGAGGAGGAATAGGATAGTCACTCAGCATAACTGGATTGTCACTCAGCATCAGCATAGACAGTCTTGAAGGGATCTGACATTTCAAAAAAAAATATTCGGTTACATCAGCATCAGGTGCTTGGTAGCTGGTGGTGATCCAAGACTGATTCATTTTTATGAAGGTCGGTTAATCGCCTGAGTCGGTGGACAGACGCACCCTGTGATCGGTTACAAAGCCTCCAGCAGCAATGAATGTGCAATCCGAAAGAACGCTGGATGCAGGACAGGCCAGTAGCTCAATTGCATACTGTGCAAGCTCTGGCCAGTAATCCATCCTCAAGACCCAGTAACCCAGAGGATTTTCGGTGGGAAAGGTGTCCAAGTCAGATCTTGCCCCTAGGTATTCCTGCACCATGTAAAACAGACGCTGGCGATGGTTGCTGGAACCGATCATACCTTGGGGTTGCGGACTAAAAAATTGTCTGAACGCATCGGTCAGACAGCCACCTTCTCCACCGCTCCTTCTTTGACTGATCGAAGCCTCAGCAACACGTTGTCCAGAAACAGGAGTTTGTAACCTCCCAATCTCTGGGAACGTGTTGCACAGACCTTTCTGCAAGGCCTCCCGAAGATGTTTCATCCTCTGCTCCCTCTGCGACGGCAAGATAAGGTCCGCAACCTTACCCTTGTAATGTGGATCAAGGAGGGTTGCCAGCCAGTATTGATCCCTCTCCTTGATACCATAAATACGAGGATCCTTCCGCAGGCTTTGTAGGATCAGGGAGGCCATGCAGCGTAGGTTTGCTGAGGCATTCGGTCCGGAGTCCTCTGGGTCACTAAGGACGATGATCCACGGCCACCTCCTCCCAGCCACGTACAAGTCCATGGGTTTCTTGGGACTGTAAATGATCCCTTAAAGAGTGCTGCTGATGCTAAGTGCCAGGCTCCACCTCCATACTGACACAATCCTCCTCCTCCTCGTCCGCTTCCTGTGTGATCAGCGGGCACGCAGGAACACTGTCTGGATAAAGGGGGCCTTGAGAGCTAAGGAAGTCCTCCTCTTCCTGCCTCTGTTCTGCCACAAGTGCCTGTCCATTATTCCACGCAGTGTGTGCTCCAACAGGTGGACAAGGGGGACAGTGTCACTGATGAATGCACTGTCACTGCTCACCATCCTCGTGGCCTCCTCAAATGGTGACAGGACAGTGCATACATCCCTGATCATGGCCCACTGGCGTGGGGAAAAAAACAAAGCTCCCCTGACCCTGTCCTGGTGCCATAGTCGCACAGGTACTCATTGATGGCCCTCTGCTGCATGTGCAGCCACTGCAGCATGGCCAACGTTGAGTTCCACCTAGTGGGCATGTCACAGCTTAGGCGGTTCTTGGGCAGGTTAAATTTGGAGGTCAGCCAGTTGAGCACTAGCATTTAATGACCTGCGAAAATGCACACAGACTTTCCTGGCCTGCCTCAGGACATCCTGTAAGTCCGGGTACCTGCCCAAGAACCGCTGCACCACCAATTTAAGGATGTGGGCCAACCAGGGCACATGGGTCAGTTATCCCTGTCGGAGGGCGGAGAGGAGGTTGGTGCCATTGTTGCAAACCACCATCCCTGCCTTAGGCTGGCGTGGCGTCAACCACCTCTGAACCTGCCCCTGCAGAGCTGACAGAATCTCTGCCCCAGTGTGGCTCCTGTCCCCCAAGCACACCAGCTCAAGCACCACATGGCATCTTTTGGCCTGCGTGCTTGCGTAGCCCCTTGAACGCCTACGGAGCACCACTGGTTCCAAAGTCAAATCAGCACAGGAAGAGGCCATGGAGGAAGAAGAAGAGGAGGGGGTGGAGGAAAGAGGTTTGGCAGAATCACCACTAGTAGTATTTTGGAGGCGTGGTGGCAGAACAACCTCCAACACTACTGCACCCTGTCCTGCATTCTTCCCAGCTGCCAGAAGAGTCACCCAGTGCGCGGTGAAGGAAACGTCCCTGTCTATTCCTGCTGGACCATGAGTCAGCGGTAGTATGCACCTTACTGCTGACCGCCCTGTCCAGCGAGGCCAAGTTATTGCCTTCCACATGCCGGTAGAGAGCCGGAATCGCCTTCCGTGAGAAAAAGTGGCATTTGGGAACCTGCCACTGAGGAACCGCACAATCCACAAACTCACGGAAAGGGGCAGAGTCTACCAAATGAAAAGGCAGCAGTTGAAGTGCTAGCAATTTAGCCAAGCTAGCATTAAACCGCTGGGCATGTGGATGGCTGGGAGCGAACTTCTTTCGGCGGTGCAGCAGCTGGGGCAGGGAAATTTGACTGGTACAATCTGACGTCGGTGTACCGATAGCAGATTGCCCCCCCAGTACTTGGCTGTGACACACCTAATTCTACACCTTCATTCCTCTCAGTGCAGGTCTCAGAGAGGACTGAAGGTATAGTGGGGTTGGAGATGTCAGCTGATGAGGAGCAAGGAGAGGTCCTCTTTGTTCTTTGGTGTGGGTCTTTTAGGTACGCTTGCCAATGAACTGCATGGCAGGTCAACATATGCCTGGTCAAGCATGTGGTGCCCAAGTGGGAGATGTTTTGGCCACGAGAGATACGCTTGAGACATATGTTGCAAATAGCAGCGTTGGGATCTGATGCACTTGTCTCAAAAAAGGCCCACACCAAAGAACTTTTGGAATAACACGCAGAGACAGCAGCTCCCTGCACATGCGGAGCTCTGAGGTTTGATGCAGTTGGTGTGCTGCCCTTAAGCTGGCCCCTGGAGGGCATCCTGCCCCATTAGTGATGTGCCTCCTCCTCCTACTCCTCCTCTTTCCTATCAGGCACCCACGTGGAGTCAGTGACCTCATCATCCCCTCTCTCCTCATCACTGGAGCAAAGCTGACAGTATGCTGCAGCTGGGGGAACATGACTGCCAGATTGCTGTCCTTCTTGGGCACCCCCTCTCTCTGGGCTCACGTTACTGCCTTCCTCTAGCTGGGTACCATCATCGGAGCCTTCAAAACGCTGGGCATCCTCCTGGAACATGTACCCAACACTGTGGTCAAACAGTTTGAGGGACTCCTCAGGAGGACATGGTGGGGCTAGGGAAGGAGTGACTGATGCTATTGAGCTGAGGGAAGAGGCAGCTGCTTTGCGAGACAAAGTACCATGAGCATGGGTGAGAGAGGATGAGGAGGATGAGGACGGCTTGGTCATCCACTCTACCAAGTCTTAAGCATGTTGCGGCTCAACGCGGCCAGTTGCCGAAAAAAAGGACAAGCGCGTCCCATGGCCACGTGCTGATGAGGATGCACCGTCTCCACGACCAGCACTGTTGCCTCCAGACACAGAGCCTGCTTGCCCTCTTTTATTGGCTTGTGACTTTCTGCCTTTCCTTGTTGGCCTTCCAGACATACTATTGGCCTGCAGTGAGATGTAGCTGCACAAAGCTGGGATATATATATATATATATATATATATACTGATACTGCAGCTAGCAGAATCAACTGCCTGCCTGTAGTATTATTAGTATGAGAACACCAGCAATTGTTTTCAGGTAGCTTTAGGTGAACACTGTGCAGAGGACGCAGTGCACTAACTGTAAATACTGTAGCTGCCTGCCTGTGGTATTAATAGGATCAGAAGAACACCAATAATTTGAATTTAAACAGTAAATACTGTAGCTAATAGGACTAATAGGATCATAAGAATATCAGCAATTTTCTTCAGGTAGCTGTAATTACTGTAAAAACACAAGCCTTCCTGTCAGTAGGAAGAGAATAATAGGAATGGATATAGCTAAACTGAATACAGTGTGTATATATATATATATATATATATATATATATCTCTGTCTAACTATCTCTCTCTCAATGCTGGAACACAACACAGGGCCGCCATGCAGGTGGGCTTATATAGTGTGGGGCATGTACTAAACCCCCTGAGCCATAATTGGCCAAAGCCACCCTGGCTCTCTGTACAGACGGCGCTGTGATTGGCCAAGCATGCGGGTCATAGTGCATGCTTGACCAATCATCAGCCAGCAATGCACTGCGATGCCGCAGTGAATTATGGGCCATGACGCGCCACCCGAATTTTGCGCGAACAGCCGATATCGTTCATAGTTCGGCGAGCGACCAAACACATGATGTTCGAGTCGAACATGGGTTCGACTCGAACACGAAGCTCATCCCTAATGTTATATAGATATCTTTATTGTTTACTGCTGTGCCGACCTTAGCTATGTTTAACAGATACTTCTACTGTCTGCTGCCTGTCCTGACCTTAGCTATGTTTAACAGATACTTCTACAGATAATTCTACTGTTTTCTGCCTGTCCTGACCTTAGCTACATTTAGTAGATACCTTTGCTGCTTACCCTGGCCTTTGATAAATTTGACAGATACGTCCCCTGTCTGTTACCTATGCTGACCTTAGCTACATTAATGGATACTTCTACTGTCCGCTGCCTGTGCTGACCTTTTCTAATTTTAACAGAAACATCTCCTGTCTGATGCTTGACTTGACCTTAGCTAAATTTAATGGATACCTCTGCTGCCTACTCTGAATTCTGCTACATTTATCAGATACTTCTCATGTCTGTTGCTTGTGCTGACCTTAGCTACATTTATTAGTACTGCTACTATCTGCTGCCTGCCCTGACTTTTGCTATGTTTAACAAATACATCTACCATCTGCTGCCTGCCCTGACCTTAGCTATGTTTAACAAATACATCTACTGTCTGCTGCCTGCCCTGACCATAGCTATGTTTAACAAATACATCTACTGTCTGCTGCCTGCCCTGACCTTAGCTATGTTTAACAAATACATCTACTGTCTGCTGCCTGCCCTTAGCTATGTTTAACAAATACATCTACTGTCTGCTGCCTGCCCTGACCTTAGCTACGTTTAACACATACATCTACTGTCTGCTGCCTGCCCTGACCTTAACTATGTTTAACAAAACACATCTACTGTTTGCTGCCTGCCCTGACCTTAGCTTTGTTTAACAAACTGTTTAACTGTCTGATGCTTGTTTTGATATCTTATGTTTAATGCATATCTGTATTCCATGCTGCCTGCCCTGTCCCTTTGTAATACTTACCAGATACAGCTCCTGTCTGCTGCCTGCACTGACCTTAGCTACATTTAATTTATACTGTACCTCTACTGTCTGCTGCCTGTACTGACCTAAGCTACGTCTAACCACTTGCCTACTGGGCACTCCCCTCCCTCTTCCTGCCCAGGCCAATTTTCAGCTTTCAGCGCTGTCACACTTTAAATGACAATTGCGCGGTCATGCTACACTGTACCCAAATGACATTTTTATCATTTTTTCACACAAATATAACTTTCTTTTTGTGGTATTTAATCAACACTGGAGTTTTTTTTATTGCTAAATAAACAAAAAAAGAACAAAAACTAATGGGCACTGATAGGCAGAAACTGATGAGGAGTCACTGATGAGGAGTCACTGATGAGGAGGCACTGATGGACACTAATTGGCAGCACTGTTGGGCACTATTGGGACTGAACCGCAGATCACAGATTGCGGTACAGGGGCAATAAAATTGCCCCTGTACCATGTGATCTCTGCGACCAATCACAGCGATCACAGTAAGTAATGGTAAACAAAAGGCTTTCATTTTTGCAGCCTTTGTTTACTACTGTGATCACTGTAATTTGTCACAGTGATCACATGGTACAGGGCCAATGAAATTAGCCCTGTACCATATGATTGCTGTAACCAATCACAGCAATGGCAGCTGTAAGCAAAGACTGAAAAAAGGCAGCCGAATGAAGTTAGAAGTGTTTGCTTACACAAAGATCATGACTATAAAAGCAATCACAGTGTAGAAAAAAAATTACCCCCCCCCCCTCTTCCTGAGCACTACAGTGTTGCTGTATTGGTGGTGATCATGTACCATGGCTGGATGCTCTGATATCACTGTATGTCAGTACTGCCAGCCATTGTCTCTGATTACCAGTAGTACAATGTTACCAGACTAGTACAGTCTGTCAGTGTCCTAAATACTCATCACACCAATCCCAGTGTCCCTAATCACCATCACACCAGTCTCAGTGTCCCTAACCACCACCACACCAGTCCCAGTGTCCCTAACCACCACCACACCAGTCCCGGTGTCCCTAACCACCACCACACCAGTCCCAGTGTCCCTAACCACCACCACACCAGTCCCGGTGTCCCTAACCACCACCGCACTAGTCCCAGTGTCCCTAACCACCAACACGCCAATCCCAGTGTCTCTAATCACCACCGCACCAGTCCCAGTGTCCTTAATGACCACTGCACCAGTTCCAGTGTCCCTAATCACCACCACACCATTCCCAGTGTCCCTAATCACCACCACACCAGTCCCAGTGTCCCTAACCACCACCACACCAGTCCCAGTGTCGCTAATCACCACCGCACCAGTCCCAGTGTCCTTGATTACCACCGCACCAGTCCCAGTGTCCCTAACCACCAACACACCAGTCCCAGTGTCTCTAATCACCACCGCACCAGTCCCAGTGTCCTTAATCACCACTGCACCAGTCTCAGTGTTCTTGATTACCACCGCACCAGTCCCAGTGTCCCTAATTACCACCACACCAGTCCCAGTGTCCCTAACCACCACCGCACCAGTCCCAGTGTCCATAACCACCAACACACCAGTCCCAGTGTCTCTAATCACCACCGCACCAGTCCCAGTGTCCTTAATCACCACTGCACCAGTTCCAGTGTCCCTAATCAACACCACACAATTCCCAGTGTCCCTAATCACCACCACACCAGTCCCAGTGTCCCTAATCACCACCGCACCAGTCCCAGTGTCTTTGATTACCACCACACCAGTCCCAGTCCCAGTGTCCCTAACCACCAACACACCAGTCTCAGTGTCTCTTATCACCACTGGACCAGTCCAAGTGTCCTTAATCACCACTGCACCAGTTCCAGTGTCCCTAGTCACCACCACACCATTCCCAGTGTCCCTAATCACCACCACACCAGTACCAGTGTCCCTAACCACCACCACACCAGTCCCAGTGTCCTTGATTATCACCGCACCAGTCCCAGTGTCCCTAATCACCAACACACCAGTCCCAGTGTCTCTAATCACCACCACACCAGTCCCAGTGTCTCTAATCACCACCGCACCAGTCCCACTGTCCCTAACCACCACCACACCAGTCCCAGTGTCCCTAACCACCACCACACCAGTCCCAGTGTCCCTAATCACCACCACACCAGTCCCAGTGTCCCTAACCACCACCACACCAGTCCCAGTGTCCCTAATCACCACTACACCAGTCCCAGTGTCCCTAATCACCACCACACCAGTCCCAGTGTCCCTAATCACCACCACACCAGTCCCAGTGTCCCTAACCACCACCACACCAGTCCCAGTGTCCCTAGCCACCAGCGCACCAGTCCCAGTGTCCATAATCACCACTGCACCAGTCCCAGTGTCCCTAATCACCACCACACCAGTCCCAGTGTCCCTAACCACCAACGCACCAGTCCCAGTGTCCCTAAACACCATCACACCAGTCCCAGTGTCTCTAATCACCACCGCACCAGTCCCAGTTTCCCTAATCACCATCACACCAGTCCCAGTGTCCCTGATTACCACCGTACCAGTCCCACAGCCCAAATGGCCCTGATAAAAAAGTTTACATACCCCGGAATGTCTGGCCTTGGTACAGACACAGAAGGGGGCACACACGGGTTAAAATGGCAATTAAAGGTTCATTTCTCACTTTTGTAGCTTTTTAAATCACAATTATTGTCCGTGTATAAATAGTCAATGAGTTTGTTAGCAGTCACATGGATGCCCTAAGCAGGCTAGACACTGAGCCATGAGGAGGTAGAAAAGAATAGTCAAAAGACCTGCGTAACAAGATAATGAAACTTTACAAAGATGGAAAAGGATATAAAAAGATATCCAAAGCCTTGAATATGCCAGTCAGTTCTGTTTAATCCCTTATTAAGAAGTGGAAAATTAGGCGCTCTTTTGATACCAAGCCAAGGTCAGCTAGACCAAGAAAGATTGCATCCACAACTGGAGGAAGAATTGCTCAGGATACAAAGAACATGTAACCTCAGGAGAAATACAGGATGCTCTCCAAAAAGACGGTGTGGTTGTTTTTAAGGAGCACAATTCAACGATATTTGAACAAAAAAGAGCTGCATAGTTGAGCTGCCAGAAGGAAGTCTTTACTGCGCCAATGCCACAAAAAAGCCCAATGAGGCGTGTCAAGGTATTGTTGGGCACATTGTAACCGGGCTGTTTTGTGGAACTTGTGCAGTAAAGGCTTCTTTCTGGCAACTTGACCACTTGCCGACCGCCGAACCCCGATATACGTCCTCACTTTGAGGATGGATATTGTTGTTATGGCAGCAGTTAGCTGCCATAACCCCGATTTCCCCGTGTTCGGCTGGCGATCGGCAACAAGATAAAAGTGGTCTCTGTGGAGGATTCACCGCAAGATTACTATAATCGGTGGTGGGAGAGGGGCCCCCCCTCCGGCTGTGCTCCGGGGCCCTCCACCACTTACCAGAGCCGTCAGCAGCAGTGGAGGAGATCCGGTCCTCTCGGTGGCTGTGCATGGAGACGAGTGAGGGGAATGATGGCCCCCTCCCATCTCCATGACACTGCAGGGCAGAAGCGACGTCAAAACATCACTTCCGCCCATAGCTCTTGAAGGGCCATTTTTTTTGTAAGCATTTTTTTAAATGACAATTTTTTTTATTGCATTTTAGTGTAAATATGAGATGTGAGGTCTTTTTGACCCCCCCCAAATCTCATATTTAAGAGGTCCTGTCGCGTTTCTTGTTTCTATTACAAGGGATGTTTACATGAATGAAATGATTTGAAACACTGTGGTGTTTGAATCCCTTTTTATATTTTTAATGTGTTCATTTATCCTGATAGAGAGTTTTCTCGTAGTTCTCCCTACGTACTGTAGCCCACAACTGCATTCCAATATAAAGGTCACATGCTAGAGCACGTCATCAGTTCTTCTATCTTATATTTTTGCATAGTTTTATTTGATTCAAAGCCTGTTGTTTTTCTTGTTCCTTCTTTGGTTGTTCTGCAGGGTTTACATTTATCACATTTATAGAAACCTTTTTGGTTACAGAAGGTTACCATTTTTTTAGGTGGGTCAGGTCCATTTTATTACAATACCATCTCTAATTCTCCTCACCCTTCTATATATAAACTTTGGTTTGGATGGTAACATTTTACTTAAATGGGGGTCATCGCAAATAATTAGCGAATATTTCTTTACAATTTCCTCTAAAGTTTTGTACTCTGAATTAGATCCTTTCACAAAGGGAACTTTATTTCTCTCTATTGTTTTCTTTGGTTGTTCATATAGTATCATTTCTCTGTTTAAACTTCCTACTTTGTCTCTAGTGTGCTCCAATTCCCTCTTTTCATATCCTTTAGCTACAAATCTTTCAAATAAAGTGCTTGTTTGTGTAAAGTAATCCTCCATAAGGTCACAGTTTCACCTAATACTAATGCATGTGACCTTTATATTGGAAAGCAGTTGTAGGCTACACTACGTAGAGTGAACTACGAGAAAACTCTCTAACAGGATAGGTGAACACATTAAAAATATAAAAAAGGGATTCAGACAACACAGTGTTTCAAATCATTTCAGGAACAAACACAATAGAGACCCACAACACCTCAAGTTTTATGCCATAGATAAAATAGGTCAAAATTGGAGAAATTCAAACTTCCAAAGGGAGGTATCGCGTAATGAAACTTGTTGTATATTTAACTTGAACACAATGACACCTAATGGGTTAAATGTGGAACTGGACATCAATTGTTTTATTGAAGATTATTAGATTTAATTGTATATATATATTTTTTTTTCATATGTTGTCATCTTTTTATTTTATTTTTCTTTATTTCTCTTTATTTTTATTTATTTTTATTTATTTTCTTTATGTTTATGTTTATTTTTATTTTATTTTTATGTTTATTTTTATGTTTATTCTTATTTATTTATTTATTTATTTATTTATTTATTTATTTATTTAATTTTTATTTTCATTTTTATTTTTAATTTTACATTTATTTTTATTTTTATTTCTATTTCTAGTTTAATTTTTATTAATACTAATACTAATATTAATACTTTTATTTGAATTTAATTTATTTTTAACTGTAATTTTTATTTTTATCTAGCTCCTAATTATTTTTATTTGTATTCTAACCAGCTTCTTATTAAATTTGAGATTGTATAATAGTATCATCATTTGCATGAATTATTCAAATTAAGTTTAGTTCAAATATATTTCTTAGTAATGGTAGCATATGTAATGAGATTAATATAATTAATGTTTTTATTAATGTTTCTAATGACCCATAAAATATGAATTATGTACTAAGATTGTAAAGTCCTTCCAGGCATCTCATTGGGGCAAGTACACTTTGTAGCGTATAGTGGCAAAATAGTAGGAGACAATATATAAAATGTGTCCTTCAGTTCAGTTTTTGGAAGAAATTTGAGTATGGGGTGATCAGAAAACCAATCAAACAAAAAATGGGCATAAAGTACCATTAAGCCTGTTCCGCGGTTTGCCGCGGTTAAGTAATCTGTAGTAAGGGCATAAATGAAGACGCATGATTGGATGCGAAACGCGTAGAAGCTCCTGGGTAACGCCGATCTCACTTCCTGTCCCAAACCCACATGAAATCGAGGCTTGCAACGCAAGCCAGTCCCTGTAGATGGAACGGCGAGTACAGGTTCTAAAAAAATTGTTGGAAAGACTCAGTGCCGTCATAGGCACCATACTTTGTGAGTGAAACACTTTTATATATTTTTATTGGAATAAAGTAAAAGAATGTTGGCGCAGTGATGGCCATTTGTTTCCTATGAGTTTATATGATCCCCAATAAGTGGAAATATTATGGAATGAATACTGAGATACCGGTTGGGAAACCCCAGCTATATTCTGATGAGGAGTGGCTGATCCAGGCTCAAACAAGGTTTTTTTTTAATATTGGTTTCTGATGAGTGTTCATTTTGGAAGGTGGTGGTGTATCATGGATTGGTGGAAGTTGAACACGGCATTATGATTTGTTCAGGAGGGTTTGATCACCCATCTTTGAAGAAGAGCACTGGGAGGGTTGGCACAGTCATCCACTATAATTAAACACATTCCACATCCTTATTGCCCTGACAGTGAAGAACCCCCTGCGCAGTTTAAGGTTAAACCACTTCTCCTCCAATCTCATTGTGTGGCCCCGTGTCCTCTTATACTCTCTGAGAATAGTTTATTTTTCCTACGCTGGGATCACCATTGAGGTATTTGTAGATCGCTATCATGCCCCCCCCAATGTCGCATCTCCAGCGAGAATAAATTTATTGTTTGCAGCCGGTCCTCGTAATTGAGGTCCTTCAATCCTCTTATTAACTTTGTTGCCCTTCTTTGGACTCTCTCCAGCTCCAGCGCATCCCTTCTGAGGACTGGTGACCAGAACTGGACAGAATACTCCAGATGTGGCCTAAGCAGTGTAGCACCCTGATGTTTAGGCAGGGTTGCTCCTACATTTACCTGCCAGGTGTAGTTACCTTGGCCCATTGTTAGGGATCAATTGAGTTCACACTAAGTCTGGATTAGGGGTCCCCCCCAAAATCCATACCAGACCGTTATCTGAGCATGCAACCTGGCAGGCCACAGGAAAAGAGGGGGGAAGAGAAAGCGCCCCTTCCTGAACTGTACTAGGCCACATGCCCTGAACATGCCCACATGTCCTCCAACGGGGAAGCCCCCATGGCGTCAGAGGGGGCAGGGTCACCCGTTTACATCACTGGGTGGCCCCACCTTCAGCTATATAAATCGGCGGGAGCCTCCCATGGAGGTGGAATGGTTGCGGCTTTTTTTTTTTCGGTCCGTTGGGCGGTGTGAACTTACATTGTGGGACATTTTTATTTCTTTATTTTTTAATAAAGGACTTGTCCCAAGCCGTCTTCTGTCTTTTTTTTACTATTTTTGACACTTTTTTTGTGAAATGGTAGTGGTTACCAATTCACACAGGGAGGGGCAGGATCTGGGGGTCCCCTTGTTAAAGGGGGCTTCCAGATTCCGATAAGCCCCCCGCCTGCAGACCCCCACAATCACCGGGCAAGGGTTGTGGGGATGAGGCCCTTGTCCCCATCAACATGGGGACAAGGTGCTTTTGGGGTCAGACCCCAAAGCACCCTCCCTATGTTGAGGGCATGTGGCCTGGTTCGGTTCAGGAGGGGGGGCACTGCCAGGTTGCGTGCTCAGATAAGGTTCTGGTATGGATTTTAGAGGGATCCCCACGCATTTTTTTTATTTTGGTTCTGGGTTCCCCTTAATATTCATACCAGACCCAAAGGGCCTGGTAATGGACTGGGGGGAGGCATGCTCTTTTTTTCAATGACTTTTATCTATTTTGCCGAGACCCGACAATTCATTAATAGCCGCGATCAGTTTTAAATAACTTTTTTCCTTTACAAAATGCCATTTTGTGCAGGGACTGTTCTAAACACGGGAAAACTGCGCCAATTTACAGGCATACTATAGACACCCCCCAGGTACGAAATTTAAAGGAATATTACACTTTTATTGTTTCACTTTAAGCATTAATAAAATCACTGCTCTGGAAAAAACGTCTGTTTTTAAAACCCAGGTCCCCAAACACTTTTTATGACAATAACTTGCATATAGGCCTTTAAAATGATCACTTTTGATTATTCACGTTCGTGTCCCATAGACTTTAACGGTGTTCGCGTGTTCAAACAAATTTTTTGCCTGTTCACGTGCATGGTGCGAACTGAACCGGGGAATGTTCAGCTCATCCCTACTGATTACCACTAATGATATTCTTTTCCTCTGTAAATCTTTGGATATAGTCCCTTATCATCCCCTCCAATAATTTACCCACTATTGATGTTAGACTGACTGGCCTATAATTCCCAGGAATATGTCTCTGCCCTTTTTTGAATATTGGTACCACATTGGCTTTTCTCCAATCAGCTGGTACCAATCCTATCATTGTGCATTCTTGCTTGTTGGGGAATCCACTAATTGGGACATGAAGTTGTCCTGTAAGACTAGGGGTTTGGTCGGCTAATTGTCTGCAAATGTGCCACATCCTAAATTCAAGAAATTAAACAAAAATAATTCCCCTAGTGGACTTTAAAGGCACAAGTAAACAGATGTGTAGAGAAATATTTTAAATAGATAACAATTTATTCATTACAACATAAACAAATAGCATAAGTAAAAGAAGGAATGCGATTACATATATTTATAACTAATGATACCAATGCGTTTGCATCCGACGCGTTTCGGAGATATGTTAGCCTCCTTCTTCAGGGGTGGTTGTAAGCTTTAACAAAGGTTTCTGTATAGGGAATAGTATATACAATATAGAAATAATAAATATATGTGTATATCAATCAAGCCAAAAAACATTGATGTTTTTTGGCTTGATTGATATACACATATATTTATTATTTCTATATTGTATATACTATTCCCTATACAGAAACCTTTGTTAAAGCTTACAACCACCCCTGAAGAAGGAGGCTAAAATATCTCCGAAACGCGTCGGGTGCAAACGCATTGGTATCATTAGTTATAAATATATGTAATCGCATTCCTTCTTTTACTTATGCTATTTGTTTATGTTGTAATGAATAAATTGTTATCTATTTAAAATATTTCTCTACACATCTGTTTACTTGTGCCTTTAAAGTCCACTAGGGGAATTATTTTTGTTTAATTTCTTGTCCTGTAAGACATTCATGAAATGATGGGCCTTTAATGAATGAGCTGTTCCCTCAGCCCAGTTGATATCGGGATAATTGAAGTCCCCCATTATGATGACATTTCCCTGTTTCCCTGCTATTTCTAACTGAGATAGAAGTTCTAGCTCCTTCATGTTGGGTGGCCTAGACATGTGCAATTCGTTTAGTTCTGAATTCGTTTTTTAACAAATTTTGACAAATTCGTTAATTCCGAAATTTCTGAATTTCCAAATTTTTTAATTTCTGACATTTCAAATTTTTGAATTTCGATTTTACGAATTTACAAATTTCTGATTTTCCAAATTTCTGATTTTCCGAATTTCGATTTTCCGAATTTTCAAATTCCAAATTTTCAAATTTCTGAAAATTTGAAATTTTGTAAATTTGGAATTTCGTAAATTCGGAATTTCGTAAATTCGGAATTTCGTAAATTCGGAATTCGGAAATTGAAATTTCAGAAATTGGAAAATTCTAAATTTTAGAAATTGGAAATTTCAAAAATGCGAAAATTTTGGAAATTCAGAAATTCGAAAATTTTGGAAATTCAGAAATTCGAAAATTTTGGAAATTCAGAAATTCGGAATTCAGAAATTCGAAAATTCAGAAATTCAAAAATTCAAAATGTCAGAAATTCAAATTTTCAGAAATTCTGAAATTCTAAATTCAGAAATTGAAAATTAAAAATTTCTGAAATTGAAAAATTTTGGAAATTCAAAAATTTCAGAAATTCGAAAATTCGGAAATTTGAAATTCCGGAAATTCGGAAGTTTGGAAATCCTAAATTTTGGAAATTCCAAAATTTGAAATTAGGAAATTTGAAATTTTGGAAATAATAACTAATAATAACTATTAAATTATAAGTATTGAAATTTCCTTTCAAATTTGTCTGTTAGTGAACGTAACAAGTATGAATTTTTCCGAAGTTACGAATTATCTGAAATCACTAATGCCGTATCTAAGTGAATGGAACATAACGATCTAATAATAATAAATAATAATAATAAAATATTTTTATTATTTTTATTTATTATTAATTTGTTCCATTCCATTTGTTTAGATGCGGCATTCGTTATTTTGGATAATTCGTAACTTCAGATAAATTTGTATACATAACGAATGTATTCATCACAAACAGCCAAATTTGAAAGGAAATTCCAATACCTATAATTTAATAGTTAGTTATTATTAATTAGTTATTATTTAGAATTTTATTGATTTTCTTTCTTTTTTTCAGATTTTTGGGAATTAGAAAAAAGCAAAAACACGAATGAAACGATAACAAAAACAAACACATTTTTTATCAGTGCACATGTCTATAAGATACCCCCACTATTAATTTCCCACTTACTTCTTCTCTTTGGAGTTCTACCCATATTGATTCAACTTCCCACCTCGTCCCATTCACAATGTCGCTTCTACCCTTGCATCATTTTTAACATATAAACACACCCCTCCCCCTCTTCTACCTTCCCTGTCCTTGCGATACAAGGAATTGTCATCCACTGGACACAGCGGCATACAGCGGGTGGCACCCCCCGGGTCCCAGTTCAGCGCAATACTGGAATGACATCATATGATGACATCATATGATGGCAGCACTCCCGCTTAGCCATCATTCTATTATAGGCCAACCCGGAAGCGGTTAATAAGACATCAGTCTGCTCTGTGACGGTGGTGGGGTGGCGTTGTGTGACATTATTGTGACAAGAAAACCCAACAAACACTGAAGAGGACGTTACCTGGGAGGACGATCACCTTCATGACGTGCATATTATCAATCCCATTTCGTTCGATCCCGCAGTGGTACGTGTCGGAATCCTCCGGTTTCATTCCTCTGCCGGTAACGATGAAGTTTAGTGATGACGGATTGTCCTCTATGGAATATCGGTGTTTGGACTTTTCATCATTTGATTTGACAATGATCTCACAGGTTTTCCAGTAGGCTCCTCTACACCAATACTTCACATAAGATTGAAAGCCACCATTGTAATGACATATCACAGATAACTTCTCTCCGTAAGGAACAGTGACTTCACTAGGGCCCCTGAGGGCCCCAGCTCCTATTGTGAAAGAAGAGAACATCACCCTTAACATCTCTGTGATGTCACATTGTATGATACTCTTCCAGCAGACCAGACGATGAATGATACAAAATGTCCCCAACACAGAAAAATCAAACTGAACCATTTCATCTACTCAGTTAGTATCACACCGCCGGTGCATGGTACAAGTATAGCCAAATATCATGAAGCCATTCATGCCAACCTGCACATGGGGGATTCAAGCTTCTTGACCACCATCAGTGCAGTGTATAGTTACCATGATTCCTATGGAGGGAGGATTGGGACCCAACAAGACAATATAACCATCCCGATTACACTGCCCCATTGGGACCCAAGACTCACTCTATGGAAGTGCTGAGTACACTACTGGTCCTAATAATGCTGGAGCTCCTCATCCTAGATATTGCTAAAGAGAAGGGGCCTGAAATAACTTCTGAGCCCCTCATTCCAGACACTGATGAAGAGAGGGACCCCAGATCACAGTGCAGGAAGAGAGGGGCCCCAGATCACAATGGACCCCCTCATCCCAGACACTGATGAAGAGAGGGACCTCAGATCACAGTGCAGGAAGAGAGGGTCCCCATATCACAATGGACCCCCTCATCCCAGACACTGATAAAAAGAGGGACCCCAGATCACAGTGCAGGAACAGAAGGACCCCAGATCACAATGGACCCCCTCAACCCAGACAATGATGAAGAGAGGGAGCCACGGTCACAATGGACCCCCTCTTCTCACACACTGATGAAGAGAGAGACCCCAGAGCCCAGTGCATGATGAGAGGGACCCCAGATCACAATGAACCCCCTAATCCCAGACACTGATAAAGAGAAAGAACCCAGATCAAGGCAGAACCCTAATACCAGAAATTGATGAAGAGAGGGACCCCAGATCACAACAGAGCTCCTCATTCCAGACACTGATGAAAGGAACCCCATAATTTAGCGGAGCCCCTCATTCCAGACTCTGATGAAGAGAGGGACCCCAGATCACAGTGGAGCTCTTAAGCCCAGACTCTGATAAGAAGAGGGACCCCAGATCAAGGCAGAACCTTAATCCCAGATATTGATGAGGAGAGGGACCCCCAGATCACAGCAGAGCCCCTCATCCCAGATACTGATGAAAGGAACCCCAGAATACAGCTATGCCCCTCATCCCAGACACTAATTAAGAGAAAGACCCCAGATCACAGCAGAGCCCCTAATCCCAGACTCTGATGAAGAGAGGGATCCCAGATCACAGCAGAGCCCCTCATCCCAGACTCTGATGAAGAGAAGGACCCCAGATCACAGCAGAGCCCCTCATCCCAGACTCTGATGAAGAGAATGATCCCAGATCACAGCAGAGCCCCTCATCCCTGACTCTGATGAAGAGAGGGACCCCAGATCACAGCAGAGCCCCTCATCCCAGACTCTGATGAAGAGAGGGACCCCAGATCACAGCAGAGCCCCTCATCCCAGACTCTGATGAAGAGAGGGTTCCCAGATCACAGCAGAGCCCCTCATCCCAGACTCTGATGAAGAGAAGGACCCCAGATCACAGCAGAGCCCCTCATCCCAGACACTGATTAAGAGAAATACCCCAGATCACAGCAGAGCCCCTCATCCCAGACTCTGATGAAGAGAGGGACCCCAGATCACAGCAGAGCCCCTCAACCCAGACTCTGATGAATAGAGGGATCCCAGATCACAGCAGAGCCCCTCATCCCAGACTCTGATGAAGAGAAGGACCCCAGATCACAGCAGAGCCCCTCATCCCAGACACTGATGAAGAGAGGGACCCCAGATCACAGTGCAAGAAGAGAGGGTCCCCAGGTCATAATGGACCCCCTCATCCCAGACACCGATGAAGAGAGGGACCCCAGATCACAGTGCATGAAGAGAGGGACCCCAGATCACAATGGACCCCCTCATCCCAGACACTGATGAATTGAGGGACCCCAGATCACAGTGGAGCCCCTCATCACAGACACTGATAAAGAGAAAAACCCCAGATCAAGGCAGAACCCTAACCCCAGACACTGATGAAGAGAGAGACACCAGATCACAGCAGAGCCCCTCATCCCAGACACTGATGAAGAGAAAGAACCCAGATCACAGAGGAGCCCCTCATCCCAGACTCCGATGAAGAGAGGGACCCCAGATCACAGCAGAGCCCCTCATCCCAGACAGTGATTAAGAGAAAGAACCCAGATCACAGAGGAGCCCCTCATCCCAGACTCTGATGAAGAGAGGGACCCCAGATCACATAGGAGCCCCTCACCACAGACATTGATGAAGAGAGGGACCCCAGATCACAGGAGAGCCCCTCAATTCAGACTCTGATGAAGAGAGGGACCCCAGATCACAGCAGAGCCCCTCATCCCAGACTCTGATGAAGAGAGGGACCCCAGATCACAGGAGAGCCCCTCAATCCAGACATTGATGAAGAGGGGGACCCCAGATCACAGCAGAGCCCCTCATCCCAGACTCTAATGAAGAGAGGGACCCCAGATCACAGCAGAGCCCCTCAATCCAGACACTGATGAAGAGGGGGACCCAACATCATAGTGGAGACCCTCATCCCAGACAGTGACATTCAGAGGGACCCCAATTTGTGGGGGATCCCTCTCACCCGTAATATTTATGTATTTATGAATCTTCCCAAACTTACCAATAAGGCAGAGGGACCCCCAGATCACAGTGGAGACCCTCATCCTGGACAATGGCACACAGAGGGACCCCAGAAGACAGCGGTGCCCCTCTGACTCTGATGAACGGTCCGTGTGAAGTGAGAACAGAAAGGAGAACATCAGGTCTCAGTGTCAGGAACACAATTATATGAGATGAAAATAACCCAATGCTGACTTCCTGTCTATTGGCCACATTATCAGTTGTGGTGGCCAAATACAGGCACTCTGTTATGTTGTAGGAGAGTCAGTGAGACCACAGGATGTTTTACCCATAGTACCACCACAGTGACTAGGGGGGGAGGGCAGTCAGATGAGATGAGAGAAGAACAATGAGAGAAAGAGGGAGAGAAAGGCAGAACAATTAAATCATTAAATATATATATATATATATACATATATATATATATGTATATAGATAGATAGATAGATAGATAGATAGATAGATAGATAGATAGATAGATAGATAGATAGATAGATAGATAGATAGATAGATAGATAGATAGATAGATAGATAGATATAAATTAGCGGGAGTTGGGCTTTAACACAACAATCTGTAACCTGCTGCCATCTAGAGCTCAGATCAATGTGTCTGGGACTGCAGAGAAGACACAGGCCAAGGATGAGTACTTTGCTGCCATCTACAGCTCAGATCAAAGATTGCAGAATGTGTCAGGTTTTACAGAGAAGATATGGGACAATTTTAGGAACTCTGCTTCCACCTGGAGCTCAGATCAGGTATTGCATTGAGTATCAGTTACTAAAAAGAACTTACAGACAGAGGAGGGGTACTCTTCTGCCATCTAAAGCTCAAATCAAGTACTGCAGATTGTATTAGGCATTTCAAAGAACGCACCGGCAGATGGGATCTCTGCTGCCATCTGGAGTTCAGGTCCAGTATTGCAGTGTGTGTCAGGGATTGCAGAGAAAGGCGAAACAATTTAATATTTTAAAAAATATATATAAAAATTTTAGCTGGAGTAGGGCTTTAACACAACAATCTGTAACCTGCTGCCATCTAGTGTGCAGATTAGGTATTGCAATGTGTCTGGGACTGCAGTGAAGATGCAAACCAAGGATGAGTACTTTGTTGATGTCTACAGCTCAGATCTAATATTGCAGAATATAGAGCACACAGGGAGAGGATGGGAATTCTGCTGCCATCTGGAGCTCAGATTTGATATTATGGTGTGTGTCCCGGGGATGCAGAAAACATATGGGCAGAGGATGGGCACTCTGCTGCCATTTGGAGCTCAGATCATATATTGTAATGTGTGTCAGAGACTGCAGATAAGACAAATGCCGAGGATGGGAACTTTGATGCCGTTTAGAGCTCAGATCGGGTATGTTTGTGTGTGTCAGGGATTGAAGGAAAGTACAGGAACTCTGCTGCCATCTAGAGCTCACATAGGTTGTTGCAGAGTGTGTCAAGGACTGCAGAAAAGGCATAGGACAAGTTTTGTGAACTCTGATGCCATCTAGGGATCAGATCAAGTATTGTAGTGTGTGTCAGGGACTGCAGAGAACACGCAGGCAGAGGATGGAACTACTGCTGCCATCTGGAGCTCAGATAGGGTATTGCAGTGTGTGCAAGTGGGCTGCATAGCATACACAGGCAGAGGGTGGGATCTCTGCTGCCATCTAGAGCTCAGATTTGGTATTGTAGTGTGTGTCAGGGGGTGCAGAGAACATACAGGTAGAGGATGGGAATTCTGCTGTCATGCTGAGCTCAGTTTGGATATACTTGTGTGTGCCAGAGATTGAAGAGAATATAAGGACAAGTATAGGCACTCTGCTGTCATCTAGTGCTCAGATCAGGTATTTCAGTGTGTGTATGTAACTGAAAAGAACTTACAGATGAAGGGGGAATACTCTGCTGCCATCTAGAGCTCAGAACAGCTATTGGAGATTGTATTAGAGACAACAGTAAACACGCAGGCAAAGGATGGGTACTATGCTGCCATCTAGGGATTACATAGGGCATTTCAGAGTGTGTCAGTGACCGCATAGAGCACAAAGGCAGAGGAAGCACAAATCTGCCATATATTGTAGTGTGTGTCAGAGACTGCAGATAGGGCAAATTCTGAGGATGGGAACTCTGCTGCCCTCTAGAGATCAGGTATTGCAGTCTGTGTCATTTATCTATTGAAAAAAAAAAACACATGAAGAGGATAGGAACTCTGCTTCCATATGGAGTTCAGATCAGGTCTTGCAGATTAGACTGCAGAGAACATACAGGCAGGGGATGGGTGCTCTTCTGCCATCTAAAGCTCAAAAGTATAATAAATTGTATGAGGGAACACAGAGAACATCCTGCCCTTCTCAGCCATCTCTTGCAGGCGTGTTAACCCTTTTATTACCACAGAATCCATAGACAGGGTTTGAGACTCTTTCCCACCTAAAATCTCTCAGAGCCTCTGCATTACGGGTCCCATATTAGCAATTATTAATCCCAGGAAAACTGAAAATCAGTTTACTCACTTTAGTGGATCACCCTGAAGCCCCTCACCCTGCATGGATGAGTATTTCACAGAGCTTCTTTTCATCCCTCTTAAAGGGACCACAACCCAAATAATGGGGACACATATCTCCCATGAAGGATCCTTCCCTGGTGTCCTGTACAATAGAGATTTTTATAGCTGTGATTTATGGGGTTTTTTGTTCAAATTATTCATTGTATAATTTTTGGACCTTTTATATTTTTCATGTTGCTGAGTGAACAATTCTCATTACGACGATTGAGATAAAAAACTAGAGAAGCCCATCAGAAACTTTCTGCGACTCCGTCATTATTTGCCAGGATTGGAACACACAAATAATGGTCATATTCGGGTTTTATGGATTTAAAAATAAAAATTTCTTTATAGTGATAGAAGAGAACGTGAGAAGAATCTACAAACATGTAAAATCCCAGAAGGTGGTATAATAGAGTGATATGATGGTGGGATACGATGGAGGGATGACAGAGTGATATGATGGATGATGCAGATCGATGATGTCATTTGTAGTGCGCAGAGCCTCCTGTACACACTCAGTTGCAAGAGGAAATATTTCTGGTCTTATTATGAAATGTTCTTCGCTTAGCAAGTGGACATTTACACATCACAGGGCGTGGTCACCTCCATATTCTCATAGATCAGATCCGGATCATCTTCTGCATCCTCAGGGATCTTCTGATCTTCAGTCACCTGGAAATAAATAATGATGATAAAATCCTGAGACTCATACATAGGAGATAGAACTCTGACAGTGTACAAGTTATTCCCGCACACATATATAGAATAAGAAGAAACTCTGAATGCTGAGAACAGGAGGCGGCTTCTCGTAGCAATTATCACTTGAGGGTGATGTGGGAACATTCACATTCTTTATTCCTCCATGCTGGTGCACTAGGGGCGTAGATAAGGGGAGGGGTAGAACCCCCCAGAGCATATGTCAATGACACAGCAGCTAGGCTAGTGTAGCTGTGGGACTACCAGCTACAGGAGATGCACAGCTTGTCTCCTGTCAAAGCCGCAACCTGTCTACTACATTTGCATAAAAAACAAACATGCTGCCACCCGCCGGGAATATGGGGAATCCTGGGTAATGTCAGGAGGGATGGAGTTTTGAGGAAGCTTCAGCTACCTATTGGCTGACGAGGCAGTAGGGGGCAGTGCAGCCTGTAAAGGCACGCTAATTATGTACACCTGGGTACCCAGGGCTAAACCCCCAAGGAGAAAAAAATATTTGTGGCCATGTGGTACACTGCAGCCTAAATTCTGAAAGATGACTCAGGTGACAGACTGCAGAGGCACCGAAGAGAGGAGGGTGAAAGGCTGCAGAGACACAGGAGAGAGGAGGGTGACAGACTGCAGAGACACGAGAGAGGAGGGTGACAGACTGCAGAGATACAGGAGAGAGGAGGATGACAGACTGCAGAGACACAGGAGAGAGGAGGGTTACAGGCTGCAGAGTCAAAGGAGAGAGAAGGGTGACAGACTGCAGAGACACAGGAGAGAGGAGGGTGACAGACTGCCGAGACACAGGAGAGAGGAGGGTGACAGGATGCCGAGACACAGGAGAGAGGAGGGTGACAGGCTGCAGAGACACAGAAGAGAGGAGGGTAACAGACTGCAGAGACACAGGAGAGAGGAGGGGGCAGGCCGCAGAGACACAGGAGAGAGGAGGGTGACAGGCTTCAGAGACAGAGGAGAGAGGAGGGTGACAGACTGCAGAGACGCAGGAGAGAAGAGCATGACAGGCTGCAGAGACACAGGAGAGAGGAGGGTGACAGGCTGCAGAGACACAGGAGAGAGGAGGGTGACAGGCTGCAGAGACACAGGAGAGAGGAGGGTGACAAGCTGCAGAGACACAGGAGAGGGGAGGGTGACAGGGTGCAGAGACACAGGAGAGAGGAGGGTGACAGACTGCAGAGACACAGGAGAGAGGAAGGTGACAGGCTGCAGAGACAAAGGAGAGAGGAGGGTGACAAGCTGCAGAGACACAGGAGAGGGGAGGGTGACAGGGAGCAGAGACACAGGAGAGAGGAGGGGACAGGCTGCAGAGACAAAGGAGAGAGGAGGGTGACAAGCTGCAGAGACACAGGAGAGGGGAGGGTGACAGGGAGCAGAGACACAGGAGAGAGGAGGGGACAGGCTGCAGAGACACAGGAGAGAGGAGGGTGACAGGCGGCAGAGATACAGGAGAGAGGAAGGTGACAGGCTGCAGAGACACAGGAGAGAGGAGGGTGACAAGTTTTCAAAATCTCCTTTTTCAAAATTAATTTGCTGCTGAACAGGGGTAAATTTCAGCCCGAGCCGCTAAATCTAATAAAGTCTATGAGACCCAAACATAAAAATCAAAAGTGCCCATTTTGAAGGCTTATATGCAAGTTGCTGGCTGTAGATGGGGGTACATGTATCAGTGCAAAAAATGTTTTTTTTAAACTACCGTTTTTTCAGGAGCAGTGATTTCATTGATGCTTAAAGTGAAACAATAAAAATGAAAAATTTCTCTTGGGGGATCAGGAAGGAATTTTTTCCTCCGCTGTAGCAAATTGGATCATACTTTGCTGGGGTGTTTGCCCTTCTTCTGGATCAACTGTGGGTATAGGATTGTGTATATGGGATTGTATTTTTTTTTATTTTTTATTATTTGGTTGAAGTAGATGGACTTGTGTCTTTTATTCAACCTGACTAACTATGTAACTATGTAAATATAGTGAGTGGGGGTCCCCTTAGTCTACATGTAAAGTGGCACATCTGTACAATGTATAGAACCTGCTGCAGCAAAACTGACATTTCTAAAGAAAAACAAATGACTTTTAAATTTACTTCAGGGCTGCAATCTATTGCTGGTGTTCTGCCTAGAAAGTTCCGCTTGGCGTATAAGTTCACCCCTCTACTGCGCCTGCGCAGTAGGTATCGGCGGAAATAGCCGAAGCAGAACAGCTGAAAATCAGCTGTACACGGCGCCCGTAAGAGGGCCCCTCGCGGGCTCGCTTCGCTCGCCACGCTTCAGGCACGGCCTCGCTGCGCTTGGCACTTTTAGATTCCCCCTCTAGGTCCACTTGGATGGTGGGGAAGGAACCTGGACCCAGAGCGCAGGCGCCGTGTACAGCTGATTGAAGCATTTGAGCTTCGACTATCTCCGGCGGCTGAGAGTAGTATGTACTGCGCAGGCGCTGTGCCTGCGCTGTACAGGGGGGAACTTATCCGCCGAGGGAACATTCTCGGCAAGACACCGGCAAACATGTGGGGAACGTGGGGTTCCCCTATGCATACCAGGCCCTTTGGGTCTCATTTACCTAAAAAAGTGTCAAAAATAAATAAAAGCAGTACATAAGTTTTTGACAATTCCTTTAATAATTTTTTTAAAATAAAAATTAAAAAACAATGTCCCCCAATACAGATCCATTGTCAATCACGACGGCCGCCGAAACCTCCGGACCCGAAAAAAAGACTCATCAATGTCTGACCACTGAATGCCTGCTCCTCCCAGTGAAATTTCCTAAATAGGTAAGGGGCGGGGCTCCCTTGTGATGTCATCGACCCAGCATGCACCGGTCAGTGATGTCTCAAGGGGACGGGGCCACCCTGTGATGTCACCACGTGACCCCGCCGTTTACCTATTTAAAAACTGTTAGAAGGAGAAGCAGGCATTCGACGGTCAATCTTCCCCACGGGCGAAGCGCTGTGATTGGGTTAGGATCTACATCAGGGGACTTTTTTTATTACTTCCTTTTTTTTTTATGAAGGGATTTTCAAAAACCTGTGTGTGTTTTTATTTACTTTTGACACTTTTTTTGGTACAATGTACCCTATACTCATTCACGTGGGGGACAGGTTCTGAGGGCCCCCTTGTTAAAGGGGGCTTCCAAATTCCATTAAGCTCCCTGTCTGCAGACCCCCCACATCCACCACCCAGGGTTGTTGGGAAGAGGCCCTTGTCCTCATCAACATGGGGACAAGGTGCTTTCTGGTGGGGGAACAAAGCCATTCATGTTGACCCAAAGGGCCAAAAGGGCCTGGTATGGACTTGGTGGTGGGACCCCAAACCATTTTTTTTACATTTTTTCCGGCAATTCTTTTTTTTACTTTCAGCTGTCAGTGGGCACAGAAGGTGGACTTGTACACATCACAGGGCGTGGTCACCTCCATATTCTTAAAGAGCAGATCCGGAGCATCTTCTGCATCTTCATTTATCTTCTGATCTTCAGTCACCTGGAAATAAATATTGATGATAAAATCCTGAGACTCATACATAGGAGATAGAACTCTGGCAGTGTACATATTATCCCCACACACATATCTAGAATATGGGGGAAACTCTGAGTGCTGAGAACAGGAGGGGGCTTCTCGTAGCAATTATCACTAGAGGGTGATGTGGAGACATTTCCATCCTTTAATCCTCCATGCTGGTGCACCAGGGACGTAGATAAGGGGGATCCGGGGGGGTCGAAACCCCCCTGGAGCATATTTCAATGGCACAGCAGCTAGGCTAGTGGAGCTGTGGGACAACTAGGTCCAGGATATGCAAAGCTTGTCTCCTGTCACAGCCACAACCTGTCTACTACATTTGCTTAAAAAACTAACATGCTGGGCATCGGGGAATCCTGGGTGATGTCAGGACTTTTGAGGAAGCTTCAGCTACCTACTGGCTGACCAGGCAGCAGGGGGTGGTGCAGCCTGTAAAGGACCGCTAAGTATGTAACCCTTGGTACCCAAGGCTGAACCCCCTACAGGAAAGAAAATAATCTATGGCCCTGGGGCACACTGCAGCCTTAATTCTGAATAAAGAACTGCCTGTGTTGCCTGTAGCAGCCAAAGCCTCTCTTTCATTCCTTACATCAGGCTAGTCTATGAAAGGGGAAGCATATTAGGCCTACATATCTTTTCTTTACTTGTTACAGTCAGGACTAAATTATATCATAAAAAATCAGGTAAGTGGGACATATTGTCAATAGTATGTATTGTACTATCCAGCCAGAAGGGGGAGCTTCTGATTCCTTCTCACATGTTTTCCAGTCTTTCCTCACTTCCTGCTAAAAAAAGCCTGTTGTATACAGAGTCCAATAGCTCAAGGGGAAATTTGCACACAATAAAATAATCAGCAGTGGCTCCACCCCCATGTAGAGCACTGACCCCTCCCTCTGTATGTCTCCATCTAATGTTTTAGCTTATAATGTTAATTCCAATAATATATATCAATCAGATACAAAATATCATTTCAAAAACAGCTGGTGGATGCATTATTTTTTTTTCTGGAGTTTCTTTTATTTTCATCTGGTGATGCTGGCAGTAACACACTTCCTTCCTAGAGTGACAATGATCACTTACTGATAGTGGAATAAGGATGTAAACATTTCTGGGGTGTTCTCTGAGATGTAAAGCTTGAAGAAAAGCGTGGTTCTGGAATGTGGAATGCACGCCAACCACAGGGATCAGAAAATGGGGTCAGAAATGCATTCCAGCGGGCACTTCCTGCTGCCGTATGCATCATTTCCCCTCTGTGGGCTGGCGCCATCTTTGCGGAGACTGTTACAAACGGTCAAAGTTCCCTATGGTTGAAATGGGAAGCGGAAATGCTGAATAAGCGATGCCGGCCTGACACCCCCCACCCAAAGTGTGGCACCCTGGGCGAGCTCCTCCATTGGTACGCCACTGGAAACAGACAGATTTCTGACTGTGTACAGAGTTCTGTCTGTTTGTAAACACAGAACTCTGTGCTGTGATTGGCCACAGCCAATCATCAGGTGTGACAGACTCACCCAGGAGAGAGGCTTTTGGAGGGGACTGAATGCTAGCCTCTTACCTACCGACTATGGGCCCTGGCATTTGAGGGAGCTACAAGCATTTAGGAAGATATTCTGTTATGTAATGCAAAAGGACACTATTAAGGAGGCCATGATGGTCTCTGCATGCTTGGGACTCATATAGAAGATGTATGTGAAAGGAATGCTGATTAATGAGATCTGGAAAGCCCTGGGTCTCCTGTTGTCTACTAGTGTGGCTTCTAAGAGTATTTCACCCATTGTTGTTTGTGCTAATTAACCTTGCTATTGTATGAAGGAGTTCTGTGTTGATATTTATGATAATGTGTATTGTATAGTCAGTGAGCTAGGAGATGTGAAGTCTACACTGAGGGGTCATGTCTCTGAGTCCCCTAGTCTGGGTAAATGATTTAGTAACCTAGCTTATGTTAATTAGGTTTCTGGTTACAGGTGTATTGTTAGAGTAATATGAGCAGGAGGGAGGAACCTCCTCTTTTACTGTATATAAGACTTGTATTTTGGTTCTAATAAAAGAGTCCATGTTCAACAACTAAACAGGTATTGTCTTGTTTTGTGCTTGTGAGCTGTTGGGATATCTGATATCTATATTCAGACTGGGAGGAAGTGGTATATGACGAAAGCACTCAAGCGGAGTGTGGGATGTTTCGTTACATCAGGTATCATCTGAAATCATTGGTTGAAATCTGCAGACAAACTTGTGCTGTGTCCAATCACAGCACGGGTCAACAGGGGGTGTGCATCCGCACGCAAAAATCTGGAAGTTCACAGTGATGTATGGGTAAGTCGCGGTACCCGGCTGTGCCGCTCGCTCGCAGTAAATGTACTGTGCTGTGCTTAACAGATCCTCCACAGTGTATACAGTCCATCCTTCTCTGAAAAAAGTGTCTCTGATGAAGCACAATATCCAGCGGGATTATAAAAAGAAAGACGCTCCAGATAGAACTCGTACCATATTAACTACTTTACTAAAACTCCATACAGAGGTCCTGGCTGGGATTCTGGGAGTTTCGTAACAATACGTCCCATAGTCTCCTGAGGAAGAGGATCTTTGTTTCATGAAATGCGTTGAGAAGTTATCGTCTAACCATCTGTGAATCTTCCTATGACAGCCTAAACTGATATTAGATACGTAATACATTGTGTACAATGAGCAGATATATTGGTTGTATGAGCCATAGGGCAGACTGAGAGGTTCTCCTGATGTATGGCCACCCTGAATCTGCAATAGTGATATCTGCATTTTATATGTTTTTATATGAAATCTTTATTAAAATAAAAAAAATACCAGTTAAAAAGATTCTATTTGATTTTGTATAGTACACATTATAATATGTGGGGAGTGATACCTGTGAGCCCCATGGTGAAGGACACGGTGTGTTTGACTTTGTCTTACAAGCATCTTTTCCATCCCAATCTCTATATATAATGTAAGTTCTCCTTTCATAAACACTTTCCTCCCAATCTGTGGACCTCATTGACCTTCCACTATGAGAATCTATGGTAAGCTTTGTGACGGAAAGCCTGGCTCCCAGCCTGAGGGCTTCCGCTAAGATACAGATTCCTCCAGTCTGGAACCAGGAACCCGGTATTATAGCGGAATATTGTATCTAAGATCTAGACGACACTAGCTTAGGTGCAAACTGGAACTCTTTATTGTAAATTCACATAGAATATATAGCATGCAATATCAGTTAAGAGTTTGATCACATTATCCTAAACAATGCAAACTGTAAAAATAACAGTAAGCGAATCAACATAGACATATAACATCCCACAATAGTGTCAGGGCTGGGCCCAGCCCTTCCTTCTCTGAGCTGGCCGCTCAGCTGTCGGCTAATTGCCAGCTCCTATCTCTCCACAGTGACTCACCTGTTGATGATATCCTGCTCGTCAGTCCTGCCTACTTAAGCCGTCCAGTCCAGATAATCTCTGCCTTCCTCCTGGCCACATCTCTAGAGACTCTCTCTTGTGTTCCTATTAAAGACTTGGTTGGCTGACATTCCTTCTGGCTCCAGATCCTGCTTGCTGTTCTACGATGCTGATCTCTGGCTCCCTGACGTTTTGGCTTGTCTGACTATCTGTTCCGATTCCTGAACTCTGGCTATGTTTTAAATACGTTTACTCTGTTTGCCTTTTTTTATTATTGTTAAACAAGTGTGATTTAACTGCACTTCCTTCTCAGTCTGATTCATGGTTTCTGACAAATAGTTCAGTAACAAGGTAAAGTGGACACAATATTAATCACATCTCCAAGAGATGAGCAGACAGACAGAAACAATAGGTGACTCAATAACCAATGGGAATGCACACCTAGGAGGCACACAATGGGAAAATGATACAATGGGAGATAGACACCTTAGTAAACAGAATAAAGCAGGAGACCCCAGCATCAGATTGTTTTGAGCTGATTATATTAACATCTGCTCTGAGTCTCACAGTCTGAAGCAGTCATTGCTGGTTTGGGCACAAAGGCCCCAAATCTGTGTGTTTTGGGGAGACATGGACCAGAATCTGAAGCAAGACCACTCCAAGCCCCCCCCCAGGCACACACCTTCCAAAGAGTAGTGCTCCCTCAAAAGCCTGGACCCATAGTCAGTAGGAAGAAGGCCACCCTGTAGTCCCCTCCAAATGCCTCTGCCCTGGTTGGGTCTGTCACAAGCTTCTGAGTGTTAGTAAGTACCGGGTCCGAACCGGTGATCTGACAACCATGGCATGGGTCAGAGTGATTGGTGTCTATGATATTAACCAATAGGGCTCGGCAAGCAAACTGGACAAGTGAGCCCGAATCCTTCCTGAATTCATAAACCAGCAATGGTCACTGAAAATTCTTCACCGGAGCTCCGAATATCAGTCATTGGTCCTGAGGACAAGTCATAGACAGTTCTGCTTTTTCATTAAAAGAGAAGTATGGGTTATTTTTTTACCCCTTTTATACTTACCTAGGTGGATGCAGCATGGGACCGATGCTGCATCTGTCCCCCACCACCTCTGCACTAAGCACCGAGCGATCAAACACCACTGATGGCTCGGTTCTCACAGATCCCAGAGAGGAGAGCTAGTGACTGTCAGTCAGCAGCTCTCCTCTTTGCTCCTCCACACTCACTGGAGCAATGAGCTGTTGAGGGGCAGGGAGCGGCATTCTCAGGCTCTCAGCAGCTCGATGAGACAAGTATCAGTCCAGGCACCTGGTGGATCCAGACTTTATTATCGTGATGACACAGTACCTGGATTGATTCCAGTGACGTCATCAGAGAAAAACAGGTCACAGGAGTGCAAAACAAATTTCACTCCAGTGACCCTGAGGAGAAGCTCAGCCAAACGAGCTCAGGCTGGACTTCTCCTTTAAATTTGGCCACATAGCCAATCAGAGGTTTTATTCCATTTTAGATTGTTCTGTTATCAAAGAAAAGTCAGTTGTAGAAATGGAGGTCTCACCTTATAGTAGAGGTTGCTCCTTGCCTGGTGGGAGGATTTCTCCATATTCACATCTGAGGAGAGAAAACAATTTCAGCACATTCATGGTGATGGGAACCAAAAGATGGACAGACAAGGCTTCCTGTAGACTTATAGAGAAGAAACTTTAGGACAGGGATGGCTGAGAGGACAGGAATGCTGCACATGGGAATCTGTGTTTAAACCCAAAATCTCTCATGGGTCAGAGACAACATTGTCTGTTTAGCAGGTCCTCACCTGCTTCTTGGATTTGAACTTAATGTTAAGGGTTAACCTTTGGGGTTAGGTTAAGGTTGGGGTGAAGTTTTAAAGTTTGGGTTGGGATTCAGGGAGATTAGTGTTGGTTCGGGTCACAGGTTAGGGGAAGATAAGGGTTAGATTTGGTGTTGGGTACCGGACCCTCAGAAGTCCCCCAGCACGCAAGGTTACTCCGATCCCCGGGGTAACGCTGATGGGGTGAGGGGTTCTTCTAAAACTTTAAATATTCCATTGGAGTGTGAGGATGTAGTATTTTTTATCTTTTTGTATTTTTGAGCTTTATTCAGTTTAACTGGCTGATGTGTATTATCTCAGTCACATGTTATGCTAAGTTTGCTCCAGCAGGGTGTGCTAGAGTTAACATTCTAAACGAAGGATGTTTAATACCTGGCCAATCACCAGACTTGGAGGGTGGGGGGCTGCTGTGCACGTTAGGAGACTTAGTAAATATCTGAGGCACTTCCTGGCACATGGCCTTCCCTCCAGGGTTTCACCCCATGAAAATGTCATGGAGATGTTGCTGTGAACACCAGTCTCATGCTTAGATGTTGTGTTGAGATAATAAACTAGGGACGAACCAAACACCCCCCGGTTCGGTTTTCACCAGAACATGCTAACAGACAAAAAATTTGTGCGAACATGTGAACCCTATTAAAGTCTATGGGACACGAACGTGAACATTTTCAAGGCTTATATGCAAGCTACTGCCATAAAAAGTGTTTGGGGACCCGGGTCCTGCCCCAGGGGACATGTATCAACGCAAAAAAAGTTTTTGAAATGACCGTTTTTTCAGGAGCAGTGATTGTAATAATTGCTAAAGTGAAACAATAAAAATTAAATATTCCTTTAAATACCGTGCCTGGGGGTGTCCTTAGTCTGTCTGTAAAGTGGCACATCTTTCCCATGTTTATTACAGTGTCATAGCAAAATGACATTTGCAAGGGAAAAAATGTCATGTAAGCTTGCTTGTGGCTGTAATGAATTGTCAGGTCCCGGCAATATACATAAAAATCAACAAATAAAAATAGCGTGGGGTCCCCCAGTCCATACCAGGGCCTTCGGGTCTGGTATGGATTTTAAGGGGAACTCCACGCCAAAAAATAAAATAAAAAATTGGCGTAGGGTCCCCCCCAAAATCCACACCAGACCCTTATTCGAGCAAGCAGCCTGGCAGGCCAGGATATGGGGGAACAAGTGAGTGCCCCCCTCTCCTGAACCATACCAGGCCACATGCCCTCAACATGGGAAAGGTGCTTTAGGGTCCCCCCAAAGCACCTTGTCCCCATGTTGATGGGGACAAGGGCTTCATCCCCCACAACCCTGGCCCAGTGGTTTTGGGGGTCTGCGAGAATCTTTCTGGAATCTGGAAGCCCCCTTTAACAAGGGGACCTCAAGAAAAAAAAATTAAAGAAAAAAAAAACAAAAATACTCTGCCTCCATGGGAGGCTTCCCGGCGATCTTGCAGTGCATTATGGGGCGTTCCGCGGTGCTCAAATTTGCCGCGAATGCCCCATATGTAGAATAAACACTTATGGGAGGCTTCCCTGAAGATATTGGCTACTGGGGTATGCTACAGGCCTATAGAAAGAAAACTGCAGAGATTCCCAAAAACAATCCTTGTCTTGAAACCCAGGGAGACCCCTACGGCTGCAGAAGGAACAATGGGGTGCCAGGAGGATCTAATTATGTGTATCCAGTGGAGTATATGGACCTGCATAGGTCCCTCACAACCCCAGTGGCCCTACTGAAGGAGAAAGAAAATCACCTTTGTTTTTTCTTTCCTCTTTAGTTCCTGGTGTCCATTGGCGACTTTCCGTGCTCTCCCGTGCGATCGGTGAGCCTGAGATACAATCTAGCAGTGGCGCCTGGAGAAACCCGAAAGCTGGCCATGGTTCCGGGCCATCTCTATGGTCCTGGGAGGCCAAAAGCGACATCATGACGTCACTTCTGGCTCTTGCAGATGTAAACGTTGGCATTTTTTCCCTAGAAAGCAGAGATCAATGTTTTTTATCTTATGCTTTACAGGATAGAGGAGATATTTGGGGTCTTTTAGATCTCAGACGTCTCCATAAAGAGGACCTGTCATGCCTTATTTCTATCACAAGGTATAGAAATACCTTGTGATAGGAATAAAAGTGTTAAAAAATTTTTAAAGGGACAAAAATAAAAAGTAAAATTAAAAAAATGAAAGTGCCCGCATCCTCTCTTGTTTGCATGCAGAAGCGAACGCATACGTAGGTCGCGCCTACATATGTAAACAGTGTTCGCACCACCAATGTGAGGTATCGCCATGAATGTTATAGTGAGGGCAATAATTCTTCTACTAGACCTCCTTTGTAACTCTAAACTAATAACCTGTAAAAATGTTTAAAGCATCGCCTATGGAGATTTTTAAGAACCATAGTTTGGCGCCATTCCACGCACAACTTTAAAGCGTGACATGTTAGGCACTTATTTACTCAGCGTAACATCATTGTTTATATTTTACAAAAAAATTGGGTTAGTAAGTGTATTTTTTCCAAAAAATTTATTGCAAAATCGCTGCACAAATACTGTGCAACATAAAAAAAAATTGCTACGATCACCATTATATTCTCTAGGGTCTCTGCTAAAAAAAAAAATGAAAACAAAAAACTCACATATAATGTTTGGGGGTTCTGAGTAATTTTCTAGTAAAAAAAATACAGGATTTTTCCATGTAGGAGGGAAATGTCCGAATTGGCCTGGGTGGGAACTGGTTCATCTTATTCATATCATCTTCTAATTTTATTGGTGCCTAAAATATCCCATTGGTTACAAGTTGGTTGGGTTGGCTATTTTCTTCTCATATGTGTCCACTAAGCCTTCCCTGTTCGCATGGTGACAACACTGCTGTGTCATTTAACTACAGGACAAATGATGTTGTCTGTTGCCTGTTAACGGATGTGGAAAAAACCCAGCTCTACTGGTTGGACCAAGAGGTAAAAAAATGATTCAGAGAAACGTCTTCTGTGTCGGGATTACCTGGCTGTCTTTGGCCTGGACTCTCCTCCACTGATGAGGATCTTCTCTTTACAAAGCCGGAGAACTTGACAGCGAGGATCACCAGAATGGTTATCAGCTTCACCACCATCGGAGGAATGACCCCGAGACAGCAGGAAACCCCGATATTCCTGAGAGGAGAGAAGACGGGGGATCAGTATGATATAATGAAGAAATACAGATTCCATCCTTCATACCTCCGCTCTGTCCACCTTCCATCCTTCTCTATTCCACCTTCAGAACTTTCTACTAGCAAATTTTACTTATGTCCGAGAGATTTTCCTTCCAATCAGGCTTCATTCACACATATTCATAGTTAATGGCCTCCACATCCAATCACTGGCTAAATCCTGCCGCCTTAACCTCCGCAACATCTCCAGAATTCGACCCTTCCTGACTATCGACACCACAAAACAACTTCTTCACTCCTTGATTATTTCCCGCCTTGACTACTGTAACTCTCTCCTTAATGGCCGACCCTTACACAGGCTCCTCCCCCCTTCAGTCTGTTATGATTGCTGCTGCTAGACGAATACACCTCACTAATCGATCCGCGACTGCTGCTCCTCTCTGCCAATCCCTTCACTGGCTTCCCCTACCCCACCGTACAAATTTCTAAATACTAACCACAACATACAAGGCCGTCCACAACATAGCCCAAATTGTCCCCTCCGCTCCTCCCAGGACCTCCGGCTCCCTTGTTACCTCCACTCATGCTCGTCTTCAGGACTTCTCCAGAGCCTCTCCCATCCTCTGGAACTCCCTGCCCCTGTATATCCGATAATAATAATGGCACCCCTAATTCGGCAAGCAGAGCCAGGTTTTTGTGCACGAAAAAACACACAGTTAAAAAATCTTGAAGCTCAGAAAAGGTGTATGAGATTCTTTGTCGCATTTGCTGTACATTGAAAGGAACCGGCTGCCTGATGTGTGAGGAGCAATAATGCACAAAAAAGGTATACATGCAACGTCTGCCACCACGTGACATGGTGATCATAGGGCCCCTGACACCATGTGACATAGTGATCATAGGGCCCCTGACACCATGTGACATAGTGATCATAGGGCCCCTGACACCACGTGACATAGTGATCATAGGGCCCCTGACACCATGTGACATAGTGATCATGTCATACTCACCTCCAGGACACTGAGTGATTTGAGATGATTGAAATAACAGCTGGAATGAAAGAAAACACAATGAGAGAATCAGAAACCAGATAATGAATTTTATACAGCCGACTGCACCACCAACCAATAGTGGCCACCGAGTGTACTGCACCACCAACCAATAGTGGTCACCGAGTGTACTGCACCACCAACCAATAGTGGCCACCGAGTGTACTGCACCACCAACCAATAGTGGTCACCGAGTGTACTGCACCACCAACCAATAGTGGCCCCCGAGTGTACTGCACCACCAACCAATAGTGGCCCCCGCGTGTACTACACCACCAACCAATAGTGGCCCCCGAGTGTACTGCACCACCAACCAATAATGGATACCCAGTGTACTGCACCACCAGCCAATAGTGGCCCCCGAGTGTACTGCACCACCAACCAATAGTGGCCACCGAGTGTACTGCACACACCCAGTGGCCACCGAGTATACTGCACACTCACCCCAAAAATACTGCTTGGAATAAAAAGGACATGTTTTTATCTTTATGAATTTTTTTTTCTTTTTTTATTGTTGCATTGCAAAAAGTGCAAGATTAAAAAAAGGCGGCCTTTCATTCGTTTGTAAATAACTTTGCAATACTTTGTACCAGAATAATAATTTTAGTGTCAGAACGAATTACAGAATAAAATGTATACTTTAAATCTGCAGTAATAGTTTATTTTACTAATATGAATCAAAAAAATTATATACAGTATTGTACAAAAAATTATATACAGTATATATATATATATATATATATATATATATATATATATATATATACTGTGGGGACGGAAAGTATTCAGACTCCCTTAAATTTTTCACTCTTTGTTATATTGCATCCATTTGCTAAAATCATTTAAGTTCATTTTTTTCCTCATTAATGTACACACAGCACACAGCACCCCATATTGTACACACAGCACCCCATATTATACACACAGCACCCCATATTGATAGAAAAACACAGAATTGTTGACATTTTTGCAGATTTATTCAAAAAGAAAAACTGAAATATCACATGGTCCTAAGTATTCAGACCCTTTGCTCAGTATTTAGTAGAAGCCCCTTTTGATGAGTTTTTTTGGGAAAGATACAACAAGTTTTTCACACCTGGATTTGGGGATCCTCTGCCATTCCTCCTTGCAGATCCTCTCCAGTTCTGTCAGGGGGGATGGTAAACGTTGGTGCACGGCCATTTTTAGGTATCTCCAGAGATGCTCAATTGGGTTTAAGTCAGGGCTCTGGCTGGGCCATTCAAGAACAGTCACTGAGTTGTTGTGAAGCCACTCCTTCGTTATTTTAGCTGTGTGCTTAGGGTCGATGTTTTGGAAGGTAAACCTTCGGCCCAGTCTGAGGTCCTGAGCACTCTGGAGAAGGTTTTCATCCAGGATATCCCTGTACTTGGCGGCATTCATCTTTCCCTTGATTGTAACCAGTCGTCTTGTCCCTGCAGCTGAAAAAACCCCCACAGCATGATGCCGCCACCACCATGCTTCACTGTTGGGACTGTATTGGATAGGTGATGAGCAGTGCCTGGTTTTCTCCACACATACCGCTTAGAATTAAGGCCAAAAAGTTCTATCTTGGTCTCATCAGACCAGAGAATCTTATTTCTCACCATCTTGGAGTCCTTCAGGTGTTTTTTAGTAAACTCCATGCGGGCTTTCATGTGTCTTGCACTGAGGAGAGGCTTCCATCGGGCCACTCTGCCATAAAGCCCCAACTGGTGGAGGGCTGCAGTGATGGTTGACTTTCTACAACTTTCTCCCATCTCCTGACTGCATCTCTGGAGCTCAGCCACAGTGATCTTTGAGTTCTTCTTTACCTCTCTCACCAAGGCTCTTCTCCCCCGATAGCTCAGTTTGGCCGGACGGCCAGCTCTAGGAAGGGTTCTGGTCATCCCAATGGTCTTCCATTTAAGAATTAAGGAGGCCACTGTGCTCTTAGGAACTTTAAGTGCAGCAGAATTTTTTTGTAACCTTGGCCAGATCTGTGCCTTGCCACAATTCTGTCTCTGAGCTCTTCAGGCAGTTCCTTTGACCTCAAGATTCTCATTTGCTCTGACATGCACTGTGAGCTGTAAGGTCTTATATAGACAGGTGTGTGGCTTTCCTAATCAAGTCCAATCAGTATAATCAAACACAGCTGGACTCAAATGAAGGTGTAGAACCATCTCAAGGATGATCAGAAGAAATGAACAGCACCTGAGTTAAATATATAAGTGTCACAGCAAAGGGTCTGAATACTTACGAGCATGTGATATTTCAGTTTTTCTTTTTTACTAAATCTGCAAAAATGTCAACAATTCTGTGTTTTTCTGTCAATATGGGGTGCTGCGTGCTCCGTATGTATACCATGTATTATGTAATGACAGTTTGGCTGAAAATTCAGTCCCATAGCAGACATGTAAGGATTGTTCTGCTCTATGGGGGGAGGGGGGAGGAGCTCCCATTGCACTGCTTCCTCCATACTGGATTTGGGTGAGTTTTGGAGAAGTAGATAGAACATCCTCCATATTGTTACATAAGATGGCATTTGGACATTTTGGGTATAAGAGGTGATATGGCCACTTGGTGGGAACCAGTTAGAAGTATGACTTACTTGGTGAGTAGATACAGAAAACCTCGGTCACATTCCAGACATTGGTGCTGTCGGCTCTTATACATCGGATTTTGCTGTAATTGGGTGAATATCCTACGGGACACGTTATCGTCACTTCCTCATCCTGACCATAATGTTCCTTTTCTGGATCCATGCTGATATTCTGCCCCAAATCCATCAACTTCCCACACTTCCCTGCAATAGAGAAGACACAATGTCCATTGCTGGGGACTACCAGGGTGATCTGATAGGATGCCAAATGCCTGACAAGGTGTGTGAGCAATACTAGACCAAACCACGGTGCACACAGATAACAGGGTGGGATCACCAGTATGTTCTCACCTTGATGGGGTGGAACCTGAGACCTCTAAAGCCTCGTACACACGATCGGATTGTCGTCCGGGAATTGTGTGATGACAGACTGTTTGCCTAAAATCCAACCATTAGTACACGCTCCATCAGACAATTGTTGGCCAACTTTCTGCCAACAAATGGCAGGGTGGATGGCAGGCTAGTAAATTTTCGGCGGAGAACGGTCTGTTGCCAGATTTTCCAAGCGCGTGTACACAAGTCCGTCGGACAAAAGTCTAAAGTACAAACAAGCATGTTCGGAAGCAAGGATGAGCCAGAAGCAGTTGGTCTTGTAAACTAGCGTTCGTAATGCAGAATTAACATTCGTGACGCGGCAAATTAGGAAATATGGAAATGCCGCGCACAATTCTCTTCTTCTTTAATGGGATAATGATGGAGTTCTGCCAAATGTATTTTCAAAGGCTTTTTTTTATAGTGATATCAAGAATAATATTATTATGCTTGTTATTTTTTGTTGGTGCAAGTTACAACACCATTATCCCATCGTATTAAAGAACAAAGATACAACTATGTTGGTGTCCCTTGTTAATTTTACATTATATTTTATAAAATGTAACTGCAAGTATTATTCTACACAATTTTTTAAAAGAAAACAAATACAATTAGACATGCTATCTGCCAATAGAACTTAACTAAAAAGTGCATTCTATGCATCCAAAAATATAGAAAATATATCAAATCAAATCATTACTATTCAATAGGGATGAGCTTCGAGTTCGAGTCGAACATTGGCTGTTCGCAAGTTCGCCGAACAGCGAACAATTTGGGGTGTTTGCGGCAAATTCGAATGCAGTGGAACACCCTTTAAAAGTCTATGGGAGAAATCAAATCTGATAATATTAAAGGCTTATATGCAAGTTATTGTCATAAAAAGTGTTTGGGGACCTGGGTCCTGCCCCAGGGGACATGGATCAATGCAAAAAAAGTTTTAAAAACGGCCGTTTTTTCAGGAGCAGTAACAGGACATGACGGGACTTCCCTGTGGCATTCCCCGTGACGTCACAGGGAAGTCCCGTCAATTCACCGTGCGTCAGAGGGGGCGGGGTCACCGGGTGGCCCCGCCCCCCGTTTTTTAAGAACCGTCAGACGAGGAGACGCCGTCACACAGCGGGAGCCTCCCTCCATGCCAGCATGGATGCGGAGCGGCCCGGAGAAGAAAATGAAGAAGAGAAGAAGAGAAAAGAGAAGAAGGAAGAAGATGAAGAGAAGAGCGGGAGCCTCCCCCCATGCCATGGGTGCGGAGTGGCCCGAGGAGAAGAAGATAGAAGACGCCGCGGAGGAGATGCTGGACGAGAACGCCGGAGGAAGAACCAGAAGAGTCAGAAGAACCAAAAGAAGAAGATGAAGGAAGAAAGAAGAAGCATTTAAATAAAGGAATTGTCAAAAACTGTCTCTTGTCATTTTTAACATTTTTGACAGTTTTTTAGTGAAATGGTAGGGGTAAGTACCCCCTTACCATTTCACACGGGGGGGGGCGGGATCTGGGGGTCCCCTTGTTAAAGGGGGCTTCCAGATTCTGATAAGCCCCCAGCCCGCAGACCCCCACAACCACCGGCCAGGGTTGTGGGGATGAGGCCCTTGTCCTCATCAACATGGGGACAAGGTGTTTTGGGGGGCTACCCCAAAGCACCCTCCCAATGTTGAGGGCGTATGGCCTGGTACGGTTCAGGAGGGGGGGCGCACTCTCGTCCCCCCTCTTTTCCTGCGGCCTGTCAGGTTGCGTGCTCGGATAAGGGTCTGGTATGGATGTGTGGGGGGACCCCACGCCGTTTTTTTTTTTTTGGCGCGGGGTTCCCCTTAAAATCCATACCAGACCTGAAGGGTCTGGTATGGAATTTAGGGGGAACCCCACGTCATTTTTTTTTAAATTTTGGCCAGGGCTCCCCTTAATATCCATACCAGATCTGAAGGGCCTGGTATGGAATTTAGGGGGACTCCCACATCATTTTTTTCTTTAAAGTTTGTGGGGAATTCCCATGCTGTTTTTATCAATGAACTTCTATGTGTATTGTCGGCAATGCAATAGCCGCGGGTAGTTTTAAATGTGTTTTTTCCTTCAAAATGTAATTTTGCTGTCAGACTGTTCTAAACACAGAAAACATGCGCCCCTTTACAGGCATACTATAGACACCCCCCAGCTATGAAATTTAAAGGGATATTACACTTTTATTGTTTGACTTTAAGCATTATTAAAATCACTGCTCCTGAAAAAACGGCCGTTTTTAAAACTTTTTTTGCATTGATCCATGTCCCCTGGGGCAGGACCCGGGTCCCCAAACACTTTTTATGACAATAACTTGCATATAAGCCTTTAAAATGAGCACTTTTGATTATTCATGTTCGTGTCCCATAGACTTTAACGGTGTTCGCGTGTTCAAACAAACTTTTTTCCTGTTCGCATGTTCTGGTGCGAACCGAACAGGGGGGTGTTCGGCTCATCCCTACTATTCAACCAAAAAATAAAATATAAGCCTCATGCATGTGTCCTGCTTCTTCATATAGGGGGTCAGCAATGCCAAGAGTTGGTGAAAGCAGGGGTCCGTCATCCAGAGATAATTCCGAAAATCATCCAGATTATTCTCCTGGAGCTCCCGCAGCAAAGGCATATGACAGAATTGGTCACCATTAATAAAGCAACCAATTTTTTGTCCAAAAAATCCTCCTCCTCCTGTTCCTGGACTGGACTTGGGTCAAAGCAATAACTCCAAGGCCAATAATAAATAACACGTTATCTCCTCCAATTCCGCAACATGGCTGGTTGACAAACGGCCGTTCAGTAACCAACTGAAAAGCATTAAATGAAAAGTGCAAACTGAAAAGCGCGAAATGAAAAGCACGAATCAACACTCACCAAACTTCTACTAATACAAAATTAGCAGAAGGAGCCCAAAGGGTGGTGCCTGACAATTGAACTTCCTCTTTATCGGCTCGTAGTACATTTAGTATGTCACTACATTTGTGTTTGTTGGCTGACAATTGTGTACCGTTTGCTTGTATGCAAGACAAAATCCAGGCACACGCCCTTCAGACAAAAGTCTGACACTTTGTCTGCGGAAAATCCGAATGTGTTCACTAGAGCTCTGAGAAACGGTAATGGTGACACTCCTGTGGCTCTCACTGATGAGACAAATTAGACAGAGGGTGACAAGGAGGCCCAAGGTGAAGAGAGACAAGGCCAGAGCAGAAGTGAGCAAGGAGCTCTGAGGGTTAATTGTGGGAGGAAATGGAGCAGAAAATGGGAAACCACAAACCAAAAACACAGCTAAGGAGAAGAGGATCAGCTTCTTTTTCAAAGTAAGGAACAGTTCTGAGAGAAGTGACACTTTATTAGCCAAACTGCAGAAAGAGGGTCAAATGTCTGAACACCCGGGCAAGTACATTTTGTAAGCAGATGGGAAATAAAGAGATACAAAGTGACATTGTTTATCAATATTGATCATATGGGAGACAGAGAGATACAAATTAAACTAGATATATTAAAAAAAAACAAAAAACAATTAGAAGTATGACTTACTTGGTGAGTAGATACAGAAAACCTTGGTCACATTCCAGATATTGGCGCCGTTGGCTCTCATACATCGGATTTTGTTGTAATTGGGTGCATATTCAGTGGGACATGTCAAAGTGACTTCTTCACCCTGACCATAATATTCCTTTACTGGATACATGCTTATATTCTGCCCCAAATGTATCAAACTCTGACATTTCCCTAGAATGGAGAAGATACAAAGCCTGTCATTGGGGGGGGGGCACCAGGGTGATCTAATGGGACACCAAAAGGTCTGACAAGGCATATGAGGAATAGTAGACAAAACCAAAGCACACACAGATGACGGGATGGGACATTAGAGGTGGAGTCACCAGTATAGGCTCCATATGAGGGGGTGGAACCTAAGATTACCATGTGTTCACCAGAGCTCCTAGTAGGGGAATGGTGACACTCCTGAGGCCCTCACTGTTGATGCAACAGAAAGGAAGCAGCAAAGAAAACGTATGATCCAGGAGAAGGCAAAATCTCTGACATATAGAGTATGTAGCGATTTCATGTCGTTGGGTTTGTAAGAAGTGAACAATTCTTACGTGTACACGGTGACGGCTCAGGATGAGGATAAAACTTGAAAACATCTGAGTTCTTCACACAGGTCAGACCGAACTTTCTGTTGTCATACTGCTTCTTACATGACACCTTCACCACCTCATTCTCCCTTGCAGTCTCAAATCCAGGAGGGAAATCCACTATGGAAGCCCAGAGCTGCGTCTTCCTACAGACCCCTGAGAAGACACAATACACCGATATTATTATTAATACATCTCCACCTATTATGACCAGATTGTAAATGTTCAGAGAAGTAATCACACTTATGTATAATTTATGTACGACTTTTGATTTTAGTATATCAGAGAGGAGGGATGAGTAACAGGAGGAAGTGACATTAGATCGGGGGAGAGCTAAAGGGCAGGGTAGCATTTCTCTGTTTGGGTCAGTACTGAAAATATATGTTTGGCTGGTGGCCCTGAGTGGAGAACCTTAACCATTCAGACATTGGTCAGTGTGAAAGATGCAGCTAGTAACACATGGTAGGCTTTAAAAAGGTCCCTTCTCCTTGTTGAGACCTGCAATCACAGCCCCTGGCATATGGAAATCTCCCAGTGCTGATTTAATCGGAAGCTCTGTGACATCAAGTGACTTAATCCAGAGGGCCTTAAATAAAACAAATGCTGAAAAATGTCAAAAAGTATTTCACTAGAAACCATGTCCTTCAGAAACACATTTCACTCTAGCATCCTTTGCACTGTAACTTTTTTAATCACACAGAAATTTTACTCCACCAAGAATGGGCCACTTGGTTGTGTTTCTGAAATGGACCTTACACCTCCAATCAGCTGGGTTTTGAGGGACAAGAGACAGGCAAGAGTTTCATTGTATGACCTGACTTTGTCCTCTGAAACTGGGTAGCCCATTCCACATCTGTGTGTATCTATGTTTTCCAAACTTAACTGGTTCTTGGGAGTTCTACTGAGAAGGACCTCCCACCTCCACCTAGCTGGATTGTGATGGACAAGAGACAGGTAAGAGTTCCATTGTATGACTCTTATCTTATCCTCTGGAACTGGGTGACCCATTCCACATCTCTGTGTATATGAGTTTTCCAAATTTAACTGGTTCTTGGGGGTTCTTCTGAGAAGGACCTCCCACCTCTGCCTAGCTGGATTGTGAGGGACAAGAGACAGGCAAGAGTTCCATTATATGATCTGACCTTGTCACCTCTGTGTAAAGGATATTACTCCTCCACCCAGGTAGATTGTGAGGCACAGAAGATATACCTTGTCTTCTGGAACTGTGTGACTTATATCCTTTTGTCAGGGCTGGGCTCAGCCCTTCCTTCTCTGAGATGGCTGCTCAGCTGTCAGCTAATTGCCAGCTCCTATCTCTCCACAGTGACTCACCTGTTGATGATATCCTGCTCATCAGTCCTGCCTAATTGAGCCATCAAGGCCAGATGATCTCTGCCTTCACCTTGGTCACATCTCTAGAGATGCTCTCCTGTGTTCCTGTTAACGACTTGCTTGGTTGACATTCCTTCTGGCTCCATGTCCTGCTTGCTGTTCTACTATGCTCATCCCTGGCTCCCTGATGTTTTGGCTTGTCTGACTAACCGTTCCGGTTCCTGAACTCTGGCTGTTTTGACTATGTTTACTCTGTTTACCTTTTTTATTATTATTAAACAAGTGAGATTTATCTGTACTTCTGTCTCAGTCTGATTCATGGTTTCTGACAGTGGGCAAAGGTCATGAATTCAGAAGATGCAGTCAATCTTGTTGGTAATATTTTTTCCAGATTGGATGAGCAAGATCACTGCATGGATCAGTTTGCCATGGCGGACGTTTTTTCAGGAGCAGTGATTTTAATAATGCTTAAAGTAAAACAATAAAAGTGATATATTCCTTTAAATTTCGTACCTGGGGGGTGTCTATAGTATGCCTGTAAAGTGAAGCATGTTTCCCAAGTTTAGAACAGTCCGAGAGCAAAATGACATTTCTAAAGGAAAAAAAGTCATTTAAAACTACTCGCTATAATGAATTGTCAGGTCTCTGCAATACACATAAAAGTCATTGAAAAAACAGCATGGGATTGCCCCACAGTCCTTTACCAGGCCCTTCAGGTCTGGTATGAATATTAAGGGGAACACCAAACCAAAATAAAAAAAAAACAATTGCGCGGGGGTCCGCCTAAATTCCATACCAGGCCCTTCAGGTCTGGTATGGATATTAAGGGGAACCCCACGCCAAAATTTAAACAAAAAATGGCGTGGGGGTCCCTTCAAAAATCCATACAAGACCCTTATCTGAGCACGCAACCTGGCAGGCCGTAGGAAAAGAGGGGGGATGAGAGAGCGAGAGGCCCCCCAAAGCACCTTATCCCCATGTTGATGGAGACAAGGGCCTCATCTCCACAACCCTTGCCCGGTGGTTGTGGGTTCCTGTGGGCAAGGGGGCTTATCGGAATCTGGAAGCCCCCTTTAACAAAGGACCCCCAGATCCTGGCCTTCCCCCCGTGTGAAATGGTAACGGGGTACATATGTCGTAACTGAGTGACCCCGCCCCCTTTGACGCTACGGAGAAGCCATAGGGATGTCCCTGTGCGGCCCTGCCCTCAGTTATAAAAGAACTGTCATCTGAGAGGCCGGTCATTACGGCGGGTGCCTCCCATAGAGGCAGATCGGTGGCGGCGTGCGGCTTTTTTTTTTTTTTTCAGTCCGTCGGAGCGAGAGAAGAAGAAGATGAATGGACTTCGTGGGACACGTTTATTTTTTAATTTTTTAATAAAGAACTTGTCTCAAGGCGTGTATTGTCATTTTTACCATTTTAACACTTTTTTTGTAAAATGGTAGGTCCCCTGTTACCATTTCACACAGGGGGAGGCCAGGATCTGGGGGTCCCCTTGTTAAAAGGGGCTTCCAGATTCCGATAAGTCCCCCGCCCGCAGACCCCTACAACCACCGGGCAAGGGTTGTGGGGATGAGGCCCTTGTCCCCATCAACACGGGGACAAGGTGCTTTGGGGGGGCCGCTATCCCAAAGCACCCTCCCCATGTTGAGGGCATGTGGCCTGGTACGGTTCAGGAGGGGGGCGATCTTTCGTCCCCCCTCTTTTCCTGCAGCCTGCCAGGTTGCGTGCTCGGATAAGGGTCTGGTATAGATTTTTAGGGGGACCCCCACGCCATTTCAAAAAAAAAAATGGCGTGGGGACCTGAAGGGTCTGGTATGGATTTTGAGGGGGACCCCAACGCCATTTTTAAAAAAAATTGGCGTGGGGTTCCCCTTAATATCCATACCAGACCTGAAGGGCCTGGTATGGAATTTGGGGGGACCCTCACAAATTTTTTTTTTAAATTTTGGTTCGGGGTTTCCCTTACTGTTCATACCAGACCCAAAGGGGCTGGTAATGGACTGTGGTGGAATCCCATGTTGTTTTTTTCAATGACTTTTATGTGTATTGAAGGGGACCGACAATTCATTATAGCCGCGAGTACTTTTAAATGACTTTTTTTCCTTTAGTAATGCCACTTTACAGGCATACTATAGACACCCCCCAGGTACGATATTTAAAGGAATATTACACTTATATTGTTTCACTTTAAGCATTATTAAAATCACTGCTCCCGAAAAAACGGCCGTTTTAAAAACTTTTTTTTGCATTGATACATGTCCCCTGGGGCAGGACCCGGGTCCCCAAACACTTTTTTATGACAATAACTTGCATATAAGCCTTTAAAATGAGCACTTTTGATTATTCATGTTCGTGTCCAACAAATGTCCAACGGTGTTCGCGTGTTCAACAAATTTTTTGCCTGTTCGCGTGTTCAGCTCATCCCTATTTCCTATGAGTTTTTAAGATCCCCAATAAGTGGAAATATTATGGAATGAATACTGAGATACCCCAGATATGTTCTGATGAGGAGTGGCTGATCCAGGCTCAAACAAGGCTTTTTTTTAATGCTGGTTTCTGGTGAGCAGGGATGAGCCGAACACCCCCCTGTTCGGTTCGCACCAGAACATGCGAACAGGAAAAAAATTCGTTCGAACACGCGAACACCGTTAAAGTCTATGGGACACGAACATGAATAATCAAAAGTGCTAATTTTAAAGGCTAATATGCAAGTTATTGTCATAAAAAGTGTTTGGGGACCTGGGTCCTGCCCCAGGGGACATGAATCAATGCAAAAAAAAGTTTTAAAAACGGCCGTTTTTTCAGGAGCAGTGATTTTAATAATGCTTAAAGTCAAACAATAAAAGTGTAATATCCCTTTAAATTTCATACCTGGGGGGTGTCTATAGTATGCCTGTAAAGGGGCGCATGTTTCCCGTGTTTAGAACAGTCTGACAGCAAAATGACATTTTGAAGGAAAAAACACATTTAAAACTACCGCGGCTATTGCATTGCCGACAATACACATAGAAGTTCATTGATAAAAACGGCATGGGAATTCCCCACAGGGCAACCCCGAACCAAAATAAAAAAAAAAAATGATGTGGGAGTCCCCCTAAATTCCATACAAGGCCCTTCAGGTCTGGTATGGATATTAAGGGGAACCCCAGCCAAAATTAAAAAAAAAAATTGACGTGGGGTTCCCCCTAAATTCCATACCAGACCCTTCAGGTCTGGTATGGATTTTAAGGGGAACCCCGCGCCAAAAAAAAAAAAAAAACCGGCGTGGGGTCCCCCCAAAAATCCATACCAGACCCTTATCCGAGCACGCAACCTGCAGGCCGCAGGAAAAGAGGGGGGGACGAGAGTGCGGCCCCCCCCCTCCTGAACCGTACCAGGCCACATGCCCTCAACATTGGGAGGGTGCTTTGGGGTAGCCCCCCAAAACACCTTGTCCCCATGTTGATAAAGACAAGGGCCTCATGGCATGGGGGGAGGCTCCCGCTCTTCTCTTCATCTTCTTCTCTTCTTCATCTTCATCTTCTTCTTCTTCTTCTTCTCTTCTTCCTTCTTCTCTTCTTCATTTCTTCTCCGGGCCGCTCCGCAGCCATGCTGGCATGGTGGGAGGCTCCCGCTGTGTGACGGCGTCTCTTCGTCTGACGGTTCTTAAATAACGGGGGGCGGGGCCACCCGGTGACCCCGCCCCCCTCTGACGCACGGGACATGACGGGACTTCCCTGTGGCATTCCCCGTGACGTCACAGGAAAGTCCCGTCAAGTCACCGTGCGTCAGAGGGGGGCGGGGTCACCGGATGGCCCCGCCCCCCGTTATTTAAGAACCGTCAGACGAAGAGACGCCGTCACACAGCGGGAGCCTCCCACCATGCCAGCATGGCTGCGGAGCGGCCCGGAGAAGAAATGAAGAAGAGAAGAAGGAAGAAGAAGAAGATGAAGAAGATGAAGAGAAGAGCGGGAGCCTCCCCCCTCATGCCATGGGTGCGGAGCGGCCCGAGGAGAAGAAGATAGAAGACACCACGGAGGAGATGCTGGACGAGAACGCCGGAGGAAGAACCAGAAGGGCCAGAAGAACCAGAAGATGAAGGAAGATAGAAGAAGAAGTATTTAAATAAAGGAATTGTCAAAAACTGTCTCTTATCATTTTTAACATTTTTGACAGTTTTTTAGTGAAATGGTAGGGGTAAGTACCCCCTTACCATTTCACACAGGGGGGGGGCCGGGATCTGGGGGTCCCCTTGTTAAAGGGAGCTTCCAGATTTCGATAAGCCCCCCGCCCGCAGACCCCCACAACCACCGGCCAGGGTTGTGGGGATGAGGCCCTTGTCTTCATCAACATGGGGACAAGGTGTTTTGGGGGGCTACCCCAAAGCACCCTCCCAATGTTGAGGGCATGTGGCCTGGTACGGTTCAGGAGGGGGGGGAGCGCACTCTCGTCCCCCCCTCTTTTCCTGCGGCCTGCCAGGTTGCATGCTCGGATAAGGGTCTGGTATGGATTTTTGGGGGGACCCCACGCCGTTTATTTTTTTTTTTTGGCGCGGGGTTCCCCTTAAAATCCATACCAGAACTGAAGGGTCTGGTATGGAATTTAGGGGGAACCCCACGTCAATTTTTTTTTTTAATTTTGGCTGGGGTTCCCCTTAATATCCACACCAGACCTGAAGGGCCTTGTATGGAATTTAGGGGGACCCCCACATCATTTTTTTTTTTTTTTTGGTTCGGGGTTTCCCTGTGGGGAATTCCCATGCCGTTTTTATCAATGAACTTCTATGTGTATTGTCGGCAATGCAATAGCCGCGGGTAGTTTTAAATGTGTTTTTTTCTTCAAAATGTCATTTTGCTGTCAGACTGTTCTAAACACAGGAAACATGCGCCCCTTTACAGGCATACTATAGACACCCCCCAGGTACGAAATTTAAAGGGATATTACACTTTTATTGTTTGACTTTAAGCATTAATAAAATCACTGCTCCTGAAAAAACGTCCGTTTTTAAAACTTTTTTTTGCATTGATCCATGTCCCCTGGGGCAGGACCCAGGTCCCCAAACACTTTTTATGACAATAACTTGCATATAAGCCTTTAAAATGAGCACTTTTGATTTCTCCCATAGACTTTTAAAGGGTGTTCCGCGGCATTCGAATTTGCCGCGAACACCCCAAATTGTTCGCTGTTCGGCGAACTTGCGAACAGCCAATGTTCGAGTCGAACATGAGTTCGACTCGAACTCGAAGCTCATCCCTACTGGTGAGTGTTCATCTTGGAAGGTGGTGGTGTATCATGGATTGGTGGAAGTTGAACACAGCATTGTGATTTGGTCAGGAGGGTTTGATCGCCCATCTTTGAAGACGAGCACTGGGACTTTCTTTTCTCTATATATATATTTTTGTTGGACACACAGAATTTTTTCCATATATAGTTCACATCATTTTTTTTCCCCGTGGTTTAATTATTAATGATTATAATTGAAGGATGTAAATTAGTGCTCACTGTCACAGGTATTTTTTGGGAATATTTGGTTGAGGGTTGGCGCAGTCATCCATTATAATTAACACATTCCACATCATTATTTCCCTGACAGTGAAGAACCCCCTGTGCAGTTTAAGGTTTAACCGCTTCTCCTCCATTCTCATTGTGTGGCCCCATGTCCTCTTACACTCCCTGAGACTGAATAGTTTTTTTTCCTATGCTGGGATCACCATCCGGGTATTTGTAGATCGCTATCATGTCCCCCTCAAGTGTCGCATCTCCAGCGAGAATAAATTTAGTGTTTGCAGCCTGTCCTCGTAATTGAGGTCCTCCAATCCTCTTATTAACCTTGTTGCCCTTCTTTGGACTCCAGCTCCAGCACATACCTTCTGAGGACTGGTGACCAGAATTGGACAGAATACTCCAGATGTGGCCTAACCAGTGTAGATTTTTAGGCAGGGTTGCTCCTAAATTTACTTGCCAGGTGTAGTTACCTTGGCTCATTGTTAGGGATCAATTGAGTTCACACTAAGTCTGGAATTGCTGCACTTTTCTCTTCTGCCGCTAGGTGGCTGAGTACCTGGTGACATTGGATAGGACAAGGGCAAAGCAAGGACAGATTAGGAGTATATGGGGTATCTCAGCCAATGGGCAGGGGTTTTCTTAAATCCCTTGGCCTGCTATGAGAAGCTGTATATTTGGGTGTAGTCAAGTGATCAGGGTTCTGTGCCACCTAGACGGCTGTCTGGGTGGACGTGTGTTGTATTGCCCCGGGGCTGCTAGGCCAGAGTTTGGGCCTATCCCGGATACATCTGGCTGCTAGGCTGTCTGAGGGCCTATCCAGAAGCAAGAGAGTAGCGCAGGATTGGGATTGCGGCTTGCAGTCCAACCAGAAGTGACGGTTCTGCCAGCTGGAGATCCTGTTGTGGTCAGAGGTAGAGGGGAAGCTGTCGCCACTAAGAAACCAACCACCTTGTTAGCAGGGACCACAGTGTGTAGCTGAAGCAAGTACCAGAGCAGTATTCTCACGAACCGGGGACGGTGAAGAATAGGGAAGCGTCAGCGGGTTTTAAGCCAAGGACTGAGCTAGCGGAGGTGATGCTTGCAGAGCAGCCTTGTGTGTCAAGCCAGGGATCGAGCCAGTGGAGGTGACTCTTGCAGAGAAGGCTTGTGTGACAAGTCAAGGACCAAGCAGACCAGTGGTGTGACGCTTGAGAATTATCTGGAATGCCAAGTCAGGGACCCAGCATTGAGGTGGGGGTGACGCTTGAGGAAGATACTAAAGTGAAGATTGGAAGAGCTCAAGGGATTCAGTGGCAGCAAATCAGCAAATCTAGAGAGACTGGGAGCTCAGTGGGTTGAGAACCGGCAAGAAGTGATTGTAGAAAAGTAAAATAATTCATTACAACTTGTGTTAGGAACTGTTCTAAGACTGTTGCCATAGGAGACAGCATTCCTACACATGCAGATGTGGTGTCTTGCTGAATGCCTTTCCCTGCATTTCCCTGTAGTCTCAGAGTCTGCCAATTAATATTGCAACTACCTAAGGGTGTCCTGGCCCTAACCCTCTCTCCCAAAGTTCTGTTCAAGAGAAATAAAATCTCTTTGCATTCAAGAAGTGTCTGGTGCCAATGAATCTATCTTGCATTACACCCACCATGCCTTGTAATCCAGTCTCTACGCAGCAGCTCCTGGAGGTACTCATTAGACTAAAGAAGGCCTGGGATCTTGCTACACCAGAGTTTTATAAAGTGGCAGAATTATTGTTCTATCTCTGGAGTATATCCCCTTTTTTCATGCATGCCAATTAGGGATGAGCTTCGAGTTCAAGTCAAACTCATGTTCGACTCGAACGTGGGCTGTTCGCAAGTTCGCCGAACAGCGAACAATTTGGGGTGTTCGCGGCAAATTTCGAATGCTGCGGAACACCCTTTAAAGGTCTATGGGAGAATTCAAAAGTGCTAATTTTAAAGGCTTATATGCATGATATTGTCATAAAAAGTGTTTGGGGACCCGGGTCCTGCCCCAGGGGACATGTATCATTGCAAAAAGAAGTTTTAAAAACGGCCGTTTTTTCAGGAGCAGTGATTTTAATAATGCTTAAAGTGAAACAATAAAAGTGTAATATCCCTTTAAATTTCGTAGCTGGGGGGTGTCTATAGTATGCCATTAAAGGGGCGCATATTTCCCATATTTAGAACAGTCTGACAGCAAAATGACATTTCAAAGGAAAAAAGCCATTTAAAACTACTCGCGGCTATTGCATTCCCGGTCCGACAATACACATAGAAGTTCATTGATAAAAACGGCATGGGAATTCCCCACAGGGGAACCCCGAACCAAAATGAAAAAAAAAAATGACGTGGGGGGTCCCCCTAAATTCCATACCAGGCCCTTCAGGTCTGGTATGGATATTAAGGGGAACCCCGTGCCAAAATTAGTAAAAAAACGGCGTGGGGTCCCCCCAAAAATCCATACCAGACCCCTATCCAAGCACGCAACCTGGCAGGCCGCAGGAAAAGAGGGGATGACAAGAGAGCGCCCCCCCCTCCTGAACCGTACCAGGCCACATGCCCTCAACATTGGGAGGGTGCTTTGGGGTAGCCCCCCAAAACACCTTGTCCCCATGTTGATGAGGGCAAGGGCCTCATCCCCACAACCCTGGTGGTTGTGGGGGTCTGCGGGCAGGGGGCTTATCGGAATCTGGAAGCCCCCTTTAACAAGGGGACTCCCAGATCCCGGCCCTCCCCCCTGTGTGAAATGGTAAGGGGGTACAAAAGTACCCCTACCATTTCACTAATAAACTGTCAAAATGTTAAAAATGACATGGAGAGAGGCTCCCGCTCTTCTCTTTATCTTCTTCTCTTCATCTTCTTCTCTTCATCTTCTTCTCTTCATCTTCTTTTCGGGCCGCTCCGCATCCATGCTGGCATGGAGGGAGGCTCCCACTGTGTGACGCTTCTCCTCTTCTGGCGGCCCAAAAAGAAGATGAAGAGAAGAAGATGAAGAGAAGAAGATGAAGAGAAGAGTGGGAGCCTCCCTCCATGCCATGGATGCGGATCGGCCCGAGGAGAAGAAGGGAAGAATATGCCGCGGAGGAGATGCTGGACGAGAACACTGGAGGAAGAACCAGAAGATCCAGAAGAAGAAGAAGAAGATGAAGGAAGAAACAAGAAAGAAGAAAGAAGAAAGAAGAAGCATTTAAATAAAGGAATTGTTAAAAACTGTCTCTTGTCATTTTTAACATTTTTGACAGTTTTTTAGTGAAATGGTAGGGGTACTTTTGTACCCCCTTACCATTTCACACAGGGGGGAGGGCCGGGATCTGGGGGTCCCCTTGTTAAAGGGGGCTTCCATGATTCCGATAATTCCCCCGCCTGCAGACCCCCACAACCACCGGCCAGGGTTGTGGGGATGAGGCCCTTGTCCTCTTCAACATGGGGACAAGGTGTTTTGGGGGGCTACCCCAAAGCACCCTCCCAATGTTGAGGGCATATGACCTGGTATGGTTCAGGAGGGGGGGCGCTCACTCATCCCCCCCTCTTTTCCTGCAGCATGCCAGGGTGTGTGCTCAGATGAGGGTCTGGTATGGATTTTTGGGGGGACCCCACGCTGTTTTTTTTTAAATTTTGGCGCAGGGTTCCCCTTAATATCCATACCAGACCTGAAGGGCCTGGTATGGAATTTAGGGGGACCCCCACGTCATTTTTTAAGAAAAAATTTGGCCGGGGTTCTCCTTAATATCCATATCAGACCTGAAGGGCCTGGTATGGAATTTAGGGGGACCCCCCACGTCATTTTTTTTTTAAATTTTGGTTCGGGGTTCCCCTGTGGGGAATTCCCATGCCGTTTTAATCAATGAACTTCTATGTGTATTGTAGGACCGGCAATTCATTAATAGCCGCGAGTAGTTTTAAATGACTTTTTTTCCTTTGAAATGTCATTTTGCTGTCAGACTGTTCTAAACACGGGAAACATGCACCCTTTACATGCATACTATAGACACCCCCCAGGTAAGATATTTAAAGGGATATTACACATTTATTGTTTGACTTTAAGCATTATTAAAATTACTGCTCTCGAAAAAATGTCAGTTTTTAAAACTTTTTTTTGCATTGATACTTGTCCCCTGGGGCAGGACCCGGGTCCCCAAACACTTTTTATGACAATAACTTGCATATAAGCCTTTAAAATGAGCACTTTTGATTATTCATGTTCGTGTCCCATAGACTTTAACCGTGTTCGCGTGTTCGTACAAACTTTTTGCCTGTTCGCATGTTCTGGTGCGAACCGAACAGGGGGGTGTTCGGCTCATCCCTAATGCCAATATTCTGCCGGCTTTGGTAGCTGCAGCTTGGCATTGCATGCTATTGCTCAATCTGTCTTCTACTAGGACCCCCAGATCCTTCTCCATCCTTGATTGCCCCAGAGGTTTTCCACCTAGTGAATTAGCATTTAAAGTTTTAGCCCCCAAGTGCATCACTTTACATTTCTCCACATTAAACTTCATTTGCCATTTGTCTGTCCACTCCATTATTTTATTCAGGTCATTCTGCTAAATGTTTATATCCTGATGTGAGTTTATTGCTCTACTTATTTTTGTGTCATCCAGAAAGACTGAGACTGAGCTATTTATCCCATCCTCTATATCATTTATGAATATATTGAATAGAATTGGTCCCAACACAAAACCTTGGGGCACCCCACTCACCACTCAAGACCAGTCTGAGTACACGTTATTTATCACCACCCTTTGGACCCGCCCCTGTACCCAGTTTTTTACCCAAGCACAAACCTTATGGTCCATGCCTGCAGACCTCAGCTTGTAGATTAAGTGCTTATTGTGGACTGTATTGAATTCCTTTGCAAAATCCAAATATGCTAAATCCATGGGCCTTCCACTGTATAGATGGCAGCTCACTTCCTCATAGAATGTCAGCAGATTGGTCTGGCAGGAACAACCTTTCGTAAACCCATGCTGATTACCACTAATGATATTCTTTTCCTCTGTAAATCTTTGGATATAGCCCCTTACCATCCCCTCCAATAATTTACCCACTATTGATGTTAGGCTGACCAGCCTATAATTCCCAGGAATATGTCTCTGCCCTTTTTTTGAATATTGGTACCACATTGTCTTTTCTCCAATCAGCTGGTACCAATCCTGTCATTATGCTGTCCACAAGGATTGGGAACAATTGTCTGGCTATAACCTGACTGAGTTCTTTGAGGACTCTCGGGTGTAAGCCACCTGGACCTGGTGGTTGATTTGTATTAGGTTTATTAAGTATTTCCCTGACTCCGGCCTCAAAGGGATGTCTTTGTTGCGCCATTAACAGTATAGTCGCGGTCGGTAAACCCCTCCTTTTCCTGCATAAAAACTGAGGAAAAGAAGGTATTTAGTACAGTTGCCTTCTCTGTGTCATCTGTAACCATCCCCCCATCCTCATCTTTTTTGTGTGCATGTGCTCTGATTTTGCCTTTTTACTGTTAATAAATCTAAAAAATTTCTTTGGGTTCTTTTTACTTTCTTCTGCTACGTGTCTCTCGTAATTGTTTTTAGCCTCCCTGATTGATTTTACACTTCTTATTGCATTCCTTGTAGTGTTGGAATGCTGATGGTGACCCAATCCCTTTATATTTTTTAAAGGCCATATTTTTCTCCTTAATGAGACTTTTTACCTTACAGTTTAGCCACCCAGGTTTGATCTTCGCTCTTCTATATTTATTGCCCATTGGAATGCACTGTGTGATACCTTTGTTTAATATGCTTCTAAAGCATTCCCATTTTGCTTCTGTGTTCAATGTTTCCAGAATTTGGTCCCAATTTATGTCATGTATCTGCGATCACAGTTCAGAAAGATGTGCTTGTTTAAAATGTTGTGTTTTTGTGCTATCCTCGTGTCTCCTTTTCCAATGATTTACTCTAAATGTGATCATCCTCTGATCGCTAGATCCCAAGTTGTCGCATATCGCCACACCTGAGATCAGACTTGGATCATTCGTAATTAGGGATGGGCTGTCTCTTTGAGTCGAACATGAGTTCGACTCGAATATCGGCTGTTCGCCAAAATTTGAACATAATGGGCCGTTCACGCCAAATTTGAGCGGCCCATAATGCACTGCGTCATCGGAGTGCATTGCTGGCTGATGATTGGCCAAGCATGCACTATGACCCGCATGCTTTGGCCAATCACAGTGCCGTCAGCGAAGAGAGCCATAATTGGCCACAGGCTGGGTGCCTGTGGCCAATTATAGCTCAGGGGGTTAAGTACACGCCCCACACTATATAAGGCCGCCTGTGCATCGGCCTCGTGTAGTGTGTTGGTGGCATTTGTTCAGAGAGAGACAGAGAGTGTCATTTCATTTAATTTCAGCAGGCAGGCAATTCCTGGAGTTCTGTTGCTAATATACTTCAGGAAGGCGAGACAGTTAGATAGCTGTAGTGTATTTTGTATATATATGCATCCCAGTTTTAAATATATATTTCCTGGACCTCCCCATGTCAGCCTACTATGGGTCAGCTCCGCCCCCTCTGACCCCTCCAGGTCCACCTCTTTTCTAGTCCATAAAAGGGGCGGCTGTCTGCCCATAAGAGTGTTCTTTTTTCGTCCTCGCTCCGGACGCCTTTTAAAGTTTATTTTTATTTATTTATTTTTATTTTTTTATTTATTTATTTTTTTCTCCATCCATCCATACTGTCGGGTTCAGCCTCTCCCGGTTCAGAATACATCCCCCCCCCCATATAGGCTGTAAATCTCCTGAGGAGGTGGGTTCCCGTGGTGCTGGGATTGTATGGTACAGTATAAATAACTGCGTGTTTCTGGCAAAGGTCACTGGCAGTATAAATGACTGTATATACCTTTGCTAGGCAGGTGCTGGCACTCTCTCCTTCCATGTTTTTGTTTGTTCAGGCATTGGTTTGGCTCGCTGGGACTTGTAGTTCACCGCCACCACATGTGCTCCTTTCAGGAAGCTCAGAGTTGAGCAGGTGAGGTCAGAGGCAGCTTCCTCTTTGCGTTGTCTAGCAAACACCAGATTGCTCACTGCTGATTTGCAGCAGCCTCTGTCCTCTAGGCTGATCTCAGTCTCCAGCTGGTCAATCTGCTGCTCTGCTCTGGTAAGCCTCCTTCCAGGTCTCTCATTACTTTCTGCTGTGTTACTTGTCCGTCAGAGTATTTTTATTATCCTGTACCTTCTAGGACTGGGGAATTTTGCCTGCCTGCCTAGCTGCCTTAGCACTGAAGATTTGGATGGAGAAGTTTATTTTAAGTGTATTTATTTATTTTTGTTTAAAAAAAAAAAAAATTGTTTGTTTATTTTTTAAAAGAGAGCACATCCTCTGTGTTTTACTCCCACAAAGAGGTTCAAAATCAGCATTCCAGCCTCAATGGAGTAAAGAAGGGACTAGACATGAGAAATCACAGAGTCGCATGCAGCTGGATAGACGCCTGTTGTCACAGCATTCCAGATCTCCCTCGCTCTTACCTCAATTTAGTCGCTCAGACCCGAGCCAATAGAGGTCAAGACTTTAGACGGCTCAGGACAATGCTGCGAAAGCACGCCAGGTTAAATCCTACATTAAGCACGCAGTCAAGCAAGGGTTAAAGAGTGTTTCAAGGAATCCTGCTCATCCTGCTTTATCTTCACCATCTGCAGATTCAGATCATGTGATTTCAGTGCGTTTTAACTCTGAAGTCGATAGTGATTCGGATCCATATGAGGCTGGGATGGTCTCAGAATCGCATACGTTTGATTCTTGCACTGGTTCCCTCCTTGGTGGAGGCTGTTCAGGATGCGATGAAATAGCAGGAAGAATCGTCGCCTCCAAAGAAACAGCAAAGATATTACCCATATTTAAAGAAATCGTTACCTTCCTTCCCATTCATTTCCAAAATTAAAGAAGTAATTGACGATAAGTGGGGGGGGGGGGGCTGAGAAGAAGCTCAATGTGCATAATAGAGTATCGAAACTGTACCCCTTGGGACACTACGCCTAAGGGGGATGCTTCATTACGTGTATTCGCCCGCCACATTACGCTTCCACTGGAGGATTTGGTCTCTTTTAGGGATCCTATGGATCGTAAAATAAACGCAGACCTAAAAAGGTTGTATAGTTTGGCCACAGCAGCCTGTAGACCGGCGGTTGCACTCACTCCTGTGGCAGCAGCACTTGGGCTGGGTTCGCACCGGTGCGTTTTTTGGTGCTTTTTGCGTTTTGTGGATTTGCTCTACCGTCCATTTATCATGGTCTCCTATGGAACACGTTCGGACTTTACGGCATACTTGGTACGGCGTACCGAATTTTGACGGACAATTTGATCATGTGTGGGCTCCAACGGACTTTGTTTTCTCAAAAGTTTGACGGATTTAGATTTGAAACATGTTTCAAATCTGTCCGACGGACTCGAGTCCGGTCGAAAAGTCCGCTCGTCTGTATGCTAGTCCGACGGACAAAAAACGACGCTAGGGCAGCTATTGGCTACTGGCTATGAACTTCTTTGTTTTAGTCCGGTCGTACGTCATTATGTACAAATCCGTCTGACTTTGGTTGATTGTGTGTAGGCAAGTCCGTTCATTTGGAAAGTCCGTCGTAAAGTCCGCCGAAAAGTACGCCGGACAAAGTCTGCCGTAAAGTCCGCTCGTGTGTACGCGGCATTAGAATCAGCAATTCGGTGGGATTCCGATGGCAGATCTGGCCTAATCCCGCAGAAGAGAAAAAGACACAGCAGCCCTTTCGGTTTAACAAGGGATCCAAAGAAGGATTCAGAGAGGCCAGGGCTTACAGACAGTTTATCAGACAGTGGAGGGGAGCTGGTTCAACCTTCCAGAAACCTTCCAAGCCCAGGGCCAACAAAGCTCCTAAGGCTTCAAATAAGTCCTTCTGAAGCTGTCTCCACTCTCGAGTTCAGAACAAGGCCCCCTCAGACCTTATTCATAGAAACTGGACTTCCTATGGATTTGGAAAGGAGGCAATGTTTGCAAGGATATATAGTGGAGCTGTTGGCAGCAAGGGCCATCCTTCCGGTTCCAAGGCACGAATTGGGTCAAAGAGTACGTTCCCCCTCTGTTTATGGTCACAGAGGCTTCAGGGGGTTTCGAACCAGTTTTTGACCTCAAAGTCCTGAATTCTTACATGAAGGTTCCACCATTCAAAATGGAGTAATTGACTTGTGAATTGTTAAGAGACGTTTATATATATCTAAGGAAATGTTTGGATACTCAATACAGCATCTATTTCATGTACAGTTTTTGCAAAACTTGAAGGAAAAGTCACCTGGATCCACACCAGACACTGCAAAAATGACTAAATTAAAGAAATCTCTGTGTTTGATTTGTTTCCCTCTTGTGATCACAGTCTAGGGTACTTTTTGATTCAATTACTTTAATTGTAAGGGATATATATATTTGAAAAGTAGTGTATCCATGTTGAAGTCATATTTGTCTTTTGTACGTCTTCCATTTTATGTAGAATTGTCTGTGTTTACATATGCTGATAAGTCAGCATGCCCTCAATTCAGCTAGAAGGCCATTCTGGCCACAGGAGTGTACAGCCAGTACTCTGTAAATATGTCTTATCAATCATTTGTTTTTCACAATGAAAAGTCATTTGGTAATGAAAAAGTTGCTCAGCTACTATTTTCTCCACAATGGGTTTTTTCTTTTTGCCCCTTTGGCCATGACTACCTCCACCTAAGAGTGTGGAGGTTCCAGGTTAAAAGTGATAGCAGGTATGGTTAGTGATCAAAATATTGATCAAAAGAGGGGAGACTGTAATGGAAATGTATAAGTTCTGTATATAATTGTATTCTATTTTGTATGTATTGCACACTGCCCTCACTGTGCACAGGGCACTAATAATGTTTTCAGTAAATGTTTACATTCTTTCGAGTCCGGATTACAATTAATCTGCCTATGTTACACCCCTTGTTACCATAAACGTACAATTGTAATATTAATGTGATACCTACGTAATCATGTGTATAAAAACCTTCTTGCGTCATAATAAAGCAGAACAGTTATTTGGAAAGATGCTGAGCGTATCTTTTGTGTCTGTTCCCTACTGCAGTAGTTATTAATTTGGAACCACTAATCAATATGAGGATAGGAGTTGCCTATCACCAATTTAACCGAGTCAGCAGGTTCTGGTGCGAACCGAACCAGGGGGTGTTCGGCTCATCACTTTTTGTAATTAATAGATGTAACAGGGCATTCTTTCTCATTGGGGAATCCACTAATTGGTACATGAAGTTGTCCTGTAAGACGTTCATGAAATGATGGGCCTTTAATGAGTGAGCTGTTCCCTCAGCCCAGTTGATATCAGGATAATTGAAGTCCCCCATTATGATGACAATTCCCTGTTTCTCTGACATTTCTAACTGAGATAGTAGTTCTAGCTCTTCCTTCATGTTGGGTGGCCTATAACATACCCCCACTATTAATTTCTCTCTTACTTCTTCTCTTTGGAGTTCTACCCATACTGATTCAACCTCCCCCCTCGTCCCATTCGCAATCTCACTCCTCTTTACCACCCTTGCATCATTTTTAACATATAGACACACCCCTCCCCCTCTTCTACCCTCCCTGTCCTTGCAATATAAGGAATTGTCATCCACTGGACACAGCAGGATACAGCGGGTGGCACCCCCCGGGTCGCAATTCAGCGCAATACTGGAATAACATCATATGATGTCCAACCAGGATGGCAGCACTCCCGCTCGGCCATTATTCTATTATAGGCCAGGCGGAAGCGGTTAATAAAACATCAGTCTGCTCTGTGACGGTGGTGGGGTGGCGTTGTGTGACATCATTGTGACAATAAAACCAACAAACACTGAAGAGGACGTTACCTGGGAGGACGGTCACCTTCATGACGTGCATATTATCAATCCCATTTCGTTCGATCCCGCAGTGGTACATGTCAGAATCTTCCGGTTTCATTCCTCTGCCGGTAACGATGAAGTATAGTGATGACGGATTGTCCTCTATGGAAAATCGATGTTTGGACTTTTCATCATTTGGTTTGACAATGATCTCACAGGTTTTCCAGTCGGCTCCTCTACACCAATACTTCACATAAGATTGAAAGCCGTCATTGTAATGACATGTCACAGATAACTTCTCTCCATAAGGAACAGTGACTTCACTAGGGCCCCTGAGGGCCCCGGCTCCTATTGTGAAAGAAGAGAACATCACCCTTAATGTCCCTGTGATATCACATTGTATGATACTCTTCCAGCAGGCCAGACAATAAATGATAAAAAATGTCCCCAACATAGAAAAATCAAACTGAACCAATTCATCTACTCAGTTAGTATCACACCGCCGGTGTATGGTGCAAGTATAGCCAGATATCATGAAGCCATTCATTCCAACCTGCACATGAGGGATCCAAGCATCTTGGCCACCATCAGTGCAGTGTATGGAAACCATGATTCCTATGGAGGGAGGATTGGGACCCAACAAGACAATATAACCATCCAGATTACACTGTTCCATTGGGACCCAAGACTCACTCCATGGAAGTGCCGAGTACACTACTGGTCCTAATAATGCTGGAGCTCCTCATTCTAGACATTGCTAAAGCGAAGGGGCCTGAGATGACTTCTGAGCCCCTCATCCCAGAGAAGAGAGGGAACCCAAATCACAGTGCATGAAGAGTGGGACCCCAGATCACAATGGACCCCCTCATTCCAGACACTGATGAATTAAGGGACCCCAGATCACAGTGGAGCCCCTTTATCACAGACACTGTTTAAGAGAAAGACCCCAGATCAAGGAAGAAGCCTAATCCCAGACATTGATGAAGAGAGGGACCCCAGATCACAGCAGAGCTCCTCATTACAGACTCTGATGAAGAGAGGGACCCGGATCACAGCAGAGCCCCTCATCCCAGACTCCGATGAAGAGAGGGACCCCAGATCACAGCAGAGCCCCTCATCCCAGACCCTGATTAAGCGAAAGACCCCAGATCACAGCAGAGCCCCTCATCCCAGACACTGATGAAGAGAGAGACCCCAGATCACAGGGCAGGAAGAGAGGATCCCCAGGTCTTAATGGACCCCCTCATCCCAGACACTGATGAAGAGAGGGACCCCAGATCACAGTGCATGAAGAGAGGGACCCCAGATCACAATGGACCCCCTCATCCCAGACAGTGATGAATTAAGGGACCCCAGATCACAGTGGAGCCCCTTTATCACAGACACTGATTAGAGGAAAGACCCCAGATCAAGGCAGAACCCTAATCCCAGACATGGATGAAGAGAGGGACCCCAGATCACAGCAGAGCTTCTCATTACAGACTCTGATGAAGAGAGTGACCCCATATCACAGCAGAGCCCCTCATACCAGACACTGATTAAGAAAGGGACCCCAGATCACAGCAGAGACCCTCATCCCAGACTCTGATGAAGAGAGGGACCCCAGATTACAGCAGAGCCCCTCATCCCAGACACTGATTAAGAGAAAGACCCCAGATCACAGCAGAGCCCCTTATCCCAGACACAGATGAAGAGAGGGACCCCAAATCTCAGCAGAGCCTCTCATCCCAGACACTGATTAAGAGAAAGACCCCAGATCAGAGCAGAACCCCTCATCCCAGACTCCAATAAAGATAGGGACCTCAGATCACAGCAGAGCCCCTCATCCCAGACACTGATTAAGAAAGGGACCCCAGATCACAGCAGAGACCCTCATCCCAGACACTAATTAAGAGAAAGAACCCAGATCACAGAGGAGCCCCTGATCCCAGACTCCGATGAAGAGAGGGACCCCAGATCACAGCAGAGCCCCTCATCCCAGACACTGATTAAGAGAAAGAACCCAGATCACAGAGGAGCCCCTCATCCCAGACTCTGATGAAGATAGGGACCCCAGATCACATAGGAGCCCCTCACCACAGACATTGATGAAGAGAGGGACCCCAGATAACAGCAGAGCCCCTCATCCCAGACACTGATTAAGAGAAAGACCCCAGATCACAGCAGAGCCCCTCATCCCAGACACAGATGAAGAGAGGGACCCCAGATCACAGCAGAGCCCCTCATCCCAGACACTGATGAAGAGAGGGACCCCAGATCACAGTGCATGAAGAGAGGGACCCCAGATCACAATGGACCCCCTCATCCCAGACAGTGATGAATTAAGGGACCCCAGATCACAGTGGAGCCCCTTTATCACAGACACTGATTATAAGAAAGACCCCAGATCAAGGCAGAACCCTAATCCCAGACATTGATGAAGAGAGGGACCCCAGATCACAGCAGAGCTTCTCATTGCAGACTCTGATGAAGAGAGGGACCCCATATCACAGCAGAGCCCCTCATACCAGACACTGATTAAGAAAGGGACCCCAGATCACAGCAGAGACCCTCATCCCAGACTCTGATGAAGAGAGGGACCCCAGATCACAGCAGAGCCCCTCATCTCAGAAACTGATTAAGAGAAAGACCCCAGATCACAAAGGAGCCCCTCATCCCAGACTCCGATGAAGAGAGGGACCCCAGATCACAGCAGAGCCCCTCATCCCAGACACTGATTAAGAGAAAGAACCCAGATCACAGAGGAGCCCCTCATCCCAGACTCTGATGAAGAGAGGGACCCCAGATCACATAGGAGCCCCTCACCACAGACATTGATGAAGAGAGGGACCCCAGATAACAGCAGAGCCCCTCATCCCAGACACTGATTAAGAGAAAGACCCCAGATCACAGTAGAGTCCCTTATCCCAGACACAGATGAAGAGAGGGACCCCAGATCACAGCAGAGCCCCTCATCCCAGACACTGATTAAGAGAAAGACCCCAGATCAGAGCAGAACCCCTCATCCCAGACTCCAATAAAGAGAGGGACCTCAGATCACAGCAGAGCCCCTCATCCCAGACACTGATTAAGAGAAAGACCCCAGATCAGAGCAGAACCCCTCATCCCAGACACTGATTAAGAGAAAGAACCCAGATCACAGAGGAGCCCCTCATCCCAGACTCTGATGAAGAGAGGGACCCCAGATCACAGCAGAACCCCTCATCCCAGACACTGATTAAGAGAAAGAACCCAGATCAGAGCAGAACCCCTCATCCCAGACTCCAATAAAGAGAGGGACCTCAGATCACAGCAGAGACCCTCATCCCAGACACTAATTAAGAGAAAGAACCCAGATCACAGAGGAGCCCCTCATCCCAGACTCCGATGAAGAGAGGGACCCCAGATCACAGCAGAGCCCCTCATCCCAGACACTGATTAAGAGAAAGAACCCAGATCACAGAGGAGCCCCTCATCCCAGACTCTGATGAAGAGAGGGACCCCAGATCACATAGGAGCCCCTCACCACATACATTGATGAAGAGAGGGACCCCAGATAACAGCAGAGCCCCTCATCCCAGACACTGATTAAGAGAAAGACCCCAGATCACAGCAGAGCCCCTCATCCCAGACACAGATGAAGAGAGGGACCCCAGATCACAGCAGAGCCCCTCATCCCAGACACTGATGAAGAGAGGGACCCCAGATCACAGTGCATGAAGAGAGGGACCCCAGATCACAATGGACCCCCTCATCCCAGACAGTGATGAATTAAGGGACCCCAGATCACAGTGGAGCCCCTTTATCACAGACACTGATTATAAGAAAGACCCCAGATCAAGGCAGAACCCTAATCCCAGACATTGATGAAGAGAGGGACCCCAGATCACAGCAGAGCTTCTGATTGCAGACTCTGATGAAGAGAGGGACCCCATATCACAGCAGAGCCCCTCATACCAGACACTGATTAAGAAAGGGACCCCAGATCACAGCAGAGACCCTCATCCCAGACTCTGATGAAGAGAGGGACCCCAGATCACAGCAGAGCCCCTCATCTCAGAAACTGATTAAGAGAAAGACCCCAGATCACAAAGGAGCCCCTCATCCCAGACTCCGATGAAGAGAGGGACCCCAGATCACAGCAGAGCCCCTCATCCCAGACACTGATTAAGAGAAAGAACCCAGATCACAGAGGAGCCCCTCATCCCAGACTCTGATGAAGAGAGGGACCCCAGATCACATAGGAGCCCCTCACCACAGACATTGATGAAGAGAGGGACCCCAGATAACAGCAGAGCCCCTCATCCCAGACACTGATTAAGAGAAAGACCCCAGATCACAGTAGAGTCCCTTATCCCAGACACAGATGAAGAGAGGGACCCCAGATCACAGCAGAGCCCCTCATCCCAGACACTGATTAAGAGAAAGACCCCAGATCAGAGCAGAACCCCTCATCCCAGACTCCAATAAAGAGAGGGACCTCAGATCACAGCAGAGCCCCTCATCCCAGACACTGATTAAGAGAAAGACCCCAGATCAGAGCAGAACCCCTCATCCCAGACTCCAATAAAGAGAGGGACCTCAGATCACAGCAGAGACCCTCATCCCAGACACTGATTAAGAGAAAGAACCCAGATCACAGAGGAGCCCCTCATCCCAGACTCTGATGAAGAGAGGGACCCCAGATCACATAGGAGCCCCTCACCACAGACATTGATGAAGAGAGGGACCCCAGATAACAGCAGAGCCCCTCATCCCAGACACTGATTAAGAGAAAGACCCCAGATCACAGTAGAGCCCCTTATCCCAGACACAGATGAAGAGAGGGACCCCAGATCACAGCAGAGCCCCTCATCCCAGACACTGATTAAGAGAAAGACCCCAGATCAGAGCAGAACCCCTCATCCCAGACTCCAATAAAGAGAGGGACCTCAGATCACAGCAGAGCCCCTCATCCCAGACACTGATTAAGAGAAAGACCCCAGATCAGAGCAGAACCCCTCATCCCAGACACTGATTAAGAGAAAGAACCCAGATCACAGAGGAGCCCCTCATCCCAGACTCTGATGAAGAGAGGGACCCCAGATCACAGCAGAACCCCTCATCCCAGACACTGATTAAGAGAAAGAACCCAGATCAGAGCAGAACCCCTCATCCCAGACTCCAATAAAGAGAGGGACCTCAGATCACAGCAGAGACCCTCATCCCAGACACTAATTAAGAGAAAGAACCCAGATCACAGAGGAGCCCCTCATCCCAGACTCCGATGAAGAGAGGGACCCCAGATCACAGCAGAGCCCCTCATCCCAGACACTGATTAAGAGAAAGAACCCAGATCACAGAGGAGCCCCTCATCCCAGACTCTGATGAAGAGAGGGACCCCAGATCACATAGGAGCCCCTCACCACATACATTGATGAAGAGAGGGACCCCAGATAACAGCAGAGCCCCTCATCCCAGACACTGATTAAGAGAAAGACCCCAGATCACAGCAGAGCCCCTCATCCCAGACACAGATGAAGAGAGGGACCCCAGATCACAGCAGAGCCCCTCATCCCAGACACTGATGAAGAGAGGGACCCCAGATCACAGTGCATGAAGAGAGGGACCCCAGATCACAATGGACCCCCTCATCCCAGACAGTGATGAATTAAGGGACCCCAGATCACAGTGGAGCCCCTTTATCACAGACACTGATTATAAGAAAGACCCCAGATCAAGGCAGAACCCTAATCCCAGACATTGATGAAGAGAGGGACCCCAGATCACAGCAGAGCTTCTGATTGCAGACTCTGATGAAGAGAGGGACCCCATATCACAGCAGAGCCCCTCATACCAGACACTGATTAAGAAAGGGACCCCAGATCACAGCAGAGACCCTCATCCCAGACTCTGATGAAGAGAGGGACCCCAGATCACAGCAGAGCCCCTCATCTCAGAAACTGATTAAGAGAAAGACCCCAGATCACAAAGGAGCCCCTCATCCCAGACTCCGATGAAGAGAGGGACCCCAGATCACAGCAGAGCCCCTCATCCCAGACACTGATTAAGAGAAAGAACCCAGATCACAGAGGAGCCCCTCATCCCAGACTCTGATGAAGAGAGGGACCCCAGATCACATAGGAGCCCCTCACCACAGACATTGATGAAGAGAGGGACCCCAGATAACAGCAGAGCCCCTCATCCCAGACACTGATTAAGAGAAAGACCCCAGATCACAGTAGAGCCCCTTATCCCAGACACAGATGAAGAGAGGGACCCCAGATCACAGCAGAGCCCCTCATCCCAGACACTGATTAAGAGAAAGACCCCAGATCAGAGCAGAACCCCTCATCCCAGACTCCAATAAAGAGAGGGACCTCAGATCACAGCAGAGACCCTCATCCCAGACACTAATTAAGAGAAAGAACCCAGATCACAGAGGAGCCCCTCATCCCAGACTCTGATGAAGAGAGGGACCCCAGATCACAGCAGAACCCCTCATCCCAGACACTGATTAAGAGAAAGAACCCAGATCAGAGCAGAACCCCTCATCCCAGACTCCAATAAAGAGAGGGACCTCAGATCACAGCAGAGACCCTCATCCCAGACACTAATTAAGAGAAAGAACCCAGATCACAGAGGAGCCCCTCATCCCAGACTCCGATGAAGAGAGGGACCCCAGATCACAGCAGAGCCCCTCATCCCAGACACTGATTAAGAGAAAGAACCCAGATCACAGAGGAGCCCCTCATCCCAGACTCCGATGAAGAGAGGGACCCCAGATCACAGCAGAGCCCCTCACCACAGACATTGATGAAGAGAGGGACCCCAGATCACAGCAGAGCCCCTCATCCCAGACACAGATGAAGAGAGGGACCCCAGATCACAGCAGAGCCCCTCATCCCAGACACAGATGAAGAGAGGGACCCCAGATCACAGCAGAGCCCCTCATCCCAGACACTGATTAAGAGAAAGACCCCAGATCAGAGCAGAACCCCTCATCCCAGACTCCAATAAAGAGAGGGACCTCAGATCACAGCAGAGACCCTCATCCCAGACACTAATTAAGAGAAAGAACCCAGATCACAGAGGAGCCCCTCATCCCAGACTCTGATGAAGAGAGGGACCCCAGATCACAGCAGAACCCCTCATCCCAGACACTGATTAAGAGAAAGAACCCAGATCAGAGCAGAACCCCTCATCCCAGACTCCAATAAAGAGAGGGACCTCAGATCACAGCAGAGACCCTCATCCCAGACACTAATTAAGAGAAAGAACCCAGATCACAGAGGAGCCCCTCATCCCAGACTCCGATGAAGATAGGGACCCCAGATCACAGCAGAGCCCCTCGTCCCAGACAGTGATTAAGAGAAAGAACCCAGATCACAGAGGAGCCCCTCATCCTAGACTCTGATGAAGAGAGGGACCCCAGATCACAGCAGAGCCCCTCACCACAGACATTGATGAAGAGAGGGACCCCATATCACAGCAGAGACCCTCATCCCAGACACTAATTAAGAGAAAGAACCCAGATCACAGAGGAGCCCCTCATCCCAGACTCCGATGAAGAGAGGGACCCCAGATCACAGCAGAGCCCCTCGTCCCAGACAGTGATTAAGAGAAAGAACCCAGATCACAGAGGAGCCCCTCATCCTAGACTCTGATGAAGAGAGGGACCCCAGATCACATAGGAGCCCCTCACCACAGACATTGATGAAGAGAGGGACCCCATATCACAGCAGAGCCCCTCATCCCAGACACTGATTAAGAGAAAGAACCCAGATCACAGAGGAGCCCCTCATCCTAGACTCTGATGAAGAGAGGGACCCCAGATCACATAGGAGCCCCTCATCCCAGACTCTGATGAAGAGAGGGACCCCAAATCTCAGCAGAGCCCCTCATCCCAGACACTGATTAAGAGAAAGACCCCAGATCACAGTAGAGCCCCTTATCCCAGACACAGATGAAGAGAGGGACCCCAGATCACAGCAGAGCCCCTCATCCCAGACACTGATGAAGAGAGGGACCCCAGATCACAGTGCATGAAGAGAGGGACCCCAGATCACAATGGACCCCCTCATCCCAGACAGTGATGAATTAAGGGACCCCAGATCACAGTGGAGCCCCTTTATCACAGACACTGATTATAAGAAAGACCCCAGATCAAGGCAGAACCCTAATCCCAGACATTGATGAAGAGAGGGACCCCAGATCACAGCAGAGCTTCTCATTGCAGACTCTGATGAAGAGAGGGACCCCATATCACAGCAGAGCCCCTCATACCAGACACTGATTAAGAAAGGGACCCCAGATCACAGCAGAGACCCTCATCCCAGACTCTGATGAAGAGAGGGACCCCAAATCACAGCAGAGCCCCTCATCTCAGAAACTGATTAAGAGAAAGAACCCAGATCACAGAGGAGCCCCTCATCCCAGACTCTGATGAAGAGAGGGACCCCAGATCACATAGGAGCCCCTCACCACAGACATTGATGAAGAGAGGGACCCCAGATAACAGCAGAGCCCCTCATCCCAGACACTGATTAAGAGAAAGACCCCAGATCACAGTAGAGCCCCTTATCCCAGACACAGATGAAGAGAGGGACCCCAGATCACAGCAGAGCCCCTCATCCCAGACACTGATTAAGAGAAAGACCCCAGATCAGAGCAGAACCCCTCATCCCAGACTCCAATAAAGAGAGGGACCTCAGATCACAGCAGAGACCCTCATCCCAGACACTAATTAAGAGAAAGAACCCAGATCACAGAGGAGCCCCTCATCCCAGACTCTGATGAAGAGAGGGACCCCAGATCACAGCAGAACCCCTCATCCCAGACACTGATTAAGAGAAAGAACCCAGATCAGAGCAGAACCCCTCATCCCAGACTCCAATAAAGAGAGGGACCTCAGATCACAGCAGAGACCCTCATCCCAGACACTAATTAAGAGAAAGAACCCAGATCACAGAGGAGCCCCTCATCCCAGACTCCGATGAAGAGAGGGACCCCAGATCACAGCAGAGCCCCTCACCACAGACATTGATGAAGAGAGGGACCCCAGATCACAGCAGAGCCCCTCATCCCAGACACAGATGAAGAGAGGGACCCCAGATCACAGCAGAGCCCCTCATCCCAGACACAGATGAAGAGAGGGACCCCAGATCACAGCAGAGCCCCTCATCCCAGACACTGATTAAGAGAAAGACCCCAGATCAGAGCAGAACCCCTCATCCCAGACTCCAATAAAGAGAGGGACCTCAGATCACAGCAGAGACCCTCATCCCAGACACTAATTAAGAGAAAGAACCCAGATCACAGAGGAGCCCCTCATCCCAGACTCTGATGAAGAGAGGGACCCCAGATCACAGCAGAACCCCTCATCCCAGACACTGATTAAGAGAAAGAACCCAGATCAGAGCAGAACCCCTCATCCCAGACTCCAATAAAGAGAGGGACCTCAGATCACAGCAGAGACCCTCATCCCAGACACTAATTAAGAGAAAGAACCCAGATCACAGAGGAGCCCCTCATCCCAGACTCCGATGAAGATAGGGACCCCAGATCACAGCAGAGCCCCTCGTCCCAGACAGTGATTAAGAGAAAGAACCCAGATCACAGAGGAGCCCCTCATCCTAGACTCTGATGAAGAGAGGGACCCCAGATCACAGCAGAGCCCCTCACCACAGACATTGATGAAGAGAGGGACCCCATATCACAGCAGAGACCCTCATCCCAGACACTAATTAAGAGAAAGAACCCAGATCACAGAGGAGCCCCTCATCCCAGGCTCCGATGAAGAGAGGGACCCCAGATCACAGCAGAGCCCCTCGTCCCAGACAGTGATTAAGAGAAAGAACCCAGATCACAGAGGAGCCCCTCATCCTAGACTCTGATGAAGAGAGGGACCCCAGATCACATAGGAGCCCCTCACCACAGACATTGATGAAGAGAGGGACCCCATATCACAGCAGAGCCCCTCATCCCAGACACTGATTAAGAGAAAGAACCCAGATCACAGAGGAGCCCCTCATCCTAGACTCTGATGAAGAGAGGGACCCCAGATCTCAGCAGAGCCCCTCATCCCAGACACTGATTAAGAGAAAGACCCCAGATCACAGTAGAGCCCCTTATCCCAGACACAGATGAAGAGAGGGACCCCAGATCACAGCAGAGCCCCTCATCCCAGACACTGATGAAGAGAGGGACCCCAGATCACAGTGCATGAAGAGAGGGACCCCAGATCACAATGGACCCCCTCATCCCAGACAGTGATGAATTAAGGGACCCCAGATCACAGTGGAGCCCCTTTATCACAGACACTGATTATAAGAAAGACCCCAGATCAAGGCAGAACCCTAATCCCAGACATTGATGAAGAGAGGGACCCCAGATCACAGCAGAGCTTCTCATTGCAGACTCTGATGAAGAGAGGGACCCCATATCACAGCAGAGCCCCTCATACCAGACACTGATTAAGAAAGGGACCCCAGATCACAGCAGAGACCCTCATCCCAGACTCTGATGAAGAGAGGGACCCCAGATCACAGCAGAGCCCCTCATCTCAGAAACTGATTAAGAGAAAGACCCCAGATCACAAAGGAGCCCCTCATCCCAGACTCCGATGAAGAGAGGGACCCCAGATCACAGCAGAGCCCCTCATCCCAGACACTGATTAAGAGAAAGAACCCAGATCACAGAGGAGCCCCTCATCCCAGACTCTGATGAAGAGAGGGACCCCAGATCACATAGGAGCCCCTCACCACAGACATTGATGAAGAGAGGGACCCCAGATAACAGCAGAGCCCCTCATCCCAGACACTGATTAAGAGAAAGACCCCAGATCACAGTAGAGCCCCTTATCCCAGACACAGATGAACAGAGGGACCCCAGATCACAGCAGAGCCCCTCATCCCAGACACTGATTAAGAGAAAGACCCCAGATCAGAGCAGAACCCCTCATCCCAGACTCCAATAAAGAGAGGGACCTCAGATCACAGCAGAGACCCTCATCCCAGACACTAATTAAGAGAAAGAACCCAGATCACAGAGGAGCCCCTCATCCCAGACTCTGATGAAGAGAGGGACCTCAGATCACAACAGAACCCCTCATCCCAGACACTGATTAAGAGAAAGACCCCAGATCAGAGCAGAACCCCTCATCCCAGACTCCAATAAAGAGAGGGACCTCAGATCACAGCAGAGACCCTCATCCCAGACACTAATTAAGAGAAAGAACCCAGATCACAGAGGAGCCCCTCATCCCAGACTCTGATGAAGAGAGGGACCCCAGATCACAGCAGAGCCCCTCCTCCCAGACACTAATTAAGAGAAAGAGCCCAGATCACAGAGGAGCCCCTCATCCCAGACTCTGATGAAGAGAGGGACCTCAGATCACAACAGAACCCCTCATCCCAGACACTGATTAAGAGAAAGAACCCAGATCACAGAGGAGCCCCTCATCCCAGACTCCGATGAAGAGAGGGACCCCAGATCACAGCAGAGCCCCTCGTCCCAGACACTGATTAAGAGAAAGAACCCAGATCACAGAGGAGCCCCTCATCCTAGACTCTGATGAAGAGAGGGACCCCAGATCACAGAGGAGCCCCTCACCACAGACATTGATGAAGAGAGGGACCCCATATCACAGCAGAGCCCCTCATCCCAGACACTGATTAAGAGAAAGAACCCAGATCACAGAGGAGCCCCTCATCCTAGACTCTGATGAAGAGAGGGACCCCAGATCACATAGGAGCCCCTCAGCACAGACATTGATGAAGAGAGGGACCCCATATCACAGCAGAGCCCCTCATCCCAGACACTGATTAAGAGAAAGACCCCAGATCACAGCAGAGCCCCTCATCCCAGACACAGATGAAGAGAGGGACCCCAGATCACAGCAGAGCCCCTCATCCCAGACTCTGATGAAGAGAGGGACCCCAAATCTCAGCAGAGCCCCTCATCCCAGACACTGATTAAGAGAAAGAACCCAGATTACAGAGGAGCCCCTCATCCCAGACTCCGATGAAGAGAGGGACCCCAGATCACAGCAGAGCCCCTCATCCCAGCCCCTGATTAGGAGAAAGAACCCAGATCACAGAGGAGCCCCTCATCCCAGACTCTGATGAAGAGAGGGACCCCAGATCACAGCAGAGACCCTCACTACAGACACTGATTAGGAGAAAGAACCCAGATCACAGAGGAGCCCCTCATCCCAGACTCTGATGAAGAGAGGGACCCCAGATCACATAGGAGCCCCTCACTACAGACATTGATGAAGAGAGGGACCCCAGATCACAGCAGAGCCCCTCATCCCAGACTCTGATGAAGAGAGGGACCCCAGATCATAAGAGAGCCCCTCAATCCAGACACTGATGAAGAGGGGAACCCAACATCATAGTGGAAACCCTCATCCCAGACAGTGACATTCAGAGGGACCCCAATTTGTGGGGGATCCCCTCATCCTATATCCCTCTCACCCCTAAGATTTATGTATTTATGAATCTTCCCAAACTTACCAATAAGGCAGAGGGACCCCCAGATCATAGCGGAGACCCTCATCCTGGACAATGGCACACAGAGTGACCCCAGGAGACAGCGGTGCCCCTCTGACACTGATGAACGGTCCGTGTGCTTATGTGAAATGAGAACAGAAAGGAGAACATCAGGTCTCAGTGTCAGGAACACAATTATATGAGATGAAAATAACCCAATGCTGACTTCCTGTCTATTGGCCACATTATCAGTTGTGGTGGGCAAATACAGGTACTCTGTTATGTCATAGGAGGGTCAGTGAGACTACAGGATGTTCTGCCCATAGTACCACCACAGTGACTAGGGGGGAGGACGGTCAGATGAGATGAGAGAAGAACAATGAGAGAAAGAAGAAAGGCAGAACAATTAAATCTTTAATATATATATATATAAAAAATTTTGCTGGAATTGAGCTTTAAAACAACAATCTGTAACCTGCAGTCATCTAGAGCTCAGATCAATGTGTCTGGGACTGCAGAGAAGACACAGGCCAAGGATGAGTACTTTGCTGCCATCTACAGCTCAGATCAAAGATTGCAGAATGTGTCAGGTTTTACAGAGAAGATATGGGACAATTTTAGGAACTCTGCTTCCACCTGGAGCTCAGATCAGGTATTGCATTGCGTATCAGTTACTTCAAAGAACTTACAGACAGAGGACGGGTACTCTTCTGCCATCTAAAGCTCAAATCAAGTACTGCAGATTGTAGTAAGCATTTCAAAGAATGCACAGGCAGAGGATGGGATCTCTGCTGCCACCCGGAGTTCAGGTCCAGTATTGCAGTGTGTGTCAGGGATTGCAGAGAAAGGCAGAACAATTAAAAAAAATTAAAAAATTCTTAAAAAAAATATATATATATAAATTTTAGCTGGAGTTGGGCTTTAACACAACAATCTGTAACCTGCTGCCATCTACAGCTCAGATCAAATATTGAAGAATGTGTCAGGTTTTACAGAGAGGACATGAGCTAATGTTGGGAACTTTGTTGCCATTTGGAGCTCTGATAGGGTATTACAGTGTGTGCAAGTGGCTGCATAGCATACACAGGCAGAGAATGGGATCTCTGCTGCCATCTGGAGTTCAGATCAGGTATTGCAGTGTGTGTCAGGGATTGCAGAGAACACACAGATGTTGAGGATGGGAATTATGCTGTCATACTGAACTCAGATTGGATATTCTTGTGTGTGTCAGGGATTGCAGGGAAGATTAAGGCAAGTATAGAAACTCTACTGTGATGTAGTGCTCAGATTTAACAAGGGGACCCCCAGATCCCGGCCCTCCCCCTGTGTGAAATGGTAAGGGGGTACAAAAGTACCCCTACCATTTCACAAAAAAACTGTCAAAAATGTAAAAAATGACAAGAGAAAGTTTTTAACAATTCCTTTATTTAAATGCTTCTTCTTTCTTCTATCTTCTATCTTCTATCTGTCTTCGGTTTCTTCCTCCATCTTCTTCTTCTGGTTCTTCTGGTTCTTCCTCCGGTGTTCTCGTCCGGCATCTTCCTCTGGCATCTTCTTCCCTTCTTCTCCTCGGGCTGCTCTGCATCCATGATGGCATGGATGGAGGCTCCCGCTGTGTGGCGCTTCTCCTCTTCTGACGGTTCTTAAGTAACGGAGCCCCCGGTGACCCCCACCCCCTCTGACGCACAGGGACTTGACGGGGACTTCCCTGTGGCATTCCCCGTGATGTCAGAAGGGTGCGGGGTTACGTAACGGGTGACCCCGCCCCCCTCTGACGTCACAGGCAATGCCACAGGGAAGTCCCTGTCAAGTCCTAGTGCATTCCAGGGGGGCGGGGTCACCGGTGGCCCTGCCCCTCATAATTTAAGAACCGTCAGAAGAGGAGAAGCGTCACACAGAGGGACCCTCCCTCCATGCCATCATGGATGCGGAGCGGCCTGAGGAGAAGAAGGAAAGATCACGGTGGAGGAAGATGCCGGATGAGAACACCGGAGGAAGAACCAGAAGAACCAGAAGAAGAAGAAGATGGAGGAAGAAACCGAAGGAAGATAGAAGATAGAAGAAAGAAGATAGAAGAAAGAAGAAGCATTTAAATAAAGGAATTGTCAAAAACTATCTCTTGTAATTTTTAACATTTTTGACAGTTTTTTAGTGAAATGGTAGGGATACTTTTGTACCCCCTTACCATTTCACACAGGGGGGGAGGGCCGGGATCTGGGGGTCCCCTTGTTAAAGGGGGCTTCCAGATTCCGATAAGCCCCCTGCCCACAGACCCCCACAACCACCGGGCAAGGATTGTGGGGATGAGGCCCTTGTCCCCATCAACATGGGGACAAGGTGTTTTGGGGGTACCCTAAAGCACCCTCCCAATGTTGAGGGCATGTGGCCTGGTACGGTTCAGGAGGGGGGCGCTCTCTCGTCCCCCCTCTTTTCCTGTGGCCTGCCAGGTTGCATGCTTGGATAAGGGTATGGATGGTATGGATTTTTGGGGGGACCCCACGCCATTTTTAAAAAAAATTTGGCGCGGGGTTCCCCTTAAAATTCATACCAGACCTGAAGGGTCTGGTATGGATTTTGAGGGGGACCCCATGCCATTTTTTTTTTGGCCGGGGTTCCCCTTAATATCCATACCAGACCTGAAGGGCCTGGTATGGAATTTGGGGGGACCCCCACGTCATTTTTTTTAAAATTTTGGTTCGGGGTTCCCCTGTGGGGAATTCCCATGCCGTTTTTATCAATGAACTTCTATGTGTATTGTCGGACCGGCAATTCATTAATAGTCGCGAGTAGTTTTAAATTACTTTTTTTCCTTTGAAATGTCATTTTGCTGTCAGACTGTTCTAAACACGGGAAACATGCGCCCCTTTACAGGCATACTATAGACACCCCCCAGGTACGAAATTTAAAGAGATATTTCACTTTTATTGTTTCACTTTAAGCGTTATTAAAATCACTGCTCCTGAAAAAACGTCCTTTTTTGAAAACTTTTTTTTGCATTGATCCATGTCCCCTGGGGCAGGACCCGGGTCCCCAAACACTTTTTATGACAATAACTTGCATATAAGCCTTTAAAATTAGCACTTTTGATTTCTCCCATAGACTTTTAAAGGGTGTTCTGCGGCTTTCGAATTTGCCATGAACACCCCAAATTGTTCGCTGTTCCGCAAAATGCCGAACAGCCGATGTTCGAGTCGAACATGAGTTTGACTCGAACTCGAAGCTCATCCCTAGTGACCACATAGAGCACAAAGTCAGAGGATGGGTACTCTGCTGCCATCTTCAATATATAGTAGCGTATGTCAAAGACTGCCGATAGGGCACATTCTGAGGATGGGAATTCTGCTGCCATCTAGGGATCAGATCAGGTATTACAGTCTGTGTCATTTATCTATTGAAAAAAACGCACACAGGAAGAGGATAGGAACTCTGCTTCCATATAGAGTTCAGATCAGGTATTGCAGATTAGACTGCAGAGAACATACAGGCAGGGGATGGGTGCTCTTCTGCCATCTAAAGCTCAAAAGAAGTATAACAAATTGTATTAGGGCACACAGAGAACATTTAGGAAACAGATTGGCATTATGTTGCCATCTAGAGCTCACTTAAGATAATACAGAGTGTGTCAGGGACTGCAGAGGACACAGAGACAGAGGATGGGGACTCTATTGCCAGCTAGAGCTCAGATCAGGTATCGCAGTGTGTTTCAAGGACTGCAGAGAAAACAGAGACAGAGGATGGGTACTCTGCTGCCATCTAAAGCTCAGATCATGTATTTGTGATTGTATTAAGGACTACAGAGAACACAAAGACTGGGTACTCTGCTGCCATCTAGAGCTCAGATTATGTATTTCTGATTGTATTAGGGACTACAAAGAACACAAAGGTAAAGACTGGGTACTCTGCTGCCATCTAGAGTTCAGATTATGTATTTCTGATTGTATTAGGGACTACAGAGAACACATAGGCAAAGACTGAGTACAATGCTGCCATCTAGGGCTTAGATTATGTATTTCTGATTGTATTAGGGACTACAGAGAACACAAAGGTAAAGATTGGGTACAATGCTGCCATCTAGAGCTCAGATTATGTATTTCTGATTGTATTAGGCACTCCAGAGAACACAAAGGCAAAGTCTGGATACTATGCTGCCATCTAGAGCTCACATAGGGCATTGCATTGTGTGTCAAGGACCGCACAAGACACATACGTGGTGGATGGGAACTCTGCTGTCATCTAAAGCAATGTTTCTCAACCAGCTTCGAGGAACCCCATTCTACAAAGTAAAAAATGAAAGTAATTGTTTTACATAGCACAGTGACAGCCACACACATATAAAAAAAAGGGTGTATAGCCGTGTGCTGAGGGTTCATTCAGAACTTGTCACCACACACATAGGGCACCCAACATTACAGGTGACTTATTCTTCCAGAGCAAATACACCTTGGTACAATGGTACTAATCAGCATTCTAGTGATTCTCTTCTCCCTCAGCTAGTGTGACTCCAGTGCTGATGGAGAGGGGCAAACAATGATACTGTGCAGGAACCCAACATCCTCCTTACAAACCTATGACATCATTGGTTGGTAAGACGCTGGTGGCTGGAAGGTTGTAATGGTGCACAATGAAAACCTGTGGCTTTGTGTAAGGAAGGCTTGATCCACCTGCTGGCTTGCAATTTTTGGGCAATTTTTAGGCAATTTGTCAAGGGACCCTAATGATGCATGAAAGAACTACAAGCTCCCAGGGCACCCTGGTCAAAAAAGGCTGACCTAAAGTCTACAGAGGGCAGTGGGTGACAGACTGCTGAGATACAGGAAAGAGAAGGGTGACAAGTTTTTGAAATCTCCTCTTTCAAAATGAATTTGCTGCCGAACAGGGGGGAAAGTTTTGCCCCGAGCCACAAACTCTATTAAAGTCTATGGGACCCGAACATGAAAAAAGTCCATATTTTGAAGGCTTAGATGCAAGTTATTGGCCATAAAAATGGTCATGGATCAATGCAAAAAAAAATTAAATATAATTTTTAAAGGAGCAGTGACTTTAATGATGATTAAAGTGAAACAATAGAAATGAAAAATTCCTTTAAATATAGTGCCTGGGAGGTCCCTTTAGTTTGTCTGTAAAGTGGCACATCTGTACCATGTATAGAACCTTCTGCAGCAAAACTGACATTTATGACATTTCTAAAAAAAAATGTAAAAACTGACATTTAAATTTACTTTGCGGCTGCAAGGTATTGCCGGCAATACATAAAAATTGGTGAGCTTTTGGGTCTGGTAAAGATTTTAAGAGGAACCCCACGGGGTGGGGTGGTCCCCCCAAAATCCATACCAGACCCCTATCAGGGCACGCAGCCTGGCAGGCCAGGAAAGGGGGGGTGAGCTAGCACTCCACTCTCCTGAACCATACCAGGCCACATCCCTTTAACATGGGGGGCTCTGCCCCCCCCACCCCAAAGCACCTTGTCCCCATGTTGATGGGGACAAGGGTCTCTTCCCAACAGCCCTGGGTGGTGGTTGTGGGGGTCTGCAGGCAGGTGGGGTTTATCAGAATCTGTAAGCCCTCTTTATCAAATCCCAACCCCCCCCATATAAATGAGTATGGGGTACTTTATACCCCTACCCATTCACCAAAAAAATGTCAAAAATAAATAAAAACAGTACACATTTTCTGACAATTCCTTTATTAAAAAAAAAAAAGCAGTGTCCCCCGATGTAGATCTATCACGAATCGCGACACCCACCACAGCGCCAGACCCGAAAAAATAAAAAAAGCTTTATACTCGTCGATGGCTGACCACTGAATGCCTGTGTTCTATCGGATGGTGCCCACAATCAAGAAGTGCCTGGAAAGAACGGCGAATTTGCCATAGGGAGCAGCACAACAGCTGATTTTATGATCAACTGTTGTGACGGCGAGACGGCGCCTGCGCACAATAGCCGACAGAAGAAATTTCTTTGTCAGATTTTGCCTGGCATTGAAGAGGCATGTTCATGTCGGTGAGGGGCGGATTTGTACAAGATGGGTGCGGATTAATAAATGATGGGCAGTGCTGCTAAACACATATGTTTTGGATATAAAAATCCACCCTTCAGTTAAATATGCCCCGCAAGCGTCGAGGAAGAATAGCAGAAAAAGATGTTTTTTGCAGCACTGCCCATCATTTAATAATCCGCCCCATCATCTACTAATCCGCCCCTCACCAACATGAGCACGCCTCGCCAGTGCGGGGCACAATCTCGCACAAAAATTTCTTCCATCAGCTATTGTGCGCAGGCGCCACCTCGCCGTCACAACAGCTGATCGTAAAATCAGCTGGTGTGCTGCGCATGGGCCGTTCGCCCCGGGCACTTCTCGATAGCGGGCACTATCCGATAGAACACCAATAATGTCACTGACCCAGCATGCACTGGTCAGTGATGTCACAAGTGGGTGGGGCCACCAGGTGATGTCACTGGGGGGCCCCGCCCCTTACCTATTTAAGTACTGTCAGATGGAGGAGCAGGCATTTGGCAGTCAGCCTTGGTCACAGATGGAGCTTTTTTTATATGTGTTTGTGTCCAGAAGTGCAGCGGGCATTGTGATTGATGATTGATCTAAATCGGGGGACATTGTTTTTTATTTTCTTTCAATTTTTTAAATAAAGGAATTGTCAAAAACCTGTGTACTGTTTTTTTATTATTGACACTTTTTTTGATGAATGAGTAGGAGTATGAGTAGGAGACCCGATACTCATTCACATGGGGGTGGTGGGATCTGTGGGGCCCCTTGTTAAAGGGGGCTTCCAGATTCCATTAAGCCCATTAGATTCCATTAAGCCCCCTGCCCACAGACCCCCACAACCACGACCCAGAGTTGTCGGGAAGAGACTCATATCCCCATCAACATGTTGACCCAAAGAGCCAAAAGGGTCTGGGGAAGGCCTGCTGACAGCTGATGACTCATTGGTTGTTAAGAATGTGGCGGCCGTCTTCCCATACCCGCTCCTTAGCAACATACTGACTGTGCACGTGGGCCAACATCCCGCCGAGTGCACAGAAAATTTGAATGTTTGGGCCGAACTGTTCGCCCAACAGTACAGCTCAATAGTATCTTGAAGCCTCAGCAGCACACAGCTCCTTTTGCAAGTGTATCCTTGTCCTCACCAGACCTCATGGACACCCGCTGAGAATGTCCAGCCCTTCTCAGCCCTCTCTAGCAGGTGGATTAACCCTTTTAGTACCACAGAATCCATAGACAGGGTTTGAGACTCTTTCCCACCCAAATTCTCTCAGAACCTCTGCATTACGAGTCCCATTTCATGAATTATTTATCCCAGGAAAACTGTAAATCAGTTTTCTCTCCTTAGTGGATCACCCTGAAGCCCCTCACGCTGCATGGATGAGTATTTCACAGAGCTTCTTTTCTTCCCTCTTAAAGGGATCACAACCCAAATAATGGGGACACATATCTCCCATGAAGGATCCTTCTCTGGTGTCCTGTACAATAGAGATTTCAAAGCTGTGATTTGTGGGTTGTTTTTGTCCAAATTATTCATTGTATAATTTTTGGACCTTTTATGTTTTCCATGTTGCTGAGTGAATGTTCTTCATTAGGATGATTGAGATAAAAAACTAGAGAAGCCCATCAGAAACTCTCTACGACTTCATCATTATTTGCCAGGATTGGAAGACACAAATAATGGTCACATTCTGGTTTTATGGATTTAAAAATAAAAATTGCTTTATAGTGATAGAAGAGAACGTGAGAAGAGTCTACAAACATGTAAGGTGGTATAATAGAGTGATATGACGGAGTGATATAATAAAGTGATATGATGGTGGCATACGAGGGAGGGATGACAGAGTGATATGATGGATGATGCAGATCGATGATGTCATTCGTGGTGCGCAGAGCCTCCTGTACACACTCTGTTGTAAGAGGAAATATTTCTGGTCTTATTATGAAATGTTCTTCGCTTAGCAGGTGGACGTTTACACATCACAGGGCGTGGTCACCTCCATATTCTCATAGATCAGATCCAGGTCATCTTCTCCATCCTCAGGGATCTTCTAATCTTCAGTCACCTGGAAATAAATAAATGAAAATGATGATAAAATCCCGAGACTCATACATAGGAGATAGAACTCTGGCAGTGTGCATGTTATTCCCGCACACATATCTAGAATATGGGAGAAACTCTGAATGCTGAGAACAGGAGGCGGCTTCTCGTAGCAATTATCACTAGAGGGCGATGTGGAAACATTCCCATCCTTTATTCCTCCATGTTGGTGCACTAGGGGCGTAGATAAGGGGGGGATCAGAGGGGTAGAACCCCCCAGAGCATATGTCAATGACGCAGCTGTGGGACTACCAGCTCCAGGAGATGCACAGCTTGTCTCCTGTCACAGCTGCATTCTGTCTACTACATTCGCATAAAAAACAAACATGCTGCCACCCGTCGGGAATCAGGGAATCCCGGCTGATGTCAGGAGTGATGAACTTTTGAGGAAGCTTTAGCTACCTATTGGCTGAGGAGGCAGTAGGGGCCAGTGCAGCCAGTAAAGGCACACTAATTATGTACCCCTGGGTACCCAGGGCTAAACCCCCAAGGAAAGAAAATTATTTATGGCCATCTGGTGCACTGCAGCCCTAATTATGAAAGATGACAAAGGTGACAGACTGCAGAGGCACTGAAGAGAGGAGGGTGACAGACTGCAAAGACACCAGCGAGGAGGGTGACAGGCTGCAGAGACACAGGAGGGAGGAGGGTGACAGGCTGCAGAGACACAAGAGAAAGGAGGGTGACAGGCTGCAGAGACACAGGAGAGAGGAGGGTGACAGACAGCAGAGACACATGAGAGAGGAGGGTGACAGGCTGCAGAGACACAGGAGGGAGGAGGGTGACCGGCTGCAGAGACACAGGAGAAAGGAGGGTGACAGGCTGCAGAGACACAGAAGAGAGGAGGGTGACAGGCTGCAGATACACAGAAGAGAGGAGGGTTACAGGCTGCAGAGACACGGGAGAGAGGAGGGGACAGGCTGCAGAGACACAGAAGAGAGGAAGGTGACAGACTGCAGAGACACAGGAGAGAGGAGAGTGACAGGCTGCAGAGACACAGGAGAGAGGAGGATGAAAGGCTGCAGAGACACAGGAGAGAGGAGGGGACAGGCTGCAGAGACACAGAAGAGAGGAAGGTGACAGACTGCAGAGACACAGGAGAGAGGAGAGTGACAGGCTGCAGAGACACAGGAGAGAGGAGGATGAAAGGCTGCAGAGACACAAGAGAAAGGAGGGTGACAGGCTGCAGAGACACAGGAGAGAGGAAAGTGACAGGCTGGAGAGACACAGGAGAGAGGAGGGTGACAGGCTGCAGAGACACAGGAGAGAGGAGGGTGACAAGCTGCAGAGACACAGGAGAAGGGAGGGTGACAGACTGCAGAGACACATGAGAGAGGAGGGTGACAGGCTGCAGAGACACAAGAGGGAGGAGGGTGACCGGCTGCAGAGACACAGGAGAGAGGAGGGTGACAGGCTGGAGAGACACAGAAGAGAGGAGGGTGACAGGCTGCAGAGACACAGAAGAGAGGAGGGTGAAAGGCTGCAGAGATACAGGAGAGAGGAGAGTGACAGGCTGCAGAGACACAAAAGAGAGGAGAGTGGCAGGCTGCAGAGACACAGAAGAGAGGAGGGTGACAGGCTGCAGAGACACAGAAGAGAGGAGGGTTACAGGCTGCAGAGACACAGAAGAGAGGAGGGTTACAGGCTGCAGAGACACAGAAGAGAGGAGAGTGACAGGCTGCAGAGACACAGAAGAGAGGAGGGACAGGCTGCAGAGACACAGAAGAGAGCAATGTGACAGGCTGCAGAGACACAGAAAAGAGGAGGGTGACAGGCTGCAGAGGCACAGAAGAGAGGAGGGTGACAGGCTGCAGAGACACAGAAGAGAGGAGGGTGACAGGCTGCAGAGACACAAGAGAGAGGAGTGGACAGGCTGCAGAGACACACAAGAGAGGAAGGTGACAGACTGCAGAGACACAGGAGAGAGGAGAGTGACAGGCTGCAGAGACACAGGAGAGAGGAGGGTGAAAGGCTGCAGAGACACAAGAGAAAGGAGGGTGACAGGCTGCAGAGACACAGGAGAGAGGAGGGTGACAGGCTGCAGAGACACAGGAGAGAGGAGAGTGACAGGCTGCAGAGACACAGGAGAGAGGAGGGTGAAAGGCTGCAGAGACACAAGAGAAAGGAGGGTGACAGGCTGCAGAGACACCTGAGAGAGGAGGGGACAGGCTGCAGAGACACAGAAGAGAGGAAGGTGACAGACTGCAGAGACACAGGAGAGAGGAGAGTGACAGGCTGCAGAGACACAGGAGAGAGGAGGGTGAAAGGCTGCAGAGACACAAGAGAAAGGAGGGTGACAGGCTTCAGAGACACAGGAGATAGGAGGGTGACAGGCTTCAGAGACACAGGAGAGATGAGGGTGACAAGCTTCAGAGACAAAGGAGAAAGGAGGGTGACAGACTGCAGAGACACATGAGAGAGGAGGGTGACAGGCCGCAGAGACACAGGAGAGAGGAGGGTGACAGACTGCAGAGACACATGAGAGAGAGGAGAGTGACAGGCCGCAGAGACACAGGAGAGAGGAGGGTGAAAGGCTGCAGAGACACAGGAGAGAGGAGGGTGACAGGCGGCAGAGACACAGGAGAGAGGAGGGTGAAAGGCTGCAGAGACACAGGTGAGAGGAGGGTGACAGGCTGCAGAGACACAGGAGAGAGGAGGGTGAAAGGCTGCAGAGACACAGGAGAGAGGAGGGTGACAGGCGGCAGAGACACAGGAGAGAGGAGGGTGACAGGCTGCAGAGACACAGAACCTGCGAACCGACTCTACAGTTTGCGCGAACTGTAGAACCCCATTAAAGTCTATGGGACTCGAACGTTCGAAATCAAAAGTGTTAATTTTAAAGGCTAATAGGTAGGGATGAGCTTCGCGTTCGAGTCGAACCCATGTTCGACTCGAACATCGGCTGTTCGGTCGTTCCCGAATTCCGAACATTATGGGCCATTTGTGCCAAATTCGTGTGGCGCGTCACGCCCCGTAATTCACTGCGGCATCGCAGTGCATTGCTGGCTGATGATTGGCCAAGCCTGCACTATGACCCGCATGCTTGGCCAATCACAGCACCGTTGGTAGAGAGATCTGTAATTGGCCAAAGCCAGGGTGGCTTTGGCCAATTATGGCTCAGGGGGTTTAGAACACGCCCCACACTATATAAGGGCGCCTGCACGGCGGCCCTGTGCAGTGTGTTCCGGCGTGCTGAGAGATAGAGAGAGAGAGAGACAGTGTCATTTCATTTCAGTTAGCTAGATTAGGCAGGACAGTCAGTGAGTTAGCTGCACTTACAGTGTATTGTGTATATATATGCATCCCAGGTGTTGCATATATATATATATACATTGTATTCAGTTTAGCTAGATCTGTTCCTGTTATCTTCCTAGTGACAGGCAGGCTTGTCTTGTTACAGTATTTACAGCTACCTGAAGAAAATTGCTGGTATTATTTTGATCCTATTAGTACCACAGTCAGGCAGCTAGACTATTTACAGTTAGTGCAGTGCGTCCTCCTCACAGTGTTCAGCTAAAACTACAAGTTAGTGTAGTGCGTCCTGCTCACAGTGTTCAGCTAAAACAACAAGTTAGTGTAGTGAGATCTCTGCACAGTGTTCAGCTAAATCTACAAGTTAGTGTAGTGCGTCCTGCTCATAGTGTTCAGCTAAAGCTACAAGTTAGTGTAATGCGTCCTGCTCACAGTGTTCAGCTAAAACTACAGTACAAGTTAGTGTAGTGAGACCTCTGCACAGTGTTCAGCTAAAGCTACAAGTTAGTGTAGTGCATCCTGCTCACAGTGTTTAAATAAAATTACAAGTTAGTGTAGTGCGACCTCTGCACAGTGTTCAGCTAAAGCTACAAGTTAGTGTAGTGAGACCTCTGCAGAGTGTTCAGCTAAAGCTACAAGTTAGTGTAGTGCGTCCTCTGCACAGTGTTCAGCTAAAGCTACAAGTTAGTGTAATGCGTCCTGCTCACAGTGTTCAGCTAAAACTACAAGTTAGTGTAGTGCGACCTCTGCACAGTGTTCAGCTAAAGCTACAAGTTAGTGTAGTGAGACCTCTGCACAGTGTTCAGCTAAAGCTACAAGTTAGTGTAGTGCGTCCTGCTCACAGTGTTCATCTAAAGCTACAAGTTCGTTTAGTGTGACCTCTGCACAGTGTTCAGCTAAAGCTACAAGTTAGTGTAGTGCGTTCTCCTCACAGTGTTCAGCTAAAGCTACAAGTTAGTGTAGTGAGTCCTGCTCACAGTGTTCATCTAAAGCTACAAGTTAGTGTAGTGCAACCTCTGCACAGTGTTCAGCTAAAGCTACAAGTTAGTGTAGTGCATCCTCCTCACAGTGTTCAGCTAAAACTACAAGTTATTTTATTGCAAGCTCTGCACAGTGTTCAGCTAAAGCTACCTGTGGAAGGTTGGTGGTGTTTTCCTGATCCTATCACTACCGCAGGCAGCTAAATAAGCTACAAGTTATTTTTTGGTGAGCTCTGCACAGTGTTCACCTAAAGCTACCTGTAGAAGGTTGGTGGTGTTTTCCTGATCCTATCACTACCGCAGGCAGCTAAATAAGCTACAAATTAGTTTTTTGCAAGCTCTGCACAGTGTTCAGCTAAAGCTACCTGTAGAAGGTTGGTTGTGTTCTCATACTACAGGCAGGCAGTTGATTTTGCTAGTTGCAGTATCAGTATATATATATATATATATATATATATATATATATATATCCCAGCTTAGTGCAGCTACAAGCCATTAGTATGTCTGGAAGGCCAACAAGGAGAGGCAGACAGTCACAAGCCAATAAAAGAGGGCAAGCAGGCTCTGTGTCTAGAGGCAACAGTGCTGGTCATGGAGATGGTGCATCCTCATCAGCATGTGGCCGTGGGACACGCTTGGCCTTTTTTTTCGGCAGCTGGCCATGTTGAGCCGCAACATGCGGAAGACTTGGTCGAGTGGATGACCAAGCCGTCCTCATCCTCCTCATCCTCTCTCACCCATGCTCAGGGTACTTTGTCTGGCAAAGCAGCTGCCAACGCGGCCTCTTCCCTCGGCTCAATGTCATCAGTGACTCCTTCCCTAGCCCCACCATGTCCTACTGAGGAGTCCCTTGAACTGTTTGACCACAGTGTTGTGTACATGCTCCAGGAGGATGCCCAGCGTTTGGAAGACTCTGATGATGATACTGAGCTAGATGAAGGCAGTAACGTGAACACGAACAGAGGGGGTGCCCAAAAAGGACAGCAATCTGGCAGTCATGCTCCCCCTGCTGCAGCATACTGCCAGGTTTGCTCCAGTGATGAGGAGGGAGGGGATGATGAGGTCACTGACTCAACGTGGGTGCCTGATAGGAGACAGGAGGAGGAGGAGGCACATCACCAACGAGGCAGGATGCCCTCCAGGGGCCAGCCTAAGGGCAGCACACTGACTGCATCACACTCCAAAGCTCCGCATGTGCAGGGTGCTGCAGTCTCTGCGCGTTATTTAAAAAGTTCTTTGGTGTGGGCCTTTTTTGAGACGAGTGCATCAGATCGCACCGCTGCTATTTGCAACATATGTCTCAAGCGTATCTCGCGTGGCCAAAACATCTCCCGCTTGGGCACCACATGCTTGACCAGACATACGTTGACCTGCCATGCAGTTCGTTGGCAAGCGTATTTAAAAGACCCACACCAAAGAACAAAGAGGACCTCTCCTTGCTCCTCATCAGCTGAGATCTCCAACCCCACTATACCTTCAGTCCTCTCTGAGACCTGCACTGAGAGGAATGAAGGTGTAGAATTAGGTGTGTCACAGCCAAGTACTTGTGGGCAATCTGCTTTCAGTACACCAACGTCAGATTGTACCAGGCAAATTTCCCTGCCCAAGCTGCTGCACTGCCGAAAGAAATTCGCTCCCAGCCATCCCCATGCCCAGCGGTTGAATGCTAGCTTGGCAAAATTTCTAGCACTTCCCTGAGTTTGTGGAATGTGCGGTTCCTCAGTGGCAGGTACCCAAACGCCACTTTTTCTCACGGAAGGCGATTCCGGCTCTCTACCGGCATGTGGAAGACAATGTCTTGGCCTCGCTGGACAGGGCGGTCAGCGGTAAGGTGCATATTACCGTTGACTCATGGTCCAGCAGGCATGGACAGGGATGTTACCTAAGTTTCACCACGCATTGGGTGACTCTGCTGGCAGCTGGGAAGGATGCAGGACAAGGTGCAGTAGTGTTGGACGTTGTTCCGCCACCACGCCTCCAAAATGCCTCCAAAATGCTAATGATTGTGACACACCTCTCTCCTCCACCCCCTCCTCTTCTTCTTCCTCCATGGCCTCTTCCTGTGCTGATTTGTCTTCGGAACCAGCGGTGCTCCGTAGCCGTTCAAGGGGCTACGCAAGTATGCAGGCCAAAAGATGCCATGCGGTGCTTGATCTGGTGTGCTTGGGGGACAGGAGCCACACTGGGGCAGAGGTTCTGTCAGCTTAGCAGGGGCAGGTTCAGAGGTGGTTGATGCCACACCAACTTAAGGCAGGAATGGTGGTTTGCGACAATGGCACCAACCTCCTCTCTGCCCTCCGACAGGGACAAATGACTCATGTGCCCTGTTTGGCTCACGTCCTTAACTTGGTGGTGCAGCGGTTCTTGGGCAGGTACCCGGGCTTACAGGATGTCCTGAGGCAGGCCAGGAAAGTCTGTGTGCATTTCCACCGGTCATATAATGCCAGTGCTCAGCTGGCAGACCTCCAAAAGGAGTTTAACCTGCCCAAGAACCGCCTGGGCATCCTGGTGCGACTATGGCACCAGGACAGGGTCAGGGGAGCTTGTTTTTTTTTCCCCACGCCAGTGGGCCATGATCAGGGATGCATGCACTGTCCTGTCACCATTTGAGGAGGCCACGAGGATGGTGAGCAGTGACAGTGCATGCATCAGTGACACTGTCCCCCTTGTCCACCTTTTGGAGCACATGCTGCGTGGAATAATGGACAGGGCACTTGAGGCAGAACAGAGGCAGAAAGAGGAGAACTTCCTTAGCTCTCAAGGCCCCCTTTATCCAGACAGTGTTGCTGCGTGCCCGCCAATCACACAGGAAGAGGACGAGGACGATAAGGAGGAGGAGGATTGTGTCAGTATGGAAGTGGAGCCTGGCACTCAGAATAAGCAGCAGTCTTTAAGGGATCAGTCCCAAGAAACACATGGACTTGTACGTGGCTGGGAGGAGGTGGTTGAGGACCATGTCGTCCTTAGTGACCCAGAGGACACCGGATCGAATGCCTCAGCAAACCTACGCTGCATGGCCTCCCTGATCCTGCAAAGCCTGCGTAAGGATCCTCGTATTCGTGGTATCAAGGAGAAGGACCAATACTGGCTGGCAACCCTCCTTGATCCATGTTACAAGGGTAAGGTTGCGGACCTTATCTTGCCATCGCAGAGGGAGCAGAGGATGAAACATCTTCGGGAGGCCTTGCAGAAAGGTCTGTGCAACGCGTTCCCAGAGACTGGGAGGTTACAAACTCCTGTTTCTGGACAACGTGTTGCTGAGGCTTCGGTCAGTCAAAGAAGGAGCGGTGGAGAAGGTGGCCGTCTGACCGATGCATTCAGACAATTTTTTAGTCTGCAGCCCCAAGGTATGATCGGTTCCAGCAACCATCGCCAGCGTCTGTTTTACATAGTGCAGGAATACCTAGGGGCAAGATCTGACTTGGACACCTTTTCCACCGAAAATCCTCTGGGTTACTGGGTCTTGAGGATGGATCACTGGCCAGAGCTTGCACAGTTTGCAATTGAGCTACTGGCCTGTCCTGCATCCAGTGTTCTTTCGGAACGCACATTCAGTGCTGCTGGAGGCTTTGTAACCGATCACAGGGTTTGTCTGTCCACCGACTCGGTCGATCGACTGACCTTCATAAAAATGAATCAGTCTTGGATCACCACCAGCTACCAAGCACCTGATGCTGATGTAACCGAATATTTTCTTTTGAAATCTCAGATCCATTCAAAGACTGCCTATGCTGATGCTGAGTGACTATCCTGAGTAATTATCCTCTTCCTCCTCAATGATCACGCTGATAGCTTGTAAGAACATTTTTGGTTCTGGGCACCACCACCAGTGCCTAAGGCCCAATTTTTCAGCCCCTGTTTAACAGGGGCGTGTAATTACAATTTTTGATGCAATACTTTGCAGCAGGGCTCGTTTCTACGTTCCAACTAGAGTATCTGTGAGGGGTTGCAGTGTTGTGGCACCAGCACCAGTGCCTAAGGCCCAATTTTTCTGCCCCTGTTCAACAGGGGCATGTAATTACAATTCTTGATCTAATATTTCACAGCAGGGTCCTGTGAGGGCTTACAGTGTTGTGGCCACAACAACACCTAAGGCCCAAATTTCTGCTGAGTATATAGGGCAGGCCACTACTTTCAAACATCCAACTTACAAACGACTCCTACTTGCAAACGGAAGGAGACAACAGGAAGTAAGATGAAATCTACCCCTAGGAAGGGAAATTCTCTGCTGTAAGAGTTAATATGAGGAAAACATTTCTCCTTTCCACTGATGCTTTCCAATCCTTGTTCCACAAAAAAATCCCAAATTTTCAAAAAACATTTGTCATTGGGACAAAAAATGAGGTGAAGAGGGCGTAGCTTGCCTTGGGAGAAGATGGCTGCCTGATCACTCAGCTCCCTCTCACCGCAGTCTAAATCCTAACTTTTCGGGGGTATACATCTGCCATCCACCCCCCCAATAATGGGAACATCCTCCCGTGGATCATCGCAAAGCAGATCCCGATCCCCGAGAGAAATCGCCGGCCGCGTAAGTCATACGATCCCGGAAATCTTCCGGTCACAGCGCACAACAATGGCGACCGCCCTGCCTGCATCGGCCTCCTCACAACCCCACACTGAGCTCATCCTCACCCCTACAGTCTCCACCGACATCCCGCAGACGCCCTCTCCATCTTCCCATCGTCAGCCTAGCCTGCAGGACTTACAAGCCGTGGCAGCTGACATCAAAGACACGCTGTTCACTGCCATCACTGACTTACGTCACGAACTGCAGGCCATTACAGGCCGCATTCAGCGTGTGGAGGATAACGCTATACAACAACGGTCGACAGTGAAAAATATCCAACACAAAGTCGACTTCCACACCATGCAGTTGAGAGATCTTCAACGACATGTTGAAGATCTCGACAATCGCGGTCGTAGACACAACCTCCGGGTGAGGGGCCTACCCGAGTCCGTGGAAATTGAGGAAATCTCCTCGGTAGTGACGGGCCTCTTTAACCATGTCCTGGATCGCCCAGAGCAAACACCGATTATGATGGAACGTCTCCACAGGGCGTTACGCCCTAAAGGCAAGGTCACCGATCCCCCTCGCGACATCATTTGTTATGTAAATGATTTCTCCATCAAGGAAGAAATCCTCCGAAAAGCCCGCGAAAAATCCGCTCTGGAATTTAATGGCGGCCCTGTCCACATATACCAGGACCTCTCTGCCATTACACTACGCCATCGCAAAGACCTGCGCCCCCTACTGGATACATTACGAACAAGAGGGATCCGATACCGATGGAAGTTCCCATTCGGTCTCTCTGCTTCATTCCAGGGCCGCTCAGCACTCCTGAGAGTGCCGGAAGATCTAGACTCTTTCTGCCATGCGCTAGATATACCCTACACCCCGGTTCCGAACTGGTACGCGGAGTTCATTCTACAACCACCACCTGACGGCAACCCCCACTCAGCAGAGCCAATGGATGTCCACAACACAAGCTTCCGCAGAAGACGCTCACCCTCCTCTGCCAGATCCGGCCCTGCTCCAGGCCCGCATCACCAACCATCTAGTCCCATGTCAGCCCCTCTTCCTCGCAGGGCGCGACGTGACCGCTGAACACCCAGATCTGACCGTGAGCAAGCAATTTGCACACATCAATCCTTCTACCACTGACTCTTCTACTTATACCTCTACCTGCTGTTGCTAATCCACACCCTCCGAGAGAACCCATCCAGACACAACAAGAAGAAGATGACATCGACAACCAGACTACCGGATGACCTACCGCCGCCTTCCAAACTGCCCGAGACAGCTCACGGAACAATGCGACAAATACCTCTCTGCCCCAGCAACATTTATGGAAACCTACTCTTCTCACCATCACCTGGCGTTGTTACATCCTGCGTAAGTGAAACCGTGACAACTTGCAAACCACAGCCCGATGCACCTCCCATCCAGGATCTCTCCAGCAACTACACTCTGCTTCCCCTCCGAAGAGACACCGACGAAGACGAACACAGCGGCTATTCAATATGTCATCCTCTTTTGCCTCCTAGGAAGAACGAACTCCTTCATTATAGCCTTATCTGACCCACAGGCTTATAGGTAATATCACTTTTACTTTTTCACACCGGAACATGCCTTATATATCTGACTCATACTTTGCCCAATTGCTCTGAACCTAACACGGTATAGGGTGAAGCCACACATCCTAGTAAGAGCATAACACCTCAGCTCTCTGCCTTCCACATGGTTCCGAGATATCTACCCTCAGTGTGTTAACACATAGAGCCATTCTAGTTGAGCCTACCTCTACATTCACACACTAAACTCCCGCACTCACTATGCCTATACCAATAACTGGGTACGGAAACCTACAAACTTTACTACACACTCAAACCACCCATACGTAAACAACCACCCGTGTTGATCAATTGAAACATATATAGATCAGAGGACGTATTAGCGGTGCTGACTACGCTACATCCCTCTCGAGATACCGAGCAGGATTGATTCCTTGTCCCGCTACCTACCTTAATACCCTTCTCGACACACATTCCCTGGATAGGCGGGACAAATACACAGCTGCCCTACGACGAACGCAACAATCACAAGCCAACACGTCCCATAGGGGTCATTAGGCTTATTGTTACGATCCCTACACTATACCCTACCACTGAACTCAGCGAAACACTCAGGCAGAGACAACACTAAATGACCAAAAAGAACCCCATATGCCCACACCCGGACCACAATTTACAGCCCCTCGCAAGTCATCTAATACATAGGCCTAGAGACTGTACCAAATTCTGACACTACGCAAACACCACTGACACACGCTGGCTTCAAGATCCACCCACAACAGGTACCGGATAGCACCCAGGCTCAGATCACGATCCTACTCCTTATAGAAGCGACTGAATTTAGCCATTTAGAAGCTCCAACGATTATACACGTTTATGGTTTCGAATGTTAGTAATTTGTTTTAGATAACCTTGTAATCATAAGTTTGGAAATGTTCTATACTAACAAGACAGTTAAATACCAAGCAGATAACACATATTTGTCAACGTATGACTATTCTTTGATGTTACAGTAGATGCATGATTAAGGCTAACATGTATAATTTGATGGTCTTCATGATTCCCCCTCTCTCAACACACTCTCACGCACCCTACCAACTTTCCTAGACCTGCAGCCGCTTTACACTTGAAAATACTCCCTACAAACTTTGTCATAATTAACGTTCTGGATCCTCACTTCATCAACTCTCCATTACTACCACTTTCCACGACCACCTTACCCAATTTTTCTGACCACCACCCACACACCTATGAAAATATAACTGTCTCCCCCCACGCACCCCTAACCTCTCTTCCGCAGACTGTCGGTGAGATGGACCTAGTCGGTCACCCCTAACCACATTTCGTTACACATAGACACTCATTTCTCTCAAGTCATCTACCAACCCTCACACGGTGGTTCTATAACTCTCAACTATCCCATAACCACTGCTATCAAACGAATACCACCAGTTTACTCCGGCGTTTATATTCTGTGGCTCCGAACACCGAATTAGGTGATCGGATCACCACATAGTGCCGGATTACTTTACCCCCGATCTTCGATACCCCCCCTCTTTCCCCACTGTCCTCTCCCTAAATCTCTTTCTATACCCCACCCCTCAGCCTGCCACAGCCCGAACCATCACACGGAATAACCTCCTAGAAACTCACCATGGTCCCACGAACCAAAGATCTACAAGAACCCACACTCAAAATCACCTCACTCAATGTGAAGGGACTCAACACCCCAGAAAAAAGATCTAAAAAATGAGGTGAAATCTTCTGAAGAGGAGCACAGACAGCAAAACAAATGTCACAGGGGTGATAACCCTTCCCTATGTTTTCCAAAAAGCTTAAAATAGGTTTTTTGGCTGGAGCTAAACACGTTAAAAATGTACCAGTTCAAAATGACAAACAAATTCTACTTAACAACAAACCTACAGTCCCTGTCTTGTTTGCACCTCCTGTATACTGCTGTTCAGAGTATATAGGGCCTGGTGGCCCCACACCTTTCCTTTTTTAATTTGGGTGCGGGGTTCCCCTTAATATCCATACAAGACCCAAAGGACCTGGTAATGGACTGGGGGGTACCCATGCTGTTTGCCTCACTGATTTTCATTCATATTGCCAGGACCCGACATTACATTAAAGCTGCAAGCAGTTTTAAATGACTTTTTTCCCTTTAAAAATGTCATTTTGTGCAGGGACTGTTCTAAGCACGGGAAACATGCGCCACTTTACAGGCATACTTTAGACACCCCCCAGGTACGATATTTAAAGGAATATTTCACTTTTTTTTTTTTTTTACTTTAAGCATCATTAATATCACTGCTCCCGAAAAAAACGGCTGTTTTTAAAACTTTTTTTTGCATTGATACATGTCCCCTGTGGCAGGACCCGGGTCCCCAAACCCTTTTTAGGACAATACCATGCAAATTAGCATTTAAAATGAGCACTTTTGATTTCGAACGTTCCAGTCCCATAGACATCAATGGGGTTCTAACGTTCGTGCAAATTTTCGGTCCGTTCGCAGGTTCTGGTGCGAACCGAACCGGGGGGTGTTCGGCTCATCCCTAGTTCTCAGCCATCATCACTCCAATTACCCAGTTAACCAAGCAGGGAACACGTTTTCACTGATCTTCTGAAGCCCAAGAGGCCTTTGAGACCCTCAAAGGCCTCTTCACTTCTGCTTTTGTATTAAAATATCCAGATTCCTCTCTGCCATTTGTACTTGAAGTAGACGCATCTGAAATTGCTGTGGGAGCAGTGCTATCCCAAAGACAAGGAACCAGGGCCCTGTTGTACCCGGTGGCCTTCTTTTCTCGCAAGTTGTCAGCGGCAGAGAGAAATTATGACGTAGGAGCTAGAGAGTTGTTTGCAATAAAATCTGCATTAGAAGAATGGCACTACCTTCTGGAAGGAGCCGCACATCCACTCCTAATTTTTGCAGATCATAAGAACCTGGAGTATCTGAGATCTGCAAAAAGATTAAAGCCACGACAAGCCAGGTGGGCCCTCTTCTTCTCCAGGTTCTCCTTTCATGTCACTTACCGCCCTGGTTCCAAAAACACTAAACCTGATACCCTATCCAAGATGTTCCACAAACCCCAAGAAATTTCACCTCCGGACATCATCCTGAATTTTCTTCTGCTTCAGGGAAATCTGCTCTCACAAATTAAGCAAGCTTCCACAAGACTGGGATCTTCTGCTGGGCCAGAACTACAGATCAGGGATGGGTTGCTTTGGCACGAAAACAAGATTTACGTACCCGAAAGCCTACGAATGTCCATATTGGAGCTTTTTTACGATCATGCGCTGGCTGGGCATTTTGGTATAACCAAGACCACCGATCTGGTACAGCGTACCTTTTGGTGGCCCCAGGTACGTGAGGATTACAAAAGATTTATTGAATCCTGTACAACCTGCATTAGGAACAAGGGTTACAAAACTAAGGCATGGGGGCTACTAAGACCTCTGCCTGTCCCAGACTCATACTGGCCATGGAAGATGTTATCCATAGATTTTATTGTCGAGCTACCTCCGGCGGGGGGCCATACCACCGTCTTTGTGATCGTAGATCGACTGTCAAAAATGGCCCATTTTGTTCCCCTCAGCTTCAGAAACAGCACAAGTGTTCATCAAAGAAATCATCAGACTCCACGGGGTGCCAGCCAATATCGTCTCAGAACGGGGGGGGGTATAGTTTACCTCCCGATTCTGGAGGTCTCTGTGCAAAGCCCTAAATATTGAACTGTCGTTCTCCTCAGCCTATCATCCCCAGACCAATGGGCAAACAGAAAGAACAAACCAAACTCTCGAACAATACCTACGCTGTTTCTCCTCTTTTGCCCAAGATGACTGGATTTCTTTGCTCCCACAGGAAACCATGGCTAAGACCCAGAAACACAACAAAATAACTTTTGACAAGAAAAGATGAGGTGAACTGTTACTTGCACCCGGTGACCGGTTATGGTTATCCACGGTGAACCTTAGGTTGGCCTGCCCTTCAAAGAAATTGGGTCCCAAGTTCTTGGGGCCATTCCCTGACAGAAGGAAGATTAATGAGATGGCATATGAACTAGAACTTCCTGACTCACTAAATGTCCATCCGGTATTCCATGTATCATTACTAAAACCTTCTATTTTCAACCCATTTCCAGGTCGAAGTACGGATCCCCCTGATCCCGTTCTGGTAGATGGCGAGGAGGAATTTGAGGTAGAGTCTATATTGGACTACAGGAGGAGAGATAATCAAGATCAATTCCTGATTAAATGGAGGGGGTTTGGACCCGAAGAAAATTCTTGGGAGCCCTAGGGTAATATCCACGCTGAGAGTTTGTTGCAATTCTTCAAAAGGTCTCATCCCGAAAAATTTGCCCGAAGGGGCAGCCGGAGGCGTCCCAGGCTCATTGGAGTGCATCTGCGGGCGCCATTGCGCACACACGCGCGCACACGCATCCCTGTTGGCGCCAGGCGGGCTATTTAAACCTGCCTGTCACACTCAGTCCCCACTGTCTGCTCTACAGTGTTCTGTGTGTTTAAACCTTATCTGATCTGAGACTACCTGTTATTTGACCTGGCTATCTGTTTGTGACCATCCCACCTATCTGCCTGCATCTGACCACTGGCTTGCTTAGACTATCCCCCTGTTTGATCCCTGGTACCTTTGCTGTCTGTCTGATACCGATCACTGGCCCGTCTGATGATCCTTCTGCCTGATCCCTGATACCTGCCTACTTGCCTGCTGTGTTCCTGGCTCCAGTCCAGTATTCCAGTCTCCAGCCTGCTACCTGCTGTTGTTCCTGGTTCCAGTACAGCGTTCCAGTCTCCAGCCTGCTACCTGCTGTTATTCCTGGTTCCAGTACAGCATTCCAGTCTCCAGCCTGCTACCTGCTGTTGTTCCTGGTTCCAGTTCAGCATTCCAGTCTCCAGCCTGCTACCTGCTGTTGTTCCTGGTTCCAGTCCAGTATTCCAGTCTCCAGCCTGCTACCTGCTGTTGTTCCTGGTTCCAGTCCAGTATTCCAGTCTCCAGCCTGCTACCTGTTGTTGTTCCTGGTTCCAGTCCAGTATTCCAGTCTCCAGCCTGCTACCTGCTGTTGTTCCTGGTTCCAGTCCAGCATTCCAGTCTCCAGCCTACTACCTGCTGTTGTTCCTGGTTCCAGTCCAGCATTCCAGTCTCCAGCCTGCTACCTGCAGTTGTTCCTGGTTCCAGCCCAGCATTCCAGTCTCCAGCCTACTACCTGCTGTTGTTCCTGGTTCCAGTCCAGCATTCCAGTCTCCAGCCTGCTACCTGCAGTTGTTCCTGGTTCCAGCCCAGCATTCCAGTCTCCAGCCTGCGTACCTGCTGTTGTTCCTGGTTCCAGTCAGCGTTCCAGTCTCCAGCCTGCTTACCTGTTGTTGTTTCTGGTTCCAGTCAGCGTTCCAGTCTCCAGCCTACTTGCCTGCTGTATTCCTGGTTCCAGTCCAGCACTCCATTCTTCTGCTTGCTTACCTGCTGTTGTTCCTGGCTCCAGTCAGCGTTCCAGTCTCCAACCTTCTCTCCAGTTCCAGTTTCCTGGTTCCTAACTATTCCTGGACTTCTGGACAGACTGTTGATCCTGCCAGGCACTCATACCACTCCTCACTCCTGTGCCCTCTGTCCCCATTCCAGAGGGCCGTGAGTGGGAGCCGTAGGGGAGGCCTCTCTCTGCATTTCGTTCTCAAAACCTACCAGGTACGTGACAAGCAGTCTGCCTGTGGTACTAATAGGATCAAAAGAACACTAGCAATTTTCTTCAGGTAGCTGTAAATACTGTAAAAACACAAGCCTGCCTGTCAGTAGGAAAAGAATAACAGGAACGGATCTAGCTAAACTGAATACAGTGTTAGCTAACTAACTCGCCTGCCTACTCTATCTAACTTAAATAAAATGACACTGTCTCTCTGTCTATCTCTCCACCGCCACAACACACGCAGGCGGCCTTATATAGTGTGGGGTGTGTACTAAACCCCCTGAGCCCTAATTGGCCAAAGCCACCCTTTCTTTGGCCACTGACGGCTCTCTGTGCAGACAGCACTGTGATTGGCCAAGCATGTGGGTCATAGTGCATGCTTGGCCAATCATCAGCCAGCAATGTACTGCGATGCCGCAGTGATTTATAGGCCATGACTCGCCACTCGAATTTGGCTCGAACGGCCCATAACATTCGCAATTCGGTGAACGGTTGAACAGGCGATGTTCGAGTCGAACATGCAGAGACACAGGAGAGAGGAGGGTGACAGGCTGCAGAGACACAGGAGAGAGGAGAGTGACAGGCTGCAGAGACACAAGAGAGAGGAGGGTGACAGGCTGCAGAGACACAGGAGAGAGGAGGGTGACAGGCTGCAGAGACACAAGAGAGAGGAGGGTGACAGGGTGCAGAGACACAGGAGAGAGGAGAGTGACAGGCTGCAGAGACACAGGAGAGAGGAGGGTGACAGGGTGCAGAGACACAGGAGAGAGGAGGGTGACAGGCTGCAGAGACACAGGAGAGAGGAGGGTGACAGGGTGCAGAGACACAGGAGAGAGGAGAGTGACAGGCTGCAGAGACACAGGAGAGAGGAGGGTGACAGGGTGCAGAGACACAGGAGAGAGGGGGGTGACAGGCTGCAGAGACACAGGAGAGAGGAGGGTGACAGGCTGCAGAGACACAGGAGAGAGGAGGGTGACAGGCTGCAGAGACACAGGAGAGAGGAGGGTGACAGGGTGCAGAGACACAGGAGAGAGGAGGGTGACAGGCTGCAGAGACACAGGAGAGAGGAGGGCGACAAGCTGCCGAGACACAGGAGAGAGGAGGGTGACAGGCTGCAGAGACACAGGAGGTGACAAGTTTTCGAAATCTCCTTTTTCAAAATTAATTTGCTGCTGAACAGGGGGAAAGTTCGGCTCCAAGCTGCTAAATCTAATAAAGTCTATGGGACCCAAACACAAAAATCAAAAGTGTCCATTTTGAAGGCTTATATGCAAGTTATTGGCCATAGAAAGGTTATGGGGGTACATATATCAGTGCAAAAATGTTTTTTCAGGAGCAGTGATTTTATTGATGCTTAAAGGGAAACAATAAAAATGAAAAATTCCTCTTGGGGGATCAGGAAGGAATTTTTTCCCCCGCTGTACCAAATTGGATCATGCTTTGCTGGGGTTTTTCCCCTTCCTCCGGATCAACTGTGGGTATAGGATTGGGTATATGGAATTGTATTTTTTTATTTTTTTTGGTTGAACTAGATGGACTTGTGTCTTTTTTTCAACCTGACTAACTATGTAACTATGTAAATATAGTGCCTGGGGGGGGGGTCCCCTTAGTCTGCCTGTAAAGTGGCGCATCTGTACAATGTATAGAACATGCTGCAGCAAAACTGACAATTCTAAAGAAAAGCAAATGGCATTTAAATTTACTTCATCGCTGCAAAAAACACCTGTGTGTGTTTTTATTTACTTTTCGCTCTTTTTTTGGTAAAATGTACCCCATACTCATTCACATGGTGGGGCGGGTTCTGACGGCTTCCAAATTCCATTAAGCTCTCTGCCTGCAGACCCCCACAACCACCACCCAGGGTTGTCAGGAAGAGGCCCTTGTCCTCATCAACGTGGGGACTAGGTGCTTTCTGGTAAGGAGACAGAGCTACTCATGTTGACCCAAAGGGCCAAAAGGGCCTGGTATGGACTTGGTCATGGGACGCTACACCCTTTTTCTTTATTCTTTACGGCAATTCTTTTTTTTACTTTCATCTGCCAGCGGGCAAAGGAGGCGGACTTGTACACATCACAGGGTGGGATCACCAACGTATTCTTATAGAGCAGATCTGGAGCACTTTCTGCATCCTCATGGATCTTCTGATCTTCAGTCACCTGGAAATAAATAATGATGATAAAATCCTGAGACTCATACATAGGAGATAGGACTCTGGCAGTGTACATAGTATCCCCGCACACATATCTAGAATATGGGGGAAACTCTGGGTGTTGAGAACAGGAGGGGGCTTCTCATAGCAATTATCACTAGAGGGCGATGTGGGAACATTTCCATCCTTTAATCCTCCATGCTGGTGTACAAGGGGCATAGATAAGGGGGGAACGGGGGGTCGAAACCCCCCTGGAGCACATGTCAATGGCACAGCAGCTAGGCTAGTGGAGCTGTGGGACAACTAGGTCCAGGAGATGCACAGCTTGTCTCCTGTCACAGCCACAACCTGTCTACTACATTTGCATAAAAAAACTAACATGCAGCTGACCGCTGGGCATCGGGGAATCCTGGGTGATGTCAGGACTTTTGAGGAAGCTTCAGCTACCTACTGTCCAATGAGGCAGCAGGGGGCGGTGCAGCCTGTAAAGGTCCACTAATTATGTACCCCATGGTACCAAAGGCTGAACCCCCCACAGGAAAGAAAATGATCTACAGCCCTGGGGCACACTGCAGCCTTAATTCTGAAAGAAGAACTGCCTGTGTTGCCTGTAGAAGCCAAAGCCTCTCTTTCATTCCTTACGTCAGCCTAGTCTATGAAGAGGGAAGCATATCAGGCCTACATATCTTTTCTTTACTTGTTACAGTCAGGACTAATTTATATCATAAAAAATCAGGTAAGTGGGACATATTGTTCATCAATAGTATGTATTGTACTATCCAGCCAGAATGGAAAGCTTCTGACTCCTTCTCACATGTTTTCCAGTCTCTCCTCACTTCCTGCTAAAAAAAAAGTCTGTTGTAAACAGAGTCCAATAGCTCAAGGGGAAATTTGCACACAGTAAAATAATCAGCAGTGGCTCCACCCCCATGTAGAGCACTGACCCCTCCCTCTGCATGTCTCCATCTAATGTTTTAGTTTGAAATGTTACTTCCAATAATATATATCAATCAGATACAAAATATAATTTCAAAAACAGCTGGTGGATGCATTAGTTTTCTTTTTTTTTCTAGAGTTTCTTTTATTTTCATCTGGTGATCCTGCCAGTAACACACTTCCTTTCTAGAGTGACAATGATCACTTACTGGCAGTGGAATAAGGATGTAAACATTTTTGGGGTGTTCTCTGGGATGCAAAACTTGAAGAAAAGAGTGGTTCTGCAATGTGGAACACACGCCAACCACAGGGACCATAAAATGAGTTCCGGAAATGCGTTCCAGCGGGCACTTCCTGCCACTGTATGCGTCTTTTTCCCTCTGTGGGCCGGCGCCATCTTTGTGGAGTCCGTTACAAAAGGTCAAAGCTCCCTATGCTTGAAATGGGAAGCAGAACTGCTGAATAAGCAGTGCCGGCCTGATAATCCCCACCCAATGTGTGGCACCCAGGGCGGGCTCCCGGTATGCCACTGGAAACAGACAGATTTCTGTCTGTGTACTGAGTTCTGTGTGTTGTTTTTACACATTTTGGACTGATATTCATAAATAAAGGTGTAGGGACACTACTAGTATAGTGAATTTCACTGTGTTCACTGTGTTGTATAAAAATGACTGTTTTAACATTTAGATGTTTTTATGTAGTGTGGAACATACTAACACATTTTCATCTGTTAATACCATTAGCGCTGCACTTTTTTATATCCACATTATAGCGGAATATTGTACCTAAGATCTAGACAACACTAGCTTAGGTGCAAACTGGAACTCTTTATTGTAAATTCACATAGAATATATAGCATGCAAGATCAGATAAGAGCTTGATCACATTATCCTAAACAATGCAAACTGTAAATAGCATATCTAAGGAACAACTACCATAAACATAAGCAGTAATTAAACAGTAAGCAAATCAACATATACATATAACATCCCACAATAGTTTGGTAACAAGGTAAAGTGGACACAATATTAATCACATCTCCAAGAGATGAGCAGACAGACAGAAACAATTGGTGACTCAATAACCAATGGGAATGCACACCTACTAGGCACACAATGGGAAAATGATACAACGGGAGAAAGACACCTTAGTAAACAGATTATAGCAGGAGACCCCAGCATCAGATTGTTTTGAGCTGAGTATATAAACATCTGCTCTGAGTCTCACAATCTGAAGCAGTCATTGCTAGTTTGGGCACAAAGGCCCCAAATCTGTGTGTTTTGGGGAGACATGGACCCGAATTTGAAGCAAGACCACTCCAAGGGTCCCCCCAGGCACACATCTTTCAAAGAATAGTGCTCCCTCAAAAGCCAGGGCCCATAGTCAGTAGGCAGAAGGCCACCCTGCAGTAACCTCCAAAAGCCTCTGTCCTGGTTGGGTCTGTCACAAGCTTCTAAGTGTTAGTAAATACCGGGCCCGCACCGGTGATCTGATGGGATGGGTCAGAGTGATTGGTGTCTATGATATTAACCAATAGGGCTTGGCAAGCAAACTGGGCAAGTGAGCCTGAATCCTTCCTGAATTCATAAATCAGCAATGATCACTGAAAATTCTTCACCGGAGCTCCGAATATCAGTCATTGGTCCTGAGGACAAGCCATAGACAGTTCTGCTTTTTAGTTAAAAATAAGTATGGGTTATTTTTTTATCCCTTTTATACTTACCTAGGTGGATGCAGCATGGGACTGATGCTGCATCTGTCCTCCGGCACCTCTGCACTAAGCACCGAGTGATCAAAAACCACCGATGGCTCGGTTCTCACAGATCCCAGAGAGGAGAGCTGGTGACTGTCAATCGGCAGCTCTCCTCTTTGCTCCTCCACGCTCACTGGAGCGCCGAGTTGTTGAGGGGCGGGGAGCGGCATTCTCAGGCTTTCAGCGGCTCGCTGAGACAGGTATCCGTCCAGGCACCTGGTGGATCCAGAATTTATTATCGTGATGACACAGTGCCTGGACTGATTCCAGTGAGGTCATCAGAGAAAACGGGTCACAGGAGTGCAAAACGAATTTCACTCCAGTGACCCCGAGAAGCCCAGCCAAATGAGCTCAGGCTGGACTTTTCCTTTAAATTTGGCCACATAGCCAATCAGAGGTTTTTTCTATTTTATATTGTTCTGTTATCAAAGAAAAGTCAGTTGTAGAAATGGAGGTCTCACCTTATAGTAGAGGTTGCTGCTTGCCTGGTGGGAGGATTTCTCCATATTCACATCTGACGAGAGAAAACAATTTCAGCACATTCATGGTGATGGGAACCAAAAGATGGGCAGACAAGGCTTCCTGTAGACTTATAGAGAAGGAACTTTAGGAGAGGGATGGCTGAGAGGACAGGAATGCTGCACATGGGAATCGGTGTTTAACCACTTTCCGACCAGCCGCCGTCAATATACTGCGGAAGGTCGGCACGTTCCCGTGAGCTGTCGTAGCTATACATTGGCTCCCTTAAGTGGGATAGCAGGCATGCGCCAGCTGCACTGCAGGGGTGCTCATGGTCGTGACCCGCAGCCATGAGCGATTGCGGGCACGAGAGGCAGAACAGGGACGTGTGTGTGTAAACACACAAATCCCTGTTCTGTTCTGAGAGGAGATGCAGATCGTGAGTTCCTAATAGCTAGGAACCCCATTCTCATGCAGTGAAACAATAAAAATGAAATATTCCTTTAAATACCGTGCCTGGGGGTCCCCTTAGTCTGCCTGTAAAGTAGCGCATCTTCCCCATGTTTATTAAAATGACATTTCTAAAGGAAAAAAAGTAATTTAAACTTGCTTGCAGCTGTAATGCATTGTCAGATCGCAGCAATATACATAAAAATCAAGGAATAAAAACAGCATGGGGTCCCCCTTTGGGTCTGGTATGGATTTTAAGGGGAATTCCACTCCAAAAAAAAATTGGCGTGGGGTCCCCCCCAAAATCCATACCAGACCCTTATTCGAGCAAGCAGCCTGGCAGGCCAGGATAGGGGGGACGAGTGAGTGCCCCCCCTCCTGAACCATACAAGGCCACATGCCCTCAACATCGGGAGGGTGCTTTGGGGTCCCCCCCAAAGCACCTAGGGAATGGGTAGGGGTACAATGTAACCGATACCCATTCACATGGGGGGGCGGGATCTGGGGGTCCCCTTGTTAAAGCAGGCTTCCAGATTCCGATAAACACCCCTACCTGCAGACCCCCACAACCACCGGGCAAGGGTTGTGGGGATGAGGCCCTTGTCCCCATCAACATGGGGACAGGGTGCTTTGAGGGATCACAAAGCACCCTCCCCCTTTTGAGGGCATGTGGTCTGATATAGTTCAGGGAGTGATGGTGCATCTTGTCCCCCCCTTTCCTGGCCTGCCAGGTTGCATGCTCAGATAAGGGTCTGGTATGGATTTTTAGGAGGGGCCCCATGCCAATTTTTTTTAAAAATTATTTTGGAGTTCCCCTTAAAATATATGCCAGACCCAAAGGGCCTGGTATGGATTTTTTTTTTTGGGGGGGGGGCATGCTGTTTTTTTTTTTAATTTTGGTGTGGGGTTCCCCTTAAAATCTATACCAGACTCAAAGGGCCTGGTATAGGACTGGGGGGGGGGAAACCTATGCTATTTTTTTTCTTAATTCTGTCATAGGGTTCCCCTTAACCACTTCAATATACTATTATATACTCTGCAAAATATATATATATATATATATATATATATATATATATATATATATATATATATATAAATATATATATATTGTACACTGACTGCACTGTATATACACTAGACTGCCTGCACTGTATATATATATATATATATATATATACACACTAGACTGCCTCCACTGTATATATAGTCTACACTACACTGACTACACTTATATATATATATATATATATATATATATATATATATATACACTAAACTGCCTGCACGCCACTAACTAACCTGCCTCTAGCTAACGTTCTCTCAATTATAACAATATATACGGCCGCCGTGTAAGCAGCCTTATATAGTGTGTGGCGTTGACTGCCTTTGTGTGTGGCACCCTGCCTTTAGCCAATTATGGCTCTCACAGTGAGGCACACTGTGATTGGCCAAAGCATGCAGGTCAGGTGCATGCTTTGGCCAATCATCAGACGTCAATGCACTGCGATCTCATAGTGCATTATGGGGTGTTCCGCAGTGCTCGAATTTGCCGTGAACACCCCATATGTCAGTTTAGTTTGCGAGCAAATGAACACCCGATGTTCAAGTCGAACTTACGGTCGACTCGAACATTGGGACCATCCCTAGAATAACCACTTATGGGAGGCTTCCCTGAAGATATTGGCTACTGGGGTGTGCTACAGGCCTATAGGAAGCAAACTGCAGAGATCCCCAAAAACAATCCTTGTCTTGAAACCCAGGGAGAGCCCTATGGCTCCATCAGAAACAATAGCCAATATCTTCAAGGAAGCCTCCCATAAGTGTTTATTCTAGGGCTGGTTCCGATGTTCGAGTTGAACGTAAGTTTCAATTTGGGTTTTAAGACATGGATTGTTTTTATCCTATGCTGATAGGTTGGTTAATCACTTTAGAGATATAAGTCATCTGTTCCAGCCCCTGAGGAAGGTTGTGAAACGCGTCAAGATCAATCCCACATGTGTAATCATTATAACAATATTCGACTTGTCGATGTATTTACAATTATCATTTGTAGGAACATAGAGAGGTCACAGATGATCGGTGAAGTATTGGAACAATGTGTCAGCCTTCAGTTTTATGATACAAAAATATTTTTTGTAAGATTTTTGTAGTGAAATTCATTAACCACTTCCTGCCCATATGATGTCCTGGACTTGAAGTGGTTATATAGGGATGATGGGTGCAGCTATAGGCATCATCTAGATATCTTTTTATTCAGCCTGCGATTTCCTTGAATGTAAAAGCCACCCTAGCCGCTGATTAGCTGCTGGATTGCTTTTTACAGACAGCCGGAGGAGACATCCCCATTCCAGCTTCCATTGGCATCTTTTCGTGCTCTCCCTTGCGATTGAGGAGCTCGAGATCCAATCTAGCGGTGGCACCGGGGTAACCAAAGAGCTGGCCATCTCTATGGTCCTGGGAGGCCAAAAGTGACATCATGACATCGTCACTCCTGCAGATGTAAAAGTTGGCATTTTTTTTCCTAGAAAGCAGAGATCATTTTTTTTTTCTTTTATCTTATGCTTTACAGGATAGAGGAGATATTTGGGGTCTTATAGATCTCAGACGTCTCCATAAAGAGGACCTGTCATACCTTATTTCTATCACAAAGGATAGAAATGCCTTGTGATAGGATTAAAAGTGTTAAAAAAATTAAAGGGACAGTGTAAAAATAAAATGTAAAATAAAAAAAATTAAAGTGCCCGCATCCTCTCGTGTTTGCATGCAGAAGCGAACGCATACGTAGGTTGCGCCTACATATGTAATCAAAAAAATTGGGTTATTTATTATGGTTTTTTGCGTTAAAATTCATTGAAGTGTATTTTTTACAAAAATTACTGCACAAATACCGTGGAACATAAAAAATTTGCCATAACCACCATCATATCCTTTAGGTTATCTGCTGAAAAAAACCCCAAAAAAACAAAAAAAACCCACATACCGTATATACTCGAGTATAAGTCGAATTTTTCAGCACTTTTTTTGTGCTGAAAGTGCCCCCCTCGACTTATACTGGAGTCAAGCACTTTTATGCAGCAAAAAATTTCATTTTCCGAACCGATTTTGGGGCCCCGTATCTCAGGGCGACTTAGTGCTAGGAACCCCAAATTTGGTGTGCAAACCCAGTGGAGCTAGTACCACAACATATCCAAAGTTGAAGTTCCTAGCACTAAGTGGCCCTGAGATACGGGGCCCCAAATTCGGTTCGGAAAATGTCATTCTCTGCTGCAGAAAAGTGCTTGACATTTTCTGAACCGATGTTGGGGCCCCGTATCTCAGGGCCATTTGGTGCTAGGAACTCCAAATTTGGTGTGCAATCCCAGTTGAACTGGTACCATAACAAAGCTGAAGTTGCTAGCACCAAGTGGCTCTGAGATACCGGGCCCCAAAACCGGTTCGGAAAATGTCATTCTCTGCTGCAAAAAAATGCTTGATATTTTCTGAACTGATTTTTGGGGCCCTGTATCTCGGGGCCACTTGGTGCTAGAAACCCCAGATTTGGAACTTTTATGGTGCTATTTTGGTGCTATTTCCATTGCTATTTTGGGGTTCTTAGCACCAAGTGGCCCCGAGATACTGGGCCCCAAATTCGGTCAACTGTGTCCATCTGCAGCAATGTCATTTCGGGACCCTTTGGGTTCAGAGACCCCAAATTTTGGCTGCAGCTAGGGGGCATCTAGGAACCCTTAACTACCGAGTTTGAAGTCCAGGGGACCTATGGCTGCAAATGGCCACAGTGAGGCTGCAAATGGGCACAGTGATGCTGCAAATGGGCATTGTTGACCCTCTTTTTCCACTTACAGTAGCTGTGCATTTCTCACCCTCGTCTTATACTCGGGTCACTAAGTTTTTCCCATTGTTTTGTGGTAAATTAGGGCCTCGACTTATACTCGGAACGACTTATACTCGAGTATATACGGTATAATGTTTGGGGGTTAATTTTCTAGCAAAAAAATACAGATTTTTCTATGTAGGAGGGAAATGTCTGAATTGGCCCGGGTGGGAACTGGTTAATCTTATTCATATCATCTTCTAATTTTATTGGTGCCTAAAATATCCCATTGGTTACAAGTTGGTTGGGTTGGCTATTTTCTTCTCATATGTGTCCACTAAGCCTCCCCTGTTCGCATGGTGACAACACTGCTGTGTCATTTAACTACAGGACAAATGATGTTGTCACCCTGTTAACGGATGTGGAAAAAAAAAACCAGCTCTACTGGTTGGACCAAGAGGTAATAAAATGATATTTCAGGGGGATTCAGAGAAACGTCTTCTGTGTTGGGATTACCTGGCTGTCTTTGGCATGGACTGTCCTCCACTGATGAGGATCTTCTCTTTCCAAAGCCGGAGAACTTGACAGTGAGGATCACCAGAATGGTTATCAGCTTCACCACCATCGGAGGAATGACCCCGAGACAGCAGGAAACCCCGATATTCCTGAGAGGAGAGAAGACGGGGGATCGGTATGATATAATGAAGAAATACAGATTCCATCCTTCATACCTCCGCTCTGTCCACCTTCCATCCTTCTCTATTCCACCATCAGAACTTTCTACTAGAAAGTTTTACTTATGTCCGAGAGATTTTCCTTCCAATCAGGCTTCATTCACACACATTCATAGTTAATGGCCTCCATATCCAATCACTGGCTAAATCCTCCCGCCTTAACCTCCGCAACATCTCCAGAATTTGACCCTTCCTGACTATCGACACCACAAAACAACTTCTTCACTCCTTGATTATTTCCCGCCTTGACTACTGTAACTCTCTCCTTAATGGCCGACCCTTACACAGGCTCCTCCCCCCTTCAGTCTATTATGAATGCTGCTGATAGACTAATACACCTCACTAATCGATCCGTGACTGCTGCTCCTCTCTGCCAATCCCTTCATTGGCTTCCCCTCCCCCACCATATAAAATTCAAAATGTTAACCACAACATACAAGGCCATCCGCAACATTGCCCCCAGCTACATCACCAACCTCATCTGTAGGTATCACCCAAATCGTCCCCTCCGCTCCTCCCAGGACCTCCTGGTCTCTAGCTCCCTTATTACCTCCTCTCATGCTCGCCTTCAAGACTTCTCCAGAGCATCTCCCATCCTCTGTAACTCCCTGCCCCGGTATGTCCGATAGGCCCCTAACCCGTCCACCTTCAGGACTTCTCCAGAGCCTCTCCCATCCTCTGGAACTCCCTGCCCCAGTATATCCGATCAGCCCCTAACCTGTCCACCTTCAGGATTTCTCCAGAGCCTCTCCCATCCTCTGGAACTCCCTGCCCTGGTATATCCAATCAGCCCCTAACCTGTCCATGTTCAGGACTTCTCCATAGCCTCTCCCCTCCTCTGGAACTCCCTATCCTGGTACATCCAATCAGCCCCTAACCTGTGCACCTCCAAGACTTTTCCAGAGCCTCTCCCATCCTCTGGAACTCCCTGCCCCAGTATATCCAATCAGCCCCTAACCTGTCCACCTTCAGGATTTCTCCAGAGCCTCTCCCATCCTCTGGAACTCCCTGCCCCAGTATATCCGATCAGCCCCTAACCTGTCCACCTTCAGGATTTCTCCAGAGCCTCTCCCATCCTCTGGAACTCCCTGCCCTGGTATATCCAATCAGCCCCTAACCTGTCCATGTTCAGGACTTCTCCATAGCCTCTCCCCTCCTCTGGAACTCCCTATCCTGGTACATCCAATCAGCCCCTAACCTGTGCACCTCCAAGACTTTTCCAGAGCCTCTCCCATCCTCTGGAACTCCCTGCCCCAGTATATCCGATCAGCCCCTAACCTGTCCACCTTCAGGATTTCTCCAGAGCCTCTCCCATCCTCTGGAACTCCCTGCCCTGGTATATCCAATCAGCCCCTAACCTGTCCATGTTCAGGACTTCTCCATAGCCTCTCCCCTCCTCTGGAACTCCCTATCCTGGTACATCCAATCAGCCCCTAACCTGTGCACCTCCAAGACTTTTCCAGAGCCTCTGCCAATCCCTTCATTGGCTTCCCCTCCCCCACCATATAAAATTCAAAATGTTAACCACAACATACAAGGCCATCCGCAACATTGCCCCCAGCTACATCACCAACCTCATCTGTAGGTATAACCCAAATCGTCCCCTCCGCTCCTCCCAGGACCTCCTGGTCTCTAGCCCCCTTATTACCTCCTCTCATGCTCGCCTTCAAGACTTCTCCAGAGCATCTCCCATCCTCTGTAACTCCCTGCCCCGGTATGTCCGATAGGCCCCTAACCCGTCCACCTTCAGGACTTCTCCAGAGCCTCTCCCATCCTCTGGAACTCCCTGCCCCAGTATATCCGATCAGCCCCTAACCTGTCCACCTTCAGGATTTCTCCAGAGCCTCTCCCATCCTCTGGAACTCCCTGCCCTGGTATATCCAATCAGCCCCTAACCTGTCCATGTTCAGGACTTCTCCATAGCCTCTCCCCTCCTCTGGAACTCCCTATCCTGGTACATCCAATCAGCCCCTAACCTGTGCACCTCCAAGACTTTTCCAGAGCCTCTCCCATCCTCTGGAACTCCCTGCCCCAGTATATCCGATCAGCCCCTAACCTGTCCACCTTCAGGATTTCTCCAGAGCCTCTCCCATCCTCTGGAACTCCCTGCCCCAGTATATCCGATCAGCCCCTAACCTGTCCACCTTCAGGATTTCTCCAGAGCCTCTCCCATCCTCTGGAACTCCCTGCCCTGGTATATCCAATCAGCCCCTAACCTGTCCATGTTCAGGACTTCTCCATAGCCTCTCCCCTCCTCTGGAACTCCCTATCCTGGTACATCCAATCAGCCCCTAACCTGTGCACCTCCAAGACTTTTCCAGAGCCTCTGCCAATCCCTTCATTGGCTTCCCCTCCCCCACCATATAAAATTCAAAATGTTAACCACAACATACAAGGCCATCCGCAACATTGCCCCCAGCTACATCACCAACCTCATCTGTAGGTATAACCCAAATCGTCCCCTCCGCTCCTCCCAGGACCTCCTGGTCTCTAGCCCCCTTATTACCTCCTCTCATGCTCGCCTTCAAGACTTCTCCAGAGCATCTCCCATCCTCTGTAACTCCCTGCCCTGGTATGTCCGATAGGCCCCTAACCCGTCCACCTTCAGGACTTCTCCAGAGCCTCTCCCATCCTCTGGAACTCCCTGCCCCAGTATATCCGATCAGCCCCTAACCTGTCCACCTTCAGGATTTCTCCAGAGCCTCTCCCATCCTTTGGAACTCCCTGCCCCGGTATATTCGATAATAATAATGGCACCCCAAATTCAGCAAGCAGAGCCAGGTTTTTGTGTACGAAAAAACACACAGTTAAAAAGCTCAGAAAAGGTGTATGAGATTCTTTGTCACATTTGCTGTACATTGAAAGGAACCGGCTGCCTGATGTGTGAGGAGCAATAATGCACAAAAAAGGTATACATGCAACATCTGCCACAATGTGACATAGTGATCCTAGGGCCCCTGACACCACGTGACATAGTGATCATAGGGCCCCTGACACCCCGTGACATAGTGATCATAGGGCCCCTGACACCACATGACATAGTAATCATAGGGCCCCTGACACCACGTGACATAGTGATCATAGGGCCCCTGACACCACATGACATAGTAATCATAGGGCCCCTGACACCACATGACATAGTAATCATAGGGCCCCTGACAACACGTGACATAGTAATCATAGGGCCCCTGACACCACATGACATAGTGATCATAGGGCCCCTGACACCACGTGACATAGTGATCATAGGGCCCCTGACACCACGTGACATACTGATCATAGGGCCCCTGACACCACGTGACATAGTGATCATAGGGCCCCTGACACCATGTGACATAGTAATCATAGGGCCCCTGACAACACGTGACATAGTAATCATAGGGCCCCTGACACCACGTGACATAGTGATCATAGAGCCCCTGACACCACGTGACATAGTGATCATAGAGCCCCTGACACCACATGACATAGTAATCATAGGGCCCCTGACAGCACATGACATAGTGATCATAGGGCCCCTGACACCCCGTGACATAGTGATCATAGGGCCCCTGACAACACGTGACATAGTAATCATAGGGCCCCTGACACCACATGACATAGTAATCATAGGGCCCCTGACAACACGTGACATAGTAATCATTGGGCCCCTGACACCACGTGAAATAGTGATCATAGGGCCCCTGACACCACGTGACATAGTGATCATAGGGCCCCTGACACCACATGACATAGTAATCATAGGGCCCCTAACACCACGTGACATAGTGATCATAAGTCATACTCACTTCCAGGACACCGAGTGATTTGAGATGATCGGAATAACAGCTGGAATGAAAGAAAACACAATGAGAGAATCAGAAACCAGATAATGAATTTTATACAGCTGACTGCACCACCAACCTATAGTGGCCCCCGGGTGTACTGCATCACCAACCAATAGTGGACACTGAGTGTACTGCACCACCAACCAATAGTGACCACCAAGTGTACTGCACCACCAACCAATAGTGGACACTGAGTGAACTGCACCACCAACCAATAGTGACCACCAAGTGTACTGCACCACCAACCTATAGTGGCCCCCGAGTGTACTGCACCACCAACCAATAGTGGCCCCCGAGTGTACTGCACCAACAACCACTAGTGGACACTGAGTGTACTGCACCACCAACCAATAGTGGCCCCCGGGTGTATTGCATCACCAACCAATAGTGGCCACCGAGTGTACTGCACCACCAACCAATAGTGGCCACTGAGTGTACTGCACCACCAACCAATAGTGGCCATGGAGTGTGCTGCACCACCAACCAATAGTGGCCACCGTGTGTACTGCATGAACCCCAAAATACTGCTTAGAATTAAAAAGAACATGTTTGGCACTTCTTATTCTTCTCCCCGCCTACCCCATCCCCCCATCTCTATAATCATCATATTTAAACTCTCATAATAATGTTTTTATGGAAATACAGCAGCGGCTATCAAAAATGATTGACATATTGGGGCTGATTTACTAAAACTGGAGAGTGCAGAATCTGGTGCAGCTCTGCATGGGAGCCAATCAGCTTCTATCTTCAGCTTGTTTAATTAAGCTTTGACAAAAAAAAACTGAAAGTTTCTATACAAAGTCTCACCAAATGTTACATTCTCCAATATTAGTAAATCAACCCTATTGTTTATAAACATTGATCAGATAGAAGATAGAGATATACAAAGTAACATTGTTTATAAACATTGATCAGACAGGAGATAGAGAGATACAAAGTAACATTGTTTATATACATTACATAGTTACATAGTAGGTGAGGTTGAAAAAAGACACAAGTCCATCAAGTCCAACCTATGTGTGTGATTATGTGTCAGTATTACATTATATATCCCTGTATATTGCAGTCATTCAGGTGATTATCTAATAGTTTCTTGAAGATATCAATGCTCCCCACTGAGACCACCGCCTGTGGAAGGGAATTCCACATCCTTGCCGCTCTTACAGTAAAGAACCCTCTACGTAGTTTAAGGTTAAACCTCTTTTCTTCTAATTGTAATGAGTGGCCACGAGTCTTATTAAACTCTCTTCTGCGAAAAAGTTTTCTCCCTATTGTGGGGTCACCAGTCCGGTATTTGTATATTGTGGGGGTCACCAGTACAGTATTTGTAAATTGAAATCATATCCCCTCTCAAGCGTCTCTTCTCCAGAGAGAATAAGTTCAGAGCTCACAACCTTTCCTCATAACTAAGATCCTCCAGACCCTTTATTAGCTTTGTTGCCCTTCTTTGTACTCGCTCCATTTCCAGTACATCCTTCCTGAGGACTGATGCCCAGAACTGGACAGCATACTCCAGGTGCGGCCGGACCAGAGTCTTGTAGAGCGGGAGAATTATCGTTTTATCTCTGCAGTTGATCCCTTTTTAATGCCAATATTCTGTTTGCTTTATTAGCAGCAGCTTGGCATTGCATGGCATTGCTGAGCCTATCATCTACTAGGACCCCCAGGTACTTCTCCATCCTAGATCCCCCCAGAGGTTCTCCCCCCAGTCTATAGATTGCATTCAGATTTTTGCCACCCAAATACATTATTTTACATTTTTCTACATTGAACCTCATTTGCCATGTAGTCGCCCCTCCCCCATTAATTTGTTCAGGTCTTTTTGCAAGATTTCCACATCCTGCGGAGAAGTTATTGCCCTGCTTAGCTTAGTATTGTCTGCAAATACAGAGATTGAACTGTTTATCCCATCCTCCAGGTCGTTTATGAACAAATTAAATAGGATTGGTCCCAGCACAGAACCCTGGGGAACCCCACTACCCACCCCTGACCATTCTGAGTACTCCCCATTTATCACCACCCTCTGAACTCGCCCTTGTAGCCAGTTTTCAATCCATGTACTCACCCTATGGTCCATGCCAACGGACCTTATTTTATACAGTAAACGTTTATGGGGAACTGTGTCAAATGCTTTTGCAAAATCCAGATACACGACGTCTACGGGTAGGGATGAGCCGAACACCCCCCTGTTCGGTTAGCACCAGAACATGCGAACAGGAAAAAAGTTCGCTCGAACACGCGAACACCGTTAAAATCTATGGGACACGAACAGGAATAATCAAAAGTGCTAATTTTAAAGGCTTATATGCAAGTTATTGTCATAAAAAGTGTTTGGGGACCCGGGTCCTGCCCCAGGGGACATGGATCAATACAAAAAAAAGTTTTAAAAACGGCCGTTTTTTCAGGAGCAATGATTTTAATAATGCTTAAAGTCAAACAATAAAAGTGTAATATCCCTTTAAATTTCGTAGCTGGGGGGTGTCTATAGTATGCCTGTAAAGGGGCGCATGTTTCCTGTGTTTAGAAAAGTCTGACAGCAAAATGACATTTGGAAGGAAAAAACTCATTTAAAACTACCGCGGCTATTGCATTGCCGACAATACACATAGAAGTTCATTGATAAAAACGGCATGGGAATTCCCCACAGGGAAACCCCCGAACCAAAATTTTAAAAAAAAAATGACGTGAGGGGGTCCCCCTAAATTCCATACCAGGCCCTTCAGGTCTGGTATGGATATTAAGGGGAACCCCGGCCAAAATTTAAAAAAAAAATGACGTGGGGTTCCCCCTAAATTCCATACCAGACCCTTCAGGTCTGGTATGGATTTTAAGGGGAACCCCGCGCCAAAAAAAAAAAAAAAAACGGTGTGGGGTTCCCCCAAAGATCCATACCAGACCCTTATCCGAGCACGCAACCTGGCAGGCCGCAGGAAAAGAGGGGGGGACGAGAGTGCGCCCCCCCCCCCTCCTGAACCGTACCAGGCCACATGCCCTCAACATTGGGAGGGTGCTTTGGGGTAGCCCCCCAAAACACCTTGTCCCCATGTTGATGAGGACAAGGGCCTCATCCCCACAACCGTGGCCGGTGGTTGTGGGGGTCTGCGGGCGGGGGGCTTATCGGAATCTGGAAGCCCCCTTTAACTAGGGGACCCCCAGATCCCGCCACCCCCCCTGTGTGAAATGGTAAGGGGGTACTTACCCCTACCATTTCACTAAAAAAGTGTCAAAATAGTTAAAAATGACAAGAGACAGTTTTTGACAATTCCTTTATTTAAATGCTTCTTCTATCTTCCTTCATCTTCTTCTTCTTCTGGTTCTTCTGGCTCTTCTGGTTCTTCCTCCGGCGTTCTCGTCCAGCATCTCCTCCGCGGCGTCTTCTATCTTCTTCTCCTCGGGCCGCTCCGCACCCATGGCATTGAGGGGAGGCTCCCGCTCTTCTCTTCATCTTCTTCTTCATCCTCTTCTCTTCTTTCTTCTTCTCTTCTTCTCTTCTTAATTTTCTTATCCGGGTCGCTCCGCATCCATGCTGTGGCACTGTGGCATGGAGGGAGGCTCCCGCTGTGTGACGGCGTCTCCTCATCTGACGGTTCTTAAATAACGGGGGGCGGGGCCACCCGGTGACCCCGCCCCCTCTGACGCACGGGACATGACGGGACTTCCCTGTGGCATTCCCCGTGATGTCACAGGGAAGTCCCGTCAAGTCACCGTGCGTCAGAGGGGGGCGGGGTCACCGGGTGGCCCCGCCCCCCGTTATTTAAGAACCGTCAGATGAGGAGACGCCGTCACACAGCGGGAGCCTCCCTCCATGCCACAGCATGGATGCGGAGCAGGACCCAGCCGCGAACACCCCAAATTGTTCGCTGTTCGGCGAACTTGCGAACAGCCAATGTTCGAGTCGAACATGAATTCGACTCGAACTCGAAGCTCATCCCTATCTACGGGCCTTCCTTTATCTAGATGGCAACTCACCTCCTCATAGAAGGTTAATAGATTGGTTTGGCAAGAACGATTCTTCATGAATCCATGCTGATTACTGCTAATGATATCATTCTTATTACTAAAATCTTGTATATAGTCCCTTATCATCCCCTCCAAGAGTTTACATACTATTGATGTTAGGCTAACTGGTCTGTAATTCCCAGGGATGTATTTTGGGTCCTTTTTAAATATTGGTGCTACATTGGCTTTTCTCCAATCAGCTGGTACCATTCCAGTCAATAGACTGTCTGTAAAAATTAGGAACAATGGTCTGGCAATCACCTGACTGAGTTCCCTAAGTACCCTCGGATGCAAGCCATCTGGTCCCGGTGATTTATTAATGTTAAGTTTCTCAAGTCTAATTTTAATTCCGTCCTCTGTTGACCATGGAGGTGCTTCCTGTGTTGTGTCCTGAGGATAAACACTGCAGTTTTGGTTACTGAAGCCCCCCGATTCACTCGTGAAGACTGAGGAGAAGAATAAATTCAATACCTTCGCCATCTCCCCATCCTTTGTAACCAGATGTCCTTCCTCATTCTTTATGGGGCCAATATGGTCTGTCCTCCCTTTTTTTACTGTTTACATACTTAAAGAATTTCTTGGGATTTTTTTTGCTCTCCTCCGCTATGTGTCTTTCATGTTCTATCTTAGCCATCCTAATTACACCTTTACATTTCTTGTTGCATTCTTTATAAAGTCTGAATGCTGATGATGATCCCTCAGCCTTGTATTTTTTGAAGGCCTTCTCCTTTGCTTTTATATGCATTTTTACATTGGAGTTAAGCCATCCAGGACTTTGTTTGCTCTTTTAAATTTATTACCCAATGGGATGCATTGGCTAATGCCCTTATTTAATATGCTCTTAAAGCAAACCCATCTCTCCTCTGTATTCTTTGTTCCTAATGTTTTATCCCAATTTATGCCTTTTAGCAAGGTTTGTAGTTTAGGGAAGTTGGCTCTTTTGAAATTCAGTGTCTTTGTGTTCCCTTCATGTTTCCTATTTGTGTGATTTATACTGAAACTAATTGACCTGTGATCGCTGATTGATCAGATAGGAGATAGAGAGATACAAAGTAACATTGTTTATAAACATTGATCAGATAGGAAATGTAATTTATCTGCAGATGAATTGGATGAGCTCAATGTACATATCATGTCAGTTAAGGCAAACAATACATTTGTTGTTATCTAACTTTGTTGAAATCCTTATTTGAAGAGGATGTAAAGGCAGAAGGTGCATTCTATGCATTAAGATAAAAAACGTTTTGTGTGCCCCTCCCCCTAATACTTACCTGAGCCCCCTCTCTATCCAGTGATGTGCACGAGTGCCTCGGGCATCCGGGAGTCTCCCTCCTGATTGGCTGAGACAAAGCAGCGATGCCATTGGCTCCCACTGCTGTCAATCAAAAGCAGTTAGCCAATCAGGGTAGAGAGGGGTCGGGGCTAAATCACGGCTCTGTGTCTGAATGGACACAGGAAGCTGCAGCTCAGCACGGGGGGGCCCATAACAAGCTGCTTGCTATGAGAGCACTTGACAGGAGGGAGGGGCCAGTAGCGAGAGGGACCAGAGAAGAGGAGGATCGGGGGCTGCTCTGTGCAAAGTAAAAAATCTTTATTATTTTGAAAGAAAAAAAAATAACAAGACTTTGGTATCAGTTTAATGCTAATTATCCCTACTTAACATCTTCTTCACCTTCTCCCCTTAACCCCTTCAGCCCCAGAAGATTTACACCCCTTCAAGACCAGGCCATTTTTTGTGATACGGCACTGCGTTGCTTTAACTAACAATTGCGCGGTTGTGCGGCGCTATAACCCAAATACATTTTTTTCCCACAAATAGAGCTTTCTTTTGGTGGTATTTGATCGTCTCTGCGGTTTTTATTTTTTGCGCTATAAACAAAAAAATTAGCAACAATTTTGAAAAAAAAATGTTTTTTACTTTCTGCTATAAAGCATTCAATAAAAATATGTAAAAAATCTAATTTCTTCATCAGTTTAGACCAATATGTATTCTGCTACATGTTTTTGATAAAAAAAATCCCAATAAGCGTATATTGATTGGTTTGCGCAAAAGTTATCTTGTCTACAAACTATGGGATAGATTTACGAACTTTTTATTTTATTTTATTTTTTTTACTAGTAATGGCGGCAATCAGTGATTTTTAATGGAACTGCGACATTGCGGCCGACAAATTGGGCACCAAGTGACACTTTTTGGGGACCAGTGACACCAATACAGTGATCAGTGCTAAAAAAATGCACTGTCACTGTACTAATGACACTAGCAGGGAAGGGGTTAACATCGGGTGCGATCAAAGGGTTAAATGTTTGTGCTTTCCAGCTGTGTGTGGGGGAAGGTGACACTAGAGGAAGACAGAGATCTGTGTTCCTGATTAGAAGGAATCACAGATCTCGCTCTTCCTCTGTGACAGAACAATGGTCTGCCTTGTTTACATAGGAAGACCGCCGTTCTGTCATTCCCAAAATGATCGCAGATGGCTGGCCGAAGCCCCTGGCTGTGTCCAATTACAGCAGGAGCAGGTCACCAGCGGCATGTGCTGGTGCCCCAGATCAGGGAGCGTGAACAACGTACAGGAAAGTTGCTTTGTGCAGAGGGACCGCCCTGCCGCAGTAAATGTGCATTGGGCGGTTCCAGAAGTAGTTACATTATTTTTTCTCTATTATTTTTCTGTACTAATTATATATATATATTTTATCTTTATGATTTTTTTTTTCTTTTTTATTGTTGCATTGCAACATTGCAAGTGCAAGATTAAAAAAAGGCGGCTTTTCATTTATTTGTAAATAACTTTGCAATACTTTGTACCAGAATTAAATAATTTTAGTGTCATTTTAAAACAAAACAAATTACAGAATACAATGTATACTTTAAATCTACCGATACATTTATGTTATTTTATTAATATGAATCAAAATAGAAAAAAGTGTTTTTTGTTTTTTTTATTATTATTTTGTTTCTATTTTTGTCTATGGATTGTACAAAAAATGTGTATATATATATATATATATATATATATATATATATATATATATATATATGTTTATATATACACACACACAGTATCTGACAAAAGTAAGTACACCCCTTAGTCACATATGTGTAAATATTTTCTTCTATCTTTTCATGTGACAACACTGAAGAAACGACACTTGTCTACAATGTAAAGTAGTGAGTGTACAGCTTGTATAACAGTGTAAATTTGCTGTCCCTTCAAAATAACTGAACACACAGCCATTAATGTCTAAACCGCTGGCAACAAAAGTCAGTACACCCCTAAGTGAAACTGTCCATATTGGGCCCAATTAGCCATTTTCCCTCCCCGATGTCATTGGACTCGTTAGTGTTACAAGGTCTCAGGTGTGAATGGGGAGCAGGTGTGTTAAATTTGGTGTTATCGCTCTCACTCTCTCATACTGGTCACTGGAAGTACAACATGGCACCTCATGGCAAAGAACTCTCTGAGGATCTGAAAAAAAGAATTGTTGCTCTACATAAAAATGGCCTAGGCTATAAGAAGATTGCCAAGACCCTGAAACTGAGCTGCAGCACGGTGGCCAAGACCATACAGCGGTATAACAGGACAGGTTCCACTCAGAACAGGCCTCGCCATGGTCCACCAAAGAAGCTGAGGTCACGTGCTCAGCATCATATCCAGAGGTTGTCTTTGGGAAATAGACGTATGAATGCTGCCAGCATTGCTGCAGAGGTTGTAGGGGTGGAGGGTCAGCCTGTCAGTGCTCAGACCATACGCTGCACACTGCATCAAATTGGTCTGCATGGCTGTCGTCCCAGAAGGAAGCCTCTTCTAAAGATGATGCACTAGAAAGCCCACAAACAGTTTGCTGAAGACAAGCAGACTAAGGAGATGGATTACTGTAACCATGTCCTGTGGTCTAATGAGACCAAGATAAACGTATTTGGTTCAGATGGTGTCCGGTGTGTGGCGCCAACCAGGTGAGGAGGACAAAGACAAGTGTGTCTTGTCTACAGTCAAGCATGGTGGTGGGAGTGTCATGGTCTGGGGCTGCATGAGTGCTGCCGGCACTGGGGGGCTACAGATCATTGAGGGAACCATGAATGCTAACATTAAAATTCAGTCCCATAGCAGGCATGTAAGGATTGTTCTGCTCCATGGGGGGAAGGGGGGAGGAGCTCCCATTGCACTGCTTCCTCCATACTGGATTTGGGTGAGTTTTGGAGAAGTAGATAGAACATCCTCCATATTGTCACATAAGATGGCATTTGGACAATTTGGGTATAAGAGGTGATATGGCCACTTGGTGGGAACCAGTTAGAAGTATGACTTACTTGGTGAGTAGATACAGAAAATCTCGGTCACATTCCAGACATTGGTGCTGTCGGCTCTTATACATCGGATTTTGCTGTAATTGGGTGAATATCCAGTGGGACATGTTATCGTCACTTCCTCGTCCTGACCATAATGTTCCTTTTCTGGGTCCATGCTGATATTCTGCCCTGAATCCATCAACTTCCGACACTTCCCTGGAATAGAGAAGACACAATGTCCATTGCTGGGGACTACCAGGGTGATCTGGTAGGATGCCAAATGCCTAACAAGGTGTGAGAGCAATACTAGACCAAACCACGGCACACACAGATAACAGGATGGGATACAAGAGGTGGGGTCACCAGTATGTTCTCACCATATATATATATATATTTATTTAGTGACTTAAATTTACCTCAAATCAGCCTTAACTCCTTCTTCTCCTTCTCCCCTTAGCTGTTATTTTCCTTTTCACAATTTTTTTTTCTCTTTTTTTTCTAACTAGTAATATTTAAAAAAAAAAAAAACAATTCGACGTATGACTTACTTGGTGAGTAGATACAGAAAACCTCAGTCACATTCCAGATATTGGTGCCGTTGGCTCTCATACATCGGATTTTGTTGTAATTGGGTGAATATTCAGACGGACAGGTCAAGGTGACTTCTTCACCCTGACCATAATATTCCTTTACTGGATACATGCTTATATTCTGCCCCAAATTTATCAACCTCTGACATTTCCCTAGAATGGAAAAGATACAAAGCCTGTCATCGGGGGGGCCACCAGGGTGATCTAATGGGACGCCAAAAGGTCTGACAAGGCATATGAGCAATAGTAGACAAAACCAAAGCACACCCAGATGACAGGATGGGACACTAGAGGTGGAGTCACCAGTATAGGCTCCGTATGAGGGGGTGGAACCTGAGATTACCATGTGTTCACCAGAGCTCCTAGTAGGGGAATGGTGACACTCCTGAGGCCCTCACTGTTGATGCAACAGAAAGGAAGCAGCAAAGAAAACTTATGATCCAGGAGAAGATAAAATCTCTGACATATACAGTATGTAGCGATTTCATGTCGTTGGGTTTGTAAGAAGTGAACAATTCTTACGTGTACACGGTGACAGATCAGGATGAGGATAAAACTGGAAAATGTCTGAGTTCTTCACACAGGTCAGACGGAACGTTCTGTTGTCATACTGCTCCTTACATGACACCTTCACCACCTCATTCTCTCTTGCAGTCTCAAATCCAGGAGGGAAATCCACTATGGAGGCCCAGAGCCGCGTCTTCGTACAGACCCCTGAGAAGACACAATACACCGATATTATTATTATTACATCTCCATTCTCCACCTATTATGACCAGATTGTAAACGTTCAGAGAAGTAATCACACTTATTATGTATAATTTATGTACGACTTTTGATTTTAGTATATCAGTGAGGAAGGATGGGTAACAGGAGGAAGTGACATTAGATCGGGGGAGGGCTAAAGAGCAGGGTAGCATTTCTCTGTTTGGGTCAGTACTGATAAGATATGTTTGGCTGGTGGACCTGAGTGGAGAACCTTAAACATTCAGACAGTGGTCAGTGTGAAAGATGCAGCTAATAACACATGGTAGGTGTTGAAAAGGTCCCTTCTCCTTGTTGAGACCTGCAATCACATCCCCTGGCATATGGAAATCTCCCAGTGCTGACTTCATTGGAAGCCCATGCTAAAAAATGTCAAAAAGTGTTTCACTAGAAACCATGTCCTTCAGAAACACATTTCACTCTAGCACCCTTTGCATTGTATTTTTTTTATTCACCCACAGAAATTTTACTTCACCAAGAATGGGCCATTTGGTTGTGTTTCTGAAATGGACCTAACACCTCCAATCAGCTGGGTTTTGAGGAAAAAGAGACAGGCAAGAATTCCATTATATGACCTGACCTTGTCCTCTGGAACTGGGTAGCCTTTTCCACATCTGTGTGTATCTATGTTTTCCAAACTTAACTGGTTCTTGGGAGTTCTTCTGAGAAGAACCACCCACCTCCACCTAGCTGGATTGTGATGGACAAGAGACAGGTAAGAGTTCCATTGTATGACCCTTATCTTGTCCTCTGGAACTGGGTGACCCATCCCACATCTGTGTGTATCTGAGTTTTCCAAATTGAACTGGTTCTTAGGGGTTCTTCTGAGAAGGACCTCCCACCTCCACCTAGCTGGATTGTGAGGGACAAGAGACAGGCAAGAGTTCCATTGTATGATCTGACCTTGTCACCTGGAACTAGGTGAGCTATTCCTCCTCTGTGTAAAGGATCTTACACCTCCACCCAGGTAGATTGTGAAGCACAAAAGATATACCTTGTCTTCTGGAACTGGGTGACTTATATTCCATTGTCAGGGCTGGGCTCAGCCCTTCCTTCTCTGAGATGGCTGCTCAGCTGTCGGCTAATTGCCAGCTCCTATCTCTCCACAGTGACTCACCTGTTGATGATATCCTGCTCATCAGTCCTGCCTACTCAAGCCACCCAAGCCAGATGATCTCTGCCTTTACCTTGGTCACATCTCTAGAGATGCTCTCCTGTGTTCCTGTTAAAGACTTGCTTGGCTGACATTCCTTCTGGCTCCAGATCCTGCTTACTGTTCTACTATGTTCATTCCTGGCTCCCTGATGTTTTGGATTGTCTGACTATCCGTTCTGGTTCCTTAACTCTTGCCATGTTTTGACTATGTTTACTCTGTTTACCTTTTTTTTATTATTATTATTAAACAAGTGAGATTTAACTGTACTTCTGTCTCATTCATGGTTTCTGACAGTAGGCGAAGGTCATGAATTCAGAAGATGCAGTCAATCCACTTGTTGGTAATATTTTTTTCCAGATTGGATGAGCAAGATCACCGCATGGATCAGTTTTCCATGGCATTACAAACGCTCCTGAGCCACACGGCTCACCTGGAATCTCCCACTCTGGCTGCTCCGGTACAACCTGTGCTGCAGGCCGTCCCTGCGGCTGCTCCAGTCTCTGTGCAGGCACCCGCCTCGAGTATTACCTCTATAAGAGGTATTTCTGGTTCCGCTCTGCTTCACCAGCTATTTGGGGGCGATCCAGTCCAACGCCGAGGGTTTCTCAACCAGGTTAAGATATACTTTGAGATGCTGCCCCAGGCATTTCCCAGGGACAGAAGCAAAGTAGGTTTCATGATATCTTTGCTTTCTGAGAGAGCCTTGGCCTGGGCAAACCCTCTATGGGAGATGCAAAAACCCGTTGTCTTGAGTTACTCAGAGTTTGTGGCCTCCTTTAAAAGGGTATTTTACATTCCTGCACGCTCCGCTTCTGCTGCCAAGTGCCTCATGTCTAGGGATGAGCCAAACACACCCCGGTTTGGTTCGCAGCAGAATATGCGAACAGGCAAAAAATTTGTTCGAACACCGTTGAAGTCTACGGGACACGAACATGAATAATCAAAGTGCTTATTTTAACCACTTGCGCCCCGGACCATTATGCTGCCTAAGGACCAGAGGTCTTTTTCCAATTTGGCACTGCGTCGCTTTAACTGCTAATTGCACGGTCATGCAATGCTGTACCCAAACGAAATTTGCGTCCTTTTCTTCCCACAAATAGAGCTTTCTTTTGATGGTATTTGATCACCTCTGCGGTTTTTATTTTTTGCGCTATAGACGGAAAAAGACCGAAAATTTTGAAAAAAAATGATAAACTCAAATTTTAGTCATACATTTAGGCCAAAATGTATTCGGCCACATGTCAATAAGCGTATATTTATTGGTTTGCGCAAAAGTTATAGCGTCTACAAACTAGGGTACATTTTCTGTAATTTACACAGCTTTTAGTTTATGACTGCCTATGTCATTTCTTGAGGTGCTAAAATGGCAGGGCAGTACAAAACCCCCCCAAATGACCCCATTTTGGAAAGTAGACACCCCAAGGAAATTGCTGAGTGGCATGTTGAACCCATTGATTATTTATTTTTTTTGTCCCAAGTGATTGAATAATGACAAAAAAAAAAAAAATATTTACAAAAAGTTGTCACTAAATGATATATTGCTCACACAGGCCATGGGCCTATGTGGAATTGCACCCCAAAATACATTCTGCTGCTTCTCCTGAGTACGGGGATACCACATGTGTGGGACTTTTTGGGAGCCTAGCCGCGTACGGGGCCCCGAAAACCAATCACCGCCTTCAGGATTTCTAAGGGTGTAAATTTATGATTTCACTCTTCACTGCCTATCACAGTTTCGGAGGCCATGGAATGCCCAGGTGGCACAAACCCCCCCCCCAAATGACCCCATTTTGGAAAGTAGACACCCCAAGCTATTTGCTGAGAGGCATATTGAGTCCATGGAATATTTTATATTTTGACACAAGTTGCGGGAAAGTGACACATTTTTTTTTTTTTTGCACAAAGTTGTCACTAAATGATATATTGCTCACACAGGCCATGGGCATATGTGGAATTGCACCCCAAAATACATTTATCTACTTCTCCAGAGTACGGGGATACCACATGTGTGGGACTTTTTGGGAGCCTAGCCGTGCACGGGACCCCGAAAACCAATCACCGCCTTCAGGATTTCTAAGGGTGAAAATTTTTGATTTCACTCTTCACTGCCTATCACAGTTTCAGAGGCCATGGAATGCCCACAAAACCACCCCAAATGACCCCATTTTGGAAAGTAGACACCCCAAGCTATTTGCTGAGAGGCATGGTGAGTATTTTGCAGTTCTCATTTGTTTTTGAAAATGAAGAAAGACAAGAAAAAACTTTTTTTTTTTTCTTTTTTCAATTTTCAAAACTTTGTGACAAAAAGTGAGGTCTGCAAAATACTCACTATACCTCTCAGCAAATAGCTTGGGGTGTCTACTTTCCAAAATGGGGTCATTTGGGGGGGTTTTGTGCCACCTGGGCATTCCATGGCCTCTGAAACTGTGATAGGCAGTCAAGAGTGAAATCAAAAATTCACGCCCTTAGAAACCTTGAAGGCAGTGATTGGTTTTCGGGCTCCCGTACGCGGCTAGGCTCCCAAAAAGTCTCACACATGTGGTATCCCCGTACTCAGGAGAAGCAGCTAAATGTATTTTGGGGTGTAATTTCACATATTCCCATGGCATGTTTGAGCAATATATCATTTAGTGACAATTTTGTGCAAAAAAAAAAAAATTTGTCTCTTTCCCGCAACTTGTGTCACAATATAAAATATTCCATGGACTCGACATGACTCTCAGCAAATAGCTTGGGGTGTCTACTTTCCAAAATGGGGTCATTTGGGGGGGGTTTGAACTGTCCTGGCATTTTATGCACAACATTTAGAAGCTTATGTCACACATCACCCACTCTTCTAACCACTTGAAGACAAAGCCCTTTCTGACACTTTTTGTTTACATGAAAAAGTTATTTTTTTTTTTGCAAGAAAATTACTTTGAACCCCCAAACATTATATATTTTTTTTAAAGCAAATGCCCTACAGATTAAAATGGTGGGTGTTTAATTTTTTTTTTTTCACACAGTATTTGCGCAGCGATTTTTCAAACGCATTTTTTGGGGAAAAAACACACTTTTTAAAATTTGAATGCACTAAAACACACTATATTGCCCAAATGTTTGATGAAATAAAAAAGATGATCTTAGGCCGAGTACATGGATACCAAACATGACATGCTTTACAATTGCGCACAAACGTGCAGTGGCAACAAAATAAATACATTTTTAAAAGCCTTTAAAAGCCTTTACAGGTTACCACTTTAGATTTACAGAGGAGGTCTACTGCAAAAATTACTGCTCTCGATCTAACCTTCGCGGTGATACCTCACATGCATGGTGCAATTGCTGTTTACGTTTGACGACAGACCGCCGCTTGCGTTCGCCTTAGCGAGAGAGCAGGGGGCGACAGGGGTGCTTTTTTTTTTTTTCTTTATTATTTTTTTGCTTTTTTATCTTATTTTTAAACTGTTCCTTTCATTTTTTTTAATCATTTTCATGTTATCTCAGGGAATGTAAATATCCCCTATGATAGCAATAGGTAGTGACAGGTACTCTTTTTTGAAAAAATTGGGGTCTATTAGACCCTAGATCTCTCCTCTGCCCTCAAAGCATCTGACCACACCAAGATCGGTGTGATAAAATGCTTCCCCAATTTCCCAATGGCGCTATTTACATCCGGCGAAATCTAAGTCATAAAATGCTCGTAGCTTCCAGTTTCTTAGGCCATAGAGATGTTTGGAGCCACTCTGGTCTCTGATCAGCTCTATGGTCAGCTGGCTGAATCACCGGCTGCATTCTCAGGTTCCCTGCTGAGACAGGAGAGCCAGAGAAAAACACGGAAGACGGTGGGGGGCATTCCCTTCCATGGCTTGTAAAAGCAGTCTAGAGGCTAATTAGCCGCTAGGATTGCTTTTACATGAAAGCTGACCGCTGGCTGAAAAGAATGATACCAAGATGATACCTAAACCTGCAGGCATCATTCTGGTATAACCACTCAAAGTTGTGAATGGCGTACCTGAAGACAAAAAAATGGTTAACAATAAAGCACAGTAAACGGTAAAGTATAAAAAATTGCATACCTGAAAAGCAAACATGATAAAACATAATAACAATAAAACATTGCAGAATAGAATACAGTAAAAAAGAGCAGAACAATAGAGAGAAAATAGAGAGAGAGAGAGAACAATAAAACGACAACTATTATTTTTATTTTATATATATATATATATTTTTTTTTTTTTACACTTTTTTTTGTAACTGTAACTTTTATAACTGTAACCGGTTCCAGGTTCGGGTCTCTCAGAATGCGATGGCATCTTGGGAGACCCTGTGAAAGTGTGCCTAGTCTGTGCAATGCTGTACCCTACGCTAATACTCAACTAGTGAATGGTAGCGTTCAAAACATTCACCAATGCAAAGACCAGGATTGTCAGGACAGGAGGGACAATAATAGCGGGTGTCACGCCTATATCCGCGCTTGCTGCAGACACGACATCTTTTTTGGGGGGGTTCGCTGGGTAGGGGTACTCGGGAGGACATAAAGAAAATGCCTCTCATACAGCCGACTGCATTTGGTTGGGGATGTGAATGGGGGAAGTACGGGCGCTGCAGAAGCGGTGGGTTCCCAATTAGGATTGGCGAATGCAGCAGGAAGGGCATTATGGGCACGACGGGCCTGTGTTTGTCTTCTTCTTGGTGGCAGTGGGACACTACTTGTGCTTGCCACCTCACCAGCTTGAACTGCACTTATGTGACTTGCCACGTCACCACGTGTTACTGCAGCGCTGGTTTGACTACGACCGGGGTGTACTAGGCCACTGGCGCTTGCCAGTTCACCAAAATGCTACCAAAAAAACTGTTAGCGATCGCAGGGATCAGGCTTGACTCTGCGAATGCTGCAGTTATGCGTTTAGTGTTTTGTAAGTGACAGTGATCGATCGATACTGCACTTGGGTGGGCTGGGCTGGGCCGGGCGGAGGGGCAAAACGCAGGTGCTAGCAAGTATCTGGGCTGATCCCGCTAACACTGCGTTTTTGAGAACCCTAAACTGCTGGGGACGCTAGTATAGATCTGATCGGATCAGATATTGATCCATTCAGATACTATACCACTAAGGGAGGCGTATGGTGCGTGCGTGGGTGTTAGCGGTACTGGCACTAATCTGACGCTGCCTGGGGCGACGCATATCACCGCTGGGCGATCGGGGGGCTAAACCTTTATTCGGTAATAAACAGCGGGTGCCCTGACACTATAAAAAATAAACAAACTAACCAGCGTCACCCGTAACGGTTATACGGTGATCAGTGGTGAAAGGATTAACTAGGGGGCAATCAAGGGGTTAAAACATTTATTAGGTAGTATAGGGGGGTCCCTGACGCTATAAAACGCTGACGGCGAACCTAAATATTTACCTCACTAACTAGCGTCACCAGCGACACTAATACAGCGATCAGAAAAATGATCGCTTAGTGACACTGGTGACAGGGGGTGATCAAGGGGTTAAAACTTTATTAGGGGGGGTTAGGGGGGTACCCTAGACCTAAAGGGGGGTAATACTAACTGTCCCAACACTGTAACTGTCACAAACTGACACCAATGCAGTAATCAGAAAAAAAAAACTGCTTGGTGTCAGTTTGTGACAGGGGGGCGATCGCGGTGTTTTGTGTGCCTGGCATGTTCTACTGTGTGTGTTGTGCACTCACTCACATGTCGTCTCTCCTTGGGCTGGAACGGAAATTACCGAGCCGAGGAGAGATGACATCATTTCCTTTGCTGCTGTTTAGCATACAGCAGCAAAGGAATGATTTGATTGGCTGGCGGCGATTGCGAGGGGGGGGGCCACGAACGGATGGTCTCCCCCTCACCTCTGATCGCCGCTGGACAAAAGACGACCGCCTCGGGCACCGGGGGGGGTCCGATCGGACCCCCCACCCGCGGAAGGCAAATCACGTACATGTACGTGATTTTGCCTGTCCGTGCCACCTTGCCGACGTACATCGGCGTGAGGCGGTCGTCAAGTGGTTAAAGGCTTATATGCAAATTATTGTCATAAAAAGTGTTTGGGGACCCGGGTCCTGCCCCAGGGGACATGGATCAATGCAAGAAAAAGTTTTAAAAATGGCCGTTTTTTCAGGAGCAGTGATTTTAATAATGCTTAAAGTGAAACAATAAAAGTGTATTATCCCTTTACATATCGTACCTGGGGGGTGTCTATAGTATGCCTGTAAAGTGACGCGTGTTTCCTGTGTTTAGAACAGTCTGACAGCAAAATGACATTTCTAAAGGAATAAAAGTCATTTAAAACTGTTTGCGGCCATAATGAATTGTCGGTCCTGGCAATATGGATGAAAATTATTGAGAAAAACGGCATTGGTAACCCCCCAGCCCATTACCAGGCCCTTTGGGTCTTGTATGGATATTAAGGGGAACCCCACACCCAAATTAAAAAAAGAAAAGGCACGGGGCCCCCAGGCCTTATATACTCTGAACAGCACCCGGTGACCTAACCGAGTGACCCTGCCCCCTCTGACGATACGGGGAAGCCATAGGGATGTCCCCGTGCGTCAGAGGGTGTCAGGGTCACCCGGCGATGTCATTGTGTGGCCCCGCCCTCAGTTATAAAAGAACTGTCACCTGAGAGGCCAGTCATTATGGCGGGTGCCTCCCCGGGAGGCAGATCGGTGGCAGAGTTTTTCCTGTCCGTTGGAGCGAGAGAAGAAGAAGATGAATGGACTTCGTGGAACACTTGTTTAAAATTTTTTAACCACCTCAATACTGGGCACTTTCGCCCCCTTCTTTCCCAGACCAATTTTCAGTTTTCAGCGCTCTCACACTTTCAATGACAATTGTGCGGTCATGCAATGCTGTACCCAAATTACATTTTTATCATTTTGTTCACACAAATAGAGCTTTCTTTTGGTGGTATTTATTCACGACTCGATATGAGCAAAAAAAAGAGCAGAAATTTGAAAAAAAAACCCCAATATTTTCTTCTTTCTATTTTAAAAGAAATCCAATAAAATCAAATTTTGTCATAAATTTAAGCCAAAATGTATTCTGCTACATGTTTTTGGTAAAAAAAATCCTGTTAAGTTTATAATAATTGGTTCGTGTGATCACAGACACATGTGCGCAAATGATCATGTACAGATGTGCGCAGGTGACATATGTGTGCAGATAATCATTGGGACATGTGATTTTACTGTGACATATGTGGGGGACAGGTGTTTTTACTATGTGGGGACATGTGTTTTGGGGACATGTGTTTTGGGGACATTGTGTGTTTACTTTGTGTTTACTTTGTGTTTTTACATGTGTGGGGTCACTAGACTGGTGATCAGTGAGTAAAAAGCTGTAAAAAACAGCTCATACTCACTGATCACCAGCCGGCTGCTGCGATCCGCTCTCCTCTCCTCACTGACAACTTCCGTGTGAGGAGAGGAGAGCCAATTGCCTAGAAACCGACTCTGTGTTTACATCACATGACGGCTGTGATTCGACACGGCCATCATGTGATCAGGAGGGCCAATCGCAGAGCCCTCCTGCCGATCGGAGATGCGCCGTGTCCGGGTGACACGAGCGCATCGGGATCGCGCCGCTGCACGGGCACACGCGCGCGATCCCGCTCCTTCTGAAGGATGTTCCTGAACGTACACTCAGAAGGAGAGATAGCCCACCCGGCTGTTTATGTGCAGTAGCCAGGTGGGAAGTGGTTAATAAAGAACCTGTATTGTCATTTTTACCATTTTTACACTTTTTTTGTGAAATGGTAGGGGTACATTTGTACCCCGTTACCATTTCACACAGGCGGGGAGGCTGGGATCTGGGGGTCCCCTTGTTAAAGAGGGCTTCCAGATTCCAATAAGCCCCCCATCCGCAGACCCCTACAACCACCGGGCAAGGGTTGTGTGATGGGGACAAGGTGCTTTGGGGGGACCGCTACCCCAAAGCACCCTCTCCATGTTTGAGGGCATGTGGCCTGGTACGGTTCAGGAGGGGGGGTGCTCTCACATCCCCCCTCTTTTCCTGCAGCCTGCCAGGTTGCGTGCTCGGATAAGGGTCTGCTATGGAGTTTTGGGGGACCCCCACGCCATTTTTTTTTAAATTTTGGCACGGGGTTCCCCTTAATATCTATACCAGACCTGAAGGGCCTGGTATGGAATTTGGGGAGACCCCCATGCAATTTTTTTTTTAAATTTTGGTTCGGGGTTCCCCTTAATATTCATACTAGACTCAAAGGGCCTGGTAATGGACTGTGGGGGAATCCCATGCCGTTTTTTTCAATGACTTTTATGTGTATTGCCGGGACAGACAATTCATTAATAGCCGCCAGTATTTTTAATCAACTTTTTTTCCTTTAGCAATGTCATTTTGCTGTCAGACTGTTCTAAACACAGGAAACATGCGCCCCTTTACAGGCATACTATAGACACCCCCCCAGGTATGAAATTTAAAGGAATATTACACTTTTATTGTTTCACTTTAAGCATTATTAATATCACTGCTCTAGAAAAAATGGCCATTTTTAAAACTTTTTTTGCATTGATACATGTCCCCAGGGGCAGGACCCAGATCCCCAAACACTTTTTATGACAATAATTGCATATCAACCTTTAAAATTAGCTTTTGATTTTTCATGTTCGTGTCCTATAGACTTTAAAGGGGTTCGCGAGCTCGTACTTATTTTTTTGCCTGGTCGCAAGTTCTGCTGCGAACCGAACCGGGGGGTGTTCGGCTCATCCCTATTTTCTATGAGTTTTTAAGATCCCCAATAAGTGGAAATATTATAGAATGAATACTGAGATACCCCAGATATGTTCTGATGAGGAGTGGCTGATCCAGGCTCAAACAAGGTTTTTTTTTTAATATTGGTTTCTAGTGAGTGTTCATTTTGGAAGGTGGTGGTGTATCATGGATTGGTGGAAGTTTAACACGGCATCAAGATTTGCTCAGGAGTAGGGATGAGCCGAACACCCCCCCGGTTCAGCTCATCCCTGTTCAGTTCGCATTGACGTCTATGGGACTCGAACGTTCGAAATTAAAAGTGCTCATTTTAAAGGCTAATTTGCATGGTATTGTCCTAAAAAGTGTTTGGGGACCCGGGTCCTGCCCCAGGGGACATGGATCAATGCAATAAAAACTTTTAAAAACAGCCATTTTTTCGGGAACAATGATTTTAATGATGCTTAAAGTAAAAAAAAAAGTGAAATATTCCTTTAAATATCATACCTGGGGGGTGTCTATAGTATGCCTGTAAAGTGGTGCGTGTTTCCCGTGCTTAGAACAGTCCCTGCACAAAATGACATTTTTAAAGGAAAAAAAGTCATTTAAAACTGCTTGCGGGTTTAATGTAATGTTGGGTCCTGGCAACATGGATGAAAATCAGTGAGACAAACGGCATGGGTGCCCTCCAGTCCATTACCAGGCCCTTTGGGTCCTGTATGGATATTAAGGGGAACCCCGCACCTAAATTAAAAAAGTAAAGGTGTGGGGCTACCAGGTCCTATATACTCAGCAGTATACAGGCGGTGCAAACAAGACAGGGACTGTAGGTTTGTTGTTAAGTAGAATCTGTTTGTAATTTTGAACTGGTACATTTTTAACGTGTTTAGCTCCAGCCAAAAAAATCTATTTTAAGCTTTTTGGAAAACATAGGGAAGGGTTATCACCCCTGTGACATTTGTTTTGCTGTCTGTGCTCCTCTTCAAAAGATTTCACCTCACTTTTTGTCCCAATGACAAATGTTTTTTGAAAATTTGGGTTTTTTTGTGAAACAAGGATTGGTGATAAAGCATCAGTGGAAAGGAGAAATGTTTTTCCCATATTAACTCTTACAGAAAAGAATTTCCCTTCCTAGGGGTAGATTTCATCTCACTTCCTGTTGTCTCCTTCCGTTTGCAAGTAGGAGTCGTTTGTAAGTTGGATGTTTGAAAGTAGGGGCCTGCCCTATATACTCTGCAGAAATGTGGGCCTTAGGTGTTGTTGTGGCCACAACACTGTAAGCCCTCACAGGGCCCTAAATCAAGAATTGTAATTACATGCCCCTGTTGAACAGGGGCAGAAAAATTGGGCCTTTGGTGGTGGTGCTGGTGCCACAACACTGTAAGTCCTCACTCGCTCTTGGTGGGCGCAGAAATGGGCCCTGCTGTGAAATATTAGATCAAGAATTGTAATTACATGCCCCTGTTGAACAGGGGCAGAAAAATTGGGCCTTTGGTTGTGGTGGTGGTGCTGGTGCCACAACACTGTAAGTCCTCACTCGCTCTTGGTGGGCGCAGAAACGGGCCCTACTGTGAAATATTAGATCAAGAATTGTATATACATGCCCCTGTTGAACAGGGGCTGAAAATTGGGCCTTGGGCACTGGTGCTGGTGCCACAACACTGCAACCCCTCACAGATAATCTAGTTGGAACGCAGGAACGAGCTCTGCTGCAAAGTATTGCATCCAAAATTGTAATTACACGCCCCTGTTAGACAGGGGCTGAAAAATTGTGCCTTAGGCACTGGTGGCAGCGCCCAGAACCAAAAATGTTCTTACAAGCTATCAGCGTGATCATTGAGGAGGAAGAGGATAATTACTCAGGATAGTCACTCAGCATCAGCATAGGCAGTCTTTGAAGGGATCTGAGATTTCAAAAAAAATTATTTGGTTACATCAGCATCAGGTGCTTGGTAGCTGGTGGTGATCCAAGACTGATTCATTTTTATGAAGGTCAGTCGATCGACCGAGTCGGTGGACAGACACACCCTGTGATCGGTTACAAAGCCTCCAGCAGCACTGAATGTGCGTTCCGACAGACCGCTGGATGCAGGACAGGCCAGTAGCTCAATTGCATACTGTGCAAGCTCTGGCCAGTGATCCATCCTCAAGACCCAGTAACCCTAGGATTTTCGGTGGGAAAGGTGTCCAAGTCAGATCTTGCCCCTAGGTATTCCTGCACCATGTAAAACAGACGCTGGAGATGGTACCGATCATACCTTGGGGATGCGGACTAAAAAATTGTCTGAACGCATCGGTCAGACGGCCACCTTCTCCACCGCTCCTTCTTTGACTGACCGAAGCCTCAGCAACACGTTGTCCAGAAACAGGAGTTTGTAACCTCCCAGTCTCTGGGAACACATTGCACAGACCTTTCTGCAAGGCCTCCTGAAGATGTTTCATCCTCTTCTCCCTCTGCGATGGCAAGATAAGGTCTGCAACCTTACCCTTGTAACGTGGATCAAGGAGGGTTGCCAGCCAGTATTGATCCCTCTCCTTGATACCACAAATACGAGGATCCTTACGCAGGCTTTGCAGGATCAGGGAGGCCATGCAGCGTAGGTTTGCTGAGGCATTCAGTCCGGAGTCCTCTGGGTCACTAAGGACGACATGGTCCGCAGCCTCCTCCTCACAGCCACGTACAAGTCCATATGTTTCTTGGGACTGATCCCTTAAAGACTGCTGCTTATGCTGAGTGCCAGGCTCCACCTCCATACTGACACAATCCTCCTCCTCGTCCTCGTCCTTTTCCTGTGTGATCGGCGGGCACGCAGGAACACTGTCTGGATAAAGGGGGGGCCTTGAGAGCTAAGGAAGTCCTCCTCTTCCTGCCTCTGTTCTGCCTCAAGTGCCCTGTCCATTATTCCACGCAGCGTGTGCTCCAACAGGTGGACAAGGGGGACAGTGTCACTAATGCATGCACTGTCACTGCTCACCATCCTCGTGGCCTCCTCAATGGTGACAGGACAGTGCATGCATCCCTGATCATGGCCCGCTGGCGTGGAGAAAAAAAAACAAGCTCCCCTGACCCTGTCCTGGTGCCATAGTCGCACAGGTACTCATTGATGGCCCTCTGCTGCGTGTGCAGCCGCTGCAGCATGGCCAACGTTGAGTTCCACCTGGTGGGCATGTCACAGATTAGGCGGTTCTTGGGCAGGTTAAACTCCTTTTGGAGGTCTGCCAGCCGAGCACTGGCATTATATGACCGGCAGAAATGCACACAGACTTTCCTGGCCTGCCTCAGGACATCCTGTAAGCTTGGGTACCTGCCCAAGAACCGCTGCACCACCAAGTTAAGGACGTGAGCCAAACAGGACACAAGGGTCATTTGTCCCTGTCGGAGGGCAGAGAGGAGGTTGGTGCCATTGTCGCAAACCACCATTCCTGCCTTAAGTTGGCGTGGCGTCAACCACCTCTGAACCTGCCCCTGCAGAGCTGACAGAACCTCTGCCCCAGTGTGGCTCCTGTCCCCCAAGCACACCAGCTCAAGCACCGCATGGCATCTTTTGGCCTGCATACTTGCGTAGCCCCTTGAACGGCTACGGAGCACCGCTGGTTCCGAGGACAAAGCACAGGAAGAGGCCATGGAGGAAGAAGAAGAGGAGGGGGTGGAGGAGAGAGGTGTGTCACAATCATTAGTAGTGGCATTTTGGAGGCGTGGTGGCGGAACAACCTCCAACACTACTGCACCTTGTCCTGCATCCTTCCCAGCTGCCAGCAGAGTCACCCAATGCACGGTGAAACTTAGGTAATGTTCCTGTCCATGCCTTCTGGACCATGAGTCAGTGGTAATATGCACCTTACTGCTGACCGCCCTGTCCAGCGAGTCCAAGACATTTCCTTCCACATGCCAGTAGAGAGCCGGAATCGCCTTCCGTGAGAAAAAGTGGCATTTTGGGTACCTGCCACTGAGGCACCGCACATTCCACAAACTCACGGAAGGGGGCAGAGTCTACCAACTGAAAAGGCAGCAGTTGAAGTGCTAGCAATTTTGCCAAGCTAGCATTCAACTGCTGGGCATGTGGATGGCTAGGAGCGAACTTCTTTTGGTGGTGCAGCAGCTGGGGCAGGGAAATTTGCTTGGTACAATCTGACGTTGGTGTACCGAAAGCAGATTGCCCACAAGTACTTGGCTGTGACACACCTAATTCTACACCTTCATTCCTCTCAGTGCAGGTCTCAGAGAGGACTGAAGGTATAGTGGGGTTTGAGATCTCAGCTATTGAGGTGCAAGGAGAGGTCTTCTTTGTTCTTTGGTGTGGGTCTTTTAGATACGCTTGCCAATGAACTGCATGGCAGGTCAACATATGTCTGGTCAAGCATGTGGTGCCCAAGCGGGAGATGTTTTGGCCACGCGAGATACGCTTGAGTCATATGTTGCAAATAGCAGCAGTGCAATCTGATGCACTCGTCTCAAAAAAGGCCCACACCAAAGAACTTTTGGAATAATGCGCAGAGACAGCAGCGCCCTGCACATGCAGAGCTTTGGGGTGTGATGCAGTCAGTGTGCTGCCCTTAGGCTTGCCCCTGGAGGGCATCCTGCCTCGTTGGTGATGTGCCTCCTCCTCCTCCTCTCTCCTATCAGGCACCCACGTGGAGTCAGTGACCTCATCGTCCCCTCCCTCCTCATCACTGGAGCAAACCTGGCAGTATGCTGCAGCAGGGGGAGCATGACTGCCAGATTGCTGTCCTTCTTGGGCACCCCCTCTGTCCGTGCTCATGTTACTGCCTTCATCTAGCTCAGTATCATCATCACTGCCTTCTAAACGCTGGGCATCCTCCTGGAGCATGTACCCAACACTGTGGTCAAACAGATCGAGGGACTCTTTAGGAGGACATGGTGGGGCTAAGGAAGGAGTCACTGATGCCATTGAGCCGAGGGAAGAGGCTGTGTTGGCAGCTGCTTTGCCAGACAAAGTACCCTGAGCATGGGTGAGAGAGGATGAGGAGGATGAGGACGGCTTGGTCATCCACTCGACCAAGTCTTCTGCATGTTTCGGCTCAACGCGGCCAGCTGCCGAAAAAAAGGCCAAGCGTGTCCCACGGCCACCTGCTGATGAGGATGCACCGTCTCCATGACCAGCACTGTTGCCTCTAGACACAGAGCCTGCTTGCCCTCTTTTATTGGCTTGTGACTGTCTGCCTCTCCTTGTTGGCCTTCCAGACATACTAATGGCCTGTAGCTGCACTAAGCTGGGATATATATATACCGTATTTATCGGTGTATAACACGCACCCCAATTTAGGAGGGAATTTTAAGGGAAAAAAACTTTTAGGAGGGAAGTTGAAGGGAAAAAAAAACTTACATTTAAATGCCCATCATTGCAGCCTTCTCAGTGCAGCCTTGCCCCAGTGCAGCTATGTCAGTGCAGCCATGTCAGTGTAACCATCCTCATCCTCATCTTTTATGTGTGCAATGTGCTCTGATTTTGCCTTTTTACTGTTAATAAATCTACAAAATTTCTTTGGGTTCTTTTTACTTTCTTCTGCTATGTGTCTCTTGTAATTGTTTTTAGATACCCTGATTGTGATTGTACACTTCTTATTGCATTCCTTGTAGTGTTGGAATGCTGATGGTGACCCAATCCCTTTATATTTTTTAAAGGCCATATTTTTCTCCTTAATGAGACTTTTTACATTACAGTTTAGCCACCCAGGTTTCATGTTCGCTCTTCTATATGTATTGCCTATTGGAATGCACTGTGTGATACCTTTATTTAATATTCTCCTAAAGCATTCCCATTTCTCTTCTGCGTTCAATGTTTCCAAGATTTGGTCCCAATTTATGTCATGTAGCAGTGATCGCAGTTCAGAGAAACTTGCTTGTTTAAAATTTTGTGTTTTTGTGCTACCCTCGTGCCTCCTTTTCCAATGATTTACTCTAAATGTAATCATCCTCTGATCGCTAGATCCTGTTGTGGAAAATTTTATGAAGATGTATTTTAATGTATTGTCATAAGAGTCTCCCAGTGTTGGTTCTCTCGCAGGCCGCTCTAAAGAGTTGACTGGGGTAGACTGACATTGGTTGAGATCCGTTTGGTAGTGAAAAGCTCTTTGGGGATGTAGAGAAATGTTTGCGGAGTGGGGACATGTTTGCCAGCCAAGGGCCCCTGTGCGATGCACAGAACGATCGTCTGGTGGGGGTGTGTTCGCTCTGCAAAGACATTATCGGTGTAACGAGTGTGTGCTCGTGTTGCCCCTGTGTGCCTGATCAACATATTTGTGGCCCAGTGAGTGTATGCCTGCCGATAATCTCTCGTCCACAAAGACAGTAGAATAATCCAGGTATACATTGTTCTCTGGAACAATGTATAATAGGGATTTCTATCAACGGAAATACAGGAGTCTTTTGGGTTGTTCTAGTTGGAGACAGAGTCAATGTTTGAAAGCCATGTGGCTTCTAAAAACATGCATGCACCCTGTCTCTGCTCAGACACGCCCATAAGACTCCTGTTGTCATTGTTCATTGGTTGTTGTATTTTCCTGTGTTGTTAAATCCTTATATGGTTATATCCTTTAATGTCACTTGCCATGTAAGAAGTGATTGGCTGTTGGAACCATCACTTCCTGTTTGTGAAAGCTTAATAAAAGCAGACTCACGGCAGAGAGAGGCAGTCATGCTAAGCTGAGAATGTAAGAAGGTACTGATGTCTGTTTACTGGGGAATGGGGAACCAGAGGGGAGGCATACGATCAAAAAGTATGTTATATCATTATGACGAAGATGGGTGCTTATTAGCACAGGAGATATGGCTGTGTCCATAGCATACAGCCATCTTTTTATGACAATCCCAAGTTGTCGCATATTGCCACACCTGAGATCAGACTTGGATCGTTCCTAATTAATAGATCTAACAGGGCATTCTTTCTAGTTGGGGAATCCACTAATTGGGACATGAAGTTGTCTTGTAAGACATTCATGAAATGATGGGCCTTTAATGAGTGAGCTGTTCCCTCAGCCCAGTCGATATCAGGGTAATTGAAGTCCCCCATTATGATGACATTTCCCTGTTTCCCTGCCATTTCTAACTGAGATAGTAGTTCTAGCTCCTCCTCTTCATTCATGTTGGGTGGCCTATAACATATCCCCACAATTAATGTCTTGCTTACTTCTTCTCTTTGGAGTTCTACCCATACTAATTCCACTTCCCCCCTCCTCCCATTCACAATGTCGCTCCTCTCTACCACCCTTGCATCATTTTTAACATATGGACACACCCCTCTCCCTCTTCTACCCTCCCTGTCCTTGCGATACAAGGAATTGTCATCCACTGGACACAGCAGGATACAGCGGATGGCACCCCCAGTTCGCAATTCAGCACAATACTGGAATAACATCATATGATGTCCACCCAGGATGGTAGCACTCCCGCTCGGCCATCATTCTATTATAGGCCAGACGGGAAGCGGTTAATCAAGCGGTTGTGTGACATCATTGTGACAAGAAAACCCAACAAACTGAAGAGGACGTTACCTGGGAGGACGGTCACCTTCATGACGTGCATATTATCAATCCCATTTCGTTCGATCCCGCAGTGGTACGTGTCGGAATCTTCCGGTTTCATTCCTCTGCCGGTAACGATGAAGTTGAGTGATGACGGATTGTCCTCTATGGAATATCGGTGTTTGGACTTTTCATCATTTGATTTGACAATGATCTCACAGGTTTTCCAGTAGGCTCCTCTACCCCAATACTTCACATAAGATTGAAAGCCTTCATTGTAATGACATGTCACAGATAACTTCTCTCCGTAAGGAACAGTGACTTCACTAGGGCCCCTGAGGGCCCTGGCTCCTATTATGAAAGAAGAGAACATCACCCTTAACGTCCCTGTGATGTCACATTGTATAATACTCTTCCAGCAGACCAGACAATGAATGATACAAAATGTCCCCAACATAGAAAATCGAACTGAACCATTTCATCTACTCAGTTAGTATCACACCGCCGGTGTATGGTACAAGTATAGCCAAATATCATGAAGCCATTCATTCCAACCTCATGTGAAAGTGAGCGCTGAGCCCAACACAATCTGAACCCCCAAACCTTGTCGTTCTCGATAGGGAACAGTATACAAAACAATGCAATAAATGGAATAAAAAAACGTTAATAAAAAGGCATTGGCTAAAACGTTAATATAAGAAAGAGACATTAGGCTGCTTTAATGTCCATATGAGCTGTAATAATGTCAATAATGATTATGTGTGAAAAGGCAACTGTAGAAGGCAGCTCCGTTTGAAGAGAAGAAGCAATCCTCTGGGTACTGGAGAAAAGAAACAGAGGCGCCACTCTAAGTGCAATATTAAGCAAAAGGGTTTAATAGAATCTTTAAAAATGGTACTCACAAAAGTACAATATAAGCAGGCATGTTGGCAAGACTCTGACTGCCAGATGTCCTGGGAGATGCATCTGATCCGAGTGCTGGATGGCGGTGGCCTCCGGTGGACAAGCTGCGTCGATAGATACCGACACTTCCTGCCGTTGGAGCGCACGGTGACAACCAGGGGGATGAGATCACTTCCAGAATCGGGAACGAATAGGCGACGCATTTGCGGAGCTACGTTCCTTCCTCAGAACTCTCATAGGGGATTTGGCGCTGTTCACAAATAAATTAAAATAAAACAATACCTCAAAGAATGTGCATCAAGGTGTTATAACAAACTGTGTGGGAATCACTATAAATGAATACGTATATAGTAGAAAAAAAGTGTATCATGTGCAAATGCTACATGTGCAAAACATTACATAATATATAAAATCAAATGTGAGCAAATATAGGTGTAGCTGGAACATCAATGGTCCTATGAGAAATGAGTACACCTGAAAGTAATAATATAGATATGAAGAAAAAAATGTGTAATTCTAGTGCTAGTTTGAAGTATCCCAAAAGTGCTGCATAAAATGTACCAAAGAAATGCGCAACTGAAATCAATCCATATAGTGAGGTATTTGTGTGATAATTTGCCGTGCAACCAGATATTCAAAAATAAAATGATAGAATAAGTGTCCAAACAAAAATATAGTTCTGTATATGTGAAAAAAGAAAACTCTGTGAGAAGTGTCTCTGCTTCCAAAAGATCCCATGTAGATTGTTGTAGCTGTTATGTGATCTCCTCCAGTGGAACCCCCACTTGTGCCCCCACTCACCGGAAAGCCCAACCCCTGCAGGGGTAATGAGCATGTAAATGTAGATCCAATGGCGGGAATCGATCGATGTCCCCCTCACCGACTCCACAATCTCCTTCCTGGTTGTGTCACTACTGGTCCTTTAATGAAGTCCACCGAAGAGTGTCCATATACATTGAGAAGAGAGGAGCCTCATAGTGTAAATCCAGAAATTTATTTAGCCAACCAGCTTACATTTAAAACAAGTAAATAAAATGAATGGTATCCGACTAGGATCTGGCACTGCACTGGCACTGAGCATTTCTCAGAAAGACGGACTAAAAGGAGTTGAGAAGGCCCTACATGATAGATCAAATTTAAGGCATGAACAAATCAAATTCATCTTGGAGGGACTAGAGTTGGCAATGGAGAGCAACTATTTCTGGTACAACAAAGAATTTTATGTCCAGAAGAAAGGCGTTGCCATGGGCGCTAAGTATGCCTCAAGTGTGGCGAACTTATTTATGGACATGTTGGAAGAGCGCTATATATATGGAACCAGACGACCGGAAATCAAGTTTTACCGTCGATACATCGATGATGTCATCATACTATGGGAAGGGGACCCAGAGTCATTCCAGAAGTTTCATGATGAATTGAACCATAATATGTATGGCATCTCCTTCACTGGAAAATCAGATTATAATATGATAGACTATCTAGACTTACAGATCTATAAAGAAGGTGAATTGTTCACAAAAACTTATTTCAAAGCCACAGATCGTAACGGGTATATACCCATCTCCAGCTGTCACCACCCCAAATGGAAAGAAAATATCCCTAAAGGGCAGCTGTTGAGAATAAGGAGGAATTGTCAGAATGTCGAGGATTACCAGAATCAAGCTGACATGCTGATTAATACGTTTGTGGATAAGGGCTACCATATTGAAACTTTATTGAAATTAAAAGATGAGATACAAAAATTGGATCGAGATTCCCTACTAGCAACAAAAAGGAACAACATTTATAAGAATTCCCCAGGGGACATAGCCTTTATTACTGGCTTCAATAGCCAATATAGGAACATAGAGCACATAGTGAGGAAATACTGGCCCATTTTAAAATCTGACAGAATTTTGGGGAATATTCTCAAGAAAAAGCCTCGCTTCATTTATAGGATGGCACCAACCCTCAGGAACCGCCTGGTCCATAATGTGATTGACCCCCCGAGAAATATTAAATTGTTTTCAGGTATGAAAGGCTTTTATAGATGCCAAAAATGTTTGGCTTGCCGGGTCAGCAAAAAGCAACCGAAGAAGAGATCCTCATTTTATTCTAGGAGAGGCATAGAGTATGACATTAGAGAACTAATCACTTGTAACACAACTCATGTGACATACATCATCGAATGTCCGTGCCGACTGCAATATGTGGGCAGGACTACTAGACCCCTATGTGTGCGCATCAGAGAGCACATTAACAATATCAAAAAGGGGTTTCCTAAGCACAACCTCTCAAGACATTTAGATGAATTTCACCATAGGGATCCTTCTGGTTTGGTTTTTTATGGTATTGATACCATTAAGGACCATTGGAGGGGGGGGTAGTAAGAAGATACAGATATCCCAGAACGAAACCAGATGGATATACCGTCTAGATAGCTTGGTGCCTAGAGGACTCAACGTGGACATCGATTTAAATTGCTTTTTATCTCATTTTTAGCTCTGTCCTTCAGCTCATACACAAACTCACACCTTTAGGATACACAGTATATACCAGTAAGTTTGTTTTTTCCTTCTTTCCTTACCGAGTGTTTGGTTTGGGAGCATACACTCGCATATATCTTATTAGTAAGTTATACAACATTTTGCAAATTTTAATCACCTTATGGTATATGTTAATATTCTCCTCAGTCCAACATAGCCTCTTCTTCCAGCCCTTTATGGGTTGATTAACATATATAGGCCTTTATTAACTTTTCATAGATAATCCTGATTGGATGTTATGCAACTTCCACCCCTTTTCCACATTTTTAACATTTGTTTTTATCATAGGGGGGTTTTATTATGTTGATTTGAAGTTCCCCCCAATTATATGATCTTGAGATATTAGAAAATAATTTTTTGTGAGTAAACATTTTATAGCGTGAGGTAATTCCTTGCCCTTTAGCCCACATTTTGTATTTTTTACTTTTCTATTTTTTATTATTTATTGTTTTTTATTATTTTTTATATACATTTTGTATACCATTTTTATACCATCCATATTGCTGTCATCATTTTAACTTTCAATCTGTATTTACGAGTGGTAATATTTTACATGAGCCTTTTTTCTTCTCCCTTTTGCCAGTGTTCATATGTAAACTGATTAGATCACAGTTCGTTTGCCTGTTAGGTTAATTATAAATTTTGCTGTGCTGCTTTTAGTTTACATGGAGGCGCCCCATAGATATACATATCATATGGTTCATATTCCTTAGACACTTTTACATTTCCATATTTCTCCACCAGGGGGTGTTAGGCCTTTGGTTTTGCCCTTAGTTTTTCCTCTCATAGGAGCCTATCCAATATTCCCCGCTGGGTGGGCGTGTTTTTTTCGCACCAGTCCCCTGTTTTGGTTGGACACGCGGCGCCTCCTTGTAGCATATTAGGACGTATGGAGTACCAAGATGGCCGCGCCTCAGATGACGTCTTGATAACAAAACGCGTAAGGCGTGGTCACGTGGTACGCATACGTAGCTCTAGCCTTTGATCGAACACTTCCGGTTTTCGGCAGCCGGGCCGCTGCCTCGCTACTGTCACGGCCTTTGGCTCATAGCTAGCCGGCAGAGCAGTGCCAGTTCCTAGTCGGATACCATTCATTTTATTTACTTGTTTTAAATGTAAGCTGGTTGGCTAAATACATTTCTGGATTTACACTATGAGGCTCCTCTCTTCTCAATATATATGGACACTCTCCGGTGGACTTCATTAAAGGACCAGTGGTGACACAACCAGGAAGGAGATTGTGGAGTCGGTGAGGGGGACATCGATCGATTCCCGCCATTGGATCTACATTTACATGCTCATTACCCCTGCAGGGGTTGGGCTTTCCGGTGAGTGGGGGCACAAGTGGGGGTTCCACTGGAGGAGATCACATAACAGCTACAACAATCTACATGGGATCTTTTGGAAGCAGAGACACTTCTCAGAGTTTTCTTTTTTCACATATACAGAACTATATTTTTGTTTGGACACTTATTATATCATTTTATTTTTGAATATCTGGTTGCACGGCAAATTATCACACAAATACCTCACTATATGGATTGATTTCAGTTGCGCATTTCTTTGGTACATTTTATGCAGCACTTTTGGGATACTTCAAACTAGCACTAGAATTACACATTTTTTTCTTCATATCTATATTATTACTTTCAGGTGTACTCATTTCTCATAGGACCATTGATGTTCCAGCTACACCTATATTTGCTCACATTTGATTTTATATATTATGTAATGTTTTGCACATGTAGAATTTGCACATGATACACTTTTTTTCTACTATATACGTATTCATTTATAGTGATTCCCACACAGTTTGTTATAACACCTTGATGCACATTCTTTGAGGTATTGTTTTATTTTAATTTATTTGTGAACAGCGCCAAATCCCCTATGAGAGTTCTTTAGTCTTTTGGATTTCACTTTGGTGTTTTCCTTTTTTTTGGGGGGGGGCTGCAGTTCTCACAGGCGACCGTCCTAAGCGCGGAACACTTGGGTTTACGCTCCTTCCTCAGGCCTAACGTGAACTGTTATTGGTCAAGGTTTATACAGCCAGTGAGTGGCGCTTATTGGTGCAGGAAGCGCTCTATACATAGGATGATGCTGCAATCACTCAAACTAGAGCACAGGACAATTGAACAGAGGACTAATGCTATTATATCAGATACCAAAGTGAATGGATCACATGGTATGTGTGGTATATGTCAAATACAATATGTGAGCTAAGATGAAGAGGACTATGTGTATGTATAAAGAAGTAAGACCGAGAGAGAACCCATTATTCTGAATTGCTAGAAGAATATACATATATGTGAAAAATGATGATACTGAGGAAATGAGGAAAATGAAATTGGATAAACTAAATTAAATTGATGGAAAATATTATAAAGAAAATATAAATTATATAAATATATATGTACATATATATGAAAAAATATATATAATGTTAAAGGTGAAGATGAAAAATATAAACTGAAAATAGAAAAATAATAAAAATAATAAAAAATAATAAAAATAAAAATAAATATAAAAATGAAAATAAAATAAAAAAAAAATAAAAAATAAATAAATAAAAATAGAAATAAATATAAAAATAAAAATGAAATAATAATGATGGCAGAAAAATAAAAATAAATATAATAATAATAATAATAATAATAACAAAAAATGAAATTATGTGAGATTGCAAAAATAGTATTGTGGTTACCAATGGATGTAGTGTCGGACACTACTCTATGAGAGTTGGTGGGGGGGGTTTGTGGAATAATGAGAAGACAACAAGAAACAACAGAACAAAAGGAGAGAGAGAGATGATGGAAATGGGGCCATGATGGAAAAATGTAACGTAGGGGGTGAGGTAGAGGAGAGTAGTCAAATTAGGCTGCTCACCTCTATTTCCTCATTTAAACCTCCAGGGGCAAGAGAGTCCAAAGTGTATATCCAGTACGTTTCCCTCTGACAGAGACGTTTGAAACGCTCTGCCAGTGGAAACGTACCAGGAATGGACTCAATGATCCAGACTTTAAGGCCAGATGAAGAGTGGTCATGTTTTTGGAGGAAATGTAGGGGGACACTGTGCGTGTCGTCTCCTGCCTCTACGAGATGGCGGTGTTCCCCAAACCTTTTCCTCAGGGTGTGTATGGTTCTGCCCACATAATGTAGCCCACACGGACAAATTAAACAGTAAATTACAAACTCTGTGGAACAATTGTAAAAATTACTAATCTGGAAGGTCTTGCCTTTGTTGGTAAATTTTTTTTGACTATGTTGAACGTCGTTACATGTCAGATATAGTTTTTTGCGGCACTGATACATCCCAACTAAGGGAATGAGACAAGGAAATGTAATTTTGGAACCCTGTTGGGATTTGTATTTGCTAGGTGCTACCAGATTTTTGATGTTCCTTGTTTTGCGATATGTAAATTTGGGTTTAGGTGTAATGATGGATTTTAGCTGTGGATCCTAAGATTGACCAATGTCTGTTCAGGATACGCTCCATAGCTTTGTGTTGAGAATGGAACTGAGTCACAAATCTGACAGGCTGTACCGTGGACTGTTCGGTTTCACTGGTGAGTGTGGAATGCTCTGACAAATAGAAATCAAATGCTTCATCTATGAGTTTGGATGGAAATGCTTTATCGATGAATTTCTGTTTTAGAAGTGACCCTTTTGCGATGTAATCCGATTCTCTGGTGAAATTCCTACGTAAACGGCAAAATTGGCTCTTAGGGATATTGGAAATCCATCTTGGATGGTGGCAGCTCTGGTGATGTAGGAAGGAATTGCCAGCTGTGGGTTTGGTGTAATTTTTTGCCAATATTTTGCCTTCTTGATGAAAAAGTGTTAAATCTAAAAATTCAAGCTGAAGACAATCACACTCCGAGGTGAATGTAAGACCATAGGCATTGTTGTTGCAATGTGTCAGAAAATCTTGAAAAAAGGGGCTCTGGGCCATCCCAAATGACGATAATATTGTCAATATACCTCCCATAGAAGACTACATAGGATGTAAAGGGATTATTGAGCCAGATGTGGTTGGCCTCCCAGAACCCCATGGTAAAATTGGCGTAACTGGGTGCGAAGTTGGCCCCCATAGCTGTGTCCTTTATTTGAAGATATAAAATCACCATCGAACTCAAAGTAATTTTGAGTCAGGCAGAATTCTGTGGCCTCTAAAATGAACTCTGCCTGACCCAGGTTGCGTAAGGGGTCAGAAGAAAGAAAACTGGCAGTGGCTCTGAGACCTGTATTGTGTGGGATTGAAGTATAAAGTGAGTTTACATCAAGGGAGGCCCACAGGCAAGTGGGCTCCCATGTGTAATGTTCCAACTGTTCCAAAAGATGAGTACCGTCAAGGATATAAGAGGTAGGCTGGTTGCGAGAGGTTGCAAAAACTGGTCTATATACACTGGGAGATGGGACTGGTAATGCTGTCTATAGCTGCAACTATAGATCGACCTGGAGGGTTTAGGGCGCTCTTGTGTATTTTGGGAATATGGTAAAAGTATGGAGTGGAAAAGTATGGTTTATTGAAAAAAGCATACTCATGTTTGGAAATTATGTCATTATTTTTGGCCTTATCAGTAAGCATTTTGACTTCTGTGATAAAATTGGGCAGGGGGTCGCAGCGTAATTTTTGGTATGTGTTGTCATCTGACAAAAGGCAGCGGGCTTCGGCCAAATAGTCACTGCGATCTTGAATTACAATGCCTCCGCCTTTGTCTGCGGTTTTGATGACTATGTTGCAATTGTCAGTAAGATGTTTTAAGGCTGTTTTTTCTGGGAGAGTGAGATTGGAATGGTTGGAATGGCTGTCATGGGTGTGTTGGCAGAGTTTCTGCATATCAGAGAAAACAACCTGATAAAAGGTTTGGAGATAGGGTCCCTTGGAACGTGTAGGATTAAACACAGATTTCAGCTGGAATTTACTGTATTGTACAGGAGGAGAAGTAGAGAGATGCTGCGTGAGGAGGAGCATGTCTTCATCATCACTCTCCATATTATATAGGTCCTTGAGGATACTCAATTCTGGTGAATCGCTGATCTCTGAGGGAAGAGTGGACTCAACAGAACTGAGAGAAGTGAAACTGTCAGCAACCTGGTGTGATTTGATGTTATAGTGATGTTTTAGGATGAGATTGCGAATGAACATATGTAAATCTTTGAATAATCAAAATGAATTGGGTAGTGATGTTGAAGCAAAATTGAGACCCCGTTGTAAAATTGAGGCTTCAGCTGTGGACAAAATGTGGGAGGATAAATTAAAGATTTTTACTGTTTTAGGGACTTGGCCCTGTGGTTTGTGGTGCTGTTTTCTCCCTCGCTTTCCTCTTCTTCTAATTTTCTTTTCCCTGTGGATGGGCGATTGGGTGACGAGGGGGGAAGTACTAAAAAATCCTGAGATTCAATAGGAGTGTGGTCTAAGGAAGCTTGTTCCACTGAAAGTATAGGATCCAAGTTATGGGGGGATTTGAACGTCTGTGTGTTGGGGTCCTGAGGCCCAATGTGAAAGGGAGTCCAAACTATGGGAAATGTGGAACTGGTGGAACTGACCAAACCAGAAGTCAAAGAAACACCGGGTATGGGGATAGGTAATGTAGGGTCTGGGATATGGTCGTGTGATGTAGGATTCACCAGAATTGAGTATCCTCAAGGACCTATATAATACGGAGTGTGATGATGAAGATGAAGACATGCTCCTCCTCACGCAGCATCTCTCCACTTCTCCTCCTGTACAATACAGTAAATTTAGGCCAAAATCTGTGTTTAATCCTACACGTTCCAAGGGACCCTATCTCCAAACCTTTTATCAGGTTGTTTTCTCCGATATGCAAAAACTCTGCCAACACACCCATGACAGCCATTCCAACCATTCCAATCTCACTCTTCCAGAAAAAACAGCCTTAAAACATCTCACTGACAATTGCAACATAGTCATCAAAACCGCAGACAAAGGCGGAGGCATTGTAATCCAAGATTGCAGTGACCAGTTTTTGCAACCTCTCGCAACCAGCCTTCCCTCTTATATCCATGATGGTACTCATCTTTTGGAACAGTTGGAACATTACACATGGGAGCCCACTTACCTGTGGGCCTCCCTTGATGTAAACTCACTTTATACTTCAATCCCACACGATACAGGTCTCAGAGCCACTGCCAGTTTTCTTTCTTCTGACCCCTTACTCAACCCGGGTCAGGCAGAGTTCATTTTAAAGGTCACGGAATTCTGCCTGACTCATAATTACTTTGAGTTCGATGGTGATTTCTATCTCCAAATAAAGGGCACAGCTATGGGGGCCAACTTTGCACCCAGTTACGCCAATTTGACCATGGGGTTCTGGGAGGCAAACCACATCTGGCTCAATAATCCCTTTACCTCCCATGTAGTCTTCTATGGGAGGTAAATTGACTATATTATCATCATTTGGGATGGCCCAGAGCCTCTTTTTCAAGATTTTCTGACACATTGCAACAACAATGCCTATGGTCTTACATTCACCTCAGAGTATGATCGTCTTCAGCTTGCATTTTTTAGATTTAACACTTTTTCATCAGGAAGGCAAAATATTGGCAAAAAATTACACCAAACCCACAGCTGGCAATTCCTTCCTATGTAGCGCTGGTAGATTTTTAATCTACCGCTGATAGGTAAATTTTGTGGGTCGCTTATTAGAGGAAGTTAGATTTGCCTCTGTTCCAGCTTGGCTGCGTTGCATGTAGTTCCACACTGTGCCGGTGGGTGTCATTGTCACCATGGGCTGGTGTTGGAAAGGCAACGTGTTGAAGCGGATGAGTGCTCCTCTGTCCCGGAGATAACTCGGTGGAGGTGGTCCTCCGAGTTGCATTCTGGGAGAGGGTATTTATGGGACAGACACCATGTTAAGGGGTTCGTTTTCAGCCACCTGCTGGTCCTCCTGGCCGACAGGTATGCATTAAGATTACCACCTCATGGTCCTCCGTTTCGGAGGCCCACGCCGCTGTGGTGTGTGGGTGGGCCCAGAAGCCTGTCTGGGGCCTGCCACAGCGGCAGAGGAATGGTCCTGAGCTGTCCATCCTGAGTGAAGAAGCTGGACAACCGAGGAGATCCCAGGGGAGGACCCGTCATGGAAGGATCATGCAGAGTGCTGGTCTGGAGAGGGGCCTGGAGACTCGGTTGGAGGACGTATCCTGAAGTAATCTTACTGCAAAGTACTGCCGGGTTGGCTTAAAGGTTCGAGTACTGTGTCTGACATTCATCACAAACCAATACATCCTGTGGCAGAGGATCGTATGGGTTTTATTCCAAACAAGTCTGTGGCAGAGACTTTTGTTCGTGTTACGTGCTGGCTGCTAGGCAAGTGAGAGAGGCCTATACAGGCGGGCAAAGATTGAATCCCACAAGGGGAGCGCATTCAACTACAAGTGTTCAATTCCAAAGAATGTTCTAAAGAATACTAAGGAAAGGTATGTGAGCTTCCCTGCAGCTTTCCTTCTGCCTCTTTCCTGCTACTTCCTTTGTTTGTTCATTAAAGCATTGGAAAACCTACTCAAGTGTTTGGTGCTTATATCGTCCAGAGGTAAACTCAACGGAACCCTAGACCCGGTGCCGGTGAAACAGAGGTATCGAGAGTGAAGGTAACAAGCCCGCTTAAACCAGCAGCTCCACCGAGAGTTAGTGCTACACTTACATCACCAGAGCTGCCACCATCCAAGATGGATTTCCAATATCCCTAAGAGCCACATCGCAGAAGGGTCCCTTCTAAAACAGAAATTCATCGATAAAGCATTTCCATCCAAACTAATAAATGAAGCATTTGATTTCTATTTGTCAGAGCATTCCACACTCACCAGTGAAACCGAACAGTCCACGGTACAACCTGTCAGATTTGTGACCAGGGGTGGACTGACAACTCATGGGGCCCTCGGGCAATAGCAGATTACGGGGCCCCCAGGCAATCAGAGATTATGGGGCCACACAGTATACAAACACACAGTATACAAACACACAGTATACAATCACACAGTATACACAGACGTGTTTCTATTGGCTGAGAAGGTACTGGAGAGGTGGGGCAGCTATAATCTCAGGATTTTTAGACTAAAAGGATGTAGGTAAGGGACATTTCAAAGACAGATGTAAAAAAAACAGATTTTTACATACTGTCCCTGGTTTTACTGAGGCTGGCAACCCTGATGGGGCCCCCTAGTGGCCCAGGGCCCTCGGGCAGTGCCTGAGTGGCTCAATGGTCAGTCCACCCCTGTTTGTGACCCAGTTCCATTCTCAGCACAAAGCTATGGAGCGTATCCTAAACAGACATTGGTCAATCTTACTTCAGGATCCACAGATAAAACCCAAATTTACATATCGCAAAACAAGGAACATTAAAAATCTGGTAGCACCTAGCAAATACAAATCCCAACAGGGTTCCAAAATTACATTTCCTTGTCTCATTCCCTTAGTTGGGATGTATCAGTGCCACAAAAAACTATGTCTGACATGTAACCACGTTCAACATGGTCAAAAAAAATTTACCAACAAAGGCAAGACCTACCAGATTAGTAATTTTTACAATTGTTCCACAGAGTTTGTAAATTATTGTTTAATTTGTCCGTGTGGGCTACATTATGTGGGCAGAACCATACACACCCTGAGGAAAAGGTTTGGGGAACACCGCCATATCGTAGAGGCAGGAGACGACACACACAGTGTCCCCCTACATTTCCTCCAAAAACATGACCACTCTTCATCTGGCCTCAAAGTCTGGATCATTGAGTCCATTCCCGGTACATTCCCACTGGCAGAGCGTTTCAAACGTCTCTGTCAGAGGGAAACGTACTGGATATACATTTTGGACTCTCTTGCCCCTGGAGGTTTAAATGAGGAAATAGAGTTGAGCAGCCTAATTTGACTACTCTCCTCTACCTCAACCCCTATGTTACATTTTTCCATCATGGCCCCATTTCCATCATCCCTCTCTCTCCTTTTGTTCTGTTGTTTCTTGTGGTCTTCTCAATATTCCACAAACCCCCCCCCCCCCCACCAACTCTCATAGAGTAGTGTCCGACACTACATCCATTGGTAACCACAATAGTATTTTTGCAATCTCACATAATTTCATTTTTTGTTATTTTTATTATTATTATTATTATTTTTATTTTTATATTTATTTTTATTTTTCTGTCATTATTATTTCATTTATATGTTTATTTTTTCTTGTATTTTTATTCATATTTATTTTTATTTTTATTTATTATTTTTAATTTTATTTTCATTTTTATATTTATTTTTATTTTTTCTTGTATTTTTATTCATATTTATTTTTATTTTTATTATTTTTATTATTTTTCTATTTTCAGTTTATATTTTTCATCTTCACCATTAATATTTATATATTTTTTTATATTATTTTCCATCAATTTAATTTAATTTATCCATTTCCTTTTCCTCATTTCCTCAGTATCATCATTTTTCCCATATATATATATTCTTCTAGCAATTCAGCATAATGGGTTCTCTTTCAGTCTTACTTCTTTATATATACACATAGTCCTCTTCATCTTAGCTCACATATTGTATTTGATATATACCACACATACCATGTGATCCATTCACTTTGGTATCTGATATAAAAGCATTAGTCGTGTGTTTAATTGTCCTGTGCTCTAGTTTGAGTGATTGCAGCATCATCCTATGTATAGAGCGCTTCCTGCACCAATAAGCGCCACTCACTGGCTGTATAAACCTTGACCAATAACAGTTCACAAATAAATATTGAACAATAATTCATAAGTGACAGTCCGTGATGGAAAACTGTTTGCCAGTTCGCTGTGGAACACCCTTTAAAAGTTTATGGGAGAAATCAAAAGTGCTAATTTTAAAGGCTTATATGCATGGTATTGTCATAAACAGTGTTTGGGGACCCGGGTCCTGCCCCAGGGGACATGGATCAATGCAAAAAAAAGTTTTAAAAACTGACCTTTTTTGGGAGCAGTGATTTTAATAATGCTTAAAGTGAAACAATAAAAGTGTAATATTTCTTTAAATTTCGTACCTGGGGGGTGTCTATAGTATGCCTGTAAAGGGGCGCATGTTTCCCGTGTTTAGAACTGTCTGACAGCAAAATGATATTTCAAAGGAAAAAAAGTCATTTAAAACTACTCGCGGTTAATAATGAATTGCCGGTCCGACAATACACATAACAGTTCATTGATAAAAACGGCATGGGAATTCCCCACAGGGGAACCCTGAACCAAAATTTAAAAAAAAATGACGTGGGGGTCCTCCTAAATTCCATACCAGTCCCTTCAGGTCTGGTATGGATATTAAGGGGAACCCCGTGCCAAAATTTTTTAAAAAATGGCGTGGGGTACCCCCAAAAATCCATACCAGACCCTTATCCGAGCATGCAACCTGGCAGGCCGCAGGAAAAGAGAGGGGGACGAGAGAGCGCCCCCCTTCCTAAACCATACCAGGCCGCCGCCGCATGCCCTCAACATTGGCAGGGTGCTTTGGGGGTAGCCCCCCAAAACACCTTGTCCCCATGTTGATGGGGACAAGGGCCTCATCTACACAACCCTTGCCCGGTGGTTGTGGGGGTCTGCGGGCAGGGGGCTTATCGGAATCTGGAAGCCCCCTTTAACAAGGGGACCCCCAGATCCCGGCCCTCCCCCTGTGTGAAATGGTAAGGGGGTACAAAAGTACCCCTACCATTTCACAAAAAAATGTCAAAAAAGTTAAAAATGGCAAGAGACAGTTTTTGACAATTCCTTTATTTAAATGCTTCTTCTTTCTTCTGTCTTCTATCTTCTTTCATCTATCTTCCTTCGGTTTCTTCCTCCATCTTCTTCTTCTTCTGGTTCTTCATCCGGCATCGTCCTCAGCGGCGCCTTCTTCACTTCATCTTTTTTCCTCGGGCCGCTCCGCATCCGCGGTTGGACGGAAGGCTCCCGCTGTGTGACGCTTCTCATCTTATGATGTTTCTTAAATAACGGAGGGCGGGTGACCCCGCCCCCTCTGACATCACGGGGAATGCCACAGGGAAGTCCCCGTGCGTCAGAGGGGGGTGGGGTCACCTGCCCTCCATTATTTAAGAACCGTCAGAAGAGGAGAAGCGTCACACAGCGGGAGCCTCCCATCCAATCGTGGATGCAGAGCAGCCCGAGGAAAGAAGATGAAGTGAAGAAGGCACCGCTGAGGACGATTCTGGACGAGAAGACTGGATGAAGAACCAGAAGAAGAAGAAGATGGAGAAAGGAAGATAGAAGACAGAAGAAAGAAGAAGCATTTAAATAAAGGAATTGTCAAAAACTGTCTCTTGTCATTTTTAACATATTAGACATTTATTTTGTGAAATGGTAGGGGTACTTTTGTATCCCCTTACCATTTCACACAAGGGGGAGGGCCGGGATCTGGGGGTCCCCTTGTTAAAGGGGGCTTCCAGATTCCGATAAGCCCCCCCGCCCGCAGACCCCCACAACCACCGGACAAGGGTTGTGGGGATGAGGCCCTTGTCCCCATCAACATGGGGACAAGGTGTTTTGGGGGGCTACCTCCAAAGCACCCTCCCAATGTTGAGGGCATGTGGCTTTTTACGGTTCAGGAGGGGGGGCGCTATCTCGTCCCCCCCTCTTTTCCTGTGGCCTGCCAGGTCGGATAAGGGTCTTGTATGGATTTTTGGGGGGACCCCACACCGTTTTTTTTTTTAATTTTGGTGCGGGGTTCCTCTTAATATCCATACAAGACCTGAAGGGCCTGGTATGGAATTTAGGGGGACCCCCACGTCATTTTTTTTTAAAATTTTGGTTCGGGGTTCCCCTGTGGGGAATTCCTATGCAGTTTTTATCAATGAACTTCTATGTGTATTGTCGGCAATGCAATAGCCGCGGGTAGTTTTAAATGACTTTTTTTCCTTTGAAATGTCATTTTGCTGTCAGACTGTTCTAAACACGGGAAACATGCGCCCCTTTACAGGCATACTATAGACACCCCCCAGGTACGAAATTTAAAGGAATATTACACTTTTATTGTTTCACTTTAAGCATTATTAAAATCACTGCTCCCGAAAAAACGGCCATTTTTCAAACTTTTTTTTGCATTGATCCATGTCCCCTGGGGCAGGACCCAGGTCCCCAAACACTTTTTATGACAATAACTTGCATATAAGCCTTTAAAATTAGCACTTTTGATTATTCATGTTCGTGTCCCATAGACAGGGGGGTGTACGACTCATCCCTAGTGATGGATGTAAATATCAAATATATAACACAGTGTCCATTAGTGGTGTCATCCAGCATGCTCATCCAATGTGTGTAACTGCAAAACCATGCACTCCAGTGACCCCCCAATAGCTTATGTGCTCACCGTAGCTAAACTATGTCTAAACACGCTTTGGAGCCACCCCTGGGCTCTATCATGAAGTGCAGGTGCCGATCTCCAGCTGGTTCAGTCAGTACCGTTCCAAACCATAAATAAGAAAAAACTCCATAGTGTAATAACGCAAGGATTTATTTTAAAAACACACTCCCCACAATGGGGTACTCAGATTGCACAGGTGCGTGAGTGCAACATTCTTTTCCAGGCTTTCAAACGTTAAAAGACCACCGATATGGCGTGTAGTATGGTATGCTCGTCTCCTCAATACACCTCCGTGCTGTCAGCTCCGTCCCGGCCCCTCCCCTACGCCCTCAGTCCCGGCCCCTTACCATGTGATCAGCTGTCAGCCAATGACAGCTGATCACATGATGTAAACAAAAGATCGGTAATTGTTTTTTTTTTTTACTCACGCTGACAGCGTGAGTAGAAAAAAAAGCCGATCACCGGCTCTGATGTGAGGAACATTGGTCTCAAAGTGAAAGAGGCACATCTGCCTCATCTGTGCCACCTAATAGTGCCAGCTAACAGTGCCACATAACAGTCCCCGAAGTGCCACATAACAATGCCCACAAGTGCCACCTATCAATGCCAACAAGTGCCACCTATCAATGCCCACAAGTGCCAGCTATCAATGCCCACCTGTAGTGCCAATCAGTGCCACCTAGCAGTGCTGCCCATCACTGCCACCCATCAGTGCCCATCACTGCCGCCTATCAGTGCCCATCGCTGCCGCCTCATGAGTGTACATCAATGAAGGAGAAAAATGACCTGTTTTAAATTTTTTATAACAAAATATAAAAAAATAATTTATTTATTTATTTTTTAAATTCTGTTTTTTACATTTTTTTAAGAAAAAGTAAAAACTGCAGAGGTGATCAAATACCACCAAAAGAAAGCTCTATTTGTGGGAACAAAATGATAAAAATTTCAATTGGGTACAATGTTGTATGACTGTGCAATTATAATTCAAAGTGCGTCAGCGCTGAAAGCTGAAAATTGGTCTGGATAAGAGGGGGGGTTTAAGTGCCCAGTAAGCAAGTGGTTAAATAAATCCTTGCGTTATTACACTATGGAGTTTTTTCTTATTTATGGTTTGGAGTGGTACTGACTGAACCAGCTGGAGATCGGCAACCAGCACTTCATTATAGAGCCCAGGGGTGGCTCCAAAGCGTGTTTAGACATAGTTTAGCTACTGTGTCACACGCTCTAAGGTGAGCGCATAGGCTATTGGGGGTCACTGGAGTGCACTGAAGCATGGTTTTGCAGTTACACACATTGGATGAGCATGCTGGATGACACCACGGATGGACACTGTGTTATATATTTGATAATTACATTTATCACATATGAACTTTCATTTATCAATTTTTTTTTGGAAATATTGTGCACTTCTACAGTATATGTATGCACTTTGGTTCCATCATTATTATCTATGCACGCTGCACTTTAATCATTAGTTTTCCATCACGGACTGTCACTTATGAATTATTGTTCAATATTTATTGGTATTTATTTTTATATTTGTCACTTATAGATTTATATTTGAATTATACACTTTGGATACATATTTATTATAATATTTTTTCTAGCGCAACGCATTTATTTATTTATTTCACCACTGCACGGTTATGAAACGTGATCTGTGTTTGCAGCTGGTTATTACTATCATCAATTTTTTTTATAGGCACTGGTTATGTTTGTGGCTCGCAAGGTCTTTCTTTGAATCAATCACAGTTCACGTTAGGCTTGAGGAAGGAGCGTAGCTCCGCAAATGCGTCGCCTATTAGTTCCCGATTCCGGAAGTGATCTCATCCCCCTCGTTGTCACCGTGCGCTCCAACGGCAGGAAGTGTCGGTATCTATCGACGCAGCTTGTCCACCGGAGACCACCGCCATCCAGCACTCGGATCAGATGCATTTCCCAGGACATCCGGCAGAGTCAGAGTCTTGCCAATATGCCTGCTTATATTGTACTTTTGTGAGTACCATTTTTAAGGATTCTATTAAGCCTTTTGCCTAATATTGCACTAAGAGGGCGCCTCTGTTTCTTTTCTCCATTCATTCCAACCTGCACATGGGGAATTCAAGCTTCTTGGCCACCATCAGTGCAGTGTATGGAAAACCATTATTCCTATGGAGGGAGGATTGGGACCCAACAAGACAATATAACCATCCAGATTACACTGTCCCATTGGGACCCCGTTCTACCTGAAAGATTGCTGGTTTACACCAGATTTTGGAGAGACGGGCCCTCTGATTGGACAGCTGTGTGTTGGGCTATTTAGTTGTGACCTGACTATGGCTCAGGACCCCACAGACAGGAAGTCTGTACATTGGAGTCAGGGGGACTCTCATTCCTCTGCAGGAGTCAGAGGCTGCATGGGGTGAAGTCAGAGCATGCATGTCTGCAGGAGGCAGATGTACTTTGTGACAGAGCAGCAAGGCGCTGATCAGGAATAAGCTAGGAGAGAACTTCACTCTAGGAAACTCTTTTGTTCTAAGGAGCAGACCTAAGGCCTAGGCTACAGGCCTGAAGCAGCCATGTGGCAATAACGTGAGCCAGGAGGCTGTAAGAGAGAGAGTGTCCCCAGAGGTACAGTGTGGGTACCAAACAGGGACACAGTTACAGGGTCAAGAGGAACAAGATCAACGCCTGAAAAAGAGTGCTGACCAGAGAGCCAGGTGGCTCCGTATTTTCCATTTATTTCATTATTGCTTTGTGGAAGAATCCCCTGCGTGGGAATCCTGGATGGACTTTTTTCTTTTACTTCAATAAAAAAGGGCCAAAAAAGCCCTTAAACTGCATATCTGGCGTAGACTCAGCTCACTGGTAAGCTCTACACTGAAGCTAAATAACCCCCAATATTACAGACCCAAGACCCTCTCCATGGAAGTGCTGACTGAGTACACTACTGGTCCTAATAATGCTGAAGCTCCTTATTCTAGATATTGCTAAAGCGAAGGGGCCTGAGATGACTTCTGAGCCCCTCATCCCAGACACTGATGAAGAGAGGGACCCCAGATCACAGTGCAGGAAGAGAGGGGCCCCAGATCACAATGGACCCCCTCATCCCAGACACTGATGAAGAGAGGGACCCCAGATCACAGTGCAGGTAGAGAGGGTCCCCAGATCACAGTGGAGCCCCTCATCACAGACACTGATAAAGAGAAACACCCCAGATCAAGGCAGAACCCTAATACCAGACATTGATGAAGAGAGGGACCCAAGATCACAGCAGAGCCCCTCATCCCAGACACTGATGAAAGGAACCCCAGAATTTAGCGCAGACCCTCATTCCAGACTCTAATGAAGAGAGGGACCCCAGACTCTTATATGAAGAGGGACCCCAGATCAAGGCAGAACCCTAATCCCAGATATTGATGAGGAGAGGGACACCAGATCACAGCGGAGCCCCTCATCCCAGATACTGATTAAGAGAAAGACCCCAGATCACAGCAGAGCCCCTAAACCCAGACCCTGATGAAGAGAGGGACCCCAGATCACAGCAGAGCCCCTCATCCCAGACTCTGATGAAGAGAGGGACCCCAGATCACAGCAGAGCCCCTCATCCCAGACTCTGATGAAGAGAAGGACCCCAGATCACAGCAGAGCCCCTCATCCCAGATACTGATCAAGAAAGGGACCCCAGATCACAGCAGAGCCCCTCATCACAGACACTGATGAATAGAGGGACAACAGATCACATAGGAGCCCCTCATCACAGACACTGATGAATAGAGGGACAACAGATCACATAGGAGCCCCTCACCACAGACATTGACAAAGAGAGGGACCCCAGATCACATAGGAGCCCCTTATCCCAAACTCTGATGAAGAGAGGGACCTCAGATCACAGCTGTGCCCCTCAATCCAGACCCTGATGCAGGGCTGGTGCAAGGATTTTTGACACCTTAGGTGAAACCTCATTTTGCAGCCCCTCCCTGGCTCCACCCCTGACTCCACCCCCTTTGCCCTGCCCATGTATACCCCACCTTTTCAATGAAGTGCCCATCAAATGCAGCCTCACCAGCGCCCATCAATGAAGGTTTGCTTGCTTCCATTCCTCCACTGCTCCTCTAAAACTATGTGCAAATGGAGTGGCAGCTGCCTGCTGATGCTGAGACTTAGTTGCTTGCTGCAGAGAGAAGAGAGTAGGAACACCAGTGGCTGGGCGCCCTAGGCAGCAGTGCGCCCTAGGCGGCTGCTTAGTTTGCCTAGTGGTAGCACCGGCTCTGCACTGATGAAGAGGGGGTCTCAACATCACAGTGGAGACCCTCATCCCAGACACTGACGTTCAGAGGGACGCCAATTTGTGGGGGATCCCCTCATCCTATATCCCTCTCACCCCTAATATTTTTGTATTGATGAATCTTCCCAAACTTACCAATAAGGCAGAGGGACCCCCAGATCACAGCAGAGACCCTCATCCTGGACAATGGCACACAGAGGGACCCCCAGGAGGCAGCGGTGCCCCTCTGACACTGATGAGCGGTCCGTGTGCTGATGTGAAATGAGAACAGAAAGGAGAACATCAGGTCTCAGTGTCAGGAACACAATTATATGAGATGAAAATAACCCAATGCTGACTTCCTGTCTATTGGCCACATTATCAGTTGTGGTGGCCAAATACAGGTACTCTGTTATGTCATAGGAGAGTCAGTGAGACCACAGGATGTTTTACTCATAGTACCACCACAGTGACTAGGGGGGGCAGGGGCGGTCAGATGAGAGAAGAACAATGAGAGAAAGAGGGAGAGAAAGTCAGAACAATTAAATCATTAAAAAAAAAAATATATATATATATATACTAATTTTTGCTGGAGTTGGGCTTTCACACAACAATCTGCAACCTGCTGCCATCTAGAGCTCAGATCAGGTATTGCAATGTGTCAGGGACTGCAGAGAAGACACAGGCCAAGGATGAGTACTTTGCTGCCATCTACAGCTCAGATCAAAAATTGCAGAATGTGTCAGGTTTTACAGAGAAGATACGGACCAATTTTAGGAACTCTGCTTCCATTTGGAGCTCAGATCAGGTATTGCATTGAGTATCAGTTACTAAAAAGAACTTACAGACAGAGGACAGGTACTCTTTTGCCATCTAAAGCTCAAATCAAGTACTGCAGATTGTATTAGGGATTTCAAAGAACACATAGGCAGAGGATGGGATCTCTGCTGCCATCCGGTGTTCAGGTCCGGGAATGCAGAGAAAGGCAGAACAATCAAATCTTAAAAAAATATATATATAAAAAGTTTAGCTGGAGTTGGGCTTTAACACAACAATCTGTAACCTGCTGCCATCTAGAGTGCAGATCAGGTATTGCAATGTGTTGGGGACTGCAGTGAAGACACAAACCAAGGATGAGTACTTTGTGTGTGTCAGGGGTTGCAGGAAAGTACAGGAACTCTGGTGCCATCTAGAGCTCACATAGGTTGTTGCAGAGTGTGTCAAGGACTGCAGAAAAGGCATAGGACAAGTTTTGGGAACTCTGCTGCCATCTAGGGATCAGATCAAGTATTGTAGTGTGTGTCAGGGACTGCAGAGAACATGCAGGCAGAGGATGGAAACTCTGCTGCCATCTGGAGCTCAGATAGTGTATTGCAGTGTGTGCAAGTTACTGCATGGCATACACAGGCAGAGGATGGGTGCTCTGCTGCCACCTGAAGTTCAGATTAGGTATTGTTGTGTGTGTCAGGGATTGCAAAGAACACACAGATGTTGAGGATGGGAATTATGCTGCCGTCCAGAGCTCAGATTTGGTATTGTAGTGTGTGTCAGGGGGTGCAGAGAACATACAGGCAGAGGATGGGAATTCTGCTGTCATACTGAGCGTTTAGATTGGATATTCTTCTGTGTGCCAGAGATTGAAGAGAAGATAAGGACAAGTATAGGCACTCTGCTGTCATCTAGTGTTCAGATCAGGTATTTCAGTGTGTGTCTGTAACTGAAAAGAACTTACAGACGAAGGGTGAGTACTCTGCTGCCATCTAGAGCTCAGAACAGGTATTTCAGTGTGTGTCTGTAACTGAAAAGAACTTACAGACGAAGGGTGAGTACTCTGCTGCCATCTAGAGCTCAGAACAGGTATTGGAGATTGTATTAGAGACTACAGTAAACACACAGGCAAAGGATGGGTACTATGCTGCCATCTAGAGATTACATAGGGCATTTCAGAGTGTGTCAATGACCATATAGAGCACAAAGGCAGAGGATGGGTACTCTTCTGCCATCTGCCATATATTATAGGGTGTGTCAGAGACTGCAGATAGGGCAAATTCTGAGGATGGGAACTCTGCTGCCATCTAGGGATCAGATCAGGTATTGCAGTCTGTGTCATTTATTTATTAAAAAAAACACACACAGGAAGAGGATAGGAACTCTGCTTCCATATAGAGTTTAGATCAGGTATTGCAGATAAGACTGCAGAGAACATACAGGCAGGGGATGGGTGCTCTTCTGCCATCTAAAGCTCAAAAGAAGTATAACAAATTGTATGAGGGCACACAGAGAACATGTAGGCAACCGATTGGCATTATGCTGCCATCTAGAGCTCACATAAGATAATACAGAGTGTGTCAGGGACTGCAGAGGACACAGAGACAGAGGATGGGGACTCTATTGCCAGCTAGAGCTCAGATCAGGTATTGCAGTGTGTGTCAAGGACTGCAGAGAAAATAGAGACAGAGGATGGGTACTCTGCTGCCATCTAAAGCTCAGATTATGTATTTGTGATTGTATTAGGGACTACAGAGAACGCAAAGGCTGGGTACTATGCTGCCATCTAGAGCTCAGATTTTGTATTTCTGATTGTATTAGGGACTACAAAGAACACAAAGGTAAAGACTGGGTACTATAGTGCCATCTTCACATGGGGTGGTGGAATCTGTGGGCCCCCTTATTAAAGGGGACTTCCAGATTCCATTAAGCCCATTAGATTCCATTAAGCCCCCTGCCCACAGACCCCCACAACCACCACCCAGGGTTGTCAGGAAGAGACTCATATCCCATCAACATGTTGACCCAAAGAGCCAAAAGGGTCTGAGGAAGGCCCGCTGACAGCTGATGACAGCTCATTCCTATACCCGCTCCTTAGCAACATATTGACTGTGCGCTTGGTGGGCCAACATCCCGCCGGGTGCACAAAAAATTTGAATGTTTGCGTTGTTTTGGGCCGAACCGTTCGCCCAACAGTACAGCTCAATAGTATCTTGAAGCCTCAGCAGCACACAGCTCCTTTTGCAAGTGTGTCCTTCTCTTCACCACACCTCATGGACACCCGCTGAGAATGTCCTGCCCTTCTCAGCCCTCTCTAGCAGGCGGGATAACCCTTCTAGTACCACAGAATCCATAGTCAGGGTTTGAGACTCTTTCCCACCCAAAATCTCTTAGAGCCTCTGCATTACGAGTCCCATTTCATGAATTATTAGAACCCAGGAAAACTGTAAATCAGTTTTCTCTCTTTAGTGGATCACCCTGAAGCCCCTCACCCTGCATGGATGAGTATTTCACAGAGCTTCTTTTCTTCCCTCTTGAAGGGACCACAACCCAAATAATGGGGACACATATCTCCCATGAAGGATCCTTCCCTGGTGTCCTGTACAACAGAGATTTCAAAGCTGTGATTTGTGGGTTGTTTTTGTTCAAATTATTCTTTGTATAATTTTTGGACCTTTTATATTTTTCATGTTGCTGAGTGAACGTTCCTCATTAGGATGATTGAGATAAAAAACTAGAGAAGCCCATCAGAAACTCTCTGCGACTCCGTCATTATTTGCCAGGATTGGAACACACAAATAATGGTCACATTGAGGTTTTATGGATTTAAAAATAAAAATTGCTTTATAGTGATAGAAGAGAACGTGAGAAGAATCTACAAACATGTAAAATCCCAGAAGGTGGTATAATAGAGTGATATGACGGTGGGATACGATGGAGGGATGACAGAGTGATATGATGGATGATGCAGATCGATGATGTCATTCGTGGTGTGCAGAGCCTCCTGTACACACTCAGTTGTAAGAGGAAATATTTCTGGTTTAATTATGAAATGTTCTTCGCTTAGCAGGTGGACGTTTACACATCACAGGGCGTGGTCACCTCCATATTCTCATAGATCAGATCCAGGTCATCTTCTGCATCCTCAGGCATCTTCTGATCTTCAGTCACCTGGAAATAAATAATGATGATAAAATCTTGAGACTCATACACAGGAGATAGAACTCTGGCAGTGTACATGTTATTCCCGCACACATATATAGAATACGGGAGAAACTCTGAATGCTAAGAACAGGATGCGGCGTCAGAGAGGTTCCCAGAGCAGACGCTGTGCTGGTGTGCGCCGGTGTGCGCTGGGGCACGTTGTCGCGTGTGCCCGTGTGCGCTGCTGCGGGTGCCGGCATGTGGGCGCGTGCGTGTGCGCGTGGGCACCGCACCTGTGTGCGTCGGCACGCGTGCACGGCGCTTGGCGCCAATCTGCCTATTTAGGCTGTCAGCACATTTGGCCCGGTGCTGTCCGATCTGCAGCTCCCTGTATTCCTGCACCTGCTTACCTGTCTGAACGTCTGATCTCCTGATTACCCGGCTTGCCCTTTGGATTATCCTTTTGTCTTCTGCCTGCATCTGACCCTGGCCTGTCTTTACTACGAACCTGCCAGCTCCTCTGTACCACGCTGCCCGCCTGTTGCCAACCCTGCCTGTGACCAGACCTGCCTACTCCGCTCCTGCTCTGCACCTTCTGCCTGTGCTTCAGCTGTCTGGTGGTCTCCAAGCCACCCTCATCAGGATCCTCCTGCTGCTGACCTGCCAGGCCCTCATACCACTCTGTGCTCTCGTGCCTCCTGTCCATACTACCAGGGGCCAGGAACCAGATACGTAAGGGAGGCCTTCCCCTGCTATATCGGGCTCATCGGTCAGGTACGTGGAAGTGTGACAGTCGGCTTCTAACAGCAATTATCACTAGAGGGTGATGTGGGAAAATTCCCATCCTTTAATCCTCCATGCTGGTGCACTAGGGGCGTAGATAAGGGGAGAATCAGAGGGGTAGAACCCCCCAGAGCATATGTCAATGACACAGCAGGTAGGCTAGTGGATCTGTGGGACTACCAGCTCCAGGAGATGCACAGCTTGTCTCCTGTCACAGCCACAACCTGTCTACTACATTTGCATAAAAAACAAAAATGCTGCCACCCGCTGGGAATCGGAGAATCCCGGGTGATGTCAGGAGGGATGAACTTTTGAGGAAGCTTCAGCTACCTATTGGCTGAGGAGGCAGTAGAGGGCGGTGCAGCCTGTAAAGGCACGCTAATTATGTACCCCTGGGTACCCAGGGCTAAACCACCTAGGAAAGAAAATGATTTATGGCCATGTGGAGCACTGCAGCCTTATTTATGAAAGATGACAAAGGTGACAGACTGCAGGGCACTGAAGAGAGGAGGGTGAAAGACTGCAGAGACACGAGAGAGGAGGGTGACAGCCTGTAGAGACAAAGGAGAGAGGAGGGGACAGGCTGCAGAGACACAGGAGAGAGGAGGGTGACAGGCTGTAGTGACACAGGAGAGAGGAGGGTGACAGGCTGCAGAGACACAGGAGAGAGGAGGGGGACAGGCTGCAGAGACGCAGGAGAGGGGAGGGTAACAGAGTGCAGAGACACAGGAGAGAGGAGAGTGACAGACTGCAGAGACACGAGAGAGGAGGGTGACAGGCTGTAGTGACACAGGAGAGAGGAGGGTGACAGGCTTCAGAGACACAGGAGAGAGGAGGGTAACAGGCTGCAGAGACACAGGAGAGAGGAGGGTGACAGGCTGCAGAGACACAGGAGAGAGGAGGGTAACAGAGTGCAGAGACACAGGAGAGAGGAGGGTGACAGGCTGCAGAGACACAGGAGAGAGGAGGGTGACAGGCTGCAGAGACACAGGAGAGAGGAGGGTAACAGAGTGCAGAGACACAGGAGAGAGGAGGGTGACAGACTGCAGAGACACAGGAGAGAGGAGTGTGACAGGCTGCAGAGACACAGGAGAGAGGAGGGTAACAGAGTGCAGAGACACAGGAGAGAGGAGAGTGACAGACTGCAGAGACATGAGAGAGGAGGGTGACAGGCTGTAGTGACACAGGAGAGAGGAGGGTGACAGGCTTCAGAGACACAGGAGAGAGGAGGGTGACAGGCTGCAGAGACACAGGAGAGAGGAGGGTGACAGACTGCAGAGACACAGGAGAGAGGAGAGTGACAGACTGCAGAGACATGAGAGAGGAGGGTGACAGGCTGTAGTGACACAGGAGAGAGGAGGGTGACAGGCTTCAGAGACACAGGAGAGAGGAGGGTGACAGGCTGCAGAGACACAGGAGAGAGGAGGGTGACAGACTGCAGAGACACAGGAGAGAGGAGGGTGACAGGCTGCAGAGACACAGGAGAAAGGAGGGTGACAGCCTGCAGAGACACAGGAGAGAGGAGGGTGACAGGCTGCAGAGAAACAGGAGAAAGGAGGGTGACAGGCTGGTCTTATTATTAAATGTTCTTTGCTTAGCAGGCGGACGTTTACACATCACAGGGCGTGGTCACCTCCATATTCTCATAGATCAGATCCAGGTCATCTTCTGCATCCTCAGGCATCTTCTGATCTTCAGTCACCTGGAAATAAATAATGATGATAAAATCCTGAGAATCATAGAGAGGAGATAAAACTCTGGCAGTGTACATGTTATTCCCGCACACATATATAGAATACGGGAGAAACTCTGAGTGCTGAAAACAAGAGGAGGCTTCCAACAGCAATTATCACTAGAGGGTGATGTGGGAACATTCTCATCCTTTATTCCTCCATGCTGGTGCACTGGGGGCGTAGATAAGGGGGGGGTCAGAGGGGTAGAACCCCCCAGAGCATATGTCAATGACACAGCAGGTAGGCTAGTGGAGCTGTTGGACTACCAGCTCTAGGAGATGCACAGCTTGTCTCCTGTCACAGCTGTAACCTGTCTACTACATTTGCATAAAAAACAAACATGCTGCCGCCAACTGGAATCGGGAAATCCCAGGTGATGTCAGGAGGTATGGACATTTGAGGAAGCTTCAGCTACCTATTGGCTGAGGAGGCAGTAGGGGGCAGTGCAGCCTGTAAAGGCACGCTAATTATGTACCCCTGGGTACCCAGGGCTAAACCCCCAAGGAAAAAAAATAGTTATGGCCATGTGGTGCACTGCAGCCTTATTTTGAAAGATGACACAGGTGCCAGACTGCAGAGGCACTGAAGAGAGGAGGGTGACAGGCTGTTGAGACACAGGAGAGAGGAGGGTGACAGATTGCAGAGACACAGGAGAGAGGAGAGTGACAGACTGCAGAGACACAGGAGAGAGAAGGGTGACAGGCTGCAGAGACACGGGAGAGAGGAGGGTGACAGATTGCAGAGACACAGGAGAGAGGAGGGGACAGGCTGCAGAGACATAGGAGAGAGGAGGGGGACAGGCTGCAGAGTCACAGGAGAGAGGAGGGTGACAGGCTGTATAGACACAGGAGAGAGGAGGGTGACAGGCTGCATAGACACGGGAGAGAGGAGGGTCACTGACTGCAGACACAGGAGAGAGGAGTGTGACAGGCTGCAGAGACACAGGAGAGACGAGGGTGACAGGCTGCAGAGACACAAGAGAGAGGAGGGTGACAGGCTGCAGAGACACAGGAGAGAGGAGGGTGACAGGCTGCAGAGACACAGGAGAGAGGAGGGTGACAGATTGCAGAGACACAGGAGAGAGGAGGGTGACAGGCTGCAGAGACACAGGAGAGAGGAGTGTGACAGATTGCAAAGACACAGGAGAGAGGAGGGTGACAGACTGCAGAGACAAAAGAGAGAGGAGGGTGACAGGCTGCAGAGACACAGGAGAGAGGAGGGTGACAGGCTGCAGAGACACAGGAGAGAGGAGGGTGACAGGCTGCAGAGACACAGGAGAGAGGAGGGAGACAGGCTGCAGAGACACAGGAGAGAGGAGGGTAACAGGCTGCGGAGATCAACTGTGGGTATAGGATTGTGTATATGGGATTGTATTTTTTTTAATTTTTTATTATTTGGCTGAAATAGATGGACTTGTGTCTGTTTTTCAACCTGACTAACTATGTAACTATGTAAATATAGTGCCTGGGGGGTCCCCTTAGTCTGCCTGTTAAGTGGCGCATCTGTACAATGTATTGAACCTGCTGCAGCAAAACTGGCATTTTTAAAGAAAACAAATGACATTTAAATTTACTTCAGGGCTGCAATCTATTGCCGGCAAATGGCATGGGGTCCCCCTATGCATACCAGGCCCTTTGGGTCTCATTTTCCAAAAAAGTGTCAAAAATAAATAAAAGCAGTACACAAGTTTTTGACAATTCCTTTATTAAATTTTTTAAAATAAAAATCAAAAACAATGTCCCCCGATACAGATCCATTGTCAATCCCAACGGCCGCCGCAACCTCCGGACCCAAAATAAAGACTCATCATTGTCTGACCGCTGAATGCCTGCTCCGCCTGGTGATAGTTCTTAAATAGGTAAGGGGCGGGGCTCCCTTGTGATGTCATGGACCCAGCATGACCAGTCAGTGATGCCACAAGAAGATGGGGCCACCCTGTGATGTAACCACGTGGCCCTGCCCCTTACCTATTTAAGATCTGTCAGATAGAGAAGCAGGCATTCGGCGGTGAGTCTTCCAGACGGGCGAAGCGCTGTGATTGAGGTAGGATCTACATCAGGGGACTTTTTCTTATTTTTTCCTTTTTTTTATGAAGGAATTGTCAAAAACCTGTGTGTGTTTTTATTTACATTTCACTCTTTTTTTGGTACAATGTACCCCATACTCATTCACATGGGGGGGCGGGTTCTTAGGGCCCCCTTGTTAAAGGGGGCTTCCAAATTTCATTAAGCTCCCTGCCTGCAGACCCCCACAACCACCACCCAGGGTTGTTGGGAAGAGGCCCTTGTCCTTATCAACATGGGGACAAGGTGCTTTCTGGTGGGGGGACAGAGCCACTCATGTTGACCCAAAGGGCCAAAAGGGCCTGGTATGGACTTTTTTTATTTTTCCGGCAATTCTTTTTTTTACTTTCAGCTGTCAGTGGGCACAGCAAGCGGACTTGTACACATCAAAGGTCGTGGTTACCTCCGTATTCTTATAGAGCAGATCCGGAGCATCTTCTGCATCCTCATGGATCTTCTGATCTTCAGTCACCTGGAAATAAATAATGATGATAAAATTCTGAGACTCATACATAGGAGATAGAACTCTGGCAGTGTACATAGTATCCCCGCACACATATCTAGAATATGGGGCAAACGCTGAGAGCTGAGAACAGGAGCTGGCTTCTCATAGCAATTATCACTAGAGGGCGATGTGGGAACATTTCCATCCTTTAATGCTCCATGCTGGTGCACTGGGGATGTAGATAAGGGGGTATCAAAGGGGTAGAATCCCCCAGAGCATATGTCAATGATACAGCAGATAGGCTAGTGGAGCTTTGGGACTACCAACTTGAGGAGATGCACAGCTTGTCTCCTGTCACAGCCGAAACCTGTCTACTACATTTGCATAAGAAAACAAACATGCTGCCGCCTGCCGGGAATCGCGGGTGATGTCAGGAGGGATGGAATTTTGAGGAAGCTTCATCTACCTATTGGCTGAGGATGCAGTAGGGGGCGGTACAGCCTGTAAAGGCATGCTAATTATGTGCCCCTGGGTACCCAGGGCTAAACCCCCCAGGAGAAAAAAATATTTATGGCCATGTGGTGCACTGCAGCCTTAATTCTTAAAGATGACACAGGTGACAGACTGCAGAGGCACTGAAGCGAGGAGGGTGACAGGCTGCAGAGACACAGGAGAGTGTAGGGTGACAGACTGCAGAGGCACTGAAGAGAGGAGGGTGACAGGCTGCAGAGACACAGAAAAGAGGAGGGTGACAGGCTGCAGAGACACAGGAGAGAGGAGGGCGACAGGCTGCAGAGACACAGGAGAGAGGAGGGGACAGGCTGCAGAGACACAGGAGAGAGGAGGGTGACAGGCTGCAGAGACACAGGAGAGAGGAGGGGACAGGCTGCAGAGACACAGAGAGAGGAGGGTGACAGGCTGCAGAGACACAGGAGAGAGGAGGGGACAGGCTGCAGAGACACAGAGAGAGGAGGGTGACAGGCTTCAGAGACACAGGCGAGAGGAGGGTGATAAGTTTTTGAAATCTCCTTTTTCAAAATGAATTTGCTGCTGAACGGGGGAAAGTTCGGTCCCGAGCCGCTAAATATAATAAAGTCTATGGGACCAAAACATGAAAAATCAAAAGTGCCTATTTTAAAGGCTTGAATGCAAGTTATTGGCCATAGAAGGGGGATGGCGATAAAAGTACAATTTTCAGGAGCAGTGATTTCATTGATGCTTAAGGTGAAACAATAAAAATGAAAAATTCCTCTTGGGGGATCAGGAAGTAATTTTTTCCCCTGCTGTAGCAAATTGGATCATACTTTGCTGGGGTTTTTCCCCTTCCTCTGGATCAACTGTGGATATAGGATTGTGTATATGGGATTGTATTTTTTTTTTATTTTTTATTATTTGGCTGAAGTAGATGGACTTGTGTATTTTTTTCAACCTGACTAACTATGTAACTATGTAAATATAGTGCCTGGGGGTCCCCTTAGTCTGCCTGTAAAGTGGCGCATCTGTACAATGTATAGAACCTGCTGCAGCAAAACTGGCATTTTTAAAGAAAACAAATGGCATTTAAATTTACTTCATGGCTGCAATCTATTGCCGGCAAACAGCGTGGGGTTCCCCTGTGCATACCAGGCCCTTTGGGTCTCATTTACCTAAAAAAGTGTCAAAAATAAATAAAAGCAGTACACAAGTTTTGGACAATTCCTTTAATAATTTTTTTAAAATAAAAATTAAAAAACAATGTCCCCCGATACAGATCCATTGTCAATCACGACGAAACCTCTGGACCCGAAAAAAAGAATCATCAACTTCTGACCACTGAATGCCCGCTCCGCCCTGTGACAGTTCTTAAATAGGTAAGGGGCGGGGCTCCCTTGTGATGTCATTGACTCAGCATGCACCGGTCAGTGATGTCTCAAGGGGACGGGGCCACCCTGTGATGTCACCATGTGACCCCGCCTCTTACCTATTTAAAAACTGTCAGACAGAGAAGCAGGCATTCGGCGGTGAGTCTTCCTCACGGGCGAAGCACTGTGATTGAGGTAGGATCTACATCAGGGGACTTTTTTTATTACTTCCTTTTTTTTGTGAAGGGATTGTCAAAAACCTGTGTGTGTTTTTATTTACTTTTGACACTTTTTTTGGTACAATGTACCCCATGCTCATTCACATGGGGGACGGGTTCTGAGGGCCCCCTCGTTAATGGGGGCTTCCAAATTCCATTAAGCTCCCTGCCTGCAGACCCCCACATCCACCAGCCAGGGTTTTCGGGAAGAGGCCCTTGTCCTCATCAACATGGGGACAAGGTGCTTTCCGGTGAGGGGACAATGCCATTCATGTTGACCCAAAGGGCCAAAGGGGCCTTGTATGGACTTGGTGGTGGTACCTCAAACCATTTTTTTTATTTTTTCCGGCAATTCTTTTTTTTACTTTCAGCTGTCAGTGGGCACAGAAGGCGGACTTGTACACATCACAGGGCGTGGTCACCTCCATATTCTTAAAGAGCAGATCCGGAGCATCTTCTGCATCCTCATGGATCTTCTGATCTTCAGTCACCTGGAAATAAATAATGATGATAAAATCCTGAGACTCATACATAGGAGATAGAACTCTGGCAGTGTACATGTTATTCCCGCACACATATCTAGAATATGGGGCAAACGCTGAGAGCTGAGAACAGGAGCTGGCTTCTCATAGCAATTATCATTAGAGGGCGATGTGGGAACATTTCCATCCTTTAATGCTCCATGCTGGTGCACTAGGGACGTAGATAAGGAGGTATAAAAGGGGTAGAACCCCCCAGAGCATATGTCAATGATACAGCAGATTGACTAGTGGAGCTGTGGGACTACCAACTCGAGGAGATGCGCAGCTTGTCTCATGTCACAGCCGCAACCTGTCTACTACATTTGCATAAGAAAACAAACATGCTGCCGCCTGCCGGGAATCGCGGGTGATGTCAGGAGGGATGGACTTTTGAGGAAGCTTCAGCTACCTATTGGCTGAGGAGGCAGTAGGGGGCGGTACAGCCTGTAAAGGCATGCTAATTATGTGCCCCTGGGTACCCAGGGCTAAACCCCCCAGGAGAAAAAAATATTTATGGCCATGTGGTGCACTGCAGCCTTAATTCTTAAAGATGACACAGGTGACAGACTGCAGAGGCACTGAAGAGAGGAGGGTGACAGACTGCAGAGACACAGGTGAGAGGAGGGTGACAGACTGCAGAGACACATTAGAGAGAAGGGGTCAGGCTGCAGAGACACAGGAGAGAGGAGGGGACAGGCTGCAGAGACACAGAGAGAGGAGGGTGACAGACTGCAGAGACACAGGAGAGAGGAGGGGACAGGCTGCAGAGACACAGGAGAGAGGAGGGGACAGGCTGCAGAGACAAATGAGAGAGAAGGGGACAGGCTGCAGAGACACATGAGAGAGAAGGGGACAGGCTGCAGAGACACAGGAGAGAGGAGGGGACAGGCTGCAGAGACACAGAGAGAGGAGGGTGACAGACTGCAGAGACACAGGAGAGAGGAGGGGACAGGCTGCAGAGACACAGGAGAGAGGAGGGTGACAGATTGCAGAGACACAGGAGAGAGGAGGGTGACAGGCTGCAGAGACACAGGAGAGAGGAGGGTGACAGGCTGCAGAGACACAGGAGAGAGGAGGGTGACAGGCTGCAGAGACACAGGAGAGAGGAGGGTGACAGATTGCAGAGACACAGGAGAGAGGAGGGGGACAGGCTGCAGAGACACAGGAGAGAGGAGGGTGACAAGTTTTCGAAATCTCCTTTTTCAAAATGAATTTGCTGCTGAACGGGGGAAAGTTTGGCCCCAAACTGCTAAATCTAATAAAGTCTATGGGACCCAAACATGAAAAATAAAAAGTGCCCATTTTAAAGGCTTATGTGCAAGTTTTTGGCCATAGAAGGGGGATGGGGGTACATGCATCAATGAAAAAATTTTTTTTTTAAACTACCGTTTTTCAGGAGCAGTGATTTCATTGATGCTTAAAGTGAAACAATAAAAATGAAAAATTCCTCTTGGGGGATCAGGAAGGATTTTTTTCCCCTGCTGTAGCAAATTGGATCATACTTTTCTGGGGTTTTTCCCCTTCCTCTGGATCAACTGTGGATATAGGATTGTGTATATGGGATTGTATTTTTTTATTTTTTTATTATTTGGCTGAAGTAGATGGACTTGTGTATTTTTTCAACCTGACTAACTATGTAACTATGTAAATATAGTGCCTGGGGGTCCCCTTAGTCTGCCTGTAAAGTGGCGCATCTGTACAATGTATAGAACCTGCTGCAGCAAAACTGGCATTTTTAAAGAAAACAAATGGCATTTATATTTACTTCAGGGCTGCAATCTATTGCTGGCAAACAGCGTGGGGTTCCTCTATGCATACCAGGCCCTTTGGGTCTCATTTACCTAAAAAAGTGTCAAAAATAAATAAAAGCAGTACACAAGTTTTGGACAATTCCTTTAATAATTTTTTTAAAATAAAAATTAAAAAACAATGTCCCCCGATACAGATCCATTGTCAATCACGACGAAACCTCCGGACCCGAAAAAAAGAATCATCAACGTCTGACCACTGAATGCCTGCTCCTCCCAGTGACTGTTCTTAAATAGGTAAGGGCTCCCTTGTGATGTCATCGACCCAGCATGCACCGGTCAGTGATGTCTCAAGGGGACGGGGCCACTCTGTGATGTCACCATGTGACCCCGCCTCTTACCTATTTAAAAACTGTCAGACGGAGAAGCAGGCATTCGGCGGTCAATCTTCCTCACGGGCGAAGCGCTGTGATTGAGGTAGGATCTACATCAGGGGACTTTTTTTTTATTACTTCCTTTTTTTTTTATGAAGGGATTGTCAAAAACCTGTGTGTGTTTTTATTTACTTTTGACACTTTTTTTGGTACAATGTACCCTATACTCATTCACATGGGGGACGGGTTCTGAGGGCCCCCTTGTTAAAGGGGGCTTCCAAATTCCATTAAGCTCCCTGCCTGCAGACCCCCCACATCCACCACCCAGGGTTGTTGGGAAGAGGCCCTTGTCCTCATCAACATGGGGACAAGGTGCTTTCCGGTGGGGGGACAAAGCCATTCATGTTGACCCAAAGGGCCAAAGGGGCCTGGTATGGACTTGGTGGTGGGACCCCACACCATTATTTTTAATTTTTCTGGCAATTCTTTTTTTTACTTTCAGCTGTCAGTGGGCACAGCAAGTGGACTTGTACACATCACAGGGCGTGGTCACCTCCATATTCTTAAAGAGCAGATCCGGAGCATCTTCTGCATCCTCATGGATCTTCTGATCTTCAGTCACCTGGAAATAAATATTGATGATAAAATCCTGAGACTCATACATAGGAGACAGAACTCTGGCAGTGTACATATTATCCCCACACACATATCTAGAATATGGGGGAAACTCTGAGTGCTGAGAACAGGAGGGGGCTTCTCGTAGCAATTATCACTAGAGGGTGATGTGGAAACATTTCCATCCTTTAATCCTCCATGCTGGTGCACTAGGGACGTAGATAAGGGGGATCCGGGGGGGTCGAAACCCCCCTGGAGCATATTTCAATGGCACAGCAGCTAGGCTAGTGGAGCTGTGGGACAACTAGGTCCAGGAGATGCACAGCTTGTCTCCTGTCACAGCCACAACCTGTCTACTACATTTGCTTAAAAAACTAACATGCTGCCGCCCGCCGGGCATCGGGGAATCCTGGGTGATATCAGGACTTTTGAGGAAGCTTCAGCTACCTACTGGCTGATGAAGCAGCAGGGGGCGGTGCAACCTGTAAAGGACCGCTAAGTATGTAACCCATGGTACCCAAGGCTGAACCCCCTACAGGAAAGAAAATGATCTACGGCCCTGGGGCACACTGCAGCCTTAATTCTGAATAAAGAACTACCTGTGTTGCCTGTAGCAGCCAAAGCCTCTCTTTCATTCCTTACAGCAGGCTAGTCCATGAAAGGGGAAGCATATTAGGCCTACATATCTTTTCTTTACTTGTTACAGTCAGGACTAAATTATATCATAAAAAAATCAGGTAAGTGGGACATATTGTTCATCAATAGTATGTATTGTACTATCCAGCCAGAAGGAGGAGCTTCTGACTCCTTCTCACATGTTTTCCAGTCTCTCCTCACTTCCTGCTAAAAAAAAAGTCTGTTGTATACAGAGTCCAATAGCTCAAGGGGAAATTTGCACACAATAAAATAATCAGCAGTGGCTCCACCCCCATGTAGAGCACTGACCCCTCCCTCTGTATGTCTCCATCTAATGTTTTAGTATAAAATGTTAATTCCAATAATATATATCAATCAGATACAAAATATCATTTCAAAAACAGCTGGTGGATGCATTATTTTTTTTTCTGGAGTTTCTTTTTATTTTCATCTGGTCATGCTGGCAGTAACACACTTCCTTCCTAGAGTGACAATGATCACTTACTGACAGTGGAATAAGGATGTAAACATTTCTGGGGTGTTCTCTGAGATGTAAAGCTTGAAGAAAAGCGTGGTTCTGAAATGTGGAACGCATACCAACCACAGGGACCAGAAAATGGGGTCAGAAATGCATTCCAGCGGGCACTTCCTGCTGCCGTATGCATCATTTCCCCTCTGTGGGCTGGCGCCATCTTTGCGGAGACTGTTACAAATGGTCAAAGCTCCCTATGCTTGAGATAGAAAGCGGAAATGCTGGATAAGCAATGCCGGCCTGACACCCCCCACCCACTGTGTGGCACCCTGGGCGGGCTCCTCCATTGGTACGCCACTGGAAACAGACAGATTTCTGTCTGTGTACAGAGTTCTGTGTGTTTGTAAACACAGAACTCTGTGCTGTGATTGGCCACAGCCAATCATCAGGTGTGACAGACTCACCCGGGACAGAAGCTTTTGGAGGGGACTGAATGCTAGCCTCTTACCTACCGACTATGGGCCCTGGCATTTGAGGGAGCTACAAGCATTTAGGAAGATATTCTGTTATGTAATGCAAAAGGACATTATTAAGGAGGCCATGATGGTCTTTGCATGCTTGGGACTCATATAGCAGATGTATGTGAAAGGAATGCTGATTAATGAGAACTGGAAAGCCCTGGGTCTCCTGTTGTCTACTGGTGTGGCTTCTAAGAGTATTTCACCCATTGTTGTTTGTGCTAATTAACCTTGCTATTGTAGGAAGGAGTTCTGTGTTGATATTTATGATAATGTGTATTGTATAGTCGGTGAGCTAGGAGATGTGCAGTCTACCTTGAGGGGTCATATCTCTGAGTTACCTAGTCTGGGTAAATGACTTAGTAAATTAACTTATGTAAATTAGGTTTTTGGTTACAGGTGTATTGTTATGCCCCGTACACACGGTTGGATTTTCCGATGGAAAATGTCCGATCGGAGCGTGTTGTCGGAAATTCCGACCGTGTGTGGGCTCCATCGGACATTTTCCCTCAGATTTTCCGACACACAAAGTTGGAGAGCAGGAGATAAAATTTTCCGACAACAAAATTCGTTGTCGGAAATTCCGATCGTGTGTACACATATCCGACGGACAAAGTGCCACGCATGCTCAGAATAAATAAAGAGATCAAAGCTGTTGGCCACTGCCCCGTTTATAGTCCCGACGTACGTGTTTTACGTCACCGCGTTTAGAACGATCGCATTTTCTGACAACTTTGTGTGACCGTGTGTATGCAAGACAAGTTTGAGCCAACGTCCGTCGGAAAAAATCCTAGGATTTTGTTGTCAGAATGTCCGAACAAAGTCTGACCGTGTGTACGCCCTATTAGAGTAATATGAGCAGGAGGGAGGAACCTCCTCTTTTACTGTATATAAGACTTGTATTTTTGTTCTAATAAAAGAGTCCATGTTCAGAAACTAAACAAGCATCGTCTTGTTTTGTGCTTGTGAGCGGTTGGAATATCTGATATCTGTATTCAGACTGGGAGGAAATGGTATATGACGAAAGCACTCAAGCGGAGTGTGAGACGTTTCCTTACATTGGTGGCAGCAGTGGGATGCTTTTTGCAGTCTGGGACATCCAAACCCCCACCTGGATCCAAGGTCCGGATAGCAGGAGAGGAGAGGTACAGATACCAGCCGCCATGGAAGAAGAATTCAGAAGGAGGTTGCGAGAGATGCAGATACAGCACAGAGGACCAGTGTCAGAGCAGGTCCTGCTAGGATGATTTGATTCTATCCGCTGCGAACTCTGGAAGGAAGTGCTAGCCCATGAGCAGCGTCACCAGGGAAAAGTTCTCCCCTCCATCCAGGAAAGGTACTGGTCGCAGTATGGATTGTGGGTGCTGTTTTTGGGAGAAAAAATGCACAAGGAGCAGACAGCTAAATTAAGCAGGCTGGTCTGGGCAGAGATGCGGCTGGATGAGAGCTACAGAGCCCTCCAGTGGCATGTATCCCAAGCATGCCCTTGGATAGTGGATGACAGCCCAATGGAAGGCTTTGGCTATGGCGGCCTGGGACTGTTGTATGTGAAGCTGACAGGGGACCCTAACTTTGGGAGTGGTTTGGAGTGGCGGTTGGACGAAATCATGGATTTCAGAGAAGGGCTACTGAACGTCTCGAAAGTGCACTGAGCACTGGAAGATATAGATTTTCTGGCCGTTCAGGAATGGGAGCTGGAGATCGCATACAGACGGCTTCTAGACTCTGCTCAGCACCAGGGCTGGGCTCCCTTTGCCTAGGACTATCAGGAAATACCAGTTGACAACTCTGAAATCCTGGCTGAAGAGTCAGCAATGTGGCAAAGTAACAGTGTGCTTTGCCAACCTGCCCCAGCAGCTATAGACACGGAGGTCTTATGGTGAATGCAGCAAGTGCTGACTGACCTTGATGATCCTGTCTCTGCATGGGATGATCTTGGATGGAGGAATGTGCCTGTCCAGCAGCATGCCAGAGAATTGGCAGTGGATAATCTGGAGATTGCCATCCCCAAAGCTGAAGTGCTGACAACAGGGCAGAGCTCTGCTAACCTCTGCCCAGCACCGATAGCATCTTCTGGGTTCCACGGACAGGAGTTGGGGAACCTCTATCCCCAGACACCAGTTGCAGAGACAGGGGATTTGATAGACTTTTCTGCTGAGGAAGAACAACCTGATGAGCCTCCAGCAGAAGAGCTGGTATCAGGGCCAAACTTTGTGCTCTGTGCTCTGCCCCGCACCAACAGTATCTGTGGAGTTGCAATGTGTCACGGAACGTCCCACACTCCGCTTGAGTGCTTCCGTCAGTATACCACTTCCTCCCAGTCTGGACACAGATATCAGATATTCCAACCACTCCCAAGCATAAAACAAGACGAAACTTGTTTCACTGCTAACATGGACTAACTTTTTATTAGAACCAGAATACAAGACTTTATACAACGTTAGAGGAGGTTCCCTCTTCCTGCTCATATTACTCTAACAATACACCTGTAACAAATAAACATGAGCTAATTAACTAATCCTTTATACAGCCTAGGTGACTGAGACATGACCTTTTGAACAGACTTGTGGTCACCGAGCTTTACACATTAACAGAGTTAATTATCATAAGTACAACCACAGGACATTTTCTCACAATAGCAGAAGCTCCAATAGGAGTCGGCCCGTCTCCTACATTGTATAGAGAACAATGTGATCACCTCTCTCAATTAACTAACATGTTGAGTTCAGAATCAATTAAACCAAGAATAGTCTCTACATACATCCTGGGAGATATTGTGGACAAATATTACTGTCCCATTTTAAGTAGTCCAAGATATATTTTCTCGCTCACCCTGTGTCAAGATAGCACAGGGTGACTTAGACATAAGAGGTGTATGGGGAGCTGAAACAAGGACATCCCCTACTTTCCAAGGGATTCTGAGTTCCACGGGCCCTCCCGTCACACAAGGTACTTCCCCAGCTGAAGCGCTGGTCACCGGACAGAGGGTCCAAGACCTCTGCCCCACATCTTGGGCAGTTCCAGAGGCAGGGTGAGAAGGTGGTGGTCACTTCCCAGCAGCAAATCAGGATACAGGGGGAGAAGGGAGAGGAGGTGTTCATCGTCCCTCCCGAACAGTTGGCCAGGGTGGAGGAAGCGGTCTTTCCTCCACAGCAAAGATCCGTGCACCTGGGAGACAGTACCATAGACATGTCGTGCCAGCAGCCAGATGAGGGAATGGACAAGGAAGCAGCCGGCTCACCTCCCCAATGGCAGCTACACAGTTTGGGAGTGGAGGAAGCCAGCCTCCTGCCCCAACGGTTAGCCGGAGTGGAGGGTGTGGAGTGCCCAGCCGAAGTACTGGCAACAGGGCAGAGTGCTACCAACCTCTGCCCAGCACCGGCAACAACTGTGGAGTTACAGGGAGCTGGGGCAGTCGGCCCCTCTCTCCAGCGACAAGCTGATGTGGTGAAGCTGCTACTCCCAGCTGAATCACTGGCAACAGGGTATTGCGCCGCTGGCCTCTGCCTAGCACCTACAATGTCTCGACAGCTTTAGGAAGCTGGGACAATCGCCCCCTCTGCCCAGCAGCAGACCGAGCCCCAGAATGTTAAAAACCACCCAGCTGAAGTGCTGGCAGCGGGACAGAGTGTCAATGACTTCTGCCCCACACCTACTGAGGTCAACTATTCCATGCAGCCAAGAATGGAGATCATGCGGACAGACTATTTGAGTTCACTCTGCCAGACTAATGCATGTCCAGACCAGATGTAGGTCTGGGCCCTTGCTAGTCAACTTTTTATGGGGCAGAAATGTGACAGACTCACCCGGGACAGAGGCTTTTGGAGGGGACTGAATGCTAGCCTCTTACCTACCGACTATGGGTCCGGGCATTTGAGGGAGCTACAAGCATTTAGGAAGATATTCTGTTATGTAATGCAAAAGGACATTATTAAGGAGGCCATGATGGTCTCTGCATGCTTGGGACTCATATAGCAGATGTATGTGAAAGGAATGCTGATTAATGAGATCCGGAAAGCCCTGGGTCTCCTGTTGTCTACTAGTGTGGCTTCTAAGAGTTTGTTTGAAGGAGTTCTGTGTTGATATGTACAATAATGTGTATTGTATAGTCAGTGAGCTAGGAGACGTGAAGTCTACCCTTAGGGGTCATGTCTCTGAGTCACCTAGTCTGGGTAAATGATTTAGTAAACTAGCTCATGTTAATTAGGTTTCTGGTTACAGGTGTATTGTTAGAGTAATATGAGCAGGAGGGAGGAACCTCCTCTTTTACTGTATATAAGACTTGTATTTTGGTTCTAATAAAAGAGTCCATGTTCAACAACTAAACAGGTATTGTCTTGTTTTGTGCTTGTGAGCGGTTGGGATATCTGATATCTATATTCAGACTGGGAGGAAGTGGTATATGACGAAAGCACTCAAGCGGAGTGTGGGATGTTTCGTTACATCAGGTATCAGCCAAAATCATTGGTTGAAATCTGCAGACAAACTTGTGCTGTGTCCAATCACAGCACGGGTCAACAGGGGGTGTGCATCTGCACGCAAAAATCTGGAAGTTCACAGTGACGTATGGGTAAGTCGCGGTACCCAGCTGTGCCGCTCGCTCACAGTAAATGTACTGTGCTGTGCTTAACAGATCCTCCACAGTGTATACAGTCCGTTCTTCTCTGAAAAAAGTGTCTCTGATGAAGCACAATATCCAGCGGGAATATAAAAAGAAAGACGCTCCAGATAGAACTCGTATCATATTAACTACTTTACTAAAACCCCATACAGAGGTCCTGGCTGGGATTCTGGGAGATTCATATCAATACGTCCCATAGTCTCCTGAGGAAGAGGATCTTTGTTTCATGAAATGCGTTGAGAAGTTATCGTCTAATCATCTGTGAATCTTCCTATGACATCCTAAACTGATATTAGATACGTAATACATTGTGTACAATGAGCAGATATATTGGTTGTATGAGCCATAGGGCAGATGTGAGAGGTTCTCCTGATGTATGGCCACCCTGAATCTGCAACAGTGATATCTGCATTTTATATGTTTTTATATAAAATATTTATTAAAATAAAAAAACATACCAGTTATAAAGATTCTATTTGATTTTGTATAGTACACATTATAATATGTGGCGAGTGATACCTGTGAGCCCCATAGTGAAGGACACAGTGTGTTTGACTTTGTCTTACAAGCATCTTTTCCATCCCAAGCTCTATATAGAATGTGAGTTCTCCTTTCATTAACAATTTCCTCCCAATCTGTGGACCTCATTGACCTTCCACTATGAGAATCTATGGTAAGCTTTGTGACGGAAAGCCTGGCTTCCGCTAAGATACAGATTGCTCCAGACTGGAACCAGGAACCCGGTATTATATCAGAATATTGTACCTAAGATCTAGATGACACTAGCTTAGGTGCAAACTGGAACTCTTTATTGTAAATTCACATATAATATATAGCATGCAAGATCAGATAAGAGTTTGATCACATTATCCTAAACAATGCAAACTGTAAAAATAACAGTAAGCGAATCAACATAGACATATAATATCCCACAATAGTGTCAGGGCTGGGCTCAACCCTTCCTTCTCTGAGCTGGCCGCTCAGCTGTTGGCTAATTGCCAGCTCCTATCTCTCCACAGTGACTCACCTGTTGATGATATCCTGCTCGTCAGTCCTGCCTACTTAAGTTGTCCAGTCCAGATAATCTCTGCCTTCCTCCTGGTCACATCTCTAGAGACGCTCTCGTGTGTTCCTATTAAAGACTTGGATGGCTGACATTCCTTCTGGCTCCAGATCCTGCTTGCTGTTCTACGATACTGATCTCTGGCTCCCTGAGGTTTTGGCTTGTCTGACTATCTGTTCCGATTCCTGAACTCTGGCTATGTTTTGACTACGTTTACTCTGTTTGCCTTTTTTTTTATTATTGTTAAACAAGTGTGATTTAACTGTACTTCTGTCTTAGTCTGATTCATGGTTTCTGACAAATAGTTCAGTAACAAGGTAAAGTGGACACAATACTAATCACATCTCCAAGAGATGAGCAGACAGACAGAAACAATAGGTGACTCAATAACCAATGGGAATGCACACTTAGGAGGCACACAATGAGAAAATGATACTATAGGAGTAAGACACCTTAGTAAACAGAATATAGCAGGAGACCCCAGTATCAGATTGTTTTGAGCTTATTATATTAACATCTGCTCTGAGTCTCACAGTCTGAAGCAGTCATTGCTGGTTTGGGCACAAAGGCCCCAAATCTGTGTTTTTGGGGAAACATGGACCATAATCTGAAGCAAGACCACTCCAAGGCCCCCCCCAGGCACACACCTTCTAAAGAGTAGTGCTCCCTCAAAAGCCTGGGCCCATAGTCAGTAGGAAGAAGGCCACCCTGCAGTCCGCTCCAAATGCCTCTGCCCTGGTTGGGTTTGTCACAAGCTTCTGAGTGTTAGTAAATACCAGGCCCGAACCGGTGATCTGACAACCGTGGCATTGGTCAGAGTGATTGGTGTCTATGATATTAACCAATAGGGCTCGGCAAGCAAACTGGACAAGTGAGCCTGAATCCTTCCTGAATTCATAAACCAGCAATGATCACTGAAAATTCTTCACCGGAGCTCCGAATATCAGTCATTGGTCCTGAGGACAAGCCATAGACAGTTCTGCTTTTTCATTAAAAGAGAAGTATTGGTTATTTTTTTACCCCTTTTATACTTACCTAGGTGGATGCAGCATGGGACTGATGCTGCATCTGCCCCACGCCGCCTCTGCACTAAGCACCAAACAATCGAACACCACTGATGGCTCGGTTCTCACAGATCCCAGAGAGGAGAGCTGGTGACTGTCAATCAGCAGCTCTCCTCTTTGCTCCTCCACGCTCACTGGAGCACTGAGCTGTTGAGGGGCAGGGAGCGGCATTCTCAGGCTCTCAGCGGCTCGATGAGACAGGTATCAGTCCAGACACCTGGTGGATCCAGACTTTATTATCGTGATGACACGGTGCCTGGATTGATTCCAGTGACGTCATTAGAGAAAACGGGTCACAGGACTGCAAAACGAATTTCACTCCAGTGACCCAGAGGAGAAGCTCAGCCAAACGAGCTCAGGCTGGACTTCTCCTTTAAATTTGGCCACATAGCCAATCAGAGGTTTTATTCCATTTTAGATTGTTCTGTTATCAAAGAAAAATCAGTTGTAGAAATGGAGGTCTTACCTTATAGTAGAGGTTTTTCCTTGCCTGGTGGGAGGATTTCTCCATATTTACATCTGAGGAGAGAAAACAATTTCAGCACATTCATGGTGATGGGAACCAAAAGATGGGCAGACAAGGCTTCCTGTAGACTTATAGAGAAGAAACTTTAGGACAGGAATGCTGCACATGGGAATCGGTGTTTAAACCCAAAATCTCTCATGGGTCAGAGACAACATTGTTTGTTTAGCAGGTCCTCATCTGCTTCTTGGATTTGAACTTAATGTTAAGGGTTAACCTTTGGGGTTAGGTTAAGGTTGGGGTGAAGTTTTAAAGTTTGTGTTGGGATTCAGGGAGATTAGTGTTGGTTCGGGTCACAGGTTAGGGGAAGATAAGGGTTAGATTTGGTGTTGGGTACCGGACCCTCAGAAGTCCCCCAGCATGCAAGGTTACTCTGATCCCCGGGGTACCGCTGATGGGGTGAGGGGTTCTTCTAAAACTTTAAACATTCCATTGGAGTGTGAGGATGTAGTATTTTTTATCTTTTTGTATTTTTGAGCTTTATTCAGTTTAACTGGCTGATGTGTATTATCTCAGTCACATGTTATGCTAAGTTTGCTCCAGCAGGGTGTGCTAGAGTTAACATTCTAAACGAAGGATGTTTAATACCTGGCCAATCACCAGACTTGGAGGGTGGGGGGCTGCTGTGCATGTTAGGAGACTTAGTAAATATCTGAGGCACTTCCTGGCACATGGCCTTCCCTCCAGGGTTTCACCCCATGAAAATGTCATGGAGATGTTGCTGTGAACACCAGTCTCACGCTTAGATGTTTGTGTTGAGATAATAAACTAGGGATAAGCCAAACACGCCCCGGTTTGGTTTGCACCAGAACATGCTAACAGACAAAAAATTTGTGTGAACCCTATTAAAGTCTATGGGACATGAACGTGAACATTTTCAAGGCTTATATGCAAGTTACTGCCATAAAAAGTGTTTGGGGACCCGGGTCCTGCCCCCGGGTCCTGCCCCAGGGGACATATCAACGCAAAAAAAGTTTTTAAAATGACCGTTTTTTCGGGAGCAGTGATTTTAATAATGGTTAAAGTGAAACAAAAAAAATTAAATATTCCTTTAAATACCGTGCCTGGGGGTGTCCTTAGTCTATCTGTAAAGTGGCACATCTTTCCCATGTTTATTACAGTGCCATAGCAACGTGACATTTCTAAAGGAAAATATTGCATGTAAGCTTGCTTGCGGCTGTAATGAATTGTCGGGTCCCGGCAATATATAGATAAAAATCAAGAAATAAAAATAGCATCGGGTCTGGTATGGATTTTAAGGGGAACTCCACTCCAAAAAATAAAATTAAAAATTGGTGTGGGTCCCCCCCAAAATCCATACCATCCATAGGGGGGAAAAAGTGAGTGCCCCACCTCCTGAACCATACCAGGCCACATTCCCCCAACATGGGGAAGGTGCTTTTGGGTCCCCCCAAAGCCCCTTGTCCCCATGTTGATGGGGACAAAGGCCTCATCCCCCACAACCCTGGCCCAGTGGTTGTGAGGGTCTGCAAGAATCTGTCTGGAATCTGGAAGCCCCCTTTAACAAGGGGACCTCAAGAACGACAAATGAAACAAAAAAAAACAAAAATACTCCGCCTCCATGGGAGGCTTCCCGGCGATCTTGCAGTGCATTATGGGGCGTTCCGCGGTGCTCGAATTTGCCGTGAATGCCCCATATGTTCGGTACGTTTGCGAGCAAACGAACACCCATTTCGACTCGAACATTGAGACCATCCCTAGAATAAACACTTATGGGAGGCTTCCCTGAAGATATTGGCTACTGGGGTATGCTACAGGCCTATAGGAAGCAAACTGCAGAGATCCCCAAAAACAATCCTTGTCTTGAAACCCAGGGAGACCCCTACGGCTGCAGAAGGAACAATGGGGTGCCAGGAGGATCTAATTATGTGTATCCAGTGGAGTATATGGACCTGCATAGGTCCCTCACAACCCCAGTGGCCTTACTGAAGGAGAAAGAAAATCACCTTTCTTTTTTCTTTCTTCTTTAGTTCCTGCTGTCCATTGGCGACTTTCCGTGCTCTCCCGTGCGATCGGAGAGCCCGAGATCCAATCTAGCAGTGGCGCCGGGGGAAACCCGAAAGCTGGCCATGGTCCCGGGCCATCTCCATGGTCCTGGGAGGCCAAAAGCGACATCATGATGTCACTGCTGGCTCTTGCAGATGTAAACGTTGGCATTTTTTTCCTAGAAAGCAGAGATCAATGTTATTTTATCTTATGCTTTACAGGATAGAGGAGATATTTGGGGTCTTTTAGATCTCAGACGTCTCCATAAAGAGGACCTGTCATGCCTTATTTCTATCACAAGGTATAGAAATGCCTTGTGATAGAAATAAAAGTGTTAAAAAATGTTTTAAAGGGACAAAAATAAAAAGTAAAATAAAAAAAAATGAAAGTGCCCGCATCCTCTCTTGTTTGCATGTAGAAGCGAACGCATACGTAGGTCGCGCCTACATATGTAAACAGTGTTCGCACCACCAATGTGAGGTATCACCATGAATGTTATAGTGAGGGCAATAATTCTTCTACTAGACCTCCTCTGTAACTCTAAACTAATAACCTGTAAAAATGTTTAAAGCATCGCCTATGGAGATTTTTAAGAACCATAGTTTGGCGCCATTCCACGCACAACTTTAAAGCGTGATATGTTAGGCACCTATTTACTCAGCGTAACATCATTGTTTATATTTTACAAAAAATTGTATTAGTAAGTGTAATTTTTCCAAAAAATTTAGTTTGCAAAATCGCTGCACAAATACTGTGCGACATAAAAAAAATTGCAACGACCACCATTATATTCTCTAGGGTCTCTGCTAAAAAAAAAAAATTAAAAAAAACCCCCACATATAATGATTGGGGGTTCTGAGTAATTTTCTAGCAAACAAATACAGGATTTTTCCATGTAGGAGGGAAATGTCTGAATTGGCCTGGGTGGGAACTGGTTAAAATTATTCATATCTTCTAATTCTTCTAATTTTATTGGTGCCTAAAATATCCCATTGGTTACAAGTTGGTTGGGTTGGCTATTTTCTTCTCATATGTGTCCACTAAGCCTCCCCTGTTCGCATGGTGACAACACTGCTGTGTCATTTAACTACAGGACAAATGATGTTGTCACCCTGTTAACGGATGTGAAAAAAAAAACAGCTCTACTGGTTGGACCAAGAGGGAATAAAATGATATTTCAGGGGGATTCAGAGAAACGTCTTCTGTGTTGGGATTACCTGGCTGTCTTTGGCCTGGACTCTCCTCCACTGATGAGGATCTTCTCTTTACAAAGCCGGAGAACTTGACAGTGAGGATCACCAGAATGGTTTTTAGCTTCACCACCATCGGAGGAATGACCCCGAGACAGCAGGAAACCCCGATATTCCTGAGAGGAGAGAAGACGGGGGATCGGTATGATATAATGAAGAAATACAGATTCCATCCTTCATACCTCCGCTCTGTCCACCTTCCATCCTTCTCTATTCCACCATCAGAACTTTCTACTAGCAAGTTTTACTTATGTCCGAGAGATTTTCCTTCCAATCAGGCTTCATTCACACACATTCATAGTTAATGGCCTCCTCATCCAATTGCTGGCTAAATCCTGCCGCCTTAACCTCCGCAACATCTCCAGAATTCGACCCTTCCTGACTATCGACACCACAAAACAACTTCTTCACTCCTTGATTATTTCCCGCCTTGACTACTGTAACTCTCTCCTTAATGGCCGACCATTACACAGGCTCCTCCCCCCTTCAGTCTATTATCAATGCTGCTGGTAGACTAATACACCTCACTAATCAATCTGTGACTGTTGCCCCTCTCTGCCAATCCCTTCACTGGCTTCCCCTCCCCCACCGTATATTATTCTAAATACTAACCACAACATACCAGGCCATCCACAACATAGCCCAAATTGTCCCCTCCGCTCCTCCCAGGACCTCCGGCTCTCTAGCTCCCTTGTTACCTCCACTCATGCTCATCTTCAGGACTTCTCCAGAGCCTCTCCCATCCTCTGGAACTCCCTGCCCCGGTATATCCGATCAGCCCCTAACCTGTCCACCTTCAGAACTTCTCCAGAGCCTCCCCCATCCTCTGGAACTCCCTGCCCCTGTATATCCGATAATAATAATGGCACCCCCAATTTGGCAAGCACAGCCAGGTTTTTGTGCAGGAAAAAACACACATTTAAAAAAATCTTGAAGCTCAAAAAAGGTGTATGAGATTCTTTGTCGCATTTGCTGTACATTGAAAGGAACCGGCTGCCTGATGTGTGAGGAGCAATAATGCACAAAAAAGGTATACATGCAACGTCTGCCAGCACGTGACATAGTGATCATAGGGCCCCTGACACCACGTGACATAGTGATCATAGGGCCCCTGACACCACGTGACATAGTGATCATAGGGCCCCTGACACCACGTGACATAGTGATCATAGGGCCCCTGACACCACGTGACATAGTGATCATAGGGCCCCTGACACCACGTGACATAGTGATCATAGGGCCCCTGACACCACGTGACATAGTGATCATAAGTCATACTCACTTCAAGGACACCGAGTGATTTGAGATGATCGGAATAACAGCTGGAATGAAAGAAAACACAATGAGAGAATCAGAAAAAAGATAATGAATTTCATACAGCCCACTGCACCACCAACCAATAGTGGTCACCGAGTGTATTGCACCACCAACCACTAGTGGTCACTGAGTGTACTGCACCATAAACCAATAGTGGCCACCGAGTGTACTGCACCATCAACCAATAGTGGCCACCGAGTGTACTGTAGCACCAACCAATAGTGGCCACCAAGTGTACTGCACCACCAACCACTTGTGGCCCCCGAGTGTACTGCACCACCAACCAATAGTGGCCCCCGAATGTACTGCACCACCAACCAATAGTGGCCATGGAGTGTACTGCACCACCAACCAATAGTGGTCACCGAGTGTACTGCACCACCAACCAATAGTGGTCACCGAGTGTACTGCACCACCAACCAATAGTGGCCCCCGAGTGTACTGCACCACCAACCACTTGTGGCCCCCGAGTGTACTGCACCACCAACCAATAGTGGCCCCCGAATGTACTGCACCACCAACCAATAGTGGCCACGGAGTGTACTGCACCATCAACCAATAGTGGCCACCGAGTGTACTGCACCATCAACCAATAGTGGCCACCGAGTGTACTGCACCATCAACCAATAGTGGCCACCGAGTGTACTGTAGCACCAACCAATAGTGGCCCTCAAGTGTACTGCACCACCAACCAATAGTGGCCCTCAAGTGTACTGCACCACCAACCAATAGTGGTCACCGAGTGGTCACCGAGTGTACTGCACCACCAACCAATAGTGACCCCCGAGTGTACTGCACCACCAACTAATAGTGGCCCCCGAGTGTACTGCACCACCAACCAATAGTGGCCCCCGAGTGTACTGCACCACCAACCAATAGTGACCCCGGAGTGTACTGCACCACCAACCAATAGTGGCCACTGAGTGTACTGCACCACCAACCAATAGTGGTCACCGAGTGTACTGCACCACCAACCAATAGTGACCCCGGAGTGTACTGCACCACCAACCAATAGTGGTCACCGAGTGAACTGCACCACCAACCAATAGTGGTCACCGAGTGTACTGCACCACCAACCAATAGTGGTCACCGAGTGTACTGCACACACCCAGTGGCCACCGAGTATACTGCACACACACCCCAAAAATACTGCTTGGAATAAAAAGGACATGTTTTTATCTTTATGAATTTTTTTTTCTTTTTTTATTGTTGCATTGCAAAAAGTGCAAGATTAAAAAAAGGCGGCTTTTCATTTATTTGTAAATAACTTTGCAATACTTTGTACCAGAATAATAATTTTAGTGTCATGTTAAACACAACGAATTACAGAATACAATGTATACTTTAAATCTGCAGTAACACTTACTTTATTTTACTAATATGAATTAAAATAGAAAAAAAAGTGTGTTTTTTTATTATTATTTTGTCTCTATTTTTGTCTATAGATTGTACAAACAATTATATACAGTCTATACAGTGTATATATATATATATATATATATATATATATATATATATATATATATATATATATATATATATATATATATATATATATATATATATATATATTTATATATTTTTTTTAAATATCACCAAAAGAAAGCCTCACTTGACTTGTGAATACACTATATACAGTATGTATACTATGTACTATGTAAAGACAGTTTGGCTGAAAATTCAGTCCCATAGCAGACATGTAAGGATTGTTCTGCTCCATGGGGGGAGGGGGGAGGAGCTCCCATTGCACTGCTTCCTCCATACTGGATTTGGGTAAGTTTTGGAGAAGTAGATAGAACATCCTCCATATTGTTACATAAGATGGCATTTGGACATTTTGGATATAAGAGGTGATATGGCCACTTGGTGGGAACCAGTTAGAAGTATGACTTACTTGGTGAGTAGATACAGAAAACCTCGGTCACATTCCAGACATTGGTGCTGTCGGCTCTTATACATCGGATTTTGCTGTAATTGGGTGAATATCCTGCGGGACAAGTTATCGTCACTTCCTCATCCTGACCATAATGTTCCTTTTCTGGATCCATGCTGATATTCTGCCCCGAATCCATCAACTTCCCACACTTCCCTGGAATAGAGAAGACACAATGTCCATTGCTGGGGACAACCAGGGTGATCTGATAGGATGCCAAATGCCTAACAAGGTGTGTGAGCAATACTAGACCAAACCACGGTGCACACAGATAACAGGATGGGATACAAGAGGTGGGGTCACCAGTATGTTCTCACCTTGATGGGGTGGAACCTGAGACCTCTAAAGCCTCGTACACACGATCGGATTGTCGTCTGGGAATTGTGTGATGACAGATTGTTTGCCTAAAATCCGACCATTAGTACGCTCCATCAGACAATTGTTGGCCAACTTTCTGCCAACAAATGTTGGATGGCAGGCTAGTAAATTTTCGGCGGACAACGGTCTGTTGTCGGATTTACCAAGCGTGTGTACACAAGTCCGTCGGACAAAAGTCTAAAGTACAAACACGCATGTTCGGAAGCAAGGACGAGCCGGAAGCAGTTGGTCTTGTAAACTCGCGTTCGTAATGGAGAATTCACATTCGTGACGCGGCAAATTAGGAAATCTGGAAATGCAGCGCACAATTCTCTTCTTCTTTAATGGGATAATAATGAAGCTGCTTTGCTGGTGATACTGATGGAGTTCTGCCAAACGTATTTTCAAAGGCTTTTTTTTCCAGTGATATCAAGAATAATATTATTATGCTTGTTGTTTTTTTTTTTTTTGGTCAAGTTACCACAACACCATTATCCCGTAGTTTTTAAGATCAAAGGTACAACTATATTGGTGTCCCTTGTTAATTTTACATTGTATTTTATAAAATGTAACTGCCGACTCCCAAACTGTCATTTAAAGTAAAACACACAGCCAAGTATTATTCTACACATTAAAGGGATATAGGGGTGGAGGCGCGAATGCAGTTGCTGCTACTGCCTATTCGCACATGCACCCCCAAGGTTGAGGATTGGGACTATCTCGGTACTTGATAATAACTTACAGTTGAAAAGAACATAAAAATTATATCAATTTTAATGATTGCAATACAAAATTACAAAATAGTATATACACACAAATAATAAAATCAGGAATATATACATCATTATGATAAGGAAGCTGAGAGGGGGGAGTGCACACCCGGGTGAGAAGGAAGCTAGAATAGGGGGTGACGGAAGTGGGAACAGTGAAGGGGGAAAAAAGGGGGGGGGGGGAAGGAGGGAGGGAGGGAGAGGGGGGGAGAGATGGGTAGGTAGTAGGGAGGGGTGGGACAGGTCAGGAAGGGCGGAAAAAGGGGGGGAGGGCGGCCCTTTCCCCCCCTTTTTCCCTCCCTTCCCGACCTGTCCCACCCCTCCCTACTACCTACCCATCCCTCCCTCCCTCTTCCCCCCTCTCCCTCCCTCCCCTCTTCCCCCCTCCCCTTTCCCCCCCACCTCCCCCCCTTTTTTTCCCCCTCCACTGTTCCCCACTCCCGTCACCCCCTATTCTAGCTTCCTTCTTACCCAGGTGTGCACTCCCCCCACATCTCAGCTTCCTTATCATAATGATGCATATATTCTCTACCATTTATCAGCCTAGAGTCTGCTCACAATCCCACGTGTCCGCCGTGGGGGGATTTGTGTTGGTTCCTGCTGTCCCATTGAACCTGCCTGAGTGGGTGAGCCAGTCCTCAATTTTATTACCTCTGTATTATGCTATTTTGTGATTACCTTTGTTTGCTGCATACCTTCTAAATTGTTTACGAATTAAAGATTTTCAATTGCCTTATAGACCTGTTCCTCCTGAAGAAGCGGTTTTGACCACAAAACCGGTCAAGATAAAAATCCTGTATACCCCCCTCTACTGAAACTTTGCGGGTTCCACCCATTATTTACTGTATTCAGTGTGGTATATATTCCTGATTTTATTATTGTGTGTATATACTATTTTGTAATTTTGTATTGCAATCATTAAAATTTATATAATTTTTATGTTCTTTTCAACTGTAAATTATTATCAAGATAGTCCCAATCCTCAACCTTGGGGGTGCATGCGCGAATAGGCAGTAGCAGCAACTGCATTCGCGCATCCACCCCTATATCCCTTTAATTCTAGAACACCGGGATGATGGTACTAATATCAGGCTTTTACTAATATGTAATTTAGGCTTCACTCTCCTTTTTGGTATTATTCTACACATTTTTTTTATTGTGCATTAAAAAAAGAAAACAAATACAATTAGACATGCTATCTGCCAATAGAACTTAACCAAGAAGTAAATTTTATGCATCCAAAAATATAGAAAATATACCAAATCAAATCATTATTATTCTACCAAAAAATAAAATAAAAGCCTCATGCATGTGTCCTGCTTCTTCAGCAATGCCAAGAGTTGGTGAAAGCAGAGGGGTCCGTCATCCGGAGATAATTCCGAAAATCATCCGGATTATTCTCCTGGAGCTCCCGCAGCAAAGGCATATGACAGAATTGGTCACTATTAATAAAGCAACCATTTTTTTGTCCAAAAAATACTCCTCCTCCTGTTCCTGGACTGGACTTGGGTCAAAGAAATAAATCCAAGGCCAATAATAAATAACACGTCATCTCCTCCGATTCTGCAACATGGCTGGTTGACAAGTGGCCGTTCAGAAACCAACTGAAAAGCATGAAATGAAAAGCGCGAAATGAAAAGCATGAATCAACACTCACCAAACTTCTACTAACACAAAATTAGCAGAAGGAGCCCAAAGGGTGGTGCCTGACTATTGAACTTCCTCTTTATCGGCTCGTAGTACGTCTAGTATGTCACTACATTTGTGTTTGTTGGCTGACAATTGTGTACCGTTTGTTTGTATGCAAGACAAAATCCAGACACACACCCTTCAGACAAAAGTCTGACACTTTGTCTGCGGAAAATCCAATCCTGTGTACGAGGCTTCACTAGAGCTCTGAAAAACGGTAATGGTGACACTCCTGTGGCCCTCACTGATGACACAACTTAGACAGAGGGTGACAAGGAGGCCCAATGTAATACAAGGTGAAGAGAGAGAAGGCCAGACCGGAAGTGAGCAAGGAGCTCTGAGGGTTAATAGTGGAAGGAAATGGAGCAGAAGATGGGAAACCACAAACCAAAAACACAGCTAAGGAGAAGAGGATCAGCTTCTTATCCAAAGTAAGGATCAGTTCTGAGAGAAGTGACACTTTATTAGCCAAACTGCAGAAAGAGGGTCAAATGTCTGAACACCCAGGCAGGTACATTTTGTAAGCAGATGGGAAATAAAGAGATACAAAGTGACATTGTTTATCAACATTGATCATATGGGAGACATAGAGATACAAAGTAACATTGTTTATAAACATTGATCAGACAGGAGATCAGCCTTAACTAACGCTTTCTTCTCCTTCTCCCCTTAGCTGTTATTTTCCTTTTCACAATTTTTTTCTCTCTTTTTTTTCTAACTAGTAATATTGGAAAAAAAATACAACAATTAGAAGTATGACTTACTTGGGGAGTAGATACAGAAAACCTTGGTCACATTCCAGATATTGGTGCCGTTGGCTCTCATACATCGGATTTTGTTGTAATTTGGTGAATATTCAGTGGGACACGTCAAGGTGACTTCTTCACCATGACTATAATATTCCTTTACTGGATACATGCTTATATTCTGCCCCAAATTTGTCAACCTCTGACATTTCCCTAGAATGGAGAAGATTCAAAGCCTGTCATCGGGGGGCCACCAGGGTGATCTAATGGGACACCAAAAGGTCTGACAAGGCATATGAGGAATAGCAGACAAAACCAAAGCACACTCAGATGACAGGATGGGACACTAGAGGTGGAGTCACCAGTATAGGCTCCGTATGCGGGGGTGAAATCTGAGATTACCATGTGTTCACCAGAGCTCCTAGTAGGGGAATGGTGACACTCCTGAGGCCCTCACTGTTGATGCAACAGAAGGGAAGCAGCAAAGAAAACTTATGATCCAGGAGAAGGCAAAAATCTCTGATATATACAGTATGTAGCGATTTCATGTCATTGGGTTTGTAAGAAGTGAACAATTCTTACGTGTACACGGTGACGGCTCAGGATGAGGATAAAACTGGAAAATGTCTGAGTTCTTCACACAGGTCAGATGGAACGTTCTGTTGTCATACTGCTCCTTACATGACACCTTCACCACCTCATTCTCCCTTGCAGTCTCAAATCCAGGAGGGAAATCCACTATGGAGGCCCAGAGCTGCGTCTTCCTACAGACCCCTGAGAAGACACAATACACCAATATTATTATTATTACATCTCCACCTATAGGACCAGATTGTAAATGTTCAGAGAAGTAATCACACTTATTATGTATAATTTATGTACGACTTTTGATTTTAGTATATCAGAGAGGAGGGATGAGTAACAGGAGGAAGTGACATTAGGTCGGGGGAGAGCTAAAGGGCAGGGTAGCATTTCTCTGTTTGGGTCAGTACTGAAAAGATATGTTTGGCTGGTGGCCCTGGGTGGAGAACCTTAACCATGCAGACATTGGTCAGTGTGAAAGATGCAGCTAGTAACACATGGTAGGCTTTTAAAAGGTCCCTGCTCCTTGTTGAGACCTGCAATCACAGGCCCTGGCATATGGAAATCTCCCAGTGCTGATTTAATTGGAAGCTCTGCGACATCAAGTGACTTAATCCAGAGGGCCTTAAATAAAACAAATTCTGAAAAATGTCAAAAAGTGTTTCACTAGAAACCATGTCCTTCGGAAACACCTTTCACTCTAGCACCCTTTGCATTGTAATTTTTTTAATCACACAGAAATTTTACTCCAAGAATGGGCCACTTGGTTGTGTTTCTGAAATGGACCTTACACCTCCAATCAGCTGGGTTTTGAGGGACAAGAGACAGGCAAGAGTTCCATTGTATGACCTGACTTTGTCCTCTGGAACTGGGTAGCCCATTCCACATCTGTGTGTATTTATGTTTTCCAAACTTAACTGGTTCTTGGGACTTCTTCTGAGAAGGACCTCCCACCTCCACCTAGCTGGATTGTGATGGACAAGAGACAGGTAAGAGTTCCATTGTATGACCCTTATCTTGTCCTCTGGATCTGGGTGACCCATTCCACATCTGTGTGTATATGAGTTTTCCAAATTTAACTTGTTCTTGGAGGTTCTTCTGAGAAGGACCTTCCACCTCTGCCTAGCTGGATTGTGAGGGACAAGAGACAGGCAAGAGTTCCATTGTATGATCTGACCTTGTCACCTGGAACTAGGTGAGCTATTCCTCCTCTGTGTAAAGCAGGGATCTCAAACTGGCGGCCCTCCAGCTGTTGCGAAACTACAAGTCCCATCATGCCTCTGCCTGTGGGAGTCATGCTTGTAACTGTCAGCCTTGCAATGCCTTATGGGACTTGTAGTTTCACAACAGCTGGAGGGCCGGCAGTTTGAGACCCCTGGTGTAAAGGATCTTACTCCTCCACCCAGGTAGATTGTGAGGCACAAAAGACATACCTTGTCTTCTGGAACTGTGTCACTTATATCACTCTGTCAGGGCTGGGCTCAGCCCTTCCTTCTCTGAGATGGCCGCTCAGCTGTCGGCTAATTGCCAGCTCCTATCTCTCCACAGTGACTCACCTGTTGATGATATCCTGCTCGTCAGTCCTGCCTACTTAAGCCATCAAGGCCAGATGATCTCTGCCTTCGCCTTGGTCACATCTCTAGAGATGCTCTCCTGTGTTCCTGTTAAAGACTTGCTTGGCTGACATTCCTTCTGGCTCCAGATCCTGCTTACTGTTCTACTATGTTCATCCCTGGCTCCCTGATGTTTTGGCTTGTCTGACTATCCGTTCCGGTTCCTGAACTCTTTCTGTTTTGACCACGTTTACTCTGTTTACCTTTTTTTATTATTATTAAACAAGTGAGATTTATCTGTACTTCTGTCTCAATCTGATTCATGGTTTCTGACAGTAGGCGAAGGTCATGAATTCAGAAGATGCAGTCAATCTTGTTGGTAATATTTTTTTCCAGATTGAATGAGCAATATCACTGCATGGATCAGTTTGCCATGGCGGCCGTTTTTTCGGGAGCAGTGATTTTAATAATGCTTAAAGTGTAACAATGAAAGTGATATTTTCCTTTAAATTTCGTACCTGGGGGGTGTCTATAGTATGCCTGTAAAGTGACGCATGTTTCCTGTGTTTAGAACAGTCAGAGAGCAAAATGACATTTCTAAAGGTAAAAAAGTCATTTATAAGTTCTCACAGCTATAATGAATTGTCGGGTCTCGGCAATACACATAAAAGTCATTGAAATCCCCCACAGTCCATTACCAGGCCCTTTGGGTCTGGTATGAATATTAAGGGGAACACCAAACCAAAATTAAAAAAAACTATTGCGCAGGGGTCCCCCTAAATTCCATACCAGGCCCTTCAGGTCTGGTATGGAAATTAAGGAGAACCCCACGCCAAATTTTTTTTAAAAATGGCATGGGGGTCCCCCAAAAATCCATACAAGACCCTTATCCGAGCACGCAATCTGGTAGGCTGCAGGAAAAGAGGGGGGGACGAGAGAGCGACCCCCCTCCTGAACCGTAGCAGGCCACATGCCCTCAACATGGGGAGGGTGCTTTGGGGTAGCGGCCCCCTCAAAGCACCTTGTCCCCATGTTGATGGGGACAAGGGCCTCATCCCCACAACCTTTGCCCGGTGGTTGTGGGGGTCTGCGGGCGGGGGGCTTATTGGAATCTGGAAGCCCACTTTAACAAAGGACACCCAGATCCTGGCCCCCCCCTGTGTGAAATGGTAACGGGGTAAAAATGTCATAATTGAGTGACCCCGCCCCCTTTGACGCTATGGGGAAGCCAAAGGGATGTCCCTGTGCGGCCCCGCCCTCAGTTATAAAAGAACTGTCATCTGAGAGGCCAGTCATTACACCACTAGCCTCCCATAGAGGCAGATCGGTGGCGGCGTGCGGCTTTTTTTTTTTTTTTCTTTTTCGGTCTGTCGGAGCAAGAGAAGAAGAAGATGAATGGACTTCGTAGGACACTTTTATTTTTTTATTTTTTAATAAAGAACTTGTCCCAAGGCATGTATTGTCATTTTTACCATTTTAACACTTTTTTTGTGAAATGGTAGGCACCCCGTTACCATTTCACACGGGGGGAGGCCTGGATCTGGGGGTCCCCTTGTTAAAGGGGGCTTCCAGATTCCAATAAGCCCCCACAACCACCGGACAACGGTTGTGGGGATGAGGTCCTTGTCCCCATCAACATGGGGACAAGGTGTTTTGGGGGCTACCCCAAAGCACCCTCCCAATGTTGAGGGCATGTGGCCTGGTATGGTTCAGGAGGGGGAGCGCTCTTCCCCCCCTCTTTTCCTGTGGCCTGCCAGGTTGCGTGCTTGGATAAGGATCTGGTATGGATTTTTGGGGGGACCCCATGCCATTTTTTTAAATTTTGGCGCGGGGTTCCCCTTAAAATCCATACCAGACCTGAAGGGTCTGGTATAGATTTTAAGGGGGACCCCACGCCATTTTTTTTTTTATATTTTGGCCGGGGTTCCCCTTAATATACATACTAGACCTGAAGGGCCTGGTATGGAATTTAGGGGGATCCCCCACGTCATTTTTTTTTAAAATTTTGGTTCGGGGTTCCCCTGTGGGGAATTCCCATGCCGTTTTTATCAATGAACTTTTATGTGTATTGTCAGTGATTACCACTAATGATATTCTTTTTCTCTGTAAATTGTTGGATATAGCCCCTTATCATCCCCTCCAATAATTTACCCACTATTGATGTTAGGCTGACCGGCCTATAATTCCCAGGAATATGTCTCTGTCCATTTTTGAATATTGGTACCACATTGTCTTTTCTCCAATCAGCTGGTACCAATCCTGTCATTATGCTGTCCACAAGGATTGGGAACAATGGTCTGGCTATAACCTGACTGAGTTCTTTGAGGACTCTTGGGTATAAGCCACCTGGACCTGGTGATTGATTTGTATTAGGTTTATTAAGTATTTCCCTGACTCAGAGTACAGTATAGTCACGGTCGGTAAACCCCTCCTTTTCCTGTGTAAAAACTGAGGAAAAGAAGGTATTTAGTACAGTTGCCTTCTCTGTGTCATCTGTAACCATCCCCCCATCCTCATATTTTATGTGTGCAATGTGCTCTGATTTTGCCTTTTTACTGTTAATAAATCTAAAAAATTTCTTTGGGTTCTTTTTACTTTCTTCTGCTATGTGTCTCTCGTAATAGTTTTTAGCCTCCCTGAGTGCGATTTTACACTTCTTATTGCATTCCTTGTAGTGTTGGAATGCTGATGGTGACCCAATCCCTTTATATTTTTTAAAGGCCATATTTTTCTCCTTAATGAGACTTTTTACCTTACAGTTTAGCCACCCAGGTTTGATCTTCGCTCTTCTATATTTATTGCCCATTGGAATGCACTGTGTGATAACCTTGTTTAATATGCTCCTAAAGCATTCCCATTTCTCTTCTGCGTTCAATGTTTCCAGGATTTGGTCCCAATTTATGCCATGTAGCAGTGATCGCAGTTCAGAAAAATTTGCTCATTTAAAATTTTGTGTTTTTGTGCTATCCTTGTGCTTCCTATTCCAATGATTTATTCTAAATGTGATCATCCTATGATCGCTAGATCCCAAGTTGTCGCATATTGCCACACCTGAGATCAGGCTTGGATCGTTCCTAATTAATAGATCTAACAGGGCATTCTTTCTAGTTGGGGAATCCACTAATTGGGACATAAAGTTGTCCTGTAAGACATTCATGAAATGATGGGCCTTTAATGAGTGAGCTGTTCCGTCAGCTCAGTCGATATTGGGATGACAATTCCCTGTTTCCCTGCCATCTGCCATTTCTAACTTAGATAGTAGTTCTAGCTCCTCCTTTTCCTTCATGTTGGATGGCCTATAACATACCCCCACTATTAATTTCCCGCTTACTTCTTCTCTTTGGAGTTCTACCCATACTAATTCCACTTCCCCCCTCGTCCCATTCACAGTGTTGTTCCTCTCTACCACCCTTGCATCATATGATGTCCACCTAGGATGGCAGCACTCCAACTCTGCCATCATTCTATTATAGGCCAGACGGGAAGCGGTTAATCAAACATCTGCTCTGTGACGGTGGTGGGGTGGCGTTGTGTGACAACATTGTAACAATAAAACCCAACAAACACTGAAGAGGATGTTACCTGGGAGGACGGTCACTTTCACAATGTGCATATTATCAATCCCATTTCGTTCGATCCCACAGTGGTACGTGTCGGAATCTTCCAGTCTCATTCCTCTACCGATAACGATGAAGTTGAGTGATGACGGATTGTCCTCTATGGAATATCGGTGTTTGGACTTTTCATCGATTGATTTGACAATGATCTCACAGGTTTTCCAGTCGGCTCCTCTACACCAATACTTCACATAAGATTGAAAGCCACCACCGTAATCACATGTCACAGATAACTCCTCTCCATAAGGGACAGTGACTTCACTAGGGCCCCTGAGGGCCCCGGCTCCTATTGTGAAAGAAGAGAACATCACCCTTAACATCCATGTGATGTCACATTGTATGATACTCTTCCAGCAGACCAGACAATGAATGATACAAAATGTCCCCAACATAGAAAAATCAAATGGAACCATTTCATCTACTCAGGTTAGTATCACACCGACAGTGTATGGTACAAGTATAGGCGCTTCTGGGTGCAGATTTTTAACAGATTTTTAATATGAGGTAAAACTGGTGAAATGACAACTCACTATCTTCAATAGATAAAAACAGGCAATGTACTGTCCCAAACAGTGGGGCGGTTCTGTTCATCATCAGTTCAGTCAGTCCCTCGTCCTCCTGTGGATAGGCGCTGTGTTGTTATCTCCTGCACCGCTAGCTGGATCTCTGCCGGCCGCGGTGGAGCGTTCATCAACACCAGGCTTGGAGCTCAAGTTGGTATCCAGGCGATGGACGATGACGTCACCGGTTTTGAAACGCGTTTCCTGAGCGTACAGGCCGTGAATGATGTGACGGCCGCGCTCCTTCTTCAAAGCTGATGGGCTGGGACTAGCTAGAGTGGAATATAAGGGGAGGGGAGTGGCCGGAAAATCAAGTGCACCGTGATTGGATGCATCGCAAACAAAGGGGAATAACACAGAACGTAGGGGACAATGTAAAAATGAAAGTGCAAGATGGTAACATCAATAAAAGCAAGATAATAACACATCAACAAACATATATAAGGGAACAATCACAGGCAGAAAAGTAATGCTTAAATATGAAATAAAAAATAAATATAATGAGTAATAGAAATGAAAATGAATGTACAGCAGATGAGAAGTGTATGTGACTGAGCACATTTCAGCAATGTAGGGAGAAATAAAAAACGAAGGGGAAGGCAGAGAGGAAATTATGAGGAGTAATATGTATGCATATATATATATATATCTCCAATTTTGGTCGCTGTAGTGCGAGGCGGTAGACAGGAAGATGAATATAGGTACATGTGGTCAATAAAATTCCTTTATTAATTAATTAAAATAAAAATGGCGATAAATGGGGGGAATTACGGTAATTGATAGTAAAGAAAATATGGTAGGTAATAAAACCAGATTGGTATGCTATAGGGGCGTGTGTATATAATAAGAGCGGGAAATAGAATATAAATAGTAGTAGGGATTTATAATGGAAGAGGGGGGGAGGAAGGGGGGAGGGGGTGTACAGCTATACTTACAAGTACCCGCCAACCCCAATAGGGGAAAAGCTGAGAAGGCCAACCTGAATAATGTATATATAAGAGGATAAAGTTAGATGTGACTTTGGTCATTGTTAAATATATATATATATATATATATATATATATATATATATATATATATATATATATATATATATTTATATATCTGTAAAAATGGGTGGGGTGAGGAGGAAAAAATGACAATAGTAAGGGGAATCTTTAGAATTATTTACTGGTACATATGATTAGGACATATGATTCGTACAGTACATAAGAAGGATGAAGGCTAGGGATTAGAGGATGTAGACAATTCTATGCATTCATTGATACCCCCTGGTGAGAGGGCATCTAAGATGTAGATCCAATATGTCTCTCTCATATATAGCTTTTTATAACATTCAGCCATCGAGAAAGATCTAGGGATCTGCTCTATGACCCACACCTTTAGACCAGTGGTAGATCCGTGGTGGGCCATAGCAAAGTGTCTAGGGATGCTGTGTGGGTCCGTCCCACCCTCAATGAGCCTTCTGTGTTCTCCAAAACGCTGTCTTAGTGCCCTAATCATTCAGCTGACATAAATAAGGCCACATGGGCAAGTGAGGCCATACACTACGTAATCTGATTAACAGTTACAGAATTCCTTTAATGGATATGTACCGTATTTATCTGTGTATAACACACACTTTTTTCCCCTGAAAATCAGGGGGAAATTGTGGGTGCGTGTTATAGGCCGATCCCCGCCAATTTTGTTTGGTCGGAGCGATCGCGGCAATCGGCGCGATCGCCGCCGACATACACAGCCGTGTGTAGATTCAAATATGGCGCCGAGACTGCAGGGACTCGGCGGAGCCGAGATACACATAGCCGAGTGTTCTGGGCGCCGCTCACAGTCACGCCCAGTCCCGATATTGGACCTGTGTTATGTCCATCATAGGGCGGGACTGGGCTTGACTATGAGCGGTGCCGAGAATAGCCAAGAACACTCGGCTATGTGTATCTCGGCTCCGCTGAGTCCCTGCAGTCTCGGCGCCATATTTGAATCTACACACGGCTGTGTATGTCGGCGGCGATCGCAGCGATTGCGACAAATACACAAAGCTGCACTGACAAGGCTGCATTGGGGAAAAGCAGCACTGACAAGGCTGCACTGACATGGCTGCAATGGGGCAAAGCTGCACTGACAAGGCTGCAATGGGGCAAAGCTGCACTGACAAGGCTGGACTGGGGCAAAGCTGCACTGACAAGGCTGCACTGGGGCAAAACTGCACTGACAAGGCTGGACTGGGGCAAAGCTGCACTGACAAGGCTGCACTGGGTCAAAGCTGCACTGATAAGGCTGCACTGGGGCAAAGCTGCACTGACAAGGCTGCACTGGGGCAAAAAGCTGCACTGACAAGGCTGCACTGGGGCAAAGCTGCACTGACAAGGCTGCACTGGGGCAAAGCTGCACTGACAAGGCTGCACTGACAAGGCTGTACTGGGGCAAAGCTGCACTGACAAGGCTGCACTGGGGCAAAGCTGCACTGACAAGGCTGCACTGACACTGAAAAGGCTGCAGATGGACAGATAACGCTGCATTGATGGGCATTTTAATCTAAGTTTTTTTTTCTTAAAATTCCCTCCTAAACTTGGGGTGTGTGTTTTACGCCGGCGCGTGTTATACGCTGATAAATACGGTAATTCCTTTGGTACAGAAAGATTTCTGGCCATTCTCTATGAATTTGCAAGTCTTACAAAGTTTTTTCGACACTGGTACATTCCTGTTAAGGGTATCAGAGTGAGTACTGAGGAAGGGATCGAGGTAGTTTTAATTTTTCTGGGGGCAATTTTGTTTATGAAATTGGGAGCCCTGCGATATGTGACTCTAGGGAGCATAGGAAAAATGTTTTTTAGGTGAGGGTCCTGTTGAGGGATGTCCCAGTGGTTGGACAATATTCTTTCCATTTTTTTATATTTGGAGTGAAAAGTGGTGATAAACCTGCAGGAACAATCTCTAGGAGGTTGATTGATTTTGATGGGTTTTCCAGGGAGATATAGTTGGTATGCTTCTTCTACCAGGCTCTCAGACAAATTTAGGGTAGTGGCAACTCTTAAAGTGCAGGTATGAGTTACCAGCTGTTGGTTTTGTATATTTTTTTGCATACATTTCCTGTCCATCACGTCCAAGCTCCAATTCCAAAAAAGTCAATGCAATAGGATTACTTTCATGTGTAAATGATAGTCCATATGCATTTTTGTTGCAGTACTCGATGAATGATGTGATGAGGTCCGGGGTGCCATCCCAAATGATGATAAGATCATCAATGTATCTTCAAAAGAATACAATGTTAGCTGAAAATGGGTTATTGTTGTGAATGTATTGGTTTTCCCAGAAACCCATGGCCAAATTTGCATAGGACGGGGCAAAATGAGCACCCATTGCAGTGCCTTGTTGTTGGAGGTATAACTCTCCATTGAAGGTAAAATAATTGTGTGTTAAAAAAAAATTTGGTGGTCTCAACAATGAAGGATGCTTGGCGAGTATTGATAAGAGGATCCATAGCCAGGAATTGCTCTAGAGCCATTAGGCCAAATGTGTGGGGGATCAAAGTATACAGGGAGCTGACGTCAGCTCCCTGTTCACTTCGATCCCCCACACATTTGGCCTAATCCCCTCTGTGTACCGATCGGTACAGTGTGAGAGAAGAGGGGGAGAGATTGGATGGCAGCAGCACTGTGGGCTGGATCTGTAGTGCCCACAGCCATCCATCCATCCATGCTCAGCCATCCCTCCATACTCTGCAATACCCTGCAATACTCTGCAATACTCTGCACTACCCTGCAATACTCTGCAAGGCTCTGCAATACTCTGCACTACCCTGCAATACTCTGCAAGGCTCTGCAATACTCTGCAATACCCTGCAATAATCTGCAATACGCCGCAATAATCTGCAATACCCTGCAATACCATGCAATACTCTGCAATACCCCGCAATACCATGCAATACTCTGCAATACCCCGCAATACCCTGCAATACTCTGCAATACCCTGCAATAGCCTGCAATACTCTGCAATACTCTGCAATACCCTGCAATAATCTGCAATACGCCGCAATAATCTGCAATACCCTGCAATACCATGCAATACTCTGCAATACCCCGCAATACCATGCAATACTCTGCAATACCCCGCAATACCCTGCAATACTCTGCAATACCCTGCAATAGCCTGCAATACCCTGCAATACTCTGCAATACCCTGCAATACTCTGCAATACTCTGCAATACCCCACAATATCCTCCAATACCCTGCAATACCCTGCAATACCCTGCAATACTGTGCAATACCCTGCAATACCTCGCAATACCCTGCAATACCTTGCAATGCCCTGCAATATCTTGCAATGCCCTGCCATACTCTGCAATACCCAGCCATACTCTGCAATACTCGGTGATACCCAGCCATACTCTGCCATACCCAGCCATACCCAGCCATACTCTGCCATACCCAGCCACACCCTGCCATATTCAGCCATACCCAGCCATGCTCAGCCATACTCGGCCATACTCAGCCATACCCAGCCATGCTCAGCCATGCTTGGCCATACTCGGCCATACTCGGCCTTACTCAGCCATACTCGGCTGTACTCGGCCTCTATATGTGGCAGGGCTGTGGAAGTCTCACACATGTGGTATCGCTGTACTCAGGAGGAGTAGGATAATCTATTTTGGGGTGTCATTTTTGGTATGTACATGCTATGTGTTATAAATATTGTATAAATGGACAACTTTGTGTTAAAAAGAATGCGTTTTAACCACTTCCCGCCCGCTGGCCGTCATATGACGTTCTTGACTTTGTGCGGGGATATCTGAATGATGGGTGCAGCTACAGGCATCATTCAGATATCAGCTTTTTCAGCTGGCGATTCCCTACACCATAAGAATGATCATAGCGGCTGTTCCAATGCTTGATTGTTCTTACGGGAGGCGAGAGGGGACGTCCCACCGCTGCTTCTACAGACTCACCGCTACGATCGAAGCCAGGATCGTTTTTTAAATTTTTTTATTTCAGGCTTCCCAGCCTAGAAGTGAGATGTGAGGTCTTATTGACCCCATATCTCACTGTAAAGAGGACCTGTCATGCCATATTCCTATTACAAGGAAAGTTTACATTCCTTGTAATATGAATAAAAGTGATCAAAAAATTTATTTTTGGGAAAAAAGTGTCAAACTAAAATAAATAAAGCAAAATGAACAATAATAAAAAAAAAAATTTAAAGCACCCTTGTGCCCGTGTGCTTGCATGCAGAAGCGAACGCATACGTAAGTCCCGCCCACATATGAAAACGGTGTTCAAACCGCACATGTGAGGTATCTCTGCGATCGGTAGAGCGAGAGCAATAATTTTGGCTCTAGATCTCCTCTGTAACTCAAAACATGTTACCAGCAAAAAAAATTTAGTGTCACCTATGGGGATTTTTAAGTAGCGAAGTTTGGCGCCATTCCATGAGCGTGTGCAATTTTTAAGGGTGACATGTTAGGTATCCATTTACTCGGCGTAACTTTATCTTTCACATTATGCAAAAACATTGGGCTAGCCTTACTGTTTTGTTTTTTTTAAAGCACAAAACTGTTTTTTTTCCAAAAAAAGTGTTCGAAAAATTTCTGCGCAAATACCGTGTGAGATAAAAAGTTGCAATGACCGCCATTGTATTCTCTAGGGTCTTTGCTAAAAAAACATATATAATGTTTTGGGGTTCTATGTAATTTTTTAGCAAATAAATGATAATTTTTACATGTAGGAGAGAAATGTCAGAATTGGCCTGGGTGCTCCAGAATGCCTGAAGGTGCTCCCTGCATGTTGGGCCTCTGTATGTGGCCACGCTGTGTAAAAGTCTCACACATGTGGTATCGCCTTACCCAGGAGTAGGGATGGACTGGCCATCGGGACTATCGGGAGATTCCTGGTGGGCCGATGGCTCAGTGTGGGCCAGTTTCAGCCACATCTGCGGTGCGCGGCGATCTACCTGTCAACCGCTGACAGCTGTCGCCTGACGGGTAGATCGTAAGCCAGTATGCAGAGTAGCGCAGGAAGCGTGTGTAGTAGTAAGTTCTCTCTCTCATGTCACGTGCGGCTGCTCCCCAGCGGCCCCTCCTCTCTTCTCGTCTATCCCCATTGGCTTGTAAGATCATCTGGGATAGACGAGAAGAGAGGAGGGCCGCTGGGGAGCAGCCGCGCGTGACATGAGAGAGAGAACTTACTACTACACATGCTTCCTGTGGTATTCTGCATACTGGCTAGTAGGATCCTAATGATGTGTCCCCTGATGTGCCCTGATGATGTGCCCCCTGATGTGCCCTATAATGTGCCCCACCTTGTGCCCTGATCATGTGCCCCCTGATGTGCCCCATGCCCTGATGTGCTATGTGCCCTAATGTGCCCTGTGCCCTAATGTGCCATGTGGCCTGATGTGCCCTGTGCCCTGATGTGTCCCGTGCCCTGATATGCCATGCGCGATGTGCTATGTGCCCTGATGTGCTATGTGCCCTGATGTGCTATGTGCCCTGATGTGCCCCATAATGTGACATGTACCCTGATGTCCCATAATGTGACCTGATGTGCTATGTGCCCTGACATGCCCCATGCCCTGATGTGCTATGTGCCCTGATGTGCCCCATAATAAGCCCTGATGTACCCCATAATGTGCCATGTGCCCTGAATTGCCCCATGCCCTGATGTGCTATGTGCCCTGACGTGCCCCGTGCCCTGATGTGCTATATGCCCTGATGTGCTATGTGCCCCGATGTGCCCCATAATGTGCCCTGATGTGCCCAGTGCCCTGATGTGCTATGTGCCCTGATGTGCCCCGTACCCTGATGTGCCATGTGCCCTGATGTGTCCCATAATGTGCCATGTGCCCTGACGTGCCCCGTGCCCTGATGTGCTATATGCCCTGATGTGCTATGTGCCCCGATGTGCCCCATAATGTGCCATGTGCCCTGATGTGCCATAATGTGCCCTGATGTGCCCCATGCCCTGATGTGCTATGTGCCCTGATGTGCCTCATGCCCTGATGTGCCCCGTGCCCTGATTTGCCATATGCCCTGATGTGCCCTGATGTGCTATGTGCCCTAATGTGCCCCGTGCCCTGATGTGCTGGGCCCTGATATCCTATGCCCTGATGTGCCCCATGACCTGATGTGCCTTGTGGCCCGATGTCCTGTGCCCTGATGTGCCCTGTGCCCTGATGTGCCCCATGCCCTGATGTGCTATGTGCCCTGATGTGCCCCATAATGTGCCCTATAATGTGCCATGTGCCCTGATGTGCTATGTGCCCTGATGTGCCCCGTGCCCTGATGTGCCATGTGCCCTGATGTGCCCCATAATGTGCCCTATAATGTGCCATGTGCCCCATGCCCTAAAGTGCTATGTGCCCTGATGTGCCCCGTGCCCTGATGTGCCCCGTGCCCTGATGTGACATGTGCCCTGATGTGCCCCATAATGTGCCATGTGCCCTGATGTGCCATAATGTGCCCTGATGTGCCCCATAATGTGCCATGTGCCCTGATGTGCCACAATGTGCCCTGATGTGCCCCATAATGTGCCCTGATGTGCCCCATGCCATGACTTGCCCCGTGCCCTGATGTGCTATTTTTCCCCCGATGTGCCCTATAATGTGCCATGTGCCCTGGTGTGCCATAATGTGCCCTGATGTGCCCCATGCCCTGATGTGCTGTTCCCCGATCTCCTATGCCCTGATGTGCCCCGTGACCTGATGTGCCTTGTGGCCCGGTGCCCCGTGCCCTGATGTGCCCCGATGTGCTGTGCCCCGATGTCCTGTGCCTCAATGTCATGTGCCCTGATGTACTGTGACCTGTGCCCTGATGTCCTGTACCCTAAGGTGCTGTGTCCTGATGTGCTATACTTTGATGTGCTGTGCCCTGTACCCTGATGTGATATGCCCTGATGTGCTGTGTCCTGTACCCTGATGTACTGTGCTCTGACGTGCCCTGATGTGCTGTGCCCTGTACCCTCATGTGTTGTGCCCTGTACGCTGATGTGCTGGGCTCTGTGCCCTGATGTGCTGTACCCTGATGTCCTGTACCCTGATGTGCTGTGACCTGTGCCCTGATGTGCTGTACCCTGATGTCCTGTACCCTGATGTGCTGTGCCCTGATGTCCTGTGCCCTGATGTCCTGTACCCTGATGTGCTGTACCCTGATGTCCTGTACCCTGATGTCCTGTACCCTGATGTGCTGTACCCTGATGTCATGTACCCTAATGTGCTGGACCCTGATCATAGGCATGCACAGGGGGTGTGCCAGGTGTGCCTGGGCACACCCTTTTCACTAGGTGCAGTGACAATTCCTGCTACTGCCCGGGCTTCCCCCTGTGTTGGCCCCTTACCCCAGTGTGCTGCTAGCTTCCCTCCTCTCCTCTCCCTCTGGCTGCTGCAGGAGATGTTTCAGGATAGAGAGTGGGGGAAGGGGCTAGTGAATATGTAATTTACCGGCCCCTTCCTTTTCTAAATGAATACAGTGCTCACTGTGATTATTCATAACTGAAGCATAGTAAACTGTGTTTACTATGCTACAGTTTGTGAATCAACAGGAAGCCACTCAGCACAGAGCACTTCCCATGCATTTACTGCCCAGTGCAGCTGAGGCTGCAGAGAAAGGCCTGTGTATTTAAGCTTTGGGGTGCACACCCTAATGTAATAGGCTGCACACACCTATGATCCTGATGTGCTGTACCCTGATGTCCTGTACCTTGATGTGCTGTGCCCTGATGTCCTGTACCCTGATGTGCTGTGCCCTGATGTCCTGTACCCTGATTAGGGATGAGCTTCGAGTTCGAGTCGAACTCTTGTTCGACACGAACATTGGCTGTTCGCAAGTTCGCCGAACAGCGAACAATTTGGGGTGTTCGTGGCAAATTTGAATGTCGCGGAACACCGTTAAAAAGTCTATGGGAGAAATCAAAAGTGCTAATTTTAAAGGCTTATATGCAAGTTATTTTCATAAAACGGCATGGGGTCCCCCCAAAAGTCCATACCAGACCCTTATCCGAGCACGCAACCTGGCAGGCCGCAGGAAAAGAGCGGGGACGAGAGTGCGCCCCCCCCCCTCCTGAACTGTACCAGGCCACATGCCCTCAACATTGGGAGGGTGCTTTGGGGTATCCCCCCAAAACACCTTGTCCCCATGTTGATGAGGACAAGGGCCTCATCCCCACAACCCTGGCCGGTGGTTGTGGGGGTCTGCGGGCGGGGGGCTTATCGGAATCTGGAAGCCCCCTTTAACAAGGGGACCCCCAGATCCCGGCCCCCCCTGTGTGAAATGGTAAGGGGGTACTTACCCCTACCATTTCACTAAAAAACTGTCAAAAATGTTATAAATGACAAGAGACAGTTTTTGACAATTCCTTTACTTAAATGCTTCTTCTTTCTTCTATCTTCCTTCATCTTCTGGTTCTTCTGGTTCTTCTGGATCTTCCTCCGGTGTTCTCGTCCAGCATCTCCTCCGCGGCGTCTTCTATCTTCTCCGCTCCGCACCCATGGCATGGGGGGAGGATCCCGCTCTTCTCTTCATCTTCTTCTTCATCTTCTTCTCTTCTTCCTTCTTCTCTTTTTCTTTTCTTCTCTTCTTCATTTTCTTCTCTGGGCCGCTCCGCACCCATGTGGCATGGAGGGAGGCTCCCGCTGTGTGACGGCGTCTCCTCGTCTGACGGTTCTTAAATAACGGGGGGTGGGGCCACCCAGTGACCCCACCCCCCTCTGACGCACGGGACATGACGGGACTTCCCTGTGGCATTCCCGTGACGTCACAGGGAAGTCCCGTCAAGTCACCGTACGTCAGAGGGGGGCGGGGTCACCGGGTGGCCCCGCCCCCGTTATTTAAGAACCGTCAGACGAGGAGACGCCGTCACACAGCGGGAGCCTCCCTCCATGCCAGCATGGGTGCGGAGCGGCCCGGAGAAGAAAATGAAGAAGAGAAGAAGAGAAAAAAAGAAGAAGAGAAGAGTGGGAGCCTCCCCCCCATGCCATGGGTGCGGATCGGCCCGAGGAGAAGAAGATAGAAGACGCCGCGGAGGAGATGCTGGACGAGAACGCCGGAGGAAGAACCAGAAGAGCCAGAAGAACCAGAAGAAGAAGATGAAGGAAGATAGAAGAAAGAAGAAGCATTTAAATAAAGGAATTGTCAAAAACTATCTCTTGTCATTTTTAAAATTTTGACAGTTTTTTAGTGAAATGGTAGGGGTAAGTACCCCCCTACTATTTCACACGGGGGGGGGCGGGATCTGGGGTCCCCTTGTTAAAGGGGGCTTCCAGATTCCGATAAGCCCCCCACCTGCAGACCCCCACAACCACCGGCCAGGGTTGTGGGGATGAGGCCCTTGTCCTCATCAACATGGGGACAAGGTGTTTTGGGGGGCTACCCCAAAGCACCCTCCCAATGTTGAGAGCATGTGGCCTGGTACGGTTCAGGAGGGGGGGCACACTCTCATCCCCCCTTCTTTTCCTGAAGGGCCTGGTATGGAATTTAGGGGGACTCCCACGTCATTTTTTTTTTAAATTTTGGTTCGGGGTTCCCCTGTGGGAAATTCCCATGCCGTTTTTATCAATGAACTTCTATGTGTATTGTCGGCAATACAATAGTCGCAAATAGTTTTAAATGCATTTTTTCCTTCGAAATGTCATTTTGCTGTCAGACTGTTCTAAACACGGGAAACATGCGTCCCTTTACAGGCATACTATAGACACCCCCCAGGTACGAAATTTAAAGGGATATTACACTTTTATTGTTCGACTTTAAGCATTATTAAAATCACTGCTCCTGAAAAAACGGCCGTTTTTAAAACTTTTTTTTGCATTGATCCATGTCCCCTGGGGAAGGACCCGGGTCCCCAAACACTTTTTATGACAATAACTTGCATATAAGCCTTTAAAATTAGCACTTTTGATGATTCGTGTTCGTGTTCCATAGACTTTAACGGTGTTCGCGTGTTCGAACAAACTTTTTTCCTGTTCACATGTTCTGGTGCGAACCGAACAAGGGGGTGTTCGGCTCATCCCTAGTCTGGTTAGGAAGGGGGTTTAAGTGCCCGGTGGTCAAGTGGTTAAGCATTACTTTTCTGCCTGTGATTGTTCCCTTATATATGTTTGTTGATGTGTTATTATCTTTCTTTTATTATTGTTACCATCTTGCACTTTTATTTTTACATTGTCCCCTATGTTCTGTGTCACTCCCCTTTGTTTGCAATGCATCCAATCACGGTGAACTCGATTTTCCGGCCACTCCCCTCCCCTTATATTCCACTCGAGCTAGTCCCAGCCCATCAGCTTTGAAGAAGGAGCGCGGCCGTCACATAATTCACGGCCTGTACGCTCAGGAAACGCGTCTCAATACCAGTGACGCCATCGCCCATCGCCTGGATACCAGCTTGCGCTCCAAGCCTGGTGTTGAGGAACGCTCCACCGCGACCGGCAGAGATCCATCTAGCGGTGCAGGAGATAACAACACAGCACCTATCCACAGGAGGACGAGGGACTGACTGAACTGATGATGAACAGAACCCCCCCGCTGTTTGGGACAGTACATTGCAGGTTTTTATCTATTGAAATGTGAGTTGCCATTTCACCAGTTTTACCTCATATTAAAAATCTGTTGAAAATCTGCACCCAGAGGTGCCTCCTCTCCCTCTTTTGTTGTTACAGTATACTGGGAACATGGTTTCTGTTCCCCCTGGATGGCTGCCGTGAGCCTGGACTTTCTTCCCTTCTAATAACCCCTCCCCACCCCTCCCCTTTCCCCCTGCCATTATTTATCTATTTTATTTATTTGGTTTATGGACTTCCTCTTTATACAATCACTTAGATTGTGGACTTAGGTTGTCATTGTTTGCATTTATTTTTATGCCTACTTAGCACTTTTATTCTATATTCAGGGATATATATTGTCTTAGTCTTTTGCGCCGTTTACTTGTATTATATGGTACAAGTATAGCCAAATATCATGAAGCCATTCATTCCAACCTGCACATGGGGGATCCAAGCTTCTTGGCCACCATCAGTGCAATGTATGGAAACCATGATTCCTATGGAGGGAGGATTGGGACCCAACAAGACAATATAACTATCCAGATTACACTGCCCCAGTGGGACCCAAGACTCACTCCATTGAAGTGCTGACTGAGTACACTACTGGTCCTAAAAATGCTGGAGCTCCTCATCTTAGAGATTGCTAAAGAGAAGGGGCCTGAGATGACTTCTGAGCCCCTCATCCCAGACACTGATGAAGAGAAGGACCCCAGATCACAGTGCAGGAAGAGAGGGGCCCCAGATCACAATGGACCCCTCTCATCCCAGACACTGATGAAGAGAGGGACCCCAGATCACAGTGCAGGAAGAGAGGGGCCCCAGATCACAATGGACCCCCCTCATCCCAGACACTGATGAAGTGAGGGACCCCAGATCACAGTGGAGCCCCTTTATCACAGACACTGATAAAGAGAAATACCCCAGATCAAGACAGAACCCTAATCCTAGACTCTGATGAAGAGAGGGACCCCAGATCACAGCAGAGCCCCTCATCCCAGACACTGATGATGTGAGGGACCCCAGATCACTGTGGAGCCCCTTATCCCCGACTCTGATGAAGAGAGGGACCCCAGATTACAGCAGAGCCCCTCATCCCAGACACTGATGATGTAAGGGACCCCAGATCACAGCAGAGCCTCTCATCCCAGACTCTGATGAAGAGAGGGACCCCAGATCACAGCAGAGCTCCTCATCCCAGACTCCGATGAAGAGAGGGACCCCAGATCCCAGCAGAGCCCCTCATCTCAGAAACTGATTAAGAGAAAGACCCCAGATCACATAGGAGCCCCTGATCCCAGACTCTGATGAAGAGAGAGACCCCAGATCACATAGGAGCCCCTCACCACAGACATTGACAGAACCCAGATCACAGTTGTGCCCCTCATTCCAGACACTGATGAAGAGGGGGACCCAACATCACAGTGGAGACCCTCATCACAGACACTGACATACAGAGGGACCCCTATTTGTGGAGGATCACCTCATCCTATATCCCTCTCATCCCTAATATTTACGTATTGATAAATCTTCTCGAACTTACCAATAAGGCAGAGGGATCCCCAGATCACAGCGGAGACCCTCATCCTGGACAATGGCACTCAGAGAGACCCCCCAGAAGACAGCGGTGCCCCTCTGACGCTGGTGAGCGGTCCGTGTGCTGATGTGAAATGAGAACAGAAAGGAGAACAGCAGGTCTCAGTGTCAGGAACAGAGTTATATGAGATGAAAATAACCCAATGCTGACTTCCTGTCTATTGGCCACATTATCAGTTGTGGTGGGCAAATACAGGTACTCTGTTATGTCATAGGAGAGTCAGTGAGACTACAGGATGTTTTACCCATAGTACCACCACAGTGACTAGGGGGGGAGGGGCGGTCAGATGAGATGAGAGAAGAACAATGAGAGAAAGAGGGAGAGAAAGGCAGAACAATTACATCTTTAATATATATATACTTATTTTTGCTGGAATTGGGTTTTAAAACAACAATCTGGAACCTGCTGCCATCTAGAGCTCAGATCAATGTGTCTGGGACTGCAGAGAAGACACAGGCCAAGGATGAGTACTTTGCTGCCATCTACAGCTCAGATCAAAGATTGCAGAATGTGTCAGGTTTTACAGAGAAGATACGGGACAACTTTAGGAACTCTGTTTCCACCTGGAGCTCAGATCAGGTATTGCATTGCTCATCAGTTACTTCTAATAACTTACAGACAGAGGACGGGTACTCTTCTGCCATCTAAAGCTGAAATCAAGTACTGCAGATTGCATTAAGCATTTCAAAGAACGCACAGGCAGAGGATGGGATCTCTGCTGCCATCCGGAGTTCAGGTCCAGTATTGAGGTGTCAGGGATTGCAGAGAAAGGCAGAACAATTACATCTTAAAAATAAATTTATATAAATTTTAGCTGGAGTTGGGCTTTAACACAACAATCTGTAACCTGCTGCCATCTAGAGTTCAGATCAGGTATTGCAATGTGTCTGGAACTGCAGTGAAGACGCAAACCAAGGATGAGTACTTTGCTGCCATCTACAGCTCAGATCAAATATTGCAGAATGTGTCAGGTTTTACAGAGAGGACATGGGCTAATGTTGGGAACTTTGCTGCCATCTGGAGCTCTGATAGGGTATTGCAGTGTGTGCAAGTGGTTGCATAGCATACACAGACAGAGGATGAGATCTCTGCTGCCATCTGGAGTTCAGATTAGGTATTGCAGTGTGTGTCGGGGGGGTGCAGAGAACATACAGGCAGAGGATGGGAATTCTGCTGTCATGCTGAGCTCAGATTGGATATTCTTGTGTGTCTCAGGGATTGCAGGTAATATTAGGACAAGTATAGAAACTCTACTGTCATCTAGTGCTCAGATCAGGTAGTTCAGTGTGTTACCTACAGATGAAGGATGGGTACTGCTGCCGTCTAGAGATCAGAAGAGGTATTGGTGATTGTATTAATGACTACAGTGAACACACAGGCAAAAGAATGGGTATTATGCTGCCATCTACACTCAGGCAATGTGACCTCTTCTGCCCTCTACAGCTCAAATCAAGTATTGCATATTGTATTAGAGACTGCAAAGAACACACTGGGAAAAGATGGAAATTGTGATGCCATCTAGCGCTCAACTAGGGCATCGCAGAGAGTGCGAGGGGCTGCAGAGGATGCACATGTAAAAGATGGAAGCTCTGCTGCCATCTAAAGCTTACCTAGGGCATTGCAAATTGAGTTAGTGGATGCAGAGAACGCACAGACAGAGGATGTGTACTCTGCTGCCATCTAAAGCCCAGATCAGGTATTGAAAATTGTATCAGGAGCTGCAGAGAACACACAGCAGAGGTGGGTACTGCGCTTCTATTTAACCACTTAAGGACCAGCCTCGTTTTGGATTTTAGGTGTTTACATGTTTAAAACAGGTTTTTTTCTAACACCCTAGAGAATAAAATGGTGGTCAATGCAATACTTTTTACTATACTATTTGCGCAGCGGTCTTATAAGCGCACTTTTTTTGGGAAAAAATTCACTTTTTTGAATAAAAAAATAAGACAACAGTAAAGTTAGCCCATGTATTTTTATATTGTGAAATATAATGTTATGCCAAGTAAATTGATACCCAACATGTCACGCTTCAAAATTGCGCCCGCACGTGGAATGGCGTCAAACATTTACCCTTAAAAATCTCCATAGGCGATGTTTAAAAAATTCTACAGGTTGCATGTTTTGTGTTACAGAGGAGATCTAGGGCTAGAATTATTGCTCTTGCTCTACCGGTCATGGTGATATCTCACTTGTGTGGTTTGACCACCGTTTTCATATGCGGGCGCTACTCACGTATGCGTTCGCTTCTGCACGCGAGCTCGTCGGGACAAGGCGCTTTAATTTTTTTTTTCTTATTTATTTTACTTTATTTAATTTATTTTTTCACTATTTAAAAAAAAAAAAATTGGATCACTTTTATTCCTATTACAAGGAATGTAATATCCCTTGTAATAGAAAAAAGCATGACAGGTCCTCTTAAATATGAGATCTGGGGTCAAAAAGTCCTCAGATCTCATATTTGGAATTAAATGCAAAAAAATCGCCTCCGCCGCTACGACAGCTCCGGTAAGCGGCAGAGGGCGCAGGAGAGCGGCGGGAGGGGGGTGGCACCTCTCCCGCCGCCGATAACGGTGATCTCGCGGTGAACCCGCCACAGAGACCACCATTATCGGAAACATGACTGGCTCCTGTAAAGGTGGATACCTCAGTTGTGGCAGCAGCTGCTGCCGTTACCGAGATATCCACCTTCAAAGTGCCGACGTATACGTACAGGAGCCGGTCGGTAAGTGGCTAGAGATCACATAATCTTGCTGCCATCTAGAGCTCACTTCAGATATTGCAGTGTGTGTCAGTGACCGCATAGAGCACACAGGGAGAGGATGGGAATTCTGCTGCCATCTGGAGCACAGATTTGATATTATAGTGTGTGTCCCGGGGGTGCAGAAAACATATGGGCAGAGGATGGGCACTCTGCTGCCATTTGGAGCTCATATCATATATTGTAATGTGTGTCAGAGACTGCAGAAAAGACAAATGCCGAGGATGGGAACTTTGATGCCATTTAGAGCTCAGATTCGTTATGTTTGTGTGTGTCAGGTAGGGATGAGCCGAACACCCCCCGGTTCGGTTCGCACCAGAACCCGCGAACGGACCGCAAGTTCGCACGAACGTTAGAACCCCATTGACGTCTATGGGACTCGAACGTTCGAAATCAAAAGTGCTCATTTTAAAGGCTAATTTGCATGGTATTGTCCTAAAAAGGGTTTGGGGACCCGGGTCCTACCCCAGGGGACATGTATCAATGCAAAAAAAACTTTTAAAAACGGCCGTTTTTTCGGGAGCAGTGATTTTAATGATGCTTAAAGTAAAAAAAAAAAAGTGAAATATTCCTTTAAATATCGTACCTGGGGGGTGTCTATAGTATGCCTGTAAAGTGACGCGTGTTTCCCATGTTTAGAACAGTCCCTGCACCAAATGTCATTTTTAAAGGAAAAAATCTCATTTAAAACTGCTTGCGGGTTTAATGTCATGTCGGGTCATGGCAATATGGATGAAAATCAGTGAGACAAACGGCATGGGTACCCCCCAGTCCATTACCAGGCCCTTTGGGTCTTGTATGGATATTAAGGGGAACCCCGCACCCAAATTAAAATAAGGAAAGGTCCCTATATACTCTGAACAGCAGTATACAGGCGGTGCAAACAAGACAGGGACTGTAGGTTTGTTGTTAAGTAGAATCTGTTTGTAATTTTGAACATTTTTAATGTGTTTAGCTCCAGCCAAAAAATCTTTTCTAAGCTTTTTGGAAAACATAGGGAAGGGTTATCACCCCTGTGACATTTGTTTTGCGTCTTTCCTCCTCTTCAGAAGATTTCACCTCACTTTTTTGTCCCAATGAAAAATGTTTTTTGAAAATTTGGGTTTTTTTGTGGAACAAGGATTGGAAAGCATCAGTGGAAAGGAGAAATTGTTTTCCCATATTAACTCTTACAGGAGAGAATTTCCCTTCCTTAGGGGTAGATTTCATCTCACTTCCTGTTGTCTCCTTCCGTTTGCAAGTAGGAGTCGTTTGTAAGTTAGATGTTTGAAAGTAGGGTCCTGCCCTATATACTCAGCAGAAATTTGGGCCTTAGGTGTTGCTGTGGCCAAAACACTGTAAGCCCTCACAGGGCCCTGCTGTGAAATATTAGATCAAGAATTGTAATTACATGCCCCTGTTGAACAGGAGCTGAAAAATTAGGCCTTAGGCACTGGTGCTGGTGCCACAACACTGCAACCCCTCACAGACACTCTAGTTGGAACGCAGGAACGAGCCCTGCTGCAAAGTATTGCATCAAAAATTGTAATTACACGCCCCTGTTAGACAGGGGCAGAAAAATTGGGTCTTAGGCACTGGTGCTGGTGCCACAACACTGCAACCCCTCACAGACACTCTAGTTGAAACGCAGGAACAAGCCCTGCTGCAAAGTATTGCATCAAAAATTGTAATTACACGCCCCTGTTAGACAGGGGCTGAAAAATTGGGTCTTAGGCACTGGTGCTGGTGCCACAACACTGCAACCCCTCACAGACACTCTAGTTGGAATGCAGGAACGAGCCCTGCTGCAAAGTATTACATCAAAAATTGTAATTACACGCCCCTGTTAAACAGGGGCTGAAAAATTGTGCCTTAGGCACTGGTGGTGGCGCCCAGAACCAAAAATGTTCTTACAAGCTATCAGCGTGATGATTGAGGAGGAAGAGGATAATTACTCAGGGATAGTCACTCAGCATCAGCATAGGCAGTCTTTGAAGGGATCTGAGATTTCAAAAAAAATTATTCGGTTACATCTGCATCAGGTGCTTGGTAGCTGGTGGTGATCCAAGACTGATTCATTTTTATGAAGGTCAGCCGATCGACCGAGTCGGTGGACAGACGCACCCTGTGATCGGTTACCACGCCTCCAGCAGCACTGAATGTGCGTTCCGAAAGAACGCTGGATGCAGGACAGGCCAGTAGCTCAATTGCATACTGTGCAAGCTCTGGCCAGTGATCCATCCTCAAGACCCAGTAACCCAGAGGATTTTCGGTGGGAAAGGTGTCCAAGTCTGATCTTGCCCCTAGGTATTCCTGCACCATGTAAAACAGACGCTGGCGATGGTTGCTGGAACCGATCATACCTTGGGGCTGCGGACCAAAAAATTGTCTGAACGCATCGGTCAGACGGCCACCTTCTCCACCGCTCCTTCTTTGACTGACCGAAGCCTCAGCAACACGTTGTCCAGAAACAGGAGTTTGTAACCTCCCAGTCTCTGGGAACGCGTTGCACAGACCTTTCTGCAAGGCCTCCCGAAGATGTTTCATCCTCTGCTCCCTCTGCGATGGCAAGATAAGGTCCGCAACCTTACCCTTGTAACGTGGATCAAGGAGGGTTGCCAGCCAGTATTGGTCCTTCTCCTTGATACCACGAATACGAGGATCCTTACGCAGGCTTTGCAGGATCAGGGAGGCCATGCAGCGTAGGTTTGCTGAGGCATTCGGTCCGGAGTCCTCTGGGTCACTAAGGACAACAACGTCCGCAGCCACCTCCTCCCAGCCACGTACAAGTCCATGTGTTCCTTGGGACTGATCCCTTAAAGACTGCTGATGCTGAGTGCCAGGCTCCACCTCCATACTGACACAATCTTCCTCCTCCTCCTCCTCCTCCTCCTCGTCCTCTTCCTGTGTGATCGGCGGGCACGCAGGAACACTGTCTGGATAAAGGGGGCCTTGAGAGCTAAGGAAGTCCTCCTCTTCCTGCCTCTGTTCTGCCTCAAGTGCCCTGTCCATTATTCCACGCAGCGTGTGCTCCAACAGGTGGACAAGGGGGACAGTGTCACTGATGCATGCACTGTCAGTGCTCACCATCCTCGTGGCCTCCTCGAATGGTGACAGGACAGTGCATGCATCCCTGATCATGGCCCACTGGCGTGGGGAAAAAAAACCAAGGTCCCCTGACCCTGTCCTGGTGCCATAGTCGCACAGGTACTCATTGATGGCCCTCTGCTGCGTGTGCAGCCGCTGCAGCATGGCCAACGTCGAGTTCCACCTGGTGGGCATGTCACAGATTAGGCGGTTCTTGGGCAGGTTAAACTCCTTTTGGAGGTCCGTCAGCCGAGCACTGGCATTATATGACCGGCGGAAATGCACACAGACTTTCCTGGCCTGCCTCAGGACATCCTGTAAGCCCGGGTACCTGCCCAAGAACCGCTGCACCACCAAGTTAAGGACGTGAGCCAAACAGGGCACATGGGTCAGTTGTCCCTGTCGGAGGGCAGAGAGGAGGTTGGTGCCATTGTCGCAAACCACCATTCCTGCCTTAAGTTGGCATGGCGTCAACCACCTCTGAACCTGCCCCTGCAGAGCTGACAGAACCTCTGCCCCAGTGTGGCTCCTGTCCCCCAAGCACACCAGCTCAAGCACCACATGGCATCTTTTGGCCTGCGTACTTGCGTAGCCCCTTGAACGCCTACGGAGCACCGCTGGTTCCGAGGAAGAGGCCATGGAGGAAGAAGAAGAGGAGGGGGTGGAGGAGAGAGGTGTGTCACAATCAGCATTTTGGAGGCGTGGTGGCGGAACAACCTCCAACACTACTGCACCTTGTCCTGCATCCTTCCCAGCTGCCAGCAGAGTCACCCAATGCGCCGTGAAACTTAAGTAACGTCCCTGTCCATGCCTGCTGGACCATGAGTCAGCGGTAATATGCACCTTACCGCTGACCGCCCTGTCCAGCGAGGCATGGACATTGCCTTCCACATGCCGGTAGAGAGCCGGAATCGCCTTCCGTGAGAAAAAGTGGCGTTTGGGTACCTGCCACTGAGGAACCGCACATTCCACAAACTCACGGAAGGGGGCAGAGTCTACCAACTGAAAAGGCAGCAGTTGAAGTGCTAGCAATTTTGCCAAGCTAGCATTCAACCGCTGGGCATGTGGATGGCTGGGAGCAAACTTCTTTCGGCGGTGCAGCAGCTGGGGCAGGGAAATTTGCCTGGTACAATCTGACGTCGGTGTACCAAAAGCAGATTGCCCATAAGTACTTGGCTGTGACACACCTAATTCTACACCTTCATTCCTCTCACTGCAGGTCGCAGAGAGGACTGAAGGTCTAGTGGGGTTGGAAATCTCAGCTGATGAGGAGCAAGGAGAGATCGTCTTTGTTCTTTGGTGTGGGTCTTTTAGATACGCTTGCCAACGAACTGCATGGCAGGTCAACATATGTCTGGTCAAGCATGTGGTACCCAAGCGGGAGATGTTTTGGCCACGCGAGATACGCTTGAGACATATGTTGCAAATAGCAGCGGTGCGATCTGATGCACTCGTCTCAAAAAAGGCCCACACCAAAGAACTTTTTGAATAACGCGCAGAGACTGCAGCGCCCTGCACATGTGGAGCTTTGGGGTGTGATGCAGTCAATGTGCTGCCCTTAGGCTGGCCCCTGGAGGGCATCCTGCCTAGTTGGTGATGTGCCACCTCCTCCTCCTCCTCCTCCTCCTCCTCCTCTCTCCTATCAGGCACCCACGTTGAGTCAGTGACCTCATCATCCCCTCCCTCCTCATCACTGGAGCAAACCTGGCAGTATGCTGCAGCAGGGGGAGCATGACTGCCAGATTGCTGTCCTTCTTGGGCACCCCCTCTGTCCGTGCTCATGTTACTGCCTTCATTGAGCTCAGTATCATCATCAGAGCCTTCCAAACGCTGGGCATCCTCCTGGAGCATGTACCCAACACTGTGGTCAAACAGTTCGAGGGAATCCTCATGAGGACATGGTGGAGCTAGGGAAGGAGTCACTGATGACATTGAGCTGAGGGAAGAGGCCGCTGCTTTGCCAGACAAAGCACCCTGGGCATGGGTGAGAGAGGATGAGGAGGATGAGGACGGCTTGGTCATCCACTCGACCAAGTCTTCCGCATGTTGCGGCTCAACACGGCCAGCTGCCGAAAAAAAGGCCAAGCGTGTCCCATGGCCACGTGCTGATGAGGATGCACCGTCTCCACGACCAGCACTAGACACAGAGCCTGCTTGCCCTCTCTTATTGGCTTGTGACTGTCTGCCTCTCCTTCTTGGCCTTCCAGACATACTAATGGCCTGTAGCTGCACTAAGCTGGGATAGAACACCTGTAATTTTCTTCAGGTAGCTTTATATACTGTAACCAGACAAGCCTGCCTGTCAGTAGGAAGATAACAGGAACGGATCTAGCTGAACACTGTGAGCAGGACGTACTGCACTAAATGTATATAGCAGGAACGGATCTAGCTGAACACTGTGAGCAGGACGCACTGCACTGAATGTAAATACCAGGAACGGATCTAGCTGAACACTGTGAGCAGGACGCACTGCACTGAATGTAAATAGCAAGAACGGATCTAGCTGAACACTGTGAGCAGGACGCACTGCACTGAATGTAAATAGTCTAGCTGCCTGACCGTGGTACTAATAGGATCAAAAAGAACACCTGTAATTTTCTTAAGGTAGCTTTATATACTGTAACCAGACAAGCCTGCCTGTCAGTAGGAAGATAACAGGAACGGATCTAGCTGAACACTGTGAGCAGGACACACTGTACTAAATGTAAATAGTCTAGCTGCCTGACCGTGGTACTAATAGGATCAAAAAGAACACCTGTAATTTTCTTAAGGTAGCTTTATATACTGTAACCAGACAAGCCTGCCTGTCAGTAGGAAGATAACAGGAACGGATCTAGCTGAACACTGTGAGCAGGACACACTGTACTAAATGTAAATAGTCTAGCTGCCTGACCGTGGTACTAATAGGATCAAAAAGAACACTTGTAATTTTCTTCAGGTAGCTTTATATACTGTAACCAGACAAGCCTGCCTGTCAGTAGGAAGATAACAGGAACGGATCTAGCTGAACACTGTGAGCAGGACACACTGTACTAAATGTAAATAGTCTAGCTGCCTGACCGTGGTACTAATAGGATCAAAAAGAACACCTGTAATTTTCTTCAGGTAGCTTTATATACTGTAACCAGACAAGCCTGCCTGTCAGTAGGAAGATAACAGGAACGGATCTAGCTGAACACTGTGAGCAGGACGTACTGCACTAAATGTATATAGCAGGAACGGATCTAGCTGAACACTGTGAGCAGGACGCACTGCACTGAATGTAAATAGCAGGAACGGATCTAGCTGAACACTGTGAGCAGGACGCACTGCACTGAATGTAAATAGCAGGAACGGATCTAGCTGAACACTGTGAGCAGGACGCACTGCACTGAATGTAAACAGCAGGAACGGATGTAGCTAAACACTGTGAGCAGGACGCACTGCACTGAATGTAAATAGCAGGAACGGATCTAGCTGAACACTGTGAGCAGGACGCACTGCACTGAATGTAAATAGCAGGAACGGATGTAGCTGAACACTGTGAGCAGGACGCACTGCACTAAATGTAAATACCAGGAACGGATCTAGCTGAACACTGTGAGCAGGACGCACTGCACTGAATGTAAATAGCAGGAACGGATCTAGCTGAACACTGTGAGCAGGACGCACTGCACTGAATGTAAATAGTCTAGCTGCCTGACCGTGGTACTAATAGGATCAAAAAGAACACCTGTAATTTTCTTAAGGTAGCTTTATATACTGTAACCAGACAAGCCTGCCTGTCAGTAGGAAGATAACAGGAACGGATCTAGCTGAACACTGTGGGCAGGACACACTGTACTAAATGTAAATAGTCTAGCTGCCTGACCGTGGTACTAATAGGATCAAAAAGAACACCTGTAATTTTCTTAAGGTAGCTTTATATACTGTAACCAGACAAGCCTGCCTGTCAGTAGGAAGATAACAGGAACGGATCTAGCTGAACACTGTGAGCAGGACACACTGTACTAAATGTAAATAGTCTAGCTGCCTGACCGTGGTACTAATAGGATCAAAAAGAACACCTGTAATTTTCTTCAGGTAGCTTTATATACTGTAACCAGACAAGCCTGCCTGTCAGTAGGAAGATAACAGGAACGGATCTAGCTGAACACTGTGAGCAGGACGTACTGCACTAAATGTATATAGCAGGAACGGATCTAGCTGAACACTGTGAGCAGGACGCACTGCACTGAATGTAAATAGCAGGAACGGATCTAGCTGAACACTGTGAGCAGGACGCACTGCACTGAATGTAAATAGCAGGAACGGATCTAGCTGAACACTGTGAGCAGGACGCACTGCACTGAATGTAAACAGCAGGAACGGATCTAGCTGAACACTGTGAGCAGGACGCACTGCACTGAATGTAAATAGCAGGAACGGATCTAGCTGAACACTGTGAGCAGGACGCACTGCACTGAATGTAAATAGCAGGAACGGATCTAGCTGAACACTGTGAGCAGGACACACTGCACTAAATGTAAATAGTCTAGAAGATAACAGGAACGGATCTAGCTAAACTGAATACAGTGTATATATATATATGCAACACCTGGGATGCATATATATACACAATACACTGTAAGTGCAGCTAACTGACTGACTGTTCTGCCTAATCTATCTAACTCAAATCAAATGACACTGTCTCTCTCTCTCTCTATCTCTCAGCACACCGGAACACACACTACACAGGGCCGCCGTGCAGGCGGCCTTATATAGTGTGGGGTGTGTACTAAATCCCCTGAGCCATAATTGGCCAAAGCCACCCTGGCTTTGGCCAATTACAGCTCTCTCTACTGACGGCGCTGTGATTGGCCAAGCATGCGGGTCATAGTGCATGCTTGGCCAATCATCAGCCAGCAATGCACTGCGATGCCGCAGTGAATTATGGGCCGTGACGCGCCACACGAATTTGGCGCGAACGGCCCATATCGTTCGCAATTCGACGGACGGTCGAACAGCCGATGTTCGAGTCGAACATGGGTTCGACTCGAACACGAAGCTCATCCCTAGTGTCAGGGATTGCAGGAAAGTACAGGAACTCTACTGCCATCTAGAGCTCACATAGGTTGTTGCAGAATGTGTCAAGGACTGCAGAAAAGGCATAGGACAAGTTTGGGAACTCTGCTGCCATCTAGGGATCAGATCAAGTATTGTAGTGTGTGTCAGGGACTGCAGAGAACACGCAGGCAGAGGATGGAACTCTGCTGCCATCTGGAGCTCAGATAGGGTATTGCAGTGTGTGCAAGTGACTGCATGGCCTACACAGGCAGAGGATGGGTGCTCTGCTGCCACCTGGAGTTCAGATTAGGTATTGTGGTGTGTGTCAGGGATTGCAGAGAACACACAGATGTTGAGGATGGGAATTATGCTGCTTCCGGAGCTCAGGTTTGGTATTGTAGTGTGTGTCAGGGGGTGCAGAGAACATACAGGCAGAGAATGGGAATTCTGCTGTAATACTCATACAGGTTGGATATTCTTGTGTGTGCCAGAGATTGAAGGGAAGATAAGGACAAGTATAGGATTTCTGCTGTCATCTAGAGCTCAGATCAGGTATTTCAGTGTGTGTCTGTAACTGAAAAGAACTTACAGATGAAGGATGAGTACTCTGCTGCCATCTAGAGCTCAGAACAGGTATTGGAGATTGTATTATAGACTACAGTAAACACGCAGGCAAAGGATGGGTACTATGCTGCCATCTAGAGATTACATAGGGCATTTCAGAGTGTGTCAATGACCATATAGAGCATAAAGGCAGAGGATGGAACTCTGCTGCCATCTGCCATATATTATAGGGTGTGTCAGAGACTGCAGATAGAGCAAATTCTGAGGATGGGTACTCTGCTGCCATCTAGGGATCAGATCAGGTATTGCAGTCTGTGTCATTTATTTATTAAAAAAAAAACACACACAGGAAGAGGATAGGAACTCTGCCTCCATATAGAGTTCAGATCAGGTATTGCAGATTAGACTGCAGAGAACATACAGGCAGGGGATGGGTGCTCTTCTGCCGTCTAAAACTCAAAAAAAGTATAACAAATTGTATGAGGGCACACAGAGAACATTTAGGCAACAGATTGGCATTATGCTGCCATCTAGAGCTCACATAAGATAATACAGAGTGTGTCAAGGACTGCAGAGGACACAGAGACAGAGGATGGGGACTCGATTGCCAGCTAGAGCTCAGATCAGGTATTGCGGTGTGTGTCAAGGACTGCAGAGAAAACAGAGACAGAGGATGGGTACTCTGCTGCCATCTAAAGCTCAGATTATGTATTTGTGATTGTATTAGGGACTACAGAGAACACAAAGACTGGGTACTCTGCTGCCATCTAAAGCTCAGATTATGTATTTCTGATTGTATTAGGGACTACAGAGAATGCAAAGGCAAAGACTGGGTACTATGCTGCCATCTAGAGCTCAGATTATGTATATCTGATTGTATTAGGCATTCCAGAGAACACAAAGGCAAAGTCTGGATACTATGCTGCCATCTAGAGCTCACATAGGGCATTGCAGTGTGTGTCAAGGACCGCACAAGACACATATGTGGTGGATGGGAACTCTGCTGTCATCTAAAGCAATGTTTCTCAACCAGTTTCGAGGAACCTCATTCTACAATGTAAAAAGTAATTGTTTTACATAGCACAGTGACAGCCACACACATATAAAAAAAAGGGTGTATAGCCGTGTGCTGAGGGTTCATTTAGAACTTGTCGCCACACACATAGGACACCCAACATTACAGGTGACTTATTCTTCCAGAGCAAATACACCTTGGTACAATGGTACTAATCAGCATTCTAGTGATTCTCTTCTCCCTCAGCTAGTGTGACTCCAGTGCTGATGGAGAGGGGCAAACAATGATACTGTGCAGGAACCCAACATCCTCCTTACCAACCTATGATGTAATTGGTTGGTGGGACGCTGGTGGCTGGAAGGTTGTAATGGTGCACAATGAAAACCTGTGGCTTTGTGTAAGGAAGGCTTGATCCACCTGCTGGCTTGCAATTTTTGGGCAATTTTTAGGCAATTTGTCAAGGGACCCCTAATGATGCATGAAAGAACTACAAGCTCCCAGGGCACCCTGGTCAAAAAAGGCTGACCTAAAGTCTACAGAGGGCGGTGGGTGACAGACTGCAGAGATACAGGAAAGAGAAGGGTGACAAGTTTTTGAAATCTCCTCTTTCAAAATGAATTTGCTGCCGAAAAGGGGAGAAAGTTTTGCCCTGAGCCACAAACTCTATTAAAGTCTATGGGACCCGAACATGAAAAAAAAAAGTCCATATTTTGAAGGCTTAGATGCAAGTTATTGGCCATAAAAATGGTCATGGATCAATGCAAAAACATGTTTTTAAATATAATTTTTAAAGGAGCAGCGACTTTAATGATGATTAAAGTGAAACAATAGAAATGAAAAATTCCTTTAAATATAGTGCCTGGGAGGTCCCTTTAGTTTGTCTGTAAAGTGGCACATCTGTACCATGTATAGAACCTTCTGCAGCAAAACTGACATTTCTAAAAAAAAAATGTAAAAACTGACATTTAAATTGACTTTGCGGCTGCAAGGTATTGCCGGCAATACGAAAAAAAGTGGTGTGCTTTGGGGTCTGGTATGGATTTAAAGAGGAACCCCACGGGGTGGGGTGGTCCCCCCAAAATCTATACCAGACCCCTATCAGGGCACGCAGCCTGGCAGGCCAGAAAAGGGGGGGTGAGCTAGCATCCCACTCTCCTGAACCATACCAGGCCACATCCCTTTAACATGGGGGGCTCTGTCCCCCCACCCCAAGCACCTTGTCCCCATGTTGATGGGGACAAGGGTCTCTTCCCAACAGCCCTGGGTGGTGGTTGTGGGGGTCTGCAGGTGGGTGGGGTTTATCAGAATCTGGAAGCCCTCTGGAAGCCCAACCCCCCCATATAAATGAGTATGGGGTACCTTATACCCCTACCCATTCACCAAAAAAGTGTCAAAAATAAATAAAAACAGTACACATTTTCTGACAATTCCTTTATTAAAAAAAAAAAGCAGTGTCCCCCGATGTGGATCTATCATGAATCGTGACACCCACCACACCGCCGGACCCGGAAAAAAAAAAGAAGCTTTGTACTCGTCGATGGCTGACCACTAAATGCCTGTGTTCTATCGGATAGTGTCCGCCATCGAGAAGTGCCCACAATCAAGAAGTGCCCGAGACGAATGGTGAATTCGCTGTAGGGAGCAGCACAACAGCTGATTTTATGATCAACTGTTGTGACGGCGAGACGGCGCCTGCGCACAATAGCCGACGGAAGAAATTTTTTGTCAGATTGTGCCTGGCGTTGGAGAGGCATATTCATGTCGGTGAGGGGCGGATTTGTACAAGATGGGGGCAGATTAATAAATGATGGGCAGTGCTGCTAAACACATATGTTTTGGATATAAAAATCCACCCTTCAGTTAAACATGCCCCGCAAGCGTCGAGGAAGAATAGCAGAAAAATATGTTTTTTGCAGCACTGCCCATCATTTAATAATCCGCCCCCATCATCTACTAATCCACCCCTCACCAACATGAGCACGCCTCGCCAGTGTGGGGCACAATCTGACACAAAAATTCCTTCCATCGGCTATTGTGCGCAGGCGCCGCCTCGCCATCACAACAGCTGATCAGAAAATCAGCTGTTGTGCTGCGCATGGGCCGTTCGTCCCGGGCACTTCTCGATAGTGGGCACTATCCAATAGAACACCAGCTCCGCTGGGTGACAGTTCTTAAATATTTAAGGGGCGGGGCACCCTTGTAATGTCACCGACCCAGCATGCAACGGTCAGTGATGTCACAAGGGGGTGGGGCCACTAGGTGATGACACTGGGGGGCCCCGCCCTTACCTATTTAAGTACTGTCAGATGGAGGAGCAGGCATTTGGCAGTCAGCCTTGCTCACAGATGGAGCTTTTTTTTAATGTGTTTGGGTCCGGCGGTGCGGTGGGCATTGTAATTGATGATGGATTTAAATTGGGGGACATTGTTTTTTATTTTCTTTCAATTTTTTTAATAAAGGAATTGTCAAAAACCTGTGTACTGTTTTTTTTTATTATTGACACTTTTTTTGATGAATGAGTAGGGGCACAATGTCCCTGATACTCATTCACATGGGGGTGGTGGGATCTGTGGGCCCCCTTGTTAAAGGGGGCTTCCAAATTCCATCAAGCCCATTAGATTCCATTAAGCCCCCTGCATGCAGACCCCCACAAGCACCACCCAGAGTTGTCGGGAAGAGACTCATATCCCAATCAACATGTTGACCCAAAGAGCCAAAAGGGTCTGGGGAAAGCCCGCTGACAGCTGATGACAAATTTGTTGTTAAGAATGTGACAGCCGTCTTCCCATACCCGCTCCTTAGCAACATACTGACTGTGCGCTCGGTGGGCCAACATCCCGCCGAGTGCACAGAAAATTTGAATGTTTGCATTGTTTGGGCCAAACCGTTCACCCAACAGTACAGCTCAATAGTATCTTGAAGCCTCAGCAGCACACAGCTCCTTTTGCAAGTGTGTCCTTCTCCTCACCAGACCTCATGGACACCCGCTAAGAATGTCCTGCCCTTCTCAGCCATCTCTAGCAGGCGGGTTAAACCTTTTAGTACCACAGAATCCATAGACAGGGATTGAGACTCTTTCCCACCCAAAATCTCTCAGAACCTCTGCATTATGGGTCCCATATCAGGAATTATTAATCCCAGGAAAACTGTAAATCAGTTTTCTCTCTTTAGTGGATCACCCTGAAGCCCCTCACCCTGCATGGATGAGTATTTCACGGAGCTTCTTTTCATCCCTCCTAAAGGGACCACAACACAAAATAATGGGGACACATATCTCCCATTAAGGATCCTTCCCTGGTGTCTTGTACAATAGAGATTTCAAAGCTGTGATTTGTGGTTTGTTTTTGTTCAAATTATTCATTGTATAATTTTTGGAACTTTTATATTTTTCATGTTGCTGAGTGAACGTTCCTCATTAGGATGATTGAGATAAAAAACTAGAGAAGCCCATCAGAAACTCTCTGCGACTCCGTCATTATTTTCCAGGATTGGAACACACAAATAATGGTCACATTCTGGCTTTATGGATTTAAAAATAAAAATTGCTTTATAGTGATAGAAGAGAACGTGAGAAGGATCTACAAACATGTAAAATCCCAGAAGGTGGTATAATAGAGTGATGTGATGGAGTGATATAATAGAGTGATATGATGGTGGGACATTATGGAGGGATGACAGAGTGGTCTTATTATGAAAAAGTTCTTTGCTTAGCAGGTGGACGTTTACACATCACAGGGCGTGGTCACCTCCATATTCTCATAGATCAGATCCAGGTCATCTTCTGCATCCTCAGGGATCTTCTGATCTTCAGTCACCTGGAAATAAATAATGATGATAAAATCCTGAGACTCATACATAGGAGGTAGGACTCTGGCAGTGTGCATGTTATTCCCGCACACATATATAGAATACGGGAGAAACTCTGAATGCTGAGAAGAGGAGGCGGCTTCTAACAGCAATTATCACTAGAGGGTGATTTGGGAACATTCCCATCCTTTATTCCTCCATGTTGGTGCACTAGGGGCATAGATAAGGGGGGGGTCAGAGGGGTAGAACCCCCCAGAGCATATGTCAATGACACAGCAGGTAGACTAGTGGAGTTGTGGGACTACCAGCTCCAGGAGATGCACAGCTTGTCTCCTGTCACAGCCGCAACCTGTCTACTACATTTGCATACAAAAAACAAACATGCTACCGCCCGCCGGGAATTAGGGCATCCCGGGTGATGTCAGGAGGGATGAACTTTTGAGGAAGCTTAAGCTACCTATTGGCTGAGGAGGCAGTAGGGGGTGGTGCAGCCTGTAAAGACATGCTAATTATGTACCCCTGGGTACCCAGGGCTAAACCCCCAAGGAAAAAAAATATGTATGGCCATGTGGTGCCCTGCAGCCTTAATTCTGAAAGATGACACAGGTGGCAGACTGCAGAGGCATTGAAGAGAGGATGGTGACAGGCTGCAGAGACACAGGAGATAGGAGGGTGACAGGCTGCAGAGACATAAGAGAGAGGAGGGTGACAGACTGCAGAGACACAGGAGATAGGAGGGTGACAGACTGCAGAGACACAGGGGAGAGGAGGTTGACAGAATGCAGAGACACAGGAGAGAGGAGGGTGACAGGCTGCAGAGACACAGGAGAGAGGAGGGTGACAGGCTACAGAGACACAGGAGAGAGGAGAGAGACAGGCTACAGAGACACAGGAGTGAGGAGGGTGACAGGCTGCAGAGACACAGGAGAGAGGAGGGTGACAGGCTGCAGAGACACAGGAGGGAGGAGGGTGACAGGCTGGTCTTATTATGAAATGTTCTTCGTTTAGCAGGTGGACGTTTACACATCACAGGGCATGGTCACCTCCATATTCTCATAGATCAGATCCAGGTCATCTTCTGCATCCTCAGGGATCTTCTGGTCTTCAGTCACCTGGAAATAAATAATGATGATTAAATCCTGAGAATCATAGAGAGGAGATGCACAGCTTGTCTCCTGTCACAGCCGCAACCTGTCTACTACATTCGCATAAGAAAACAAATATGCTGCTGCCCGCCGGAATTGGGAATCTGGGGTGATGTCAGGAAGGATGGACTTTTGAGGAAGCTTCAGCTACCTATTGGCTGAGGAGGCAGTAGGGGGCGGTGCAGACTGTAAAGGCACGCTAATTATGTGCCCCTGCGTACCCAGGGCTAAACCCTCAAGGAAAAAAAATATTAATGGCCATGTGGTGCACTGCAGCCTTAATTCTGAAAGATGACACAGGTAGCAGACAGCAGAGGCACTGAAGAGAGGAGGGTGACAGGCTGCAAAGACACAGGAGAGAGGAGGGTGGCAGACAGCAGAGGCACTGAAGAGAGGAGGGTGACAGGCTGCAGAGACACAGGAGAGAGGAGGGTGACAGGCTGCAGAGACACAGGAGAGAGGAGGGTGACAGACTGCAGAGACACAGGAGAGAGGAGGGTGGCAGACAGCAGAGGCACTGAAGAGAGGAGGGTGACAGGCTGCAGAGACACAGGAGAGAGGAGGGTGACAGGCTGCAGAGACACAGGAGAGAGGAGGGTGGAAGACAGCAGAGGAACTGAAGAGAGGAGGGTGACAGGCTGCAGAGACACAGGAGAGAGGAGGGTGACATGCTGCAGAGACACAGGAGAGAGGAGGGTGACAGGCTGCAGAGACACATGAGAGAGGAGGGTGACAGGCTGCAGAGACACAGGAGAGAGGAGGGTAACAGACTTCAGAGACACAGGAGAGAGGAGGGTGACAGGCTGCAGAGACACAGGAGAGAGGATGGTGACAGGCTGCAGAGACACAAGAGAGAGGAGGGGACAGGCCGCAGAGACACAGGAGAGAGGAGGGTAACAGAGTGCAGAGACACAGGAGAGAGGAGGGTGACAGACTGCAGAGACACAGGATAGAGGAGGGTGACAGACTGCAGAGACACAAGAGAAAGGAGGGGACAGGCCGCAGAGACACAGGAGAGAGGAGGGTGACAGACTGCAGAGACACAGGAGAGAGGAGGGTGACAGACTGCAGAGACACAGGAGAGAGGAGGGTGACAGGCTGCAGAGACACAAGAGAAAGGAGGGGACAGGCCGCAGAGACACAGGAGAGAGGAGGGTGACAGACTGCAGAGACACAGGAGAGAGGAGGGTGACAGACTGCAGAGACACAGGAGAGAGGAGGGTGACAGGGAGCAGAGACACAGGAGAGAGGAAGGGACAGGCTGCAGAGACACAGGAGAGAGGAGGGTGACAAGTTTTCGAAATCTCCTTTTTCAAAATTAATTTGCTGCAGAACAGGGGGAAAGTTTGGCCCCGAGTCGCTAAATCTAATAAAGTCTATGGGACCCAAACATGAAAAATCAAAAGTGCCCATTTTGAAGGCTTATATGCAAGTTTTTTGGCCATAGAAGGGGGATGGGGGTACATGTATCAGTGCAAAAAATGTTTTAAAACTACTGTTTTTTCAGGAGCAGTGATTTTATTGATGCTTAAAGTGAAACAATAAAAATGAAAAATTCCTCTTGGGGGATCAGGAAGGAATTTTTGCCCCTGCTGTAGAAAATTGGATCATACTTTGCTGGGGTTTTTCCCCTTTCTCTGGATCAACTGTGGGTAAAGGATTGTGTATATGGGATTGTATTTTTTTATTTTTTATTATTTGTTTGAAGTAGATGGACTTGTGTCTTTTTTTCAACCTGACTAACTATGTAACTATGTAAATATAGTGCCTGGGGGGTCCCCTTAGTCTGCCTGTAAAGTGGTGCATCTGTACAATGTATAGAACCTGCTGCAGCAAAACTGGCAATTGTCAATCCCGATGGCCGCCGCAACCTCCGGACCCAAAAAAAAGACTCATCAACGTCTGACCGCTTAATGCCTGCTCCGCCCTGTGACAGTTCTTAAATAGGTAAAGGGTGGGGCTCCCTTGTAATGTCACGGACCCAGCATGCACCAGTCAGTGATGTCACAAGGGGACGGGGCTATCCTGTTATGTCACCATGTGGCCCCGCCCCTTACCTATTTAAGAACTGTCAGACGGAGAAGCAGGCATTCGGTGGTTAGTCTTCCTCACGGCGAAGCGCTGTGATTGAGGTAGGATCTACACCAGGGGACTTTTTTTTATTACTTCCTTTTTTTTTATGAAGGATTTGTCAAAGGATTTGTCAAAAACCTGTGTGTGTTTTTATTCACTTTTCACTCTTTTTTTGGTACCATGAACCCCATACTCATCAACATGGGGGATGGGTTCTGAGGGCCCCCTTGTTAAAGGGGCCTTCCAAATTCCATTAAGCTCCCTGCCTGCAGATCCCCACAACCACCACCCAGGGTTGTCGGGAAGAGGCCCTTGTCCTCATCAACATGAGGACAAGGTGCTTTCCAGTGGGGGACAGAGCCACTCATGTTGACCAAAAGGGCCAAAAGGGCCTGGTATGGACTTGGTGGTGGGATCTCACACCATTTTTTAAACATTTTTCTGGCAATTCTCTTTTTTACTTTCAGCTGTCAGTGGGCACAGCAGGCGGACTTGTACATCACAGGGCGTGGTCACCTCCTTATTCTTATAGAGCAGATCCGGAGCATCTTCTGCATCTTCATTTATCTTCTGATCTTCAGTCACCTGGAAATAAATAATGATGTTAAAATCCTGAGACTCATACATATGGGACACATGTGGGACAACTAGCTCCAGGAGATGCACAGATTGTCTCCTGTCACAGCCACAACCTATCTACTACATTTGCTTAAAAAACGAACATGCTGCCGCCCACTGGGCATCGGAGAATCCTGGGTGATGTCAGGACTTTTGAGGAAGCTTCAGCTACCTACTGGCTGATGAAGCAGCAGGGGGTGGTGCAGCCTGTAAAGGGCCGCTAATTATGTAACCCATGGTACCCAAGGCTGAACCCCCTACAGGAAAGAAAATGATCTACGGCCCTGGGACACACTGCAGCCTTAATTCTGAAAGAAGAACTGCCTGTGTTGCCTGTAGCAGCCAAAGCCTCTCTTTCATTCCTTTCATCAGGCTAGTCTATGAAAGGGGAAGCATATTAGGCCTACATATCTTTTCTTTATTTGTTACAGTCAGGACTAAATTATATCATAAAAATCAGGTAAGTGGGACATATTGTCCATCGATAGTATGTATTATACTATCAAGCCAGAAGGGGGAGCTTCTGACTCCTTCTCACATGTTTTCCAGTTTCTCCTCACTTCCTGCTAAAAAAAAGTCTGTTATATACAGAGTCCAATAGCTCAAGGGGAAATTTGCACATAGTAAAATAATCAGCAGTGGCTCCACCTCCATGTAGAGCACTGGCCCCTCCCTCTGTATGTCTCCATCTAATGTTTTAGTTTGAGTTGTTACTTCCAATAATATATATCAATCAGATACAAAATATCATTTCAAAAACAGCTAGTGGATGCATTCGTTTTTTTTTTCTGGAGTTTCTTTTATTTTCATCTGGTGATGCTGGCAGTAACACACTTCCTTCCTAGAGTGACAACGATCACTTACTGACAGTGGAATAAGGATGTAAACATTTCTGGGATGTTCTCTGGGATGCAAAGCTTGAAGAAAAGCATGGTTCTGCAATGTGGAACACACGCCAACTACATGGACCAGGTAATGGGGCCGGAAATGCATTATAGCGGGCACTTCCTGCCATCGAATGCATCATTTCCCCTTTGTGGGCCGGCGCCATCTTTGCGGAGACCGTTACAAAAGGTCAAAGTTCACAATGCTTGAAATGGGAAGCAGAACTGCTGAATAAGCGGTGCCGGCCTGACACCCCCTCAACCCAATGTGTGGCACCCAGGGCGGGCTCCTCCGTTGGTACGCCACTGGAAACAGACAGATTTCTGTCTGTGTACAGAACTCTTTGCTGTGATTGGCCACAGCCAATCATCAGGTATCAGCCAAAATCATTGATTGAAATCTGCTGACAAATTTGTGCTGTGTCCAATCACAGCACGGGTAAACAGGGGGCGTGCATGAGCACCCAAAAATCTGGAAGCTCACAGTGACGTATGGGTAAGCCACAGTGCCCTGCTGTGCCGCCCGTTCACAGTAAATGTACTCTGAGTGGGCGGTAAGTGCTTAACAGATCCTCCACAGTGTATACAGTCCATCCTTCTCTGAAAAAAAGTGTCTCTGATGAAGCACAATATCCAGCGGGATCATAAAAATAAAGAAGCTCCAGATAGAATTCGCACCATATTCAGCGAAATTCTCAATATTATAAAGAACCTCAAAACATCTACAGCACCAGGCCCAGACGGCTTCACCACATCATACTATAAAAAATTTGCCTCTTTACTGACCCCCAGCCTTACAAAAATGTTCAATTTTATCCTATCAGGTGGTCACTTCCCAGAAGATATGTTATTGGCCAACTTATCATTAATCCCCAAACCTGAAAAAGACCATTCCCTTCCCCAAAATTTTCGCCCTATTTCAGTCCTCAATAACGACCTTAAACTATTTGGCAGATTACTTGCAAACAGGCTTGCTACAGTTATCACATCTCTGATCCATACGGATCAAACGGGATTTATCCCAGGCAGACAAATAGTCGATAACATTAGACTTGTCACAAACATTGTTCAAGATGCCAACCTTCATTCTCGCCCCCTATATCTACTTAGCCTTGACATCCACAAAGCCTTCGATAGCGTTAATTGGTCATATCTTAATCACCTCTTACCTAAATTCGGCATATCAGAAAAATTTATACATGGATTTAATGCTCTCTATCATTTACCTCAAACCAGAATTAAAATTCCAGGGATTAACTCTGATTTCTTTCCCCTAAGCAGAGGAACCAGACAGGGCTGCCCTCTCTCTCCTCTCCTTTTCGCCTTGGCCATAGAGCCCCTCGCAGCTGCCATTAGAAATAACCCTAACATAAAAGGCTATCAAAAAGTTCCATATGACTTTAAACTCAGTCTCTATGCAGATGACGCACTTTTGTTTTTAACAGACCCACTAATCTCAATACCCAACCTCCTCTCTGATCTCCATTCATTCCATAAACTCTCTGGTCTTTTTATTAACACTAACAAATGCTCCATTTTACCTATAAACAGCCCCCCAGATCTAACCTCACTTCTGAAAAAAAACTTCAACTTCCTTTGGTCTTCACACTCCTTTAAATACTTAGGAGTTAATATTACAATATCCCATAATCTATTATATAAAAGTAACTACCTTCCCCTCTTCTCACGAATCAACTCACTGTTAAAAATCTGGTCCTCTTACCATATTTCCTTTCTTGGAAGGATTTGTGCTTTTAAAATGACAATCCTTCCAAAATTATTATACTATTTTAGAGCACTTCCCATTAATGTACCCAAAACCAAACTGGAATCTTTACAACGTGAAATTAATAAATTTATCTGGAACAACAAAAAACCCAGGTGTAGTTACAATCTCATGCATAGACCACAAGATAGAGGTGGGCTGGGACTTCCCAACCTTTGGCTTTATTTCTTAGCAACCAAACTAGTACAAATGGCTCAATGGTCTTCCCCTAATGCAAATATCCCCTGGTTGACCTTTGAATCCACCTCTATTCATCCATTGAACATTAGAGGAATTTTGTGGTCCAACACAAAACTACACCATATTCTTATTAAAAAAAACACTTTAATTGCCCATCTTATACTTCTTTGGAATAAAATCAAAGATAACTTTAAACTCCTCTCTGCAACTCCTCCATTGGCCTCATTCTTGGGGGACCCCAGATTTCCGCTCGCTTTCCCTGACCACACACCCTTTCACAACTGGATCAAAAACAATCTTACCACATTAAAGTCTATCACACTCAGCTCTAAATTTCCATCTTTTGCCTCATTACAAGCCAGATGCAATTTCCCCTCTTCGGAGTACTATCATTTCACCTTGGTCCGCGAGTTCTACTCTACATACTACTCACTATCTATCAACCCCCCCAGTACTTTATTCGAACACATCTGTATCTCTTCACCTAGAGACAAGAGACTAATATCCTTCCTATATAGTAATCTCAATAACTTTCTCCAACCTGAAAAAACAGGCCCCATGATTAGATGGGAAGCAGAGATTGGTAGCTCATTCTCAACGGACTCGTGGACCAGGATGATCAAAAACCTCCGCAAAAGTAATTGTGCTGCTGCATTTAGAGAATCTCCATTAAAACTTCACATCAGGTGGTACATGACTCCATCTAGGATACACTCCTTCTACCCCTCTACCTCCCCGAACTGTTTTAGAGGTTGTCCTTTAGAGGGCAGTTATATGCACATCTTTTGGAGCTGTGATTTCTTAAAACCATTATGGGATAAGGTAATCAATATTCTAGAAAATCCTCTTAAGAAAAAAATTTCCCTTTCCCCCCAAATATGCTTATTATACGCTACAGTTCCAGATGTTCCAACTCCCTGCAGTAGATTAATCCACTCTCTAATCAGTTCAATACACTGGATGATAGCTCTCAATTGGAAATCACAAAACCTACCATGGCCCCAGGTGGAATCTAGAATGGAATCACTTAGACTTTCCGAAAGAATCCATCATACCCTATTTGACACTATGCATATTTATAACGAAAAATGGAAGTTCTGGCCCTTATCAAACCCTCAACGCTTATAATTCTTTACTTCATTCTAAGAACTCATTCCTATATATTGTTGGTTTGCATGATAACGTATCACCTACATTCTAATGATTAAACATTATTAACCACCCTTCTATATCAGCTTTGTTTTATATGTCCCTTACATTTTAATACTATGTCTTCATTATATTTTATTCACTAATTACCCAACTCTGTATATTCTACTTTCATGTACTACTCATGTTAAACCATATTGTTGTACTCTGCAACCGTTTTATTATATGTCTTTCAAATAAACTTTTGTAAACAAAAAAAAGAATTCGCACCATATTGACTACTTTACTAAAACCCCATACAGAGGTCCTGGCTGGGATTCTGGGAGTTTCATAACAATACGTCCCATAGTCTCCTGAGGAAGAGGATCTTTGTTTCATGAAATGCATTGAGAAGTTATCTTCTAACCATCTGTGAATCTTCCTATGACATCCTAAACTGATATTAGATACGTAATACATTGTGTCCAATGAGCAGATATATTGGTTATATGAGCCATAGGGCAGACTGAGAAGTTCTCCTGATGTATAGCCACCCTGAATCTGCAACAGTGATATCTGCATTTTATATGTTTTTATATGAAATCTTTATTAAAATAAAAAAAATACCAGTTATAAAGATTCTATTTGATTTTGTATAGTATACATTATAATATGTGGCGAGTGATACCTGTGAGCCCAATGGTGAAGGACACAGTGTGTTTGACTTTGTCTTACAAGGATCTTTTCCATCCCAAGCTCCATATATAATGTGAGTTCCCCGTTCCTGAACACTTTCCTCCCAATCTGTGGACCTCATTGACCTTCCACTATGAGAATCTATGGTAAGCTTTGTGACGGAAAGCCTGGCTCCCAGCCTGGGTGCTTCCGCTAAGATACAGATTCCTCCAGTCTGGAACCAGGAACCCGGTATTTTAGCGGAATATTGTATCTAAGATCTAGACGACACTAGCTTAGGTGCAAACTGCAACTCTTTCTTGTAAATTCACATAGAATATATAGCATGCAAGATCAGATAAGAGTTTGATCACATTATCCTAAACAATGCAAACTGTAAATAGCATATCTAAGGAACAATTACCATAAACATAAGCAGTAATTAAACAGTAAGCAAATCAACATAGACATATAATATCCCACAATAGTGTCAGGGCTGGGCTCAGCCCTTCCTTCACTGAGCTGGCCACTCAGATATTGGCTAATTGCCAGCTCCTATCTCTCCACAGTGACTCACCTGTTGATGTTATCCTGCTCGTCAGTCCTGCCTACTTAAGCCCTCCAGCCCAGATGATCTCTGCCTTTGCCTTGGTCACATCTCTAGAGATGCTCTCCTGTGTTCCTGTTAAAGACTTGCTTGGCTGACATTCCTTCTGGCTCCAGATCCTGCTTGCTGTTCTACTATGCTCATCTCTGGCTTCCTGATGTTTTGGCTTTTCTGATTATCCGTTGCAGTTCCTGAACTCTGGCTATGTTTTGACTACGTTTACTCTGTTTACCTTTTTTATTATTGTTAAACAAGTGTGATTTAACTGTACTTCTTTCTCAGTCTGATTCATGGTTTTGACTCAAGAAATTTTGACTCAGCTTCTCCTGCTGCCCTCTCCCATGGTGGTCTCCATTGGACTCACTCCTCCAGACCCAACAGACAGAAAGGAGGTGGAGTTGGCTTCCTTCTGTCCCCACAAAGCACCTTCCAAGTCCTTACTGCCCCTCCCTCTCTATCCCTCTCTTCTTTCGAGATGCACTGTATTCGTCTGTTTTCTCCCATTTCTCTGAGGATTGCAGCAATTTATAGGCCTCCAGGACCGGTATCGCGCTTCATTGATGACTTTACTGCCTGGCTAACCTACTTTCTCTCCTCTGAAATACCCACCATTATTCTTGGTGACTTTAACATTCCTGTCAATGTTAACAGCCCAACTACAGCTAAACTTCTCAACTTAACCTCATCTTTTGACCTAACCCAATGGACACATACTTCCACTCACTCCAATGGTAATACCCTTGACCTTGTATTCTCCCATCTCTGCAACCCTGGCAACCTCACCAACACCCCCTTTCCTCTATCTGATCATAACCTCATTACTTTCACTGTATCCTTGCCTCCAACCACCCATCCCTCCAAGCAGCAAACAATTACTTGTAGAAACTTTCGCCACTTTAACCCTTCTCTTCTCTATTCTGCTACTGACCACCTATATGACATAATCTCTCCCCTGTCCTGTCCTGACGTGGCCACTTCTGTCTACAACAGTTCACTCTCATCATCACTAGATGCACTTGCTCCTCTAACCACACGCAGAATTAGGCCCCGACCGTTAGAACCCTAGCAAACTGACAACACTAGAAATCTCAAGAGACATTGCCGTGCTCTTGAACGACTGTGGCGTAAAACCAAATGCCTGCAAGACTTCACCCTATATAAATCTGCCCTTCTAAAATACAATTCATGCCTCCATGCTGCCAAACAAGCCTACTTTGTCTCTCTTATTAATTCCTTGTCATCCAGTCCCCGTCAGCTCTTCTCAACCTTTAACTCTCTGCTTCATCTACCACCCCCTCTACCCACTAACTCACTCACTGGCCAAGAGATTGCCAATCACTTCAAAGACAAGATCGATGCAATTCGTGAGGACTGTGCGTACGTCTTCCCCACCCATCATACCTTGCCCAGCAGCACATTCAACACTCTCCTCTTTTGAATTGGCTACTACGAATAATAATAATGGTTTCTAACAAATAGTTCAGTAACAAGGTAAAGTGGACACAATATTATTAATCACATCTCCAAGAGATGAGCAGACAGACAGAAACAGTAGGTGACTCAATAACCAATAGGAATGCACACCTAGGAGGCACACAATGGGAACATGATACAATGGTAGAAAGACACCTTAGTAAACAGATTATAGCAGGAGACCCCAGCATCAGATTGCTTTGAGCTGATTTTATTAACATCTGCTCTGAGTCTCACAGTCTGAAGCAGTCATTGCTGATTCCGGCACAAGGGCCCCAAATCTTTGTGTTTTGGGGAGACATTGGCCCTGAATCCGAAGCAAGACCACTCCAAGGGTCCCCCCCAGGCACACACCTTCCAAAGAGTAGTGCTCCCTCAAAAGCCAGGGGCCAGTAAGCAGAAGGCCACCCTGCAGTTCCCTCCAAATGCCTCTGTCCTGATTGGGTCTGTCACAAGCTTCTGAGTGTTAGTAAATACCGGGCCTGAACCCGTGATCTGACAGCCATGACACGGGTCAGAGTGATTGGTGTCTATAATATTAACCAATAGGGCTCGGCAAGCAAACTGGGCAAGTGAGCCTGAATCCTTCCTGAATTCATAAACCAGCAATAATCACTGAAAATTCTTCACCGGAGCTCCGAATATCAGTCATTGGTCCCGAGGACAAGCCATAGACAATTCTGCTTTTTAGTTAAAAGAGAAGTATGGGTTATTTTTCCCCCCTTTTATACTTACCTAGGTTAATGCAGCATGGGACCGATGCTGCATCTGTCCCCCGGCACCTCTGCACTAAGCACTGAGCGATCAAACACCACCGATGGCTCAGTTCTCACAGATCCCAGAGAGGAGAGCTGGTGACTGTCAGTCAGCAGCTCTCCTCTTTGCTCCTCCACGCTCAATGGAGCGCTGAGCTGTTGAGGGGCGGGGAGCCGCATTCTCAGGCTCTTAGCAGCTCGATGAGACAGGTATCAGTCCAGGCACCTGGTCGATCCAGACTTTATTATCGTGATGACATGGTGTCTGGACTGATTCCAGTGATGTCAGCAGAGAGCAGACTTCAGACCGCTCTCTGCTGAAAACAGGTCACAGGAGTGCAAAACGAATTTCACTCCAGTGACCCTTAGGAGAAGCCCAGCCAAACGAGTTCAGGATGGACTTCTACTTTAAATTTGTCCACATAGCCAATCAGAGGTTTTTTCCATTTTATATTGTTCTGTTATCAAAGAAAGTTCAGTTGTAGCAATGGAGGTCTCACCTTATAGTAGAGGTTGCTCCTTGCCCGGTGGGAGGATTTCTCCATATTCACATCTGACGAGAGAAAACACATTCATGGTGATGGGAACCAAAAGATGGACAGACAGTGCTTCCTGTAGACTTATAGAAAAGGAACTTTAGGACAGGGGTTTAAACTCAAAATCTCTCATGGGTCAGAGCCAACATTGTTTAGCAGGTCCTCACCTGCTTCTTGGATTTGAACTTAATGTTAAGAGTTAACCTTTGGTGTTAGGTTAAGGTTGGGGTGAAGTTTTAAAGTTTAGGTTAGGAATCAGGGAGATAAGTGTTGGTTCGGGTCACAGGTAATGGGAAGATAAGAGTTAGATTTGGTGTTGGGTACCTGACCTTCAGAAGTCCCACAACATGCAAGGTTACTCTGATCCCAGGGGTACCGCTGATGGGGTGAGGGGTTCTTCTAAAACTTTAAATATTCCATTGGAGTGTGAGGATGTAGTATTTGTTATCTTTTTGTATTTTTGAGCTTTATTCAGTTTAGCTGGCTGATGTGTATTATCTCAGACACATGTTATGCTACTATTGCTCCACCATGGTGTGCTAGAGTTAATATTCTAAATTAAGGATGTTTAATACCCAGACTTGGAATGAGGGGGGAGGGCTACTGTGCATGCTAGGAGACTTAGTAAATATCTGAGGCACTTCCTTGCAAGTGGCCTTCCCTCCAGGGTTTCACCCCATGAAAATGTCATGGAGATGTTGATGTGAACACCAGTCTCACACTTTGTTTTGAGATAATAAACTAGGGATGGGCCAAACACCCCCCGATTCGGTTCGCACCAGAACATGCGAACAGACAAAAAATTTGTGCTAATAAGTGAACCCTATTAAAGTCTATGGGACACGAACATGAACATTTTCAAGGCTTATATACAAGTTACTGCCATAAAAAGTGTTTGGGGACCCAGGTCCTGCCCCAGGGGACATGTATCAATGCAAAATAAAGTTTTTAAAATGACAGTTTTTTCGGGAGCAGTGATTTTAATAATGCCTAAAATGAAACAATAAAAATGAAATATTCCTTTAAATACCGTGCCTGGGGGTCCCCTTAGTCTGCCTGTAAGGTAGTGCATCTTTTCCATGTTTATTACTAGGGATGAGCTTCGAGTTCGAGTCGAACCCATGTTCAACTCGAACATTGCATGTTCGACCGTTCGTCGAATTATGAACGATATGGGCCGTTCGCGCCAAATTTGAGTGGCGTGTCACGGCCCATAATTCACTGCGGCATTGCAGTGCATTGCTGGCTGATGATTGGCCAAGCATGCACTATGACCCGCATGCTTGGCCAGCACCATCTGTACAGAGAGCCGTAATTGGCCAAAGCCAGGGTGGCTTTGGCCAATTATGACTCAGGGGGTTTAGTACATGCCCCGCACTATATAAGGCCGCCTGCACGGCGGAACTGTGTAGTGTGTTTCGGCGTTGAGAGAGAGATAGAGAGACAGTGTCATTTGATTTAAGTTAGATAGAGTAGGCTGCGAGTCAGTTAACTGCACTTACAGTGTATTGTGTATATATATGCATCCTAGGCATTTGGGTAGCCCCCAAAACACCTTGTCCCCATGTTGATGAGGACAAGGGCCTCATCCCCACAACCCTGGCCGGTGGTTGTGGGGGTCTGCGGGCGGGGGGCTTATCAGAACCTGGAACCCCCAGAACCCCCAGATCCCGCCCCCCCCCCGTGTGAAATGGTAAGGGGGTACTTACCCCTACCATTTCACTAAAAAACTGTCAAAAATGTTAAAAATGACAAGAGACAGTTTTTGACAATTCCTTTATTTAAATGCTTCTTCTTTCTTCTTCCTCCATCTTCTTCTTCTTCTGGTTCTTGTGGTTCTTCTGGTTCTTCCTCCGGTGTTCTCGTCCAGCATATTCCTCCGCGGCGTCTTCTTCCCTTCTTCTCTTCGGGCCGCTCCACATCCATGATGGCATGGAGGGAGGCTCCCGCTGTGTGACGCTTCTCTCTTCATCGTCTTCTCTTCATCTTCTTGTCAACACTGCTTGACACCATCTGAACCAAATAAGTTTATCTTCGTCTCATCAGACCACAGGACATGGTTCCAGTAATCCATGCCCTTAGTCTGCTTATCTTCAGCAATCTGTTTGCAGGCTTTCTTATGCATCATCTTTAGAAGAGGCTTCCTTCTGGGACGACAGCCATGCAGACCAATTTGATGCAGTGTGGTCTGAGCACTGGCAGGCTGATCCCCCCACCCCTACAACCTCTGCAGCAATGCTGGCAGCACTCATATGTCTATTTCCCAAAGACAACATCTGGATATGACGTTGAGCATGTGCACTCAACTTCTTTGTTGGACCATGGCAAGGCCAGTAATCAGTATGAGAGAGTGAGAGCGATAACACCAAATTTACCACACCTGCTCCCTATTCACACCTGAGACCTTGTAACACTAACAAGTCACATGACACTGGGGATATATATACATACATACATACTAAACTGCCTGCACAACACTAACTAACCTGGCTCTAGCTAACATTCTCTCAATTATAACAATATATACGGCTGCCGCGTAGGCAGCCTTATATAGTGTGGGGCGTGCACTTAGCTCCTGAACCATGATTGGCTAAAGGCACCCTGCCTTTGGCCAATCATGGCTCTCACAGCGACTCAAACATTGGGACCATCCCTAGAATAAACACTTATGGGAGGTTTCACTGAAGATATTGGCTACTGGGGTATGCTAAAGGCCTATAGGAAGCAAACTGCAGCGATCCCCAAAAACAATCCTTGTCTTGAAACCCAAGGAGAGCCCTATGGCTCCATCAGGAACAAGGTGGTGCGACGAGTATCTAATTATATGTATCCAGTGGAGTATATGGACCCACATAGGTCCCTCACAACCCCAGTGGCCTTACTGGAGGAGAAAGAAAATCACCTTTCTTTTTTCTTTCTTCCTTAGTAGGGCCACTGGGGTTGTGAGGGACCTATGCAGGTCCATATACTTCACTGGATACAGATAATTAGATCCTCCTGGCATCCCATTGTTCCTTCTGCAGCCGTAGGGGTCTCCCTGGGTTTCGAGACAAGGATTGTTTTTGTGGATCCCTGCAGTTTGCTTCCTATAGGCCTGTAGCACACCCCAGTAGCCAATATCTTCAGGGAAGCCTCCCACAAGTGTTTATTCTAGGGCTGGTCCCGATGTTCGAGTCAAACGTAAGTTTCAAGTTGGGTTTCAAGACATGGATTGTTTTTATCCTATGCTGATAGGTTGTTTAATCACTTTATAGATATAAGTCATCTTTTCCAGCCCCTGAGGAAGATTGTGAAACGCGTCAAGATCAATCCCACATGTGTAATCATTATAACAATATTGGACTTGTCGATGTATTTACAATTATCATTTGTAGGAACATAGAGAGGTCACAGATGATCGGTGAAGTATTGGAACAATGTGTCAGCCTTCAGTTTTATGATACAAAAATATTTTTGTAAGATTTTTGTAGTGAAATTCATTAACCACTTCCTGCCCATATGATGTCCTGGACTTGAAGTGGTTTTATAGGGATGATGGGTGCAGCTATAGGCATCATCTAGATATCTTTCTATTCAGCCCGCGATTCCCTTGCATGTGAAAGCCACCCTAGCCGCTGATTAGCTGCTGGATTGCTTTTTACAGACAGCCGGAGGAGACATCCCCATTCCAGCTTCCATCGCCACCTTTTCGTGCTCTCCCGTGTGATTGAAGAGCTTGAGATCCAATCTAGCGGTGGCGCCAGGGTAACCACAGAGCTGGCCATGGTCCTGGGCTATCTCTATGGTCCTGGGAGGCCAAAAGTGACATCATGACATCATGACATCGTCCTCCTGCAGATGTAAACGTTGGCATTTTTTTTCCTAGAAAGCAGAGATCAATTTTTTTTATCTTATGCATTACAGGATAGAGAAGATATTTGGGGTCTTATAGATCTCAGACGTCCTCATAAAGAGGACCTGTCATGCCTTATTTCTATCACAAGGGATGTTTACATTTCTTATGATAGGAATAAAAGTGTTAAAAAAATTAAAGGGACAGTGTAAAAATAAAAAGTAAAATAAAAAAATCCAAGTGCCCGCATCCTCTCGTGTTTGTATGCATAAGTGAACGCATACGTAGGTCGTGCCTACATATGTAAACAGTGAGGTATCGTCATGAACGTTATAGTGAGGGCAATAATTCTAACACTAGACCTTCCTCTGTAACTCTAAACTGGTAACCTGTAAAAATGTTTAAAGCATCGCCTATGGAGATTTTTAAGTACCGTACCTTGGCGCCATTCCACGCACAACTTCAAAGCGTGACATGTTAGGCATCTATTTACTCAGCGTAACATCATCGTTTATATTTCACCAAAAAATTGGGTTATTTATTATGTTTTTTTTTTGCAGTAAAATTCATTAAAGTATACTTTTTCCAAAAATTTTAGTTTGCAAAATCGCTGCACAAATACTGTGCGACATAAAAAAATTGCAACGCCCATCCTTATATTCTCTAGGGCAGGGGTCTCAAACTGGCGGCCCTCCAGCTGTTGCAGAACTACAAGTCCCATGAGGCATTGCAAGACTGACAGTTACAAGCATGACTCCCACAGACAGAGGCATGATGGGACTTGTAGTTCTGCAACAGCTGGAGGGCCGCCAGTTTGAAACCCCTGCTCTAGGGTCTCTGCTAAAAAGAACAAAAAAACCCACATATAATGTTTGGGGATTCTAAGTAGTTTTCTAGCAAAAAAAAAAAAAAACAGGATTTTTCCATGTAGGAGGGAAATGTCCGAATTGGCCTGGGTGGGAAATGGTTAATCGTATTCATATCATCTTCTAATTTTATTGGTGCCTAAAAAGTCTCATTGGTTACAAGTTGGTTGGGTTGGCTATTTTCTTCTCATATGTGTCCACTAAGCCTCCCCTGTTCGCATGGTGACAACACTGCTGTGTCATTTAACTACAGGACAAATGATGTTGTCACCCTGTTAACGGAAGTGGAAAAAACCCCCAGCTCTACTGGTTGGACCAAGAGGTAAAAAAATGATATTTCAGGGGGATTCAGAGAAACGTCTTCTGTGTCGGGATTACCTGGCTGTCTTTGGCATGGACTCTCCTCCACTGATGAGGATCTTCTCTTTACAAAGCCGGAGAACTTGACAGTGAGGATCACCAGAATGGTTATCAGCTTCACCACCATCGGAGGAATGACCCCGAGACAGCAGGAAACCCCGATATTCCTGAGAGGAGAGAAGACAGGGGATCGGTATGATATAATGAAGAAATACAGATGCCATCCTTCATACCTACTAGCAAATTATACTTATGTCCGAGAGATTTTCCTTCCAATCAGGCTCCATTCACACATATTCATAGTTAATGGCTTCCACATCCAATCACTGGCTAAATCCTTCAGCCTTAACCTCCGCAACATCTCCAGAATTTGACCCTTCCTGACTATCGACACCACAAAACAACTTCTTCACTCCTTGATTATTTCGCGCCTTGACTACTGTAACTCTCTCCTTGATGGCCGACCCTTATGCAGGCTCCTCCCCCTTCAGTCTATTATGAATGCTGCTGATAGACTAATACACCTCACTAATCAATCTGTGACTGCTGCTCCTCTCTGCCAATCCCTTCACTGGCATCCCCTACCCCACCGTATAAAATTCTAAATACTAAACACAACATACAAGGCCATCCACAACATCTCCCCCAGCTACATCACCAACCTCATCTGCAGATATCGCCCAAATCATCCCCTCCGCACCTCCCAGGACCTCCTGCTCTTTAGCTCCCTTGTTACCTCCACTCATGCTCGTCTTCAGGTCTTCTCCAGAGCCTCTCCCATCCTCTGGAACTTCCTGCCCCGATATATTCAATCAGCCCCTCACCTGTCCACCTTCAAGACTTCTCCAGAGCCTCTCCCATCCTCTGGAACTCCCTGCCCAAGTATGTTTGATAAGCCCCTAACCTGTCCACCTTCAGGACTTCTCCAGAGCCTCTCCCATCCTCTGGAACTCCCTGCCCAAGTATGTTTGATAAGCCCCTAACCTGTCCGCCTTCAGGTCTTCTCCAGAGCCTCTCCCATCCTCTGGAACTTCCTGCCCCGATATATTCAATCAGCCCCTCACCTGTCCACCTTCAAGACTTCTCCAGAGCCTCTCCCATCCTCTGGAACTCCCTGCCCAAGTATGTTTGATAAGCCCCTAACCTGTCAACCTTCAGGACTTCTCCAGTGCCTCTCCCATCCTCTGGAACTCCCTGCCCCAGTATATCTGATAATAATAATGACACCCCAAAGTCGGCAAGCAGAGGCAGGTTTTTGTGCACGAAAAAACACAGTTAAAAAATCTTGAAGCTCAAAAAAGGTGTATGAGATTCTTTGTCGCATTTTCTGTACATTGAAAGGAACTGGCTGCCTGATGTGTGAGGAGCAATAATGCACAAAAAAGGTATACATGCAACGTCTGCCACCACATGACATGGTGATCATAGGGCCCCTGTCACCACGTGACATAGTAATCATAGGGCCCCTGACATCACGAGACATAGTGATCATAAGTCATACTCACTTCCAGGACACCGAGTGATTTGAGATGATCGGAATAACAGCTGGAATGAAAGAAAACACAATGAGAGAATCAGAAACCAGATAATGAATTTTATACAGCCGACTGCACCACCAACCAATAGTGGTCACCGAGTGTATTGCACCACCAACCACTAGTGGTCACCGAGTGTACTGCACCACCAACCAATAGTGGTCACCGAGTGTACTGCACCACCAACCAATAGTGGTCATCGAGTGTACTGCACCACCAATCAATAGTGGTCACCGAGTGTACTGCACCACTAACCAATAGTGGCCACCGAGTGTACTGCACCATCAACCAATAGTGGCCACCGAGTGTACTGCACCACTAACCAATAGTGGTCAACGAGTGTACTGCACCACCAATCAATAGTGGCCCCCGAGTGTACTGCACCACTAACCAATAGTGGTCAACGAGTGTACTGCACCACTAACCAATAGTGGCCCCCGAGTGTACTGAACCACCAACCAATAGTGGCCACCGAGTGTACTGCACCACCAACCAATAGTGGCCACGGAGTGTACTGCACCACCAACCAATAGTGGCCACCGAATGTACTGCACACACCCCAAAAATACTGCTTGGAATAAAAAGGACATGTTCGGCACTTCTTATTCTTCTTCCCCTCCCCTATCTCACTTACCATCATATTTAAACTCTCATAAGAATGTTTTTATGGAAATACAGCAGCAGCTATCAAAAAAGATTGACATATTGGGGCTGATTTACTAAGACTGGAGAGTGCAGAATCTGGTGCAGCTCTGCATGGGAGCCAATCATCTTCTATCTTCAGCTTGTTTAATTAAGCTGTGACAAAAAAAAATGGAAGTTTCTATACAAAGTCTCACCAAATGTTACATTCTCCAATATTAGTAAATCAACCCTATTGCTTATAAACATTGATCAGACAGGAGATAGAGAGATACAAAGTAACATTGTTTATAAACATTGATCGGACAGGAGATAGAGAGATACAAAGTAACATTGTTTATAAACATTGATGAGGCAGGAGATAGAGATATACAATGTAACATTATTTATAAACATTGATCAGACAGGAAATAGAAAGATATAAAGTAACATTGTTTATAAACATTGATCAGACAGGAGATAGTACTCAAAAAAAAAAAATATATATATATATATATATATATATATAAAATAATAAAATATATTATATATATATATATATATATATATATATATATATATATATATATATATATATATATAAAATAGTATATAATATAATATACTATTATATATATATATAGTAATATTAGTAAAAAAAAAAAAACAACAATTAGACGTATGACTTACTTGGTGAGTAGATACAGAAAACCTTGGTCACACTCCAGATATTGGCGCCGTTGGCTCTCATACATCGGATTTTGTTGTAATTTGGTGAATATTCAGTGGGACACGTCAAGGTGACTTCTTCACCCTGACCATAATATTCCTTTACTGGATACATGCTTATATTCTGCCCCAAATTTATCAACCTCTGACATTTCCCTAGAATTGAGAAGATACAAAGCCTGTCATCGGGAGGGACAAGAGACATACAAGAGTTCCATTGTATGATCTAAACTTGTCTTCTGGAAATGGGTGACTTGTACCTCCCCTAGGTGTATCTGACTTAACCAAACTTGACTGATTCTTGGGGTCTCTCTTCCAGAGGAGCCTACAAACTAGAATGGGAAGGAAGGATGGATCCTGGAGGGAATCTAATGAGCAAAGATTTTTTACAGATACAGAAGCAATGATTGAATAGTCCATTTTACTATTGGACCAAGAGGACAACCCACCTCCACCCAAATGGATTGTGAGGGAGAAGAGACATATGCCCTGTACACACAGTCGGACACTGATCGGACATTCCGACAACAAAATTCATGGATTTTTTCCTGACGGATGTTGGCTCAAACTTGTTTTGCCTACACACGGTCGCACAAAGCTGTCGGAATTTCAGAACGCCAAGAACGCGGTGATGTCACGTACGACAAGACTATAAAAGGGCAGTTCAGTACTAAGTGCGGCACACTTTGGGCTCCTTTTGCTAATCTTGTGTTAGTAAAAGATTGGTGAGAGACGATTCGCGCTTTTTCAGACTCCTGGTTTTCAGATCGTATTTCTGCTGTTCAGTTTGTGCTTATGGGTTTGTGTCTGGTCTTCAGTGCGTGCAGCGAGTTACCATTGATTTTTCATTGTGTTCTTGTTCGTTCGTTACTGATTTTCAGGTCGCTCTTCACAGGCCTTGCTGTTCTTCAGTGCGTTCTGTTACTTCGTTCTGAGCAGCTGACTGTTTTCTAGCCATGTTGCGTATACGTACTCATCGTAGAGTTTGTGCTGTGTGGGGGCTTGGTGTTGGGGTCCTTACTTTGACACAAGCCCAGTCCATGAACAGGGCAAGGAGGAGTTCATGAATGAAGAATTGGTTGCTCCAGCGTGACCAGTTCTCTCATATGCCTTTGCTCCGTGAGATCCGTGAGAATAATCCTGATGATTTCAGGAACTTTCTCTGGATGACGAACCCCATGTTTCACCGTTTGTTGGCTTTGCTGACCCCTTATGTCAGCAGACAGGATACCTGCATGAGGCAAGCCATCACTCCGGAGCAGAGGTTAGTCGCCACTAGGGATGAGCTTCGAGTTTGAGTCAAACTCATGTTCGACTCGAGCATTGGCTGTTCGCAAGTACGCCGAACAGTGAACAATTTGGGATGTTGGCGGCAAATTCGAATGCTACGGAACACCCTTTAAAAGTCTATGGGAGAAATCAAAAGTGCTAATTTTAAAGGCTTATATTCATGGTATTGTCATAAAAAGTGTTTGGGGACCTGGGTCCTGCCCCAGGGGACATGGATCAATGCAAAAAAAGTTTTAAAAACGGCTGTTTTTTCAGGAGCAGTGATTTTATTAATGCTTAAAGTCAAACAATAAAAGTGTAATATCCCTTTAAATTTCATAGCTTGGGGGTGTCTATAGTATGCCTGTAAAGGGCGCATGTTTCCCATGTTTAAAACAGTCTGACAGCAAAATGACATTTCAAAGGAAAAAAAGTCATTTAAAACTACTCGTGGCTATTGCATTGCCGGTCCGACAATACACATAGAAGTTCATTGATAAAAACGGCATGGGAATTCCCCACAGCGAACCAAAATTGAAAAAAAAAATGATGTGGGGGTCCCCCTAAATTCCATACCAGGCCCTTCAGGTCTGGTATGGATAATATCGGAAACCCCGGCCAAAATTTAAAAAAAAAAATGTAGTGGGGGTCCCCCTAAATTCCATACCAGACCCTTCAGGTCTGGTATGGATTTTAAGGGGAACCCCACGCCAAAATTAAAAAAAAAACAGACCCTTATCCGAGCACGCAACCTGGCAGGCCGCAGGAAAAGAGGGGGGGACGAGAGAGCGCCCCCCCTGAACCGTACCAGGCAACATGACCTCAACATTGGGAGGGTGCTTTGGGGTAGCCCCCCAAAACACCTTGTCCCCATGTTAATGGGGACAAGGGCCTCATCCCCACAACCCTTGCCCGGTAGTTGTGGGGGTCTGCGGTCGGGGGGCTTATAGGAATCTGGAAGCCCCCTTTAACAAGGGGACCCCCAGATCCCGGCCCCCCCTGTGTGAAATGGTAAGGGGGTACTTACCCCTACCATTTCACTAAAAAACTGTCAAAAATGTTAAAAATGACAAGAGACAGTTTTTGACAATTCCTTTATTTAAATGCTTCTTCTTTCTGGTTCTTCCTCTGGTGTTCTTGTCCAGCATCTCCTCCGTGGCGTCTTCTATCTTCTTCTCCTCGGGCCGCTCCGCACCCATGGCATGGGGGGAGGCTCCCGCTCTTCTCTTCATCTTCTTCTCTACTTCATCCTCTTCTCCGGGCCGCTCCGCACCCATGCTGGCATGGTGGGAGGCTCCCGCTGTGTGACGCGTCTCCTTTTCTGACGGTTCTTAAATAATGGGGGGCGGGGCCATCCAGTGACCCCGCCCCCCCTCTGATGCACAGGACATGACGGGACTTCCCTGTGGCATTCCCTGTGACATCACAGGGAAGTCCCGTCAAGTCACCGTGCGTCAGAGGGGGGCGGGGTCACCAGGTGGCCCCACCCCCTGTTATTTAAGAACCGTCAGAAGAGAACCTTCCACGCCACAGGAATGGCAGACTGTGGCCTCCCACTTTGCCCAGCGGTGGGACATTCCTAACTGCGGAGGGGCAATTGATGGGAAACACGTCCACATCATCCCACCACCCAACTCGGGGTCATACTATTACAACTACAAGGGGTTCAATAGTATTGTGATGTTAGCGGTGGTGTCAGCTACTTACGAGTACCTGTATGTGAATGATGGGAAGAATGGCCGGATGTTAGATGGTGGAGTCATCGCCCAGACGGAGTTCTACAGGTGTCTCCAGAATGGCAGCTTGGACTTGCTTCAGAAGACAATGTGGAAGGACTCCCTTTTGTCTTCGTTGTGGATGAAGGGTTTGCGCTGGGGGACCATCTTATGCAGCCATTCCCAATGAGGACCCTCACTCGGACCAGAAGAGTAGTGAAGAACACATTTGGAATAATGGCCAGCCGGTTCCGCCTATTTCTTACACTGATACACATGGCAGAGTATAAACTCAATCACATCATCCTGGCTTGCTGTGTTCTCCACAACTTTTTAAGGAGAAATTCTGTGAACTATGCTGGCTCAGTTGGGCCTGAAGCCAGAATTAATCTCAATGAACCAACCCTGAAAGCGCTAGAAGCTGGCCTTCCTGGCTTGCCCCCCCTGAGTTCCCGCGAGGTCCGTATAAAATACATGGAATAGTTTGCGGGTAGGGGGGCCATTAATATGCCAGACAATGTCTGAGACATTTTTAAAATAAAATTATTTTTTGAACTAAACAAATATTAGCTTACATTTACTGCTTGTCTTTCTTTTAGCTGACCCTGACTGAAATTTGGGGAGTCGTGAAAATGGCGTGATTCTGTAAAAATATACAGCACTGTTGGGTGTTATTTACTAAAGGCAAAGACACTTTGCACTACAAGTGCACTTGAGACTGCACTGAAACTGCACTTGTAGTGCAAAGTGGATTTGCCCTTAGAAAATAACACCCATTGTCACAGAAAACACCAATTTTACCACAAAAAAAGTTTATGAGCATTGAAAGAAGAAGCCACACATTGTTAATTATCTTTATAATACCAGCACAATCACATGTGCATTTATAAAAGGTTTTTAAAACAAACCAACATGTTTGTTGCATATCATTTTTTGGGGTCACATTAAAAGTAGAAATTGCCTTTTAAGATAAAACAGGCATGTTTCAAACCAACAATAAATACACAACTCTGGGACTTACAAAGTTCAACTTTTATAGAAAGTGAAGGCAATATCAGACATGAGTATTTATAAACTGTGTTTGATATTGCATTCAGCAGATGGGGTGAAGTCACCCCTGGAAAAGCCAAATTTTGAACATGCACACAAATTGCCAACATGTCAACATGTGCTAGCTGCCATCATGGGGGATCAATGGACGTGTTATATGAGTGCAACCCCTTCCTCTCAGCAACTTTATTATTGAGGAATGGGTTGCACCCCCAAAACGCATACATTAATCTCCCGTGATGGCAGATAGCACATGTTGACACACTGTGTGCATCTTCAAAATTTGGCTTTTCGAGAATATGTCAAAAAATGTGGAAAAAAATTTCTGTAAAAAAAAAAAAAACAGAAATAATTTGGGATTTAGAGGGGTTTTAAACTCTCCCTAAAACATCAATGATGTTCTTCATTTTGTTTTGAACATCATTGATGTTTTGCTTGATGTTTTCCAAGTCCCTATTACACCCCATGATCTCCCCGATCAGGATCTGGGCACTTTCACTGAATGAAATGACCTTCACTTTCAATGAAATGACCTTCATCCACAACATCACGATCACCTAAAAATATAGAAAAAAAAAAACACACCATGTATTATAAATATGCCGGCATCCATCTCTTACCTGAGCCTGTGGTTGCAGACACTCACCTGTTATGGTGACAATTTCCACCACGTCTCCTTCCTCCTCCTCCTCCTGTTGGCTTTGGGGGATTTCCCCTTCTTCATGAGGTGGGGGGTCTGTGGTCTCCTCGGATGAGGGGTGTCCTCCGAGTCTTTTCTCCCCTATGTAAAAAAAAAATAGGTATACTTAGCACACAGATATTTGATAGCAGAAATAGGAATATGAAACATTGCTTGGAAGTGCGGTACAATTGTCTATTTTGGCAGAGTTCCAAGATGAAGAAATATTTTTGTCCTTTGTCAAGCTTGAATACTTACCTGTCTTGTACAAGCTTCACAGATAGAGACACCCCTATAGTATACACTGGAGCACCTGTGTGGCCCCCCTAATAAAAAGGATGTTCTTGTGTCCCACACTAGTGCTCCAGCGTCCAGATGTGTAAACAGCTGCTGAGTGTCCTCTCCTTACACAGAATCTAGTTTGCATTTCATTCTAGTTACAAACCCATCTAGACAACAAAATTATTTTAAGAGAAGTAGGCCAGAAAAAATTTATTGAACTGCATCTGGACAAAACATGGTGTTTTATTGGCCGAACGAACAATGTTTCCTACGAACGAATAATGTGCTCATGAACATGAAAGTTGCCATTTTAAACTGGACAACAGTTAAGAAAAGCACATGGAGCAGCATGAACATAATAAAAATAAAGAATAGTAACACAGCACAACTACTTACATTTTTGCAGCACTCTCCTGATCCTTCTATACTGATCGTGCTCCCTTAATTTGAGGTCCAACCACCGCTTCCTCAGTTGATCCTTGGATCGTCATACCCCAAAATTTCTGTGTAGACTCTTCACAACTTTCGTCATGATCTTGGCCTTTCGGACATTGGGGTTGGGGTAAGGTCCATACTTCCCGTCATAGTCAGCCTTCTTCAGGATGTCAACCATCTCCACCATCTCTACAAAGGACATATTTGATGTCTTAAATCGTCTCCTCCGGGATTGTGACGTTTCTGGCTCCGGGCTTTCCTCCTCCTCCTCCTCGTTGCTGTAATTAGTACGCACCTGCTCTGACTCTGCCATGTGCTCTCCCCCACTGTGCAGAACAAGAATGGGCAGGGAATAGACTAGAAAGAATGTCAGGGATGGGCGGAGTTTCAGGCATGCACAGTGTATATGAAGCGCGTTGTACGTATGATCTGTGAGCGGAGGAAGGAGTATAGGAGGCTCCGATCATGATAACGAAGGTAACATTTAAACTTGGGTCTATACTGCTTAGAGATTGAGGCCTATATTGGGACAACATTAGGAGAGTTTAGCCTGACATTAGGGTTTGTCTTGTGTTGTGTCTTGCAGAGAAAATGGATATATTGAAGGATCAGGACTTTATCACCATATTCATTGATATGTTCAGGGAGCTGCCCTGTCTGTGGTAGGTAAACCACTCACATTATAAGAATCAAACAAAGAGGAAGGCAGCGCTGGATCAATTGCTGGAAATTGTGAAGCCGGTGATCCCCACGGCAGACATTACCTATTTGAAGGCCCTAATTGGTGGCATGAGGAGCACTAATCTAAGGGAGCGCAAGAAGGTCCAGGATTCCCTGAGATTGGGAGCTGCAGATGATATTTATGTCCCCAGGCTCTGGTACTATGACAGGCTGCATTTTCTGGCAGGTCAGACTGAACCCAGGTCATCACTCTCCAGTCTTCCTTCCAGGCTTCCTTCCCCCCCAGCTGAGGCTTCTGACGCCCAACCTGGGCCTTCCAGGCAACAACATGTGGAGGAGCCCAGCTTGAGCCAGGTATAGCATTCTTCTAAATATTTCTGGTTGTCAAATTAATAATGTTAAATAGATGTTAGTTTGGAGTACTAATTTATGATTGTGATTGATGAACCAAAAACTAAAACGATGTCCCTTTTTTTATACACAGGAAAGTCTCAGCCAGGAGGTGGCCGGGCCCAGTAGGCTGCCCGATACCCAGGTCCCTCCCCTCCGCCTTTAAGGAAAAAGTGGCAGGAAGAGGAGTAACCTGGAGGAGGCTGCAATCGGCCTATTTTGGAAGGCTACTGAGGCCCTCAGAACACTCCACAGTGTGGAAGAGGATTTTGCTGACCTAACAGCATGCAAAATGCTGCAAATGGAGGAGGGCCACCGCCTCTTATGTGAGTTTCTCAGTTTAGAAGCACTAAATAAGGGGTTGAGGGGCCAACTCACATGCCAAATCCACATTTGTGAGCTTACCTTTGGTCCTCCTCCTCCTCCTCCAGGTCCTCCTCCTCCTCCTCTAGGTCCTACTCCTCCTCCTGCCACACCTCCAACACCAGAGCCACAGCCGGGAAGGAAGCATGTAAGGAAGACCAGAGAGTGATGATCCTGGGTTCAGTCTGGTCTGGCAAAAGATGCAGGCTCTTGTATGACCACAGCCTGGGGACATACATGTCACCTGCTGCTTTCATGATCTCTTGGACTTCTGGACCAGATTGTACCACCTTAGATATGGACTCCTCAGGCCACCAATTTTTGCAGTAAAATAATTGATGTGTGCCCTGGGGGCCAATTTCTGCTGTTTCTCCAGCGTTGCCTCACTCTTTGTTTGGTTATGAGCCCTTAATAACAGAATTTTGTTTCAATTATACTCGCCTATGTGTGTTTTCCTTCAAAAAGGACAGTTTGTTTGTGAGGAGGCAGGTACATTTCAAAATTACAATGTGAAATTAACAGGAGACCCCAACACCAAGCAATCTTCTTGAGATTAAATAATACAAGATAATAATGGTGTTGTAGTAACTTGACACACAAAACACACCAAAAAATATCCTGGAGTAAAAAAAAAAAAAAAAAAAAAGATAAATAAAACACAAGATCAGGCTTTAAAAAAATCCTAAAAAAAATTATTTAATCTAAAAACATCCCAAAAATATTATTTTTTCGGGAGATGTGACAAATTAAAATATTATATTGATGAAATCACGAGAAATAATAAAGAAGTTTGTGGGAACTCTGTGTGAATATGAGCAGCAAAACAACTTCATTCTTCTCACATTATAAAGAAGAAGAGAGTGCGCTGCATTAAACTATTTAAAACATTGCAGCCTGACGAAAGTGCTGTATGCATTCCGAACATTAATCTTACCAGACCGAGCTGTTCCGTCTCAAAATTTGGAATTGTCCACACGCGGTCGGAATTGACGCGATCGGATTTTGTTGTTGGAAAATTTTCATAGCCTGCTCTCAAACTATGTGTGTCGGAAAATCCAATGGAAAAAGTCCGATGGAGCCCACACACAGTGGGAATTTCCGACAACAAGCTCCGATCGCACATTTTCCGTCGGAAAATCCGACCGTGTGTACGGGGCAATACAAGAGTTCCATTGTATGATCTAAACTTGTCTTCTGGAAATGGGTGACTTGTACCTCCTCTAGACGTATCTAACTTTACCAAACTTGACTGATTCTTGGGGTTTCTCTTCCAGAGGAGCCTACAAACATTAGAATGGGGAGGAGGGATGGATCCTGGAGGGGATCTAATGAGCAAAGATTTATACAGATACAGAATGAGTGATGAAATAGCCAATACTGCTGTTGGACCAAGACGACAATCCACCTCCACCCAACTGGATTGTGAGGGACAAGAGACATACAGGAGTTCCATTGCGTGACCCAACCTCGTCTTCTGGCATATAAACTGGGGACTCATTACAAGAAGACAGGATTTCTATAAAGAGCAACAGTTATTTTTCTGTACTCGCAATAAAGCCTGCAAAATGAAAAGTAATGCAGCCACCACGTTAGAGGACTGGTTGAGTTACATTGTGTGTTATGTTTTTCTTCCCAGGATAAGATACTGTATACTCTGGAACTATAAAGGAGTATAAAGCTATGGCTCAGAGCCTTGCCGGCTGCACTAATTAAATGAAATATACTGCAATGTAAAGAAGAGAAGCGAGTAGAATAAAAAAAGAAAAACACAGGATGAGAAAAAAGGGGAAGGAAATAAGATAAGCTGCTGAGAAAGCATAAAGCGTATTTCCACTATTGCAATTACATTTGAGAAAACCCCACTAAATGTTTGCTGTGGGTTTCTGTTCACACATCACGCCTAATATATATATATTATATCACCAAAAGTATTGGGACGCCTGCCTTTACACACACATGAACTTTAATGGCATCCCAGTCTTAGTCCGTAGGGTTCACAGTGGTGTAGTGGGGCGGCACGGTGGTGTAGTGGGTAGCACTCTTGCCTAGCAGTAAGAAGGGTCGCTGGTTCGAATCCCAACCACGACACTACCTGCCTGGAGTTTGCATGTTCTCCCTGTGCCTTTGTGGGTTTCCTCCGGGTTCTCCGGTTTCCTCCCACACTCCAAAGACATGCTGGTAGGTTAATTAGATCCTGTCTAAATTGGCCCTGGTATGTATGAATGTGAGTTAGGGACCTTAGATTGTAAGCTCCTTGAGGGTAGGGACTGATGTGAATGTACAATGTATATGTAAAAGCGCTGCGTAAATTGACAGCGCTATATAAGTACCTGAAATAAATAAATAAAAATAAATTATTGAGTTGGCCCACCCTTTGCTATAACAGCTTCAACTCTTCTGTGAAGGCCGTCCACAAGGTTTAGGAGGGTGTCTATGGGAATGTTTGACCATTCTTCCAGAAGAGCATTTGTGAGGTCAGGCACTGATGTGGATGAGAAAGCCTGGCTCATAGTCTCAGCACTATTTCATCCCAAAGGTGTTATTTCTGGTTGAGGTCAGGACCAGTCAAGCTCCTCCACCCCAAACTCGCTCATCCGTGTCTTTATGGACCTTGCTTTGTGCACTGATCCAATTCATTTGGTGGAGGGGGATTATGGTGTGGGGAGAGGGGGGATTATGGTGTGGGGGTTGTTTTTCAGGGATTGGTGGGGATTATGGTGTTGGTGGAGGGGGGATTATGATGTGGGGGTGTTTTTCAGGGGTTGGGCTTGGCCCCCTTAGTTCCAGGGAAGGGAACTCTTAAGGCGTCAGCATACCAAGACATTTTTGGACAATTTCATGCTCCCAACTTTGTGGTCAATAAAGACATGGATGTGCGAGTTTGGTGTGGAGGAACTTGACTGGCCTGCACAGAGTCCTGACCTCAACCCCACAGAACACCTTTGGGATGGATTAGAACAGAGACTGCGAGCCAGGCCTTCTCATCCAACATCAGTACCTGACCTCACAAATGCTCTTCTGGAAGAATGGTCAAACATTCCCATAGACACCCTCCTAAACCTTGTGGACGGCCTTCCCAGAAGAGTTGAAGCTGTTATAGCTGCAAAGGGTGGGCCAACTCAATATTGAACCCTACGGACTAAGACTGGGATGTCATTAAAGATCATGTGTGTGTAAAGGCAGGCGTCCCAATACTTTTGGTTGTATAGTGTATATATTTACATACATATATACATCTTTTTTATATTTTTTACTTTTTAGAAGTTTCATAGGAGGATTGTCATGGCAGATTTAAAGGTTTTTTGAACAATGTTAGTGTGAGCCTGTCCCAAGTCTGTCCTCATTAACATACAATGGAAAAAGCCCAGCCCCTAAACCTCTAACCCTTTGTTAGGGCAGACAATGTTCAACTCTAGTTACAATTGATAATGAAGATCTGCCTGAAGATTTGAACAAATTCTGGAGATCCTGATACCTCCAAATAATTCACTATAACAAATCCATTCTAGATATCAAGTAGAACCAACTCCCCCATGATGATAAGTGACTTCGAACATCACAGCCAGGGGCATGGAGACCACCAACCCTCAACCGGGCCGAGAATAAGATCAGAATCTCTGGAACAATGAGAAGCTCTCTGCCATTGTGGATGATACCTTGTCAATTCCCTAGAAGCTACCACCCTCCTTGTATGTGAGCTTCTATTTACTGTCAGTGCTGACCCAGCTCATCCTCCCCTCACTTCCCAATATAAACTTTTATGTAGCTGCTGGGGAAAGAGTGAAGCGGAACACTATAGAGCAGGGATATGCAATTAGCGGACCTCCAGCTGTTGCAAAACTACAAGCCCCATCATGCCTCTGGCTCTGGATGTCATGCTTGTGGCTGTCAGAGTCTTGCTAAGCCTCATGGGACTTGTAGTTCTGCAATAGCTGGAGGTCCGCTAATTGCATATCCCTGCTATAGAGTGTCACCCGAGTCTGTTGGGGTTGCTGAAGATGGCAGCAAACAGCAGCAGCCTCAGGACTTCTGAAAGTCTACACAAGGGAGGCTTTTGCAGGCATAGCATCAATAAAGTACGAAAAAATTCACAAGTATTCTTAATGGAAGATTGATGTTGACATGGTTCTTGAACCATAGACCTTTACCTGACCTCCTACCTCCTAATTTCCTTCCTTGGATTACTTTTTCTTTAGGTTATTTTTCAAGTCACCATTTATAATGCTACGTCTACAATACACCCCCACTCTATTCCCCATAACCACAAACCAAAAACACAGCTAAGGAGAAGAGGGTCAGCTTCTTATCCAAAGTAAGGATCAGTTCTGAGAGAAGTGACACTTTATTAGCCAAACTGCAGAAAGAGGGTCAAATGTCTGAACACCCGGGCAGGTACATTTTGTAAGCAGATGGGAAATAAAGAGATACAAAGTAACATTGTTTATAAACTTTGATCAGAAAATATATCTAGAGATATAAAGTTACATTATTTATAAACGTTGATCAGACAGGAGATAGAAAGATACAAAGTAACATTGTTTATAAACATTGATCAGACAGGAGATGGAGAGATACAAAGTAACATTATTTATAAACGTTGATCAGACAGGAGATAGAGAGATACAAAGTAACATTGTTTATAAACGTTGATCAGACGGGAGATAGAAAGATACAAAGTAACATTATTTATAAACGTTGATCAGACAGGAGATAGAGAGATACAAAGTAACATTGTTTATAAACATTGATCAGACAGGAGATAGTACTCAAATTAAATAAAAATATATTTATATATTTTTTATAAAACCATAGTAACTTATATTTACCTCAAATCAGCCTTAACTAACTCCTTCTTCTCTTTCTCCCCTTAGCTGTTATTTTCCTTTTCACAATTTTTTTCTCTCTTTTTTTTCTAACTAGTAATATTAAAAATATATATATATATATATACAACAATTAGAAGTATGTCTTACTTGGTGAGTAGATACAGAAAACCTTGGTCACATTCCAGATATTGGCGCCGTTGGCTCTCATACATCGGATTTTGTTGTAATTTGGTGAATATTCAGTGGGACACGTCAAGGTGACTTCTTCACCCTGACCATAATATTCCTTTACTGGATACATGCTTATATTCTGCCCCAAATTTGTCAACCTCTGACATTTCCCTAGAATGGAAAAGATACAAAGCCTGTCATCGGGGGGGCCACCAGGGTGATCTAATGGGACACCAAAAGGTCTGACAAGGCATATGAGCAATAGTAGACAAAACCAAAGCACACACAGATGACAGGATGGGACACTAGAGGTGGAGTCACCAGTATAGGCTCCGTATGCGGGGGTGGAACCTGAGATTACCATGTGTTCACCAGAGCTCCTAGTAGGGGAATGGTGACACTCCTGAGGCCCTCACTGTTGATGCAACAGAAAGGAAGCAGCAAAGAAAACGTATGATCCAGGAGAAGGCAAAATCTATTACATATACAGTATGTAGCGATTGTCGTTGGGTTTGTAAGAAGTGAACAATTCTTACGTGTACACGATGACGGCTCAGGATGAGGATAAAACTGGAAAATGTCTGAGTTCTTCACACAGGTCAGACGGAACGTTCTGTTGTCATACTGCTCCTTACATGACACCTTCACCACCTCATTCTCCCTTGCAGTCTCAAATCCAGGAGGGAAATCCACTATGGAGGCCCAGAGCTGCGTCTTCCTACAGACCCCTGAGAAGACACAATACACCGATATTATTATTAATACATCTCCACCTATTATGACCAGATTGTAAATGTTCAGAGAAGTAATCACACTTATTATGTATAATTTATGTACCACTTTTGATTTTAGTATATCAGAGAGAAGGGATGAGTAACAGGAGGAAGTGACATTAGATCGGGGGAGGGCTAAAGGACGGGGTAGCATTTCTCTGTTTGGGTCAGTAATGAAAAGATATGTTTGGCTCGTGGCCCTGAGTGGAGAACCTTAACCATTCAGACATTGGTCAGTGTGAAAGATGCAGCTAGTAACACATGGTAGGCTTTGAAAAGGTCCCTTCTCCTTGTTGAGACCTGCAATCACAGGCCCTGGCATATGGAAATCTCCCAGTACTGATTTAATTGGAAGCTCTGAGGCATCAAGTGACTTATTCCAGAGGGCCTTAAAGAAAGCCCTTGCTGAAAAATGTCAAAAGGTGTTTAACTAGAAACCATGTCCTTCAGAAACACCTTCACTCTAGCACCCTTTGCATTGTAATTTTTTTTTAATCACCCACAGAAATTTTACTTTACCAAGAATGGGCCACTTGGTTGTGTTTCTGAAATGGACCTTGCACCTCCAATCAGCTGGGTTATGAGGGACAAGAGGCAGGCAAGAATTCCATTATATGACCTCATCTTGTCTTCTGGAACTGGGTGACTTGTATCTCCTCTAAGTGTATCTAACTTTACAAAAATTGCCTGCCTCTTGGGGTTCTTCTTCCAGAGGAGCCTGCAAACATTAGAATGGGCCAATGGGCAAAGCTTTATACAGATACAGAAGCAATGATGAAATAGTCCATTTTACTATTGGACCAAGAGGACAACCCACCTCCACCCAAATGAATTGTGAGGGACAAGAGACATACAAGAGTTCCATTGTATGATCTAAACTTGTCTTCTGGAAATGGGTGACTTGTACCTCCTCTAGGTGTATCTAACTTTACCAAACTTGACTGATTCTTGGGGTTTCTCTTCCAGAGGAGACTACAAACATTAGTAATGCAGCCACCACGTTAGAGGACTGGTTGAGCTACATTGTGTGTTATATTTTCTTCCCAGGATAACATACTGTATACTCTGGAACTATAAAGGAGTATAAAGCTATGGCTCAGAGCCTTGTCGGCTGCACTATTTAAATGAAATATACTGCAATGTAAAAAAGAGAAGCGAGTAGAATAAAAAAAGAAAAACACAGGATGAGAAGAAAGGGCCTGGTAATTGACTGTGGGGGAATCCCAGGCCATTTTTTTCAATGACTTTTATGTGTATTGCAGAGACCCGACAATTCATTATAGCTGCTCGTACTTTTAAATGACTTTTTTTCCTTTAGAAATGTCATTTTGCTGTCAGACTGTTCTAAACACGGGAAACATGCACCCCTTTACAGGCATACTATAGACCCCCAGCCCCCCGGTACAAAATTTAAAGGAATATTACACTTTTATTGTTTGACTTTAAGCATTATTAAAATCACTGCTCCCGAAAAAACAGACGTTTTTTAAAACTTTTTTTGCATTGATCCATGTCCCCTGGGGTAGGACCCGGGTCCCCAAACACTTTCCATGACAATAACTTGCAAATTAACCTTTAAAATTAGCACTTTTGATTTCTCCCATAGACTTTTAAAGGGTGTTCCACGGCTTTCGAATTCGCCGCGAACACTCCAAATTGTTCGCTATTTGGGGAACGGGCGAACAGCTGATGTTCGAGTGGAACTTACGTTCAACCTGAACAGATAGCCCATCCCTAGTCAGCACTGTCACCGTGTGTCCATGCTCACAGATTCTCCTTCTTCCAGAGGAGCCTGCAAACATTAGAATGGGCCAATGGGCAAAGATTTATACAGATACAGAAGGAATGATGAAATAGTCTGTTTTTCTATTGGACCAAGAGGACAACCCACCTCCACCCAAATGGATTGTGAGGGACAAGAGACATACAAGAGTTCCATTGTATGATCTAAACTTGTCTTCTGGAAATGGGTGACTTGTACCTCCTCTAGGTGTATCTAACTTTACCAAACTTGACTGATTCTTGGGGTTTCTCTTCCAGAGGAGCCTACAAACATTAGAATGGGGAGGAGGGATGGATCCTGGAGTGGATCTAATGAGCAAAGATTTATACAGATACAGAATGTGTGATGAAATAGCCAATACTACTGTTGGACCAAGAGGACAATCCATCTCCACCCAACTGGATTGTGAGGGACAAGAGACATACAGGAGTTCCATTGTGTGACCCAACCTCGTCTTCTGGCATATAAACTGGGGACTCATTACAAGAAGACAGGATTTTTATAAAGAGCAACAGTTATTTTTCTGTACTTACAATAAAGCCTGCAAAATGAAAAGTAATGCAGCCACCACGTTAGAGGACTGGTTGAGCTACATTGTGTGTTATGTTTTTCTTCCCCGGATAACATACTGTATACTCTGGAACTATAAAGGAGTATAAAGCTATGGCTCAGAGCCTTGCCGGCTGCACTAGTTAAATGAAATATACTGCAATGTAAAGAAGAGAAGCGAGTAGAAAAAAAAAAGAAAAACACAGGATGAGAAAAAAGGGGAAGGAAATAAGATAAGTTGCCGAGAAAGCATAAAGCGTATTTCCACTATTGCAATTACATTTGAGAAAACCCCACTAAATGTTTGCTGTGGATTTCTGTTCACACATCACGCCTAATATATGTATATTATACTACCAAAAGTATTGGGACACCTGCCTTTACACACACACATGAACTTTAATGGCATCCCAGTCTTAGTCCGGAGGGTTCAATATTGAGTTGGCTCCGCCCTTTGCAGCTATAACAGCTTCAACTCTTCTGGGAAGGCCGTCCACAAGGTTTAGGAGGGTGTCTATGGAAATGTTTGACCATTCTTCCAGAAGAGCATTTGTGAGGTCAGGCACTGATGTTGGATGAGAAGGCCTGGCTCGCAGTCTCCGTTCTAATTCATCCCAAAGGTGTTATATCGGGTTGAGGTCAGGACCAGTCAAGCTCCTTCACCCCAAACTCACTCATCCGTGTCTTTATGGACCTTACTTTGTGCACTGATCCAATTAATTTGGTGGAGGGGGGATTATGGTGGGGGGGGTGATTATAGTGTGAGGGGGTGTTTTTCAGGGGTTGGGCTTGGCCCCTTAGTTTCAGTGAAGGGAACTCTTAAGGCATCAGCATACCAAGACATTTTTGGACAATTTTATGCTCCCAACTTTGTGGTCCATAAAGACATGGATGAGCGAGTTTGGGGTGGAGGAACTTGACTGGCCTGCACAGAGTCCTGACCTCAACCCCACAGAAAACCTTTGGGATGAATTAGAACGGAGACTGCGAGCCAGGCCTTCTCATCCAACATCAGTGCCTGACCTCACAAATGCTCTTCTGGAAGAACGGTCAAACATTCCCATAGTCACCCTCCTAAACCTTGTGGACAGTCTTCCCAGAAGAGTTGAAGCTGTTATAGCTGCAAAGGGTGGGCCAACTCAATATTGAACCCTACGGACTAAGACTGGGGTGTCATTAAAGTTCATGTGTGTGTAAAGGCAGGCGTCCCAATACTTTTGGTGGTATAGTGTATATATTTACATACATATACACATCTTTTTTATATTTCTTACTTTTTAGATGTTTCATAGGAGGATTGTCATGGCAGACTTAAAGGTTTTTTGAACAATGTTAGCGTGAGGCTGTCCCAAGTCTGCCCTCATTAACGTACAATGGAAAAAGCCCAGCCCCTAAACCTCTAACCCTTTGTTAGGGCAGACAATGTTCAAATCTAGTTACAATTGATAATGAAGATCTGCCTGAAGATTTGAACAAATTCTGGAGATCCTGATACCTCCAAATAATTCACTATAACAAATCCATTATAGATATCAAGTAGAACCAACTCCCTCATGATGATAAGTGACTTCGAACATCACAGCCAGGGGCATGGAGACCACCAACCCTCAACCGGGCCGAGAATAAGATCAGAATCTCTGGCACAATGAGAAGCTCTCTGCCATTGTGGATGATACCTTTCCTGCTTTCTCATTATATGGTCTCTATGGATCTCCTACATTTTGAGCGGGACCCACGCGCCATTTTCAAAAAAAAATTTAGTGCTGGGTTTCCCTTAATATCCATATCAGACCTGAAGGGCCTGGTATGGAATTTGGCGGGGACCCCGTGCCATTTTTTTTTTTTTAATTTTGGTGTGGGGTTCCCCTTAATAACCATATCAGAGCTGAAGGGCCTGGTATGGAATTTGGGGGGACCCCCACGCATTTTTTTTTTTTAATTTTGGTGTGGGGTTTTCCTTAATATCCATATCAGACCTGAAGGGCCTGGCATGGAATTTGGCGGGGACCCCGTGCCATTTTTTTTAAAAATTTTGGTGTGGGGTTCCCCTTAATAACCATATCAGAGCTGAAGGGCCTGGTATGGAATTTGGGGGGACCCCCACGCATTTTTTTTTTAAAATTTTGGTGTGGGGTTTCCCTTAATATCCATATCAGAGCTGAAGGGCCTGGTATGGAATTTGGGGGGACCCCCACGCATTTTTTTTTTGAAATTTTGGTTCGGGGTTCCCCTTAATATTCATACCGGACCCAAAGGGTCTAGTAATGCACTGTGGGGAATTCCCATGCTGTTTTTATCAATGAACTTTTATGTGTATTGTCGGACCGGCAATTCATTAATAACCGCGAGTAGTTTCAAATGACTTTTTTTCCTTTTGAAATGTCATTTTGCTGTCAGGCTGTTCTAAACACAGGAAACATGCGCCCCTTTACAGGCATACTATAGACACCCCCCAGGTACCAAATTTAAAGGGATATTACACTTTTATTGTTTCACTTTAAGCATTATTAAAATCACTGCTCCCGAAAAAAACTTAAGTTTTTAAAACTTTTTTTTGCATTGATACATGTCCCCTGGGGCAGGACCCGGGTCCCCAAACACTTTTTATGACAATAACTTGCATATAATCCTTTAAAATTTGCTCTTTTGATTTCTCCCATAGACTTTTAAAGGGTGTTCCGCGGCATTCGAATTTGCCGCGAACACCCCAAATTGTTCGCTATTCGGGGAACGGGCGAACAGCCGATATTCGAGTGGAACTTACGTTCGACCCGAACAGACAGCCCATCCCTAGTCAGCACCGTGTCCACGCTCAGGGATTCTACGTGGTTTCTTTTCCATGTATTGAATGTTTTAAACATGCAGAATGTCAAGGAAATGACAACAATACATTATGAGATTTAACAGCTGGAAATACATAACAGGCTAAAGGCAGAACCCAAAAATGGACAAAAAAGACAAAAGAAAGCGATCCTCTATGCGTTTTTTAACTAATTTTGTGTTGTCTGTGCCGAGCTGCCCCGTGGTTTCCTGTGAACATGAGTGGCATTTCACAGACCTCAAATGTGTGATTTCTCATCGCTATTGTTATTTACACCAATGATCACCAATACCTTCTACAGTGCCTTGAAAAAGTATTCATACCCCTTGAAATTTCCCACATTTTGTCATGTTACAGCCAAAAACGTAAATGTATTTTATTGGGATTTTATGTGATAGACCAACACAAAGTGGCACATAATTGTGAAGTGGAAGGAAAATGATAAATGATACAAATAAATATGTGAAAAGTGTGGGGGAGGGGCATTTGTATGGCGCCCCCCGGAGTCAATACTTTGTAGAACCCCCTTTCTCTACAAGTCTTTTTGGGGATGTCTCTACCAGCTTTGCACATCTAGAGAGGACATTTCTGCCCATTCTTCTTTGTAAAATATCTCAAGCTCTGTCAGATTGGATGGAGAGCGTCTGTGAACAGCAATTTTCAAGTCTTGCCACAGATTCTCAATGTGATTTAGGTCTGGACTGTGACTGGGCCATTCTAACACATGAATATGCTTTGATGTAAACCATCCCCACCACATGATGCTGCCACCACCATGTTTCACGGTGGGGATGGTGTGTTCAGGGTGATGTGCAGTGTTAGTTTTCCCCACACATAGTGTTTTACTTTTAGGCCATAAAGTTGAATTTTGGTCTCATGTGACCAGATCACCTTCTTCCACATGTTTGCTGTGTCCTCCACATGGCTTCTCACAAACTACAAACAGGACTTCTTATGACTTTCTTTCACCAATGTCTTTCTTCTTGTCACTCTTCCATAAAGGGCAGATTTGTGGAGAACACGACTAATAGTTGTCCTGTGGACAGATTCTCCCACCTGAGCTGTGGATCTCTGCAGCTCCTCCAGAGTTACCATGGACCTCTTGGCTCTTCTCTGATGAATGCTCTCCTTGCCCGGCCGGTCAGTTTAGGTGGACGGCCATGTCTTGGTAGGTTTGCAGTTGTGCCATACTCTTTCCATTTTCCGATGATGGATTGAACAGAGCTCCGTGAGATGTTCAAAGCTTGGGAGATTTTTTTTATAACCTAACCCTGCTTTATACTTCTCCACAACTTTATCCCTGACCTGTCTGGTGTGTTCCTTGGCCTTCATGATGCTGTTTGTTCACTAAGGTTCTCTAACAAACCTCTGAGGGCTTCACAGAACAGCTGTATTTATACTGAGATTAAATTACACACAGGTGGACTCTATCTACTAATTAGGTGACTGCTGAAGGCAATTGGTTCCACTACATTTTAGTTAGGGGTATCAGAGTAAAGTGGGCTGAATACAAATGTACCCCCCCACACTTTTCACATATTTATTTGTAACATTTATCATTTTCCTTCCTCTTCACAATTATGTTCCACTTTGTGTTAGTCTATCACATTTTTGTTTTTGTTTGTAACATGACAAAATACTTTTTCAAGGCACTGTATAAATAGTATTTATATCAATGTTTACCGATATATTCTACCAATAGTCATGATAGGTCTGTGGATTCCTCTTCTTATCGTATTCATTCCCCTCCCTCACCATTGTGCTCCATGTATGATCTATTATTATTATTATCTGAGACCCGTTTTATAAGAATTTAATTTCTTCAACTCACAATGGAAACCAAATAAATCCATAAAACCTTCCAAAACACTGTGATTGGAGTTCCCCTCGAATCAAACATCAGTCTGCTCTGTGAATGTGGTGGGGTGTCGTTACGTGACATCATTGTGACAATAAAACCCAACTAACAAGGGGGTGGACATTACCTGGGAGGACGGTCACCATCACGGCGTGCATGTTATCGCTCCAGTTACGTTCGATCCCGCAGTGGTACGTGTCAGCATCTTCCGGTCTCATTCGTCTTTTGGTGGTGGTAAACCTACCCCGTGAAGGGTTGTCCTCCATGGAGTATTGGTTCTTGGACCAATCAGTTGATTTGATGAGGATGTTACAGGTTTTCCAATCGGCTCCTTTACACCAATACTTCACATAAGATTCAAAGCCCTCATCGTAATAACAGGTCACAGATAAATCCTCTCCGTGACGAACAGTGACTTCACTGGGGCCCCGGAGGGCCCTGGCTCCTGCTGTAAAAAGAGAGAATGACAAATGAATGGCCTCGTAATGTCACATTGTACAATGACATGAAGAATGATACAAAATGTTCTCAGCTATTTAATAGCCGAGTAATGGCTTCTTAGAACATTTCCAAGAAAGGGGATTGATCCTCATTTCATGATGGTGGGCAGAGCATGCAAATCATTCCTTTACATCCCATTCATCAGTAGAGGCGGCTCTCTAATTAGGCAAATTAGGTGGCCGCCTAAGGCCTCGCCCTCTCAGGGGCCTCGCGGCCACCTAGTTTGCCTAAAGAGCCACTTGTGTCTATCCTCATACATCAGTCCCAGTACAGTCAGCAGAGCTTCATGCCTCCTTATTTAGCATACAGTCAGTCCGCATCCTCTCTGCTCTGTAACTTCACTCCCCACCAGAGCACTGCCCAGTCTCCACTCCTGTCATTAAAACTCCACTGTAACAGCCGGCAGAGACACACACACAGACTGACGACTGCCCTGCCCTGCCAGCAAATCCCATCCATCCCTTGAGACGATATTTTGTGCAAGGGCGCAGCTGGGACCCTAGCAGGATCGCCGAGTCCACCCTCCTTCCAGCCCTTCTGTGGTGGAGGCGGAGCCAATTCCAGTTCTCTGTCTGTGTGCAGCCGACTGACTGCTGAGCTGAGGATGCGCTGACTGAGCTGTAAGGGGACAGAGCCTTGCTATGTGTGCAGTACATGGGCTGGGGGGGTGCATGTGACTAGGGAGGGTTTGCATGTGACTGGGGGTGTGTGCATGTGCCTTAAGGGGGGTGTGCATGTGCCTGCAGGGAGGTGTACATGTGCCTGCGGGGGGGTGTGCATGTGCCTGCGAGGAGGTGCATGTGCCTGCGGGGAGGTGTACATGTGCCTGCGGGGGTGTGCATGTGCCTGCGGGGGTGTGCATGTGCCTGCGGGGGTGTGCATGTGCCTGCGGGGAGGTGTACATGTGCCTGCGGGGGGTGTGCATGTGCCTGCGGGGAGGTGTGCATGTGCCTGCGGGTTGTGTGCATGTGCCTGCGGGGTGGTGTGCATGTGCCTGCGGGGGTGTGCATGTGCCTGCGGGGGTGTGCATGTGCCTGCGGGGAGGTGTACATGTGCCTGCGGGGGGTGTGCATGTGCCTGCGGGGAGGTGTGCATGTGCCTGCGGGTTGTGTGCATGTGCCTGCGGGGTGGTGTGCATGTGCCTGCGGGGGTGCTGTGCATGTGCCTGCGGGGGTGTGCATGTGCCTGTGGGAGGTGAACATGTGCCTATGGGGTGTGTGCCTGTGACTGGGGGGTATATGTGACTGGGGGTGCATATACCTGCGGGAGGTGTACATGTGCCTGCGGGGGGTGTGCACGGGACGGGGGGTAAATGTGATGGGGGGGCGCATGCACCTGTGGGAGGTGTACATGTGCCTGCGGGGGGGTGTGCATGGGACGGGGGGTATATGTGATGGGGGGGTGCATGCACCTGCGGGAGGTGTACATGTGCCTGGTGTTTACAGTCAGGCATAATGGACCTAGTGCCAAAATTAGAGTCAATAAGGACTACTCAGGTAAGATCCTATTGGAGAGAGGGACAAGACAGGGGTGTCCATGGTAACCCCTGCTCTTTGCACTTGCAATGGAGCCATTTTCTATTGCAATAAGAGCAAGTACAAATATGGAAGGAATCAGGAAAGCGACAGGTGAGGAGAGAATCGCATTATATGCAGATGATGTCCTCCTTTTCTTGGGAGATATAGAGCAATCACTTAGGCAGGCGATGAGTATTTTCAGAGAATTTGGAAGACTCTCTGGATTAGCCATAAACTGGGAGAAATCAGCACTTATGCCAGTGGACCCCATCGGGAACCTAACATTTTCAGAAACTCCCCAAGTGGATGTAGTTGAGACTATGAAATACCTAGGTATACATATAACAAGAGATCCAAATAAGTATATTAATAACAACATATCCCCGCTTCTGGTTAAGTTCAAAAAGAAAACTGAAATCTGGCGGCGCCCTCCTTTATCGGACGCCGGGAGATGCAACTTAATTAAAATGTTGTGGATGCCACAGTTATTACCTGATTTATCGACGTATAACATGCACCCAAAGTTTAGGAGGGAATTTTAAGGAAAAAACCTTTTAGGAGGGAAGTTTAAGGAAAAAAAATCTACATTTAAATGCCCAACCATGCAGCCTCATCAGTGTCCATCTGCAGCCTTATCCAGTGTCATTTGCAGACTTGTCAGTGTAGCCTTCCAGTTCTAAAATGGCGCCTCCGAGATCCAGAGTCGGATGTCCTGTGTACCTCGGTGGCGCTCGGTGGCTCTCGGTGGCTCTCAGCCGCTCTCGGCTCCTCTCGCAGTCCCGCCCAGTCCCGCCCTATGATGGACACACAGCCGCCGAAATACACATAGCCGAGTGTACTCGGCTAGCCGCCGGCTATGATCTCGGCGGCTCTCGGCTCCGTTCACAGTCACGCCCAGTCCCGCCCTATGATGGACATAACACAGGTCCAATGGCGGGACGGGCGCGACTGTGAGCGGAGCCGAGAGCCGCCGAGATCATAGCCGAGTGTACTCGGCTAGACTCGGCTCCGCTCACAGTCACGCCCAGTCCCGCCTGTGTTATGTCCATCATAGGGTGGGACTGGGCATGACTGTGAGCGGAGCCGAGTCTAGCCGAGTACACTTGGCTATGTGTATCTCGGCGGCTCGCTCCTCCGTTCACAATCAGCGGCGGATCGGCGGGGGATAGGCGTATGACACGCACCCACGATTTTCCCCTGATTTTAAGGGGTAAAAAGTTTGTGTTAAATAAATACGGTATATTTATTGCATAACACCCCGATTTGGATACACAAGAAATGGTTTAAAAAAATTGACACTCTGTTTAGAGAATTAATATGGAAAGGAGGCCAGGCCAGGATAAACTTAGAATCCCTACAGTTATCAACAAGGGAGGGGGGTATGGCAGTCCCACATCCACGGAGTTACTTTTTGGCAGCCCAACTACAACACTTAAGAGGGAGTAAAGACCCTGAAGGAGGAATAAACAAGGAACTAATGATACTAGGGGCACCCCATAAGACGGTATTGGAGGTATTGGAGGCTGATTCCTTTGTTAATAAAACCCCTACAGTAAGGCTAGCCATTAAAAAGTATGGAAAGCAGTAAAGTCACTAAGGGAACAAGGTGGTGTGACAGAATATACTCCCCTCTGGGGTAATAGGAACCTCCGGGAGCTGGAGATGATAGGAAAGATCAAAGAATGGGAAATGAAAGGAATAGATAGGCTGGCCCAACTGTATGAGGGAAGAACGCTAAAAGCATTTACAACATTGAGAGAGGAATACGATATACCCAAACATACATTTTATAAATATCTACAAATTAGACACGCTTTAAATAATCAGTTTGAGAAACAAGGCCCGGTTTGGTGGAATACCACCATTTACCAAAGAATAATGAACCTGAGTAGGACTGGGGGATTTACATCAGAAATCTACCCATATATATGTGGAGGAAGTATTGAGAGCCCGGAATTGCTTAAAAGTGGGAGGAGGATCTCGAGGAGGATCTAGGTTGGATTTGATGGACTTGTGTCTTTTTTCAACCTCACCTACTATGTAACTATGTAACTATGATCTAGGGACAAGCAATGGATCTAGGGACGAGCAATGGAAGAGGATACTAGAGAGAGGACACCTGGTGTCGGTCTCACCGGCACAGAAGATCTTGTTTTTGATGTTGGTACATAGGAAATATTATACACCTAAAAGACTGCTCAGGTTCGGGTGGACAGCAGATGCCCCAGATGTCAGGGTACCGGGGACTTGTGTATGATATGGAGGTGCCCGAAATTGTTCCTATATTGGTCAGAGATCCTCGAAACCATAAATACGATATACCACACTAGGCTGGAAATGGACCCCAGACTCTGTATTTTAGGTTTGGGGGAGGGAAGAGATGGAGTAGCTGGAGTAACTAAAGTAGTGATGAGGTGTCTCTTCCAGGCAAGAAAATGAATAGCGCAGAGATGGCAAGCAGAGAAGCCTCCATCGGTAAGAGACTGGGCTGGTATAGTTACAGAAACAATATGGAGGGAGAAAATAGTTTATACAAAGAGAAGAAATTTTAAGGAATTTGAAAAAAATGTGGAGACCGTGGTTGGAGAAGATGGGATACCCTATGTAAAGCACAAAGAGGAAGTAGTAAGGAAGGCCCCATAGAAACAAATTAATCTTGAAAGCGAACGAGGTCCAAAATATACACTAGGATAGGGGGAGGGGGGAGGGGAGGGATAAAAGAAATAAGGGGATAAAGGAACTAAATAGAGAGAAATGTCCCTTTTTCTTTCTTTTATTGCTTTTTTTTTATATGTATGTATTTATCTTTTTCTTGTAATCATGAAGAAAATAAATAAAGATTATATATTGAAAAAAAAAAAAAAAGGGTTACACTCACAAGCGTGGATCTGAAAATCGCATGTACAGCAAGGTGGATGTCTCCTCTCCTGGCCGGATAGAATGGGTTGGCACCCAAAAAAAAAACAAGTGATGTGAATGGGGGATGTAAAGAGCAGACTCCACTTCCTCCTCATTTCCCACTGTGTGACTCGCGGCCGAGAGTGAAAGACTATGTGAGTAAAGTAACTCCTCGGCATATGAGGAGGAAGTGGAGTCTGCTCTATACATCCCCCATTCACATCACTCGTTTTTTTTGGGAGCCAACCCATTCTATCAGGCCAGGAGAGGAGACATACACCTTGCTGTACATGCGATTTTCAGATCCACGCTTGTGAGTGTAACCCTTTTTAATTTGAATTTGTATTCTAGTATTAAACAGTATCACACTAGGGCAGCTTTGCGCTCTCTTTTCTTTGTATGTTTCAGATCAAATCTGCCACCCAGTGGATTCTTGAGAGAGCTGCAGCACCTGGAGCAAGGAGAACTTTTTATATAGACTTTTATACAGACTGTTACATTTCGTGTGTTGCCTATGGGGACGGCGCTGGTTTGGTGTTTTTGTGTTTTCTGGACTCTCCACAACCGGAGCACTCGTGTTTGAAATGACGGCCGTTTCCAAACCTGCCCGCTCCCTCATTGTACTGCCGACAAAACCCCCCCCTCGTTTAGCTGTGCGGGGGTACTCAAACTTCTGGCTACCACCTGAAAAAAAACGATGTGGAGGCCCTCGCAGATGACATAAGCTTCATTTATAAGCTGATGATTTCCTTGTGGTCCCAGTGCAGTGAGGGGCAAACAGCTTTCCGCTTACGAAATTGTTTGTCGTACTGGAGCCACACCTGACCCCCATAAACCCGCTGAGCCTCCCCAATGGCATCCAAGTAGCAGAAAAGCGCCGAACAGCTCTCAGGTTGTTTTTCGCCAATCACGCTCGCTAATATAGCAAACGCCTGTAGCCAGTTAACAAAGGATCGGGGAAATCAGGCGATACCGTCCTTTTTCCTCCTCCTCCTTTTTCGAAGTTAAACTTCGTATGGAAAAGGGAGAAAATTTCAACATACTCACCCTTCCACTATTGGCTTGAGATCCCCAATGGGCCCTCAAAGCAGACATACACCTTGCACTTGGCCGCATCAGCCAAGCGGAAAGTGTCAGAAACCTTACCCGACTCCTTTGATGTATCCGTCTTGTCAGAAACTATCTACCCTGTCTGAGCCCCGATGTCACCACCACTGCCGTACCCAAACCAGTGGCCACACCAGACCCAGAAACAGGGGCAGCAGCATCTCGGGGGACCCCAGTGGCCATCTGGCTGGGAATTCAGACAGAAATCGGGGAAGCAGGAACTGTACTCACCTCAAAGCGTTACACCAGTGTGCGCAAGCCCGCTAAAAGGTGCTGTAAATCTGAGCCTGCGCCCAATGCAGCAGACACACAGTCCGATGAGTGAGGAGTGCAGAAGGCAACACCGGCGGGGGAGGGGGAACACCCTGACCCCTGCTACCCCCCGCTCCCAACAAACGATCCAACACTCACCAGGCTGCACAGGAGAGGATCCCACAGCTGGTCTGGAATCCACCGCCGCAGATTGGTCAGGCACTTCACCATCATCTAAGCTGGATAGCTCACCTTGTGACCTGGTGAACGCCGCATCTAGCCGACCAGCAACCGAGGGGACTTCATGGAAGGCAGCATCAGCCCTAGATCCTGAAGCTCACGTCTCATCTGCCGGGCTGTGCAGCACTCCCACTCTAGCAGCGCCATCTGCGCTCTGAGTATTCCTCCCCACTGCACTTCTCACAGCCATCCCGGGGGGGGGCGAGACTGGCCCCACCCCCCCGATCTGAGGATTCATCCCAAAGGAGGCACTGGAGGGCTGCCGGCCACTCTAACCAACTGGCCGGCACCCACAGCGATGTCTCTCCCATGTAGGGCCGCCTCCCTAACAGGAGCCTCACCAGGTGAGGCGGCCGCACGCTCCTGTCTCCAGTGTCGTGCAGGCGGGACCGGGGGAGAAGCCACGCCACGGTCCCTGCCAGAAGAGCTCCACCTACGTCTGGGATTCCTCCCAGCACTGGTGTAATGTCCTTATCCCTCCACTGGAGGCTCCGACATTTCTCCTGTAATGTCTTTATCCCACCACTGGAGGCTCCGACATTTCTCCTGTAATGTCTTTATCCCTTAACTGGAGGCTCCAACATTTCTGCAATATTCTTATCTTTCAACTGGGAGCTCTGATATCTCCACAAACTCCGTTGCAGATTGATGACGTCACAACGACATCATCCGGCTCCTCCTCTTGTCCCTACTTAAATAGCCGACGCCATTTGCTTGACGTTCGTGCTAAGAACCTGATGCCAGTTAAAGATCTCCAACAGAAGACTGCCGTCATCTCTCTCTATTGGGCCGGTCAGAGCCCCGACTATCATCTGTCTTTTGGGCCGGTCAGAGCCCCGACTATCATCTGTCTTTTGGGTCGGACAGAGCCCCGACTATCATCTCACTTTTGAGCCTGACAGAGCCCCGTCTGCCACCTCACTTTTGTACTGGACAGAGCCCCTCCAACTTCCACTTGTTGGGCTGGACAGAGCCCCTTCCTCTCTAGTAGTCAGAGACTCTCCTCTGCCCTACCCACAGTCTACTTACTTTGCCCGAAGAAAACCTTACATGTTCCTTTCCACATAGGAGACCAGTACATCTCTCAAGAAGCCACTGGGTGACCCCATCTCCAGGAATCAACTCACTGCAAGTATCTTTACGTTTCCTATAAACTTTATCCCTGTGTAGTGCTACTAAGCTTAAGATGCCTCTGCAGCACCCTGTCGTTGCTGTGTATAACCACTCTAAATAAAACCGATTGTATTTCCAAACTTATCTGAGTCTTCCTACCTGATAGCTGTTAAGGTTAAAGTTAACTGTTAAGAATATAGTATTCATAGACTTCTGAAGCTGTGATCCACTTAATCCAACATAGTTCACTGCCTGAAGCATTACAACTGGCACCGGCCGGCAAAGTGGAAAGCCGCACCAGTGAGGCTGGAGGGTCCCCATCAGAGGGGCTTCCATTACAGCGCTGAGCTCGAGGGGAAGGATGGGGGTGAAAAGTGCTCCGGAGGCCGAGACCTCTGAGCACGCCGGCCACTTGGCTCCCCAGAGGCTGCACTGTCTCCCTGAGATAGAGATGAGATCTGCTGTTGAAGCCAGTCTGTGCCCAGGGCAGTGCAGTACAGACCGCATCTAGACCCTTGCTGCAGGGAGACCAGAGCATCCTCTCAAATTCTACTTCCCACTGCTGAATCTCTGGAGGCATTCTGTGGAGAGGCTAAGGACCCTCCATTTCTACAGCAAGAGTTCACCACCGCACCACAGGGACTGGTGAGAGGGCAAAGCCCATTGTTCACACTGCTAACAGGGACTGGGGTATTGGAGCAGGACATTAGGTGATGCTTTTTTGAAGCTTCAATGAAGCTTGGAAAATGTCCCATGCGTATTGATTTTCTATTTGTTTTAAAAAGGCCCAGTAGAACCCCAGCTCAGTAGTACTCCCAACTCAGTAACACCTCCAGCTCATTAGTACTCCTGCCCAGCAGATCTCCAGCTCAATAGTTCCCTTGTTCAGCAGATCCATTCCTCAGTAATACCAAGGGTTGCCACCTCATCCCTTTAAAATCGAACACATATGAATTACACAGGTGGTAATTAAACTCACTTGGTGCCCTATCTGCATTAAATCAGCCTCAGAACCTGTGTAATTCATATGTATTTTGGTTTAAGGGGATGAGGTGGCAACCCTAGTAGTACCCCAGCTCTTCTGATTCCTCAATCAGTAGTAACTCACAGCTCTTCTGATCCCCCGCTCATTAGTAACCTCCAGCTCTACTTATCCTCCACTGAGTAGTAAGTAACCCCCAGCTCTTCTGATCCCCCACTCAGTAGTATCTCCCACCTAGTTCTGTTAAACCTCTTGTTTGCTGATCCTCCTCTCTCTCCAGTCTCTGCTCATCTCCCGCTATATTACTCCCCTTGTGACATCTGATAGTTTCTCCCCCCCTGGTCCCCCCAGCTCTGCTGATTCTCCACCACTAAGTCCTTTCTCTTTCCAGTCCCTGCTCATCTACCACTATATTGGCCCAATGCTAATTACCATATGGGACATCTGCTAGTTTCTCCTGCTCTGGTCCCCCAGCTCTGCTGATCCTCTCCAGCTCAGTCTTCTCTCTCCTGTCCCCACTCGCCTTCTGCTATAGAGTTCTCAGTTGTTCCACTCCAGTCCGGACCCCGCTCACCTTCCTGCTCGTCCACACTGCACACCAGATGTGATGTCTGCACCAGACACTCCCAGAATATACTGTATACACATGAACTAGAAGTAACTGCTGATGACGTCTTTCCGGTTCGCTTGGTGCAAGAAACTGATATGCAGCATGAGTTTCCCACAACTGCATTCTAGTGAGAAAGGGCTCTTTCTGTATCTTCACCACGCCTATACTGCCCCTGTACTGCACCTATATCGCACTCTTACTGCATACTGGTTGACTAAAATTGACGCTGCATGCACCAATGCTTCTTAAAGAGCCCCAACGATAGCTGGCAGAACAACATAAGGACTGCCCCTTCCGCAAAACCATCCCGCAAGTCCACTTTATTCCCTTCTCCCATCTCCTTCATTTCATGAAGAGTGCACATACAATCAGTAGAGGACTAGCATAGTCACCATCAATGCCCTTTGACAGTATAGTTTATGTGGTTGATAAATCAAGCTTTATTACTGCTCACTGCTGCACTTTAGGTGACATTGCTACTAATTTTGCTGATCTGAATGCCAAGTGTCACCCTGTAAGCTGAATCGTGTGATTACCATTTGTTAGTCCATTTCTATGCTTACTTCGTTACCAACCATATCAGGGGACAATGTATGAAGTTTGCCTTTACTGACTAGTTCAGTGCCTGTTTCCTTTGATATAACGCTACTACTACTGGGCTACTACCACTACAGTGGCTGCTACGGGGGTAACACTATAAGGGGAACCCCAGATCACAGTGGGCACACTCTTCCTGGACACTAATGAACAGAGAGACCCCAGATAACAGCAGAGCCCCTCACCCAGGACACTGATAAAGAGGGGGCCCATATAACAGTGGAGCCCCTCACCCAGGACACTGATGAAGAGGGGGCCCAGATAACAGTGGAGCCCCTCATCCTGGACATCAATGACCAGAGGGAAGCCCAGATCACAGTGGAACCCCTTATCCCAGACACTGATGAACAGAGGGACCCCAGTGAAGTCCCTCATCCCAGACACTGGTGAAGTAAGGGACCCCGATCACAGTGGAGCCCCTCATCCTGGACACGATGAAGAGAGGGGCCCCAGATCACAGCTAAACTCCTTATCCCAGACACCGATGAAGAGTTGAACCCCAAACACAGTGGAGACCCTCATTTCAGACACTGATAAAGAGATATGGACCCCAGATTACATTGGGAGCCCCTTATCCCAGACAATGATGAACAGAGCAACCGCAGATCACAGGGGAACCCCTCATTCCAAACACTGATGAAGAGTTGAACCCCAAACACAGTGGAGACCCTCATTTCAGACACTGATAAAGAGATATGGACTCCAGATTACATAGGGCCCCTTATTCCAGACAATGATGAACAGAGCAACCGCAGATCACAGGGGAACCCCTCATCCCAGGCACTGATGAAGAGAGGGAATCCAGATCACATTGTGACCCCTCATCCCAGACAATGATGAAAAGAGTGTTTCTGGATCTCAGTAGAAACCCAGAGACGAGAAACTTATGAAGTGAAGGACCCCACATCTCAGTTGAAACCCTCATCAGAGACAAGGATGAAGGGAAAGACCCCCAGATCACAGAGGAGCTCCTCATGCAGGACACTGATGAACAAAGGGACCCCAGATCACAGAAGAGACTTTTATCTTGGACAATCATGAAGAGAAAAACCCCAGATCAAAGCAGAGATCCTAATCCCAAACATTGATATGGAAAAGGACCCCAAATCACAGCAGAGACCCTAATCTCAGAAACTAATAAAAGGGAGGATCCCCAGATCACAGCAGAGCCCCTTATCCAAGACACTGATGAAGAGAGGTAATCAGATCACCGTGGGAAACCTAATCCAAGACACTGATGAAGAGAGGTAACCATATATCACAGTGGGGACCCTAATCCCGAACACTAATAAAGAGAGGAACCCCAGATCACAGTGGGAACCCTAATCCCGGACACTGATGAAGAGAGGTAACCATATCACAGTGGGGACCCTAATCCCGAACACTAATAAAGAGAGGAACCCCAGATCACAGTGGGAACCCTAATCTCGGACACTGATGAAGAGAAGTAACCAGATCACAGTGGGGACCCTAATCCCGAACACTAATAAAGAGAGGAACCCCAGATCACAGTGGGAACCCTAATCTCGGACACTGATGAAGAGAAGTAACCAGATCACAGTGGGGACCCTAATCCCGAACACTAATAAAGAGAGGTAACCAGATCACAGTGGGAACCCTAATCCCAAACACTAATAAAGAGAGGAACCCCAGATCACAGTGGAAACCCTAATCCCGAACACTAATAAAGAGAGGAACCCCAGATCACAGTGGGAACCCTAATCCCGAACACTAATAAAGAGAGGAACCCCAGATCACAGTGGGAACCCTAATCCTGAACACTAATAAAGAGAGGAACCCCAGATCACGGTGGGAACCTTAATCCCAGACACTGATAAAGAGAGGTAACCAGATCACAGTGGGAACCCTAATCCCGAACACTAATAAAGAGAGGAACCCCAGATCACAGTGGGAACCCTAATCCCAGACACTGATGAAGAGAGGTAACCAGATCACAGTGGGAACCCTAATCCCAAACACTAATAAAGAGAGGAACCCCAAATCACAGTGGGAACCCTAATCCCAAACACTAATAAAGAGAGGAACCCCAGATCACAGTGGGAACCCTAATCCCGAACACTAATAAAGAGAGGAACCCCAGATCACAGTCGAAACCCTAATCCCAGACACTGATGAAGAGAGCTAACCAGATCACAGTGGGGACCCTAATCCCGAACACTAATAAAGAGAGGAACCCCAGATCACAGTGGGAACCCTAATCCCAGACACTGATGAAGAGAGGTAACCAGATCACAATGGGAACCCTAATCCCAAACACTAATAAAGAGAGGAACCCCAGATCACAGTGGGAACCCTAATCCCGAACACTAATAAAGAGAGGAACCCCAGATCACAGTGGGAACCCTAATCCCGAGCACTAATAGAGAGAGGAACCCCAGATCACAGTGGGAACCCTAATCCCAAACACTAATAAAGAGAGGAACCCCAGATCACAGTGGGAACCCTAATCCTGAACACTAATAAAGAGAGGAACCCCAGATCACAGTGGGAACCCTAATCCCAGACACTAATAAAGAGAGGAACCCCAGATCACAGTGGGAACCCTAATCCCAGACACTAATAAAGAGAGGAACCCCAGATCACAGTGGGAACCCTAATCCCAGACACTAATAAAGAGAGGAACCCCAGATCACAGTGGGAACCCTAATCCCGAACACTAATAAAGAGAGGAACCCCAGATCACAGTGGGAACCCTAATCCTGAACACTAATAAAGAGAGGAACCCCAGATCACAGTGGGAACCCTAATCCCAGACACTAATAAAGAGAGGAACCCCAGATCACAGTGGGAACCCTAATCCTGAACACTAATAAAGAGAGGAACCCCAGATCACAGTGGGAACCCTAATCCCAGACACTGATGAACAGGGGATTCCCTCTTCCTATGTCCCTCTCACACCTAATATTTATGTATTGATGAATCTTCCCAAACTTACCAATAAGGCAGAGGGATCCCCAGATCACAGCGAAGACCCTCATCCTGGACAATGGCACACAGAGGGACCCCGAGAGACAGCGGTGCCCCTCTGACACTGATGAGCGGTCCGTGTGCTGATATGAAATGAGAACAGAAAGGAGAACAGCAGATCACAGTACCAAGAACACAGTTATATGAGATAGAAAAAAACTCAACACCTACTTCCCGTTTCTTTGTAACATTATCAGATGCTCAGTGGTGGCCAAATACAGACACTCTGTGAGAATGCAGCAAAGTAAGCGAGACTGCATAGTGGGAAAAAATTCTGACACTAAAATGGTGATTGATCTTTCCCTTATAGTTCCAGCACAGAGGGTTAGGGGTGACGGGGACAGCTGAGGAGAGAACAAGGAGAGGAGCAGGTTATAACCCTTCATCACAATTTTTTTTAGCTGGAGTTGGGCTTTAATAAAGCAGTTTGCAACCTGCTGCCACCTAGAGTTTAGATCAGGTATTGCACTGCTTGACAGGGACTGTGGATAACACAGAGGCACAGGATGGACACTCTGCTGCCACCTAGAGCTCAGATCAGGTATTGCGAAGCTTAACAGGGACTGTGGATAACAGAGGGGCACAGGATGGAAACTCTGCTACCACCTAGAGCTCAGATCAGGTATTGTGATGCTTGACAAGGACTGTGGATAATGCAGAGGCACAGAATGGACACTCTGCTGCCACCTAGAGCTCAGATCAGGTATTGCACTGTTTGACAAGGACTGTGGATAACACAGAGGCACAGGATGGACACTCTGCTGCCACCTAGAGCTCAGATCAGGTATTGCGATGCTTGACAAGGACTGTGGATAACAGAGGCACAGGATGGACACTCTGCTGCCACCTAGAGCTCAGATCAGGTATTGCACTGTTTGACAAGGACTGTGGATAACAGAGGCACAGGATGGACACTCTGCTGCCACCTAGAGCTCAGATCAGGTATTGCGATGCTTGACAAGGACTGTGGATAACAGAAGCACAGGATGGAAACTCTGCTGCCACCTAGAGCTCAGATCAGGTATTGCGATGCTTGACAAGGACTGTGGATAACAGAGGCACAGGATGGAAACTCTGCTGCCATCTGGAGCTCACATAAGGTATTGCTATGCTTGACAGGGACTGTGGATAACACAGAGGCACAGGATGGAAACTCTGCTGCCACCTAGAGCTCAGATCAGGTATTGCGATGCTTGACAAGGACTGTGGATAACAGAGGCACAGGATGGAAACTCTGCTGCCATCTGGAGCTCACATAAGGTATTGCTATGCTTGACAGGGACTGTGGATAACACAGAGGCACAGGATGGAAACTCTGCTGCCACCTAGAGCTTAGATCAGGTATTGTGATGCTTGACAGGGACTGTGGATAACACAGAGGCACAGGATGGAAACTCTGCTGCCACCTAGAGCTCAGATCAGGTATTGCACTGCTTGACAAAGACTGTGGATAACAGAGGCACAGGATGGAAACTCTGCTGCCACCTAGAGCTCAGATCAGGTATTGCACTGCTTGACAAGGACTGTGGATAACAGAGGGGCACAGGATGGACACTCTGCTGCCACCTAGAGCTCAGATCAGGTATTGCACTGCTTGACAAGGACTGTGGATAACAGAGGCACAGGATGGACACTCTGCTGCCACCTAGAGCTAAATAAAGGGGAGCACTCCTAAATACACAATCTCCACTTCCCAACAAATTAATGAGTGCACCCCACTACATAACAAAGTGATTAAATTATGTACAGACCAATATAATTGTCAAGGCAGGCAAGCCCGTTGTAGCTAGCAACACAAGGTGAGGCCCTTGACTGAGGTAGAAGGGTATGAGGGGGAGCTTACTTTGAGCAATTAAGACTGGTTGGGATACACTTTTAACAGCCCGCACTACCGCTGGCCACCACTAGAGGGAGACTCCACTCCAATCTAACTGGCCGGCCACACACAGACACATACAAATCTTACATTCAATCTGATTCATTCTAAGGGTCGGGGAGCAGTCTAGCAATTCATACACACTTCTAGGATTCATCAAGCTATCTGGTGAGCTAGAATCCCGGTATTAATCGTTCTTCCTACTGTCCGTGCGCAACCCCACACCAGACACAGGACTCACAGGAGATTGCCACCACCTAGCCATTTGTCTCCTGACTAGTCTGCTAGACAACCATACACACAATAGCCTAGCTTACAATCTGCACTCAGTCTGTCAACACACAATTGCATACAGATTAGCAAGGAATTTGGACTGAGCACATACACACTACAATGCAACTATATCTCCAGGGATAAAAGTCCTAGATTAGTACATAGAAGACACTCATTAATTTTATCTTTAAATATTCCAAAAGTGGTCTGTACATAAAATATATACAAAGGAAAATATTACGGAAAAGACAAAAGGACATACACAGTTCGTCTATATGGCTAATAAAATGGATGTAGCGAGGTCCAGAGACCCCTGAGGCCTAGTGGTGACCTCTAGAGTTAGGGACAGCTGACATCATTCTGTGTAGAGTGGGTTACAAGGCATAGTGGGTGTATTACAAGCTGAAGTGATGGGCGCCAGACACTTCTTGAATGCAAAGAGATTTATTGTCTCTTAAACAGAACTTTGGGAGAGAGGGTTAGGGCCAGGACACCCTTAAGTAGTTGCAATGGTAATTGGCAGACTCCGAGACTTCTATAGGCAGACAGCCATGCAGGGAAAGGCACCCAGCCGGACACCACATCTGCATGAGTAGGACCGCTGTCTCCTATGGCAACAATCTTCAACAGTTTCTAACAAAGTTGTAAACAAATTTCTTCTGCAATCTACTATTGTAGATCTTCACTCAACTGAGCTCCCAGTCTATCACTTTAGACCCGCTGATCCACTGCCACTGGATCTCCTGAGCTCTTCCAATCTTCTCCCATGGTATCTTCCTTAAGCGTCACCCCCGTGTCCCTGCTGGGTCCCTAGCTTGGCCCTCTCAGATGTTCCTCAAGCATCACTCCACTGGCCTTCTCGGTCCCTGGCTTGGCACACAATATTGCTCCGCAAGCATCACCTCCGCTGGTTGGGTCCCTGGCTTGACATCTGCTGAAGTTTTCCAATTCTTCACTGTCCCCGGTTGGTGAGAACACTGCTCTGGTAATTGCTTTAGCTACTCACTGTGGCCCTTGTAATAAGGTGGATAGTCCCTTACTGGCAAAAGCTTCCCCTCTACCTCTGACCACGACAGGTTCTCCGGCCAGCAGAACCATCACCTCTGGTTGGACTGCAAGCCGCAATCCCAACCCTGCGCTGCTTTCTTGGTTCTGGATAGGCCCTTTGACAGCCTAGCAGCCTGATGTCCCCGGGATAAGCCTAGGACTCTGGCCTAGCAGCCCCGGGGCAATACAACACACGTCCACCCAGGCAGCCATCCAGGTGGCACAGAACCCTGATCACCTGACCCCACCCAAATAAATAGGCTCTCCCAACAAGATCCAAGAAAATCCCTGCCCATTGGCTGAGATACCCCATTCATTCTTAATCTGACCTTGCATTGGCCTTGTCTTATCTAATGTCACCAGATACCCGGCCATCTAGTGACAGAAGAGAGAAGTGCAGCAACTCCAGAATTAGGGTGAAATCAGTTGACCTCCTATCAATTGGCCAAGGCAACTATTGCTTGGCAAATACATTTAATAGCCAACTGGCCTAAACATCAGGGTGCTACACAGATCAAAAAAAAAAAAAAACAGAAATAAACTTTACTGAGGTTTCATCCAATAACAGGAGCATGCCGGGAATGTTCACCAATTAGACCGGCTCCATGCGAATCACCTCGTCCACATCTTAGGATTATTGAGATATGGATGTGGGCTGGACTTTACTCCTGAGCCAATTAACCCTGGGAGGTGTACCCTTTCTGGGCCCATAGGACGGTTCTGTGTCCTGAAGTGACGGAGGTAAAATCAATGGGCCATGAATGGTTCTGGTGGCCATGTCAGTGGTAGGATTTCTGACACCAGTGTGTCAGTCCAATCGCAACAAGATCACTCACTGCTTGGCGGTCGCGACTAGGCTGCATACCACCATCTTGGAGACTTCTCTCCATACACAATACATATACACTTTTAGATGAACACGTACCCCAAGGTGTGTACGATCAGAAGGAATTATTTTCATCTCTGCAACTAATAATTTAGCTTTTATGAGAGATAAAACATATTCCTCTGATCTTTGACATAAATCAATGGCTTGCAGATGGTTTGGGACCTTCTCAGTGTAAAGGCCTCGTCCCCTGAAGGGCTTGTAAATAAAACAGCTAGGACTTCCTTTGGGACTCAGTGAGGTGACAATTCATTTATCCCAATCTACCTCTACAGAGATGTGAGAATTTTATTGGCACCCAAGTGTCAATTCTGGTGTATGGGCTTGCTTGTTTCTCTCAAATTCTAATTGAGAAACATTCATCTACGATTGATTACTGAATCAAGAAAATATTGTATGTCTAATACTACTGAATTAAACTCTGTTTACGATCACACTACATTGCTCTTCCTATGTTACAGTGTATACAGGAGTTACTTTGTTCCGTCACAGAATTGTGCCAAGATTGTAGTATTGGACATAAAACAAGCCTCGGCCCATCAGGACTTTTCAATAAACAGACATCACCTCCTTATCAATAGTTGTATCTCGTCACTCCTCTCCGTATCTCTGTGTATAAATATGGGAGTCCCAGAACCATTATGTAAACAAGGAATTAACTAAGGGGTCCCCAGATTTTAACAAAGACCTTCACCCATCCAATGCACTAGGCATCATTACACTCCCTACCTATTTTTTTTTTCTTAATTTTGAAATTTGCCACCACCCCCCAGCCACCATTTTTGCCTTGGTGAGAATTACATCTTTTGTGTTCAGAAAGCTCCTGGGATACACACAGCACATATTTCAGGATGCTTCAGGTTCCATTCATGTAGCTGGAGGTGGGCGGAACCAGTGCCATGTCATCAGGGGCCACCCGGGCTGCCTGAACTAGGAAGAGGAACCAAATCCTCAGTGATGTCCGCACCCAACATGGCAGCACAGGACACAGGAGTGGACAGTGGATCACATCAGGACTATGCTGTATGTGAACTGAGGGGAGGTAGGAGTGGGAAAGAACTGAAGGGGGTGACTAAAGTTCCTCCACACGTAAAGGTCAGACATAAGATTGTGCCAAGATTTTTGAACTTTGATCTACAAAGATCACACTGGGAACACTGGGGTACTGAGATAGCACTGGGAACACTGGGGTACTGAGATCACACTGGGATATGCTTGTATGCAGACACTAGAAACAAGAGGAGTCCAGCTAGAGGGACACGAAGAGTATCAGGGTTACTAGGAGTCTCTCAGAACATAGAACACTATAGTGGTTAATTGAAAACTTCTCATAAAACCAGGGACACAAGGAAGCAATGGGGGTACACTACAAACCTTCTCAGGAAACCAGGGAGATGAGGAAGCACTGGGGGTACACTAGGAATCTTCTCAGGAAACCAGGGACACGAGGAAGCACTGGGGGTACACAAGGAGTCTTCTCAGGAAACCAGGGAGATGAGGAAGCACTGGGGGTACACTAGGAATCTTCTCAGGAAACCAGGGACATGAGGAAGCACTGGGGTTGCCCTAGGATTCTTCTCCGGAAACCAGGCACATTAAGAAGCACTGGGGGTAGACTAGGAACCTTCTCAAGAAGCCAGGGACACGAGGAAGAACTGGGGGTACACTAGGAATCTACTCAGGAAACCAGGGACACGAGGAAGCACTGGGGGTACACTAGGAACCTTCTAAGGAAACCAGGGACACAAGGAAGCACTGGGGGTACACTGGGAATCTTCTTAGGAAATCAGGGACATAAAGAAGCACTGGGGGTACACTAGGAATGTTCCCAGGAAGCCAGGGACATGAGGAAGCACTGGGGGTACACTAGGAATCTTTTCAGTAAGCCAGAGACATGAGGAAGCACTGGGGGTAAACTAGAAATCTTATCAGGAAGCCAGGGACATATATATAGGTATACTAGGAACCTTCTCAGGAAGCCATGGACACGAGGGAGAACTGGGGGTACACTAGGAATGTTCTCAGGAAACCAGGGACATAAGGAAGCAATGGGGGTTCACTATGAATGTTCTCTTTTCAAACTTTTTTATTGAGAGTAAGACATAAGGTTTAACAGGCAATACATATGTCACATAATTGGATTTGTCATTGTACATTAATACCCCAGTGGGGATTGTGTTATAACAATTTTCAGGGATAAATTATGCGGTACGGTCCAGTGACAAATTTTTCACAGAGTTGAGTGAGAACAAAATATAACGGTTTCCTGTTACGTCTAGATGACAAAACAGGGTTTATATCGAGAAAAATAAAAAAAATAAAAAAATAAGATCAATGTCAAGAGTAAAGTGATAGCATTTACATATGGATAGTAAGTCTGCGAACATATAAAGGATCAAAGTTGGTAGACTTTATATAATCTTCAATAAAGTTACCTGTAAAAAGAGCGCAAGAAGAAGGAGAGAGTAAAGAAAGGGAAATCAGAAAGAAAAGAAGGATAGGGAAGATAGAGAAAGATTAGAGAAGGATAGGGAGAGGGAGGAGGGGGGTCGGGGGGAGCGCACGAGAATCCGGCTCACCACCAGGTCTATCTATTGTGATATTGGGTCATTAGGGGTTAAGGAGGTTCTTATCAAAGTCTGGGGGTAGAAAATGTTCAGTCCAGGGATTCCAAATTTTCAGATGTTGAGGAATCCTATCAAGTATCGTGGCTTCTATTTTACTATGGATCATAGCCTGGGTAATCCTATTTTTGGCCTCAGCTAAGGAGAGTTTCGGGGTTTTCCAGGCCCTGGCTATCGTCTGTTTAGCTGCTGTTGTGAGCTGAAGAAGGAGGCGGGTCTGAGATCTGGTGAAGTCTGAGGGGATTAGGTTCAGCAACGCTATAGCTGGATCTGGTTCAATTGGATGTTGAAATAAAGTAGAGGCTATTTGAAAGATCGCAGCCCAAAATTCCTGTGCTATAGAGCATGACCACCATATATGTGCATGGGTTCCTTGCTCGTTACAGCCACGGAAGCAATTGGCTGGGTAATTTGGGAGAAATTTGGCAATCCTGGCAGGAACCAGATACCATCTCATAAGTACTTTATAATTTGCCTCTTGTGCAATTATGTTTTGAGAGGATATTTTCGTATTGGACCAAATGTCAGACCAGTCCTCTGTATCAAGGTGTAATGCAAGATCCGCAGACCACTGTGCAGTATATGGAGGAAGGTTGTTTGGGGGAGAGGTCAGGTGAGCATATAAAAGAGATATTAGACCAGGGGCGTGAGGGTCAGAGTTGCAAATTCCTTCAAAAAGAGATAAGTCGTCTAGTGACGTATGTGTACCAATCGTCGTTCGGATAAAATGGGATATCTGTAGGAATCGAAAGATTTCTGTGTTGGGAATATCAGTTAGGTTTTGTAGAGAGGCAAACGTCTTTATATCTGATCCTGAAACAAAATCGCGTATGCGACATAATCCTGCCCTGTGCCAGATTTGAAATGAGTTCGGACTGACTTGGGCTGGGTAGAAATTCGGATGGTCTAGAAAAGAAAGTAGTGGGGAGTGTGGGGATTGTAATTTAAAGGGACCTCGAAGTTTGTCCCACAGCTTAAGAGAATGTCCCGTTATGGGGTTACTAATTGGGCCACGAGTTGTGGGAGGCAACCATAGTAGATTAGATATTTTGAGCGGGTAAAGGTCAATAGCTTCCAAACTGACCCAAAGTGGTATCTCATTCTGTGCATGAAATAATGTAATCTGGGCCAGCTGGGCGGCGTGATAATATCCCATGAAATTAGGTAGACCCAAGCCGCCCTTGGTTTTACTACGGAGCAGTACCGTTTTGGAAACTCTGGGTCTAATTGGGCCCCATATGTATTTGGATACTCGCGTTTGAATGATTCGATGGTAATATGGGGGGATTGGGATCGGAAGGACTCTATATAGGTAAAGCAGTTTTGGAAGTAGGGACATCTTTACAGCCGCTATCCGGCCTAGCCAAGAGGTACATATTGGGCACCACGCTTCCAATAAGGCTGTTAGGTGTTTTAACATGGGGAGATAGTTGGTTTTAAAAAGCTGGTCTGGGTCACTAGTTAGTTTAATTCCAAGATAAGGAATTGAAGCTGGGGCCCAGATGAAAGGGAAGAATTCCTTTATGTGTACCAATTCAGGTTGTGGTATGGATACGTTGAGAGCTCTTGATTTAGACTGATTAACTTCCAGGCCTGATATTCGGGCAAATTTGTCAAGGAGATGAAGTAGGTTGGGGAGTGTAGTTCTAGGTGATGTGACAAATAGCAGCGCGTCATCTGCAAATAAGCATAACTTATGTGATGTAGAAGCTATGTCAAGGCCTTTGATATTTGGGTTTGCCCTTATGAGGGCTGCAAGGGGTTCTATCGCCAGTGCTAATATAAGGGGAGAGAGGGGGCATCCTTGTCTAGTACCTCGTAAAATTTGGAAACAGTCCGAACGGTATCCTGAGTATTTGACATAAGCTTGTGGTTGATGATATAGGGAGTTAACCCATTGCAAAAAATTTGGTCCAAATCCCCATCTCTGGAGTACATAGTTAATATAGGGCCATGAGACTGTGTCGAACGCCTTACGAATATCAAGAGAGAGTAGGTGCATGGGGATCTGGCGTGTTCGGGCTAGATGTTGGAGCAGAATGACGCGTCGAATGTTGTCACTGGCTTGACGTTTTGGTATGAAGCCAACTTGGTCTTTGTGGATTAGGCTACCTATAATTGGATTGAGGCGTAATGCCATAATCTTGGCTAATATCTTTATATCCAAGTTAAGTAAGGATATGGGCCTATAATTGGACCATAAGGCGTTGTCTGTGTTAGGCTTGGGTATCATGGAAATAATGGCTGTCAAGGTATCTCGACCAAAGGAATATTGTTTAAGGAGAGAGTTAAAAGTATTAGTAAGAAGGGGGGCTAAAGTGGGGGCCAATTTTTTAAAATAAGAGCTAGATAAACCGTCGGGGCCTGGTCTTTTATGGGGTTTAAGAGATTTTATGGCAAGAAGGACTTCCTCAGACTTAATGGGGCATTCCATAGACTCTCTGTGGGCCTCTGATAGACTTGGTAGGGTGATATTTTGAAATAGTGACTCAGCTTGCGTTGCCGAGAATGTGCGTGTCGGGGTATATAATTCGGCTAACTTCTTACGGAATTCTGCAAGAACTTTAACAGGATTACTCGTGAAGTTATCTTTGGCCAGTTTGAGTCTGATAGGATTATGCGCCCTTTCCGGTCGGCGAAGTCTTAGTGCCAGGAAGGAATCAGGTTTATTGGCTTTTGTGTAGATTGTATGGTTGAATCTTCGAATGGTTTTATCTGCTGATTCTGCTAAAATTAAATCTAGCTCAGTTTTCGTTTTTTCAAGTAAGATCCTATGGGGTTCAGTTGGGGTGGATTGGAATTGGAGGAAGAGACGATGATATTCAGCTTCTAGTTGTTGTGTTTTAAGTTTTTTATCTCTTTTGAGATGGGTGGATGTAGATATACAGGTCCCTCTAATCACGGGTTTGTGGGCTTCCCATAACAGGATAGGCGAGATGCCAGGTGTGGCATTATGTTGTATGTATTCTTTAAGGGCTAGTTGTATGTCAAAACAATAGGATTGATTGGTCAAATGCGCCTCATTAATGCACCATGTACGGTCTTTAGCTTGGGGGATCAGGGAGGAGACTGTTGTTACTACTGCGCAGTGGTCTGACCAAGTGATTGGATGTATGTTTGAATGGAGCAGAGTTGGGGAGGATGAAACTGGTATAAAAATATGGTCAATCCTTGAGAAGGATTTATGTGGGTAGGAGTAGAAGGTATAGTTTTTCTTAGCTGGATTGCATTCTCTCCAAGTATCTAGTAGGGAGGCTTGTTGGAACAGTTTACGAAAAGATAGAGAAGAGGAATATTGTTCTGGGGCGTAGGGAGATTTGTCTAGGTGTGGGTGTAGTACTTGGTTTGAGTCGCCACATAGAAAGAGGGTACCTTTACAGTGTGCTCGTATAATTTGTAGGAGGTGAGAGAAAAAGGGGTTGGGATTAGTATTGGGGGCATAATAAGAGACAACCGTAGTTGTCACATCTTGTACATGCCCAACTAAAATAATATAACGGCCTTCAGGGTCTTTGATTTCATTAGTTAAGATAAACGGAAGAGTGTGGTGGAACGCAACAAGGACACCCCGTTGCTTAGTAGCTGCAGATGCAGTAAACACTTGGGGGTATTTGGAGCTAAAATATTTAGGTGTTGCTTGATTAGAAAAGTGAGTTTCTTGTAGAGCTATAATACTAGCCTTCAGGGATGCAAAAGTACGGAAGGCCTTAACCCTTTTGTTAGGAGAGTTAAGTCCCTTTACGTTAAGGGAAAGTATGTTCAAAGGGGCCATTTAAGCAATTTGGGAGGACGACTACTGGGAAGATATGTATGGATCGTGCGATCCCCCCGACCTAGTGAGAAACAATCAGGAAAGGAGAGGTGGAGAGAAAAGTGAAGAAAAGAAGAGAGAGAGAAAATAAGAAACAGAGAGAAGGTTTTGTAGAAGGAGAAGGTAAGTGTCAAAACACTTGGTGTGTTGGACTTCTCAGTACAACAGGTAGATGTCCGTACCCCCAAACCAGCCGGCTGGGATGGAAGCACGTGCATCTTGTAGGGGGGAGCAGTGACAGTTCCCCACCGCAGACTGGGGAAAAAATAGAAACAACATAAATCTCAAACAGTCCAAACAGCTCGTATTAGAGAATTACCGGTATATATAAAAAGAACAAATATAACATTTAGGTAACGTACCCACTTAGTGGGAGAACTCAATGTCGCAATTCTGGTAAAAAGGCAGAGACATGAGGGGAGGGGGGGGAATGGGTGGGGGGAGAAAAAAGAGGGGGGAGAAAAAAAAAAAAAAAGAAGAAAAAAGGGGGGGGTAAGAGAAGGCGGTCAAGCGGGAAGGGAGGGGAAAAAAAAAAAGAAAAAATTAAAGGGGGAAGGGAAGCAGGGAAAGGGAAGAGGGGAGGAAAGTAAGAGAGGGAGAGATGGCATCATTAAACTGAACATTACCAGTACTTTTGCAGAAATGTAGAGGAGGTCCTCTTATCAAAATTCTTTAAATTCTCTAAGTTTCAGTAGCTATCACCTCTTAAATCCTATCTAAAAGATAAGGAAAAAATAAATAATAAACAAAATATAATACAACATTTAAAGGTTAATAACACCAGTGCCTAAGATTACAGGGAATGGGATGTGCAAATTAAAAGAGGAGAGGGGGGGGGGGGGAAACAAAATTGAGTGGGGTATATCAAAAAGGATATATCCCAAGGTTTTGGTAATAAAAAAAAAGAAAAAAAAAAGGGGGGGGGGGGGCAAAAATATGAAAAATAATAAAGAGTATATAAAGGTAAGGGGGACGTATTCAAAGCGTCTCAGATTGGCAGGAGTTCTCACAGGTATGAGATCACCTAATAAGGTAAAACCACATCTGTTTCCGGTCAATATATTAGTACCAATATGACCAGAAGTTCACTTGTGGTGTGAAAGATGATCCGAGATTAGTCAAAAATCAATCAACGTGATCTATGAGACTTTGGATCAAACAGGTTTGCTTGGCGAGATGGAGTTCCTTTGCGAATCGAGGATGGGCCTTGCTGGTTCTGCTTCGGTGTGGTGGTATAAGGGTGGTATGATGAGCGTGCTGGGGTGCGTGGTAAAGCAGTCTCAGATTGGTGTTGAGGAGAGGACAGGTGAAGCGTTTCGAGGAGGCGTTGCAGCGATTCTGGAGTGGTGGAGGAGTGTTGCTGCCCCTGGTATGTAAATTGAAGGGAGAAAGGGAAACGCCAGGTGTATTTTATTTGATGCTGTATCAGAATTTGTAGTTGTGGTTTCATGGCTCGTCGCTTAGCTATAGTAAGGGGTGCCAGGTCAGAGAAAAGCTGGTAATTATGGTCTTGGAACTGGAGAGCGTCCTTGTTACGAGCAGCAGTGAGGAGTTGTTCCTTTGTAGTGTAGTTTAATTATTATATCTCGTGGAGGGCCGTCTTGCTGGCGACGAGTGAGCGCTCTGTGAATTCTATCGAATTCTAGACGTTCAATGGGAATAGAAGGGCAGAGTTCTTGGAAGAGAGCTGTGGTGAAAGATTGTATGTCCTCAACCACTTGAGGGATACCCCTGAGGCGTAAGTTGGACCTACGCGAACGGTTTTCTGCGTCTTCCAGACGTGAAAGTAATGTGGCATTTTCTTCGCGGAGGGCTGCCTGTTCCTGGGCATGCTCTTGGAGAGTAAGCTCTATGTCATCTACCCTTGTTTCCAAATCTGCAGTGCGCTGTCCTAGTTCCCTTATCTCACGTGACAGTCTGTTAGTGATTTGGTCGGAGGTGACTTTCAGGGCCTTATTAAGCATCTTTTCCATGTGTTTCAAAAAGTCAGGCTGTGACATACCTGGTTGTGAGGGGGTGGGAGAACCGCTGTATGCTGGATGTGTGTCCTCATCCTCCTCGCTGTCCGCTCAATCAGATCTGGCTGGAGATGCAGCGTGCTGTGCGGCGAGAGCCTTCGCTGCCATCTTGGACGAGGCGCGGGCCAGGGCCTCCTTAATCGGTTTGGAGAGCGGTGTAGGGTCTCGAGTCTGCGGCGGGGAGTGCAGAGCTCTAAGAGGAAGCGTCCTCCATGTTAAGCCATGCGCATGCGCCCCTCACTATGAATGTTCTCAGGAAACCAGGGACATGAGGAAGCACTGGGGATACACTAGGAATCTTCTCAGGACACCAGGGACATGAGAAAGCACTGGGGATACACTATAAATCTTCTCAGGAATTCCAGGAACATGAGGAAGCACTGGAGGTATACTAGGAATGTTCTCATGAAGACAGGGACACAAGAAAGCACAAGAAAGCACTGGGGGTACACTAGGAATGTTCTCAGGAAACCAAGGACATCAGGAAGCACTGGGGGTTCACTAGGAATATTCTCAGGAAGTCAGGAACATGAAGATGCACTGGGGGTACACTAGTAATCTTCTCAGGAAACCAGGGACACAAGGAAGCACTGGGGGTAAACTAGAAACCTTCTCATGAAACCAGGGACATGAAGAAGCACTGGGGGTACACTAGGAATGTTTTCAGGAAGCCAGGGACATGAGGAAGCAGTGGGAGTACACTACAAACCTTCTCAGGAAACCAGGGACATGAGCAAGCAATGGTGGGTAACCTAGGAATATTCTCAGGAAGCCAGAGACATGAAAAAGCACTGGAGGTACACTAGGAACCTTCTAAGGAAACCAGGGACATGAGGAAGCTTTGGGGGTACACTAGGAATCTTCTCAGGAAACCAGTCACATGAGGAAGCACTGGGGGCACACTAGGAACCTTCTCAGGAAACCAGGCACACTAGGAAGCACTGGGGGTAATCTGTAAATCTTCTCAGGAAGCCAGGGACACAAGGAACCAATGGAGGAACACTAGGAATCTTCTCAGTAAGCCAGGGACATGAGGAAACAATAGGGGTAAACTAGAAATCTTCCCAGGAAGCCAGGGACATGATGAAGCACTGGTGGGTACACTAGGAATCTTCTCAAGAAACCAGGGACATGATGAAGCACCTGGGATACACAAGGAACCTTCCTAGGAAACCAGGGACACAAGGAAGCATTAGGGGTACGCTAGGAATCTTTCAGGAAACCAGGGACACAAGAAAGCACTGGGGGTACACTAGGAATCTTCTCAGGAAGCCAGGGACATGAGGAAGCAGTGGGGGTACACTACAAACCTTCTCAGGAAACCAGGGACTTGAGCAAGCACTGGTGGGTAACCTAGGGATATTCTCAGGAAGCCAGAGACATGAAGGAGCACTGGAGGTACACTAGGAACCTTCTCAGGTAACCAAGGACATGAGGCAGCACTGGGGGGTACACTAGGAATCTTCTCAGGAAACCAGGGACATAAGGAAGCACTGGGGGTAAACTAGGACCCTTCTCAGGAAACCAGGGACACAAGCAAGCACTGAGGATACATTACGAACCTTCTCAGGAAACCAGGGACACGAGGAAGCACTGCTGGGTACACTAGGAATATTCTTAGTAAGCCAGGGACATGAATAGGCACAGGGGGTACACTTGGAACCTTCTAAGGAAACCAGGGACATGAGGAAGCACTGGGGGTACACTAAGAATCTTCTCAGGAACTTTTGTAAAAAAAAAAAAAGAATCTTCTCAGGAAACCATGGACATGAGGAAGCAGTGGGGGTACACTAGGAATCTTCTCAGGAAACCAGGGACATGAGGAAGCACTGGGGATACACTAGGAACCTTCTCAGGAAACCAGGGACACGAGGAAGCACTGGGGGTACACTAGGAATCTTCTCAGGAAACCAGGGACATGAGGAAGCACTGAGGGTACACTACAAACCTTCTCAGGAAACCAGGGACACGAGGAAGCACTGGTGGGTACACTAGGAATATTCTCAGGAAGCCAGGGACATGAAGAAGCAATCGGGGTACACTTGGGACCTTCTAATGAAACCAGAGACATGAGAAAGCATTGGAAGCTTTGGGGGTACACTAGGAACCTTCTCAGGAAACCAGGGACACTAGGAAGCACTGGGGGTAAACTGTAAATCTTCTCAGGAAGCCAGGGACATGGGGTAGCACTGGGGGTACACTAGGAACCTTCTCAGTAAACCAGGGACACAAGGAAGCACTGGGAGTAGACTAGGAACCTTCTCAGTAAACCAGGGACACAAGGAAGCACTGGGGGTACACTAGGGATCTTCCCAGGAAGCCAGGGACACGAGGAAGCAATGGGGGAACACTAGGAATCTTCTTCGTAAGCCAGGGACATGGAGAAACAATAGGGGTAAACTAGAAATCTTCCCAGGAAGCCAGGGACATGATGAAGCACTGGTGGGTACAATAGGAATCTTCTCAAGAAACCAGGGACATGATGAAGCACCTGGGATACACAAGGAACCTTCGTAGGAAACCAGGGACACAAGGAAGCACTAGGGGTACACTAGGAATCTTCTCAGGAAACCAGGGACACAAGAAAGCACTGGGGGTACACTAGGAATCTTCTCAGGAAGCCAGGGACATGAGGAAGCAGTGGGGGCAAACTAGGAATCTTCTAAGGAAACCAGGGACATGAGGAAGCACTGGGGGTACACTAGGAATTTTATCAGGAAACCAGAGACACGAGGAAGCACTGGGGGTACACTAGGAATCTTATCAGGAAATCAGGGACACGAGAAAGCACTGGGGAGGGGTACACTAGGAATCTTCTAAAGAAACCAGGGACATGATGAAGCACTGGGGGTACACTAGGAATCTTCTCAGGAAACCAGGGACATGAGGAAGCACTGGGGGTACACTAGGAACCTTCTCAGGAAACCAGGGACATGAGGAAGCACTGGGGGTACACTAGGAATCTTCTCAGGAAGCCGGGGACATGAGGAAGCACTGGGGGTACACTAGGAATGTTCTCAGGAAACCAGGGACATGAGTTAGAACTGGGGGTACACTAGCAACTTTCTCAGGAAACCAGGGACAGGAGGAAGCAGTGGGGTTACATTAGAAATCTTTTCAGGAAACCAGGGACATGAGAAGCACAGGGGGGAACACTAGGAATCTTATTAGGAAACCACGGACATGAGGAATCACAGGGGGTACACTGGGAATCTTCTCGGGAAACCAGGGACATGAGAAAGCACTGGGGCTACACTATTAATCTTCTCAGGAAACCAGGTACACAATGAAACACTCGGGGTACACTATTAATCTTCTCAGGAAACCAGGGACATGATGAAACACTGGGGGTACACTATTAATCTTCTCAGGAAACCAGGGACACGAGGAAGCACTGGGGGTACACTATAAATCTTCTCAGGAAGCCAGGGACACAAGGAAGCACTGGGAGTTGATTTAGCTACAATTTCCCCCCCCCCTTCTCTTGGTTCTGCCATAGTGGTAGACACCCACAATACCCTAGGGTTTCTCCACCCACGATTGTAACCTCTAACCAAAATTATTCCCTTCTCTTGCTTTTTTGTACTTACCAATTTCTCTTTGGGTATGATCTACTCTTAGGTCCCCATTTGAGAAACGATACCACCATTTAAACGATGGATAGATGAATTAAGGGAGAGTTATCCTGTTTCCCTGAAAATAAGACCTAGCGTGATTGTCAGTGATGGCTGCAATATAAGCCCTACCCCCCAAATAAGCCCTACCCTGTTTCCCCGAAAATAAGCCCTACCCTGAAAATAAGACCTACAAGGACTTTAACTAGGGCTTATTTGGGGGGTAGGGCTTATATTGCCGCCATCACCAACAATCCTGCTAGGTCTTATTTTCGGGGAAACAGGGTAGGAACAGACACTAATTAAAAGTTTTGTGAATATTCATATTCCATTGTCCATATACCTCTGGGGTCTTATACCTGCAGACTTTGCATCTGTTCTTTTGTTAGCAATAACTTATTGTATATTATTTTTGTTGATATTGGTTGGTTTTTTAGTAATTGCACATGGATAGCTATATAATTTTTCCCTACTGACACCCTGCTGGATATACACCCCAAAGAACATCTCCAGGTTGAGGATGTTTTCATGTGAAACAAGTTTGGTTGCTATATTTATTTATTTCCACTCGATGGCGTCAGACGATTGGGCCAACCTCCTGTTGCATAAGTGGTTCTGCACCCACCTTCTTTTTTATGGACACACCATACATTTTTTATCATTATTTTTTTATTCTCTTATTTTTGCCATCTTCTTCCATATTCTTCCATCAGTAGTGTGCCCCATAGGTACTCTATCGGTTCCCTTATTGAGTCTGCCAATGGGGTTTATGAATGTGCGCTCTATACTCACTTGGAGGAGCCGTGCCATTGTGGCCCCTCCTTTCTTTCACAGTTGACTTGTGCACCCCAGGAACGTGCACAACGTCAGTGGGAGTGACGCAGGCACGCGCCGACCTCTCTTCCCATACTAATCATGGTTACACTGGGGCGCATGCGCCGGCGTCATTTACCAACATACAAATAGAGGAAGCGACTCTCTGCATCTCAGGCACGGACCGGGCTGCAGCACGCTACACGGCAGAGAGTGATATATGTAAGTAGGCTTTGCCACCCTGGGGACCTTATTATACATTCAAACCAGTTCACTCTACATGACACTGATTTTATGTATTGGTACATGCAGGACATACCGCCCCAGGGACATCTGGATATTTATCCTTTGGTCGCTCAGCTAACACTCTCTGCTTCAGTGACTAGCTGTCCCTCACATTGCTCTGGATACTGCATTGGCATACCCCATAGGGTTGGTACCTCTTTTTCCTTCCTTCTCTATTTGGATTTTTGGAACACATCCACTCTGCTGCTGCTGCCTTGTGTAGATACATTCTCTTTGCTCTGTTTCTGAGTCCCTTATTGGCCCCTGCTCAGTCCACAAATTAGCTTTTTCTCTTTTGATGAGCATTAGGATATTTATTGTGGGCCATGTTCTGCTCACCTTATTCTTTTTACCACCTACAGACTAATGTTTATTCATATCTACACCACAATTGTTCCTTTTATCTCTCTTTATTCACTGACTTTTTTTTGAGGGGGGGGTTCTCCCCTTTTTTCTTGCTTTTTCCTTTTTTTCTTATACTCACTTTTTTGAATGCTTTGGGGCGTGTTTTCCCATTATTCATTTTCTTTTTTACCATGCAGATATTGCAGACATTACGCATCTTATGCCCTGTACACACGATCGGATTTTCCGATGGAAAATGTGTGATAGGACCTTGTTGTTGGAAATTCCGACCGTGCGTAGGCTCCATCACACATTTTCCATCGGATTTTCTGACACACAAAGTTTGAGAGCAGGATATAAAATTTTCCGACAACAAAATCCGTTGTCGGAATTTCCGATCGTGTGTACACAAATCCGACGCACAAAGTGCCACACATGCTCAAAATTAATAAAGAGATGAAAGCTATTGGCCACTGCCCCGTTTATAGTCCCGGCGTACGTGTTTTACGTCACCGCGTTTAGAACGATCAGATTTTACGACAACTTTGTGTGACCGTGTGTATGCAAGACAAGTTTTACCCAACATCCGTCGGAAAAAATCCTAGGATTTTGTTGTCGGAATGTCCGATCATTGTCCGACCGTGTGTACGGGGCATAAGAGTTGGCCCACTTTTTTTAAAGTCTGACAGCCATGCAACATTACTACGGATTTTTGATCCTCAGTGCCTACTTATTACATGGAACCACCAAACTGGGTATGGGTATACTTATTGTTTAATGCTCTCCATCCAACCTCACTGAGCTCGAGCTGTTTTGCAAGGAAGAATGGGCAAAAATTTCAGTCTCTCGATGTGCGAAACTGATAGAGACATACCCCAAGCGACTTGCAGCTGAAATCGCAGCAAAAGGTGGCTCTACAAAGTATTAACGCAAGGGGGCCGAATAATTTTGCACGCCCCACTTTTCATTTTTTTATTAGTTAAAAAAGTTTCAAAAATCCAAAAGATTTTGTTCCACTTCACAATTGTGTCCCACTTGTTGGTGATTCTTCACAAAAAATAAAAATTTTATATCTTTATGTTTGAAGCCTGAAATGTGGCAAATGGTTGAAAAGTTCAAGGGGGCCGAATACTTACGCAAGCCACTGTATCTCTTTGTATTTTAGAACCAATATACATGTAAAAAAACTTGTCGAACCCTCATTCCCTGACGAAGGTATCTGAATACTTCATACCGGAAATGCGTCGGGCATCTACATTGTATGATGTTCATATACACAGTTGTTAGTTTTTGTTTTTGTTTGTTTCTCATGCGATACTTGTTATGCACCTTTGTGATGTGTAGATTTCATATGTATTTTATTCTATACTATTAAAGACATTTTTTACATAATACTGAGTGGATGGTCCGTCAAAGTCCCACTTGAGGGGGTGTTTTTCCTTTGTTCTCAGGAAGCCAGGGACATGAGGTAGCACTGGAGGTACATTAGGAATCTTCTCAGTAAGCCAGGGACATGAGGAAGCACTGGTGGGTACACTAGGAATCATCTCAAGAAACCAGGGACCTGATAAAGCACCTGGGGTACACAAGGAACCTTCTTAGAAAACCAGGCACATGAGGAAGAACTAGGGGTACACTAGGAATCTTCTAAGGAAGCCAGGGACATGAGAAAGCACTGGGGGAACACTAGGAATCTTATCAGGAAATCAGAGACACAAGAAAGCACTGGGGGGTGTGGTACACTAGGAACCTTCTCAGGAAACCAGGGACGTGCGGAAGCACTGGGGGTACACTAGGAACCTTCTCAGGAAACCAGGGACATGAGGAAGCACTGGGGGTACACTAGGAATCTTCTCAGGAAGCCAGGGACACGAGGAAGCACTGGTGGGTACACTAGGAATCTTCTAAAAAAACTAGGGACAGGATGAACCACTGGGGGCACACTAGGGATCTTCTTGGGAAACCAGGGACATGAGGAAGCACTGCAGGTACACTAGGAATGTTCTCATGAAACCAGGGACATGAGGAAGCACTGGAGGTACACTAGGAATCTTCTCAGGAAACCAGGGAAATGAGGAAGCACTGGAGGTACACTAGGAATCTTCTCAGGAAACCAGGGACATGCGGAAGCACTGGGGGTACACTAGGAATCTTCTCAAGAAGCCAGGGACATGGGGAAGCACTGGGGGTACACTAGGAACCTTCTCAGGAAACCAGGGACACAAGGAATCACTGGGGGTACCCTGGGAATCTTCTCAGGAAACCAGGGACACAAGGAAGCACTGTGGGTACACTAGGAATCTTCTCAAAAAACTAGGGACAGGATGAACCACCGGGGGCACACTAGGGAACTTCTTGGGAAACCAGGGACATGAGGAAGCACTGGTGGGTACACTAGGAATCTTCTCAAGAAACCAGGGACATGATGAAGCACCTGGGGTACACAAGGAACCTTCTTAGAAAACCAGGGCCATTAGGAAGCACTAGGGGTACACTAGGAATCTTCTCAGGAAGCCAGGGACATGAGGAAGCAGTGGGGGTACACTAGGAATCTTCTCAGAAAACCAGGGACACGAGGAAGCACTGGGGGTACACTAGGAATGTTCTCAGGAAGCCAGGGACATGAGAAAGCACTGGGGGCACACTAGGAATGTTCTCAGGAAGCCAGGAACATGAGAAAGCACTGGGGGTACACTAGGAATCTAATCAGGAAATCAGGGACACAATAAAGCACTGGGGGGGTTACACTAGGAACCTTCTCAGGAAACCAGGGACATGAGGAAGCACTGGGGGTACAATAGGAACCTTCTCAGGAAACCAGGGACATGATGAAGCAATGGGGGCACACTAGGAATGTTCTCAGGAAGCCAGGGATATGAGGAAGCACTGGGGGTACACTAGGAATCTTCTCAAGAAACCAGGGACGTGATGAAGCACTGGGGGTACACTAGGAACCTTCTCAGGAAACCAGGGACATGATGAACCAATGGGGGCACACTAGGAATGTTCTCAGGAAGCCAGGGACATGAGAAAGCACTGGGGGTACACTAGAAATCTTCTCATGAAACCGGGGACATGAGGAAGCACTGGGGTACACTAGGAACCTTCTCAGGAAACCAGGGACATAAGGAAGCACTGGGAGTAGTCTAGGAACCTTCTCAGGAAACCAGGGACATGAGGAAGCTCTGGGGTACACTAGGAATCTTCTCAGGAATCCAGGGACATGAGGAAGCACTTGGGGTACACTAGAAATCTTCTCATGAAACCGGGGACATGAGGAAGCACTGGGGGTACACTAGGAACCTTCTCAGGAAACCAGGGACATGAGTAAGCACTGGGGGTACACTAGAAATCTTCTCAGAAAGTCAGGGACAGGAGGAAGCACTGGGGGTACACTTGGAATCTTCTCAGGAAGCCAGGGACACGAGGAAGCACTGGGGGTACACTTGGAATCTTCTCAGGAAGCCAGGGACACGAGGAAGCACTGGGGGTAAACTAGGAATCTTCTCAGGAAACCAGGGACATGAGGAAGCACTGGGGATACACTAGGAATCTTTTCAAGAAGCCAGGGACATGGGGAAGCACTGGGGGTACACTAGGAACCTTCTCAGGAAACCAGGGACACAAGGAATCACTGGGGGTACCCTGGGAATCTTCTCAGGAAACCAGGGACACAAGGAAGCACTGGTGGGTACACTAGGAATCTTCTCAAAAAACTAGGGACAGGATGAACCACCGGGGGCACACTAGGGATCTTCTTGGGAAACCAGGGACATGAGGAAGCACTGGTGGGTACACTAGGAATCTTCTCAAGAAACCAGGGACATGATGAAGCACCTGGGGTACACAAGGAACCTTCTTAGAAAACCAGGGCCATTAGGAAGCACTGGGGGTACACTAGGAATCTTCTCAGAAAACCAGGGACACGAGGAAGCACTGGGGGTACACTAGGATTGTTCTCAGGAAGCCAGGGACATGAGAAAGCACTGGGGGTACACTAGGAATCTAATCAGGAAATCAGGGACACAATAAAGCACTGGGGGGTTACACTAGGAACCTTCTCAGGAAACCAGGGACATGAGGAAGCACTGGGGGTACAATAGGAACCTTCTCAGGAAACCAGGGACATGATGAAGCAATGGGGGCACACTAGGAATGTTCTCAGGAAGCCAGGGATATGAGGAAGCACTGGGGGTACACTAGGAATCTTCTCAAGAAACCAGGGACGTGATGAAGCACTGGGGGTACACTAGGAACCTTCTCAGGAAACCAGGGACATGATGAACCAATGGGGGCACACTAGGAATGTTCTCAGGAAGCCAGGGACATGAGAAAGCACTGGGGGTACACTAGAAATCTTCTCATGAAACCGGGGACATGAGGAAGCACTGGGGTACACTAGGAACCTTCTCAGGAAACCAGGGACATAAGGAAGCACTGGGAGTAGTCTAGGAACCTTCTCAGGAAACCAGGGACATGAGGAAGCTCTGGGGGTACACTAGGAATCTTCTCAGGAATCCAGGGACATGAGGAAGCACTTGGGGTACACTAGAAATCTTCTCATGAAACCGGGGACATGAGGAAGCACTGGGGGTACACTAGGAACCTTCTCAGGAAACCAGGGACATGAGTAAGCACTGGGGGTACACTAGAAATCTTCTCAGGAAGTCAGGGACAGGAGGAAGCACTGGGGGTACACTTGGAATCTTCTCAGGAAGCCAGGGACACGAGGAAGCACTGGGGGTACACTTGGAATCTTCTCAGGAAGCCAGGGACACGAGGAAGCACTGGGGGTAAACTAGGAATCTTCTCAGGAAACCAGGGACATGAGGAAGCACTGGGGATACACTAGGAATCTTTTCAAGAAGCCAGGGACATGGGGAAGCACTGGGGGTACACTAGGAACCTTCTCAGGAAACCAGGGACACAAGGAATCACTGGGGGTACCCTGGGAATCTTCTCAGGAAACCAGGGACACAACGAAGCACTGGTGGGTCCACTAGGAATCTTCTCAAAAAACTAGGGACAGGATGAACCACCGGGGGCACACTAGGGATCTTCTTGGGAAACCAGGGACATGAGGAAGCACTGGTGGGTACACTAGGAATCTTCTCAAGAAACCAGGGACATGATGAAGCACCTGGGGTACACAAGGAACCTTCTTAGAAAACCAGGGCCATTAGGAAGCACTGGGGGTACACTAGGAATCTTCTCAGAAAACCAGGGACACGAGGAAGCACTGGGGGTACACTAGGATTGTTCTCAGGAAGCCAGGGACATGAGAAAGCACTGGGGGTACACTAGGAATCTAATCAGGAAATCAGGGACACAATAAAGCACTGGGGGGTTACACTAGGAACCTTCTCAGGAAACCAGGGAAATGAGGAAGCACTGGGGGTACACTAGGAATCTTCTCAAGAAACCAGGGACATGATGAAGCACTGGGGGTACACTAGGAACCTTCTCAGGAAACCTGGGACATTATGAAGCAATGGGGGCACACTAGGAATGTTCTCAGGAAGCCAGGGACACGAGAAAGCACTGGGGGTACACTAGGAATCTAATCAGGAAATCAGGGACACAAGAAAGCACTGGGGGGGGATACACTATGAACCTTCTCAGGAAACCAGGGACATGAGGAAGCACTAGGGGTACACTAGGAATGTTCTCAGGAAGCCAGGGATATGAGGAAGCACTGGGGGTACACAAGGAATCTTCTCAAGAAACCAGGGACGTGATAAAGCACGGGGGGTACACTAGGAACCTTCTCAGGAAACCAGGGACATGATGAACCAATGGGGGCACACTAGGAATGTTCTCAGGAAGCCGGGGACATGAGAAAGCACTGGGGGTACACTAGAAATCTTCTCATGAAACTGGGGACATGAGGAAGCACTGGGGGTACACTAGGAACCTTCTCAGGAAACCAGGGACATGAGGAAGCACTGGGAGTAGTCTAGGAAACTTCTCAGGAAACCAGGGACATGAGGAAGCTCTGGGGGTACACTAGGAATCTTCTCAGGAATCCAGGGACATGAGGAAACACTTGGGGTACACTAGAAATCTTCTCATGAAACCGGGGACATGAGGAAGCACTGGGGGTACACTAGGAACCTTCTCAGGAAACCAGGGACATGAGGAAGCACTGGAGGTACACTAGGAATCTTATCAGGAAACCAGGGACACGAGGAAGCTCTGGGGGTACACTAGGAATTTTCTCAGGAATCCAGGGACATGAGGAAGCACTTGGGGTACACTAGAAATCTTCTCATGAAACTGGGGACATGAGGAAGCACTGGGGGTACACTAGGAACCTTCTCAGGAAACCAGGGACATGAGGAAGCACTGGAGGTACACTAGGAATCTTATCAGGAAACCAGGAACATGAGGAAGCACTGGGGGTACACTAGAAATGTTCTCCAGAATCTAGGGACATAATTAAGCACTGGGGTACACTAGGAATGTTCTCAGGAAAGCAGGAAAATGAGAAAGCACTGGGGGTACAGTAGGAACCTTCTCAGGAAACCAGTGATATGAGAAAGCACTGGAGTTACACTAGGAAACTTCTCATGAAACCAGGGACAAAAGGATGCACTGAGGGTACACTAGGAACCTTCTCAGGAAACCAGGGACATGAGTAAGCACTGGGGGTACACTAGAAATCTTCTCAGGAAGTCAGGGACAGGAGGAAGTACTGGAGGTACACTTGGAATCTTCTCAGGAAGCCAGGGACACGAGGAAGCACTGGGGGTACACTTGGAATCTTCTCAGGAAGCCAGGGACACGAGGAAGCAATTGGGTGCACTAGGAATCTTCTTGGGAAGCCAGGTATATGGAAGCACTGGGGTACATTAAGAATCTTCTTAGGAAACCACGGACATGAGGAAGCACTGGGGGCACATTAGGAATTTTCTGAGGAAGCCACGGACATGAGGAAGCACTGAGGGTATACTAGGAATCTTCTCAGGAAGCCAGGGACATGAGGAAGCACTAGGAAAAACACTGGGAGACCTGGTTCTAGGAACATTACCTGTTGCTCCGGCAATGTCTGAGGGACTGAGCCAAGCCTAATCACTTGCCTACCAATTCTGACACTTCTCTCCTACATGTAAAAATTATAATTTTTGCTGGAAAATTAATTAAAACTCCACAAAATTATATATTTTTAAGCAGAGGCCCTAGAGGATAAAATGATGGTTGTTGCAATTTTTTAATGTCACATGGCATTTGTGCAGTGTTTTTCCAAATGCAATATTTTGGGCAAAAATACACTTAATTGAGTTTTAGCACACAAAAACACAATATAATACCCATTTTTTTTGTAAAATATAAAAGATGATGTTACACTGAATAAATGTATATCCAACATGTCTTGTTTGTGCACGATCATGGAATATCAACAATCTTAGGTACTTAAAAATCTCCATAGGCACTGCTTTTAATACCTTTACAGGTTACCAGTTTAGAGTTGCACTGGGGGACTGGTCCTAAAATTATTGCTCTCACTATAATGTTGGCGGTGTTGCCTCACATGTAGCAGCTGATCAGATACAGCTTGGTCTTCACTGGCTAATAACCGGCCAGTAAACAAAAGGCTGAAACGGGAAGTGACAAAATACTCATTGCTTTTGGTTTCTTAGACCATAGCGATGATCTGGGATGTTCTGGTCTTTAATCATCTCTTTGGTCAGCCGATGGAACCTCTGGCTGCAATTTCAGGTTCCCAGGTGGGATGGGAGAACCTGAGAAGGCAGCAGGAGGGGGGCTCAACTTCCACCACCCGTAAAAGCAATCCAGCAGCTGTTTAGTCTAGGATTGCTTTTACAGTGTTCAGCATCGCCGGCTGAAAACACTTCAGCTGCAACCATGAACCCGGTATCCCCACTTCCATTAGAGAACATACGAGGATGTCCTATGGTGTTAGAGCAATTAACCGCTTGCCGACCAGCCACTGTCCTTATACGGCGGCAGGTCGGCTCCCCTGCGCAAATCACTGTATGGTGGGTGCTTTAAGGGGTATAGGGGGCACCCACGTGCGTGCCCGCTGCGTGACATAGGAGCTGATGCACGTGCACAGAGGCCGCAATGTTCACCTGGCACCCGCGATCGCTCCTGAGAGAGACAGAACGGAGATCTCCTTTCTGGCAGGGGAGTAGAGAGAGATTGTCTGTTCCTAGTGATCAGGAACAGCGATCTCTCTCCTGCTCCAGTCATTCCCATCCCACCACAGTTAGAATCACTCCCTAAGACACATGTTTAACCCCTTGATCGCCCCCAGTGTTAACCCCTTCCCTGCCAGTGACATTTATACAGTAATCAGTGGCTACTTTTAGCTCTGATCGCTGTATAAATGTCAATGGTCCCAAAAAAGTGTCAAAAGTGTCCGATCTGTCTGCCGCAATGTCGCAGTCCTGCAAAAAAAATCGCTGATCGTCGCCATTACTAGTATAAAAATAATAAAAATGCCATAAATCTATTCCGTATTTTCTGGACACTATAACTTTTGCGCAAACCAATCAATATACGCTTATTGTGATTTTTTTTTACCAAAAATATGTAGCAGAATACGTATCGGCCTAAACTGAGGAAGAAATTCGTTTTTTTTTTAATTTTTGGGGGATATTTATTATAGCAGAAAGTAAAAAATAATGTGTATTTTTCAAAATTGTCGCTCTTTTTTTGTTTATAGCGAAAAAAGTAAAAACCGCAGAGGTGATCAAATACCACCAAAAGAAAGCTCTATTTGTGGGGGAAAAAAAGACATAATCTTGTTTGGGTACTGCACAATTGTCAGTTAAGGCGACGCAGTGCCGCATCACAAAAAATGGCCTGGTCAGGACGTGGGTAAATCCTAACGGGGCTAAAGTGGTTAAATGGAATGAGATGGCCCGGCTGGGCGTGTAGCTAATTGATTCAACAGCAGGTGGAGAACTAGTCTTATGGGATAACAGGTAACATCAAAACCTTGCAAATGAAAGCCATTGAACTACATGTACCAGCATGCCTGCTGATCTTTGGGAATAGAGGTGACAGATAAGCAGCAAAGCAGCAGATCTGTGGTGAGGGCATTCTAACAACACGTCTCAACAACCTTCTATCAAGACGTTTCAAGGACATTCTAACAATATCTTTCCAGCAGGTGAACCTGTTATATAAGGAACCCAACATCAGCATATACTGTAAGCACATAATACGGTCATATAACCATTGCTAAAGCAGATACAAGTTATTTTTCTTTATAAAGGGGATCACTTTCTCGAAATGTTTGGCCTCCTCCAGTTATATAAACCGGGAAGTTTCAGAAGGTTTGTTGGGTGTTCTTTACATCCGGTCTTTGTGGAGGAGGAACCTCTGATGGCCTACTGGTTGTGTATGTTCTCTCTTACATCTCAGCAGGCTGTAGACGTGTCTCTGCCACTCCGAGGACGCATAGTAATAGATCAGAGGATCCAGACAACAACTGACACTGCTCACACTGACACTGATGATGTAGACTATGTAAAGGAAGTTACTGGCTTGGTTATAGATCTGCAGAAAATGCATGAACCAAATAACATTGGCTGGGCCAAAGCAGAGGACAAACACACACAACACAACCACAGACAGGAGGACGGCTCGGGATCTCTTCTGGGCGCCCTTCATGCTCGGTGTGCTGAGACTGCGAACGATTCCAATGTAACAGAAGGTTGTAATAATTAAAGGTAAGAAATAGAAAAGTGAGATATAAAAGGGGAAATAGTAGTAAACGTAAAACCTTTCCACCAGTTCAACATCCAGAACATCATAACAAGTTGTGATCTTCAGGTCAGGAAATGGTCGGGTTAGTTGTCTTATGAGAATCGGCACTGTGCTGACCATCGATATCACCCAGATGCAGCAACACACCAGCCAGGATCTTCTCACTGTGCGCCAGGGAAGGGACTGGACCGGGTAGACCAGAGCCAGGAACCGGTCCACACTGATACTCATCATCAGCAGGATGGATCCACGCATGTTACTTAAATACATGGCCGAGACAAATCGGCACATCCCTTCCCCCATCAGCCAGTTATTTCCTGAGAATCGGTACCCAATGTGGAAAGGAAGAATACTAACAAAGAGAACATCAGCCACGGCTAGGTTCAGCAGATACACCACTCCCGGCTTCTTCACCTTCACCTTCACCAAGAACACGATGATCGCCATTATATTGAGAGGAAGAGCCACGAGGAGAACCACGGTATAGATGGAGGGCACAAGCTTTGTCACCCACCAGCTGTTCATATACTTCTTATATTCGTGTAAAAACATATTGTGCAGTATGTGGACCTCAATTTGTTGAGTTGAGTTCACCCTAGTTTTATTACCTGAAAAAATCAAAATATGAGGTGAATTCATTTACGAGAAATATTTTGCAGCATTTTTCACAATACAGCAAACAGGAGGACAGCTGGTGATTTCTCGTATGTCCCCTTAATTTTTGGTGCCCTGAGACCTGCTGATAATTCCAATGTGTAGCACCCTGGAGGTTAGGCAGGGAGCTCTTCACAAATTTACTTGCCAGGAATAGCTATCCTGGTTGATTGTTAGAGATCTATTGATTTCTCCCTAAGTTTGGCCTTGTTGCACTTTTCTCTTCTACCACTAGGTGGCTGGGTACTTGGTGGTACTAGATATGAAAAGGGCAGTGCAAGGTCAGGTTATGAGTATATGGGGTATCTCGGGCCAAAGGGCAGGAGTCTTCTTGATCCTATGGCCTGCTGGAAGAGCCAATATATTTGGGTGGAGTCAGGTGATTGGGGTTCTGTGCCACCTGGATGGCTGTCTGGGTGGACGTGTGTTGTATTGCCTGGGCTGCTAGGCCACGTGCAGGAATGCTGTCTCCTATGGCACCAGTCTTAGTGGCAACAGCTTCCCCTCTACCTCTGACCACGACAGGTTCTCCGGCCGTCACTTCTGGTTGGACTGCAAGCCGCAATCCCAACCCTGCTCTGCCCTCTTGCTTCTGGATAGGCCCTCAGACAGCCTAGCAGCCAGATGTGCCTGGGATAGGCCCAATCTCCGGCCTATTGACCCTGGGCAGTACAACACACATCCACCCAGACAGCCATCCAGGTGGCACAGAACACTGATTACCTGACTCCACCCAAATATATAGGTTCTCCCAGCAGGCCAAGGGATTTAAGAAAACCCCTGCCCGCTGGCTGAGATACCCCCATATACTCCTAATCTGTCCTTGCTTTGCCCTTGTCTTATCTAATGCCACCAGGTACCCAGCCACCCAGTGGCAGAAGAGAGAAGTGCAGCAATTACAGACTTAGGGTGGACTCAATTAATCCTCAACAATTAGCCAAGGTAGCTACCCCTGGCAGGTAAATTTAGGAGCAACCCTGCCTAAACATCAGGGTGCTACAAAACTCTAGAAAAGCATCACCCTTAACTGTTCATTGAGTAAAAGGAATGCCTGTGACTGTGTGTCTGCTGCGGGGCAATTCTGGGAAAATACATGAGGGACCTTACATGCTGCTGGCTCCTTCGGGGATACTGCTAAAATGTTTGATCAACCAATCAGGTCCTTTGCTTATTAGAAAATAAGGAAAAATGTGTGGAAGGGCAAAAAGAATAATGGAGGGAAAGGTCTAGAAAGGAAGGGCAGAGAAATGCATGTACATACTATACATGGAAGACACAGAGGTGTATATAGATCAGAATTATATGCTGGATGTGTGGAGGGTCTATATACTTGGTAAGATAGGGCAGGAGGACTGGGTATTCGAAAAGGGATTTATAGATGTTCCTCTTTTATTGTATTATTTTGTATATACTCTGTTGAACTTGTCATCTGTTGCTAAGATCTAATAGAAAAAAAAAAAGACCAGCTGTGCCTTTCATTTTCCTAGAGACCAACCTCCTGAGGTCACTCAATCAACCTGGGCTTACTTAGTATGTGCCGGATTATAGGCACCAGGACCAGCTGTGCCTTTGGTTTTCCCAGGAAGTGATAATCTGCATATTTATGGGAATTTGGCCAATCCCCAGGCAGGAGGCTGGGCAGGGCAGCTGGATCAGCACCTAAATATTGTGGAGTCCGGCCAGCAAGGGGATAGGGTGAAAGATGGTGTGAGAAAGCTGTGTCGTGTGGCCTGAGAGGGGACCCAGGTTAAGGGGGGCTCTTCTTCCTGGCTGGGAGCTGAGAAAGGAAAAAGTACAGAGGGATCTCTACTATCCCGTGGCCTTAATTGAGAGGCACCCTGGCTTGTGGAGAAGGACCTGTACAGTAGGAGGACTGAACAGTCATCTCTTCTGAAGCAGCAAAATTTCCAGGGACAGTGTGAGTACGTCTACATCCCCCAGGGCCAAAAAAGGGTTAAAGCTACCATATGTAATATTAAGTACAAATTAAACAAAAACACTGCGCTTACTAGGATGACGAAAACAAAAAAGCGGCTACATACGTTTTGACAAAAACAATAAAGAAAAAGTGTAAAATGCAGCGCTAGGTGAAAAATAGAACAATTATCAAAAATTATCAAGTTCACATATCTTAGATACAAAGGTGCGTGAAATATTAAATAAATCATAAAGTCTCAAAGTGAGGGATTGTGAAATATTGTAGTGTCCAATAGTATCAGAACACAGAAGGGGTCAATTCTGGGTGGTGAGTGGCAAGCGCGGGCTGGCAAGGTGGTATAAATCCGTGGAGGAAACCAACATCAGTAGTACTCAATATGGGTGGATGAGAAAAGATGGGTACTTTTACCGGATAAGGTGGACTCCCCTGTCAGCGACATAGAGTCAATCAGGCGGTAAGCCCAGCTCGGCAAAAGAAAGGATTTCAGGAGGGTAGAGCTGGTAGGATGGACTTCAAACGAACCTCAAGGAATCTTCCAGGTAGGTCATCTGAGTGAGGATTCCAAATTCCAGGTTCTGGAGGCAGGATATGCCACAAATGGCCCAAACAGGATAATCGCTGTCATCCAGGTAGGTATGTAAGAAAAAATGTAAAACTTCCGCATGGTGCAGGTAAAAAAGGGTGTTTTTTTATTTTTAAAAAACTCTACAAATAAAATCGTGATCACATAGAGAACAAAGAGCAGCATGGAGAGGGGGCAACCTCCCGACGCGTTTCGACCAACTGGTCTTCAGCTGGGACATGGACTACCCACTCCATACTGCTAATATTTTTAAATAACCAAATAACACATCACCAATTAGGAAGAGGAACTCCTACTGGATTCGATTGGACCGGAAACATCTACCGGGTCAGGAGGCTTGTCCCATGGTCGTATGAGCCAATAAACAAAGGACTAGAGGAGGCAGGAGGATGTATCCTCCAATGGGTACAGAACCGGAAGTAATCGGTCCATGAGAAAAGCCTCCCGCGTGTCAAACATAAGGATGTGACATAGCTTAGTAAAGCCCGCCAAACCTCATATAGGTCACATGATCGGGAAGGAGGAGAGCGTGTCACATGACCGCGAGGAGCTCCCGCCGTCACAACAACAAGGAATCGTCACCGTGGCCGGGTAAAACGATCTCAGCCAATCACACTGCCCTCCCTCCCAGACCACGTGATCTGTGAAGAGCCAATCTCGTGATTACGGGATGGTGACCAGGTAACGGCATTTCATCCAATCAGGACCAGGTGGTGTAAATGAGAGACGCACCAAATCATGTGACCACGAGGAAATCCCGCAATAGCGGCGGGGAAAATCACCATGGCAACGCAAATGTATCTCACAGATTAAAGCTTGCTTTATAAATATTTATAAATATTAGCAGTATGGAGTGGGTAATCCATGCCCCAGTTGAAGACCAGTTGGTCGAAACGTGTCGGGCGGTTGCCCCCTCTCCATGCTGCTCTTTGTTCTCTATGTGATCATGATTTTATTTGTAGAGTTTTTAAAAATAAAAAAACTCCCTTTTTTACCTGCATCATGCGGAAGTTTTAAATTTTTTCTTACATACCTACCTGGATGAGAGTGATTATCCTGTTTGGGCCATTTGTGGCATATTCTGCCTCCAGAACCTGGAGTTCGGAATCCTCACTTAGATGACCTACCTGGAAGATTCCTTGAGGTTTGGTTGATGACCCCTGGAGATTCGTTTGAAGTCCGTCCTACCAGCTCTACCCTTCTGAAATCCTTTCTTTTGCCCAGCTGGGCTTACCGCCTGATTGACTCCATGTCACTGACAGGGGAGTCCACCTTATCCGGTAAAAGTACCCATCTTTTTTCATCCACTGATATTGAGTACTACTGATGTTGGTTTCCTCCACGGATTTATACCACCTTGCCAGCCCATGCTTGCCACTCACCACCCAGAATTGACCTCTTCCGTGTTCTGATACTATTGGACACTACAATATTTCACAATCCCTCACTTTGAGACTTTATGATTTATTTAATATTTCACGCACCATTGTATCTAAGATATGTGGACTTGATAATTTTTGATAATTTTTGTAATATTAAGAAAGCTGTTCTGGGACTGTGGTAACAAGCTATGATCCAATCCCTTGTCCTGGGACATTTCACTAAGCAGCCAGGTGGGCTGGTATTTTCAATAAAGTGGACATAGAGCTCCTTCAAGTGGGGGCTTTGCTAAAATGCTACTCTGGGGACCCAAAGCTCCCATAAAGGGGGATTTCCTTGTCAAGTTCATATAGGCTATTGCTTTTCCGGAGGGAATGCAGTCAAGTATATGTTCATTTTCTAGATTACATAGAGAAGGAACTTGTCCTCATTAATATTCAAGTCATATTGGGCATTCCATAAATCCCATACTCTATCCAAGTTTTTTCCCCCAATAAAGCAATAAAAACAAGTTATTGGACTGTTTCCTTGTCTCTGCATGAGAGTCGAAAAATGTGTGTTGCCTTGCTGTGCAGGAATAGGGGACCACAAAATCCAGGGACTCCTGGGGGGGAGGGGGGATTAGTAATGTCTTTACCTGAGTTCTCAATGAAGTTTAGCTCACCTGTAAACCCTGAACTATACTGTGGATCAGGGATCCCTAAAAGTCTGGGCCTCAGCAGGAGCTGGGCTGAGAGACTGCAGAAGATGGCTAAAGGATGTGAGCTTTCCCAGACAGGACTTGTCTGATCCCCAGGACAAGAGCACTGGCTACAGGTTCTGGGCTGGGACATGATAAATATGCCAGGGGCCTGAGCAGATTGTTCTGCAAGAAGGTTTCCAGTCTCCTGGAGGGGCTGCTGCCCCTGGGAGATAGCCAGAGTGACAAGAAGCTGCAGTCTGGGCCTCAGCAGGAGCTGGGCTGAGAGCCTGCAGAAGATTGCTAAAGGATAATATTTGCTGGAGGTCACTGTTCTGAAGTCCTGGTTTGGAAAAGGATCTTGTATTTTCCTTACTGAGGATCTACCTGTGGATGTTGGGTGTCAGACAGCTCCTGGGACACTGTGAGTAAAGACCTTGCTGTGGACTGTGGAGCTGTGGAGCTGGAAAGTTGAGCGATTCTACCCCAGCGCTATTTTCCCTCCCGCTGTGAGGGGGGAGAAGCAGGGGAGTCAGGGAGAACGGAGGCAGGCACTGCCCTGGACCGACACAGAAATCCTCACTGGTGCACTGTACCCAGAACTTGCTTTGGCACTGGCTGGTTCCATCCCTGGGACAGAATTAGGTTTATTGGATTTATCCCAAGATGGTTGGACTGCACTGGAGGTATGTGTGTCTGGGTTTCAGGTGGACTGAAACCCGGACACAATTGTCAAAACCCAGACTGTCTGGGTCAAACCCAGACAGGTGGCAACCCTAGAACTATTAGTTGTGCGAACACCAAAAGGGAAGCAAGTGCAAGAGGTTGTTATATGGACTGCTGCGACAGGGTCCTATATATACTCTCGTTTCCCTACTACCTCCAGAAAAGTTGCTATTTGAAGGTAAATGAGAAGTTTGTCCTCCCATCTTTGCTACTAATTATCTTGGAGTATACTTTGGCCCCAAACCTCTCTACTGTTAATTTTTTTCCGCAAAAAATACAAAAAAGACATTCCATAGACTAAGCCTGAATTGTTGGTGTAGCACCCTTGACCCAAAGCAGGGCTACAGGTAAATTTAGTTGTGCTGGGTGGTAGCCAGCCTGGCTAATTTGTAGTGTTTAGTGGTCAAAAGACTTTCTTTCTAATCCTGTTTTAGATGTGGCTTCTCCTTTTTGTCAGTAGGTGGCGTTGTTGCCTTTGACATTAATATAATGAGCTACAGTGCATTCAGGTTATGAATAACCATACCTTTCTCAGCCAATCAGAATGGCTGCTATGAATGCTGGGAGAGGCTATTTATTTGGAAGAAGTTAGTGATCTAGGTTCTTCCCGCCCAGACTGCGGTGTGGGTGGATGTGTATGAAACAGCTCCTGGCTGCTAGGCCTGAAGCCTAAGGCCTATGCAGGTGCTTGCCAGGCTGCTAGGCCTATCCGAGGCTTATCCAGGTGTTCAAGATTATGCTGAGAAAAGCCTGCTAAACATCCAGAAACAATTCTGAGAGGGAAGGAGACCTAAAAAGAAGAACTAGAGGTGACTCTTGCATGGACCAGGGACCCACGGAGAGCCTGGGAAAGCGTCAAGACTGAATCATCCATAGAATTCCTACACCTTCCGTGAGTAAAGTTCAGTTACTATAGGAGACAGCAGCCTATTCTGCAAAGTACAGATGTGCTGCTTCAGCTTAAAGGCTCTTTTTCCTTGACATATGTAGGACTTAATCCCAGTCTCCTGATATACCTTTTATCCCCAAACTTCTCCCCCTCCAAACCCTTCACAAATGACTTGACCAGGTTTTGGAGTAAATGGCCTTGACGGCCTTTTTATTAACGAATTATAACATTAATTAAATGACATCTTCATAAATAACCATTCAACTTTAATATATAAATATATATATATATATATATATATATATATATATATATATATATATATATATATATATATATATATATATATATATATATATATATATATATATATACTTTTAGTGTCATAAAGGGAAACAAATTGGTCACTGCGAACAACTTCTTTTAAACTTTAGGCCTCCAGTTGGAAACCCCTGACTCGGAGACAGTACCCAACCTTCGCAGTGACCTACCCTTTTAAACCTTCCAGGTTAACCCCTCGTAACCGGAAAGTACCATAACCAACCCCCATCCTATGGATGGGTACCAGAAACAACCCCCATCCTTTCATGGATGGGTACCAGAAACAACCCCCATCATTTCATGGATGGGTACCAGAAACAACCCCCATCCTTTCATGGATGGGTACCAAAACAACCCCCATCACATGGATGGGTACCAGATACAACCCCATCTCATGGATGGGTACAACATGTTCCATACAAGTAACCTCTATCTTCTCCTTCTCCAGCGACCCAACACTGCCACAGCACGAAAGGGGTAACACCTTACCCTTGCGTGCACCCCCACACCCTCAGACCATGCTGTATGCCTTCCTGAAGGTACAGTGCCCACAAACAGTCCCCACATTATTAAGATGTACCCCAACACTCCTCGGATACCTCCATGTATCCATCACCAGCTTTCTGTGGCGTATGGCCAACCCCCGTTTTTATGAAAACCTGCTCACATCCTTATGCGGCCCTGTCCACCTTCTTACTTGACCGAGCCCACGGCCATGACATCCCGCCCACCATATTAGACCATACTATAACCATACCTGGGTAAACCGCTAATAAACGTAAAAACATCACATTATTACTTCCCGAATGAGGTCCCTCATAGATTTGGCTCCCATACTGTTTTCCCCACGTGTAACCGCAGAAACATCCAGGGACAAGTACAAACGGGAGAACCTACGTACTTCCCCAAACCCTGTCCCACCGCATGCCAAGGACCTAAATGCACCTGACCTAATCCTCCAGCCTGGGGATACGTGACTGCCTACCGTTCAGCCGAACCTCCACTCTTCTGAACCCCCAATAAACATAGGAGTGACCAAGTATACAAACTGGCCCGCCTCGCGACCTGTGAACAAAAAGAAATGACAGCACCAACCACATAAAACATCAATCCACAACAAAGCATACCCATAGCCCACAGTCATGTGAAACAGATTACCGCATCAACTGTGGCGAATGAACCACTTACATCTATCCGAGTCCCACGTACCAATGCGACAAACTGCTTCCGATCGCAGGCCCGCATGGACACCTCTGTGGCTGCCCCATCCGAAAGGGATTAGAAAAGAAACTTTTTGGGTCATAGCCAGTCGCTGACACCCCTCTTCTGACCGACACACGCTGGAACTCTGATAAGGATGCACCTGTCCTCATGTATAAGAAAGGAATCCTCGACCCCAGGCCGCATGTCCCGACCAAAGAAAGCTAGTGCAAATGCTGCCTGCAATAAAGCCCTTGCATAAAGAGAGCTGTAGACCTTTAGCAAACCAGAAAACAAAACCTATAACATCTCAAAGGAGACCATGCGACTCCCATCCCTCTTCTTATCCCCGACCTGTACCCATAAACCGTCTGTTTTTCCCTAAAATCTTTGGTGTGGTACCGTTGCCCCTTGCCACTTTAAAAGAAAGGCCAAACCTGCCAACTGGCAGTCCATGACAGCTGCCGAGATACCCCATTCTAATACCATATTAATACAATAGAGAACTGTATACATTACTTCGTGACCAGTCTGGGGCCATAACAATCCTGCTAAGCAAGCCAACCATTCCTACCATACCTTTTTAAGTAGGCATACCAAGTAGCCTTACTCATAAGTAGTTTTTTATCCTCTTTACTGCAGTCCCAAAGTAGGCCCTCTTCTGACGACAACTCCCCGAACCTGTCCCACCGAAAACAGGACAAAGGAGCCAAAGTGATATCAATCCCTCATAAGTGTACAGCGTAGATGAATGTATCCCTTGTAAGCAGCACAGTACCAAATGTCATAACAACCTGACCACCGGCACAGATGCCGTTGTCAGTAGATAAGCCACCTGTACCACCCCCAGATAGTCCTAGTGACAACAGACCTTTTGGTTGCAAAAATATTACCCCCCCAAATTTGTAATGTCGCTACATCAGCACAATTCCACCCGAAACCAGGTTCTGCAAAAACTCAATCTCGAAACAAGCTGGCGGCCACAGAGCAATGCTCCATGGTCCCCTGAAACAAGGCTACAACCCCATGGAGCCTACAGCATACGTGACTCATTCCAAGTCACCATTGCTGATGAGACGTGACATCCAAAAACACGCCCACTGAGCGATTCTAGGAAATCCTGCAACACCTGCCAGTCCTCCCAGTAATCTTTAGTAAGGCTCACAAAGTGAGTGGGGGCCCCTAATCCCACCGTTGCTGCCCCCAGCCGAAGGCAAAATAAAAACTTTACCCATGGGGATTATGCTGCGAAAGCCACATACAGTTTCCCCCTGCAACTATTGTAGTTGACATAACTATACCTTGTGTACTCTAAAGGTCCCTTGCACCTCGTCTTATGGGCTCTCTATCTTATCACTCGGCAGCCCGCATACATACCCATATAAACCATTGAAATTTCTAGGAATGTAATGTTTGCCGGGGGGGGCCCTCTGTTATCCCCGGAGCAAAACGAACCCCGCAACGTGCCGCCAGATATTATAACATCCCCAACAGGACAGCTCAGATATTGGAACCCTCCGGGAAAACACCTACAAACTAATCCGGTAAAGCATGCCCGCTTAGATACCTGAAATATGCCAGACTGCCCATTATAAGAAGAAAGCTTAACGTTATGAAGAAGGCACACTAGATGGAGCAACCCATCAGCCATCAACGATCCGCATACTGTGCCCCATTCCTTGTGTCGCCCATCATCCTGAAAGCTGGCCGTATATACTGGCAATAGCCAAAAAGCCAATTCAATGCCTGACTTGGCCAAACTCAGACCCTTACCCATACTGTCGCACCCATGCAACTGCTGCATCAAAAGAAGTGTACTTTACCCCCTAACCTGTGCCGCTGCTCGGTCCGGGCATCTACTGTAGAAAAGAAAGCATCCTTTCCAACCGCACCAGCGTAGTCCCTATTGCTACCAGACCCCACAGCACTTACTTTTCTTCCCTTAAAAAACCCTTGGACAGTGAATGGGATCCCGCACCGTCTGAACACATGTGTTGGACTGGACAGTGTGTCCCAAATTTACACTTGCCTGAACAAACCGATTAGGAGCCCACGACGCTGCCATCAGCTTCATCCAACATCGTCCTTATGGGCCCAGCGGAGGGACAATCGGACGGCCATCCGTTGCCGCAACTATGCGCCATGCCTTGGCCAAACATCACCGCCATAATGCCCCGTACACACGGTCGGATTTTCCGATGAAAAATGTCCGATCGGAGCGTGTTGTCGGAAATTCCGACCGTGTGTGGGCTCCATCGGACCTTTTCCATCGGATTTTCCGACACACAAAGTTGGAGAGCAGGAGATAAAATTTTCCGACAACAAAATCCATTGTCGGAAATTCCGATCGTGTGTACACAAATCCGACGGACAAAGTGCCACGCATGCTCAGAATAAATAAAGAGATGAAAGCTATTGGCCACTGCCCCGTTTATAGTCCCGACGTACGTGTTTTACGTCACCGCGTTCAGAATGATTGGATTTTCCGACAACTTTGTGTGACCGTGTGTATGCAAGACAAGTTTGAGTCAACATCCGTCTGAAAAAATCCTAGGATTTTGTTGTCGGAATGTTCGAACAAAGTCCGACCGTGTGTACGGGGCATAAGTCTTGAGTGCTTCGCTAAAAGCCTACAAGTAAACCAACCGAGCCGAACTGTGTTCGGGGGTCTTCTTTCCCTATTACACACGCCCATATGGCGAGCGCCTGTAGCCACGTGGCAGAGGTACAAGGACTCAACCGATATCCCCGTTGTTCCCAGTCCCCCATCTTGCTTTCTTCTGGCTGCAACCTGGCCAGGTTGAACTTATCCAAATGCGCCAACATGAATATCTCTACCCCTTCCTCTTTCCAATCCTTCTGTAATATCTGTCTGCACATGGGGACCCCAGGGGGCCCTCATAAAAAGGCTGTATACTTCACTTTGTTGCGGACGCGGTCAACCTGACCGAGTCCGCTTTTCCGTCCCCAGTCTTGCCCTGGCTATACGGAGCCTATTCGATAAACTGGTAGACTCACCTACCACCGTGGCCATCCCCGTTGCTGTCGCAGCAGTATCTCCTGCACCCTGAGGGCGCCCCCCCTGCCGTCGGAGTGGCATGTGGCAGTGCCCATGCCAGCCCCGGACTACATCTTATGCCCGGCTCAAAGCGCTGCACCAACTCCTCTTGAGCCCTGCCGCAAATTCCCTAGCCCCGATGTTACCTGTCCGGAGTCCTATGCCTTGTCAGTACGGGAGTAGACTTGTCCCCCCCCAGCTCCCGCAATTACCCCTAAACCTAATGGTCCCTGGTAGACTATCCCGACCCAACAGACTAATCAGTAAAATAGGAATAAAGTAAAGAAACACACTCACCAGGCTGCCCAGGCCAGGGCCCACCAGCCGTCATTCCTGGAACCGCCGCTGCTGGATGTCCTTGGCCATCGCACACTCTGACCCGGACAGTGCACCCTCGGATCTGTCGCCGCCCATTTCCATCCTACCGAACGTAGGCTGCATCCCGGCAGGGCCCGCTCCGTTTTCCGTGGGTCTGCGGTGCTGCTCTCGCCATGTTCCCTGACCCGTCCCACCAGACCAACTCGTTGTCCCCCGTGACGGGCTCCCGCGCTTACTGCTTGGTTGTGGCCTCGTCGCCCGACCTCTGCCATCGCTCCCCCACAACCCTGCGCTCCTCTTGAACCCTCTGCTGTGCTGTGTGGGACTATGGGCCGCGCTGGCCCCCCCATCCTGAAGTTTTTTGTGTTCCTTCGCTGGGCCGGCTGGCTGCCCAGATCTTCCCCTGCAGCCCCCGCCGCCTGCTCCATGTATCTGTGACGAGCCAGGGGGACCAGAGCCGTGCGCTGTACTGGGCTCCCCCCGCCATGCCCTTGCCCCCTTGACAGGTCCCGCTCCGCTATCCGTACCTGGTCCTCTGTCTCCGCTGTGCGCTGGGGTCAGGGGTTTACTCCCCTCCGCTTGTCGCTGCTTCTGAGAGCCACCATAGCCTGCTTCTGAGCTGACACTTCTGGCCGCTGTGGCTGCCGTACACGAGGTGCCGCAGCCCCCCCTGTCTGTTGCCGCTCAGCCGACCGGCTTCATGGCTGCTATCAGGGCTTGCAGCCAGTCCGCTCCTTGTGCGGCGACCGCGGCTCTGACCTGGGTGATGAAGCCCTCCATCACTGACATGCTGCCTGGAAAGTAAGAGAGGAGGAGAGGAGGATACAGAGCAGTGAGGGTGAGGCGTGCAATCACTTCCTCCTCCACTCTACAATTGAGGTCACTTACCCCTCTCTCTTCCTCTCTCCAGCTCTGAGCGCCGCCCTCACCCAGCCCCTCCCTCCTTCTAAAAGGGGAAACACTAATCTTAAAACGGCAACTGTGCCGTCCAGCAAATGTCATGCCGTCCCTGCGCCCATTTCTCTCCTTTCCTTAGCTCCGGGACTCTCTATACTGCTGTCTACCTTGTCTCACCATTTTTGTCTAAGGAGTCTGCCAATCTGCCTATTTGCTAATCGCTACTAAGGGTATCCTGTGCCCTTTCCCCTCTCTCCCACATTTTTCCTGCTGTGAGAAATAAACTTCTCTTTGTTTAAGCAGAAAAGTTATTGGCGCCCAATTTTCTATATTTTTCATCACCCACCATGCCTAGTAACCTTCACCCTGAGGAAGTATGTCAACCCTCCCTGCCGCTAAGAGGCACCATCAGGCTTCCAGAAAATTGGGGTAGGTGTTACATTGGTGTGTGTGGGACTCAGCTTGTTTGACTGGCAGCCTCTGTACTATGTACTGTGCCTTGCCATATTCTCAGTGGCCTCCGGGCATAGGCACTACAGTACAATATGTAGAGTGCTGTGTAAATTGTCAGTGTCATAAATCCCTGTAATATATAAATATTGCAGGGATCGGAGAGCCATGTTTGGTACTAGGCAATGCAGGAAGAAAGATCGTAGAGCTGTGCCGGGCACTGGAAAGTGCGGGAAAAAAGATCATAGAGCTGTGCCGGGTACCGGAAAGTGCAGGGGGAGAGATCACAGAGCTGTGCTTCTCTAAACTCCTATTAGTGTCATGGTAGTCCTTTTAAATGCAGCACACCCCATGTAGGAGCCACAGAAGAAATGGGATTCCCCCCTCTGAACAGCCAGGCACACAGAATTTATGCAGGCACACTGGAGTCAGGAAACAGTCCACAGCTTGTTTTTGTATTTTTATTGAGGGGATAAAACTTGGATGAGAAGTAGGGGCATTGGCGTCCGCAGGTAAGGGAAAGGTGGGTAAAGTGCCCCCACCCTGGAATCAGGGATCAGATCGGCACATTCAGCACAGTGGCGTCGCTATGGGGGTGCGGGCAGCCAGCGGGGTGACACCATCAAGGTGCTGTCAAGCCCCCCCATCAATGTAGTGTGACTGCGGGCTGTCAAGCCCCCCCCATCAATGTAGTGTGACTGCGGGCTCTTTTCCCTGCTCAGTCCAGCAGAGAACTCGGCGGCACTTTGTCAGGAAAAAGGCAAGCTGCGGGCTGTCAGAGGTTTCCCCCGCTCTCCCTCCCTTTCTCTTGTCGGGGAGAAGAGACGGTGGCTCTCACCAGGTTCCCCGCTTCCTGCCAGCTCCATTCCTTCCCCATTGACCATAACTGAGTGCCAATCAAAAGAGAATAGGAGAGGAGAGAATCATGGGACATGTAGTCCCATGTAGAGCTCGATCAAGAGGGAGATTGAGAGACTGGAAAAAAGCTGAGGGAGTGAGTGCTACAGGACAAAGAAAGAGGTGTGTGCTGAATGGAAGCCAGAGAGAGAGCCACGCTGCCCAGTGTCACCAGAGAGAGAGCCACGCTGCCCAGTGTCACCAGAGAGAGCCACGCTACCCAGCGCCACCAGAGAAAGAGCCACACTACCCAGCGCCACCAGACAAAGAGCCACGCTACCCAGTGCCACCAGAGAAAGAGCCACGCTACCCAGAGCCACCAGAGAAAGAGCCACACTACCCAGCGCCACCAGACAAAGAGCCACGCTACCCAGTGCCACCAGAGAAAGAGCCACGCTACCCAGCGCCACCAGAGAAAGAGCCACACTACCCAGCACCACCAGAGAAAGAGCCACACTACCCAGCACCACCCGAGAAAGAGCCACGCTACCCAGCACCACCCGAGAAAGAGCCACGCTACCCAGCACCACCCGAGAAAGAGCCACGCTACCCAGCACCACCCGAGAAAGAGCCACGCTACCCAGCACCACCAGAGAGAGCCATGCTACCCAGCGCCACCAGAGAGAGCCACGCTACCCAGCGCCACCAGAGAGAGAGCCACGCTACCCAGCACCAGAGAGAGAGCCACGCTACCCAGCACCAGAGAGAGCCACACTACCCAGCGCCAGAGAGAGCCACGCTACCCAGCACCAGCAGAGAGAGCCACGCTGCCCAGCGCTACCAGAGAGAGAAAGACAGCCACTGCCAGGGTACAAACGTGCTGCACTACTGACCAGAATCGCCCCCAGGGAACCCAGAGTGAGCGATCATCCAGCAGAAGGGATCATTGCTATAGTCTCGCTGGGTCTGGTATAAGGGCCTGTCGGCCATTACCCACTACGTATCCTAGGGACTGTACTACGCCTGCTGTCTCTGACCATGAGATAATGACATTGTCGAAAAGGGGTGGTGCATGGGTGACCCTAAAATGATGCCCCCCTGAAAAAAGTTCTGCGGACGCCCATGAGTAGGGGTATTATGGGATGCCTGATTGACTTCAGAAAACTTCCGGGACAGCTCTCCTATATGTAGTCTATATACACTCCTTTCATTTCCTCCAGCACTTCATTTGCTTTCAGAATATGGGACACTTTTAGTACATTTGGAAAAGCACAGCCAGATTATAACAAAAGCCCTTTACAGGCAGAGACCATACATACATCCCCGTGGCTACTGATCTCAGCACCACCTCTTCAGGCACTGCCAACTCACCTGGCTGTAGCTGCCACTTTCACTGGCCCTCCAGGCTACCTTCTCCACAGTCCTCCAAAACTGACCCAGCTGACTTATCCTGGAGAACTCCGGACGTGCTGACTCTCTCCCACTGTACTCACACCTGCTCCTGTGTCTGTGTGTTGTAGAGGTTCTCTCCAGCACCTAAGCCCCAGACCTGAAGTCATCCCGCTCCAGACTAGGGGGTGCCCTGCGAAGGTCTCCGACAACACTTCCTCAGCACTCCTTCTCCATCTTCTTGAAAGACTGGTCTACAACTGACTGAGCGACCATCTGACCATGAACAAACTTCTTGATCCCCTTCAGTCCAGATTTCCCCCTCAACACTCAACATGGAAACTCCTCTCCTTAAGCTCACAAATGAGTCAGCTACTTCTACTTACGGCTGAAACCAGTGAACACTATTCTGTACTACTTCTGGACCTCTCTGCTGCCTTTGACATGGTGGACCACCCCCTCCACCTCAAAAAGCTCCACTCCTTTGGTCTCCGTGACTGTACTCTTCGCTGGTTCTCATCCTACCTATCCCACCGCTCCTTCAGTGTCACTTACAACTCTACTTCCTCCTCTCCTCTTCCTTTCTTCATTGGGATCCCGCAAGGTTCTGTTCTTGGACCTCTCCTTTTCTCAATCTACAACACCTGAGTCAGTTGATTGCCTCCCATGGCTTTCAATATCATCTCTACGCTTATGATACCCAATGCTATCTGTCCACACCCAGCTCTCTCCATCTGTCTCCTTACGCATCACCAACTTACTAACAGATATATCAGGTTGTATGATCACTTCCTCAAAATCAACCTATTCAAAACCAAGCTCATGATCTTTCCTCCTCCATGTGCCACTTCCCCTGATTTCTCAGTCAATATCAATGGCTCAACTATCAACTTGTCCCCCCACGCCAAGGTCCTAGGTGTAATCCTTGACTCCAAACTAATCTTTCGGCCCCACATCTTATCGCTATCCAAGATTTGCCGCTTCAACCTCTGTAACATCTCCAAGACACGCCCCTTCCTAACCATTGACACCCCAAAGCCTCTAATCCACTCCCTGGTCATCTCTTACCTTGACTACTGCAACTCCCTCCTTACCTCTAAATAGGCTATCCCCACTTCAGCCCATTATGAACGCTGCTGCCAGACTCATCCACCTCACAAACCGCTCAGCATCTGCTACCCCTCTGCCAATCCATCCATTGGCTCCCACTCAATCAACAAATTTAATTCAAGATACTAACAATAACTTACAAAGCCATCCACAACTGACCCCCAGCTACATCACTAACTTAGCCTCAAAATACCAACCTAATCGTTCTCTTTGCTCCTCCTAAGACCTCCTGCTCTCTAACTCCCTTGTCACCTCATCCAATGCTCACCTTCAGGACTTCTCCAGAGCCTCTCCGATCCTCTGAAATGCTCTACCCCAATCTGTCCGATTTTCTCCTACTTTATCCACTTTCAGACGATCCCTGAAAACTCTTCTTTTCAGAGAAGCCTATCTGGCCCCCACCTAACAACTGTACATTTATCTTCTCCATCAGCACATTGCCCACAGTTATTACCTCTTGTATCTCTTGACCTTCCCTCTTAGATTGTAAGCTCTAAGGAGCAGGGCCCTCTCATTCCTCCTGTATTAAAGTGTATTGTATTTGTACTGTCTACCCTCAAGTTGTAAAGCGCTGCGTAAACTGTTGGTGCTATATAAATCTTGTATAATAATAAAAATCTTCCACCCAAATGCCCCCGCAGGCATGACTCATGAGTATTTAAGAGGTGCCCGTCCCCTGCCAGTCCACCTGCCGGGGATTGGCTGGGGCCCTCATCAATACCCCATGCAGCTCCTCCTAGATTCCCCACTTCTGCATCTAGAAGCTTCTCCAAGGTTCCAGAAAGCAGGGGGAGTCACCAGAGATGCTGCTTGCTGTGTCATCCAGCCTCACTGAGTCTCCCAGCCCTGACAAAGATTCAACCCAGGCCTGGCTCAAAGCCAAGCCAATTCACCAACCCTAATAACTATATACACTAGCACCTTGCTAGAGGGCGCCACATATACATGTTTATACAAATGATGTAAAAGGTCAGAACATAAACCAGAATTCTGTGAGCTGCTCTGCTGCAGAATATAATGCATGTTCATCAAAGGCTGATTGGAAACAGACTGATCATAAATAACAAATATGAAAGAAAAATGAAGTCTTTACCTAATTTAGATGAATTAGTAACCTTGATATGCGGTCTCGCTGATAGAAAAATAGAAATGAGTTAGAACATTATATGTGCGGCTCTTCAGATATAACACAACACATGCACAGGAAATAAGCAGAATGCACTCTCTGTATCCAGAATCATATAAAAGAATTATCTCAAATATAATATAGAATGTATTTTCTGGATTTCATTGTATGTCACAGGATGGAAGAAGAGAGATCACAGAGCTGTACTGGAGGATGATGGGAGAGAGATCACAGAGCTGTACTGGAGGGTGATAGAAGAGAGATCACAGAGCTGTACTGGAGGATGATGGAAGAGAGATCACAGAGCTGTACTGGAGGATGATGGGAGAGAGATCACAGAGCTGTACTGGAGGATGATGGAGGAGAGATCACAGAGCTGTACTGGAGGATGATAGAAGAGAGATCACAGAGCTGTACTGGAGGATGATAGAGGAGAGATCACAGAGCTGTACTGGAGGATGATGGAGGAGAGATCAAAGAGCTGTACTGGAGGATGATAGAAGAGAGATTACAGAGCTGTACTGGAGGATGATGGAAGAGAGATCACAGAGCTGTACTGGAGGATGATGGAGGAGAGATCACAGAGCTGTACTGGAGGATGATGGAGGAGAGATCAAAGAGCTGTACTGGAGGATGATAGAAGAGAGATTACAGAGCTGTACTGGAGGATGATGGAAGAGAGATCACAGAGCTGTACTGGAGGATGATGGAAGAGAGATCACAGAGCTGTACTGGAGGATGATAGAAGAGAGATCACAGATGTCAGGAGCCAGGGAGCGTCTCCGCTCGCCGGGCTCCGGCGCGCATGCGCGGGGTTTGGCGCTTCGCCGCACACCTGTCCGCGGCCTGATGGTGCGGCGCGCGCGGGTGCACGGCGGGTCTCGGGTGCGCGCTGCCGCCCGTGCGGGTGCCTGGTAGTGCGTCACACTGACTATATCTGACGGCTCCAGCGCCCAGTCGGGTTGCTGGTTTGTCGTCAGCTCTCCCTGCTCCCTGTACCTGTCAAACACCTCTGATATCTGCCTGCTTGAATACTGAACCTTTGGCCTGTCTAATAACTACTCTTTCGGATTACCCTAAGTTACTTGCCTGATCTGTGTACCGAACCCTGGACTGTTTAACTATTACTCTGCTGGTCTGCCCTAGTTACTTGCCTGATTTGTGTACCGAACCCTGGACTGTTTAACTATTACTCTGCTGGACTGCCCTGATTACTTGCCTGATCTGTGTACCGAACCCTGGACTGTTTAACTATTACTCTGCTGGACTGCCCTGATTACTTGCCTGATCTGTGTACCGAACCCTGGACTGTTTAACTATTACTCTGCTGGTCTGCCCTGATTACTTGCCTGAGCTGTGTACCAAACCTTAGCCTGTTTAACCACTGCACCGCTGGACTACTTGATACCCTGATCACTACCTGCTAGATACCTAACCTCTGCTTATCATTCCAGTCCTGCCTCTGCTCTCCGGTCTCTCCTGTGACCCTCAGGACACCCGCTTCCAGTCTCGGAACCTACCATCTACCGGAAGCCCGTGCCTCCGCATGCCCCCCAGCTTCCTGTACCCATTTCAGGGGTCTGGGTGCGCGTGGTCGTAAGGGCGAGCCGCTCTCGGCATCTCGGCCTCGGTGAGTATAGTCTCGTGACAGTACAAACCAGCCAGATGTCCGAGGCCAACAGAGCGCGCTCTCCTCTGGAGATCCTGTGCCAACAAGTATCTACCCTCGCTGACTCTGTACAGAAATTACAGGAAGGTTACACTCAAATTGATAACCGTCTTCAGCAGATCACAGGGTCGCTACCTTCCGCAGCTGCAGCTCCTGCACCCAGCAGTGGGGGTCCACTCCCTCAGGCTTCTGCCAACCCCACCGTCATCATGGCACTTCCTGAACCCAGGGTCCCTGCACCAGAACGGTTCTCGGGGGACCGTAAGAAGTTTAGAGCCTTCAAAAACGCATGTTCCCTCTACTTCGCTCTACAGCCGAGAACCTTCTCCTCAGAAATCCTCAAGGTGGAATTTGCGATTTCCTTATTATCCGAAGAACCCCAGGCTTGGGCCCACGGCTTGATGGAACAGAGCAGACCTGTCCTGAACACCATCAAGGCCTTCTTTGAGGGCATGTCCCAGCTCTACGATGATCCGCAGCGTATGGCTACAGCTGAGGCTATCCTGCACCATCTGTCCCAAGGAAGAAGACCTATTGAGGACTATACTGTGGAATTCCGTAAGTGGGCGGCCGACACAAATTGGAACGAGCCGGCCCTACGTTATCAGTACCGCCAAGGCTTGTCCGAGTTACTTAGGACGAATTAGCTAGGATGGAAACCCCTGCTTCACTGGAAGAACTCATTCAAGCAGCCACGAAGTTAGATAGGCGACTGCGGGAGCGACGCTCAGAGCGGTTCCAGGGGCCACGCCCCACCTGGGCGCTGCCAAGACCCCACTCCGCACAAACCCCGACTTCAATTCAGCTGCTGCTGCACCGGTCCCTGAGGTCGATACAATGCAGCTCGGCTTGGTTCGAGGCCCGCTAACCTCCGAAGAGAAGCAACGCAGGCGACAGTCGAACTTATGCCTTTACTGCGGAGGGACCGGACATTTCCTGCGCAGCTGCCCGATCAGGCCCAGTAAGTCTCCTCAGCCAAATGTATTGAATCATCCGAACAATAACATTCCCAAGACTTACGTGATGTTGTTTATTTCCCTACAGCTTCCGGAAAGGGAGACTCGCTTGCAGGCCATCATTGATTCCGGAGCATGCAGTTGCTTCATAGACTCTGCTTTGGCGCACAGTTTGAATATTCCTCTACAAACTAAAGAGCAGGATCTACGAATACATCTGGCCGATGGATCCCTTCCTTGCTCAGGTCCCATCACCCAGGAGACCCAACCTATTCCAGTAATCACTGATTCCGGCCTCCGGGAGTTCTTACGGCTCGACTTGATTCATTCACCTATCTTTCCCGTTATACTAGGCCTACCCTGGTTACAGGCTCACGATCCACAGATTAAATGGAGCACTAAGGCAGTGTCCTTCTCTTCTCAGTATTGCTCTCAGCACTGTTTGCTCCCGACTCCCAATGTTTGTGCCACTATGGTTGTGCCATCAGGCAATCTCCAACATGTTCCCTCCGAGTACCTTGAGTTTCAAGAGGTCTTCAGTAAACAGATGGCTGACCGCCTACCACCTCATCGGTCCTACGACTGTCCAATCGACCTCCTTCCTGGATCGGAGATTCCATTCGGCCGGATATTCCCTCTATCCGAAACCGAGCTGGAAGCTCTTAAACAATACATAGACGAAAACCTCAAGAAGGGTTTCATCCGTCCTTCATCCTCACCCGCCGGAGCGGGTATCTTTTTCGTAGGAAAAAAAGACGGTACCTTAAGACCCTGCGTAGATTACCGACAGCTCAATAACATTACAATTAAGAACCGGTACCCGTTACCACTCATTCCTGAGTTATTCCAGAGGTTCCGATCAGCTAAGGTGTTCTCTAAACTTGATCTCTGGGGGGCCTACAATCTCGTCAGGATCAGGGCTGGAGACGAATGGAAGATGGCTTTTAGGTCCAGATTCAGGCATTTCGAGTATTTAGTGATGCCATTCGGACTCTGCAATGCCCCAGCCACCTTTCAACACCTGGTGAATGAAATATTCCGAGAATATTTAGACGACTTCCTTGTTGTATACCTGGACGATATTCTTATCTTCTCCCCTACTCTAGAGGTACACAAGAGGCACGTAAAAAAGGTTCTTGCCATACTTCAACAGCACAAGCTATACCTGAAAGCTGAAAAGTGCGAATTTGAAAAGTCAACCATACAGTTCCTGGGATTCATACTTTCAACCAATGGGGTCGCAATGGACCCACAGAAGATTCAGGCAATTCAAGAGTGGCCGGCCCCATCTAACAAGAAAGGAGTACAGAGGTTTATAGGATTTGCCAACTTCTATTGGAAATTTATAGTTGGATTCTCGGCCATCGTGGCACCTATTACCCAGTTAACTCATCAGCACATATCTTTTCAGTGGTCCGCAGCCGCCCAAGAGGCTTTCCTAAAGTTAAAGAAGTTGTTCAGTTCCGCCCCAATTCTCTGCCATCCTGACCCAACTCAACCCTTCGTATTAGAGGTGGACGCATCGGAGATCGCAACTGGAGCAATTCTCTCCCAGAGACAGGGACCGAAGGCCATTCTACACCCGGTAGCTTTCGCCTCTAGGAAACTCAGCCCACTGGAACTCAACTACGATGTGGGTGACAGGGAGCTGCTGGCTATAAAGTTCGCTTTAGGGGAGTGGAGGTATTTGCTGGAAGGGGCAGTACACCCGGTCATGATCTTCACGGATCACAAGAATCTTGAGTACCTCCGAACAGCAAGAGGACTAAAACCCCGTCAAGCCCGCTGGGCCCTCTTCTTTTCCTGTTTTAATTTTCATATAGCCTACAGACCTGGAGCAAAGAACGGAAAGGCCGATGCTCTTTCGCGGATGTTCTCCGCAGACTCCCAAATATCAACACGCAGCACGATCCTCTCTCCTCAAAATTTCCTCGGGTTAACTCAGGCAGACTTAATGTCATCCATTAGATCCTCATCAGGCTCATGCACAGAACCAGTAGTGCACTCCTTAAAGAAATATGAAGACCTCTTCTGGATTAAAGGAAAAATATTTGTACCACAAGTGACTCGGCCCTTCGCTCTTAAGATGTGTCACGACCATAAGATGGCAGGACACTTCGGGAATAAGAAGACGGCTGAACTTCTTTCTCGTTCTTTTTGGTGGCCAGGATGGAGAAGGGACTGTAAAGAATATGTGGCGTCCTGTTCTCTGTGCCAGCGGAACAAGGGCCCAAACACCAAATCTTGGGGCCTGCTCAGACCTTTGCCCATCCCGGAACGGCCATGGGCTGATGTATCCATGGATTTTATTGTTGACCTACCTACCTCAGAAAATTTTTCTACCATCCTTGTCATTGTCGGCCGCCTCTCCAAGATGGCCCATTTTTTGCCCATGAGAGGTACTCCCTCTGCCGTAGACACGGCCAGTGTCTTCCTAAAAGAGGTTGTTAGGCTCCATGGGATACCAAGAAGCATCATATCAGATAGGGGCGTTCAATTCACGTCCACATTCTGGAGGGAGCTCTGCAAGGCCCTGGGCATCAACGTTTGTCTCTCTTCAGCCTATCACCCCCAAAGCAATGGCCAGACGGAGAGGACCAACCAAACGTTAGAGCAATACCTCCGCTGCTTCTGCTCGGGTTCTCAGGACGATTGGGCATATCTTTTTCCCTACGCTGAATTTGCGTATAACAATTCAATTCATGCCTCTACCAACCAGACTCCCTTCTGGGCCAATTGTGGGTTCCATTCCACGTCCTTTGCTAACAACATTCTTGAAATGGCAGTTCCTGCAGTCCAGGATAGGATAACCTCGTTGCAATCTAACTTTCGGAAGATCCAAGACATATTATACAAGGCACAGGAAGACTACAAAAAACAGTACGATCGGGGCAGAAAGGCAAACCCAAAGTTTGACTTAGGAGAGGAGGTCTGGCTGTCCACCATTAATCTTAGATTACCATTGCCATCTCGAAAGCTTGGACCTAAGTTCATTGGGCCTTTTCAAGTCAAGAGGATCATTAACCCTGTGGCTGTTGAGCTAGCACTTCCCAAGACATATCGGATTCATCCTGTCTTCCATGTGTCACTATTGGAGCCTGTGGTGCCTAGTCCTTTTCCGGGAAGAAGAGAGCCTCCTCCTCCGCCAGTCAGAATCGATGGCAAGAATTAATTCGAAGTGGAATCCATTCTGAGTTGTAGGAAGAAGGGCAGGCAGCTACAGTATCTGATTCAGTGGAAAGGGTACCCACCTGAGGATAATTCTTGGGAGCCCGCTAGGAATCTGCATGCTCCACGGTTAATTCAAACTTTTCACCAAGATCATCCAGAATTGATGGCTAGCCTTGGCGTCCAGTGTCCGCCCTTAGGAGGGGGGCACTGTCAGGAGCCAGGGAGCGTCTCCGCTCGCCGGGCTCTGGCGCGCATGCGCGGGGGATTGGCGCTTCGCCGCACACCCGTCCGCGGCCTGATGGTGCGGCGCGCGCGGGTGCACGGTGGGTCTCGGGTGCGCGCCGTCGCCCGTGCGGGTGCCCGGTAGCGCGTCACACTGACGCGCTCGCCGGGCAGGGAGACTATATCTGACGGCTCCAGTGCCCAGTCGGGTTGCTGGTTTGTCGTCAGCTCTCCCTGCTCCCTGTACCTGTCAAACACCTCTGATATCTGCCTGCTTGAATACTGAACCTTTGGCCTGTCTAATAACTACTCTTCCGGATTACCCTAAGTTACTTGCCTGATCTGTGTACCGAACCCTGGACTGTTTAACTATTACTCTGCTGGTCTGCCCTAGTTACTTGCCTGATCTGTGTACCGAACCCTGGACTGTTTAATTATTACTCTGCTGATCTGCCCTGATTACTTGCCTGATCTGTGTACCGAACCCTGGACTGTTTAACCACTGCACCGCTGGACTACTTTATACCCTGATCACTACCTGCTAGATAACTAACCTCTGCTTATCATTCCAGTCCTGCCTCTGCTCTCCGGTCTCTCCTGTGACCCTCAGGACACCCGCTTCCAGTCTCGGAACCTACCATCTACCGGAAGCCCGTGCCTCCGCGTGCCCCCAGCTTCCTGTACCCATTTTAGGGGTCTGGGTGCGCGTGGTCGTAAGGGCGAGCCGCTCTCGGCATCTCGGCCTCGGTGAGTATAGTCTCGTGACAACAGAGCTGTACTGGAGGATGATAGAAGAGAGATCACAGAGCTGTACTGGAGGATGATGAAAGAGATCACAGAGCTGTACTGGAGGTCGATGGAAGAGAGATCACAGAGCTGTACTGGAGGATGATGGAAGAGAGATCACAGAGCTGTACTGGAGGATGATAGAAGAGAGATCACAGAGCTGTACTGGAGGATGATGGAAGAGATCACAGAGCTGTACTGGAGGATGATGGAAGAGAGATCACAGAGCTGTACTGGAGGATGATAGAAGAGAGATCACAGAGCTGTACTGGAGGATGATGGAAGAGAGATCACAGAGCTGTACTGGAGGATGATAGAAGAGAGATCACAGAGCTGTACTGGAGGATGATGGAAGAGATCACAGAGCTGTACTGGAGGATGATGGAAGAGAGATCACAGAGCTGTACTGGAGGATGATGGAGGAGAGATCACAGAGCTGTACTGGAGGATGATGGAAGAGAGATCACAGAGCTGTACTGGGGGATGATGGAAGAGAGATCACACAGCTGTACTGGAGGATGATGGAGAAGAGATCACAGAGCTGTACTGGAGGATGATGGAAGAGAGATCACAGAGCTGTACTGGAGGGTGATAGAAGAGAGATCACAGAGCTGTACTGGAGGATGATGGTAGAGATCACAGAGCTGTACTGGAGGGTGATGGAAGAGAGATCACAGAGCTGTACTGGAGGATGATGGAAGAGAGATTATAGAGCTGTACTGGAGGATGATGGAAGAAGAGAGATCACAGAGCTGTACTGGTGGATGATAGAAGAGAGATCACAGAGCTCTACTGGAGGATGATGGAAGAAGAGAGATCACAGAGCTGTACTGGAGGATGATAGAAAAGAGATCACAGAGCTGTACTGGAGGATGATGGAAGAGAGATCACAGAGCTCTACTGGAGGGTGATGGAAGAGAGATCATAGAGCTGTACTGGAGGATGATGGAAGAGAGATGACAGAGCTGTAATGGAGGATGAAGGAAGAGAGATCACAGAGCTTTACTGGAGGATATTGGAAGAGAGATCACAGAGCTGTAATGGAGGATGATAGAAGAGAGATCACAGAGCTGTGAGGATGATGGAAGAGAGATCACAGAGCTGTACTGGAGGGTGATGGAAGAGAGATCACAGAGCTGTACTGGAGGATGATGGAAGAGAGATTATAGAGCTGTACTGGAGGATGATGGAAGAAGAGAGATCACAGAGCTGTACTGGAGGATGATAGAAGAGAGATCACAGAGTTGTACTGGAGGATGATAGAAGAGAGATTACAGAGCTGTACTGGAGGATGATAGAAGAGAGATCACAGAGCTGTACTGGAGGATGATGGAAGAGAGATCACAGAGCTGTACTGGAGGATGATGGAAGAGAGATTACAGAGCTGTACTGGAGGATGATGGAAGAGAGATCACAGAGCTGTACTGGAGGATGATGGAAGAGAGATCACAGAGCTGTACTGGAGAATGATTCAAGAGAGATCACAGAGCTGTACTGGAGGATGATGGAAGAGAGATCACAGAGCTGTACTGGAGGGTGATAGAAGAGAGATCACAGAGTTGTACTGGAGGATGATGGTAGAGATCACAGAGCTGTACTGGAGGGTGATGGAAGAGAGATCACAGAGCTGTACTGGAGGATGATGGAAGAGAGATTATAGAGCTGTACTGGAGGATGATGGAAGAAGAGAGATCACAGAGCTGTACTGGAGGATGATAGAAGAGAGATCGCAGAGCTGTACTGGAGTACTGGAGGATGATGGAAGAGATCACAGAGCTGTACTAGAGGATGATGGAAAAGAGATCACATAGCTGTACTGGAGGATGATGGAAGAGAGATGACAGAGCTGTACTGGAGGATGAAGGAAGAGAGATCACAGAGCTTTACTGGAGGATATTGGAAGAGAGATCACAGAGCTGTACTGGAGGATGATAGAAGAGAGATCACAGAGCTGTGAGGATGATGGAAGAGAGATCACAGAGCTGTACTGGAGGGTGATGGAAGAGAGATCACAGAGCTGTACTGGAGGATGATGGAAGAGAGATTATAGAGCTGTACTGGAGGATGATGGAAGAAGAGAGATCACAGAGTTGTACTGGAGGATGATAGAAGAGAGATTACAGAGCTGTACTGGAGGATGATAGAAGAGAGATCACAGAGCTGTACTGGAGGATGATGGAAGAGAGATCACAGAGCTGTACTGGAGGATGATGGAAGAGAGATTACAGAGCTGTACTGGAGGATGATGGAAGAGAGATCACAGAGCTGTACTGGAGGATGATGGAAGAGAGATCACAGAGCTGTACTGGAGGATGATGGTAGAGATCACAGAGCTGTACTGGAGGGTGATGGAAGAGAGATCACAGAGCTGTACTGGAGGATGATGGAAGAGAGATTATAGAGCTGTACTGGAGGATGATGGAAGAAGAGAGATCACAGAGCTGTACTGGTGGATGATAGAAGAGAGATCACAGAGCTCTACTGGAGGATGATGGAAGAAGAGAGATCACAGAGCTGTACTGGAGGATGATAGAAAAGAGATCACAGAGCTGTACTGGAGGATGATGGAAGAGAGATCACAGAGCTCTACTGGAGGGTGATGGAAGAGAGATCATAGAGCTGTACTGGAGGATGATGGAAGAGAGATGACAGAGCTGTAATGGAGGATGAAGGAAGAGAGATCACAGAGCTTTACTGGAGGATATTGGAAGAGAGATCACAGAGCTGTAATGGAGGATGATAGAAGAGAGATCACAGAGCTGTGAGGATGATGGAAGAGAGATCACAGAGCTGTACTGGAGGGTGATGGAAGAGAGATCACAGAGCTGTACTGGAGGATGATGGAAGAGAGATTATAGAGCTGTACTGGAGGATGATGGAAGAAGAGAGATCACAGAGCTGTACTGGAGGATGATAGAAGAGAGATCACAGAGTTGTACTGGAGGATGATAGAAGAGAGATTACAGAGCTGTACTGGAGGATGATAGAAGAGAGATCACAGAGCTGTACTGGAGGATGATGGAAGAGAGATCACAGAGCTGTACTGGAGGATGATGGAAGAGAGATTACAGAGCTGTACTGGAGGATGATGGAAGAGAGATCACAGAGCTGTACTGGAGGATGATGGAAGAGAGATCACAGAGCTGTACTGGAGAATGATTCAAGAGAGATCACAGAGCTGTACTGGAGGATGATGGAAGAGAGATCACAGAGCTGTACTGGAGGGTGATAGAAGAGAGATCACAGAGTTGTACTGGAGGATGATGGTAGAGATCACAGAGCTGTACTGGAGGGTGATGGAAGAGAGATCACAGAGCTGTACTGGAGGATGATGGAAGAGAGATTATAGAGCTGTACTGGAGGATGATGGAAGAAGAGAGATCACAGAGCTGTACTGGAGGATGATAGAAGAGAGATCGCAGAGCTGTACTGGAGTACTGGAGGATGATGGAAGAGATCACAGAGCTGTACTAGAGGATGATGGAAAAGAGATCACATAGCTGTACTGGAGGATGATGGAAGAGAGATGACAGAGCTGTACTGGAGGATGAAGGAAGAGAGATCACAGAGCTTTACTGGAGGATATTGGAAGAGAGATCACAGAGCTGTACTGGAGGATGATAGAAGAGAGATCACAGAGCTGTGAGGATGATGGAAGAGAGATCACAGAGCTGTACTGGAGGGTGATGGAAGAGAGATCACAGAGCTGTACTGGAGGATGATGGAAGAGAGATTATAGAGCTGTACTGGAGGATGATGGAAGAAGAGAGATCACAGAGTTGTACTGGAGGATGATAGAAGAGAGATTACAGAGCTGTACTGGAGGATGATAGAAGAGAGATCACAGAGCTGTACTGGAGGATGATGGAAGAGAGATCACAGAGCTGTACTGGAGGATGATGGAAGAGAGATTACAGAGCTGTACTGGAGGATGATGGAAGAGAGATCACAGAGCTGTACTGGAGGATGATGGAAGAGAGATCACAGAGCTGTACTGGAGGATGATGGTAGAGATCATAGAGCTGTACTGGAGGGTGATGGAAGAGAGATCACAGAGCTGTACTGGAGGATGATGGAAGAGAGATTATAGAGCTGTACTGGAGGATGATGGAAGAAGAGAGATCACAGAGCTGTACTGGTGGATGATAGAAGAGAGATCACAGAGCTCTACTGGAGGATGATGGAAGAAGAGAGATCACAGAGCTGTACTGGAGGATGATAGAAAAGAGATCACAGAGCTGTACTGGAGGATGATGGAAGAGAGATCACAGAGCTCTACTGGAGGGTGATGGAAGAGAGATCATAGAGCTGTACTGGAGGATGATGGAAGAGAGATGACAGAGCTGTAATGGAGGATGAAGGAAGAGAGATCACAGAGCTTTACTGGAGGATATTGGAAGAGAGATCACAGAGCTGTAATGGAGGATGATAGAAGAGAGATCACAGAGCTGTGAGGATGATGGAAGAGAGATCACAGAGCTGTACTGGAGGGTGATGGAAGAGAGATCACAGAGCTGTACTGGAGGATGATGGAAGAGAGATTATAGAGCTGTACTGGAGGATGATGGAAGAAGAGAGATCACAGAGCTGTACTGGAGGATGATAGAAGAGAGATCACAGAGTTGTACTGGAGGATGATAGAAGAGAGATTACAGAGCTGTACTGGAGGATGATAGAAGAGAGATCACAGAGCTGTACTGGAGGATGATGGAAGAGAGATCACAGAGCTGTACTGGAGGATGATGGAAGAGAGATTACAGAGCTGTACTGGAGGATGATGGAAGAGAGATCACAGAGCTGTACTGGAGGATGATGGAAGAGAGATCACAGAGCTGTACTGGAGAATGATTCAAGAGAGATCACAGAGCTGTACTGGAGGATGATGGAAGAGAGATCACAGAGCTGTACTGGAGGGTGATAGAAGAGAGATCACAGAGTTGTACTGGAGGATGATGGTAGAGATCACAGAGCTGTACTGGAGGGTGATGGAAGAGAGATCACAGAGCTGTACTGGAGGATGATGGAAGAGAGATTATAGAGCTGTACTGGAGGATGATGGAAGAAGAGAGATCACAGAGCTGTACTGGAGGATGATAGAAGAGAGATCGCAGAGCTGTACTGGAGTACTGGAGGATGATGGAAGAGATCACAGAGCTGTACTAGAGGATGATGGAAAAGAGATCACATAGCTGTACTGGAGGATGATGGAAGAGAGATGACAGAGCTGTACTGGAGGATGAAGGAAGAGAGATCACAGAGCTTTACTGGAGGATATTGGAAGAGAGATCACAGAGCTGTACTGGAGGATGATAGAAGAGAGATCACAGAGCTGTGAGGATGATGGAAGAGAGATCACAGAGCTGTACTGGAGGGTGATGGAAGAGAGATCACAGAGCTGTACTGGAGGATGATGGAAGAGAGATTATAGAGCTGTACTGGAGGATGATGGAAGAAGAGAGATCACAGAGTTGTACTGGAGGATGATAGAAGAGAGATTACAGAGCTGTACTGGAGGATGATAGAAGAGAGATCACAGAGCTGTACTGGAGGATGATGGAAGAGAGATCACAGAGCTGTACTGGAGGATGATGGAAGAGAGATTACAGAGCTGTACTGGAGGATGATGGAAGAGAGATCACAGAGCTGTACTGGAGGATGATGGAAGAGAGATCACAGAGCTGTACTGGAGGATGATGGTAGAGATCACAGAGCTGTACTGGAGGGTGATGGAAGAGAGATCACAGAGCTGTACTGGAGGATGATGGAAGAGAGATTATAGAGCTGTACTGGAGGATGATGGAAGAAGAGAGATCACAGAGCTGTACTGGTGGATGATAGAAGAGAGATCACAGAGCTCTACTGGAGGATGATGGAAGAAGAGAGATCACAGAGCTGTACTGGAGGATGATAGAAAAGAGATCACAGAGCTGTACTGGAGGATGATGGAAGAGAGATCACAGAGCTCTACTGGAGGGTGATGGAAGAGAGATCATAGAGCTGTACTGGAGGATGATGGAAGAGAGATGACAGAGCTGTAATGGAGGATGAAGGAAGAGAGATCACAGAGCTTTACTGGAGGATATTGGAAGAGAGATCACAGAGCTGTAATGGAGGATGATAGAAGAGAGATCACAGAGCTGTGAGGATGATGGAAGAGAGATCACAGAGCTGTACTGGAGGGTGATGGAAGAGAGATCACAGAGCTGTACTGGAGGATGATGGAAGAGAGATTATAGAGCTGTACTGGAGGATGATGGAAGAAGAGAGATCACAGAGCTGTACTGGAGGATGATAGAAGAGAGATCACAGAGTTGTACTGGAGGATGATAGAAGAGAGATTACAGAGCTGTACTGGAGGATGATAGAAGAGAGATCACAGAGCTGTACTGGAGGATGATGGAAGAGAGATCACAGAGCTGTACTGGAGGATGATGGAAGAGAGATTACAGAGCTGTACTGGAGGATGATGGAAGAGAGATCACAGAGCTGTACTGGAGGATGATGGAAGAGAGATCACAGAGCTGTACTGGAGAATGATTCAAGAGAGATCACAGAGCTGTACTGGAGGATGATGGAAGAGAGATCACAGAGCTGTACTGGAGGGTGATAGAAGAGAGATCACAGAGTTGTACTGGAGGATGATGGTAGAGATCACAGAGCTGTACTGGAGGGTGATGGAAGAGAGATCACAGAGCTGTACTGGAGGATGATGGAAGAGAGATTATAGAGCTGTACTGGAGGATGATGGAAGAAGAGAGATCACAGAGCTGTACTGGAGGATGGTAGAAGAGAGATTGCAGAGCTGTACTGGAGTACTGGAGGATGATGGAAGAGATCACAGAGCTGTACTAGAGGATGATGGAAAAGAGATCACATAGCTGTACTGGAGGATGATGGAAGAGAGATGACAGAGCTGTACTGGAGGATGAAGGAAGAGAGATCACAGAGCTTTACTGGAGGATATTGGAAGAGAGATCACAGAGCTGTACTGGAGGATGATAGAAGAGAGATCACAGAGCTGTGAGGATGATGGAAGAGAGATCACAGAGCTGTACTGGAGGGTGATGGAAGAGAGATCACAGAGCTGTACTGGAGGATGATGGAAGAGAGATTATAGAGCTGTACTGGAGGATGATGGAAGAAGAGAGATCACAGAGCTGTACTGGAGGATGATAGAAGAGAGATCACAGAGCTGTACTGGAGGATGATAGAAGAGAGATCACAGAGCTGTACTGGAGGATGATGGAAGAGAGATCACAGAGCTGTACTGGAGGATGATGGAAGAGAGATCACAGAGCTGTACTGGAGGATGATGGAAGAGAGATCACAGAGCTGTACTGGAGGATGATGGAAGAGAGATCACAGAGCTGTACTGGAGAATGATTCAAGAGAGATCACAGAGCTGTACTGGAGGATGATAGAAGAGATCACAGAGCTGTACTGCAGGATGATGGAAGAGAGATCACAGAGCTGTACTGGAGGATGATGGAAAAGAGATCACAGAGCTGTGTTGGGTACCAGGGGAGAGCCATGCACTTCTCTTAACATTATGTCATGGTTGCCCCCTACATATAGTTATTTTCAACTTTGCAATAACTCATATTTAAAGTGTATCCCCAAACAAACTGTTTTGGGTGGAGCAGGATTCGGGGCTTTTTTGGTGACTGTGCCCCTGCAGGATGATTTGCCCCTCACATTCTCTCCATGTGACACCACAATAGTCAGAGTCTAATATGGAGTCAGAAAGACAGAAAATAATGAGGAGAACACAGACACCACATAAGAGCTGACACAGACACTTACCTTCCCACACTCAATCTAAGAAACAAGAAAGCTTTGTCTGGAGTTCCACTTTAAGTGACATTTTTGTTACAGAATGATGGAAACATAAAAAGACTTTTAATAATGAAGCTCCTTACCGTGATAGACCATGGGTGCTGAAATTAAGAGAAGAGAAGACACAGAGTTAGGTTTGATCTTCCATTGATATAAAAGTTACTTTATACAGAGTATGAGGATGTACCATGTGACCTGAGCCCCAGCAACCAATCAGATTTCAGCTCACTGTGGTCACATGTCATACCTCTGATTTGTTGTATAATCTGAGGACCAAATATATCAGTGGTGGTCAAAGTTCTTGATATAGCTGGACCAGGGTTGTGGGGAAGAGGCACTTGTCCTTATTATTATGGGAAGAAGGATCTTTTCCAGGGGATATGCTCCACCCCACCTTCTCTTGCCAGCCACGCTGCATGCTCAGATATGGGTTTGGCACGAATTTTCTGAGAAACCTCACGCATCTAGTTCTTTGATTTATTTCTACGCACTCTGTCATTTGGTGGAAGTTATGAGAATGATCTAGACCCATCTTGGTGGATAGCTATTTTTTTTTCTTTCGGTGGGTGCATCACGATTGAGTTGAACCAACATCTCTGGATAACGTGATTGACTTTGATTTACATCATGAGGCTTTTTTTTACTAAATGACTTGTAAAAAACTGTGTCTTTTTATTGTTTTTTTGTGTGGGCTACCCCCCCAGGGCTGGTGCTACCACTAGGTAAACTAGGCAGCCACCTAGGACGCAGCCATGGCCGCTGTAGAAGAACAGAGCCTGCCCAGCCACATAAACAGGAATATGATCCCTGTCCTTGTTGGCGCTATTCCCAGTTAAGCCCAGCTGAACAATCACAGGTAAAATAAAGGCAAAGGACCAATCACAGGTGCTGATGTCAGTAGTGGGCGGGACATGGTTACTTTTCATCCCGCAGAGCAGTGCGGCATGAATGGCATGGGCTCAACACTCTTAGTGTCTTCTTCCCCCCATGGAGGAGTGAGCAGAATCTGGTGTGCCAGGCCAGTTATGGAGCTGTGATGCCAGGCAGAGTGGAGGCGCTGTGCTGGTCACTGTAGAACCTGTATTGCGGCAGTGCAGACCCTGGCTAAGGTGACGTGGCTGATGTCTGTCTAGGGTCCCCCCTTCGTCTCCTTCTCTAGGGGCACATGGTTTAGAAGGCTGTGTGAGCGCCAGGGCCGGCTGTCATGGAGCTGTAAGTGTCACCATCACCATAGGGAAACCACCATCACCATAGGTGATCCTCTGACACGACAATCAACATAGGAGGTCACCTGACACCACCATCACCATAGGGGTCACCTAACATCTCCACTATCATTAGGGGTCACCTGACACCACCATCACCATAGGGGGTCACCTAACACCACCTCCACCATAAGGGGTCACCTGAAACCACCATTACCATAGGGGGGTCACCTGACACCACCATCACCATAGGGGGTCCAGGCACAGTAATTGGAAGGCCTGAAGTAGGTAGTAAGATGAAAGGGAAATGCAGAGTTTCCGTTTTTTTTTTTTGGGGGGGAGGGTGCAAGTAGATGGTCTTGTCTAAGGCACAAAATAGTCTAGCACCTGTCTTGGGGACCCCCTTAAGATCCAAACAAGACTCAAAGAGCCAAGTATGCATTTTTCATTCATTCTGTAGCATGTGCTACAGAAAAAGTGACATTTTCTAAGAATATTATACAGTTTTAATTCCCTCCAAATACCAAAAAAGCACACAGACCCCTCAACAACAACACAATATAAAGCCACTTGCAGAAATGTTACTGCTCCCGCTACACATGACGATGAGGATGATGTCACATTTATTGATAAAGATGTAGTTACAGCATCAAAGCTTGTCTCTGATGTCCAATACTCGTCCAGTCACAGGACAAAGCAATGCAAATGACCAAATTCAAAAATAAATTAATCCTAAATACCAGTGGCATCAAGAGGAACCCAGAGCATGTGCCCCACATGTCCTATGGGGTGTCCCAGATCTCCAATGCCATAATCACCCACCACTTCAGCAGCTGGCACAAGATGAGGAGGAACCTGGGAGAAAGAACGTCCCCAGTGTTCTGCTGTGCTGGGGACATACGGAGGAACGATTGTGCTGGGAGGGGAGGATTTGTGTTTGAAGAGGGTGTTTTTGGTAGAGAAGGTTTGTGTTGGGTGAGGATTTGTGCTTGGAGGGGGGATTGGGGGTGTGGGGGGGGGGTATTTGTGCTGTGAGATGGTATTTGGGGGGAGAATATTTTAGTTAGAAGTAGGGGATTTGTAGTGGGACTAGTTTGGATTTTTTACATTTTTGTTTGGGGAGAAATTTGACTTACAGAGGGAATTTATGTTTGAGGGATGCATGTAAAGATGTTTGGGGCCCACTCATAAAAGATTTGGGGCCCGTGTATGAAAGGTTTGGGCCCCATCCAGGAGAGATTTGCCCTGGCCCACCAATGTCTTAAAGCGGCCCTGATAAATCCGCTTATTATTAATATCTATTGTGTTACTGTATAAAGGAAACGTATATAATGCCATGTGGCCTCAGTTGGGTGACCTGAGTGCCTGAGACATTGAAGCTGAAACCCATGGTTCTCCTGAGAGCCGACTGAGGGAGGATGTCTATGGATCCTGTCTGGTATCATGGAGGAAGTATGTATATTTCCTTTCCTGATGTATAAAACTGGAAAAAAAATTATTTCAAAATATAGATTTCTTTTTTTAGCTGAATATAAAATAGTGTACACCAACCAGCAGGGGCAGCTCTCGGCTCTTGTTCACATCTACCAATCAGGAAAATAGGAGTCTACAGCCATTGGCAGCAACCAATCCTGTTCAGAGAAGAGCAGGGACTGGAAGTAGAGTGCTCACTCACTGGAGGAGTTGGGTCATGTGATCAGTACGCTCTGGGGGCGTTTTTAGTGGAGATGTAAATGGGAAATGACAGCGTATTACCCTGACCTCCCGATCTCCTTTCTGTAGATAACTCTGGGATAAATCCCAGCTCAGACCTGGATGGGGGGTGTAGAGGTTTAGGCTCCCACCCCCACCCCCCCCCCCATTACTCCCTGGAAAATGATGTCCTCTCCAGGGACACAGCATGGACACAATGAGGAGATATTGGGCATCTGAGAATCCTATTGGATGGTATGATGAGGAACACCAATAGAATTACAGAGGCCATGTCAGTTTTGGAGGAAGCCCCACCTAATTTACATCGAGATATTTCCACCTAAACCTGGAATTTGTAAAAATAGAACAGAGAGTCTACAATATGATACTAACCACTACCGCCCATTGGTCCAAATGGTTTATCTCCAGATGGGTCAGATACGGGACGACCTGCAAAGAGAAAATCATTTAGAATTCAGTTGATTCTCAGGATTCAACTTTACACACAAACACAACATTCCTCCGTCACATCGTTACATAGAAAAGTGACAGCAAAAGAAATACCAAGAGGGCCACTGAGTCTCCCCAATTTATTTTCCTTAATTTATAAACTCGTTATTTTTGTTAACTTCTTTGTCTGAGTATAGATCTATGTTTGTCTCAAACATGTTTGGATCCACTTTTTGTTAACTGACTCTCTACCTCTGCTGGAAGTCTATTACAACCATCAACTACTCTTTTGGTAAAATAATACTTGCTAAGATTAGTTTTGAACTTCCCTCCTGACAGTTTGGCATCATGTCCTTGTGTTCTTCATCTTGGCTTCATATTGAAAATCCTGCCCTCAGAACTCTATTCACCCCCTTCATGTATTTGTAGGTTTCGGTTATGTCTCCCTATTCTTTATTTTTCCTTCCTCATAACTGAGCTCCTCGATCCCCTATAACTGAACTTATCCACCCCCCATAACTGAGCTCCTCCATCCTCTATAACTGAACTCCTCCACCCCCCACACAATTGAGGTCCTCCACCCCCTATAACTGAACTCCTCCATCCCCCATAACTGAGCTCCTCCATCCCCTATAACTGAGGTCCTCCACCCCCATAATTAAGGTCCTCTATCCCCCCATAACTGAGGTCCTCCACCCCCATAACTGAACTCCTCCATCCCCCATAACGGAGCTCCTCCATCCCCTATAACTGAGGACCTCCACTCCCATAATTAAGGTCCTCTATCCCCCCCATAACTGAGGTCCTACACCCCATTAATTGAACTGGTCCACCCCACATAACAGAGCTCATCCATCCACTATAACTGAGCTCCTCCATTTCCCATAACTGAGCTCCTCCATCCCCTATAACTAAACTCCTCCACCCCCCATAACTGATTTCCTCCGCCCCCATAACTGAGCTCCTTCATCCCCTATAACTGAGGTCCTCCACCCCTATAACTTAGGTCCTCCATCCCATAAATGAACTCCTCCACCCCCATAATCGAGGTCCTCCATCCCCTATACCTGAGCTCTTTCACCCCCTAACTGAACTCCTCCACCCCACATAACAGAGCTCCTCCATCCACTACAATTGAGTTCTTCCATTCCCCATAACTGAGCTCCTCCATCCGCTAAAACTGAGCTCCTCCATCCCCCATAACTGAGCTCCTCCATCCTCTATAACTGAACTCCTCCACCCCCCACACAATTGAGGTCCTCCACCCCCTATAACTGAACTCCTCCATCCCCCATAACTGAGCTCCTTCATCCCCTATAACTGAGGTCCTCCACCCCCATAATTAAGGTCCTCTATTTCCCCATAACTGAGGTCCTCCACCCCCATAACTGAACTGCTCCACCCCACATAACAGAGCTCGTCCATCCACTATGACTGAGCTCCTCCATTTCCCATAACTGAGCTCCTCCATCCCCTATAACTAAACTCCTCCACCCCCCATAACTGATTTCCTCCGCCCCCATAACTGAGCTCCTTCATCCCCTATAACTAAGGTCCTCCCCCCTATTAATTAAGTCCTCCATCCCATAAATGAACTCCTCCACCACCATAATCGAGGTTCTCCATCCCCTATACCTGAGCTCTTTCACCCCCTAACTGAACTCCTTCACCCCACATAATAGAGCTCCTCCATCCACTATAATTGAGTTCTTCCATTCCCCATAACTGAGCTCCTCCATCCACTAAAACTGAGCTCCTCCATCCCCTATAACTGAGCTCCTCCACCCAGGGAAGCCATCACAAATTTTGGTTCCTCCTACACAGCTTTAGATCCGGGTTCCCCGCTGGGCCTGACTACCAACATTCCCTAGGACCCATCCACTGGCCATCCCACCGAGTCCTTCAGTGCACCCTCTTTTACTGTAACACTCTAATAGCTTAATATATGAAAATGAAAGGTGTATTTCAAATCATAAGTCATTTCAAGATTTAACAGTAAGGAATTATATTTTGGCCAAAGAGAAGCAAACAAACAGACAGCCCCATATATTCAGCAAAGAGACAGCCCAATCCAGCAAAGAGACAGCTCCATATATTCAGCAAGGAGACATCCCCATATATTCAGCAAAGAAATGGCCCAATCCAGTAAAGAGACATCCCAATACAGCAAAGAGGCAGCTTCATATATTCAGCAAGGAGATATCCCCATATATTCAGCAAAGAAATGGCCCAATCCAGCAAAGGGACATCCCAATACAGCAAAGAGACATCTTCATATATTCAGCAAGGAGACATACCCATATATTCAGCAAAAGAGACGGTCCAACCCAGCAAAGGGACAGCTCCATGTATTCAGCAATGAGACATCCCCATATATTCAGCAAAAAAATGGCTCAATCCAGGAAAGAGACAACCCAGTCCAGCAAGGAGACAGCTCCATAAATTCAGCCAGGAGACATCCCTACATATTCAAAGAGATGGCCCAATCCAGAAACGAGACATCCCAATCAAGCAAAGAGGCATCCCCATATATATATTTTGCAAAGTGACATCCCCATATATAGAACAAAGAGACATCCCCATATATAAAATAGTGTACACCAACCAGCAGGGGCAGCTCTCGGCTCTTGTTTACATCTACCAATCAGGACAATAGAAGTCTACAGCCATTAGCAGCAACCAGTCCTGTTCAGAGAAGAGCAGGAACTGGAAGCAGAGCGTTCAATTACTGGAGGTGTTGGGTCATGTGATCATTACGCTCTGGGGGCGGGTTTACTGGAGATGCAAATGGGAAAGGACAGCGTATTACCCTGACCTCCTGATCTCCTTTCTATAGATAACTCCAGGATAAATCCCAGCTCAGACCTGGATGGAAGATGGAGAGGTGGAGGCTCCCATCCCCCCACATTACTCCCTGGACAATGATCTCCTCTCCAGGGACATGGCATGGACACAATGAGAAGGTATTGGGCATCTGAGAATCCTATTGGATGGTATGATGATGAACACCAATAGAATTACAGAGGCCATGTCAGTTTTGGAGGGAGCCCCACCTAATTTGCATTGAGATATTTCCACCCAAACCTGGAATGTGTAGAAATAGAACAGAGAGTCAGCTGTGATACTAACCACTTATATTTCCTAATGATCCTTCATCTTCAGATGGGTCAGATACGGGACGACCTGCAAAGAGAAAATCATTTAGAATTCAGTTAATTCTCAGGATTCAACTTTACACACAAACACAACATTCCTCCGTCACATCGTTACATAGAAAAGTGACAGCAAAAGAAATACCAAGAGGGCCACTGAGTCTCCCCAATTTATTTCCTTAATTTATAAACTGATTATTTGTGTTAACTTTTTTTGTCTAAGTATAGATCTATGTTTGTCTCGAGCATGTTTGAATCCACTTATTGTTGACTGACTCTCTACCTCTGCTGGAAGTCTATTACAACCATCAACTACTCTTTTGGTAAAATAATACTTGCTAAGATTAGTTTTGAACTTCCCTCCTGACAGTTTGGCATCATGTCCTTGTGTTCTTCATCTTGGCTTCATGTTGAAAATCCTGCCCTCTTGAACTCTATTCACCCCCTTCAGGTATTTATAGGTTTTGGTTATGTCTCCCTATTCCTCATTTTTCTTCCTCATAAATGAGCTCCTTCATCTCCTATAACTGAACTTCTCCACCCCCCCCCATAACTAAGGTCCGCCATCCCCATAACGGAGCTCCTTCATTCCCTATAACTGAGCTCCTCCATTCCCTCATAAATGAGGTCCTCCATCCCCTCATAACTAATGTCCTCCACCCCCCCATAATTGATGTCCTACACCCCCTATAACTGAACTCCTCTATCCCCCATAACTGAGGTCCTCCATCCCCTATAACTGAGGTCCACCATCCCCTATAACTGAGCTCTTCCACCCCCATAACTGAACTGCTCCACCCCACATAACAGAGCTCGTCCATCCACTATAACCGAGCTCCTACATTCCCCATAGATGAGCTCCTCCATCCGCTAAAACTGAACTCCTCCACCCCCCATAACTGAGTTCCTCCATCCCCCATAACTGAGCTCCTTCATCCCCTATAACTGAGGTCCTCCACTCCCCCATAACTGAACTCCTCCACCCCCACAGCTCCGTAAATTCATCAAAGAGACATCCCTACATATTTAAAGAGATGGCCCAATCCAGAAATGAGACATCCCAATCCAACAAAGAGACATCCCCATATATTCTGCAAAGTGAAATCTCCATATATTCTGCAAAGGGACATCCCCATATATCCAGCAAAGAGACATCCCAACAAGCAAATATACATCCCAATCCAGCAAAGCGACATCCCCATATATTCAACAAAGAGCTATCCCGATATAAATAGCAAAGAGACATCCCAATTCTGCAATGAGACATCCCAACCCAGTAAAAAGACATCCTCATATTTTTAGCAAAGAGATATCCCAATCCAGCAAGGAGATAGCTCCATATATTCAAAGAGACATCCCAATGCAGCAAAGAGGTGGCACCATCTAGCAGAGACATCACCATATATTCAAAGAGACCCCCCATATAGCATTCATCAGTGTACCCCTCATTAGAGGTCCCTCCATCAGTGTCCCCATTATTGGAGGTCCCTCCATGAATGTTCACTTTATAAGAGGTCTCTGCATCAATGCCCACATCATTAGAGGCCCCCATAACTGAAATCTTCAAACCTCCAAAACTGAGGTCCTCCATCCCCAGGCAGGAGTTTGCACTCATGTGAAATCAACATTAAGGCATAACTCCAGACTTAGAAGTGAGCAGCAAGTAACACCGTTAACTCTATATTAACCCATGGCTAACTTGTTGTACTCTTAACACTAAACACATCTAGACACCACTACTGTTAGAGAACACCAACCCCCAGGTGTGCAGCATTTAGGGACTGGTACTGCAGAGTCTGTGCCGGTGTCAACCAACCCATCAATTCCTGTCACCTCACTCCCAATGATATATCCACCTGTTGCTACTGGATACAGGAAACACACTTCACTATAACTACGTGCTTGTTGTCTTTCCCCTTGACATCTCTCCAGTGACTCCCAGGCTAGGTACCTAGGTATGCTGTGCCAAGAATCTGGCCCCAGTATGTGGGGAACAAGTATAACACCTCTTCACTACCAGAGTAACCATCACCCTATGACAAGTCGCCCATTCCCTGGCCGGTTTAGATAATGATACATGTTCCCTGGCTGCCTTTAGATAATGATACATGTATAGTTGTCCATAGCAACAGCAATATAGCCCACACTAGACAGTAAACTACAGGCTGGACTAAATGTACTGTATCTTCTCCAACCTACAGTCCCAATGGTATGAGCCCTGTTCTTTAGATGTACCTAGCAATGCACACCTTTTAGAGACTTCAGACCAGGCATGTAAAGTGACAAACAGTCTTAAAGTGACTGTAAAGCTTTGTGTTTAAAAAAAAAAAAAGTCATACTTACCGCCAATGTGCAGTTAGTTTTGCACAGAGTTGCCCCAATCATCCTCTTCTGGTGTCCCCCAGTGGCGCTGATAGCTCCTCCCCGCATCGTATAACCCCCTAGGAGAAGCGGTCTCCCGGCGGGTTACCTTGCGTGCGTGCTCCAGAGTCCAGCATTTGCGTCGATAGAATTCTAGACTTAGCCCCACCCCCGGCACCGTGTCATTGGATTTGATTGACAGCAGCAGGAGCCAATGGCTGCGTTACTATCAATCTATCCAATCAAGAGCCGAGAACCCCGGGCAGAGAAAGAGAGCGCGTCTCCGCCGTGAGAAATTCCAGGGCTCAGGTGAGTAAAACGGGGGGCTGGGGGGCAGGTCACCAGAAGAAGTTTTTTCACCTTAATGCATAGGATGCATTAAGGTTAAAAAACACAAGGGTTTACAACCCCTTTAACTGAAGTAGTGCAAAACATACAGAAACAGTCCTTAGAAGTCAAGTTCACATATAGTCCTGTTCATTGGGTAAACATATGTGAGTAGCAGCAAGTCCATTAACAGTCCTTTAAAAAGGGAGAAGTTTATTAAAGCAGTAATTCCACAGAGGTAGCAAGGGGGCCTCTAATGAGGGAGCCCTGATGGAGGGACCTTCAGTGATGGGGAACCTCTAATGAGAGGGACGCTGATGGAGGGACCTCCAATGATGGGGACAATGATGGGGAACCTCTAATGAGAGGGACGCTGATGGAGGGACCACCAATCATGGGGACAATGATGGGGAACCTCTAATGAGAGGGACACTAATGGAGGGACCTCTAATGAAGGAGACACTGATGGAGGAACCACTAATGATGGGGACACTGATGGAGGGACCTCTAATGAGGGGGACACTGATGGATGCTCTATGGGGATGCCTCTTTGCTAAATAAATGGGATGTCTCTGCTGGATTTGGCCATCACTTTGCTAGATTGGGATGTCTCTTTGCTGAATATATGGGAATGTCTCTGCTGGATTATCCCATCTCTTTGCTGGATTGGGATGTTGTAATGACAGCCCAAGTATGAAAGGGGTTAAAGCCGTTTAGGACATTCCATTTCCGAACACAAAGGCAGCTACTGAACACTCCAATCATCCGAACAAGAAACCCATACAAATAATTCTCCCCCCAAGTATGAGACGAGGCTCTGTATTGAGGGTCAAACAGGAATCAGACCACACCAGTCTTGAAGTAAATCAGGAATAACCTTTTATTTGAGATTTTCACACAAATTTACACAGCAGGATGACAAACTGTAACCAGAAACCTAATTAACATGAGCTAATTATGTAATCCTTTACACAGCCTAGGTGACTAAGAGACAAGACCTTTAGGACAGACTTGATGTCTCTTTTAGCTCAGAAGACACAATCAACATTATCAACACAGAACTCTTTCATACAATTGCAGGGTTAATTAGAACAAACAACAATGGGTGAAATACTCTTAGCAGCTGTGGCAAGCCAGACTAGACTCATTTACATTATAGAAGACAACAGACAGGTAGCTGGAGTTGATGACATTAGCATCTAACAGTATGTGTCCCAACAGTATGAATCAGTCACTATTTGTAATATGGCAAATACAGGGTTCCCAGAGTCTGTGTCTCTTGGGGGGATATGGACCTGAATACAAAGTAACACCACCTCAAGGGTCCCGAGGCATACAGCTCACAATGAGCACCGTTCCCCCAAATGCCAGGGCCCATGATTGGTCGGCAAGAGGCTAGCATTTAGTCCCCTCCAAAGCCTCTGTCCTGGCTAGGTCTGTCACAGATGTCTCTTTGCTCAATATATGGGGATGTCTCTGCTGGTTTGGGCTGTCTCTTTTCTGGATTAGGATGTCTTTTTTCTGAATAGTTGGGGATGTCTTTTTTCTGCTTTAGGATGTGGATTATCCTAAAGCAGAAAAAAGATAGCACAGATAACGTGGATATTTCATTTACATATATTAAGTTGTAAGAATGTTAAAATAAAAGTGGGTGCACTGAAGGACTTGATAGGATGAAAAATAGGCGTGCCCTGGGGAATGTTTTGTGTTCAGGCCCGGGGGGGCCCAGACCTAAAGCTGTGTAAGGCACCTGTCAGGAAATGTTCCATCCGCTGGTAATATCTGTCATTTGGCATGCAGTACTGAGGTCCACCAGCAGGTGTCTCCTGGCAGTTTGGAACTGTCAGGAGAGCTTTTCCCTGCTGATGATGTCATCTTTGGGCCGCAGTACTGGTGTCCACCAGCGGATAGATCCTGGCAGTATGGAGCAGACAGTACCTCCTACAATCAGGTGTCATTTGAGGCCAATCACAGGCCTATAAATACCCGGCAAGCAATCACATGTTTGCCTTGGTTTCTTCCTTGTGCCCTGACCTGCTAGCTTGTGATCTGATCCTGATTCTGAACTTGTTCCTGTGCCCTGAACCTGTGACCCGTGTATCCAATCCTGTCTCCCTGTCCCGATCCCTATCCTGTCCCACCTGTTACCTTGCATCCCTGCCTGCAGTCTGATACATCCATCCTCTCCCTGCCCTGTGTTCCTGACCCCATCTGCTGATCTCTCTATGTATGACCTTGGCCTGGCTTACGTTTATGTCTCTGGAACATCCCCTGTCCATCTGCTGATCTGCTGGGTATGACCCTGGCCCGGTTATTGTTTATGATCCTGGTATTTGCAATTTATGGTACTTATCTGTCTGTTGTTATTTGTGGGTCTCTGTCTGTGGTTGGTTATTGCACTGTGTCATATTGGAGGTGGTTGTACTATATTATTCACTTACTTTAATAAATTATTATATTTTCACTTATATACGTTTTGGTGTCATCTGTCGCAGATCACATGGTCCTGGTCACACCTGTTCATGACAGCACCCCAAAATTTCTGATGGCTGCCCTGGCCACACATACTTACATGAGCTGGCTAATACCCCAAACCCTGGGCCGTGGAATGGTACCAGACTGTGGCCTGTTGCCGACTAGGCCGCACAGTGGTAGGTAAGCAGTAACCGGGGTCCAGACAGGGCTAAATGTAAGGTACCTGTGTTAGGTAGTGTCCGAAGTGGAGCTTGTGTATTGAGGATTCAGGCAAAAATGTAGTTAGGCAGGTCAGGTCAGGTCGGCAACAGATCGGGCAAAGCGGTACACAATCGAAATCCAGAGAGTGGTCAGGCAGTCATATATGAGCTGGAGGTAAAGTACAAAATCAGCAGTCTAGAGAGTGGTCAAGAATTCAGGCAGAAGCTTACACAGTAATCAGAATCACAGCGTTATCAATACACCCAGGGAGCTAGTCCACAAAAAGGGCACTAAATAACAGGAGGGCTGCTTGTATGTACATTGTCCGCAGTTGGCAGCAGGTGGGGCTAGTGAGTCCAAGGCAATGCATCAAGCTGGGAAAACATTGTGAGAACTCCAGAGCTCCTCCGTGGCACAACAGGTAAGGCTTCAGCTGTGGAACCAGGAACATCTCGGTTCAATGACACCCAGGTTCATGACAGGGCCCCCTCCCCAGTGGACCCCTCTGGAGGCTTAGCAGGAAAGGAGGCATGGAAGTCTCGAATAAGAGCAGGGGCATGCAAATCTTTGGCTGGATCCCAGGAACGGTCTGTGATGGGATATCCTTTCCAATGAACCAGATGCTGTAGGACATGACCCCGCCTTCTAGAATCCAGAATCTTACAGACTTCAGACTCATGTTGTCCATCAACAAGAACAGGAGGAGTCAGCTGTTGAGTTCTGGAGTAACGATTGAAAATTGCTTTTTTGAGGAGAGAAACATGGAACACAGGATGTATCCGGAGAGAGGAGGGCAATTTCAACCGATAGGAGACTGGCCTGACTCGAGCAAGTATTCTGTAAGGCCCGATGAATCAAGGACCCAATTTGGTAGAGGGTTGTTTCAGTCTCACGTATTTGGTAGACAGCCAAATTCTGTCCCCCACCACATATGGAGGTATATGGCATCTTCATCTGTTGGAGAAAAGCGCATATTTGCCTGCTGACTTCAGTAGCAATAAGCAAATCTTATTCCAGTGTAGCAGAATATTTTTCACCCGCTGATCTGCTGCTGAAGTAGGGGAAAAGTCTGAGCGTGATAGCCTAGGGCTGCATAGAATGGCATGGTATGAAGAGCACTATGCCAATGGGAGTTAATGGGAAATTCAGCCAAAGGCAAATACTCAGACCAATTACAGTATAACGAGTAGACATAATGTCAAAGATAGGCTTCCAGGGTCTGGTTCATGCGTCTGGTTTGAGCATCTGTTTGAGGGTGATGTGAGGTAGAGGGTGGGAGCATTACTTCCTGTTTCTTACAAAATGTTCTCTATTATCTGGAAACAAACTGGGATCCGCGGTCTGAGATGATATTGGTAGGTATGTCATGACGTTCGTGCAAAGTTTTGGTCTGTTCTCAAGTTCTGGTGCAAACCGAAGGGGGGGGTGTTCGGCTCATTCTTAGTTGCCAGCCTCAGTAAAACCAGGGACAGTATGTAAAAATCTGTGTTTTTTTTTACATATGTCTCTGAAATGTCCCTTACGGACATCCTTTTGGTCTAAAAATCCAAACATTATAGCTGCCCCACCTCTCCAGTACCTTCTCAGCCAATAGAAACATGTCTGTGCATACTGTGTGTACATGTATGTGTATACTGTGTGATTGTATACTGTGTGTATACTGTGTGGCCCCATAATCTCTGATTGCCTGGGGGCCCCATAATCTCCTATTGCCCGGGGGCCCCATGAGTTGTCAGTCCGCCCCTGTCCGTGTATCAGGTGACATCATAACTGTGTGAGAAATAAAAGGATTGTGGGATGAACAGTCCCCCTGGATAATTGCTTTGCACAATTATGTGCCAGGACTACATATCCCAGGGATCTCTGCTGCCACCGAGAGAATGCTGGGAGTAACTATAAAAGAAGCAGAATCCACGCCGGGCTCTATTCCTCCTGGGCCTGACGCAAGATGGACCTCTCTGTGCAAAAGGGAAAGAGAGGTCGCGGACTACCACGTGGAGTACCACCTTGCAACCCGTACCCTGAGAGGCCTAACTCCACTGTCTGTTGTCGGACATCTTTCCAGCACCACTCCATTTCAAATGGGATGAGGGATCTCCGCATCCAATTCCCAGCATCAGGAGATTGTGAGCGGCTCTCTACGGAGCTCTCTATGGAGCCGGTTCACATATCTCCAATGCGGCTCCGGTGCGAATTTGCTCAGGATCCTTGTGTGCGTCTTTTGGTTCATTTCAGGTCCAAACTCAGCCCAAAATTCAGGCTAAAACTGGACCTGAAATGGTGAACCGGGATGCACCAGACCCCTTCTGGGAGCCGCATTGGCATTAGGTGTGAAGCGAGCTTAACCACTTCCATCCCGGGCCTATTCTGACACTTCTCTCCTATATGTAAAAATCATAATTTTTTGCTAGAAAATTACTCAGAACCCCCAAACATTACATATTGTTTTTTTAGCAGACACCCTAGGGAATAAAATTGCAGTCGTTGCAACTTTTTATGTCACAGGGTATTTGCGCAACAATTTTTCAAACGCCTTTTTTTTGGAATTGAATGAATTAAAAAATAAAAAACAGTAAAATTAGCCCAATTTTTTTGTATAATGTGAAAGATGATGTTACGCTGAGTAAATAGATACCCAACATGTCACTCTAAGCATAAAAACTGCAATACAATGCTTGATTAAAGGATTCGACTCTGCACTCCATATCTATGCATAAGTGATCAAGTGCAAAACAAAGTGACAATTGTGCAAAAATCATGCATATATAAATACGACTCCAATAATGACCCCAAGATGAACACCCCTCCCACCTGAAAAAATGCAAAAACTGTGACAAATATAGTGATTGAGTCCAATTAAATGTTGCTCCATGCAATGTGACTCTTAATGTCCATAAAAGTCAACAATAACGTGCCAGAAAAGGTGACTTAGTGCTGTAATCTTTCACTTCAAAACTGGTGCAGCACACAGGTGTTTCCCCCAGCCTCTCACCTCAAATGGCGGCCCCCAATGGGCCAAGTCAAGCAGATGGTTAATGCTTCTATGCAGAGGATGAAGGTCCAGAGACTGTCCCCCTCCTCCGGAGGGTGTGCGTGGGTCAGGCTTTCTATAGTAGTCACCACCGCTCACACAAAAACCAGAATGACAATAAGGAAGAAGGAGATGCTCCCATAGTGTAGTAATTCAATTAAAGTTTAATGTAACATATGTTGTGACTTACATTTAAAAACGAAAATAGCAGCAGGAACAGTAAGGCTTCCGGGTCCGGCCGTCCCCGGGAAGCGTCGGCACCGGTAGGAGGAGCCAGGTGTCATTCTGGTGTTTGTGTGAGCGGTGGTGATCATGACGTCAAACGGGGTGGGGTCACCTGTTATGTAACGGGTGACCCCCTCTGGCGTCACGGGCATGCCACAGGGAAGTTCCCATTAAGTTCCCGTGTGTCAGAGGGGGCGGGGTCACCAGGTGGCCCCACCCACCGTTATTTAAGAACCGTCAGAAGACGAGAAGCATCACACAGTGGGAGCCTCCCATCATGGTGGATGCGGAGCGGCCCGACAACAAAGATAAAGAGAAGAAGATGAAGAAAAGAAGATGAAGAGAAGAAGATGAAGAAAAGAAGATGAAGAGAAGAAGATGAAGAGAAGAAGATGAAGAGAAGGAGACGCCGTGGAGGAAGATACTGGACGAGAACATCGGAGGAAGAACCAGAAGAACCAGAAGAACCAGAAGAAGAAGAAGAAGATGGAGGAAGAAACTGAAGGAAGATAAAAGAAGAAGTTAGAAGAAAGAAGATTGAAAGAAGAAGCATTTAAATAAAGGAATTGTCAAAAACTGTCTCTTGTCATTTTTAACATTTTTGACAGTTTTTTTTGTGAAATGGTAGGTACCCCCTTACCATTTCACACAGGGGGGGCCGGGATCTGGGGGTCCCCTTGTTAAAGGGGACTTCAAGATTCCGATAAGCCCCCCGCCCACAGACCCCCACAACCACCGGCCAAGAGTTGTGGGGATGAGGCCCTTGTCCCCATCAACATGGGGACAAGGTGCTTTAGGGGGGACCCCAAAGCACCCTCCCAATGTTGAGGGCATGTGGCCTGGTACAGTTCAGGAGGGAGTGGCGCTCTCTTGTCCCCCCTCTTTTCCTGTGGCCTGGCAGGTTGCATGCTCGGGTAAGGGTCTGGTATGGATTTTTAGGGGGACCCCACGCCAATTTTTTTTTTATTTTGGCGCGGGGTTCCCCTTAAAACCCATACCAGACCTGAAGGGTCTGGTATGAATTTTGAGGGGGACCCCTACGTCATTTTTTTAAAAAAAATTGGCGCGGGGTTCCCCTTATTATCCATACCAGACCTGAAGGGCCTTTTTTAAATTTTGGTTCGGGGTTCCCTGTGGGGAATTCCGATGCCATTTTTATCAATGAACTTTTATGTGTATTGTCGGACCGGCAATGCATTAATAGCCGCGAGTAGTTTTAAATCACTTTTTTCCTTTGAAATGTCATTTTGCTATCAGACTGTTCTAAACACAGGAAACATGCGTCCCTTTACAGGCATACTATAGACACCCCCCAGCTACGAAATTTAAAGGAATATTACACTTTTATTGTTTGACTTTAAGCATTATTACAATCACTGCTCCCGAAAAAACGGCCATTTTAAAAACTTTTTTTTGCATTGATCCATGTCCCCTGGGGTAGGACCCGGGTCCCCAAACACTTTTTATGACAATAACTTGCATATAAGCCTTTAAAATTAGCACTTTTGATTTCTCACATAGACTTTTAAAGGGTGTTCCGCGGCTTTCGAATTTGCCGTGGACACCCCAAATTGTTCGCTGTTCGAGTTGAACTCGAAGCTCATCCCTACTGGCAACCCTGATGGGGCCCCCTAGTGGCTCAGGGCCCTCGGGCAGTGCCCGAGTGGCTCAATAGTCAGTCCGCCCCTGTACACAGATCACTAAAGAGACAAGCGATGTCCTTCTTACATTAAAATAGGCAAACTTGAGAAAAACTCAAGGAAGAGCCGGCCCTGCTGGATATAACATCTGTAATTTATATTGTATCATCACCAGTAGAAAAAAGGACAAGCCGATGCGTTTCGGCACAAGCCTTGTTCACAGCTCTGAGCGTCTGCTTCTCAAGTTCACCACTACTTCATCATTTTCATTCAGGGGACTCTTGAACTTCTGGCATGTTTATACCAGGTGTCACCAGTAGGGATGAGCTTCGTGTTCGAGTCGAACCCATGTTCGACTTGAACATCGTCTGTTCGCCCATTCACCGAATTGCCAACGATATGGGCCGTTCACGCCGAATTTGAGTGGCGCATCACGGCCCATAATTCACTGATCACTGATGATCGGCCAAGCATGCACTATGACCTGTATGCTTGGCCAATCACAGCGGCATCTGTAGAGAGAGCGGTAGTTGGCCAAAGCCAGGGAGGCTTTGGCCAATTATGGCTCAGGGGGTTTAGTACACGCCTCACACTATATAAGGCTGCCTACACGGCTGCCCTGTGTAGTGTGTGTTCCATCGTTGAGAGACAGAGACAGAGAGACAGTGTCATTTGATTTAAGTTAGATAGATTAGGCAGAACAGTCAGTCAGTTAGCTGCACTTACAGTGTATTGTGTATATATATGCATCCCAGGTGTTGTATATATATATATATATATATATATATATATATATATATATATATATATATATACACTGTATTCAGTTTAGCTAGATCCGCTCCTGTTATCTTCCTACTGACAGGCAGGCTTGTGTTGTTACAGTATTTACAGCTACCTGAAGAAATTTGCTGCTGTTCCTCTGATCCTATTAGTACCACAGTCAGGCAGCTAGACTATTTACATTTAGTGTAGTGCGACCTCTGCACAGTGTTCAGCTAAAGCTACAAGTTAGTTTAGTGCGACCTCTGCACAGTGTTCAGCTAAAGCTACAAGTTAGTTTAGTGCGACCTCTGCACAGTGTTCAGCTAAAGCTACAAGTTAGTTTAGTTCAACCTCTGCACAGTGTTCAGCTAAAGCCACAAGTTAGTGTAGTGCAATCTCTGGACAGTGTTCAGCTAAAGCTACAAGTTAGTGTAGTGCGACCTCTGCACAGTGTTCAGCTAAAGCTACAAGTTAGTTTAGTGCAACCTCTGCACAGTGTTCAGCTAAAGCTACATGTTAGTGTAGTGCAATCTCTGGACAGTGTTCAGCTAAAGCTACAAGTTAGTGTAGTGCGACCTCTGCACAGTGTTCAGCTAAAGCTACAAGTTAGTGTAGTACGACCTCTGAACAGTGTTCAGCTAAAGCTACAAGTTAGTGTAGTGTATATATAAATACCCTGTTTCCCAACTTAGTGCAGCTACATCTCACTGCAGGCCATTAGTATGTCTGGAAGGCCAACAAGGAGAGGCAGACAGACACAAGCCAATAAGAGAGGGCAAGCAGACTCTGTGTCTAGAGGCAACAGTGCTGGTCGTGGACACGGTGAATCCTCATCAGCACATGGCCATGGGACACACTTGGCCTTTTTTTTGGCAGCTGGCCGTGTTGAGCCGCAACATGCGGAAGACTTGGTCGAGTGGATGACCAAGCCGTCCTCATCCTCCTCATCCACTCTCACCCATGCTCAGGGTACTTTGTCTGGCAAAGCAGCTGCCAACGCGGCCTCTTATCTTAGCTCAATGGCATCAGTGACTCCTTCCCTAGCCCCACCATGTCCTCCTGAGGAGTCCCTTGAACTGTTTGACCACAGTGTTGGGTACATGCTCCAGGAGGATGCCCAGTGTTTAGAAGGCTCTGTTGATGATACTGAGCTAGATGAAGGCAGTAACGTGAGCACGGACAGAGGGGGAGCCAGAGAAGGACAGCAATCTGGCAGTCATGTTCCCCCTGCTGCAGCAGGGGGAACATGACCCAGTGATGAGGAGGGAGGGGATGATGAGGTCACTGACTCAACATGGGTGAGTGATAGGAGAGAGGAGGAGGAGCAGGAGGAGGAGGCACATCACCAACGAGGCAGGATGCCCTCCAGGGGCCAGCTTAAGGGCAGCACACTGACTGCATCACACCGCAAAGCTCTGCATGTGCAGGGTGCTGCTGTCTCTGCGCGTTATTCCAAAAGTTCTTTGGTGTGGGCCTTTTTTGAGACGAGTGCATCAGATTGCACCGCTGCTATTTGCAACATATGTCTCAAGCGTATCTCGCGTGGCCAAAACATCTCCCGCTTGGGCACCACATGCTTGACCAGACATATGTTGACTTGCCATGCGGTTCGTTGACAAGCGTACCTAAAAGACCCACACCAAAGAACAAAGAGGACCTCTCCTTGCTCCTGATCAGCTGAGATCTCCAACCCCACTATACCTTCAGTCCTCTCTGAGACCTGCACTGAGAGGAATGAAGGTGTAGAATTAGGTGTGTCACAGCCAAGTACTTGTGGGCAATCTGCTTTCGGCACACCAACGTCAGATTGTACCAGGCAAATTTCCCTGCTCCAGCTGCTGCACCGCCGAAAGAAGTTCACTCCCAGCCATCCACATGCCCAGCGGTTGAATGCTAGCTTGGCAAAATTGCTAGCACTTCACCTCTTCAACTGCTACCTTTTCAGTTGGTAGACTCTGCCCCTTTCCGTGAGTTTGTGGAAGGTGCGGTTCCTCAGTGGCAGGTACCCAAACACCACTTTTTCTCACCGAAGGCGATCCCGGATCTCTACCGGCATGTGGAAGCCAATGTCCATGCCTCGCTGGACAGGGCAGTCAGTGGTAAGGTGCATATTACCGCTGACTCATGGTCTAGCAGGCATGGACAGGGACGTTACCTAAGTTTCACAGCCTCTTCCTGTGCTTTGTCCTCGGAAACAGCGGTGCTCCGTAGGCATTCAAGGGGCTACGCAGGTACGCAGGCCAAAATATGCCATGCGGTGCTTGAGCTGGTGTGCTTGGGGGACAGGAGCCACACTGGGGCAGAGGTTCTGTCAGCTCTGCAGGGGCAGGTTCAGAGGTGGTTGGCGCCACGCCAACTTAAGGCAGAAATAGTGGTTTGCGACAATGGCATCAACCTTCTCTTCGCCCTCCGACAGGGACAATTGACCCATGTGCCCTGTTTGGCTCACGTCCTTAACTTGGTGGTGCAGCGGTTCTTGGGCAGGTACCCGGGCTTACATGATGTCCTGAGGCACGCCAGGAAAGTCTGTGTGCATTTCCGCCGGTCATATAATGCCAGTGCTCGGCTGGCAGACCTCCAAAAGGAATTTAACCTGCCCAAGAGCCGCCTAATCTGTGACATGCCCACCAGGTGGATCTCAATGTTGGCCATGCTGCAGCGGCTGCACACACAGCAGAGGGCCATCAATGAGTACCTGTGTGACTATGGCACCAGGACAGGGTCAGGGGAGCTTGTTTTTTTTCCCCACGGCAGTGGGCCATGATCAGGGATGCATGCACTGTCCTGTTACCATTTGAGGAGGCCACAAGGATGGTGAGCAGTGACAGTGCATGCATCAGTGACACTGTCCCCCTTGTCCACCTGTTGGAGCACACGCTGCGTGGAATAATGGACAGGGCACTTGAGGCAGAATAGAGGCAGGAAGAGGAGGACTTCCTTAGCTCTTAAGGCCCCCTTTATCCAGACAGTGTTCCTGCGTGCCCACCGATCACACAGGAAGAGGAGGAGGTTTGTGTCAGTATGGAGATGGAGCCTGGCACTCAGCATCAGCAGCAGTCTTTTATGGATCAATTACAGTCCCAAGAAACACATGGACTTGTACGTGGCTGGGAGGAGGTGGCTGCGGATCATGTCGTCCTTAGTGACCCAGAGGACTCCGGACAGAATGCCTCAGCAAACCTACGCTGCATGGCCTCCCTGATCCTGCAAAGCCTGCAGAAGGATCCTCTGTATTCGTGGTATCAAGGAGAAGGACCAATACTGGCTGGCAACCCTCCTTGATCCACGTTACAAGGGTAAGGTTGCAGACCTTATCTTGCCGTCGCAGAGGGAGCAAAGGATGAAACATCTTCGGGAGGCCTTGCAGAAAGGTCTGTGCAACATGTTCCTAGAGACTGGGAGGTTACAAACTCCTGTTTCTGGACAACGTGTTGCTGAGGCTTCGGTCAGTCAAAGAAGGAGCGGTGGAGAAGGTGGCAGTCTGAATCATGCATTCAGACAATTTTTTGGTCCGCAGCCCCAAGGTATGATCGGTTCCAGCAACCATCGCCAGCGTCTGTTTTACATGGTGCAGGAATACCTAGGGGCAAGATCTGACTTGGACACCTTTCCCACCGAAAATCCTCTGGGTTACTGGGTCTTGAGGATGGATCACTGGCCAGAGCTTGCACAGTATGCAATTGAGCTACTGGCCTGTCCTGCATCCAGCGTTCTTTCAGAACGCACATTCAGTGCTGCTGGAGGCTTTGTAACCGATCACAGGGTGCGTCTGTCCACCGACTCGGTCGATCGACTGACCTTCATAAAAATGAATCAGTCTTGGATCACCACCAGCTACCAAGCACCTGATGCTGATTTAACCGAATAATTCCTTTTTGAAATGTCAAAAATATAAAAGATATATGAGATATATCCCGGGATATACCCTGTTTCCCCGAAAATAAGACCTAGCGTGATTGTCAGTGATGGCTGCAATATAAGCCCTACCCCCCAAATAAGCCCTACCCTGTTTCCCTGAAAATAAGCCCTACCCTGAAAATAAGACCTACAAGGCTTATTGGGGGGGGAAGGGCTTATATTGCAGTCATCACTGAGAATCACGCTAGGTCTTATTTTCAGGGAAACAGGGTATTTATATATATATATATATATATATATATATATATATATATATATATATATATATAGATAGATAGATCTATATATATATCTATATATATATAGAGATATATATATATATATATATATACACACACGCGCATGTGTTTGAACTTTGGGGTGCACACCCTAATACAGTAGGCTGTGCACACCTATGTTGAAAAATAAGACATAAGGGCTGAATCTGGCCCATCAGGCCATTTCATGTGGCCCTCAAACCCCTCCTCGTGACCTCGTCTCTGCACCTGACCTTGGCTCAGCAGTTGGCAACAAAGAGGACAGATCTCATTCTACAGATCCTGCACCTATCTGCACCCCCTTGTCTCTGCCTCCCTCTGCCTCCCTTGGTCTCAGCATTCAGCAGACCCTGGCAGCTGACTCCAGCCCTCCTCTAGTCCTCCTCCAGACCCTGCAATCTCTTCTTCCTAGCTCTGCCCCCAGATCTATTCCAGTGGCAGCACAAGGTAAAGGGGGCTGCACTGTGATGTAGGGAATGGTGAGGGACTCTTGACTAATGATGGGGGGTGGGGGTCTGCTCTTGACATCTGATGTAAGAGGGGGTGGGGTGATCTGGATATCTAGTCTTACAGATACAACCGGCCCTTTGAGGGCAACTATAATGCTGATGTGGCCCACCATGAAATTGATTTTGACATCCCTGCTGTAGAGATTTTCCCATGGATGTTCCTTCATCTGTGAACACATAACAGGACAATGTACAATACATTACCAACCATCAAAATAAAGTGCACTTCCATAATCTCCAGAGAGGACAGGTATGGGGTGACCTGAAAAGAGAAAAGTCCTTTCTCAGGATTTATATTTTCACACAAAAGGACCATTCCTGCTCTTCATTTGCTACATTTATATCTTTAACACTTTCACTGCCACAGATAAATGGCATGTATGGAAACCAACTGTTAGGTGGACGCAGTTGGGTGGCTCTCCTTCCGCACACCCTGACAACAGTCAATCCCCCGCCATGTTTCCAGGGCTCTCCACTGCCATTGACTGACCCCCGGACCACCATAGTGGGTGCTGCTGGATAGAGGGGAGGAAGATCATTAAATCTGTTCACTGATCTTCCCTTCCTACTAAGAACATTTTACATGTCACTTCCATCTGATGTCAGAGGGGGGGGCGGGGTCACCCGTTTACGTCACCGGGTGGCCCCGCCCATGGCTATATAAACAGTAATTTCTCTGGTCCGTCGTTGCCGTGATTGACAATAGATTTACATTGCGGGACACTTTTTTATTTTGTTTAATAAAGGAATTGTCAAAAACTGTCTGCTGTAATTTTTTACTTTTTTGGTGAATGAGTAGGGGTGCAATGTACCCCATACCCATTCACATAGGGAGGGGGGCCGGATCTGGTGCCCCCCTTGTTAAAGGGGGCCCCCAGATGCTTATTTTATTTTTTACTAGTAATGGCGGTGATCAGTGATTTTTCCAACATCGCTTCCGCCAGACCCGCTGATTGGCTCCCCCTCTGGCCAATCAGCGTGTGTGCCTAAACCTATCCTGTCTGTTGGTAATGTAACAATCTAATCTGGAATGATAAACGTGTCACTGTTTTAAACAAGGTTAGGACTGTATGATACATTAAATACAGTTCTGTAAGCAACGCCTCATTTTCTGGCAGTGCCCCTCCCGAGACTAGACTCTGGATCCACCCCTGCTTACAGCTCAGTCAGGTCAGGAGTGCATCTCTGGTGGGCACTGCCATAGTATAGGAAGGGGAGTGCACTGTGCCCCTGACACTCAGGAACACCCGAGGGGAAGATATGTCCACCCGGTATGTGGTAAATCTACATTCAGGTCACAGCAGGGGGGATAGTTTGTCCCATGCCTTGAACACAGGTGTTGTGAGTGGTGGCACTGGTGAGAATGGTGGCTCTGAGTGGCATGTCTCACCTCATGGATGTGGGTGGGGTGGTGGGAGAGGTGCGGGGAGGCCCAGGTGCCCATGGCAAACATTAAATTACAAAATGGATTACAAAACATTTATATGTTTTATATATTTTTTTTTTTTACTTTCAATGGTTTTTATTTGTTTTTCAACAACAACAAAAAATGAGTACAGAAAGAAATATGACATTGACATTTCCTGCCATACATTAGAATAAGTACTGAAGTGAGCATATTAACAAGGCAAATGTCCTGTTTCAACTTGAACAGTAAAAATAGTATTAAACTGATTGTGTGGTAAGGGTATTGACCCCTGCCCCCCGACACCTAGGGCGGTAGGCAATACTGCCAACCTTAATTTTCCCCTTTAATCAGTTTTTTATTGTTAGAAGATTTGCACAGTATACCAGAGAAAATGGTGATATAACATGAATAATGAGGTTTACAATATAGGACCATACAGCTCAGTGGTGTACGCGTGCTCATATAAGGGTAATAGATGTGTAGCACCCTGATGTTTAGGCAGGGTTGCTAGTAAATTTACCTGCCAAGTATGGTTGTCTCGGACAATTGATAGGAGATCAATTGATTCCACCCTAATTCTGGAATTGCTGCACTTCTCTTCTCTCTTCTGTCACTAGGTGGCCGGGTATCTGGTGGCATTATATAAGACAAGGGCATTGCAAGGACAGATTAGGAATAGATGGGGCGTCTCAGCCAATGGACAGGGATTTTCTTGGGTCCCTTGGCCTGCTGGGAGAGCCTATTTATTTGGGTGGAGTCAGGTGATCGGGGTTCTGTGCCACTTGGACAGCTGTCTGGGTGGACGTGTGTTGTATTGGCTGCTAGGCCAGACCCCAAGGTCTATCCTGGGGACATCTGGCTGCTAGGCTGTCTGAGGGCCTATCCAGAAGCAAGAGAGAGCAGCACAGGGTTGGGACTACGGCTTGCAGTCCAACCAAAAGTGATGGTTCGGCAGGCCAGAGAATCTGTCGTGGTCGGAGGTAGAGGGGAAGCTGTTACCACTTAGGGACCTTCCAACTTATTACCAGGGACCACTGTGAGTAGCTGAAGCAAGTACTGGAGCAGTATTCTCATCAACCGGGGACGGTGAAGAATTGGGAAACTTCAGCAGGTATCAAGCCAGAGACCCAACCAGTGGGTTGACGCTTGAGGAGTATTTGTGAGTTCCAAGCTGGGGACCCAGCAGGGATGCTGGGGTGAGGCTTAAGGAAGATACTTAGTGAGAAGATTGGAAGAGCTCAGGAGATCCAGTGGCAGTGGATCAGCGGGTCTAGGTGACAGACTGGGAGCCCAGTTGAGTGAAGATCTAAAAAGGAGATTGTGGAGGAAGTGAACAAGTTCATTGCAACCTTTGTTAGAAACTGTTGAAGATTGTTGCCATAGGAGACAGCGTGTCTACACATGCAGATGTGGTGTCCGGCTGGGTGCCTTTCTCTGCATTGCTGTCTCCCTTCAGAATTTTCGGAGTCTGCTAATTAACATTTCAACTACTAAAGGGTGTCCTGGCCCTAAACCCTCTCTCCCACAGTTCTGTTCAAGAGAAAATAAATCTCTTTGCATTCAAGAAGTGTCTGGCGCCCATGAATCTACCTTGCACTACACCCACCATGCCTCGTAACCCACTCTACATAGAAGGATGTCAGCTGTCCCTAACTCTGGAGGTCACCATTAGGCCTGGAGAGGACTTGGCTACAGATGGTTACAATGAGGGCAGCTATAACACCTAAAAGCCTGAGATATTCACAGGAGGTATTATAGAGCGGTCTGCATTCAGGAATGGCTACAGAGGATCATATTCACTGCTGAAATGAACCATCCATTGTGATTCTTGAGGAAATTAAGTTGTCCCCTATAATAGAAAATCCACAGATGTGTGTCTCTCACCTACTCAAGATGAGGCATCCCATATCTATATCATAAGTATTCAATCACCAATAGAAAAACAGTAAAGACAGGGAGAAGGAAGGAAAGGAGTAGAGGAAGAGAGAAGTAGGAGTATAAGAGTAGATGTCCTGCCAGAACCTCCAACTATATTCAAACAAAGCTATGGAGTCAGAGAGGGACCTGCATGAAATTGGCCCACGGTTCCCATGTGGCTTTGAATCTCTTCACCGAGTCCTGTGTTTTATATATTTTTTTAAACAAAATGTAGTTTTTCTCAGACCTGGATATAAGGAGGTGAGGCTGAGGGTACCATGTACCCACATCACTTCCTCCACCCTCAACTGAACAATTATCTCCTCTCCCAGGATATACACTAGTGGAGGACATGGGATGGATGCAATGAGGAGTCATTGGATATCTGAAAATCTTACTGGATGGGATGATGAACAGGATGAAATGAAACTCCAGAGGTCCCATCAGTCATGAAGAGACCCCAATATTATCTACACAGAGATATTTCACCTACACCACCTACAACTGGTACATGTAGAACAGACAATACATTACGTACCATCAAAGAAATTGGTCCATCCATAATCTTCAGAAGAGACATTGAGGACAGATATGGGAAGACCTGAAAAGAGAAAATCATTTAGAATTCGGTCCACTCTCAGGATTTCTATTTCTATTGTAGAGCATTCCCTGTAGGAGCCGCTAGTGAATAGGGATCACCCCACCCTGCACAGCCAGGCACACTTGAGACAGGAAACAGTCCAGCAACTTTGTTTTTGCTTATTTAGGGGTTAATAAACTTGGATGGGGATGGGATGATTATGGGATGCCCACTTAACTGGAACAAAACTTCTTCAGGGACACTTCACCTATAAACTGTACACTCCTCTTCCTCCAGCACATAACTTGCTTGCAAAACTAACACAGACCCAGCTGGAACACTGTTGGATTGATCTGGCAAGGTACTCAGCCAGATCAAACAAAAGCCTTTTGCAGGCCCCTATGGTATGTAGAGAAAAAGTCCATTGTCCTCCTACATTCCTGTGGCTAATGATCCCAGCACCACCTATCCAGGCACTGCCAACCCACCTGGCTGCAGCTGCCTTTCTCACTAGCCCTGCTGGCTACTTCCCACAGTCCTCCCAGACTGTCACACTCACCAGCCCAAACCGGCTGACTTCCCCCCCACCTCCTGGATGTGCTCGCTGGCTCCTGCTTTACTCACTCTTGCTCCTGTGCCTCTGGACAGGACTCCTCCAGCACCCGAGCCCCAGGCCTGAGGTCACCCCCCCAGAGTGGGGTTAACCTCAAGGGCCCCTGACAGCCTCCTCAGCTTCCCCACAACCATGGTCGGTGGCTGTGGGGGGTCTGCGTGAAAGGGGCTTCTCAAAATCTGGAAGCCCCCTTTGACAAGGGGGGCCCCAGATCCCAGCCCCCCCATGTGAATGAGTATTGGGTACATAGTACCCCTACCCATTCACCAAAAAAGTGTAAAAAAGTAATAAACACAAGAGACAGTTTTTGACAAATCCTTTATTATAAACCAAAAAAATTGTGTCCCTCAATGTAAATCCACCTTCAATCACGCCGCCCGCCGCACCCGAAAAATAGAAAAACAAAAACACTCCGCCTCCTGGGAGGTCTATTGCCGAATGCCTGTTCTGCGCTTTGAAATTTCTTATATAGGTAAGGGGCAGGGCCACCTGACCACATCACCCGGTGGCCCTTCTCAATGTGACGTCACATGCCCAGCATGCACCAGTCTGTGATGTCAGAAGGGGGCGGTGCCACTGGGTGACATAGCCAGGTGGCCCCGCCCATTTTACCTATATAAGAAATGTCAAGATTGATGGTGGATTTACATCAAGGGACGCTCATTTTTAATTTTACTAACCACTTAACCCCCAGAAGGATTTGCCCCCTTAATGACCAGGCAATTTTTTGCAATACGGCATTGCGTTACTATAACTGACAATTGCGCGGTCGTGCGACATTGTACAGGAACAAAATTGACGTCCTTTTTTCCTACAAATAGAGCTTTCCTTTGGTGGATTTTGATCGCCTCTGCGGTTTTTATTTTTTGTGCTATAAACAAACAAAGAGCAACAATTTTGAAAAAAAAAAACATTTTTTTTTACTTTTTGCTATAATAAATATCCCCCAAAAAATATATATAAAAAAACAAATGTATTCATCAGTTTAGGCCGATATATGTTCTTCTATTTCTGGGAAAAAAAATCGTAATAGGTGTATATTGATTGGTTTGGACAAAAGTTATTGCGTAAAAATAGGGGATAGATTTAGGGACTTTTGTTTATTTTTATTCTTTTTACTGGTAATGGTGGCGATCTGCGATTTTTCGCGGGACTGAGGACAAATCTGACCCAAAATGACACTTTTTGGGGACCTGTGACATTATTACATTGATCGGTGCTATAAAAATGCACTGGTCAATGTATAAATGACACTGGCAGGGAAGGGGTTAACACTATGGGGGGCGATCAAAGGGGTTAAATGTGTTCCCTTGGTGTTTTCTAACTGTGGGGGGATGGGCTGCCAGGGACATGACAGAGATCACTGTTCCCGATCACTGGGAACAGAAGATGTCTGTCATGTCACCTGTCAGAACGGAGAATCGCCTTGTTTACAAAGGTAGATCCCCATTCTGCCTCTGTAGTAGGCGATCGCGGGTCCCCGGCGAACATCGAGTCCGCCCGACACACGGGCACACTTCCACAGCATGCAGCGGGAGCCCCCCCGCCCCATAGCACCCACCCCCCATGTTAAGGGCATGTGGCCTGGCATGGTTCAGGAGGGGGGGGCACTCGTTGTCCAGATAATGGTCTGGTATGGATTTTGGGGAGACCCTCACGCTGTTTTTTTCTTCATTTTTTCAATAGCCAGGTGCAATTGTAACCGCGAGTCATTTTAAATAGGATTGGACTCGTTTTTGTTTTTTCTTTGAAATTGCTGCAGCATGTGTTTTGAATGCTACAGATATGGCACTTTACAAGCAGACTAAGGGGACCCCCCAGGCCAGTGTTGCCAACCGCCCGTATATTCATGGGCAGCCCGTAAATTTTACCCCATTTTCAGGTGCCTGTGAATATCCGTTACGGGTAGCCGGTGCCCGTAAAAAAGATGGCTGCAGGCCGGCCATGCAACTGCGCATGCACCGTTCCAAAGCCTGCAGGACTCAGGAAAGATCAAACAAGCTCGGCTGGGCTGTGCAGTAACGTAATGTCGCTGCCTGGCGCCATTTTTAAACGGAAGCCTCCACTCGTTCTTCTCGGCGGTTCAGCAGGGGGAGCACAATGGTACAGAGAGGAGCCACGTGATGGCCCTGGGCCACAGGAGCACATTACTGGGGGGGGGGGGTGAAGGAGGACACTGTGACTGGAGAGAGGGACACAGTCACAGTGAGTGACAGAAGGTGGACACTGTCACTGACTGTCTGATGTGGAGACAGGACAGGTATAGTAATATGAAGGGGACAGTGGAGGAAACTACCATGTCCACAGCCTCTGACCATCTCCTGCCCGCAGCCTCTGATGGAGACCATCTCCCGCCCGCAGCCTCTGACGGTGACCATCTCCTGCCTGCAGCCTCTGACCATCTCCTGCCTGCAGCCTCTGACGGTGACCATCTCCTGCCTGCAGCCTCTGACCATCTCCTGCCCGCAGCCTCTGACCATCTCCTGCCCACAGCCTCTGACAAGGACCATCTCCTGCCCGCAGCCTCTGACGGTGACCATCTGCCCGCAGCCTCTGACCATCTCCTGCCCGCAGCCTCTGACGGTGACCGTCTCCTGCCCGCAGGAGTGAATACAATAATGTAAGGGGCACTGATATAAAGGTTCGCCAACACCACGTTGTCATCCTCCCTAGACATACTTACTCCTCTTTCTACACGCAGAACCAGGCCCCATCTGCTACAACCCTGGCAAACAGACGACACCAGAAGTCTTAAGAGACACAGCCGTGCTCTTGAGCGAGCATGGCGTAAAACTAAATCCCTTCAAGACTTTACCCTCTACAAATCTGCCCTTCTCAAATACAACTCCTGCCTCCACACTGCTAAACAAACCTATTACAACACTCTCATCAAAACACTCTCATCCAAACCTTGTCAACTCTTTAATTCCTTACTTCACCCCCCACTGCCCCCACCCACCAACTTGCTTACCGCTCATCAGATTGACAACCATTTTAATTGCAAAACCGACACAATTCAGAGATAAGGAGATATCCAGCATTCAAACTCCTCCCCTACCCAACACATCGGGTCCAACACCACACTCAATACTCTACTCCTTTTGCCCAGTTACCACAGATGAAGTTGATAAACTCCTCTCCATGGCCTACCTCACTACCTGTCCCCTGGACCCTGTCCCCTCTCAATTACTGCGACCACCTTCCCACTCTATCCTCAACTCCCTAATCCACATCTCCAACCTCTCCCTCTCCTCCGTCACCTTTCCTTCCCTGCTCAAACATGCACTGGTTATCCCCATACTCAAAAAACCCTCACTAAACCCCACCTATTTGAATAACTTAAGACCCATCTCCCTGCCCCAGTATGTCCGATCCGATAAAACTTTCCTTTTTATTTTTTATTGATACATGTCCCCCAGGGCAGTACCCGGACCCCCATACCCCTTTTATGGCTAATTACCTTCAAAATGGGCACTTTTGATTTTTCCTGGTCGGACATAGACTTCAATGGGGTTCGCCATTCTGGTTAGAACATTTCCATTGTTTGGGAGTTGTGCTGCGAACAGAACAAGGCAGTGTTCGGCACAACCTTAATCTCTGTGATGGAATGTGACCCCTTCCTCCTGACATCAATCTTCTCAGGATGACCTAGAACCCTTCCAGGGGCAGATCATTCCTCTACAATCTCTGTGATAGAAGGTCACCCCTTCCTCCTGACACCACTCTGCTCAGGATGACCCAGAACCCTTCCAGGGGCAGATCATTTCTCTACAGTCTCTGTGATGGAAGGTCACCCCTTCCTCCTGACACCACTCTTCTCAGGATAACCCAGAACCCTTCCAGGGGCAGATCATTCCTCTGCAATCTCTGTGATGGAAGGTCACCCCTTCCTCCTGACACCTCTCTTCTGAGGATGACCCAGAACCCTTCCAGGGGCAGATCATTTCTCTGCAATCTCCATGATGGTATATCACCCATTCCTCCTGACCAGTGTTGCTAAACACTCGTAGATTTACGAGCAGCCCGTAAATTTAAGCCCAGGCTGCGCATGCGCAGTAATGTAATTGTGCCACCCGGCGCCATTTTTTAAAAGATCGAGAGTCTAGACCACGGCGGCCGGCGATTCTGCACTCGTCATAGGCGAAGCCGTGGAGGAGCCAAGCATCCGGTGACGGTGAAGACACTGAGGAGGAGGAGGAGAGTGAAGCTGGGGGGATATCCATAGTAAAAAGGGGACCGAGAGAGAGAAGAGGATGTTACTGGGAGCCCTGGAAGGTAGAAGCCATGCCATGCAGGGAACAGAGACTCATGTGCTCTCTCCACCATCCATCATTTTACTTCTCCAGTCCACATCATCAGTGTGCTGTGTCCTGCCCTGACCTGTGGAGAGGTGAAAGGGGCACAGAAGGAGGACACAGCACACTGATGATGTGGAGAAGTAATATGATGGTGGACAGAGAAGGAAGCTACTGTGAGGGGGTGAGGAGGAAACTATCATATCCGCAGCCTTTGTCCACCTCCTGTATTATGTCCGCAGCCTCTGTCCACCTCCTGTAGTATGCCCGCAGTCTCTGTTCACCTCCTGTACTATGTCCGCAACCTCTGTCCACCTCCTGTAGTATGTCCGCAGCCTCTGTCCACCTCCTGTAGTATGTCCGCAGCTCTGTCCCTCTCCTGTAGTATGTCCGCAGCCTCTGTCTACCTCCTTTAGTATGTCTAAAGCCTCTGTCCACCTCCTGTATCACGTCCGCAGCTTCTGTCCACCTCCTGTAGTATGTCTGCAGCTTCTGTCCACCTCCTGTAGTATGTCTGCAGCTTCTGTCCACCTCCTGTAGTATGTCCGCAGCTTCTGTCCACCTCCTGTAGTATGTCCGCAGCTTCTGTCCACCTCCTGTAGTATGTCCGCAGCTCTGTCCCTCTCCTGTAGTATGTCCGCAGCCTCTGTCTACCTCCTTTAGTATGTCTAAAGCCTCTGTCCACCTCCTGTATCATGTCCGCAGCTTCTGTCCACCTCCTGTAGTATGTCTGCAGCTTCTGTCCACCTCCTGTAGTATGTCTGCAGCTTCTGTCCACCTCCTGTAGTATGTCCGCAGCTTCTGTCCACCTCCTGTAGTATGTCCGCAGCTTCTGTCCACCTCCTGTAGTATGTCTGCAGCTTCTGTCCACCTCCTGTAGTATGTCCGCAGCCTCTGTCCACCTCCTGTATTATGTCCGCAGCTCTGTCCCCCTCCTGTAGTATATCCGCAACCTCTGTCCACCTCCTTTAGTATGCCCGTAGCCTCTGTCTACCTCCTTTAGTATGTCTGCAGCCTCTGTCTACCTCCTGTATCATGTCCGCAGCTTCTGTCCACCTCCTGTAGTATGTCCGCAGCCTCTGTCCACCTCCTTTAGTATGTCCGCAGCCTCTGTCCACCTCCTGTTGTATGTCCGCAGCCTCTGTCCACCTCCTTTAGTATGTCTGCAGCCTCTGTCCACATCCTTTAGTATGCCCGCAGCCCCTGTCCACCTCCTGTAGTATGTCCACAGCCTCTGTCCACCTCCTGTATCATGTCCACAGCTTCTGTCCACCTCCTGTAGTATGTCTGCAGCCTCTGTCCACCTCCTGTATCATGTCCGCAGCTTCTGTCCACCTCCTGTAGTATGTCCGCAGCCTCTGTCCACCTCCTTTAGTATGTCCGCAGCCTCTGTCCACCTCCTGTTGTATGTCCGCAGCCTCTGTCCACCTCCTTTAGTATGTCTGCAGCCTCTGTCCACATCCTTTAGTATGCCCGCAGCCCCTGTCCACCTCCTGTAGTATGTCCACAGCCTCTGTCCACCTCCTGTATCATGTCCACAGCTTCTGTCCACCTCCTGTAGTATGTCTGCAGCCTCTGTCCACCTCCTGTATCATGTCCGCAGCTTCTGTCCACCTCCTGTAGTATGTCCGCAGCCTCTGTCCACCTCCTGTATCATGTCCACAGCCTCTGTCCACCTCCTGTAGTATGTCTGCAGCCTCTGTCCACCTCCTGTATCATGTCCGCAGCTTCTGTCCACCTCCTGTAGTATGTCTGCAGCCTCTGTCCACCTCCTGTATCATGTCCGCAGCTTCTGTCCACCTCCTGTATCATGTCCGCAGCCTCTGTCCAACTCCTGTATCATATCTGCAGCCTCTGTCCACCTCCTGTAGTATGTCCGCAGCCTCTGTTCACCTTTTGTACTATGTCCGCAGCTTCTGTTCACCTTCTGTACTATGTCCACAGCCTCTGTCCACCTCCTTTAGTATGCCCGCAGCTTTTGTCCACCTCCTGTATCATGTCCGCAGCCTCTGTCCAACTCCTGTAGTATGTCTGCAGCCTCTGTCCCCCTTAATGTAGTATGTCTGCAGTCTCTGTCCCCCTCCTGTAGTATGTCCGCAGCCTCTGTCCAACTCCTGTAGTATGTCCGCAGCCTCTGTCCACCTCCTGTAGTATGTCTGCAGCGTCTGTCCACCTCCTGTAGTATGTATGCAGCCTCTGTCCACCTCCTGTAGTATTCCTGCAGCCTCTGTCCAACTCCTGTAGTATGTACGCAGCCTCTGTCCACCTCCTGTAGTATTCCTGCAGCCTCTGTCCAACTCCTGTAGTATGTCCGCAGCCTCTGTCCACCTCCTGTAGTATGTCCACAGCATCTGTCCACCTCCTGTAGTATGTCCGCAGCATCTGTCCACCTCCTGTAGTATGTCCGCAGCCTCTGTCCACCTCCTGTATCATGTCCGCAGCCTCTGTCCACCTCCTGTATCATGTCTGCAGCCTCTGTTCACCTTCTGTACTATGTCCACAGCCTCTGTCCACCTCCTGTATCATATCCGCAGCTTCTGTCCACCGCCTGTAGTATGTCCACAGCCTCTGTCCACCTCCTGTAGTATGTCTGCAGCCTCTGTCCACCTCCTGTAGTATGTCTGCAGCCTATGTCCACCTCCTGTATCATGTCCGCAGCCTCTGTCCACATCCTGTAGTATGTCCGCAGCATCTGTCCCCCTCCTGTAGTATGTCTGCAGCCTCTGTCCACCTCCTGTATCATGTCCGCAGCCTCTGTCCAACTCCTGTAGTATGTCCGCAGCATCTGTCCCCCTCCTGTAATATGTCTGCAGCCTCTGTCCACCTCCTGTAGTATGTACGCAGTCTCTGTCCACCTCCTGTAGTATGTCTGCAGCCTCTGTCCACCTCCTGTAGTATGTCCGCAGCCTCTGTCCACCTCCTGTAGTATGTCTGCAGCCTCTGTCCACCTCCTGTAGTATGTACGCAGCCTCTGTCCACCTCCTGTAGTATGTCTGCAGCCTCTGCCCACCTCCTGTAGTATGTCCGCAGCCTCTGTCCATCTCCTGTATCATGTCCGCAGCCTCTGTCCAACTCCTGTAGTATGTTCGCAGCCTCTGTCCACCTCCTGTAGTATGTCTGCAGCCTCTGTCCACCTCCTGTAGTATGTACGCAGTCTCTGCCCACCTCCTGTAGTATGTCCGCAGCCTCTGTCCACCTCCTGTATTATGTCCGCAGCCTCTGTCCATCTCCTGTATCATGTCCGCAGTCTCTGTCCAACTCCTGTAGTATGTCCGCAGCCCCTGTCCAACTCCTGTAGTATGTCTGCAGCCTCTGTCCACCTCCTGTAGTATGTCTGCAGCCTCTGTCCACCTCCTGTAGTATGTACGCAGCCTCTGTCTACCTCCTGTAGTATGTCCGCAGCCTCTGTCCCACCTCCTGTAGTATGTCTGCAGCCTCTGTCCACCTTCTGTAGTATGTACGCAGCCTCTGTCCACCTCCTGTAGTATGTCTGCAGCCTCTGTCCACCTCCTGTAGTATGTCCGCAGCCTCTGTCTACCTCCTGCATCATGTCCGCAGCCTCTGTCCACCTCCTGTAGTATGTCTGCAGCCTCTGTCCACCTCCTGTATTATGTCTGCAGCCTCTGTCCACCTCCTGTAGTATGTACGCTGCCTCTGTCCACCTCCTGTAGTATGTCCGCAGCCTCTGTCCCACCTCCTGTAGTATGTCTGCAGCCTCTGTCCACCTCCTGTAGTATGTACGCAGCCTCTGTCCACCTCCTGTAGTATTCCTGCAGCCTCTGTCCAACTCCTGTAGTATGTCCGCAGCCTCTGTCCACCTCCTGTAGTATGTCCGCAGCCTCTGTCCAACTCCTGTAGTATGTCCGCAGCATCTGTCCCCCTCCTGTAGTATGTCTGCAGCCTCTGTCCACCTCCTGTAGTATGTACGCAGTCTCTGTCCACCTCCTGTAGTATGTCTGCAGCCTCTGTCCACCTCCTGTAGTATGTCCGCAGCCTCTGTCCACCTCCTGTAGTATGTCTGCAGCCTCTGTCCACCTCCTGTAGTATGTACGCAGCCTCTGTCCACCTCCTGTAGTATGTCTGCAGCCTCTGCCCACCTCCTGTAGTATGTCCGCAGCCTCTGTCCATCTCCTGTATCATGTCCGCAGCCTCTGTCCAACTCCTGTAGTATGTTCGCAGCCTCTGTCCACCTCCTGTAGTATGTCTGCAGCCTCTGTCCACCTCCTGTAGTATGTACGCAGTCTCTGCCCACCTCCTGTAGTATGTCCGCAGCCTCTGTCCACCTCCTGTATTATGTCCGCAGCCTCTGTCCATCTCCTGTATCATGTCCGCAGTCTCTGTCCAACTCCTGTAGTATGTCCGCAGCCCCTGTCCAACTCCTGTAGTATGTCTGCAGCCTCTGTCCACCTCCTGTAGTATGTCTGCAGCCTCTGTCCACCTCCTGTAGTATGTACGCAGCCTCTGTCTACCTCCTGTAGTATGTCCGCAGCCTCTGTCCCACCTCCTGTAGTATGTCTGCAGCCTCTGTCCACCTTCTGTAGTATGTACGCAGCCTCTGTCCACCTCCTGTAGTATGTCTGCAGCCTCTGTCCACCTCCTGTAGTATGTCCGCAGCCTCTGTCTACCTCCTGCATCATGTCCGCAGCCTCTGTCCACCTCCTGTAGTATGTCTGCAGCCTCTGTCCACCTCCTGTATTATGTCTGCAGCCTCTGTCCACCTCCTGTAGTATGTACGCTGCCTCTGTCCACCTCCTGTAGTATGTCCGCAGCCTCTGTCCCACCTCCTGTAGTATGTCTGCAGCCTCTGTCCACCTCCTGTAGTATGTACGCAGCCTCTGTCCACCTCCTGTAGTATTCCTGCAGCCTCTGTCCAACTCCTGTAGTATGTCCGCAGCCTCTGTCCACCTCCTGTAGTATGTCCGCAGCCTCTGTCTACCTCCTGCATCATGTCCGCAGCCTCTGTCCACCTCCTGTAGAATGTCCGCAGCCTCTGTCCACCTCCTGTAGTATGTCCGCAGCCTCTGTCCATCTCCTGTAGTATGTCCGCAGCCTCTGTCCACCCCCTGTAGTATGTCCGCAGCCTCTGTCCACGTCCTGTAGTATGTCCGCAGCCTCTGTCCACCTCCTGTATCATGTCCGCAGCCTCTGTCCACCTCCTGTATCATGTCCACAGCCTTTGACCATCTCTTGTCTTTTATCATGTCTGTAGTCTCTGAGGGGATCCTAAAAAGGAGTCAAGAGTGGGAGTGCTGCCAGGATGGGGGTTACGGGAAGAGACAGAAATGTGTGGACTGTGGAGAGGAATCTATAGAATAAAACCAGAGCCGACAAGCCGGAGCCGTCTGACTGAGCCCTGCACGGTGCACCTGAGAGGAGGTCAGTGACAGCGCCGCCAGGCCAATCTGAGGGGGGTCACTGATGTAAGGGGGTAGTGAATACAATAATGTAAGAGGGCACCGATATAAAGGTTCCCCCTATATTAGTAATCCCCCCATACCTTAGTGTATTCACTCTGCGGAAGGTGGTCTCTGGTCACCATCCTGCAGACTCTGATGTAAGGGAGAACTCTGTGCTGGCTGGGTTATAGTATCCTGACCTTCATGTAAATTGAGAAATATGTTTTTTGGCTTTTGTTTAACTTAAACACATTGCTAATAGCACTAACTATGTGTTTATAGTTCAAATATTGATATTTGCAATGTTTAGCACTAAAAACAGTCATTTTGGATACTTTTTTGCAGTCCCAGTAAAGAATGATTTTTTGCCAGTAAAAAAATTGGTGTTGTTTGTAAATTTTGGCATTCTGCCAGTAAATTTCACTTTGGGGGGTTGGAAACACTGGTTTACGGATGATTATTTTCGTGTAAAAGGTGGCTGCAGGGAAGTGTCTTCCAAGTACTTACTCTTATAGAGTTTTAGTTTTATTTTTATTTTTATATTTATTTTTATGGCAACATTTGAATAGCTTTTAAAAAATATTTTTTTGATCACACAGGGTGGATCATTCGGAGTAGGACGAATTAAATTTAGTATTACTATATTTTTAAATAGGTTTGCTGACAGGGATCAGTTTAGTATTGAGGGGATCACTTGACTAGCGTTTTATTGTTATACAGAGAGTATAGGCACTTTGTTTCCCTTCTCTGTTTACATACAGTATATTTTGTTCTTTAGTACGGCTGGTAGCATCATTCCTCCTTTGCTGACATTTTCTTAAGCTGAAGGGCGGCTGGCAGTATCATGTGATCCAGCCTTACCCTATCACAGCTTGTTTGGTCCAAGAGAAGGAGGCATCCACAGGCGCAGCCGGTCATATGACCGGATGCAGGGTCATTGTTATGACGCGATTGCGTCTCATTCTGCCAATGAATCACGCCCCACGTCTGAGGGATCCAGTACCGCCCTATCATAACGTCCTGAATAGGGGAAGGAGGCACTTATCTACGCAGCCGGTGTTCTGCCGAGAAAGTTCCGCTCGGCGGATTAGTTCCCCCCTCTACTGCGCATGCGCAGTAGAAGCCGCCGGAAATAGCCGAAGAGGAACAGCTGAAAATCAGCTGTACACGGCGCCTGTAAGAGGGCCCCTCGCGGGCTCACTTCGCTCGCCACGCTTCGGGCACGGCCTCGCTGCGCTCGGCACTTTTAGATTCCCCCTCTAGGTCCACTTGGATAGTGGGGAAGGAATCTGGACCCAGAGCGCAGGCGCCGTGTACAGCTGATCGAAGCGTTTGAGCTTCGGCTATCTCCGGCGGCCAACAGTAGTACGTACTGCGCAGGCGCTGCGCCTGCGCAGTACAGGGAGGGAACCTATCCGCCGAAGGAACTTATTCGGCAAGACACCGGCCATATGACCGGACGCTGTGTCATTGTGATGATGCGATCGCGTCTCATTTACATATTGAGTCACGCCCCACTCCGGAGTGTCGGCCTATAGGAGTAGTCAGATGCCTTTATTGTATACTTAAGAGGGGTGTGTCTGTTTAAGTAGTAAGCCATGTGACCAGACGTTATGTCATCATGACGCCGATCGCTATGGCAACTAACATTAGCATCAAGTTTCCTGCACTTCCTATTCCCGAGTGGTGCGTTCTGATTGGACGGTCACCACTCGATAATTAACTAGCAACAGATGATTGAATAAAGGGGTTTTTATATAAATTACTGACTAGACCAAGGGGATCCTAAGACCGCTGAGGAAGTCCTGCTGGACGATACGCATGCGGATTGGTTTTTATCCCGGTTTAGACGTCGCTGCAGCCGCCTTATCATTATCATCTGTATTTTACATACGCCTTAACGCTTAGCACTGGCCATAGTGCTATGTTTGTGAGTACCTGTCTTTTAATAAAAGGAATCGTTTTTAAATTATACAGAGAGCACTATGTATTTTCTTTGTATATTTCATGCATATTTGGAAGAAAAGTGTTGAGCCGTATTAACCACTTAAGGACCAGCCTCGTTTTGGATTTTAGGTGTTTACATGTTTAAAACAGGTTTTTCTGCTAGAAAATTACTTAGAACCCCCAAACATTATATATGGTTTTTCTTCTAACACCCTAGAGAATACAATGGCAGTCATTGCAATACTTTTTTTTGCACCGTATTTGCGCAGCGGTCTTATAAGCGCACTTTTTTTGGAAAAAATTCACTTTTTTGAATAAAAAAATAAAACAACAGTAAAGTTATCCCAATTTTTTTTTATATTGTGAAATATAATGTTACACCGAGTAAATTGATACCCAACATGTCACGCTTGAAAAGTGCGCCCGCTCGTGGAATGGCGTCAAACTTTTACCCTCAAAAATCTCCATAGGCGACGTTTAAAAAATCCTACAGGTTGCATATTTTGCGCTACAGAGGAGGTCTAGGGCTAGAATTATTGCTCTCGCTCTACCGGTCGCAGCGATACCTCACATGTGTGGTTTGACCACCGTTTTCATATGCGGGCGCTACTCGCGTATGCGTTCGCTTCTGCGCGCGAGCTCGTCGGGACAGGGGGGTTTTAAAAAATTTTTTTTTTATTTTTATCATTTATTTTACAATATTTTATTTATTTTTACACTTTAAAAAAAAAAAATTGTGTCACTTTTATTTCTATTACAAGGAATGTAAACATCCCTTGTAATAGAAAAAAGCATGGCAGGACCTCTTAAATATGAGATCTGGGGGGTCAAAAAGACCTCACATCTCATATTTACACTAAAATGCAATAAAAAAAAAAAAAAAAAAGTCATTTGTAAAAATGACATTTGAAAAAATATGCCTTTAAGAGGCGTGGACGGAAGTGACGTTTTGACGTCGCTTCTGCCCAGCAGTGTCATGGAGACGAGTGAGCGCCATCTTGGGCTCACTTGTCTTCAGACACACCACGGGAGTGGACGCGATCGCCTCCGCCGCTACCGACGGCTCCGGTAAGCGGCGGAGGGCACCGGATCGCGGCGGGAGGGGGGGGGGCCCTCTCCCGCCACCGATAAAAGTGATCTTGCGGCGAATCCGCCGCAGGGACCACTTTTATCTGAAAGCCGGCCGCCGCACAAAAACGGGGATACCGGGGTTATGGCAGCTAGCTGCTGCCAAAACAACGATATCCGCCACCAAACTTAGGACGTACATCGTCGTGCGGCGGTCGGGAAGTGGTTAAGGAAGAGAGTTCCAGCTTTCCAGTCAAAGACACCTCCCATACCACTAAGAAGTGGTGAAAGCTTATGAGACCTTCCTGTTAGTTCAGGGGTCCCTGTAACAAGGTGAGCGGTTTGACTGGCAAGAGGGGGAGCACGTTTTCTACAAGCACTTTGGATTTGCATGAAGCACCCTGCATCACCGCTGACATTTGTTGTTTTTCTAATTATTAATTTGGACATTTCTAATTATTAATTTGGGTTTTAGCGCTGCACTATTTATTTTATTGCATCACATGAAAGGATTTATATATTTGCCTTTAGTGTTCAGCAGCTTTATTTAGTTTGATGTTTTTTGCGCTGGCTGTTTATTTTCTGATTATTTACGGGTTGGAAACACTGCTCCTTACACCACTCCACTCATTGTGACCCCGAACCCTTCCAGGGGCAGATCATTCATCTACAATCTCCATGATGGAAAGTCACCCCTTCCTCCTGACAACGTTCCACTCAGGGTGACCCAGAACCCTTTCAGGGGCAGATCATTCCTCTACAATTTCTGTGATGGAAGGTCACCCCTTCCTCCTGACACCACTCTGCTCGGAGTGACCCAGAACCCTCCCAGGAGCAGATAATTCCTCTACAATTTCTGTGATGGAAGGTCACCCCTTCCTCCTGACACCACTCTGCTCGGAGTGACCCAGAACCCTTCCAGGGGAAGATAATTTCTGCATTCCTGAAAACAAGTGATGTTGATATCTGAGAAATATCTAGCCATGGGAAATGGATATAAAAGTGACAAACCTAAAACTCCTCACTAAAAGTAGGGTCAATATATTGCCTACCCACTACTACACCAAGGACAGTTTATTTATGCACAAAAACCCAGAACATGAATATCGAAATCGGTAAATCACAAATCAGGGTTAAAACAGTTACTCTAATTTATCATTTAAACCCTTCATAATCAAAATGTCCACCTGGTCTCTTTTTGTGAGATATTCCACCCTCTGTGAACACACCTCCAGTGGGGTCTAAGACACTCAATACCCCAAAAGTGTAGTAAAACTGTAGTAGACTGGCATCTCTTGTATTCACTTCTATATAGTGCAATATAACTCTGTGATATCACTCTACAATACTGAAATGGGGGTACTCACCCTCCATCTCATTGTCCTCTATGGAGAGTGAGAAGGACACATAATACATGATATCACTCTACAATACTGAAATGGGGGTACTTACCCTCCATCTCATTGTCCTCTATGAAGAGTGAGGAGGACATACACAATACATGATATCACTCTACAATACTGAAATGGGGGTACTCACCCTCCATCTCATTGTCCTCTATGGAGAGTGAGGAGGACACACACAATACATGATATCACCCTACAATACTGAAATGGGGGTACTTACCCTCCGTCTCATTGTCCTCTATGAAGAGTGAGGAGGACACACACAATACATGATATCACTCTACAATACTGAAATGGGGGTACTCACCCTCCATCTCATTGTCCTCTATGGAGAGTGAGGAGGACACACACAATACATGATATCACTCTACAATACTGAAATGGGGGTACTCACCCTCCATCTCATTGTCCTCTATGGAGAGTGAGGAGGACACACAATACATGATATCACTCTACAATACTGAAATGGGGGTACTCACCATCCATCTCATTGTCCTTTATGGAGAGTGAGGAGGACACACAATACATGATATCACCCTACAATACTGAAATGGGGGTACTCACCCTCCATCTCATTGTCCTCTATGGAGAGTGAGGTGGACACACACAATACATAATATCACCCTACAATACTGAAATGGGGGTACTCACCCTCCATCTCATTGTCCTCTATGGAGAGTGAGGTGGACACACACAATACATGATATCACTCTACAATACTGAAAGGGGGGTACTCACCATCCATCTCATTGTCCTCTATGGAGAGTGAGGAGGACACACACAATACATGATATCACCCTACAATACTGAAATGGGGGTACTCACCCTCCATCTCATTGTCCTCTATGGAGAGTGAGGAGGACACACACAATACATGATATCACCCTACAATACTGAAATGGGGGAACTCACCCTCCATCTTATTGGCCTCTATGGAGAGTGATGAGGACACACACAATACATGATATCACTCTACAATACTGAAATGGGGGTACTCACCCTCCATCTCATTGTCCTCTATGGAGAGTGAGGAGGACACACACAATACATGATATCACCCTACAATACTGAAATGGGGGAACTCACCCTCCATCTTATTGGCCTCTATGGAGAGTGAGGAGGACACACACAATACATGATATCACTCTACAATACTGAAATGGGGGTACTCACCCTCCATCTTATTGTCCTCTATGGAGAGCGAGGTGGACACACACAGAAGGATGAGAGGCAGACGGAGCTCCATCTCTGCACAGTGAAATCACCAAGAATAATGGAGAGACTTCTCTCTGTAGATCACGGGTTGGGTTCTTTATCTTAGTTGGAGGAGATGACAGTTGGAGATTATCTCAGTACAGATTTGATGATCTTCATCTTTCCATACATGACAGCCAGCAGCTTCAAGCCAGCTGACAAGTGGATGTAATTGGGTATCACCAACAATCCCATTACAAGGAATACCATTGTTTTATACATAAGACCCTGAAGCCCAGACAGCTCTGACAGACACCCTGTTAATTTACTAATGGATAACTTCTTAGACTCTGGGCACATCTAAAAAAAATATTTATGTATCTTTGCATTATAAATCTTTAAATGTATTTTGTAATGTTACAAATACAAATACCAGAATCTGTCCTCTGTGTATCCCTCTGCATAGCAGCAATCAGACCCGGAGCCAATCAGCCTGGGGTGTGTCTTGTTGCAGTGCAGGTAGAGGGTCTGACTGTGTTGTCTGGCAGTGCTATCTGGATCATAATATCACAAACAAATAGCCACTCCCCCATCTATAACTGGTCTTCACAGTAAGGAATCACACGGAAGGGTGACGCATGTCAAACAAAACCAAAGAAAATTCCCAGCTCAACTCACCAACCAGCCTGCATTCAACCAAATTATCCTGTCTAAAAGTATGTGTTAAAAACCGGGGTTTAGTTTGCACCAGTGGTGTATTTATGTTTTGTGCTGCCCTAGGCCTGACTAAACTCGTGCACCCCCTAATTTAAATATGTCCCACCCCTTCCTTTTTAAGATCCGCCCTGTCATCTCCATGGGAAGAGGACAGAGAGGGATGCAGCATCTTTTCATTTGGGGGGTAAGGGAATATGTGCTGGCTGCTTTGGGATTGTAGAGGACATGTGTTAGTGGTGGGGGAGGATCAGACCCCTACACTGGCACATCTCCTCTCCCCTCCCAAGCACCCAGCACATATCCCCTTACCCCTCCTCCCATCACTCCATGTGTGCATCTGTTATCTGCCAACACCCATTCCCGGTTACTGCGTTCCCCTCCTCTGTAAACTATACACAGACCTTAGACCAGCAAAACGGCTCTTGCACTGAAGTCATGTCCCTCCTCTGTGGCTCCTCCTCCTGGCTGTGTACACTAGAACATTGGCACTGAGGAGTGTGTGTGGCTGACAGTGGGGAGAGAGGTGTCGGCTGCTACAGAAAGCAGATCGCCACTTGTGGGACCCCTGGGTGCCTATGCTAGCACACCCCTGTCTGGCCAGTTACCGGAGCTCAGTGCCGTAACTTATTGTGGCACTGGTCTCTGGAACAGTGGTGTCACTAGGGTTGGTGTCACCTGGTGCGGTAAAAATGGTGTCACACCCCCCCTTATTTTTGGACCGGACGCCCAGCGTTGGAGCTCATTATGGCGGTCAATAAGGCCTAGAGCAGTGGTTCTCAACACCAGTCCTCGGGACCCACCAACAGGCCAGGTTTGCAAGATAGCTGAAATACATCACAGGTGATATCACTTGCTGCTCAGTGATTTCAGTATTCTAGTCTGCAACTCCCCAAGGTAATACAGAAAACCTGGCCTGTTGGTGGGTCCCGAGGACTGGAGTTGAGAACCACTGGCCTAGAGGATATCAGGTTAGGCACTTCCTAATGGCTCAGTCCCTGGGACCAGTAATGGATAATGGCCAACAGGCTCTCTTACCAGACCCGGCAAAACCGCAACAGTGCTCCCTCCGGTTGGATGTTCGCTTACTCTGGGTTGCCCAGGCTGACTCTAGTCAGTAGTGTAGCATGCCTGTGCCCTGGCAGTGGCTCCATCTTTCTCCCACTTTGGTGGTGCGGGTACAGTGTGGCTCCCCCTCTGGTGGTGTGGGTACAGTGTGGCTCCCTCTCTGGTGGTGTGAGTAGAGTGTGGCTCTTGCTCTGGTGGTGTGGGTGCAGCGTGGCTTTCTCTCTGGTGGTGCGGGTACAGGGGTACAGTGTGGCTCCTTCTCTGGTGGTGCGGGTACAGGGGTACAGTGTGGCTCCCTCTTTGTTGGTGCAGGTACAGGGGTACAGTGTGACTCCCTCTCTGGTGGTGCGGGTACAAGGGTACAGTGAGGCTCCCTCTCTGGTGGTGCGGGTACAGGGGTACAGTGTGGCTCCCTCTCTGGTGGTGCGGGTACAGAGGTACAGTGTGGCTCCCTCTCTGGTGGTGCAGTTACAGCGTGGCTCTTGCTCTGGTGGTGTGGGTACAGTGTCGCTCCCTCTCTGGTGGTGCAGGTACAGGGATACAGTGTGGCTCCCTCTCTGGTGGTGCGGGTACAGAGGTACAGTGTGGCTCCCTCTCTGGTGGTGCAGGTACAGGGGTACAGTGTGGCTCCCTCTCTGGTGGTGCGGGTACAGGGGTACAGTGTGGCTCCCTCTCTGGTGGTGCGGGTACAGGGGTACAGTGTGGCTCCCTCTTTTGGTGGTGTGGGTACAGGGGTACAGTGTGGCTCCCTCTCTGGTGGTGCGGGTACAGAGGTACAGTGTGGTTCCCTCTCTGGTGGTGCAGGTACAGGGGTACAGTGTGGCTCCCTCTCTGTTGGTGCGGGTACAGAGGTACAGTGTGGCTCCCTCTCTGGTGGTGCAGGTACAGGGGTAGAGTGTGGCTCCCTCTCTGGTGGTGCGGGTACAGAGGTACAGTGTGGCTCCCTCTTTTGGTGGTGCGGGTACAGGGGTACAGTGTGGCTCCCTCTCTGGTGGTGCGGGTACAGGGGTACAGTGTGGCTCCCTCTCTGGTGGTGTGAGTAGAGTGTGGCTCTTGCTCTGGTGGTGTGGGTGCAGCGTGGCTTTCTCTCTGGTGGTGCGGGTACAGGGGTACAGTGTGGCTCCTTCTCTGGTGGTGCGGGTACAGGGGTACAGTGTGGCTCCCTCTTTGTTGGTGCAGGTACAGGGGTACAGTGTGACTCCCTCTCTGGTGGTGCGGGTACAAGGGTACAGTGAGGCTCCCTCTCTGGTGGTGCGGGTACAGGGGTACAGTGTGGCTCCCTCTCTGGTGGTGCGGGTACAGAGGTACAGTGTGGCTCCCTCTCTGGTGGTGCAGTTACAGCGTGGCTCTTGCTCTGGTGGTGTGGGTACAGTGTCGCTCCCTCTCTGGTGGTGCAGGTACAGGGATACAGTGTGGCTCCCTCTCTGGTGGTGCGGGTACAGAGGTACAGTGTGGCTCCCTCTCTGGTGGTGCAGGTACAGGGGTACAGTGTGGCTCCCTCTCTGGTGGTGCGGGTACAGGGGTACAGTGTGGCTCCCTCTCTGGTGGTGCGGGTACAGGGGTACAGTGTGGCTCCCTCTTTTGGTGGTGTGGGTACAGGGGTACAGTGTGGCTCCCTCTCTGGTGGTGCGGGTACAGAGGTACAGTGTGGTTCCCTCTCTGGTGGTGCAGGTACAGGGGTACAGTGTGGCTCCCTCTCTGTTGGTGCGGGTACAGAGGTACAGTGTGGCTCCCTCTCTGGTGGTGCAGGTACAGGGGTAGAGTGTGGCTCCCTCTCTGGTGGTGCGGGTACAGAGGTACAGTGTGGCTCCCTCTTTTGGTGGTGCGGGTACAGGGGTACAGTGTGGCTCCCTCTCTGGTGGTGCGGGTACAGGGGTACAGTGTGGCTCCCTCTTTTGGTGGTGCGGGTACAGGGGTACAGTGTGGCTCCCTCTCTGGTGGTGCAGGTACAGGGGTACAGTGTGGCTCCCTCTCTGGTGGTGTGGGTACAGAGGTACAGTGTGGCTCCCTCTCTGGTGGTGCAGGTACAGGGGTACAGTGTGGCTCCCTCTCTGGTTGTGTGGGTACAGGGGTACAGTGTGGCTCCCTCTCTGGTGGTGCGGGTACAGGGGTATAGTGTGGCTCCCTCTCTGGTGGTGCGGGTACAGGAGTATAGTGTGGCTCCCTCTCTGGTGGTGCAGGTACAGGGATACAGTGTGGCTCCCTCTCTGGTGGTGCAGGTACAGAGGTACAGTGTGGCTCCCTCTCTGGTGGTGCGGGTACAGAGGTACAGTGTGGCTCCCTCTCTGGTGGTGCAGATACAGCGTGGCTCTTGCTCTGGTGGTGCGGGTACAGCATCACTTTCTATCTGTTGGTGCGGGTACAGGGGTACAGTGTGGCTCCCTCTCCGGTGGTGCGGGTACAGAGGTACAGTGTGGCTCCCTCACTGGTGGTGCGGGTACAGCGGTACAGTGTGGCTCCCTCTCTGGTGGTGCAGGTACAGCGTGACTCTTGCTCTGGTGGTGCGGGTACAGCGTGACTTTCTATCTGGTGGTGCGGGTACAGTGTGGCTCCCTCTCTGGTGGTGCAGGTACAGCATGACTCTTGCTCTGGTGGTGCGGGTACAGCGTGACTTTCTATCTGGTGGTGCGGGTACAGTGTGGCTCCCTCTCTGGTGGTGTGGGTACAGAGGTACAGTGTGGCTCCCTCTCTGGTGGTGCAGGTACAGAGGTACAGTGTGGCTCCCTCTCTGGTGGTGCAGGTACAGAGGTACAGTGTGGCTCCCTCTCTGGTGGTGCAGGTACAGCGTGGCTCTTGCTCTGGTGGTGCGGGTACAGCGTGGCTTTCTCTCAGGTGGTGTGGGTACAGGGGTAAAGTGTGGCTCCCTCTCTGGTGGTGCGGGTACAAGGGTATAGTGTGGCTCCCTCTCTGGTGGTGCGGGTACAGGGGTGCAGTGTGGCACCCTCTCTGGTGGTGCAGGTACAGGAGTGCAGTGTGGCTCCCTCTCTGGTGGTGCAGGTACAGAGGTACAATGTGGCTCCCTCACTGGTGGTGCAGGTACAGCGGTACAGTGTGGCTCCCTCTCTGGTGGTGCAGGTACAGAGGTACAGTGTGGCTTCCTCTCTGGTGGTGCAGGTACAGAGGTACAGTGTGGCTCCCTCTCTGGTGGTGCAGGTACAGCGTGGCTCTTGCTCTGGTGGTGCGGGTACAGCGTGGCTTTCTCTCAGGTGGTGTGGGTAAAGGGGTAAAGTGTGGCTCCCTCTCTGGTGGTGCGGGTACAAGGGTATAGTGTGGCTCCCTCTCTGGTGGTGCGGGTACAGGGGTGCAGTGTGGCACCCTCTCTGGTGGTGCGGGTACAGGAGTGCAGTGTGGCTCCCTCTCTGGTGGTGCAGGTACAGGGGTATAGTGTGGCTCCCTCTCTGGTGGTGCAGGTACAGATGTACAGTGTGGCTCCCTCTCTGGTGGTACGGGTACAGAGGTACAGTGTGGCTCCCTCTCTGGTGGTGCAGGTACAGCGTGGCTCTTGCTTTGGTGGTGCGGGTAGAGCGTGACCTTCTATCTGGTGGTGCGGGTACAGGGGTACAGTGTGGCTCCCTCTCTGGTGGTGCAGGTACAGAGGTACAGTGTGGCTCCCTCTCTGGTGGTGCAGGTACAGAGGTACAGTGTGGCTCCCTCTCTGGTGGTGCAGGTACAGGGGTACACTTTGGCTCCCTCTCTGGCTTCCCCCAGCACAGTACTCTTTCTTTCTCCTCCTTTAGCACTCAATTTCTCTGCTTTGTTCCGGGTTCCAGGCTCCCCCCCCAGCAGAGTGCACCCAATTAGAGCCGCTCTCTCTCTTCTCCCTTCGGCTGACAGGAGAAAGGGGAGGGGGGGCGAGTGGGGGAGATACACAGATAGCCCACAGCTCTCCTCTCCCTGTCACAGCGCTGCTGCTCCATTTGCCAAAGAACTCAGAAGCAGCCCTCGGAAAGGAAGATGCGGGTGCCTTTTTTCATGTGGGGGGTGCATTAGCTGCAGAGCTACTTCACAGCACCCCAGTATTATCTGCAATTCTAAATCTATACATTTTCAAGAGCCTCTATAGTAGAAGAACATGAATAATAACGGATAGATAGAGGGCATGCAAGCCTGGAGAGCAGGCTTATTGGTAAGTTGAGCTGGGAATTTTCTTTCGTTTTGTTTGACATGCATTGCCCTTCCATGTGCTCCTTGCTGCAAAGGCCAGTTATAGGTGGGGGCAATGGCCATTTGCTTGTACTGTTGAAATATGGTGAGGGGACCCGCTGGACATCTTTGCTGCAATTGTCCTCTATGCTGGGTGTCTAGTGTGCTGCTGTGCCTTTTAGAAAGGGGTGGGCTCCCTCCAGGCTCACCTGCCCTCTATCTATCCATTATTGTGCATGCGCTTCTACTATGGAGGCTCCCAAAAATTTAGATAATACTGGGGTGCCCTGGAGTGGCTCTGCAGCTTATGCGTGTATTTGCAAATGTGTGCAGATTAAACCCTTGTTTTTAATGCAAAGCGCACTCATCCCTAGAGTAGGGCTGCAGGTAAATTTAGTTATGCTGGGTGATAGCCAACCTGGCTAATTTGTAGTGTGTTCTGTTCAGTTGTGTGTTCTCCATTTTGTCAGTAGGTGGCACTGTTGCCTTTGACATTAGTATGATGAGCTACAGTATATACAAGTTATGGATAAACATACTTTTCTCAGCCAATTATATTTTCTGTGATGCATGCTGGGAAAAGCTATTTAATGAAACAAAGTCAGATGATCATGGTCAGTGTTCCAGCCCAGGGCTTCAGCCTGGGTGGATGTGTGTATAGTTCCTGGCTGCTAGGCCTGGGGCCTGAGGCCTTTCCAGGTGGCTGCCAGCTGCTAGGCCTATCTGAGGCCTATCCAGGTGAATGTGGAGAAAAGAATGCCAAACATCAGGAAATGATTCCAGAGGAATGAAGTTCTAAAGAAGCACCAGGGGTGACCCTTCATAATCAGAAGGCTATGAAGTGGCTGGGATGACTTGAAGAGAGAACTCATCCTAGGGAATGTGCATGAAGCTGTGAGTAAAGTTCAGTTACTAGAGGAGACCGCCTGTACTACAAAGTACAGATGTGATGGTTCAGCTTAAAGGCTCTTTTTCCTGTACTGCCATCTACCTTACCTCACCTATTTTTGTCTAAGGAGTCTGCCAATCTGCCTGTTGCTAATCATTATTAAGTATGAACTGCGCCCTACTCCCCTCTCTCCTACATTTTTCTGTTCTGAGAAATAAACTTCTCTATTGTTTAAAGCATAAAAGTGACTGGCGCCCATCTCCTTTATTGTTCATCACCCACCATGCCCACAAACCTGCACCCTGAGAATGTACGTCAGCCATCCCTATCCCCAGTAGTCACCATCAGGCTCCCGGAAAATCGGGGTAGGCGCTAAAAATGCATATTGTTAGATGGGACAATTTGGTTGGTTGTAGGCTCTGGTCTGATTTACTTGTGGAGAGAGTGAGAGTGTGCTCCTACTGTGTATGGGAACTGAGGAGACGGTTAAATATTCATGTTACTTTCTGGGTAATGGAGAGTAAGAAGTAAAGGGAAGGAGCAGTTGGCAGCTCGGGAGAGGAGGCGGTGGTAACCAGTGACTGAGGTTCTGTATGAGGGGTGAAGAGGGTTAGTGTATGGTTTGCCGTTCTAATTAGCAGGATCCCTCTGTTATGTCCCTCTGCATAATAGAACCCTCCTACGGACTGACCTGGATCATAGTATGTGAGGCCTCATGAAATATACAGCACCTTCCTTCCATGCCTTTGGGCTGAACGTGTAACGTATATTGTGTAATATGTGAGAGAACTGTTGGTGAGACTCAATGCGGTATCTATCAAAATGTCTGTGTAGTCAGTGCCGAGACAGGTATCACTGGCAAATTAAAAGACTTCTAAGACTTCTGATATGGGACCCGAGAAAGTATTTTAGCCTCTGGCCAAAAGAAATGCTAGCTCACACAAGAAAATATTAACATGCTAACATTGGAGGAAAGTAATCATTTCAAATATCTTAATGCAGTTTCCTCATGCTTGCAAACCTTTTTGATAACTTTCCACTGTTGGGAATAAGTAGTCCTGGTCTGCCCATTATCTTTGCTGGGAGTGAGGCCTTTGCCCTGGGTGAGCACTTGCTAAGGCCCTATTGTAAGCATGGCAAGAGGGTATTCAATTTTTGGCTTACCAGAGCAGGAAGAGTTGTGGAATGTGCTTTTGGTCTTCTTTCTGCACACTCCAATCAGCTTGAACACGCAGAATGCAATCACTGCTGTTAAGGCCTCATGATTATGTTCCCTGGTGTGATAGGTACCCCTTTAAAGGTACAATAATCCACACTATGGAAAGGGCAAATTAGACCGGAGGCCATGGTATCACAAGTGGTGCAAACATCAGAGAGAACTTTGCATAATTCTTTAAGTCTCCCATAGGAACACTCCCATGGCATCTCAAGGATATATAAGAATTTAAAATAAGGACTTCAGATCTACAGACTTGTAGGTGGGGACTGGTTTAGGTATCGTGACTGGGAGGAATCACTCACACACAGTTTATAGGGCACTGGTGTCTTTATAGCGCTCCTAAGTGAGGTTGTTGGTAGTAACAGAACAACCAATTGTTGGCACTGATATATAATGGTCCAGAAAATATACAGTCCCAGCATTTACAAGTTATGGTAACGTAGGATGGCTTCAGTTTCTGGGAATAGTGTCCATCCTGGAAAGGAGCAGACAAGATTCTGCAGACTGCACCGACTCTATGCCTAGGGTTTCCACCTTTTCTTTAAGCCGAACCTGAACACTTTAGCGGCACAGGGCCAATTACATTTTTTATTTTCATAGTATACACTATAGGATTAAAAAAAGACCCGGGACACCATTGGGTGCCCCAAGGAGAGTAGTGATGCGGCAAACAGTGGGTGTGGCCAAATTGCTCTTGCTGACATCATTGCCCCTGCACCCAGACAGCTGCCGGAGCTCCCAGACAGCAACAGATTTGTGTGTGACTATCCTAGTTACTTGGGGAGCCATAGCCAGGTCTGAATAATGTGTCTGGGTTTCAGACAGACTGAAACCCGGACACATGATTCAAAACCTGGACTGTCCGGGTGAATCCTGGACAGGTGGCAACCCTATCCATGCCTCAGCTACTGGAGTGCATGAAAGAAAGGAGGAGCCTCCCCTAAGCTATCCCTTCTGCTCTGGAACCCTTTTTCTATGCTCAATATTGTCCCTCACAAGTGAGTTCCTGTCCCTGACCATCCACTCACGAAAAGTGTGCCAAATGGCATGGGTCTTCTTATTTAAAAGGTTCCCTCACCTAAGATGGCCACCAAAGTCACTCCAGAGTTCTGTGTTCAGTCTAAATACTTCTCCTCTTAAGGCACTGAACAGAATCAATCCTCTCCTGAGCTTTATCTTCTCAAGCAACATTGGCACTTGGCCACCTGCAGGTTTGTGGGTCTACAGCCAGGGGGCTCCAGATACTGCCCCCCCTTGTAAATGAGTAAGAGGTACACAGTACATAGCAGTACATAGCAATCCCCAGTGAAAATAGAAAGTGTAAATAAACACACAGGCACAGTGTCTGGCAAGTCCTTTAATGAAATAAACCCCAGCAAAGTCCCGGGATGTACATACACATCAATCACGAAACCCAACATCTGTCAACCCGTCATATCAGCATATACAATCATGTCCATGTAGCCTCATATTGTTCCTCAACTTTTCCTGGCCTGCTAGGGTCTGGTGTGAATTTTTTGTGAGCTTTTATGCTCTTTTTTTTTTTTTTTTTTTATGTGGGGCACCCCTTAAAATCCATGCCAGACCCAAAAGGTTTGGTATAGAATTCGGGGGACCTCATGCCTTTTTTTTGTTTCTTTTGTGTTCCCCCCCTTAAAATTCTTATTATACCTGAAGTCACTGGGATGAATTAGGGGGAACCCCAGTGCTGTTTTTTTTAGTCATCTCCACCTCCATTGCTTTCATGCAAGTGATTGGAGTCAGCTGATGTCTTTTTTTTAAAAAAATCAGAGAAAAAGTTTTATTGTACAAGAAAATATACATGACAAACATTCAAGGATAGACAGCATGTGCAATTATTAGATATTCAGAGATACATTTTACTCTACATGAAGTATGAGCTTGTTTGCAAAGAGTCCACACTTTTCAAACAGTGGTGAGTACAATAAAAAATCAAAACCTCACAAAAACCGAACAAATAACGTTAAAGAAAATAAAAATACACCTGGCAAGGGGTCGAATGGCAATATTAAGGACTTATGCCAATTAATGGCAAAACCTGAATGCCGCCCAAATTGTTCAATAAGTTGACAGCTTCAAGGGACACAATTGTATCTCCGAGGTATATCAGGGTGTCGTCAGCATAGAGGGAGAGTTTGTCTACCCTCTCACCTCTATGGAAGCTTACCACCACAGGGGATGCTCTCACCATGGCCGCCAGAGGTTCCCGCACCAAAGCGAAGAGCAACGGGGACAATGGGAATCCCTGCCTAGTCCCTCTGTGCAATGGGAAAGCCTTGGAGAGAACCCCATTAATGCAAATTCGTGCACTGGGAGCCATATGTAACAATTGGATCCAGGCAAGAAAGAATTTCCCAACTTTAAATTTAGGTAGGACCCCCCACAGATATCTCCACTTGGCGTTGTCAAAAGCTTTGGCAGCGTCGAGTGAGAACACAGTCCTATTGTCCAGATTATCTACTGGTAGCTGTATGTTTAGAAATGGCCTTCTAACATTCAATGCCGTTGACCGAACAGGAATGAAGCCCGACTGATCAAGGTGTATCAGCCCAGGCACCACCTTTGCCAAATGTGTGGCTAGAACTCTGGCCAAGAGCTTGATGTCCATATTTATTAATGAGATTGGTCCGGCTGACCCGAAAAATAGAAAAAAAATGTAAACGCTCTTGCCTCTTGGGAGGCCTCCCCTAATATGCCTGCGCTTTAACATTTCATATTTAGGCAAGCGGCGGGGGGCCACCTGGCTACGTCATCTGGTGGCACTGCTCCCCTTCTGATGTCACTTGATGTCAGAGCCCCCCGCCCCAAAGGACCCACCCCCCCCATGTTGAGGGCATGCGGACTGGTTAGATTCAGTAGGGGGTGCACTCGCTCGTCCCCCCTTTCCTGACCTGACAGGCTGCATGACCGGATAAGGGTCTTGTATGGATTTTGGGGGAGGAGGGCCACTTCCTTTTTTTCTACAATTTTGGCGATTTGGGGGACCCTACGCCATTTTTTTCTTTATTTTTTCAATAGCCGGAATTGCAACCGCGAGTCATTTTAAATGGGATTTGCCTTGTTTTTTTTCTTTAGAAATTTAATTTTTGCTGTAGCATGCTTTATGAATGCTACAGATGCGCCACATTACAGGCAGACTAAAGAGACCCCCCAGGCACTATATTTAAAGGGATTTTTCATTTTCATTGTTGCACTTTTAACATATATAAAATCTCTGTTCCTCCACTGCTTTTTTTTTATTAATACATATCCCCCAGGGCGATGCCCACACCCCCCATACCCCTTTTATGGCCAATTACTTGCATATAAGCCTTCAAAATGAGCACTTTTGATTTTTTCCTGTTCGGTTCCCATAGATTTCAATGGGGTTTGCCATTTGGGTTAGAACATTTCCCCCGTTCAGGAGTTCTGCTGTGAACCAAACAGGGGGGGGGTGTTCAGCCCATCTCTAGACCTTAAGCTAATCCCTAACCATATACCTGCAACACTGGCTCCGCCATATTATCTTATCCAGGACAGCGGCTTCACTGAGGAGTTACCGTCAGTTTTACCTAATTCTGTGCTAATTTTGGCTTCAAATTATTTTTTGTGTGATGGTCCTTATTACCTGCATTAAGGCGGAGCCTCCGTGAGGGCAATGATGAGGCCCTCACTCACCAACCATTATATGGGCTGGTGGGAAGAGCTCCTCATCTTTGAGAGTAATAACCAATTAATATAACTATAAAAACTATTTAGGAGGGGTTGTAGATTTGTCAGCTGCAGATGATGATGTCATGACTGATGTGTGCCCATTGGACATCACCAATGTGGATGTGTGGATGTGTGCCCATTGAACATCACCAATCAGGAGGATGATGATGCCGTGGCTGGTATTGCATGTACAGTAATATATATGTACCTATTAGGTGGCACTGATAAGGATGGTGTCATGGCTTTGGATAATATTGGATGTGCGTTCATTGGGTAAAACCAATCAGGAAGATGATGATGTCATAACTGGTATTGTAAATGTAGCGGTAAATGTCTGCCCATCGAGTGGCAAGGATAATGATGATGTCACAACTGATATATAGTAGTGTATGTGTGCTCATTGGGCAAAAATGATCGGAAGGATGATAATGTCATGGCTGCTATTACATGTGTAGTAATGGATATATGCCTATTGGCTGGCACTGTTGAGGATGATGTTGTGGCTTTTATTATATTTCCCTTTTTCTATATTATATTAGAGCCAGGAAGGCTACATGGAGTCATTTGTGGTCAGAGGACAATCTGATGACATGGAAAGTCATGGAAAGTCTAACAAAGCTTCTCATACTCTGACTGACCTCCTATATCTGGATGATCTGAAGCTGCTCAACGTCTGTCTGTAATCTAGATGAGGAATTCTGAAGTAAATCTGATGATTAATATTCTCCGATTTCTCAGACATTGTCTGCCTATTATTATCGCCCTTCTATAGTTTTCCAATGACCATTCCCACCACCCTGCCATGTGCCTGTGGGGTATCAAGGCCCCAAGTGGGCTACCAGGAAGCCTGCTTTGCTGGAAGTTGCAGAAAGCTGACTGAGAGGCTGTCATCTGAGGATCTAGTCTGGTATCACAGGGAGAAAGTGTTGTAAGGGTATTGGAAGGAGGCAACCAGTTTTCCAAGGACTTCTGTGAGTAGAGACTAGAGAGAGAGATCCTAGAGACTGTGGGCTGAGGTCATCCCTGTGTGCGTGTCACAGTCGACTGTGTGTGTGTAAAGGTGCCCTTAAGAGCTTAGTCTAATTCCCAGTGAAAGGACGTTGCTTAGACTTTCCACCAAAGGAAGTGTAAGCTCCTCTAGTTTGCTACAGGCTCATAGTTCTATAGAAATTCCCTAACCCCAACCAAGTTACCCAAAAATAAAAAACACCAAAAAAGAAAACCCCTGGACTGTTCATTGAGTCAAAGACTGACTGTGATTGTGTGCCTATTGGGGAAAGGACTCCAGACAATCTACAATCGTCTCCTTTGTGGGGAAGCGGTACGTGTGGGGGCTCATCCAGGATTTTCCCCTAAAGGAATTGCAACAGTTGCTACTGGTAACTGACCGAAGAAAACAGAAAAGACTGTCAGTGCTTTTATTCAGTGTGCTGAATTGCTGGAAGGTAATCAGCATGGAGAAGTGTTGTGTCACAACGAAGAATGCCTGCTCTACAATGGCTACTGTCAGTGCAGAAGCATTTCCAAATGGCAGCAGTGAAAGAGTGGGCATGTGGCATCAGAGCGAGAGTGCCAGGGAAATCTGTCCAACAGGTTACAGCTAGCATGCCAGCCAGCTAGAAGAAGGGGTGTGTACTGTGCAGTTTCAGCCAATTTGGAAAGGCAAGAGGAGCCAGTGTGCCATGCTTGAGTGCAGCAGAGAAGTACTCACTTGGCGAGAGCACCAAAATGGCAGCACCTACCGGAACAGACTAGTCGGGGCCACCTGTTACAAATTATCCACCACTTTATGTACATGGAGCGGAGATGGGGAAGTTGTGTGTATCACTGAGGGAACGGAATGTTGTGCAGCAGTAGGGAGATGGATGGAGATCAGGGCCAAGACTGAGTTGGTTGGTTTTGCCTGCAACCCCATCCAGAGGGATGAAACTTCTACTCCTGCTACCAAAGCAGGAGCCATGGCTGAAGTTCATCTGAGAGATGCCTTGGAAAGTCCTATTAACCAAGACAGTCCTGTTGCCCGCACATGGAAGGAGCCGGAGGCCTCTGTTCCAGCAGGTGAACCGATGGGGATCAGCAAAGTGGCAGGTTCAGATTTCGGCTATTTAACTTATTGCATAACCAGAAGAGGTTCACTAATACTGGAAGACATGAGTTTGAAAGTGCTATGTGTAACTTTATTGCTGGAGGACTTTAAGCAACATGTCATTACACAGAGCTTACACAGAAAGGTGACGAATTCTTGTGTCCCACCAGATAGGGGTAAGCCACAGGAGTTCACTGAGCTTTTGCAGCTTCAGAGAATGATTCAGAAGAAATTAGCACTGAGTATGGGCAATAAAACCCTGCTGATCTTGTACCTATTCTTCCAGAGCTCACATTATTGTCATATGCATGTGTGGGATGAGCCACATGATATCATGAACTCCATCTAGCACTAAAACTATATTGCAAGCTGACCCCAGAAAGAATTTTAAAAATGGCGGCATGGAAACTTAGGAACAGGCAACAGTGAAAAGACAAACGGAGAGGGTTACCATAGAGGTAATTGGCACTTATTTATGTTTTAGGTCTTCTGAAAATGTTCAGCCTCATCCAGTTATATAAACTAAGATGTGTCAGGACGATTCTTGCATTTTGTCTTTGGGGTCTACTGGTTGTGTCTGTTCTCTCTTACATCCCAGCAGGCTGTAGACATGTCTCTGCCACTCCGAGGACGCATAGTAATAGATCAGAGGATCCAGACAACAACTGACACTGCTCATACTGACACTGATGATGTAGACGATGTACAGGAAGTTACTGGCTTTGTTATAGACCTTCAGGAAATGCATGAACCAAATAACATTGGCTGGGCCAAAGCAGAGGACAAACACACACAGCACAACCACAGACAGGAGGATGGCTCGGGATCTCTTCTGGGCACCCTTCATGCTCGGTGCTCTGAGACTGCGGACGATTCCAGTGTAACAGAAGATTGTAATAATTAAAGGTAAGAAATAGAAAAGTGTGATATAAAAGGGGAAATAGTAGTAAACGTGAAACCTTTCAACCAATTCGGCATCCTGAACATCATAACAAGTTGTGATATTTAGGTCGGGAAATGGTCGGGTTAGTTGTCTTATGAGAATCGGCACAGTGCTGACCAACGATATCACCCAGATGCAGCAACACACCAGCCAGGCTTGTCTCACTGTGCGCCAGGGAAGGGACTGGACCGGGTAAACCACAGCCAGGAACCGGTCCACACTGATACTCATCATCAGCAGGATGGATACACGCATGCTACTGAAAAACATGGCCGTGACAAATCGGCACATCCCTTCCCCCAAAAGCCAGTTATTTCCTGAGAATCGGTACACAATGTGGAACAGAAGAATACTAACAAAGAGAACATCAGCAGCGGCTAGGTTCAGGAGGTACACCACTGCCGGCTTCTTCACCTTAACCAAGAACACGATAATGGCCGTTATATTGAGAGGAAGAGCCACAAGGAAAACCACGGTATAGACAGAGGGCACAAACTTCGTCACCCACCAGCTGTTCATATGTTCTTTAAATTCTTGTGAAAATGTTCTGTGCACTTGTTTGACCTTGATTTGTTGGGTTGAGTTCACCATAGTTTCTTTATCTGAAAACATGAAAATATGAGCTGAAGTCATTGTATGGGAAACATTTTGCAGCATTTTTCACATTACTTCAAACAGGAGGATGGCTGATGATCTCTTGTGTGTCCCCTTAATGTTGGGTGCCCTGAGATCTGCTGATGATTTCAATCTAAGAGGAAGGACACAGCAAATCTCTGGATATATGCTTTTGTTCTAGGAGGTTGGACATTGGAAAAACCAAAGGGACAGCAGATCTCTGGGAATATACTTTTGTTCTAGGAGGTTGGACACTAGGCAAACCAAAAGGCACAGCAGATCTCTGGGTATATGCTTTGGTTTTAGAAGGTTGGATGCTGGACAAACCAAGGGATGTGTCTATAAGTGAGGCTCCCGTGCATACATACTGTTCCCTTTTTACCCCTTACCAGCAATTGACCATATGACACTACTCTTTTTTGGAGTCAAATGGCCATAGCAGCCTTTTATTACAACAAATAGAAATACAAAAATAGTTTAAACATATAACTTAATGCATATTATACATTTTACATAAACATTTTAACCAAATGAACCTTAGTATTAACCTTCCTGATCTAGAGGTCCTTGAAGGCAAATATATCATTTTAAAACCAACTAGTTGTATCGGTACACCCATTAAAAAGGCCCCCTGCTGTGTATTATGCAAGCTCAGGGATAGGGATGAGCTTCAAGTTTTAGTCGAACTCATGTTCGACTCGAACATCGGCTGTTCACAAGTTCACCGAACAGCGAACAATTTGGGGTGTTCGCAGCAAATTCGAATGCCACGGAACACCCTTTAAAAGTCTATGGGAGAAATCAAAAGTGCTAATTTTAAAGGCTAATATGCAAGTTATTGTCATAAAAAGTGTTTGGGGACCCGGGTCCTGCCCCAGGGGACATGGATCAATGCAAAAAAAGTTTTAAAAACGGCCGTTTTTTCAGGAGCAGTGATTTTAATAATGCTTAAAGTCAAACAATAAAAGTGTAATATCCCTTTAAATTTCATACCTGGGGGTGTCTATAGTATGCCTGTAAAGGGGCGCATGTTTCCTGTGTTTAGAACAGTCTGACAGCAAAATGACATTTCAAAGGAAAAAAGTCATTTAAAACTACTCGCGGCTATTGCATTGCTGGTCCGACAATACACATAAAAGTTCATTGATAAAAACGGCATGGGAATTCCCCACAGGGGAACCCCGAACCAAAATTTAAAAAAAAATGATGTGGGGTCCCCCTAAATTTCATACCAGGCCCTTCAGGTCTGGTATGGATTTTTAGGGGAACGCCACGCCAAAATTTAAAAAAAAAACGGCGTGGGGTCCCCCCACAAATCCATACCAGACCCTTATCCGAGCACGCAACCTGGCAGGCCGCAGGAAAAGAGGGGAGGCCCAACCCCCCCTCCTGAACTGTACCAGGCCACATGCCCTCAACATTGGGAGGGTGCTTTGGGGTAGCCCCCCAAAACACCTTGTCCCCATGTTGATGAGGACAAGGGCCTCATCCCCACAACCCTGGCCTGTGATTGTGGGGGTCTGCGGGCGGGGGGCTTATCGGAATCTGGAAGCCTCATTTAAGAAGGGGACTTGTTTTTTTAAATTTTGGCGGACCTGAAGGGTCTGGTATGGAATTTAGGGGGACCCCCAAGTCATTTTTTTTAAATTTTGGTTCGGGGTTCCCCTGTGGGGAATTCCCATGCCGTTTTTATCAATGAACTGTTATGTGTATTGTCCGACCGGCAATTCATTAACCAATTCCCTACCCACCCATAGTCATATGACGTCCACAGATGGGATCTCCCATCCTGGGTGGGCATCATATGACGTCCTGGGATTCCCGGCCATCTAGGGGGCGCGCGTGCGCCGCTGGGAGCGCGCGTGCCCACCGCATTGCTCGGGACCCGGTGCGTGTGCCCAGTGGCCGCGATGTCCGCCGGGCACCCGCGATTGCCCGTTAACCGGGCCGGCATGTGGATCTGTGTGTGTAAACACACAGATCCACAGCCTGTCAGCTCTGAGGAGAGCGATCTGTGTTCCCAGAACGGAGGAACACTGATTGGTCTCCCCCCCTTGAGCGTCCCCTCCCCCTACAGTTAGTAATCACTCCCTAGGAAACATACTTAACCCCTCCCCGCAGTCACGAAAAAAAATCGCGATCGCCGCTAAAAAATAAATAAATATATATTTTTTTTAAATGCCATAAATCTATCCCGTATTTTGTAGACGCTATAACTTTTGCGCAAACCAATCAATATACGCTTATTGCGATTTTTTTTACCAAAAATATGTAGAAGAATACGTATCGGCCGAAACTGAGGAAAAAATTAGGTTTTTTTAAAAAAAAATTGGGATATTTATTATAGCAAAAAGTAAAAAATATTGTGTTTTTTTCAAAATTGTCGCTATTCTTTTGTTTATAGCGCAAAAAATAAAAACCGCAGAGGCGATCAAATACCACCAAAAGAAAGCTCTATTTGTGGTGAAAAAAGGTCGTCAATTTTTTTTTGGGTACAACGTCGCACGACCGCGCAATTGACGTTTAAAGTGCGACAGCACTGAAAACTAAAAATTGGCCTGGGAAGGAAGGGGGTGAAATTGCCCTGTATTGAACCGGTTAATAGCCGCGAGTAGTTTTAAATGACTTTTTTCCTTTGAAATGTCATTTTGCTGTCGGACTGTTCTAAACACGGGAAACATGCGCCCCTTTACAGGCATACTATAGACACCCCCAGCTACGAAATTTAAAGTGATATTACACTTTTATTGTTTGACTTTAAGCATTATTAAAATCACTGCTCCTGAAAAAATGGCCGTTTTTAAAACTTTTTTTGCATTGATCCATGTCCCCTGGGGCAGGACCCAGGTCCCCAAACACTTTTTATGACAATAACTTGCATATAAGCCTTTAAAATTAGCACTTTTGATTATTCATCTTCGTGTCCCATAGACTTTAACGGTGTTCGCGTGTTCGAACAAACTTTTTTCCTGTTCGCATGTTCTGGTGCAAACCGAACAGGGGGACAAACAGCTACTTCCTTCCAGATACAACCTACTACACACCATTGTTTCCATTCAAGGGAAAGGACGCCCATACCTTCGTATGGGCCCAACCCCCCCTAAACCTCCATTATTTCTCAGCACCGCCTTCAAAGACCCCATAGACCTACCGCCACAGCACACGCACGTGACACCTTACGTGCGTGTTGCCCTCCACATCCTAAACGCCCGGTGTACGCCATCCTGAAAAGCCAGCTGCCACAGGTCAAGACCATTAGCATTCAGGTGTACCCCATCCGATCTTAAAAAACGTCATGTTTCCTTTTCCAAATCCCGGTGACGGACCGCCAAACCACCATTTTGAACAAAAAATTTTGCCACTGCTTTGTTGACCTTTATCCTCACTCTGTTCAGACCTGCAACAGAGCGAGCCAAACGCCAAGCCCTCCTGGCCACAATATCCAACCAAATAAAAATAGTATCTGGAAAAAAGGATTGCAGCCATAACAGATCGAATTTAATGTCCCGGATCAACTCTCTCGCGCACCGAACACCCAGATCATTACCTCCCGCATGTATCAAAACCACATCAGGGGTGCGGTCAAGGAGGGCAAACCTATGCATCTCAGGTACCACCCTGGACCAGAGCATGCCCGGGATCCCAATCCAGCGTACTATGCCTTCCTCCCCTGACAAACCCAACAACCTGCCATCCCTCCTGACATCCGCCCTCCTGGCACCCCAATACACGTATGAGTGTCCCAGGATCCACACCAAGCAGGAGTCTGAATCTGAAAGAAAATGAAAAAACAGACAAAAGGAAGAAAGAGAGAAGACAAAAACACATCACCCTCACATTCCCTAGCCACTAACCCACCAGCCTACCCAACATAAGGTTTTTGAATAAGCAAATAAAAAAGAGAGGTTCCGCAAATCGCTAAACCCCCCCACCCATAAGGATTCATTCAACTAAAGTAAGTGAGGGCGAACATATAATTTAAACCTAGCTGGTTCCCACTGACCAATACTCTTTACCGCCTTCTCATCCAATCCCCACCATACCGCTTCAGTGGCTGCTCCAATGCGGAACGAGTGAGAAGAATAATTCTCAGCATTCAATCCTGCTGCCACCAAACATTTTCTGAAAACTGCCTGAAACTGAAAACGAGATACAGCCCTCCCGTCTTCATGTTGGAAAAAAAACCCTCTCCCTGAGGCCTAATTTTACAAAATTCCCCCTCAGCCACAACCGGACATAAAGGGGAACCCGGGACCATCTTCAACTCTACCCACGCCCCCTTTCCGAATTGATCCGTCTTGGACCTTCTCAAAAATACCCCCAACATATCCCCATGTAACCAAACATCTTGAACTTCCAAACCCCTGTCACCCTTTTTATTCTTACTCACCATCTCACCCACCCGAAAAGCTCCAAAAAAGGCCAATACAAAAATGGCCCGAAACAAAACCCTCTCAAACTGAGAAAAACAAACATATCCCAACTGTACCACCACATCCCCCAAAACCTTAAAAGAAACTGGGCGTCTTTTTCAGCAGCCGTTCGCCCAGTGCGATATCCATGCATAGCACGCCGAACCATGAAAGCCTTCGTAGCATCCCTTTGCCCTGCCAACTGGAACATGAATGCCAGCCCCACCAACTTTTGTGACATCGATGAAGCTGACACTCTGCTCCCAAAATTCCTGCCTATAAAGTAAAGCAGCAAATGGACCCTACCCTCATCACGAGGACTGCCCCCTACTTCCCCCACCAAAGCCCCCCATTCCTGACAGACCTTATTGTACGCCGTCCAAGTAGCTGCAGAAACCGAGCTACGTATCAACCGCTGGGCAATGGCAATGCGATGCTCCATAACCTCTCGGGGCAAGGAATCCTAGACACATGCACTCCCGGTGCCAGTTGACGAAACCTGTCCAACTGGAAACGAGGCAACACATCAGCCACAGAATTGTCAACCCCCGGAACATGAACTGCAGTCACAAAACAGTTGATACACAAACAATGCAAAACCAGATGCCGCAGTAAGCGCACAACTGGGGAGGGAAAAGCAGTGTTGTTATTAATGGCCTGTACCACACCCAGATTATCACAGTGAAAACGCACGCGACGGTTCCTAAAGTCTTCGCCCCATAGTTCTACAGCCAGAACAATGGGGAACAATTCCAATGTCGCCAAATTGCATACCAAACCAGACTCCTTCGATGCCACCGGCCATTCCCCAGCGCTCCACTTTTCCTGGTAAAAAGCCCCAAAGCCACCGGACCCAGCCTCGTCAGTGAACAGTTCCAAATCAAAGTTCGAAACCACCTGACCTAGCCACAGAGAACGGCCATTATACATTGCCAAAATAGAATCCCACACTTTCAAATCCTCCTTGTGATCCAACCCCAACCGAATATAATGATGTGGAGCACGGACTCCAGCCATGGCCGCCGCAAGACGCCTGCAGAAAACACGCCCCATAGGCATGATGCGGCAGGCAAAATTTAATTTTCCTAGCAAAGATTGTAGAGCTTGAAGCTGGATCTTCTTCACCCATAATGCCTCAGCCACCTCCTGCTTCAAACCCTCCAATTTGTCCAAAGGCAACTGACATTCCATAGCCACAGTATCTATAACTATCCCCAAGAAACACAAAACAGTAGCCGGATCTTCCGTTTTGTGAACAGCCAACGGAACCCCAAAAACTTCAAAAAGTTGCTGAAACGTAGCCAACAAAGACGCACACACCAAGCTCCCTGCAGGCCCTATACATAAAAAATCATCCAAATAATGGATGACGGATGACAAGCCTGAAACATCCCGTACTGCCCATTCCAGAAAGGAACTAAATTGCTCAAACAACAAACAAGAAATAGCACACCCCATGGGCAAACATCTGTCAACAAAAAACTTACCCTGCCAACGACATCCCAACAAATGGCAGCAATCTGGATGAACCGGCAAGAGGCGAAAAGCAGCCTCTATATCCGTTTTCACCAACAATGCGCCCTTTCCCAAACGCTGCACCCATGCTACCGCCGTGTCAAGAGGTGTGTAAGACACCTTACAAAGATCAGGATCAATGGAATCATTAACTGATCCCCCACGCGGGTAAGACAAATGATGAATGAGCTGAAACTTGTTCGGCTCCTTCTTAGGAACCACACCCAAAGGGGAAATAACTAAACTGGGTATCGGCGGCAACTCAAACGGGCCAGCCATGCGCCCCACTGAAACCCCTTTAAACAATTTATCAGTGACAACGCCAGGGTGTACCCTAGCCGACCTCAAATTATCCGCCATAGGCGGAACAACCAGAAGCCGGCTATTCAATCTGAAACCTTCCATAAACCCCAAATCGAATAACCTGGCCGCTGCCCTATTAGGGTAGAAAAGGAGCCATCCTTTTTACCATCACCGGTGTTTTCCCTTTTTCCAGCATCTGCCCCTTTTCTGCGACCTTGTTTAAAGCACCGAGACTGCGAGTGCGACCCCCCGCATTTGCAGGTACCAGCATTAAATGGCCAGCAGAAAGCCATGCGATTGCTGGCCGGTTGTCCAGCAAAAGCTGAGCCCCCGGCCCCTCCCTGAAAGGGAGGCAAAGAACCTCTTGGAGAGGACATTAGCTTCATCCAAAGACTAATGCCTTTATGGTCCCACCGTAATGCAGGGCGTACCACCTTCCTCTGCCGGAACTGTTCATCATAGCGCAACCAGGCCGTCCCACCATACACCCTTTGTGCCTCCCCAATAGAGTCAAGATAGCAGAAAAGCGCCGAACAGTGCTCGGACGTCTTTTCACCAATAACGCTTGCTAAAATCGCAAACGCTTGCAGCCAATTTGCAAATGTGCGCGGGATTAACCGATAGCGCCACTTCTCCTCCTCTTCTTTTTTGCTCTCGTCCGGTTTAACTCTGTCCAAGTTAAACTTCTCCTAGGGCAACAAAGAGAAAATTTCAATGTACTCACCCTTCCAAATGCGCTCCTTCACCTCCACCTTTAGATGAGCGCCCAAAGGCCCCTCAAAGCAGACGTAAACTTCGCATTTGGCAGCATCCACCAATCGCACCCCATCCACTCCTGCCACCCCCTTTCCAATGGCTGCGGCATCCCCGTTGTACCAGCTACTACCGTCCCGCCGGCGGTGGAGTCAAAGGATTTTTCGGCCCAACACCCTCAACAACCGAAAGATTGAAAGATTGTCTAGTAGGGTTGGATGGCTCCAAGTGATACTTATGCCACGTACATACGAGTGGAATTTCTGTCGGAAAAATCTTGGATGGTTTTTCCGACGGAATTCCGCTGAAGCTTGGCTTGCAAACACACGGTCACACAAAAGTTCGCTGAACTTTCGACCGTCAAGAACGCGGTGACGTACAACACTACGAAGAGCCAAGAAAATGAAGTTCAATGCTTCCGAGCATGCATCGAATTGTTTTCGAGCATGCGTAGGAATTTTGCGCGTCAGAATTGGTACAGACGATCGGAATTTCAGATCAGAACTTTCTGACCGAAAAATTGAGAACATGCTCACAATCTTTTGCTGGCTGGAATCCCGCCAGTAAAAGTCCAATAGAGCATACACACGGTCGCATTTTTGGACCAAAAGCTCTCATCGGACTTTTGCTGGTGGAAATTCCGCTCATGTGCATGGGGCAAAAGGCTCATAAAGCTTTAGTACTTTTGGTGGGGCAGTTCAAACCTTGAACATTTAATGTGAGATGTTAAGGAGCGCCATAAGGATGTAGGTAAAGCAGACAAGCAGCCACCCGCTCAGCAAGAATCAAAAGGGAGGTATCCCTGGGAGGGAAAAGGAGGTAGAAAAGAGAAAGAAAGGAGAATAAACTATGGTGCAAACACCAACAAAACGAAAACACAATAATAGGCAAAATAGCTGGACAGAGAAAATCTAAGCCCAGAAATAATGTTCTATGGTGTGGATATACCTTGTGAGGCCACCCAGAAATAGAAACGGTTTGAGAGTGCAGTGACCATCCCCTGGAAGAATTACCGGAAATAACAATTTATTTAAGTTCTATACAAGTTCACAGCCAACATTTTCTGAGCATGCCAATCCTTCTGGAAAGGACTGTGGAAACAGGGGAAGGGCAAAAAAATAAGAAAAGGGAGAGGGAGAAATCTTTATCTTCAGTGTGTTGATCCAGAAAATGTAGACAAAGATGTCCAACCTCCTGAGGACATTGAGTCAAATTGGCTTACACAGTATGTGTCGGGTTATAGACACCAGGACCAGCTGTGCCTTTGATTTTCCTAGAGTCTGTCCTCCTAGAACAGAGTGCATACCAGAGACCAGATGTTGTGTCCTCCAATGTACAAAGGTTTATACAAGTCCAAGATCACATTATGAACTGGAAAGCCCATCAGATCCCTCCAACTCCTTTGTGAGATGAGTTTAATGAAGACTGATTGGATACATATTGATCATGAAATGGTATAATAAACTCATTATTAATATCTTTACCTGAGTTTCCAGTGAAGTTTAGCTCATCTGTGTGCATGTTTCCTATAAGAACGTAACAGAAAACCATAATTCAGTGAGAACATTGTATGTGTGATTCTTCAGGTATAAAATACAATACATAAACAGGAAATAAAAATAACATTATTGTGTCTGGAAACATACAGTGATCTCACACTGTATATATTGTGTAGAATTCTGTACTGGATGTTAATGTATGTCACAGTGAGCAGGACAGTGACTTAGTGGTTATTACTTCTGCCTTGAAGCACTGGGATCCTTGGTTCGAACTACAACCAGGACACTATCTACATGGAGTTTTCATGTTCTCCCTCTGCTTGTGTGGGCTTCCTCCCAGATTCCAAAGACATGCTGGTAGGTAACTGGCTCCTGTCTAAATCGGTCCTAGTATGTGGAGGTGAGAGAAAGGCCTTAGGTTGTAGGCTAACAAAGTGGTAGTTGTGATGGAACGTGCCACACTCCGCTAGAGTGCTTCCATCAGTATACCACTTCCTCCAAGTCTGGATATAGATATCAGATATTCCAACCGCTAATAAGCACAAAACAAGGCGAGACTTGTTTCACTGCTACCATGGACTGTGTTTATTAGAGCCAGAATACAAGTCTTTATATACCGTTAGAGGAGGTTCCTCACTTCTGCTCATATTACTCTAACAATACAACTGTAACCTTACCCAGACTAGGTGACTCAGAGATATGACCTTTGGGTTTAAGACTTTACATCTCCTAGCTCATTGACTATTCAATACACATTACCATAAACATAAACACAGGGTTAATTAGAACAAACAACAATGTGTGGAATACCCTTAGAACCTGTGGTAAGCCAGACTAGACTCATTTACATTAACCACTACACATCCACGCTATGGCCAAATGACGGCCACAGCACAGACCTGAATTCCCAGGAGGCCGTCATATGATGGCCTCCCCTGTGCACGCTCCCTGCGCGCGCCCTGTAGGGAGCGCCCCGGACGCGCTGTGATCACCGAGTCACTGAGACTTGGCTGATCACCGATCCGAGTAAGGGGCCGGTCCCGGCCCCTTACCATGTGATCAGCTGTCAGCCATGATGTAAACAAAAGATCGGTAATCGTTTTTTTTTTTACTCACACTGACAGCGGGAGTAGAAAAGAAAGCCGATCACTGGCTGGGATGTGAGGGACATCGGTCCTCAAGTGGAAGAGGCACATTTGCCTCATCAGTGCCACCTAATAGTGCCAATTAAAAGAGCCCACAGTGCCACCTAACAGTGCCCACAGTGCCACCTAACAGTGCCCACAAGTGCCACCTATCAATGCCAACAAGTGCCACCTATCAATGCCCACAAGTGCCACCTATCAATGCCCACCTGTAGTGCCAATCAGTGCCACCTGGCAGTGCTGCCCATCACTGCCACCCATCAGTGCCCATCACTGCCACCCATCAGTGCCCATCACTGCCGCCTATCAGGGCCCATCACTGCCGCCTCATCAGCGTACATCAATGAAGGAGAAAAATCACCCGTTTAAAATTTTTTATAACAAAATATAAAAAAATAATTTTTTTATTTTTTTTTAACTCAGTTTTTTACATTTTTTTAACAAAAAGTAAAAACTGCAGAGGTGATCAAATACCACCAAAAGAAATTCTATTTGTGGTGAAGAAATGATAAAAATTTCATTTGGGTATAGTGTTGTATGACCGCGCAATTGTCATTCAAAGTGCGTCAGCGCTAAAAGCTAAAAATTGGTCTGGATAGGAGGGGGGTTTAAGTGCCCTGTAAACAAGTGGTTAAACACATTATAGCAGACATCAGACAGGTGAGTGGAGTTGATATTAGCATCTCCTCACAGTATGAGTCCCAACAGTATGACTCAGTCACTATTGCTAATATGGCAAATACAGGGTCCCCAGAGTCTGTGTGTCCTGGGGGACAAGGACCCAAAGCCACAACACCTCAAGGGTACCCCAAATGCCAGGGCCCATAATCAAAAAACAAGCGGCTTGCATTCAGTCCTCTCCAAAAGCCTTTGTCCTGGCTAGGTCTGTCACAGTAGTTAACTTAAAAAAAAAAATAAACAAAATGAGGACAGGCAGGCCTTGCTGCTTAAAAAATATACAATAAACAGTAAAAAAAAGCGGCTGGCACTAAATAGCTGGGCACAATAACAGAAACATTGAATAAAAAAGGTGTAGAGCTTAAAATAATATAAAAACAATAAAGTCCATCAACAATAAAACTGTGAAGACGATTGAATCAAAAATCTTCAACTAGACCAGGATATACAGATGGATAGAATAGCCACCACCGGCACCCAAAACTACTGACTCTTACTGTCAATTAGGGATGAGCCGAACACCCCCCTGTTCGGTTCGCACCAGAACATGCGAACAGGAAAAAAGTTCGTTCGAACACGCGAACACCGTTAAAGTCTATGGGACACGAACATGAATAATCAAAAGTGCTAATTTTAAAGGCTTATATGCAAGTTATTGTCATAAAAAATGTTTGGGGACCCGGGTCCTGCCCCAGGGGACATGGATCAATGCAAAAAAAAGTTTAAAAACGGACGTTTTTTCGGGAGCAGTGATTTTAATAATGCTTAACCACTTGACAACTGGGCACTTAAACCCCCTTCCTAACCAGACCAATTTTCAGCTTTCGGTGCTCTCACATTTTGAATGACAATTACTCAGTCATGCAACACTGTACCCATATGAAATTTTTGTCCTTTTTTTCACACAAATAGAGCTTTCTTTTGGTGGTATTTAATCACCGTTGGGTTTTTTATTTTTTGCGCTATAAAAGAAAAAAGACTGAAAATTCGGTAAAAAAATGAAATTTTCTTTGTTTCTGTTATAAAATTTAGCAAATTTAGTAATTTTTCTTTGTAAATTTTGGCCACAATTTATACTGCTACATATCTTTGGTAAAAATAAGTACAAATCGGTGTAAATTATTTGGTCTTTGTGAAAGTTATAGAGTCCAAAAGCTATGGTGCCAATATCTGAAAATTGATCATACCTGAATTACTGACGGCCTATCTATATTCTTGAGACCTTAACATGCCAGAAAAGTACACATACCCCCCAAATGACCCCTTTTTGGAAAGAAGACATTCCAAGGTATTTAGTAAGGGGCATGGTGAGTTTTTTGAAGTTGTCATTTTTTCCCACGATTCTTTGCAAAATCAAGATTTTTTTTTATTTTTATTTTTTCCACAAAAATGTCATATTAGCAGGTTATTTCTCACACACCACATATGCATACCACAAATTACACCCCAAAAAACATTCTGCTATTACTCCTGAGTATGGCAATACCACATGTGTGAGACTTTTACACAGCGTGGCCACATACAGAGGCCCAACATGCAGGGGAGCACCTTCAGGCGTTCTGGAGCACCCAGGCCAATTCTGACATTTCTCTCCTACATGTAAAAATCATCATTTATTTGCTAGAAAATTACATAGAACCCCAAAACATTATATATGTTTTTTTTTTTGCAAAGATCCTAGAGAATACAATGGCGGTCGTTGCAACTTTTTATCTTGCACGGTATTTGCGCAGCAATTTTTTGAACGCTTTTTTTTTGGAAAAAAAACAGTTATTGCGGGGTGTTGCAGAGTATTGCAGGGTGTTGTGGAGTAGTACAGAGTATTGCAGAGTATTGCGGGGTGTTGCGGGGTGTTGTGGGGTATTGCAGAGTATTGTGGGGTATTGCAGAGTATTGTGGGGTGTTGCGGAGTAGTGCAGAGTATTGCAGAGCATTGTGGGGTATTGCAGAGTATTGTGGGGTATTGCAGAGCATTGTGGGGTATTGCAGAGTATTGCAGAGCATTGTGGGGTATTGCAGAGTATTGTGGGGTATTGCAGAGTATTGTGGGGTATTGCGGAGTAGTGCAGAGTATTGCAGAGCATTGTGGGGTATTGCAGAGTATTGTGGGGTATTGCAGAGTATTGTGGGGTATTGCGGAGTAGTGCAGAGTATTGCAGAGCATTGTGGGGTATTGCAGAGTATTGCAGAGCATTGTGGGGTATTGCAGAGTATTGTGGGGTGTTGCAGAGTAGTGCAGAGTATTGTGGGGTATTGCAGAGTATTGTGGGGTATTGCAGAGCATTGTGGGGTATTGCAGAGCATTGTGGGGTATTGCAGAGTATTGTGGGGTATTGCAGAGCATTGTGGGGTATTGCAGAGTATTGTGGGGTATTGCAGAGTATTGCAGAGCATTGTGGGGTATTGCAGAGTATTGTGGGGTATTGCGGAGTAGTGCAGAGTATTGCAGAGCATTGTGGGGTATTGCAGAGTATTGTGGGGTATTGCAGAGTATTGTGGGGTATTGCGGAGTAGTGCAGAGTATTGCAGAGCATTGTGGGGTATTGCAGAGCATTGTGGGGTATTGCAGAGTATTGTGGGGTGTTGCAGAGTAGTGCAGAGTATTGTGGGGTGTTGCAGAGTATTGTGGGGTGTTGCAGAGTATTGTGGGGTATTGCGGAGTAGTGCAGAGTATTGCAGAGCATTGTGGGGTATTGCAGAGCATTGTGGGGTATTGCAGAGTATTGTGGGGTGTTGCAGAGTATTGCAGAGCATTGTGGGGTGTTGCAGAGTATTGTGGGGTGTTGCAGAGTATTGTGGGGTATTATAGTATGGAGGGATGGCTGATCATGGTGGGATGGATGGATGGATGTGACTGTATTTGTCACAGAGCAGCGTTGTGGGCACTACAGATGCAGCCCACAATGCTGCTACCATCCGATCCCTCCCCCGCCCCTCCCCCTCTGTACCGATCGGCACACAGAGGGGAGGGAGGAACCGGCGTCATGACATGACGCCGGTTTGTTTACATGTGATCGCTCCGTCATTTGACGGAGCGATCACATGGTAAACGGCCGCGATCAGGGGGCGCGCGAGAGCAGTATTCTGGGAGGACGTCCATGGACGCCCTCCCAGGATAAGCCGACCGCGCTGTGGCCGTCTTTCGGCCATGGCCTGGTCGGCATGTGGTTAAAGTCAAACAATAAAAGTGTAATATCCCTTTAAATTTCGTACCTGGGGGGTGTCTATAGTATGCCTGTAAAGGGGCGCATGTTTCCTGTGTTTAGAACAGTCTGACAGAAAAATGACATTTCGAAAGAAAAAACCCATTTAAAACTACTCGCGGCTATTGCATTGCCGACAATACACATAGAAGTTCATTGATAAAAACGTCATGGGAATTCCCCACAGGGGAATCCCGAACCAAAATTAAAAAAAAAACAATGACGTGGGAGTCCCCCTAAATTCCATACCAGGCCCTTCAGGTCTGGTATGGATATTAAGGGGAACCCCGGCCAAAAAAAAAAAAAAAAAACGACGTGGGGTTCCCCCTAAATTGGTCTGGTATGGATTTTAAGGGGAACCCCGCGCCGAAAAAAAAAAAAACGGCATGGGGTCCCCCCAAAAATCCATACCAGACCCTTATCCGAGCACGCAACCTGGCAGGCCGTAGGAAAAGAGGGGGGGACGAGAGTGCGCCCCCCCTCCTGAACCGTACCAGGCCACATGCCCTCAACATTGGGAGGGTGCTTTGGGGTAGCCCCCCAAAACACCTTGTCCCCATGTTGATGAGGACAAGGGCCTCATCCCCACAACCCTGGCCGGTGGTTGTGGGGGTCTGCGGGCGGGGGGCTTATTGGAATCTGGAATCCCCCTTTAACAAGGGGACCCCCAGATCCCACCCCCCCTGTGTGAAATGGTAAGGGGGTACTTACCCCTACCATTTCACTAAAAAAACTGTCAAAAACTGTCAATCTTCTTCTGGCTCTTCTGGTTCTTCCTCCGGCATTCTCGTCCAGCATCTCCTCTGCAGCGTCTTCTATCTTCTTCTCCTCGGGCTGCTCCGCACCCATGGCATGGGGGGAGGCTCCCGATCTTCTCTTCATCCTTTTCTCTTCTTCTTCTTCTATTCTTCTTCTCCGGGCCGCTCCGCATCCATGCTGGCATGGAGGTAAGCTCCCGCTGTGTGACGACGTCTCCTCGTCTGATGGTTCTTAAATAACGGGGGGCGGGGCCACCCGGTGACCCCGCCCCCCTCTGACACATGGTGACTTGACGGGACTTCCCTGTGACGGCAAGGGGAATGCAACAGGGAAGTCCTGTCATGTCCCGTTATTTAAGAACTGTCAGACGAGGAGACGCCGTCACACAGCAGGAGCCTCCCACCATACCAGCATGGGTGCGGAGCGGCCCGGAGAATAAAATGAAGAAGAGAAGAAAAGAAGAAGAGAAGAAGATGAAGAGAAGAGCAGGAGCCTCCCCCCATGCCATGGGTGCGGACCGGCCCGAGGAGAAGAAGATAGAAGACGCCGCGGAGGAGATGCTGGACAAGAATGCCGGAGGAAGAACCAGAAGAACCAGAAGAAGAAGAAGATGAAGGAAGATAGAAGAAAGAAGAAGCATTTTAATAAAGGAATTGTCAAAAACTGTCTTTTGTCATTTTTAACATTTTTGACAGTTTTTTAGTGAAATGGTAGGGGTAAGTACCCCCTTACCATTTCACACAGGGGGGGGGTCGGGATCTGGGGTCCCCTTGTTAAAGGGGGCTTCCAGATTCCGATAAGCCCCCCGCCCGCAGACCCCCACAACCACCGGCCAGGGTTGTGGGGATGAGGCCCTTGTCCTCATCAACATGGGGACAAGGTGTTTTGGGGGGCTACCCCAAAGCACCCTCCCAATGTTGAGGGCATATGGCCTGGTACGGTTCAGGAGGGGGGGTGCACTCTCGTCCCCCCCTCTTTTCCTGTGGCCTGCCAGGTTGCGTGCTCAGATAAGGATCTAGTATGGATTTTTGGGGGGACCCCACGCCATTTTTTTTTTTTTTGGTGCGGGGTTCCCCTTAAAATCCATACCAGACCTGAAGAGTCTGGTATGGAATTTAGGGGGAACCCCACATCATTTTTTTTTTCATTTTGGCCGGGGTTCCCCTTAATATCCATACCAGACCTGAAGAGCCTGGTATGGAATTTAGGGGGACTCAAACGTCATTTTTTTTTTTTAATTTTGGTTCGGGGTTCCCCTGTGGGGAATTCCCATGCCGTTTTTATCAATGAACTTCTATGTGTATTGTCGGCAATGCAATAGACGCGAGTAGTTTAAATGGGTTTTTTCCTTCGAAATGTCATTTTGCTGTCAGACTGTTCTAAACACGGGAAACATGCGCCCCTTTACAGGCATACTATAGACACCCCCCAGCTACGAAATGTAAAGGGATATTACACTTTTATTGTTTGACTTTAAGCATTATTAAAATCACTGCTCCTGAAAAAACGGCCGTTTTTAAAACTTTTTTTTGCATTGATCCATGTCCCCTGGGGCAGGACCCGGGTCCCCAAACACTTTTTATGACAATAACTTGCATATAAGCCTTTAAAATTAGCACTTTTGATTTCTCCCATAGACTTTTAAAGGGTGTTCCGCAGCATTCGAATTTGCCGCGAACACCCCAAATTGTTCGCTGTTCGGTGACCTTGCGAACAGCCAATGTTCAAGTCGAACATGAGTTCGACTCGAACTCGAAGCTCATCCCTACTGTCAATGTATAGGGTACACACAGTAAACATATTAGTTAATGGCGCCAACGATCCTCCTGCAACGATCAATCCACTCCACCAAGATTTCTGGCTAATCCTCTCCCAATAGGCAAAAGAACTGAAGAGCCGCTTCTAATCATTAAAATTTCAACATATACTCTCCAGCATCCACATTCAATATGTAAGAAATAAGAGCGCTCATTGCGCAGGCATCCAGATAACAAATTTATTAGATAAGAAAAGCTGGTGCACTCACATGTTTAAAAATACTGACAGGCATATGCAAACGACCGGCGTTTCCAACCAACAAAATGGCCGCCGTGTCCCCGATCAGCATCCCACATCACACGTCCTTAGCTCCACCCAACGTTTCGTCATAAGAATGCGTCATCAGGGGGCATGTGATACTCTTATTTATCCCCTTCATGACTAAGCCTATTTTTGAAATTTGGTGTTTACAAGTTAAACTTCATATTTTTTGCTAGAAAATTACTTAGAGCCCCCAAACATATATATATATATATATATATATATATATATATATATATATATATATATATTAGCAGAGAATCTAGAGAATAGAAAGTGTCACACAGTATTTGTGCAGCGGTGTTTTAAATGCAACTTTTTGGGAAAAGGGACACTTTCATGAATTTAAAAAAACAAACAAACAGTAAAGTTACCCCAATTTTTTTGTATAATGTAAAAGATGATGTTACGCCGAGTAAATAGATACCAAGGATGTCATGCTTTATAATTGCACGCACTCGTGGAATGGCGACAAACTACGGTACCTAAAAATCCCAATAGGCGACGCTTTAAATTTTTTTACGGTTACCTGGTTAGAGTTACAGAGGAGGTCTAGTGCTAGAATTATTGCTCTCGCTCTGATGATCACAGCGATACCTCACAATTGTGATTTGAACACCGTTTACATATGCGGGCGCGACTTCCGTATGCGTTTTGTCTGCTGCGGGAGCTCGCGGGGATGGGGGCGCTTTAAAAAAAAATTGAATTTTAAGACTGCGTTTTCGGCGATTCTGAATACTGTATATTTTTTTTAAATGGGCGCCATTGGCAGCCGAGTAAATGGAAAGTGACGTCATGACGTCAATTCGGTGTTTACTATTAGGAGGCTGGTACGAAGCCGCTCATGGCTTCGTTCCAGTCCGTCCCCAGCTGCCCGAGGTGGCCGATTGGTCATCGGGCCTCCCGATGGAACGGCGGGAGAGGGGGACCTCCCGCATCGGTTTTAGCCGCATCGGTTGTTATACAAGGAAAGCCGATCGCCGGCTCTAAAAAACAGTACCAAGATGATGCCTGCAGCTGCGGGCATCATTCCGGTATAACCCCCGAAAGCCGAATACGCACATCTGCGTACGCTCGGCGGGAAGGGGTTATAGGGGACGGACCGGCTTAAATGCTGGCAATTAGGTGCGCTCCACAGACCGGACATAGCTTGCATTCCGGAAACAGGAAGAACACAGCCAAACTCCGGTCACAAAGAAAACTGCCTAATGTTATATAAATAGACTAAAAGGCATTATAAAAAACATCACTAAGAAGTGATTAATGGACAATATACAATTTTATACTAGAAAAACTGGACGTGGAACAAACGGACCTGAGAAACGGCGACATCTTGTGGTAAAAAAACAACATTACATCTACAAAAAATATTATTATTTATTGTTATACAGGATTTATATAGCTCCAACAGTTTACGCAGCGCTTTACAATATAAAAGGGATACAATACATTTATAATACAATAAAATAAAAGAGGATTAAGAGGGCCCTGCTCAGAAGAGCTTACAATCTAATAAGGTGGGGCAGGTGGTACAAAAGGTTGTAACTGTGGGGAATGAGCTGATGGAAGTAGTAGCTTGAGAAGAGCGGAGAGGACGATTTGGGTGATATTTGGAGACAAGAATAGTGATGTAGCGTGGGGCAGAGTTGTGAATGACTTTGTTGTGGTTAGAATTTTGAACTTAATTCGCTGGGTGATTGACGGAGAGGGTTGGCAGACACTGAATGGAGACCAGTGTAGGGATTGGAGGAGAGGGTTGGCAGACACTGAATGGAGACCAGTGTAGGGATTGGAGGAGAGGGTTGGCAGACACTGAATGGAGACCAGTGTAGGGACTGGAGGAGAGGGTTGGCAGACATTGATTGGGAGCCAGTGTAGGGATTGGAGGAGAGGGTTGGCAGATGCTGAGCGGTCGGTAAGGTGGATAAGTCTGGCAGCAGCATTCATGATAGACTGGAGAGGGGATAGCCTATGGAGAGGTAAGCCAATGAGAAGGGAGTTGCAATAGTCAAGGTAAGAGATAACAAGGGAGTGAATGAGGAGTTCGGTGTTTTCATTTGTTAAAAAGGGGCAAATTTTAGAGACGTTTTGGAGGTGAATTCTACAAACTTTTGACAACGATTGGATTTGATGCTGGAATGACAAGTCAGATTTTAGGATTACACCGAGTACCCTGGCGTGAAGGGAGGAATTGATGGTTGCATTGTTGATTTTGATGGAATAGTCATGGAGGGGGGCACAGGCGGGGGTGAATATTAATAGCTCAGTTTTAGAGAGATTTAGTTGAAGGAAGTGGTGTGACATCCATACAGATATGTCAGTTAGTAAGTTAGTAATGCAGAGGAGACCAAAGGAGTGAGGTGAGGAGTAGACAGATAGATTTGGGTGTCATCAGTGTATAAGTGGTATTGGAAGCCAAGTGACCAAGGGAGGAGCTGTAGATAGAGAAGAGAACAAGCCTTTGGGGACCCCCACAGAAAGGGGCAATAAAGAGGAGGAGACAGAGTTGTAGGTGACTAGGGATGAGCTTCGAGTTCGAGTCAAACTCATGTTCGACTCGAACATTGGCTATTCGCAAGTTCGCCGAACAGCGAACAATTTGGGGTGTTCGCGGCAAATTCGAATGCCGCAGAACACCCTTTAAAAGTCTATGGGAGAGATCAAAAGTGCTAATTTTAAAGGCTTATATGCAAGTTATTGTCATAAAAAGTGTTTGGGGACCTAGGTCCTGCACCAAGGGACATGGATCAATGCAAAAAAAAGTTTTAAAAACGGCCGTTTTTTCAGGAGCAGTGATTTTAATAATGCTTAAAGTCAAACAATAAAAGTGTAATATTCCTTTAAATTTCGTAGCTGGGGGGTGTCTATAGTATGCCTGTAAAGGGGCTCATGTTTCCTGTGTTTAGAACAGTCTGACAGCAAAATGACATTTCGAAGGAAAAAAGCCATTTAAAACCACCCGCGGCTATTGCATTGCCGATCCGACAATACACATAGAAGTTTATTGATAAAAACGGCATGGGAATTCCCCACAGGGGCACCCCGAACCAAAATTTAAAAAAAAACAATGACGTGGGAGTCCCCCTAAATTCCGTATAATGGATATTAAGGGGAACCCCGGCCAAAATTTTTAAAAAAACGACGTGGGGTTCCCCCTAAATTCCATACCAGGCCCTTCAGGTCTGGTATGGATATTAAGGGGATACCCGGCCAAAATTTAAAAAACAAAACGATGTGGGGTTCCCCCTAAATTCCATACCAGACCCTTCAGGTCTGGTGTGGATTTTAAGGAGAACCCCGGGCCAAAAAAAAAAAAAATGGCGTGGGGTCCCCCCAAAAATCCATACCAGACCCTTATCCGAGCACGCAACCTGGCAGGCCGTAGGAAAAGAGGGGGGGACGAGAGTGCGCCCCCCCTCCTGAACCGTACCAGGCCACATGCCCTCAACATTGGGAGGGTGCTTTGGGGTAGCCCCCCAAAACACCTTGTCCCCATGTTGATGAGGACAAGGGCCTCATCCCCACAACCCTGGCCGGTGGTTGTGGGGGTCTGCGGGCGGGGGGCTTATCAGAATCTGGAAGCCCCCTTTAACAAGGGGACCCCCAGATCCCGGCCCCCCCTGCGTGAAATGGTAAGGGGGTACTTACCCCTACCATTTCACTAAAAAACTGTCAAAAATTTTAAAAATGACAAGAGACAGTTTTTGACAATTCCTTTATTTAAATGCTTCTTCTTTCTTCTATCTTCCTTCATCTTCTTCTGGTTCTTCCTCCGGCGTTCTCATCCAGCATCTCCTCTGCGGCGTCTTCTATCTTCTTCTCCTCGGGCCGCTCCGCACCCATGGCATGGGGGGAGGCTCCCGCTCTTCTCTTGTTCTTCATCTTCTTCTCTTCTTCTCTTCATCTTCTTCATCTTCTTCTCTTCATCTTCTTCTTTCTTCTTCTCTTCTTCTCTTCTTCATTTTCTTCTCCAGGCCGCTCCGCATCCTGGCATGGAGGGAGGCTCCCGCTGTGTGACGGCGTCTCCTCATCTGACGGTTCTTAAATAACGGGGGGGCGGGGCCACCGGGTGACCCCGCCCCCCTCTGACGCACGGGACATGACGGGACTTAACTGTGGCATTCTCCGTGACGTCATAGGGAAGTCCCGTCAAGTCACTGTGCATCAGAGGGGGACGGGGTCACCGGGTGGCCCCGCCCCCGTTATTTAAGAACCGTCAGACGAGGAGATGCCATCACACAGCGGGAGCCTCCCTCCATGCCAGCATGGATGCAGAGCGGCCCGGAGAAGAAAATGAAGAAGAGAAGAAGAGAAGAAAAGAAGAAGAGAAGAAGAGAAGAAGAGAAGAAGAGAAGAAAAGAAGAAGAGAAGAAGAGAAGAAGAGAAGAAAAGAAGAAGAGAAGAAGATGAAGAAGATGAAGAGAAGAGCGGGAGCCTCCCCCCATGCCATGGGTGCGAAACGGTCCGAGGAGAAGAAGATAGAAGACTCCGCGGAGGAGATGCTGGATGAGAACGCCAGAGGAAGAACCAGAAGAGCCAGAAGAACCAGAAGAAGAAGATGAAGGAAGATAGAAGAAAGAAGAAGCATTTAAATAAAGGAATTGTCAAAAACTGTCTCTTGTCATTTTTAAAATTTTTTACAGTTTTTTAGTGAAATGGTAGGGGTAAGTACCCCCTTACCATTTCACACAGGGGGGAGGGCTGGGATCTGGTGGTACCCTTGTTAAAGGGGGCTTCCAGATTCCGATAAGCCCCCCGCCCGCAGACCCCCACAACCACCGGCCAGGGTTGTGGGGATGAGGCCCTTGTCCTCATCAACATGGGGACAAGGTGTTTTGGGGGGCTACCCCAAAGCACCCTCCCAATGTTGAGGGCATGTGGCCTGGTACGGTTCAGGAGGGGGGGGCGCTCTCTCGCCCCCCCCTCTTTTCCTGCGGCCTGCCAGGTTGCGTGCTCGGATAAGGGTCTGGTATGGAAGTTTGGGGGGACCCCACGCCGTTTTTTGTTTTTTGTTTGGCGCGGGGTTCCCCTTAATATCCATACCAGACCTGAAGGGCCTGGTATGGAATTTAGGGGGACCCCCACGTCATTTTTTTTTTACATTTTGGTTCGGGGTTCCCCTGTGGGGAATTCCCATGCCGTTTTTATCAATGAACTTCTATGTGTATTGTCGGACCGGCAATGCAATAGCCGCGAGTAGTTTTAAACGGGGTTTTTTCCTTCGAAATGTCATTTTGCTGTCAGACTGTTCTAAACACAGGAAACATGAGCCCCTTTACAGGCATACTATAGACACCCCCCAGCTACGAAATTTAAAGGGATATTACACTATTATTGTTTGACTTTAAGCATTATTAAAATCACTGCTCCTGAAAAAACGGCCGTTTTTAAAACTTTTTTTTGCATTGATCCATGTCCCCTGGGGCAGGACCCGGGTCCCCAAACAGCCTTTAAAATGAGCACTTTTGATTATTCATGTTCGTGTTCCATAGACTTTAACGGTGTTCGTGTGTTCGAACAAACTTTTTTCCTGTTCGCATGTTCTGGTGCGAACCAAACAGGGAGGGGTTCGGCTCATCCCTATAGGTGACACTGAAGGAGCGCTGTGGTAGATAGGCAGAGAACCAGGATCGAGCAGAATTTCAGAGGCCAAGGGAATGTAGTTTATTGAGAAGGAGCTGGTGGTCAACAGTATCAAAGGCCGCAGAGAGGTCAAGTAGAAGTAGTATGGAGTACAGGCTGTTGGTTTTAGCAGTTAGTAAATCGATAGTGAGTTTCAGTATGGCAGTTTCCGTGGAGTGCTGCGATTGAAAGCCAGACTGTAAAGCGTCAAGAAGGTTATTTTCATTGAGGTAGGAGCTAAGACGGTTGTAGACTAAGCTTTCTAGAAGTTTAGAGGTGAATGGGAGCAATGAGATGGGTCTTAAGTTGTTCAGGTTGGCAGGGTCCAGTGAGGGCTTTTTAAGTATGGGAGTGATCTGCGCATGTTTTAGAGGGGAGGGGAAAATGCCACTAGAAAGGGAGAGATTGAAGATGTGGGTGAGGGAGCATAGGATAGAAGAAGAGGGTGACCGTAGTAGTTGTGAAGGAACAGGATCCAGGGGACAATTGGTTAGGTGGGCATCTGGGAAAAGTTCTGTAACCTCTTCAGTAGTAGCCAATTCAAAAGAGGAGAGTGTTGAATGTGCTGCTAGGCAAGGTATGTTGGGTGGGGAAGACGTACACACAGTGGAGGTGTCCTCACGAATTGCATCAATCTTGTCTTTGAAGTGATTGGCAATCTCTTGGGCAGTGAGTGAGTTAGTGGGTAGAGGGGGTGGTGGACAAAGCAGAGAGTTGAAGGTTGAGAAAGAGCCGACGGGGACTGGTTAATAACAAATTAATAAGAGAGACAGGGTAGGCTTGTTTGGCAGCATGGAGGCATGAATTGTATTTTAGAAGGGCAGATTTATTTAGGGTGAAGTCTTGTAGGCATTTGGTTTTATGCCACAGTCGTTCAAGAGCACGGCAATGTCTCTTGAGATTTCTAGTGTTGTCAGTTTGCCAGGGTTGTAACAGTCGGGGCCTGATTCTGCGTATGTTAGAGGAGCGAGTGCATCTAGTGATGATGAGTGTGAACTGTTGTAGACAGAGGTGGCCAGGTCAGGACAGGACAGGGGAGAGATTAAGTCATGGAGATGGACAGTAGCAGAATAGAGAAGAGAAGGGTTAAAGTGGCGAAGGTTCCTACAAGTAATTGTTTAAAAAATACAGAGAATATAAAAGAATTTGATCTGAATCAAACCATAAAATAATAGAAGCATATCCAATATATATACAAAAAGAGGGTGCTTAAGAAACCCCCTCTTAATATTAGCAACATGTTCGCCCAATCTTGTCTGCAACATACATATGGTTCGCCCTACGTATTGAAGATGAGTCTCTCCAAACATTACGCCTTGAGACATAATTGTAATCCTGAAGGCACCACCTTTATGGGTATTGACAAGTTTTCTGGCCAGTGGAGAGGGAGTAACATGATTAGGGGGGGCTCCAGAATAGAAACAAGGTGGATCTATCAAGCCCAAACATTTACTCCCATTGGAATGAAAGTTGAATGGGATATTGATTCTTTCAATAATAAAGGATGAATTGCACTAGGATAATTTATCCTGTTGCCATTTAGGTTTGGAAAGATGTTTGAAAGACATTTGTTTTTGTACCTTCTTTTTGTATAGGGATATACTTCTATTATTTTATGTTTCGATTCAGATCAAATCCTTTTATAATTCTCTGTATTAAATTCCTCGGTATTTTTTGTAGATGTAATGTTGTTTTTTTACCACAAGATGTCGCCGTTTCTCAGGTCCGTTTGTTTCACATCCAATTTTTTTAGTATAAAATTGATATTGTCCTTCTTGCTCATTAATCACTTCTTAGTGATGTTTTTTATAATGCCTTTTAGTCTATTTATATAACAGTTAGTTTCCTTTGTGACCGGATTTTGGCTGTCTTCTTCCTGTTTCTGGAATGCAAGTTACTTCCGGTCTGTGGAGCGCACCTAATTTCCGTCATTCAAGCCGGTCCGTCCCCTATAAATAGGAGTATTACACGCCCTAACCACACCCCGATGACGCATTCTTATGACAAAACGTTGGGTGGAGCTAAGGACGTGGGACGCTTTTGTGGGTTGAAAACGCTGGTCGTTTCCATATGCACCAGCTTTTCTTATTCGTTTGCATATGCCTGTCAGTATTTTTAAACATGTGAGTGCACCAGCTTTTCTTATCTAATAAATTCGTTATCTGGATGCCTGCGCAATGAGCATTCTTATTTCTTACATATTGAATGTGGATGCTGGAGAGTATATGTTGAAATTTTAATGATTAGAAGCAGCTCTTGGGTTCTTTTGCCTATTGTAAGAGCATTAGCCAGAAATCTTGGTGGCGTGTACTGGAGGGTGACGGAAGAGAGATCACAGAGCTGTATTGGAGGATGATAGAAGAGAGATCACAGAGCTGTACTGGAGGATGATGGAAGAGAGATCACAAAGCTGTACTGGAGGATGATGGAAGAGAGATCACAGAGCTGTACTGGAGGATGATGGAAGAGATCACAGAGCTGTACTGGAGGATGATGGAAGAGATCACAGAGCTGTACTGGAGGATGATGGAAGAGAGATCACAAAGCTGTACTGGAGGATGATGGAAGAGAGATCACAGAGCTGTGCTGGAGGATGATGGAAGAGAGATCACAGAGCTGTACTGGAGGATGATGGGAGAGAGATCACAGAGCTGCACAATCCAGGGGAACATTATATGACGTCCACCCAGATTGAGGAATGTCCTGTCCAGCTGCCATTTTTCTATAGGCCGGGTGGGAAGAGGTTTAAGTGTGACTCCAGACAAGCTTATTGAAAGCTTTGGGTGGTGCAGGAAAGGGATTGTATTACATATTGTGTCCCTGCTGGGTGATTTCCCCCACACATTCTCTCCAGGTGACAGAACATTAGTCAGAGTCTGATATGGTGTCACAAGGACACAAAGTAATTGGGAGAACACAGACAGCACAGCACAGCTGACACAGACACTTACCTTTCCACACTCCATCCAATAAACAAGGAAGGTTTGTCTAGTGTTCCACTTTAAATTACTTTTTTATTACAGAATGATATAAATATGAAAACAATATTAAATAATGAAGATCCTTACCTTCATAGACAATGCTCACTGAAAATAAGAGAAGAGAAGACACAGAGTTAGGTTTGATCTTCCATTGATATAAAAGTTACTTTATACAGAGTAATGAGGATGTACCATGTGACCTGAGCCCCAGCAACCAATCAGATCTCAGCTTACTGTGGTCACAGTCCAACACGGCTTCCACCTCAAATTCCTCATTCCCTTCGATGAGCAGCAGAGGAGGAATTTCAGAAACCCGATCTGGAAATGGATTTGGTACAGCTGGTTTCAACAAAGAGACATGGAATACAGGGTGGATCTTTAGATTCTTGGGTAACACCAACTCGAATGCCACTGCATTAATTTTCCTCTTGACTGGGAAGGGTCCCAAAAATTTTGGGCCAAGTTTTCTTGAAGGACAGCTCAGTTTCAAGTTTGTTGTGGAAAGTCAGACCTTGTCTCCAGGTTTAAGGTTCAGATTACCTCTCTTCTTCTTGTCGAAGAACTTTTTATTGCTTGCTTGAGTCTTGGAGATTGTATCTTGCAGTAATTGGTTATTAGTACTGAGGAAGTTTAATCTGTTTTGTACAGCAGGTACAGATGATTCAATGGCCAGCTCAGGTAAGAAAGAGGGGTGGTACCCATAATTGGCAAAAAAGGGTGATTGCTTGGTTGCAGAGTGGATGGAATTATTGTATGAAAATTCTGCCAGTGGGAGAAGTGATAGCCAGTCATCTTGTGCAAAAGAGGAAAAACACCGTAAGTACTGCTCAAGGGTTTGATTGGTTCTTTCAGTTTGTCCATTAGTTTGTGGATGGTAGGCTGTGGAGAGGCGGAGTTCAATGTTCAGTGCTTGGCATAATGCCTTCCAAAATCTAGACGTAAACTGCACCCCACGATCAGAGATGATGCTATCAGGGACACCATGTAATCTTACAATCTCCTTGATGAAAGCTGAGGCGGTCTCTGTGGCCGAAGGAGTTCCTTGTAAGGGTACAAAATGGGCCATCTTGGTCAGGCGATCCACCACAACAAACACGGTGGTGAAGTTTTCAGATGGGGGGAGTTCCACAATGAAATCCATGGAGATCATGCTCCATGGTTTCTCAGGTACAGGGAGTGGCTCAAGTAGGCCCCAAGTTTTGGCTCTGTCCGTCTTATTCCGAAGGCATGTCACACAAGAATTAACATATCTTTTGCAGTCTTGCATCAAGTCTGGCCACCAGAATGTACGAGAGATCAGATCGGCCGTTTTGCGAATTCCAAAGTGGCCCGCTAATGGGTGGTCATGACATCGCCTCAGGACAGAAACTCTGAATTGCTCAGGGATAAAGATTTGCTTCTTATGAAAGTACAGACCATCCCTCAATTGAAGAGCCAGATCTTTGGAAGGTGGTTGGTTTATCACATCTGCTTTTATCTGAGACATCAAATCCACCTGAAGAAGCAAAAAATTTTTGGCTGGTAGAATAGTATCAGGTTCTGAGGATACCACTGGGTCGCTGAACATGCGGGACAAGGCATCCGGTTTACCATTCTTTGAGCCAGGACGATAAGTTATATGGAACATAAAACGAGAGAAGAAAAGTGCCCACCTTGCCTGCCGGGGTCTTAGTCGTCTAGCCGTCCTCAAGTATTCGAGATTTTTATGGTCCGTGAAGATGAGGATGGGGTGAGCTGCTCCTTCCAGGAGGTAGCGCCATTCTTCAAGCGCAGCCTTGATAGCCAGCAATTCTCGGTCTCCAACATCATAGTTCCTTTCAGAAGGATTTAATTTCTTAGAGAAAAACGCCACAGGATGGAGCAAAGATTTGGGACCTTGGCGTTGAGACAAAATAGCGCCCAGTGCACTCTCAGAGGCATCCACCTCCAAAACGTAGGCTAAGGATGGATCAGGATGTTTCAAGATAGGAGCTGACGTGAATAAAGTTTTTAACTGTTCAAAAGCTGTTTGAGCTTCAGGGGTCCATCGGAAAGGAACATGCTGCTTTGTTAACTGAGTGATGGGAGTGATGATGCCAGAAAAGTTCTTGATAAATTTTCTGTAAAAGTTGGCGAATCCCACAAATCTCTGAACAGCTTTCCTGTCAACAGGGGCAGGCCATTCCAGGACGGAAGTGACTTTCTGTGGGTCCATGGAGATACCGTCAGCAGAGATGACAAGTCCCAGGAAATGTATGGTTGGTTTTTCAAAGTCACATTTCTCAGCCTTTGCGTAAAGGCGGTGTTCCCTCAGCCGGCCCAGTACTTTTTTTACATGAGTCCTATGGGATTCTAAAGTTTCAGAGAATATAAGGATGTCATCCAGATACACGATGACGAATAAATCAAGGAAGTCCCGAAAAACGTCATTAACCAGATGTTGGAATGTGGCAGGGGCGTTGCAGAGTCCGAATGGCATGACTTGATATTCAAAATGCCCAAAGCGTGTTCGGAATTCCGTCTTCCATTCATCTCCCTCCCTGATTCTGACAAGATTATAAGCACCTCTCAGATCCAATTTGGAGAACACTCGTGCCCCACGCAGCCTTTGAAAAAGTTCAGGGATCAGAGGCAGAGGGTACCGGTTTTTAACAGTGACCCTGTTAAGGTCACGATAGTCCACACAGGGCCTAAGGGTATGGTCTTTCTTTTCCACAAAGAAAATACCGGTCCCTGCTGGTGAAGTGGAGGGCCGGATGAACTGTTTTTCAAGGCTTTCATCTATATAAATCCGCAGGGCTTCTAGTTCAGGCTCAGAGAGAGGATAAATTCGCCCAAATGGGATCTCGGCCCCTGGTAAAAGTTCAATAGGACAATCATATGTTCTATGGGGAGGAAGAGTGTCTGCTCCTTTCTTGTTAAATACATCCAGATACTCGTGGTAGGCAGCAGGGACCAGATTAGAGGTTTCATGGTCAGGGAGGATACCCAGGAGGGGTGTGGTATTGAAAGTCTTTTCAGGTAGGCAGTGAATTTGGCAGTAGTCAGAGGAAAAGGAGATGTCTCCGGTAAGCCAGTTAATGTGAGGATTATGTGCCTTCAACCATGGAATGCCAAGGATGACCGGGAACATGGGCGAAGCTATGATATCCAAACGGAGGAATTCATGGTGGCCGGAAGAAGTACGGCAGGAAATAGGTAAAGTCTCTTGGGTAACTGGTCCTGATTTAATGCCGGAACCGTCAGCCAGATGAACATGGAATTCCTGCTTCTTAGCACATACAGGCAGCTGGTGGAGAGAAGCAAATGCAGAGTCCATAAAACAACTACAGGCCCCAGAGTCTATGATTGCAAGTACAGGAACAGTCTTTTCAGAAAACTGGAGCACAATGGAAAGAGAGACATGAGACTGGTACCTCCCTGAGAGATGCATCATGTGAGGCTGACAGGAGAAAGACCTGCGGGTCTTTGCGGGGCAAGTCTGTATAAAGTGACCTGCCTCCCCGCAATAGAGACACAGATTGTCCTGTAATCGATGAAGGCGTTCATCAGGAGAAAGGGGTGGTCTTCGAAAACTTCTATGAGGAGTCTTATGCAGTTCCCTCCTTCTGGGGGATGCAACGCATGAGGATGCAGGAATGTCAGACCTTGAAGCCACAGAAAGGGTTCCTTTGGACCTTTCGGATTGCCTTTCACGTAATCGCTGATCGATCTGAATGGTTAGATCGATCAGGTCTTCCAGGGATGCTGGAACTCCCACTCTGGCAAGCTCATCCTTTAAGGTGTCAGACAGTCCTAGTTGAAACTGGTGGCGAAGTGCGGAATGATTCCATTGGGTATCTGCACTCCATACACGGAAATCAGTTACATATTCCTCAGCAGGCCTTGGACCTTGCTGTAATTTGCCAAGCATGAATTCGGCAGTCTGCTGGTAGAAGGGGTCTGCATAAAGCTGAGCCATGGTTGAGAAGAAAGAATCCGTGGTTGTCAGGACAGGGTCATGTTGTTCCCGGAGATGATGAGCCCAGGAAAGTGGTTCATCCAATAGTAATGTAATGATAAACCCCACCTTGATGTTTTCAGACGTGAAGGTCCGGGGTAACAGGGAGAAATATAGTTCACAGGAATTCCGGAATGTGCGAAACTTCTTGCGATTTCCGGAGAATCGCTCAGGCATAGGCACCCTGGGTTCAGGAGCAGAAGCAACCTCATGGAACAAGCCGGGCTCTGTTTGGGTATATGAATCAGAGACCAAAAGCGGAGCACAGGCCAATGCGACATTCTCATTGTGGGGAAATCGCTCTTCCATGCGACTCAGATTTTCTTGTAACTTCTGCACAATATTGGATAGCACAGAAATAGATCTGTAAATGTTCTCTGGTGGAGAGGCCTCCCTTTCAGACTCCATTTGTGGCTGCTTGATACTGTCACGTACCTGGTAGGAGTCTGAAATGACGAGGTCAGCCTCTCTTGTATCTCCAATCCAAGCCCCACTGGAGATGGAACAGATGGTGGCAAGGATCAGGAGGAACACGAGTGCCTGTGAATGCTGTGTGCAGGACTTGCCAGAAGTGTTGCAGACTGGGAAGTGCAGGCAGGGTTTCTGGTGAAGAGCTGGAACCAGCGCAGCTGAGAGGATGGACGGCCAGCACAGGTACTCGGAAACAGCGTGGAGCCAAACAGGAGACAGAAGCGAGGTCAACAGGTAAGCCGGGTTCAGTAACGGGCGGGCAGCGAGGTACCAAGGTATAAACAGGAGTAAGGTCAAACAGGAAGCCAGGATCATGAACCAGTAATCAGAGTCCAGAAACAGGGTCAGGAAGGCCAGGGTTTCAGCAACAGGAAGTCAAGACAAACAACAGGGTTTCAGAATCTCAGGACACAGCTAAAGATCAAGCAGCACCTGACAGATATCAGAGCAACCCTTAAATAGGCTGTCAGGTGCCAATTGTGGTCAGATGTGTGTTCCTGCGCAAGGAAATCTGCTGATGCCCGTAAATGCGTGCATGCGCACGTGTGCGTGCCGGGCGCATCCTGACAGTTCTCTTACAATCTTGCTGTAGAGAAGCAGAGCCACCTACAGTGTGCGGGGAGCTACTAGAGATGGTTGGCTCTACAACAACAAAGGTAAGTTATGTAGGAAAAGGTAGAGCTTTTAAGGGGGGAATTATGAAAGCAGTAGAGGAGGTTGTAAGCTGAGGAGGGGAGGAAGTGAGATTTAGAAGGGGGATGCAGAGGTAAGGAGCTGTGAAAGAGAGCTCAATTCCAAAACTCTGTATGTAGTGCACTCTGTGCATAGCGCACTCCTGAACCCTATACTCTGTGCATAGCACACTCCTGAACCCTGTACTCTGTGCATAGTTCACTCCTGAACCCTGTACTCTGTGCATAGTGCACTCCTGAACACTGTACTCTGTGCATAGTTCACTCCTGAACCCTGTACACTGTGCATAGCTCACTCCTAAACCCTGTACTCTGTGCATAGCGCACTCCTGAACCCTGTACTCTGTGCATAGTGCACTCCTGAACCCTGTACTCTGTGCATAGCATACTCCTGAACCCTGTACTCTGTGCATAGCGCACTCCTAAACCCTGTACTCTGTGCATAGCGCACTCCTAAACCCTGTACTCTGTGCATAGCGCACTCCTGAACTCTCACAGAGCTGTACTGGATGATTATGGAAGAGAGATCACAGAGCTGTACTGGAGGATGATGGAAGAGAGATCACTGAGCTGTACTGGAGGATGATGGAAGAGAGATCACAGAGCTGTACTGGGGGATGATGGAAGAGATCACAGAGCTGTACTGGAGGATGATGGAAGAGAGATCACAGAGCTGTACTGGAGGATGATGGTAGAGATCACAGAGCTGTACTGGAGGATGATGGAAGAGATCACAGAGCTGTATTGGAGGATGATGGAATAGAGATCACAGAGCTGTACTGGAGGATGATGGAAGAGAGATCACAGAGCTGTACTGGAGGATGATAGAAGAGAGATCACAGAGCTGTACTGGAGGATGATAGAAGAGAGATCACAGAGCTGTACTGGAAGATAATAGAAGAGAGATCACAGAGCTGTACTGGAGGATGATGGGAGAGAGATCACAGAGCTGTACTGGAGGATGATGGAGAAGAGATAACAGAGCTGTACTGGAGGATGATTAAGGGATCACAGAGCTGTACAGGAGGATGATAGAAGATAGATCACAGAGCTGTACTGGAGGATGATGGGAGAGATCACAGAGCTGTACTGGAGGATGATAGAAGAGAGATCACAGAGCTCTACTGGAGGATTATGGAGAATAGATCACAGAGCTGTACAGGAGGATGATAGAAGAGAGATCACCAAGCTGTACTGGAGGATGATAGAAGAGAGATCACAGAGCTGTACTGGAGGGTGATGGAAGAGAGATCACAGAGCTGTACTGGAGGATGATGGAAGAGAGATCACAGAGCTTTACTGGAGGATGATGGAAGAGAGATCACAGAGCTGTACTGGAGGATGATGGAAGAGAGATCACAGAGCTTTACTGGAGAATGATAGAAGATATCACAGAGCTGTACTGGAGGATGATGGAAGAGAGATCACATACCTGCACAATCCAGGAGAACATTATATGATGTCCACCCAGATTGAGGAATGTCCTGTCCAGCTGCCATTTTTCTATAGGCCGGGTGGGAAGAGGTTTAAGTGTGACTCCAGACAAGCTTATTGAAAGGTTTGGGTGGTGCAGGAAAGGGATTGTATTACATATTGTGTCCCTGCTGGGTGATTTCCCCCACACATTCTCTCCAGGTGACAGAACATTAGTCAGAGTCTGATATGGTGTCACAAAGACACAAAGTAATTGGGAGAACACAGACAGCACAACACAGCTGACACAGACACTCATCTTTCCACACTCCATCCAATAAACAAGTACATTTTGTCTGGAGTTCCACTTTAAGTTACTTTTTTATTACAGAATGATAGAAATATGAAAACAATATTAAATAATGAAGCTCCTTACCTCGGGGGACCTTGGGCACTGGAAATAAGAGAAGAGAAGGCTCAGAGTTAGGTTTGATCTTCCATTGATATAAAAGTTACTTTATACAGAGTAATGAGGATGTACCATGTGACCTGAGCCCCAGCAACCAATCAGATCTCAGCTTACTGTTGTCATATGATAGAAAATATGAATTTTGTCAATGAGGCCCTTATGGTGTCCATAGCTCTGATTTTTTGTATTATCTGAGGACCATCTATATCAGTGTTGGTCACATTTCCTGATACAGGGGGCCCACATAATATTAAAGAGCAGGTCCTAGACTGGAGGCATGTTACACAACACTGCTAAGATCCAGGGGCTTTCTAAGCCGGAAAGTGGCAGAAATAGTTTTGTCTACCTCCGGTTCCATCCATGTGCTTCCTGCTCACCACTGACACAGGTAAACAATGAAACCCTGCTTCTGTGTTTACAAGTGAAAGCTTTTCTCTCAATGGCTCCCAGAGGTCTGACCTCCTGAGCAGCTCCCACTGAGTGAAGGGTGGAGGCATAGGAGATGTAGGTGCCTTGTGTGCAGTGTGGTCATGGGTAGGAAGGGGGGGGCATCCTTTGGTAGACTGCATGCACCCTCTGTGAACCCCATCTACTGCCCTGATGCTGAAACCCCCTGCTGGATGATCTTGCTGTAGAGAAGCAGAGCCACCTACAGTGTGCGGGGAGCTACTAGAGACGGTTGGCTCTACATCAACAAAGGTAAGTTATGTAGGAAAAGGTAGAGCTTTTAAGGGGGGAATTATGAAAGCAGTAGAGGAGGTTGTAAGCTGAGGAGGGGAGGAAGTGAGATTTAGAAGGGGGATGCAGAGGTAAGGAGCTGTGAAAGAGAGCTCAATTCCAAACTCTGTATGTAGTGCACTCTGTGCATAGCGCACTCCTGAACCCTGTACTCTGTGCATAGCGCACTCCTGAACCCTGTACTCTGTGCATAGCTCACTCCTGAACCCTGTACTCTGTGCATAGTGCACTCCTGAACCCTGTACTCTGTGCATAGCTCACTCCTGAACCCTGTATTCTGTGCATAGCGCACTCCTGAACCCTGTACTCTGTGCATAGCGCACTCCTGAACCCTGTACTCTGTGCATAGCGCACTCCTGAACCCTGTAGTCTGTGCATAGCGCACTCCTGAACCCTGTAATCTGTGCATAGCACACTCCTGAACTCTCACAGAGCTGTACTGGAGGATGATGGAAGAGAGATCACAGAGCTGTACTGGAAGATGATGGAAGAGAGATCACAGAGCTGTACTGGAGGATGATAGAAGAGAGATCACAGAGCTGTACTGGAGGATGATGGAAGAGAGATCACAGAGCTGTACTGGAGGATGATGGAAGAGAGATCACAGAGCTATACTGGAGGATAATAGAAGAGAGATCACAGAGCTTTACTGGAGGATGATGGAAGAGAGATCACAGAGCTGTACTGGAAGATGATGGAAGAGAGATCACAGAGCTGTACTGGAGGATGATAGAAGAGAGATCACAGAGCTGTACTGGAGGATGATGGAAGAGAGATGACAGAGCTGTACTGGAGCATGATGGAAGAGAGATGACAGAGCTATACTGGAGGATGATAGAAGAGAGATCACAGAGCTGTACTGGAGGATGATGTAAGAGAGATCACAGAGCTATACTGGAGGATAATAGAAGAGAGATCACAAAGCTTTACTGGAGGATAATAGAAGAGAGATCACAGAGCTGTACTGGAGGATGATGGAGGAGATCACAGAGCTGTACTGGAGGATGATGGAGGAGAGATCACAGAGCTGTACTGGAGGATGATGGCAGAGAGATCACAGAGCTGTACTGCAGGATGATGGGAGAGAGATCACAGAGCTGTACTGGAGGATGATAGAAGAGATCACAGAGCTGTACTGGAGGATGATGGAAGAGAGATCACAGAGCTGTACTGGAGGATGATGGCAGAGAGATCACAGAGCTGTACTGGAGGATGATGGGAGAGAGATCACAGAGCTGTACTGGAGGATGATGGAAGAGAGATCACAGAGCTGTACTGGAGGATGATGGAAGATAGCACAGAGCTGTACTGGAGGATGATGGAAGAGAGATGACAGAGCTGTACTGGAGGATGATGGAAGAGAGATCACAGACCTGCACAATCCAGGAGGACATTGTATGACGTCCACCCAGATTGAGGAATGTCCTGTCCAGCTGCCATTTTTCTATAGGTCGGGTGGGAAGAGGTTTAAGTGTGACTCCAGACAAGCTTATTGAAAGCTTTGGGTGGTGCAGGAAAGGGATTGTATTACATATTGTGTCCCTGCTGGGTGATTCCCCCACACATTCTCTCCAGGTGACAGAACATTAGTCAGAGTCTGATATGGTGTCACAAGGACACAAAGTAATTGGGAGAACACAGACAGCACAACACAGCTGACACAGACACTTACCTTTCCACACTCCATCCAATAAACAAGGACGTTTTGTCTAGTGTTCCACTTTAAGTTACTTTTTTATTACAGAATGATAGAAATATGAAAACAATATCAAATAATGAAGATCCTTACCTTCATAGACAATGCTCACTGATAATAAGAGAAGAGAAGACAAAGAGTTAGGTTTGATCTTCCATTGATAAAGTTACTTTATACAGAGTAATGAGGATGTACCATGTGATCTGAGCCCCAGCAACCAATCAGATCTCAGCTTACTGTGGTCATATGATAGAAGATATGAATTTTGTCAATGAGGCCCTTATGGTGTCCATAGCTCTGATTTTTTGTATTATCTGCGGACCATCTATATCAGTGTTGGTCACATTTCCTGATACAGGGGGCCCACATAATATTAAAGAGCAGGTCCTAGACTGGAGGCATGTTACACAACACTGCTAAGATCCAGGGGCTTTTTTAGCCGGAAAGTGGCAGAAATTGTTTTGTCTACCTCCGGTTCCATCCATGTGCTTTCTGCTTACCACTGACACATGTAAACAATGAAACCCTGCTTCTGTGTTTACAAGTGAAAGCTTTTCTCTCAATGGCTCCCTCAGGTCTGACCTCCTGAGCAGCTCCCACTGAGTGAAGGGTGGGGGCATAGGAGATGTAGGTGCCTCGTGTGCAGTGTGGTCATGGGTAGGAAGGGGGGGGGCATCCTTTGGTAGACTGCATGCACCCTCTGTGAACCCCATTTACTGCCCTGATGCTGAAACCCTCTGCTGATGGATCTCTCTGCAGAGAAGCAGAGCCACCTACAGTGTGCGGGGAGCTACTAGAGACGGTTGGCTCTACAACAACAAAGGTAAGTTGTGTAGGAAAAGGTAGAGCTTTTAAGGGGGGAATTATAAAAGAAGTAGAGGCGGTTGTAAGCTGAGGAGGGGAGGAAGTGAGATTTAGAAGGGGAATGCAGAGGTAAGGAGCTGTGAAAGAGAGCTCAATTCCAAACTCCGTATGTAGTGCACTCTGTGCATAGCGCACTCCTGAACCCTGTACTCTATGCATAGCGCACTCCTGAATCCTATACTCTGTGCATAGCGCACTCCTGAACCCTGTACTCTGTGCATAGCGCACTCCTGAACCCTGTACTCTGTGCATAGCGCACTCCTGAACCCTGTACTCTGTGCATAGCGCACTCCTGAACCCTGTACTCTGTGCATAGCGCACTCCTGAACCCTGTACTCTGTGCATAGCGCACTCCTGAACCCTGTACTCTGTGCAAAGCGCACTCCTGAACCCTGTACTCTGTGCATAGCGCGCTCCTGAAGCCTGTACTCTGTGAATAGCGCACTCCTGAACCCTGTACTCTGTGCATAGCGCACTCCTGAACCCTGTACTCTGTGCATAGCTCACTCCTAAACCCTGTACTCTGTGCATAGCGCACTCCTGAATGCTGTACTCTGTGCATAGCGCACTCCTGAACCCTGTACTCTGTGCATAGCGCACTCCTGAACCCTGTACTCTGTGCATAGCACACTCCTGAACGCTGTACTCTGTGCATAGCACACTCCTGAACGCTGTACTCTGTGCATAGCGCACTCCTGAACCCTGTACTCTGTGCATAGTGCACTCCTGAACCCTGTACTCTGTGCATAGCGCACTCCTGAACCCTGTACTCTGTGTATATCGCACTCCTGATCCCTCTACTCTGTGCATAGCGCACTCCTTAACCCTCTACTCTGTGCATAGCGCACTCCTGAACCCTCTACTCTGTGCATAGCGCACTCCTGAACCCTGTACTCTGTGCGTAGCACACTTCTGAACTCTGCACTCTGTATGTATGGCACTTCTGAATCCTGTACTCTATATGAGATGCACTCCTGAACCATGCAGTCTCTGCACAGGGCACTCCTGAACCCTGCAGTCTGTATGTAGCACACTCCTGGTATGTATTGGCCCTTTAAGTCCCTACTGAAATTTGGCTGAACCTACTATTTATTGTGGTTTGGGGAGCATCGTTGAGTTCCTGCATATATTCTCTGAGAAGAAAACCCAGATAAGATCTTTTCTATCACATCCGTTTACACATTAAAGATTCCACATTTTTCCTATGAACAGTCCTCAGCAAGATCCAAAAATAAAAATGAATGGACGGCACAGAAAAAGTAAGATGATGTGAAAGAAATAAACTAAATCATTGAACATCCAGAATCATGTTATTTACTTGCCTTAGTAAGCACCTTCATAAGAAATACACAGACTACTGTATTCTGGGGTCCTGAGGGCCACACAGTGTTAGAGGCATGTTACAGTTAGAGGGATTTTTAAACTAGGCGATGGGGGGGAGGGTCCAGAGGTAGAGACAGTCAGCGCGGAACATATTCCAGAGGGTAGTATTGGGGGCATTAGTGGTAGGTTCACTAAAGCACATAAACCCAAGGTAAGTATAGTAACAAGTCCTAGTTGCAATCTCAGAACACCCAATAAGAGGATAATATTCGACCAGTCTAAACTATGTGGCATGTTCACCAATGCCAGGAGCATGGCGGACAAGATGGGTGAACTAGAGATACTGTTGTACAAGGAGGATTTGGATTTTGTGGGAATTTCAAAGACCTGGTTCCACAGCTCTCATGATTGGCTGGCAAACATTCAAGGGTATAACCTTTACCGCAAGGATAGAAAGGGTAAAAAAGTGGGAGGGGCATGCCTATATATCAAGAATAATGTACAAGTGAATATGAGAGAAGACATCACTGAGAGAGCTAGGGAGGAGGTGGAATCCTTATGGGTAGAGCTCCAAAGGAATGAAGCTAAGGGGAAAATAATACTGGGAGTATGCTATAAGCCCCCTAACCTGAGGGAGGAAGTGGAGACGGATCTCCTATCACAATTTGGATTAGCAGCAAGGATGGGAAGTGTTATCATAATGGGGGATTTTAATTATCCAGACATAGACTGGGCGGAGGGTACCGCGCATTCATCTAAGGCTCGCCAGTTCCTAAATGTCTTGCAGGACAATTTCATGGTTCAGACGGTAGACGCGCCAACTAGGAATAAAGCGCTACTGGATCTACTGATTACTAACAATACAGACCTGATCACGGATGTGGAAATACGGGGCAATTTAGGTAACAGAGATCACAGGTCAATTGGCTTCAGTATAAATCACACAAATAGGAAACATAAGGGAAATACAAAGACACAGAATTTCAAAAGAGCCAACTTCCCTAAACTACCAACCTTGCTAGAAGGCATAAATTGGGATAAAATATTAGGAACAAAGAATACGGAGAAGAGATGGGTTTGCTTTAGGAGCATATTAAATAAGGGCATTAGCCAATGTATCCCATTGGGTAATAAATTTAAAAGAACTAACAAAAGTCCTGGATGGCTTAACTCCAATGTAAAAATGCATATAAAAGCAAAGAGAAGGCCTTCAAAAAATACAAGGTTGAGGGATCATCATCAGCATTCAGACTTTATAAAGAATGCAACAAGAAATGTAAGGGTGCAATAAGAACGGCTAAGATAGAACATGAAAGACACATAGCGGAGGAGAGCAAAAAAATCCCAAGAAATTTTTTAAGTATGTAGTCAGTAAAAAAGGGAGGAGAGACCATATTGGCCCCATAAAAAATGAGGAAAGACATCTGGTTAGAAAGGATGGGGAGATGGCGAAGGTATTGAATTTATTCTTCTTCTCAGTCTTCACGAGGGAATGGGGGAGCTTCAGTAACCAAAACTGCAATGTTTATCCTCATGACACATCACAGGAAGCACCTCCATGTTTAACAGAGGACAGAATTAAAATTAGACTTGAGAAACTTAACATTAATAAATCACCGGGACAAGATAGTTTGCACCCGAGGGTACTTAGGGAACTTAGTCAAGTAATTGCCAGACCATTGTTCCTAATTTTTACCGACAGTCTACTGACTGGAATGGTACAAGCTGATTGGAGAAAAGCCAATGTAGCACCAATATTTAAAAAGGGCCCAAAATACATCCCTGGGAATTACAGACCAGTTAGCCTAACATCAATAGTATGTAAACTCTTGGAGGGGATGATAAGGGACTAAATACAAGATTATAGTAATGAGAACGGTATCATTAGCAATCATCAGCATGGATTCATGAAGAATAGTTCTTGCCAAATCAATCTATTAACCTTCTATGAGGAGGTGAGTTGTCATCCAGATAAAGTAAAGGAAGGCCCGTAGACGTGGTGTATCTGGATTTTGCAAAAGCATTTGACACAGTTCCCCATAAACATTTACTGTACAAAATAAGGTCCGTTGGCATGGACCATAGGGTGAGTACATGGATTGAAAACTGGCTACAAGGGGCGAGTTCAGAGGGTGGTGATAAATGGGGAGTACTCGGAATGGTCAGGGGTGGGTAGTGGGGTTCCCAAGGGTTCTGTGCTGGGACCATGTCATGGTTATGCAGTAATCTTTCTCTGTCAGCTTACCTTCTCCTCATGTGTTCAGACTAACAGGCCAGCCACTCACACCTGGCTGGTTTTATTACCTCTCCTCTAAGCATGGCCCCACCCCAGGCCCTATCAGGGAACCCCATATTAACCTGTGCACTGCAAGCCAGCAGTGCTGATCAACCATTGTGTGTTAGCCATTGTGTGTACTTGCTGTGTTTCCTATGTCTGATTCCAGTTACCGACTTTGGCCCGTTCTCGACTTTCCCTGTCTGCTCGTGACCCTGACCTTTGGCGTGTCCCCGACTATCCCTGTTTGCCTGTGACCCTGAACCTTGGCGTGAACTCTGTTGTCCTTGTCTGCTTGTGGCCCCGACCTTAGCTCATTACCTTAATATCCCTATCCTCCTGTTGTCTACTGTGGGTGTGAGCTGGGAGACCCTGGGGGTCGCGACCTGGAGCCAGTTGCAGCCCAATCCATCCTCACCACTAGAGGCTCTGGTGAACTCCTGCTGGCTCTTAGACTCTGCACCCCAGGGAATCTTACACTCTAACCCCGGTGGTATCTGTGTTGGTGTTCTAGCGGCCCTGCCTTCCTTACCACCCTGACTCCCATCCGCAGAAGTCAGCCGTAGGGTCCACTACTTTGCGGTGCACTCCTGATCCCAACGGTGTGCATCTGTCACCTAGCCTCAAGGTGACCTGACAGACTAATCCTATTTAATTTGTTCATAAATGACCTGGTGGATGGGTTAAACAGTTCAATCTCTGTATTTGGGGACGATACTAAGCTAGCAGGGCAATAACTTCTCCGCAGGATGTGGAAGCCTTGCAAGAAGATCTGAACAAATTAATGGGGTGGGCGACTACATGGCAAATGAGGTTCAATGTAGAAAAATGTAAAATAATGCATTTGGGTGGCAAAAATCTGAATGCAATCTATAGACTGGGGGGAGAACCTCTGGGGGAATCTAGGATAGAAAAGGACCTGGGGGTCCTAGTAGATGATAGGCTCAGCAATGACATGCAATGCCAAGCTGCTGCTAACAAAGCAAACAGAATATTGGCATTAAAAAGGGGATCAACTCCAGAGATAAAATGATAATTCTTGTTGATGGAAGAGAGATCACAGAGCTGTACTGGAGGATGATGGAAGAGAGATCACGGGTCTGTACTGGAGGATGATGGAAGAGAGATCACAGAGCTGTACTGGTGGATGATAGCAGAGAGATCACAGAGCTGTACTGGAGGATGATGGAAGAGAGATCACAGAGCTGCACTGGAGAATGATGGGAGAGAGATCACAGAGCTGTACTGGAGGATGATGGAAGAGAGATCACAGAGCTGCACTGGAGAATGATGGGAGAGAGATCACAGAGCTGTACTGGAGGATGATGGAAGAGATATCACAGAGCTGTACTGGAGGATGATAGCAGAGAGATCATAGAACTGTACTGGAGGATGATGGAAGAGAGATCACAGAGCTGCATTGGAGGATGATGGAAGAGAGATCACAGAGCTGTACTGGAGGATGATGGAAGAGAGATCACAGAGCTGCACTGGAGAATGATGGGAGAGAGATCACAGAGCTGTACTGGAGGATGATGGAAGAGAGATCACAGAGCTGTACTGGAGGATGATAGAAGAGAGATCACAGAGCTGTACTGGAGGATGATGGAAGAGAGATCATAGAACTGTACTGGAGGATGATGGAAGAAAGATCACAGAGCTGCATTGGAGGATGATGGAAGAGAGATCACAGAGCTGTAATGGAGGATGATGGAAGAGAGATCACAGAGCTCTACTGGAGGATGATGGAAGAGAGATCACAGAGCTGTACTGGAGGATGATGGAAGAGAGATCACAGAGCTGCACTGGAGGATGATGGAAGAGAGATCACAGAGCTGTACTGGAGGATGATACAAGAGAGATCACAGAGCTGTACTGGAGGATGATGGAAGAGATCACAGAGCTGTACTGGAGGATGATGGAAGAGATATCACAGAGCTGTACTGGAGGATGATAGAAGAGAGATCACAGAGCTGTACTGGAGGGTGATGGAGGAGAGATCACAGAGCTGTACTGAAGGATGATGGAAGAGAGATCACAGAGCTGTAGTGGAGGATGATAGAAGAGAGATCACAGAGCTGTACTGGAGGATGATAGAAAAAGATCACAGAGCTGTACTGGAGGATGATGGAAGAGAGATCACAGAGCTCTACTGGAGGATGATGGAAGAGAGATCACAGAGCTGTACTGGAGGATGATGGAAGAGAGATCACAGAGCTGCACTGGAGGATGATGGAAGAGAGATCACAGAGCTGTACTGGAGGATGATACAAGAGAGATCACAGAGCTGTACTGGAGGATGATGGAAGAGATCACAGAGCTGTACTGGAGGATGATGGAAGAGATATCACAGAGCTGTACTGGAGGATGATAGAAGAGAGATCACAGAGCTGTACTGGAGGGTGATGGAGGAGAGATCACAGAGCTGTACTGAAGGATGATGGAAGAGAGATCACAGAGCTGTAGTGGAGGATGATAGAAGAGAGATCACAGAGCTGTACTGGAGGATGATAGAAAAAGATCACAGAGCTGTACTGGAGGATGATGGAAGAGAGATCACAGAGCTGTACTGGAGGATGATGGGAGAGAGATCAGAGAGCTGTACTGGAGGATGATGGAAGAGAGATGACAGAGCTGTACTGGAGGATGATGGAAGAGAGATCACAGATCTGCACAATCCAGGAGGACATTATATGATGTCCACCCAGATTGAGGAATGTCCTGTCCAGCTGCCATTTTTCTATAGGTCGGGTGGGAAGAGGTTTAAGTGTGACTCCAGACAAGCTTATTGATAGGTTTGGGTGGTGCAGGAAAGGGATTGTATTACATATTGTGTCCCTGCTGGGTGATTCCCCCACACATTCTCTCCAGGTGACAGAACATTAGTCAGAGTCTGATATGGTGTCACAAGGACACAAAGTAATTGGGAGAACACAGACAGCACAACACAGCTGACACAGACACTTATCTTTCCACACTACATCCAATAAAAAAGAAGGTTTTGTCTGGAGTTCCACTTTAAGTTACTTTTTTATTACAGAATGATAGAAATATGAAAATAATATTAAATAATGAAGCTCCTTACCTCGGGGGACCTTGGGCACTGATAATAAGAGAAGAGAAGGCTCAGAGTTAGGTTTGATCTTCCATTGATATAAAAGTTACTTTATACAGAGTAATGAGGATGTACCATGTGATCTGAGCCCCAGCAACCAATCAGATCTCAGCTTACTGTTGTCATATGATAGAAAATATGAATTTTGTCAATGAGGCCCTTATGGTGTCCATAGCTCTGATTTGTTGTATTATCTGAGGACCATCTATATCAGTGTTGGTCACATTTCCTGATACAGGGGGCCCACATAATATTAAGGAGCAGGTCCTAGACTGGAGGCATGTTACACAACACTGCTAAGATTCAGGGGCTTTTTTACCCGGAAAGTGGAAGAAATTGTTTTGTCTACCTCCGGTTCCATCCATGTGCTTCCTGCTCACCACTGACACAAGTTAACAATGAAACCCTGCTTCTGTGTTTACAAGTGAAAGCTTTTCTCTCAACGGCTCCCACAGGTCTGACCTCCTGAGCAGCTCCCACTGAGTGAAGGGTGGGGGCGTAGGAGATGTAGGTGTCTTGTGTGCAGTGTGGTCATGGGTAGGAGGGGGGGCATCCTTTGGTAGACTGCATGCACCCTCTGTGAACCCCATCTACTGCCCTGATGCTGAAACCCCCTGCTGGATGATCTCGCTGCAGAGAAGCAGAGCCACCTACAGTGTGCGGGGAGCTACTAGAGATGGTTGGCTCTACAACAACAAAGGTAAGTTATGTAGGAAAAGGTAGAGCTTTTAAGGGGGGAATTATGAAAGCAGTAGAGGGGGTTGTAAGCTGAAGAGGGGAGGAAGTGAGATTTAGAAGGGGGATGCAGAGGTAAGGAGCTGTGAAAGAGAGCTCAATTCCAAAACTCTGTATGTAGTGCACTCAGTGCATAGCGCACTCCTGAACCCTGTGCTCTGTGCATAGCGCACTCCTGAACCCTGTACTCTGTGCATAGTGCACTCCTGAACCCTGTACTCTGTGCATAGCGCACTCCTGAACCCTGTACACTGTGCATAGCTCACTCCTAAACCCTGTACTCTGTGCATAGCGCACTCCTGAACCCTGTACTCTGTGCATAGCACACTCCTGAACCCTGTACTCTGTGCATAGCTCACTCCTAAACCCTGTACTCTGTGCATAGCGCACTCCTGAACTCTCACAGAGCTGTACTGGAGGATTATGGAAGAGAGATCACAGAGCTGTACTGGAGGATGATGGAAGAGAGATCACAGAGCTGTACTGGAGGATGATGGAAGAGAGATCACAGAGCTGTACTGGGGGATGATGGAAGCGATCCCAGAGCTGTACTGGAGGATGATGGAAGAGAGATCACAGAGCTGTACTGGAGGATCATGGAAGAGAGATCACAGAGCTGTACTGGAGGGTGATGGAAGAGAGATCACAGAGCTGTACTGGAGGATGATAGAAGAGAGATCACAGAGCTGTACTGGAGGGTGATGGAAGAGAGATCACAGAGCTGTACTGGAGGAGGATGGAAGAGAGATCACAGAGCTGTACTGGAGGATGATGGAAGAGAGATCACAGAGCTGTACTGGAGGATGATAGAAGAGAGATCACAGAGCTGTACTGGAGGATGATGGAAGAGATCACAGAGCTGTACTGGAGGATGATGGAAGAGAGATCACAGAGCTGTACTGGAGGATGATGGAAGAGAGATCACAGAGCTGTACTGGAGGATGATGGGAGAGAGATCACAGACCTGCACAATCCAGGAGGACATTATATGACGTCCACCCAGATTGAGGAATGTCCTGTCCAGCTGCCATTTTTCTGTAGGCCAGGTGGGAAGAGGTTTAAGTGTGACTCCAGACAAGCTTATTGAAAGGTTTGGGTGGTGCAGGAAAGGGATTGTATTACATATTGTGTCCCTACTGGGTGATTCCCCCACACATTTTCTCCAGGTGACAGAACATTAGTTAGAGTCTGATATGGTGTCACAAGGACACAAAGTAATTGGGAGAACACAGACAGCACAACACAGCTGACACAGACACTTACCTTTCCACACTCCATCCAATAAACAAGAAGGTTTTGTCTGGAGTTCCACTTTAAGTAACTTTTTTATTACAGAATGATAGAAATATGAAAACAATATTAAATAATGAAGCTCCTTACCTCGGGGGACCATGAGCACTGGAAATAAGAGAAGAGAAGACACAGAGTTAGGTTTGATCTTCCATTGATATAAAAGTTACTTTATACAGAGTAATGAGGATGTACCATGTGACCTGAGCCCCAGCAACCAATCAGATCTCAGCTTACTGTGGTCATATGATAGAAGATATGAATTTTGTCAATGAGGCCCTTATGGTGTCCATAGCTCTGATTTGTTGTGTTATCTGCGGACCATCTATATCAGTGTTGGTCACATTTCCTGATACAGGGGGCCCACATAATATTAAGGAGCAGGTCCCAGACTGGAGGCATGTTACACAACACTGCTAAGATTCAGGGGCTTTTTTAGCCGGAAAGTGCCAGAAATTGTTTTGTCTACCTCCGGTTCCATCCATGTGCTTCCTGCTCACCACTGACACAGGTTAACAATGAAACCCTGCTTCTGTGTTTACAAGTGAAAGCTTTTCTCTCAACGGCTCCCACAGGTCTGACCTCCTAAGCAGCTCCCACTGAGTGAAGGGTGGGGGCGTAGGAGATGAAGATGCCTCGTGTGCAGTGTGGTCATGGGTAGAAGGGGGCATCCTTTGGTAGACTGCATGCACCCTCTGTCAACCCCATCTACTGCCCTGATGCTGAAACCCCCTGCTGGATGATCTCGCTGCAGAGAAGCAGAGCCACCTACAGTGTGCGGGGAGCTACTAGAGACGGTTGGCTCTACAACAACAAAAGGTAAGTTATGTAGGAAAAGATAGAGCTTTTAAGGGGGGAATTATAAAAAGCAGTAGAGGGGGTTGTAAGCTGAAGAGGGGAGGAAGTGAGATTTAGAAGGGGGATGCAGAGGTAAGGAGCTGTGAAAGAGAGCTCAATTCCAAACTCTGTATGTAGTGCACTCTGTCCATAGCGCACTCCTGAACCCTGTGCTCTGTGCATAGCGCACTCCTGAACCCTGTACTCTGTGCATAGCGCACTCCTGAACCCTGTGCTCTGTGCATAGCGCACTCCTGAACCCTGTACTCTGTGCATAGCGCACTCCTGAACCCTGTACTCTGTGCATAGCGCACTCCTGAACCCTGTGCTCTGTGCATAGCGCACTCCTGAACCCTGTACTCTGTGCATAACACACTCCTGAACCCTGTACTCTGTGCATAGCTCACTCCTGAACCCTGTACTCTGTGCATAGCGCACTCCTGAACCCTGTACTCTGTGCATAGCTCACTCCTGAACCCTGTACTCTGTGCATAGCGCACTCCTGAACCCTGTACTCTGTGCATAGCGCACTCCTGAACCCTGTACTCTGTGCATAGCGCACTCCTGAACCCTGTACTCTGTGCATAGCGCACTCCTGAACCCTGTACTCTCTGCATAGCGCACTCCTGAACCCTGTACTCTGTGCATAGCGCACTCCTGAACCCTCTACTCTGTGCATAGCGCACTCCTGAACCCTCTACTCTGTGCATAGCGCACTCCTGAACCCTCTACTCTGTGCATAGCGCACTCCTGAACCCTCTACTCTGTGCATAGCGCACTCCTGAACCCTGTACTCTGTGCGTAGCACACTTCTGAACTCTGCACTCTGTATGTATGGCACTTCTGAATCCTGTACTCTATATGAGATGCACTCCTGAACCATGCAGTCTCTGCACAGGTCACTCCTGAACCTTACAGTCTGTATGTAACACACTCCTGGTATGTATTGGCCCTTTAAGTCCCTACTGAAATTTGGCTGAACCTACTATTTATTGTGGTTTGGGCGGCATGGTTGAGTTCCTGCATATATTCTTTGAGAAGAAAACCCAGATAAGATCTCTTCTATCACATCCATTTACACATTAAAGTGGTGTTCCACCCAAAAAATAAAAAATACATGAAAATTCCTAAAAAAAAAAAAAAAAAAATTTGGAATTTTTTTTTAACTCACCTCTAAATGCCTGTTGCTAATGGGTCCCTCGTAGTCTGCCTCCTTCAGTGCCTGGGCTGGTGACATCACTTCCCCCCTCGGCACAGGAAGGCCTCCGCTCTGTTCCCTCCCTCTTGTCAATCACCTGGGACCCATTACAGGTCCCAGGTGACTGAGCGGCCAATCACGGCGCGAGGCGCCGCTCGCGCATGTGCAGTGGGTGCCCGGCTGTGAAGCCACAGCCCGGCGCCCACAGTTGCAATGCCGGCACAGCAAAACAGAGGGGGAGGCAAGTGGTGCTTCGACCCCCCGCATCGCTGGACCCTGGGACAGGTAAGTGTCCAATTAAAAGTCAGCAGCTGCAGTATTTGTAGTTGCTGACTTTTAGTTTTTTTTTAGTGGGCCCTCCTCTTTAAAGATTCCACATTTTTCCTATGAACAGTCCTCAGCAAAATCCAAAAATAAAAATGAATGGACGGCACAGAAAAAGTAAGATGGTGTGAAAGAAATAAACAAAATCATTGAACATCCAGAATCACGTTATTTACTTGCCTTAGTAAGCACCTTCATAAGAAATACACAGACTACTGTATTCCGGGGTCCTGAGGGCCACACAGTGTTAGAGGCATGTTACAGTTAGAGGGGTTTTTAGGCAATGGGGGGGTCCAGAGACAGTGATAGCCAGCGTGGAAGATATTCCAGAGGGTAGTATTGGGGGCATTAGCGGTAGGTTGACAAAAGCACATAAACCCAAGGTAAGTATAGTAACAAGTCCTAGTTGCAATCTCGGAACACCCAATAAGAGGATAATATGCGACCGGTCTAAACTATGTGGCATGTTCACCAATGCCAGGAGCCTGGCGGACAAGATGGTTGAACTAGAGATACTGTTGTACGAGGAAGATTTGGATTTTGTAGGAATTACAGAGACCGGGTTCAACAGCTCTCATGATTGGCTGGCAAACATTCAAGGGTATACCCTTTATCGCAAGGACAGAGACGGTAAAAAAGGGGGAGGGGTATGCCTATATATCAGGAATAATGTACAAGTGAATGTGAGAGATGACATCACTGAGGGAGCTAGGAAGAAGGTGGAATCCTTATGGGTAGAGTTCCAAAGGGATGAAGCTAAGGGGAAAATAATACTGCGAGTATGCTATAGGCCCCCAAACCTGAGGGAGGAAGTGGAGACAGATCTCCTATCACAAATTGGATTAGCAGCAAGGATGGGAAGTGTTATCATAATGGGGGATTTTAATTATCCAGACATAGACTGGGCGGAGGGAACCGCGCATTCATTTAAGGCTCGCCAGTTCCTTAATGTCTTGCAGGACAATTTTATGGGTCAGATGGTAGACGCACCAACTAGAAATAAAACATTACTGGATCTACTGATTACCAACAATACAGACCTGATCACGGATGTGGAAATACGGGGCAATTTAGGGAACAGCGATCACAGGTCAATTGGCTTCAGTATAAATCACACAAATAGGAAACATGAAGGGAACACAAAGACACTGAATTTCAAAAGAGCCAACTTCCCTAAACTATGTACCTTGCTAGAAGGCATAAATTGGGATAAAATATTAGGAACAAAGAATACGGAGGAGAGATGGGTTTGCTTTAAGAGTATATTAAATAAGGGCATTAGCCAATGTATCCCATTGGGTAATAAATTTAAAAGAACAAACAAAAGTCCTGGATGGCTTAACTCCAATGTAAAAATGCATATAAAGGCAAAGAAGAAGGCCTTCAAAAAATACAAGGTTGAGAGATCATCATCAGCATTCAGACTTTATAAAGAATGCAACAAGAAATGTAAGGGTGCAATTAGGACAGCTAAGATAGAACATGAAAGACACATAGCGGAGGAGAGCAAAAAAAAATCCCAAGACATTTTTTAAGTATGTAAACAGTAAAAAAGGGAGGAAAGACCATATTGGCCCCATAAAAAATGAGGAAAGACATCTGGTTACAAAGGATGGGGAGGTGGCGAAGGTATTGAATTTATTCTTCTCCTCAGTCTTCACGAGGGAAACGGGGGGCTTCAGTAACCAAAACTGCAGTGTTTATCCTCATGACACAACACAGGAAGCACCTCCATGGTTAACAGAGGACAGAATTAAAATTAGACTTGAGAAACTTAACATTAATAAATCACCGGGACCAGATGGCTTGCATCCGAGGGTACTTAGGGAACTTAGTCAAGTAATTGCCAGACCATTGTTCCTAATTTTTACCAACAGTCTACTGACTGGAATGGTACCAGCTGATTGGAGAAAAGCCAATGTAGCACCAATATTTAAAAAGGGCCCAAAATACATCCCTGGGATATACAGACCAGTTAGCCTAACATCAATAGTATGTAAACTCTTGGAGGGGATGATAAGGGACTATCTACAAAATGTTAGTAATAAGAACGATATCATTAGCAGTAATCAGCATGGATTCATGAAGAATCATTCTTGCCAAACCAATCTACTAACCTTCTATGAGGAGGTGAGTTGCCATCTAGATAAAGGAAGGCCCGTAGACGTGGTGTATCTGGATTTTGCAAAAGCATTTGACACAGTTCCCCATAAACGTTTACTGTACAAAATAAGGTGCGTTGGCATGGACCATAGGGTGAGTACATGGATTGAAAACTGGTTACAAGGGCGAGTTCGGAGGGTGGTGATAAATGGGGAGTACTCAGAATGGTCAGGGGTGGGTAGTGGGGTTCCCCAGGGTTCTGTGCTGGGACCAATCCTATTTAATTTGTTCATAAACAACCTGGAGGATGGGATAAACAGTTCAATCTCTGTATTTGTGGACGATACTAAGCTAAGCAGGGCAATGGCTTCTCTGCAGGATGTGGAAACCTTGCAAAAAGATCTGAACATATGAATGGGGGAGGGGCGACTACATGGCAAATGAGGTTCAATGTAGAAAAATGTAAAATAATGTATTTGGGTGCCAAAAATCTGAATGCAATCTATACACTGGGGGGAGAACCTCTGGGGGGATCTAGGATGGAAAAGGACCTGGGGGTCCTAGTAGATGATAGGCTCAGCAATGACATGCAATGCCAAGCTGCTGCTAACAAAGCAAACAGAATATTGGCATTAAAAAGGGATCAACTCCAGAGATAAAACGATAATTCTCCCGCTCTACAAGACTCTGGTCCGGCCGCACCTGGAGTATGCTGTCCAGTTCTGGGCACCAGTCCTCAGGAGGGATGTACTGGAAATGGAGCGAGTACAAAGAAGGGCAACAAAGCTAATAAAGGGTCTGGAGGATCTTAGTTATGAGGAAAGGTTGTGAGCTCTGAACTTATTCTCTCTGGAGAAGAGACGCTTGAGAGGGGATAAGATTTCAATATACAAATACTGTACTGGTGACCCCACAATAGGAATAAAGCTTTTCCGCGGAAGGGAGAGTTTAACAAGACTCGTGGCCACTCATTAAAATTAGAAGAAAAGAGGTTTAACCTTAAACTACGTAGAGGGTTCTTTACTGTAAGAGCGGTAAGGATGTGGAATTCCCTTCCACAGGCGTTGGTCTCAGTGGGGAGCATCGATAGTTTCAAAAAACTATTAGATAATCACCTGAATGACCACAACATACAGGGATATACAATGTATTACTGACACATAATCACACATAGGTTGGACTTGATGGACTTGTGTCTTTTTTTAACCTTGCCTACTATGTAACTATGTAACAGTGAGTACCGAATGGCATCATGTGGCCCTTTGGAGGGAGGTTAGACTCCAGAGATGTGGATTCTGTGGAAGGAAGTTCCTGGTCTATTGTACAGTGAGAACTCTATGGGGATGATGGATAAACAGATATTGGTGGACAGTCTGATCCTTCTCTACCCTCTGTTGTTACTCTGGAGGTTTCACACTTTGGCCATAGTGCCGTCCTTACACCGTGCGCTGCAGATCAGGTGAAGGAAAATTCTGCATTCTCCTTCAGAAGCAGAATGATAGTATTCCAGGGCAGGAAAAAAGCTCTAGAGTATGATTTGGCAACACAAACATGGAGAACATACCTGAGGGTTGGTCAGTTTACCTTGTGGACTTACCATAGTCCCTTAAAGGGGTTGTAAAGGCAGAAGGTTTTTTTTATCTTAATTCATTCTATGCATTAAGACAAAAAACCTTCTGTGTTCAGCAGCCCCCATCAGCCCCCCAATACTTACCTGAGCCCCCTCTCGATCCAGCGATGTCCACGTCTGCCTCGACTGTCCGGGACTCCCCTCCTCACTGGCTAAGACAATGGCGCCGCTGCTGTCAATCAAAGTTATTTAGCCAATGACGAAAGAGAGGGGGAGGGGCTGAACCTCAGCTCCGTGTCTGAATGGATACACTGAGCTGCAGCTCGGCTCGGGTGCCCCCATAGCAAGCTGCTTGCTGTGGGGGCACTCAAAAGGAAGGAAGGGGAGGGGAGAGATGAAGAGGGACCTGAGAAGAGGAGGATCCGGGCTGCTCTGTGCAAAACCAACTGCACAGAGGTGGTAAGTATAACATGTTTGCCATTTTTATTGAAAAAAAATGAGACTTTACAATCACTTTAACTACATTGGTTACCGCAATGTGACGAGGGATGAGCTCAGTGTTCGTTCATTTGAATGGAAATTACTTAGGGCTTTCAGCATGGACTAAAGTGACAGCTTCTGGCTGTCAATGGTTGCTAAGGAAGCAGCAGGTGCTTGTTCTCACACCATCCCTACCAACCACGGTCATTGCCTGACTCATTCACTTACAAGGCCCAAGATTCCCAGCCACATAGGGAAATGGGTGGGAGTCTAAGAAATTATATCATTTCCTAAGTATCGCTGCACGTCCATATATAGGCAATGATGTCACACTAGCCCCGCCCCTTCCCTTATATTGCAGATGACAGCTTAGGGAGCTGTTATTTGTCCAATGGCATCGTAAAGTTAGGGATTTTTTTTTCGGCAGGGGTTGATATGTATCTGTCAGACTCTTGCTTTTGACACAGGAAGCATATTTATAGGTACAAGTAGGCTCAGGTGTTATTTAACCATGACACATTAAGCCCCTTCCACTGTCAATGCAAGTGGTCCACACCCACTAATCGTCATTGTAAGATTTGCGTGCTGGATTATTTCTCTCCTTGGGGGTGCCCCATGTCTTTTACAATAGTAGTAATGCTCCCGATTACTGTTTACTGTTTATTAGACCTTAAAGTGGTTGTAAAGGTTGTTTCCGAATGCAGCTTCCTCTGCAGCCCTGCTATACTCACCTGAGCAACATCTTTATCTAGTGATGTGCACAAGAGCCAATACTCTCTCCAGTCTCTTGCTCCTCATTGCCTCAGATACTGCAGTAGGAGCCATTGGAAATCACAGCCAGTGATGGGCCCAAGCCCTTCTGTGTGTATTACAGACACACAGAGCAGGGCCCAGGAGCAAGCATGCACGAGTGCCCCCATAGCAAGCCACTTCCTATGGTGGAACTCGGGGGTGGGGAGACCCCAGAAAAGGAGGATGAGGGCTGCCTTGTGCAAAACCATTACAGAGCGGGTTAATAAAACATGTTTAGTAAACAGAAAAAATAATCACGGAACAGACATATTATAATTTGTCACAAAGTTAAATAAAACCAGAGTTGCAGAGTAATAACAAGAACCGAGACAAAGGAAGAGAGGGCAGACCTTGGAGGAATAAACCTTCAAATATCCAAGATCTGAATACTATATAAAAAGATAAGGAACAACATTCTAAAACATGACCCAAATTAAATAGACCATCAACCATGGCCGCCCCCTCTCCCACTTCCAAGCCCTTCTATCTGGAAACTTGAGGCATGTATATTCATATTCCCTGTGGTGCCCTTGCCATGAGTTATAGATCATTCTTGGATGGCTTTACATCCGGAAAAGCTGATAGAGCATGAATGGTTCCTCTCCATTAAGGCTGTGTCGATTCTCCAAAATCTAAGTTAGATTCCTTTGCCATAAAAAGTCTGATGGGAGAAAAGTGTATCATTTGGAGTTGTAATGGGGATGTTGGCAAGACACAACTCTATATAGGTCTATCTTGTGAACCCGTGTTGTAGTAACTTTCCTGCAACCAGTGTACTATACGGCTAGAGTGCACTCTAGGAATGACTATGCCAAGACCCCTTAATATAGGCAGTAGGTGAAATTCTTTCCAAAAGGTAAAGATACAGCCCTATGTCCTAATTCTTCAGCTGGTTAGCATCGGGGCCCAGTCTTTATGGAGGTGCACATAAATACAGTCCCAGTACAGTCTGCATGCAGTGGTAAAGCTGCTAGTCAAATGTCCAGTCTCTATGTGCTCAGTCCTTACTAGAAGCAACAGGTCAATGGCAGTAAGACCTTCTCACCAGTTCCAGCAATACAGCTGCAACAGTTCCACTGTTCAAAGGTCCTCTGGATCTCCCTGAAGTGGCTCCGTCCCTTAGCCCACCATTATACAGCGTTCCAGTCTCTCTGCAGCAAGAGTCTGTGTCAAACTGAGCTCAGCTTCCGCTCACCCAAATCTGATCTCTCTTGGGTCCCCAGCACACAGGACCCTGATCTCTGGACTAGGTCACTGGCTTGTGTCCAGGGAGCACACACCCAGATAGACAGATGTGCTCATTCTGGTCCTCCCCACAACAAAGAGGAAGCTGCTTGGTTTGTAGCCTGGGAAATACCACCTTTCCTCTCACTTTCTCTTTGTGGGTACTGTAGTTCAGTGGTCCATAGGATTCCACAGCATGACTTCAACTCCAATGTGGCCAGCATACAAGTCTATAGAGCTTTTGTTCTTCTATTATTTATGGATTAATTGGTAACAATTTTTAGGAGAATTTATTTGCACATACGTGATTAACAGAAAAAATTCAGTCCAATAGAAATGCTCCACAATAAAAGCACAATAAATTGTGAGGAAAAACAAGAGAAAATGGCCTTTAGGAAGAATCCAGTCACCGTAGTGGAAAGGTTTTGTGCAGTGACTAACAATCGTTTTTTCTGTGCTCCACCATCAATCGTGAGAAATGCAAACTCACCAGATATAAAACAGGCATTGTAGCAATCAGATTCCTTGGATCTCTCCGTGTATCTGAAGAGGAAGGATCTCAGCTCCTGGTGATGTGTCGATCACAAAATGCGCTGAGTCTGCACGTCCGCCCATATCTACGTCACTTCTGGTTTTCCTGGTTTCTGACCTCTGGGGCTCTGGAACGCACGCCGCAACTTGGAGAGAAATCGTTTTTTGTACTTGCCAGGCTGTACATGTTGGTGCGAACTTATAGCACCTTGAAATGTAAGGGCACATTTGTTACCGATATGTTGGCACCTGCGCTATAATATCTCCTGAGCTTTTTTTGGTATTAAATTAAGGAGATATACCTTGAGCTGAGATTCATCATCTTCAGATACACGGTGATATCCAAGGAATCTGATTGTTACAAGACTTGTTTTCTTTGGATATCTGGTGAGTTTACATTTCTCACACACGATTGATGGTGGAGCACTGACAAACCGATTGTTAGCCATGTGCCGACCGGCCGCCATCATTATACTGCGCCAGGTTGGCTCTCCTACACAAAACCGCCGTAGGTGTACGTTAGTCTTTGCGCACAAAATAGCGGGCATGTGGGCACTGCTGGCGACGCGTGCCACACACCATGGGAGCATGCCCATGGGTCCAGCGGATTAGATGTCCACCAGCGACCTGCGATGGCTATGTACGGAGGCAGAACGGGGAACTGCCTATGTAAACAAGGCGGATCCCCATTCTGCCAGATCTAGTGATCGGGAGCAGCGATTTCTGTCATGACCCTGGTAGGCCCTCCCCTCTACAGTTAGAACACGCTGAGGGAACACACTTAACCCCTTGATCGCCCCCTAGTGTTAACCCCTTCCCTGCCAGCGTATACGTGCAGGAAAAGATCTGGACAGCCGCACTCAGGAATAAGCAAATAAAATCTTTATTCAAAATGTGGCATAAGATCATTACATGACACCGCTGGAGCAATACAGTTTAGCCGCTAACACGTTTCACGCTCTTGCGGAGCGTTTACTGAGCTATGAGTAAGCGCTCCGCAAGAGCATGAAACGCGTTAGCAGCTAAGCTGTATTGCTCCAGCGGTGTCATGTAATGATCTTATGCCACGTTTTGAATAAAGAAGATTTTATTTGCTTATTCCTGAGTGCGGCTGTCCGGATCTTTTCCTGCACGTATACTATTGCATTAGCAATTGCCAGCACCTGGAGCTCTCACCTTTTTGCACAGTGGAAGACAGGAGACTTGAGCCTGAATAGCCTGGAGCGGTGGTAACTATCTCTGTTTAACCTTTCCCTGCCAGTGTCATTTATACATTGATTGGAGCATTTTTATAGCACTGATCAATGTAATAATGTCACCGGTCCCCAAAAAGTGTCTTTTGGGGTCAGATTTGTCCGCCGCAATGTCGCAGTCCCGCTAACAATTGTAGATCACCGCCATTACCAGTAAAACAATTAAAAAAAAAAAAAGTCCATAAATCTATGCCATAGATTGGGGCATTTCTATTGGACTGAATAAAGATATATCTATAGATAGATAGATAGATAGATAGATAGATAGATAGATAGATAGATAGATAGATAGATAGATAGATAGATAGATAGATAGATAGATAGATAGATAGATAGATAGATAGATAGATAGATAGGACATCTAGATATATAGATAGGACATCTAGGACTAGGGGCAAGCCTCCCACCCACTGAATATGGCCCATGGAGAGAGCTGATCATTCTCTAATGATGGACAACAATATGATGAACGCTGAGAGAGAGAAGCTTGGATACTTCTCTGAATAAGGACAATAAATCCCTTCTGGAGTGGATGGAAAGGTGTAATATTATTGTTGGATGGGGTAATGGTCAGAGGGAATATGGTGGTCCTCCTGCAGACTGGGTTGGAGAGGCTCCTTCACTTGGGACAGAAATTTTTGGCAACAATATCCCTCAAGAGACCAATCACTGTATCAGTCTGCTAGTAAATTGTCTGTCTTCTGGTGACTAGTGGACAGATTACACAAGCTTGTGTATCCCCCATTGTGTGCCTCCTAGGTGGACATTTCTATTGTCAATTGAGTCACCTATTGTTTCTGTCTGTCTTCTGATCCTTTTAGAGATTTGGATAGCCGTAGATCATACTTACTGGGTATTACTGGGGTACTAGTGCCAAACGGTCTTGGGGAGGGGCACTGAGTCACATAGGCTTGTTTAAGTGACTAATTGTTAAATAGCTTACTGTTTAATTAGACCGCAGTTTATAGTTATGTTGGCTGTTCCTCAGCTATGTTAATTATCTTACAGTTTGCACAATGTGATCAAATTCTTATCTGCTCTGGTGTGCTATATATTCTGTCTGATTTTAAAATAAAGTTAGTTCCATCTAGTCTTGGATACATTCGCTTCTGTGTACGAGCTTGGCGGGACGGGGTGCTTGAATTTTTTTTTTCTTATTTATTTTACTTTTCATTTTTTATTTTGACGCTGTTCTTTTAAAAAAAAATGGTGTCACTTTTATTACTATTACAGGAAATGTAAACATCCCTTATAATAGAAAAAAAAAGCATGACAGGACCTCTTTAATGTGAGATCTGGGGTCAAAAAGAGCTCACATCTCACTTTTACACTAAAATACAATATAAAAAAACAAAGTCATTATAAAAATAAAAATTCCCCTTTAAGAGCATTGGGCGGAAGTGAGGTTTGATGTCACTTCCGCCCCCCAATGCTGTGGAGCCGAGTGGTGGCCATCTTCCCCTCAATCGGAATCCAAGCTCAGAGGAGAGCAGACGCGATAAAAGTGATCTCGTGGCGAATCCACGGCTGAGACCACTTTTATCTGAAAGCAGACCGCCTGCTGAAAAAGAGGATACTGGGGTTATGCTAGCTGCTGTCATACCAACGATACTCCTCTTCAAAATGCCGACGTATAATGGCGGCGGGTGGTCCGCAAGTGGTTAAGGTGCCCATCTAATAGTTTTTTTTAACCTATCGATGCTCTCTGCTGATACCACTGCTTGTGGAAGAGAATTCCACGTCCTTACCACTCTGACAGTAAAGAACCCTCTACACAGATTAAGCAGCTTCTCTTCCAACTTCAGTGAATGGCCACGTGTTTTTTTTTAACTCCCTTTCACTGAAAAGTTTTTTTCCCTGTGCTATTGTCACCATTGAGGTATTTGTATATCGCTATCATATCCCCTCTCAGGTGTCTCCTCTCCAGAGAGAAGAAGAAGTTCAATGTTTGTAGCCTTTCCCCATAGCTGAGATACTCCAGTCCCTTTATTAGCTTAATTGCCCTTCTATGGACTCTTTCCAGTTCCAGTACATCCTTCTTCACACATGAAAGGTTTTGGACTCATTCAGGATAGGTTTTTTTGGCCCGTTCAGGATAGGTTTTTTCGGCCCGTTCAGGATAGGTTTTTTCGGCCCGTTCAGGATAGGTTTTTTTCGGCCCGTTCAGGATAGGTTTGGGGCCCACATGGACACAATGAGCAGGTACAGATGGTATGATGAGGATCGCCAATAGAATTACAGAGGCCATGTCAGTTTTGGAGGGAGCCCCACCTAATTCACATCAAGATATTTCCACCTAAACCTGGAATGTGTAGAAATAGGACAAAGTAGCTATAATGTTACAAAGTTACTAACCACTATGTGTACGCGGTTCTTGATCTGTAGATGGTTTTGATCCATTTGTCTTAGGAGGTTCAGATGTGGGAGGACCTACAAAAAGAAAGTCATTTAGAATTCAGTTCATTTCTAGGATTCATCTTTACATACAAACACAATATTTCTTTGTCACCTTAACTGAATATAATTTATCTTTTATTAGTCTGTGGAATAAAAACAGATTACTATCTTCTTATGATCCAGACTGTTTATTTATAATGAGAAGGATAAAACCTGGAATGTGAGCAATCAGTACTGGCCTCTCACCTAATAACACTGAACTGAAATCTACCATACAACTCATCCCAGCAGAATGACCCAGAACTAATTAAATTAAATAAAAAAAAAAATGACGTGGGAGTCCCCCTAAATTCCATACCAGGCCCTTCAGGTCTGGTATGGATATTAAGGGAAACCCCGGCCAAAATTTAAAAAAAAAAATGACGTGGGGTTCCCCCTAAATTCCATACCAGACCCTTCAGGTCTGGTATGGATTTTAAGGGGAACCCCGTGCCAAAAAAAACCGGCGTGGGGTCCCCCCAAAAATCCATACCAGACCCTTATCCGAGCATGCAACCTAGCAGGCCGCAGGAAAAGAGGGGGGGACGAGAGTGCGCCCCCCCTCCTGAACCGTACCAGGCCACATGCCCTCAACATTGGGAGGGTGCTTTGGGGTAGCCCCCCAAAACACCTTGTCCCCATGTTGATGAGGACAAGGGCCTCATCTCCACAACCCTGGCCGGTGGTTGTGGGGGTCTGCGGGCGGGGGGCTTATCGGAATCTGGAAGCCCCCTTTAACAAGGGGACCCCCAGATCCCGGCCCCCCCCTGTGTGAAATGGTAAGGGGGTACAAAAGTACCCCTACCATTTCACTAAAAAACTGTCAAAAATGTTAAAAATGACAAGAGACAGTTTTTGACAATTCCTTTATTTAAATACTTCTTCTTTCTTCTATCTTCCTTCATCTTCTGGTTCTTCTGGCTCTTCTGGTTCTTCCTCCGGCGTTCTCGTTCAGCATCTCCTCCACGGCGTCTTCTATCTTCTTCTCCTCGTGCCGCTCCGCACCCATGGCATGGGGGGAGGCTCCCTGTCACGTACCTTACAGCAGAGTCTGAATGTTGAGGGAGGCCTCTCGCACGGTCCTGGTCCTGACACCCCTGGTAGTAGGGACAGGGAGTGCCGGGGCACAGAAGGGTGCAGGTGCCTGCGGCTGGAGAACTGGAACTTGGAGATTCGGAATCCTCCAGAGACTGGATGAAAGATAGGTCACCAGAACTGTTAGTAGAAGCCGGGCAGGCGTGGGTTCAGGGACAACTGCAACGTCAGGTCAGGCAAAGGTTGGCAACGGGCTGGCAGCGAGGTATCCAAAACAGAAGACAGTTCGTGGTCAAGGTCAGGCAGAGGTCGGCAACGGGCAGGCAGCGAGGTACAAAGTCAGGAGGCAGAGCCGTAGTAGATAGTCCAAGCCAGGGTCGGTATAATCCGTAAGGTAGGTAGCAGACAAGGGAGATCCGAGAGAGTGGTCAGGAAGCCAGGTAATCAGGAGCAAGTAACAGGTCACACGGACGTCAGGAAATCAGGAACTAACTGAAGACGATCCAGCACTAGTGTCAGGCAAGAACCTTGTTTATATGTGGCGCCGAGCGCCGGGATTGGTGGACGTGGACGTGCGTGCGTGAGAACGTACATCCGCTCGTATGGCTGTGCGGGTGCGTGCATACGTTCGTACGGATGCGCGGTTGTGCACGTCCGATCCGGAACTCGCTCGTATCTGTCGGGGACACCGCGCATGGCCGTTAGACGCTGCTGCATGGAGACGGGAGCTAGTGCTGTGAGTTCTCTGACATTGCCCCCTCCTTAAGGGCAGCCTCTGGATGCCTCTAGACACCGAACCCTCTGAGCCGGAGCGGTGAAAGGCCCGTATGAGTCTTTGAGCATGGAGATTTGTTTCAGGTTCCCAGGAATTCTCTTCTGGGCCAAAGCCTCTCCATTTGATTAAATACTGGTTTTGCCCTTGCCGTTTCCTATGGTCCAAAATGGCTTCAACTTCGAATTCTTCTTCCCCATTCACAATTATAGCTTCAGGGGGTCCTACCTCCCGATCTGGAAAGGAATTTGGTACATCGACCTTGAGTAGTGAAACATGGAAAACAGGGTGGATCCTGAATGAATTGGGAAGTTCGAGTTCATAGGCGACTGAATTAATCTTCTTCTTGACTGGGAAGGGCCCTAAGTATCTAGGTCCCAGTTTTTTAGAAGGGCATGCCAATTTCAGATTCTTAGTAGCCAGCCACACACGATCACCAACCTTTAGCTCCAACTCTCCCCTTTTTTTCTTGTCGAAGAATCTTTTATTATCTTCCTGTGCCTTAGAGATAGTTTCTTTAAGCAACTTATTGTTTGCAGCAAAGAAATTGAGTCTGTCCTGGACAGCAGGTACAGGGGAGTCTGGTATGAGTGCTGGCAAAAAGGAAGGGTGAAACCCGTAGTTGGAGAAGAAGGGTGACTGGTTTGTGGTAGAGTGCGTAGCATTGTTGAATGCAAATTCCGCCAAGGGTAGCAATGAGGCCCAATCTTCCTGAGAAAACGAAGAAAAACAACGTAGGTACTGTTCCAACGTTTGGTTGGTGCGTTCAGTTTGCCCGTTGGTCTGGGGGTGATATGCTGAAGAAAAGTTCAGTTTGATGCCTAGTGTCTCACACAATGACTTCCAAAATTTAGATGTGAATTGTACTCCACGGTCAGAAACAATGTCACTGGGAATTCCGTGGAGTCTAACAATCTCTTTAATAAACACTCTGGCAGTCTCGGTTGCCGACGGAGTCCCTTTCATAGGGATAAAATGTGCCATCCTGGAAAAACGGTCAATGACCACAAAGACAGATGAGAATCCATCAGAAGGAGGAAGCTCGACAATGAAGTCCATTGCAATTTTATCCCAAGGTCTTTCGGGGATGGGCAGTGGTCTCAGTAGTTCCCCTGCTTTGTTCTTGTTACTTTTATTCCTAAGGCAGGTCAAGCAAGAGTTTACATAAATTCTACAGTCCTTTGCAAGGTTGGGCCACCAAAAATGCCTTTGAATTAAGTCCATGGTCTTGTGACCCCCAAAATGGCCCGCTAAGGGATAATCATGACAGACCTGTAGAATGGTGGTACGTAGACCTTGGGGAACAAAAATCTTACTCCCTTGCCAGAAGAGCCCATCTTTTTCTTGGAGGTTAGTTCCTGGGGGTATCGTTGTCCCTACAGATGCCTGACGGATCTGTGATATCACACTGGATTGGGTCAGTAAGAAATTTCCAGCTTGCAGGATCGTATCTGGTGGTGAAGGATCCACAGTTTCCGTGAACATGCGGGATAGCGCATCGGGTTTGATGTTTTTAGATCCTGGCCGATAGGTAAGGTGGAAATTGAAACGGGAAAAGAAGAGGGCCCATCTTGCTTGTCTGGGTCTGAGGCGTTTGGCAGTCCTGAGATACTCGAGATTTTTATGATCTGTGAAGATCAAGATGGGATGTGCTGCCCCCTCTAGGAGATACCGCCATTCTTCCAAGGCTGCTTTTATCGCCAAGAGCTCTCGGTCCCCAACGTCATAATTTCTCTCAAAGGCACCTAATTTCTTGGAGAAGAAAGCCACAGGGTGCATTAAAGATTTTGGCCCTTGGCGCTGGGACAGGATGGCCCCCACAGCATTCTCTGATGCATCCACTTCCAGGGTATAAGGTAGGGCAGGGTCAGGGTGTTTCAACACCGGAGCAGAGGTAAATAGCTCCTTTAATTTGTCGAACGCAGCTTGGGCTGCTGTGGTCCACTGAAAACGGCTTTGCTTCCTTGTAAGATGTGTGATGGGTGCTATAATACTGGAGAAATTTTTAATAAATTTTCTGTAAAAGTTAGAGAATCCAATAAAACGTTGCACCCCTTTCTTATCGGTTGGGGGTGGCCAGGACATGATGGCTGAGACTTTCTGAGGATCCATTGCTACACCCCGAGTTGATATTACCAGGCCGAGAAAGTGAATGGTCTGGCGTTCAAACTCACATTTCTCGGCTTTGGCAAAGAGTCCGTTTTGTCTCAATCTCAGAAGAACTTGCCTCACATGGTCACGGTGTGTTTCTAAGGAGTTTGAGAATATCAGGATATCATCCAGGTAGACAATTACGAATGAGTCCAGAAAATCTCTAAAAATGTTATTCACAAAATGTTGGAAGGTGGCTGGTGCATTGCAGAGTCCGAATGGCATAACTAGGTACTCGAAGTGGCCGAAGCGTGTCCGGAAAGCTGTCTTCCACTCATCACCCTCACGGATTCGAATCAAATTATAGGCACCTCGCAAATCCAATTTTGTGAATATCCGGGCCGAGCGAAGTCTCTGAAACAGTTCTGGGATCAAGGGAAGAGGATAGCGATTCTTAATTGTTATTTTATTTAGGTCTCTGTAGTCCACACACGGGCGGAGGGAATGATCTTTCTTCTCTACGAAAAATATTCCAGCACCAGCTGGAGAAGAGGAATGTCTGATGAAACCTTTTTTGAGGTTTTCGTTAATGTACTCTTTAAGGACCAGGAGTTCGGGTTCCGACAGGGGAAAGATTCTTCCAAACAGGATTTCTGCCCCTGATAACAGTTCAATTGGGCAGTCATAAACCCGGTGGGGAGGAAGAGTATCTGCTTTATGCTTGTCAAACACATCCAGGAAACTATGGTAGACAGATGGAACCAGATGGAACCAGTTCTTGGGACTGACCTCTGAACTCTGCATCACTTACTACTGACCCCTTAACTCTGCTTCACTTACTACTGACCCCTGAACTCTGCATCACATACTACTGACCTCTGAACTCTGCATCACTTACTACTGACCCCTGAACTCTGCATCACATACTACTGACCCCTGAACTCTGCATTACTTACTACTGAACTCTGAACTCTGCATCACTTACTACTGACCTCTGAACTCTGCATCACTTACTACTGACCTCTGAACTCGGCCCCACTTACTACTGACCCCTGAACTCTGCATCACTTACTACTGACCCCTTAACTCTGCTCCACTTACTACTGACCCCTGAACTCTGCATCACTTACTACTGACCCCTGAACTCTGCATCACATACTACTAACCTGTGAACTCTGCTCCACTTACTACTGACCCCTGAACTCTGCATCACATACTACTGACCCATGAACTCTGCCCCACTTACTACTGACCTCTGAACTCTGCATCACATACTACTGACCCCTGAACTCTGCCCCAACTTACTACTGACCTCTGAACTCTGCATCACATACTACTGACCCATGAACTCTGCATTACTTACTACTGACTATCCATATCCATTACATTGTGACTATTATACCTACACTGAGCCCTGGTGTGTGGGGTTTGAAATGAATGATTTGTACTGTGTTCTGGGCTGAGCACTTAAATGGGGGGAGGGGTAGCAGTGTGTTTTTTCTATATTACTCCCTGGCGGAGAACACCACGGCCTCTTTTGATTAGAAGAGAGGACATCTCTCAACATAAAACTCTGTATGATGTTTGGATTATGGTTTAATCAATGGTTCCCATCATTCCACATTAGGAAAGAAGATGGATGATTTTTGTGGCCTGGTCTGGGAGGGGCTGATGCAAAAAAATCCAACAAGATGTTTCTGGTGCAAATCACGATCGCTCTGCCCTGGAAATATCAATGTGCAAACTTACACAGCGATTAGTGAAGAAGTGGAGCTTGTTCTGGCACGTGAGTTTCTTTAAAAATTATACTGAAAAGAAAATGTGTCCCTTGGGGACTCTTAGGATCCAGATCTTTCCCCTCACAGAGGCATGAGAAAAAAATGACGAGTCATTCTTCTCAAATGATGGAAATTCTGAGGAATACTTATCTACAGGAACTAAACACTTCAGATGAGCAGATCCGGCAGTCATTGTTACAAAGCAATGCCTTTTATACCTCACCAACATTCCAGGAAAAGTAATCAGCACTACAGGAATATAAAGAAGAACAGAAGAAGAATTGAGATGAATAAAAACCAAGAAATGATCCAGGGACTTACTACTGTAGCTCATAGCCCTGGACAACACTAGACATGACACAGCGGCCAGAAACCCCCAAAAAATCATCAAAAAAACACTGGATACACAGACTCCGATAATAATGCATCCTCTATCTGGTAGTATGTCCGCAGCCTCTGTCCCCCTCCGGTAGTATGTCCGCAGCCTCTGTCCCCCTCCTGTAGTATGTCCGCAGCCTCTGTCCAACTCCTGTAGTATGTCCGCAGCCTCTGTCCCCCTGCTGTAGTATGTCCGCAGAGGCTGCGGACATACTACAGGAGGGGGACAGAGGCTGCGGACATACTACAGGAGGTGGATAGAGGCTGCGGACATACTACAGGAGGGGGACAGAGGCTGCGGACATACTAACGGAGGGGGACAGAGACTGCAGACATACTACAGGAGGGGGACAGAGGCTGCGGACATACTACAGGAGGGGGACAGAGGATGCGGACATACTACAAGAGGGGGACAGAGGCTGCAAACATACTTCAGGAGGGGGACAGAGGCTGCAGACATACTACAGGAGGTGGACAGAGGTTGCGGACATACTACAGGAGGGGGACAGAGGCTGCCTGCGGACATACTACAGGAGGTGGACAGAGGCTGCGGACATACTACAGGAGGGGGACAGAGGCTGCGGACATACTACAGGAGGTGGATAGAGGCTGCGGACATACTACAGGAGGGGGACAGAGGCTGCGGACATACTAACGGAGGGGGACAGAGACTGCAGACATATTACAGGAGGGGGAGAGAGGCTGCAGACATACTACAGGAGGGGGACAGAGGATGCGGACATACTACAAGAGGGGGACAGAGGCTGCGAACATACTTCAGGAGGGGGACAGAGGCTGCGGACATACTACAGGAGGTGAACAGAGGCTGCGGACATACTACAGGAGGGGGACAGAGGCTGCGGACATGATGGTGTCCTCTTCACCCCCTCACAGTAGCCTTCTCCTCTGTCCACCATCATATTACAGTCTCCACACCAGTGTGTGCTGCTCCTGTGCTGCTTCCCTTTCACCTCTCCACAGTCCACAGGGCAGCACATCTGTGTCCTTCACTGTCCCTCTGCATGCCATGGTTTCACCTCCCCTCCCTCCAGTAATGCCATGTCATCCTCTGTCACCTGTCCCCAGACCCAGTAGTGTCAGCTGCTGTCCCCAGTAATGTCATCCTCAGCCCCAGTGTCACACTCTTCTCCTCACTTAGCCCCCCTCGACTCCTCCGCCTATGGCGAGTGCACAAAATGCAGCTGCCGTGTCTTAGCCAGGAACAAGTGTACTCTGGAATCTATTCAAAAATGGTGCCGGGCGGCGCCATTAAGTTACTGCGCATGCGCTGCCCGGCCGAGCAAGTATGAGTTTTCCAGAGCCCGCCGGCTTTGGAACAGGGCATGCGCAGTTACATGGTCAGCTGGCAGCCATCTTTTTTAGGGCACCGCTGCCTGTAATGGACATTTACGGAGGGGCAGTTGGCAACACTGGGAAGCGGCGGCCGGTGTTGCAGCTGGGGCCCCAGGCCAGCTTGGGGCCTCAAGCAATTGCTTGTTTTGCCTGTTCTGTCGCGACGGGCCTGACTGTGGGGCCCCCTTAGATACGCCACTGGTGCAAACAATGGACCTAACCACCAGTGAGTTCATTGCTCCCCTGCTAATGTTCCTCCTGTCAGATATGGCAGCCCCCAGGCAGTAGGATGGATTGTTAAAGAATGGAAGGGGTGAGGATTGCCTCTCACCTCCCCCACACTCGTGACCCTGAACTGGAAATCATAACCTAACACAAAGGTCACCTCAGTCACATTTCCATTTGCTCAGCAACTAAGTTTGTATTCTGCTTGTACAGTAGACATAATAAGCCCAACAGTGCTGAGTAGCCATCAGACATGTGCAGTAGCGGTAGGGGGGAAGCTACCTTCTACTTTGTGCTGCTACAATAAATTCATCTGAAGTTTCATCCTGAACTCATTATGGTTTCTGCCTTGTTTTTGTTAGGAGGAGAAAAAAAATTGAAGGTACAGCTCACCCATCAATGGTTTGCTTTAAGCCCACCAATGTCTCAAAGGAGCCTTGTCCTCAACTGAGAAGAGTTGTAACGTAAAGGTGAATAAAGAACAGAGCACCTCCAGCAAGGACATGCAGTTAGATGAGGCCTCAGCCTGAGACCGGCTCTCCTAAACATCTACCTCAAAAAATTGTCTGCAACTCCAGAATCCTCCTCAGCACTCGGACCAGCTCTACATGAAACCAAGGTGACATTCCTTCTGTAGGTGGATAATTTATTGTTACTGTCACCAATAGAGAGGCCTACAAGACAGCTTCTAAGTGCTGGAGAAATATAGAATGACATGGGCACTACTCATCAACACAAAGAAGACAAAAGTCATGGTGCCCCAGAAGAAAACCAAAAACCAAATCACATACTACTGACCCATGAACTCTGCATTACTTACTACTGACTATCCATATCCATTACATTGTGACTATTATACCTACACTGAGCCCTGGTGTGTGGGGTTTGAAATGAATGATTTGTACTGTGTTCTGGGCTGAGCACTTAAATGGGGGGAGGGGTAGCAGTGTGTTTTTTCTATATTACTCCCTGGCGGAGAACACCACGGCCTCTTTTGATTAGAAGAGAGGACATCTCTCAACATAAAACTCTGTATGATGTTTGGATTATGGTTTAATCAATGGTTCCCATCATTCCACATTAGGAAAGAAGATGGATGATTTTTGTGGCCTGGTCTGGGAGGGGCTGATGCAAAAAAATCCAACAAGATGTTTCTGGTGCAAATCACGATCGCTCTGCCCTGGAAATATCAATGTGCAAACTTACACAGCGATTAGTGAAGAAGTGGAGCTTGTTCTGGCACGTGAGTTTCTTTAAAAATTATACTGAAAAGAAAATGTGTCCCTTGGGGACTCTTAGGATCCAGATCTTTCCCCTCACAGAGGCATGAGAAAAAAATGACGAGTCATTCTTCTCAAATGATGGAAATTCTGAGGAATACTTATCTACAGGAACTAAACACTCCAGATGAGCAGATCCGGCAGTCATTGTTACAAAGCAATGCCTTTTATACCTCACCAACATTCCAGGAAAAGTAATCAGCACTACAGGAATATAAAGAAGAACAGAAGAAGAATTGAGATGAATAAAAACCAAGAAATGATCCAGGGACTTACTACTGTAGCTCATAGCCCTGGACAACACTAGACATGACACAGCGGCCAGAAACCCCCAAAAAATCATCAAAAAAACACTGGATACACAGACTCCGATAATAATGCATCCTCTATCTGGATCTGCACAGCCCAGCAATAAAGTGAATCCCCAAACAACGGGACTCCTTATTAGAGGCCAGTTCAAAAGGTGGTGGGCACAAAAAATCCAAATTACAGAATAGTTTAATTCCCTTCTCTTCACAGATTACTAGCACTACAGCACCAGTACTTCCATCCTGACAGCTGTGAGGTACAACAAAAGGAATACTGTGGGCAGGGCCGTTTGAAGTAATTTGGGGGCAAAATGGACATGGAGGCCACCCAACTAACCCCCCCACACGCACGCACGCAAAGCCTACAGGAATCACAGCATAGCGATACAGTTTAAGTTCATCAACACTTTATATAAATACAAAAGGTTTACAGTGCAAATACTGCTGTTGCATATAATGTGCATAAAATTTGAAAATTTTCAACAATTGAAGGGGAGGGAGGGGGACAGAGGCTGAGGACATATTACAGGAGGGGGACAGAGGCTGCGGACATACTACAGGAGGGGGACAGAGGCTGCGGACATACTACAGGAGGTGGACAGAGGCTGCGGACATACTACAGCAGGGGGACAGAGGCTGCGGACATACTACAGGAGTTGGACAGAGGCTGCGGACATACTACAGGAGGGGGACAGAGGCTGCGGACATACTACCGGAGGGGGACAGAGGCTGCGGACATACTACCTGAGGGGGACAGAGGCTGCGGACATACTACAGGAGGGGGACAGAGGCTGCGGAAATACTACAGGAGGTGGACAGAGGCTGCGGACACACTACAGCAGGGGGACAGAGGCTGCGGACATACTACAGGAGTTGGACAGAGGCTGCGGACATACTACAGGAGGTTGACAGAGGGTGCGGACATACTACAGGAGGGGGACAGAGGCTGCGGACATACTACAGGAGTTGGACAGAGGCTGCGGACATACTACAGGAGGTGGACAGAGGCTGCGGACATACTACAGGAGGTGGACAGAGGCTGCGGACATACTACAGGAGGGGGACAGAGGCTGCGGACATACTACAGGAGGGGAACAGAGGCTGCGGACATACTACAGGAGGTGGATAGAGGCTGCGGACATACTACAGGAGGGGGACAGAGGCTGTAGACATACTACAGGAGGCGGACAGAGACTGCAGACATACTACAGGAGGGGGACAGAGGCTGCGGACATACTACAGGAGGGGGACAGAGGCTGCGGACATACTACAGGAGGTGGACAGAGGCTGCGGACATACTACAGGAGGAGGACAGAGGCTGCGGACATACTACAGGAGGGGGACAGAGGCTGCGGACATACTACAGGAGGGGGACAGAGGCTGCGGACATACTACAGGAGGGGGACAGAGGCTGCGGACATACTACAGGAGGGGGACAGAGGCTGCCTGCGAACATACTACAGGAGGTGGACAGAGGCTGCGGACATACTACAGGAGGGGGACAGAGGCTGCGGACATACTACAGGAGGGGGACAGAGGCTGCGGACATACTACAGGAGGTGGATAGAGGCTGCGGACATACTACAGGAGGGGGACAGAGGCTGCGGACATACTAACGGAGGGGGACAGAGACTGCAGACATACTACAGGAGGGGGACAGAGGCTGCGGACATACTACAGGAGGGGGACAGAGGATGCGGACATACTACAAGAGGGGGACAGAGGCTGCAAACATACTTCAGGAGGGGGACAGAGGCTGCAGACATACTACAGGAGGTGGACAGAGGTTGCGGACATACTACAGGAGGGGGACAGAGGCTGCCTGCGGACATACTACAGGAGGTGGACAGAGGCTGCGGACATACTACAGGAGGGGGACAGAGGCTGCGGACATACTACAGGAGGTGGATAGAGGCTGCGGACATACTACAGGAGGGGGACAGAGGCTGCGGACATACTAACGGAGGGGGACAGAGACTGCAGACATATTACAGGAGGGGGAGAGAGGCTGCAGACATACTACAGGAGGGGGACAGAGGATGCGGACATACTACAAGAGGGGGACAGAGGCTGCGAACATACTTCAGGAGGGGGACAGAGGCTGCGGACATACTACAGGAGGTGAACAGAGGCTGCGGACATACTACAGGAGGGGGACAGAGGCTGCGGACATGATGGTGTCCTCTTCACCCCCTCACAGTAGCCTTCTCCTCTGTCCACCATCATATTACAGTCTCCACACCAGTGTGTGCTGCTCCTGTGCTGCTTCCCTTTCACCTCTCCACAGTCCACAGGGCAGCACATCTGTGTCCTTCACTGTCCCTCTGCATGCCATGGTTTCACCTCCCCTCCCTCCAGTAATGCCATGTCATCCTCTGTCACCTGTCCCCAGACCCAGTAGTGTCAGCTGCTGTCCCCAGTAATGTCATCCTCAGCCCCAGTGTCACACTCTTCTCCTCACTTAGCCCCCCTCGACTCCTCCGCCTATGGCGAGTGCACAAAATGCAGCTGCCGTGTCTTAGCCAGGAACAAGTGTACTCTGGAATCTATTCAAAAATGGTGCCGGGCGGCGCCATTAAGTTACTGCGCATGCGCTGCCCGGCCGAGCAAGTATGAGTTTTCCAGAGCCCGCCGGCTTTGGAACAGGGCATGCGCAGTTACATGGTCAGCTGGCAGCCATCTTTTTTAGGGCACCGCTGCCTGTAATGGACATTTACGGAGGGGCAGTTGGCAACACTGGGAAGCGGCGGCCGGTGTTGCAGCTGGGGCCCCAGGCCAGCTTGGGGCCTCAAGCAATTGCTTGTTTTGCCTGTTCTGTCGCGACGGGCCTGACTGTGGGGCCCCCTTAGATACGCCACTGGTGCAAACAATGGACCTAACCACCAGTGAGTTCATTGCTCCCCTGCTAATGTTCCTCCTGTCAGATATGGCAGCCCCCAGGCAGTAGGATGGATTGTTAAAGAATGGAAGGGGTGAGGATTGCCTCTCACCTCCCCCACACTCGTGACCCTGAACTGGAAATCATAACCTAACACAAAGGTCACCTCAGTCACATTTCCATTTGCTCAGCAACTAAGTTTGTATTCTGCTTGTACAGTAGACATAATAAGCCCAACAGTGCTGAGTAGCCATCAGACATGTGCAGTAGCGGTAGGGGGGAAGCTACCTTCTACTTTGTGCTGCTACAATAAATTCATCTGAAGTTTCATCCTGAACTCATTATGGTTTCTGCCTTGTTTTTGTTAGGAGGAGAAAAAAAATTGAAGGTACAGCTCACCCATCAATGGTTTGCTTTAAGCCCACCAATGTCTCAAAGGAGCCTTGTCCTCAACTGAGAAGAGTTGTAACGTAAAGGTGAATAAAGAACAGAGCACCTCCAGCAAGGACATGCAGTTAGATGAGGCCTCAGCCTGAGACCGGCTCTCCTAAACATCTACCTCAAAAAATTGTCTGCAACTCCAGAATCCTCCTCAGCACTCGGACCAGCTCTACATGAAACCAAGGTGACATTCCTTCTGTAGGTGGATAATTTATTGTTACTGTCACCAATAGAGAGGCCTACAAGACAGCTTCTAAGTGCTGGAGAAATATAGAATGACATGGGCACTACTCATCAACACAAAGAAGACAAAAGTCATGGTGCCCCAGAAGAAAACCAAAAAAAACTAACTGAGAGTCCCTCCTTCATATTAAAAGGCAGCCAGAAGAATATTCTCTTCCACCAGGGGACTGCTGAACCAAAAGTAAGCTACAAACCTCCTTCTTACTCACTACAATCCTCCTCCCTTATATCTCCTCCTTGCTAACACTCCCAAAATATCCCCTCCATAGTGAAAAACCACTCAAACATATTATTCTCCCCTTAGCAACCTCCCCCCCAGGACAGACTTCCCCACTAGACAGTCCCCCTCCATGGTGAAAAAACCTCCCAATACAAATGTTTCCTCTTTCCCATCAACAGTGTTAATTTCGTCAACGAAAATGTTTCCATCAAAATTTTCGTCAGTGGCATTTTTGCAGTGAAAACGATGATGAAAACCAATTCCGTTTTTAATGAATGAAAACTAAACGAAAATGTAAGACAGGGACGTTCACTCACGTGAACTAATTTCCGGTTTCCACAGAGCGCCGCATGTAGCTAGCATTACAGGTCTCCGAGTCGTCAGACTACCGTCCAGAGCAGCACTGTACATTACAGGCCTTCCGAGTCATCAGACGACCGTCCAGAGTAGCACTGTACATTACAGGCCTCCGAGTCGTCAGATGAACATCCAGAGCAGCATTGTACATTACAGGCCTTCCGAGTCATCAGACGACCATCCAGAGAAGCACTGTACATTACAGGCCTTCCGAGTCATCAGACAACCGTCCAGAGTAGCATTGTACATTACAGGCCTTCCGAGTCATCAGACGACCGTCCAGAGTAGCACTGTACATTACAGGCCTTCCGAGTCATCAGACGACCGTCCAGAGAAGCACTGTACATTACAGGCCTCCGAGTCATCAGACAACCGTCCAGAGTAGCACTGTACATTACAGGCCTCCGAGTCATCAGACAACCATCCAGAGCAGCATTGTACATTACAGGCCTTCTGAGTCATCAGACGACCGTCCAGAGTAGCACTGTACATTACAGGCCTCCGAGTCATCAGACAACCGTCCAGAGTAGCACTGTACATTACAGGCCTCCGAGTCATCAGACAACTGTCCAGAGTAGCACTGTACATTACAGGCCTTCCGAGTCATCAGATGACCATCCAGAGAAGCACTGTACATTACAGGCCTTCCGAGTCATCAGAAGACCATCCAGAGAAGCACTGTACATTACAGGCCTTCCGAGTCATCAGAAGACCATCCAGAGAAGCACTGTACATTACAGGCCTTCCGAGTCATCAGATGACCATCCAGAGAAGCACTGTACATTACAGGCCTTCCGAGTCATCAGACGACCATCCAGAGCAGCACTGTACATTACAGGCCTTCCGAGTCATCAGATGACCATCCAGAGAAGCACTGTACATTACAGGCCTTCCGAGTCATCAGATGACCATCCAGAGAAGCACTGTACATTACAGGCCTTCCGAGTCGTCAGATGAACGTCCAGAGCAGCACTGTACATTACAGGCCTTCCGAGTCATCAGACGACCTTCCAGAGCAGCACTGTACATTACAGGCCTTCCGAGTCATAAGACAACCGTCCAGAGTAGCACTGTACATTACAGGCCTCCGAGTCGTCAGATGAACGTCCAGAGCAGCACTGTACATTACAGGCCTTCCGAGTCATCAGACGACCGTCCAGAGTAGCACTGTACATTACAGGCCTTCCGAGGCATCAGACGACCGTCCAGAGTAGCACTGTACATTACAGGCCTTCCGAGTCGTCAGATGAACGTCCAGAGCAGCACTGTACATTACAGGCCTTCCGAGTCATCAGACGACCTTCCAGAGCAGCACTGTACATTACAGGCCTTCCGAGTCATAAGACAACCGTCCAGAGTAGCACTGTACATTACAGGCCTCCGAGTCGTCAGATGAACGTCCAGAGCAGCACTGTACATTACAGGCCTTCCGAGTCATCAGACGACCGTCCAGAGTAGCACTGTACATTACAGGCCTTCCGAGTCATCAGACGACCGTCCAGAGTAGCACTGTACATTACAGGCCTTCCGAGGCATCAGACGACCGTCCAGAGTAGCACTGTACATTACAGGCCTTCCGAGTCATCAGGCGACCGTCCAGAGGAGCACTGTACATTACAGGCCTCCGAGTCGTCAGATGAACGTCCAGAGTAGCACTGTACATTGCAGGCCTTCCGAGTCATCAGACGACCGTCCAGAGAAGCACTGTACATTACAGGCCTCCGAGTCGTCAGATGACCGACCAGAGGAGCACTGTACATTACAGGCCTCCGAGTCCTCAGACGACCGTTCAGAGAAGCACTGTACATTACAGGCCTTCGAGTCATCAGACGACCGTCCAGAGCAGCACTGTACATTACAGGCCTCCGAGTCATCAGACGACCGTCCAGAGCAACACTGTACATTACAGGCCTCCGAGTCCTCAGACGACTGTCCAGAGAAGCACTGTACATTACAAGCCTTCGAGTCGTCAGATGAACGTCCAGAGAAGCACTGTACATTACAGGCCTCCGAGTCCTCAGACGACCGTCCAGAGCAGCACTGTACATTACAGGCCTCTGAGTCCCAACGAGAGTCCCACTCCTGACTCACAACGACAACCATCCAGAGTAGAGAGCACCCATTGTGAGTGTGTACATTACAATTACAGGGCTGAGGATTCCTCTCAGTCCACCATCCACCCAGAACACTGTGTGTGCATTACAGGCCTACTCTGACCACTGGAATCACTAGTGGTCAGAGCACTACAAGCCATGCCTCAGACCTCACACCAACATCCAGCACTGCACAGCATTATAGGCCTCCTCTGACCACTGGAATCCAGGGCACTGTGTGTGAATTACAGGCCTCCTCTAACCACCAGCATCCAAGGCACTGAGCATTACAGGCCTCACCTCAGACCTCAGACCACAACCCAGCACTGTGCAGCATTAGAGGTCTCCTCAGACCACCATCCAAAACACTATGCAGCATTACAGACCTCCTCAGACCACCATGCAGAGCAATGTGCAGCATTACAGACCTCCTCAGACCACCATCCATAGCAATGTGCACCATTACAGACATCCTCAGACCACCATCCAGAGGAATGTTCAGCATTACAGACCTCCTCAAATCACCATCCAGAGCACTGTGCAGAATTGCAGGCCTCCCCTCAGACCTCAGACCACCATCCGGCACTGTACAATATTACAAGCCTCCTCAGACAGATCACCATCCAGAGCACCATAACAGACCTCCTCAGACAGACCACCATCCAGAGCAATGTGCAGCATTACAGGGCTCCTCAGATCACCATCCACAGCAATGTGCACCATTGCAGACCTCCTCAGAACACCAACCAGAGCAATGTGCAGCATTACAGACCTCCTCAGACCACCATCCAGAACAATGTAGGTCTCCTCAGACCACCATCCAGAGCAATGTGCAGCATTACAGACCTCCTCAGACCACCATCCAGAGCAATGTAGGTCTCCTCGGACCACCATCCAGAGATATGTGCAGCATTACAGGCCTCCTCATACCACCATCCAGAGCACTATGCAGCATTACAGGCCTCCTCTGATCACCATCCAGAGCAATTTGCAGCATTACAGATCTCCTCAGACCACCATCCAGAGCACTGTGCAGCGTTACAGGCCTCTTCAGACCACCGTCCAGAGCAATGTGCAGAATTACAGACCTCCTCATACCAACATCCAGAGCAATGTGCAGCATTACAAGCCTCCTCATACCACCACCCGGAGCAATGTGCAGCATTACAGGCCTCCTTAGGCCACCGTCCAGAGCAATGTGCAGCATTACAGGCCTCCTCATACCACCGTCCAGAGCAATCTGCAGCATTACAGACCTCCTCAGACCACCATCCAGAACAATGTGCAGCATTACAAGCCTCCTCAGACCACCATCCAGAGCAATGTGCAGTAATACAAGCCTCCTCAGAGCACCATCCAGAGCACTGTGCAGCATTACAGACCTCCTCAGACCACTATCCAGAGCAATTTACAGCATTACAGGCCTCCTCAGACCACCATCCAGAGCACTGTGCAGCATTACAGGCCTCCTCAGATCACCATCCAGAGCAATATGCAACATTACAGGCCTCCTCAGATCACCATCCAGAGCAATGTGTAGCATTACAGGCCTCCTCATACCGCCATCAAGAGCAATATGCAACATTACAGGCCTCCTCAGATCACCATTCAGAGCAATGTGCAGCATTATAGGCCTCCTCAGACCACCATCAAGAGCACTGTGCAGCATTACAAGCCTCCTCAGACCACCATCCAGAGCACTGTGCACCATTACAGGACTCCTCAGACCACCATCCAGAGAAATGTGCAGCATTACAGGACTCCTCAGACCACCATCCAGAGAAATGTGCAGTGTTACAGGCCTCCTCAGACCACCATCCAGAGCAATGTGCAGCATTACAGGACTCCTCAGACCACCATCCAGAGAAATGTGCAGTATTACAGGCCTCCTCAGACCACCATCCAGAGCAATGTGCACCATTACAGACCTCCTCAGACCACCATCCAGAGCACCGTGCACCATTACAGACCTCCTCAGACCACCATCCAGAGCAATGTGCAGAATTACAGACCTCTTCAGACCACCATCCAGAGCAATGTGCAGCATTACAGGCCTCCTCAGACCACCATCCAGAGCAATGTGCAGCATTACAGACCTCCTCATACCACCATCCAGAGCAATGTGCAGCATTACAGACCTCCTCAGACCACCATCCAGAGCAATGTGTAGCATTACAGGCCTCCTCATACCACCGTCCAGAGCAATCTGCAGGATTACAGACCTCCTCAGACCACCATCCAGAACAATGTGCAGTATTACAGGCCTCCTCATACCACCATCCAGAGCACTATGCAGCATTACAGGCCTCCTCAGATAACCATCCAGAGCACTGTGCAGCATTACAGACCTCCTCAGACCACCATCCAGAGCAATTTACAGCATTACAGGCCTCCTCAGACCACCATCCAGAGCACTATGCAGCAATACAGGCCTCCTCAGACCACCATCCAGAGCAATATGCAACATTACAGTCCTCCTCAGATCACCATCCAGAGCAATGTGTAGCATTACAGGCCTCCTCATACCGCCATCCAGAGCAATATGCAGCATTACAGACCTCCTCAGACCACCATCCAGAGCAATGTGCAGCATTACAAGCCTCCTCAGACCACCATCCAGAGCACTGTGCACCATTACAGACTTCCTCAGACCACCATCCAGAGCAATGTTCAGCATTACAGGCCTCCTCAGACCACTATGCAGAGCAATGTGCAGCATTACATGCCTCCTCATACCACCATCCAGAGCAATGTGCAGCATTACAGACCTCCTCAGACCACCATCCAGAGCAATGTGTAGCATTACAGGCCTCCTCATACCACCGTCCAGAGCAATCTGCAGGATTACAGACCTCCTCAGACCACCATCCAGAACAATGTGCAGTATTACAGGCCTCCTCATACCACCATCCAGAGCACTATGCAGCATTACAGGCCTCCTCAGATAACCATCCAGAGCACTGTGCAGCATTACAGACCTCCTCAGACCACCATCCAGAGCAATTTACAGAATTACAGGCCTCCTCAGACCACCATCCAGAGCACTATGCAGCAATACAGGCCTCCTCAGATCACCATCCAGAGCAATGTGTAGCATTACAGGGCTTCTCATACCGCCATCCAGAGCAATATGCAACATTACAGACCTCCTCAGACCACCATCCAGAGCAATGTGCAGCATTACAAGCCTCCTCAGACCACCATCCAGAGCACTGTGCACCATTACAGACCTCCTCAGACCACCATCCAGAGCAATGTTCAGCATTACAGGCCTCCTCAGACCACCATCCAGAGCACTGTGCAGCATTACAGACCTCCTCAGACCACCATCCAGAGAACTATGCAGCATTACAGGACTCCTCAGACCACCATCCAGAGAAATGTAGGTCTCCTCGGACCACCATCCAGAGATATGTGCAGCATTACAGGCCTCCTCATACCACCATCCAGAGCAATGTGCAGCATTACAGGACTCCTCAGACCACCATCCAGAGAAATGTGCAGTATTACAGGCCTCCTCAGACCACCATCCAGAGCAATGTGCACCATTACAGACCTCCTCAGACCACCATCCAGAGCACCGTGCACCATTACAGACCTCTTCAGACCACCATCCAGAGAAATGTGCAGCATTACAGGCCTCCTCCGACCACCATCCAGAGCAATGTGCAGCATTACAGGCCTCCTCTGATCACCATCCAGAGAACTATGCAGCATTACAGACCTCTTCAGACCACCATCCAGAGAAATGTGCAGTATTACAGGCTTCCTCAGACCACCATCCAGAGCAATGTGCAGCATTACAGACCTCCTCAGACCACCATCCAGAGCAATTTACAGCATTACAGGCCTCCTCAGACCACCATCCAGAGCACTATGCAGCAATACAGGCCTCCTCAGACCACCATCCAGAGCAATATGCAACATTACAGACCTCCTCAGACCACCATCCAGAGCAATGTGCAGCATTACAAGCCTCCTCAGACCACCATCCAGAGCAATGTGCAACATTACAGGCCTCCTCAGATCACCATTCAGAGCAATGTGCAGCATTATAGGCCTCCTCAGACCACCATCAAGAGCACTGTGCAGCATTACAAGCCTCCTCAGACCACCATCCAGAGCACTGTGCACCATTACAGACCTCCTCAGACCACCATCCAGAGCACTATGCAGCATTACAGGACTCCTCAGACCACCATCCAGAGAAATGTGCAGTATTACAGGCCTCCTCAGACCACCATCCAAAGCAATGTGCAGCATTACAAGCCTCCTCAGACCACCATCCAGAGCACTGTGCACCATTACAGACCTCCTCAGACCACCATCCAGAGCACTATGCAGCATTACAGGACTCCTCAGACCACCATCCAGAGCAATGTGCAGCATTACAGGACTCCTCAGACCACCATCCAGAGCAATGTGCACCATTACAGACCTCCTCAGACCACCATCCAGAGCACCGTGCACCATTACAGACCTCCTCAGACCACCATTCAGAGCAATGTGCAGAATTACAGACCTCTTCAGACCACCATCCAGAGCAATGTGCAGCATTACAGGCCTCCTCAGACCACTATGCAGAGCAATGTGCAGCATTACATGCCTCATCATACCACCATCCAGAGCAATGTGCAGCATTACAGACCTCCTCAGACCACCATCCAGAGCAATGTGTAGCATTACAGGCCTCCTCATACCACCGTCCAGAGCAATCTGCAGGATTACAGACCTCCTCAGACCACCATCCAGAACAATGTGCAGTATTACAGGCCTCCTCATACCACCATCCAGAGCACTATGCAGCATTACAGGCCTCCTCAGATAACCATCCAGAGCACTGTGCAGCATTACAGACCTCCTCAGACCACCATCCAGAGCAATTTACAGCATTACAGGCCTCCTCAGATCACCATCCAGAGCAATATGCAACATTACAGTCCTCCTCAGATCACCATCCAGAGCAATGTGTAGCATTACAGGCCTCCTCATACCGCCATCCAGAGCAATATGCAACATTACAGACCTCCTCAGACCACCATGCAGAGCAATGTGCAGCATTACAAGCCTCCTCAGACCACCATCCAGAGCACTGTGCACCATTACAGACCTCCTCAGACCACCATCCAGAGCAATGTTCAGCATTACAGGCCTCCTCAGACCACCATCCAGAGCACTGTGCAGCATTACAGACCTCCTCAGACCACCATCCAGAGAACTATGCAGCATTACAGGACTCCTCAGACCACCATCCAGAGAAATGTAGGTCTCCTCGGACCACCATCCAGAGATATGTGCAGTATTACAGGCCTCCTCATACCACCATCCAGAGCACTATGCAGCATTACAGGCCTCCTCAGATAACCATCCAGAGCAATGTGCAGCATTACAGGAGTCCTCAGACCACCATCCAGAGCACTGTGCAGCATTACAGACCTCCTCAGACAACCATCCAGAGCAATTTACAGCATTACAGGCCTCCTCAGACCACCATCCAGAGCACTATGCAGCAATACAGGCCTCCTCAGACCACCATTCAGAGCAATATGCAACATTACAGTCCTCCTCAGATCACCATCCAGAGCAATGTGCAGCATTACAAGCCTCCTCAGACCACCATCCAGAGCAATGTGCAGTATTACAGGCCTCCTCATACCACCATCCAGAGCACTATGCAGCATTACAGGCCTCCTCAGATAACCATCCAGAGCAATGTGCAGCATTACAGGAGTCCTCAGACCACCATCCAGAGCACTGTGCAGCATTACAGACCTCCTCAGACAACCATCCAGAGCAATTTACAGCATTACAGGCCTCCTCAGACCACCATCCAGAGCACTATGCAGCAATACAGGCCTCCTCAGACCACCATTCAGAGCAATATGCAACATTACAGTCCTCCTCAGATCACCATCCAGAGCAATGTGTAGCATTACAGGCCTCCTCATACCGCCATCCAGAGCAATATGCAACATTACAGACCTCCTCAGACCACCATCCAGAGCAATGTGCAGCATTACAAGCCTCCTCAGACCACCATCCAGAGCACTGTGCACCATTACAGACCTCCTCAGACCACCATCCAGAGCAATGTTCAGCATTACAAGCCTCCTCAAACCCCCATCCAGAGAACTATGCAGCATTACAGGACTCCTCAGACCACCATCCAGAGAAATGTGCAGTATTACAGGCCTCCTCAGACCACCATCTAGAGCAATGTGCACCATTACAGACCTCCTCAGACCACCATCCAGAGCACTGTGCACCATTACAGACCTCCTCAGACCACCATCCAGAGCAATGTTCAGCATTACAAGCCTCCTCAAACCCCCATCCAGAGAACTATGCAGCATTGCAGGCCTCCTCAGACCACTATCCAGAGCAATGTGCAGCATTACAGACCTCCTCATACCACCATCCAGAGCAATGTGCAGCATTACAGACCTCCTCAGACCACCATCCAGAGCACTATGCAGCATTACAGGCCTCCTCAGACCACCATCCAGAGCACTATGCATCATTACAGGCCTCCTCAGACCACCGTCCAGAGCAATGTGCAGCATTACAGGCCTCCTCAGACCACCATCCAGAGCAATGTGCAGTATTACAGGCCTCCTCAGACCACCATCCAGAGCAATGTGCACCATTACAGACCTCCTAAGACCACCATCTAGAGCACCGTGCACCATTACAGACCTCCTCAGACCACCATCCAGAGCAGTGTGCAGCATTACAGGCCTCCTCAGACCATCATCCAGAGCAATGTGCAGCATTACAGACCTCCTCAGATAACCATCCAGAGCAATATGCAACATTACAGGCCTCCTCAGATCACCATTCAGAGCAATGTGTAGCATTACAAGCCTCCTCAGACCACCATCCAGAGCACTGTGCACCATTACAGACCTCCTCAGACCACCATCCAGAGCAATGTTCAGCATTACAGGCCTCCTCAGACCACCATCCAGAGCACTATGCAGCATTACAGACCTCCTCAGACCACCATCCAGAGCAATGTTCAGCATTACAGGCCTCCTCAGAACACCATCCAGAGCACTATGCAGCATTACAGGACTCCTCAGACCACCATCCAGAGAAATGTGCAGTATTACAGGCCTCCTCAGACCACCATCCAAAGCAATGTGCACCATTACAGACCTCCTCAGACCACCATCCAGAGCACCATGCACCATTGCAGACCTCCTCAGACCACCATCCAGAGCAATGTGCAGAATTATAGACCTCCTCATACCACCATCCAGAGCAATGTGCAGCATTGCAGGCCTCCTCAGACCACTATCCAGAGCAATGTGCAGCATTACATTCCTCCTCATACCACCATCCAGAGCAATGTGCAGCATTACAGACCTCCTCAGACAAACATCCAGAGCACTATGCAGCATTACAGTCCTCCTCAGACCACTATCCAGAGCAATATGCATTACAGGCCTCCTCAGATCACCATCCAGAGCAATATGCAGCATTACAGGCCTCCTCAGACAACCATCCAGAGCAATGTGCAGCATTACAGACCTCCTCAGACCACCATCCAGAGCAATGTGCACCATTACAGACCTCCTAAGACCACCATCCAGATCACCGTGCACCATTACAGACCTCCTCAGACCACTATCCAGAGCAATGTGCAGCATTACAGGCCTCCTCAGACCACCATCCAGAGCAATGTGCAGTATTATAGGCCTCCTCAGACCACCATCCAGAGCAATGTGCACCATTACAGACCTCCTAAGACCACCATCCAGATCACCGTGCACCATTACAGACCTCCTCAGACCACTATCCAGAGCAATGTGCAGCATTACAGACCTCTTAAGACCACCATCCAGAGCAATGTGCAGCATTACAGACCTCCTCAGACCACCATCCAGAGCACTGTGCAGCATTACAGACCTCCTCAGACCACCTTCCAGAGCAATGTGCAGCATTACAAGCCTCCTCAGACCACCATCCAGAGCAATGTGCAGTATTACAAGCCTCCTCAGATAACCATCCAGAGCAATGTGCAGCACTACAGGCCTCCTCAGACCACCATCCAGAGCACTGTGCAGCATTACAGACCTCCTCAGACCACCATCCAGAGCAATTTACAGAATTACAGGCCTCCTCAGACCACCATCCAGAGCACTATGCAGCATTACAGGCCTCCTCAGACCACCATCCAGAGCAATATGCAACATTACAGGCCTCCTCAGATCACCATTCAGGGCAATGTGTAGCATTACAAGCCTCCTCAGACCACCATCCAGAGCACTGTGCACCATTACAGACCTCCTCAGACCACCATCCAGAGCAATGTTCAGCATTATAGGCCTCCTCAGACCACCATCCAGAGCACTGTGCAGCATTACAGACCTCCTCAGACCACCATCCAGAGCACTATGCAGCATTACAGGACTCCTCAGACCACCATCTAGAGAAATGTGCAGTATTACAGGCCTCCTCAGACCACCATCCAGAGCAATGTGCACCATTACAGACCTCCTCAGACCACCATCCAGAGCAATGTGCAGAATTACAGACCTCCTCAGACCACCATCCAGAGCAATGTGCAGCATTAAAGGCCTCCTCAGACCACCATCCAGAGCAATGTGCAGCATTACAGACCTCCTCAGACCACCATCCAGAGCAATACATTACAGGCCTCCTCAGATCACCATCTAGAGCACTATGCAGCATTACAGGCCTCCTCAGACCACCGTCCAGAGCTAAGTGCAGCATTACAGGCCTCCTCATACCACAATCCAGAGCAATGTGCACCATTACAGACCTCTTCAGACCACCATCCAGAGCACCGTGCACCATTACAGACCTCTTCAGACCACCATCCAGAGCAATGTGAAGCATTACAGGCCTCCTCAGACCACCATCCAGAGCAATGTGCAGCATTACAGGCCTCCTCAGACCACCATCCAGAGCACTGTGCAGCATTACAGACCTCTTCAGACCACCATCCAGAGCAATGTGCAGCATTACAGACCTCCTCAGACCACCATCCAGAGCACTGTGCAGCATTACAGACCTCCTCAGACCACCTTCCAGAGCAATGTGCAGCATTACAGGCCTCCTCAGACCACCTTCCAGAGCAATGTGCAGCATTACAGGCCTCCTCAGACCACCATCCAGAGCAATGTGCAGCATACAGACCTCCTCAGACCACCATCCAGAACAATGTGCAGCATTTCAAGCCTCCTCAGACCACCATCCAGAGCAATGTGCAGCATTACAGACCTCCTCAGACCACCATCCAGAGCAATGTGCAGCATTACAGGCCTCCTCAGACCACCATCCAGAGCAATATGCATTACAGGCCTCCTCAGATCACTATCCAGAGCACTATGCAGCATTACAGGCCTCCTCAGACCACCGTCCAGAGCAATGTGCGGAATTACAGGCCTCCTTATACTACCATCCAGAGCAATGTGCAGCATTGCAGACCTCCTCAGACCACCATCCAGAGCACTGTGCAACATTACAGACCTCCTCAGACCACCATCCAGAGCAATGTGCAGCATTACAGGCCTCCTCAGACCACCATCCAGAGCAATGTGTAGCATTACAGGCCTCCTCAGACCACCATCCAGAGCACTGTGCAGCATTGCAGGCCTCCTCAGACCACCATCCAGAGCACTGTGCACCATTACAGACCTCCTCAGACCACCATCCAGAGCAATGTGCAGCATTACAGGCCTCCTCAGACCACCATCCAGAGTACTTTGCAGCATCACAGGCCTCCTCAGACCACCGTCCAGAGCAATGTGCAGCATTACAGGCCTCCTAAAACCACCATCCAGAGCACTGTGCAGCATTACAGACCTCCTCAGACCACCATCTAGAGCAATGTGAAGCATTTCAGGCCTCCTCAGACCATCATCCAGAGCAATGTGCAGCATTACAGGCCTCCTCAGACCACCATCCAGAGCACTGTGCACCATTACAGACCTCCTCAGAACACCATCCAGAGCAATGTGTAGCATTACAGGCCTCCTCAGACCACCATCCAGAGCAATGTGTACCATTACAAGCCTCCTCAGACTGTCCAGTGGCTAGATCTATAGCTGTGAGTTTGTTCAAACCTTAATAATAACATGATATTCAATCTTTTTACTCCAGGAGTATATAATGAGTTTGAAAATTCTTTAGAAATGCTTAAATAATGCATTACAATTAGATTTTAGTTGACTAAAATGATTTTATTTGACTAACATGTACTGGAAATTTTATTTGACTAAAATACGACTAAACTAAGACCATTGCAGATGACTAAAATGGGACTAAAACTAACATGGCATTTAAGTCCAAAGACTATACCTAAAACTAAATCAAAATATTTATAATTTTTTGATTTTTAACAACTCGTTCCCTTGTGATAACATGGACAGTGACAGATACTCTTTACTGAAAGAGTTTATTAGACCCTAGATCAGATTGAGAACAATTTGATCAGCGAGATTTGATCGTTGAGAGCTGGAAATAGTGTGTGTGTGTGTGTGTGTGTGTATAGGTGTGTGTGTATGGGTGGGTGTGTGGGGGGGTGGATTTGTGAAGAGTGGGGGGTGGATTTGTGAAGAGTAGGGGTGATTTGTGAAGAGCAGGGGGGATTTGTGAAGAGTAGGGGGGTTTGTGAAGAGTAGGGGGATTTGTGAAGAGTAGATGGGATTTGTAAATAGGTGAGAGCTGGGAAGAGTGGGGGGGATTTGTGAAGAGTAGGGTTGAAATTTGTGAATGGGGAAATTTCCAAAAAGTGGGGAGGGGGATATTTGTTGTGAAGAGGTGAGAGTAGTTGAGTGTGGGGGGGGGGGGTAATAAAGAGTGGGTCAGAAGTTGTGAAGGGGGAATTCGCAAAGAGTGAGTGAATTTTTGAAGAGTGGAGGAGGAGGGATTTTTGAAGAGTTGAGAATGTTAAGAGTGTGGGGGGATTTGTGAAGGATGGGGTCAGAATTTGTGAAGGGGCAATTTGTGAAGAGTGGAGGGGTTGTCTAGTGGTGAGAGCTTCGGAGAGTGGGGGGGTTGTGAAGAGTGGGGTTGGAATTTATTCAAGGGGGGATTTGTGAAGGGTGTGGGAGTGATTTTTGAACAGGCAAGGGCTGTGAAAAGTGGGGGGATATGCGAAGAGTTAGGGGATTTGTACAGAGGTGAGAGATGTGAAGAGTGTGTGGGGGGATTTGTAAAGAGTGTGTGGGGGGATTTGTAAAGAGTGTGTGGGGGGATTTGTAAAGAGTGTGTGGGGATGTGTGAAGTGTGGGGGAATTTGTGAAGAGTGGGGGGATTTGTGAAGAGTGTGTGGGGGGGATTTGTGAAGAGTGTATGTGGAGGGATTTGTGAAGAGTGTGTGAAGGGGATTTGTGAAGAGTGTGTGGGGGGGGGATTTGTGAAGAGTGTGTGGAGGGGATTTGTGAAGAGTGTGTGGGGGGGTATGTGAAGAGTGTGTGGGGGGGTTTGTGAAGAGTGTGTGAAGGGGATTTGTGAAGAGTGTGTGGGGGGGGATTTGTGAAGAGTGTGTGGAGGGGATTTGTGAAGAGTGTGTGGGGGGGTATGTGAAGAGTGTGTGGGGGGGTTTGTGAAGAGTGGGGGGATTTGTGAAAAGTGTGTGGGGGGATTTTTGAATAGTGGGGGGTTTGTGAAGAGTGGGGGGTTGTAAAGAGTGGGGGGGATTTGTGAAGAGTGGGGGGATTTGTGAAGAGTGTGTGGGGGGATTTGTGAAGAGTGGGGGGTTGTTTGAGAAGAGTGAGGGAGATTTGTGAAGAGTGGGGGGATTTGTGAAAAGTGGGGGGGGGTTGTGAAGAGTGGGGGAGATTTGTGAAGAGTGGGGGGAATTTTGAAGAGTGTTAGAGTTACAGAGGAGGTCTAGTTGTAACACCATTTACATAGATGGATGTGACCCATGTATGCATTCACCACTGTGCACAAGAACGGGGCAACGGGGCCACTTAAAAAAAATTGTATTATTATTTATTTTATTACTTTTTTACAATTTTTACACTGTCCCTTTATTTTCTATTTTGCTTTTATTGTAGACATCCTTTGCTCTAACAATACAGTATGAAAGGTCCTCTTTATGGAGAGATGTGGGGTCTATAAGACCCCACATCTCTCCTCTACTCTGGAAAGCATGAGTAAAAAAAAAACATTGATCTAATACTTAAGTGGCCTTGTTTTCATTGGGCCGGAACTGGACGTAACGTCATGACGTTGCCCCAGTCTTCCTAGACCATAGAGATGAGCGAAGGCCAGCTTTCCTTCTCTCATCTCTGTGACCAGCCGCCACCAGTGCCGGATTGGTTCCCAAAGCTACTTATGAGCCAGGTAAGCCCCGGAACCACCGGAAAGCTCCAGGGGGGGGGGGGGCGACTCCTCCCGCCGCTTCTAAAAGTGATCCAGCAGTGAATCCGCCACTCAGATCACCTTTATCAGAAAGTCCGGCTCCTGAGGAAAAAAATAATACCAGGGTTATGGCATCTAGCTGCAGCCAGAACCCTGGTATTTATCTGGGTACATATACCAGGACATTGTACATTACTGACCTCCTGAAGGATTTGCCGGGACATAATCTTCAGAAGAGAGGTTGAGTACAGATGTGGGACCTGAAAAAGAGAAAATCATTTAGAATTTAGCCAATTCTCAGGATCAGAGGCGGTTCCTTAATTAGGCAAATTAGGCGGTTGCCTAAGGTCTTGCGCTCACAGGTGCCTAATTTGCCTTACCCCAGTTTTGAGGGACAGGGGACCTTAATGTTGCTGTGCTCAGGTAGCGTTAGGAGCCCCGTCTCACTTAAGCGGGCCTTGGGACTGGACGTGGGACGTGGGACTGAACAGCTGATTTTCAGTGGGAGAATGGCGGAACTTGCGACTGGGCCATGGTGTTCTGCCACTGTGGAGGGAGCCCCAAGCAGTGTTGCCAGTAAAAATGGCATTTTCCTGCTGTCCATAAACAGTAGAAAAGTGTTGGGTACAATGACTCTTCTTCCTGAGCTTCTACCCCCATGTCCTCTTACTCAATCTAATCCCCTTTGAGCTCAGCCGATCACTAGTCAGGCGGCTCCGGAACTGCACAATTAGAAATCGGCTGAGTTTGGCTCGGGCTTGGCAGGGATTTAGCTTGGACAGGGCTTGCCTTAAGTGGGGGGGGGGGGGATTACTGGCTGGCCGCTTGTCAAGGGCATGGTGACATTATGGTGCTTAGAGCCTTTCCAAACAAATTTGATTAGATAGGAGGACCAAAGCCTACAGACGATTACAGGTTAGTTTGTGACACAGTCAGTCAGTCACTCTATTGGAGATCACAGATGTAAGGGGCAAGTGGAGACCCTGATGAAAGGGCAGGCAGCATTAACAGGTATACACCTCTCACGTAGCCCAAGACTTCTGGACCTCTGGAGCCTATTTTTTCCATTATGGGAGAGTGGGGCTTCGTATCTACGTTTTGCCTAAGACCTCACAAAGCCCAGAGCCACCTCAGCTCAGGATTTATATTTTCACACATTAGGACATTTGTTTGCTCTTCATTTGCTGAACTATGCTCTTTAAACCTTTCATCTCTGGCCCGTGTACAGAGCTGAGTGCTCTTCACATGTCTGCAATGGACCTCTTGGTTCAGCAGTAACTTTGTCAATTTCTGATTATAGCAGTGCCCAAAAGTCCTGGCCTTGTCTCTTAGTCTAAAGCAGGGGTCTTCAAACTTTCTAAATAAAGGGCCAGTTTACTGTTCTTCAGACTTTATTGGGGCCGGACTGTGACCAGTGGGAGTAAACAATGCCCATCTTTGGTGTCACTTGGAGGAATAGTACCCTATTGTTGGTGTCAATGGAAGAAATTCTGCCCCACCGTTGGGGTCAGCGGGAGGAATAGTGGCCCATCATTGTTATCATCTGAAGGAATAGTGCCCCATCATTGGTGAATTGTGCGCCCTTTTGATGGTGTCAGTGAGAGGAATAGTGCCCCATTGTTGGGGGCAGTGCATGGAATAGAGCCCCAAGGGCCAGATAAAGGCAAGCAAAGGGCCACATCTGGCCCCCAGGCAGCAGTTTGGAGACCGCTTGTCTAAGGAGTGGACTCATCACTAATGCCTTCTGTATTAGCGGGTTCTTGGGACATTGCTATCTGGCACTAGGGATAAGCTGATGGTTCAGTCTAGTGTTGCTGGCAGATAAGGAGTGGCTGTAGGGATTGGGCTGTCAGCGTGCACGGTCTCTGTTGTTGAATTAATGAGGTATCAACACATAGTGGTAATGTGGATACATAGATAATACTAGGTGCCACGTCCTAACATAGTACATATAGAGAGAGAAAGATCCCTGACTCCGGATCTATCCCTTCTACTGTCCATGAACTATATATACGCTCATGCCCTTTCCGGATTTTTCTTAATTTTGGGATATTTGCTAACCAGCAACACTCCTGATAGGATACTCCATCCCTAGACTTTATACATTCTTCACAACAACTTATCCATTGGTGAGCTGTTTCTATTATATGTAGGATATTTAGGCCACTACCTTTGCTCACTATTTAAATTTACTCTATATGTTTATTTATAGGCAATGTGACTGTTTATATTCGCTCCACAACATACGTTATACATGTTGTTCAGCTCCTTTCTACCGTCTTTTCCACCACTGCGCGTCTGTATATGATTTTACATATATTCATTTTAGTAAGTATTTCATTCATTTTATCCCCCTCTCTCCCTCCTTCCACCCCCCTTCCCACATTCCATTCCGTCCCCGTCCTCTTGTTCCCCTTTCCTTTCCCTTCCTCCCTTCTCCTTTTTCTCCTTTCCCCCCCTTTCTCCTTCCCCCTCCTTCCCCTCTCTTTCCCCTCTCCCTCTTCTTTCCATCCGAGATACACCAGTTTCTTATCTGACCACCAATTGGGATTTTTATCCCTAATACTGATCTAGTACCTCCTCTTTGATGCACACAACAATACTATGTTCTGCACGCCCCCGTGGTGACTCTTCATTGCCCCTGTCCGTTGTTTAGCCTCTGCCGCTGCAGTCTGACCAGCTTTGGGTTTTAAACTGTTTGGATTATCTTTTGTGTTTACTTTATGGTTAGAATATTGTATGCTAACTATATAATGATTTTATTCATCCTCTTTAGCCACAATTTCCCTTGCTCCTGAAGAAGCGTGAAGACACGCGTAACATGTTGAGCATTCTTTCTCTGATATGAAATAACTTATTGTTGTTGACCTGCTATCCAGCCACATCCTCGGATACCTACTTTGGACAAATTATCCCTATATCCGAGCCCTCATGTATAGAGATGGTTCTGTATAGCAACAACTCTATTAAGTATTTTTTGTATACAGATTACTGTATTTATTGGCGTATAACACTCACTTTTTCACCATGAAAATCGGGTGCAAATAGCGTGTGCGTGTTATACGCCAATACTTCAATTTCAGCTGCCTCAGAGGGGACAGGGAGGGGGGCGGGATGAGCACCATCAGATTACATACAGTGAGAATCTCCTGTTTACTTGGGGGCCTCTGTAATAGGAAGTCCTCTCTCCTGGACCACTGTTCTGTCCATCATAAAAGATTCTCACTGTATGTAATCTGTCGGCGCTCGTTCCGCCCCCCTCCCTGTCCCCTCTAAACTGCAGAAGGGCATCGATCAGGCTGCATTGATGGCAATGGTGATGCTGCTGCATTGATGGCAATGGTAAGGCTGCTGCATTGATGGCAATGGTGAGGCTGCTGCATTGGTGGCAATGGTGAGGCTGCTGCACTGGTGGCAATGGTGAGGCTGCTGCATTGGTGGCAATGGAGAGGCTGCTGCATTGATGGCAATGGTGAGGCTGCTGCATTGATGGCAATGGTGAGGCTGCTGCATTGATGGCAATGGTGAGGCTGCTGCATTGATGGCAATGGCGAGGCTGCTGGATTGATGTGGACTGATGACGCTGCATTGATGGCACTTGTGAGGCTGCAGATGGGCACTGACCCAAAGTTCCTGATTTAAAATTAAAGCTTTTTTTCCTGAAACTTCATTCTTAAAATGAATGTGCGTGTTATAGGCCTGTGCGTGTTATACGCCGATAAATACGGTATTTGTGTTTTTTTAATAATTTATCTTTCTCTATGTTTTCTTAATAAACTATTTTTGTAATATAGTTTGTGTCACTGTGCCTATAAAGTCCCAAGTCCCTCCCTCTCTTTTTTCGTTTGATTAAATTTAGGACGCGGCACGTTTTTACACTGTTCATGTATCCACAGTACCACTCTGTGCTACGATACATCTGTATTTAATATTCAGAGGATACAGATTGCTATGATTGCTGGGAGGAACTGGGGTTGATGGGAGATGTAGGCTCCGCACTGTGACACAGCCCTGTGGGAAGGGGCAACAAGAGAGCCAAAAATTACAATACCCGGTGTACTTAGGGTGAGGGAGCAGAGCAAGAAGAGGAGGAGAGACGAGAGCTGGGTGGCGAAGGGACACACAGGGAAAGACAGAGCTGGCGGGCAGGTTGTAGAGTGTGCTGCAGAATGAGACAGAGAAGCAGAAAAGGATCTCTGGCTGGCTGCTCACCTGTCTGTGTGGACTGAGCTGTTACAGGGAGACCAGTTTCCTAATTCCTAATCTGTTTTGGAGTGAGCGCTCCAACAGGAGAACTCGGGACCCCAGCGTCGTCTAACTGCACTTAGACCTACTGCTCAGTGATTTAGATGGTGTTCTTTTTAACTCCTAGTCAGGTCACCTAGATAGTTTGCCGTTCTTACTAACAGATTCGTATGTTGTCTCTCTTGGTATAATTTTGTGCAGCTTTACTGTAGATGCTCTATTGAGTTGCATGATCATTGCTGGTTGTCTGGTGGTCACTTGTTTCTTCCATTCAGGGTTTTTTTCTGTTCATTAAAACCACAGGTGTGGTCCTTCTCTCTAGAGTCATGGGCACTGGAAACATGGGACCCCAGGAAACATCAGCCCCACTGCACAAGGTTCTGACCAAACTTTGGCTGTTTGCATGTTTAGACAAACATAAACTTTAGCAGGTTTGGCTCCCTGTTCACAAGAGCCAAGTATCATATATAGAAGTGGTATTTCTATGGCTTCTATATATGACAACTTCCTGCTGTCACTGGTTCCAAAGGAAGCCAACTAGGAACCAATGATGTCACAGGGAATCCCCACTCCTTTTAAGTAAAGGGGGGATAGCAGAGACATCGCTGTCCATATGTGGCCATGTCCATAGTTAGTCAATGATGTCACCACCATCCCCACCCGGTACTATGCACACAATACTCATTCTTACGGGGGGAAGGCTGTATCTGGGGGCCCTCTTATTGTTAAAGGGAACTTTAGATTAGGTGCCCTGTCTGCAGACCCAAGGGTTGTGGGGAAGGGGCTCTTGTCCTCATCAACATCATGTGGAACCCTCCTTAAGGATCAAGGGGTCTTATAAACATCTCTGGAGGAGATGCTGTAGGGTGTGTTACAAAAAAGAATCATTTTAAATTGCCGGTAAATTACATTCATTTCTGACTTCATTTTTTTTTTTTTCTAAAAAGCACACAGACCTCGCCAAAGGTAATACATAGGAGACCCTTGGGGGTATATGTGGGTATACAGTATGTGACGCCAGCAATGACATCTGTCAAAGTAATTTGCTTTTCCATTTGTAAATGTCAGTTCTGCTGCAGCACATTCTCTACATCACAGAGATGACCCTTTACATGGAAGAAGAAGGAAGAAGAGAAGAAAACGAAGAGAAGAGTGGGAGCCTCCCCCCATGCCATGGGTGCGGAGCGGCCCGAGGAGAAGAAGATAGAAGACGCCGCGGAGGAGATGCTGGACGAGAACGCTGGAGGAAGAACCAGAAGAAGAAGAAGCTGAAGAAAGATAGAAGAAAGAAAAAGCATTTAAATAAAGGAATTGTCAAAAACTTTCTCTTGTGATTTTTAATATTTTTGACAGTTTTTTAGTGAAATGGTAGGGGTAAGTACCCCCTTACCATTTCACACAGGGGGGGCGGGATCTGGGGGTCCCCTTGTTAAAGGGGGCTTCCAGATTCCAATAAGCCCCCCGCCCGCAGACCCCCACAACCACCGGCCAGGGTTGTGGGGAGGAGGCCCTTGTCCTCATCAACATGGGGACAAGGTGTTTTGGGGGGCTTCCCCCAAAGCACCCTCCCAATGTTGAGGGCATGTGGCCTGGTACGGTTCAGGAGGGGGGGCGTACTCTCATCCCCCCCTCTTTTCCTGTGGCCTGCCAGGTTGCGTGCTCGGATAAGGGTCTGGTATGGATTTTTGGGGGAACCCCATGTCATTTTTTTTTTAAATTTTGGCAGGGGTTCCCCTTAATATTCATACCAGACCTGAAGGGCCTGGTATGGAATTTAGGGGGACTCCCAGGTAATTTTTTTTTAAATTTTGGTTCGGGGTTCCCCTGTGTTGAATTCCCATGCCGTTTTTATCAATGAACTTCTATGTGTATTGTCGGCAATGCAATAGCCGCGAGTAGTTTTAAATGGGTTTTTTCCTTCTAAATGTAATTTTGCTGTCAGACTGTTCTAAACACGGGAAACATGCGCCACTTTACAGGCATACTATAGACACCCCCAGCTACGAAATTTAAAGGGATATTACACTTTTATTGTTTGACTTTAAGCATTATTAAAATCACTGCTCCTGAAAAAAACGGACGTTTTTAAAACTTTTTTTTGCATTGATCCATGTCCTCTGGGGCAGAACCCAGGTCCCCAAACACTTTTTATGACAATAACTTGCATATAAGCCTTTAAAATTAGCACTTTTGATTATTCATGTTCGTGTCCCATAGACTTTAACAGTGTTCGCGCGTTCAAACAAACTTTTTTCCTGTTCGCATGTTCTGGTGCGAACCGAACAGGGGGGTGTTCGACTCATCCCTACTCCTGATACCTCTCCACTCAGGGTGACCCAGAACACTTCCAGGGGCAGATCATTCCTCTACAATCTCTGTAATGGACATTGTCCTCTATGGAGAGTGAGGTGGACACACACACACACACAATACATGATATCACTCTACAAAACTGAAATGGGGGTACTCACCCTCCATCTCATTGTCCTCTATGGAGAGTGAGGAGGACACACACAATACATGATATCACTCTACAATATTGAAATGGGGGTACTCACCCTCCATCTCATTGTCCTCTATAGAGAGTGAAGAGGACACACACAATACATGATATCACTCTACAATACTGAAATGGGGGTACTCACCCTCCGTCTCATTGTCCTCTATGGAGAGTTAGGTGGACACACACAATACATGATATCGCTCTACAATACTGAAATGGGGGTACTCACCCCCATCTCATTGTCCTCTATGGAGAGTTAGGTGGACACACACAATACATGATATCAGTCTACAATACTGAAATGGGGGTACTCACCCTCCATCTCATTGTCCTCTATGGAGAGCGAGGAGGGCACACAATACATGATATCACTCTACAATACTGAAATGGGGGTACTCACCCTCCATCTCATTGTCCTCTATGGAGAGCAAGGAGGACACACACAATACATGATATCACTCTACAATACTGAAATGGGGGTACTCATCCTCCATCTCATTGTCCTCTATGGAGAGCGAGGAGGACACACACAATACATGATATCACTCTACAATACTGAAATGGGGGTACTCACCCTCCATCTCATTGTCCTCTATGGAGAGTGAGGAGGACACACACAATACATGATATCACTCTACAATACTGAAATGGGGGTACTCACCCTCCATCTCATTGTCCTCTATGGAGACCGAGGTGGACACACACAATACATGATATCACCCTACAATACTGAAATGGGGGTACTCACCGTCCATCTCATTGTCCTCTATGGAGAGTTAGGTGGACACACACAATACATAATATCACTCTACAATACTGAAATGGGGGTACTCACCCCCCATCTCATTGTCCTCTATGGAGAGTTAGGTGAACACACACAATACATGATATCACTCTACAATACTGAAATGGGGGTACTCACCCCACATCTCATTGTCCTCTATGGAGAGTTAGGTGGACACACACAATACATGATATCACCCTACAATACTGAAATGGGGGTACTCACCCTCCATCTCATTGTCCTCTATGGAGAGTGAGGAGGACACACACAATACATGATATCACCCTACAATACTGAAATGGGGGTACTCACCGTCCATCATTGTCCTCTATGGAGAGTGAGGAGGACACACACAATACATGATATCACTCTGCAATACTGAAATGGGGGTACTCACCCTCCATCTCATTGTCCTCTATGGAGAGTGAGGAGGACACACACAATACATGATATCACTCTGCAATACTGAAATGGGGGTACTCACCCTCCATCTCATTGTCCTCTATGGAGAGTGAGGAGGACACACACAATACATGATATCACTCTGCAATACTGAAATGGGGGTACTCACCCTCCATCTCATTGTCCTCTATGGGGAGTGAGGAGGACACACAATACATGATATCACTCTACAATACTGAAATGGGGGTACTCACCCTCCATCTCATTGTCCTCTATGGAGAGCGAGGAGGACACACACAATACATGATATCACTCTACAATACTGAAATGGGGGTACTCACCCTCCATCTCATTGTCCTCTATGGAGAGCGAGGAGGGCACACAATACATGATATCACTCTACAATACTGAAATGGGGGTACTCACCCTCCATCTCATTGTCCTCTATGGAGAGCGAGGAGGACACACAATACATGATATCCCTCTACAATACTGAAATGGGGGTACTCACCCTCCATCGCATTGCCCTCTATGGAGAGTGAGGAGGACACACACAATACATGATATCACTCTATAATACTGAAATGGGGGTACTCACCCTCCGTATAGTTGTCCTCTATGGAGAGTGAGGTGGACACACACAGAAGGATTAGAGGCAGATGGAGCTCCATCTCCGCACAGTGAAACAGTGTTCAGAAGTGATGAAGAGACTTCTCTTTAGATGACAAGGTTGGTCCTGTATCTGAGATGGAGGAAATGACAATTCAAGATGTATTCTCAGGACAGATTTTTTTGCTTGAAATTCTTAGTTAAACTAGATATTGACCTTGGACGTGCTACACACCCAAAATAACTTCACTGAAGTAAACAAGACGTTTCTACACTATGTCCTTCTGTCCCTCTGCTGCTTTCCCCTTAATGTTTGTTGACAATTCCAAGCCATCAACAATAAAGTAAGGAGTTGCTGTATAAATTCAGAAGCTCTAGAAGCTGTTACAATAAAAACTAGAATATGTACCACAGCATTTAATAACATTGTTCAGACAGGAGATAGAGAGATACAAAGTAACATTGTTTATAAACATTGATCAGACAGTAGATAGAGAGCTACAAAGTAACATTGTTTATAAACATTGATCAGACGGGAGATAGAGAGCTACAAAGTAACATTGTTTATAATCATTGATCAGACAGGAGATAGAGAGCTACAAAGTAACATTGTTTATAAACATTGATCAGACAGGAGATAGAGAGATACAAAGTAACATTGTTTATAAACATTGATCAGACAGGAGATAGAGAGATACAAAGTAACATTGTTTATAATCATTGATCAGACAGGAGATAGAGAGATACAAAGTAACATTGTTTAAGCACTTGCCTACCCCCTTCCTAACCAGGTCAATTTTCAGCTTTCGGTGCTCTCACACTTTGAATGACAATTACTTAGTCGTGCAACACTGTACCCATATGAAAATGTTGTCCTTTTTTTCACTCCAATAGAGCTTTCTTTTGGTGGTATTTAACCACTTAAGGACCGCCTCACGTCGATTTACGTCGGCAGAATGGCACGGGCAGGCAGAATCACGTACATATACGTGATCTGCCTCCCATGGGTGGGGGTTCCGATCGGACCCCCCCGGTGCCCGAGGCGATCCTCTTTTGTCCCCCGGCGATCGGAGGTGAGGGGGAGGCCATCCATTCGTGGCCCCCCCCTCGCGATCGCCGCCGGCCAATCAGAACATTCCTTTGCTGCTGTATGCTAAACAGCAGCAAAGGAAATGATGTCATCTCTCCTTGGCTTGGTATTTTCCGTTCCGGCGCCGAGGAGAGAAGACATCAATGTGAGTGCACAAACACTACACACACAGTAGAACATGCCAGGCACACAATACACCCCTGACCCCCCCCAATCACCCCTCCCCCCTGTCACACTGACACCAAGCTGTTTTTTTTTTTCTGATTACTGCATGGTGTCAGTTTGTGACAGTTAGTGTGGTAGGGCAGTGAGTGTTAGGCCCCTTTAGGTCTGAGGTACCCCCCTAACCCCCCCTAATAAAGTTTTAACCCCTTGATCACCCCCTGTCGCCAGTGTCACTAAGCGATCATTTTTCTGATCGCTGTATTAGTGACGCTAGTTAGGGAGGTAAATATTTAGGTTCGCGGTCAGCGTTTTATAAATGTTTGAACCCCTTGATTGCCCCCTAGTTAACCCTTTCACCACTGATCACCGTATAAGTGTTACGGGTGACGCTGGTTAGTTTGTTTATTTTTTATAGTGTCAGGGCACCCGCCGTTTATTACCGAATAAAGGTTTAGCCCCCTGATCGCCCGGCGGTGATATGCGCCGCCCCAGGCAGCGTCAGATAAGCGCCAGTATCGCTAACACCCACGCACACACCGTACACCTCCCTTAGTGGTGTAGTATCTGATCGGATCAATATCTGATCCGATCAGATCTATACTAGCGTCCCCAGCAGTTTAGGTTTCCCAAAAACGCAGTGTTAGCGGGATCAGCCCAGATACCTGCTAGCACCTGCGTTTTGCCCCTCCGCCCAGCCCACCCAAGTGCAGTATCGATCGATCACTGTCACTTACAAAACACTAAATGCATAACTGCAGCGTTCGCAGAGTCAGGCCTGATCCCTGCGATCGCTAACAGTTTTTTTGGTAGCGTTTTGGTGAACTGGCAAGCACCAGCGGCCTAGTACACCCCGGTCGTAGTCAAACCAGCACTGCAGTAACACTTGGTGACGTGGTGAGTCCCATAAGTGCAGTTCAAGCTGGTGAGGTGGCAAGCACAAGTAGTGTCCCGCTGCCACCAAGAAGAAGACAAACACAGACCCGTCGTGCCCATAGTGCCCTTCCTGCTGCATTCGCCAATCCTAATTGGGAACCCACCGCTTCTGCAGCACCCGTACTTCCCCCATTCACATCCCCAACCAAATGCAGTCGGCTGCATGAGAGGCATTTTCTTTATGTCCTCCCGAGTACCCCTACCCAACAAATCCCCCAAAAAAGATGTTGTGTCTGCAGCAAGCGCGGATATAGGCGTGACACCCGCTATTATTGTCCCTCCTGTCCTGACAATCCTGGTCTTTGCATTGGTGAATGTTTTGAACGCTACCATACACTAGTTGCGTATTAGCATAGGGTACAGCATTGCACAGACTAGGCACACTTTCACAGGGTCTCCCAAGATGCCATCAAGAGACCCAAACCTGGAACCGGTTACAGTTATAAAAGTTAGTTACAAAAAAAAGTGTAAAAAAAAAAAATATATAAAATTTAAAAAAATAGTTGTCGTTTTATTGCTCTCTCTCTCTCTATTCTCTCTCTATTGTTCTGCTCTTTTTTACTGTATTCTATTCTGCACTGTTTTATTGTTATTATGTTTTATCATGTTTGCTTTTCAGGTATGCAATTTTTTATACTTTACCGTTTACTGTGTTTTATTGTTAACCATTTTTTTTTCTTCAGGTACGCCATTCACGACTTTGAGTGGTTATACCAGAATGATGCCTGCAGGTTTAGGTATCATCTTGGTATCATTCTTTTCAGCCAGCGTTCGGCTTTCATGTAAAAGCAATCCTAGCAGCTAATTAGCCTCTAGACAGCTTTTACAAGCAGGGGAAGGGAATGCCCTCACCCCCCCCACCGTCTTCCGTGTTTTTCTCTGTCTCTCCTGTCTCAACAGGAAACCTGAGAATGCAGCCGGTGATTCAGCCAGCTGACCATAGAGCTGATCAGAGACCAGAGTGGCTCCAAACATCTCTATGGCCTAAGAAACCGGAAGCTACGAGCATTTTATGACGTAGATTTCGCCGGATGTAAACAGCGCCATTGGGAAATTGGGAAAGCATTTTATCACACCGATCTTGGTGTGGTCAGATGCTTTGAGGGCAGAGGAGAGATCTAGGGTCTAATAGACCCCAATTTTTTTTCAAAAAAGAGTACCTGTCACTACCTATTGCTATCATAGGGGATATTTACATTCCCTGAGATAACAATAAAAATGATTAAAAAAGAAAAATGAAAGGAACAGTTTAAAAATAAGATAAAAAAGCAAAAAAATAATAAAGAAAAAAAAAAGCACCCCTATCCCCCCCTGCTCTTGCACAAAGGCGAACGCAAGCGTCGGTCTGGCATCAAATGTAAACAGCAATTGCACCATGCATGTGAGGTATCACCGCGAAGGTCAGATCGAGGGCAGTAATTTTAGCAGTAGACCTCCTCTGTAAATCTAAAGTGGTAACCTGTAAAGGCTTTTAAAGGCTTTTAAAAATGTATTTAGTTTGTCGCCACTGTTTGTGCGCAATTTTAAAGCATGTCGTGTTTGGTATCCATGTACTCGGCCTAAGATCATCTTTTTTATTTCATCAAACATTTGGGCAATATAGTGTGTTTTAGTGCATTTGAAAAATCGCTGCGCAAATACTGTGTGAAAAAAAAAATGAAACACCCACCATTTTAATCTGTAGGGCATTTGCTTTAAAAAAATATATAATGTTTGGGGGTTCAAAGTAATTTTTTTGCAAAAAAAAAAAACTTTTTCATGTAAACAATAAGTGTCAGAAAGGGCTTTGTCTTCAAGTGGTTAGAAGAGTGGGTGATGTGTGACATAAGCTTCTAAATGTTGTGCATAAAATGCCAGGACAGTTCAAAACCCCCCAAATGACCCCATTTTGGAAAGTAGACACCCCAAGCTATTTGCTGAGAGTCATGTCGAGTCCATGGAATATTTTATATTGTGACACAAGTTGCGGGAAAGAGACAATTTTTTTTTTTTTTGCACAAAGTTTTTACTAAATGATATATTGCTCAAACATGCCATGGGCCTATGTGGAATTGCACCCCAAAATACATTCTGTTGCTTCTCCTGAGTACGGGGATACCACATGTGTGAGACTTTTTGGGAGCCTAGCCACGTACGGGACCCCGAAAACCAAGCACCGCCTTCAGGCTTTCTAAGGGCGTAAATTTTTGATTTCACTCTTCACTGCCTATCACAGTTTCGGAGGCCATGGAATGCCCAGGTGGCACAAACCCCGCCCCCAAATGACCCCATTTTGGAAAGTAGACACCCCAAGCTATTTGCTGAGAGGTAAAGTGAGTATTTTGCAGACCTCACTTTTTGTCACAAAGTTTTGAAAATTGAAAAAAGAAAAAAAAAAAGTTTTTTCTTGTCTTTCTTCATTTTCAAAAACAAATGAGAGCTGCAAAATACTCACCATGCCTTTCAGCAAATAGCTTGGGGTGTCTACTTTCCAAAATAGGGTCATTGGGGGGGGGGGGGGGTTGTGCCACCTGGGCATTCCATGGCCTCCAAAACTGTGATAGGCAGTGAAGCGTGAAATCAAAAATTTACACCCTTAGAAATCCTGAAGGCGGTGATTGGTTTTTGGGGCCCTGTATGCAGCTAGGCTCCCAAAAAGTCCCACACATGTGGTATCCCCGTACTCAGGAGTGACAACTTTGTGCAAAAAAAAAAATTGTCACATTCCCGCAACTTTTGTCAAAATATAAAATATTCCATGGACTCAACATGCCTCTCAGCAAATAACTTGGGGTGTCTACTTTCCAAAATGGGGTCATTTGGGGGGGTTTTGTGCCATCTGGGCATTTTATGGCCTTCAAAACTGTGATAGGTAGTGAGGAGTGAAATCAAAAATTTACGCCCTTAGAAATCCTGATGGCGGTGATTGGTTTTCGGGTTTTCGGGGCCCCGTACGCGGCTAGGCTCCCAATAAGTCCCACACATGTGGTATCCCCGTACTCAGGAGAAGCAGCTGAATGTATTTTGGGGTGCAATTCCACATAGGCCCATGGCCTGTGTGAGCAATATATCATTTAGTGACAACTTTTTGTAATTTTTTTTTTTTGTCATTATTCAATCACTTGGGACAAAAAAATAAATATTCAGTGGGTACAACATGCCTCTCAGCAATTTCCTTGGGGTGTCTACTTTCCAAAATGGGGTCATTTGGGGGGGTTTGTACTGCCCTGCCATTTTAGCACCTCAAGAAATGACATAGGCAGTCATAAACTAAAAGCTGTGTAAATTCCAGAAAATGTACCCTAGTTTGTAGACGCTATAACATTTGCGAAAACCAATGAATATACGCTTATTGACATTTTTTTTTACCAAAGACATGTGGCCGAATACATTTTGGCTTAAATGTATGACTAAAATTGAATTTATTGGATTTTTTTTTATAACAAACAGTAGAAAATATCATTTTTTTTTCAAAATTTTCAGTCTTTTTCTGTTTATAGCGCAAAAAATAAAAACGGCAGAGGTGATCAAATACCATCAAAAGAAAGCTCTATTTGTGGGAAGAAAAGGACGCAAATTTCGTTTGGGTACAGCATTGCATGACCGCGCAATTAGCAGTTAAAGCGACGCAGTGCCAAATTGGAAAAAGTCCTCTGGTCCTTAGGCAGCATAATGATCCGGTCCTTAAGTGGTTAATCACCACTGGGTTGTTTTATTTTTTGCACTATAAATAAAGACCGTCAATTTTGTAAAAAAATGCATTTTTCTTTGTTCTTTGTTTAAAAATTTACAAATTAGTAATTTTCTTCCTAAATGTTGGTCAAAAGTTATACTGCTACGTATCTTTGGTAAAAATAACCAAAATCAGTGTATATTATTTGGTCTGTGTGAAGGTTAGAGAGTCTACAAGCTGTGGTGCCAATCATTGAAAATTGATCACACCTGATGTGCTGACGGCCGATCTCATTTCTTGAGACCATAACAAGCCAGAAAAGTACAAATATCCCCCCAAATGACCCCTTTTGAAAAGTAGACAGTCCAAGGTATTTAGTAAGAGGCATGGTGAGTTTTTCGAAGTTGTAATTTAATTCCCACAATTTTTTGCAAAATTAAGATTTTTTTTCACAAAATTGTGACAATAACAGTTTTTTTTTTCTCTCACATGCATATGTTAACTTTCAACTACACCACAAAACACATTCTGCTTCTCCTCCTGAGTATGGCAATACAACATGTGGGAGACTTTTACACAGCCTGGCCACATACAGAGGCCCAACATGCAGGGAGCACCTTCAACCTACAACCAAAAACGTAAATGTATTTTATTGGGATTTTATGTGATAGACCAACACAAAGTGGCACATAATTGTGAAGTGGAAGGAAAATGATAAGTGATACAAATAAATATGTGAAAAGTGTGTGTGGGGGGGGGGGGGCATTTGTATGGCACCCCCTGAGTCAATACTTTGCAGAACCCCCTTTTGCTGCAAATACAGCTGCAAGTCTTTTTGGGGGTGTCTCTACCAGCTTTGCACATCTAGAGAGGGACATTTCTGCCCATTCTTCTTTGTAAAATATCTCAAGCTCTGTCAGATTGGATGGAGAGCGTCTGGGAACAGCAATTTTCAAGTCTTGCCACAGATTCTCAATTGGATTTAGGTCTGGACTGTGACTGGGCCATTCTAACACATGAATATACTTTGATCCAAACCATTCCATTGTAGCTCTGGCTGTATGTTTAGGGTCGTTGTCCTGCTGGAAGGTGAACCTCCGCTCCAGTCTCAAGTCTTTTGCAGACTCTAACAGGTTTTCTTTTAAGATTGTCCTGTATTTGTCTCCATCCATCTTCCCATCACCTCTGACCAGCTTCCCTGTCCCTGCTGAAGAAAAGCATCCCCTCCACATGATGCTGCCACCACCATGTTTCACGGTGGGGATGGTGTGTTCAGGGTCATGTGCAGTGTTAGTTTTCCCCACACATAGCGTTTTGCTTTTAGACCAAAAAGTTGAATTTTGGTCTCATCTGAGCAGAGCACCTTCTTCCATATGTTTGCTGTGTCCTCCACATGGCTTCTCACAAACTACAAACAGGACTTCTTATGACTTTCTTTCACCAATGTATTTCTTCTTGCCACTCTTCCATAAAGGGCAGATTTGTGGAGAACACGACTAATAGTTGTCCTGTGGACAGATTCTCCCACCTGAGCTGTGGATCTCTGCAGCTCATCCAGAGTTAGCATGGACCTCTTGGCTCTTCTCTGATGAATGCTCTCCTTGCCCGGCCGGTCAGTTTAGGTGGATGATGATGGATTGAACAGAGCTCTGTAAGATGATCAAAGCTTGGGAGTTTTTTTTTAGAACCTAACCCTGCTTTATACTTCTCCACAACTTTATCCCTGACCTGTCTGGTATGTCTTTCTTGTAGAGGTACTCCGCCTCTGGTAGATGTCACCACACTACTAGTGGATACTCCTGCTCTACTTGTGGTAGTTTGCTACTCGCCAGAACACAGGCACACTTTCCTCTTCCTCCGATAATTTCTTTTTATATACAGCGAGAAAAAGAAATATTTGATCGGCTGCTGACTTTGTACGTTGCCCACTGACAAAGGAATGATCAGTCTATCATTTTAATGGTCGGTTTATTATAACAGTGAAAGACAGAATAACAACAAAAATATCCAGAAAAACACATTTCAAAAAAGTTATAAATTGATTTGGTTTTTAATGGGTGAAATAAGTATTTGATCCCCTATCAATCAGTAGGATTTCTGGCTCCCAGGTATCTTCTAAACAGGTAATGAGCTGAGATTAGGAGCACTCTCTTGAAGGGAGTGCCCCTAATATCATCTTGTTACCTGTATAAAGGACACCTGTCCACAGAAGCAATCGATCAATCAATCAATCAGATTCCAATCTCTCCACCATGGCCAAGACCAAAGAGCTGTCCAAGGATGTCAGGGACAAGATTGTAGACCTACAAAAGGTTTGAATGGGCTACAAGACCATCGCCAAGCAGCTTGGTGACAACAGTTGGTGCGATTATTCACAAATGGAAGAAACACAAAATAACGGTCAGTCTCCCTCGGTCTGGGGCTCCATACAAGATCTCACCTCGTGGAGGTTCAATGATCATGATAATGGTGAGGAATCAGCCCAGAACGACATGGGAGAATCTTGTCAATGATCTCAGCTGGGACCATAGTCACCAAGAAAACAATCGGTAACACAATACACCGTGAAGGACTGAAATCCTGCAGCCCAAGAGGACTGCCAAAGACTTACTAACCTTTATTCCTTCCCTTTAGGTCTCAGGCCTGGGCCCTATCTGGGAACATCCCGAACCTCCATAAGTCTCACCCCCTCACTTCCTTATCCCTTCCCTTATCCCTCCCCCCCATCCTTCCCTTCCCCCCCTCTCCCCTGCACCCCCCGTACTGTTTTATTTTGCGTAACAGATTTATCCAATATGATATGACGCAGGTCATTCTCTTGTTTACAGTTTATACAGATTGTGCTAGTTCTTCTTTGTCCAGTCTAAAAGGGCGAGCTTGCCCCTTTTATTTAGAGATAGTACTTGGAAAACACGCTAGTGCGCTCATGTTTAGTTAATATTAGCTCCTGCTATAGGGAGTTTTCTACATTAGCTTTTTTTATTTATTTTTTTTTCTTTTTATGTATATCTTTTTCATGGTTTATAGCAAATGCTCTGCAGCCGGAGCTGCTCCACATGCCACCCCACCTATTGTAACCGAGAGGAAATTTTACCCCTTGGTCACAATAGACGTACGACCCTATTTTTGGTCGTCCACATTTTACTGAGCCCTCTATTTTAGGGACTCAGTGCAGGTTTCTGATCCTGCAACTAAAGGATCCAGTGCCCTTTTTTACACACTGGACTCCTTCTCTTTCAGTTGGTTCTATTCTTTTCTTCTGTTATTTTCTGTCCTGCTCTTTTCCCCACCCTTTCTTCCTCCCAACCAGGCGCCTTTGAGGGGAGCTGAACAAGCAAAATATCCGAAATTCCACAGCCAAGATCACGATCCAGAGACTGATGGTGCCCCAACCCTGGATTGGGTAAGAACCCTTATTTTATTGTCGAATACCTCACACAATGTCCATGGCTGACGAACCTACCCCACTGTCATCTCTTAAAATAGCAACCCACAACGCTCAGGGACTAAACTCCCCAGTAAAAAGGCGCAAAGCTTTTCATAACTACCACTCCAGAGGGTTAGACGTTATACTCATCCAAGAAACTCACTTCCCGAAATCTTTCAATCCATCTTTCCTACACCGTAACTATCCCACCTTTTATTTGGCCAATGCAGATGACAAAAAAAGAGGAGTAGCTGTACTTATTTCCAAACGCACACCATTCTCTTTGACCAAAACCATTAAGGACAAAGAGGCGAGATACATACTTGTGAAGGGTCAAATAAACGGCGCAACTCTCTCCATAGTATCGTACTATGCTCCTAACAGGGGACAGGCCTCTTTCTTCTCTTCTATGCTCAATTCGCTCTCCCCACATTTGGAGGGCAAAGTGATCATGGGAGGGGACTCTAATATTGCTTTCGATCATATGCTTGACAAATCAACAAAAAGCCATTCAAAGCTCAAAAGGCCCCCCAATCAAAGCCTTCGTATTGCTCAACTTCTACACTCTTTGGGTCTGATTGATGAAGCTCTCCTATCCAATCCTGTACACTGCACCATGATAGAAAAAGACATCCTAGAATACTTCCGCCTTAATGACACACTGGAGATTTCTCCAGGATCTTTATGGGGAGCTCATAAAACAGTAATAAGGGGTAACCTTATACAACTTGCAGCGAAACTAAAAAGAGAAAAACAAATTGACATTAAAAAATTGCAAAAAGAATTCCAACTCATTTGTAAACAGCACAGGCAAAACCCCACTCCCGCGTCTTTGGCCAAAATGGATGCCTCTAAGATTGCATTAAACACTGCTCTAACATCTTCTGCAGAAAAACACCTCAAATGGGTCAGTGGAAGATTTTATCTTAATACTGATAAGTTTGGCCCCCAATTGGCCTCAAAACTTTCCCCCAGACATAGATACCAAGCTCTACCCAAAATTAAATCTATTTCGGGTTCATTAACACAAAACCCCAAAACAATACTAGAAACATTCCACTCATTTTATTCCAAGCTATACTCCTACCCTAGTCAAGAGAAGGCCCAGAAACTCAACGAATTTTTTGATAGTATCCCCCTCCCCAAAATATCTGATTCTCATCGCTTCCTAATGGAAGCCCCTATTTCTATAGAGGAGGTCTTGGAAGTCATAAAAGAAACTAAAACGGGCTCAGCCCCTGGCCCTGACGGGTTCTCGTCACTGTACTATAAAAAATTTGGAACTCCCTTGGCTCCTTATCTGGTCCGGTTCCTTAATTCTCTTAACAGAGATTCACCCGTAGACCCAGCGACAAACCTAGCCTATATCTCAGTCATACCCAAACCGGGAAAAGATCAAAGCTTGGTCAGCAACTACAGACCTATATCCCTCATGAACAATGACCTTAAAATAATGACCAAAATCCTTTCCAACAGACTAGGCTCCTTTATAGGAGCATATGTTCATAAGGATCAAGTGGGTTTTATACCAGGGAGGCAGGGCCTGGACCATATAAGCAGAGCTATAGATGTCATATCTATACTGCAGTCAAAATGGGATGGTAATCCACCCCAGGAGGGGTACCTCCTGTCTATAGACCTCCAAAAAGCCTTTGACTCCATTACATGGCCTTACCTTTTTGGAACATTAGAGCGATGGGGTTTCGGCTCCCATTTCTTAAATCTCCTTGCAGCTCTCTATTCCCACCCCAGAGCCCAGATTAGGATCCAAGGCCATTTATCTGAACCCTTCCCCATAACCAAAGGAACTAGACAAGGGTGCCCTTTATCACCCCTACTCTTTGCCATTGGCATAGAAAATTTAGCTATTGCAATAAGGAACCATCCGGACATACATGGCGTTAACTGTGGCCAGTCAACTCACAAATGCGCCCTTTTCGCGGACGATGTCCTACTCTTCATCACTTCCCCCCTCGTCTCTACCCCCAATATCTTCTCCCTTCTAAACAAATTCGGACGGATCTCGGGTCTACAAGTGAATATGTCCAAATCCATAGCACTTAATATATCCACTCCATCACGCACCGTGGAAAGCCTAAAGGAACACTTCCCTTTTGTTTGGAGCTCAAATTCCATCACATACTTAGGTATTCAGTTAACCCCCCTAATAGAGCAACTATATCGATTTAACTATCCCCCTATGTTCAAAAAACTTAACTCCGATCTTGATCAATGGTCTTTACACAAATTATCTTGGCTAGGAAGATTAAATGCGGTCAAAATGACGCTACTACCGCAAATCTTATATTTGTTCCGCTCCCTCCCCATCCCTGTCCCCAAATTTCATATCTCCAAATTACAATCCTCGATCATCCAATTTATTTGGAATAAATCTAACCACAGGCTCCCTAAAAAAACTCTTTATAGACCAAGGAAAAAAGGGGGTCTTGGACTGCCCAATCTCTGGTGGTACTACCAGGCAGCACATCTTAGTCAGATTTTAGCCATCTACTACAGAGGCCCCAAACCTGAATGGATAGAGATGGAAAGACAAGCTATACCCAAATTCACTATAGATTACCTTTTATGGCGCCCCCATAAGACTAGACCGTCGATCCTCTCCCCCTCCCTCTCACATTCTTTCACATTATGTGACAACATGCACAAACTACACAATCTAATATCTTCATGGAAACCCTTAGCACATATCTTTAATAATCCCCTCTTCCCTCCAGGCACAAACACAAGAGCGTTCCAATGGTGGCTTGATAAAGGAATGTACAGAATAGGTCATTTCTGTAACTCTGGTGGTCCCCTCACCTTGGCACAATGCACATCGAAACTCAAAATGCCCCAATCAGAAAAATTTCGCTTACACCAACTGAGACATTTCCTACTCTCCACCCTATCCCAGGAACAGCTTCCACTTCATACCACTCCCTATGAACAGTGGTGCTCCTCAGCCACGGACATGAAAGGGGGAATTTCGCTCATATACTCAGCTTTAGCTGATCCTCAAGAGAAAGCTGCCTATATGATAACCTGGGAACGGGATATCGGATTTGAATGGGATCTCGATACATGGCATTCCAATGTAGTGTCCACTTTTAAGGGGATCCTAAGTGTCTCCCTTACTGAAGCAGATCTCAAAATCATAACGCGATGGTACCTAGTCCCGACTAGGCTAGCTAAGTTCTACCCACAATCCTCCCCTACATGTTTTAGGGGATGTGGACACTTGGGCACCCTCTTACATATTTTTTGGGAATGCCCACGTATCAGAGAATACTGGAACAAAATATTCAACCTAATTCGCAAAGTCACTGACTTGGCGATCCCACAAACTCCAACTGTAGCCCTATTAAATCAAAAAATCCCTAAAATTCCTAAATATGACCAGATCCTAATCCACTATATTCTTATCGGGGCCAAAATTACAATAGCCCGAGCATGGAAACTTCCTAAAGTTTCGTTCCCTATAGCCAAACAGAAAATCTCCTGGATCATGTACCAGGAGAAAATCTCTAACATCATTCTTGACAAGACTGAGAAATTCAAACGTATATGGGACCCATGGGCTCGTCATATAGGAGTGACCCTCTAATCCCTAAACTCGTTTCTCAGTATGCTAAATAAGTTTCCCTGCCCGGCTACCTGATACTCTAATACGGCTCTCCTCAAAGGACCTGGCAACCCCCCCCCCCCCCGCTCAATCCTCTCATCTCTCTCTCTCTCTCTTTTGTACTATATCTCTCTTTTCTCTTTTTCCCTTTTACTTTTTATTATTTTTATTAGTAAAATAAAACTTTTCTTGGTGCTTTCTCTCCCACCGAATCAGAATGGTGGGATGTGAATTTGAAGATATAGGATTATACATACGTCGATTATGTTCTTTTAGGTTATTACTTTAAAGATGTTAGTTTTCACACAAGCTTGTATAAGTTTAAAAAAAAAAAAAAAAATGATCAGAATAAGATACTAACGCTGAGATCTCGAATCTTAAATTATAGTATCATTTTCAAGAACTTAAACGTTTGACATTGCACCGTTGTTCACGAACCGTTGGGAAATTACCTTTTAGCAGAGGACTGGGGCCCGTGGTGCCCAGACACAGCCAGTGGCGTCTCCAGCTTTCATATTTAGGGGGGGCACATGGGGGGACAGGGACAAAAATAGGGGGGCAATATAAAATGCAGATAGATAGATAGATAGATAGATAGATAGATAGATAGATAGATAGATAGATGTCACCAGCATACCAAGAAAATATAAGGGTCCAAAGCAGTGGGAGAACTATCAGGGTTGCAAAGGTTGTCTTGCCACCGGGCCCTGGTGTTCTGCCACTGTGGGGTTCCCCAGCCTCCTCTTGCTGTCCTGCCCCTGCTATTGACAGCGCTGGTCTGGCATCTCTTGGAATTTACAGGCTGGTTCTCCTGTCCTAAGGATGGGAGAAATCAGTCTGTTTTTTCAGTAACTGAAAGTCCTGGTGGAGTCCTTCCTGCAACTCGCTCTTCTCCCTGCCAATAGATAGATAGATAGATAGATAGATAGATAGATAGATAGATAGATAGATAGATAGATAGATAGATAGATAGATGTCACCAGCATACCAAGAAAATATAAGGGTCCAAAGCAGTGGGAGAACTATCAGGGTTGCAAAGGTTGTCTTGCCACCGGGCCCTGGTGTTCCACCACTGTGGGGTTCCCCAGCCTCCTCTTGCTGTCCTGCCCCTGCTATTGACAGCGCTGGTCTGGCATCTCTTGGAATTTACAGGCTGGTTCTCCTGTCCTAAGGATGGGAGAAATCAGTCTGTTTTTTCAGTAACTGAAAGTCCTGGTGGAGTCCTTCCTGCAACTCGCTCTTCTCCCTGCCAATGAGGATGCAGGGGAAGGAGCAGATCGGGCGGCCGTGGTTGTTTGAGCGCTTGCATTATGCAGTGTCAGCGAGCAGAGGGAGGGGGGAGGTATCACCCGCAGGAGCTGACTGGGGACGTTCTCCCTCTCAATAGAGACTGTGTTACCCCAGCGGTGGCCCGAGTAAGATGCAGCACATCCGATATGAATACAAACAAAAAGGAATTGCCTTTTTGTAAAAAAATAAAAAAATAAAAAAATAGAAAAAAAAAATATTTTTTTTTTTGGGGGGGCACATGGTGATGCCCAGCATAATGTTGGGGGGGTCAGGGCCCCCTCTGCCCCCCCCTAGGGTCGCCATTGGACACAGCATGATCCCGTTTCGGGGTATCTGGCCACTGGGGCAGTCGGCTTCTTGCTACGAATACCCAACTGGATCATATAAAATCTTTATTTTATTATTTCTGCATTGAAATTCCGGATGTCAATCACTACTGTGCAGAGAGTTTCATGTTAAATCCGCATATAAATGTATCTACATGTTCAAAATTTTATATCTGCTTTTCTCCCCTGCGTGGGAAAAGAATTGTTGATGTTTAACATTTTGCCTCAATAAACATCTTAAAACTGAAAAAAAAAAAAAAAAAAAAAAAAAGGAAATCCTGCAGCCCCCGCAAGGTCCCCCTGCTCAGGAAATCACATGTACAGGTCCCTCTGAAGATTACTAATGAACATCGAATGATTCAGAGAACTGGGGGGAAGTGTTAATGATAGGAAAGTCTGGATGGCTGCACACCAAACTAAGATCCAAATACCTATATTCACATAAAACCAAGAACACGAGGAGCACTACATGTACAAGCAAGGGAGACACGGCTTACATGTGTTTTTATCAAAGTCCATTTGTTTCATCAATCAACTGGTAATTTATACCTAGCCAGACCCTCCCACCCCCTGTGGGGGTGTCAGCAGGTTAATTAACCAATTCAATACCATGTTCTTATCATTGTTTAACAATCAAAAACTTGTGTTTCAAAAACAAATAACAAAGTGTAAAAGTAATAATACAACTATATATATATATACAAAATATGCAAAAACATATGAAATGGTACAGCCAGACCTAAATGACGATATAATCTGTTATATATTCATTCTTTATCTATCAATATGGATGAAGGTAAATTAAAAAAAAAATACTAAAGAGATAAACAGCCCAGGTGGACACTAAAGGATGGCACCGGTGGGCGGCACTGATAATGAGGTACTGACAGGTTTTACTGTTAGGCACTGTGGTGGGCACTGATTGGCACTGTGGTGGGCACTGATTGGCACTGTGGTGGGCTGCAAACCTGGTGGTCAACTACAAGAAACGTCTGACCTCTGTGATTGAAGGGTTTCTCCAACAACTACTAAGTCAGTGCTGTGTCTTGGCCTAGGCTGACAAGGCCCAGGCCTAGGGTGGCACTCTGCGGGGGGTGGCAAAACAGCCACCCCCCTGGACAAAAACTTCCCCCCGACCCGTCCTCCCGAGTCCTGATTCCCGCAGCCTCCTCCCGCTTAGATGCAGCCTCCCGTGTGCACACACGCGGTGTTGGTGGCCGCATCCGCAGCCCACAGCCACTGAGGTGCCTGACTAGTGGCTTAGTGATCTGTAGACTTGTGTGCTCTGTGCTGCGCCGGGGTCTGGGAGCCTGGACGTATCTTCAGACATCAGGAAATCCCACCCACTGCTTCACTATGCAGCCCAGACTCAGGTAGGAGGAGAGTGGGGAAGAGTGTATGGCAGCCAAGGAATGAGTGGAAGGCTGTGCAGTCTCCGCATGCTGTGTTTGGAGGTCTGGTGGCAGCCCGTTTTGCTGGGACTTGTAGTGCACTCTGGGGGGCTGAGATATGGCAGCCTCCTATGCTGGGACTTGTAGTGCACTCTGTGGGGGGCTGAGATATGGCAGCCTCCTATGCTGGGACTTGTAGTGCACTCTGTGGGGGGCTGAGATATGGCAGCCTCCTATGCTGGGACTTGTAGTGCACTCTGGGGGGCTGAGATATGGCAGCCTCCTATGCTGGGACTTGTAGTGCACTCTGTGGGGGGCTGAGATATGGCAGCCTCCTATGCTGGGACTTGTAGTGCACTCTAGGGGGCTGAGATATGGCAGCCTCCTATGCTGGGACTTGTAGTGCACTCTAGGGGGCTGAGATATGGCAGCCTCCTATGCTGGGACTTGTAGTGCACTCTGTGGGGGCTGAGATATGGCAGCCTCTTATGCTGGGACTTGTAGTGCACTCTGTGGGGGGCTGAGATATGGCAGCCTCCTATGCTGGGACTTGTATTGCACTCTGTGGGGCTGAGATATGGCAGCCTCCTATGCTGGGACTTGTAGTGCACTCTGTGGGGGGCTGAGATATGGCAGCCTCCTATGCTGGGACTTGTAGTGCACTCTGTGGGGGCTGAGATATGGCAGCCTCCTATGCTGGGACTTGTAGTGCACTCTAGGGGGCTGAGATATGGCAGCCTCCTATGCTGGGACTTGTAGTGCACTCTAGGGGGCTGAGATATGGCAGCCTCCTATGCTGGGACTTGTAGTGCACTCTGTGGGGGCTGAGATATGGCAGCCTCTTATGCTGGGACTTGTAGTGCACTCTGTGGGGGGCTGAGATATGGCAGCCTCCTATGCTGGGACTTGTATTGCACTCTGTGGGGCTGAGATATGGCAGCCTCCTATGCTGGGACTTGTAGTGCACTCTGTGGGGGGCTGAGATATGGCAGCCTCCTATGCTGGGACTTGTAGTGCACTCTGTGGGGGCTGAGATATGGCAGCCTCCTATGCTGGGACTTGTAGTGCACTCTAGGGGGCTGAGATATGGCAGCCTCCTATGCTGGGACTTGTAGTGCACTCTAGGGGGCTGAGATATGGCAGCCTCCTATGCTGGGACTTGTATTGCACTCTGGGGGGCTGAGATATGGCAGCCTCTTATGCTGGGACTTGTATTGCACTCTGTGGGGGGCTGAGATATGGCAGCCTCCTATGCTGGGACTTGTATTGCACTCTGTGACGCTGAGATATGGCAGCCTCCTATGCTGGGACTTGTAGTGCACTCTGTGGGGGGCTGAGATATGGCAGCCTCCTATGCTGGGACTTGTAGTGCACTCTGGGGGGCTGAGATATGGCAGCCTCCTATGCTGGGACTTGTAGTGCACTCTGTGGGGGGCTGAGATATGGCAGCCTCCTATGCTGGGACTTGTAGTGCACTCTAGGGGGCTGAGATATGGCAGCCTCCTATGCTGGGACTTGTAGTGCACTCTAGGGGGCTGAGATATGGCAGCCTCCTATGCTGGGACTTGTAGTGCACTCTGTGGGGGCTGAGATATGGCAGCCTCTTATGCTGGGACTTGTAGTGCACTCTGTGGGGGGCTGAGATATGGCAGCCTCCTATGCTGGGACTTGTATTGCACTCTGTGGGGCTGAGATATGGCAGCCTCCTATGCTGGGACTTGTAGTGCACTCTGTGGGGGGCTGAGATATGGCAGCCTCCTATGCTGGGACTTGTAGTGCACTCTGTGGGGGCTGAGATATGGCAGCCTCCTATGCTGGGACTTGTAGTGCACTCTAGGGGGCTGAGATATGGCAGCCTCCTATGCTGGGACTTGTAGTGCACTCTAGGGGGCTGAGATATGGCAGCCTCCTATGCTGGGACTTGTATTGCACTCTGGGGGGCTGAGATATGGCAGCCTCTTATGCTGGGACTTGTATTGCACTCTGTGGGGGGCTGAGATATGGCAGCCTCCTATGCTGGGACTTGTATTGCACTCTGTGACGCTGAGATATGGCAGCCTCCTATGCTGGGACTTGTAGTGCACTCTGTGGGGGGCTGAGATATGGCAGCCTCCTATGCTGGGACTTGTAGTGCACTCTAGGGGGCTGAGATATGGCAGCCTCCTATGCTGGGACTTGTAGTGCACTCTGTGGGGGGCTGAGATATGGCAGCCTCCTATCCTGGGACTTGTAGTGCACTCTGTGGGGGGCTGAGATATGGCAGCCTCCTATGCTGGGACTTGTAGTGCACTCTGTGGGGGCTGAGATATGGTAGCCTCCTATGCTGGGACTTGTAGTGCACTCTGTGGGGGCTGAGATATGGCAGCCTCCTATGCTGGGACTTGTAGTGCAATCTGGGGGGATGAGATATGGCAGCCTCCTATGCTGGGACTTGTAGTGCACTCTGTGGGGGCTGAGATATGGCAGCCTCCTATGCTGGGACTTGTAGTGCAATCTGGGGGGATGAGATATGGCAGCCTCCTATGCTGGGACTTGTAGTGCACTCTGTGGGGGCTGAGATATGGCAGCCTCCTATGCTGGGACTTGCAGTGCACTCTGGGGGGCTGAGATATGGCAGCCTCCTATGCTGGGACTTGCAGTGCACTCTGGGGGGCTGAGATATGGCAGCCTCCTATGCTGGGACTTGTAGTGCACTCTGGGGTGCTGAGATATGGCAGCCTCCTATGCTGGGACTTGTAGTGCACTCTGTGGGGGCTGAGATATGGCAGCCTCCTATGCTGGGACTTGTATTGCACTCAGTGGGGGGCTGAGATATGGTAGCCTCCTATGCTGGGACTTGTAGTGCACTCTGTGGGGGCTGAGATATGGCAGCCTCCTATGCTGGGACTTGTAGTGCACTCTGGAGGGGCTGAGATATGGCAGCCTCCTATCCTGGGACTTGTAGTGCAATCTGGGGGGATGAGATATGGCAGCCTCCTATGCTGGGACTTGTATTGCACTCTGGAGGGGCTGAGATATGGCAGCCTCCTATCCTGGGACTTGCAGTGCACTCTGGGGGGCTGAGATATGGCAGCCTCCTATGCTGGGACTTGTAGTGCACTCTGGGGGGCTGAGATATAGCAGCCTCCTATGCTGGGACTTGTAGTGCACTCTGGGGGGCTGAGATATAGCAGCCTCCTATGCTGGGACTTGTAGTGCACTCTGGGGGGCTGAGATATGGCAGCCTCCTATGCTGGGACTTGTAGTGCACTCTGTGGGGCTGAGATATGGCAGCCTCCTATCCTGGGACTTGCAGTGCACTCTGGGGGGCTGAGATATGGCAGCCTCCTATGCTGGGACTTGTAGTGCACTCTGGGGGGCTGAGATATGGCAGCCTCCTATGCTGGGACTTGTATTGCACTCTGTGGGGGCTGAGATGTGGCAGCCTCCTATGCTGGGACTTGTAGTGCACTCTGGGGGGCTGAGATATGGCAGCCTCCTATGCTGGGACTTGCAGTGCACTCTGTGGGGGCTGAGATGTGGCAGCCTCCTATGCTGGGACTTGTAGTGCACTCTGGGGGGCTGAGATATGGTAGCCTCCTATGCTGGGACTTGTAGTGCACTCTGTGGGGGGCTGAGATATGGCAGCCTCCTATGCTGGGACTTGTAGTGCACTCTGGGGGGCTGAGATATGGTAGCCTCCTATGCTGGGACTTGCAGTGCACTCTGGGGGGCTGAGATGTGGCAGCCTCCTATGCTGGGACTTGTAGTGCACTCTGGGGGGCTGAGATATGGCAGCCTCCTATGCTGGGACTGGTAGTGCACTCTGGGGGGCTGAGATGTGGCAGCCTCCTATGCTGGGACTGGTAGTGCACTCTGGGGGGCTGAGATATAGCAGCCTCCTATGCTGGGACTTGTATTGCACTCTGTGGGGGGCTGAGATATGGCAGCCTCCTATGCTGGGACTTGTAGTGCCTTAGACTGTGGGGGGACTAAGGAATCCTCAGTCCCCCACAGAGGGCACTACAAGTCCCAGCATAGGAGGCTGCCATTCTTCAGTCCCCCCAGAGTGCACTACCAGTCCCAGCATAGGAGGCTGCCATATCTCAGCCCCCCAGAGTGCACTACAAGTCCCAGCATAGGAGGCTGCTCTTACAGAACAGGAGAAGGAGCTGGTGGGGGGGGTTGTACTGGGAGGGGAGAGAAGGAGGCACAGGTTTGAGATGAGGGGTTTCTTTTCTGAAAGTGAGGATTTATGCTGAGAGGGGGAGATGGGAGGATTTGTGATGAGGGGGGAGATTTATACTGGGAGGGGGAGATGGGGATGATTTGTGATGAGAGGGTAGATTTATGCTGGGACTGGGGAGATGGGGAGGATTTATGCTGGGAGGGGGAGATGAGGGAGGATTTGTAATGAGAGATGGAATTTATGCTGGGAGGGGAGATGGGGGAGGATTTGTAATGAGAGGGGGATTTATGCTGGGAGGGGGAGATGGGGGTGCATTTGTGATGAGAGGGGGGATTTATGCTGGGAGGGGGAGATGGGGGAGGATTTGTAATGAGAGGGGGGATTTATGCTGGGAGGGGGAGATGGGAGGATTTGTAATGAGAGGGGGGATTTATGCTGGGAGGGGGAGATGGGGGAGGATTTGTAATGAGAGGGGGGATTTATGCTGGGAGGGGGAGATGGGGGAGGATTTGTAATGAGAGGGGGGATTTATGCTGGGAGGGGGAGATGGGGGAGGATTTGTAATGAGAGGGGGGATTTATGCTGGGAGGGGGAGATGGGGGAGGATTTGTAATGAGAGGGGGGATTTATGCTGGGAGGGGGAGATGGGGGAGGATTTGTAATGAGAGGGGGGATTTATGCTGGGAGGGGGAGATGGGGGTGAATTTGTGATGAGAGGGGGGATTTATGCTGGGAGGGGAGATGGGGGAGGATTTGTAATCAGAGATGGAATTTATGCTGGGAGGGGAGATGGGGGAGGATTTGTAATCAGAGATGGAATTTATGCTGGGAGGGGAGATGGGGGAGGATTTGTAATGAGAGGGGGGATTTATGCTGGGAGGGGGAGATGGGGGTGCATTTGTGATGAGAGGGGGGATTTATGCTGGGAGGGGGAGATGGGGGAGGATTTGTAATGAGAGGGGGGATTTATGCTGGGAGGGGGAGATGGGAGGATTTGTGATGAGGGGGGAGATTTATACTGGGAGGGGGAGATGGGGATGATTTGTGATGAGAGGGTAGATTTATGCTGGGACTGGGGAGATGGGGAGGATTTATGCTGGGAGGGGGAGATGAGGGAGGATTTGTAATGAGAGATGGAATTTATGCTGGGAGGGGAGATGGGGGAGGATTTGTAATGAGAGGGGAGGATTTATGCTGGGAGGGGGAGATGGGGGAGGATTTGTAATGAGAGGGGGGATTTATGCTGGGAGGGGGAGATGAGGGAGGATTTGTAATGAGAGATGGAATTTATGCTGGGAGGGGAGATGGGGGAGGATTTGTAATGAGAGGGGGGATTTATGCTGGGAGGGGGAGATGGGGGAGGATTTTTAATGAGAGGGGGGATTTATGCTGGGAGGGGGAGATGGGGGAGGATTTGTAATGAGAAGGGGGATTTATGCTGGGAGGGGGAGATGGGGGAGGATTTGTAATGAGAAGGGGGATTTATGCTGGGAGGGGGAGATGGGGGAGGATTTGTAATGAGAGGGGGGATTTATGCTGGGAGGGGGAGATGGGGGAGGATTTGTAATGAGAGGGGGGATTTATGCTGGGAGGGGGAGATGGGGGTGAATTTGTGATGAGAGGGGGGATTTATGCTGGGAGGGGAGATGGGGGAGGATTTGTAATGAGAGGGGGGATTTATGCTGGGAGGGGGAGATGGGGGTGCATTTGTGATGAGAGGGGGGATTTATGCTGGGAGGGGGAGATGGGGGAGGATTTGTAATGAGAGGGGGGATTTATGCTGGGAGGGGGAGATGGGAGGATTTGTAATGAGAGGGGGGATTTATGCTGGGAGGGGGAGATGGGGTAGGATTTGTAATGAGAGGGGGGATTTATGCTGGGAGGGGGAGATGGGGGTGAATTTGTGATGAGAGGGGGGATTTATGCTGGGAGGGGGAGATGGGAAGATTTGTAATGAGAGGGGGGATTTATGCTGGGAGAGAGAGATGAGGGAGGATTTGTAATGAGAGATGGAATTTATGCTGGGAGGGGAGATGGGGGAGGATTTGTAATGAGAGGGGGGGTTTATGCTGGGAGGGGGAGATGGGGGTGCATTTGTGATGAGAGGGGGGAATTATGCTGGGAGGGGGAGATGGGGGAGGATTTGTAATGAGAGGGGGGATTTATGCTGGGAGGGGGAGATGGGAGGATTTGTAATGAGAGGGGGGATTTATGCTGGGAGGGGGAGATGGGGGAGGATTTGTAATGAGAGGGGGGATTTATGCTGGGAGGGGGAGATGGGGGTGAATTTGTGATGAGAGGGGGGATTTATGCTGGGAGAGAGAGATGATGGAGGATTTATGCTGGGAGGGGAGATGGGGGAGAATTTATGCTGGGAGAGAGAGATGAGGGAGGATTTGTAATGAGAGGGGGGATTTATGCTGGGAGGGGGAGATGGGGGAGAATTTGTGATGAGAGGGGGGATTTATGCTGGGAGGGGGAGATGGGGAGGTTTTGTGATGAGATGGGAGATTTATGCTGGGAGGGGGAGATGGGGAGGATTTATTCTGGGAGGGGGAGATGGGGGGATTTGTGATGAGAGGGGGGATTTATGCTGGGAGGGGGAGATGGGGGAGGATTTATGCTGGAAGGGGGAAATGAGGGAGGATTTATTCTGGGAGGGGGAGATGGGGGAGGATTTGTGATGAGAGGGGAGATTTATGCTGGGAGGGGGAGATGGGGAGGATTTATTCTGGGAGGGGGGATGGGGGAGGATTTGTGATAAGAGGGAGGATTTATGCTGGGAGAGGGGATGGGGGAGGATTTGTGATGAGAGGGGAGGATTTATGCTGGGAGAGGGGATGGGGGAGAATTTGTGATGAGAGGGGGGATTTATGCTGGGGGGGGATTGGGAGGATTTGTGATGAGAGGGGAGGATTTATGCTGGGAGGGGAGATGGGGAGGATTTATGCTGGGATGGGGAGATGGGGGGATTTGTGATGAGAGGGGGGATTTATGCTGGGAGGGGGAGATGGGGAAATTTGTGATGAGAGGGGGGATTTATGCTGGGATGGGGAGATGGGGTAGGATTTGTGATGAGAGGGGGGATTTATGCTGGGAGGGGGAGATGGGGAGGGTTTGTGATGAGAGGGGGGATTTATGCTGGGAGGGGGAGATGGGGGAGGATTTGTAATGAGAGGGGGGATTTATGCTGGGAGGGGGAGATGGGGGAGGATTTGTAATGAGAGGGGGGATTTATGCTGGGAGGGGGAGATGGGGGAGGATTTGTAATGAGAGGGGGGATTTATGCTGGGAGGGGGAGATGGGGGAGGATTTGTAATGAGAGGGGGGATTTATGCTGGGAGGGGGAGATGGGGGAGGATTTGTGATGAGAGGGGGGATTTATGCTGGGAGGGGGAGATGGGGGAGGATTTGTGATGAGAGGGGGGATTTATGCTGGGAGGGGGAGATGGGGGAGGATTTGTGATGAGAGGGGGGATTTATGCTGGGAGGGGGAGATGGGGGAGGATTTGTGATGGTTGGGGGATTTATGCTGGGAGGGGGAGATGGGGCAATTTGTGATGAGAGGGGGGATTTATGCTGGGAGGGGGAGATGGGGAGGATTTGTGATGAGAGGGGGGATTTATGCTGGGAGGGGGAGATGGGGTAGGATTTGTGATGAGAGGGGGGATTTATGCTGGGAGGGGGAGATGGGGAGGATTTGTGATGAGAGGGGGGATTTATGCTGGGAGGGGGAGATGGGGGAGGATTTGTGATGGTTGGGGGATTTATGCTGGGAGGGGGAGATGGGGCAATTTGTGATGAGAGGGGGGATTTATGCTGGGAGGGGGAGATGGGGGAGGATTTGTGATGAGAGGGGGGATTTATGCTGGGAGGGGGAGATGGGGGAGGATTTGTGATGGTTGGGGGATTTATGCTGGGAGGGGGAGATGGGGCAATTTGTGATGAGAGGGGGGATTTATGCTGGGAGGGGGAGATGGGGAGGATTTGTGATGAGAGGGGGGATTTATGCTGGGAGGGGGAGATGGGGTAGGATTTGTGATGAGAGGGGGGATTTATGCTGGGAGGGGGAGATGGGGAGGATTTGTGATGAGAGGGGGGATTTATGCTGGGAGGGGGAGATGGGGGTTTTTGTGATGAGAGGGAGGATTTATGCTGGGATTGGGAGATGGGGGGATTTATGCTGTGAGGGAGAGATGGGGGGGATTTGTGCTGGTAAAGGGGAGATTGAGGCAAGGATTTGTACTGGAAGGGGTTATATAAGGGTGAGGATTTGTGCTGAAAGAGGGTATTTTTGCTGCTAGGGAGAGATGAAGGGGTCGGGGTTCTGGAAGGGGTGTGGTTTACAGATGATAGGGTGGGTCCTAAATAGGAAGGGGTGTGGCTTTAACAGGAAGGGTGGGTCATATTTAAATTAGGGGGTGCATGAATTTAATTAGGCCTAGGGCAGCACAAAACCTGAATACACCACTGTACTAAGTCATGTTTTGTGAAGGGGTCTAATACTTATTTCACTCATTAAAATGCAAATCAATTTATAACTTTTTTGAAATGCGTTTTTTTTTTTTGGGGGGGGGGGTATTTGTGTTGTTATTTTGTCTCTCACTGTTAAAATAAACTGACCATTAAAATTATAGACCGATCGTTTCCTTGTCAGTGGGGCAAACGTACAAAATCAGCAGCCGATGAAATACTTTTTTACCTGACTGTAGATGTTTATTGGTTTTTAATCATACAATGTAGTATTAGAAGTAATAGTAAGAATGGCTTTAGATGAGCAATAAACAGGAAAAAGAGAGATATATTTTCTGCTTCCTCTCATGGTATGTGAAGAGGAAGCCATTCCAGGTTGGGTGACTCTCAGTGGGCAATGCAATATTAGCTAACAGTAACCGTGAGATATAAACATGAAACAAAGTGCGCCCATTGCATGAGTTCTGATCTTTTCTTCAACTAAATAGCTCAGCTAAAACTAGAAGGGAATGTAAAGGAGATGGGGAGGAGGGGGGGGGATAAGAGGTAATAAGTGAGTGGTCCTCCATAGGAGCCCAGTGTCCGTTGTGACAGAGAGAGGCTCTTTCGCTATAAATTTATAGATAAAGGTGACCCAGGAGTCTCATTAAGGGTTAATGCAAGGTTCAGAACTAGCATCTGTCCGGATTCTGTAGTTCTGAGTCAGAACATTCAATCCTGGGTCCAGGTTTTGCTAGAGGCCTGCAACCTGGCTCACTACACAGGTGTGCAGGGTCATTATATAGTCAGGTCTGAGAATTGCTCAAAGCTCTCATTTTTGGAGACAGCTTCCAATTTGAAGACGGAAGGTCTCACATGGGGTAAGGGGGCCCCAGCCAGAAGCCACGAGACAGAGGTCTCATCGAGGGGTCAGAGGGCCCAGCCAGAAGCCATGAGACAGAGGTCTCATCGAGGGGTCAGAGGGTCCAGCCAGAAGCCATGGGACAGAGGTCTCACCGAGGGGTCAGAGTGTCCAGCCATAAGTCATGGAACAGAGGTCTCATCAAGGGGTTAGAGAGACCAGCCAGGGGACAGAAGTCTCATAGAGGGGTCAGAGGGCCCAGCCAGAAGCCACGGAACAGAGGTCTCATCGAGGGGTCAGGGAGTCCAGCCAGAAGCCACGGGACAGAGGTCTCATCGAGGGGTCAGAGGGCCCAGCCAGAAGCCATGGGACAGAGGTCTCATCGAGGGGTCAGAGTGTCCAGCCATAAGCCATGGAACAGAGGTCTCATCAAGGGGTCAGAGAGACCAGCCAGAAGCCAGGGGACAGAAGTCTCATAGAGGGGTCAGAGGGCCCAGCCAGAAGCCACGGAACAGAGGTCTCATCGAGGGGTCAGGGGGTCCAGCCAGAAGCCACGGGACAGAGGTCTCATCGAGGGGTCAGAGGGCGCAGCCAGAAGCCACAGGACAGAGGTCTCATCGAGGGATCAGAGTGTCCAGCCAGAAGCCACGGGACAGAGGTCTCATCAAGGGATCAGAGGGTCCAGCCAGAAGCCACAGGACAGAGGTCTCATCGTCGGATCAGAGTGTCCAGCCAGAAGCCAGGGGACAGAGGTCTCATAGAGGGGTCAGAGGGCCCAGCCAGAAGCCATGGAACAGAGGTCTCATCGAGAGGTCAGAGGGCCCAGACACAAGCCACGGGATAGAGGTCTCATCAAGGAGTCAGAGGGTCCAGTCAGAAGCCATGGGAAAGAGGTCTTATCAAGGGGTCAGAGGGCTCAGCCACAAGCCATGGGACAGAGGTCTCATTGAGGGGTCAGAGGGCCCAGCCAAAGCCAGCAGGTCCCGGTTCCAGGATTTAAGTCAGCTCCAATCAGGGGCGTCAGGAGAACCCCAATCCCTAGGCCAGAGGTGGGCCATGCAGCAGGGCACTGCAACTGAAGGCTAGAGAGCCAAGGGTGCAAGAGAGTTGAATGACACAGACAAAGGACTGGTAAGAGGAGCAGCAGTGCTGCCAACACGTAAGCCAGGTGGCTTGATATTTTTGGTAATTCATGTAGTGTGGAAGAAACCCCTGCGTGGGCAACTGGTGTATAAGTGAACTTTTCCTTTACTCAATAAATGTGGGCTGCCAAGTCCTAACACTACAGTTTGGGCCGGTGTCTTGTCGAATTCAGTCCCCTATCATATAGTGTCCTCCCTGTACTGCGCAGGCGCAGTACAGGGAGGACAAGGAGACGCCGAAAGTCTCCGAAGTTCAACAGCTGATCGTCAGCTGTACACGGCGCCTGCGCATTTATTCTTACCCTATGTCCAGGATCATTCCCCACTATCCAAGTGGACATAGAGTTAGAATAAATATTTGCCGAGCGCAGCGAGGCCGTGCCCGAAGCGTGGCGAGCGAAGCGAGCCCGCGAGGGGCCCTCTTACACTGCCATCGCTAACAGGTGCCCGAGCGCCGTGTACAGCTGATGGTCAGCTGATCAACTTCGGGCATTTTCGGCATCTCCTGCTCCTCCGTACTGCGCAGGCGCTGCGCCTGCGCAGTACGAGGCGGACACTATTTGATAGGAGGACTCTATATGGCAGAACACCGGCACAGCTCATTGTAAATGCACCAGCTACTTGAGTTTAATCACCCCAATCTCACACCGCCAAGGAGTTGATAAACAACCAGGCTGCTATATAGTAGGGATGGAGAATGGGATTCACGGGGTCATGATTTTCAATTTTCCCAGGGTATTATATATATTAAGGTAAAAATACAAATTTCAGTAACCACCAAAAGGGTTCAATTTAGTTTAGTTCCAAGTTTAAATACACAAAGAACAGTCACATCTAGGTCTGCCTTCATTGACAGTAGGGTTTATACATGGACAAGTAAGAATCAACATAAAACTAGAAATAAAAGAAAGAAAGAATACAGAGAAAACAACTATATACAGTGCCTTGAAAAAGTATTCATACCCCTTGAAATTTCCCACATTTTCTCATGTTACAACCAAAAACATAAAAGTATTTTATTGGGATTTTATGTGATAGACCAACACAAAGTGTCACATAATTGTGAAGTGGAAAGAAAATGATAAATGATACAAATAAATATGTGAAAAGTGTAGGGGGCATTTATATTCAACCCCCTTTACCCTGATACCCCTAACTATAAACTAGAGGAATCAATTGCCTTCAGAAGTCACCTAATTAGTAAATAGAGTCCACCTGTGTGAATTGTCGGGTCTCGGCAATATAGATAAAACTCATTGAAAAAAAGAGCATGGGATTCCCCCCAGTCCATTACCAGGCCCTTTGGGTCTGGTATGAATATTAACGGTAACCCCGAACCAAAATTAAAAAAAAAATTGCTTAGGGGTGTCCCCCTAAAATCCATACCAGGCCCTTCAGGTCTTGTATGAATATTAAGGGGAACCCCGCGCCAAAATAAAAAAAAAGGCGTAGGGGTCCCCCCAAAATCCATATCAGACCTGAACCCCGTGCCAAAATTAAAAATAAATGGGCTAAGGGTCCCCCCAAAATCCATACCAGACCCTTATCCGAGCACACAACCTGGCGGGCTGTAGGAAAAAGGGGGGACGAGAGAGCGCCTCCCCCTTATGAACTGTACCAGGCCACATGCCCTCAACATGGAGAGGATGTTTTAGGGTAGCCAAGGGCTGGGGACAAGGGCCTCATCCCCACAACACTTGCCTGGTGGGTGTGGGGGTATGCGGGTGGGGTCTTATCAGAATCTGGAAGCTCCCTTTAAAAAGGGGACCTCCAGATCCCGACCTCCCCCTATGTGAATTAGTAACTAGTACATTGTACCCATACCATTTCACAAAAAAGTGTCCAAAATAGTAAAAAAAGACAAGAGACAGCTTGGGACAAGTCTTTTATTAAAAGATACAAAAATAAAAATGTCCAGTGATGCCCATTTATCTTCTATCACGCCACCCGACGAGCGTCGAAAAAAGAAAAAAAAAAGCTGCAACAGATCTGCCTCCATGGGAGGCTCCGCCGACTCACGCTTCATCTTGCTGATAGCTGTTGTATAGCTGAGGGCGGGGCCACTCGGTGATGTAAACGGGTAACCCTGCCTTCCTCTAACGTCACGTGGCGTCAGAAGGGGGTGGGGTCACCTGTTTACATCACCGAGTGGCCCCGTCCTCAGCTATATAACAGCTGTTATCGAGAAGAAGCGTCACTCGACAGAAGCCTCCCATGGAGGTGGAGCCCGTGCGGAATTTTTTTTCTTTTTCCGGCTCATCGGCGGCGTGAGTTGGATCTACATTGTGGGACATTTTTATTTTTTATCTTTTAATTAAGGACTTGTCCCAAAGGGTCTCCTGTCTTTTTTACTATTTTGGACACTTTTTTGTGAAATGCTAGGGGTACAATGTACCCGTTACCAATTCACATAGGGGGGTCTGGGGGTCCCCTTGTTAAAGGGGGCTTCCAGATTCTGATAAGCCCCCCACCCGCAGACCCCCACAACCACCAGGCAAGGGTTGTGGGGATGAGGCCCTTGTCCCCATCAATATGGGGGAAAGATGTTTTGGGGGTGACTCCAAAGCACCCTCCCCATGTTGAGGGCATGTGGCCTGGTACGGTTTAGGAGAGGGGGTGCTCTCTCGTCCCCCCCTCTTTTCCTGCAGCCTGCCAGGTTGCCTGCTCAAATAAGGGTCTGGTATGGATTTTGGGGGGACCCCTACCCCATTTCTTTTTAATTTTGGCGCAGGGTTCCCCTTAATTTCCATACCAGACCTGAAGGGCCTGGTATGGATTTTGGGGGGACCCCCATGCAATTTTTTTTAAATTTTTGGTTCGGGGTTCCCCTTAATATTTATATCAGCCCCAAAGGGCCTGGCAATAGACTGGGGGAACCCATGCCATTTACTTTCAATGTGTTCCATCTATATTGCCGAGACACGACAATTCATTACAGCCACAATAAATTAAATGACAATTTTTCCTTTGAAATGTTATTTTGCTCTCAGACTGTTTTAAACACGGGAAACATGCGCCCCTTTACAGGCATAATATAGACACCCCCCAGGTACGAAATTTAAAGGAATATTTCACTTTTATTGTTTCACTTTAAGCATTATTAAAATCACTGCTCCTGAAAAAACGGCCGTTTTAAAACTTTTTTTTGCACTGATACATGTCCGCTGGGGCAGGACCCGGGTCCCCAAACACTTTTTATGACAATAACTTGCATATAAGCCTTTAAAATTAGCACTTTTGATTATTCATGTTCGTGTCCCATAGACTTTAACAGTGTTCGCGTGTTCGAACAAATTTTTTGCCTGTTCACATGTTCTGGTGCGAACCGAACAGGGGGTTCGGCTCATCCCTAGTCGTAACGGATAAACTGGACATCAATCCTCTAATGGAAGTGATAAGAAGCTCTGACCCTAAAAATCGAATTTCTTTCTTCTATAGTATGTTGCTGCTACCTATATCCTCCACATCGGCATATGCCCTGAAGGCCAGATTGGAGGTGGACATGTTGGCAACAGAGGATGAGGAATGGAGTGATGCCCTGGACACATGCAAACTAGTATTCCCTAAACTTTGTGACTGCCTCACACAGATCTATATACTCCACAGATCCTATCTAACTTCTCTTAAAGCAGAGCTCCACCCAAAAATGGAACTTCCACTTTAAGTACTCCTCGCCCCCTAACATGCCACAATTGGCATGTCATTTTTTGGGGGGGAGGCTGGGTACCTGGTTTGGAGAGGGACTTCTTGTCTCACTTCCTCCTTCCGGGCTTCTAACCGCCTAGGCGATTGCTAGGCGGCCCCCTTCCCTCCTGGCAATGTTCTGGGGCACGTGACAGGTCCCAGAACATTGCCTGGCCATTGATGGAGCACAGCGCGGGTCGCACATGCGTAGTGCGGGGCTCGCACATGCGTAGTGCGAGGCTCGCACATGCGTAGTGCGCGGCTCGTGCATGCGCAGTGTGCGCCTGGCTGTGAAGCCGCAAACTGTCACAGCCGGGCGTCCACACTCACAATGTCGGCGCCGGCGGACAGGAGGGGAGAGGCTTCGGCAGCCCCATCGCTGGCCGTGGGACAGGTGAGTGTGTGTTTATTAAAAGTCAGCTATTAAAAGCTATACTTTTTGTAGCTGCTGACTTTTAATAAACTAAAAAAACTACAAATGAGATCAAATTGCTCTTTGCCCAATGTGTAACCAGGAAATCGGCACATTTTATCACTTAATTTGGAGCTGCCCTAGAGTACAAGGCTACTGGACACAAGTTGTACAATTCCTACACAATACAATGGGTTCCCCTCTTACACTGAACCCCAAGCCTTGCCTAATGGGGACATACCCAGAGCCAGATATGGATACATTTACTAAAATCTTTCTAAATGAAACGCTTTTTTCTGCACGGAAAGTCCTGGCAAGGCAATGGAACTAATTCACCTGAGTTCAGTACATGGGTAGCAGAAGTGAATAATAGCTTACCATATAAAAAACTCATCTATAAGCACAGGGGATGTCCGTCAAAATACAATAAGATTTGGGATAGGTGGTTACAAGCCACAAAAACCCTTCAGGAAGTTACCAAGTTGAACCTTTCTTTTCATATCTGAATGTTGCCTTCCACCATCATCTCTGTTATCGAATGGAGACTGAGTGATGAGGAAACATATGTCAACAATGTACCATGATTATTATTATTAATATCTTTTCTGTTATATGTGTAAATGTGTGTCTCAGCATGTAGTATAATATATATATGAGATGTCTGTTAAGAGATAACCGTCGGTAATATCGTCAATGCATATTTGACATTTCCTATGCATAGTTTCTAATTGTAAATTTGTATTTTTGTTACAATAAAGATACTGTTCAAAGTAAAAAAAATGTTCTTCAATCAACTGGGCATCCTATATACCCTTATCCAGTGGTGGCTGGTGCTCAAAATTTTTTTGGGGGCACGCAAATTTTTTTTGAAAAAAAATCATCAAAACCTGCCACTGTGCCACCAAATGCTACCACTGTGCCATCAAACCCTGCCACCATGCCATCCAACCCTGCCACTGTGCCCTCAAATGCTGTCACTGTGCCATCCAACCCTACCACTGTGCCATCAAACGCTGCCACTGTGCCACCAAATGCTACCACTGTGCCATAAAACCCTGCCACTGTGCCATAAAACCCTGCCACTGTGCCATCAAACGCAGCCACTGTGCCATCAAACCCTGCCACTGTGCCATCAAACGCTGCCACTGTGCCATCAAATGCTGCCACTGTGCCATAAAACCCTGCCACTGTGCCATCAAACGCAGCCACTGTGCCATCAAAACCTGCCACTATGCCATCAAACGCAGCCACTGTGCCATCAAAACCTGCCACTATGCCATCAAAGGCAGCCACTGTGCCATCAAACGCAGCCACTGTGCCATCAAACGCAGCCACTGTGCCATCAAACGCAGCCACTGTGCCATCAAACGCAGCCACTGTGACATCAAACGCTGCCACTGTGCCATCAAACCCTGCCACTGTACCATCAAATGCAGCCACTGTGCCATCAAACGTTGCCACTGTGCCATCAAACCCTGCCACTGTGCCATCAAACGCAGCCACTGTGCCATCATAAGCTGCCACTGTGCCCTCAAATGCTGCCACTGTGCCATCAAACCCTGCCACTGTGCCATCAAATGTTGCCACTGTGCCATCAAACGCTGCCACTGTGCCATCAAACGCTGCCACTGTGCCCTCAAATGCTGCCACTGTGCCACCAAACATTGTGACTGTGCCCTCAAATGCTGCCACTGTGCCATCAATTGCAGCCACTGTGCCAAACTCTGCCACTGTGCTCATCAATTGCAACCACTGTGCCCATGAAATGCTGCCACTGTGCCATCAAATACTGCCAGTGTGCCCATCAAATGTTGCCAGAGTGACTATCATATGCTGCCAGTGTGCCCATCAAATGCTGCCAGTTTGCCCATCATATGCTGCCAGTGTGCCCATTAAATGCTGCCAGTGTGCCCTTGAATGCCCCCAGTGTGACCCCCGCCCGCTCGCCGTCTGCCTAGCACTTACCCTGTCTTGGCGGGGCAGTGGGTGACGACGACAAGCGGGGTCCTTCCTGCGTCTCCTGCCATCCTCATCTCCCATCCTCTCCTCCTGATATGCGTCCAATAGCGGTGCCTATCGTTTCAGCCAATCAGGTGACGGGTAACAGATCCGAGCACCTGATTGGTGGAGAGGCGGTTTAGTATTAGGAAAGCGAATAGTCATTCGCTTTTCTAACACAGTTGAGTGACCTGTGAGTGCCCAGCATGGGGCTTGCAGGTCACCTTTTTTGATGCCTATGGCTCTAATCAGGTGCTTCAAAAACACGCCCACCGCTGTAATTCAGGAGAGAGGGGGCGGCGCCCGTGTGCCCTTAATGCACGGGCAGCCACTGTCCTTATTTCATCCAAGTTAATTCCCCTCATAAAAATACAAAGCAAAGTGCATGGACTGTTTTCTGTCTAAGCATGACTGGAAATAGTGTGCCGTGCTGTGCGGGGTGACAGGTGGACTACAATACTCAGCAGCCCTCACGAGGGCACTGCTACACTTATCCTAATATTTGAATGTGATTTTGAATCCAAGAAGTGTGAATGATGTTGCTCTAATAATAGTGAAATAAAGAGATCGTCACTCTCTCTCTGTAGGGATCGTCACTCTCCTCTGTAGAAGGTGTTTCAGGCACTTCATTTGTCTCTGGTAGGGATGAGCTTTGAGTTTGACTCGAACATCAGCTGTTCGCCAGTTCGCTGAACAGCAAACAATTTGGGGTTTTTGCAGCAAATTCAAATGCCGCGGAACACCCTTTAAAAGTCTGTGGGAGAAAAAGGCTTATATGCAAGTTATTGTCATAAAAAGTGTTTGGGGACCCGGGTCCTGCCCCAGGGGACATGGATCAATGCAAAAAAAAGTTTTTAAAATGGCTGTTTTTTCAGGAGCAGTGATTTTAATAATGCTTAAAGTGAAACAATAAAAGTGTAATATTCCTTTAAACTTCATACCTGGGGGGTGTCTATAGTATGCCTGTAAAGGGGAGCATGTTTCCCGTGTTTAGAACAGTCTGACAGCAAAATTACATTTCAAAGGAAAAAAGTCATTTAAAACTACTCGCGGCTATTAATGAATTGCCGGTCCGACAATATACATAAAAGTTCATTGATAAAAATGGCATGGGAATTCCCCACAGGGGAACCCCAAACCAAAATTAAAAAAAAAATGATGTGGGGGTCCCCCTAAATTCCATACCAGGCCCTTCAGGTCTGATATGGATATTAAAGGGAACCCCGCGCCAAGATAAAAAAAATGGCGTGGGGTCCCCCTCAAAATCTATACCAGACCCTTATCCGAGCATGCAACCTGGCAGGCCACAGGAAAAGAGGGGGGGACGAGAGAGCGCCCCCCCTCCTGAACCATACCAGGCCACATGCCCTCAACATTGGGAGGGTGCTTTGGGGTAGCCCCCCAAAACACCTTGTCCCCATCTTGACAAGGGCCTCATCCCCACAACCTTTGGCCGGTGGTTGTGGGGGTCTGCGGGCGGGGGGCTTATCGGAATCTGGAAGCCCCCTTTAACAAGGGGACCCCCAGATCCCGGCCCTCCCCCCTGTGTGAAATGGTGAGGGCCTACCATTTCACAAAAAAACTGTCAAAAATGTTAAAAATGACAAGAGACAGTTTTTGACAATTCCTTTATTTAAATGCTTCTTCTTTCTTCTATATTCTTTCTTCTATCCTCTTTCTTCTATCTTCTATCTTCCTTCGGTTTCTTCCTCCATCTTCTTCTTCTTCTGGTTCTTCTGGTTCTTCCTCCGGTGTTCTCATCCAGCATCTTCCTCTACAGTGTCGGCGTCTTCTTCCCTTCTTCTCCTCGTGCCGCTCCGCATCCATGATGGCATGGATCGAGGCTCCCGCTGTGTGACGCTTCTCCTCTTCTGACGGTTCTTAAATAATAGGGGGCGGGGCCACCCGGTGACCCCGCTCCCCTCTGATGCACGTGGACTTGACGGGACTTCCCTGTGGCATTCCCCATGACATCAGAGGGGGCGGGGTCACCAGGTGGCCCCACCCCCGTTATTTAAGAACCGTCAGAAGAGGTGAATCGTCACACAGCGGGAGCCTCCCTCCGTGCCATCATGGATGCGGAACGGCCCAAAAAGAAGATGAAGACAAGAAGATAAAGAGAAGAAGAAGAAGATGAAGAGAAAAAGATGAAGAGAGAAGAGTCACACAGCGGGAGTCTTCCTCCATGCCATCATGGATGCGGAGCGGCCCGAGGAGAAGAAGGGAAGAAGACGCCAACGCTGCGGAGGAAGATGCCGGACGAGAACACCGGAGGAAAAACCAGAAGAACCAGAAGAAGAAGAAGAAGAAGAAGAAGATGGAGGAAGAAACCGAAGGAAGATAGAAGAAAGAAGAAAGAAGATAGAAGAAAGAAGAAGCATTTAAATAACGGAATTGTCAAAAACTCTCTTGTCATTTTTAACATTTTTGACAGTTTATTTGTGAAATGGAAGGGGTACTTTTGTACCCCATTACCATTTCACAAAGGGGGAAGGGCCGGGATCTGGGGGTTCCCTTGTTAAAGGGGGCTTCCAGATTCCGATAAGCCCCCCGCCCGCAGACCCCCACAACCACCGGCCAAGGGTTGTGGGGATGAGGCCCTTGTCCTTATTAACATGGGGACAAGGTGTTTTGGAGGGCTACCCCAAAGCACCCTCCCAATGTTGAGGGCATGTGGCCTGGTATGGTTCAGGATGGAGGGCGCTCTCTCGTCCCCCCTTCTTTTCCTGCGGCCTGCCAGGTTGCCTGCTCGGATAAGGGTCTGGTATGGATTTTTAGGGGGACCCCACATAATTTTTTTTAAAATTTTGGTTTGGGGTTCCCCTGTGGGGAATCCCTATGCCGTTTTTATCAATGAACTTCTATGTGTATTGTCGGGCTGGCAAAGTATAGCCGCGAGTAGTTTTAAATTACTTTTTTTCCTTTGAAACGTCATTTTGCTGTCAGACTGTTCTAAACACGGGAAACATGCGCCCCTTTACAGGCATACTATAGACACCCCCCAGGTATGAAATGTAAAGGGATATTACACTTTTATTGTTTGACTTTAAGCATTATTAAAATCACTGCTCCTGAAAAAACTGCTGTTTTAAAACTTTTTTTTGCATTGATCCATGTCCCCTGGGGCAGGACCCGGGTCCCCAAACACTTTTTATGACAATAACTTGCATATAAGCCTTTAAAATGGGCACTTTTGATTATTCATGTTCTTGTCCCATAGACTTTAACAGTGTTGGCGTGTTCGAACAAATTTTTTGCCTGTTCACAAGTTGTGGTGCGGAAACCATCGGGTCACCAAAATAGACGGAGGGGTGTGTTCCTCACTAGTTTGGGTAAACAGAAGGTTACATCCTTGGTGTTTTCCCATTGGTCGGTGTTTGCCGTGTACAATTTCTGGTAAACATGAGATTGTTTCAGTTGAAATGAATTTCTTCTTTCTGTTTCTGGATAAAATCTGACCCATCGCGCATCACCATTGCTTGTTCATCACGAATTTCAAACAAACTGATTTCCCAGCTGTCTTCTCCGAGTCTTGGAGCTTTCTCTGGTAAAAGATTCATCCCGAGGTTATTCAGAACTCCCTGAGAAGTTCTGTGTTATCACACCTCCCAACTTTTTGAGATGGGAACGAGGGACACCTACGAGCAAAAGTATATAGAGGCGCATAGGACACACCCCCTTAAAGGAGAATTATACAACAAAAATTAAACCCAATTAAAATTAAATTAAATTAAAAATTGAAGTTAAACCCACAAGTGTTTTTTTTTTTTTTTTTTACCACTACTTTTCCTTTATATTGGCTTTTGACATTGACAAATGCAGCAAGTAAGAAATAGGATGAAAGGTTTATCACTGGGAAACAAACACTTTTTGATAGATAAAAACTGCATTTTATATACAACTATATAGATTAGACCAACATGAGGGACCAATGAGGAGGAAAGAGGGACATTGCTCCAAATCAGGGACAGTCCCTTGAAATCAGGGACAGTTGGGTTATCATTGTAATTCAGAGAGGATCGGACAATGATTCCATCTCCACCTACGGGGCCAGATTGTAAATGATCAGAGAACTAATCACATTTACAGTACCTCACAAAAGTGAGTACACCCCTCACATTTTTGTAAATATGTAAGTTCTGCCGGCACTGGGGGGCTACAGTTCATTGAGGGAACCATGAATGCCAACATGTACTGTGACATACTGAAACAGAGCATGATCCCCTCCCTTCAGAGACTGGACCGCAGGGCAGTATTCCAACATGATAACCACCCCAAACACACCTCCAAGACCACCACTGCCTTGCTAAAGAAGCTGAGGGTAAAGGTGATGAACTGGCCAAGCATGTCTCCAGACCTAAACCCTATAGATCATCTGTGGGACATCCTCAAACGGAAGGTGGAGGAGCGCAAAGTCTTCAACATCCACCAGCTCTGTGATGTCATCATGGAGGAGGAGAAGAGGACTCCAGTGACAACCTGTGAAGCTCTGGTGACCTCCATGCCCAAGAGGGTTAAGACAGTGCTGGAAAATAATGGTGGCCACAAAAAAATATTGACACTTTGGGCCCAATTTGGACATTTTCACTTAGGGGTGTCCTGACTTTTGTTGCCAGCGGTTTAGACATTAATGGCTGTGTGTTGAGTTATTTTGAGGGGACAGCAAATTTACACTGTTATACAAGCTGTACACTCACTACTTTACATTGTAGACAAGTGTCATTTCTTCAGTGTTGTCACATGAAAAGATAGAAGAAAAGATTTACACAAATGTTACTGAGGGGTGTACTCACTTTTTTCAGATACTGTATATATATATATAAATATATAAACAGGGTGGGTTCCAGTGGCAGCTGTTTTTTTTTGGGGGGGCAGCAAACCACCCCCCCACGCTATCAGTCAGTCGGGTTACCCACTCTCCCCCCTTGTGGTCGGTCATCCAGCCACACACTTACCACACCTAGGTTGTGGGCAGGCAGGGCTCCTATGAGCGGAGGGTGGTGGCTTCCATCGCGTCTCCTTCTCCTCTACATCACAGAGGCTTCCTCCATGCCTCTGGCTCTAATCATGTGCTTAAAAAAAACACTGGAATCCATGTGTCCGGCACCCTGCATGTAGAGTAGGGGGCCGGAAACATGGATGGGGGAGCGGCACCCCTTATAGTCGGGCCGCCGCTGGTGGGGTCTTTTGATTGTAGTATGTCAGCAGTAGACATGTGGAATTTGTTTCTGACACATTTTTAGATTATTCAGAGATTTGGATGTATCTGAATGACAATAGTAACACATTTTGTTGAAAGTCATTTAATTTTGTTTTCTATATTCGCTTTCTAACAAATTCCAAATTTTCAGATTGAATCAAATTTGGATCGGTCAAAAAAAGATTGACTTGTTCGTTCTACTATGACGTGTGGTGGGCGGACCGCTCGGGGTGGGGTGAGCTCAGAGGCCGTGCAGAAGGGAGAACAACACGGCCAGGGAGAGGAGCAGACACCGGGGAGGATGGACGGGGCCGCCGCTCCCCTTACCGACTAGAGGACAGAGAAGAGAGCAGGAGGGGGGAGCTCCACACAGCTAGGCCTGGACCAGGGGCGGATCCAGGGGGGGAAACAGGGCAATTGCCCCCTCCGAGAATGTGGGTGAGTAAGTGGGTGGGCCGGCGGCTCTGTTGGTGAGCAGCTGTGCGGCTCAGGGACAGTGTGTGAGCTGGCCAATCATGGAGCCGATGGGTGGGGGAGCAGAGAGATGACATCATCTCTCACTGCCCAGCGCCCGCCCTGCATCCCTGCCGTTCCACCCTCACTGTGCAGTGTGCAGGCAGCCGTGGCAGCAGAGAGATTACATCATCTCTCTGCTGCTTGACTGGTAATCTGCTGCCTGACTCTGGGACACAGCAAGAGACAATTATAGCAGGCAAGTGACAATCCACAACATGTGGCATGGGACGTGGCAAGTGATAATCCGCAACGTGTGGCATTAGACGTGGCAAGTGACAATCCGCAATGTGTGGCATGGGACGTGGCAAGTGATAATCCACAATGTGTGGCATGGGATGTGGCAAGTGACAATCTGCAACATGTGGCATGGGACGCGGCAAGTGATAATCCGCAATGTGTGGCATGGGACGTGGCAAGTGATAATCCGCAATGTGTGGCATGAGACGTGGCAAGTGACAATCTGCAACATGTGGCATAGGACGTGGTAAGCGATAATCCGCAACCTGTGGCATGAAATGTGGCAAGTGATAATCCACAACGTGTTGCATGGGACATGGCAAGTGATAATCTGCTACGTGTGGCATGGGACGTGGCAAGTGATAATCCGCAACGTGTGGCATGGGACGTGGCAAGTGACAATCCTCAACATGTGACATGGGACGTGGCAAGTGACACTCTGCAATGTGTGGCATGGGACGTGGCATGTGACAATCCACAACGTGTGGCATGGGACATGGCAAGTGACAATCCACAACGTGTGGCATGGGACGTGGCAAGTGACAATCCACAACATGTGGCATGGGATGTGGCAAGTGACAATCCGCAACATGTGACATGGGATGTGGCAAGTGACAATCTGCAACATGTGGCATCGGACATGGCAAGTGACAATCTGCAATGTGTGGCATGGGACGTGGCAGGTGACAATCTGCAACATGTGGCAAGTGATGTGGCAAGTGACAATCTGCAACATGTGGCATGGGAAGTGGCAAGTGACAATCTGCATCTGGTGACAGGCAACGTGGCAAGTGACAATCCGCAACGTCCAGCATGGGACGTGGCAAGTGACGTGGCAAGTGACAATCTGCAACGTGTGGCATGGGACGTGGCAAGTGACTATCTGCATCTAGTGACAGGCGATGTGGCAAGTGACAATCCGCAACGTGTGGCATGGGACGTGGCAAGTGACAATCCACAACATGTGGCATGGGATGTGGCAAGTGACAATCCGCAACATGCGGCATGGGATGTGGCAAGTGACAATCTGCAACATGTGGCATCGGACATGGCAAGTGACAATCTGCAATGTGTGGCATGGGACGTGGCAGGTGACAATCTGCAACATGTGGCAAGTGATGTGGCAAGTGACAATCTGCAACATGTGACATGGGAAGTGGCAAGTGACAATCTGCATCTGGTGACAGGCAACGTGGCAAGTGACAATCCGCAACGTCCAGCATGGGACGTGGCAAGTGACATGGCAAGTGACAATCTGCAACGTGTGGCATGGGACATGGCAAGTGACTATCTGCATCTAGTGACAGGCGACGTGGCAAGTGATAATCTGCAACGTGTGGCAGGTGACAGTGGCAAGTGACATGCTCGGGGCTCCCACTGATTCTGCATTATGGTGAGGTGAACCATTTCATTTTTTTGAACAATGTAATAATAGTAATAATATGCTTCAATCATCCTGACACCATAACAACCATGGTGCCATGATGATTGAAGCGCTAACACCAGCCATTTCCCCGTTAAATTTACCCCAAAAAAACATATTTTCTGGCAGTTCCCCTCCCGAGACTGGGCTCTGGATCTGCCCCTGGCCCGGACACCATGAACCTAAATGAGCAGAATGGAAAACTATATGCTGAAGTTGAGCCATTCATCCCTCAGAAGAAAGGGACCGAAGCCCTTACAATTCCAATGTCTCTATCAGGTGATGGTGGAAGCATCGGTGGACTTGAGCCCACACCTATTCCAAGCTATCTTATAACCTGTTATCCATTTGTTCAAGAGAACCAGACGAATAGGCAAATTCCACTGTATATTAATGATCTAAGATGGCAACAGTCAAACTCAAACCCTCCTGGGCCTTATCTTGCGTATCCTATTGTACCTGCTCAGCCACCCATATCAACAGAATACATGAACTACCAGCTAATGCCTGCACCTTGTGCTCAAGTCATGGGATTTTACCATCCAATTCCTAATACTTACACCACACCTCTTCAGGCAACCAATGCCGTCAATGCATTCATTGTCAACTGCAATGACCGTAAAAAACCAACAAACTTCGATCACTGTTTTATCGAACCAGCGAAGCAGAAATGCCTCCAGACCTCCCCTTATCCACAAACCTCCGCAGCAAGGGGTGCCACAGATTAAATGCAAGAGGCCTCCAATGAAGAGTGTGGCGGTACAAAAGGAAACCTGTTCATCAGGCCCAGACATCTGGTCCAAAATTGTCCTCTTATGCCGCGTACACACGACCGGACTTTACGGCAGACTTTGCCCGGCGGACTTTTCGACGGACTTTACAACGGACTTTCCGTTCATTCACTTGCCTACACATGATCAACCAAAGTCCGATGGATTTGTACATGATGACGTACGACCGGACTAAAACAAGGCAGTAGCCAATAGCTGCCCTAGCCTCGGATTTTGTCCGTCGGACTAGCATACAGAAGAGCAGACTTTTCGATCGGACTTAAGTCCACCGGATAGATTTGAAACATGTTTCAAATCTAAGTCCGTCAAACTTTTGATAAAATAAAGTCCACTGGAGCCCACACGTGATTGAATTGTCCAACGAAATCCGGTACACCGTACCAAGTATGCCGTAAAGTCCGATCGTGCGTACGCGGCATTAGTGGATGCTTGTCAGCAAACAGATTTTCCAAATGAAATAGCCAAGAGTATTTTAGAACCAACCGTTTGCACAGCTGGAGGAAGTTGGGCCAGTGTTGCCTCCCAAGCTACTCAGAAGAAGCCTTGGAATGAGAAAAGTCGGAGGAAGACAGGCTGAACTCAGAAATAATGCACATCTTGGGTATCGTATGAGAGGACAGAGCACGTCATCAGAAAGGAGACAAAATATTCAAAGGAGGCAAGACAGTATAGCTAGGACCACAGCACAATTAAACAGACCTGACCAGAGTCCGGAACAGCTGTACTTTGAGGATGAACATGAATTTCCAGAATTGAACAGCAGCAATGGGAGTTCTAGAAATGAGAGCACACAGCCAAAGATGAGCACAAAAGTGTTGGATGGTTTACCTGAAAATTCTCCAATTAACATTGTTCAGACCCCGATCCCTATCACAACATCTGTACCAAAACGAGCCAAGAGTCAGAAGAAGAAAGCATTTGCTGCTGCATAGGCCACTGCCCAGGAGTATTCAGAGATTAGCACGGAGCAGAAAAAACTCCAGGAAGACCTATCTAAGGCATCTGGAAAGAAGAGCAAGACTCCAGTACAACTAGACCTTGGAGATATGTTGGCAGAACTGGAGAGGCAGCAACAGGCAATGAAGGCTCGTCAGATAACAAACACCAGACTTTTATCCTACACTGTTGGCAGTGCGGTCCTATTTCACACCAAAGAACACAAAAACAGGGATTTGTTTACAAAGGCCCAGATTTTCATGGGTTCTCCAAATCCTTTGGACTCCACTGCTCTGAGGATCAAAAGAGGAAAAGAGAAAGAAGTTCCAAAAAAAAACACCCAACTGCGCTGAAAAAGATTATTCTTAAAGAAAGAGAAGAAAAGAAAGAACGTATACCTGTGGATCAAAGTGTTTTGGGTTCAGATGAACAAAAGGATATTCCTTTAAGCTTTACTGATGATCAGTCAGAAGAGCTGGCATCTCAAGAAGATGCAGGTCTCAGTGCACCAAGTGACACCTCCCTCTTACCAGCAAGTCAGAACTCCCCCTACTGTATGACCCCTGTATCACAGGGCTCTCCAGCAAGTTCTGGGATTGGAAGCCCCATGGCTTCCTCAGCCATTACCAAAATCCACAGCAAGAGGTTTAGAGAGTATTGCAATTAGGTACTAAGTAAGGAGATTGACGAATGTGTAACTGTGTTACTGCGAGAACTGGTCAGCTTTCAAGAGAGAGTGTACGAAAAACACCCAGTGAAATCCAAGTCAAAGAGAAGATTAGTTATGGGTCTACGAGAAGTAACCAAGCACATTAAATTAAACAAATGTTATTATTTCCTCAAACTGTGAGAAAATTCAGTCAAAAGGTGGATTGGATGAGGCCCTCTATAATGTCATAGCTATGGCCAGAGAACAAGAAATTCCCTTTGTTTTTGCTCTAGGAAGGAAAGCACTGGGTCGCTGTGTGAACAAATTGGTACTTGTCAGTGTTGTTGGCATTTTCAGCTACTCTGGGGCAGAGAACTTATTTAATAACCTGGTGTCACTGACGGAAGAGGCCAGAAAGGGTTTCAAAGATATGGTGTCGTCAATGGAGCAGGAACAGGCTGAGGAGGCTCTAAAGAATGTTTTAGTTCCTCACCACATGGGTCATTCTCGTAACCCCTCTGCAGCCAGTGCAATTTCATTCTGCAGTGTCATCACTGAGCCAATATCAGAAGTCAACGAGAAGGATTACGAAACAATTGGAGAAGTATGGTAGAAACATCTGATGGACATGAAGCATCGGAAAATGAAGACTGCTCTGTGAGGACCATGGACTCGGAACAAACCATTAACATTCAATCTGATAGTAAAGCCAGCATACATAAACAAACACCACTGACCACTCCTGGTGTTTCTACCTCAGGCATTAAGCCTGGCAAGTTGACTCCAGTAGAAAAAGATGAGGTGAAACCAGATGACAACCTGGAATGGGCATCCCAGCAGAGTACTGAAACTGGATCATGCGATGGAAGCGGCAGAAATGCCCTCAGCTCCTCCATGACAAGTACAATGAGCACTCCGGTACCAGAAATGCTGGAGGAAGATGATGATGAGGAAGAAGAGTATCACCAGGAACCTATTTCAGTAAGCAGAATAGAGTCCATAGATAATAGAGTTTCAGAGACCCAAAGGACTATGGAGACACTTCAGCTTGTGAATAGCCCTGAAGAGGATAATATAGAGCAGAGTGAAGATGATGATGATGATGCAGAGCCCTCTGAACATGTAGACCCAGTTGTTGAATGCAAGGAACAGACAGTGGAAAAGCTTCCCAAGAATCGATCACACCCACCAAGTGCTGGAAAGGCTTTATAAAAGAGAGCTCTAATTTTATGTAGAAAAAAAAAAATCAGTGAATACAACAAAGTCAGGAATTGGCTTTTCTACAGAATTATTGGGAGAATTGCATCCATCCCCATGCTTGTTTCATCTCATTGTTTTGCACTGTTTAAATTCTAATCTATATTTAATTCCATGTAAATAATGTTATTTGTTATTGTGTTGTTGCTTTTTTCTTTACTTCAGCGCCAAGGGGGCACAGGAAGGAATGTTTTTGTCAGTATGTGCACTTTAGTGTGCATGTATACACGCACTTAGAGACACAAAACAAGCTGCTCTCTGTTTTCTGCAGTTCATTGTTGGTGTAAATTTAACAGGGATAAAAAAATATGACCACATGCTTAAAAGAGCACTAAACTGCAAAATAGTTAATATAATTGGGTACATTAAGTTCACCAGAATTCTGCTAAGCACCGCAAGGGCTGGTGTAGCGAATTGGCTCCTTTTATACACTCCATATAGTAGTAAAAGTGGATACTTACTCTGAGAAAAAAAACGGGAATGCAGTTTCTGCATTCGGGTGGCTCAGGATAAGAAATTTTCACCCCAGATAGGCCCCCACGTCCTCTTTGTAATTGGAGTAAGCTCCAAGAGGCACCAGAAGGCCATGTTGGTTTGGCAGTGCTCAGAAGTGTTGTTTTTTTCTATATATATTTTAGGTAATCTAACCTATCTTATCCTATTTATTGTTAAAGCTAAGTGCCACTTTCACATTAGGGATTCTGCCTCCAGAACAGTAAAATCCCACCCTTGGCACAGCCATTGGTCTTTTCCTTTTGTATCCCACCTCCAGCACACCCAATGGTCTTTTTGTTTTTTTTTTTTAATCCCAGAACATCCAATGGTCTATTCCTTTGTATCCCACCACCAGCACTCTCATTGGTCTTTTCCTTTGTATCTCACCCCCAGGCACACCCATTGGTCTTTTCCTATGTATCCCAACCCCCAGCACACCCATTGGTCTTTTCCTTTTGTATCCCACCCCCAGCACACCCAATGGTCTTTTCCTTTGTATCCCACCACAAGCACACTCATTGATCTTTTCGTTTGTATCCCACCCCCAGCACACCCAATGGTCTATTCCTTTGTATCCCACCACCAGCACACTCATTGGTCTTTTTCTTTGTATCCCACCCCTAGCACACCCAATGGTCTTTTCCTTTGTGCCCCACCACCAGCACACTCATTGGTCTTTTCCTTTGTATCCTAACCCCCAGCACACCCATTGGTCTTTTCCTTTGTATCCTAACCCCCAGCACACCCATTGTTCTTTTCCTTTGTATCCCACCTCCAGCACACCCATTAGTCTCTTCCTTTGTATCCCACCTCCAGCACACCCATTGGTCTTTTCCTTTGTATCTAACCCCCAGGCAAACCCACTGGTCTTTTCCTTTTGTATCCCACCTCCAGAACACCCAATGGTCTTTTCCTTTGTATCCCACCCCCAGCACATCCAATGGTCTTTTTTTTTTTTATCCCAGCACATCCAATGGTCTATTCCTTTGTATCCCACCGCAAGCACACTCATTGGTCTTTTCCTTTGTATCCCACCCCCAGCACACCCAATGGTCTTTTTTTTTTTTTTTTATCCCAGCACATCCAATGGTCTATATCTTTGTATCCCACCACCAGCACTCTCATTGGTCTTTTCCTTTGTATCCCACCCCCAGCACACCCAATGGTATTTTCCTTTGTATCCCACCACCAGCACACTCATTGGTCTTTTCCTTTGTATCCTAACCCCCAGCACACCCATTGGTCTTTTCCTTTGTATCCCACCCCCAGCACACCCAATGGTCTTTTTGTTTTTTTTTATCCCAGCACATCCAATGGTCTATTCCTTTGTATCCCACCACCAGCACTCTCATTGGTCTTTTCCTTTGTATCCCACCCCCAGCACACCCAATGGTATTTTCCTTTGTATCCCACCACCAGCACACTCATTGGTCTTTTCCTTTGTATCCCCCCTCCAGCACATCCAATGGTCTTTTCCTTTGTATCCCACTCCCAGCACACCCAATGGTCTTTTTGTTTTTTATCCCAGCACATCCAATGGTCTATTCCTTTGTATCCCAGCACCAGCACACTCATTGGTCTTTTTCTTTGTATCCCACCCCTAGCACACCCAATGGTCTTTTCCTTTGTGCCCCACCACCAGCACACTCATTGGTCTTTTCCTTTGTATCCTAACCCCCAGCACACCCATTGGTCTTTTCCTTTGTATCCTAACCCCCAGCACACCCATTGGTCTTTTCCTTTGTATCCCACCTCCAGCACACCCATTGTTCTTTTCCTTTGTATCCCACCTCCAGCACACCCATTGGTCTCTTCCTTTGTATCCCACCTCCAGCACACCCATTGGTCTTTTCCTTTGTATCTAACCCCCAGGCAAACCCACTGGTCTTTTCCTTTTGTATCCCACCTCCAGAACACCCAATGGTCTTTTCCTTTGTATCCCACCCCCAGCACATCCAATGGTCTTTTTTTTATCCCAGCACATCCAATGGTCTATTCCTTTGTATCCCAACACAAGCACACTCATTGGTCTTTTCCTTTGTATCCCACCCCCAGCACACCCAATGGTCTTTTTGTTTTTTTTTTATCCCAGCACATCCAATGGTCTATTCCTTTGTATCCCACCACCAGCACTCTCATTGGTCTTTTCCTTTGTATCCCACCCCCAGCACACCCAATGGTATTTTCCTTTGTATCCCACCACCAGCACACTCATTGGTCTTTTCCTTTGTATCTCACCCCCAGGCACACCCATTGGTCTTTTCCTATGTATCCCAACCCCCAGCACACCCATTGGTCTTTTCCTTTTGTATCCCACCTCCAGAACACCCAATGGTCTTTTCCTTTGTATCCCACCCCCAGCACACCCAATGGTCTTTTCCTTTGTGCCCCACCACCAGCACACTCATTGGTCTTTTCCTTTGTATCCTGACCCCCAGCACACCCATTGGTCTTTTCCTTTGTATCCCACCTCCAGCACACCCATTGGTCTTTTCCTTTCTATCCCACCTCCAGCACTCCCATTGGTCTTTTCCTTTGTATCCCACCTCCAGCACACCCAATGGTCTTTTTGTTCTTTTTTTATCCCAGCACATCCAATGGTCTATTCCTTTGTATCCCACCACAAGCACACTCATTGATCTTTTCGTTTGTATCCCACCCCCAGCACACCCAATGGTCTTTTTCTTTGTATCCCACCACCAGCACACTCATTGGTCTTTTTCTTTGTATCCCACCCCTAGCACACCCAATGGTCTTTTCCTTTGTGCCCCACCACCAGCACACTCATTGGTCTTTTCCTTTGTATCCCACCCCCAGCACACCCAATGGTCTTTTCCTTTGTGCCCCACCACCAGCACACTCATTGGTCTTTTCCTTTGTATCCTAACCCCCAGCACACCCATTGGTCTTTTCCTTTGTATCCTAACCCCCAGCACACCCATTGGTCTTTTCCTTTGTATCCCACCTCCAGCACACCCATTGGTCTTTTCCTTTGTATCCCACCTCCAGCACACCCATTGGTCTCTTCCTTTGTATCCCACCTCCAGCACACCCATTGGTCTTTTTCTTTGTATCTAACCCCCAGGCAAACCCACTGGTCTTTTCCTTTTGTATCCCACCTCCAGAACACTCAATGGTCTTTTCCTTTGTATCCCACCCCCAGCACATCCAATGGTCTTTTTTTTATCCCAGCACATCCAATGGTCTGATCCTTTGTATCCCACCACAAGCACACTCATTGGTCTTTTCCTTTGTATCCCACCCCCAGCACACCCAATGGTCTTTTTGTTTTTTTTTTTATCCCAGCACATCCAATGGTCTATTCCTTTGTATTCCACCACCAGCACACTCATTGTTCTTTTCCTTTGTATCCCACCCCCAGCACACCCAATGGTCTTTTCCTTTGTGCCCCACCACCAGCACACTCATTGGTCTTTTCCTTTGTATCCTAACCCCCAGCACACCCATTGGTCTTTTCCTTTGTATCCTAACCCCCAGCACACCCATTGGTCTTTTCCTTTGTATCCCACCTCCAGCACCCATTGGTCTTTTCCTTTGTATCCCACCTCCAGCACACCCATTGGTCTTTTCCTTTGTATCCCACCTCCAGCACACCCATTGGTCTTTTCCTTTGTATCACACCTCCAACACACCCATTGGTCTTTTCCCTTGTATCCCAACCCCCAGCACACCCATTGGTCTTTTCCTTTGTATCCCACCCCCGGGCACACCTGTTGGTCTTTTCCTATGTATCCCAACCCCCAGCTCACCCATTGCCCTTTTCCTTTGTATCTCACCCCCAGCACACCCATTAGTCTTTTCCTTGTGTCTCACCCCTGCGCACATGCACCTCTCACTTTCCAGCATCCTTGACACCAATTACATGGCCCATCCAGTACACAGAGATGTATTTCCTATATATCACCCTATTGTCCTGTACACATTATAAAAAGAGAAGGACACTGCATGTTTGTTGCACCCATTAAGATTTGCACCGTCAGTATACAGTTATCTTCCTGTCTGCTCATCTCACTGTTCACTCCCTTTTTTCAGTTCCCCTTTGTAGAAGCACATCTCCTGCTCCCTATCAGTACTGTACTGGCAGCACTGAAACCTTCCTGGACACAAACAACTTTATACGCATGACTAAAGCAACACTTTACGCTGTCTGCTCTTCTTTTTAGTGTTGCCTTCTGCCTACACACTCTACTTAGCAATGTTGTATTTGTCTCCTTTGTGTCTGCTACTCAACCTTTTTCTTGTTATCCTATACAATCACTGTTGTACACAGACATTGGCGTAAGGCTGTAAGCCACTCACATGGACAGCACACATCAAATAAAGTGCACACATATAAATATAAATAAGTAAAAGTGCAAAGTAACAATGCCTAGAAGCAAAGGAGATGCAGGAAATCTAATGGACACAAAGCTTTGTGACCCGTAAGATAATTTTCGATTTCTAAGGACTACATATCCCATGGTACCTTGCCTGCAAGCAGTGATTCCTATACTGACTCTGCCTCTTAAAACTCCTCCTTTCAGTTCAGAAGGCACACTCTGTGAAATGTGTGATTGCAAGCAAGTAAATTTGTGAGGTTCTTCCCAAAGTAAGTTTACAAAGCTCAAGTTCATTCATAGTGATAGGAGTGGGCTAGAAATAAGTGAAATACAATGTGGAAATGACTATATGATTTTGCATTTTGACCATACAATTTAATAATTAAAAAAAAAAAAAAAAGATCGACCTGTCCAAATCCTGTGTGAAGAATAACGGGTTGTTATGGAGCGGGCCAGGAAGCCGGCAGCCCCCGCGTCCTTAACAACTGACTCATCAGCTGTCAGCAGGCTTCCACCACTGAAAACCTAAGGGTCCGGTATGGATTTTGTGGGGGAAGCCACGAAATTTTTCTTTAAAATTTTGGCATGGCGTTCCCTTTAAAAACCCATACCAGGGTTTGTTTCTTTTTCTTTATTCAACCACTTACGGACCGCCCGCCGTCATTATACGTCGGTACTTCGAAGAGGAGTATCGTTGTTATGGTAGCAGCTAGCTTCCATAACCCCGCTATCCTCTTCTTCATCGGGCGGTTCGGTTTCGGATAAAAGTGGTCTCTGTGGTGGATTCGCCACAAGATCACCTTTATCGGCGGCGGGAGAGGGCCCACCAGTCCCGCCGCACTCTGGTGCCCTCCGCCACTTACTGGAGGCACCGGTAGCGGCAGAGGCGATCGGATCCCCTCCCTAGCCTGACATGGAGACGAGTGAGGGGAAGATGCCCCCCACCCGTTTCCATACTATTGCAGGGCGGAAGCAATGTCAAAACATCACTTCCACCCATAGCTCTTTAAAGAGACATTTATAAAAAAAACTGACATTTAATTTTATTTTTTTTATTGCATTTTAGTGTAAATATGAGATGTGACGTCTTTCTGACCCCCCAGATCTCATATATAAGAGGTCCTGTCATGGCTTTTTTTTCTATTACAAGGGATGTTTACATTCCTTGTAATAGGAATAAACGTGACACCATTTTTTTTAAAGAACAGTGTAAAAATAAAAAATAAAAGGTAACATAAAAAAATAAAATGTAAACACGCCCGTTCCACCGAGCTCATGTGCAGAAGCGAACGCTTACGTGAGCAGCGCCCCGAATATGAAAACTGTGTTCAAACCACACACGTGAGGTATTGCCGCGATCGGTAGAGTGAGAGCAATAATTCTAGCCCTAGACCTCCTCTGTAACTCAACACATGCAACCTGTAGAATTTTTTAAACGTCACATATGGAGATTTTTAAGGGTAAAAGTTTGTCGCCATTCCACAAGCGCAAAATTGGGCTAACTTTACTATTGTCTTATTTTTTTAATTCAAAAAGTGTTTTTTCCCAAAAAAGTGCGCTTGTAAGACCGCTGCGCAAATACGCTACGACAGAAAGTTTGCAACGACCGCCATTTTATTCTCTAGGGTGTTAGAAAAAAAAAAAATATATATATATATAATGTTTGGGGGTTCTAAGTAATTTTCTAGCAAAAAAAATGATTTTAACTTGTAAACACCAAATCTCAGAAAGAGGCTTACGTGGTTAACCACTTCAGCTCCGGGAAATTTTCCCCCTTAATGACCAGGCCATTTTTTGCGAGTCGGCACTGCGTCATTTTAACTGTCAATTGCGCGGTCGTGCGACGCTGTACACAAACAAAATTGATGTCTTTTTTTCCCCACAAATAGAGCTTTCTTTTTGTGGTATTTGATCACCTCTGCGGTTTTTATTTTTTGCGCTATAAACAAAAAAAAGCGACAACTTTGAAAAAACAAAACAATATTTTATACTTTTTGTGATAATAAATATCCCCCCAAAAAAGTAAAAAAAAAAATTTCTTCCTCAGTTTAGGCCTATATGTATTCTTCTACATATTTTTGGTTAGAAAAAATCACAATAAGTGTATATTGATTGCTTTGTGCAAAAGTTATCGTGTCTACAAAATAGGGGATAGTTTTATGGCATTTTTATTATTATACATTTTTTTTCACTAGTAATGGCGGCGATCTGCCATTTTTAGCGGGGCTGCGACATTGCGGTAGACAAATCAGACACTTTTGACACTTTTTGGGGACCAGTGACATTATTACATTGATCAGTGCTAAAAATAACCTGATTACTGCATAAATGTCACTGGCAGGTAGGAGGTTAACACTAGGGGGGCGATCAAGGGGTTAAATGTGTACCCTCATGTGTGTTTCTAATTGTGGGGGGAGGGAACTGACTAGAGGAGATGACAGATCGCTGTTCCTAATTACTAGGAATAGCAGATCTGTCTCTCCTCTCCTGTCAGAATGGGGATTTATGTGTGTTTACATCCCTGTTCTGGCTCCTGTGCCTGCAGTTGCAGGTGGCCGGCGGACATCGCGGCTGCTGGCCACGTGCATCGGGTCCCCCGCCATGCAGTGCGTGTGCCTGCTATTGCCCTTAAAGGTGCCGACATATACCTACGGTGATTTGGGGGAATGAGCCGACCGACTCCAGTATGACGGCGGCTGGTCAGCAAGTGGTTAATCTGGCACTTATTTTGTTCTGACAACGGATGAGTCATGGTTGCTAAGGACGCCAGCGGCCGCCCAATCCTTAACATCCAACTATTCTGATTTCTGAATATACAAAAGATACAAAATAAATTCCACAATTCTGAAACAAATTGTTCCAATATTGAGTGAATGGACAAATTAGTTTTTGGAAATTCGGAATTTGTTTTTTTATTTTTAGCATTGTTTATTCAGGATAGCATTAAAATAAGAAGGTATATAAGGGAGAGAATATTGGTGGGACTTTTAATGAGGTATAGTAGGGCCGCTCAGGTCCCCTCCTCCATCCCGGGAAAGTGATATCTGGTAAAAAAGCAAATGGCAGGACTTTTCATAAACACACAGGAGCAATAGTAAAATGAAGTAAAAATAGCTTTCAATGGGTTCAGATTATCATAAAGTTTTTATATCAAATCATTTCATGCATTTTGCTATATATAAACATTTGTATAACTTTACAATTCTTAAAAGCCAGAAAAAATTCATAAATAAACATTCCAATCAGTACATAATATGGGATACATGAAATGATTGGAACATGAGTACACAAAAAAATATGGGTAGCTATGCAGATTATAAACCAACAAGAAAGAAACAATACAAAAGAAACAAATGTATTGGAGCGACCAAAAAGAATTCATAGATGTGTACACTAGGTTGTTGTTGGCTCTACGCATTTCAAGTCCTTATGCCTATCATCAGGAGAAAAAAAACCATAGTAGTAATCTAAAATTAAAAAATTAAAAATATTTTAGAAAAAAAAGGGGAAAGAAAAAAGAAAACAAAAATACAACCCTTGGACAGGAGGGGTCCCCCCACGGACCCCTCCTGCCCACACACTTACATGCGGGTCCTCGCAGCGGTGGTGCGGCCATGATCTCCCCAGGCCAAGCCATAAATGTCTCACACAGGAGCTGAGGGGACGCGATGCGGCAGACATGACCAACACTGTCAGCGCCCCGCATGGGACACAAAATGAAAATTGGTGATGGTGAATGGAGAAACCCTTAGGTAAAAAAGGGTTTGTCTGTGAGAAAAATGACAAAGAACAAAAAATGAATGAAGGTGGATATGAAAAGGTGAAAGAAAAGGGTGTATAAGGGAGCTAGGTGAAAACAAAAAACAAGAAAAAAACAGAAAGAAATAAGTAAGATAGAAGTAAGAAGTATGTACCTGAATCTGATGACTGTGAACAAAGGTGCCAGGGTGCATAATGCTTGGCAAATGAAAATTACTGAGTGCAGTATGTGAAATCCACGGGGGAAGGAGCACATATACGCCATGCCGCTGCAAACACGCCCCCAACGTCACACGTTCATCCACAATTGGGGAGAGGGGGTAAAGACGCCGAAGGCCCCTGAACCAGACCACCATGGTCCCACAGCCGAAGGCGCCACCACGCCACCCCCCAGTGGGCTAGCAGATAGCAAACACTCGGCCGGCAACGCCGCGCCAAAAGGATGCCAGCGTGTCCGGCCGGGATGTGTGACAGTCGACGTCACCTACACATCTATGAATTCTTTTTGGTCGCTCCAATACATTTGTTTCTTTTGTATTGTTTTTTTTCTTGTCTGTTTATAATCTGCATAGCTGATCATATTTTTTTGTGTAATCATGTTCCAATCATTTCATGTATCCCATATTATGTACTGATTCCTTGTTGGAATGTTTTTTTATGATTTTTTTCTGGCTTTTATGAATTGTAAAGTTATACAAATGTTTATATATAGCAAAATGCATGGAATTATTTGATATAGAAACTTTATGATAATCTGAACCCATTAAAAGCTATTTTTACTTCATTTTACTATTGCTCCTGTGTGTTTATGAAAAGTCCCGCCTTTTGCTTTTTTACCAGATATCATTAAAATAAGAAATTAAAACAGCGTGGGGTCCCCCAATCCATACCAGGCCCTTCGGATCTGGTATGGAGTTTAAGGGAAACCCCACACCAAAATTTGTTTTAAAGATTGCTTGGGCCCTCCCCCCCAAATTCCATACCAGACCCTTATCCGAGCATGCAGACCAGAAAAGGCGGGTGACAAGCAAGAACCCCCCAAACCATACCAGTCCACATGCTCTCAGCATGGGGGGTACTTTGGGGTAGAGAGGGGCTCCCTCCCAAAGCACCTTGTCCCCACAACCCTGGCCCAGTTGTTGTGGGGGTGTGGGGGTGACTTATTGGAATATGGAAGCCCCCTTTAAGGGGACCCCCAGATACCACCCCCTATCTTAATGAGTAAGGGGTACAAAGTTAATAAAAATACAGCAACAGTTTTGACAAGTCCTTTATTTAAAAAAAACATAGAAATGCAGATCCGACCAAAAAACTCAGCATATTCCTGAACTCTGCATTCTGTACACAGCACACTCCTGAACTCTGTATTCTGTACACAGCACAATCCTGAACTCTACATTCTGTACAATGCACACTCCTGAACTCTGCATTCTGTACACAATACACTTCTCAACTCTACATTCTGTACACAGCACACATCTCAAATCTACATTCTGTACACAGCACACTCCTGAACTCTACATTCTGTACACAGCACACTCCTGAACTCTACATTCTGTACATAGAACACTCCTGAACTCTGCATTCTGTACATAGAACACTCCTGAACTCTGCATTCTGTACACAGCACACTCCTGAACTCTATATTCTGTACACAGCACACTCCTGAACTTGGCATTCTGTACACAGCACACTCCTGAACTCTGAATTCTGTACACAGCACACTCCTGAACTCTACATTCTGTACACAGCACACTCCTGAACTCTGCGTTCTGTACACAGCACACTCCTGAACTCTACATTCTGTACACAGCACACTCCTGAACTCTGTATGCTGTACACAGCACACTCCTGTACTCCGTATTCTGTACACAGCACACTCCTGAACTCTACATTCTGTACACAGCACACTCCTGAACTCTGTATGCTGTACACAGCACACTCCTGTACTCCATATTCTGTACACAGCACACTCCTGAACTCTACATTCTGTACACAGCACACTCCTGAACTCTGTATGCTGTACACAGCACACTCCTGTACTCCGTATTCTGTACACAGCACACTCCTGAACTCTACATTCTGTACACAGCACACTCCTGAACTCTGTATGCTGTACACAGCACACTCCTGTACTCCGTATTCTGTACACAGCACACTCCTGAACTCTGCATTCTGTACACAGCACACTCCTGAACTCTACATTCTGTACAATGCACACTCCTGAACTCTGCATTCTGTACACAATACACTCCTGAATAGGCATGAGCTTCGAGTTTGAGTCGAACTCATGTTCGACTCAAACATGGGCTGTTCACCAGTTTGCCAAACAGTGAACAATTTGGGGTGTTTGCGGCAAATTTGAAAGCCGCGGAACACCCTTTAAAAGTCTATGGGAGAAATCAAAAGTGCTAATTTTAAAGGCTTATATGCAAGTTATTGTCATAAAAAGCATTTGGGGACCCGGGTCCTGCCCCAGGGGACATGTATCAATGCAAAAAAAAGTTTTAAAAACGGCCGTTTTTTCAGGAGCAGTGATTTTAATAATGCTTAAAGTGAAACAATAAAAGTGTAATATTCCTTTAAATTTCATACCTGGGGGGTGTCTATAATATGCCTGTAAAGGGGCGCATGTTTCCCGTGTTCAGAACATTCTGACAGCAAAATGACATTTCAAAGGAAAAAAAGTCATTTAAAAGTACTCACGGCTATTAATGAATTGCCGGTCCGACAATATACATAAAAGTTCATTGATAAAAACTGCATGGGATTTCCCCACAGGGGAACCCCGGACCGAAATTAAAAAAAAAAACTGGTGTGGGGATCCCCCTAAATTCAATACCAGGCCCTTCAGGTCTGGTATGGATATTAAGGGGAACCCCGCGCCAAAATTTAAATGAATGCTGAATGCTGCCCACTGGGGAGGTAAAGGGACATGAAAGTCCTGCCTACAGCTATAGTCATTAAGCCAAACATCAGCCTGTTCTGCAAAGATAAGCAAAATGGAGGTGGAATCCTTCTTCAAAAGAACATGGTGCCCCGGCACCCCGAATTTTGGTGCATGTGAATGAACACATCTCAGCCGATGCATGAGGGTGTAAGTAACAATTAATGGCACTTCTGTGTATCTGCTAAAGGGCAGCACGTTTCTGTGGTGCCAGGAAAGCGATATTGCATGTATTCCTGACACACACATATGTGAAGGCAGGATAAATGTCTCAGTTACATTGGTGGTCAGTGTAAATCTTGTCATGACATTGAGGCTTGGTGTAAAATCCTTTCATTCACACTTGTGGCCGATGTGAAGGTTCCCCTTACATTGGTAGTCAGTGTAAATCCCTCTTTACATTGGTAGTTACTGTGAATGCTCCTATTACATTAATGGTCAGTGTAAATCCCCATTACATTGGTGGCAAGTGTAGAAACTCCTCCTTATATTGGTAAACGTTAGAAATATCCAAACTTGCATTTGTGGTCAGTTTCGAATCCTTCCTTACATTGGTGGTCCATGTAGAAGCCCCCTTTAAATCGGTGGTGAGTGTAAATCCCCCTTACATTAGTAGCCAGTGTAGACATTTCCCTTTATTGGCTGTTAATGTAAAATCCCCCATTACATTGGTTGTCAGTGTAAATTCTTTTTTTTTTCTTTTAGTGATGGGGGAGGATGGGGGGGAGTTGTAGTGATGAGGGGTTGTAGTGATTGGGGGAGGATGGGGGGAGTTGTAGTGATGAGGGGTTGTAGTGATTGGGGGAGTTGTAGTGATGGGGGAGGGAGTTGTAGTGATGGGGGAGGATGGGGGGGAGTTGTAGTAAATGGGGGGGGAGTTGTAGTGTTGGAAAGAATAGGGGGGTGATGTGAATTATAGAGAGCCTATGGAGGATGATGGGAGTTGGAATTCAGGAAGTAATAGTGACACCGTCAGTGTAAATTCTTCATAACATTGGTGATCAATGAACATTTCCCTTCATATTGGTGGTAAGTGCAGAATTGCCCTTATACTGGTGGTCAGTGTAAATCCCACTTTACATTGGTGGTCAGTGTAAATCCCCCTTTACATTGGTGGTGAGTGTAAATCCCCCTTTACATTGGTGGTCAGTGTAAATCCCCCTTTACATTGGTGGTCAGTGTAAATCCCCCTTTACATTGGTGGTGAGTGTAAATCCTCCCTTACATTGGTGGTCGGTGTAGAAGTGTCACCTTACATTGGTGGTCAGTACAAATCTCCTTGACAATGGCTGTCAGTGTACATTCCCCCTTACATGGAGGTCATTGTATATTCCTCCTTACACCGGTGGCTGGTGTAAATGCTCTTATTACATTGGTGTCAGTGTAGAAATACCTCTTTTCTATTTGTGGGTGGTATAAAATCCCCCGTTACATGGTGGTCAGTGCAAATTCCCCCTCACATTGATGGTCAGTGTAAGGCCCCTTTCACACTGAGGCACTGCAAAACCGCAATAAAAACAATGAGCGTTATTAGTGCGTTTTTAACGTGTTTTTGCCACGTTAGCGGTAAAATAGCGCTAACGCCCATGCATTTTAATCGCGTTTTTATAGTGTTTTTTAAGCGTTAGCATCAGCAAACAACCTGTCCCCCTTACATCACATCCTGTGCACTTGTTTTTTCGTCAGAGAATAAATAGAGCAGGGAGAAGATGGAGTTCCATGAGCTGCTGTTGTTGTTTGTGCTACATGTTTGGGAACATATTCTCCAACAGAGACCACAACGTCTCTTTTGGGTTCATCCCATCACACAAATGCACTCAGAGAGAGGAAAATTTGTGCTGCTCTATCGTGACCTGAGAGAGCACCCTGATAAGTTCAGAAACTACACTTGGATGAGCATTGAAATGTAAGTATATCCTAGTTCACTAAACCCTAATCCCACCCCTCCAAGTCCCAAACTCCTAACCCTAATCCCACCCCTCCTAGTCCCAAACTCCTATCCATAACCATAATCCCACCCCTCATAGTCCCAAACTATTAACCCTAATCCCATTTTACCAAGTCTCAAACTCCTAACCCTAACCCCACCCCTCCTAGTCCCAAACTGCCAACCCTAACCCTAATCCCATCTTTCCAAGCCCCCAAACTCCCAACCCTAACCCTAATCCCATCTTTCCAAGTCCCAAACTCCTAACCCTAACCCTAATCCCACCCCTCCAAGTCCCAAACCCCTAACCCTAGTCCCACCTCTCCTAGTCCCAAACTCCCAACCCTAACCCTAATCCCACCCCTCCAAGTTCTATACTCCTAACCCTAATCCCACCCTCTTAGTCCCAAACTCCCAACCCTAACCCTAATCCCATCTTTCCAAGTCCCAAACTCCTAACCCTAACCCCACCCCTCCTAGTCCAAAACACCTAACCCTAATCCCACCCCTCTTAGTTGCAAACTCCTAACCCTAATCCCACCCATCTTAGTCCAAAACACCTAACCCTAATCCCACCCATCCTAGTCCCAAACTCCTAACCCTAACCCTAATCCCACCCCTCATAGTCCCTAACCCTCAATCCTAACCCTAATCCCACCCCTCCTAGTCCCAAACTCCTAACACTAACCCTAATCCCACCCCTCATAGTCCCAAACCCCTAACCCAAACCATAATCCCACCCCTCATAGTCCCAAACCGCTAACCCTAATCCCATCCCTCGTAGTCCCAAACTCCTAACCCTAACCCTAATCCCACCCCTCATAGTCCCAAACTCCTAACCCTAATCCCACCCCTGATAGTCCCAAACCCTTAACCCTAATCCCACCCCTCTTTGTCCAAAACACCTAACCCTAACCCTAATCCCACCCCTCCTAGTCCCAAACTCCAAACCCTAATCCCACCCCTCATAGTCCCTAACCCTCAGTCCTAACCCTAATCCCACCCCTCCTAGTCCCAAACTCCTAACCCTAACCCTAATCCCACCCCTCATTGTCCCAAACCCCTAACCCTAACCCTAATCCCACCCCTCATAGTCCCAAACCCCTAAACCTAACCATAATCCCACCACTCATAGTCCCAAACCCCTAACCCTAATCCCACCCTTCTTAGTCCCAAACTCATAACCCTAACCCTAATCCCACCCCTCATAGTCCCTAACCCCCAATCCTAACCCTAATCCCACTCCTCCTAGTCCCAAACTCCTAACCCTAACTCTAATCCCACCCCTCATAGTCCCAGACCCCTAACCCTAATCCCACCCCTCATAATCCATAACCCCCAATCCTAACCCTAATCCCACCCCTCCTAGTCCCAAAATCCTAACACTAACCCTAATCCCACCCCTCTTAGTCCAAAACACCTAACCCTAACCTTAATCCCACCCCTCCTAGTCCCAAACTCCTAACCCTAATCCCACCCCTCACAGTCCCTAACCCCCAATCCTAACCCTAATCCCACTCCTCTTAGTCCAAAACACCTAACCCTAAACCTAATCCCACCCCTCTGAGTCCCAAACTCCTGACCCTAATCCCACCCCTCATAGTCCCTAACCCCCAATCCTAACCTTAATACCACCCCTCCTAGTCCCAAACTCCTAACCCTAACCCTAATACTTCCCCTCCAAGTCCCAAACTCCTAACCCTAACCCTAATCCCACCCCTCCCAGTCCCAAACTCCTAACCCTAACCCTAATCCCACCCCTCTTAGTCCCAAACTCCTAACCCTAACCCTAATCCCACCCCTCCTAGTTCCAAACTCCCAACCCTAACCCTAATCCCACCCCTCTAAGTACCAAACTCCTAACCCTAATCCCACCCCTCCTAGTCCCAAACTCCTAACCCTAATCCCACCCCTCTTAGTCCCAAACCCCTAACCCTAATCCCACCCCTCATAGTCCCGAACCCCTAACCCTAATCCCACCTCTCATAGTCCACAACACCTAACCCTAACCCTAATCCCACCCCTCATAGTCCCAAACTCCTAGCCCTAATCCCACCCCTCATAGTCCCTAACCCCCAATCCTAACCTTAATACCACCCCTCCTAGTCCCAAACTCCCAACCCTAACCCTAATACCACCCCTCCAAGTCCCAAACTCCTAACCCTAACCCTAATCCCACCCCTCTTAGTCCCAAACTCCTAACCCTAACCCTAATCCCACCCCTCCTAGACCCAAACTCCCAACCCTAACCCTACCCTAATCCCACCCCTCTAAGTACCAAACTCATAACCCTAACCCTAATCCCACCCCTCATAGTCCCAAACCCCTAACCCTAATCCCTCCCCTCATAGTCCAAAACACCTAACCCTAACCCTAATCTCACCTCTCTTAGTCCAAAACACCTAACCCTAATCCCACCCCTCCTAGTCCCAAACTCCTAACACTAATCCCACCCCTCATAGTCCCTAACCCTCAATCCTAACCCCAATCCCAACCCTCCTAGTCCCAAACTCCTATCCCTAACCCTAATCCCACCCCTCATTGTCCCAAACCCCTAACCCTAATCTCACCCCTCATTGTCCCAAACCCCTAACCCTAATCCCACCCCTCATAGTCCCAAACCCCTAACCCTAACCATAATCCCACCACTCATAGTCACAAACCCCTAACCCTAATCCCACCCTTCTTAGTCCCAAACTCATAACCCTAACCCTAATCCCACCCCTCATAGTCCCTAACCCCCAATCCTAACCCTAATCCCACTCCTCCTAGTCCCAAACTCCTAACCCTAACTCTAATCCCACCCCTCATAGTCCCAGACCCCTAACCCTAATCTCACCCCTCATAGTCCATAACCTCCAATCCTAACCCTAATCCCACCCCTCATAGTCCAAAACACCTAACCCTAACCCTAATCTCACCCCTCCTAGTCCAAAACACCTAACCCTAACCTTAATCCCACCCCTCCTAGTCCCAAACTCCTAACCCTAATCCCACCCCTCACAGTCCCTAACCCCCAATCCTAACCCTAATCCCACTCCTCTTAGTCCAAAACACCTAACCCTAAACCTAATCCCACCCCTCTGAGTCCCAAACTCCTGACCCTAATCCCACCCCTCATAGTCCCTAACCCCCAATCCTAACCTTAATACCACCCCTCCTAGTCCCAAACTCCTAACCCTAACCCTAATACTTCCCCTCCAAGTCCCAAACTCCTAACCCTAACCCTAATCCCACCCCTCCCAGTCCCAAACTCCTAACCCTAACCCTAATCCCACCCCTCTTAGTCCCAAACTCCTAACCCTAACCCTAATCCCACCCCTCCTAGTCCCAAACTCCTAACCCTAATCCCACCCCTCTTAGTCCCAAACCCCTAACCCTAATCCCACCCCTCATAGTCCCGAACCCCTAACCCTAATCCCACCTCTCATAGTCCACAACACCTAACCCTAACCCTAATCCCACCCCTCATAGTCCCAAACTCCTAACCCTAATCCCACCCCTCATAGTCCCTAACCCCCAATCCTAACCTTAATACCACCCCTCCTAGTCCCAAACTCCCAACCCTAACCCTAATACCACCCCTCCAAGTCCCAAACTCCTAACCCTAACCCTAATCCCACCCCTCTTAGTCCCAAACTCCTAACCCTAACCCTAATCCCACCCCTCATAGACCCAAACTCCCAACCCTAACCCTACCCTAATCCCACCCCTCTAAGTACCAAACTCATAACCCTAACCCTAATCTCACCCCTCATAGTCCCAAACCCCTAACCCTAATCCCTCCCCTCATAGTCCAAAACACCTAACCCTAACCCTAATCTCACCTCTCTTAGTCCAAAACACCTAACCCTAATCCCACCCCTCCTAGTCCCAAACTCCTAACACTAATCCCACCCCTCATAGTCCCTAACCCTCAATCCTAACCCCAATCCCACCCCTCCTAGTCCCAAACTCCTATCCCTAACCCTAATCCCACCCCTCATTGTCCCAAACCCCTAACCCTAATCCCACCCCTCATTGTCCCAAACCCCTAACCCTAATCCCACCCCTCATAGTCCCAAACCCCTAACCCTAACCATAATCCCACCACTCATAGTCACAAACCCCTAACCCTAATCCCACCCTTCTTAGTCCCAAACTCATAACCCTAACCCTAATCCCACCCCTCATAGTCCCTAACCCCCAATCCTAACCCTAATCCCACTCCTCCTAGTCCCAAACTCCTAACCCTAACTCTAATCCCACCCCTCATAGTCCCAGACCCCTAACCCTAATCCCACCCCTCATAGTCCATAACCTCCAATCCTAACCCTAATCCCACCCCTCATAGTCCAAAACACCTAACCCTAACCCTAATCCCACCCCTCCTAGTCCCAAAATCCTAACCCTAATCCCACCCCTCATAGTCCCTAAGCCTCAATCCTAACCCTAATCCCACCCCTCCTAGTCCCAAACTCTTATCCCTAACCCTAATCCCACCCCTCATTATCCCAAACCTCTAACCTTAGAGTATACAAGTCTTGCTGTCTGTTGGTGTTTGCTGTCTGCTGGTGTGTGTTTGCTGCTGTCAGTTGGTGTGTGTATTGCTGCTGTCAGTTGGTGTGTGTATTGCTGCTGTCAGTTGGTGTGTGTATTGCTGCTGTCAGTTGGTGTGTGTATTGCTGCTGTTTGTTGGTGTTTGCTGGGTTGCATTTTGGGGACTTTTCCTTTTAGTTTTTAACTTGCATTTTGCTGTCACTTTTTAAATAGCTTTTTTTTTTTTTTTCTGTTTCATCAGTCTATCAATTAAGGGGTGTGGTTAATTGCTCCCAGGTGCCTATTTAACTTGTTGTAGGACTCAGTTGAGCATGCTCAGTTTGAAGCTGTGGAGCTTGGTGTAAGTGGAGCTGGATTAAGTGGGAGTTATAAACAAGTGTTAGAGTATACAAGTCTTGCTGTCTGTTGGTGTTTGCTGTCTGCTGGTGTGTGTTTGCTGCTGTCAGTTGGTGTGTGTATTGCTGCTGTCAGTTGGTGTGTGTATTGCTGCTGTCAGTTGGTGTGTGTATTGCTGCTGTCAGTTGGTGTGTGTATTGCTGCTGTTTGTTGGTGTTTGCTGGGTTGCATTTTGGGGACTTTTCCTTTTAGTTTTTAACTTGCATTTTGCTGTCACTTTTTAAATAGCTTTTTTTTTTTTTTCTGTTTCATCAGTCTATCAATTAAGGGGTGTGGTTAATTGCTCCCAGGTGCCTATTTAACTTGTTGTAGGACTCAGTTGAGCGTGCTCAGTTTGAAGATGTGGAGCTTGGTGTAAGTGGAGCTGGATTAAGTGGGAGTTATAAACAAGTGTTAGAGTATACAAGTCTTGCTGTCTGTTGGTGTTTGCTGTCTGCTGGTGTGTGTATTGCTGCTGTCAGTTGGTGTGTGTATTGCTGCTGTCAGTTGGTGTGTGTATTGCTGCTGTTTGTTGGTGTTTGCTGGGTTGCATTTTGGGGACTTTTCCTTTTAGTTTTTAACTTGCATTTTGCTGTCACTTTTTAAATAGCTTTTTTTTTTTTTTTTTTCTGTTTCATCAGTCTATCAATTAAGGGGTGTGGTTAATTGCTCCCAGGTGCCTATTTAACTTGTTGTAGGACTCAGTTGAGCGTGCTCAGTTTGAAGCTGTGGAGCTTGGTGTAAGTGGAGCTGGATTAAGTGGGAGTTATAAACAAGTGTTAGAGTATACAAGTCTTGCTGTCTGTTGGTGTTTGCTGTCTGCTGGTGTGTGTTTGCTGCTGTCAGTTGGTGTGTGTATTGCTGCTGTCAGTTGGTGTGTGTATTGCTGCTGTCAGTTGGTGTGTGTATTGCTGCTGTCAGTTGGTGTGTGTATTGCTGCTGTTTGTTGGTGTTTGCTGGGTTGCATTTTGGGGACTTTTCCTTTTAGTTTTTAACTTGCATTTTGCTGTCACTTTTTAAATAGCTTTTTTTTTTTTTTTCTGTTTCATCAGTCTATCAATTAAGGGGTGTGGTTAATTGCTCCCAGGTGCCTATTTAACTTGTTGTAGGACTCAGTTGAGCGTGCTCAGTTTGAAGCTGTGGAGCTTGGTGTAAGTGGAGCTGGATTAAGTGGGAGTTATAAACAAGTGTTAGAGTATACAAGTCTTGCTGTCTGTTGGTGTTTGCTGTCTGCTGGTGTGTGTATTGCTGCTGTCAGTTGGTGTGTGTATTGCTGCTGTCAGTTGGTGTGTGTATTGCTGCTGTTTGTTGGTGTTTGCTGGGTTGCATTTTGGGGACTTTTCCTTTTAGTTTTTAACTTGCATTTTGCTGTCACTTTTTAAATAGCTTTTTTTTTTTTTTTTTCTGTTTCATCAGTCTATCAATTAAGGGGTGTGGTTAATTGCTCCCAGGTGCCTATTTAACTTGTTGTAGGACTCAGTTGAGCGTGCTCAGTTTGAAGCTGTGGAGCTTGGTGTAAGTGGAGCTGGATTAAGTGGGAGTTATAAACAAGAGTTTAAAACAGGAGGTTATAACAGGGGTCATAGTACCTGTGTAGTGTGAGTATCTGAGTGTTGTCTGAGTAGTGTGTGTGGATCGTTAGTACTGTGTATTGTGTACCTGTGTATTGTCTTGTACCTGTGTATTGTCTTGAGTATTAGTGCCAGGAAGCTAGTTGTTAGGTAATTTGGACAGGGTAAAATCCCCAAATCCCCAAATCCTCACTAAATTTAATAGGTACGATGCCCGGCGGGTGTGGAGAGGCGACTCTTTGTACATCTTGCCGCATGTATGCGTTCCTTGATCATCCGATCGAGGGCGAATACTGCTGTGCAAAATGTAAGCACATTGTTTCCCTGGAAGCCCAGGTTCTGAATCTGGGGAAGCAACTGTCAGCACTGAGAAGTCCCTCCATACTAAAGGTGAGCCAGGAACGTACACGGCAGGTGCCGGCAGGGGCCAGCACAGAGGCGGGTGGAGACAAAGAGGTGCAGGCACTAGCAAAGAGTAGATGGGTGACAGTCAGGAGGGGTAGAGGGGGAAGTGCCAGGGAGGCCGATCCAGGACTGGAGCATCCCAATAAGTACGCTCCATTGAGTGACATTGGTGTAACCAGTCAGGGACCAGCACTGCTGGAGATGAGGGACTCTCCTAGCTGCCAGGGGAAGAACTCCTCCAGTGAGAGTGGGGGGGCAGCAAAGGGAAAGGAAAGACAGATTCTGGTGGTAGGGGACTCAATTCTTAGAAGGACAGAGAGGGCAATCTGTAACCAAGACCTGAAGCGCCGAACAGTATGTTGTCTACCGGGCGCTCGGGTTCGGCACATCACGGATCTTGTGGACAGATTACTGGGAGGGGCTGGGGAAGACCCGGCTGTCATTGTGCACGTTGGCACCAATGACAAAGTCAGAGGCAGATGGAGTGTCCTAAAGAACGATTTTAGGGACTTAGGAGCTAAATTGAGGAAAAGGACCTCCAAGGTAGTGTTCTCAGGAATACTACCGGTACATCGAGCCACACCAGAGAGGCAGAGGGAGATTAGGGAAGTAAACAAGTGGCTGAAGAGCTGGTGTAGTAAGGAGGGGTTTGGGTTCCTGGAGGACTGGGCCGACTTCTCAGTCGGTAACCGGTACTATAGAAGGGACGGACTGCACCTAAATGAGGAGGGTGCAGATCTGCTGGGAATGAAGATGGCCAAAAAGTTAGAGGGGTTTTTAAACTAGGCGATGGGGGGGAGGGTCCAGAGACAGTGATAGCCAGCGTGGAAGATATTCCAGAGGGTAGTATTGGGGGCATTAGTGGTAGGTTAACCAAAGCACAAAAACACAAGGTGAGTATAGTAGCAAGTCCAAGTTGCAATCTTGAAACACCCAATACGAGGACAATATGCGACCGGTCTAAACTATGTGGCATGTTCACCAATGCCAGGAGCCTGGCGGACAAGATGGGTGAACTAGAGATACTGTTGTACAAGGAGGATTTGGATTTTGTGGGAATTTCAGAGACCTGGTTCAACAGCTCTCATGATTGGCTGGCAAACATTCAAGGGTATACCCTATACCGCAAGGATAGAGAGGGTAAATAAGGGGGAGGGGTATGCCTATATATCAAGAATAATGTACAAGCGAATGTGAGAGATGACATCACTGAGGGAGGTAGAGAGGAGGTGGAATCCTTATGGGTAGAGCTCCAAAGGGATGAAGCTAAGGGGAAAATAATACTGGGAGTATGCTATAGGCCCCCTAACCTGAGGGAGGAAGTGGAGACGGATCTCCTATCACAAATTGGATTAGCAGCAAGGATGGGAAGTGTTATCATAATGGGGGATTTTAATTATCCAGACATAGACTGGGCGGAGGGAACCGCGCATTCATTTAAGGCTCGCCAGTTCCTTAATGTCTTGCAGGACAATTTTATGGGTCAGATGGTAGACGCACCAACTAGAAATAAAACATTACTAGATCTACTGATTACCAACAATACAGACCTGATAACAGATGTGGAAATACGGGGCAATTTAGGTAACAGCGATCACAGGTCAATTAGTTTCAGTATAAATCACACAAATATGAGACATGAAGGGAACACAAAGACACTGAATTTCAAAAGAGCCAACTTCCCTAAACTACAAACCTTGCTAAAAGGCATAAATTGGGATAAAATATTAGGAACAAAGAATACAGAGGAGAGATGGGTTTGCTTTAAGAGCATATTAAATAAGGGCATTAGCCAATGTATCCCATTGGGTAATAAATTTAAAAGAGCGAACAAACATCCTGGATGGCTTAACTCCAATGTAAAAATGCATATAAAAGCAAAGGAGAAGGCCTTCAAAAAACACAAGGTTGAGGGATCATCCACAGCATTCAGAATTTATAAAGAATGCAATAAGAAATGTAAGGGTGCAATTAGGATGGCTAAGATAGAACATGAAAGACACATAGCGGAGGAGAGCAAAAAAAATCCCAAGAAATTCTTTAAGTATGTAAACAGTAAAAAAGGGAGGACAGACCATATTGGCCCCATAAAGAATGAGGAAGGACATCTGGTTACAAAGGATGGGGAGATGGCAGAGGTATTGAATTTATTCTTCTCCTCAGTCTTCACGAGTGAATCGGGGGGCTTCAGTAACCAAAACTGCAGTGTTTATCCTCATGACACAACACAGGAAGCACCTACATGGTTAACAGAGGACGGAATTAAAATTAGACTTGAGAAACTTAACATTAATAAATCACCGGGACCAGATGGCTTGCATCCGAGGGTACTTAGGGAACTCAGTCAGGTGATTGCCAGACCGTTGTTCCTAATTTTTACAGACAGTCTATTGACTGGAATGGTACCAGCTGATTGGAGAAAAGCCAATGTAGCACCAATATTTAAAAAGGGCCCAAAAAACATCCCTGGGAATTACAGACCAGTTAGCCTAACATCAATAGTATGTAAACTCTTGGAGGGGATGATAAGGGACTATATACAAGATTTTAGTAATAAGAATGATATCATTAGCAGTAATCAGCATGGATTCATGAAGAATCGTTCTTGCCAAACCAATCTATTAACCTTCTATGAGGAGGTGAGTTGCCATCTAGATAAAGGAAGGCCCGTAGACGTGGTGTATCTGGATTTTGCAAAAGCATTTGACACAGTTCCCCATAAACGTTTACTGTACAAAATAAGGTGCGTTGGCATGGACCATAGGGTGAGTACATGGATTGAAAACTGGCTACAAGGGCGTGTTCAGAGGGTGGTGATAAATGGGGAGTACTCAGAATGGTCAGGGGTGGGTAGTGGGGTCCCCCAGGGTTCTGTGCTGGGACCAATCCTATTTAATTTGTTCATAAACGACCTGGAGGATGGGATAAACAGTTCAATCTCTGTATTTGCAGACGATACTAAGCTAAGCAGGGCAATAACTTCTCCGCAGGATGTGGAAATCTTGCAAAAAGACCTGAACAAATTAATGGGGTGGGTGACTACATGGCAAATGAGGTTCAATGTAGAAAAATGTAAAATAATGCATTTGGGTGTCAAAAATATGAATGTAATCTATACACTGGGGGGAGAACCTCTGGGGGAATCTAGGATGGAAAAGGACTTGGGGGTCCTAGTGGATGATAGGCTCAGCAATGGCATGCAATGCCAAGCTGCTGCTAACAAAGCAAACAGAATATTGGCATGCATTAAAAGGGGGATCAACTGCAGAGATAAAACGATAATTCTCCCGCTCTACAAGACTCTGGTCTGCCCTCACCTGGAGTATGCTGTCCAGTTCTGGGCACCAGTCCTCAGGAGGGACGTACTGGAAATGGAGCGAGTACAAAGAAGGGCAACAAAGCTAATAAAGGGTCTGGAGGATCTTAGTTATGAGGAAAGGTTGCGAGCACTGAACTTATTCTCTCTGGAGAAGAGACGCTTGAGAGGGGATATGATTTCAATTTACAAATACTTTATTGGTGACCCCACAATAGGGATAAAACTTTTTCGCAGAAGAGAGTTTAATAAGACTCGTGGCCACTCATTAAAATTAGAAGAAAAGAGGTTTAACCTTAAACTAGGTAGAGGGTTCTTTACTGTAAGAGCGGCAAGGATGTGGAATTCCCTTCCACAGGCGGTGGTCTCAGCGGGGAGCATTGATAGCTTCAAGAAACTATTAGATAATCACCTGAATGACCGCAATATACAGGGATATGTAATGTAATACTGACACATAATCACACACATAGGTTGGACTTGATGGACTTGTGTCTTTTTTCAACCTCACCTACTATGTAACCTTAGCCCTAATCCCACCCCTCATAGTCCCAAACCCCTAACCATAATCCCACCACTCATAGTCCCAAACCCCTAACCCTAATCCCACCTTTCTTAGTCCCAAACTCATAACCCTAACCCTAATACCACCCCTCATAGTCCCTAACCCCCAATCCTAACCCTAATCCCACTCCTCCTAGTCCCAAACTCCTAACCCTAACTCTAATCCCACCCCTCATAGTCCCAGACCCCTAACCCCAATCCCACCCCTCATAGTCCATAACCCCCAATCCTAACCCTAATCCCACCCCTCCTAGTCCCAAAATCCTAACACTAACCCTAATCCCACCCCTCCTAGTCCCAAACTCCTAACCCTAATCCCACCCCTCACAGTCCCTAACCCCCAATCCTAACCCTAATCCCACTCCTCTTAGTCTAAAACACCTAACCCTAAACCTAATCCCACCCCTCTTAGTCCCAAACTCCTGACCCTAATTCCACCCCTCACAGTCCCTAACCCCCAATCCTAATCCTAATTCCACCCCTCCTAGTCATAAACTCCTAACCCTAACCCTATCCAACCCCTCATAGTCCCTAACCCCAAATCCTAACCTTTATACCACCGCTCCTAGTCAAAAACTCCAAACCCTAACCCTAATACCACCCCTCCAAGTCCCAAACTCCTAACCCTAATCCGACCCCTCTTAGTCCCAAACTCCTAACCTTAACCCTAATACCAACCCTCCTAGTCCCAAACTCCCAACCCTAACCCTAATTTCACCCCTCTAAGTACCAAACTCCTTACCCTAACCCTAATCCCACCCCTCCTAGTCCCAAACTCCTAACCCTAATCCCACCCCTCATAGTCCCAAATCCCTAACCCTATCCATAATCCCACCCATCCTAGTCCCAAACTCCTAACACTAACCCTAATCCCATCCCTCATAGTCGCAAACCCCTAACCCTAATCCCACCCCTCATAGTCCAAAACACCTAACCCTAACCCTAATCCTAACCCTCTTAGTCCAAAACACCTAACTCTAACCCTAATCCCACCCCTCCTAGTCCCAAACTCCTAACCCTAATCCCACCCCTCATAGTCCCAAACCCCTAACCCTAACCCTAATCCCACACCTCATAGTCCCAAACCCCTAACCCTAATCCCACCCCTCCTAGTCCCAAACTCCTAACCCTAATCCCACCTCTCATAGTCCCAAACTCCTAACCCTAATCCCACCCCTCTTAGTCGAAAACACCTAACCCTAACCCTAATCCCAAACTCCAAACCCTAATCCCACCCCTTATAGTCCCTAACCCTCAATCCTAACCCTAATCCCACCCCTCCTAGTCCCAAACTCCTAACCCTAATCCCAACCCTCATTGTCCCAAACCCCTAACCCTAACCCTAATCCCACCCCTCATAGTCCCATACCCCTAACCTTAACCATAATCCCACCCCTCATACTCCCAAACTCCTAACCCTAATACCACCCTCCTTAGTCCCAAACTCATAACCCTAACCCTAATCCCACCCCTCATAGTCCCAAACCCCTAACCCTAATCCCACCCATCATAGTCCATAACCCCCAATCCTAACCCTAATCCCACCCCTCCTTGTCCCAAAATCTTAACACTAACCCTAAGCCCACCCCTCTTAGTCCAAAACACCTAACCCTAACCTTAATCCCACCCCTCCTAGTCCCAAACTCCTAACCCTAACCCTGATCCCACTCCTCTTAGTCCAAAACACCAAACCCTAATTACACCCCTCTTGGTCCCAAACTCCTAACACTAATCCCACCCCTCACAGTCCCTAACCCCCAATCCTAACCCTAATCCCACCCCTCCTAGTCCCAAACTCCTAACCCTAACCCTACTCCCACCCTTCATAGTCCCTAACCCCCAATCCTAACCTTAATACCACCCCTCCTAGTCCCACACTCCCAACCCTAACCCTAATACCACCCCTCAAAGTCCCAAACGCCTAACCCTAACCCTAATCCCACCCCTCTTAGTCCCAAACTCCCAACCCTAACCCTACCCTAATCCCACCCCTCTAAGTACCAAACTCCTAACCTTAATCCCACCCCTCATAGTCCCTAACCCCCAATCCTAACCCTAATCCCACTCCTCCTAGTCCCAAACTCCTAACCCCTAACCCTAATCCCACCCCTCATAGACCATAACCCCCAATCCTAACCCTAATCCCACCCCTCCTAATCCCAAAATTCTAACACAAACCCTAATCTCACCCCTCTTAGTCCAAAACACCTAACCCTAAACCCACCCCTCCTAGTCCCAAACTCCTAACCCTAATCCCACCCCTCACAGTCCCTAACCCCCAATCCTAACCCTAATCCCACTCCTCTTAGTCCAAAACACCTAACCCTAAACCTAATCCCACCCCTCTTAGTCCCAAACTCCTGACCCTAATCCCACCCCTCACAGTCCCTAACCCCTAATCCTAACCCTAATTCCACCCCTCCTAGTCCCAAACTCCTAACCCTAACCCTATCCCACCCCTCATAGTCCCTAACCCCCAATCCTAACCTTAATACCACCCCGCTTAGTCCTAAACTCCTAACCCTAACCCTAATACCACCCCTCCTAGTCCCAAACTCCCAACCCTAACCCTAATTTCACCCCTCTAAGTACCAAACTCCTTACCCTAACCCTAATGCAACCCCTCCTAGTCCCAAACCCCTAACCCTAATCCCACCCCTCATAGTCCCAAACCCCTAACCCTATCCATAATCCCACCCATCCTAGTCCCAAACTCCTAACCCTAATCCCACCCCTCATAGTCCAAAACACCTAACCCTAACCCTAATCCCACCCCTCTTAGTCCAAAACACCTAACCCCTAACCCTAATCCCACCCCTCCTAGTCCCAAACTCCTAACCCTAACCCTAATCCCACCCCTCATAGTCCCTAACCCTCAATCCTAACCCTAATCCCACCCCTCCTAGTCTCAAACTCCTAACCCTAACCCTAATCCCACCCCTCATTGTCCCAAACCCCTAACCCTAATCCCACCCCTCATAGTCCCAAACCCCTAACCCTAATCCCACCCTCCTTAGTCCCAAACTCATAACCCTAACCCTAATCCCACCCCTCATAGTCCCTAACCCCCAATCCTAACCATAATCCCACCCCTCCTAGTCCCAAACTCCTAACCCTAACTCTAATCCCACCCCTCATAGTCCCAAACCCCTAACCCTAATCCCACCCCTCATAGTCCATAACCCCCAATCCTAACCCTAATCCCACCCCTCCTTGTCCCAAAATCCTAACACTAACCCTAATCCCACCCCTCTTAGTCCAAAACACTTAACCCTAATCCCACCCCTCCTAGTCCCAAACTCCTAACCCTAACCCTGATCCCACTCCTCTTAGTCCAAAACACCTAACCCTAACCCTAATTCCACCCCTCTTAGTCCCAAACTCCTAACCCTAATCCCACCCCTCACAGTCCCTAACCCCCAATCCTAACCCTAATCCCACCCCTCCTAGTCCCAAACTCCTAACCCTAACCCTAATCCCACCCCTCATAGTCCCTAACCCCCAATCCTAACCTTAATACCACCCCTCCTAGTCCCAAACTCCCAACCCTAACTCTAATCCCACCCCTCATAGTCCCAAACCCCTAACCCTAATCCCACCCCTCACAGTCCCTAACCCCCAACCCTAACCCTAATACCGCCCCTCCAAGTCCCAGACTCCTAACCCTAACCCTAATCCCACCCCTCTTAGTCCCAAACTCCTAACCCTAACCTAATCCCACCCCTCCTAGTCCCAAACTCCTAACCCTAACCCTAATCCCACCCCTCTTAGTCCCAAACTCCTAACCCTAATCCCACCCCTCCTAGTCCCAAACTCCCAACGCTAACCCTAATCCCACCCCTCTAAGTACCAAACTCCTAACCCTAACCCTAACCCCACCCCTCCTATTCCCAAACTCCTAACCCTAATCCCACCCCTCATAGTCCCTAACCCTCAATCCTAACCCTAATCCCACCTCTCCTGATCCCAAACTCCTAACCCTAACCCTAATCCCAACCCTCATTGTCCCAAACCTCTAACCCTAACCCTAATCCCACCCCTCATAGTCCCAAACCCCTAACCCTATCCATAATCCCACCCCTCATAGTCCCAAACCCCTAACCCTAATCCCACCCTTCTTAGTCCCAAACTCATAACCCTGACCCTAACCCCACCCCTCATAGTCCCTAACCACCAATCCTCACCCTAATCCCACCCCTCCTAGTCCCAAAATCCTAACACTAACCCTAATCCCACCCCCTTAGTCCAAAACACCTAACCCTAACCCTAATCCCACCCCTCCTAGTCCCAAACTCCTAACCCTAACCCTAATCCCACTCCTCTTAGTCCAAAACACCTAACCCTCTAAGTCCCAAACTCCTAACCCTAATCCCACCCCTCACAGCCCCTAACCCCCAATCCTAACCCTAATCCCACCCCTCCTAGTCCCAAACTCCTAACCCTAACCCTAATCCCACCCCTCATAGTCCCTAACCCCCAATCCTAACCCTAATACCACCCCTCCTAGTCCCATACTCCCAACCCTAACCCTAATACCGCCCCTCCAAGTCCCAAACTCCTAACCCTAACCCTAATCCCACCCCTCTTAGTCCCAAATTCCTAACCCTAATCCCACCCCTCATAGTCCCAAACTCCCAACCCTAACCCTAATCCCTCCCCTCCTAGTCCCAAACTCTTAACCCTAACCCTAATCCCACCCCTCATAGTCCCAAACCCCAAACCCTAATCCCACCCCTCATAGTCCAAAACACCTAACCCTAACCCTAATCCCACCCCTCTTAGTCCAAAACACCTAACCCTAACCCTAATCCCACCCATCCTAGTCCCAAACTCCTAACCCTAATCCCACCCATCATAATCCCTAACCCTCAATCCTAACCCTAATCCTACCCCTCATAGTCCCTAACCCCCAATCCTAACCTTAAAACCACCCCTCCTAGTCCCAAACTCCCAACCCTAACCCTAATACCACCCCTCCAAGTCCCAAACTCCTAACCCTAACCCTATTCCCATCCCTCTTAGTCCGAAACTCCTCACCCTAATCCCACCCCTCACAGTCCCTAACCCCCATTCCTAACCCTAATCCCACCCCTCTTAGTCCCAAACTCCTAACCCTAACCCTAATCCCACCCTTCATAGTCCCTAACCCCCAATCCTAACCTTAATACCACCCCTCCTAGTCCCAAACTCCCAACCCTAACCCTAATACCACCCCTCCAAGTCCCAAACTCCCAACCCCAACCCTAATCCCAACCCTCTTAGTCCCAAACTCCTAACCCTAATCCCACCCCTCCTAGTCCCAAACTCCCAACCCTAACCCTACCCTAATCCCACCCCTCTAAGTACCAAACTCCTAACCCTAACCCTAATCCCACCCCTCACAGTCCCTAACCCCCAATCCTAACCCTAATTCCACCCCTCCTAGTCCCAAACTCCTAACCCTATCCCACCCCTCATAGTCCCTAACCCCCAATCCTAACCTTAATACCACCCCTCCTAGTCCCAAACTCCAAAACCCTAACCCTAATACCACCAATCATAGTCCCAAACCCCTAACCCTAATCCCACCCCTCATAGTCCAAAACACCTAACCCTAACCCAAATCCCACCCCTCTTAGTCCAAAACACCTAACCCTACCCCTAATCCCACCCCTCCTAGTCCCAAACTCCTAACCCTAACCCTGATCCCACTCCTCTTAGTCCAAAACACCTAACCCTAACCCTAATTCCACCCCTCTTAGTCCTAAACTCCTAACCCTAATCCCACCCCTCACAGTCCCTAACCCCCAATCCTAACCCTAATCCCACCCCTCCTAGTCCCAAACTCCTAACCCTAACCCTAATCCCACCCTTCATAGTCCCTAACCCCCAATCCTAACCTTAATACCATCCCTCCTAGTTCCAAACTCCCAACCCTAACCCTAATACCACCCCTCCAAGTCCCAAACTCCTAACCCTAATCCCAACCCTCTTAGTCCCAAACTCCTAACCCTAACCCTAATCCCACCCCTCCTAGTCCAAAACTCCCAACCCTAACCCTACCCTAATCCCACCCCTCTAAGTACCAAACTCCTAACCCTAACCCTAATCCCACCCCTCACAGTCCCTAACCCCCAATCCTAAACCTAATTCCACCCCTCCTAGTCCCAAACTCCTAACCCTATCCCACCCCTCATAGTCCCTAACCCCCAATCCTAACCTTAATACCACCCCTCCTAGTCCCAAACTCCAAACCGTAACCCTAATACCACCCCTCCAAGTCCCAAACTCCTAACCCTAACCCTAATCCCACCCCTCTTAGTCCCAAACTCCTAACCCTAACCCTAATACCACCCCTCCTAGTCCCAAACTCCCAACCCTAACCCTAATTTCACCCCTCTAAGTACCAAACTCCTTACCCTAACCCTAATCCCACCCCTCCTAGTCCCAAACACCTAACCCTAATCCCACCCCTCATAGTCCAAAACACCTAACACTAACCCTAATCCCACCCCTCTTAGTCCAAAACACCTAACCCTAACCCTAATCCCACCCCTCCTAGTCCCAAACTCCTAACCCTAACCCTAACCCTAATCCCACCCCTCTAGTCCCAAACTCCTAACCCTAAGCCTAATCCCACCCCTCATAGTCCCAAACCCCTAACCCTAACCATAATCCCACCTCTCATATTCCCAAACCCCTAACCCTAATTCCACCCTCCTTAGTCCCAAACTCATAACCCTAACCCTAATCCCACCCCTCATAGTCCCTAACCCCCAATCCTAACCCTAATCCCACCCCTTCTAGTCCCAAACTCCTAACTCTAATCCCACCCCTTATAGTCCCAAACCCCTAACCCTAATCCCACCCCTCATAGTCCATAACCCCCAATCCTAACCCTAATCCCACCCCTCCTTGTCCCAAAATCCTAACACTAACCCTAATCCCACCCCTCTTAGTCCAAAACACCTAACCCTAACCCTAATCCCACCCCTCCTAGTCCCAAACTCCTAACCCTAACCCTGATCCCACTCCTCTTAGTCCAAAACACCTAACCCTAACCCTAATTCCACCCCTCTTAGTCCTAAACTCCTAACCCTAATCCCACCCCTCACAGTCCCTAACCCCCAATCCTAACCCTAATCCCACCCCTCCTAGTCCCAAACTCCTAACCCTAACCCTAATCCCACCCTTCATAGTCCCTAACCCCCAATCCTAACCTTAATACCACCCCTCCTAGTTCCAAACTCCCAACCCTAACCCTAATACCACCCCTCCAAGTCCCAAACTCCTAACCCTAATCCCAACCCTCTTAGTCCCAAACTCCTAACCCTAACCCTAATCCCACCCCTCCTAGTCCAAAACTCCCAACCCTAACCCTACCCTAATCCCACCCCTCTAAGTACCAAACTCCTAACCCTAAACCCACCCCTCACAGTCCCTAACCCCCAATCCTAAACCTAATTCCACCCCTCCTAGTCCCAAACTCCTAACCCTATCCCACCCCTCATAGTCCCTAACCCCCAATCCTAACCTTAATACCACCCCTCCTAGTCCCAAACTCCAAACCGTAACCCTAATACCACCCCTCCAAGTCCCAAACTCCTAACCCTAACCCTAATCCCACCCCTCTTAGTCCCAAACTCCTAACCCTAACCCTAATACCACCCCTCCTAGTCCCAAACTCCCAACCCTAACCCTAATTTCACCCATCTAAGTACCAAACTCCTTACCCTAACCCTAATCCCACCCTTCCTAGTCCCAAACACCTAACCCTAATCCCACCCCTCATAGTCCAAAACACCTAACACTAACCCTAATCCCACCCCTCTTAGTCCAAAACACCTAACCCTAATCCCACCCCTCCTAGTCCCAAACTCCTAACCCTAACCCTAACCCTAATCCCACCCCTCCTAGTCCCAAACTCCTAACCCTAAGCCTAATCCCACCCCTCATAGTCCCAAACCCCTAACCCTAACCATAATCCCACCTCTCATATTCCCAAACCCCTAACCCTAATTCCACCCTCCTTAGTCCCAAACTCATAACCCTAACCCTAATCCCACCCCTCATAGTCCCTAACCCCCAATCCTAACCCTAATCCCACCCCTTCTAGTCCCAAACTCATAACCCTAACTCTAATCCCACCCCTTATAGTCCCAAACCCCTAACCCTAATCCCACCCCTCATAGTCCATAACCCCCAATCCTAACCCTAATCCCACCCCTCCTTGTCCCAAAATCCTAACACTAACCCTAATCCCACCCCTCTTAGTCCAAAACACCTAACCCTAACCCTAATCCCACCAATCCTAGTCCCAAACTCCTAACCCTAACCCTGATCCCACTCCTCTTAGTCCAAAACACCTAACCCTAATCCTAATTCCACCCCTCTTAGTCCCAAACTCCTAACCCTAATCCCACCCCTCAAAGTCCCTAACCCCCAATTATAACCCTAATCCCACCCCTCCTAGTCCCAAACTCCTAACCCTAACCCTAATCCCACCCCTCTTAGTCCCAAACTCCTAACCCTAACCCTAATCCCACCCCTCCTAGTCCCAAACTCCTAATCCTAACCCTAATCCCACCCCTCTTAGTCCCAAACTCCTAACCCTAACCCTAATCCCACCCCTCCTAGTCCCAAACTCCCAATGCTAACCCTAATCCCACCCCTCTAAGTACCAAACTCCTAACTTTAACCCTAATCCCACCCCTCCTAGTCCCAAACTCCTAACCCTAATCCCACCCCTCATAGTCCCAAACCCCTAACCCTAATCCCACCCCTTATAGTCAAAAACACCTAGCCCTAACCCTAATCCCACCCCTCTTAGTCCAAAACACCTTACCCTAACCCTAATCCCACCCCTTCTAGTCCCAAACTCTTAACCCTAATCCCACCCTCATAGTCCCTAACCCTCAATCCTAACCCTAATCCCACCCCTCCTAGTCCCAAACTCCTAACCCTAACTCTAATCCCACCCCTCATAGTCCCAAACCCCTAACCCTAATCCCACACCTCCTAGTCCCAAACTCCTAACCCTAACCCTAATCCCACCCCTCATTGTCCCAATCCTCTAACCCTAACCCTAATCCCACCCCTCATAGTCCCAAACCCCTAACCCTATCCATAATCCCACCCCTCATAGTCCCAAACCCCTAACCCTAATCCCACCCTTCTTAGTCCCATACTCATAACCCTAACCCTAATCCCACCCCTCATAGTCCCTAACCCCCAATCCTAACCCTAATCCCACCCCTCCTAGTCCCAAACTCCTAACCCTAACTCTAATCCCACCCCTCATAGTCCCAAACCCCTATTCCTAATCCCACCCTTCCTAGTCCATAACCCCAAATCCTAACCCTAATCCCACCCCTCCTAGTCCCAAAACCCTAACACTAACCCTAATCCCACCCCCTTAGTCCAAAACACCTAACCCTAACCCTAATCCCACTCCTCATAGTCCCAAACTCCTAACCCTAACCCTAATCCCACTCCTCATGGTCCAAAACACCTAACCCTCTTTGTCCCAAACTCCTAACCCTAATCCCACCCCTCACAGCCCCTAACCCCCAATCCTAACCCTAATCCCACCCCTCCTAGTCCCAAACTCCTAACCCTAACCCTAATCCCACCCCTCATAGTCCCTAACCCGAAATTCTAACTTTAATATCACCCCTCCTAGTCCCAAACTCCCAACCCTAACCCTAATACCACCCCTCCAAGTCCCAAACTCCTAACCTTAACCCTTATCCCACCCCTCTTAGTCCCAAATTCCTAACCCTAACCCTAATCCCACCCCTCATAGTCCCAAACTCCCAACCCTAACCCTAATCCCACCCCTCCTAGTCCCAAACTCCTAACCCTAATCCCACCCCTCATAGTCCCTAACCCTCAATCCTAACCCTAATCCCACCCCTCCTAGTCCCAAACTCCTATCCCTAACCCTAATCCCACCCCTCATTGTTCCAAACCCCTAACCCTAACCCTAATCCCACCCCTCATTGTCCCAATCCCCTAACCCTAATCCCACCCCTCATAGTCCCAAACCCCTAACCCTAACCCTAATCCCACCCCTCATAGTCCCAAACCCCTAACCCTAATCCCACCCTTCTTAGTCCCAAACTCATAACCCTAACCCTAATCCCACCCCTCATAGTCCCTAACCCCCAATCCTAACCCTAATCCCACTCCTCCTAGTCCCAAACTCCTAACCCTAACTCTAATCCCACCCCTCTTAGTCCCAGACCCCTAACCCTAATCCCACCCCTCATAGTCCATAACCCCCAATCCTAACCCTAATCCCACCCCTCCTAGTCCCAAAATCCTAACACTAACCCTAATCCCACCCCTCTTAGTCCAAAACACCTAACCCTAAACCTAATCCCACTCCTCCTAGTCCCAAACTCCTAACCCTAACTCTAATCCCACCCCTCTTAGTCCCAAACTCCTAACCCTAATCCCACTCCTCTTAGTCCAAAACACCTAACCCTAAACCTAATCCCACCCTCTTAGTCCCAAACTCCTAACCCTAATCCCACCCCTTACAGTCCCTAACCCCCAATCCTAACCCTAATCCCACCCCTCCTAGTCCCAAACTTCTAACCCTAACCCTAATCCCACCCCTCATAGTCCCTAACCCCCAATCCTAACCTTAATACCACCCCTCCTAGTCCCAAACTCCAAACCCTAACCCTAATACCACCCCTCCAAGTCCCAAACTCCTAACCCTAATCCCACCCCTCTTAGTCCCAAACTCCCAACCCTAACCCTAATTTCACCCCTCTAAGTACCAAACTCCTTACCCTAACCCTAATCCTACACTCCTAGTCCCAAACTCCTAACCCTAATCCCACCCCTCATAGTCCCAAACCCCTAACCCTAATCCCACCCCTCTTAGTCCCAAACTCCTAACCCTAACCCTAATCCCACCCCTCATAGTCCCTAACCCCAATCCTAACCCTATTCTCACCCCTCCTAGTCCAAAACTCCTAACCCTAACCCTAATCCCACCCCTCATAGTCCCAAACCCCTAACCCTAACCCTAATCCCACCCCTCATAGTCCCAAACTCTTAACCCTAACTCTAATCCCACCCCTCAAAGTCCCAAACTCCTAACTCTAACCCTTATCCCACCCCTCCTATTACCAAACTCCCAACCCTAACCCTAATCCCACCCCTCCTATTACCAAACTCCCAACCCTAACCCTAATCCCACCCCTCCTAGTTCCAAACCCCCAATCCTAACCTTAATCCGACCCCTCTTAGTCCCAAACTCCTAACCATACCCTAATCTCACTCCTCCATGTCCCAAACTCCCAACCCTAAACCTAATCCCACCCTTCCAATGTCCCAAACTCCAAAAACCAATGTCCCAAACTCCTACTAGCTGTGGTTTTTAAGAACAAATCTGTTTCTTTCCATAGATTTGACTTTCTTCTTGATTTGCTGACACCTGTGTTGTTGAGACGGGATACTAATTGCAGGGATGCAATATGACCATGCAAATGCTTACTTATAACGCTGAGGTAAGCTATGTTATGATTCCATGCATTTATTCATAAACCATAAACATACTACAATTTTTAGTTTGAAAAAACTAACATTTATTTTTTCAAATTGCACAACATATGCATAAAATATAATACTTTAATTTTATTTTCAAGAATATAGAAATCTATATAATAATAAATTATCATCTTTACTATATAAGTGTTAATCTGACCGGTGAACATTCGCTGCTCAGCGGTGATCTCTCCGTTTTTCCCAGCTGAGCCAGTGGATGACAGGGTTTGTGCAGGGACCGCCCTGTCAGATCTCCACTCTCCCCTATGGGGGATCGGATGAGCATGGACCGTCTGTCTGTGTTCATCCGATCCACTCTGCAGACAGATAGAAAATAGGATTTTCCGCTGTCTGCAGAATCGGATGAGAGCGGGGACGGATGATATCGGGTGTCAGCGGATGTTCATCCACTCATCCACTCCATAGGGATGCATGTATGTCCGTATTTCATCTGAAAACGGATGGATGAAATACGGACATACGGTCCGCACGTGTGAAAGGGGCCTAATACATCCAAATAGCTGAATTATAAAAACTTTGATTCAAAATAATCAATAAACAGGAAAAACATATGACATGAAGGTTTACTAACACTTGTAATTCAAACGTTATCTGCAAACTCAAAGTATGTAAATATTTCATAATTACAGATCTTGATAAAATGAGAGGTGAGGGTGTGAATCCTCTCTATCGGAGTTAGGAGGAGTAGGAGGACAGGGAGGAGGAGGAGCTTGAATTGGGGGATAATAATTGTTGTATTGGCCTGCATGGAACCTTTTATTAAATTGGGGGTCATGGACATAATGTTTGGTCCACATGAAGAATTATAAGAAGGGGCACGATAAGGTGATTCTTCCCATGGATTCCCATAACAAACATATTGTTGTGGGTTGAGTTTTCTGAGGTTTGGGCGTGTACACTTGGAGGATTTGATTTTTGTTGGTAAGATTTAATCACTTTCATAATATCAATTCAAGGATCACATTGGATTTCTTTGTTCACCTGCGCAATCAGAGGAATCAAACTTTTAGTAAAAGATGATATCTTGTTGTTTTCATTTTTTGGCTATCAATCAGGTTTCTGACAACATCAATGAATTCCTGCGTTTGCTGGGTTTTTTTTAGGTTTGGATCTTGAATTTGACTTTCGTGGTGGCTCCAGTGTTGTTTCTCTGATATCTTCAAAATGTTCCTCCTCTGCAACCTGTGGTTCATTAGCAGTGTTGTTTTCTTGAGTAAGCTCCCTTGCCTCACTCTCACTATTGAAATTGCTTTCTGTTCTGAATAAAATATAAATGATTAGACAGTGCTACGTGATTATTGCTATTATTTCTATACATTGCTTTTAAGAAAAATATTACAACTTACTGTCTGTACTGCATCACTGGCTTTAAAAATTCTAATTTGTAGTAGTGACCTAGATTGTAAGCTCTAACGAGCAGGGCCCTCTGATTCCTCCTGTATTGAATTGAATTGTATTGTACTTGTACTGTCTGCCCTAATGGTGTAAAGCGCTGCGTAAACTGTCGGCGCTATGTAAATCCTGTATAATAATAATAATAATAGTGACATCAAATTCTCCCTTGTTTACCGCGGGATCCACTTCTGATTTGTTGTTGTCTCATTAACTCTCATTTGAAGTTATCTCTTAATGTTTTCCATCACTGCTTGATCAGCTTTACTGAAAAATAAATTAAATCTTTTCTTTTACAAATATCTTGCAACAGGAAATGCATACTCATACTCATTAGATTTAACAGATAACCGACCACTGCCCGGAACAGAGGGACCAGAAATGCCATTTGTGTTTGTAGGCGACGATGCTCTTGCTATTCATGAAAATCTCATGAAACCTTATTCGCTGAGAAATCTAGATACACGAAAGAGGATCTTCAATTATGGGTTGTGTCGGGCACGTAGACTTGTAGAATGTGCTTTCGGTATACTGGCGAACAAGTGGCAAATTTTTCTAAAACCAATAAACCTTAATGTTGAAAACGCATGTAAGGTAATTTAGGCTGCATGTATATTACATAATTTGGTGAGAGAGAGAGAGATGGAGTAAATTTTAAGGATACTCTGTCACACAATATTGAACCTGCCGATTTTCTGCATGTACGTGGACCAATAGTAGGATTCACAATTAGAGATGCTTTTGCAGACTACTTTATGAGTCCGGCTGGTGCACTGAGTTGCCAAGAAAACATGATCTAAACCTTCAATTTACAGCCTTTATTGTATTTCAGACTAAATACTTTCTTTGAATAGTTTGATTATGTTTATTAAAGCCATGTATCAATTCCCTTCTGTTACATGTTATATTAAATTCACATGTTAATATGTTTAGTGAGCAAATTATATTAAATTACTGCATTACATAATAAAGTTACGAACCATATTTCATAAATAGATTAAAGTCACATGTACAAGATGGGATTAGGTAGGTGTTTGGGACATGGAAGGTGGGATTAGGGTAGAGTTAGGGGTTTGGGACTATGAGAGGTGGGGTTAGGGCAGGGTTAGGGGTTTGGGACTATGTGGGGTGGGATTAGGGTTAGGGTTAGGAGTTTGGGACAAGAAGGGGTGGGATTAGGGTTAGGGTTTGGGGTTTTGGACTAAGAGGGGTAGAATTAGGGTTAGGGTTAGGAGTTTAGGACTAGGAGGGTGGGATTAGGGTTAGGATTGGGAGTTAGGGACTATGAGGGGTGGGGTTAGGGTTAAGGTTAGGTGTTTTGGACTAAGAGGGGTGGGATTAGGGTTAGGGGTTTGGGACTATGAGGGGTGGGATTATGGTTAGGGTTAGGGGTTTGGGACTATGAGGGGTGGGATTAGGGTTAGGAGTTTGGGACTAGGAGGGGTGGGATTAGAGTTAGGGTTAGGGGTTTTGGACTAAGAGGGGTGGGAATCGGTTAGGGTTAGGAGTTTGGGACTAGGAGTGGTGGGATTAGGGTTAGGGTTAGGGGTCTGGGACTATGAGGGGTGGGATTAGGGTTATGTGTTTTGGACTAAGAGGGGTAGAATTAGGGTTAGGTGTTTGGGACTATGAGGGGTGAGATTAGGGTTAGGGGTTTGAGACTATGAAGGGTGGGATTAGGGCTAGGGTTAGGAGTTTGGGACTAGGAGTGGTGGTATTAGGGTTAGGTGTTTTGGACTAAGAAGGGTGGGATTAGGGTTAGGGTTAGGTGTTTTTGACTATGAAGGGTGGGATTAGGGTTAGGGGTTTGGGACTATGAGCGGTGGGATTAGGGTTATGGTTAGGAGTATGGGACTAGGAGGGTTGGGATTAGGGTTAGGGTTTGGGGTTTTGGACAGAGGGGTAGGATTAGGGTTAGGGTTGGGAGTTTGGGACTAGGAGGGGTGGGATTAGGGTTAGGATTGAGGGTTAGGGACTATGAGGGGTGGGATTAGGGTAAGGGGTTTGGGACTATGAGGGGTGGGATTAGGGTTAGGGGTTAGGGACTATGAGGGGTGGGCTTAGGGTTAGGGTTAGGAGTTTGGGACTAGGAGGGGTGGGATTAGGGTAAGGATTGGGGGTTAGGGACTATGAGGGGTGGGATTAGGGTAAGGGGTTTGGGACTATGAGGGTGGGATTAGGGTTAGGAGTTTGGGACTAGGAGGGGTTGGATTAGGGTTAGGGGTTTTGGACTAAGAGGGGAGGGATTAGGGTTAGGGTTAGGAATTTGGGACTAAGAGGGGTGGGATTAGAGTTAGGGGTTGGGACTATGGGGGTGGGATTAGGGTTAGGGTTAGGAGTTTGGGACTAGGAGGGGTGGGATTAGGGTTAGGGTTATGAGTTTAGGACTAAGGAGGGTGGGATTAGGGTTAGGGGTTTGTGACTATGAGGGGTGGGATTATGGTTAGGGTTAGGGGTTTGGGACTATGAGGGGTGGGATTAGGGTTAGGGGTTTGGGACTATGAAGGTGAGCTTAGGGTTAGGAGTTTGGGACTAGGAGGGGTGGGATTAGGGTTAGGATTGTGGGTTAGGGACTATGAGGGGTGGGATTAGGGTTAGGGGTTTGGGACTATGAAGGTGGGATTAGGGTTAGGAGTTTGGGACTAGGAGGAGTGGGATTAGGGTTAGGGGTTTTGGACTAAGAGGGGTGGGATTAGGGTTAGGGTTAGGAATTTGGGACTAGGAGGGGTGGGATTAGGGTTAGGGGTTTGGGACTATGGGGGGTGGGATTAGGGTTGGGGTTAGGAGTTTGGGACTAGGAGGGGTGGGATTAGGGTTAGGATTGGGGTAAGGGATTATGAAGGGTGGGATTAGGGTTAGGGTTAGGAATTTTGGACTAAGAGGGGTGAGATTAGGGTTAGCGTTAGGTGTTTTGGAGTAGGAGGGGTGGGATTAGGGTTAGGGGTTTGGGACTTTGAGGGTGGGACTAGGGTTAGGGTTAGGAGTTTTGTACTAGGAGGGGTGGGATTTGGGTTAGGATTGGGGGTTAGGGACTATCAGGGGTGGGATTAGGGTTAGGGTTAGGGTTAGGGGTTTGGGACTATGAGGGGTGGGACTAGGGTTAGGAGTTTTGTACTAGGAGGGGTGGGATTTGGGTTAGAATTGGGGGTTGGGGACTATGAGGGGTGGGAATAGGGTTAAGGTTAAGTGTTTTGGACTAAGAGGGGTGGGATTAGGGTTAGGGGTTTGGGACTATGAGGGGTGGGATTAGGGTTAGGGGTTTGGGACTATGAGGGGTGGGATTGGGCTAGGGTTAGGAGTTTGGGACTAGGAGTGGTGGTATTAGGGTTAGGGTTAGGTGTTTTGGACTATGAAGGGTGGGATTAGGGTTAGGGGTTTGGGACTATGAGGGGTGGGATTAGGGTTAGGGTTAGGAGTTTTGGACTGAGGGGTAGGATTAGGGTTAGGGTTAGGAGTTTGGAACTAGGAGGGGTGGGATTTGGGTTAGGATTGAGGGTTAGGGACTATGAGGGGTGGGATTAGGGTTAGGGTTAGGGGTTTGGGACTATGAGGGGTGAGTTTAGGGTTAGGAGTATGGGACTAGGAGGGGTGGGATTAGGGTTAGGATTGCGGGTTAGAGACTATGAGGGGTGGGATTAGGGTTAGGGGTTTGGGACTATGAGAGTGGGATTAGGGTTAGGGTTAGGAGTTTGGGACTAAGAGGGGTGGGATTAAGGTTAGGGTTGAGGGTTGTGGACTAAGAGGGGTGGGATTAAGGTTAGGGTTAGGAATTTGGGACTAGGAGGGGTGGGATTAGGGTTAGGGGTTTGGGACTATGGGGGTGGTATTAGGGTTAGGGTTAGGAGTTTGGGACTAGGAGGGGTCTGATTAGGGTTAGGAGTTTGGGACTAGGAGGGGTGGGATTAGGGTTAGGATTGGGGGTAAGGGATTATGAATGGTGGGATTAGGGTTAGGGTTAGGAGTTTGGGACTAAGAGGGGTGGGATTAGGGTTAGGTGTTTTGGACTAAGAGGGGTGGGATTAGGGTTAGCGTTACGTGTTTTGGACTAGGAGGGGTGGGATTAGGCTTAGGGGTTTGGGACTATGAGGGGTGGGATTAGGTTTAGGGTTAGGAGTTTGGGACTAGGAGTTATGGGAGTAAGGTTAGGATTGGGTTTTAGAGACTATGAGGGGTGGGATTAGGGTTAGGGGTTTTGGACTATGAGGGGTGGGACTAGGGTTAGGAGTATGGGACTAGGAGGGGTGGGATTAGGGTTAGGATTGGGGGTTAGGGACTATGAGGGGTGGGATTTGGGTTAGGGGTTTGGGACTATGAGAGTGGGATTAGGGTTAGGGTTAGGAGTTTGGGACTAGGAGGGGTGGGATTAAGGTTAGGGTTGAGGGTTGTGGACTAAGAGGGGTGGGATTAAGGTTAGGGTTAGGAATTTGGGACTAGGAGGGGTGGGATTAGGGTTAGGGGTTTGGGACTATGGGGGGTGGTATTAGGGTTAGGGTTAGGAGTTTGGGACTAGGAGGGGTCTGATTAGGGTTAGGAGTTTGGGACTAGGAGGGGTGGGATTAGGGTTAGGATTGGGGGTAAGAGATTATGAAGGGTGGGATTAGGGTTAGGGTTAGGAGTTTGTGACTAAGAGGGGTGGGATTAGGGTTAGGTGTTTTGGACTAAGAGGGGTGGGATTAGGGTTAGCGTTACGTGTTTTGGACTAGGAGGGGTGGGATTAGGCTTAGGAGTTTGGGACTATGAGGGGTGGGATTAGGTTTAGGGTTGGGAGTTTGGGACTAGGAGTTATGGGAGTAGGGTTAGGATTGGGGGTTAGAGACTATGAGGGGTGGGATTAGGGTTAGGATTTTGGACTATGAGGGGTGGGACTAGGGTTAGGGTTAGGAGTTTTGTACTAGGAGGGGTGGGATTTGGGTTAGGATTGGGGGTTAGGGACTATGAGGGGTAGGATTAGGGTTAGGGTTAGGGGTTTGGGACTATGAGGGGTGGGACTAGGGTAAGGGTTAGGAGTTTTATACTAGGAGGGGTGGGATTTGGGTTAGGATTGGGGGTTAGGGACTATGAGGGGTGGGATTAGGGTTAGGGTTAGGGGTTTGGGACTATGAGGGGTGGGACTAGGGTTAGGGTTAGGAGTTTTGTACTAGGAGGGGTGGGATTTGGGTTAGGATTGGGGGTTAGGGACTATGAGGGGTGGGATTAGGGTTAAGGTTAGGTGTTTTGGACTAAGAGGGGTGGGATTAGGGTTAGGGGTTTGGGACTATGAGGGGTGGGATTGGGCTAGGGTTAGGAGTTTGGGACTAGGAGTGGTGGGATTAGGGTTAGGTCTTTTGGACTAAGGTGGGTGGGATTAGGGTTAGGTCTTTTGGACTATGAAGGGTGGGATTAGGATTACATAGTTACATAGTAGGTGAGGTTGAAAAAAGACACAAGTCCATCAAGTCCAACCTATGTGTGTGATTATGTGTCAGTATTACATTACATATCCCTGTATATTGCGGTCATTCAGGTGATTATCTAATAGTTTCTTGAAGCTATCAATGCTCCCCGCTGAGACCACCGCCTGTGGAAGGGAATTCCACATCCTTGCCGCTCTTACAGTAAAGAACCCTCTACGTAGTTTAAGGTTAAACCTCTTTTCTTCTAATTGTAATGAGTGGCCACGAGTCTTATTAAACTCTCTTCTGCGAAAAAGTTTTATCCCTATTGTGGGGTCACCAGTACAGTATTTGTAAATTGAAATCATATCCCCTCTCAAGCGTCTCTTCTCCAGAGAGAATAAGTTCAGTGCTCGCAACCTTTCCTCATAACTAAGATCCTCCAGACCCTTTATTAGCTTTGTTGCCCTTCTTTGTACTCGCTCCATTTCCAGTACGTCCCTCCTGAGGACTGGTGCCCAGAACTGGACAGCATACTCCAGGTGCGGCCGGACCAGAGTCTTGTAGAGCGGGAGAATTATCGTTTTATCTCTGCAGTTGATCCCCCTTTTAATGCATGCCAATATTCTGTTTGCTTTATTAGCAGCAGCTTGGCATTGCATGCCGTTGCTGAGCCTATCATCCACTAGGACCCCCAAGTCTTTTTCCATCCTAGATTCCCCCAGAGGTTCTCCCCCCAGTCTATAGATTGCATTCATATTTTTGGCACCCAAATGCATTATTTTACATTTTTCTACATTGAACCTCATTTGCCATGTAGTTGCCCCTCCCCCATTAATTTGTTCAGGTCTTTTTGCAAGATTTCCACATCCTGCGGAGAAGTTATTGCCCTGCTTAGCTTAGTATCGTCTGCAAATACAGAGATGGAACTGTTTATCCCATCCTCCAGGTCATTTATGAACAAATTAAATAGGATTGGTCCCAGCACAGAACCCTGGGGGACCCCACTACCCACCCCTGACCATTCTGAGTACTCCCCATTTATCACCACCCTCTGAACACGCCCTTGTAGCCAGTTTTCAATCCATGTACTCACCCTATGGTCCATGCCAACAGACCTTATTTTGTACAGTAAACGTTTATGGGGAACTGTGTCAAATGCTTTTGCAAAATCCAGATACACCACGTCTACGGGCCTTCCTTTATCTAGATGGCAACTCACCTCCTCATAGAAGGTTAATAGATTGGTTTGGCAAGAACGATTCTTCATGAATCCATGCTGATTACTGCTAATGATATCATTCTTATTACTAAAATCTTGTATATAGTCCCTTATCATCCCCTCCAAGAGTTTACATACTATTGATGTTAGGCTAACTGGTCTGTAATTCCCAGGGATGTTTTTTGGGCCCTTTTTAAATATTGGTGCTACATTGGCTTTTCTCCAATCAGCTGGTACCATTCCAGTCAATAGACTGTCTGTAAAAATTAGGAACAACGGTCTGGCAATCACCTGACTGAGTTCCCTAAGTACCCTCGGATGCAAGCCATCTGGTCCCGGTGATTTATTAATGTTAAGTTTCTCAAGTCTAATTTTAATTCCGTCCTCTGTTAACCATGTAGGTGCTTCCTGTGTTGTGTCATGAGGATAAACACTGCAGTTTTGGTTACTGAAGCCCCCCGATTCACTCGTGAAGACTGAGGAGAAGAATAAATTCAATACCTCTGCCATCTCCCCATCCTTTGTAACCAGATGTCCTTCCTCATTCTTTATGGGGCCAATATGGTCTGTCCTCCCTTTTTTACTGTTTACATACTTAAAGAATTTCTTGGGATTTTTTTTGCTCTCCTCCGCTATGTGTCTTTCATGTTCTATCTTAGCCATCCTAATTGCACCCTTACATTTCTTATTGCATTCTTTATAAATTCTGAATGCTGTGGATGATCCCTCAACCTTGTATTTTTTGAAGGCCTTCTCCTTTGCTTTTATATGCATTTTTACATTGGAGTTAAGCCATCCAGGATGTTTGTTCGCTCTTTTAAATTTATTACCCAATGGAATACATTGGCTAATGCCCTTATTTAATATGCTCTTAAAGCAAACCCATCTCTCCTCTGTATTCTTTGTTCCTAATATTGTGTCCCAATTTATGCCTTTTAGCAAGGTTTGTAGTTTAGGGAAGTTGGCTCTTTTGAAATTCAGTGTCTTTGTGTTCCCTTCATGTCTCCTATTTGTGTGATTTATACTGAAACTAATTGACCTGTGATCGCTGTTACCTAAATTGCCCCGTATTTCCACATCTGTTATCAGGTCTGTATTGTTGGTAATCAGTAGATCTAGTAATGTTTTATTTCTAGTTGGTGCGTCTACCATCTGACCCATAAAATTGTCCTGCAAGACATTAAGGAACTGGCGAGCCTTAAATGAATGCGCGGTTCCCTCCGCCCAGTCTATGTCTGGATAATTAAAATCCCCCATTATGATAACACTTCCCATCCTTGCTGCTAATCCAATTTGTGATAGGAGATCCGTCTCCACTTCCTCCCTCAGGTTAGGGGGCCTATAGCATACTCCAAGTATTATTTTCCCCTTAGCTTCATCCCTTTGGAGCTCTACCCATAAAGATTCCACCTCCTCCCTAGCCCCCTCAGTGATGTCATCTCTCACATTCACTTGTACATTATTCTTGATATATAGGCATACCCCTCCCCCTTTTTTACCCTCTCTATCCTTGCGGTATAGGGTATACCCTTGAATGTTTGCCAGCCAATCATGAGAGCTGTTGAACCAGGTCTCTGAAATTCCCACAAAATCCAAATCCTCCTTGTACAACAGTATCTCTAGTTCACCCATCTTGTCCGCCAGGCTCCTGGCATTGGTGAACATGCCACATAGTTTAGACCGGTCGCATATTGTCCTCGTATTGGGTGTTTCAAGATTGCAACTTGGACTTGCTACTATACTCACCTTGTGTTTTTGTGCTTTGGTTAACCTACCACTAATGCCCCCAATACTACCCTCTGGAATATCTTCCGCGCTGGCTATCACTGTCTCTGGACCCTCCCCCCCTTCGCCTAGTTTAAAAACCCCTCTAACTTTTTGGCCATCTTCATTCCCAGCAGATCTGCACCCTCCTCATTTAGGTGCAGTCCGTCCCTTCTATAGTACCGGTTACCGACTGAGAAGTCGGCCCAGTCCTCCAGGAACCCAAACCCCTCCTTACTACACCAGCTCTTCAGCCACTTGTTTACTTCCCTAATCTCCCTCTGCCTCTCTGGTGTGGCTCGATGTACCGGTAGTATTCCTGAGAACACTACCTTGGAGGTCCTTTTCCTCAATTTAGCTCCTAAGTCCCTAAAATCGTTCTTTAGGACACTCCATCTGCCTCTGACTTTGTCATTGGTGCCAACGTGCACCATGACAGCCGGGTCTTCCCCAGCCCCTCCCAGTAATCTGTCCACAAGATCCGTGATGTGCCGAACCCGAGCGCCCGGTAGACAACATACTGTTCGGCGCTTCAGGTCTTGGTTACAGATTGCCCTCTCTGTCCTTCTAAGAATTGAGTCCCCTACCACCAGAATCTGTCTTTGCTTTCCCTTTGCTGCCCCCCCACTCTCACTGGAGGAGTTCTTCCCCCGGCAGCTAGGAGAGTCCCTCATCTCCAGCAGTGCTGGTCCCTGACTGGTTACACCAATGTCACTCAATGGAGCGTACTTATTGGGATGCTCCAGTCCTGGATCGGCCTCCCTGGCACTTCCCCCTCTACCCCTCCTGACTGTCACCCATCTACTCTTTGCTAGCGCCTGCACCTCTTTGTCTCCACCCGCCTCTGTGCTGGCCCCTGCCGGCACCTGCCGTGTACGTTCCTGGCTCACCTTTAGTATGGAGGGACTTCTCAGTGCTGACAGTTGCTTCCCTAGATTCAGAACCTGGGCTTCCAGGGAAACAATGTGCTTACATTTTGCACAGCAGTATTCGCCCTCGATCGGATGATCAAGGAACGCATACATGCGGCAAGATGTACAAAGAGTCGCCTCTCCACACCCGCCGGGCATCGTACCTATTAAATTTAGTGAGGATTTGGGGATTTTACCCTGTCCAAATTACCTAACAACTAGCTTCCTGGCACTAATACTCAAGACAATACACAGGTACACGACAAGACAATACACAGGTACACAATACACAAGTACTAACGATCCACACACACTACTCAGACAACACTCAGATACTCACACTACACAGGTACTATGACCCCTGTTATAACCTCCTGTTTTAAACTCTTGTTTATAACTCCCACTTAAACCAGCTCCACTTACACCAAGCTCCACAGCTTCAAACTGAGCACGCTCAACTGAGTCCTACAACAAGTTAAATAGTCACCTGGGAGCAATTAACCACACCCTTAATTGATAGACTGATGAAACAAAAAAAAAAAAAAAAAAAAAAAAGCTATTTAAAAAGTGACAGCAAAAGGCAAGATAAAAACTAAAAGGAAAAGTCCCCAAAATGCAACCCAGCAAACACCAACAGACAGCAGCAATACACACACCAGCAGACAGCAGCAATACACACACCAGCAGACAGCAAGACATGTATACTCTAACACTTGTTTATAACTCCCACTTAAACCAGCTCCACTTACACCAAGCTCCACAGCTTCAAACTGAGCACGCTCAACTGAGTCCTACAACAAGTTAAATAGTCACCTGGGAGCAATTAACCACACCCTTAATTGATAGACTGATGAAACAAAAAAAAAAAAAAAAAAGCTATTTAAAAAGTGACAGCAAAAGGCAAGATAAAAACTAAAAGGAAAAGTCCCCAAAATGCAACCCAGCAAACACCAACAGACAGCAGCAATACACACACCAGCAGACAGCAGCAATACGCACACCAGCAGACAGCAAGACTTGTATACTCTAACACTTGTTTATAACTCCCACTTAAACCAGCTCCACTTACACCAAGCTCCACAGCTTCAAACTGAGCACGCTCAACTGAGTCCTACAACAAGTTAAATAGTCACCTGGGAGCAATTAACCACACCCTTAATTGATAGACTGATGAAACAAAAAAAAAACAAAAAAAAGCTATTTAAAAAGTGACAGCAAAAGGCAAGATAAAAACTAAAAGGAAAAGTCCCCAAAATGCAACCCAGCAAACACCAACAGACAGCAGCAATACACACACCAGCAGACAGCAGCAATACACACACCAGCAGACAGCAAGACTTGTATACTCTAACACTTGTTTATAACTCCCACTTAAACCAGCTCCACTTACACCAAGCTCCACAGCTTCAAACTGAGCACGCTCAACTGAGTCCTACAACAAGTTAAATAGTCACCTGGGAGCAATTAACCACACCCTTAATTGATAGACTGATGAAACAAAAAAAAAAAAAAAAAGCTATTTAAAAAGTGACAGCAAAAGGCAAGATAAAAACTAAAAGGAAAAGTCCCCAAAATGCAACCCAGCAAACACCAACAGACAGCAGCAATACACACACCAGCAGACAGCAGCAATACACACACCAGCAGACAGCAAGACTTGTATACTCTAACACTTGTTTATAACTCCCACTTAAACCAGCTCCACTTACACCAAGCTCCACAGCTTCAAACTGAGCACGCTCAACTGAGTCCTACAACAAGTTAAATAGTCACCTGGGAGCAATTAACCACACCCTTAATTGATAGACTGATGAAAAAAAAAAAAAAAAAAAAAAAGCTATTTAAAAAGTGACAGCAAAAGGCAAGATAAAAACTAAAAGGAAAAGTCCCCAAAATGCAACCCAGCAAACACCAACAGACAGCAGCAATACACACACCAGCAGACAGCAGCAATACACACACCAGCAGACAGCAAGACTTGTATACTCTAACACTTGTTTATAACTCCCACTTAAACCAGCTCCACTTACACCAAGCTCCACAGCTTCAAACTGAGCACACTCAACTGAGTCCTACAACAAGTTAAATAGTCACCTGGGAGCAATTAACCACACCCTTAATTGATAGACTGATGAAACAAAAAAAAAAAAAAAAAAAAGCTATTTAAAAAGTGACAGCAAAAGGCAAGATAAAAACTAAAAGGAAAAGTCCCCAAAATGCAACCCAGCAAACACCAACAGACAGCAGCAATACACACACCAGCAGACAGCAGCAATACATACACCAGCAGACAGCAAGACTTGTATACTCTAACACTTGTTTATAACTCCCACTTAAACCAGCTCCACTTACACCAAGCTCCACAGCTTCAAACTGAGCACGCTCAACTGAGTCCTACAACAAGTTAAATAGTCACCTGGGAGCAATTAACCACACCCTTAATTGATAGACTGATGAAACAAAAAAAAAAAAAAAAAAAAAAAAGCTATTTAAAAAGTGACAGCAAAAGGCAAGATAAAAACTAAAAGGAAAAGTCCCCAAAATGCAACCCAGCAAACACCAACAGACAGCAGCAATACACACACCAGCAGACAGCAGCAATACACACACCAGCAGACAGCAAGACTTGTATACTCTAACACTTGTTTATAGCTCCCACTTTAGGGTTAGGAGTTTTGGACTGAGGGGTAGGATTAAAGTTAGGGTTAGGAGTTTGGGACTAGGAGGGGTGGGATTTGGGTTAGGATTGAGGGTTAGGGACTATGAGGGGTGGGATTAGGGTTAGGGGTTTTGAGACTATGAGGGTTGGGCTTTGGGTTAGGAGTTTGGAATAGGAGGGGTGGGATTAGGGTTAGGATTGGGGATTAGGGACTATGAGGGGTGGGATTAGGGTTAGGGGTTTGGGACTATGAGGGTGGTATTAGGGTTAGGGTTAGGAGTTTGGGACTAGGAGGGGTGGGATTAGTGTTAGGGTTAGGGGTTTTGGACTAAGAGGGGTGGGATTAGGGTTAGGAATTTGGGACTAGGAGGGGTGAGATTAGGGTTGGGGGTTTGGGACTGTGGGGGGTGGGATTAGGGTTAGGGTTAAGAGTTTGGGACTAGGAGGGGTGGGATTAGGGTTAGGGTTAGGAGTTTGGGACTAGGAGGGGTGGGATTATTGTTAGGATTGGGAGTTAGGGATTATGAAGGGTGGGATTAGGGTTAGGGTTAGAAGTTTGGGACTAAGAGGGGTAGGATTGGGGTTAGGATTGGGGGTTAGGGATTATGAAGGGTGAGATTAGGGTTAGGTGTTTTGGACTAAGAGGGGTGGGATTAGGGTCAGTGTTAAGTGTTTTGGACTAGGAGGGTGGGATTAGGGTTAGGGGTTTGGAACTATGAGGGGTGGGATTTGGTTTAGGGTTAGAAGTTTGGGACTATGAGGGGTGGGATTAGGGTTAGGGGTTTTGGACTAGGTGGGGATGGGTTAGGGTTAGGGTTAGGAGTTTTGGACTGAGGGGTAGGATTAGGGTTAGGGTTAGGCGTTTGGAACTAGGAGGGGTGGGATTTGGGTTAGGATTGAGGGTTAGGGACTATGAGGGGTGGGATTAGGGTTAGGGGTTTTGAGACTATGAGGGGTGGGCTTTGGGTTAGGAGTTTGGAATAGGAGGGGTGGGATTAGGGTTAGGATTGGGGATTAGGGACTATGAGGGGTGGGATTAGGGTTAGGGGTTTGGGACTATGAGGGTGGTATTAGGGTTAGGGTTAGGAGTTTGGGACTAGGAGGGGTGGGATTAGGGTTAGGGGTTTTGGACTAAGAGGGGTGGGATTAGGATTATGAATTTGGGACTGTGGGGGGTGGGATTAGGGTTAGGGTTAAGAGTTTGGGACTAGGAGGGGTGGGATTAGGGTTAGGGTTAGGAGTTTGGGACTAGGAGGGGTGGGATTATTGTTAGGATTGGGAGTTAGGGACTATGAGGGGTGGGATTAGGGTTAGGGTTAGGAGTTTGGGACTAAGAGGGGTGGGATTAGGGTTAGGATTGGGGGTTAGGGATTATGAAGGGTGAGATTAGGGTTAGGTGTTTTGGACTAAGAGGGGTGGGATTAGGGTCAGTGTTAAGTGTTTTGGACTAGGAGGGTGGGATTAGGGTTAGGGGTTTGGGACTATGAGGGGTGGGATTTGGTTTAGGGTTAGGAGTTTGGGACTATGAGGGGTGGGATTAGGGTTAGGGGTTTGGGACTATGAGGGGTGGGATTAGGTTTAGGGTTAGGAGTTTGGGACTAGGAGGGATGGGAGTAGGGTTAGGATTGGGGGTTAGAGACTATGAGGGGTGGGATTAGGGTTAGGGGTTTGGGACTATGAGGGTCGTATTAGGGTTAGGGTTAGGAGTTTGGGACTAGGAGGGGTGGGATTAGGGTTAGGGTTAGGGGTTTTGGACTAAGAGGGTGGGATTAGGGTTAGGAATTTGGGACTGTGGGGGGTGGGATTAGGGTTAGGGTTAAGAGTTTGGGACTAGGAGGGGTGGGATTAGGGTTAGGGTTAGGAGTTTGGGACTAGAAGGGGTGGGATTATTGTTAGGATTGGGAGTTAGGGATTATGAAGGGTGGGATTAGGGTTAGGGTTAGGAGTTTGGGACTAAGAGGGGTGGGATTAGGGTTAGGATTGGGGGTTAGGGATTATGAAGGGTGAGATTAGGGTTAGGTGTTTTGGACTAAGAGGGGTGGGATTAGGGTCAGTGTTAAGTGTTTTGGACTAGGAGGGTGGGATTAGGGTTAGGGGTTTGGGACTATGAGGGGTGCGATTTGGTTTAGGGTTAGGAGTTTGGGACTATGAGGGGTGGGATTAGGGTTAGGGGTTTTGGACTAGGTGGGGATGGATTAGGGTTAGGGTTAGGAGTTTTGGACTAGGAGGGATGGAATTTGGGTTAGGATTGGGAGTTAGGGACTATGAGGGGTAGGATTAGGGTTAGAGGTTTGGGACTATGAGGGTAGGGATTAGGGTTAGTATTAGGATCTTGGGACTAGGAGGGGTGGGATTAGGGTTTGGGTTAGGTGTTTTGGACTAAAAGGGGTGGGATTAGGGTTAGGGGTTTTGGACTATGAGGGGTGGGATTAGGGTTAGGGTTAGGCTTTGGGACTAGGAGGGGTGAGATTAGGGTTAGGGTTAGGAGTTTAGGACTAGGAGGGGTGATGTTACTGCTAGGATTGGGGGTTAGGGACTATGAGGGGTGAGATTAGGGTTAGGGTTAGAAGTTTGGGACTAGGAGGGGTGGGATTAGGGTTAGGATTGGGGGTTAGGGATTATGAAGGGTGGGATTAGGGTTAGGAGTTTGGGACTAAGAGGGGTGGGATTAGGGTTAGGGTTAGGAGTTTGGGACTAGGAGGGGTGGGATTATGGTTAGGATTGGGGGTTAGGGACTATGAGGGGTGGGATTAGGGTTAGAGTTAGGAGTTTGGGACTATGAGGGGTGGGATTAGGGTTAGGGTTAGGAGTTTGGGACTAGGAGGGGTGGGATTATGGTTAGGATTGGGGGTTAGGGACTATGAGGGGTGGGATTAGGGTTAGAGTTAGGAGTTTGGGACTATGAGGGGTGGGATTAGGTTTAGGGTAGGAGTTTGGGACTAGGAGTGGTGGGATTAGGGTTAGAGTTAGGTGTTTTGGACTAAGAGGGGTGGGATTAGGGTTAGGGTTAGGGGTTTTGGACTAAGAGGGGTGGGATTAGGTTTAGGGTTAGGGGTTTTGGACTAAGAGGGGTGGGATTAGGTGTAGGGTTAAGGGTTTTGGACTATGAGGGGTGGGATTAGGGTTAGGGTTAGGCATTGGGACTAGGAGGGGTGGGGTTAGGGTTAGGAGTTTGGGACTATGAGGGGTGGGTTTAGGGTTAGGGGTTTGGGACTATGAGGGGTGGGTTTAGGGTTAGGGGTTTGGGACTATGAGGGGTGGGATTAGGTGTTAGGATTGGGGGTTAGGGACTATGAAGGGTGGGATTAGGTTCAGGGTTAGGAGTTTGGGACTAGGAGGGGTGGTATTAGGGTTAGGTGTTTTGGACTATGAGGGGTGGAATTAGGGTTATAGTTAGGGGTTTGGGACTAAGAGGGGTGGGATTGGGGTGAGGGTTAGGAGTTTGGGACTAGGAGGGGTGGGATTAGGGTTAAGGTTTGGGGTTTTGGACTAAGAGGGGTAGGATTAGGGTTTGGATTGGGGGTTTGGGACTAGGAGGGGTGGGATTAGGGTTAGGTGTTTTGGACTAAGAGGGGTGGGATTAGGGTTACGGGCTTGTAATTATGAGGGGTGGGTTTAGGGTTAGGGGTTTGGGACTATGAGGGGTGGGATTAGGGTTAGGTGTTTTGGACTAAGAGGGGTGGGATTAGGGTTAGGCTAATGGGTTAAAGACTATGAGGGGTGGGTTTAGGGTTAGGGTTAGGAGTTTGGGACTAGGAGCGGTGGGATTAGGGTTAGGTTTAGGATTGGGGGTTAGGGATTATGAGGGGTGGGATTAGGGTTAGGGTTAGGGGTTTGGGACTATGAGGGTGGGATTAGGGTTAGGGGTTTTGGGCTAAGAGGGTGGGATTAGGGTTAGGGTTAGGAATTTGGGAGTAGGAGGGGAGGGATTAGGGTTAGGGGTTTGGGACTAGGAGGGGTGGGATTAGGGTTAGGGTTAGGATTTTGGGACAAGGAAGGGTGGAATTAGGGTTAGGATTGCAGGTTAGGGACTATGAGGGTGGGATAAGGGATTGGGTTAGGTGTTTTGGACTAAGAGGGGTTGGATTCGGGTTAGCGTTTGGTGTTTTGGACTAGGAGGGGTGGGATTAGATTTAGGGTTAGGGGTTTGGGACTATGAGGGGTGGGTTTAGGGTTATGGTTAGAGGTTTTGGACTATGAGAGGTGGGATTAGGGTTAGGAGTTTGGGACTAGGAGGGGTGGGATTAGGGTTAGGGTTAAAGGTTTTGGACTATGAGAGGTGGTATAAGGATAGGGTTAGGAGTTTGGGACTAGGAGGGGTGGGATTAGGGTTAGGTGTTTTGGACTAAGAAGGATGGGATTAGGGTTAGGATTTTATGACTAGGAGGGGTGGGTTTAGGGTTAGGATTGGGGTTAGGGACTATGAGGGGTGGGATTAGGGTTAGGAGTTTGAGACTAGGAGGGGTGGGATTAGGGTTAGGGTTAGGTGTTTTGGACTAAGCGGGGTGGTATTAGGGTTAGGGTAGGAGTTTGGGACTAGGAGCAGTGAGATTAGGGTTAGGCTTAGGAGTTTGGGACTAGGAGGGGTGAGATTAGGGTTTGGATTGGGGGTTAGGGACTATGAGAGGTGGGATTAGGGTTAGGGTTAGGAGTTTGGGACTAGGAGGGGTGGGATTAGGGTTAGGTGTTTTGGACTAAGAGGGGTGGGATTAGGGTTAGGGGCTTGGGATTATGAGGGGTGGGATTAGGGTTAGGTGTTTTGGATTAAGAGGGGTGGGATTAGGGTTAGGGTAAGGGGTTAAGGACTATGAGGGGTGGGTTTAGGGTTAGGGTTAGGAGTTTGGAACTAGGAGCGGTGGGATTAGGGTTAGGTTTAGGATTGGGGGTTAGTGACTATGAGGGGTGGGATTAGGGTTAGGGTTAGGAGTTTGGGACTAGGAGAGGTGGGATTAGGGTTAGGATTTGGGGTTAGGGGCTATGAGGGGTGGCATTAGGGTTAGGAGTTTGGGACTAGGAGGGTGGGATTAGGGTTAGGGTTAGGGGTAAGGTGTTTTGGACTAAAAGGGGTGGGATTAGGGTTAGCGTTAGGTGTTTTGGACTAGGAGGGGTGGGATTAGGGTTAGGATTTGGGGTTTGGGACTATGAGGGGTGGGACTAGGGTTAGGGTTTGGGACTAGGAGGGGAGGGATTAGGTTTAGGGGTTTTGGACTAGGAGGAGTGGGATTAAGGTAAAGGTTAGGCATTTGGGACTAGGAGGGATGGGAGTAGGGTTAGGATTGGGGGTTAGAGATTATGAGGGGTGGGATTAGGGTTAGGGGTTTGGGACTATGAGAAGTGGGATTAGGGTTAGGGTTAGGAGTTTTGGACTAGGAGGGGTGGGATTTGGGTTAGGATTGGGGGTTCGGGACTATGAGGGGTGGGATTAGGGTTAGGGTTAGGTGTTTTGGACTAAGAGGGGTGGTGTTAGGTTAGGGTTAGGGGTTTGGGACTATGATGGGAGAGATTAGGGTTAGGATTAGGGGTTTGGGACTATGAGGGGTGGGATTAGGGTTAGGATTGGGGTTTAGGGACTACGAGGGGTGGGATTAAGGTTAGGAGTTTGGGACTAGGAGGAGTGGGATTAGGGTTAGGGTTAGGTGTTTTGGACTAAAAGGGGTGGGATTAGGGTTAGCGTTAGGTGTTTTGGACTAGGAGGGGTGGGATTAGGGTTAGGGGTTTGGGACTATAAGGGGTGGGATTAGGGTTAGGGTTTGGGACTAGGAGGGGTGGGATTAGGGTTAGGGTTAAGAGTTTGGGACTACAGAGACATGGAATAGGGTAAAGAATACCAGAATTGGGAATAGTAACTAGGGTTAGGATTGGGGGTTAGGGACTAGGAGGGGTGGGATTAGGGTTAGGGTTAGGACTATGAGAATAGGAGGGGTGGTATTATGGTTAGGTGTTTTGGACTAAGATGGGTGGGATTAGGGTTAGGGGTTTTGGACTAGGAGGGGTGGGATTAGGGTTAGGGTTAGGAGATTTGGACTAGGAGGGATGGGAGTAGGGTTAGGATTGGGGGTTAGAGACTATGAGGGGTGGGATTAGGGTTAGGGTTAGGGGTTTTGGACTAGGAGGGGTGGGATTAGGGTTAGGGTTAGGAGTTTTGGACTAGGAGGGATGGGAGTAGGGTTAGAATTGGGGGTTAGAGACTATGAGGGGTGGAATTAGGGTTAGTGTTAGGGGGTTGGGACTATGAGGGGTGGGATTAGGGTTAGGAGTTTTGGACTAGGAGGGGTGGGATTTGGGTTAGGATTGGGGGTTAGGGACTATGAGGGGTGGGATTAGGGTTAGTGGTTTGGGATTTTGGGGGTGGGATTAGGGTTAGGAGTGTGGAACTAGAAGGGGTGGGATTAGGGTTAGGGTTTGGGTTTTTGGACTAAGAGGGGTAGGATTATTGTTAGGAGTTTAGGACTAGGAGAGGTGGGATTAGGGTTAGGATTGGGGGTTAGGGACTATGAGGGGTGGGATTATGGTTAGGATTAGGGGTTTGGGACTATGAGGGGTGGGTTTAGGGTTAGGAGTTTGGGACTAGGAGGGGTGGGATTAGGGTTGGGATTGGGGGTTAATGACTATGAGGGGTGGGATTAGGGTTTGGGGTTTTGGACTAGGAGGGGTGGGATTAGGGTTAGGGGTTTGGGACTATGAGCAGTGGCATTAGGGTTAGGAGTTTGGGACTAGGAGGGGTGGGATTAGGGTTAGGTGTTTTGGACTAAGAGGGGTGGGATTAAGGTTAGGGGTTTGGGACTATGAGGAGTGGGATTAGGGTTAGGGTTAAGAGTTTTTGACTAGGAGGCGTGTGATTTGGGTTAGGATTGGGGGTTAATGGCTTTGAGGGGTGGGCTTAGGGTTAGGTGTTTTGGACTAAGAGGGGTGGGATTAAAGTTAGTTTTATGTGTTTTGGACTATGAGGGGTGGGATTAGGGTTAGGGTTTGGGACTATGAGGGTTGGGATTAGGGTTAGGAGTTTGGGACTAGAAGGGGTGGGATTAGGGTTAGAGTTTGGGGTTTTGGACTGGGGAGTGAGATTAGGGTTAGGGTTAGGAGTTTGGGACTAGGAGGGGTGAGATTAGGTTTAGGATTGGGGGTTAGGGACTATGAGGGGTGGGATTAGGGTTAGGAGGTTGAGACTAGGAGGGGTGGGATTAGGGTTAGGTGTTTTGGACTAAGAGGGGTGGGATTAGGGTTAGGGGTTTGGGACTATGAGGGGTGGGATTAGGGTTAGGGGTTTGGGACTATGAGGGGTGGGATTAGGGTTAGGAGTTTGGGACTAGGAGGGGTGGGATTAGGTTTAGGGTTAGGGGTTTTGGACTAAGAGGGGTGGGATTAGGTGTAGGGTTAAGGGTTTTGGACTATGAGGGGTGGGATTAGGGTTAGGGTTAGGCATTGGGACTAGGAGGGGTGGGGTTAGGGTTAGGAGTTTGGGACTATGAGGGGTGGGTTTAGGGTTAGGGGTTTGGGACTATGAGGGGTGGGTTTAGGGTTAGGGGTTTGGGACTATGAGGGGTGGGATTAGGTGTTAGGATTGGGGGTTAGGGACTATGAAGGGTGGGATTAGGTTCAGGGTTAGGAGTTTGGGACTAGGAGGGGTGGTATTAGGGTTAGGTGTTTTGGACTATGAGGGGTGGAATTAGGGTTATAGTTAGGGGTTTGGGACTAAGAGGGGTGGGATTGGGGTGAGGGTTAGGAGTTTGGGACTAGGAGGGGTGGGATTAGGGTTAAGGTTTGGGGTATTGGACTAAGAGGGGTAGGATTAGGGTTTGGATTGAGGGTTTGGGACTAGGAGGGGTGGGATTAGGGTTAGGTGTTTTGGACTAAGAGGGGTGGGATTAGGGTTTCGGGCTTGTAATTATGAGGGGTGGGTTTAGGGTTAGGGGTTTGGGACTATGAGGGGTGGGATTAGGGTTAGGTGTTTTGGACTAAGAGGGGTGGGATTAGGGTTAGGCTAATGGGTTAAAGACTATGAGGGGTGGGTTTAGGGTTAGGGTTAGGAGTTTGGGACTAGGAGCGGTGGGATTAGGGTTAGGTTTAGGATTGGGGGTTAGGGATTATGAGGGGTGGGATTAGGGTTAGGGTTAGGGGTTTGGGACTATGAGGGTGGGATTAGGGTTAGGGGTTTTGGGCTAAGAGGGTGGGATTAGGGTTAGGGTTAGGAATTTGGGAGTAGGAGGGGAGGGATTAGGGTTAGGGGTTTGGGACTAGGAGGGGTGGGATTAGGGTTAGGGTTAGGATTTTGGGACAAGGAAGGGTGGAATTAGGGTTAGGATTGCAGGTTAGGGACTATGAGGGTGGGATAAGGGATTGGGTTAGGTGTTTTGGACTAAGAGGGGTTGGATTCGGGTTAGCGTTTGGTGTTTTGGACTAGGAGGGGTGGGATTAGATTTAGGGTTAGGGGTTTGGGACTATGAGGGGTGGGTTTAGGGTTATGGTTAGAGGTTTTGGACTATGAGAGGTGGGATTAGGGTTAGGAGTTTGGGACTAGGAGGGGTGGAAGTAGGGTTAGGATTGGGGGTTAGAGACTATAATTGGTGGGATTAGGGTTAGGAGTTTGGGACTAGGAGGGGTGGGATTAGGGTTAAAGGTTTTGGACTATGAGAGGTGGTATAAGGATAGGGTTAGGAGTTTGGGACTAGGAGGGGTGGGATTAGGGTTAGGTGTTTTGGACTAAGAGGGATGGGATTAGGGTTAGGATTTTATGACTAGGAGGGGTGGGTTTAGGGTTAGGATTGGGGTTAGGGACTATGAGGGGTGGGATTAGGGTTAGGAGTTTGAGACTAGGAGGGGTGGGATTAGGGTTAGGGTTAGGTGTTTTGGACTAAGCGGGGTGGTATTAGGGTTAGGGTAGGAGTTTGGGACTAGGAGCAGTGAGATTAGGGTTAGGCTTAGGAGTTTGGGACTAGGAGGGGTGAGATTAGGGTTTGGATTGGGGGTTAGGGACTATGAGAGGTGGGATTAGGGTTAGGGTTAGGAGTTTGGGACTAGGAGGGGTGGGATTAGGGTTAGGTGTTTTGGACTAAGAGGGGTGGGATTAGGGTTAGGGTCTTGGGATTATGAGGGGTGGGATTAGGGTTAGGTGTTTTGGATTAAGAGGGGTGGGATTAGGGTTAGGGTAAGGGGTTAAGGACTATGAGGGGTGGGTTTAGGGTTAGGGTTAGGAGTTTGGAACTAGGAGCGGTGGGATTAGGGTTAGGTTTAGGATTGGGGGTTAGTGACTATGAGGGGTGGGATTAGGGTTAGGGTTAGGAGTTTGGGACTAGGAGAGGTGGGATTAGGGTTAGGATTTGGGGTTAGGGGCTATGAGGGGTGGCATTAGGGTTAGGAGTTTGGGACTAGGAGGGTGGGATTAGGGTTAGGGTTGGGGTAAGGTGTTTTGGACTAAAAGGGGTGGGATTAGGGTTAGCGTTAGGTGTTTTGGACTAGGAGGGGTGGGATTAGGGTTAGGATTTGGGGTTTGGGACTATGAGGGGTGGGACTAGGGTTAGGGTTTGGGACTAGGAGGGGAGGGATTAGGTTTAGGGGTTTTGGACTAGGAGGAGTGGGATTAAGGTAAGGGTTAGGCATTTGGGACTAGGAGGGATGGGAGTAGGGTTAGGATTGGGGGTTAGAGATTATGAGGGGTGGGATTAGGGTTAGGGGTTTGGGACTATGAGAAGTGGGATTAGGGTTAGGGTTAGGAGTTTTGGACTAGGAGGGGTGGGATTTGGGTTAGGATTGGGGGTTCGGGACTATGAGGGGTGGGATTAGGGTTAGGGTTAGGTGTTTTGGACTAAGAGGGGTGGTGTTAGGTTAGGGTTAGGGGTTTGGGACTATGATGGGAGAGATTAGGGTTAGGATTAGGGGTTTGGGACTATGAGAGGTGGGATTAGGGTTAGGATTGGGGTTTAGGGACTATGAGGGGTGGGATTAAGGTTAGGAGTTTGGGACTAGGAGGAGTGGGATTAGGGTTAGGGTTAGGTGTTTTGGACTAAAAGGGGTGGGATTAGGGTTAGCGTTAGGTGTTTTGGACGAGGAGGGGTGGGATTAGGGTTAGGGGTTTGGGACTATAAGGGGTGGGATTAGGGTTAGGGTTTGGGACTAGGAGGGGTGGGATTAGGGTTAGGGTTAAGAGTTTGGGACTACAGAGACATGGAATAGGGTAAAGAATACCAGAATTGGGAATAGTAACTAGGGTTAGGATTGGGGGTTAGGGACTAGGAGGGGTGGGATTAGGGTTAGGGTTAGGACTATGAGAATAGGAGCGGTGGTATTATGGTTAGGTGTTTTGGACTAAGATGGGTGGGATTAGGGTTAGGGGTTTTGGACTAGGAGGGGTGGGATTAGGGTTAGGGTTAGGAGATTTGGACTAGGAGGGATGGGAGTAGGGTTAGGATTGGGGGTTAGAGACTATGAGGGGTGGGATTAGGGTTATAGTTAGGAGTTTTGGACTAGGAGGGATGGGAGTAGGGTTAGAATTGGGGGTTAGAGACTATGAGGGGTGGAATTAGGGTTAGTGTTAGGGGGTTGGGACTATGAGGGGTGGGATTAGGGTTAGGAGTTTTTGGACTAGGAGGGGTGGGATTTGGGTTAGGATTGGGGGTTAGGGACTATGAGGGGTGGGATTAGGGTTAGTGGTTTGGGATTTTGGGGGTGGGATTAGGGTTAGGAGTGTGGAACTAGAAGGGGTGGGATTAGGGTTAGGGTTTGGGTTTTTGGACTAAGAGGGGTAGGATTATTGTTAGGAGTTTAGGACTAGGAGAGGTGGGATTAGGGTTAGGATTGGGGGTTAGTGACTATGAGGGGTGGGATTATGGTTAGGATTAGGGGTTTGGGACTATGAGGGGTGGGTTTAGGGTTAGGAGTTTGGGACTAGGAGGGGTGGGATTAGGGTTGGGATTGGGGGTTAATGACTATGAGGGGTGGGATTAGGGTTTGGGGTTTTGGACTAGGAGGGGTGGGATTAGGGTTAGTGGTTTGGGACTATGAGCAGTGGCATTAGGGTTAGGAGTTTGGGACTAGGAGGGGTGGGATTAGGGTTAGGTGTTTTGGACTAAGAGGGGTGGGATTAAGGTTAGGGGGTTGGGACTATGAGGAGTGGGATTAGGGTTAGGGTTAAGAGTTTTTGACTAGGAGGCGTGTGATTTGGGTTAGGATTGGGGGTTAATGGCTTTGAGGGGTGGGCTTAGGGTTAGGTGTTTTGGACTAAGAGGGGTGGGATTAAAGTTAGTTTTATGTGTTTTGGACTATGAGGGGTGGGATTAGGGTTAGGGGTTTGGGACTATGAGGGTTGGGATTAGGGTTAGGAGTTTGGGACTAGAAGGGGTGGGATTAGGGTTAGAGTTTGGGGTTTTGGACTGGGGAGTGAGATTAGGGTTAGGGTTAGGAGTTTGGGACTAGGAGGGGTGAGATTAGGTTTAGGATTGGGGGTTAGGGACTATGAGGGGTGGGATTAGGTTTAGGATTGGGGGTTAGGGACTATGAGGGGTGGGATTAGGGTTAGGAGGTTGAGACTAGGAGGGGTGGGATTAGGGTTAGGTGTTTTGGACTAAGAGGGGTGGGATTAGGGTTAGGGGTTTGGGACTATGAGGGGTGGGATTAGGGTTAGGGGTTTGGGACTATGAGGGGTGGGATTAGGGTTAGGAGTTTGGGACTAGGAGGGGTGGGATTAGGGTTAGGATTGGGGGTTAGGGACTAGGAGGCGTGGGATTAGCGTTAGGGTTAGGAGTTTGGGACTAGGAAGGGTGGTATTAGGGTTAGGTGTTTTGGACTAAGAGGGGTGGGATTAGGGTGAGGGTTAGGTGTTTTGGACTATGAGGGGTGGGATTAGGGTTAGTGTTAGGAGTTTGGGACTATGAGGGGTGGGATTAGGGTTAGGATTAGGAGTTTGGGACTAGGAGGGGTGGGATTAGGGTTAGGGTTTGGGTTTTGGACTAAGAGGGGTAGGATTAGGGTTACGGTTAGGATTTTGTTACTAGGAAGGGTGGGATTAGGGTTAGGATTGGGGGTTAGGGACTATGAGGGGTGGGATTAGGGTTAGGGGTTTTGGACTAGGAGGGGTGGGATTAGGGTTAGGAGTTTGGGACTATGAGTAGTGGGATTAGGGTTAGGTGTTTTGGACTAAGAGGGGTGGGATTAGGGTCAGTGTTAAGTGTTTTGGACTAGGAGGGTGGGATTAGGGTTAGGGGTTTTGGACTAGGTGGGGATGGATTAGGGTTAGGGTTAGGAGTTTTGGACTGAGGGGTAGGATTAGGGTTAGGGTTAGGAGTTTGGAACTAGGAGGGGTGGGATTTGGGTTAGGATTGAGGGTTAGGGACTATGAGGGGTGGGATTAGGGTTAGGGGTTTTAAGACTATGAGGGGTGGGCTTTGGGTTAGGAGTTTGGAATAGGAGGGGTGGGATTAGGGTTAGGATTGGGGATTAGGGACTATGAGGGGTGGGATTAGGGTTAGGGGTTTGGGACTATGAGGGTGGTATTAGGGTTAGGGTTAGGAGTTTGGGACTAGGAGAGGTGGGATTAGGGTTAGGGGTTTTGGACTAAGAGGGGTGGGATTAGGGTTAGGAATTTGGGACTGTGGGGGGTGGGATTAGGGTTAGGGTTAAGAGTTTGGGACTAGGAGGGGTGGGATTAGGGTTAGGGTTAGGAGTTTGGGACTAAGAGGGGTGGGATTAGGGTTAGGATTGGGGGTTAGGGATTATGAAGGGTGAGATTAGGGTTAGGTGTTTTGGACTAAGAGGGGTGGGATTAGGGTCAGTGTTAAGTGTTTTGGACTAGGAGGGTGGGATTAGGGTTAGGGGTTTGTGACTATGAGGGGTGGGATTTGGTTTAGGGTTAGGAGTTTGGGACTATGAGGGGTGGGATTAGGGTTAGGGGTTTGGGACTATGAGGGGTGGGATTAGGTTTAGGGTTAGGAGTTTGGGACTAGGAGGGATGGGAGTAGGGTTAGGATTGGGGGTTAGAGACTATGAGGGTGGGATTAGGGTTAGGGGTTTGGGACTATGAGGGTGGGACTAGGGTTAGGGTTAGGAGTTTTGTACTAGGAGGGGTGGGATTTGGGTTAAGATTGGGGGTTAGGGACTATCAGGGGTGGGATAAGGGTTAGGGTTAGGGTTAGAGGTTTGGGACTATAAGGGGTGGGACTAGGGTTAGGAGTTTTGTACTAGGAGGGGTGGGATTTAGGTTAGGATTGGGGGTTGGGGACTATGAGGGGTGGGAATAGGGTTAAGGTTAAGTGTTTTGGACTAAGAGGGGTGGGATTAGGGTTAGGGGTTTGGGACTATGAGGGGTGGGATTAGGGTTAGGGGTTTGGGACTATGAGGGGTGGGATTGGGCTAGGGTTAGGAGTTTGGGACTAGGAGTGGTGGTATTAGGGTTAGGGTTAGGTGTTTTGGACTATGAAGGGTGGGATTAGGGTTAGGGGTTTGGGACTATGAGGGGTGGGATTAGGGTTAGGGTTAGGAGTTTTGGACTGAGGGGTAGGATTAGGGTTAGGGTTAGGAGTTTGGAACTAGGAGGGGTGGGATTTGGGTTAGGATTGAGGGTTAGGGACTATGAGGGGTGGGATTAGGGTTAGGGTTAGGGGTTTGGGACTATGAGGGGTGAGTTTAGGGTTAGGAGTATGGGACTAGGAGGGGTGGGATTAGGGTTAGGATTGAGGGTTAGAGACTATGAGGGGTGGGATTAGGGTTAGGGGTTTGGGACTATGAGAGTGGGATTAGGGTTAGGGTTAGGAGTTTGGGACTAGGAGGGGTGGGATTAAGGTTAGGGTTGAGGGTTGTGGACTAAGAGGGGTGGGATTAAGGTTAGGGTTAGGAATTTGGGACTAGGAGGGGTGGGATTAGGGTTAGGGGTTTGGGACTATGGGGGTGGTATTAGGGTTAGGGTTAGGAGTTTGGGACTAGGAGGGGTCTGATTAGGGTTAGGAGTTTGGGACTAGGAGGGGTGGGATTAGGGTTAGGATTGGGGGTAAGGGATTATGAATGGTGGGATTAGGGTTAGGGTTAGGAGTTTGGGACTAAGAGGGGTGGGATTAGGGTTATGTGTTTTGGACTAAGAGGGGTGGGATTAGGGTTAGCGTTACGTGTTTTGGACTAGGAGGGGTGGGATTAGGCTTAGGGGTTTGGGACTATGAGGGGTGGGATTAGGTTTAGGGTTAGGAGTTTGGGACTAGGAGTTATGGGAGTAAGGTTAGGATTGGGGTTTAGAGACTATGAGGGGTGGGATTAGGGTTAGGGGTTTGGGACTATGAGGGGTGGGACTAGGGTTAGGAGTATGGGACTAGGAGGGGTGGGATTAGGGTTAGGATTGGGGGTTAGGGACTATGAGGGGTGGGATTTGGGTTAGGGGTTTGGGACTATGAGAGTGGGATTAGGGTTAGGGTTAGGAGTTTGGGACTAGGAGGGGTGGGATTAAGGTTAGGGTTGAGGGTTGTGGACTAAGAGAGGTGGGATTAAGGTTAGGGTTAGGAATTTGGGACTAGGAGGGGTGAGATTAGGGTTAGGGGTTTGGGACTATAAGGGGTGGTATTAGGGTTAGGGTTAGGAGTTTTGTACTAGGAGGGGTGGGATTTGGGTTAGGATTGGGGGTTAGGGACTATGAGGGGTGGGATTAGGGTTAAGGTTAGGTGTTTTGGACTAAGAGGGGTGGGATTAGGGTTAGGGGTTTGGGACTATGAGGGGTGGGATTGGGCTAGGGTTAGGAGTTTGGGACTAGGAGTGGTGGGATTAGGGTTAGGTCTTTTGGACTAAGGTGGGTGGGATTAGGGTTAGGGTTAGGTGTTTTGGACTATGAAGGGTGGGATTAGGATTAGGGTTAGGAGTTTTGGACTGAGGGGTAGGATTAAAGTTAGGGTTAGGAGTTTGGGACTAGGAGGGGTAGGATTTGGGTTAGGATTGAGGGTTAGGGACTATGAGGGGTGGGATTAGGGTTAGGGGTTTTGAGACTATGAGGGTTGGGCTTTGGGTTAGGAGTTTGGAATAGGAGGGGTGGGATTAGGGTTAGGATTGGGGATTAGGGACTATGAGGGGTGGGATTAGGGTTAGGGGTTTGGGACTATGAGGGTGGTATTAGGGTTAGGGTTAGGAGTTTGGGACTAGGAGGGGTGGGATTAGGGTTAGGGGTTTTGGACTAAGAGGGGTGGGATTAGGGTTAGGAATTTGGGACTAGGAGGGGTGAGATTAGGGTTAGGGGTTTGGGACTGTGGGGGGTGGGATTAGGGTTAGGGTTAAGAGTTTGGGACTAGGAGGGGTGGGATTAGGGTTAGGGTTAGGAGTTTGGGACTAAGAGGGGTGGGATTATTGTTAGGATTGGGAGTTAGGGATTATGAAGGGTGGGATTAGGGTTAGGGTTAGGAGTTTGGGACTAAGAGGGGTAGGATTGGGGTTAGGATTGGGGGTTAGGGATTATGAAGGGTGAGATTAGGGTTAGGTGTTTTGGACTAAGAGGGGTGGGATTAGGGTCAGTGTTAAGTGTTTTGGACTAGGAGGGTGGGATTAGGGTTAGGGGTTTGGAACTATGAGGGGTGGGATTTGGTTTAGGATTAGAAGTTTGGGACTATGAGGGGTGGGATTAGGGTTAGGGGTTTTGGACTAGGTGGGGATGGATTAGGGTTAGGGTTAGGAGTTTTGGACTGAGGGGTAGGATTAGGGTTAGGGTTAGGAGATTGGAACTAGGAGGGGTGGGATTTGGGTTAGGATTGAGGGTTAGGGACTATGAGGGGTGGGATTAGGGTTAGGGGTTTTGAGACTATGAGGGGTGGGCTTTGGGTTAGGAGTTTGGAATAGGAGGGGTGGGATTAGGGTTAGGATTGGGGATTAGGGACTATGAGGGGTGGGATTAGGGTTAGGGGTTTGGGACTATGAGGGTGGTATTAGGGTTAGGGTTAGGAGTTTGGGACTAGGAGGGGTGGGATTAGGGTTAGGGTTAGGGGTTTTGGACTAAGAGGGGTGGGATTAGGGTTAGGAATTTGGGACTGCGGGGGGTGGGATTAGGGTTAAGAGTTTGGGACTAGGAGGGGTGGGATTAGGGTTAGGGTTAGGAGTTTGGGACTAGGAGGGGTGGGATTATTGTTAGGATTGGGAGTTAGGGATTATGAAGGGTGGGATTAGGGTTAGGGTTAGGAGTTTGGGACTAAGAGGGGTGGGATTAGGGTTAGGATTGGGGGTTAGGGATTATGAAGGGTGAGATTAGGGTTAGGTGTTTTGGACTAGGAGGGGTGGGATTAGGGTCAGTGTTAAGTGTTTTGGACTAGGAGGGTGGGATTAGGGTTAGGGGTTTGGGACTATGAGGGGTGGGATTTGGTTTAGGGTTAGGAGTTTGGGACTATGAGGGGTGGGATTAGGGTTAGGGGTTTTGGACTAGGTGGGGATGGATTAGGGTTAGGGTTAGGAGTTTTGGACTAGGAGGGATGGAATTTGGGTTAGGATTGGGAGTTAGGGACTATGAGGGGTAGGATTAGGGTTAGAGGTTTGGGACTATGAGGGTAGGGATTAGGGTTAGTATTAGGATCTTGGGACTAGGAGGGGTGGGATTAGGGTTTGGGTTAGGTGTTTTGGACTAAAAGGGGTGGGATTAGGGTTAGGGGTTTTGGACTATGAGGGGTGGGATTAGGGTTAGGGTTAGGCTTTGGGACTAGGAGGGGTGAGATTAGGGTTAGGGTTAGGAGTTTAGGACTAGGAGGGATGATATTACTGCTAGGATTGGGGGTTAGGGACTATGAGGGGTGGGATTAGGGTTAGGGTTAGAAGTTTGGGACTAGGAGGGGTGGGATTAGGGTTAGGATTGGGGGTTTGGGATTATGAAGGGTGGGATTAGGGTTAGGAGTTTGGGACTAAGAGGGGTGGGATTAGGGTTAGGAGTTTGGGACTAGGAGGGGTGGGATTATGGTTAGGATTGGGGGTTAGGGATTATGAGGGGTGGGATTAGGGTTAGAGTTAGGAGTTTGGGACTATGAGGGGTGGGATTAGGTTTAGGGTAGGAGTTTGGGACTAGGAGTGGTGGGATTAGGGTTAGAGTTAGGTGTTTTGGACTAAGAGGGGTGGGATTAGGGTTAGGGTTAGGGGTTTTGGACTAAGAGGGGTGGGATTAGGTTTAGGGTTAGGGGTTTTGGACTAAGAGGGGTGGGATTAGGTGTAGGGTTAAGGGTTTTGGACTATGAGGGGTGGGATTAGGGTTAGGGTTAGGCATTGGGACTAGGAGGGGTGGGGTTAGGCTTAGGAGTTTGGGACTATGAGGGGTGGGTTTAGGGTTAGGGGTTTGGGACTATGAGGGGTGGGATTAGGTGTTAGGATTGGGGGTTAGGGACTATGAAGGGTGGGATTAGGTTCAGGGTTAGGAGTTTGGGACTAGGAGGGGTGGTATTAGGGTTAGGTGTTTTGGACTATGAGGGGTGGAATTAGGGTTATAGTTAGGGGTTTGGGACTAAGAGGGGTGGGATTGGTGTGAGGGTTAGGAGTTTGGGACTAGGAGGGGTGGGATTAGGGTTAGAGTTTGGGGTTTTGGACTAAGAGGGGTAGGATTAGGGTTTGGATTGGGGGTTTGGGACTAGGAGGGGTGGGATTAGGGTTAGGTGTTTTGGACTAAGAGGGGTGGGATTAGGGTTACGGGCTTGGGATTATGAGGGGTGGGTTTAGGGTTAGGGGTTTGGGACTATGAGGGGTGGGATTAGGGTTAGGTGTTTTGGACTAAGAGGGGTGGGATTAGGGTTAGGCTAATGGGTTAAAGACTATGAGGGGTGGGTTTAGGGTTAGGGTTAGGAGTTTGGGACTAGGAGCGGTGGGATTAGGGTTAGGTTTAGGATTGGGGGTTAGGGATTATGAGGGGTGGGATTAGGGTTAGGGTTAGGGGTTTGGGACTATGAGGGTGGGATTAGGGTTAGGGGTTTTGGGCTAAGAGGGTGGGATTAGGGTTAGGGTTAGGAATTTGGGAGTAGGAGGGGAGAGATTAGGGTTAGGGGTTTGGGACTAGGAGGGGTGGGATTAGGGTTAGGGTTAGGATTTTGGGACAAGGAAGGGTGGAATTAGGGTTAGGATTGCAGGTTAGGGACTATGAGGGTGGGATAAGGGATTGGGTTAGGTGTTTTGGACTAAGAGGGGTTGGATTCGGGTTAGCGTTTGGTGTTTTGGACTAGGAGGGGTGGGATTAGATTTAGGGTTAGGGGTTTGGGACTATGAGGGGTGGGTTTAGGGTTATGGTTAGAGGTTTTGGACTATGAGAGGTGGGATTAGGGTTAGGAGTTTGGGACTAGGAGGGGTGGAAGTAGGGTTAGGATTGGGGGTTAGAGACTATAATTGGTGGGATTAGGGTTAGGAGTTTGGGACTAGGAGGGGTGGGATTAGGGTTAGGGTTAAAGGTTTTGGACTATGAGAGGTGGTATAAGGATAGGGTTAGGAGTTTGGGACTAGGAGGGGTGGGATTAGGGTTAGGTGTTTTGGACTAAGAGGGATGGGATTAGGGTTAGGATTTTATGACTAGGAGGGGTGGGTTTAGGGTTAGGATTGGGGTTAGGGACTATGAGGGGTGGGATTAGGGTTAGGAGTTTGAGACTAGGAGGGGTGGGATTAGGGTTAGGGTTAGGTGTTTTGGACTAAGCGGGGTGGTATTAGGGTTAGGGTAGGAGTTTGGGACTAGGAGCAGTGAGATTAGGGTTAGGCTTAGGAGTTTGGGACTAGGAGGGGTGAGATTAGGGTTTGGATTGGGGGTTAGGGACTATGAGAGGTGGGATTAGGGTTAGGAGTTTGGTACTAAGAGGGGTGGGATTAGGGTTAGGTGTTTTGGACTAAGAGGGGTGGGATTAGGGTTAGGGTCTTGGGATTATGAGGGGTGGGATTAGGGTTAGGTGTTTTGGATTAAGAGGGGTGGGATTAGGGTTAGGGTAAGGGGTTAAGGACTATGAGGGGTGGGTTTAGGGTTAGGGTTATGAGTTTGGAACTAGGAGCGGTGGGATTAGGGTTAGGTTTAGGATTGGGGGTTAGTGACTATGAGGGGTGGGATTAGGGTTAGGGTTAGGAGTTTGGGACTAGGAGAGGTGGGATTAGGGTTAGGATTTGGGGTTAGGGGCTATGAGGGGTGGCATTAGGGTTAGGAGTTTGGGACTAGGAGGGTGGGATTAGGGTTAGGGTTAGGGGTAAGGTGTTTTGGACTAAAAGGGGTGGGATTAGGGTTAGCGTTAGGTGTTTTGGACTAGGAGGGGTGGGATTAGGGTTAGGATTTGGGGTTTGGGACTATGAGGGGTGGGACTAGGGTTAGGGTTTGGAACTAGGAGGGGAGGGATTAGGTTTAGGGGTTTTGGACTAGGAGGAGTGGGATTAAGGTAAGGGTTAGGCATTTGGGACTAGGAGGGATGGGAGTAGGGTTAGGATTGGGGGTTAGAGATCATGAGGGGTGGGATTAGGGTTAGGGGTTTGGGACTATGAGAAGTGGGATTAGGGTTAGGGTTAGGAGTTTTGGACTAGGAGGGGTGGGATTTGGGTTAGGATTGGGGGTTCGGGACTATGAGGGGTGGGATTAGGGTTAGGGTTAGGTGTTTTGGACTAAGAGGGGTGGTGTTAGGTTAGGGTTAGGGGTTTGGGACTATGATGGGAGAGATTAGGGTTAGGATTAGGGGTTTGGGACTATGAGGGGTGGGATTAGGGTTAGGATTGGGGTTTAGGGACTATGAGGGGTGGGATTAAGGTTAGGAGTTTGGGACTAGGAGGAGTGGGATTAGGGTTAGGGTTAGGTGTTTTGGACTAAAAGGGGTGGGATTAGGGTTAGCGTTAGGTGTTTTGGACTAGGAGGGGTGGGATTAGGGTTAGGGGTTTGGGACTATAAGGGGTGGGATTAGGGTTAGGGTTTGGGACTAGGAGGGGTGGGATTAGGGTTAGGGTTAAGAGTTTGGGACTACAGAGACATGGAATAGGGTAAAGAATACCAGAATTGGGAATAGTAACTAGGGTTAGGATTGGGGGTTAAGGACTAGGAGGGGTGGGATTAGGGTTAGGGTTAGGACTATGAGAATAGGAGGGGTGGTATTATGGTTAGGTGTTTTGGACTAAGATGGGTGGGATTAGGGTTAGGGGTTTTGGACTAGGAGGGGTGGGATTAGGGTTAGGGTTAGGAGTTTTGGACTAGGAGGGATGGGAGTAGGGTTAGGATTGGGGGTTAGAGACTATGAGGGGTGGGATTAGGGTTAGGGTTAGGGGTTTTGGAATAGGGGGGGTGGGATTAGGGTTAGGGTTAGGGTTAGGAGTTTTGGACTAGGAGGGATGGGAGTAGGGTTAGAATTGGGGGTTAGAGACTATGAGGGGTGGAATTAGGGTTAGTGTTAGGGGGTTGGGACTATGAGGGGTGGGATTAGGGTTAGGAGTTTTGGACTAGGAGGGGTGGGATTTGGGTTAGGATTGGGGGTTAGGGACTATGAGGGGTGGGATTAGGGTTAGTGGTTTGGGATTTTGGGGGTGGGATTAGGGTTAGGAGTGTGGAACTAGAAGGGGTGGGATTAGGGTTAGGGTTTGGGTTTTTGGACTAAGAGGGGTAGGATTATTGTTAGGAGTTTAGGACTAGGAGAGGTGGGATTAGGGTTAGGATTGGGGGTTAGGGACTATGAGGGGTGGGATTATGGTTAGGATTAGGGGTTTGGGACTATGAGGGGTGGGTTTAGGGTTAGGAGTTTGGGACTAGGAGGGGTGGGATTAGGGTTGGGATTGGGGGTTAATGACTATGAGGGGTGGGATTAGGGTTTGGGGTTTTGGACTAGGAGGGGTGGGATTAGGGTTAGGGGTTTGGGACTATGAGCAGTGGCATTAGGGTTAGGAGTTTGGGACTAGGAGGGGTGGGATTAGGGTTAGGTGTTTTGGACTAAGAGGGGTGGGATTAAGGTTAGGGGTTTGGGACTATGAGGAGTGGGATTAGGGTTAGGGTTAAGAGTTTTTGACTAGGAGGCGTGTGATTTGGGTTAGGATTGGGGGTTAATGGCTTTGAGGGGTGGGCTTAGGGTTAGGTGTTTTGGACTAAGAGGGGTGGGATTAAAGTTAGTTTTATGTGTTTTGGACTATGAGGGGTGGGATTAGGGTTAGGGGTTTGGGACTATGAGGGTTGGGATTAGGGTTAGGAGTTTGGGACTAGAAGGGGTGGGATTAGGGTTAGAGTTTGGGGTTTTGGACTGGGGAGTGAGATTAGGGTTAGGGTTAGGAGTTTGGGACTAGGAGGGGTGAGATTAGGTTTAGGATTGGGGGTTAGGGACTATGAGGGGTGGGATTAGGGTTAGGAGGTTGAGACTAGGAGGGGTGGGATTAGGGTTAGGTGTTTTGGACTAAGAGGGGTGGGATTAGGGTTAGGGGTTTGGGACTATGAGGGGTGGGATTAGGGTTAGGGGTTTGGGACTATGAGGGGTGGGATTAGGGTTAGGAGTTTGGGACTAGGAGGGGTGGGATTAGGGTTAGGATTGGGGGTTAGGGACTAGGAGGCGTGGGATTAGCGTTAGGGTTAGGAGTTTGGGACTAGGAAGGGTGGTATTAGGGTTAGGTGTTTTGGACTAAGAGGGGTGGGATTAGGGTGAGGGTTAGGTGTTTTGGACTATGAGGGGTGGGATTAGGGTTAGTGTTAGGAGTTTGGGACTATGAGGGGTGGGATTAGGGTTAGGATTAGGAGTTTGGGACTAGGAGGGGTGGGATTAGGGTTAGGGTTTGGGTTTTGGACTAAGAGGGGTAGGATTAGGGTTACGGTTAGGATTTTGTTACTAGGAAGGGTGGGATTAGGGTTAGGATTGGGGGTTAGGGACTATGAGGGGTGGGATTAGGGTTAGGGGTTTTGGACTAGGAGGGGTGGGATTAGGGTTAGGAGTTTGGGACTATGAGTGGTGGGATTAGGGTTAGGTGTTTTGGACTAAGAGGGGTGGGATTAGAGTTAGTTTTAGGTGTTTTGGACTATGAGGGGTGGGATTAGGGTTAGGGGTTTGGGACTATGAGGGTTGGGATTAGGGTTAGGAGTTTGGGACTAGAAGGGGTGGGGTTAGGGTTTGGGGTTTTGGACTGGGGGATGAGATTAGGGTTAGGGTTAGGAGTTTGGGACTAGGAGGGGTGAGATTAGGCTTAGGATTGGGGGTTAGGGACTATGAGGGGTGGGATTAGGGTTAGGGTTAGGGTTAGGAGGTTGAGATTAGGAGGGGTGGGATTAGGGTTAGGTGTTTTGGACTAAGAGGGGTGGGATTAGGGTTTGGGGTTTGGGACTATGAGGGGTGGGATTAGGTTTAGGGGTTTGGGACTATGAGGGGTGGGATTAGGGTTAGGGTTAGGAGTTTGGGACTAGGAGGGGTGGGATTAGGGTTAGGATTGGGGGTTAGGGACTATGCGGTGTGGATTAGCGTTAGGGTTAGGAGTTTGGGACTAGGAGGGGTGGTATTAGGGTTAGGTATTTTGGACTAAGAGGGGTGGGATTAGGGTGAGGGTTAGGTGTTTTGGACTATGAGGGGTGGGATTAGGGTTAGTGTTAGGGGTTTGGGACTATGAGGGATGGGATTAGGGTTAGGATTTGCAGTTTGGGACTAGGAGGGGTGGGATTAGGGTTAGGGTTTTGGACTTAGAGGGGTAAGATTAGGTTTAGGGTTAGGAGTTTGGGACTAGGAAGGGTGGGATTAGGGTTAGGATTGGGGGTTAGGGACTATGAGGGGTGGGATTAGGGTTAGGAGTTTGGGACTAGGAGGGGTGGGATTAGGGTTAGGATTGTGGGTTAGAGACTATGAGGGGTGGGATTAGGGTTAGGTGTTTTGGACTAAATGGGGTGGGATTAGGGTTAGCATTAGGTGTTTTGGACTGGGAGGTGTGGGATTAGGGTTAGGGGTTTGGGACTATGAGGGGTGGGATTAGGGTTAGGGTTTTGGACTAGGAGGGGTGGGATTAGGGTTAGGGGTTTTGGACTAGGAGGGGTGGGATTAAGGTTAGGGTTAGGCGTTTGGGACTAGGAGGGATGGGAGTAGGGTTAGGATTGGGGGTTAGAGACTATGGGGGTGGGATTAGGGTTAGGGTTAGGGGTTTGGGACTATGAGGGGTGGGATTAGGGTTAGGGTTAGGAGTTTTGGACTAGGAGGGGTGGGATTTGGGTTAGAATTGGGGGTTCAGGACTATGAGGGGTGGGATTAGGGTTAGGTGTTTTGGACTAAGAGGGATGGGATTAGGGTTAGGGTTAGGGGTTTGGGACTAGGAGGGGTGAGATTAGGGTTAGGATTAGGTGTTTGGGACTATGAGGGGTGGGATTAGGGTTAGGGTTAGGTGTTTTGGACTAAGAGGGGTGGGGTTAGGTTAGGGTTAGGGGTTTGGGACTATGATGGGTAGGATTAGGGTTAGGATTAGGGGTTTGGGACTATGAGGGGTGGGATTAGGGTTAGTTGTTTTGGACTAAGAGGGGTGGGATTAGGGTTAGGGTTAGGAGTTTGGGACTACAGGGACATGGAATAGGGTAAAGAATACCAGAATTGGGAATAGGAACTTGATAGGGAATTCCAGTTTTCTATATGTAGGTCGGCAACAGCATTCCATCCAGCACTTTTCTTCAAGCGGTTGGAGTACCAGTTATGTTTCTTGTCCCAAAGTTCTGGGTGCCTCTGCATTGTGTCAATGAATTCCTCTGGATCTCCACTGCCAGATCGTCTTTCTGCTATGACTTCTGCACCTGTAGGCTGCATCTCTACAGAATCTTCCTGCATTTTACTTTGTATTGCTCTGTCTGGTCTCCTCTCCCCTTTTCAACAGGATTTCTTGGTATCCCAGCATCCTCCACTCTACTGCGGTCATGTGACCTTCCCCACAGCTTCTGAACTGGTTTAAAGTGGTATTTACATCGTCTCCCATTCATTTCAATTGGGATAGACGTTTTTACAGCGCTATTTTATGCGCCCAAAAGATGCTCTAAAAAAGCTGTTTGCAGGATTTTTTCCAACGCACAGCCAGCGCAACGCCTCAGTATGAAAGGTTACACTGAGATACATGGGGAGCATTTTTCATGCGGTATTTAGGCGGTAATTTTAGCGCTAAAATGCCTGAAAAATGCCCCAGTGTGAAAGGGGCCTCGATCCCCCCTCACATTGGTGGTCATTGTAAATTCCCTATTACTTTGGTGGTCAGTGTAGGATCCCCCATTATATACTTGCCAAAGATTTCCATCTTTCCTCTACATGATTCAGAATTTGTCACAGTGTACTGCCTCCTAACCAATCCCATCCCCCAGCATTGCCACTAATCACCCCCCCAGCATTTCCGTTGATCCCATGAGTTCTAGGATTCCTAGGAACTTTCTGTCTATTGATGGGTCCCCTCACCTCCTCAGTCCATGGTGTGCAGTTGGTGAGGAGATGATGTGCTGTAACCATTAGCAACTAATCAGTGAGTAGTAATGATGTGCACTAACCTCTTGCAACCAATCATTGAGCGGAAAAGATATGCAGTAACCTCTAGGAACCAATCAGCAAGTAGTAATAATGTGCAGTGACCTCTAGCAACCAATTAGTGAGTTGTGTAGATGTCCAGTAACCTCTAGCAACCAATCAGTAAGCAGTATTGATGTAAAGTAATCTCTAGCAACCAATCAACAAGCAGAATTCATGTTCTGTTTCCTCTAGAAAATAAAACAGTGAGCCATAATGTGTGCTGTGACCTCTAGCAACCAGTCAGTGAGTAGTAATGATACACTGTAACCTCTGGCAACCAATGGCAATCGCTGCCTGATCTGATTCAGTAAACTGATTTTTAGTCTAGCTGCTATTTATTGTATGTCTCAAAGCATGTGGAGAGTGAAATTTCATGGAAGAGGGGGCCCAATAAAATGTTTGCCCAGGGTCCAATCAATATTAAAGATGGCCCTGCACAAGTGTGAATGAAAGGATTTTACACCAAGCCCCAATGTAATGATAAGATTTTCACTGACCACCAATGTAACTGAGATATTTAGCCTGCGTTCACATTTGTGTGTGTCGGGAATACAGGCAAAATTGCTTTCCTGACACCACAGAAATGTGCCATTAATTGTTAGTGACACCCTCATGCATCGGCTGAGATGTGCGTATTCACATGCACCAAAATTCAGGGTGCCGGGGCACCATGTTCTTTTGAAGAAGGATTCCACCTCCATTTTGCTTATCTTTGCAGAACAGGCTGATGTTTGGCTTAATGACTATAGCTGTAGGCAGGACTTTCAAGCATGTCTCTTTACCTCCCCAGTGGGCAGCATTCAGCAGAAGTGATGGTAGAAATGCCCTTAGGGGGACATGATATACATTTAAATGCCGCCTCTATTTACATAGTAATGCCGCGGTCCGCGACTATTTACATAATAATGCCGCTGCAATTTGCATATCAATGCAGGTTATTTATATGTAAACACCGGGTCTGCAGGTGCGTCATCTGTACATGGCATTAGGGCAGAGCTAGGCAGCAGCAATAGAACTTTACACTAAGATATTGGGACACAGCACGGGACTTAAACTTCAAGGGATAAGGGAAATTAAACTGGGATAGTTGGCAAGTATGAGGCAGCTGCTTTGGGCCCCACAACAATTATAGGGCCCAGGGCAGCTGCCCCATTTTGCCCTGCCTTAAAAACGGTCCTGATGGCATCCACTAACTCCAATTATGGGTCACCATGCCTCCTAAAGACACCAAATATAGAGCAGTATTCCTCCTACTAATACCAATGATGGGGCACCATTCTTCCCACTGATACCATGATGGGGCACCATGCCTTCTACTGACACCAACAATGTGGCACTATTCCCCCCATAGACACCAATGATGAGGCACTATTCCTCCCACAGACACCAATGATGGGGCACCATTCCTCCCACAGACACTAACAATAGGGCAATATTCCTTCTACTGACACCAATGATGGGGCACCTTTCCTCCCACTGATACCAATAATGGGGGAAGATACCTCTTACTGACACCAAGGATAGGGGTACTATTCTTCACACTGACACCAATGATGGGGCAATATTTCTCCCACTGACACCAATGATAAGGGCACTATAACCCCCACAGACACCTATGATGAGGCACTATTCCTCCCACAGACACCAATGACGGTGCACCATTTCTCCCACAGACACCAACAGGGCAATGTTTGTTCCACTGACACCACTGATGGGACACTATTCTTCCCACTGATACCATTAATGTGGCAACATGCCTTCTACTGACACCAATGACAGGGGCACTATTCTTCTCACTGACACCAATGATTGGGCAACATTCCTCCCACTGACATCAATGATGGGGGCACTGTTCCTCCCACTAACACCAATGATAGGGGCACTATTCCTCCCACTGACACCAATGATGGGGCACTATTCCTCCCATTCACGCCAATGATTGGGCAACATTCCTCCCACTGACACCAATGATGGGACACTTCCACCCATTGATACCAATGTTGGGCGATGTGACAGAACTGCTTGGCATTCTGATTAGGTGCTTCCTCCTGCCCTCCAAACCGTTCAGAGCAGGCCGAGAGCTAATATCAGCCCTTTTTACCCCAAACATCATGCACAGACAAGATGTGAGGTCAAATCCAAAGGAGTGACTGTTTAGTGAAACTCAGACACATAATTTGTACCTGTCACGTAACGGTTGGAGGCCGAGGTGCTGAGAGGGCTCCCCTTGCGGCTAAGTGCAAAGCACCCCTGGTGATGGTACAAGGAGTGCAGTGCCCAAAGAAGCACAGTTTGTCAGATGCTGTAGTCTGAAGAGCTAATCACCAGAAGGTAGCTGTAACTGGCAGGATTTGCTGTAGGGCAAGTGTGCTGATGTACTTGTCAAAAGAGTAAACCAAGAGCGAAACCAGGAGCTGGGTCAAAGGTCATACACAGTGGATCAGTCAGGCAACTGGAACAAGCCGAATCATACACAGTAAGCAGGAAGAAGCTGAGTCGGTAAGCCAAGCCAAGGTCAAACACAGTGGAGCAAGCAGGAGCAGAGTCAGAAGTACAGGGCAGAGGACAACCAGGAGATCAGGAAGCAGGTCAAGGCAAGCCGGGTCATTAACGGGAGGTCCAAGGATCAGGAAACATAGAAGCACCTCTTTTTCTGGCAGTCCAGGATGGCTTCCACTTCAAATTCTGTTTAGTTTCCACTGAGACTGGAGGAGATGGAAATTCTTCTCTTCCAAGGAATGGGCTGGGTATAGCTGGTTTAAGCAGGGAAACGTGGAACACCGGATGAATTTTATAGGACTTCAGCAAGGCAAGTTCAAACACCACAGGATTAACCTCCCTCCTTATTTAAAATGGACCAATAAACTTTGGCCCCAGTTTCCGGGAAGGACAGGACAGCTTGAGATTAGTAGAAGAGAGCCATACCTTGTCTCCAACTTTGAAGTTAGGATAACCTCTTCTCCTGTTGTCATATTGCCTCTCTTGAGCCTTTTGCATGGCTTCCTGGAGAGTTTGGTAGTTCATTTGAATGAAGTTTATCCTCACCTGGACTGCTGGTACTGAGGCTTCAGGGATGGTGTTGGGCAGGAACGAGGGGTAAAATCCATAATTAGTCTAAAAGGGCGACTGGTTGGTTGCAGCATGCACAGAGTTATTATACGCAAATTCAGCGCACAGAAGTAAGGAGAGCCAGTTATCTTGGGAGAAAGAACTGAAGCATTGTAGATACTGTTCTAGAGTTTGGTTCATTCTTTCTGTTTGACCATTACTCTGTGGGTGATAGGCAGAGGATAGGCACACTTCAATTGCCAGGAATCTACAGAGACTTCTCCAAAATCTAGAGGTAAATTGTACCCCTCTATTGGAAACAATGTTGTCAGGTAACAGTCTGACTATTTCTTTAACCACTTCAATACCAGGCACTTAGACACCTTCCCGCCCAGCCCAATTTTCACCTTTCAGCGCTGTTGCAATTTGAATGACAATTGCGTGGTCATGCTACACTGTACCCAAACAATTTTTTTATCATTTTGTTCCCACAAATAGAGCTTTCTTTTGGTGGTATTTGATCACCTCTGCGGTTTTTATTTTTTGCGCAACAAATAAAAAAAGACCAAAAATTTTGAAAAAAAACAAGTTTTTCTTTGTTTCTGTTACATTTTTTTGTAAATAAGTACGCTTTCTCCTTCAATAATGGGCACTGATATAGCTGCACTGATGGGCACTGATACGGTGGCACTGATGGGCACTGATAGGTGGCACTGGTATGCGGCACTGATGGGCACTCATAGGTGGCACCGATGGGCACACTAGGAGGCACTGATGGGCACTTGTAGGTGGCATTGATTGGCATATATGGGTGGCACTGATGGGTACTTGTGTGGCACTGATGTGTGGCACTGATGGGCACTGATAGGTGGGCACTGATTGGCACAGATAGGCACAGATGGGCACTGACAGGTGGCACCGATGGGCAATGACTGGTGGCACAGATGGGCAATGACAGGTGGCACTGATATAGCATTGCTGGGCATTGCTGTGCATTGCTGGGCATATCATTGGCATACTAGTGCCAATCAGTACCCATTTGTGGGCACTGATTGGTACAGATTGGGCACATGTGGATGGCCATGGGGTACATACCTGGCCATCCACGTTGCCCCTTCCCTGGTGGTCCTAGTGGCATCCCTGGTAGTCCAGTGGGGTGATCTGCGGGGGGCTGCGCTGATAAACAATCAGCGCAGACCCCCCCTGCCAGAAGAGCCGCCGATCGGCTCTCCTCTACTTGCGTCTGTCAGACGCGAGTGAGGAAGAGCCGATCAACGGCTCTTCCTATTGACAGCGTGATCAGCCGTAATTGGACACGGCTGATCACGTGGTAAAGAGCCTCCGCCGGAGGCTTTTTACCAAGATCAGTGTAGCGGTGTGTCAGACTGACTGTACAGGAATTTACATCTGTCATGCCGTGTGCGTGCCGTTGCGCATCTGTGTACGCCGGTTCGCTCTGCAGGCATTATTGCACACCGAAGCCCTCCAGATGCACCCATGATGAGTCCTGGTAACAATGTTGTAAAAAATGTTGTCAGGTAACAGTCTGACTATTTCTTTAATGAAGATATTTGCTGTATCCACAGTGGAAGGCGTGCCGATCATACCAGCAAGATGGTCCTGAACCCTTCTGAGGTGGGCAAGTCCACTATAAAGTCCAAAGATATCTTTTTCCATGGCTGTTCCGGGACTGGTAGTGGCCTTAACAGACCCCAAGATTTAGCATTTGACCCCTTGTTATGCTGATAGATAGTACAGGAATTCACATCTGTCATGCCGTGTGCATGCCGTTGCGCATCAGCGTGCGTTGGTTCGCTCTGCGGGCATTATTACACACGGAAGCCATCCAGATGCACCCATGATGAGTGCTGCTAACATTGCCAATTCTTCGGCCATTTCCCTGACAATACCCCACAGGAGAACAGTTCCCTCCTGATCATATTACCCTAACAATACAAACTGTAAACAAGAATATAATTACCATAGCTAAACAACAACCAACATATACTATAAACATAAAGTTCATTAAACAACTAGCCACCTAGACAATGTTGTGATTAATCAGATATCCCACTCCAGGTCAGACTGCCTGACCCCCAGGCCACAACAAAGTACATGACTGGTGTATGCTGATGTATGGTTTTCTAACCTGTTAACCACCCCACTTTTTAACATATATATATATACTGACTGTTTTGTCTGAGGTTCATGAAGGAAGGTATTTTATCGCATCGGCTGTTCCACCACCACTTCCGCATCCTGGCCCCTAGCCATGATCCTACCAGCTCAGGGACAACTATTTCCACCTTCTCGCCCAATACAGCCCAATGGCCGATTGCCCATGATTACCATATAGGGTAGGTACCCATACCGAGATAGGCCCAACCCATTCCACACCATATACTGTATACCTTCCACCATTCCGACCTTCACGAACCAGAGACCCCAGGCACCCGCTAGTGACACCTTATGTGTGGGCGGCCCACCACAGCTGCAAGGCCTGTTGGAGACCTTCCTGGAGCCCCAGGAACCACATATCTATGCCCACAGCTGACAAGTGAACCCTGTCTCCCCTTAAATACAGGCCAAAATCTCCTTCTAACTCACAATGGTGAACCACCAGCCCCCTATTGCGGACCACAAATTTTGCCACTGCTTTGTGATCTTGATCCTGGCCTTATTTATCCTTTCCACTGACCTAGCCCCCCTCCAAGCTGATCTGCCAATGATGTCTGACCATATTAAGACAGTATCTGGAAAGGCTGTATGTAACCGATGGAAATCCCACTTTATGTCTCTAATGAGGTCCCTGCATGCCGTGATACTAAGGTCATTGCCCTCAACATGCAGAAACAGCACATCAGGAGGATTATCCATCCTGGCGTACCGCTGTATGTCCGGCACTACTCGGGACCACAGCATGCCAGGCATACCGATCCAGCGAACCGTGGCCTCCACCCTGGAAAAACCCAGCTGCCTGCCTTCCGGTCTAACCAGAGCCCTCATAGCCCCCCAGTGAACATAGTAGTGACCCAGGATCCACATCAGGCACACCGGGCCTGAAAAACAGAAACACAAATAAGAACCTAGGCAACAAGACCCAAGACACCAAACACACAGACCACATTGCACTACCATCCCCAGACCAGAAAGGAAACACACAATCAACACCACACAACAACACCAAAAAGGACATAGACCCCCCCATGACCCCCCAACCCTTTGAGTTGAGGTCTCCACATCCCCATCCCCCTTTTTCACCTGCTTCAAAGGAGATGAGGGCGTACATATAACCGAAATCGGTGAGATTCCCAACGACCAATACGCTGAAGTATCTGATCACTGACACCCGAACACGCCACCTCAGTGGCTACTCCAATCCTGAATGAATGAGAAGAATAGTCCTTCAAAGACAAAACACCCTCCTCCAAGCATTTTTGGAACACACTCACAAACTAATACCGAGACAACGCCGATCCGTCCGTGTGGACCTAAAAGTGGCAGGCCCAATAGGCCGCAACTCCACCCATTCCCTTATCACCGCCACCGGGCACAACGCCAGACTCTCCACTGCCCCTAGTACCACTCTGGTTCATTTACCCATCTAATCGGTTTTTGACGTACGAATAAGGAGCGTAGCAGTGTCGCCCCGGACTGTAACATCCAAGACATCCAAACCCCCAGCCACAGTTTTGGAAGGACTGACCAACTCACCCACCCTCAGTGCCCCAAAAAAGGCCAAGACAAAAACTGTCCTAAACAGCTGAACCTCAAAAGGGGTGAAACATACACTGGGCAGCACCCCCGTCAACTCCTCCAACATCCCCAAAGACACTGGTCGTCAGGTATCGGGCCTACCATGACCTTTTCTGTAACCCCTCAATGCCTTCCGAACTATGAAAGACTTTGTAACATCCTCCACACCACCCAATTTAAACAAAAAAGCCAGGCCCGCCATCTTACTGATAACCCGAGCAACAGACACCCAATCCTTGCAATTCTTACCCAGAAAGTACAATGTGTGTAGCCAGTCTTCATCGCTGGAACAACCCCCGACCCTACTTACCAGCTTGTGCCATTCTCTCCACACCCGCTCATAAGCCCTCCAAGTAGCCTCTGCCACTGACTTACGAACCAACGACATCACGGTGTCAATATGAGATCCCACAAATGACCGGGGCACGGAACCCCAAGCTGCTCCGCCTCTGGGGCCAACTGCCGGAATCTGTCTCACTGTAATCGAGAAAGTGCATCAGCTCCATCTGTGACATAGTCCTCAGCCACTCTGCTGCCTTGTTGGAGAGCAGCCTCTGCAGTGATAGTTTGCTGTGAAACATCATATAGTTGCACCATTGTATCCAAGAAGAAACACGTGCATGGGTCGGTATGTTATTCTCTATCAACAGCCAGTGAGCCCAGGTCTGGGGTTCCACTTAAAGAAGTGAGATAATGAAGGCCACCTTGGTGGACTCCAAAGAGAAAGTCCGTGGTTGCAGGGCAAAGTATAGCTGGAATGAATTGCGGAAAACCCTGAACTTGCTTTGATCCCCTGAGAATATTTCAGGTGTAGGTACTGGGGTTCAGGTGGCAGCATCATAACAATGCATGTGGTAGCAGGCTGTGCTGGTGTCACAACAGGCCAAGAATCTGTAGGTGAACTTGCGGGAACGGATAGAGACTCTACTCGTTCCTCCAGCCGGACATAGCCGTCCTTCAGGGTCATTACTGATTGTATAAGGGCTGCAAGATGCTGGTAAATCTCATCCATAGGTGAGGCCCCTCTTGCAGGCTGAGTCATGGCTGTCTGATACTGTTACATACCGTCTCGACGAGCCTGATGAGTTGAGGGAGACCTCTCGTATAGCCCCAGCTCAGGGGTCACTGGAGTGGTAACAGTGGCCGTGAGAGAACGGTGATGTAAGAGTGCATGCAAGGTTCTCTGTTGTAGCTGATGGGTAGCAGGAACAGAATGGATCGCTGAGCAGCAGAAGATGGCAGGAGCAGTAGATGCGGGTATGCTGTAGATGCAGGACAGCGGATTCAGGTATGGTGTAGATGCAGGACAGCGGATGCGGACATGCTGTAGATACAGGACAGCGTATGCGCGTATGCTGTAGATACAGGACAGCGGATGCAGGTATGCTGTAGATACAGGACAGCGGATGCGGGTATGCTGTAGATACAGGACAGTGGATGCGGGTATGCTGTAGATACAGGACAGCGGATGCAGGTATGCTGTAGATGCAGGACAGTGGATGCAGGTATGCTGTAGATACAGGACAGAGGATGCAGGTATGCTGCAGATACAGGACAGAGGATGCAGGTATGCTGTAGATACAGGACAGAGGATGCAGGTATGCTGTAGATACAGGACAGAGGATGCAGTTATGCTGTAGGTGCAGGACAGCGGATGCAGGTATGCTGTAGATGCAGGACAGCGGATGCAGGTATGCTGTAGATGCAGGACAGCGGATGCAGGTATGCTGTAGATACAGGACAGAGGATGCAGGTATGCTGCAGATACAGGACAGAGGATGCAGGTATGCTGTAGATACAGGACAGAGGATGCAGGTATGCTGTAGATACAGGACAGAGGATGCAGTTATGCTGTAGGTGCAGGACAGCGGATGCAGGTATGCTGTAGATGCAGGACAGCGGATGCAGGTATGCTGTAGATGCAGGACAGCGGATGCAGGTATGCTGTAGATACAGGACAGAGGATGCAGGTATGCTGCAGATACAGGACAGAGGATGCAGGTATGCTGTAGATACAGGACAGAGGATGCAGGTATGCTGTAGATACAGGACAGAGGATGCAGTTATGCTGTAGGTGCAGGACAGCGGATGCAGGTATGGTGTAGATGCAGGACAGCGGATGCAGGTATGCTGTAGATACAGGACAGCAGGTGCAGGTATGCTGTAGATGTAGGACAGCGGATGCAGGTATGCTGTAGATACAGGACAGCGGATGCAGTTATACTGTAGATACAGGACAGCGGATGCAGGTATGCTGTAGATACAGGGCAGCGGATGGAGGTATGCTGTAGATGCAGGACAGTGGATGCAGGTATGCTGTAGATACAGGACAGAGGAAGCAGGTATGCTGCAGATACAGGACAGAGGATGCAGGTATGCTGTAGATACAGGACAGAGGATGCAGGTATGCTGTAGATACAGGACAGAGGATGCAGTTATGCTGTAGGTGCAGGACAGCGGATGCAGGTATGCTGTAGATGCAGGACAGCGGATGCAGGTATGCTGTAGATACAGGGCAGCGGATGCAGGTATGCTGTAGATGCAGGACAGCGGATGCAGGTATGCTGGATCAGATACAGACACAAGATCAGGACACAGGGTAAACTGCAGATCAGACAGCACTGCACTAGTGCAGCTGCTGTCCTTAAAAAGGCCCACTGGTGCCAAAGTATAGGCTAATGTTTTTCATCGTACACACTTGCTGCTGGCTAGCTTGGCAGGTAGCCATATGAATTCTTCCAGCTTGGCGAGTATCCATAGGAATTTGGCTAGCTTGGCGGGTGTGCATATGTCTGGTTGCAGTGTGTTGCTGACAGGCTGGCTGTGATTGGGAGGGGGAGTGTTGCAGAGGCAGGCTGTGATAGGAAGGGGGTGTGTGCCAGAGGCAGGCTGTGATTGGAAGGGGGTATGTGCCAGAGGCAGGCTGTGATTGGGAGGGGGAGTGTGCCAAAGGCAGACTGTGATTAGGAGGTAGGGGGATGCTGGAGGCATGCTGTGATTGGAAGGAGGTGTGCCAGAGGCATGCTGTGATTGGAAGGGGGTGTGCCAGAGGCAGGCTGTGATTAAGGGTTGGGAGGGGTGCCAGAGGCAGGCTGTGACTGGGAGGGGGTGTGTGCCAGAGGCAGGCTGTGATTGGGAGGGGTGTGTGCCAGAGGCAGGCTGTGATTGGGAGGGGGTGTGTGCCAGAGGCAGGCTGTGATTGGGAGGGGTGTGTGCCAGAGGCAGGCTGTGATTGGGAGGGGGTGTGTGCCAGAGGCAGGCTGTGATTGGGAGGGGGTGTGTACCAGAGGCAGGCTGTGATTGGAAGGGGGAGCGTGCCAGAGGCAGACTGTGATTGGGAGGTAGGGGGATGCTGGAGGCATGCTGTGATTGGAAGGGGCCGTGCCAGAGGCAGGCTGTGATTAGGGGTTGGGAGTGGTGGCAGAGGCAGGCTGTGATTGGGAGGGGTGTGTGCCAGAGGCAGGATGTGACTGGGAGGGGGTGTGTGCCAGAGGCAGGATGTGATTGGGAGGGGGTGTGTGCCAGAGGCAGGATGTGATTGGGAGGGGGGGTGTGCCAGAGGCAGGCTGTGATTGGAAGGGGGTGTGTGCCAGAGGCAGGCTGTGAGTGGGAGGGGGTGTGTGCCAGAGGCAGGATGTGATTGGAAGGGGTGTGTGCCAGAGGCAGGCTGTGAGTGGGAGGGGGGGTGTGCCAGAGGCAGGATGTGATTGGAAGGGGTGTGTGCCAGAGGCAGGCTGTAAATGGGAGGTAGGGGGTGCTGGAGGAAGGCTGTGATTGGGAGGGGGTGTGTGCCAGAGGCAGGCTGTGATTTGGAGGTAGGGGGTGCTGGAGGTAGGCTGTGATTGGGAGGGTGTGTGTGTGCCAGAGGCAGGCTGTGATTGGGGGTGTGTGCCAGAAGCAGGCTGTGATTGGGAGGTAGGGGGATGCTGGAGGCAGGCTGTGATTGGGAAGGAGTGTGCCAGAGGTAGGCTGTGATTGGGGGGTGGGATGGGTGCCAGAGGCAGGCTGTGATTTGGCATGAGGGGTGCCAGAGGCAGGCTGTGATTGGGAGGGGGTGTGTGCCAGAGGCAGGCTGTTTTTGGGAGGGGGTGTGTGCCAGAGGCAGGCTGTGATTGGGAGGGGGTGTGTGCCAGAGGCAGGCTGTGATTGGGAGGGGGTGTGTGCCAGAGGCAGGCTGTGATTGGGAGGGGTGTGTGCCAGAGGCAGGATGTGATTGGGAGGGGGTGTGTGCCAGAGGCAGGATGTGATTGGGAGGGGGTGTGTGCCAGAGGCAGGATGTGATTGGGAGGGGGGGGTGCCAGAGGCAGGATGTGATTGGAAGGAGATGTGTGCCAGAGGCAGGCTGTAAATGGGAGGTAGGGGGTGCTGGAGGCAGGCTCTGATTTGGAGGTAGGGGGTACTGGATTTAGGCTGTGATTGGGAGGGGGTGTGTGTGCCAGAGGCAGGCTGTGATTGGGGGTGTGTGCCAGAAGCAGGCTGTGATTGGGAGGTAGGGGGATGCTGGAGGTAGGCTTTGATTGGGAAGGAGTGTGCCAGAGGCAGGCTGTGATTGGGGGGTGGGATGGGTGCCAGAGGCAGGTAAATGGGAAATGGGAAAAGGGGGTGCTGGAGGCAGGCTGTGATTGGGGGGGTGGGATGGGTGCCAGAGGCAGGCTGTGATTTGGCATGAGGGGTGCCAGAGGCAGGCTGTGATTGGGAGGGGGTGTTTGCCAGAGGCAGGCTGTGAGTGGGAGGGGGTGTGTGCCAGAGGCAGGATGTGATTGGGAGGGAGTGTGTGCCAGAGGCAGGATGTGATTGAAAGGGGGTGTGTGCCAGAGGCAGGCTGTGATTGGGAGGGTGGTGTGCCAGAGACAGGATGTGATTGGGAGGGTAGTGTGCCAGAGGCAGGATGTGATTGGGAGGGGGTGTGTGCCAGAGGCAGGCTGTAAATGGGAGGTGGGGGGTGCTGGAGGCAGGTTGTGATTGGGAGGGGGTGTGTGCCAGAGGCAGGCTGTGATTTGGAGGTAGGGGGTGCTGGAGGTAGGCTCTGATTGGGTGGGGGGTGTGCCAGAGGCAGGCTGTGATAGGGGGTGTGTGCCAGAAGCAGGCTGTGATTGGGAGGTAGGGGGATGCTGGAGGCAGGCTGTGATTGGGAAGGAGTGTGCCAGAGGCAGGCTGTAATTGGGGGGTGGGGTGGGTGCCAGAGGCAGTCTGTGATTTGGCATGAGGGGTGCCAGAGGCAGGCTGTGATTGGGAGGGGGTGTGTGCCAGAGGCAGGCTGTGAGTGGGAGGGGGTGTGTGCCAGAGGCAGGATGTAATTGGAAGGGGTGTGTGCCAGAGGTAGGCTGTGATTGGGATTGCCAGAGGCAGGATGTGATTGGGAGGGTGTGTGTGCCAGAGGCAGGATTTGATTGGAAGGGGTGTGTGCCAGAGGCAGGCTGTGAGTGGGAGGGGGTGTGTGCCAGAGGCAGGATGTGATTGGAAGGGGTGTGTGCCAGAGGTAGGCTGTGATTGGGAGGGGGTGTGTGCCGGAGGCAGGCTGTGAGTGGGAGGGGGTGTGTGCCAGAGGCAGGGTGTGATTGGAAGGGGTGTGTGCGAGAGGTAGGCTGTGATTGGGAGGGGATGTGTGCCAGAGGCAGGATGTGATTGGAAGGGGTGTGTGCCAGAGGCAGGCTGTAAATGGGAGGGGGTGTGTGCCAGAGGCAGGCTGTGAGTGGGGGGGGTGTGTGCCAGAGGCAGGATGTGATTGGAAGGGGTGTGTGCCAGAGGTAGGCTGTGAGTGGGAGGGGGTGTGTGCCAGAGGCAGGCTGTGATTGGCAGGGGGTGTGTGCCAGAGGCAGGCTGTGAGTGGGAGGGGGTGTGTGCCAGAGGCAGGATGTGATTGGAAGGGGTGTGTGCCAGAGGTAGGCTGTGATTGGGAGGGGATGTGTGCCAGAGGCAGGATGTGATTGGAAGGGGTGTGTGCCAGAGGTAGGCTGTGATTGGGAGGGGATGTGTGCCAGAGGCAGGATGTGATTGGAAGGGGTGTGTGCCAGAGGCAGGCTGTGATTGGGAGGGGGTGTGTGCCAGAGGCAGGATGTGATTGGGAGGGGGGGGTGCCAGAGGCAGGCTGTAAATGGGAGGTAGGGGGTGCTGGAGGCAGGCTGTGATTTGGAGGGGGTGTGTGCCAAAGGCAGAATGTGATTGGAAGGGGTGTGTGCCAGAGGTAGGCTGTGATTGGGAGGGGGTGTGTGCCGGAGGCAGGATGTGATTGGGAGGGGGTATGTGCCAGAGGCAGGATTTGATTGGTAGAGTTGTGTGCCAGAGGCAGGCTGTGAGTGGGAGGGGGTGTGTGCCAGAGGCAGGATGTAATTGGAAGGGGTGTGTGCCAGAGGTAGGCTGTGATTGGGAGGGGGTGTGTGCCGGAGGCAGGATGTGATTGGGAGGGGGTGTGTGCCAGAGGCAGGCTGTAAATGAGAGGTAGGGGGTGCTGGAGGCAGGCTGTGATTTGGAGGTAGGGGGTGCTGGAGGTAGGCTGTGATTGGGAGGGGGTGTGTGTGCCAGAGGCAGGCTGTGATTGGGAAGGAGTGTGCCAGAGGCAGGCTGTGATTGGGGGGTGGGATGGGTGCCAGAGGCAGGCTGTGATTTGGCATGAGGGGTGCCAGAGGCAGGCTGTGATTGGGAGGGGGTGTTTGCCAGAGGCAGGCTGTGAGTGGGAGGGGGTGTGTGCCAGAGGCAGGCTGTGAGTGGGAGGGGGTGTGTGCCAGAGGCAGGATGTGATTGGGAGGGAGTGTGTGCCAGAGGCAGGATGTGATTGAAAGGGGGTGTGTGCCAGAGGCAGGCTGTGATTGGGAGGGTGGTGTGCCAGAGGCAGGATGTGATTGGGAGGGGGTGTGTGCCAGAGGCAGGATGTGATTGGAAGGGGGTGTGTGCCAGAGGCAGGCTGTAAATGGGAGGTAGGGGGTGCTGGAGGCAGGTTGTGATTGGGAGGAGGTGTGTGCCAGAGGCAGGCTGTGATTTGGAGGTAGGGGGTTCTGGAGGTAGGCTCTGATTGGGAGGGGGTGTGTGCCAGAGGCAGGCTGTGATTGGGGGTGTGTGCCAGAAGCAGGCTGTGATTGGGAGGTAGGGGGATGCTGGAGGCAGGCTGTGAGTGGGAGGGGGTGTGTGCCAGAGGCAGGATGTGATTGGAAGGGGTGTGTGCCAGAGGTAGGCTGTGAGTGGGAGGGGGTGTGTGCCAGAGGCAGGCTGTGAGTGGGAGGGGGTGTGTGCCAGAGGCAGGATTTGATTGGGAGGGGGGTGTGCCAGAGGCAGGATGTGATTGGGAGGGGGTGTGTGCCAGAGGCAGGATGTGATTGGGAGGGAGTGTGTGCCAGAGGCAGGATGTGATTGAAAGGGGGTGTGTGCCAGAGGCAGGCTGAGATTGGGAGGGGTGTGTGCCAGAGGCAGGATGTGATTGGGAGGGGGTGTGTGCCAGAGGCAGGATGTGATTGGGAGGGAGTGTGTGCCAGAGGCAGGATGTGATTGAAAGGGTGTGTGTGCCAGAGGCAGGCTGTGATTGGGAGGGGGTGTGTGCCAGAGGCAGGATGTGATTGGGAGGGGGTGTGTGCCAGAGGCAGGATGTGATTGGGAGGGGGTGTGTGCCAGAGGCAGGATGCGATTGGGAGGGGGTGTGTGCCAGAGGCAGGATGTGATTGGAAGGGGGTGTGTGCCAGAGGCAGGCTGTAAATGGGAGGTAGGGGGTGCTGGAGGTAGGCTGTGATTGGGAGGGGGTGTGTGTGCCAGAGGCAGGGTGTGATTGGGGGTGTGTGCCAGAAGCAGGCTGTGATTGGGAGGTAGGGGGATGCTGGAGGCAGGCTTTGATTGGGAAGGAGTGTGCCAGAGGCAGGCTGTGATTGGGGGGAGGGATGGGTGCCAGAGGCAGGCTGTGATTTGGCATGAGGGGTGCCAGAGGCAGGCTATGATTGGGAGGGGGTGTGTGCCAGAGGCAGGCTGTGAGTGGGAGGGGGTGTGTGCCAGAGGCAGGATGTGATTAGAAGGGGTGTGTGCCAGAGGTAGGCTGTGATTGGGAGGGGATGTGTGCCAGAGGCAGGATGTGATTGGAAGGGGTGTGTGCCAGAGGCGGGATGTGATTGGGAGGGGGGGTGCCAGAGGCAGGCTGTAAATGGGAGGTAGGGGGTTCTGGAGGCAGGCTGTGAGTGGGAGGGGGTGTGTGCCAGAGGCAGGATGTGATTGGAAGGGGTGTGTGCCAGAGGTAGGCTGTGATTGGGAGGGGGTGTGTGCCAGAGGCAGGATGTGATTGGGAGGGGGTGTGTGCCAGAGGCAGGATTTGATTGGAAGGGGTGTGTGCCAGAGGCAGGCTGTGAGTGGGAGGGGGTGTGTGCCAGAGGCAGGATGTGATTGGATGGGGTGTGTGCCAGAGGTAGGCTGTGATTGGGAGGGGGTGTGTGCCGGAGGCAGGCTGTGAGTGGGAGGTGGTGTGTGCCAGAGGCAGAATGTGATTGGAAGGGGTGTGTGCCAAAGGCAGGATGTGATTGGATGGGGTGTGTGCCAGAGGTAGGCTGTGATTGGGAGGGGGTGTGTGCCGGAGGCAGGCTGTGAGTGGGAGGTTGTGTGTGCCAGAGGCAGGATGTGATTGGGAGGGGGTGTGTGCCAGAGGCAGGCTGTGATTGCCAGGGGGTGTGTGCCAGAGGCAGGATGTGATTGGAAGGGGTGTGTGCCAGAGGTAGGCTGTGATTGGGAGGGGATGTGTGCCAAAGGCAGGATGTGATTGGAAGGGGTGTGTGCCAGAGGCAGACTGTGATTGGGAGGGGGTGTGTGCCAGAGGCAGGCTGTGATTGCCAGGGAGTGTGTGCCAGAGGCAGGATGTGATTGGAAGGGGTGTGTGCCAGAGGTAGGCTGTGATTGGGAGGGGATGTGTGCCAGAGGCAGGATGTGATTGGAAGGGGTGTGTGCCAGAGGCAGGATGTGACTGGGGGGTGGGATGGGTGCCAGAGGCAGGCTGTGATTTGGCATGAGTGGTGCCAGAGGCAGGCTGTGATTGGGAGGGGGTGTGTGTCAGAGGCAGGTTGTGTTTGGTGGGGTGGGAGGGTGCCAGATGCAGGCTGTGATTGGGGGTGTGTGTCAGAGGCAGGCTATGATTGGGAGGGGGTGTGTGCCAGAGGCAGGCTGTGAGTGGGAGGGGGTGTGTGCCAGAGGCAGGATGTGATTGGAAGGGGTGTGTGCCAGAGGTAGGCTGTGATTGGGAGGGGATGTGTGCCAGAGGCAGGATGTGATTGGAAGGGGTGTGTGTCAGAGGCAGGATGTGATTGGGAGGGGGGGTGCCAGAGGCAGGCTGTAAATGGGAGGTAGGGGGTGCTGGAGGCAGGCTGTGAGTGTTAGGGGGTGTGTGCCAGAGGCAGGATGTGATTGGAAGGGGTGTGTGCCAGAGGTAGGCTGTGATTGGGAGGGGGTGTGTGCCAGAGGCAGGATGTGATTGGGAGGGGGTGTGTGCCAGAGGCAGGATTTGATTGGAAGGGGTGTGTGCCAGAGGCAGGCTGTGAGTGGGAGGGGGTGTGTGCCAGAGGCAGGATGTGATTGGATGGGGTGTGTGCCAGAGGTAGGCTGTGATTGGGAGGGGGTGTGTGCCGGAGGCAGGCTGTGAGTGGGAGGGGGTGTGTGCCAGAGGCAGGATGTGATTGGAAGGGGTGTGTGCCAGAGGTAGGCTGTGATTGGGAGGGGATGTGTGCCAAAGGCAGGATGTGATTGGAAGGGGTGTGTGCCAGAGGCAGACTGTGATTGGGAGGGGGTGTGTGCCAGAGGCAGGCTGTGATTGCCAGGGGGTGTGTGCCAGAGGCAGGATGTGATTGGAAGGGGTGTGTGCCAGAGGTAGGCTGTGATTGGGAGGGCATGTGTGCCAAAGGCAGGATGTGATTGGAAGGGGTGTGTGCCAGAGGCAGACTGTGATTGGGAGGGGGTGTGTGCCGGAGGCAGGCTGTGATTGCCAGGGGGTGTGTGCCAGAGGCAGGATGTGATTGGAAGGGGTGTGTGCCAGAGGTAGGCTGTGATTGGGAGGGGATGTGTGCCAGAGGCAGGATGTGATTGGAAGGGGTGTGTGCCAGAGGCAGGATGTGACTGGGGGGTGGGATGGGTGCCAGAGGCAGGCTGTGATTTGGCATGAGGGGTTCCAGAGGCAGGCTGTGATTGGGAGGGGGTGTGTGCCAGAGGCAGGTCGTGTTTGGTGGGGTGGGAGGGTGCCAGATGCAGGCTGTGATTGGGGGTGTGTGTCAGAGGCAGGCTGTGATTGGGAGGTAGGGGGATGCTGGAGGCAGGCTGTGATTGGGGGGGGGGGGGGTGGGGTGCCAGAGGCAGGCTGTAATTGGGGGGTAGGGAGTGCTGGAGGCAGGCTGTGATTGGAAGGGGATGTGCCAGAGGCAGGCTATGATTGGGAGGGTGTGTGTGCCAGAGGCAGGCTGTGATTGGGGGGTGGGTGGAGTGGCAGAGCCAGGCTGTAATTTTGTGTGAGGGGTGCCAGAGGCAAGCTGTGATTGGGGGGTAGGGGGTGCTGGAGGCAGGCTGTGATTGGGAAGGAGTGTGCCAGAGGCACACTGTGATTGGGAGGTAGGGGGTGCTGGAGGCAGGCTGTGAGTGGGAGGGGGTGTGTGCCAGAGGCAGGATGTGATTGGAAGGGGTGTGTGCCAGAGGTAGGCTGTGATTGGGAGGGGGTGTGTGCCGGAGGCAGGATTTGATTGGTAGGGGTGTGTGCCAGAGGCAGGCTGTGAGTGGGAGGGGGTGTGTGCCAGAGGCAGGATGTGATTGGAAGGGGTGTGTGCCAGAGGTAGGCTGTGATTGGGAGGGGGTGTGTGCCGGAGGCAGGATGTGATTGGGAGGGGGTGTGTGCCAGAGGCAGGATTTGATTGGAAGGGGTGTGTGCCAGAGGCAGGCTGTGAGTGTTAGGGGGTGTGTGCCAGAGGCAGGATGTGATTGGGAGGGTGGTGTGCCAGAGGCAGGCTGTGATTGGGAGGGGGTGTGTGCCAGAGGCAGGATGTGATTGGGAGGGGGGTGTGCCAGAGGTAGGCTGTGATTGGGAGGGGATGTGTGCCAGAGGCAGGATGTGATTGGAAGGGGTGTGTGCCAGAGGCAGGATGTGACTGGGGGGTGGGATGGGTGCCAGAGGCAGGCTGTGATTTGGCATGAGGGGTGCCAGAGGCAGGCTGTGAATGGGAGGGGGTGTGTGCCAGAGGCAGGTTGTGTTTGGTGGGGTGGGAGGGTGCCAGATGCAGGCTGTGATTGGGGGTGTGTGTCAGAGGCAGGCTGTGATTGGGAGGTAGGGGGGATGCTGGAGGCAGGCTGTGATTGGGGGGGGGGGGTGCCAGAGGCAGGCTGTAATTGGGGGTAGGGAGTGCTGGAGGCAGGCTGTGATTGGAAAGGGATGTGCCAGAGGCAGGCTATGATTGGGAGGGTGTGTGTGCCAGAGGCAGGCTGTGATTGGGGGGTGGGTGGAGTGGCAGAGGCAGGCTGTAATTTTGTGTGAGGGGTGCCAGAGGCAAGCTGTGATTGGGGGGTAGGGGGTGCTGGAGGCAGGCTGTGATTGGGAAGGAGTGTGCCAGAGGCACACTGTGATTGGGAGGTAGGGGGTGCTGGAGGCAGGCTGTGAGTGGGAGGGGGTGTGTGCCAGAGGCAGGATGTGATTGGAAGGGGTGTGTGCCAGAGGTAGGCTGTGATTGGGAGGGGGTGTGTGCCCGGAGGCAGGATTTGATTGGAAGGGGTGTGTGCCAGAGGCAGGCTGTGAGTGGGAGGGGGTGTGTGCCAGAGGCAGGATGTGATTGGAAGGGGTGTGTGCCAGAGGTAGGCTGTGATTGGGAGGGGGTGTGTGCCGGAGGCAGGATGTGATTGGGAGGGGGTGTGTGCCAGAGGCAGGATTTGATTGGAAGGGGTGTGTGCCAGAGGCAGGCTGTGAGTGTTAGAGGGTGTGTGCCAGAGGCAGGATGTGATTGGGAAGGTGGTGTGCCAGAGGCAGGCTGTGATTGGGAGGGGGTGTGTGCCAGAGGCAGGATGTGATTGGGAGGGGGGTGTGCCAGAGGCAGGCTGTAAATGGGAGGTAGGGGGTGCTGGAGGCAGGCTGTGATTGGGAGGGGGTGTGTGCCAGAGGCAGGCTGTGATTTGGAGGTAGGGGGTGCTGGAGGTAGGCTGTGATTGGGAGGGGGTGTGTGTGCCAGAGGCAGGCTGTGATTGGGGGTGTGTGCCAGAAGCAGGCTGTGATTGGGAGCTAGGGGGATGCGGGTGGCAGGCTGTGATTGGGAAGGAGTGTGCCAGAGGCAGGATGTGACTGGGGGGTGGGATGGGTGCCAGAGGCAGGCTGTGATTTGGCATGAGGGGTGCCAGAGGCAGGCTGTGATTGGGAGGGGGTGTGTGCCAGAGGCAGGCTGTGTTTGGGGGGGTGGGAGGGGTGCCAGATGCAGGCTGTGATTGGGGGTGTGTGTCAGAGGCAGGCTGTGATTGGGAAGTAGGGGGATGCTGGAGGCAGGCTGTGATTGGGGGGGGTGCCAGAGGCAGGCTGTAATCGGGGGGTAGGGAGTGCTGGAGGCAGGCTGTGATTGGAAGGGGATGTGCCAGAGGCAGGCTATGATTGGGAGGGTGTGTGTGCCAGAGGCAGTCTGTGATTGGGGGGTGGGTGGAGTGGCAGTGGCAGGCTGTAATTTTGTGTGAGGGGTGCCAGAGGCAAGCTGTGATTGGGGGGTAGGGGGTGCTGGAGGCAGGCTGTGATTGGGAAGGAGTGTGCCAGAGGCAGGCTGTGATTGGGAGGTAGGGGATGCTGGAGGCAGGCTGTGATTGGGGGGTGGGTGGGGTGCCAGAGGCAGGCTGTGATTGGGGGGTAGGGAGTGCTGGAGGCAGGCTGTGATTGGAAGGGGATGTGCCAGAGGCCGGCTGTGATTGGGGGGTGGGTGGGGTGGCAGAGCCAGGCTGTAATTTGGTGAGAGGGGTGCCAGAGGCAGGCTGTGATTGGGAGGTAGGGGGATGCTGGAGGCAGGCTGTGATTGGTGGGTGGGTGGGGTGCCAGAGGCAGGCTGTGATTTGGCATGAGGGGTGCCGGAGGCAGGCTGTGATTGGGGGGTAGGGAGTGCTGGAGGCAGGCTGTGAGTGGAAGGGGATGTGCCAGAGGCAGGCTGTGATTGTTAGGTAGGGGGATGCTAGAGGCAGGCTGTGATTGAGAGGTAGGGGGATGCTGGAGGCAGGCTGTGATTGGGGGGTGGGTGGGATGGCAGAGGCAGGCTGTAATTTGGTGTGAGGGGTGCCAGAGGCAAGCTGTGATTGGGGGGTAGGGGGTGCTGGAGGCTGTTATTGGAAGGGTGTCTGTGTCAGAGGCAGGCTGTATTATTTAATATCCATTATTATTATTTTCTTTTTCTTTGCTTTTTTCCTTTCTTCTTTTTTAGTTCCGCTTTTTTTCCTCTCTTTTCTCTTTTTCTTTTTACTTTTCTTTTTTTTTCTCTTTTTCTTCCCTCATCTAAATGGTAAATTATTGGACCAGAAAACAAACTATTTTTTTAACTGAATATTGTTTATTTTACTGGCTGGATGAAGATCACCAACATTAGACATTAAAGCATGATGAATGTCCCTCTAAATACTTCCCTTGGATGGGCGGCACCATCATGGAGAAAACAGTTAAAAGGGAGTGGTGTTTGCCGTCCTATAATCGTCCAGGTGAAGCTACGTTATTTGCCATAGCGAAATGTGTTGACGTCATGAGCGTCACTTGACGCCACTCACGTAAGCCCTGTCCCGCTGGGTAAGAAGGGCATGAGAAGGGGACAGGAAAAGCGGATGACACACACCGTACAGCCGGTGCTGGCGGCTCTGTTTATCTGATCTTTCCGGTGACCGGTCTACAGGGTGATTCTACCAGGGTAATCTACACCCTGGTAGAAGCGCTCTTCTAGGGTGGTTACTCTGCGGGCGTGCTCCCGAGTCCAGCATATGTGTGCATAGACACAGAATGCCGGACTCAGCCCCGCCCCCCCGGCGCCTGCGTCATTGGATTTTATTGACAGCAGCGGGAGCCAATTGTTGCGCTGCTATCAATCTATCCAATCAAGAGCTGGGACCCCGGGCAGAGAGGGAGAGCATGTCTCCGCTGAGGGATCGAAGGGCTCAGGTGAGTAAAACGGTGGGGGGGGGGGCTGAGGTGCTGGTCAGTGACAGAAGTTTTTTCACCTTAACGCAAAGGATGCACTTTTTTTTTTACAACCTCTTTAGGTTACAGTGGAACCTTGGATTACGAGCATAATCCGTTCCAGGAGAATGTTTGTAATCCAAAGCACTCGCATGTCAAAGCGAGTTTCCCCATAGAAGTCGATGGAAGCGAAGATAATTCCGTCCGCATTGACTTCTATTGCATGCAATACCTCATGTGGCCAGAGGTGGGGGGTGCCGGAGAGCCTCGGAAATATTTGGGGACAGCCTGGCTGAACTCGGAAACCCTCGGAAAGGCTCAGAAACACTCAGGAACTGAGTATTTCTGAGTTTTTCCAAGTATTTCTGAGTGGTTCAGAGTATTTCCACACAGCTCCGAACCATTCCGAGTGTCACAGGCGCCCCCGTACCTCTGGCCAAATGCGGTACTGCACACCTCATTGGCTTGAATCCTGCTCGTTTTGTGAGACAACACTAGCAAACCTAGTCAGGATTTTAAAAAAAAAGTTGCTCATCTTTCAAAACGCTCGTTAACCACGTTACTCGTAAACCAAGGTTCCACTGTACCTGTATAAGTACAAGACATTAAGTTATCTGTAATGTCAGAAGAACTCTCAGTACAGCGGGGAGATGGAGGAGGATGTCATTATTATTATTCATATTATTATACAGGATTTATATGGTGCCAACGGTTTGCGCAGCACTTTACAATATAAAGGGAGACTATACAGCAACAATACAATTCTATACAAGAGGGTTAGGAGGGCCCTACTCCTAGGAGCTTACAATCTAATAGGGAGGGGCTGGTGGAACAACAGGTAATATCTGTGAGGGATCAACTGATGGGAGAAATAGAAGATTTTAATATTAGCTGAAGAGGTGAGTTTTCAGGGATCTCCTAAAGGCGGACAGAGTAGGAGATAGCCAGACAGATTGGGGGAGTGAGTTTCAGAGGATGGGAGAAGTTCTGGAGAAGTCCTGGGGGTGAGCATGGGGGGGGGGAGACAAGTGATCTAGAGAGCAGGAGTTCTTGGGAGTAGTGGAGAGGATGGTTTGGGTGATATTTGAGACAAGATTGGTGATGTGCAATGGGAAGCCAGTGGAGGGCTGTTTTGTTTACATTTCAGCTGTCAGTGGGGGAAGCCAGCTGACAGCTGATAAGTCATCGGTTGTTAAGGACACGGTGGCCAGCTTCTCAGCCCACTGCTTAACAACCAGCTATTCTTTACACAGACTTATGCCCCATACACACAATCGGAAATTCCGCCAGCAAAAGTCAGATGCGAGCTTTTGGTCGGAAATTCCGACCATGTGTATGCTCCATCGGACTTTTGCTGGCGGAATTTCCACCAGCAAAAGATTGAGAGCAGATTCTCTATTTTTCCGTCGGGAAAAGTTTGGAAATTCCATTCGTCTGTATGCAATTCCGATGCGCATGCTCAGAATCATCACTTCATATGGAACTTCCCTTTTCTAGCGCCGTCGTATGTGTTGTACGTCACCGCGTTCTTGAAGGTCGAAAGTTCAGAGAACTTTTGTGTGACCGTGTGTATGCAAGCCAAGCTTGAGCGGAATTCCGTCGGAAAAAACATCCAAGGTTTTTCCGATGAAAATTCCGATCGTGTGTACGGAGCGTTAGAATCGGTTGATCATTTTTGGACCGATCCAAATTCTAATCTTTCTGAAAATTTGGAAATCACTAGAAAACGAATAAGCGTAACAAATGTTAACAAATTTCAACTAAATTTGTTACTATTCGTTACTATTTCATAACCAAAAATGTGTCCGAATTTGTATTCGGACCAAAATGAATTGCACATGTCTTGTGGTTGGTAAGGTGGATGATTCTGGTAGCAGCATTCATGATAGATGAAAGGGGGATAGCCTGGGGTGAGGTAGTTCAATGAGGAGGGAGTTACAATAGGCAAGGCAAGAGATAACGAAGGAGTGAATAGGTTGCTTAGTGGTCAATCCAGTCCTTCCAGAGCTTGGCCAGCATAGGGAGGAACTGTACATTCACTTGCTAATGCTTAGCCAATTATGCTGTGTCCATGCTCCAGCCCCTTTCCCTTCCTTTTCCACCAGATTTTGACTTCAGGCAGTTCAAGGTAGGAGGAAGAAGAAGCTAACATGACCCCTCAGCTCCTCTGAGTCACTGTGAGTATTTTATTTTCCTTCAGGAAGGGAGAGCAGCAGCATGGATAATCAGAGGTAGGGAGAGGGGAACAGGAGCCAAGGAAAACATGATCTTATAATCTGTTCATGTTCTGTATATCCTTACACCAGGCTAGGAAAGGTCATCAGCATCAGAGAGACACAGCACACACTTGGATTCCTTCCTACCAGCAGAAGTCTTGTTTCTTACAGAGACTCTTCCTTCTTCTTACCAGCAGAAGTCATGTTTCTTACAGAGACTCTTCCTTCCTACCAGCAGAAGTCCTAATTCTTACAGAGACTCTTCCTTCCTACCAGCAGAAGTCCTAATTCTTACAGAGACTCTTCCTTCCTACCAGCAGAAGCCCTGATTCTTAGAGAGGCTCTTCCTTCCTACCAGCAGAAGTCCTGTTTCTTACAGAGACTCTTCCTTCCTACCAGCAGAAGTCCTGATTTGTACAGAGACTCTTCCTTCCTTCCTACCAGCAGAAGTCTTGTTTCCCATAACTGAGGTCCTTCAGTCCCTTTATTAGCTTTGTTGCCCTTTTCTAGACTCTCTACAGTTCCAGAACATCCTTCCTGAGGACTGGTGTCCAGAACTGAACGGAATACTCAAAATGCAGCTGGACCAGAGTCTTGTAAAGTGTCAGAATTATTATTTTATCTCTTGAGTATATCCCCTTTTAATGCATGCTAATAGTCTGCTGGCTTTGCTTTTATCAGCTTGACATTGCATGCCATTGCTGAGCTTTCCATCTACTAGAACCCCCAGATCCTTCTCCATCCTGGATTCACCCAGAGGTTCCCCCTAGCAAGTAGCTTGCATTCGTATTTTTAGCACCCATGTATTTTTAGCATGTTGATATTACTTTCTTGCGTGAGTTAGTGCCCCTTATAGCCAAAGGCTAAAATACTTCATCGAGCCTCGCATCATAAGCCTTTCCAGTTGCCAGTGACTCCTGTCCCAACACTGACTACAGAGACATTTTGAGAGATACAGCATTGAGTCTCTCCAACAGTTCTCTCACAAGTTACACAATACATTTTACTTGCTCAGCCCAACGCCATTTGGAGGGGGGGGCTTCTGTATACTTTGCGAGTTCTGGCATACTGTGGTCCATGTCCGGTTGATTGGGGGGTTCCATTATGCAGCTGGACATAACAGAGGGACCCTGCCCCTTAGAAAGGCAAGCTACACAGCAACCAGTTCACCTCTCTGACAGACCCTCCATCACCGGCTAGCACCTTCACCTCTCCTGAGCTGGCTGCTTCTCCTTCCCTTTCCTTCTCACTCTCCATCACCCAGAAGGTAGCAATAAACCTTTACACTTCTACCCAGTTCCCATACACTGCAGGAGCACACTCTCACTCTCTTCACAAGTAAATAAGACCAGACCTTGTTACTAAATCAGAATTTCTTTGCTTGAAATAAAAGGCATTTCCATGATCTCCGCTTTCACCTGATTCAGAGAAGCCCACGGTTTAATATCAAAGTCTTATAAGAAGATAAGTGTGGATATCTCCCCAGCATGCTTTTCAGCTCTCTTATTACCAAATAGATCTAAGGCTCAATTCACATCTATGCATGTTGCTTTTGAGCGTTTCTGCAGTGCTTTTTGCGGTGCTTGCCGCGTTTTTGGACACACGTTTTTACAGCGATTTCACTGTGATTTTGCCGCGATCTGTGTTTTTTTTTTAAACCTTTATATAGCTGGTTGCTAAGGAGGGGACTGGGAAGCCGGTCGCTGCGTTCTTAACAACCAATGAGTCATCAGCTGTCCCCGCTGAATGTAAAAAAAAAAAAGAATTGCCGGCTAAAAAAAAATTGAGAAAAAAAAAAGTGTGGGGTCTCCCCCAGGTCCATACCAGGCCCTTGGGTCTAGTATGGATTCAGAGGGGACCCCCCACACCAACATTTTTTTTTTAAAAAGTGTGGGGGTCTCCCCATAATCCATACCAGACCCTTATCCAAGCATGCAGCCCAAAAGGTCGGGAAAGGGAGAGGACAAGCGAGCGCCCTCCTCCTGAACCATACCAGGCCACATGCCCTCAACATGGAGGGGTGGGTGCTTTCAGGGCAGGGGGGGGGTTCTGCACCCCCCCCATCCCAAAGCACCTTGCCCCCATGTTGATGGGGACAAGGGCCTCTTCCCGGCAACCCTTGCACGGTGGTTGTCGGGGTCTGCGGGTGGGGGCTTATCGGAACCTGGAAGCCCCCTTTAACAAGCAGGGCCCCAAATCTTGGCCTCCCGCCCTATGTGAATGAGTATGGGGTACATTGTACCCCTACCCAATCACCAAAAAAAAAGTAGTGTAGTGTGAAAAAATACAGTAGACAGTTTTTGACAAGTCTTTTATCAAAAATATCTTCTTCTTCCCCGCTTCTTCCTCCGGTCTTCCTCCATCTTCTCCCGCATCTTTCTCCTCCGGTCTTGTCCTTCTCCCATTTCTTCTTCCGCTCTTCTTTCTCCTGTCTTCTTTGTCCAGTGTTCTTCTCTCTCTGCCGCCGACCCTCCTCCGATGCTGCGCCCCGCTGATCTGTCCGCGCCGATGTCAAGCATGTCTTAGATAACGATGGGGGTGTGGCCATCGAATGACATCTTCCAGAGGCCACGCCCCCTTGTGATGTCACAAACCGGGGAATGATGGGTTTGTGACGTCACAAGGGGGTGGGGCCTCTAGGTGATGTCATCTGATGGCCACGCCCCCATCGTTATCTAAGACATGCTTGACATCGGCGCAGACAGATCAGCGGGACGCAGCATCGTAGGAGGGTCGGTGGCAGAGGAAGAAGGACACCAGACAAAGAAGACAGGAGAAAGAAGTAGACTGGAGGAAGAAGCGGGGAAGAAGAAGATATTTTTAATAAAAGACTTTTTCACACTACACTACTTTTTTGTGGTGAATGGGTAGGGGTACAATGTACCCCATACTCATTCACATGGGGGGGGCAGGATCTGGGGGCCCTCTTGTTAAACGGGGCCCCAATAAGATTCCGATAAGCCCCCACCTGCAGACTTCGACAACCACCGGGCAAGGGTTGTCGGGAAGAGGCCCTTGTCCCCATCAACACAGGGGCAAGGTGCTTTGGGGTGGGGGGCGCAGAGCCCCCCCTGCCCCGAAAGCACCCACCCCCCCATGTTGAGGGCATGTGGCCTGGTATGGTTCAGGAGGGGGGTTGCACTTGCTCGTCCCCTCCCTTTCCTGACCTGTCGGGCTGCATGCTCGAATAAGGGTCTGGTATAAATTCTGGGGGGGACCTCACACCATTTTATTTTACATTTTGACATGGGGAGTCCCCTCTGAATCCATACTAGACCCAAGGGACCCCACGCCCTTTTTTTTCACAAATTTTGTTTGCCGCCAAATTCAGTTTTGTTTATATTCAGCAGGGAAGCCCGCTGATAGCTGATGACTCATTGGTTGTTAGGGAAGCAGTGGCCGGCTTGCCGGCCCCCTCCTTAGCAACCAGTTATATACAGTGAATGTACAGCTAAAAAAAAATACACACAAATCGCTGCAAAATCACGGCAAAAATGCGGTACTTGCGTTTTGGATGCGGGTACATTGAAGTCTATTACATGCAGAACACTACATTTTGGGAAAAGAGTCCCCGACCCTTTCCAAAAATGCAGAGGCACAAAAATGCATTGATGTTAACGTGTTCCATAGGAACTCATATTAAAAAAATTCCCTGCATTTCTGCAAAATGCAAAATGCATAAAAATGCATTTGTGTGAATCGAGCCTTAGACAGAGCCCCTCTCTTCCTAAATAATAAGGGTCCTCAGTGCAGTCATGTCGTGTGTACTTGGAATACATTTTTTGTGGTGTGTGTAGCATGAACAAGGTCTGCATCTAGTTAGATAAAACTTCAAACAAGCAATTTGTGATTCTTCTCAGCTGATATTATGATCCAGGTAGCACTGCCAGACAACACCGCCAGATCCTCAACCTGCACTGCTGCAGGACACGCCAGGCTGATTGTTCTCCGGGTCTAATTGCTGCTATTCAGAGGGATACACAGAAGACAGACTCAGGTATTTGTATTTGATACATTACAAAATATATTTAAAGATTTATAATACAAAGACAACTACATTATTTTTTTATATGTGCCTGGAGTCTAAGAAGTTGTCCATTATGACATGAACAGGGTGTCTGGACTCCAGGCCCTTATGTCTATATTACAATGCTATTCAATGTAATTATTAGTGAGAGCTACTGACATCCACTTCTCAGTTGGCTTGAAGCTAATGTCTATTATGTTTATGAAGATTCCCAAATCTGTACTGAGATAATCTCTAACTGCCATCTCCTCCAACTCAGATAAAGAACCCAACCCGTCATCTACAGGGAGAAGACTCTCCATTATTCTCGGTGATTTCACTGTGCAGAGATGGAGCTCCATCTGCCTCTCATCCTTCTGTGTGTGTCCATCTCACTCTCCATAGAGGACAATGAGATGGAGGGTGAGTACCCCCATTTCAGTATTGTACAGTGATATCATGTATTGTGTGTGTCCACCTCACTCTCCATAGAGGACAATGAGATGGAGGGTGAGTACCCCCATTTCAGTATTGTAGACTGATATCATGTATTGTGTGTGTCCTCCTCACTCTCCATAGAGGACAATGAGATGGAGGGTGAGTACCCCCATTTCAGTATTGTAGGGTGATATCATGTATTGTGTGTGTCCTCCTCACTCTCCATAGAGGACAATGAGATGGAGGCTGAGTACCCCCATTTCAGTATTGTAGAGTGATATCATGTACTGTGTGTGTCCTCCTCACTCTCCATAGAGGACAATGAGATGGAGGGTGAGTACCCCCATTTCAGTGTTGTAGGGTGATATCATGTACTGTGTGTGTCCTCCTCACTCTCCATAGAGGACAATGAGATGGAGGGTGAGTACCCCCATTTCATTATTGTAGAGTGATATCATGTACTGTGTGTGTCCTCCTCACTCTCCATAGAGGACAATGAGATGGAGGGTGAGTACCCCCATTTCAGTGTTGTAGGGTGATGTAATTTATTGTGTGTCCTCCTCACTCTCCATAGAGGACAATGAGATGGAGGGTGAGTACCCCCATTTCAGTGTTGTAGGGTGATATCATGTACTGTGTGTGTCCTCCTCACTCTCCATAGAGGACAATGAGATGGAGGGTGAGTACCCCCATTTCAGTATTGTAGGGTGATATCATGTATTGTATGTCCTTCTCACTCTCCATAGAGGACAATGAGATGGAGGGTGAGTACCCCCATTTCAGTGTTGTAGACTGATATCATGTATTGTGTGTGTCCTCCTCACTCTCCATAGAGGACAATGAGATGGAGGGTGAGTACCCCCATTTCAGTATTGTAGACTGATATCATGTATTGTGTGTGTCCTCCTCACTCTCCATAGAGGACAATGAGATGGAGGCTGAGTACCCCCATTTCAGTATTGTAGAGTGATATCATGTACTGTGTGTGTCCTCCTCACCCTCCATAGAGGACAATGAGATGGAGGGTGAGTACCCCCATTTCAGTGTTGTAGGGTGATATCATGTATTGTGTGTCCTCCTCACTCTCCATAGAGGACAATGAGATGGAGGGTGAGTACCCCCATTTCAGTATTGTAGGGTGATATCATGTACTGTGTGGTGTTCTCGCTGTACAGAATGTTCATAAAATATACCAAATCAAGAAAGTGAAATTTCTAGAACACTTTGTCAGCCATTTTGGAGTGACCGGTTGACCCTTCATTATGTTGTGGCCAGATCTGTCAGTGCAGTGACATTATTGTGGACAAGGCAGCCCATTTGGCTAATATGAGGCCAGGGGTGTGGAGGGGGTCCCATCTGTTTCCATGTACAGATAAGAGAGATCCAGCTCTGCGTATCGGTAATCGATGGAGATGTTGCTGGTGACAATGGCCTTGTACCCCCTGTGATGTTTCCAGAGGAGAACAGCTGACATCCGATGCACAGAGAGAGAGCCTTTAGAATTTTTATCATTGGAAAGTCACAGACCGGCTTTACGTTCTGTGCAGAAAGAAGAATTTGTTTAGACCTCTTGGTTGTGTAGAATTATTGACTTCAGAGTTTGTGGTCAACACTAAAATTAACCCTGTACACCTAACACATTCTTGAGCTCTGTACACATGAATATCGGGGGGTATTGGCTGGTTCAAAAGAAACTGGCCTACATTCAACCCATGTGTACAGCAGTCGGTCTGACCAGAAGCCGGCTGAAAGTCTGTCGAAGGGGCATGACCGAAACAGGTCTGCCGATCGGCATCCGTTTTTTACATTTTGTTCAGCCCACTCCGTTGTAAAAGTCCCAACATGTCTCTATAGCCTAAAAGGAAGAAACTGCAGGGAATAGGAAGAATACAGAAATGATCTGTCCCTGGAAGGGTTCTGGGTCCGCCTGAGTGGAGTAGTGTAAGGAGGCTGTAATGAATTGTTTGGTCCCGGCAATATTTATAAAACTCATTGAAAAAAACGGCATGGGATTCCTCCACAGTCTATTGCCAGGGCCTTCAGGTCTGGTATGAATATTAAGGGGAACCCCGAACCAAATTTAAAAAAAAAAATGGTGTGGGGGTCCCCCTAAAATCCATACCAGACCCTTATCCGAACACGCAACCTGGCAGGCCGGAGGAAAAGAGGGGAGGACGAGAGAGCGCCCCCCCCCCTCCTGAACCGTACCAGGCCACATGCCCTCAACACGGGGAGGGTGCTTTGGGGTAGACCCCGAAAGCACCTTGTCTCCATGTTGATGGGGACAAGGGCCTCATCCCCACAACCCTTGCCCAGTGGTTGTGGGGGTATGTGAGCGGGGGACTTATCGGAATCTGGAAGCCCCCTTTAACAAGGGGACCCCCAGATCCCACCCCCCCATGTGAATTTCACAAAAAAGTGCCAAAAAATGGTAAAAAAATACAAACGCTTTCAGACAAGTCCTTTATTAAAAAATAAAAATGTCCCACGATGTAGAATTATCTCATGCCACCCGATGAACTGAAAAAAGAAAAAAAAAAGCCGCAACAGCTCCACCTCCATGGGAGGCTCCCGCCGAGTAATACTTCTTCTCGATGACAGCTGTTATATAGCTGAGGGCCACTCTGTGACGGGTGACCCCCGCCTTCCTCTGATGTCCAGTGGCATCATAGGGGGGTGTTCGGCTCATCCTCACCTGAATGGTGTCAGGAGGAAGGGGTGACCTTCCATCACAGAGATTGTAGAGGAATTATCTGCCTCTGGAAGGGTTCTTGGTCATCTGATCAGTGTTGTTGGGTGAGAGGACAGTACTGATTTGTCGCTCACATTCTGACTTTTATCCTTATTACAAATACTGACCATATAATTATAACATAGAAATGTGCATATTATTGAAGGTCAATAAAATTGTAAAAAATGAAAAAGAGAAATGTATAGTTTGTATAGAAATATAAATCCTGAGAATGGACAGAATTCTAAATGATTTTCTCTTTTCAGGTCTTCCCATATCTGTCCTCAACATCTCTTCTGAAGATTATGTATTGAAAAAATATTTTGCTGGTATGTAATGTATTGTATATTCTACACATTCCAGTTGTAGGTGGAGAAATATCTCTGTGTAGATAAGGTCGGGGTCTCTTCATGACTGATGGGACCTCTGGAGTTCTATTTGTGCTCCTGTTCATCATCCCATCCAGTAAGAGTTTCAGATACCCAATGATTCCTCATTGCACCCATCCCATGTCCTCTACTGGTGTCTGTCCCTGGAGAGGAGATCATTGCCCAGTGGTGGAGGAATTGATGTGCAGATAATATTTGTCTCGCAATATATGAAGTGTTTGTACTCGGACAGTATTTATTGCGCTGCTCTCTGTAATAAGTGTTTGGTCAGATTTCTCCTAACCGCAGATGTTGTGTTTTTTTGTTTCATTAAGGAAAATTACACTTTTGGTTATGAAATATAAAACTCATATATAATTGCTATGTAAACCATGTTGTAATTTAATGTTTGTGATGAGCACCCTGGCCCCTCACACCTCCCTGTATCCCACCCACCTACATGGAGTGAGACATGCCAGTCAGAGCCTCCATTCTGTCCCCTAATGCCTCATAAGCAGCTTCCACCACCACAGGAGGGATTTTGCTAAGGAGTGGAGAGTGTCCAAAGAAGGGTAACAAAATTAAGAAGGGGGCAGGAGGACCTCAGTTATGAGGGTGGACGGCCCCAATTATGGGAAAGGAGGAGCTCAGTTATGGGGGTTGAGGAGGTAAGATGTAGCAGTTCAAAGACCTCAGTTATGGGGGCTGGAGGAGCTCACATGTAGGAAATTAAGGACCTCAGTTATGGGGGGGGCTGGAGGACCTCATTTATGGGGGGGCTGGAGGACCTCAGTTATGGGTGGGCTGGAGGACCTCAGTTATGGGGGGCTGGAGGTGCTCACATGTAGGAGATGAAGGAGCTCAGTTATGGGGGGCTGGAGGAGCTCAGTTATGAAGGGGCTGGAGGAGCTCACATGTAGGAGATGAAGGAGCTCAGTTATGGGGGGCTGGATGACCTCAGCTATGGGGTGCTGGAGGAACTCACATGTAGGAGATGAAGGAGCATAGTTATGGGGGGCTGGAGGAGCTCAGTTATGGGGGGCTGGAGGACCTCACATGTAGGAGATGAAGGAGCTCAGTTACGGAGGCTGGAGGACCTCAGTTATGAAGGGGCTGGAGGACCTCACATGTAGGAGATGAAGGAGCTCAGTTATGGGGGGCTGGAGGAGCTCAGTTATGGGGGGCTGGAGGAGCTCACATGTAGGAGATGAAGGACCTCAGTTATAGAGGATGGAAAGGCTCAGTTAGGGGGGATAGAGAAGCACAGTTATGGAGGCTGGAAGACTTTAGTTATGGCAGATGGAGGACTTTAGTTATGGCGGATCTCAGTGATGGGGGTCCTCAGTTATGAGGAACGACTACAAACAATAAACTTATTGTTCCCGGAGAAGTGCTGCTTAGGAGGGGACATAATGGTGATATGCAGATCTAAAGAAGACATGCAGCTACACAATGGAGTTGGATGAGAAGAAGTTCAGCAGTCTTTAACTGTGTAAGGAATTCTTTACTGTTAGAGGGGCAAGTTGATGGTGTCATCAGGAAATGTAGATAAATTCAAAAACTTTTAGATGTGTTTCTCAGTGAACACAATGTACAGGGATATGGTATATGGTAGTGACATAAACACTCAGGTTGAACTGGATAGACTTGAGTCTTGAACCTTACCAACGATGTGACAGAAAAATGTTGTGTTTGTGTGTAAAGATGAATCCTGAGAATGAACTGAATTTGAAATTATTTTCTCTTTGCAGGTCGTCCCAGACCTGGAGCTAAACCTAACGATAACAGTGGTTATGGTGAGTATCATATTGTAGATTCTCTGTTCTATTTCTACACATTCCAGGTTTAGGTGGAAATATCTTGATGTAAATTAGGTGGGGCTCCCTCCATAACTGACATGGCCTCTGTAATTCTATTGGTGTTCCTCATCATACCATCCAATGGGATTCTCAGATCCCCAATACCTTCTCATTGTGTCCATGCCGTGTCCCTGGAGAGGAGATCATTGCCCAGGGAGTAATGTGGGGGGGATGGGAGCCTCCACCGCTCCACCTTCCATCCAGTTCTGAGCTGGGATTTATCCTGGAGTTATCTATATGAAGTGCCCTACAAGCGTAGGAGCAGCTAAAAGTTTGTTCTTCCCTGAGTCTCCTTTTTGTGTCAGTATAGCGACTGTCCCATTAAGAATCTCCTGCAGTCTCTTCTCCACATGCATCTCTCCTCCATAGCATGCTTCCCCCTCCCCCGAAGGGGAGAGCACCCACAAATCCTCCTGTATCCTACATCCTCCAAAAATACGAACTCCCAGGAACATGTGACCAAGCCTTTTATAGAAGTCCCGCCTCTGCCCAAACAAATTAATGATTGGTCCAGAGGGTCCTCCAGAACTACCTGTCACTCTAACTTGTATTCCTCCCATTCTCCAGATCAAAACATGTAAAAATAGAGGAAACTGCTCAAGCAAAGTGCAAGGGGTCACACCCTCCTCTACTCTAGTAAACCTCCCATGCCAATCAAACCCACCAGCTTACACCGCAGGGTAAAACACTGGCTATTTTGGCCTATTTCTACACCTAACTCTCTATTATAGCACTCACCTAAACAGGTGGGCGCTACCAATACCCCCCTCCTTAAATCACAACTGTCCCCAGTTGTGGGAAAACCTTTCCCCAAACCAGGAAACAGTCGTTCTAACTTTTCCCCAACTTGAAGTGTTGTGTGCGAAAGCATTTAAAATTAAACAAAAGTGTATGTGCAATAATAATCACAATTCCTATCTTATGAGTCCCTATCACTTCAGGTATTTACACACAGACAGCCATCTTGAAGGTACCTGTAAAAGAAACATAGATATGCATCCAATTCTTCACTCTATCTACACATACATAATTTTCTTGGCATGGGTAATACCACCAGGACTGCTGTTCCCTCAAAAGAAGTCTAAAGACTCCTGCAGAACAGAGCCTGTATGGTCACGCCAGGTATACACTTTCAAGTCCAAGAGCACAAACACTTTGTGAATGACTCCAACTGGGAGTTCATAACATTTGAATAGAACAAAACTACAAAGTGACAAACAGGGACAGCAGCAGAAAAGTGTCCTTACTGGCCAGGTAGGCACTGTGGCTGTTTTCCCTGTATTGGTAGTCTTTTGGGAAATCCCACCCTAGCCCAGCTACTCACTTGTAGTCATAGGGTAGAACGTTCAAAGCATACTTTTGTGGCAGCTCCTACGCCAGAGTCCTGTTCACAAATAGTATCGGGGATCAGGCAGTCTCTTCCGGGAATCCCCTGGTCCCTTCACTGAAATTGAAAAGCTGCGAGTGTGCTGACCCACTTTAAGGACCAACACCCTGTCCTTGTAGATAGCCCTCCCCAGTTTCCATTCCCTGAAGATGGCCTGAAAACGGATCCATACTTCACTGTCTGGGGTGCGTTGTGGCTTGGGCACGTGCACGTAATCCCACACTAACTCTCTGTCCCATTCCTCTCTGGAAGCCTCAATGATGTCCATTATTGACTCCGGAACACAAGGATAATCATATCCCCACTCTTGCGCCACTCTCCTCTGGACATCCCTCTGAAACCTTGATAGGTGAGGTAATTCCTTTGGTTTTCCCCTCCCAGGCAGAACACATGCATCCTGGGCTTTGATAGCCCTCTGCTGGAATGAGGAAGAGCTGTGAGAGGGAGTCTTTTGAAATTTTGAAGAAAGTCTGATTGGGGGTATAGAAGGCTTAACGAAAATGGCTGTGTCCCTTGCAACTCCTATGGAAGCCTCCATGGACGTGGAGCTCTCCAGGAACACTTCATCCTCATCATTAGAACTGCCTTCTTCTGGGGATGACCACTCAAACAGGCGTTCGAAAGATCCATACCTGTTCAGCATCTCTGGTGACCCCCAGTCTATGGCCCGACCCTTATCTCCCCTGTCTAGCTCACCCGAGATATCTCCATCTCCTTCACGTGGCTCCCTCTGGACAGGTTCAACAAGGGGCTTACTTGCAATGGTTGGCATTTCAAGGGAACATCTTGGGGCCTGCTCAATTACTCTAGCAACCCCTGGAGCCCCGACCAAACCACAGGCCTCCCCATCAGGTCCTACCTGAACCTCCGGCACCTCCGATTCCTTGGAACCAGGCTGGAACTCCTCTGCTGCTGCAAGCGCAGACGGCCCTCGGTCCTCTCCGGCCACTCCAGTCATCTGCATTTGAGGCTGACAAAGTCCAGTTGCGGGACTGGCATGGCAGTACCGAATCTCTTGTTGCACAGGTCCCAGACGTGTAAGTTGTGCTCCGCAGTGTCCACAGTGGGCCCAGGCATGGACTCCTACTGTAGGTTTCTGACATGTAGGGCAAAGCATGCAGAGCTGCTCCACGCCCTCTACTACTCCAAGCACCAGTCCTCCGGTGAGCTCCAGGTGGATGCCGGTGTCCACGAGGACTTGGTCCTGCTGATCAGTTTGCTGCATGGCCGGCGTACTCTGAATGCGCATCGCTATCTTCCTCCGCCTTGTGTATGGCGCGTGGCACGCTAACTACTGACACCCTCTCCTCTTGGGCATGGATCCACCCCTCAGCTTGTTGGCTCAGCGCGTGAGGAACTGTAACTCTACATTTGTTGGTCGCACCACAGTGACACCTGGTGGCAGGCTTTGTAGAACTGCAGGTTGCAGCAGCTAACTGACTTTTACACAGTGGAAATGTTCCTTGCGGTGCCCCAAACTGTGAGAGAATGAGTCTCTCCTCCATCACATTCCCGACTGTTCAGCAGGGTAAATTGTAGCAAACAGTGGCGATGCTAGCGCTGTACCCACGCCAGACATCTCTGTATAAGTTAAGAGCCACCTGCAATAATCCCCTAGGGACTATCTGGGATACAGTCACTGTAATGCTGGGACTGTCTGCGAGGTTACTGGGGGCAATGGACTTGCAGGAAAGTAAAATCTCTGTGGGACCTCCATGAAGCGCCCTACTCCCGTAGGAGCGGCTAAAAGTTCATTTTTCTCTGAAGTGCCTTCCATTACCCCCATTCCCTCCAAAGACATGACACGCAGACAGTCATTAAACAGTTGAACTATGTACATCTTTATTGCGGTTTCATATTAAAGGCTGCATTGCACTGGAAAGTCAGTCTGAATAACTTCCAATGGTTTCAAGTGATGAGAAATACAACTTTGAATCCAGAATAAACGAAACCTTAATTAGTAAAGCTTCTATCTGGCATGAATTCTCATAATGTAATGCGTCTTACCTTCCTCCTGTTAGCCACCACTTTTTGACTGTACAGTCCTTCTGATTCTAACTCCATGAACGATACTCTGAATAAAGTTCAGGAGATGACTTTCCGGATTCCCCCAGGGTATTAGTTCTCTAAGGCCCAGCCCTGTTCTCCTGAACCCGCACACTAATCCCTATAAAGTCTCTCAGAAGTGCTGTTCCCCTGGGTTACACTCACATGTGTTGCTGAGTGATCATCCATGCCGCACATAGAAGATCCTCTCCCAGTCCTGATGTGTCAGTAACAGCAACTGTTTAGAAGAATTTCCTGCAGTACTCTCTTTCATCTGCATATCTTGCTTCCTTCTTCCCTGCAGGGGAGAGCACTAAAGCTGTATCGGTATCCGCATCCTCCACCTGGATCGCTTCAAATCCCATGAGCATAGAAGCCCAGAAAGCAGGTCCCTCTCCTCTGAAGGGGAGAGCACCCACAAATCCTCATGTACTCTACATCCTCCAACAGATGAACTAACTCCAACCAACCCCCGGAAGCATGTGACCAAACCTTATATAGAAGTCCCGCCTCTGCCCAAACAAACTAATGATTGGTCCAGAGGGGTCTTCCACAAACTACCTGTCACTCTAACTTGTATTCCTTCCATCCTCCAAATCAAGACATGGAAAATAGAGGAAACTGCTCAAGCAAAGTGCAAGGGGTCACACCCTCCTCTACTCTAGTAAACCTCCCATGCCAATTAAAAACACCAGTTTTACACCGCAGGGTAAAACACTGGCAATTTTGGACTAATTCTACACCTAACTCTCTAGTATAGCACTCACCTAAACAGGTGGGCGCTACAAACCTTGGCACAGTATTTCTGAGGGTCTGCAGGTTGGGGGGAATTATCAGAATCTGGAAGACCCCCTTTAATAATAAGGGGCACCTACATATCGCTCTCCCATATATGAAGGAAAATATATGTATATATGTGTGTGTATGTGTGTATATATATTTAACGTTTTTGACAAGTCCTTCATTAAAAAATAAGTCCCGCAATGTACATTCATGAAACCTGAAGACCCCACCTCTACAACACCACTGGAGCTGTCATTGGCAATATAAGAGAAGGGGCGGAGATAGTGGTGACATCATTGTCAAAATATGACCATGTGGCTATATTTAGGTAATGGTGTAACCACTTCAATCCTTGTCCATTTGCTTATGTGGCTGGGCATTCCCGTCCCTGTAGATGAATGGGTCAGGTGATGCCAGTGGTTGGTAGGGACGGGGTGGGTACAAGCACCCACTGCTTCCTTAGCAACCATAGACAACTGAAAGCTGTCACGTTAGTCCATGATTAACACCAAAAGCATTTGGCATTTGAATGAACGTCCGAACACTGAGCTCATCCCTTGTCCCATTGTGGTAAGCTCTATGGTCAGTGAGGACTATGGTGAGTCCACAAGGTAAACTGACCACCCCACAGGTATGTTCTCCATGTTTGTGTTGCTCAATTACACTCTAGAGCTTCTTTTCCTGCCCTGGAATATTATTATTCTGCTTCTGAAGGAGAATGCAGCAGTTTTCTTCACCTGATCTGCAGGGCACGGTGTAAGGACAGCACCATGGCAAGAATGTGAAGCCTCCATATTAACAATGGAGGGTAGAGAAGAATCAGACTGTCCACCAATATCTGTTTATCCATCATCCTCAGAGTTATCACTGTACATTTTTGTTTCTGGATCTTGCTAAGAACTGTTTGTAGCAAATATGACGGGGCATTGATGTGTAAAGGGGTGTAATAGCGAAGATCTTAAAAATCTCATATAATGTGTCTCCAGTCTAGGACTGGCTCCTGAGTATTTTATGTGGCCCTTTGGTGATGTCAGGGGTCCCCTAGTTCAAGAACTTTGACCACCACTGGTCTAGATGGTCCTCAGATAATACAACAAATCAGAGGTATGGACACCATAAGGGCTTATTGACAAAAATAATATCTTCTATCATGTGACCACAGTGAGCTGAGATCTGATTGGTTGCTGGGGCTCAGGTCACATGGAACATACTCATTACTCTGTATAAAGTAACTTTTATATCAATGGAAGATCAAACCTAACTCTGTGCCTTCTCTTCTCATTTCCAGTGCCCATGGTCCCCCTAGGTAAGGAGCCTAATTATTAAAGTTTTTTTTTTATGTTTCTATAATTCTGTAAAAAAAAAAATTCACATAAAGTCTGATTGGATTTTAAAGGAGTGCTCCATGCAAAAAAAATTTCAACCATTCCTTAATGAGTAAAAAAGAATGTAAAGTATGTATAAATATAAAGACACAGTTCTTCTTTGTTTACAAACTATTTATTGAAAGTAGTAAAATATTACAAAATAGGAGGACCCTTTTTGGCTTATCTAACATATCGTTTTCCACTTACATGAAAGTGTAACAGTACACCCCTCAGTAACATTTATGTAAATATTTTATTATATCCTTTCATGTGACAACACTGAAGAAATGACACTTTGCTACAATGTAAAGTAGTGAGTGTACAGCTTGTATAACAGTGTAAATTTTCTGTCCCCCTCAAAATAACTCAACACACAGCCATTCATGTCTAAACCGCTGGCAACAAAAGTCAGTACACCCCTAAGTGAAAATGTCCAAATTGGGCCCAAAGTGTCAATATTTTGTGTGGCCACCATTATTTTCCAGCACTGCCTTAACCCTCTTGGGCATGGAGGTCACCAGAGCTTTACAGGTCACCACTGGAGTCCTCTTCCACTCCTCCATGACAACATCACGGAGCTGGTGGATGTTAGAGACCTTGCGCTCCTCCACCTTCCGTTTGAGGATGTCCCACAGACGATCAATAGGGTTTAGGTCTGGAGACATGCTTGGCCAGTCCACCACCTTTAACCTCAGCTTCTTTAGCAAGGAAGTGGTGGTCTTGGAGGTGTGTTTGGGGTGGTTATCATGTTGGAATACTGCCCTGCGGCCCAGTCTCTGAAGGGAGGGGATCATGCTCTGCTTCAGTATGTCACAGTACATGTTGGCATTCATGGTTCCCTCAATGAACTGTAGCTCCCCAGTGCCGGCAGCACTCATGCAGCCCCGGACCATGACACTCCCACCACATAATGAGTCAACCAGTTAAGACAGAAACAGCCGCAGAGTTTTTCATAAAAGGTATTAGGATATGTGGGGGATAAAGAGTAATGCGTAGCGTAAAAATTTTCAATCTGTAAATAGTGAAACAATTCCAGAGGGGGAATATTTTTCTGTGAGCATAAGTACTCAATGCATATAAAGTTGAAGGGAAGACAGAGTAATTAACTTATGCCTATGCCATCTGGAGAACTCCATAGGAAAAGAGAAAGCTAGTGAGTCTAGAGGGAGTCTCTCAAAAAAAGGAGGTCCCAGGAGGGGCCAAAGAACAGTTTGAACAGAGTGTCCCAGTTTGGATTTTTAAAGGGACCATAGCCGAAGTGAGTGTGTCACTAAGGTGTTTAGAGGGGCCAGGGTTGAGTAAGAAATGTTAGTCATCCACATAGGACCAGGCAAATAATAGGGGTGTATGGATCCAGACTCAAACCTAATTCATGGGATTGAAGTGTTAATTATGTTCCATTGGGCCATCTGTGAGAACCTGGCGGTTAAATAATAATACCAAAAATTGGGAAGACCAAGGCCACCTGTGGCTTGAGTTTTATACAGGGTATGTTTAGATGGTCTAGGTCTAGAAATAGGTAAAGCTCTGAATAAATACAACAATTTAGGAAGAATACACATTTTAACTGCTGTGACTCTACCTGAAAGTGAAATATGGTATGAGCGCCATAATTTAAGGATCTGCCAGAGATGTGATACACTCGGAAGTTCATTAGCGATGCATAGGGAGGAAAACTGAGAAGTTTAACTCCTAAATGGGGAATAACATCCATCATCCAGTTGAATGGGAATGATGCTCTAATGTTTTCACACTGTGCAGGGGGTATATTGCTAGGCATCACCAAGGACTTGGTAAGGTTAATAGACAATCTAGATACAACCACACAATTGTGTCAAATGGATAAAGGGTTAAGTAAGGAGGTGTAGCACCTTCTATTGTGCTACTAGTGTTAAATGCAGTTACATTTTATGTTTTGGCTCATAGTTAACTTGTGAGTCTTAATTGGGTCATGGGTTTACTTTAGGTCAGGCAGGATGACTCATACAGGCAGGTCTCTGGAGCCTCCCCCTGGTTATGGAAGCTTGGAGAAATTTCCAGAAATTGTAGGGTGGAGGTCATGAGGGTTGATCTGCATACTTAGGGGAGCTTAGCCAATCCCAGGCAGTGGGCCTGGTATGGTGGTTAAGCCAGCCCTTAAATATGGATGAGTCATGATGGCAGGGGAGTCGGGTGGAAGATAGAGTGTTGAGGAGACTGTCAGTAGCCCTTGAGGGGGACCCCTGTTCTGGGGGGGGGGGCTCTGCCTTGGGCTGGCATGGGAGGATCCTGACAGTATTGCAGTTTGGAAGGAATCTTGCCTGAGAAGCAACAGGAGTAAGGAGGACAGTGTGAGTAAACGAGCATGATCAGGGATTCACAAAGGGGAAAGGCTACCACATGTGGCAGGCCTTTCTGTAAGACAGTGTTGTGGTTAATCTTTCCTATCCTTTGCCCTGGGAGATCTGCGGAGCAGCCAGGTGGGCTGGTGAAGGTGCACTTAGCTGGGCTTGTAAAGGTGTAGCCGGATGGGCTGGTGAAGAGGCAGGCTGGTGTTTCCTACAGTTGGTAGAACTGGGACCAGTGTCTGCAGAGGAGTGGAGATACCCTGGAATGAAGTCTACAGCACTTTGTGCTACTTTCCAAGGACTGAGAGTTCTTGGTCTTTGAGGGGCTTCTGCGTCTTTAATAAGCAGAGACTGTCAGTGTTCAGAAGAAGGACAGTTCTGGAACAAGTACATAGAGAGGAAGTTGTCCCTGTTTTAATGGGCATCCCATAATTCCTATTCCCCATCCAAGTTATTACCCCTAATAAACAACAAAAAACAAGCTCAAAGACTGTTCCTTGTCTAGAGAAATTGTGGAAAATACTTGTTGCCTAGCTGTGGGGAACCCAGTCATCTGCAACCCCTGCAGGAGTAGTGCTGCAGAGGTATGTGGAATGAAAAAGCTACAACAAAACCGTACCTGTCAAAAAAGAGAGAAAGCAAACAAGCAGTAGGGGTGTATACCTGGTAACCTGGAATCAGCATGTCTCCTGAGACATCTGGAACTGATAAACCATTGCATATCTTATATTAAGATCTCTATATGCATAGCCTGAAAGAAGAGAAGAAAGAAAGCTGAACATGTATATGGTACATACAACAATGCCCTGCACACACGTTTGGACTTTCTGATAACAGAACCGTGGATTTTTGTTCAAAGTATGTTGGCTCCAACTTGTCTTGCATACACACAGTCACACAAATGTTGGCCAACAATTACAAATGTAGTGACGTACAAGACGTACGGCGAGCCGATGTGATATCTCCATTACAAGCGATAGTTTTACAAGACCGAGCGCTTCCGGCTCGTAATTGATTCCGAGCATGGGAGGACTTTTGTGCAACGGACTTGTGTACACACGATCGGAAAGTCCAACAACAAAAATTTGTTGGTCCACCAATTTGAGAACCTGCTAGCCAACATTTGTTGGTGGAAAGTCCGACAACAAATGTTCGATGGAGCCTACACGGTGGGACTTTCCGCCAACAAGCTCACATCCAACATTTCCCGTCGGAAAATCCGAACGTGTGTACGCGGCATAAGGATGTAAAAACAGAACCAAAACCAACTTAAACAAAAATCAAGCTTTGGATCAGGTAATAACTGTATACCTGAAAAATGTACTGCAAATCTAGGGCTATAAAGCCAAGAACTCCACCAAACAAGTCCAGTGGCTGAAAACAAAGCCCATAACCAGGAAAAAAGTAACAAAATAAGTGTGGTAGGAAAAACCATCCACCAAATATTACAAAGCTGAACATGGGTGGAGTGGGGAGACATTATAGTGGCTGCTGTGGATGCAGCCTGCTAGAGATATCAAAGTAATGGTGGATAAGATTGTGCATAACATAAAAAAATAACAATATGCAATGCTATCCATCATTGAACAGAAAAATCACTACTAGAGCGTATCTTAGGAAAGGGGCACCCAAGAAGTATGAGGGTTTCCAAGAGTTGGGATCCCACAGCGCAATAGTCATTAGAAAAGTAGGCGTTGAGAGAAAAAGGATGGTTAAGTCACTCAATAAGAAGTCCGCCTGTATAGAGACTAGTCTGATCAGCAGTAGGAATAAGTGTGCAGGTCATTAAAAAAAAAAAAAAAATACACAGGACCAAACAAAGGTATGCATGGAGGACAAGGGACCTTAGTATAAACAGGGCTTCAGTAGGAAAAAAAAATCCAGAAGACCTTGAGAAAAGAGATGTGGATCAAAAAACTTGTCATGAATAAAAACTAAGGCAGCCTCATGTTGAACTCTTCTTCTCCTATTCCTTCATGGTGAAGGTGTATTCCCGATTAGAGAACTACGTGGTGTAGAAGGTAGACGGGGCAAAGCATCAGCATCCATAAGGCCAAGTTTAATGAAAATGTCCTGGCCTTCCAGCAGGAAGGTAGCTATGTAGGTTGTTCCGTTATGTGGAACAATCAATCTAAAGGGCAGTCCTTATCTATAGTGGATTCGGGCTGATGCTAGAACAGTAGTAACCTCTTTCATTTTGCGACGCCTGTCAAGCGTGGCCTGTGATATATATATTTGGATTGTGTTTCTTTCCAAAGAGAGAGATTGAGAGTTCCTAGCCAATCATAGGATCTCCTTACTAAGGAAGATATCCTTTCATGCGCAAAATAATATCACGAGGAGGCTTGTCTGGTAGAGGTTCAGAGCGTGAGGCTCTATGGATGCGATCACAGATAAAGGCTTGAACTTCCTTATCAGTCAACAAGTTTTAGCATGGTGGGTAAAAGGTCAATAACCGTGTCCAGTATGCTGCAAATCCTTAGGTTATTGCATCGGCATACAATTGTCTAAATCTTCCACCTGAGCCTGAATCTGAGCAAAAGCAACCGAGAGGGTCTCATGTTCTCTAACTAGATCAGTGTATGCCAGGCTCAGTTCATCATGCTTGGTTTCTAAAAGATCTGTCTGCAACCCTAGAAAAGCTAGCTCCTGGGATAAGGTATTAGTGGTCTTGTGTAGCTCCTGTTGCAATTTAGTGGCTAGCTTATTGTACTTGGCTTCCAGACTGTGATCTAAGTCCTCCTTAGTGAGGTGTGTAGTGTACTCCAGAGCATCTGAGGCAGGCTGGGTGGTTGGCAGTGCTGGAACAAGGTCATCTAGCACCCAGGGCAAAGATGCCAAACTGCGCCCCCCCTTCCCTTAGGGTTAGAAGTGATGTTGCTGTCACTACTCTTGTCAGCCTTGTAGCAGAAACATTTGGCACACTTTGCCCCCATCCCTACAATAAACCATTGTGCCCAGGGCAGCCTCCCCTCCTGCCCACCCCTTGTACCTTCCCTGGTGGTAAGAGAGGCGGGAGAAAGCCCAGCGCCATGTCGAGGCATACTGTAGCGGTCCTGTGCTTTCAGTAAGTAGGTGGTGAGCAACTTCTGAGCAGAGATGCACTGCTTTTTCTTCATGGAAGGCATGCACAAACCTCTCCTGAGGGAGATAGGCAGAAAAAAGAGCCGTGTCAAGGAATCATTGGCATCGGGGAACAGGCTGTTTGTCCAGCTTGCCGCCACAAAGACACAGTCCTTGACAAGTCCTTTAATAAAAAAAGTCCCACAATGCACATCCACTTCCATCACATCATCCAGCAATGACTATCCCCCTCAATCATCAAGCCCAACACCCACTGAAAGAAAAATAGTCACTCACTGAGAAATGTCTAGATCATTCTCTTTCGCACCAACAAATGACCAGGTGAGTTGGACTAAATTAAGGAAATTAAAGCACAAAGTCCCTCAAAAATTCTATACTGACCCTTATCTGAGCATGCAGCCTGGCTTACCAGAGAAGGTGGGGAGGAGAGGATCCCCCTGGCAAAGCACCTTTTCCCCATGTTGATCTCCAAACTGTGGCTAGATCCAGAATTTTGACCACTACTCATAGAGATGGTCCTCCGATTATACAACAAATCAGAGCTATGAACACCATAAGGGCTCATTGACAAAAATCATATCTTCTATCATGTGACCTGTGAGCTGAGATCTGATTGGTTGCTGGGGCTCAGGTCACATGGTACATCCTCATTACTCTGTATAAAGTAACTTTTATATCAATGGAAGATCAAACCTAACTCTGTGTCTTCTCTTCTCTTTTCTTATTTTCAGGTGAAAGGCTTTTTGAAGGTAAGGAGCTTCAATATTGAAAGTCTTTTTATGCTTCCATTATTCTGTAACAAAAACGTATTTTAAAGTGGAACTCCAGCCAAGACTTTCTTTTTCTTGGATGGAGTGTGGGAAGGTAAGTGTCTCTGTCAGCGTTGCTGTCTGTGTTCTCCCCATTACTTTCTGTCCTCACCTGTCCTCTGACACCATATCAAACTCTGACTAATGTGGTGTCACCTGGAGAGAATGTGTGGGGGAAATCATCCAACAGGGACACAATCAGCAATATAAACCCTTTCCTGCTCCACCCAAAAAAGTTTTGTCTGGAGTTAAACTTTAAATAGGTGTTAATACAATGAGTTTTTTTTTTTAAGCCGTGTGTAGGGGCAGCACCAGAAAGGTGCATAGTCCTCCCCTAGTACCCATCATCCTCCAGTACAGCTCTGATCTCTTTTCCATCATCCTCCAGTACAGCTCTGTGATCTCTCTTCTATCATCCTCCAGTACAGCTCTGTGATCTCTCTTCTATAATCCTCCAGTACAGCTCTGTGATCTCTCTTCTATCACCCTCCAGTACAGCTCTGTGATCTCTTCCATTATCCTCCAGTACAGCTCTGTGATCTCTCTTCTATAATCCTCCAGTACAGCTCTGTGATCTGTCTTCCATCATCCTCCAGTACAGCTCTGTGATCTCTCTTCCATCATCCTCCGGTACAGCTCTGTGATCTCTCTTCTATCATCCTCCAGTTCAGTTCTGTGATCTCTCTTCCATCATCCTCCAGTACAGCTCTGTGATCTCTCTTCCATCATCCTCCAGTACAGCTCTGTGATCTCTCTTCCATCATCCTCCAGTACAGCTCTGTGATCTCTTTTCCATCATTCTCCAGTACAGCTCTGTGATCTCTCTTCCATCATCCTCCAGTACAGCTCTGATCTCTTTTCTATCATCCTCAAGTACAGCTCTGTGATCTCTCTTCTATCATCCTCCAGTACAGCTCTGTGATCTCTCTTTTATCACCCTCCAGTACAGCTCTGTGATCTCTTCTATCATCCTCAAGTACAGCTCTGTGATCTCTCTTCTATAATCCTCCAGTACAGCTCTGTGATCTCTCTTCTATCACCCTCCAGTACAGCTCTGTGATCTCTTCTATCATCCTCAAGTACAGCTCTGTGATCTCTCTTCCATCATCCTCCAGCACAGATCTGTGATCTCTCTTCTATCATCCTCCAGTACAGCTCTGTGATCTCTCTTCCATCATCCTCAAGTACAGCTCTGTGATCTCTCTTCCATCATCCTCCAGTACAGATCTGTGATCTCTCTTCTATCACCCTCCAGTACAGCTCTGTGATCTCTTCTATCATCCTCAAGTACAGCTCTGTGATCTCTCTTCCATCATCCTCCAGTACAGATATGTGATTTCTTCCATCATCCTCCAGTACAGCTCTGTGATCTCTCTTCTATCATCCTCCAGTACAGCTCTGTGATCTCTCTTCTATCATCCTCCAGTACAGCTCTGTGATCTCTCTTCCATCATCCTCCAGTACAGCTCTGTGATCTCTTCCATCATCCTCCAGTACAGCTCTGTGATCTCTCTTCTATAATCCTCCAGTACAGCTCTGTGATCTGTCTTCCATCATCCTCCAGTACAGCTCTGTGATCTCTCTTCCATCATCCTCCGGTACAGCTCTGTGATCTCTCTTCTATCATCCTCCAGTTCAGTTCTGTGATCTCTCTTCCATCATCCTCCAGTACAGCTCTGTGATCTCTCTTCCATCATCCTCCAGTACAGCTCTGTGATCTCTCTTCCATCATCCTCCAGTACAGCTCTGTGATCTCTTTTCCATCATTCTCCAGTACAGCTCTGTGATCTCTCTTCCATCATCCTCCAGTACAGCTCTGATCTCTTTTCTATCATCCTCCAGTACAGCTCTGTGATCTCTCTTCTATCATCCTCCAGTACAGCTCTGTGATCTCTTCTATCATCCTCAAGTACAGCTCTGTGATCTCTCTTCTATCATCCTCCAGTACAGCTCTGTGATCTCTCTTCTACCACCCTCCAGTACAGCTCTGTGATCTCTTCTATCATCCTCAAGTACAGCTCTGTGATCTCTCTTCCATCATCCTCCAGCACAGATCTGTGATCTCTCTTCTATCATCCTCCAGTACAGCTCTGTGATCTCTCTTCCATCATCCTCAAGTACAGCTCTGTGATCTCTCTTCCATCATCCTCCAGTACAGCTCTGTGATCTCTTTTCCATCATCCTCCAGTACAGCTCTTTGATCTCTCTTCTATCACCCTCCAGTACAGCTCTGTGATCTCTCTTCCATCATCCTCTGGAACAGCTCTGTGATCTCTCTTCCATCACCCTCCAGTACAGCTCTGTGATCTCTTCTATCACCCTCCAGTACAGCTCTGTGATCTCTCTTCTATCATCCTCCGGTACAGCTCTGTGATCTCTCTTCTATCATCCTCCAGTTCAGTTCTGTGATCTCTCTTCCATCATCCTCCAGTACAGCTCTGTGATCTCTCTTCCATCATCCTCCAGTACAGCTCTGTGATCTCTCTTCCATCATCCTCCAGTACAGCTCTGTGATCTCTTTTCCATCATTCTCCAGTACAGCTCTGTGATCTCTCTTCCATCATCCTCCAGTACAGCTCTGTGATCTCTTTTCCATCATTCTCCAGTACAGCTCTGTGATCTCTCTTCCATCATCCTCCAGTACAGCTCTGATCTCTTTTCTATCATCCTCAAGTACAGCTCTGCGATCTCTCTTCTATCATCCTCCAGTACAGCTCTGTGATCTCTCTTCTATCATCCTCCAGTACAGCTCTGTGATCTCTTCTATCATCCTCAAGTACAGCTCTGTGATCTCTCTTCTATCATCCTCAAGTACAGCTCTGTGATCTCTCTTCTACCACCCTCCAGTACAGCTCTGTGATCTCTTCTATCATCCTCAAGTACAGCTCTGTGATCTCTCTTCCATCATCCTCCAGCACAGATCTGTGATCTCTCTTCTATCATCCTCCAGTACAGCTCTGTGATCTCTCTTCCATCATCCTCAAGTACAGCTCTGTGATCTCTCTTCCATCATCCTCCAGTACAGCTCTGTGATCTCTTTTCCATCATCCTCCAGTACAGCTCTTTGATCTATCTTCTATCACCCTCCAGTACAGCTCTGTGATCTCTCTTCCATCATCCTCCAGTACAGCTCTGTGATCTCTCTTCTATCACCCTCCAGTACAGCTCTGTGATCTCTCTTCTATCATCCTCCAGTACAGCTCTGTGATCTCTCTTCCATCATCCTCCAGTACAGCTCTGTGATCTCTTCCATCATCCTCCAGTACAGCTCTGTGATCCAAAAGCCCCTGTTCTGGTTGAGTCTGTCCCAATATCTATTTAATATGGGTATTTATACAGCACTTTACATATTGTACTTTTACATCAGTCACTACCCTTAAGCAGCTTACAATGTAAGGCTCTTCTCTCACCGGCACATACCAGGGCCACTCTAGACCGGAGCCAGTTATCTACCAGAATGTCTTTGGAATTTTGGGATGAAAGCCACACAAGCACAGGGAGAACATGAGAACTCCATGCAGATAGTGTTCTGGTTGGGATTTGAGCCAAGGTCCCCAGTGCTGGAGGGGAGAAGTGCTAACCACCAAGTCTCTATGATGCTCCCTGTGACATACACTGACATCCATCAGCCACATACTACGCAATATATACAATGTGAGATCTCTGTAGAAGGTTTCCAGACACAATGTTCTGCTTATTTCCTGTCCGTGTGTTGTATTGTATATGAAGAACCTCACATACAATGTTCTCTCTGAATTATGGTTTTCTATTATGTTTTTATAGATCTAATTAGGTTCATTCCTCAATTACCAGCAGATGATCTAAACTCCACTGTGATTTCAGGTAAAGACATTATTATTCTGTTATATTATTTTATGATGAAGCCTTAGCTGACCTGTTATCCTCGTCATTTGATTGTGCTCTTGTGACCATGGCCAGTTCAACCCTTGAACCATCCCTTTCTCCCCTTCTTCTCCCATTTACTCTTCGAACTTTCTCTTTTAGAATGATGGATTAGACCTCATGTAGGCGGCTGCTAGTAAACGGACGTTCAGAGGCAGTTGGCTGTTTTTTTCAGCTGCCCCTGAACTCATCCAATGTTATCTTATGTGTACATGTACACAGGTTTGTTTAATGTCATTTTTAGGCAGTTGCGTTTATAGGCTTTTCTTTGAAGGCAAAACAATGAGTTAAGACGCCAAAGTTTCAGACGCTAAACGCGGTACCGGCTGTTTTGCCGCAATTTCGTTTAGAAGCATTTTGACAGGTGCCCTATTTTTTAACATTACAAAACTTAAAAATGATAGCAAATGATGAAAAAACACACACAAAAAAAAATAAAACTTGTATTTGCTTGCTATGCTTCATAGACCATTTATATACCCCTAATGAGCCCATGATCCAATCCAATCCACCACTAGCATTGCTGTTAGCCAATGTATAATTGGAATTTGACCTGTATGTTGTTAGATTTCAACCAGATGATCCCACCACTGAGCTTCACCCCTGACTTGATCAAACATAGTTGCATGAAATTTAGGGTTAGGGTTAGGGTTTTCCTGTGGAAGAACAAGTTTAAGGGTTATGGTAAGGGTTATGGTTTCCCGTTAGGGGGTTATGGTTAGGGTTAGGGTTTTACCCTTGAGGAACAAGTTAGGGTTAGGGTTTCTGGTTAGGGGTAGGGTTAGGGTTAGCGGTAGGGCTAGGGTTTCCCATTAGGGTTAGGGGGTTATGGTTAGGGTTAGGATTTTCCCTTTGAAGAACAAGTTAGTGTTAGGATTTCCTTGAAGAATAAGTTAGGGTTAGGGTTTCTGATTAGGGTTAGGAGTTAGGGTTTCCTATTAGGGTTAGGGTTTTCGGTTAGGGTTTCCGGCTGGGGTTAGCATTAGGGTTTCCCCTTTGAAGAACAAGTTAGGGTTTCCGGTTAGGGTTAATTAAAAATATTTACAAATTTGCAATTAAAAATACAGCTTTTAAAAAAAAATTAAACAAAAAATTCTAATCGCAATTTAAAAATTAAATATTAAAAAAATGCAATTAAATTTTGCATAAAAAAGACAAAATAAATTTAAAAAAATTAAATTACATATACAGCTTATAATAAAAAATAAACAAAAAAAAATACTAATCAATTGTGATTTAAAAATCAAAAATATAAAAAAAAAAAATATATTAAAAAATTTGCATTTTTTTCCTCACATATGCACATTATGGGATCCATAGTAAAAGCACCAAAATTGAGGTAGATACAAGTACACTGCGGCTCTCTCAGCTGCTGCTACTCTTTCTGGTCTCACAGAATGGCTGAAATAGTAAAATAATACTGTTATTTGGGCTTTGGGAGGGTCCTATGATGTTATCTTAAATAAACGCTCCTAGACGCAAACGCGCCAAAACGCGGCATGAAAATGCCGCAAAATGGGCGTTTTTAAACGCCAGTTTGAAGCTGTCAAAAAATTAGTTCAGAGGAGGTTGGCTCAGCATCCCGTGTACATTAAGCCTTATACCGCGTACACAAGGTCGGAATTTCCGACAACAAATGTTCGATGCAAGCTTGTTGTTGGAAATTCTGACCGTGTGTAGGCTCCATCAGACATTTGTTGTTGGAATTTCCGACAACAAAAACTTGAGAGCTGGTTCTCAAATTTTCCGACAACAAAATCCGTTGTCGGAAATTCCGATCGTGTGCACACAATTCCAATGCACAAAATTCCCCACATGCTCGGAATCAAGCAGAAGAGCCGCACTGGCTATTGAACTTCATTTTTCTCGGATCGTCGTACGTGTTGTACGTCACCACGTTCTTGACGATCGGAATTTCCGCCAACATTTTTGCAAGACAAGTTTGAGCCAACATCCTTCGGAAATAAATCCAGGATTTTGTTGTCAGAATATCCGATCGTGTGTACGCGGCATTAGAGTGATCAAAACACAGATGTATAATTTGGCACCATCGTCCCTTTATGAAAAGAGCAGGGAAAAAGCCAAATTTGGCAGTGTGGGACTTTGTGGGTGCTTAATAAAATTGACATATGACAACAAAGTATGACAAAATAAATAATTGTATTACAACTACATGAAAAGAGACAAAAACAGTGGTCACACCAAAAAAAACAGACGTCACTTATTCCATACAGTGTATCCAAGTGTCTGTTCAATTTTCCACACATGAGTTCAACATGTTTCGCCATGTGGCTTCCTCAGGAACATTCTTTTTCTGTACTAAATAGATATAAATGGGTATATTAATTATACAGATCTCAAATTCAAAAAGAGATACAAAAATAGTTTGAGCAAAGTACATATATGCATAGGTGCATCCAGGGAGTATGACTAAAAACTCTCCACCGGATGCACCTAATGTATATATGTACTTTGTTCAAACTGTTTTTGTGGGTGCTTAATAAAATTTGTATATGACAACAAGGTCCCACACTGCCAAATTTGGCTTTTTCCCTAACTTTTCTCTTTTGTTTACTAGCACATTGCTGTATAATCCCCCGGCTTTGCTTGGCCCTAGTTCTCTCCCGGGCCATGGCTGGGGTGAGCCATCCAATCGTCGGTTCTCTACCTTCTTATGCCTCTATTTTAGTTATTAGGTTGCTAATTTCCATCATTTGATGGACTATATTTGTTTATAAGTCGATTGACCTAGTGTGTTGGATTGTTATTTGCTCTGACCTGTTAACAAACCTGGATATTGTACCTCTCCCTGCGTGGAACCATTCTTTATTTACGATAGTTATTTTACATGTGATGGCCTCTGTGTTACTCAGTCTAATAAAATATTTGAATACAAAAATCTATGGAAAATGTACTGCCTGAGCAGTGACTGCATGCTATCAGATGAAGTCACTGTTTGGGTATTCAGGCAACCGCTGGTTCATCCATGGAGTTTAATTTTGATGGGGCAATACCCTGAATGTGGTCTGAATGAGAGAAAACCAATCATGTATGGCTAGCTTTCATCACCTTTCCTCATCCTCCACAAGGACAAGGTGGTTCCTTTTGAAGTTAGTATTGTTGTTTCAATCTCTGAGAGAACAATGTTCTGTCCTCCTCTTGTCCATCTCTCTCATCCCAGATTGCTTTTTACTCTCTGAATGTCACACAGTGGCCAGTATTCATGTGTCCTCTATGGTTTCCTTCTATAAGGTTGCCTCAGGCTTTGTAATTTCTGAGGCTACCCACAATGCCAAGTGCTGCTATTACATGATGGGTTCACCAGATGATATCCCAGTCATACACTACCAAAGGATGAGAGGCCATGTTCCCTGTTACTGTTCATTCCCACAGGTTAGTAGGTACCTGGTAGGCACCAGACATCTGCCTTACAGGTATGAAGAGCTAGGACCTGGTCTTCATATCACACACTTACCAAGTTCTATCCCATGGAGGTAACTGCATCAGTCAATACCAGCTTTTGGAGCAAAGTACAGGCGGCTCCTTTCTTCCAGTAGTTCATTGGGGGACACTAATCCTGTCATTATTATTTTAATTGATTTGTCTGCCTGAGTTAAGAAAATGGCTGGCCGTAGCCAATAGAGACAGCTAAGTCTTTTGGGTTGTCCAGTGTTTAGACTCCTATTCCAAAGTATATATCAAGAGTTTTACTGAGCCTTTTGGTTTGCCTAGTGTCCAACCTCCTAGAGTTCTGTGTCTTTTTGTTTTTCTAGTGTCTAACTTAGTAGAGCAGAAGCATATATCCAGAGATCTGCTGTGCCTTGTGGTTTGCTTAGTGTCCAACCTCCTAGAGATCTTTTGGGTTGTCCACTGTTCAGACTCCTTGATCCAAAGCATATACCAAGAGCTGTACTGAGCCTTTTGGTTTGCCTAGTGTCCAACCTCCTAGAGCAGAAGCATATGCCCAGAGAACTGCTGTGCCTTTTTGGTTTGCCTAGTGTCCAACCTCCTAGAGTTCTCCTGTGTCTTTTTTGTTTGTCTGTCTAGTGTCTAACTTACTAGAGAAGAAGCATATGCCCAGAGATCTTCTGTGCCTTGTGTTTTGCTTAGTGTTCAACCTCCTAGAGATGTGCTGTGCCTTTTTGGTTTGCCTAGTGTCCAACTTCCTGGAGCCAAAGCATATACCCAGAGATCTGCTGTGCCTTTTTTGTTTTCTCAGTGTCCAACATCCTAGAGCTGAAGCATATACCAAGATATCTGTTGTGCCTTTTGGTTTGCCTAGTGTCCAACCTAGTAGAGCAGAAGCATTAACCCAGATATCTGTTGTGCCTTTTGGTTTGCCTAGTGACCAACCTCCTAGAGGTAAAGCGCATACCCAGAGGTCTGCTGAGCCTATTGGTTTGTCTAGTGTCCAAACTCCTAGAGCTCTCCTGTGCTTTTTCCATTGGCCTAGTGTCTAACCTCCTAGAGCAGAAGCATATACCCAAAGATCTGCTGTGCCTTTTTGGTTTGCCTAGAGTCCAACCTCCTAGAGCCACAGCATATACCCAGAGATCTGCTGTGTCCCTTCTCTTACATTGGAATCATCAGCACACAAGATCACCAGCTGTCCTCCTGTTTGATGTAATGTGAAAAGTGCTGCAAAATGTTTCTTGTACAATGACTTCACCTCCATATTTTGATGTTTTCAGGTAATAAAACTACAGCGAACGCAACTCAACAAATTGAGGTCCACATACTGCACAAAACGTTTTTACATGAATTTAAAGAGTATATGGACAGCTGGTTGGTGACTAAGTTTGTGCCCTCCATCTATACCGTGGTTCTCCTTGTGGCTCTTCCTCTCAATATAATGGCGATCATCCTGTTTTTGGTGAAGGTGAAGGTGAAGAAGCCGGCAGTGGTGTATCTGCTGAACCTAGCCGCTGCTGATGTTCTCTTTGTCAGTATTCTTCCTTTCCACATCGTGTACCGATTCTCAGGAAATAACTGGATGGTGGGAGAAGGAATGTGCCGATTTGTCACGGCCATGTATTTAAGTAACATGCGTGGATCCATCCTGCTGATGACGAGTATCAGTGTGGACCGGTTCCTGGCTTTGGTCTACCCGGTCCAGTCCCTTCCCTGGCGCACAGTGAGACGAGCCTGGCTGGTGTGTTGCTGCATCTGGGTGATATCGATGGTCAGCACAGTGCCGATTCTCATAAGACAACTAACCCGACCATTTCCTGACCTTAATATCACAACCTGTACTGATGTTCTGGATGCCGAATTGGTTGAAAGGTTTCAGGTTTACTATTATTTCCCCTTTTATATCGCATTTTTCTATTTCTTACCTTTAATTATTACAACCTTCTGTTACATTGGAATCGTCCGCAGTCTCAGAGCACCGAGCATGAAGGGCGCCCAGAAGAGATCCCGAGCCATCCTTCTGTCTGTGGTTGTGTTGTGTGTGTTTGTCCTCTGCTTTGGCCCAGCCAATGTTATTTGGTTCATGCATTTCCTGCAGGTCTATAACCAAGCCAGTAACTTCCTATACATAGTCTACATCATCAGTGTCAGTGTGAGCAGTGTCAGTTGTTGTCTGGATCCTCTGATCTATTACTATGCATCCTCGCAGTGGCAGAGACATGTCTACAGCCTGCTGAGATGTAAGAGAGAACATACACAACCAGTAGACCATCAGCGGGTCCTCCTCCACAAAGACCAGATACAGAAAACTCCCAACAATTCTACTGAAACTTCCCGATTTATATAACTGGAGGAGGCCAAACATTTCCAGAAAGTGATCTCCTTTTATAAGGAAAAATTCATATCTGCTTTACTAATGGTAATATGTCTATGACAGTATTAAGTGCTTACAGTATATGCTGATGATGGGTCTTTTCTATAATAGTTTCACTTGATAGAAAGATATTGTTAGAATGTCCTTGAAATGTCTTGATAGAAGGTTGTTGGAATGTATTAGAAAATCCTTGTCCCAGATCTGCTGCTTTGTTGCTGATCTATCACATGTATTCCCAAAGATCAGCAGGCATGCTGGTACATGACGTTCCAGTGCTTCTTCATGTCATCAGCTTCCTGTAAATATTCCTACTGACCTCAATACTTCTGCATTCTGAGTGACTCCTTGTAACCCCAATATTCTAATGCCGCGTACACACAAGCGGACTTGCCAATGGGCTAAACTCCGTCTGCATTTCTGACGGAAAGATTTAGAACATGTTCTATATCTGAGTCCATATCTATCTATATCTATATCCTGTAGCCAGATCTCCCTTGTTCCTAGTGTCTGTTTGCAAGGCCTCAAAGTGTGATCTCTGTACCCCCAGTGTTCCCAATATCCCCCAGCGTGATCTCTGTACCCCTACCCCTAGTGTGATCTCTGTACCCCTAGTGTGATCTCTGTACCCCCAGTGTTCCCAGTGTTTTCAGTGTGGGCAGGCTGACCTGTCCTAGACTCCTTGTGTCCCTGCATTTCAGTAATCTTCATACATTGTACCTCCTGTGTTTCTGTAAGCTCAGCATCCCACTGCTGCTAAGATACTCCTGTCTTCCTGTGAGTCCTGCACCCCAGTGCTGTGTCCTGCTTGTAGGGATGAGCCCGATGTTCAAGTTGAACGTAAGCTCCTGTACGCCGAACAGTGAACTATTTGGGGTGTTCGCAGCAAATTCAAAATCCGTGGAACACCCTTTTAAAAGTCTATTGAAGAAATCAAAAGTGCTAATTTTAAAGGCTGATATGCAAGTTATTGTCATAAAAAGTGTTTGGGGACCTGGGTCCTGCCCCAGGGGACATGGATCAATGCAAAAAAAGTTTTAAAAATGACAGTTTTTTCAGGAGCAGTGATTTTAATAATGCTTAAAGTCAAACAATAAAAGTGTAATATCCCTTTAAATTTTGTACCTGGGGGGTGTCTATAGTATGCCTGTAAAGGGGCGCATGTTTCCCGTGTTTAGAACAGTCTGACAGCAAAATGACATTTCTAAAGGAAAAAAAGTCATTTAAAACTACTTGCGGCTATTAATGAATTGCCGGTCCGACAATACACATAGAAGTTCATTGAAATTAAGTCTTAAAATGTAAAATGTATTTTGGAGATTCATACATTGTGTTAAATTTTGTGTGTGTGTTGACCTCTCTAGTTTTTTGATCTTCATCTTTTTATTTTGTAACTTTTCTTCTAAATAAACTTTCAAATCCAATCACCAGGATCAGAGGTTTTTCTTTTCTTTATAAGATAACAGAAAGATGAACTTCAGTCACCCTCCTCCATGTCCATGACCCCCCCCCTCATTCTTACCTCTTCTCAATTCAGATCCTGCATTGTCCTGCTGTGATCCTCTGAACCGCTGTCAGAGTATGGGTCCTGTGCCACCATCTTTGGTCCCTTGGGGGAGGACTAACTTAAAAAAAACTTAAAAAAAAACAAATGTGTGGGAATGAAATAATACCTAGTGGATTGATGAACAAAGGGTTTTTAAGCTCTGAGGACCCCTTAGATTCCTTCTGGAAAGGGTTCTGGAACTCCAATATTTATACACAGAGATATGGAGAGGAGAGAAGAGATACCACTACTGAAAAGGAAGTGACGTCTGTTTAGTGGCGGCCCGTCCATTAGGGGTGCCCGAGCGCCGCCCCCTCTCTCTCCACACCACCACTATTTGACTAATGGTTAGATTCTTGCTATGCATGAATCTATCCACATCTGCCGCTGCCACCCCCTATCCAGGCATCCACCCCCTTTTCGGACACCGGGTGCCTGAATTGCGGTGGAGAGGGGGTGTATTTTTGAAGCAGCTGATTAGAGCCATAAGCTCTAATAGGCTTCAAAATATGTGGGCTTGTGGCGCAGAGCATTGCGCCATAAGCCCACCCAGGTGTTACAACAGCGAATAAATATTCGCTGTTGTAACACTAATTCTCAAAATGGCCAATCATAATCAGGTCTGAGACCCATTTTCTGATCGGCCAAAAAGAGAAGACTCCCGCTTGGACAACCGAGAAGGAGGAAATGGAAGCCAGAGCCTCACCCATGGAGAGCAGGGAAAGGGAGAGCCGCTCCGCTGCCGAGTGCCTGGGAGAAGCACCGCTGATGGGGTAAGTGCACTAGACCCGCCAGCTGACTGACATCAAGACCAACTGACTGGGGGTATGGTACTGTATGCTGCACCCCCACCCCCACCACCAGACCCAGAAAAAAGCCCTGCAACGAAAGCTACTGCCTACTGCAGGCTCCGACAGTTTTTATATAGGTAAGGGGCTGAGCCACCTGGCGATATCACCTGGTGGCACCGATCCTTGTGACATCACCGACCCAGCATGCACCGGTCAGTAACGTCACAAGGGGGCGGTATCAACAGGTGAGGTCACCAGGATTTTTCTTTAAATAAATGGATTGTCAAAAACTGTGTGTGTGTTTTTATGCTAGAAAAGAATTGCTGTGATTTGTGTACATGGAGTATCCTACAGCCACTGTTAAGTATGAAACTGACCTAGGTACCGTGACTTATCTGGTCGGAGTTGTACCCCACTTAGTGCACAAGGCCATAATTGGTAAGGATTTCCATATGTTTTCGGAACTGTGGGATTGCCCAGACTCGTGACAGTAACTGAATCAGAGGCAGAGCCCCCAGGTTTTCCTTTCTCTGTTATGGCATATAGTGGGTGCTAATCATGGCAAGGAGACGGGGGGAGTACATTTGGTGCCAGGTCTGAAGATGGGCATCCCAAACCAGGGAAGTCAGTGCCTGTCAGCAGACCTAACTGGGCTAATGTCAAGTGTTTTCATTGCCAGGAACTGGGACATGTTACCGCAAACTGTCCATTGACATATCAACCAATGCACTTTGATTTATCTTTCAGAGATAGATGGCAGTCTATGTTTGCGGCTGTTTCATGCGCTGCAGTGCCAAGTATGGGAAAGCACATGTGACACATCTGCCTAAACTGATGTCACAACTGCTGTCAGCACACCTTTGTCAGGGAGCTTTCTATCAGATCTGCTGTGGGTGAAGATGGCCGAAAAGTTAGAGGGGCTTTTAAACTAGGCGATGGGGGGGGAGGGCCCAGAGGTAGAGATAGTCAGCGCAGAACATATTGCAGAGGGTAGTATTGGGGACATTAGTGGTAGGTTGACTAAAGCACATAAACCCGAGGTAAGTATATTAACAAGTCGTATTTGCATCCTACGAAGCACCCAATAAGGAGATGGTATGTGAACGGTCTAAACTATGTGGCACACCAATGCCAGGAGCCTGGCGGACAAGATGGGAGAACTAGAGATACTATTGTACGAGGAGGATTTAGATTTTGTAGGAATTACAGAGACTTGGTTTGACAGCTCTCATGATTGGCTGGCAATAATTCAAGGGTATACCCTTTATTGCAGGGATAGAGAGTGTAAAAAAGGGGAGGGGTATGCCTATATATCAAGAATAATGTACAAGTAAATGTGAGAGATGACATCACTGAGGGAGCTAGGGAGGAGGTGGAATCCTTATGGGTAGAGCACCAAAAGGGATAAAGCTAGGGGGAAAATAATACTGGGAGTATGCTATAGGCCCCCTAACCTGAGGGAGGAAGTGGAGACGGATCTCCTATCACAATTTGGATTAGCGGCAAGGATGGGAAGTGTTATCATAATGGGGGATTTTAATTATCCAGACATAGACTGGGTGGAGGGAACTACGCATTCATCTAAGGCTCGCCAGTTCCTTAATGTCTTGCAGGACAATTTCATGGGTCAGATGGTAGACGCACCAACTAAAAACAATGCGTTACTGGATCTACTGATTACCAACAATACAGACCTGATCACGGATGTGGAAATACGGGGCAATTTAGAAAAAAGCGATCACAGGTCAATTCGTTTTAGTATAAATCACACAAATAGGAAACATAAGGGGAATCCAAAGACACTGAATTTCAAAAGAGCCAATTTACCTAAACTACAATCCTTGCTAGAAAATAGTAAATGTGATAAAATCTTAGGAACAAAGAACACAGAGGAAAAATGGGTGAGCATATTAAATAAGGACATTAGCCAATGCATCCCAATGGGAAATAGATTTAAAAGAGCTAATAAAAGTCCTGGCTGACTTAACTCCAACATTAAAATGCATATAAAAGCAAAGGAGAAGGCCTTCAAAAAATACAAGGCTGAGGGATCATCATCATCAGCATTCCAACTTTACAAAGAATGTAACAAGAAATGTAATTGTGAAATCAGGGCAGGTAAGATATAACACGAAAGGCACATAGCGGAGGAGAGTAAAAAAAATCCCAATAAATTCTTTAAGTACATAAATAGTAAGAAAGGGAGGTCAGATCATTTTGGTCCCATAAAGAATGATGAAGGGAATCTGGTTACTAAGATTGGAAAGTGTCAGAAATCATAAACCAGACTGAGACAGAAGTACAGCTAAATCACACTTGTTTATTAATAAAAATAAAAAGGTAAATAGAGTAAGCGTAGTCAAAGCATAGCCAGAGTCCAGTAACTGGATCGGGTAGTCAGCCAAGCCAGAGTTCAGTAACCAGATCGGGTAATCAGCCAGGCCAGAAGTCAGGGATCCAAGTGGAGGAACAGCAAGCAGGATAAGGAGCCAGAAGGGATGTCAGCAAGCCAGTCTTTAAACAGGAACGCAGGAGATGGTTTCTTGTGATGTGACCAAGGCGAAGGCAGGAAAGAAGTGAGCTGGACATCTTTAAGTAGGCGGGACTGACAAGCAGATCCACAACAGCTGGTTAACTATGGAGAGAGAAGAGAGCTGCCAATTAGCAGACAGCTGAGTGGCCAGCTCAGAGAAGGAAAGGATGAGCCAGCCCTGACAGTACCCCCTCCTCAACGACCCCTCCCCCTCAGGGGTACACCGGGCTTGAGGGGAAAACATCTATGGAAATCCCGGAGGAGGGCAGGGCATGTACGTCTGAGGATGAGACCCAGGAGCGTTCCTCCGGACCGTACCCCCTCCAATGCACTAGGTACTGTATGCGCCCACGGAACCTACGGGAGTCAACAATGGATTGTACTTCATACTCCTCATGGTTCTCAACCTGTATAGGGTGAGGACGTGGCACCGAGGTGGTAAAGCGGTTGCAGACCACGGGTTTCAATAAGGAGACATGAAACACATTAGAGATGCCCATCCCAGCAGGAAGGTCCAACGCGTAATCCACTGGGTTAATCCTGCGAAGGATACGGAAAGGCCCAATAAACCGAGGTGCGAACTTCAGTGAGGGAACACGAAGTCGGAGGTTGCGAGATGACAGCCAGACCCGGTCCCCAACCTGGTAGGAAGGCGCAGGCAGGCATCTGCGGTCAGCATAGAGTCTGTACCTATCATTAGCATGTCGCAAAGCCTCCTGGACTTGTGCCCAAGTGGAACGAAGACCACGGAGATGCTCCTCTAGTGCAGGAATACTCTGCGGAACAAACAAGTCAGGCAACATGGAAGGTTGGAAACCATAATTCTCCATAAACTGAGACAATCGGGAAGCAGAATTCAAGGCACTGTTGTGAGCAAACTCTGCCCATGGTAATAGGTCTGACCAGTTGTTGTGATGGTCAGAAATATAGCAACGTAGGAATTGCTCCAAGGACTGATTGGCTCGTTCTGCTGCCCCATTAGACTGCGGGTGATACACAGAGGAGAAAGCAAGCTGAATTCCCAGCTGTGCACAAAAGGCTCGCCAGAACCGGGACACAAACTGACTACCCCGTCCGAGACAATCACCTTGGGTAGCCCATGTAAGCGAAAGATCTCCTGAGCAAAAAATGGAAGCCGGTTCCTTAGAAGTGGGCAACTTTTTAAGTGGAATACAATGACACATCTTTGAGAACTGGTCAACCACCATAAGGATAACCGTGTTGCCTTGGGAGTTGGGCAACTCCACAATGAAATCCATAGACAGGTGGGTCCAAGGCCTCTCTCCATTGGGTATGGGTTGTAGGAGGTATCGATCGCGGCTAGGGGGCAGGATGCTGTGGTGGTGGTGGTGGTGGTCAGCCGATGAGATAGTGGTACCTTCTTTCAGGAACAGACATAGCAGTAAAATGTTTTTGGTTATAAATATGTGTTTTATATATATATATATATATATATATATATATATATATATATATATATATATATAAAGTTATTTTTATACAATTTTGTTGTTTGTAATTTATAAAGGGGCCATTGTTGGCCATTTAATCCAGACAGTGTTACATGTTTCATTGGTAAATTAAGATTAAGGGGGGGTTTTGTAAATGGGGTTGGGTCAGGGCAGCTGACATATCAGCCTTACACCAGGCATGTATTTTGGGCCCTTTTTAAAATATTGGTGCTACATTGTCTTTTCTCCAATCAGCTGGTACCATTCCAGTCAGTGGACTGTTCATAAAAATTAGGAACAATGGTTTAGCAATTACTTGACTGAGTTCCCTAGGGACCCTCGGATGCAAGCCATCCGACTTATTAATGTTAAGTATTTCAAGTCTATTTCTAATTCTGTCCTCTGTTAGGTGCTTCTTGTGACATGTCATGAGGATAAATATTGCAGTTTTGGTTACTGAAGCCCCCTCGACCCCCTGTCTTAGGTTCTGTCTTAGGTGTGTATTTGGGCCCGGTCCTGTCCTAGTCAGATGTGTATTTGAGCCCGGCCCTGTCCTAATCGGGTGTGTATCTGGGCCCGGTCCTTTCCTATTCGGATGTGTATTTGAGCCCAGTCCTGTCCTACTAGGGTGTGTATTTGGGCCCGGTCATCTCCTACTAGGGTGTGTATTTGGGCCCGGTCCTGTCCTAGTTGGGTGTGTATTTGGGCCTGGTCCTGGCCTAGTTGGGTGTGTATTTGGGCTCGGTCCTGTCCTAGTAAGGTGCGTATTTGGGCCTGGTCCTGTCCTAGTTGGGTGTGTATTTGGGGCCGGTCCTGTCCTAGTCGGGTGTATATTTGGGCCCAGTCCTGTCCTAGTCAGGTGCGTATTTGGGCCTGGTGCTGTCCTAGTCAGGTGCGTAATTGGGCCGGTCCTGTCCTAGTCGGGTTTGTATTTGGGCCCGGTCCTGTCCTAGTTGGGTGTGTATTTGGGCCTGGTTCTGTCCTTATTGGGTGTCTATTCTATCTTAGACCTGGTCCTGTCCTAGTCAGGTGCATATTTGGGCTCGGACTTGTCCTATCCAGGTGAGTATTTGGGCCCGGTTTTGTCCTAATCAGGTGTGTATTTGAGCCAGGTCCTGTCCTAGTCAGGTGTGTATTTGCGCCTGGTCCTGTCCTAGTCGGGTGTGTATTTGCGCCTGGTCCTGTCCTAGTCAGGTGTGTATTTGGGTATAGAAATTATTATTTCCAATAATTCTTGTACTGTTTGTTCAGTTATGTTATCTGCAGATATCAGTATTGATTGTTTCCATCTTCATACACAGATATTGGTGTTCATCATTTGGATCTCTGATGTCGTCTCCTCATGTCAAAACAAGGGTCTTCAAACTGTGGCCCTCCAGTTGTTCAAGAACTACAATTCCCATCATGCCTAGTCATGTCTGTGAATGTTAGAGTTTTACAATGCCTCATGGGATGTGTAGTTCTGCAACAGCTGGAGGGCCGTAGTTTGAGGATCCCTGTGTCAAAACATTCACCTTGTTTGGTTCTCATTATTTGTTAATTTCACTGATTGCCGCCATTCATCATTGCATTAATAAATCCTCCCAATCCTTCACTTCCTTGTGACTTCCAGGCACGGTTGTTGTTGTGAAATAGTCCATCTCCGTATCTGTAATTATAGATCTATATTGGTGTGGGCGGAGGTATAAATGTCTGCCAAGAATTGGGTGAAGTCACATAATAACATAATTAGGCTCCAAAAAGGTTTATTTCTCGGGGAAACCCCTCAAGCATCATATGTGACATCACACACCTTCCGTAACTCCATGGTATGGCCAGGCAGACAATTTAAAGAGGACCTGACCTCAAGGAGAGAAGATTCTCTAACTTACAGGGAGCCTTTAGAGATGTTAGCTGTACCCTAAAATATTTACCCTTAGTCTTGTATTCCTCCTGAATAGAGTTGGGCGAACAGTTTAAGCCAAGCAAAAGTTTAACTCGAACATCACCTGTTTGCCCATTCGGCAAACATCTGAATATGCGGGGTGCTCGGTTAGATGTTTCTTCAGCTGAGCGCTAAACAATGGAATGGTTCACTGGACGAACATCCAACCGAGCACCCCGCATAATCAGATGTTTTCCCGAATGGGCGAACAGGTGATGTTCGGGTTAAACTTTTGCTCGGCTTGAACTGCACAGTGAATTCTAGGGCCCTAATTGGATGAAGTAATATACCTGACCGCTGGTCAGGTGCAAGGCTTTGCCCAATTAGGGCACAGAACACTGTCAGAGCCATGATTGGACAAAGTCATGAAGACTTTGCCCAATCATGGCTCAGTGCTCATAGTCCCACTCCACACTATAAAAGGTTACTTCCTTTTTTATTTTTTTAATAGTTTTTATATTTCTGTCAGTGTCAGTCCTCAATTTAAAGTGCACCAAACACCACTTTTCATTCAGTAAAGTGCATCCAATCACACATTTCCCAGTTAATATTAAATTTGGGTAATAAGCCCCCTCCACCCATCATGTCTGGGAGACCAACAAGAAGAGGCAGACATTTCCATGGCACTTTGAGGGGGGCAGCAGCGTATGTGTCGACAGGCAAAGGTGGATGTGGTCAGTCCTCAGGCAGGGCATCATTTCCAAGCAGAGACTAGTGTGCAGTCCACTGCAGCTTCCAGAGTGCCTTCTTCTGCTTCCATGTCCCCAGCTATTCCTGCTATATATAAATGAAAATCTACGCTGGCAACTTTACCAAGTAGATAATTAATAAACTATAACGAAATAATAAATACACTATGCAAATAGTTGTGAATGTGAAAAAATGTATAAAGGAAAATTTAAATGTAGACCTTGCACAATTTACTGTGTGCTGGGTGAAATCGTGCACAAATGCACTAACAGACTAAGTAACTACAATGTGATGAGGGACAAATCAAAAATATATATATGTACATACAAGTGGTGCAGTTTGGATGAATGATCCAAAAAAACACACATCCAAAACACTAAGCGACTATAAGGCGATAGAATATCGCTATACTGATGCAAAAAATAATAAATATATATAATATATCTATGTGCTCTCATGTATTCATGGCAATGAAGTGAGCCTCTATACAAAAATAAACGCCAAGTGAAATAGTGAAGCAAAAATGTCAATTATATCAAATTTGCAAATGACAGAGTATCTATTAGGTTAAAATGCTCCTTCACAAAAAGGACAAACAGCAGACTTCCAGCTTTTTCATCCGTATGATAAATCAGGGCAAAAGGTATACTGATGTTGAAGATGGTTAGAAGGAAACTTTTGGGACCACAAAGCTCGCGTTCCACCAAAAGAAAAGAAAAAACATATAGTGTAAAACCTTAGGATACCATGGGGTCACCTGCGCATATGTGCGCTACTCACGGGACCGGCATGCAGAGCAGGCATTCAGATACTTGGTCGGTTCGCCGCTCAATGGCGTGCGTTCCACCAACTCCAGGAAGTGATGTCACTGGTTGACAGGCGTAGGCAGGATGTTGCGTCAACGCGTTTCGCCCCTCCCCCAGGGCGTTATCAAAGACTTAACATCCTGCTCACGTAAGAAGTTATTTATATTGCGCTCGGTGAGTGACAGCCATTTATGGCCAATGGGTGAAATATCACCCATTCCTTCCTATATCATCATATCCTGTTGCAATTGAACAACTTTAATCAGTGGCCGGAGACACAACATCTCCAATAAGCAGATGCATATGCTTGTGCCACTTATACAGGAAATCAAAGTTGACGCTAACCGTCTTATACAGAAATAAAATATGTCACAACAGGATATCTAGACAAAAATACAAATTCTAATTTCCTTATTATACTTTATAGTGAAAATCTATATCTTTAATGTGATATACAATAAAAAAATTAATTAATTAAAAAATATATAGAAAATGTAAAAATATATATATATAAAAAATTATATATACATATAAATTAAAAATAATTGATATATGATAAATCAAATTTTTTTAAAAACATAACACCATACCTTGCTGATTGCTAAACTTTACAACAAGAAGAGTATGATAATCATATTGTATGTTAGTGAATATGATATAAAAATATCCCAACAAATATTAAAGAAAAAATTGATTGATAACATAAAACGTAGGAGATACGTAAATAAAATAAAATAAAACTACCAATTAGATAAAAAACAGTTTAAGTCCAGCTCAATATTCAGGCCCAAGGGGTTCAACGTATGTAATCTATGTATCCACTGGGTTTCGTTTTGTGAAATATTTTGCCTAAGATTGGAACCTCGCCAGTGTTCCTCAACCCTATCAATCCCACAGAAGGTAAGTGAGCTCGGGTCTTGATTGTGAAATAACCTAAAATGGTTGGAAAGGCCATGAAACTTATATCCCTTTTTAATCCTATTTACATGTTCTTTGAGTCTTATACCCAATTGCCTAGTAGTTCTTCCTACGTACTGGAGATTACAAGGACAAGACAAGAGGTAGGTAACATGTGTGGTGCTACAGGTTATAAATTTTTTGATTTCATATGATCTACCATCTACCAGAGAACTAAAGTGGGTGGTTTTCCGTTTACGGAATTTAGATGTCACAATACACACCTGCCACAGCTGTAAAACCCAACACTATCTAGAAAGGTACATGCCTTTCTAGGAGGGTCTATAACATTGTGTGCCAGCTGAAGCCTTAATGTGGGTGGTTTGGTGTAAATAAATTTGGGCTGTTTTGGCAACACCTTCTTGAGATCATTGTCCTGAAGAAGGAGGGGCCAATGCCTCTTGACAATTTTCTCTAGATCACGATATTGTCTGTTAAATCCTGTAAATAAGGACAAATTGAAGTTTTCTTGTTCCCTTTTCTCTCTTGATTTAAACAGATCATTCCTATCCATTTCCCCAACTGTTTGTTTTATCCTCTCTAGATTCTCCGGACTGTAGCCTTTTTCTTGGAATCTTTTCAGAATAATGTTGGCTTGCAAGTTGTAATCACTTAAGTTGCTACAGTTCCTCCTAATCCTGAGTAGCTGGCTTTTTGGGATACCCCCTAGCCATCTTGGATGATGGCAGCTTGTCAGGGGGATATAGCCATTTCTATCGACATCTTTAAAGAAGGTACGAGTGAGTAGTTTATTCCCCTCTTTAAATAATGTCAGATCTAGAAAATTGATTTGTTGGTAACTGAAACATTCGGAAAAGGAGATACCAACCGATTGGTCCCTATTTTGGCCAAAAATTCCAAAAAGGAGTCGGGTGATCCTGCCCAGATAATTAGAATATCATCTATGTACCTTTTGTATAACCTGAGCTCTGGGATATTGGATTGGTAAATAGCTTCATCCTCCCAAAAGCTCATGAACAGGTTAGCCACTGAAGGTGCATACTTAGTACCCATTGCGACTCCTTTCTTTTGTCTATAGTATTCTTTTTGGTGCCAAAAATAGTTATGGCTCATTGCTAAATCAAGAGCTTTTAGAATAAACTTCTTTTGTTTAGATTTCATATCTGTGTTTCCCAAGGCCCATTCAACTGCTTGTAGTGCATGTTCTTGTTGGATATTTGTATAAAGCGAATTTACATCAATGCTTGCAAGTAAACAGTTTTCATCTATCGTTACGGTCTTAGTTAGTTTGATTAGTTCTCTGTTATCTTTGAGATATGCAGGGTATTTCCTGGTAAGTGGTTGCAAAAAGCAGTTCAGGTACTCACCAAGTCTGGAAAAAAGGGATCCAATCCCACTGTCTATCGGTCGGCCTGGAGGCTTAGATCTATTCTTGTGTATCTTCGGCAATTGGTATATCACAGGTACCCGTGGTGCGTCAGGGGCAAGGTATCTGGCTCTTTTTTTCTTCAAAATACCCTCTTCAGTTGCTGTTTTGATTAGATTTTTTTGATTTGACCTTAAATTTCCTAGCAGGGTTGTTCTTTAGCTTTTCGTAAGTTTTTTGGTCTCCAACTAATCTGTTTAATTCTTCTAGGTAGTCAGTTTTATGGAATGGGTGATATTTCACCCATTGGCCGTAAATGGCTGTCACTCACCGAGCGCAATATAAATAACTTCTTACGTGAGCAGGATGTCAAGTCTTTGATAACGCCCTGGGGGAGGGGCAAAATGCGTCGACGCAACATCCTGCCTACGCCTGTCAACCAGTGACATCACTTCCTGGAGTTGGTGGAACGCACGCCGTTGAGCGGCGAACCGACCAAGTATCTGAATGCCTGCTCTGCATGCCGGTCCCGTGAGTAGCGCACATATGCGCAGGTGACCCCATGGTATCCTAAGGTTTTACACTATATGTTTTTTCTTTTCTTTTGGTGGAACGCGAGCTTTGTGGTCCCAAAAGTTTCCTTCTAACCATCTTCAACATCAGTATACCTTTTGCCCTGATTTATCATACGGATGAAAACGCTGGAAGTCTGCTGTTTGTCCTTTTTGTGAAGGAGCATTTTAATCTAATAGATACTCTGTCATTTGCAAATTTGATATAATTGACATTTTTGCTTCACTATTTCACTTGGCGTTTATTTTTGTATAGAGGCTCACTTCATTGCCATGAATACATGAGAGCACATAGATATATTATATATATTTATTATTTTTTGCACCAGTATAGCGATATTCTATCGCCTTATAGTCGCTTAGTGTTTTGGATGTGTGTTTTTTTGGATCATTCATCCAAACTGCACCACTTGTATGTACATATATATATTTTTGATTTGTCCCTCATCACATTGTAGTTACTTAGTCTGTTAGTGCATTTGTGCACGATTTCACCCAGCACACAGTAAATTGTGCAAGGTCTACATTTAAATTTTCCTTTATACATTTTTTCACATTCACAACTATTTGCATAGTGTATTTATTATTTCGTTATAGTTTATTAATTATCTACTTGGTAAAGTTGCCAGCGCAGATTTTCGTTTATATATCACTAAAGTGTCAGCACTTTTATCCTGCAGCTGCAACAGGATAGTTAGAGCTTGAAGATTATTATTTTACACAAATCTATTTGCGAGCGCTGTTTTTGTATGTATTTATATTCCTGCCAAACCCCCAGCATCAGGCACGGAGGAGTCAGCTAAGTTATTTGAACACAGCATCAGCCACTTCTTGATAATGCCCAGACATATTAAGATGTTGGTTCTGAGGTTGAGGAAGAAAGGAATATGAGCCTACAGAGGGGGGAGAACACTGGTACACAAATTGGCAGTCTTGTTCCCCCAGCTGCAGCGTATTTCCAAGTTGTCTCCAGTGAAGATGAGGATAGAGGGGATGATGATGATGATGAGGTCACTGATGCGACTTGGGTGCTGGATTGAGCAGAGGAGGAAAGTGAGGGGGAGGTACAACCCCAGCAAGGCAGGATGTCCTCCAGAGGCAGCCATTATAGAGGGGTAGAGAGCAGCCACCCTATTCTATCAGATTTTGGAGCTGCAATCTCCCGACAATTTGCAATATTTGTCTCAAGCACATCAAGTGTGGCAAAAACACCAAACATTTGGGTACCACATGCTTGACGGGGCATTTAACCTCCCACCACTCAGCCCGTTGGCAAGAGCACCTGAAAGCCACACAAAAGGGACACAACTCTTCTCCTCCTCACTCCTCAACTTTCATGTCTACCTCTGCTATATCTTATGATCTCTCAACAGCCTCCACTGACAGAGATGATGGTATAGCGCAGGATGTCCCAGGTCCCTGCAGCACATCTGCCAGTAGCACACCACCAGCTGTAGAGTATAGCAGGCAAATTTCTCTGCCCCGGCTTCTGCATCGAAAAAAAATACACTTCTTGCCACACACATGTCCAGTGTCTAAATTTCAGCTTGTCCAAATTGCTGGCTTTATAACCTCTGCCTTTACAACTTCTCTCCTTTCCTCATGGAGGATTCTGCCCCCTTCCGTGAATTATACAAATGTGCTGTACCACAATGGCAGGTTCCCAGACACTATTTCTTTGCCTGTAAGGCCATTCCAGTTCTGTACCATCACATAGAAGGCAATGTTGTGACATCATTGGGCAAGGCAGTCAGCAGCAGGGTCCACATTACTGCCAACATGTGGTCCTGCAAGCATGGTCAGGGAAAATATATTTTGTTCACAGCACACTGAGTAACTCTGCCTTCAACTAAGAAGAGTGCAGGACAGGGCTCAGTACTGGAGCTGGTTTTGCCGTCACTTCTCCATACATCTGGTGGTGATGATGCAAGATCTCTTAGCACCACCCCCACCTCCTCCTACTCCACGCCCTCCTCTGCTAAATTGTCCTATGAACCACCAGAACCCCCTAATCCTTCAAGGGGCTATTAAACAAGTCAGCCTAAAAGATACCATGCAGTGCTTCAGGTGATCTGTTTAGGGGACAGGAGCCACTCCAGAGCAGAGATTCTTTCAGCTCTGCAGGGGCAAGCCCAGTGGTGGTTCACGCCACACCAGCTTGAGACAGGAATGGTGGTGTGCAATAATGGCACTAACCTTCTATTTGCCCTTCAGCAAGGAAAGTTGACACATGTGCCAAGCCTGGCACATGTCCTCAATTTGGTGGTGAAGCGTTTCTTAAATACTGTAGGTACCCAGGGTTGCAAGATCTTCTAAGGCTGGCCAGAAGAGTCTGAAGCCATTCAATACACAGCAAGTGTTCGGTTGGCTGAAATTCAGTGCTGATTCCACCTGCTCATAAACTGCCTCAAATTTTTTTATTGGATGCTTTATAGCAGAAATTTTCTTTTATGTTTTATTTGATTTATTGCACAAAAAATAAAAGGTAATCAAATACCACCAAAAGAAAGCTCTATTTGTGGAGAAATAATGATATAAATTCCATTTGTGTACAGTGTCGCATGACTGCGTAATTGTCAGTTAAAGTAGCGCAGTGTTGAATAGCAAAAAAAATCCTGGTCATGAAGGAGGTAAATCTTCCGGAGGGTGAGTGGTTAAATCCTCAAAAATTAAATTCTGTCTCAGATGATGATGGCCCACTGACCCACCCACCCTCGTTTATAGCCAGGTCTGGGGGTATAAATAGCTGGATTGAGCGGAGTTCATTGTAAGAGGGAAAGGTGAAATGTATGTAATAGTGAATGTATCTGTGTATTCACTAGAATGTGTTTGTTTTCCTACAGAGACACTTCTGAAGAGTTTTCAATGTATTCAGTATGGTGAAGGATCACTTTTCTGCAGACCAATGAGAACTTACTCAAAGGTTTATATTGAGCCGCTCGTGTCTGTGACATCACCTGTAACATTCTGTGACATCATCACAGCAAAATGTTGTACATTGAAAAACAATAAAATTGTGTTAAATTGACACAAATAATCTGTAAATACTAAAAATACAATTGTGACATCCTGAGCCAATCACTGCTGTTCATTTTACAGTACTAATATGTTATAGAACAGGAAGTGACATCAGAATAGGAAGTGACTGAGAACAGGAAGTGACACAGAACAGGATGTGCCTTTGAACAGGAAGTGACTGAGAACAGGTTGTGCCTTAGAACAGGAAGTGACATCAGAACAGGAAGTAGATTCCCCCTGTAGGACACTGGTGTTCTTTCTCCTCCCCCCTCTGGCTCATAGCTCTTCAGCTCCTGGCCTTTCCATAACTGTAAGCTTTAGTTTTCTTGCTAATCTTCTCCTAAATTCTATTTCCTTTGATTTTCCTGCATTCCGGCCTCTTTTATATCCTTAGTTCAGACTTTTGTAGCAGAAATATGCAGAGTCATCATACTGATCATGTGCTTTTTATAAATCCATTCTATGAGTATTTCTCATGTCTTTATAGTTGTATAGTGTCACAGTGACTGGAGGGAGGAGATAATAATAATGAGGAGTGACCAGGAGAATTAGTCTGGTGGGGTTTATGGGTAATGGGGAGGAGCTCTTTCAGTTTGTTGTTTTGCTGGTGTGGAGAAGTGGTTTTTGAAATCCTCAAACAAGGGCAAAACATATAAAACAGGCGGATTTGTTAGTTTGCAGAAATTATTTCCTGTCTTTTCTGCAGCAAAACACTAGAGGGGGGAGGGGTGATGTGCTGCACTGTAGGGGGTTGTCAACTGTTTGTAAATTACTGGACAGTCCATACATTTTAACCACTTACTGGCTGTCTGTAAATGTACTACTACTACTACTATTACTTCTTCTACTACTACTACTACTACTACTACTGGCAGCACAGAGATGATTTGGGGCATTTTGTGGGCACTAAGATCAGTTTTCTTGGCCAGGAGGGTGAAGGAGAAAAGATAACAGTGGCTCCTGGGCCTTGAACTTTTATGTGTATTGCCGGACCGACAATTCATTATAGCCACGAGTAGTTTTAAATGACTTTTTCCTTTAGAAATGTCATTTTGCTGTGAGACTGTTCTAAACACGGGAAACATGTGCCACTTTACAGGCATACTATAGACAAAATAAAATCACTGCTCCTGAAAAAACGGCCGTTTTTAAAATTTGTTTGCATTGATCCATGTCCCCTGGGGCAGGACCCGGGACCCCAAACACTTTTTATGACAATAACTTGCATATAAGCCTTTAAAATTAGCATTTTTGATTTCTCCCATAGACTTTTAAAGGGTGTTCCGTGGCTTTTGAATTTGCCGCAAACACCCTAAATTGTTCGCTATTAGGCGAACAGGCGAACACCCGATGTTCGAGTCAAACGAACATCGGGACCATCCCTATATGTATACATACACATAGGATTGTATAGTGAAAAACAATAAGACATAACACATTTGGTGGGGTTATTGAAAGCTTATTCTCCCAAAGTCATAAATCTGTTATCCTTGAAGTTGGTTAAGTCTTATCAGGACAAGGAGGGTTTGATTTAACACAGCTGGGTGCCATACTGTCTATACACAGGTGTTTTAAAATTGCACAAAACCAGTTATAAATCAATTTAATGAACATATAGGAATTCTGGGAATGAATGCGTTTGTCTGGTTGTAGAACAGGTGTCAGATTTATGGTTAGTTGCATTGACGTAGATCTTAGCAACCAATCATATCTAGGAGAGATGGCTAAGATAAGGCTTGTAAAAGGTATATAAATGCAAGTTTTACAATTGTTAGACAGACAAGTCAGATAGGAGCTCATAAGGCTGAACTCTATATATGCTAACCTATTGCACAGGTCATAGAGATCAGAACCAGTGGGCAAATATCTGTCCTTTTGTTGTAACTTGTATCCTTGTATGAGTCAAATAAAGAAAACTTCTTAACTTGATCCAGAGTGTGGTCTCAGGTGAATTTCCCTCACAAATTGGTCCTTCGAGCCAGAACTCAATATCCTGTGAAGGCACCAGACCAGTGACCGTTACCATACGGGGGGAACACTCGAGATTCCTTACTCCAAAGTCCTCCATCTGAATTGACGTTAACAGAGGCCGGTCGACCCACTGGTCTCTATCAGGGTTCCCAAGAATTGGCAGAAAAAACTCATTCTGGTTCAAGGTATGAATAATTCACAATTTGTTTCAATTTGGTTAGAAGATAAGAATACAAATGTTTTTTAGTAGAGCACAGGATTAGGAAATAAATTCTATGTCGATCTGCGAGTTGACAAAAATATTGTGTATAAAGGTATAAGAATACCAATGTTTTCTAGTGGAGCACAGGACTAGGAGGGTTGAAAAAGTACAGTAACCTCTTAAGGAATTTGTGCTGATCTGCAAGTTAACGAAAACATTGTGTATAAGTGTCCGTGTGAGCAGACCTTAAATTACTCCGTACATATGTTAAAATGGCCAGAAGTGTGTGAAATGAAATAAGTGATGATACTAAACATATGTACAAATTAGATAAAGATAATGTACAATATCTCGAGAAATGGGTAAAATGTTACGACTTTGATACATCATTAAGGAAGGATTCTTGTATTAAAATTGAAGCCGGCACTAAAAAGCAGGAGAATAGTACTCATGAGTTTAGAAATGTCAGGAAAGGTAAGTCCTGACAGGTAAATAAGGTAAAGGCTTTGGAGCTCCATTTGTTAACAAAGCTAAAAGGTATGTATCATCCTTGTACTTTAGGTGTATATACAGTGGGGACGGAAATAATTCAGACCCCCTTAAAGCGGGGTTCCACCCAAATTTTGAACAATGTCTGTATATATTCTCTTCCTTGCCTAGATGCTGACATGCCGTTTAAAAAAAATTAAATCACCGTAATTACCTTTTATTTTTCTATTCTTCTTTGCACTTCCTGGTTCTCCTCCCGTGGGAGTAGGCGTGTTTCTAGCCTCTCCCATACTCCTGGGAGCTAGTCTCAGGCTTCCCAGGATGCCACTGAGCATGTGCAAGAAGGAGCGGTGAATGCTGGGAGCACAGCATTCACCACATCCAGGAAATAAATGCTTGTGGGCTTCAAATGCCCACAATGAAGATGGAAAGTATGTATGTATGTGAGTATGTAATGCTGAGAAGAAAAGTTTGTGAATGAACTAAAAAAAAAAAAAAAAAAATGATAGATAGGTGGACCCCCGCTTTAAATTTTTCACTCTTTGTTATATTTCAGCCATTTGCTAAAATCATTTAAGTTCATTTTTTTCCTCATTAATGTACACACAGCACCCCATATTGACAGAAAAACACAGAATTGTTGACATTTTTGCAGATTTATTAAAAAAGAAAAACTGAAATATCACATGGTCCTAAGTATTCAGACCCTTTGCTGTGACACTCATATATATAACTCAGGTGCTGTCCATTTCTCCTGATCATCCTTGAGATGGTTCTACACCTTCATTTGAGGCCAGCTGTGTTTGATTATACTGATTGGACTTGATTAGGAAAGCCACACACCTGTCTATAAGACCTTTCAGCTCACAGTGCATGTCAGAGCAAATGAGAATCATTAGGTCAAAGGAACTGCCTGAAGAGCTCAGAGACAAAATTGTGGCAAGGCACAGATCTGGCCAAGGTTACAAAAACATTTCTGCTGCATTTAAGGTTCCTAAGAGCACAGTGGCCTCCATAATCCTTAAATGGAAGATGTTTGGGACGACCAGAACCCTTCCTTGAGCTGGCCGTCCGGCCAAACTGAGCTATTGGGGGAGAAGAGCCTTGGTGAGAGAGGTAAAGAAGAACCCAAAGATCACTGTGGCTGAGCTCCAGAGATGCAGTCGGGAGATGGGAGAAAGTTGTAGAAAGTCAACAATCACTGCAGCCCTCCACCAGTCGGGGCTTTATGGCAGAGTGGCCTGATGGAAGCCTCTCCTCAGTGCAAGACACATTAAAGCCTGCATGGAGTTTGCTAAAAAAAAAAAAACACCCAAAAGACTCCAAGATGGTGAGAAATAAAATTCTTTGGTCTGATGAGACCAAGATAGAACTTTTTGGCCTTAATTCTAAGCGGTATGTGTGGAGAAAACCAGGCACTCCTCATCACCTGTCCAATACAGTCCCAACAGTGAAGCATGGTGGTGGCAGCATCATGCTGTGGGGGTGTTTTTCAGCTGCAGGGACAGGTTGACTGGTTGCAATCAAGGGAAAGATGAATGCAGCCAAGTACAGTCATATCCTGGACAAAAACCTTCTCCAGAGTGTGACTGGGCTGAAGGTTTACCTTCCAACAAGACAATGACCCTAAGCACACAGCTAAAATAACGAAGGAGTGGCTTCACAATAACTCAGTGACTGTTCTTGAATGGCCCAGCCAGAGCCCTGACTTAAACCCAATTGAGCGTCTCTGGAGAGACCCAAAAATGGCCGTCCACCAACATTTACCATCCAACCTGACAGAACTGGAGAGGATCTGCAAGGAGGAATGGCAGAGGATCCTCAAATCCAGGTGTGAAAAACTTGTTGCATCTTTCCCAAAAAGACTCATGGCTGTATTAGATCAAAAGGGGCTTCTACTAAATACTGAGCAAAGGGTCTGAATACTTAGGACCATGTGATAATTCAGTTTTTCTTTTTGAATAAATCTGAAAAAATGTCAACAATTCTGTGTTTTTCTGTCAATATGGGGTGCTGTGTGTACATTAATGAGGAGAAGAAATGAACTTAAATGATTTTAGCAAATGGCTGTAATATAACAAAGAGTTAAACATTTAAGGGGGTCTGAATACTTTCCGTCCCCGCTGTATATGTTTGTATCTGTTATAACGGTCTGTGTACTGAGTTAAGATCAGGTTGAGACATTCCTGATCACTGTGGCAAGCAGGGCTTGGCGGTTTTTTTGTGTCTTGAGACAAGCGTTTTGGTAAGGAGACTTATGCGCGTACGGTGCCTATTGGCTTTACTCTGAGCTCTGCTGTCCATAAGTAATTACTAACTAACCTGTCAGTTTTAATAATTCTGTAAATATTTGTGTATATATATATATAGATATATAGATATATAGATATATATATAGTCAGGAAAATGTGTTCATATGTATGAATACTTTGCTAGGTGGAATGACTGTGTATTGCTATATAGAAAACAGAAGATAATGACATTTTGTTGATGAATGTTCACAAATGTAAGCTAATCTCTTTGTAATCTTTGTAGATTGTGTTAGGGGATATCTAAGAAATGTGTGATTATATAGCAATGTGAAATTCTAGTTAGATAACTCTAGGATTCATTTAAGGAAGGCATTTGCTGTAGTAGTGTAATGTGTATGTTGCTGAAAGAAGGTACAGAAAGGTTAAGAAACTCCCAACATAGACCTCTCAAAGATTACGAGGGTGGGAAAGAAAGGGGTGAATGTTTTTTGTGTGGCAGGAAAGGCCACTTGGCCAGGGATTGCAAGGATGAGGAAGCATGACTAGAGGGAGAAGAAATGTATGAGACAGAATGTCTGGACAATGAAATTAATTCAGAAGGTTCTGAAGTAGAGGACATATGTAATGTGGAAATGTATTTACAGAGTGAGATTGAACCTGAAATAACACTTGTAAAAGGGAAGTCACCTTTTTGTGTGACACAGGGGCTTGCAGGACCCTGATTCATCCCCAGGATATTCCTGGAGGAGTTAAGAAAAAAGGTACAATTTTTGTCAAATTAGCAAACGGGTTAATGTGTGAGGAGGATGTTTCAGAAAATTCTTCCTATAGAGGACCCACTAACGGGCAAAAAAGCTGAATGTAAAAATGTGATATCTAAACAATGTCCGGTTAACTTGCTGGGCAGGGATTTGTTGCATGCACTTGATATCTCGGTTATACCAGTTAAGGGGGGCTTGAGAGGCCACTGTACTTGCAAAACACATGTAGTGGAGGCCAACAATGAGCCTTATCATTGGTATAGCCTGGTTTTATGTACCGCAGGTCCTGGGTTCATGCAAAAATCTCTCCTGAACAAGGTATAAGAAAAGGTTAAAGTGAGGAACTACAAGGTCCTGCATCATTCTCACTGTACAATGTATTTTAAACATTCTTTGGGACCTATTATAAATTATGAAAAGAAACTAAGTTTTAAGGGGTTAGAATCACCTTGAAAACTCTGTATTGCGATCGGGAGGGAGACAGCATGGCCACCTGCCTCCTCCCCGATGAGGTATTCAAGCTACGCAGAGAAAGGGTCACCTCAGCTAGATAGCTCCATGAATAGGCTGAGGAGTTAGAAGTTATTTAAACTACAGAAAAAATAAAGTTGTTTTTTTAGGAAATTTACGACATTGTTTGTATCTAGCATACTGCTTCTGGAAGGAAAATATCTGTAGGCAATTATAGGTTCTTAAACTGAAAAGAGGGCTTGTTTATTTTATAGTCATTAGCCCCTTTTTCTTGCTGAAATACTGCAATAGGCAGATGGTTCAGTGTGACATAAATAATACTGAAGTTTAGAGTCATAAGAATATTAGACATTTTGATGGTGCAGATGACTGTAATGATCTCTCCCCTGATCGGATGCTTAGATATAATTTGTGTATATATCTCATTGTTGTAGCTGCTCTCTGAGTACTATCTGTTGTGGAACCACAAGTCCCAGCACAGCTTGAAGCTGTAGATAAATTCAATGCTGCTAATATAATTAATGTCATGCTTAAAAAGATTTTTACAGTTGTAGGTTTTACATGTTAGACAAGATAATGTATTTCTTTCAGTATGAGTGTAGGAGAGTAGAAGGTATAGCCACCATTTTAGAAAAAAACTGTCTGCACGTATGTGCAACAACATTAAATCACTTTTGTGACAGTTCATCTCAGTACTTTGTATCTCTCTATAAGGGGCACGTTTAGGGAGTTATGTCTGGTGATTTTAGACAGAAACTTGATGAGCTGAGCAGGAAATCTCAGAATACTTTCTTGTTCTTAAACATTTGTTGATTTTTTTTATGCTTCTAAAAATAGTTACACCCCATGTATCAATTACTTGAAGCACTACAGTAGAATGGTATGAGTTGGGAGACTTGTTAAATGATTGGGTCACACAAAGTACACCAGAGATGCACCTTTCAGGGGGACATTATGACGAAGAATGACTGGTCCTCTTGACCCGGGAGGAAGAGGATGTACTAAAAGACATCCCCGAAGACCTTTGGTCAAGAGGAAAAGGTGAGGTAGGACTAATTAAAGCATATCACCCCCAAAAGTACCGTGAGACTGCATCAAGAAACGGTGCCCTTTGAGAAAGGATGCAGAGGTTGGAATGGATCCTGTGGTCAGGAAATAGCAGGGTAGGGGTATGGTCATAGAGTGTCCATACGGATTCAAGTACTCAGGAAAGGACAAGTTGTGCCCTCAGTCACCACTAGGGATGAGCTGAACACCTCCCTGTTCGGTTTTCACTAGAACATGCAAACAGGCAAAAAATTTGTTTGAACACGCGAACACCGTTAAAGTCTATGGGCAACGAACATGAATAATCAAAAGTGTTAATTTTAAAGGCTAATATGCAAGTTATTGTCATAAAAAGGGTTTGGGGACCCGGGTCCTGCCCCAGGGGACATGGATCAATGCAAAAAACGGACATTTTTTCAGGAGCTGTGATTTTAATAATGCTTAAAGTGAAACAATAAAAGTGTAATATTCCTTTAAATTTCGTACCTGGGGGGTGTCTATAGTATGCCTGTAAAGGGGCGCATGTTTCCCGTGTTTAGAACAGTCTGACAGCAAAATTACATTTCAAAGGAAAAAAAGTAATTTAAAACTACTCGCGCTTATTAATGAATTGCCGGTCTGACAATACACATAAAAGTTCATTGATAAAAACGGCATGGGATTTCCCCACAGGGGAACCCCGAACCAAAATTTAAAAAAAAAATGGTGTGGGGGTCCCCCTAAATTCCATACCAGGCCCTTAAGGTCTGGTATGGATATTAAGGGGAACCTCGCACCAAAATTTAAAAAAATGGTGCGGGGGTCCCCCTCAAAATCCATACCAGACCCTTATCTGAGCACGCAACCTGGCAGACCGCAGGAAAAGAGGGGGGACGAGAGAGCGCCCCCCCCTCCTGAACCGTACCAGGCCACATGCCCTCAACATTGGGAGGGTGCTTTGATGGGGACAAGGGCCTCATCCCCACAACCCTTGCACGGTGGCTGTGGGGGTCTGCAGGTGGGAGGCTTATCTGAATCTGGAAGCCCCCTTTAACAAGGGGACCCCCAGATCCCACCCCCCCTGTGTGAAATGGTAAGGGGGTACAAAAGTACCCCTACCATTTCACAAAAAAGTGTCAAATATGTTAAAAATACCAAGAGACAGTTTTTGACAATTCCTTTATTTAAAGTCTTCTTCTTTCCATCTTCTTTCTTCTATTGTCTATCTTCTATCTTCCTTTGGTTTCTTCCTCCATCTTCTTCTTCCTCTGGTTCTTCCTCCGATCCTCTGCTTCTTGCTCCGGTGTTCTCGTCCGGCATCTTCCTCTGTGGCGTCTTCTTCCCTTCTTGGGCCACTCCGCATCCATGATGGGAGGCTCCCGCTGTGTGACGCTTCTCATCTTCTGACACTTCTTAAATAATGGAGGGCAGGGCCACCTGGTGACCCTCCCCCCCAGGAGGCCCCGCCCTCCATTATTTAAGAAGTGTCAGAAGAAGGGAAGCATGCACAGTGGGAGCCTCTCATCATGGATGCAGAGCGGCCCGAGAACGAAGAAGGGAAGAAGATGCCGCAGAGGAAGTTGACTGACGAGAACACCGGAGCAAGAAGCAGAGGATCGGAGGAAGAACCAGAGGAAGAAGAAGATGGAGGAAGAAACCGAAGGAAGATAGAAGAAAGAAGATGGAAAAGGAGAAGACTTTAAATAAAGGAATTGTCAAAAACTGTCTCTTGTCATTTTTGACACTTTTTTGTGAAATGGTAGTGGTAATTTTGTACCCCCTTACCATTTCACACGGAGGGGGCCAGGATCTGGGGGGCTTCCAGATTACGATAAGCCCCCCATCTGCAGACCCCCACAACCACCGAGCAAGGGTTGTGGGGATGAGGCCCTTGTACCCATCAACATGGGGATAAGGTGCTTTGGGGGGAAGTCAGATTTATGGTTAGTTGCATTGACATACATCTTAGTAACCAATCATATCTAGGAGAGATGGCTAAGATAAGGCTTGTAAAAGATATATAAATGCAAGTTTTACAATTGTTAGATAGACAAGTCAGATAAGAGCTCATAAGGCTGAATTCTATGTATGCTGCCCTATTGCATGGGTCATAGAGATCAGAACCAATGGGTAAACATCTGTCCTTTTGTAGTAACTTGTCTGCTTGTACGAGTCAAATAAAGACTTCCTAACTTGATCCAGTGTGGTCTCTGAATTTCCCTCACAACGGTCGGTTTCTGGTATGGGTGGGATGTGTACGGTTGGTTTCTGGTATGGGTGGGATGTGTACGGTCGGTCTCTGGTATGGGTGGGATGTGTACGGTCGGTCTCTGGTATGGGTGGGATGCTAATTTTAAAGGACTATATGCAAGTTATTGCCATAAAAAGTGTTTGGGGACCGGGTCCTGCCCCAGGGGACATGTATCAATGCAAAAAAAAAGGTTTTAAAATGGCCGTTTTTTTAGGCGCAGTGATTTTAATAATGCTTAAAGTGAAACAATAAAAATTAAATATTCATTTAAATATTGTGCCTGGGGGGTGTCTATAGTATGCCTGTAAAGTAGCGCATCTTTCCCATGTTTATAACACTACCATGGCAAAATTACATTTCAAAAGGACAAAATGTAATTTAAAACTGCTTGCGGCTGTAATATATTGCCGGCTCCAGACAATATATATTAAAATCATTGAAAAAACCAACGTGGGTCCCCCCCTCCCCAGACCATACTAGGCACTTTGGGTCTGGTGTGGATATTAAGGGGAACTCCATGCCAAAACTTAAAAAAAAATGATGTGGGCCCCCCCCAAAAAAAAAAAACATACCAGACCCTTATCCGAGGATGCAACCTGGCAGGCCGCAGGAAAAGGAGGGGGGGGACGAGAGAGCGCCCCCCATCCTGAACCATACCAGGCCACATGCCCTCAACATGGGTAGCTTGCTTTGGGGTCCCCACCAAAGCACCTTTTCCCCATGTTAATGGGGACAAAGGCCTCATTCCCACAACCCTGGCCATTGGTTGTGGGGGTCTGCGGGCGGGGGGGCTTATCCTATTCCTCCTGAATCTTGATGATGCTAGCTTCCAACAATATTTTTGGTTTAGGGCACCACCAACACCCAAGGCCCAATTTTTATGCCCCTAAACTCAATTTGCTTGGTCTCCAAGGCTGCACTCTCCATTGGTTTGAATCCTACCTATCTCATTGCACCTTCAGTATCACTTACAACTCCACTTCCTCCTCTCCAACTCCTCTTAACATTGGGGTCCCCCAAGGTTCTGTCCTTGGACCTTTACTATTCTCGATCTACATGTTCTCCCTGGGTCAGCTGATAGCCTCCCATGGCTTTCACTACCATGTATATGCTGATGACACCCAAATCTATCTCTCTGCCCCTCAGCTCACCCCATCAATCTCCTCACGCATCACTGATCTACTAACAGACATATCAGCCTGAATGTCAAACCACTTCCTAATCTAATCTAAAACTGAGCTCTTAATATTTCCTCCCCCACATGCACCCTCCCCTGACTTCTCTGTCAAGATCAATGGCACATCTATCAGTCCGTCCCTGCATGTCAGGGTGCTAGGGGTAACCTCAGACTCTGAACTGTCCTTTCAGGCCCACATTCAATCCCTGTCCAAATCATGCCGCCTTTGCCTCCGCAACATTTCCAGAATACACCCTTTTTAACTAATGACACCAAGCTTCTAATTCACTCCCTGGTCATCTCTCACCTCGATTGCTGCAACTCCCTCCTCATTGGATTAGCTTTACATAGACTATCCCACCTTCAGTCCATCATGAATGTCGCTGCAAGACTCATCCACCTTACCAACTATTCAGTGTCCTCCACCCCTCTCTGCCAATCCCTCCACTGGCTTCCACTCACCCAACAAATAAAATGCAAAGTACTAACAATAATTTAGAAAGCCACACATAACTCTGGCCCCAGCTACATCACTAACCAAGTCCCAAAATACCAACCAAGCCACTCTCTTTGGTCATCCCAAGACCTCCTACTCTCTAGCTCCCTTGTCACCTCCTCCCATGCTCATCTTCAGGATTTCTCCAGAGCTTCTCCCATCCTTTGGAACTCCCTACCCCAATCTGTTTGACTGTCCCCTAATCTATCCATCTTTAGGCGATCCCTGAAAACCCTTCTCTTCAAAGAAGCTTATCCTGTTTCTAACTAACACTGTTTTACTTCCTCCATCGGCTCATCCCCCACAGCTATTACCTTTGTATCAATTGACCCTTCCTTTTTAGATTGTAAGCTCTAACGAGCAGGGCCCTCTGATTCCTCTTGTACCAAAATGTAATGTAACTGTAATGTCTGCCCTCATGTTGTAAAGCGCTGCGCAAACTGTATAAAACCTGTATTATAATAATAATAATAATAATAAACAGGAGCATGTAATTACAATTTTTAAAATAATTTTTAACAGCAGGGCCTGTTTCTGCACCCAACAAGAGTAACTGTGAGGGGCTTCAGTGTTCTGGCACCAACAACACCTAAGGCCCAATTTTTCTGCAGTATATACTGCAGTCAGTGTAGTATATATAATACAGTGCAGTATATATAGTGCAGTGCAGAGTATATAATATAGTGTATTTTAAGAGGTTAAGGGGAACCCTATGATAAACCCTTTGGGTCTAGTATATACTTTAAGGGGAGCTCGGGTACCCCCTACAATCCATAATAGATCCTCATCCAAACAAGCAGCCTGGCCGGCCAGGATAGGGGGGGGCGAGCGAGCCCCCCCAAACCATACCAGACTGCTTGCCCTCAACATGTTGATGGTGACAAGGGCCTCATCCCCACAACCCCCCCAATCGCGGGAGATTTTTTTTCTTTTTTCTTTTTAATAAAGGACTTGTCAAAAACTGTGTATTGTGGTTTTTACTTTTTGACACTTTTTTTGGTGAATGGGTAGGGGTACAATGTCTCCCTTGTCAAAGGGGCTTCCATATTCTGATAAGCCCTTGATAAAGTCACGTGAAATGTGAAGCAATGTGTCGGGAGGAGCCAGTGACGCCATCTGATGTGCCCTTTCATTACACATTGAATGCGGTGGGAGGAGAGGAAATCGCGGTGAGCGTCTGACTGTTCATGTGCGCCGTTTACTCTAGAAGTACATGTGAGTGGATCCACTTATGTTTTTGTTGCTGAGGATACAATTTTGCTGATCATTGCGCAATGATGTTTTTCTTTGATTGCATGAATGAAACATCTCACTGGAGAAATTAAGAGCAATAGCGTGGGGAAGCAGCAAAGTGGGTTCCTACTGTGTAGCCCACTGACAGTGATTGATCAAACACCCCGGAATTGTTTTGTTATTTCCTTTGCTTTTGTTACATTTTGGGATTTTCATGGACTTTGGCTTTATACACCTCAGAGGGCTGTATTATGCCCTAACTCTGGTGATTGATCACAGTGAATATTGAGGATTTTCTGATGTGCCTTTTGCTGTCTCCTTGACATCTGCCGTTATCACCTAGCACTATATATGGATATCACTGATTTAGAGTTTGTGTTATTATTAGGAAGTTAATATTTAGCGCACTATTAATTGTTTTTATCATATTCTGATAAGCCCCCCGCTCACAGACCACCACAACCACCATGCAAGGGTTGTGGGGATGAGGTCCTTGTCCCCATCAACATGGGGACAAGGTGCTTTGGGGAGACCCCAAAGCACCCTCCCCATGTTGAGGGCATGTGGCCTGGTATGGTTCAGGAGGGGGGAGTGCTCTCTCATCCCCCCCTTTTCCTGCGGTCTGCCAGGTTGCATGCTCGGATAAGGGTCTGATATGGATTTTGGGAGGGACCCCACATCATTTTCAAAAAAAAAATTGGCGTGGAGTTTCCCTTAAAATCTTTGCAAGACCCAAGGGGTCTGGTATGGATTTTGGGGGGACCCCACGCCATTTTTTTTATTTTGATGTGGAGTTCCCCATAAAATTTATTCCAGACCCAAAGGGCCTGGTATAGACTGGGGGTGGAACCCATGCCGCTTTTTTCTTAATTCTGTCATAGGATTCCCCTTAACCACTTCAATACACTATATTATATATTGTACATTGCACTATATATCCTGCACTGTATTATATAAACTACACTGACTGCACTATATTATATATATATATATATATATATATATATATATATATATATATATATATATATATATATATATATACACATATACACATACTATACAGACTGCAATATCTACTCCGCAGAAAAATTGGGCCTTAGGTGTTGGTGGTGCCAGAACACTGTAACACCTCACAGTTACTCTTGTTAGGCACAGGAACGGGCTCTGCTGTTAAATATTATTTCAAAAATTGTAATCACATGCCCCTGTTAAACAGGGGCAGAACAATTGGCCTTGGGTGGTGCTGGTGCCCTAAACAAAAAATATTGTTGGAAGCTAGCATCATCAAGATTGAGGAGGAATAGTATAGTCAGTATAGGCAGTCTTCAAGGGACCCCAGATCCCTAGCAAATTCAATCAGTTGCATCAGGTGCTTGATAGCTGCTGATTAGGGATGAGCCGAACACCCCCCGGTTCGGTTCACACCAGAACCTGCGAACGGACCGAAAATTCACACAAACGTTAGAACCCTATTGACGTCTATGGGACTCGAACGTGCGAAATCAAAAGTGCTCATTTTAAAGGCTAATTTGCATGGTATTGTCCTAAAAAGGGTTTGGGGACCCGGGTCCTGCCCCAGGGGACATGTATCAATGCAAAAAAAGTTTTAAAAACGTCCGTTTTTACGGGAGCAGTGATTTTACTGATGCTTAAAGTAAAAAAGAAAAAAGTGAAATATTCCTTTAAATATCGTACCTGGGGGGTGTCTATAGTATGCCTGTAAAGTGGCGCATGTTTCCTGTGTTTAGAACAGTCCCTGCACAAAATGTCATTTTTAAAGGAAAAAAAGTCATTCAAAACTGCTTGCGGCTTCAATGTAATGTCGGGACCCGGCAATATTGATGACAATCAGTGAGACAAACAGCATGGGTACCCCCCAGTCCATTACCAGGCCCTTTGGGTCTTGTATGGATATTAAAAGGGAACCCCGCACCCAAATTAAAAAAAGGAAAGGTGTGGGGCCCCCAGGCCCTATATACTCTGAACAGCAGTATACAGGCGGTGCAAACAAGACAGGGACTGTAGGTTTGTTGTTAAGTAGAATCTGTTTGTAATTTTGAACTGGTACATTTTTAATGTGTTTAGCTCCAGCCTAAAAATCTATTTTAAGCTGTTTGGAAAACATAGGGAAGGGTTATCACCCCTGTGACATTTGTTTTGCCGTCTGTGCTCCTCTTCAGAAGATTTTACCTCACTTTTTGTCCCAATGACAAATGTTTTTTGAAAATTTGGGGTTTTTGTGAAACAAGGATTGGTGATAAAGCATCAGTGGAGAGGAGAAATGTTTTTCCCATATTAACTCTTACAGGAGAGAATTTCCCTTCCTAGGAGTAGATTTCATCTCACTTCCTGTTGTCTCCTTCCGTTTGCAAGTAGGAGTTGTTTGTAAGTTAGATGTTTGAAAGTAGGGGCCTGCCCTATATACTCAGCAGAAATTTGGGCCTTAGGTGTTGTTGTGGCCACAACACTGTAAGCCCTCACAGGGCCCTGCTGTGAAATATTAGATCAAGAATTGTAATTACATGCTCCTGTTGAACAGAGGCAGAAAAATTGGGCCTTTGGTGGTGGTGGTGGTGCTGGTGCCACAACACTAATTCCTCACTCGCTCTTGGTGGATGCAGAAATGGGCCCTGCTATGAAATATTAGATCAAGAATTGTAATTACATGCCCCTGTTGAACAGGGGCTGAAAAATTGGGCCTTAGGCACTGGTGCTGGTGCCACAACACTGCAACCCCTCACATATACTCTAGTTGGAACGCAGGAATGAGCCCTGCTGCAAAGTATTGCATCACAAATTGTAATTACATGCCCCTGTTAAACAGGGGCTGAAAAATTGGGCCTTAGGCACTGGTGGTGGCGCCCAGAACCAAAAATGTTCTTACAAGCTATCAGCGTGATCATTGAGGAGGAAGAGGATAATTACTCAGGATAGTCACTCAGCATCAGCATAGGCAGTCTTTGAAAGGATCTGAGATTTCAAAAAAAATTATTCGGTTACATCAGCATCTGGTGCTTGGTAGCTGGTGGTGATCCAAGACTGATACATTTTTATGAAGATCAGTCGATCGACCGAGTCGGTGGACAGACGCACCCTGTGATCGGTTACAAAGGCTCCAGCAGCACTGAATGTGCGTTCCAAAAGAACGCTCAAAGCATGACAGGCCAGTAGCTCAATTGCATACTGTGCAAGCTCTGGCCAGTGATCCATCCTCAAGACCCAGTAACCCAGAGGATTTTCCGTGGGAAAAGGTGTCCAAGTCAGATCTTGCCCCTAGGTATTCCTGCACCATGTAAAGCAGACACTGGCGATGGTTGCTGGAACCGATCATACCTTGGGGTGTGGACCGAAAAATTGTCTGAAAGTATCGGTCAGACGGCCACCTTCTCCACCGCTCCTTCTTTGACTGACCGAAGCCTCAGCAACACCTTTTCCAGAAACAGGAGTTTGTAACCTCCCAGTCTCTGGGAACGCGTTGCACAGACCTTTCTGCAAGGCCTCTCGAAGATGTTTCATCCTCTGCTCCCTCTGCGATGGCAAGATAAGGTCCCCAACCTTACCTTTGTAACGTGGATCAAGGAGGGTTGCCAGTCAGTATTGGTCCTTCTCCTTGATACCACGAATATGAGGACCCTTATGCAGGCTTTGCAGGATCAGGGAGGCCATGCAGCGTAGGGTTGCTGAGGCATTCGGTCCGGAGTCCTCTGGGTCACTAAGGACGACATGGTCCGCAGCCACCTCCTTCCAGCCACGTCCAAGTGTTTTTTTGGGACTGATCACTTAAAGACTGCTGCTGATGCTGAGTGCCAGGCTCCACCTCCATACTGACACAATCCCCCTCGTCCTCTTCCTGTGTGATCGGCGGGCACGCAGGAACACTGTCTGGATAAAGGGGGCCTTGAGAGGTAAGGAAGTCCTCCTCTTCCTGCCTCTGTTCTGCCTCAAGTGCCCTGTCAATTATTCCACGCAGCGTGTGCTCCAACAGGTGGACAAGGGGGACAGTGTCACTGATGCATGCACTGTCACTGCTCACCATCCTCGTGGCCTCCTCAAATAGTGACAGAACAGTGCATGCATCCCTGATCATGGCCCACTGGCGTGGGGGAAAAAAAACAAGCTCCCCTGACCCTGTCCTGGTGCCATAGTCACACAGGTACTCATTGATGGCCCTCTGCTGCATATGCAGTCGCTGCTGCATGGCCAACGTTGAGTTCCACCTGGTGGGCATGTCACAGATTAGGCGGTTTTTGGGCAGGTTAAACTCCTTTTGGAGGTCTGTCAGCCAAGCACTGGCATTTTATGACCGGCGGAAATGCACACAGACTTTCCTGGCCTGCCTCAGGACATCCTGTAAGCCCGGGTACCTGCCCAAGAACCGCTGCACCACCAAGTTAGGAACATGAGCCAAACAGGGCACATGGGTCATTTGTCCCTGTCGAAGTGCAGAGAGGAGGTTGGTGCCATTGTCGCAAACCACCATTCCTGCCTTAAGTTGGCGTGGCATCAACCACCTCTGAACCTGCCCCTGCAGAGATGACAGAACCTCTGCCCCAGTGTGGCTCCTGTCCCCCAAGCACACCAGCTCAAGCACCGCATGTCATCTTTTGGCCTGCATACTTGCGTAGCCCCTTCAATGGCTACCGAGCACCGCTGGTTCAGAGGACAAAGCACAGGAAGAGACCATGGAGGAAGAAGAGGAAGGGGTGGAGGAGAGAGGTGTGTCACAATCAGTAGTGGCATTTTGGAGGCGTGGTGGCGGACCAACCTCCAACACTACTGCACCTTGTCCTGCATCCTTCCCAGCTGCCAGCAGTCACTCAATGCGCGGTGAAACTTAGGTAACGTCCCTGTCCATGCCTGCTGGACCATGAGTCAGCGGTAATATGCACCTTACCGCTGATCGCCCTGTCCAGCGAGGCATGGACATTGCCTTCCACATGCCAGTAGAGAGCTGGAATCGCCTTCCGTGAGAAAAAGTGGTGTTTGAGTACCTGCCACTGAGGAACCACACATTCCACAAACTCACGGAAGGGGGCAGAGTCTACCAACTGAAAAGGCAGCAGTTGAAGTGCTAGCACTTTTGCCAAGCTAGCATTCAACCTCCGGGCATGTGGATGGCTGGGAGCGAACTTTTTTCAGCGGTGCAGCAGCTGGGGCAGGGAAATTTGCCTGGTACAATCTAACATCGGTGTACCGAAAGCAGATTGGCCACAAGTACTTGGCTGTGACACACCTAATTCTACACCTTCATTCCTCTCAGTGCAGGTCTCAGAGAGGACTGAAGTATAGTGGGGTTGGAGATCTCAGCTGAGGAGCAAGGAGAGGTCCTCTTTGTTCTTTGGTGTGGGTCTTTTGGATACGCTTGCCAACGAACTGCATGGTAGGTCAACATATGTCTGGTCAAGCATGTGGTACCCAAGCGGGAGATGTTTTGGCCACGCGAGATACGCTTGAGACATATGTTGCAAATAGCAGCGGTGCGATTTGATGCACTCGTCTCAAAAAAGGCCCAAACGAAAGAACTTTTTGAATAACGCACAGACTGCAGCGCCCTGCACATGCGGAGCTTTGGGGTGTGATGCAGTCAGTGTGCTGCCCTTAGGCTGGCCCCTGGAGGGCATCCTGCCTCGTTGGTGATGTGCCGCCTCCTCCTCCTCTCAGGCACCCACGTTAATCCAGTGACATCATCCCCTCCCTCCCCATCACTGGAGCAAACCTGGCAGTATGCTGCAGCAGGGGGAGCATGACTGCCAGATTGCTGTCCTTCTTGGGCACCCCCTCTGTCCGTGCTCACGTTACTGCCTTCATCTAGCTCAGTATCATCATCAGAGCCTTCTAAACGCTGGGCATCCTCCTGGAGCATGTACCCAACACTGTGGTCAAACAGTTCGAGGGACTCCTCAGGAGGACATGGTGGGGCTAGGGAAGGAGTCATTGATGACATTGAGCCGAGGGAAGAGGCCGCTGCTTTGCCAGACAAAGTACCCTGAGCATGGGTGAGGGAGGATGAGGAGGATGAGGATGGCTTGGTCATCCACTTGACCAAGTCTTCCGCATGTTGCGGCTCAACACAGCCAGCTGCCGAAAAAAAGGCCAAGTGTGTCCCACGGCCACGTGCTGAGGATGCACCGTCTCCACGACCAGTACTGTTGCCTCTAGACACAGAGCCTGCTTGCCCTCTTTTATTGGCTTGTGACTGTCTGCCTCTCCTTGTTGGCCTTCCAGACATACAGACATACTGATGGCCTGTAGCTGCACTAAGCTGGGATATATATATATATATATATATATATATATATATATATATATTATATATATACATATATATATATACATATATATACACATATATATATATATATATATACACATACACATATATATATATATATATACATATATATATATATATATATATACACATATATATATATACATACACATATATATACACATATATATACACATATATATACATATATACATATACACTGATACTGCAGCTAGCAAAATCAACTGCCTGCCTGTAGTATGAGAACACCACCAACCTTCTACAGGTTAGCTTTAGCTGAACACTGTGCAGAGCTCGCAAAAAACTAACTTGTAGCTTATTTAGCTGCCTGCGGTAGTGATAGGATCAGGAAAACACCACCAACCTTCTACAGGTATCTTTAGCTGAACACTGTGCAGAGGTCACACTAAACTAACTTGTAGCTTTAGCTGAACACTGTGAAGAGGTCTCAATACACTAACTTGTAGTTTTAGCTGAACACTGAGGAGGGCGCACTACACTAACTTGTAGCTTTAGCTGAACACCGTGCAGAAGTCGCACTGCACTAACTTGTAGTTTTTGCTGAACACTGAGGACACACTAAACCAACTTGTAGCTTTAGCTGAACACTGTGAGGACGCACTACCCTAACTTGTAGCTTTAGGGGAGGACGCACTACACTAACTTGTAGCTTTAGCTGAACACTGTGCAGAGGTCTCATTACACTAACTTGTAGCTTTAGCTGAACACTATGCAGAGGTCACACTACACTAACTTGTAGCTTTAGCTGAACACTGCAGAGGTCGTACTATACTAACTTGTAGTTTTAGCTTTACACTGTGAGCAGGACGCACTACACTAACTTGTAGCTTTAGCTGAACACTGTGCAGAGGTCTCACTACACTAACTTGTAGCTTTAGCTGAACACTGTGCAGAGGTCGCACTACACTAACTTGTAGTTTTAGCTGAACACTGTGCAGAGGTCGCACTACACTAACTTGTAGCTTTAGCTGAACACTGTGAGGAGGACGCACTACACTAACTTGTAGTTTTAGCTGAACACTGTGCAGAGGTCGCACTACACTAACTTGTAGTTTTAGCTCAACACTGAGGAGGATGCACTACACTAACTTGTAGCATTAGCTGAACACTGTGCAGAGGTCGCAGTACACTAACTTGTAGTTTTAGCTGAACACTGTGCTGAAGTCTCACTACACTAACTTGTAACTTTAGCTGAACACTGCAGAGGTCACACTAAACTAACTTGTAGCTTTAGCTGAACACTGAGGAGGACGCACTACACTAACTTGTAGCTTTAGCTGAACGCTGAGGAGGACGCACTACACTAACTTGTAGCTTTAGCTTAACACTGTGCAAAGGTCACACTAAACTAACTTGTACTTTTAGCTGAACACTGTGAGGAGGACGCACTACACTAACTGTAAATAAACTAGCTGCCTGACTGTGGTACTAATAGGATCAAAAGAACACCGGCAATTTTCTTCAGGTAGCTGTGAATACTGTAACAAGACAAGCCTGCCTGTCAGTAGGAAGATAACAGGAACGGATCTAGTTTAACTGAATACAGTGTGTCAGGGATCTACCAGTGCCAGACCTGGGCGCTTGCATGCGCCTATGCGCCCCTGTACAGACGCAGCATCAAACTGCTGCTGTTATTGTGCATCAGCGCGGCGCTCGGGTGCGCGGCGCGTGTGCGTACGCGCCGTTTTGGCGCCAATGAGCACATAAAAGTTCCCCTGTTCCATGGGTGCATTGCTGCTTCGTCTCAGCTCAGTGATTCCTGTTTGAACCTGCATCTGATTGTCTGCTACCTGATTTGACCAGGCTTGTTTGACCATCCGTCCTGCTCCAAACCCGACCCGACTTGCCTGACTACTCTGCTGCCTCTACCTGATACCGTTGCCAACCTCTGCTCGTCCACCGACTCTGCCTCTGCCTGCCGTGATTACCTGTCTTATCTACCTGCCGACCCGGACTGTCTGACCCTGCTTGTGCCTGCTGCTTGCTCCTGCTGTTGCACCTCCAGCTTCAGCTCCTGTGATCTCTCACCTCCAGTGTGTCAGTCTGCTGCTTCCAGTCTCCACCTCCCCTGCAGTCCAGCCATCCCTGGAGGGATCTCTACCTCAGCATCAGAGACTATACTTCAACAGGCACTCCTACCCCACTGTGCTCAGGAGACCACTGTCTCCACTCCAGTGGCTCCTGAACCAGCATTGTATGAGAGGTCTTCTCCTACGAGTCAGGCTCTACTACCAGGTACCTAACAGTACGAAGCAGCCATGACCGAGCCTGCAGGAGACACCTCTCCGTTGAAAGAAATATGCACACACCTAGCGGCCCTCACTCAAGCTGTGCAATCCCTCCAGGATAACTACAACAGATTGGAGGGACAAGTCCAGAATCTTGCAGGGCCTAACCCCCTGGCCTCCCTCCTCTTCAGCCGCAACTCCTGCACAGACTGCTCCAGCTCCGTCAGTTGTGATGCTTCCACCTGAACCAAGGGTCCCCATCCCTGAGAGATTCTCTGGAGACCGGGCCAAGTTCCGGGCCTTTCGCAATGCCTGCCAGCTCTTTTTCGCACTACAGCCCCGAACCTTCTCACTGGAAGCCACCAAGGTGGGGTTTGTGATTTCCCTCCTACAAGGGGAACCTCAGACCTGGGCTCATCGATTACTTGAGGGGGACTCAGCCCTAACCCAATCTTTGTCATCTTTTTTTTTGAAGCCATGGCACAACTATACGAGGACCCTCAACAGACTGCCACAGCTGAATCAGCTCTGTTCGCGCTCCAGCAAGGCCGCAGACCCGCTGAGGACTATGTCACTGACTTCAGGCGTTGGAGCGCGGACACTCAGTGGAATGATGCGGCCCTGCGTCACCAGTTCCGCATGGGCCTATCTGAAGGACTAAAAGACGAACTTGCTCGAGTGGGTATGCCAAATACTCTTGAGGCCTTGATTTCCTTGACCATTCAAATTGACCGACGTCTCCGGGAACGTCGATCTGAACGCTCTGCCTTACAATTCCGCCCGACCTGGATGACAGCAAGAGCACCGGTTCCTGCAGCACGCTACTTACCCCCACCAAATTTGAATCCAGTTAATGCCACGCCTGACACTTCGGAACCTATGCAATTAGGACTGATGCGACCTGCCTTGTCTGAAGAACGTGCTCGACGTCGGCAACTCAATCTGTGCCTCTATTGCGGTGGAACTGGGCACTATGTCCTTAACTGTCCAGTCAAGATAAGTGCCCATCTCCTGTGTATACCAGTCTCTCTGCTCTGCCTGCTAATTCTACCCACCTTGCCCTTCCTCTCTCATTACAGCTCCAAGAAGGGATAATACCGGTCAACGCCACCATTGACTCCGGAGCATGCAGCTGCTTTGATTCAACTTTTGCCAGCCAGCATAACATCCCATTACGGACTAAAACCCATGGACTCTCTGTATTTCTAGCTGATGGATCCCGCATCAGATCAGGACAAGTAACTCAGGAAACCCTGCCTCTGTCTGCTACCACTTCCTCCCAACATAAGGAACTGCTGGTTCTTGGTGCCATCACCTCTCCTATGTTTCCCATCATCCTGGGCATTCGCTGGCTGCAGGCCCACAAACCACACATTCATTGGACATCTGGAGAAGTAAAATTCCTGTCATCTTACTGTCAAGAACACTGTTTAAAGAAAGATCCGGATCCCTCAGCTACTCTGCTTTGTCTGGACACCGACCAGAAACTTTGCCAGGTCATACCTAAACAATACCATGAATACATTGATGTCTTCAGTAAGAAGGGGGCAGACTCCATTCCACCTCATCACCCCTACGACTGCCCCATCGAGTTGCTGCCAGGATCCGAAATTCCATTCGGACGCATTTTTCCGTTATCAGAAAAAGAACAAGAGGTACTAAAGACGTATATAGATGAAAACCTGGCCAAAGGCTTCATACGCCACTCTACCTCCCCAGCTGGTGCCGGAATATTTTTTGTCACCAAGAAGGACAAGTCTCTCCGTCCATGTATAGATTATCGAGAACTAAACAGAATCACGGTCAAGAATCGGTATCCCCTACCCTTGATACCTGAACTGTTCCAGAAATTAAGGACTGCCGTCATTTTTACTAAACTTGACCTAAGAGGGGCATATAATTTGATCCGTATCTGGGCCGGGCATGAGTGGAAGACAGCGTTCCGAACCCGATTCGAGCATTATGAATACTTAGTTATGCCCTTCGGACTCTGCAACGCCCCTGCGACCTTCCAACACCTGATTAACAATGTTCTCAGGGACTTTCTAGATGTGTTTGTGATTGCATACTTGGATGATATCTTGATTTTTTCAGAATCCCGTGAGCTGCATCGAGAACATGTCTGCAGAGTGTTGGGTCGTCTCCGCTTACACAGACTTTATGCAAAAGCGGAAAAATGCGAGTTCGAGCAACAGAGCATTCAATTTCTGAGGTTAATAATCTCTTCAACTGGCATCAAGATGGACCCACAGAAGGTTTCCGCTGTTCTGGACTGGCCGGTACCCCTGGACAAGAAGGGAGTTCAGCGGTTTGTTGGGTTTGCAAACTTTTACAGGAAGTTCATCAGGGGGTTCTCAGCCATAATTGCACCCATCACGCAGTTAACCAAACAGAATACCCATTTTTCTGGAATCAACTAGCCCAAGATGCCTTCGAAAATCTCAAAAGACTGTTTACCTCAGCATCAATCCTCAGTCATCCTGAACCATCTTTACCGTTTATTTTAGAGGTTGATGCCTCTGAGATTGCAGTAGGTGCGATACTTTTGCAACGTAAAGGTAGCAAAGATGTAATGCATCCTGTAGGGTTCTTCTCCCGAAAACTCTCTCCTGCGGAGAAAAACTATGACGTTGGTGACCGAGAGCTTCTCGCTATTAAGACTGCACTGGAGGAGTGGAGGTACCTGTTGGAGGGGGCTATGCATCCAGTACTAATTTACACTGACCATAAAAACCTGGAATACTTACGATCTGCTAAACGGCTGAAGCCTCGACAAGCCCGCTGGGCTCTGTTTTTCTCACGTTTCTCCTTCCATATTACGTATCGTCCAGGCTCAAAAAAATATTAAACCGGATGCACCATCACGAATGCATGACAATCCTAAGGACTTATCTACTCCTGACACCATCCTACCTGCAAACAATTTCTTACTCCTACAAACAGATTTACTCTCCCAGATTAAGGAAGCATCCTCTGAGTCAGCCAGGCCTACAGGGATTACTTTGGTAAACAGGGATGGTCTGTTCTGGAAGGGAAGCCAAATTTTCATCCCTGAAGATGTTCGGGTCAGGGTTTTGACGCTTCTTCACGACCATCCACTGGCAGGCCACTTTGGAGTTCGCAAAACCCTGGAACTAGTGCAGCGTACATTCTGGTGGCCCAATCTGAAAGACTTTTGCGAAAAATATGTCAATTCCTGTCCCATCTGTACCCAGAATAAGACATCCAGGAATCGAGCTTAGGGCCTGTTAAAACCTTTACCTGTACCCGACAGACCGTGGAAAATGATTTCTATGGATTTTATTGTGGAGTTTCCATGTTCTGAGGGGTGCTCAGCCATCTTTGTGGTAGTGGACCGTTTAACCAAGATGGCTCATTTTCTGCCTTTAAGGGGAACTCCGTCTGCCATTGAAACTGCTCGTATATTTGTCAAGGAGATCATCAGACTTCATGGAGTTCCTGTAAACATAGTTTCCGATAGAGGGGTTCAATTCACCTCACGTTTCTGGAAAGCCCTGTGTGAAACCCTAAAAATTGAATTGGCCCTGTCCTCGGCCTATCATCCTCAAACTAACGGGCAGACAGAAAGGACCAATCAGACCCTTGAACAATACATCAGATGTTTTACATCTTTCACACAGGACGATTGGGTATCTCTGCTACCCTTAGCAGAATTTGCTTACAATAAGGCCAAACATTCTGCCACCGGTCAATCCCCTTTTTTCGACAATTATGGCTTTCATCTAACCTTTCTACCTGATTTCCTTTCAGAGTCTTCGGTTCCAGCAGTACAAAGTACAGTGGATTTCCTCAGTCACAACAATCGGTTGTTGCAGGAAGCAGTGTCCAAGGCTCGGGCAGATGGTAAGAGAATCTTCGACCGAAAAAGAAGAGGGGAGCTGAACTTACAGATTGGTGACCAGGTATGGCTTTCTACCAATAATATAAAATTAGCATGTCCTTCTAAGAAGTTGGCACCTAGATTTATGGGACCTTTTCCGGTTAAAAGGAAAATCAATGAAGTTTATGAACTGATTTTACCTGATTCGCTTAAAATACATCCGGTATTCCATGTATCTGTGCTTAAACCTGCTGTACCTGATCCCTTCCCTGCTAGAGGAACGAGACCTCCTGAACCTATTGTAATTATTGGCAGCGAGGAGTTTGAGGTTGAGGCTATCCTTGATTGTAGAGGAAGGCAAGGACAACATCAATTCTTAATCAAGTGGAAAGGCTACGGCCCAGAAAGTAACTCGTGGGAACCGGACAGTAATGTTCATGCTAGGCGTTAAGTTTGCGCCTATTTTTCTACACATCCTGAGAAGAAAAGGCTTTTGGGCATCCGGAGGCTGCCCCTTGGGGGGGGCAATGTCAGGGATCTACCAGCGCCAGACCTGGGCGCTTGCATGCGCCGGTGCGCCCCTGTACAGATGCGGCATCAAACTGCTACTGTTTCTGTGCATCAGCGCGGCGCTCGGGCGCGCCCGGTTGCGCGGCGCATGTGCGTACGTGCCGTTTTGGCACCAATGAGCACATAAAAGTTCCCCTGTTCCATGGGTGCATTGCTGCTTCGTCTCAGCTCAGTGATTCCTGTTTGAACCTGCATCTGATTGTCTGCTACCTGATTTGACCCGGCTTGTTTGACCATTCGTCCTGCTCCAAACCCGACCCGACTTGCCTGACTACTCTGCTGCCTCGATACCGTTGCCAACCTCTGCTCGTCCACTGACTCTGCCTCTGCCTGCCATAATTATCTGTCTTATCTACCTGTCGACCCGGATTGTCTGACCCTGCTTGTGCCTGCTGCTTGCTCCTGCTGTTGCATCTCCAGCTCCTGTGATCTCTCACCTCCAGTGTGTCAGTCTGCTGCTTCCAGTCTCCACCTCACTTGCAGTCCAGCCATTCCTGGAGGGATCTCTACCTCATCAGAGACTATACTTCAACAGGCACTCCTACCCCACTGCGCTCAGGAGACCACTGTCCCCACTCCAGTGGCTCCTGAACCAGCGTTGTATGAGAGGTCTTCTCCTAAGAGTCAGGCTCTACTACCAGGTACCTAACACAGAGTGTGTATATATATATATATATATATATATATATATATATATATATATATGCGCAACACCTGGGATGTATGTGTGTATATATATATATATATATATATATATATATATATATATATATATATATATATATATACACACACACACATACACACACACACAATACACTAAGTGCAGCTAACTCACTGACTGTCCTGCCTAATCTAGCTAACTCAAATGAAATGACAGTCTGTCTCTCTCAGCACGCCGGAACACACTACACAGGGCCGCCGTGCAGGCGGTTTTATATAGTGTGGGGCGTGTTCTAAACCCCCTGAGCCATAATTGGCCAAAGACACCCTGGCTTTGGTCAATTACACCTCTCTACCGACCGCGCTGTGATTGGCCGAGCATGCGGGTCATAGCTTGGCCAATCATCAGCCAGCAATACACTGCTATGCCGCAGTGAATTATGGGCCGTGACGCGCCATAGGAATTTGGCACGAACGGCCCATAACATTCGCAATTCGGCGAACCATCGAACAGCCGATGTTCGAGTCGAACATTGGTTCGACTCGAACGCGAAGCTCATCCCTATCAGTGTCTAAGCACTCACTGCACAGAATGGGAGGCATTTTTCAGGCGCTTTTCAGAGGCTAATTCTAGCACTAAACGCCTGAAAACTTCCTCAGTGTGAAAGGGGTCTAAAAGATTTCTGAAATACTTTGATGTGATTTGAGTGGCAGAGTGTAAAGTCGCATCAAAGTTATACTCCATAAACAGAACTGTCATACTTTACTACTATCCCTCCCAAAATAACAAAACAGGTCATAAATACAACACTTACGTTTTTGGTGTGGGTTCATTGAAGTCTATTACAAATGTAGCACCCTCTACCTAAAGGTAGGTGCTAGACCAGTATTTTTTTTAGCTGCAGCACCCAAGTGCAGGTAAATTTAGCCAGGCCTGTTCTTTAGGCTGGGCTTGGTTGTTGTGATTTGGGACTGGGAGTGTCTGGTGTAGTGGGGGGTGTGGCTACCTGTACCTCCTTTGCTTTCAGAGGGATGGTTCTGGAAGGGAGGTTGGACTTGAGATCTGAGTGGCAGGCAGCTCATGTGAGGAGCCCTGACCAATTATCTTCTGGTATTGGCAGGGGACAGGCCTCTCATATAAGCTGGAGTCACATGCTTCCAGGGAGGAGTTCTGTGGAGTAGAAAGACAGAAGGGAGGATTGAGGTGCTGCTCCAGGTGTTCCCACGTGGGGATGCGGCAAGCGCGGAGAAGGGATGGAGGAACCGCTGGAAAGGAGCTAAAAATAAGGATCTTCATCTCTATGGTGACATTAGGATGCTGTGACCGGGGAACACAAGGTCTGGATGTTAAGAAGATCAAGCAGAGGAAGTAGCAGTCAAGCGGAGGCCGCTGATCCCTTTTTCAATCTAAGAACAACCTATTGAAAGCGCGCAGAACCTTCTATGAGTATGGGGACAAATGTAGTAGAACTTTTTTTATTTTATTTTTTTCCTTCCACATCAGCAATCACCACTAGTGGGCATAATCAGCATAATGTTCATAGCTATCGCCCGCTTAGCTTCACATCATTGTGGATTTCTTTTCTTTTTACTTTAAATTAACAAGATGTATACAAACATTTTATATAGCTTTATTAAGTATCTTACTTAAAAAAATTCCTAGTTACTTATTCCCAGCTACCCAGCCATCTCAGCACAATCCCGCAAGGGTACCCGTACCTTATTTCACCCTGACCGAAAGGCCCTAATGAGAGACAAAGAAAAAAAAAAAAAAAGGGAAAAGAGAAAAAAAAAAAAGGGAAAAGAGAAAAAAAAAAAAAAAAGGGAAAAGAGAAAAAAAAAAAGAAAAAATAGGAAAACCCCATAGAAAAAGCTGGACTAGTGAGCTCCCCACGCCCACTGTTAAGGCCGGTGGCAACTGTTGAGTGGGCATAATAACCCCCAACCCTCCCATACCCCCAATCCCGCCCTCCCTCCTTCCCCCTACCCCCTCTATGCAGGATCCTACCCAGCCACAGGATTTAATGAATTCTACTATTAACTACTATGACGAGTCTCCACCAACCCCAACTCCCCCAGTGCTAACCAAAAAATTCTATTATTCCTATCAGACTTGTCCTGCTGTAGCTATGGCCCACACTGCTGCTCTCCAAACTTTCCCCTTAGGCAACCCACCTTTTCCTCCCACGGCTTCCACATTCTATTAAATTCCTGGAGATTTCCTCTCTTAATGTACTCCACTCTTTCCCTGCTCAGGGAGTCACTAAGTGTACCTATCCAATCTTTCACAGTTGGGGGGTCCTTTGATAGCCACCTTAGCATTATCAATTTCCTAGCCTGAAACAGACTTCTCAAAATTGCCAGTGTAGTACTCCTCCTCTCCCCCTCTACCCTTCTATATCCCAAGATGCATTCCACTGCCTCCCTTTTCACTAAGGTACCAAAAATATCTTCCAGGCTACTAGTCACCCCCTCCCAGTAACGGACCAGCTTGGGGCACCTCCATAGCATGTGAATAAGATCCCCAGACTCCCGACATCTGGGGCAACTATCGTTAGATCTTCTACCGAACCTAAAGAGCCGTTTCTGAGTATAGTAAGCTCTGTTAAGCAGCAACAGATGCAGTATCTTCTGTGAGGGGGACACTGACACCAGGGACCTCATCTCAAGTATCCTCTTCCATTGTTCCTGGGGTATTACCCCCAAATCCTCTTCCCATTTAGCTCTTATTCTCTGTAATACCCCCCTACTATTCTCTGAATTACTTAATTGGTCATAGATTTTGGATATTAGCCGCTTAGTGGGGACTACCTGGAGTATATTTCAAAAAAAGGGCATTCCCTCCCATCTCGGAGGCTGATCTCCAAAATTGGGCCCTGAGGGCATGTTCCATCTGGCCGTGCAGGAAAAGGGAATTCTGTGGAATCTTAAATTCCCTGACCAACTCAGGGAATTTTTTAAGAGTATTACCTAAGTACAGCTGTCTTAGCATTTTAATCCCACGGGCCTCCCACACTCTAGCTTTTCCGATTTTTAGAATTTCCTGTAAGTTGCGGTTATTCCAGATAGGGGTGTAGTCTGTAAACCCCTCTTGCCTCATTAATTTCTTAACAGATTTCCAGAGCTTAGTCAACAATTTGATTGTTGGGGATTCATGATGAAACATGTCTTCCTCCAAGGCCTCGATTAGCGTATTATGGCGAGCACTTGTCAGTATTAATCTACCATTCGGAGTGCCACCCTCCGGGGACCCACACCCCATTAATTGCTGCAGCTGGGTTTCCAGAAAATAACACACTGGATGGGGAAGAGCCAACCCCCCCTCCCAACTTTGGAGCTGGAGTACCTGAAGCCGTATCCTGGCCTGTCCCCCTTTCCATATCAGTTCCCTGAACAGAGCCTCAATTCTTTTAAACCAGCTCTTACAAATCCACCCTGGGGAATTATGCAGGACGTACAGTAGTTGAGGCATCCAAATCATCTTTATAAGGCTGCATCTTCCTGCTACTGACAAAGGGAGACGTCTCCATATGCCTATCTTTTGTTTAAATTTTGACAAGAGAGGAACCAGGTTTTTACTGATGTATTGATTGGGGTCCTTCGTGAGGACAATTCCCAAATACTTCAATGCTTCCACCACTGTCACCTGCGGCAGTCCGTGTACTGTTGGTGCTCCTAGTGGGTCCAACGGTAGGAACTCGGATTTCTCCCAATTTCCAACCCAGAGAAGCTACCAAATTCCTCCACTATTCTCATTGCCCCCGGTACTGAGTTCCTGATATCTCCCAAGAATAACAAAATGTCATCCGCGTACAGCGCAATTCTTTCTTCACCCAACCTCCTCTGGAAACCTATTATCTCATGGCTTTCTCTAATGGAGATAGCCAGGGGCTCCATCGCCAGTGCAAAAAGCAAAGGGGAGAGTGGACACCCCTGTCTCGTCCCCCTCTCCAGCTCAAACCAGGCTGCAAACTCATTGTTTATTTTAACTCTTGCCTTCGGGTTGTTATAAAGCATTTTAATCCAACCTATGAAGGAGGGACCAAACCCAAATTTCCCCAACACATGCCACATATAGCCCCATTCCACACTATCGAAAGCCTTGGAAACATCTAAGGTTAATAAGGCTCTTGAGCCCTCATTCTCCGTGGGGGACTGTAGGTTTAAGAAGGCCCTTCTGATGTTCAAACTTGTGGATCTATTGGCCATAAATCCCGCCTGGTCTTCATGTATTAATTTATGAATAACACCATTTAATCTGGCAGCCAGGACTTTGGCCAGGATTTTAGCATCTGTACATAGTAAGGAAATTGGCCTATATGCAGCCATATCTAGGGCATCTTTCCCCTCCTTCTGCAGCACTATAATTGTTGCTTCTAGCATCGATGCCAGCAATCAGCCCCCATCAAATGCGTCCCCCAGTGTTTGCAGCAATGCAGGGATTAACACTTCCCCATAGTGCCTGTAGGCCTCGATTGTAATTCCGTCGGGACCCGGAGACTTAAGGCATGCCATACTTCCAATTGCTTGTTGTAATTCAGCAATTGTTATTGGGGATTCTAATAACTCCTTTTCCTCTTGCGACAACCTCGGGATCGACAGCTTCCCCAGGAAGTCCGCCATCACTTCATATTTACCTTTTTTCTGGGAGGTATACAGGTTTTTATAATAATCCCTAAAGGTTTGCACTATTTTTGAGTGGCTTGAAAGAATATCTCCACTCTGTGTTCTAATAGCGAGAACCTTTGGTGGGGCTGTATTGGATTTCACCAACTGTGCCAACACTCTTCCCACCCTCTCTCCCTCCACCAGAGATACCTGACATTGGAGTAACAGCCTAGTCTCTGCCTTCTGCATGGTAACCTGTTTATACACTTGTTTCTCTTGCCAAACCTTTTCCTTCACAGGGGTAGGGTTACTAATGAAGTTATTTTCAGACTCTAGTGCTTCCCTTAGTGAGTTCTCTTCCTCCCTCCTAGCTTCTTTATTAAATTTGGCCATCTGCTGTATTAAGACCCCCCTAAGAAAGGCTTTAAGAGCGTCCCATAGCACAGTGGATGGCACTGTACCCTGATTGAAATCTACAAACTCCCTCAGAGAGGGAAGGACTCCATTCTCCTTTCTGATTACCTCAAACCAAAGGCTTATTCTCCATTCCTTCCGGGGGCTATATCCTCCTGCCTTCAGTGTAACTACCATGGGGGAGTGGTCCGAGACCCCTCTTGGCCCATAAAGAATCTTGCCTGATAGCTGCAGTGCTCTATCGTTCCCCAGGACCAGATCTATCCTCGAGAGCGCTGAGTATGATACTGAGCTGCAGGAATATTGTAACACCCCTGGGTTACGCACCCTCCACAGGTCCACCAACCCCACTTCCTCCATAAACTGGCTCAAACGGCTCTTTGCAGCATACTCAGAGGGTTCTCACCGGAAAGCGATCCAACCTTCTATCCAGGACCTCATTATAATCCCCAACTGCTATAACCGGAAACTCCTTTTTATCTAACAGAAATTCAATTTAAGCATAACATCTAAATTAAAAGGGGGTGGAATATATATGTTTGCCAGTACATACATAACATTGTCAATAGAGTATAATAAGAAAATATAATGGCCCATTTCATCTATCCTGGATTGCCTGCAGGAAAATTTCACTCCCGTTTTCACCAAGACACTCACCCCTCTACTATATGAAGAATGGACCGCATGGAATTGACGTTGAAATTTATGCGACTGCATATACTGGGTTGTATCCTTGGTAAGGTGAGTTTCCTGCAGGCAAACCAGGTCTACCCCATAGTTCTCCATCACAGAGAGCACTGCCAGCCTTTTGAGCGGTGTCCCTAAACCCCTAACATTCCAAGATCCTATTTTCACTGTTCCGCCCTGCATCATAGTTATTTAGAAATATAACAGGGGAAAAAAAAAAGAGAAAACCAAGAAAGAAAAAAAAAAAGAAACAACAAAAAAAAAAAAGTATGGGAAGAGGAGCCCAGGCAGGTACCTCTACCTACAACTGCCCTAGTTACTATATAAATTATTTTGCACCTTACAGCCCCCATGTGTAGACATATCCAGTGGGGATCCTGTCACCTTTAACCTTTCAAACGCTAGTGAAACTAAAGAGCAAACGAAAAAGGTGTGGAAAATTCACATCCGCACTACCTTAATATAAACGTGAATAGTAAGCATATGTGTTTTACAAATAATAATTCAAGAGCCAGCTTCCTGTCATATCTAAGTGTGAGACCCTGGAACCGACCTGTGTGTTTTCCAAAGGTGTATATATTTCCTGTGAACTTTTCACCAATCATTCTACCCCTCCCACCTCCCCTACCCCCCCCCTACCCAGACCCACCCCCCTTCCAATCCCCCTCCTACGCCCCCCACCACCTATCTAGGTGAACCCCCAGGGGGTTAACCGTGACCATTACCAAACTACCTCCATCTAATTCCATACACTGCCTCCTATACTCCTCTCCCATTCAACTCCCCCCCAACAGGCACCTGTGTGTCCCCACCCCCCCACCCCAAAAAGCCAGTTTATCCCAAGTCTTGCCTCTCATAGCACTCTATGCTGAGCTTGAAAGTTTTTCTCTGTTCTCCTCGAGCCATTTCTCCACGCCAGCAGGGGAATCAAAGAACAGGGTGTCTCCCAAAGCTGATACCCGCAGCTTCGCCAGATAGAGGAGGGCATAAGAAAGGTTACATTTTTGTAAGGTGCGTTTTGATTGAATAAACGCTGCCCTTCGCTTCTGCAGGTCTGGAGAAAAATCCGCATAAAAAGATACTCTAGCCCCTTTAAAGAGGACATTTCCTGCCTCCCTTATTTTACGGAGCAACACCATTTTGTCTCTATAATTAAGAAACCTTATAAGTAAAGGTCTGGGGAAGCCCCCTGCTGGAGGAGCCCTAAAGGGGACCCTATGGGCCCTTAATACTGAAAAGAATGCTGAAAATGATTCTCTTCCAAATAGTTCCACCAGCCACTTTTCTATAAATTCTGGCGGGTCAATGCCCTCGCTTTTTTCAGGTAGTCCCACCAGCCTCACATTATCCCTTCGGCTCCTATTCTCCATTTCGTCTAATTTGGAAGCTTGTTTGGATATCTGCTCCTTTAACCATTTCATTTCCTTAATCAATGGGGACATATCTTCCAGCAGCCCTACTCTTTCTTCCAGAGCTGTTGTTCTCTCGGCAGTTTTCTGTAGGTCTTGCCTGACCAACAACAGGTCCGCTTTTACTCCCCTCATCTGCTCACAAAGTTCTTTAAGCAAGGAGTTACACACCCCCACTGCCATAAATACGTCTGTAAGAGTTGGTTCTTTCCCTAGGGGCAAGTTTGAATCGGTACTAACTTCCATATTTACATTTATATTTTGATCACTTAACCCCAGTCCTTTTGTATTGTGCGTCTTGGATGAATGGGCCGCTTGAGTAGCCCCTGATGGCAGTACCTGCTGTTGACCCTGGCTTTTCCTATCAGGTGCCCCCCCCCAGTTTGTTTTTGATTGTGACCCCTTCTTTGGGGGAGTCACAGCTGGAGCGTGAGCATATTGCTCTAACTTCGCTGCTGCTGACACCGCTACTGAAAGCTGCAGGTTTTTATCTTTAGCAGAACGTAGGTTCTGCATTGTACGCTCCTTTCCTCACAGCTACTACCCAGCACAGTGCTTATATAAGTGGAGTATAGGGAGCAGGAGAGAAAAAAAGAAGGAAGCGAGGGAAAAAAAAAACACCAATAACACAGAGTTATGAGTCCAGCTGAATGGCCCACGCTGTATAGCGTATGAAAAAGGTGCCGCCAACTGGATTACCCTTCAGTTAGCATATGCACAGGGTAGTAAGTGGGGGGTAACTCCACCCTAAGATTCAAATCACCCTATTAGTACAGGCCACCCCATGTAGTCCTCCCACAGTCCCCCAGTTCCTACTCCACCTCCATACCAGTCCAGTCCAACATTAAGCAGAGTAGCTGGAGTGTGAAAAAAAAAAACATTTTCCCCTCCTGGGGCAATATCAAGCAGACCGCACAGCTGGGAAGGAGAGCAGCATAAAAGATAGCAAGCAACCTGGGCTTCACAGGAGAAATCTTCCCCTTATCATGATGGTACACGTACTGTACCCCACCACCTTCGGGTCTCTGGGTGACACACTCCTCCCGGGTAAAACCGAATGCGGCCAGTCGCCTCTCACGCTCGGTCCGCTGTCTCGGAGCTCAGTTGGTGGGTGGGGATTTGACGACACACCTGCAGGTTCTTTGGCTCCCACAGCCCGCCTAGGGCAGGGGAGTTAAGGAGAAGGCTGGAAGATAGTTTGAATGTCCAGGGCTTTCTCTGCACCTTCTGACGACTTTCATCCAAGCCCAGGTGTGCTCAGGGATATGCCCGAGGAGAGCGTTCAATTATCCAGAGATGTGTAGCGGGGGGTGGGGAGAGCCACACAGCGTCCCTGTGTTCACACACTCACTCCATCACACAGCGCTGCACACACCCATACATCCCAATGTAGTAGAACTTTGGCTCAACGCTCAAACTCAACTCAGTGGCTATTTTAGCCTTCCGTTGGACCCCTCGGGCTATCCAAACAAAAAACCCTAGTTAGACTTACCGGTAACAGTATTTCTACGAGTCTTTCAGGACAACACCTGGAGAGAGCGCAGCTCCTCCCAGGAAACACTGCAGTCAGTTTTTTCTTTAAAGACCGGACACTTCCACCATGGCCTCAGTTGTTCATAGAGTACCTCCAGCCATGCTGAAATTAGATAAGCAGAACATAGCAATAACACCACATATTTATAAACCAATTAGGGCGGGTCATCGGTGCTGTCCTGAAAGACTCGTAGAAATACCGTTACCGGTAAGTCTAACTAGGATTTTTCTCCCCTCGTCTTTCAGGACAGCACCTGGAGATGATAAAAGAGTACTTACTCTAGGGTGGGACCACCGCCTGCAGGACCTTCCTGCCAAACGATAGTTCTGCTGCTGACAGCAAGTCCAACCTGTAGTGGCGGGTGAAGGTGGAGAAGCTTGTCCACGTGGCCGCTTTACAGATCCGACCTGGAGAGGCCCCTGCCCTTTCCGCCCAGGACGTTGCTATTGCCCTTGTTGAATGGGCCATTACCCCTGTTGGAGGATCAGCCCCTGAAGCTTTGTAGGCTTCACTGATCACCATTCTTAGACATCTGCCTAAAGTACTTTTGGAAGCACAATGACCCTTGCGCGATCCAGAAAAAAGAATAAAAAGAGAATTTGTCTTCCTAAACTCTCTCGTGATCTCTAAATAATGGAGTAAACATCTTCTCACATCCAGGGTATGAAAAGCCTCCTCTTTAGAGTTGGATGGTGTAGGACAAAAAGTAGGTAAAACTATCTCTTGTGCCCTATGAAAAAAGGTTGCGACTTTTGGCAAGAAACCCGGGTCAGTTTTCAGCACTACCCGGTCTGGAAATATCAAACAAAAAGGCTCTAGTATAGACAGAGCTTGCAACTCACTTATTCTTCTGGCTGAGGTAATTGCTACCAAAAGAACTAGCTTGAGTGTCCATAATTTTAAAGTCGCTTCCTGTGGGGGCTCAAAAGGTGTTTTGATCAACCCTTGTAGCACCAGTGATAAATGCCATTTAGGAAAAGATCTGAAAGGTACCGGTCTAAGCCTGGCCAATGCTTTGAAGAATCTAACTATAAATGGTTCTTGAGATAACTTTCTCTCGATAAACACCGACAAGGCAGCCACCTGGACCTTCAGGGTACTGGCTGCCAGCCCCATCTCCATACCCTCATTGAGAAACTCTAATATTGAGGGCAATTCCTGTGGTAAACATTTTTTAGTCATGCACCAGGAATTAAACCACTTCCATGTCTTAAAATAAATACCCCTGGTAACCTTTTTTCGGCTACTTAACAGGGTTGACACCAGCTTATCTGAGAAGCCCCTTTTTAGAAGCTGCTCTTCAGTAACCACCCCGTCAGCTTGAGCTGGTTGATATTTGGATGCTGAAGGGGTCCCTGGGTTAATAGATCCTTTCAAAGTGGAAGAAACCAATGTGGTTCCACTGCCATCCTCTGTATGGTTGCAAACCAGGGCCTCTTGGGCCAAAAAGGAGCCACTAGGATCTTACTTGTGGTCTCTCTTAGTTTTTTTAACACCAAAGGGATCATTTGAAAGGGGGGAAAGGCGTAGCACAAGTGGAATTTCCATGGTTGTGCCAGCGCATCCAATCCTTTTGCCTGATCTTGCCTGTCTAGTGAGTAATAGGCCTTCACCTTTGAATTCTTGTGGGATGCGCACAGGTCTATCTAAGGAGTTCCCCATTTCTCTTAATTTTTGGAATACCTCCTTGTTTAGACTTCACTCTGCCTCTAGCATCCTTTCTCTGCTTAGAAAGTCGGCTACTAGATTCAGCTCTCCTTTTAAGTGTACGGCTGTTAGGGACTTTAAGTTGCTTTCCGCCTAAGATAGCATCTGAACAGACAAGGCTAGCAAGACCTTGCTTCTTGTGCCACCCTGTCTTGTAACATATGCCACTGCTGTGGCATTGTCTGATAGCACTTGAACATGGTGACCCTGGACTATTTTCTCAAAAGCCCATAGTCTTAAGAGAATAGCCCTTAGCTCCCTCCAATTGGAGGATCTCCTGGCCTCCCTGTTCGTCCAATTCCCCTGAGCCATCTGTCCTTTCAGGTGGGCGCCCCAACCCCAGGAACTCGCATCCGTTGTTAATCTCCTCTCCTGGGAAAAAACCAGAGCAGGCCCTTGTCCAGATTGGAGTGACTCCTCCACCACCAGAGCTTCCTCTGAACTCGGGGGGGGGGGGGGTATTATTTTTTTCTAGGGACTCTCCATAGGACCAATTTTTCAAAATTGTCTGTTGAAGATCCCTTGCGTGTAAACGTGCCCACTGTGCTGCTGGTATAGCTGCAGTAAGGAGCCCCAAGACAGACATCGGTGCCCTGATAGAAATTGGCAGGTTTGTCTGGGTCTTTTTTACCGCATTATGAAGTTTTACTATCTTCTCCTCTGGGAGGTAGATTCTCTCCTGTATGGAATCGATAGTGTAACCCAGAAACGTTATTGCCTGTGATGGGATCATGTTCAATTTTTCCTTGTTTATTAACCACCCCAGGCTCTCCAGATGACTCCTTGTCCTTTGTAGATCCCTCTCTAATATGTGCCTTGTTTTGGCAAATAGAAGATCGTCTAAATATGGGACAATCGAGATTCCCTCTATTCTGAGAAGGGCTAAGGCCTCTGCCAGAATCTTTGTGACTATCCTCGGAGAGGATGACAGCCCGAAAGGGAGAGCTCTGAATTGAAGATGTATGATAGACCCTTCCATCCTGATTGCAAATCTGAGGTGCTTTTGTGATGCTGGGGCTATAGGCACATGGAGATATGCATCTCTCAGGTCTATGGATACCATAAAACAGTCTAGGGTTAGGAGACCCTTTACCGAAAAGATCGTATCCATCTTGAACTTCTTGTACCTGACCGCTCTGTTGAGAATCTTCAGGTTCAGGATTAATCTGAACTTGCCTGAAGGCTTCTTTACCAGAAAGATGTGCGAATAGCACCCCTGTTCCCCTTCTTTGGGAGGAACATTATCACCTTCTGCTGAATTAACTCCTGAAGAATTGCCGACATTGCTATAAGCTTTTCTGGGTCTCTGGGAGCCCGAGTTATATAAAACCGAACCGGAGGGGGTTGGGCAAACTCCAGTCCGTAACCCTCCCTTATAGTCTTGAGGATAAACGGACTGTCTGTTATACTCTGCCACTGTGGGAAGAAGGCCTATAACCTTGCTCCCACAGACGGAGGCCAGTCACTGGCTCTTTGTATTCGGGGTAGGGGAGCGAAATAGCACTCCTGACTTGCCCCTGCCTCTCTGAGACCTCCAAGGTCTCTTATAGCCTGTCTCCTTTATATCTGAGGTTTTCCGAAAAGGACGAAAATTTTTACTGCACTGAGGGATCACCTTTTTCTTAATGGGGAAGGCCTTTTTCTTATCAGCCGTTTTTTCCAGTATGGCTTCTAGACCTGGGCCAAAAACCAAATCCCCTTCAAAGGGTAGACCACACAACTTGGTCTTAGAGGCTGTATCCCCGGTCCAAGTCTTGACCCATAGAGCTCTGTGCGTTGAATTGTTTAGCGCAGATGATCTGGCCGACATCCTATGATTCAGCCGAAGCATCTGCTATATATCCAACTGCTTTCAGAAGCACCGGTAATGTCTCCAAAAGATCCTTACGAGGTGTACCTGCCTCGATATGAGCTTTCAGTTGTTCCAGCCAGTGCTCCAGGTTTCTGGCCACCACTGTTGTGGCCATAGCTGGCTTTAGATTTGCTAAGGTGGAGTCCCAAGCTTTCTTCAGCAGGGAGTCAGCCCTCTTATCCATGGGATCCTTGAGGATACCCATGTCCTCGAATGCAAGGTCGGTGTTTCTCGACACTTGAGAGAAGGCCGCATCCAGGCTAGGCTTTTTGTTCCAGACCTGTGTGCTATCTTCCTCAAAGGGAAACCTGCGTTTGAGGGATCTAGAAAAGGGGGCCCTCTCTGGGTCCTTCCATTCTCTTTTAATTGTTTCTGACAGAAACTTATGCACCGGAAACACCCTGTGTTTCACTTCACCCATGCCTTGAAACATTGTCGTGTAACGACAGCAGGGTTTTATCCTCTGTAATATTTAGAGTAGTGTGGATAGTTTTTAGCAGATCATCCACCTCCTCTAGAGACAATTTATATAGAGAAGAAGATTTTCTCTTCCTCTGCTTCTTCCTCAGATTCCGTAGCCATGCTACGATTTTCCTCCTCCGAGTCACTGTCACCTCTGTATGCAGAAACAGAAGACTGGGAATGAGGTACTGAGCTGCCTGCAGCTGGACGTTTGTCAAGGTAAGATTTAAATGACTAAAAAGTATCAGCCAAATCCTTTCTAAAAGAGCTCAGTAAATCCTGCTGAATCACAGGTGCACTAGGAGTGGTTTCCTCTTTCACTAAGTCTGCAATACATCCTTTGCATAACACTTTTGCCCAGGACTCCTTAAGCACATTTTTACAAGATGGGCATTTTCTTTTAACAGAAAAAGAAGAATGTTTGGTCTTTTCTTTTGCCTTCTGAAATACACAAGCAGAAAAACCTATAAACAAACAGCATGCTGAACAAGAAATGGAGGAGCTAACACTTTAACCCTTCCTTCACTCAGCCAGTAAATCACCCCACAGATTCACTTCTCAATCTTAAAACACACTTACTTCCTGCTTCAATACACAGGAAGAGTGTTGCAGGCTATTTAAAATTTCTAGAATTTAACAAAGAGGGAACTAAAACATGCCCATAGAGTAAGTTACAGAGACACGCTGTCCCCGCTTACCTGGGCCTGGCTGACTTGTGTGGCTCCTGCTCCTGCCACCACTGATTGTTCCTCCTCCATACTGTCAGGATTTGCAATGGCGTTTTGGTGCTTGTTTTTAAAGTTTCCCGGTCCACTCGCCGCTGCGAGGGCCGGAAATGACATCAGCCAGAAGAGACCTGCCCTCCACTCCTGCTTTCCAGCGGCCAGAACCGGAAGCCGCGTCGCGACGCTAGAGGTCCCGCCCCCGGCCGTAGTGACGCGCTCGCCACCGGAACCCGGAAGGCTGAGCTTTGCGGATGAAGAGGAGACGCCGCTCCTCCCAAGCTAGCCGCCGGTCTGAATGAGTGGGGACTCCCAGCAGCCTGACCCTCGCTGGGTATGAAGAGGGGAGGACGCTGGAGCAACCCCCGCACGTAAAAGGGAGGAAGCTGGGCTGGCCTGTGAAACAGAAGAAAACAAATACCGGTATGCCCCAAACTCTCTCCACCTGGAGACAGCGCAGCACACCCCTAGCTCCCTGCAGCGCTTCCACCATGGCGGAGGAAACACTACAACTGAGGCCATGGTGGAAGTGTCCGGTCTTTAAAGAAAAAACTGACTGCAGTTTTTCCTGGGAAAAGTGGGTGGAGCTGCGCTCTCTCCAGGTGCTGTCCTGAAAGACGAGGGGAGAAAATTCCCTCTGATTTACATCTCATTTACCAACTCAACTTTCAGCCACTCCTGAGCTTTTTCTCCTCAGATTTAGACAAGTAGAAGAACCTAGCAGTTTCCTGGTTTGGCAGATGTAATATTTTGAAGATGAACATCATGCCGAGGCTGCTCTATCTTTTGCAAGCTCTGCCAGTTGGGATTCCACAGAACTTTCTGTAAACTACATATGATCTTTATCAATTACGTATGGCAAGGCAAGCCCTCGCGACTCAGGAGATCACTACTACAGCGGCCGAAGCTCAGAGGAGGGGTCGGCCTCCCTGACCCAGCCTATTATACGGCAGTCCACATGAATAGAGTGGTAGACTGGTGCAGACACTCGCAACATAAGTTATGGGTCTGCATAGAACAGGAAGCACTGCCGTTCCCCCTTTCAGGTCTACCATGGAGTGGGACCCGTTTTTCTGAACAGACTTTTTCCCACCCACTAATTGAACCCACACTGAAGGAACTGCACAGATACTTTAAGCTGGCAGAGATGACCAGTTTCCCCTCCCCTATGACTCCCATAATTGGTCACCCGGATTTTTTACCGGGTATTTCCGATAGATCCTTCAGACTCCACCCGGACCAGAGTCTAGTCAGAGCCTCCTCTCTAGGACCCTCTGATTGGAGCGATCCCTCAGACATATATCCTAGCTTTAATACTTCCATCTTGGGTAGATGGAAGATCCTGCAACTCTCCCACTTCCTTAGATCCCTCCTGGAAGTCGGCGGTTTCCGCAGACAGATTTCGCCTTTTGAAGACTTGTGCCTGGGAGATGAGCCGATACGGAAATCTTTCTTATTCTTACATTTTACTTGCTCATACATCTCAAAATGATCCTCCGTACCTGAAGAAGTGGGAAAGAGACCTTAACACCACGTTCACTGAGGACCAAAAGAATCATATACTCTTTTTTGCACATAAATCCTCCCTGTGTAGCAAATACCAAGAAATCACATACAAAAACTTGACGCGATGGTATAGGACTCCATCTGTTTTAGCGACCATATTTCCAGGACACAGTCCTCTCTGCTGGAGATGTGGTACACAGACTGGCACAATACTCCACATCTTTTGGGAGTGTCCGGTTCTGACCCTCTTCTTGAGACCAGTGCTGGAGATCATTTACAAGCTTACCAATGTCGCGCTCCAGAACAACCCGGCAGCAATACTCCTAAACCTGACCCCCATCTCTAGTAAGAGATATCGCAAATCCCTGCTGAAGCACCTCTTGAATGCAGCCAGGGCGTGTATCCCCAGTGCGTGGAAACAGCAATCCCCCCCGACAGTGGCACAGTGGTTTGCTAGGGTTTGCGAGATTCAGCAGATGGAGCATCTTACAGCTGCACTAGGGGAAAGAGGAGGAACACAATACTCGTTGGATACACTGGGACCTGTTCTGCTTCTCGGACAAATACAAGACCTACTTTTAAGTGCCTTATTCAAGGTTAAATTGGGGCTTTGGGTCGTCAGATTTGCCAGAACTCCATAATCGCCCCTCTTTTCACCTTCTTCCCTACTTCTGCTCCCCCTTTTCTTTTTATAACCTTCCCCCCATTGACACCACGGGTGTCGCCCACTTTACTTTCCTAAAAATTGAAAAAAATCTCCCCGGATTGCGGATACATACTGCGACCACACTCCTGGGAAATCAGGTTAGTGAGCCACAGCTCACAAGCAGTATGGTATACTTGATCAGCCCAAAGTATAATCGCTTGATATCCGACCAAGGGGGACAAGCCCTCTCCACTTCCAGGGGGCCCCCCTTCCTCTCTAATGAGCATACGGACAGGTTTATACAGATCTATTAAAGCTAGGTTTTTTTTTCTGGTTAGGGAACTTCCTATACTGTCCTGGTTGAAATACAAAAAAAAAAAAATGTCTATTGCAGAATTTTGTATAAACAGTTATCCTGCAGTATTATTGAGTTGTAATGTAACCTTGATTAATGTCCCAGTATTGTACATTGACTTAATTGATAAGTATTTGTATTAGCCTAACCACAGACAAAACTGTCATGTTTAAATCATTGTATTTCTGTATAATCCGCTTTCCCTAAAAAAAATAAAAAAAAAAAAAAAAAAAAAGACACAAATATTCTGTAAATACTAAAAATACAATTGTAATATCCTGAGCCAATCACAGCTGTTCATTTTAAAGTGTTAATATGTTATAGAACAGGAAGTGACATCAGACCAGGAAGTGACATCAGACCAGGAAGTGACATCAGACCAGGAAGTGACATCAGACCAGGAAGTAGATTCCCCCTGTAGGATACTGGTGTTCTTTCTTCTCCCCCCTCATAGCTCTTCAGCTCCTGGCCTTTCCATAACTGTAAGCTTTAGTTTTCTTGCTAATCTTCTCCTAAATTCTATTTCCTTTGATTTTCCTGCATTCCGGCCTCTTTTATATCCTTAGTTCAGACTTTTGTAGCAGAAATACTGATCATGTGCTTTGTATAGTGTCACAGTGACTGGAAGGAGGAGATAATAATGAGGAGTGACCAGGAGAATTAGTCTTGTGGGGTTTATGGGTAATGGGGAGAAGCTCTTTCAGTTTGTTGTTTTGCTGGTGTGGAGAAGTGGTTTTTACAATCCTCCAAAAAGGGGAAAACGGGGGCGTGGCCAGCGCGGCATGTGAGCAGACGCTTAGTCACAGAGCTCCCACAGTTACCCTGAATTGATCCGGTTTCCGGGGCTGACTTCGCCCCAAAAGCTACTTACCAGCCCTGGGAAAGTCCCCGCTACATCCCACACTTGCCCCGGTCCGTGCAGAGGGTATGATGACCCGAGGACAGAAGGGAGAGGGATCGAGGATGGACCAGCAAAATGGCGCCGCTCCACCATCAGCACAGAAGCGCGGCGCTGACAAACTGAAAGAGGCACAGAATAAACAACAGAAAAGCATGAAGGACAGCTCCGCTCAACACCCCAAGGACATGAGGTACTATACCCAGAAACTTCATGACAAATCCGGCCTGTTAGCAGCCCAGTCTCACTGTGACTTTGATATACACAATGATCCTGATGAGGAGGAGGGGGAAACAACACAGGGGGCAGGCGCCATTACAACACAGGAGGACATTAACAGCGGTGCAGCTGAAGAGCCTGATGACTGTGAGGAGGAGGAGGGGGGTGAACAGCCCACACTTGCAGCCATACTGAGAGCGGTAAACAAATGCACAGCATCTGTTAATAACTTGCAGGCACGCTTTGGAGGCTTAAAAGAGGAAGTTAGTCTCCTTAGACAAGACATCCAGAAGATCCGAGAACGGACCACCGCAGCAGAAAGCAGAATTAGCGAAATAGAAGATAAGCTTCCCCACATGATCAGGGAATCCCAGGCTACCACACGATTAGCCAGAGCCACTGATACACATGCAGAGGATTTCGAAAATCGCCTCAGACGCAACGTGCGCATCGTGGGATTCCCTGAGAAAGCAGAGGGCCGTGATCCCACGCAGTTTATAGAGCAATGGATGTCGGATGTATTTGGTAAGGATGCCTTTACCCACCTATATGCTGTGGAACGAGCGCACAGAGTACCCACCAGACCCCTCCCCCCGGGACACCCTCCTCGCCCGATTCTGGCCCGGCTTCTAAATTACCGTGACAGAGAAATAATTTTGCGGTTAGCCAGAGAGAAAAGGGATGTTCAATATAATGGTACCCGTATCTCCTTCTACCCCGATTTCTCCGCTGCGGTTCAGAAGAGTCGCGCAAGATTCACCGAAATTAAAAGACGCCTACAAAAGCTACAAGCCTCCTATGCAATGCTGTATCCAGCGAAACTTAGAATTACTCTACGAGGTCAAGCACATTTCTTTGAACACCCGGCGGAGGCCTCTGACTGGCTTGATGCCAACGAAAATGAATTCAGACAAGAGCGGAGACCAGGCATGGAACTTGATTGATGATACTCATACTAGCACGGGAATTTTTTTCTTCATATTTCCACCCCGGACGGGAGCAGCGCCGGAAACATACAATGATTTCTTCACTAAATGCGAGCTCGGATGCAAGTTAAACCCTGATGAAGTACATGTCAGTACCCATCAGGTACTTTGAGCCGGAGGTCCAGGAGCTCCTGGTTTGCCTATGGGACCCGTTGTCCCACAGAAGTTTGTCATCTACTTTGACATCTTGGAGCCCTGGAGTACAAAGCAAGCGGGCCCTTCTAAGTGATGAGCTGGTACAGGCACGGAACCTGGCTCGGAAGAGGCCCCCAAGTTTGTTTGGCGCACCGTTGTGCGTCTTGAGGTTTTTTTCACACGTACAGATTTATTCCGGAACTGTAAAGCTACATAGCTCTGCGGGTGATGACATGGCCCCCCTTCCCACCTTCAGGATACTCGCCTACCCAACATTCCCACTTCGATGCCTCATGGAAGCCCTCCTGTCTCCTTCTTGTGAACATAGGGGAAGCAAGCAGTGTGTTACCGCTACCAGTCACCTTTTCTTCAATGTGAGATGACTACAGTAACTGTGCTCTCATGGAACGTCAGAGGGTTACATGATCCCCTGAAGAGGACTATGGTATCATCGTTGCTTCGGAAACATCTACCGGCCATCTGCGCCTTGCAGGAAACCCACCTCACCAAGGACTCATTGTCTTGCATTGGTTTTCGATGGGTGGGTAAGGCATACCATTCTACCCATACCTCATACTCTCGTGGTGTGAGTGTATTGGTGCATAGTTCCATAGAATACGTGGAGCTCGACTCCGAAATTGATCAAGAAGGGAGATATGTATTTCTTTTGTGTAGATTATCTACTCTCAAATGTATATTAGCCTTTGTGTATGTACCTCCTCCGTATAATAACCAGGTGGTGAGAGCTCTGTTGGCATATCAAGTTAGGCACCCTGGGGTCCCGTTGTATACCCTCGGAGACTTTAATAACTACACTGACCCTCTTTTAGACAAGCACCCACCAGTGGCGAGGGGGAGGGGGGGGGGCGCTACAGCACTCAGTAGGTTTATGGGGGAGGTGGGATGGAGGGACCCTTGGAGAGCGGGGAATCCAGGAGTGCGTCAGTTCTCCTGCTTTACCAAGGGCCACTCCTCTTTATCACGGATTGACCTCTGCTTGTGTTCGGAAGTAGCGGTTCGCTACATTTCGACAGTGACATATGCCACCAGAAGTGTATCTGACCACTCACCACTGATTGTGACTCTGGAGGTGCGTCCTCCTTCCACGACGGCTAAGGCTCCGTGGAAGATGAATGCATTTTGGCTGAATCTTTTCCCTTCTCATGAGCAAATAGAACTCCACATTGCAGAATACTGGCGGGTTCATGCCAGTGAGGCTCCATCAGCTCTATCATGGGAGGCCTTTAAGGCAGTCCTTCGAAGCATTTTTATTGCTGAAATTCAGGCAGTTAAAAGGAGGACCCATGCTCATGGGGAGGAAATAAAACATATGGCAGTAGACTTAGAGGAGCGATTTATTGCTGATCCTACTCAGGCTAATAAGGATGCATGGCTTTCAGCGCAAGAGGCGCTATATAGGGTCACATCGTCTACTGCAGAGAGGAAGAGGTTTTTTCAAAAAACTGCACATTATGAGGAGGGAGAGCACACTGGTCGTCTACTAGCCACTATTGCCCACTCTCACCAGACCTCTCCATCGATTGGAGCATTACGCTCCCCTCAGGGAGGACTAACCAATAGTCCAGACCAGATCCTAACGGAATTGGTGAGATTTTACTCCTCACTCTACCAATCTAAACAAACTTACTCACAGGAATCACTCATTGAATATTTAGATGAGGTCCAGCTCCCCAGCCTTTCTGAAGCTTCTCGAGCTGAGCTGGATGACCCCATTACTGTTGAGGAACTACAGGTGGCGACCAGTCTGTTCCCCAACTCTAAAGCCCCGGGGGACGATGGACTCCCCATTGAGGTTTACAAACAGTATGGGGAATCTATACTTCCACACCTGTTGAAGGTATTTAATGCAGCAAAACAAAGTGGAGATCTCCCCCAATCAATGACAAGAGCAAGCATAGTCCTGATATTAAAACCCAACAAAGACCCACTAGACCCGGGATCGTATCGCCCGATCTCACTTTTACAAACTGATGTGAAGATCCTCGCCAAGGTACTGGCGTTGCGTCTGAACAAGGTCATATCCACCATAATACACTCAGACCAATCCGGCTTTATGCCGCAGAAATCGACTGCGATCAATCTGCGCAGACTCTTTCTCAATATCCAATCCCAGTCAGATAATATGGGAGATAGAGCCCTGCTTTCCCTGGACGCCCATAAGGCGTTTGATAGCGTCGAATGGGATTACTTATGGGCAGTGATGAGGAAGTTTGGGATTGGGGACAACTACATTAAGTGGGTACAACTATTATACTCTTCCCCGATGGCAGTTATTAGAGAGGGGGGTCGGATCTCCGCACCTTTCAATTTATATAGAGGTACGAGACAGGGTTGCCCCCTGTCTCCCCTCTTGTTTGCCCTGGCCATAGAACCCCTAGCTTCTGTGATACGCAGTAACCCATCGATTCGGGGGTTTCGATACGGAGATGTTCATGAGAAAGTTATCATGTATGCTGACGACACCATGCTGCTTCTTGGTGATACGTCAGTGTCGCTGTCGGAGGCAATGAGAGTCATTGGCCGATTCGGGCACTACTCGGGTCTAATTATTAATTGGACCAAGTCCTCCCTTCTATTGTTAGATCGTGAGCTCCCCCCCTCTCAAGGCAGCATAATGGACATCCCGGTATCGACATCTCTCAAATACTTAGGCATACAAGTTACTCCCCGTGTGTTAGAATATGTCAGCTTAAACCTAACCCCTCTTATTAATCGCTGTCGCGACCGAGTCAAAGTATGGAGCAAATTGAGGCTGTCACAAGTAGGTAGGATTAATCTAATAAAAATGATCCTTATGCCCCAACTGTTATATATTCTCCATAATTCCCCAATGGTCATTACTTTAAAAAAGTTCAGAATTATTAACTCACTCTTCCGATCTTTTATATGGCTATCAAAACCACCCAGAATTAAACTTGAGCAACTCCAGCGTCCCAAGGATGACGGGGGACTGGCGCTCCCTAATCCTTGGGTATATTACTTAGCTGCCCAGCTACAGCACATTACCAGAGTTCTGAGGCCTACACAGGAAATAGAACTAAACCTGCGGGACCCCTCAGCCCAACTGCTTCGCTTTACGGTCAAGGGCGAGGCCCTGGAAGGACTAGAAGCGTTGCATTACAACAAATCCAACAAACTCTTTCCAACTTATGCTCTTATGCAAAAGATTTGGAATAAGACCAGGATGCTACAGAAAGTACAAGGATACACTAAATATAGCCCAATCTGGGAAAATAACCACTACATGGAAATAGCAAAAATACCATATGGGAGGAAATGGAAGCAATATGGGGTATCACACATGACGCATATATTCCAAGATGGCAAGCTAAGATCCTTTCCGGAACTTAGAGAGGCCTTTCGGCTACCGCTTTCCATGAATTTTTACTACCACCAACTTAAACATGCGATAGATGCCCAGGGTGGTCCAGAGACCTGGACCCTAGAACCCGCGCCTGTCTTTAACTTCCTCCTAGAAATAGATACATATAAAGGGTTCATATCGGACTGCTACGCTATGCTTCTGGGTTTGGTTATGGGGGACTCGCCATTGAAGGTTATGACCAGGTGGGAGCAGGATGTTGGCGCGTTTGAAGAGGAACAGTGGGACGAGGCTCTGCAGGCGGTCCCCCTGTGCTCATTGAATGCTGCTCAAAAACTGTCCCAGTTGTATATATTGTCCAGGGTACACTATACACCGGCTAGGCTTGCCCGTATGGGTGTTGGCACAGACCCCACATGCACAAGATGTCGTAGAGAACACGGGGATCTTATTCACCTCCTATGGAGGTGCCCTAAACTTCACTTATATTGGAAGGAGGTGCTGGATACCATTAATATGGTCTTTCAGGTACAGATACCATTAGACCCCAAACCATGCCTATTAGGGATAATAGATGACTTACTGACAGGTGATATCCTTAAGCAAGCCGTTAATAGAACTCTATTTCAGGCACGTATGCTAATTCTTAGGCATTGGAAATCTGAAGACCCTCCCACGAAACAGGAGTGGATCAAACAAATGGGAAACACCATCCGTTTGGAAAAAATTATTTTTCAACATAGGGGAACATCCAAAAAATTCGAAAAACTCTGGGCACAGTGGTTGGGAGTTCCCGGACTAGCGCCAGTAGATCTAGTGATGGACCGTTTATTTTAGAAAAACCGATAACTGTACTGTTCCAATAAATAAGAATAAATGATTATACTCTGTATTGATGAAGATAAGGATGTGCAGGTGGAGGTTTAATGGGTGAGACGCAATACTATGATATGCTTGTTTGGGAAAGTATGGGGGACAAGGGATACAATATGTGTTATCTACATGTCTGATTGTACCGCTATTGTATATTCTAACATGCCTGTTCCGGAACTGTATGTAATAACCTCTTGCTGAAATAAAAACCTTTTTGTTTGAGGAAAAAAAAAAAAAAAAAGGGGAAAACATATAAAACAGGCGGATTTGTTAGTTTGCCGAAATGGTTTCCTTTCTTTTTTGCAGCAAAACACTAGAGGGGGGAGGGGGTGATGTGCTGCACTGTAGCGGGGGTTGCCAACAGTTTGTAAATTACTGGATAGTCCATACATTTTAATCACTTACAGACTGTCTGTAAATGTACCACTACACTACTACTGGCAGCACTGAGATGATTTGGGGCATTTTGTGGGCACTAAGTAGGGATGGGCCGAACACCCCCAGGTTCAATTCGCACCAGAACTTGCGAACAGGCAAAAAATTTGGCAGAACACGCAAACAACGTTAAAGTCTATGGGACACGAACATGAATAATCAAAAGTGTTTATTTTAAAGGCTTATATGCAATATTTTTTCGGGAGCAGTAATTTTTTTAATTCTTAAAGTGAAATATTCCTTTAAACATCGTGCCTGGAGGGGAGGTGTCTATAGTATGTGTCACGGAATGTCCCACACTCCGCTTAAGTGCTTCCGTCAGTATACCACTTCCTCCCAGTCTGGATACAGATATCAGAGATTCCAACCGCTCCCAAGCGCAAAACAAGGTGAGACTTGTTTCACTGCTAACATCTAACATGCACGGTTTTATTATCACACATGGACACAACAGATAAAGTAACTCAGACTCTCCCCCCCCCCACCCTTGGAAAAGAGGGCGGGTTAAACGGTCCAAAGACAATGGACACACAGGTCAGGTGTGTTCAAACATCTCCTCAGTACACAGTATTATCAGCAGGGGGGCTGCTGGAGGAATCCCCCCCTTCATAGAGATACACTTCCCAAATGATCACAGCAAAGAGTCCACAAGAGAATGAGACAACATACAATATATACATATACACGACTGAGTCCAACTAGTACAGATCAGACTGGATTTCTCATACAGCTCACAAAGAGCACCGTTCCCCCAAATGCCAGGGCCCATAATCGGTCAGCAAGAGGCTTGCATTTAGCCCTTGCCAAAAGCCTCTGTCCTGGCTAGGTCTGTCACAGTATGCCTGTAAAGTGGCGGAGTTTTCCCATGTTTAGAATAATATCACAGCAAAATTACATTTCTAAAGTAAAAATTGTCATTTAAAACTGATCGCGGCTGTAATGAATTGTCGGGTCTCGGTAATATAGATAAAACTCATTGAAAAAAATGGCATGGGTTCCCCCCCCCCAGTCCATTACCAGGCTCTTTGGGTCTGGTAAGGATAATTAAAGGGAAGCCCGAACCAAAATTTTTTTAAAAAATTGCGTGGGGTCCCCCCAAATTCCATACCAGGCCCTTACCAGAGCACACAACCTGGCAGGCCGCAGGAAAAGAGGGGGATGAGAGAGCACCCCCTCTTCTCAATCGTATCAGGCCACATGCCTTCAACATGAGGAGGGTGCTTTGGGGTCTGACCCCAAAGCACCTTGTCCCCATGTTGATGGGGACAAGGGCCTCATCCCCACAACCCTTGCCCGGTGGTTGTGGGGGTATGTGGGTGGGGGGCTTATCGGAATCTGGAAGCCCCCTTTAACAAGGGGACCACCAGATCCTGGCCCCCCTGTTGGAAATGGTAACGGGGTACACTGTACCCCTACCATTTCACAAAAAAAATGTTAAAGGGGGCTTCCAAATTCCAATTAGCCCCCCCACCCACATACCCCCACAACCACCAGGCAAGGGTTGTTGGGATGAGGCCCTTGTCCCCATAAAAATGAGGAAAAGGTACTTTGAGGTCAGACCCCAAAGCCTCCCCCCCATGTTGAGGGCATGTGACCTGGTACAGTTCAGGAGGGGGGCTGCTCTCTCGTCCCCCTATTCCTGTGGCCTGCCAGGTTGCGTGCTCGGATAAGGGTCTGGTATGGATTTCGGGGGGAACCCTATGCCATTTTTTTAAAATTTTGGCGCACTGTTCCCCTTAAGATCCATACCAGACCTGAAGGGTCCGATATGGATTTTGGGGGACCCGTACTTTTTTTTTGCGTGGACCCCCACGCAATTTTTTTATTTTGGTTCGGGGTTCCCCTTAATATTCATACCAGTCCCAAAGGGCCTGGTAATAGACTGGGGGGAACCCCATGCCGTTTTTTTCAATGAGTTTTATCTATATTGCTGAGACCCGACAATTCATTACAGCTGCGATCAGTTTTAAATTAGATTTTTTCCTTTAGAAATGTCATTTTGCTGTGGTATTGTTCTAAACATTGGAAACATGCACCACTTTACAGGCATACTATAGACACCCCCAAGGTATGATATTTAAAGGAATATTTAATTTTTATTGTTTCACTTCAAGCATTAAAAAAAAATCACTGCTCCCAAAAAAACATCAGTTTTTAAAACTTTTTTTTTGCATTGATACTTGTCCCCTGGGGCAGGATCCAGGTCCCCAAACACTTTTTATCACAATAACTTGCATATAAGCCTTTAAAATGAGCACTTTTGATTTTTCATGTTAATGTCCCATAGACTTTAATGGTGTTCCGCGGCTTTCGAATTTGCCGCGAACACCGCATATTGTTCACTGTTCGGCATTCGACTCAAACATCGGGCTCATCCCTAGCACTAAGATCAGTTTTCTTGGCCAGGAGGGTGAAGGAGAAAAGATAATAGTGGCTCCTGGGCCTAGCACAGTGCCACTGACCACTATCATGTTTTCTTTTCTCCTCCCCCTCCCCCCTTCCGTCTTTTTTCTCTTTGTTCTGTTAGGTTGGATTTCCTTGGACTGTGGACTCCCAATCCCGCCAGCTCCCATACGAGGGCGCCCCCACTGAAAATTCAATGGTTTATGTAGATGTTGCTGTAAGTGTAAAAGTCTTGTCATTGGCCCTGCAGAAGACTCTCCATACATGAAGGAAATGTTTCTCTTGTATTTTGGCACATTCTCTCTCATAAATAATATGGCGATGTATAAAAAACTGTCCTTGGTTCCAGCATGGGAAATGAGAAGGTGAGGAATGGCGGCAGCATTGTTTACTTTATCATGTGAAAGTGGACAATGCCACCGCCTAAAGGCCGAGACAAACCGCATGTGAGGCGACGCAAAGCGACTCTACTGCGTCACTCTGCACCACCTCACAGGGTGACCTTCACTTATCTCTTCTCCACACTGAGCATGAAAATCTGTGTGCTGCCCCCTGCTGGACTTACTGGCACACTCCGTCTGTCACACAAACAAGGAAATGTGACCACGCCTCTTGCAGTAAATGGGCCAATAGCTGCACGGTATTCCTAATTCAACAGAAAAGTATTTACCATTTTATAATGTATTTTTTTTCTAAATGTTCACTATAAATATGCTGGGAATTGTAAAGATGGATTTTTTACAGAATTTTTCTGACAACCACAAGCACCATTTTTATTTTGGAAAAACAGAAAAAAAGATGTCGGATTTCCAGGAATAAAATGGATTTCTTTTTATAAATGATAACAGATTTGATCTGTAAAATGTAAAGTTGGTTACAGTGTTCCTGGATTTATTACAGAATTGTTTCAGTGTTCTGTCGGATAGTGCCCGCTATCAGAGAAGTGCCCAGGTTGTTCTTCGAAGAATAGCATAAAAAGTTTTGTTTTGCAGCACTGGGCATCTTTAAAAATTGCACCCCCAACTGCCCATCATTTATAAATCCACCCCTCACCGACACAAACTCGCCATGGGAGCACGGGGCACAATCTGACAGAAACATCGATTTGTCCTGGGCACTTCTGGGTAGGACTGGGCTGAGGGGGAGTCAGAAAAGGGGACCACTTTGGTGGATCAGCAGGCGGGGGGCATAAAGGACAGGACCTGTGATCTGAAGTAGATCACAGCTCATGAATGGGGGGGCACTTTGGCCTGTTTGCTTTGGGTGGTAAAAGATGTCATCCCGTCACTGAATGACATCACTGCTGAATGAATACAGAAGGTGATGTATAGACAGGTGTAGTTCAGCCTCCCTGCACAGGTGACACTGTTAGGCAGATGTCATGCAGAGAGAGGCCTCCATAGGTGTAATCAGTAGAACAGGTCCAATTGGACACTGCTGCCCCGGATGACCTTAGCAGCCAGCTTTAGTGTGGGCAGTGCTAATAAATATCGCTCTGTACACAGCACACCTCTGAACTCTGCATTCTGTATGCAGCGCACCCCTGAACTCCGCATTCTGTACGCAGCGCACCCCTGAACTCCGCATTCTGTACGCAGCGCACCCCTGAACTCCGCATTCTGTACGCAGCGCACCCCTGAACTCCGCATTCTGTACGCAGCGCACCCCTGAACTCCGCATTCTGTACGCAGCGCACCCCTGAACCCTGCACTCTGTACATAGTGCATTCCTGTACTCTGCATTCTATGGGCAGCACATTCCTGAGCTCTTCAATCTGTACATAGCACACTCCCAAACCCTGCACTCTGTACACAGTTCATTCCAGAGGTTTATTACTGTGTTGTGCTGGGGGTTTGTTTCTGTGCTGTGTTAGGGGTTAATTACTGTGTTATGCTGAGGGTTAATGCTTGTGCAATTTTTGGGGTTAAATGTTGTTCAATGTTATGGGTTCATTATTGTGTTGTGCTGAGGGTGAAGTATTGAACCATGCCCTGGTTAATTACTGTGCTGGAGCTTAATAAGCGTGTCATACTGTGGGTTAATTATTCTGTGGTACTTTTTGTTAATATATTTTTGCTGTGCTGGGGGTTAGTGCAGAACTTCACACAAGCTGAGGTCTTATTTTATTCCCACTGTCTCTTCAGTTCACCCCAATTCATACTTGGCCTACACTAAGAGAAAAGTGTCACACTAAAAAACAGACCATGAAGGAACACCCACTTGTTGTCCACGCCCACTTGCAGGCTACACCCACTGTTTGGCCATGTCGACATGTGCACGGTAGGCGGCGCGCAAGGTGTGGCACATTACCACTTCTACTCGCAATAACAGCACAGCACCACCCAAAAAAAATGTCTGGAGCAACCCCTGAAAGTAAGTATATTTGCTCTGCGATGTGTTTCTGTCTTTATTAATAGGAAACATGTAACATTGTAAGACAATCCTGACCATAGAAAACCTTCTGTGTCCCAATAAAATGATGGATGTGTTCCATCGGGATTACAAAGTTCTTGTGGAATGTGATGAGGAAATAACCTCTGATCTCTGTGAAGTGCACCCCTGAACTCTGCCTTCTGAACGCAGTGCACCCCTGAACTCTGCATTTCCCACCTCATACAAAACTGAAAAAAAAACCCTTTTTCTATAGATAGACAGTGATGGTGGAGACCCCAGGGCCGTCACCCTGATCCTGGCTACACTATGTAGTGTGTCACTGACCCAGAACAAGCATGCAGCCAGTGAAGGCTGAACAATCTGACCTCCTGCATGCTTGTTCCTGGTCAGTGACACACTAGGTAGTGAAGTGAGGTTTAGGATGAAGATGACGGCCCCGGAACCTGCAGCTTTATAAATAAATCACTCATGTTTCCTGTCCTCTGCTTCCTCCTATTGGATGAGTATTGCACCAATCACCAATCAGATAATCCACCTTGTGATGTCTCTGGGCAGATCTCTCACTTCTAATTCCCCCCACATATCTTTATACAACCTCCCCATCCCCCTACATATACCCCAGCATGGAGGGGCTCAGTGAAGGTGGTGGTGAAGGTGTGGAGATGTCGGATCGGGTCACACAGATCATAAAAGGAGATCCGCCCGGCCTCATAATCCAGATCTATCCCGACTCTCCTACTGGAGACACCACCGGGTAATCGGATCTCCTTACTGTCATGTATCACCGAGTACTGTTTACCCCACCTTCTCTGCAAACCCCAGGACTTCTTATTATCTCCAATCACTGACTGATCTCCTCTCCTGTCTATACTGGGGTAACACATCCCAACTTTCCAGTGCAATGAACCCCCGACATCCACTTCCCAGTAATGTCTCCCTGAGGAGAACCTCTGACTGCTCATCACCTGACAATCCTGAAACCTCTCTGGTGTTTCTGGGCGATTCTGATATGAGGAGGATGCAGTTTTCCTGTTATCTGATATATGTAGATTATTAGCAGCTGTCCTCACATCCAGTAATATGTCTGTAACCCCCGACACCCCTAATGTTTGCTGTACAGCCCCAATTTTTGGTCCTCCAGCCTGGAGGTGTGAGTGTTGTATGGTGGGGGAGGGTTTGAGGCGTTTACTGGATGATTGTATGGTGGGGGAGGGCTGGGGAGGTCTCCTGGATGGTTCAGCATTGATGTGACCTTCACCCTTTGTAGTAGAATGTGAATAGACATGTGTGCCTGGACATTTCTCTACATTTACCCCAGACATGATATCAGATAAACCTGTGTGTAATGTGTGTGAGATCCCCCACACATCCAGATCCCCTCCATCATGGAGGAGTTTATCATGTCTCTCTCTGTCCTCATCATCTCCATCCTCAGTATCACACAAGTCACCTGTGTCTGATTCCTGTAGGACAGTCAGTGGATCCGTCATGTTACACAGCTCCTCAATGTCCCCCATCTTCCTGGACAGCTTCTCCTTCTTTATTTCCAGATCCTGGACCAGATCATAGATTATCACGGAGATCCGCTCTGCCTGCCCAGAGATGTCCCTCAGGACTCTCTTCTCCAGGTCTTCCAGACGTCTCCTGAGGTCTCTGAACAGGGTAGCGACTCTCTTTGTTTCATCATCTGCTTTTCCTTGTACTTTCCTCCTGTGTTCCTGCAGACTCTGGACTCTTTTCTCCATCTCCTTTCTCTCTGTCATCAGTTTCTGCAGAACATTTCTCAGTTTCTTCTTTTTCATCTCAGAGGCCTCATCCAGAGTCTCCACCTGGAGTCCCCAATGTTCTCCAATGAAACCACAGGACATACAGATACAGGTGGAGTCATCAGTGCAGTAATACCTCAGTAGTTCCTTATGGATGGAGCATTTCCTGTTCTCCAGGGAAGTGGTGGGGTCACATAAGACGTGTTCTGGTGACTTGCTGTGGACTCTCAGGTGATTGTCACACAGAGAAGCTTCACAAAGCAGACAGGATATCACAGCAGGTACAGGAGTGTGAATACAGTAAGTACAGAAGACCCCGGACTCCTCCTGATCTGGATGGGTGGACTGGAAATTCTCCACTATGTTACGTAGTTTTATGTTCCTGTGCAGTGCAGGCCGATCCTGGAACTCTTCTCTACATTCAGGACAGGAATAACCTCCAGACCCCTCCTGTGTATCCGACACATGACCAATACAGTCCCGGCAGAAGTTGTGTCCACATTTCAGGGTTACAGGATCTGTATAAATGTTCAGACAGACGGAACATTCCAGCTCCTTCCTCAGATCAGCAGACGCCATCGCTGAGAGCAGAAGAGAGAATGACAGTGAAAGTATCTGACACTGAGACATGTAGTCATAGGATTCCTTATACAGAAGAACACAGATAATACATGGGAGGATTCCTGACAATAATCTCCCTATCTGGGGAAAATAAAGGACATGTAATAAGATGAGGGAACGTTGTGTCAGGAATTCTCCTTCATATCATTAGAACATTTCACAGACAAAGGAACACAAAGTTGATGTATTTGGCTGCAATAACACAAGTCATACGGATAGAGCCGGATTACCCACAAGGTGACCCAGGCAGGTGCCGAGGGACTGGCAGCTTTCCAGGGGCCGTCTATATCTTCTTCATTTCCCCTTCACTATCACTATCAGATAATACGAGTGTAAAACATTTCACACCTCAATCAGGGATTGCAACAGATGACTTCAACTCAATTAATGGATCTGCTGTCCTGGCTAGTGTTGCCACCTGTATGGGATTTACCTGGGCAGTCTGGTTTTTGCATCATGTGTCCAAACTGCCAGACACATTATTCTGACAGCATGCTTGTCCCCAGTGCCTGTCAGCAATGTATCGTCCCCTCATCTCTGTCCCCAATCCAGACTCCAGTGACCACACACTGCCGGTGTTCTGTCGGATAGTGCCGCTATCGAGAAGTGCCCGTGATGTACTGCGCATGCACCGTATGGGACAGCGCAACAGCTGATTTTACAATCAGCTGTTATGACGGCGAGATGGCGCCTGCGCACAATAGCCGACGGAAGAAATGTTTGTCAGATTGTGCCTGGCATTGCCGAGGTGTGTTCATGACGGTGAGAGGCAGATTTGTACATGTTGGGGTCGGATTGTAAAATTATGGGCAGTGCTGCAAAGATGGGGGCGGATTTTTAAATGATATAGAAAAAAAAAGGGGGGGGGGGATTGACGGGACAATTCCAAGAAAAGCAATTCTTCAGGGAGGAACAGGCAATTTAGCAAAAAATATAAAGTTTTATTATGCAATACACTAACACTAATCACAAAAGTTAATTTAGAAAATACCACCAATTCATTAAAATAGACAACGTTGTCTACACACAGATGGCCACCACACATTTCTCCATCCATTCCCCCCCCCCCATTGAATGGCTGATGAAAGTAATGGTCAGTGTTGAATCATCTAAGGGAAAAGATGATAGTCCTTCAAGTAACACACATGTGAGTGAAAAGAAGGGGTCAAAGGGGAGTAGAAGCAGCCATGCAGGTATTTAGACCTCCTTATCCACTAGATAATAGACCAGCGAGTATCAGTAACTACAGCGAACTGGAATATTGCACAAACAGTTCATGAAAGATCTTTGAACACAGAACTTGCTTTAAGTATGTAAGACTATGTCAATCAGGGTATGCTGGAAGGAAGTTCCTATAGCTGAGATATATTTGCACGGGAACTGATGTAGGCTCAAGAGCACCGATATTGGCAGGTTAGTGTGTGTCTAAAGTAAAAGTGGTTAAATTGTATATGCAGCCGGACAGCACCCCCACACAGGTGGACAAGCAGCTTCCTTCGCTATGCAAAGTGTCACCAGTGTGTTCCGTGTAGTGCCAGAACACCTTGGCATGTGGGTGGATCAGCGTGTACGCTATTAGGAGCGTGATGGCGTCAATCTGACGCGTTTCACCCATCACCCGGGTTTCTTCAGAGCATGCGCAGAAGCCAGGAAAGACATCCTTAAGTAGCCAGAGCACCAGACGACGTAGTCAAGTAAGCATCTGGTTGTCTAGGCAACTGTGCAACTAATTGACAGCCAGACATTACAATAACACCGAGTCAGCGGACCGGTCTGTGAGTGCGGAGGATCCACCAAAAAATCAAAAATAAAAATAAACAAAAAACCAAGCAGAAGTGGGGAAAACCTTAATAAATAAATAGAGATTAGAAGAAAATAAATAAATTAGCAAGAAAGGAAGATGTTAAATGAATAGGGGGGTAAAGTAGAGCTAACTATGGACAAAGAGCCAGGAGGCCAGCATGATCAAGGGTAACAAATCAAATGGCAACCCAGGGCTAAGGCGTGAGAAATACAGAGAGGTTACATTTATTATTTAACCCTCGAGGTTGCATACTATTTAAATTGTATATCCACATTTTCTCCTTCTGGCACAAAATTCTGTCAAAGTCCCCCCTTCTCAGTGGGAGGTTCAGCCTGCAAATGCCCTTGAAGGAGGGATTTAAAAATCCACCCCCAACATGTACAAATTCGCCCCTCACCGACATGAACACGCCTCGCCAGTGCTCGGCACAATCTGACAGAAAAATTAAAGTTACGTACCGGTAACGTCTTTTCCTGTAGTCTTTCAGGACAGCCACAATAGAGAGAGAGATAGTCTCCTCCCCTTCCTCTGGAAACACTGCGCCAGCCCATAAATTCTCTCCTCCCCTGCCGGACCTCAGTTTTTTGAAGAGCACCTCCGGCCAGCTGGGGAGACACAAGAACACATTAATAGCATACCAATCAATATCATTATCGTATTGCGTTCCGGTCTTAAATAAGACCCCCCCAAGCTTAGGGTGGGTAACTAGGGCTGTCCTGAAAGACTACAGGAAAAGACGTTACTGGTACGTAACTTTAATTTTCCCTTTCCGTCATTTCAGGACAGCCACAATAGAGAGGATAATCGAGCACTTACCAATTAGGGTGGGACTACAGCTTGCAGAACTTTTCGCCCAAAAGCCTGCTCACCTGCCGCCACCAGGTCCACTCTGTAATGTCTAACGAAAGTGGAGTAGCTGGACCATGTCGCTGCCTTGCATATCTGCTCTGGCGTTGCTCCAGCCTTCTCTGCCTGGGAAGTTGCCACTGCTCTGGTGGAGTGTGCCTTTATGCCTCTAGGGATCTCCTTCCCTGCTAAAGAATATGCCTGCCCAATAGCTAATCTAAGCCATCTGGCAATCGTGCGTCGGGACGCTCTGAGACCCTTTCTGGCCCCAGAAAACAAAATAAATAGAGAATCAGACTTCCTTATTATTTTAGTCATCTCTAGGTATTGTAGGATACACCTCCTTACATCTAAAAAATGAAATTTTAGTTCCCTTTCACCTGAAGGATTGGGACAAAACGAGGGTAGGACTATTTCCTGGCTTCTGTGAAAGCCTGACGCCACTTTAGGCAAAAAAGCTGGATCAGTCTTAAGGACTATCCTGTCTGGCAAAATAACACAAAAAGGAGGTCTAATTGATAACGCCTCAATTTCGCTGACTCTCCTGGCAGTTGTCACTGCTACTAAAAATACTGTTTTTAGGGTAAGCTCCCTTAACAGACACTTGTCCAATGGCTCAAAAGGGATACCCGTAAGTCTCTGTAAGACCAGAGATAGATCCCACCCGGGAAAAGGTGGACCTCGGGTAGGTCTCTGTCTTGACAGTGCCCTAAAGAATCTGACCACCCATGGATTGGCAGCCAGAGACTTCTCCAGATAAACACTGATTGCTAAAACCTGACTCTTAAGGGTGCCTATGGATAAACCCTTGTCCGCTCCACACTGCAGAAACTCCAACACAGCTACGGGACTCTGCACCGAGAAGGTGTTTTCTCTTCACCATTTGTTGAAAAGGAGCCAGACCTTTTTGTAAATCTTACGTGTCTCCTTTTTCCTACTGTTGAGGGTGGAGATTAAGTTCTCTGAAAATCCCTTAGATTTTAATATACCCTCCTCAGTAGCCAGGCCGCTAATTTCCACTGCTGCACCTGTGGGCAGAGGACTGGACCCTGCGACAGAAGATCCTTTCGAGGTGGAAGGAAAAGGGGCGGCTCTGCTGCTAACTGATTGAGGATTGAAAACCATGCCCTTTTCGGCCAATGTGGAGCTACCAGAATGAGAGAGGTGCTCTCTAGTTGAAACTTCCTCAGAACCGCCGGTAATAGTAGCGAGGAGGGAAGGCATAGCGTGTCCTGAAATGCCAATTCTGAGACAATGCGTCCACCCCCAGTGCTCCTTCCCCTGCATTTAGGGAGAAAAAACAGGGGGTTTTCGCGTTGTCTTTTGAAGCGAAAAGATCCACTTCCGGGGGTCCCCATTTCTCGGATATGAGATTAAAGACCTCCTGGTTGAGGGTCCAATCTCCTTCCTTTAGACTCCTCCAGCTGAGGAAATCTGCGATTATATTTCTCTCCCCTCTCAAAAAAACCGCTGAGATTGAGAGAGTATTGGACTCGGCCCAGCTTAGAATATCCTTTGCTAGGGCCAACAGACTTCCGCTCCTGGTGCCTCCCTGCTTGTTTATATAGGCCACGGTGGATGAGTTGTCCGACCGTATCTGTATATGGTGGCCCTGGAGTTCCTTTTTGAAAAATCTGAGGGCTAGGCCCACTGCCCTCAGCTCTTTCCAGTTGGAAGATCTTTTCAGTTCATCGCCCTTCCATGTGCCCTGCGCTAGAAGGGATCCCAGATGTGCCCCCCAGCCTTTGCCACTTGCATCCGTGGTTACGATCTGCGGGACTGGGATAAGCCACAGACGTCCCTGTGACAAGTTTACTTCCTTCCTCCACCACCAAAGAGATCTCTTTATTTGATGGGGAACCTGTACTAAGGTGTCTAGATCCCTCTGAATGTGGTCCCATACTCTTAGTACATAGGACTGCAGGGGACGAAAATGTAATCCTGCCCACTGCACTGCTGGAAGAGTAGACGTTAGAAGGCCTAACGTTGACATTATGGACCTTTTTGACACCAGCTGGTTGCACTGGAGGGAGAAAACTGCTCTGTCCAGCCTTAGAATCTTTTCCCTTGGGAGGAAAACTCTCAAAAGCGTAGTGTCCAGCAGGTATCCCAGGTACACAATGCGCTGTGAGGGAATGAGACTGGACTTTTCTAAGTTCAGCAGCCACCCTAACCCTGTTAGTACCCTCTTTGTTAGATCGAGGTCCCTGATCAACTGTTCTGGGGATACTGCAAATAGGAGCAGGTCGTCCAGATAGGCTATGACTGACACTCCCTGGAGTCGCAGGAAGGCCAAGGCCTCTGCCAGTACCTTTGTGAATATACGGGGCGAGGAGGATAGTCCGAAAGGTAGTGCTTGAAACTGTAGATGCAGTATTGTACCTTTCAGGTCTATTGCTAACCGGAGAAACTTTTGGGAAGTTTCTGCAATAGGGACGTGTAAATACGCGTCCCTGAGGTCCAGAGACACCATGTAACAGTTGTGTGGCAGTAGGGCCCTGACCGTAAAAATTGATTCCATGCGGAATCTTCTGTAGCAAATTGACCTGTTTAAGGGTTTTAAATTCAGAATCAATCTGAATTTCCCTGAGGGTTTTTTCACCACAAATACATGGGAATAGAACCCCTCTCCTTCCTGCCCCTTTGGTACTCTGCGAACTACGTTCTGAATCTCTAGTTCTTTCAGGGCGTCTACCAAAGCTTCGGCCCTTGCTGTGCAGGTGGAAAGCTGCGTAACAAGGAACCTCTGCGGGGGGGGCTTTGAGAATTCCAGGAGATAGCCCCTTCTTATGACCCCCAGGATAAATCGATTGGGAGAGAGGGTCTCCCACTGTGGAAGGAAGGCCCCCAGTCTTCCTCCCACCGTCCCTAGAGAGTCATTGATCTTTACGGGTTTTCTCAGGAGGGCGAAAAATCGCCCCTCCTCTGCCCATGCCTCTTTGGCCCCAAGTTTTCTTCCCTTGTTTGGGAGATTCCTTGCCTTTTTTCGGACGAAACCCCTTCCTTGTCTGAGCTGGGGCTTTCCGTTTAAGCGGAAAGGACTTCTTTTTATCCGCCGTACGGTCTAAGACCCTCTCTAACCCAGGGCCAAAGAGTAGATCACCTGTCAGGGGTATCCCGCACAATTTGACCTTAGAGGCGGTGTCCCCCGGCCAAGTTTTCAGCCAGAGCACTCTTCTGGCCGAATTTGCCAGCGCTGCTGATCTGGCCGACATACGGACTGACTCTGCCGAGGCGTCAGCAATGTATGCGATTCCTCGCAGAATCATGGGGAACGAAGCTAGGATAGTTTCCTTGGCTGTGCCAGCTTCAATATGCTCCTGAATCTGGAAAAGCCAATGTTCTAAATTGCGGGCTACCACAGTAACAGCCATTTCTGGCTTTAAATTACCCACAGTTGAGTCCCACGTCTTTTTTAGAAGTGAGTCTATCCTCTTGTCCATGACATCCGACAAGGCCCCCATAGCCTCGAATGCCAGGTCTGTGTGTCTAGAGACCTGAGAGAAAGCGGCGTCCAATTTGGGATTTTTATTCCAAATGGACGCTGGATCCTCTGAAAATGGGAACCTTCTTTTAAGGGAGCTAGAAAAAAAGGGTTTCCTCTCAGGATCCTGCCACTCCTTTTTAATTGTTTCCACCAGAACGTCATGTACTGGAAAAACTTTTCTTTTTTGATCTCCCAAGCCCTTATACATAAGGTCATGGAGAGATAGGGGTTTTTTATCCTCGTGTATACCGAGGGTTGTATATATTGCCCCTAATAGGTCGTCCACCTCATCCAGGGACAATTTATACCTGGAGATTTTCCTGGACTCCCCGTCCTGGTCTTCCCCTTCTGACTCCTCATGGGAGTCAGACGTGCCACTGTCCGGTTGCCTCAGCTCCACCCCGGAAGGGCCTGACATTTCTTCTGCCATAACTAAATTAGTAGGTCTGGCAGGTGCAGAGCCCTGAGCATGAGGCGGGGTTGTATCCTGCTGAGCGGGTTTAGAGGGAAGCTGAAACGTCTCAAAAAACGTTTTAAAGGACGAAAAGGTGGATGACAGCTCCTTCACAGAAGCTGCCAAACCAGACTGCTGTTCAGATTCCCTTTCCTTAACCAGGGAGTCTATGCATTCTTTACACAAAACTTTGGTCCATGCTTCCCCTAAACGGTCTCTGCAAGAGGCACACTTCCTTTTAGAGACATGCGTGGACTTTTTCTGTAGATTTCTGAAATTACATACAAAAACCACATATTACATTCAGCATTGTAAGTGGAAACAACCCTGGGAGTGTACCAGAACCACTTTAAGGGAACTGCGCACACCCCCCCACCCCCTGACCACCCAGGGGGTCTGTCCCCCCTCTAAGTAAGGAACCATACATGAGGGGGAACAATCCTTAGATAGAGAGGACCCTTCCCCAGGGAACTCTTACCTTTGGAAGGCTGGAGATAGCGTCCGTATGAGTTGCAGCATCTGCCTCAGACATGACTGCAGGTGGTTGCCTGTGTAGAGTCTCACACTGTCTCCACGTGTAGCGACTCACTCCAGCCTGAGCCCGGCCCCCTATCAGCACCGCAACCCGGAACCGGAAGTCGCGGGTCAAAGGGAAAGCGTCCGCCCCCCCGCCGGAAATGACGTCACCCGTCGTCCGGCCCGCTGGTTCCAAATTTGCGGCCTGTACAAAGTACAGGGAGAGTGGACTGTCTCCCTGCTGCGGCCCTGTGGACGCGATAGGGGTCCCCCACGACCTGATGCCGCGCTCGGCAAGGAAGGGGTGGCTTCAGCTGCGGTATGTACCGCCACTCTTAATCCTGGAAGCCCCTGCTTCCCGAGGGATGTTCTTTTAGAAGGCCACAATCTCCCTGACTGCACCCGGCCTGGTTCCTCAGCACAGTGTCTCCCCACCGGAGGAAACACTAATAACTGAGGTCCGGCAGGGGAGGAGAGAATTTATGGGCTGGCGCAGTGTTTCCAGAGGAAGGGGAGGAGACTCTCTCTCTATTGTGGCTGTCCTGAAATGACGGAAAGGGAAAATTTCTTCCGTCGGCTATTGTGCGCAGGCGCCGTCTCGTCGTCACAACAGCTAATCGTAAAATCAGTTGTGCTGCTCCATACGGCCCATGCGCAGTACATCCCGGGCACTATCCGATAGAACACCGGCACTTCTCTCTCTACTACTGCTGCCTTCTGCCCCCTCACTGATCTTCAGAGTTTACACTTTAAGTGGCCAAAAACTGCAGGCATCTCTCAGGACAGACCACCAGCAGCTAAAGGACCCCTCTTCTTCCTGTCTGTGTGTCTCCTGGGCTGACAGGATTGTCCGACTTCACAGGAACCCAGCAGAAGGAGCAACAAGTGCAGTCAGTGCAGCAACCAGCCTCAGTACAGGGAGCAACCCACAGCTTACAGAATGGGACAGCAGGAGGTATATAGTCCTCTACTGAGCATCACTGTCCTCACTGTCCATCCCACTGTCTCCCTGTCCATTCTGGTGCAACATCAACCCCCTGTCCACTATGCTACTCTCCAGTCCACCCCACTGCCCCCTGCTGACCCCCTGTCCATCCCACTACCCTCCTGACCACCCTGCTAACCCCCTGACAATCCCACTACCCTCCTGACCACCCTGCTAACCCCTGACAATCCCACTACCCTCCTGACCACCCTGCTAACCCCCTGACAATCCCACTACCCTCCTGACCACCCTGCTGACCCCCTGTCCATCTCACTGCCCTCCTGACCACCTTGCTGACCCCCTGTCCATCTCACTGCCCTCCTGACCACCCTGCTGACCCCCTCTCCATCTCACTACCCTCCTGACCACCCTGCTGACCCCCTGACAATCCCACTACCCTCCTGACCACCCTGCTGACCATCCCACTGCCCTCCTGACCACCCTGCTGATCCCCTCTCCATCTCACTACCCTCCTGACCACCCTGCTAACCCCAACAATCCCACTACCCTCCTGACCACCCTGCTGACCATCCCACTGCCCTCCTGACCACCCTGCTGATCCCCTGTCCATCTTATTGCCCCCCTGACCACCCTGCTAACGTCCTGTCCATCCCACTGCCATCCTGACCACCCTGCTGACCCCCTGACCACCCTGCTGACCCCCTGACCACCCTGCTGACCCCCTGACCACCCTGCTGACCCCCTGACCACCCTGCTGACCCCCTGACCACCCTGCTGACCCCCTGACCACCCTGCTGACCCCCTGACCACCCTGCTGACCCCCTGACCACCCTGCTAACCCCCTGACCACCCTGCTAACCCCCTGACCACCCTGCTGACCCCCTGACCATCCCACTGCCCTCCTGCCCACCCTTCTGACCCCCTGACCATCCCACTGCCCTCCTGACCACCCTGCTGACCCCCTGTCTATCCCACTGCCCTCCTGACCATCCCACTGCCCTCCTGACCACCCTGCTGACCCCTGTCCATCCCACTTCCCTCCTGACCACCCTGCTAACTACCTGTCCATCCCACTGCCATCCTGACCACCCTGCTGACCCCCTGACCACCCTGCTGACCCCCTGACTATCCCACTGCCCTCCTGCCCACCCTTCTGACCCCCTGACCATCCCACTGCCCTCCTGCCCACCCTTTTGACCCCCCTGCTGACCTCCTGTCCATCTCACTGCCCTCCTGAGCACCCTGCTAACCCCCTGTCCCCCCCACTGCCCTCCTGACCACCCTGCTGAGCCCCTGTCCATCCCACTGCCCTCCTGACCACCCTGCTGACCCCTTGTCCATTTCACTGCCCTCCTGACCACCCTGCTAACCCCCTGTCCATCTCACTGCCCTCCTGACCACCTTGCTGAGCCCCTGTCCATCCCACTGCCCTCCTGACCACCCTGCTGATCCCCTGACCATCCCTCCTGACCACCCTGCTGACCCCCTGTCCATCTCACTGCCCTCCTGACCACCCTGCTGACCCCCTGTCCATCCCACTGCCCTCCTGACCACCCTGCTGACCCCCTGTCCATCCCACTGCCCTCCTGACCACCCTGCTGACCCCCTGTCCATCCCACTGCCCTCCTGACCACCCTGCTGACCCCCTGTCCATCCCACTGCCCTCCTGACCACCCTGCTGACCTCCTGTCCATCCCACTGCCCTCCTGACCACCCTGCTGATCCCCTGACCATCCCTACTGACCACCCTGCTGACCCCCTGTCCATCCTGCTGCCCTCCTGACCACCCTGCTGACCCCCTGATCATCTCACTGCTCTCCTGACCACCCTGCTGACCCCGTCCATCCCACTGCCCTCCAGACCACCCTGCTGACCCCCTGACCATCCCTACTGACCACCCTGCTGACCCCCTGTCCATCCTGCTGCCCTCCTGACCACCTTGCTGACCCCCTGGTCATCTCACTGCCCTCCTGACCACCCTGCTGACCCTGTCCATCCCACTGCCCTCCAGACCACCCTGCTGAACCCCTGTCCATCTCACTGCCCCTCTGTTCACACTGTGGGCCCCCTGACCACTCTGCTGCCCAACCCAGTCCACCCCATTGCCTCCCCTTGTGCATCCTGCTGCCCCCCCCTCCACCCCACTGCCCCCCAGTCCATCCCACTGGTGTAGGGTTCTTTGTGGTGCTGTGGATAGGGTGGTCCTCTTTGGCGTGCCTTGGATATGATGGACTTGTAGATAGAGTGGGCCACTTTGGTGTGGTGTTGATGGAGCTGTGATTGTGGTCAGGTGATTGAGTTGTGTGACAAACGGCCCTTGTCAGTGGTGGATGGAAAGTATCTGCGATTCATGAGGGAACTGGGTGGTAGTGGAAGGTTTGTAGCAGGCTGGGGGGGTTAATCACTGACCACACCTTGTTCCCCACCTGGGACATATAGTAATTGGTCTTCTCCTGTGTTATCGGGGTGGTGCTGAGAAAGGATACAAGCATGTTGTGAGGTAATGTCTGTGGGGTCTATTTCACTACCAGGAGGCTTTACCACTTTCTGCCCGTGCTATAGCCGAAAGATGGCTCTAGCGTGGGCTTCCAGTGCCGGGAGAGCATCCATGGACATCCCCCCATGATCGCGCTCCCGCGTGCCCCCTGAAGCACTCAGGCGGCACGTTCTGTGACCGTCGAGTCCTTCAGACTTGGCTGATCACAGATCTGGGCAAAGGGTCAATGGCAGTTGATCAAGAAAGTAAACAGAAGCCGGTTATCATTTTTTTCCCCTCACGCTGACAACACGAGGATAAAAGAAGAAAGCCGATAACCAGCTTCTGGTACAGGGACATTGGTCCCAACAATGCTGGCCAGTGCCGCCAATCAGTGCCCACCAGTGCCGCCAATCAGTGCCCAACAGTCCAGCCAATCAGTGCCCACCAGTGCCGCCAATCAGCACATATCAGTGAAGGAGAAAAATTACCTGTTTGCAAAATTTTATAACAAACTATGAAAAATGTTTTTTTTTTCTAAATTTTTGGTCTTTTTTTCTTTGTTTAGTAAAAAATAAAACCCCCCAGAGGTGATTAAATACCACCAAAAGAAATCTCTATTTGTGTGAAAAGAATGATAAAATGTCATTTGTGTACAGTGTTACATGACTGCGCAATTGTCATTCAAAATGCAACAGTGCTGAAAGCTAAAAATTGGCCTGGGCAGGAAGGGGGTAAAAGTGTCCAGTAGACAAATAGTTAGGGTGGGAGGAAACCCTTTTATGACTTGTACCTACAGGTAAGTCTATAATAAGACCTATAATAAGACTTGCCTGTACGGACAGCGATTATCTCCTAAAAGTGGGCAGTTTAGGAGATATTCATACTGCATGCAGCCGGTGATGTGACCAACGCATGCGCTCTGAAGGGATGACATACCCGTGCCGTCCCCTCAGAGCTCCCGCTGTCCGTGACTCCCACGTGTGGGAAAGACGTGATCACGTCCAATCAGACGACCCGGAGGACGGGAACTGGGACAGAAGAGTGGGTGAAGATGGAAGTGGTGTCAGTGGTGACAATACTCTGCTGGAAGACTTGGTTCTAAGGGAAGTATTTCATAATGTGTCAGTAAGGGAGGGCCATTTACTGACACTTTAATAACGGCTTTGCTGGACTTTTGTGTTGGACTGATTCTTACCCCTGCAAGGGAATCTTCTTGTTTTTGCTGTACGCTGACCATCAAACACGACCAGGAAGCCCTTAGACCTTCTTGTCATGTGGATGACCTCTCTGCCAGCTCTCCGCTTCAAGCCGTGTTTAAGGCAACATTCACATCTGAGCTCAGACTTCAGGAGGTTTTTTTTTTGCAGATTTACAAATATTTTAGGTTTTTTTTAGGAGTTTTTGCAATAGAAACCTGTGTAAGGTGTGGAGTGATGCTAGAAAAGGGGAGCTTCCTGTTTGAGCTGAAAATGCTTAAACATCAAAACACTCATTTCTCTCTGTTTGGGCATTTTCCATTGAAGTCTATGGGGACAAAAACGCTCAAACCTGCCTGAAAAGACGCTCATGTACTTTTTTGAGTGCCAGGCATTTTTCTACAGGCGAGAAAACACTCAAATGTGAACAGGGGCCATTGAAATCAATGTGATTTTGCTTGAGCGTCGAGCTAAAAAACACTCATGTGAATGGGGTCTTAGTCTCGGTTCACATCTATGTGACTATGCTTGATGCATTTTTCAGGCGTGTTTTGCAGTGAGTTTTTAAACTCTTGTTTTTTTTATGCGTTTTTGCATGCAGTTTTCATGCATTTTGCGTTTTACTCTTTTTTTTCTTTAAACACACTGTATATAGCTGGTTGCTAAGGAGGGGCCGGGAAGCCGGTCACTGTGTCTTTAACAACCGATGAGTCATCAGCTGTCAGCGGGCTTCCCCATGACAGCGGAAAGTAAAAAAAAAAAAAAAAAACACGTCGTGGTGTCCCTGTCTCCCCCAGGTTCATACAAGGCCCTTCGGGTTTAGTATGAATTTGGAGGGGACCCCCACGCCAATTTTTTTTAAAAATGGTGTGGGGCCCCCCTAGAATTCAGACTACACCCTTATTCGAGCATGCAGCCCGGCAAGTCAGAAAAGGCCCCCTCCTGAACTATACCAGGCCGCATGCTCTCAACATGAGGGGGGTGGGTGCTTTGGGGGGGCAGCCACGCCCAAAGTACCTTGCCTCCATGTTGATGGGGACAAGGGCCCCTTCCCGACAACCCTGGCCGGTGGTTGTCAGGGTCTGCGGGCTTATCAGAATCTGGAAGATCCCCCCCCCATGTGAACGGGTGTTGGGTACGCCGTACCCCTACCTATTCACCCCAAAAAGCAGTGAAAATGTTAAAAAAAAAAAAACAAACACACAAAACCACAAGCGCTGTTTTTTCACAAGTCTTTTTTTTAACAAAAATAGCCCTGAGCCATCTTTTCCCGTTGCCGGTTACCTGCTAAAAACAAAGAAAGGTCGCTGTGGCTGTCTTCCTCCATTGTGTGGTCCCCCGCTGTCTGGCATCTCTTATATAGCCATGAGATGTGGCCATCCAATGACGTCACCCAGAGAGCCCGCCCCTTGTGACATCACAGGCGTGGGCCCTCTGGGTAATGTCATCGGGTGGCCATGCCCCATGGCTACATAAGAGATGTCAGACAGCGGGCGACAACACAATGGAGGAAGATAGCCACAGAAGAAGAGGGGATTTTTTTGTTTTTAGTGGGTAACCGGTGGCGAGGAAGAAGACGGCAGCGGGAGAAGGCGGCTCGGGGAGAAGGCGACTCATTGCTATTTTTTAATAAAGGATTTGTCAAAAACCAGCTCTTGTTTTTTTTACATTTCACTGCTTGAGATGAATGGGTAGGGATACGATGTACCCGATACCCATTCACATGGGGGGGCGGGATCTGGGGGCCCCCCTTGTTAAAGGAGGCTTCCAGATTCCGATAAGCCCCCCTGCCCGCAGACCCCGACAACCACCAGCCGGGGTTGTTGAGAAGAGGCCCTTGTCCCCATCAACATGGGGGCAAGGTGCTTGGGGCAGAGCCCCCCCAAAAGCACCCATCCCCTCCCATGTTGAGGGCATGCAGCCTGTTATTGTTTGGGGGGGAGGGCTCACTTGTCCCCTCTCTTTCATGACCTGCTGGGCTGCATGCTCAGAGAAGGGTCTGGTATGGATTCTAGGGGGACCAAACGCCCATTTTTTGCACCGGCAATTTTTTTATTTTTACATTCAGCTGTCAGCGGGGAACCCCATTGACAGCTGATGACTCATTGGTTGTTATGGATGCAGCGGCCGGCTTCCCGGCCCCCTCTTTAGCAACCAGCAAAGAAAAAAATGCAAAAAACACAAAACACATCAAAATTCACATCACAAACACAACACTTGCATTTTTGGTGCAATTCCATTGAAGTCTAATACCTGCAAAACATGGGGAAAAAAAAGCCTCCACCCCAAAAACGCACCGGCCACAAAACACATAGATGTGAATGTGTACCATAGTAAACCATGTTAAATGGACTGTAGTGCATTTCTGCAAACAGCACTAAAAAAATGCATAGATGTAACCCTAGGGTTAAGGGACAGCAGGCTGTGTCTATACCACTTAAAGGCACGGTGTACTCCGGTACAATTTTGAGTTGGCAACAGGCTATTGGCTGCCCAGCTGGTGAGTGCTGAGGCTCAGGTGACTGCTTTGGCCCAGACAGCCGAGAGAGACTGAGAGGCCTCAGCAGAAGTGCTCCAGTGACTGACAGCCCAGACTACAAGTGTTTCCACTGGGTTCCTGTGTGACACCCTCTCTGGCACCAGAAGACACGTCCTACAAAAGATGGCATCCCAAGACAATGTGGAGGCCTTCTTATGCACTTGAGATAATTGCAGAGGGTCAGGCCTGGCCTACAGACTAGTTGCATCACTATCAGCAGGGGGCTCCCAAAGGGCATACTTTGACTTGACCACTGAAAATGCCCGGGATTATGACAAACTAAGAGCTGAGATGGTGTCACAAGCTTGCCTGCAGTTTCCTCCTTGTGTATTCTTACCTCCTTGCTGCAGTGCTTCTCCACACCGATCCCTTTGACGTGTGTGTGGTTTGGCTGTGCTCATTTATGGGCGTCGTCTGCTATTCTGTGGGCTTTTATTTCCTTCCCTTCCATCACTTCCTGGCCCGCCTCCTAGTTTGCTTGTCTATATAAGACATGCTCAGTGTAACCCACATTGTTTGAGCAACTTCACAGTTTTCCAAGCACCTGGGTACTTGTCACATGTTTATACCGGAGCTGGCTGCCTGTGTGCTGACCCAGCTTTGTTTACCGTCTGTGCTTGTTCTCTACCCACCTTGGCTTGTCACCAGGATTTCACTTGTGTCTTCTGCTTATACTCTGCACACACCAGTGGTCTCTGTATCCTCTGCTGGGGGCGCCACCTGGTTCCAGCTTGCTGCAAGTCCATCCCCACCATCAGGGTCTCTGATGAAGAAGCAGGCTGGGGCTTGGACTCCGCACCCTGGGGAACCCTGAGTTGGCGATCTACAAGAACTTTACTACATACGCTTGACAGATGGTCACAACCTCAGTGAGGGTTCAGCGAGTGCACAGCTGGGGTTACAAGACAGATGGATCCCCTCACTACCAAATGTATGACCTTTTCCTTTTGACCTTAGGTTTTTTTTTCTGTCTTATATTTTGTCAAATTTTATATCTTGTCTGTTTTGTTTAATCCTACACTTACCCCTTAGGTGGGGGAGGGGTGGTGGGAGTTGTCATACCCTAGAATGTTTGGCGCGGTCCAGTGCCGGCCTTATTTTGGTCCCTGCAGTACACTATGAAATGTAAAGTGTGTCCAATGTAAGTGTTTCTCCCCGTATAGAGTGTAAGCTCTTTAGAGCAGGGCCCTTCTAACCATATTGTGAAGTGCTGTGAACAATGTTGCACCATAAATGCCAATCAATTTTTTTTTTCTTTTTGGGCAAAGTAGCTGAATGTATAAAATAGGAGCTCCTATTGTCCAAATAAAATGTAGAATCTGGTTTTGAGTTGTGTTTTTTGTTGAATAATAAAATATTTTATAAAAGTGGAATATTTTATTACCTCCCCTTCTAATCTCTATTAAATCTTCTCGGCTACAAAATCATTTTGCTCTGCACACATGAACGTCATTAAATAGAGAAAAAAAAAGTGTAAATCCAAAACTAAAAAAAGCTTTTATCAGCTCCAATGCTGATTTTCAGGTACCAATGATTTTTGTTATGGCCTAGGACTCAGTGATGGGGAACCTTGGCACCCCAGATGTTTTGGAACTACATTTCCCATCATGCACTCTGCAGTGTAGTTGAGCATCATGGGAAGTTCCAAAACATCTGGGGTCCCAAGTTTCTCCATCACTGGGCTAGGTAAACTATCAAACATGTCAGACTAAGCATTCATTTCCTATAATCACCAGTCCCCTCCCCCCCATAAATACTATTAAAAAAAAAATAGTGAAATGAGCATATTGATCACTTGTGAAGAGATGTTGGTGAATGTGAATTTTCCACGCTCACACATTTATTTTCACAATAGCGCACAAACCGTTTTTTTTTTCCTCTGTGGTGTGTGAAACATTCCGACTAACACTCGGTGCAAAAAATAAAGTGCACACAAAACAGTGCACAGGGTGTACACATGGACCTCCTCAGAAGAGGAAGAACCCTTACCCTGGTCCCCCCGGGGTGTACACATGGACCTCCTCAGAAGAGGAAGGACCCTTACCCTGGTCCCCCCGGGGTGTACACATGGACCTCCTCAGAAGAGGAAGGACCCTTACCCTGGTCCCCCCGGGGTGTACACATGGACCTCCTCAGAAGAGGAAGGACCCTTACCCTGGTCCCCCCGGGGTGTACACATGGACCTCCTCAGAAGAGGAAGGACCCTTACCCTGGTCCCCCCGGGGTGTACACATGGACCTCCTCAGAAGAGGAAGGACCCTTACCCTGGTCCCCCCGGGGTGTACACATGGACCTCCTCAGAAGAGGAAGAACCCTTACCCTGGTCCCCCCGGGGTGTACACATGGAACTTCTCAGAAGAGGAAGGACCCTTACCCTGATCCCCCGGGGGTGCAAGGCTCCTGACAGGGACTGAGGTACTCACTGACCCACCTAGCCAAAACCAGGTGGGCCCCGTTCTCTGGGAGGTCTGCGGACACAGACCAACCACCAAGTACTAGGTGGGGCTCCCCCCAAAGGGAGACACCATGAGAAAGGATGAACCAAGCCAGAAGACCATGTCCAACCCCCTTCTAAGAATTTTAGGGCAGACCCAAGGACCTACACCCTACTAATCATGCTGTGAAAAAAGTATACTATGCAAAAGTGACAAACACACATAACAAAGGGGGAAATGAAGAGGGATCAGTGCAAAGTGTCATGGTGCAATATCACGGCAGGCCCTTTGGCCAGGAATCAAAAATTCCTCTGGTCCCAGCCAAAAGGCTGATAGAAGGCCCTAGAGCAGTGGTTCTCAACCCCCCTAGTGCTGTGACCCCTTGATAAAATTCCCCAAGTTGTGGGGACCCTAACAGTAAAATTATTTTTCGTAGCGTGGGGTGTCAGCACCCAAGGCAAGACAAGTAATTTGCGCCCCTAACCCACGGATATTTAGCGCTCCCCGAGTCCCTTCCACTTGTTTAGTATTAGAACCCCTTCTGGTACATTTTAGGATGTACCACTCTTTCTCTTTGTTCTCCTTTCTTTCCCTTTTATCTCTCTCTATCCTAATTTCTTGTTTTTTTCCCCCCATCCCTCTCTCTAGCCATCTTTCTTGTTCTTTCTCTTTATTCTTTCTCTCCCTTTTTCTTTGTTCCTCCCCCTCTTTTCCTCTCCCTTCCATGTATTCTCTATTTATATTCCTTCTTACTCCTTGGTGGGGGAGGGGATGGGATGAGTAGCAGTGCTGGTAGGGAGTTGGGAAGAGTGGCAGTGCTGGGGGGTGGTGTGAATTAGTGGCAGTGCTGGTGGGGGGGGATTAATGGCAGTGCTGGTGGGGGTGGAATTAGTGGCAGTGCTGGTGGGGGGAATTAATGGCAGTGCTGGTGGGGGGGATTAGTGGCAGTGCTGGTGGGGGGGGAATTAGTGGCAGTGCTGGTGGGGGGGATTAGTGGCAGTGCTGGTGGGGGGGAAATTAGTGGCAGTGCTGGCGGGGGGGGGAATTAGTGGCAGTGCTGGTGGGGGGGGAATTAATGGCAGTGCTGGTGGGGGGAATTAGTGGCAGTGCTGGTGGGGGGGGGGATTAGTGGCAGTGCTGGTGGGGGGGGGGGGAATTAGTGGCAGTGCTGGTGGGGGGGAATTAATGGCAGTGCTGGTGGGGTTGGGATGAGTGGCAGTGCTGGTGTGGGGGGGAATTAGTGGCAGTGCTGGTGGGGGGGATTAGTGGCTGTGCTGGTGGGGGGGGAATTAGTGGCAGTGCTGGTGGGGGGGAATTAGTGGCAGTGCTGGTGGGGGGGAATTAGTGGCAGTGCTGGTGGGGGGGGGAATTAGTGGCAGTGCTGGTGGGGGGGGGAATTAGTGGCAGTGCTGGTGGGGGGGGGGGATTAGGGGGAATTAGTGGCAGTGCTGGTGGGGGGGGATTAGTGGCAGTGCTGGTGGGGGGGGAATTAATGGTAAGGCTGGTGGGGGTGGGATGAGTGGCAGTGCTGGTGTGGGGGGGAATTAGTGGCAGTGCTGGTGGGGGGGAATTAGTGGCAGTGCTGGTGGGGGGGGATTAGTGGTAGTGCTGGTGGGGGGAATTAGTGGCAGTGCTGGTGGGGGGGAATTAATGGCAGTGCTGGTGGGGGGAATTAGTGGCAGTGCTGGTGGGGGGGGATTAGTGGCAGTGCTGGTGGGGGGAAATAGTGGCAGTGCTGGTGGGGGGGATTAGTGGCAGTGCTGGTGGGGGGGGGAATTAGTGGCAGTGCTGGTGGGGGGTGGGGTGAGTGCCAGTTCTGGGGGGGGAATTAGTGGCAGTGCTGGCGAGGAGTTGGGATGAGTGGCAGTGCTGGCAGGGAGTTGGGATTAGTGGCAGTGCTGGTGGGGGGATGGGATGAGTGGCAGTGCTGGAGGGGGGATGGGATGAGTGGCAGTGCTGGAGGGGGGGGGAATTAGTGGCAGTGCTGGTGGGGGGATGGGATGAGTGGCAGTGCTGGGGAGAGTTCTGATCACCCAACTTAGGTGCTCTTGATCGAGGACATCTGCTGGTCTGAGAACTGTAGCGGTGACTTTTAATGGCAACAATAATCACAGGTAGTGTCTCGTAGCAGTGACACCAAGGCTGACATCAGGAGATAGGGTCTCCTTCAGCCCCTCCCACTTCACATTCCTCGTGAAGAGGCTGAGTGGGTGGCCTCCAGAGACAGCCCAGCTCGGCGGCCGTGAAAAGGCTGGGAGAGCTGTGCGGGCTTCAGGAACAGCCCAGGATTCGGTGATCCCTGGCAAATCGTCATTCGACCCCCAGGTTGAGAACCACTGCCCTGAGAGGCAGGTGGGAAAAAAGTGTGATGTGGTGCAGTGACCTTGGTGCCAATAAACTCAAAGTGAAGCCAATACACAACGAGTATTACAGCACCCCGTCTCTCCATAGGGCCCCAACATTCTCCCTCCCGAAAACTGATAAGAACAGATACTACACTTGATCTTAGCCAAAAGGCCTTTTGCTCGGGCTGCTTGTAGTTGTCAGTGAGATGACTTTCTTCTCATGAGGAGATGTTCCTGATTTGGAAGGTAAGTGTGGGAGATGTCTTCATGTTCCCGGGGTTTGATGTGTGAAATGTTGTGTTTAGTGATCCTCAGCACACACATCACTTCCTGTTTCTATACACAGGAGACTTCCTGGACTTTTACATCTTCCTGTATATACAGTGTGGGAAGTGTATATATTATATATACATTTTATCCAGAGCTCCACAAACTGTAAATCTAAAGAGGTAGTACAATCAGATTGTATAGTGTATGGACACCTAAAATGAACTATTTGATAACGACTCCCAATCCTTGATTGCTTCATGTTAGGAAATACAACATTTTCTAAATACAAATTCACTTCAGTAACATTGAGAAAGTTAGGAGTTGTGCTGCCTGCCGCAAGGAGGGGGGGGGGTACAACACGACTTTGATTGGTGAAATAAAATCAGCGTGGGGCCCCTCTCCCCATCCAGGCCACGCCCTTAGGTCTCTGTTATATGATCAATCATTTTTAATCACTTCAGGCCCGGGAAGATTTTCCCCTCTTAACCGGTTCCCGACCGGCGCACGCCGATGTACATCGGCAGAATGGCACGGCTGGGCAAATGGGCATACCCGTATATCCCTTTGTATTCCCCGCCATGCCATTGCGTGTGCACCGGCCAGGAGCTCCATGAGTCGGGTCGCGGGTGCCGCGGACTCGATTGCCGTGGGGTTACCCACGATCGCCTCATGGAGAGGATGAACGGGGAGATGCTGATGTAAACAAGCACCTCCCCGTTCTGTCTAGTAATAGTGTCGCTGATCTCTGCTCCCTGTGATTGGGAGCAGAGATCAGTGACGTGTCACATGTAGCCCCCCCCCACAGTTCGCAACCCCTCCCCGCCCCCTAGTGGTTAACCCCTTCACTGCCAGTGTCAATTACATAGGAATCAGTGCATTTGTATAGCACTGATTGCTGTATAAATGACAATGTGTCAAAAAATGTCCGATCTGTCCGCCATAAGGTCGCAGTCACGTTAAAAAAAAATAATAAAATCGCTGATCGCCGCCATTACTAAAAAAATAAATAAAATAGAAATGCCATAAAATTATCCCCTATTTTGTAAACGCTATAACTTTTGCGCAAACCAATCAATAAACGCTTATTGCAATTTTTTTTTCTTACCAAACATATGTAGAAGAATACGTATCGTCCTAAACTGAGGAAAAAAAATGTGTTTTTTTAAATATTTTTGGGGATATTTTCATAGCAAAAAGTAAAAAAAAATAATGCGTTTTTTTTCAAAATTGTCGCTATTTTTTTGTTTATATCGCAAAAAATAAAAACCGCAGAGGTGATCAAATACCACCAAAAGAAAGCTCTATTTGTGGGAAAAAAAAAGAATGTTGATTTTGTTTGGGAGCCACGCCGCACAACCGCGCAACTGTCAGTTAAAGCGACGCAGTGCCAAATCGCAAAAAACGCTCTGGTCAGGAAGGGGGTAAATTTTTCCGGGGCTGAAGTGGTTAATGACCAGGTCCATTTTTTGCAATACGGTACAGCGTCACTGTTGCTGACAATTGCGCAGTCATGTGACGTTGTACCCAAATAAAATCGGTGTCCTTTTTTCCCCTTTTTATTTGATCACCTCTGCCGTTTTTATCCCTTGTACTTTTAAACAAAGAGCGACAATTAAAAAAAAATAAATAAAATTAACTTTTTGCTATAAAACATCCAATAAAAAAAAAATCAAAAAAAAAATCAAAGTCTTCCTCAGTTTAGGCCAATATGTATTCTTCTACATATCTTTGGTTAAAAAAAAAAAAAAAAAACACAATAAGTGTATATTGATCGGTTTGTGCAAAATTTAGAGCGTCTACAAAATAGGGGATAGATTTATGGCTTTTTTTTTACTAGTAATGACGCTGATCTGCAATTTTTAGCAGGACTGTGACATTGCGGCGGACAGATCGGACACTTTTGACATTTTGGGACCATTACATAGTAGGTGAGGTTGAAAAAAAGACACACGTCCATCAAACATTGACATTTGTACAGCGATCAGAGCTATAAATACCCACTGATTACTGTATAAATGTCACTGGCAGGGAAGGTGTTCACCACTAGTGGGCGACCAAGTGGTTAAATGTGTTCCCTCACTGTGTATTCTAACTGTGGGGGGGGGGGTTGGGCTGTCAGGGACATGACAGAGATCAATGTTCCTGATCACGGAGAACAGAAGATCTCTGACATGTCCCTTGTCAGAACGGGGAATCACCTTCTTTACAAAGGCAGATCCCCATTCTGCCTTTGTAATAGGCGATCACGGGTCACCAGCAAACATCGAGTCTACCTGACCCGCGGGCACGCTCCTGCAGCACGTAGAGGGTGCAAACTGCCCGCTATCACGCCTGCACGAGCTGCCATACAGTTACAGCAATTTGCGCAGGAGAGCCGGCCTGCCGCAGTATAATGATGGCGGCTGGTTGGCTAGTGGTTAATGTCTAGATAGAATTGTATTAGAATGTTGTCTTCTAGGTATAGATGTCGCTCCTTTCATCACAGTCCTCCTATATATTCTTCTTCTAGATCTGATCAGCACAGTGGCTGAGCGGTCAGCACTCAGGTCATGGGTTCAAATCCCAACCACAGCACCACCTACCAGGAGTTTGTCTGGTGAACAGGGGGACAAGTGCCTAAGGCGCGTTCACACAAGTCCAATGTGATTGGTGCATATCCAAAGCAGCGGTTCAGATGTGAGCTTTTGGAGCCGGCGCCCCCCGGCATTTTTAGCATTGCCAGCAATAAAACAAAAATCATTAAACAGCATAGGCCCCCCCCCCCCCCCCCCCCATCCATACCAGGTCCTTTTGTGTCTGTTATGGATTTTATGGGGAACCCCTACAACAACATTTTTTTTTTTTTTTTTAACAGTGCGGGGCCCCTCTCAAATCCATACCAGACCCTATAGACCCCTTTCAAACTTGTACGACCTGAAAGTAGTGCGACTTTGATGTGACTTGATGTGCCTGTGTAATATTGAGGTCTATGGACCTCAAGTCACATCAAAAAGTCAGCCCAAAGTAGTTCAGGGATTACTTTGAAGTCGCACAGATATGAACGGTACTCATTGGAAATCATGGGGTACAACTTGTCATGTGACTTTGCAGTCTCAAGTCACAGGACAAGACGCACACATGTGAAAGGGGCCTTCTCCAAACATGCAGCCTGGCAGGCCAGCAAAGGGGGGCGAGCAAACTCCGCCCGCCTGAATATTACCCCTCCTGGACCTTTGGGGCAATCAATCACCAAAAAAATCTAATAATAATAATAATAATAATAAATATAATAGGCATTTATTGAACATTTACATCTCTATTATATTTAACCACTTGCCACCCGCCCAATTACCAAATGACGGCAGCAAAGTGGTTTGATATTCCTGACCAGACATCATATGACGTGATCAGGAATATCGAGCCGATGCGCGCGCCCGGGGGCGTGCATCGCGGCGATCGTTGTTGCGGGGTTCAGTCTGACACCCCGCAACACCGATCTAGGTAAAGAGTCTCTGACAGAGATCTTTACCACATGATCAGCCGTGTCCAATCACGGCTGATCACGATGTAAATAGGAAGAGCTGGTAATTGGCTTTTCCTCATTCGTGTCTGACAGACGCCAGTAGAAGAGAGCCGATCGGCTGCTCTCCTGACAGGGGGGGTCTGTGCTGATTGTTTATCAGCACAGCCCCCCCCTCGGATCCTACCCAGGACCACCAGGGAAGCCATCCACACTGGACCACCAAGTATGCCACTAGACCCCAAGGGAAATACCACTATGTGCCCAGGCAGCTTCCAATCTGTGCCCACTCCAATGCCTACCACTGCCAGTGCCATCAGGGATGCCTATGAGTGCCTCATATCAGTGCCACGTATCAGTACCCAGCAGTGCCGCCTATCAGTACCCAGCAGTGCCGCCTATCAGTGCCACCCTATTAGTGCCCAGCAGTGCCACCTTTCAGTGCCCATCAGTGCCAACCAGTGCCACCCATGAGTGCCCATCAGTGCTGCCTATCAATGCCCATCAGTGCTGCATATCAGTGCCACCCATGAGTGCCGCCTATCAATGCCCATCAGTGCTGCATATAGGTGCCACTCATCAGTGCTGCCTACCAGTGCCCATCGTCAGTGCCCACTCATTGGTGCCGCTGTATCAGTGCCTGTCAGTGCCCATCAGTGAAAGAGAAAACTTACTTATTTACAAAATTTTTTTAACAGAAACAAAAGCAAAACTTTTATTTTTTTTTTATTTGTTTAGCAAAAAATAAAAACCGCAGAGGTGATCAAATACCACCAAAAGAAAGCTCTATTTCTATGAACAAAATGATAAAAATGTACTTTGGGTACAGTGTTGTATGACCGCATAATTGTCATTCAAACTGCGACAGCGCTGAAAGCTGAAAATTGGTCTGGGCAGGAAGGTGTATAAGTGCCCCCCGGTATTGAAGTGTTTAAAATATATTTTAATGTTTAATTTGTATTTTATGAGACTGTTGAGTTCTATTTATATATGTGAATTCTTTAATCATGGTACAAATGTATATTCCATGTAGAATTGTTCTCTGCACAGCGGCTTAGTGGTCTGCACTCCTCGCTGGCAACAGTTAGGTCATGGGTTCATCTTAGGAGAACATAGCGTTTTCTTTATCTATGTTCATTCGTTAATCATGGTACTACTGTATATTCTCCATACAATTCTGCTCAGCTCCGTGGCTTAGTGGTCTGCACTCCTAACTGGTGACACTGAAGATCTTGAGTTCAAATCCCAAACATGGTATCACCTATTGAAGCCTAAATAGTAAGCAGAACAGAATGCTGAAAAAAGGTGAATGCCTAATTGCCACATCAGCATCAAACACTAGTGAACACGCAGGGTGTTGGTTTACATTTGGGTGATTGCTTATGCGCTTGAAAAGCAACCTTAGGTGGAGGGTAGCACAGTTGGGATTTGAACCCATGACCTAAGTGCTATTTCTTGCGGAGTACAATTAAACCTCCATAATACTTGAGTATGATTATAAAATGAATATTGGTGTAGCGGTCACCTATTTGGTATGTAACTTAATGTGTGTTATATCTTAGCACCTGGCGCCATCTAGCAGCCAAAATATGAAAAGGTCCACATCTTTATTTTCTATCATTTAAGGAGTTGACATGGAAGTGTTTTGTTTGTTTACATTTGGACATTAACTTAACCTACCCACAATGCCCATTAACTCCCATGAACATCAGGAGAACTGAACTGCATTGTGGGAAGACTATAAAATGGCTAGGCACGGCCATCTTACCTCTCTTGGACACGCATGGCCAGCCTGGGAGGATCTGTGTGAGGATCTCCAGCACAGCGCAGCCTACCTCCACGGAAGAGCGATCCGAGCAGCTATACTGCAAAACACCAGAGAGCTGAGCTGACAACGGAGCAAGACTGAGAAGGAGCCAGAGGAGCCTGTCGAAGCCATCTGAGAGTGTCGGAGCGTCTCGTTGTGTGGAACGGAGAAGCGCAGCGATACCGGCCGGTCGGAGACAGAACCCTGTACATCAGAACGGAGTCTTCTGACAATACTGTCCTGGTTGGGTGAGAGGGCTGTTGCCCAAAAGCTCCTTGATGCATTCTTACACATTTGTTTGTACAAGACAGAGTTGCTGGGACCCATAGTCCCACAAGCAAAGTCAAGAGGATTAGACGGAGTTAATATTAGGCTTCGGGCCTGTACCTCATTGAGGATTTAGTTCTGTGTCATTGGTAGGCATGTGCAATTCATTTAGTTCCGAATTCGTTTTTTAACTAATTTCGACAAATTCGTTAATTCGGGAATATCTTTATTAACGAAAACCCATTTAACAAATTTTTCCGAATATTCTTAATTCGATAAAATTGGACATTCGTAAATTAGTAAATTCGAAAATCTCAAATAATAGTTAACTAATAATAACTTAACTATTACTAGTAACTTTTAAATTATAGGTATTGTAATTTCCTTTCAAATTTGGCTGTTAGTGAATGTAACACATACAAAATTTATCCGATGTTATGAATGATCCAAAAAAACGAATGCCGTATCCAAACGAATGGAACGTAATGAATTAATAATAATAACAACATTTTATTATTATTAATTATTAATTTGTTCCGTTCCATTCGTTTAGATGCAGCATTCATTTTGGATAATTCGTAACTTCGGATAAATTCGTATTTGTTACGTTCACTGACAGTCAAATTTGAAAGGAAATTACAATACCTATAATTAAATAGTTAGTTACTATTTCAGATTTGTGAATTTTCAAACTTCGAATTTACAAATTTCCGAATTTACAAATGTATGATTTTTCAAATTTACGAATGTACAAATGTAAGAATGTTCGAATTTACGAATGAACAATATTACGAATCGCGATCATAACGAATGACCCGAAAAACGAAAAAAATAATAAACTAATGAAACGAAAATGAACAAATTTTTTGGCTGTGCACATGTCTAGTCATCGGCGTCAGACATCGTTACAGGGCTGCTGCATCAGAACTTTGCTTCTATATTTCAGCCTAGTTTGATCAGAAGTTTACTTTATTCTTCGCTAGCAGAAGAAAGAAGAAAAGGACTGTTTAGTAAAACACAAGGCCTTGTGTTCCTTTACCATATTAAGGTGAATGTGATATTAAATATGGGAGCTCCCTAAATATTGTATTATACTTTATCAAGTTATTCTCTGATTTAGTATAGTTATATAGTGCGCATAGAATAGGATAGTGCTCATAGTGAGATCAATTCACTCTGACCGTTATCCTATTTACCTTATTACATTATCCACAAGTTATTTCAGACACTTAATATCTGTATAATATCTTTGTAAGATAAAGTTCAGTTGACTGTCAGACTACGTTGGTCTGACAGTACAACCATTGTAGTGTTTAACCTTTGAAGCAATTACAGTAAACAAGGTTATTGTTTAAGTATAACTGCATTGAGTGTAGTTTTCCTCTGCATCATCCAGCGAGGGGAGGCCAAGCTAAGACAAACAGGTATATTACATTGTGTACTGTGAACTTGCCTTTAAAGGTTTCGTCTTGACTTCACACTATTATACCAGAGCTGTGTCAGGGGGACTGAGACACTCAAAGGGGAAATAGAGCAGAGTACAGACCCAAATAAATCAGCAGCTCCTTCGGGGGTCAGTGCTACATTGATAAGTAGAATTCTAAAGTCTCATAAGAAAGAATTCAACATGAAAAAAATATTTCATATATAATAGATATGTAAGTGTAAATGTTCAATACACGTAACGTTACAGAATAGCGGACATTACTCTGTAATACTCATTCAGGACAAGAAAACAAACGAGGAACAATAATTGTAATAGAAATAAATATCTGTGTGCTTTAGTTTTACAGTAACATGAAGACGGGTCATACCAAGCAAAGGAGATCTATTTGTTCCATTCTGTGATGCGTTTGTGTCTTATATATAGGAAAATGTAACATTGCAAGACAATCCTGACCATAGGAAGCCTTGTGTGTCCCAATAAAATGATGGATGTCTTCCATCGGGATTACAAAGTTCTTGTGGAATGTGATGAGGAAATAACAACCTCTGATCCTGGGGAAGGTTCTGGAAGTTTATTTAGAAGAGAAGAGTTACAAAGTAAAAGTAAAGATTAGAAAGTAGAGAGATGAAGGTGTGTGGAGATCCTTAGACATGGCAGGTGGACCAAGGATCTGACCTCTTCATCATACGGGAGGCTTTTACTATCCAATCCTAGACAGTTGTCATGGAGGATCATCCCAAACATCAACATTTTACAGATGGAATCATTCACTGAAGAATTTGTACAAGCAGCACATCATTCATTACAAGAGACATTCATTTCTGTTATCTCTGAACACCTTATCAGCTTGTCCCACCTCCAGACTAACAAATCCCTCATTGTAGAAGAAGGAGACCAACTGTCTCTAAGTTCCCCAACAAGACCTTCCAAGGATCCAGAGAACAACAATTTGTTCTAATAACGTCTTTGTGTAAAGTCATTCTAGACAGAGAACCTGTTATTATATAAAGAACCTAACATTAGCATATAAGCACTTAGTCATGTCATTTCATCATTAGTAAATCATAGGAGAATTATTTCTCTTTATCAGATGAATAAGGCCATAGAGGAAATGGAACAATTGCTCGGCTCCATAAGGATCATAGAGGTGCTGGGACTGAAGGAGTTAATGGTGATTGTAGTCATTGTCCAATCCCTCCCATCATTCTATCTATATCCAATCATTGATCAATATTCCCATATACAGAGCCGAGGATTTCCACTTCCTGAGACTGTATACCCCCCGTCACCTGTTAACACTACCCCACCCACACCACAATCCCGCCCCCTCTACATCATAACCAATAGGAGCAAGGCTAGCACTGGCTGTCCCATATAATAGAAAAAAAAAATCTGACAGGTTATAATCCTTCCTGACTTCACACAACTGAAAAAAAAAAAAATTTTATGGATAGACAGTGATGGTGGAGACCCCAGGGCCATCACCCTGAATCTGGCTACACTATGTAGTGTGTCACTGACCCAGAACAAGCATGCAGCCAGTGAAGGCTGAACAATCTGACCTCCTGCATGCTTGTTCCTGGTCAGTGACACACTAGGTAGTGAAGTGAGGTTTAGGATGAAGATGACGGCCCCGGAACCTGCAACTTTATAAATAAATCACTCATGTTTCCTGTCCTCTGCTTCCTCCTATTGGATGAGTATTCCACCAATCACCAATCAGATAATCCACCTTGTGATGTCTCTGGGCAGATCTCTCACTTCTGATTCCCCCCACATATCTTTATACAACCTCCCCATCCCCCTACCCATCCCCCTACCCATCCCCCTATATATACTCCAGCATGGAGGGGCTCAGTGAAGGTGGTGGTGAAGGTGTGGAGATGTCGGATCGGGTCACACAGATCATAAAAGGAGATCCGCCCGGCCTCATAATCCAGATCTATCCTGACTCTCCCACTGGAGACACTGCCGGGTAATGGGGTCTTATTACTGTCATGTATCACTGAGTACTGATTACCCCTCCCCCACCTCTCCAAACTCCAGGACTTCTTATTATATCCAATCCATGACTGATCTCCGCTCCTGTCTATACTGGGGTAACACATCCCGACTCTCCAGTACCCAGACCCCCCGACATCCACTTCCCAGTAATGTCTCCCTGAGGAGAACCTCTGACTGCTCATCACCTGAAGATCCTGAAACCTCTCTGGTGTTTCGGGGCGATTCTGATGTGATGATGAGGAGGATACAGTTCTCCTGTCATCTGATATATGTAGATTATTACCAGCTGTCCTCACATCCAGTAATATGTCTGTAACCCCCGATACCCCCGATGTTTGCTGTACAGCCCCAATATTTGGTCCTCCAGCCTGGAGGTGTGAGTGTTGTATGGTGGGGGAGGGTTGGGGAGGTCTCCTGGATGGTTGTATGGTGGGGGAGGGTTGGGGAGATCTCCTGGATGGTTGTATGGTGGGGAAGGGTTGGGGAGATCTCCTGGATGGTTGTATGGTGGGGGAGGGTTGGGGAGATCTCCTGGATGGTTCAGCATTGATGTGACCTTTGCCCTTTGTAGTAGAATGTGGATAGACATATGTGCCTGGACATTTCTCCACATTTACCCCAGACATGATATCAGATAAACCTGTGTGTACTATGTGTAAGATCACCCCCACATCCAGACCCCCTCCATCATGGAGAAGTTTATCATGTCTCTCTCTGTCCTCATCATCTCCATCCTCAGTATCACACAATTCATCTGTGTCTGATTCCTGTAGGACAGTCAGTGGATCCGTCATGTTACACAGCTCCTTAATGTCCCCCATCTTCCTGGACAGCTTCTCCTTCTCTACTTCCAGATCCTGAACCAGATAATTGATTAACATGAAGATCTGCAGTTCCTGTCTGGAGATTTCCCTCAGGACTCTCTTCTCCAGGTCTTCCAGACGTCTCCTGAGGTCTCTGAACAAGACAATGACTCTCTCTGTTTCATCATCTGCTTTTCCTTGTACTTTCCTCCTGTGTTCCTGCAGACTCTGGACTCTTTTCTCCATCTCCTCTCTCTCTATCATCAGTTTCTGCAGAACATCCCTCAGTTTCTTCTTCTTCATCTTAGAGGCCTCATCCAGAGTCTCCAGCTGGTGTCCCCGATGTTCTCCATCCAGCCTGCAAGACATACAGATACAGGTGGAGTCCTCAGTGCAGTAATACTGCAGGATCTTCTTATGGACGGAGCATTTCCTGTTCTCCAGGGAAGTGGTGGCGTCACATAAGACGTGTTTTGGCGACTTGCTGTGAAGTCTCCGGTGATTGTCACAAAGATAAGCTTCACAATGCAGACAGGATATCACAGCAGGTACAGAAGTGTGAATACAGTAAGTACAGAAGACCCCGGACTCCTCCAGATCTGGATGAGCAGACAGGAAATTATCAACTATGTTACGTAGTGTTATGTTCCTGTGCAGTGCAGGCCGATCCTGGAACTCTTCTCTACATTCAGGACAGGAATAACCTCCAGACTCCTCCTGTGTATCCAACACATGATCAATACAGTCCTGGCAGAAGTTATGTCCACATTTCAGGGTTACAGGATCTGTATAAATGTTCAGACAGAGAGTACATTCCTGCTCCTTCCTCAGATCAGCAGACGCCATCGCTGAGAGCAGAAGAGAGAAATGACAGTGAAAGTATCTGACACTCATTAACCAGTTCTGTACATTCCTACACAGGGCGAGGTGACCAGCTCTGTACATTCCTACACAGGGCGAGGTGACCAGCTCTGTACATTCCTACACAGGGCCAGGTGACCAGCTCCGTACATTCCTACACAGGGCCAGGTGACCAGCTCCGTACATTCCTACACAGGGCCAGGTGACCAGCTCCGTACATTCCTACACAGGGCCAGGTGACCAGCTCCGTACATTCCTACACAGGGCGAGGTGACCAGCTCCGTACATTCCTACACAGGGCGAGGTGACCAGCTCCGTACATTCCTACACAGGGCGAGGTGACCAGCTCCGTACATTCCTACACAGGGCGAGGTGACCAGCTCCGTACATTCCTACACAGGGCGAGGTGACCAGCTCCGTACATTCCTACACAGGGCAAGGTGACCAGCTCCGTACATTCCTACACAGGGCAAGGTGACCAGCTCCGTACATTCCTACACAGGGCAAGGTGACCAGCTCCGTACATTCCTACACAGGGCAAGGTGACCAGCTCCGTACATTCCTACACAGGGCAAGGTGACCAGCTCCGTACATTCCTACACAGGGCAAGGTGACCAGCTCCGTACATTCCTACACAGGGCAAGGTGACCAGCTCCGTACATTCCTACACAGGGCAAGGTGACCAGCTCCGTACATTCCTACACAGGGCAAGGTGACCAGCTCCGTACATTCCTACACAGGGCAAGGTGACCAGCTCCGTACATTCCTACACAGGGCAAGGTGACCAGCTCCGTACATTCCTACACAGGGCAAGGTGACCAGCTCCGTACATTCCTACACAGGGCAAGGTGACCAGCTCCGTACATTCCTACACAGGGCAAGGTGACCAGCTCCGTACATTCCTACACAGGGCAAGGTGACCAGCTCCGTACATTCCTACACAGGGCAAGGTGACCAGCTCCGTACATTCCTACACAGGGCAAGGTGACCAGCTCTGTACATTCCTACACAGGGCGAGGTGACCAGCTCTGTACATTCCTACACAGGGCGAGGGGACCAGTTCTGTACACTCCCACACAAGGCGAGGTGACCAGTTCTGTACACTCCCACACAAGGCGAGGTGACCAGCTCTGTACATTCCTACACAGGGCAAGGTGACCAGCTCTGTACACTCCCACACAAGGCGAGGTGACCAGTTCTGTACACTGCTACACAGGACGAGGTGACCAGTTCTGTACACTCCCACACAAGGCGAGGTGACCAGTTCTGTACACTGCTACACAGAACAAGGTGACCAGTTCTGTACACTCCTACACAGAACAAGGTGACCAGTTCTGTACACTCCTACACAGGAAGGGGCTGAGACTCGTACTCATAGAAATCCACAGACAGAGGAACACAGATCAGATTCCTGACAATAATCTCCCTGAGGGAAAATAAAGGAGAGTTATTAAGTAGTGGAAACTTTGGGGTACATCTAGTAGGAATAAGGAGAAGCAATATATGGTAGACTCCTAATTGCAACCAATTGAAACAACTACAACTTCAATGTGGAGAACAGAGAAGAACCATCAATTAGGTGAACATCTACCGCGTTTCCCCAAAAATAAGACCGGGTCTTATATTATTTTTGGATACCAGAAACACATTAGGGCTTATTTTCAGGGGATGTCTTATTTGTTTATGTACAACAATCTACAATATTTTTTTTTCCAGAAATAAAACAATAAAATGTTTTTAAAAAAAGTTTTCCTGTGTGTCCTGTCTTCTCTCCCCCTCCTTCCCTGGCATCTCAGGATTAACATCTCTGTAATACCCAAAATAAACCCGAGTTAAAGTCCTTGTAAAATCTTGTAATCCGCTGTGTGAAAGTATATAATGTCCAGCGTGTGTCTTTATAGAACATTATTGTAGAAAATACCTTATATACAGCGCCGCTGGGCGCTCACCTGACCCACCGGAGCTCTTCTTCCCCGCTCCGAGCACTGCAGAGGGAGGGGCCGAGATCCCGGCTGACACCAGCACTGCAGAGGGAGGGGCCGAGATCCCGGCTGACACCAGCACTGCAGAGAGAGGGGCCGCTGACATCAGCCAGGAGGAGAGCTCCGGCGGGTCACGTGAGTTCCCAGCAGGGCTGTAAATAAGGTATTTTCTACAATAATATTACATAAAGACACACTGGACATTATAAAATCCTTTCCCAGCGTGGATTAGATGATTTTACGGCAACTTTAACGAGGGCTTATTTTTAGAGTAGCGCTCACTGCAGCCATCCTAGAAAATTGAGAAGATCTATCCTGAAAATAAGGCCTATTTTCAGGGAAACACGGTATTAGTAAATGTCAAGTCAGGATAGTCACTTTTCCATTATAGAAAATGCTAATCGTGGTCCCTATAGGGCGGGGGTCTCAAACTGGCGGCCCTCCAGCTGTTGCAAAACTACAAGTCCCATCATGCCTCTGCCTGAGGGAGTCATGCTTGTAACTGTCAGCCTTGCAATGCCTCATGGGATTTGTAGTTTCGTAACAGCTGGAGGGCCGCCAGTTTGAGACCCCTGCTATAGGGCGTAGAACTGCAGGATTTAGCCAAGATCCCATTTGTGTGTAAAAAGAAACAATTAGCAAATGTGGGTGATCGTAAAGAGATTCATTTTTCTTTCCTGTTTGTTGTTTTATTTTACATGTTCTGCACACTAATGCATTTTTAATGAATGTTACAGAGCAATGTGCACTTTTTTCTAATGTTAAATATGTCGTAACGGACCTCCGTCCTCAACAGGACTATGTCTGCTGTAAATGCTTCCTTTGTCCAGAACCAGCTCTATCCAAGACCCCTTAGCTCACCCAGTCACTGGCCGTAAGTCCATGTAGGGTGAAAACAGACTATTTATTCAAACACATGTAACAGATATACAACTCAGGGACACCCCCCCCCCCCCCCTTGGATTCAGGGTGGGGTAAACTGTCCAATAACAATAGACACACAGGTCAGGTGTATTCAAGTTTCTCATCAGTAAACAGTCTCATCATCAGGGAGGGGCTTCTGGAGGAATTCCCCCCCACCGAGACATACATCCCATAATATACTTTTCTTACAAGGCCGACAGACACAGTAGAACAATGGAATACAACCACACCCCAAACGATCCAAAGAGTCCACAACAGTATGAGACAATATACTGTACAATATATACAATATTCCAGTGTGGCTGTACAGCGAGTCCAACTAGCACAGATCAGACTGGGGTACTCGGGCACCCTACCCAAAGTGACTCCCGTCACATATATCTATAAAACAACAGTTATATCTCTAGTATATGACAATTTTTATAATGTCAAATTTTATTAGAATATCTACTTATAATTATAGATCTCAATTCATGAATCATGATACTACTATATATTTGAGGTAATACTGTGGGCAGTACCGTGGCTTAGTGGTTAGCACTTCTACCTCACAGCACCACAGTCATGGGTTCAAATCCCAACCATGACATCGGAGTCCTGTGTGTTTTCCAGACATGCACATGGTGCAAAAAAGCTGTGGCTGGTGTAGGTGGGCTATAAGATGTCTCTCACTGTAACAGAAATTTCCCCTCCCCCACTAAATGAAATGGCCCAGCCTGTCTCTTGTGTGTGCATTTAGTTTATTATTTTTCACACTGAACGCGGCCTTGAAACTGAGCGACTTCATGTGAACTCACACCATTTCAAAGCAGCATTTCAGTCCAACTTGGGGGGGGGTTGACTTGAAAGACATCCGTGCGGCTGCATGCACAGATGATGTCTATTGAAATCACTCCCAAAGTTGCCAAAAGTAGTGCAGGAGCTACTTTTGGGAATTGGTGTGGCGTTGCACCGATTGGGACGCTCCTATTGCCAGCAATAGGCTGCGATTTGAAATTGCACCGACGTGAACAGGGGCTAAGGGCCAGTTCACACTACATGCAGTCCAGTGTGTTTTTTTTTTCTGCATCAAAAACACATGGAAAAGCAGGTTATATGGTTTCCAATGGCATCATTCACACCAGTGGGGTCAGCTACAGTAGGGGAAAAAAAAAAAAAAGTAGGACCTGTTGCATTTTTTCTGCAATGGACTGTGCTGGAACACAGTAAAACGTATCAAAAATGCACCGGACCTCAGTACAGTGACCACCCTGACCTGAGCAGCAGTGGTCTCAGCACCCTTGGATCCTCCAGGAGTCTGCACTTCAACTTCCTCTCCACCCCCAACTGAGTAAACAACAGGAAGACAGGCTGACCGACACACCCCTACCCACAGACAGGGGGGCACAGGGCTGTGAGTGTCTCGGGGTCTCTCTCACACTGACCAACAGGTGACAGCCAGTGAGAGTTACTTATTCCATCCCCCCCAACCACAACCCCTGAACCCCCCCCCCAACATCACTGCCACTGATCTCATCCGCCTAATGAAGGATTTCAGGTCCCAGCATGCACCCCTGAGATCTAATGGGCTCCATCCTTAGATTTCAGGGGTCCATGCTGGGATTTGTAGTCTTTACTTTTGGGGAATGTGACCCCCCAAAATTGAAGGGCTACAGGTCCCAGCATGAGCCCCTCGGATCAGAGGATGTGACCCCCCCAACTACTGAAGGACTGCAGGTCTCAGCACGAGCCCCTCAGAGCTCATGACACCCCCGTCCCCCAGCTAGTCAAATAGTGACAGACTACAGGTCCCAGCATGAACTGAAGAGACCTCAGGGATTCATGCTGGGACTTGTACTCCTTCAATTTGAGAGAGTCACATCTATTAAACAGGAAGAGGTGGGGCTAACTTACATGGAGCCCAAATTTTGGTGTTGCCTAGGACCGATTACCGGATTGTGTAAAACGGGACATCGATCCCACACAGTCACTGCTGCTAAGCACTGCCCACCAGTGCCCCCTACCAGTGCCACCTACCAGTGCCCCCTACCACTGCCCACCAGTGAAGGAGAAAAATTACCTGTTCTCATAGTTTGATATAAAAAAGTTTGCAAACTCTCCTTTTCAAAATGTTCAGGCTTTTTTGTTTGTTTAAAAAAAATAAAAATAAACCCCCACCCAGTGGTGATTAAATACCACCAAAAGAAAGCTCTATTTGTGTGAAAAAAATGATAAAAAAATATATTTCATATGTGTTCAGCGTTACATAACTGAGTAATTGTCATTCAAAGTGTGACAGCGCTGAAAGCTGAGACTGGCCTGGGCAGGAAGGGGGAGGGGAGTGCCCGGAACTGAAGGGGGGGGGAAGAGGAGTGCCGGTATTGAAGGGGGGGTGTGCCCGGTATTGAAGGGGGGGGAGGGGAGTGCCCGGTATTGCAGGGGGGGGGGAGGGGAGTGCCCGGTATTGCAGGGGGGGGAGGGGAGTGCCCGGTATTGAAGGGGGGGGGGGAGGAGTGCCCGGTATTGAAGGGGGGGGGGAGGAGTGCCCGGTATTGAAGGGGGGGGGGGAGGAGTGCCCGGTATTGAAGGGGGGGGGGGAGGAGTGCCCGGTATTGAAGGGGGGGGGGGAGGAGTGCCCGGTATTGAAGGGGGGGGGGGAGGAGTGCCCGGTATTGAAGGGGGGGGGGAGGAGTGCCCGGTATTGAAGGGGGGGGAGAGGAGTGCTCGGTATTGAAGGGGGGGGGGGAGGAGTGCCCGGTATTGAAGGGGGGGGGGAGGAGTGCCCGGTATTGAAGGGGGGGGAGAGGAGTGCTCGGTATTGAAGGGGGGGGAGAGGAGTGCTCGGTATTGAAGGGGGGGGAGAGGAGTGCTCGGTATTGAAGGGGGGGAGAGGAGTGCTCGGTATTGAAGGGGGGGGAGAGGAGTGCCCGGTATTGAAGGGGGGGAGGGGAGTGCCCGGTATTGAAGGGGAGGGAGGGGAGTGCCCGGTATTGAAGGGGGGGAGGGGAGTGCCCGGTATTGAAGGGGGGGAGGGGAGTGCCCGGTATTGAAGGGGGGGAGGGGAGTGCCCGGTATTGAAGGAGGGGGAGAGGAGTGCCCGGTATTGAAGGGGGGGGAGAGGAGTGCCCGGTATTGAAGGGGGGGGAGAGGAGTGCCCGGTATTGAAGGGGGGGGAGAGGAGTGCCCGGTATTGAAGGGGGGGGAGAGGAGTGCCCGGTATTGAAGGGGGGGGAGAGGAGTGCCCGGTATTGAAGGGGGGGGAGAGGAGTGCCCGGTATTGAAGGGGGGGGAGAGGAGTGCCCGGTATTGAAGGGGGGGAGGGGAGTGCCCGGTATTGAAGGGGGGAGAGAGGAGTGCCCGGTATTGAAGGGGGGGGAGAGGAGTGCCCGGTATTGAAGGGGGGGGAGAGGAGTGCCCGGTATTGAAGGGGGGGGAGAGGAGTGCCCGGTATTGAAGGGGGGGAAGAGGAGTGCCCGGTATTGAAGGGGGGGGAAGAGGAGTGCCCGGTATTGAAGGGGGGGAGAGGAGTGCCCGGTATTCGAAGGGGGGGAGGGGAGTGCCCGGTATTGAAGGGGGGGGAGAGGAGTGCCCGGTATTGAAGGGGGGGGGGAGAGGAGTGCCCGGTATTCGAAGGGGGGGGGGGGAGTGCCCGGTATTGAAGGGGGGGAGAGGAGTGCCCGGTATTGAAGGGGGGGGAAGAGGAGTGCGCGGTATTGAAGGAGGGGGAAGAGGAGTGCCCGGTATTGAAGGGGGGGAGAGGAGTGCCCGGTATTGAAGGAGGGGGAGAGGAGTGCCCGGTATTGAAGGAGGGGGAGAGGAGTGCCCGGTATTGAAGGGGGGGGGGAGAGGAGTGCCTGGTATTGAAGGGGGGGAGAGGAGTGCCTGGTATTGAAGGGGGGGGAGAGGAGTGCCTGGTATTGAAGGGGGGGGAGAGGAGTGCCCGGTATTCGAAGGGGGGGAAGAGGAGTGCCCGGTATTGAAAGGGGGGGGAGGGGTGTGCCCGGTATTGAAAGGGGGGGAGGGGAGTGCCCGGTATTGAAAGGGGGGGAGGGGAGTGCCCGGTATTGAAAGGGGGGGGAGGGGAGTGCCCGGTATTGAAAGGGGGGGAGGGGAGTGCCCGGTATTGAAAGGGGGGGAGGGGAGTGCCCGGTATTGAAAGGGGGGGAAGGGAGTGCCCGGTATTGAAAGGGGGGGAGGGGAGTGCCCGGTATTAAAAGGGGGGAGGGGAGTGCCCGGTATTGAAAGGGGGGGAGGGGAGTGCCCGGTATTGAAAGGGGGGGAGGGGAGTGCCCGGTATTGAAAGGGGGGGAGGGGAGTGCCCGGTATTGAAAGGGGGGGAGGGGAGTGCCCGGTATTGAAGGGGGAGGGGAGTGCCCGGTATTGAAGGGGGAGGGGAGTGCCTGGTATTGAAGGGGGGAGGGAAGTGCCCGGTATTGAAGGGTTTAAATCTACTTGGGTACAAAATCAATTTTATTTTGCTCACATGGAAGTCATTAAATAGAGAAATAAGTGTAAATCCAAAACAAAAAAAACCTTCTATCAGCTCCAATGCAGATTTTCGGGCCCCAATGATTGGTGGGGGATGGTCTCGGTAATCTATTGAACATTTCATACTATTAGTTTTCTCTGATCACCAGTTCCCATCCCATGAACACCATTTAGTGAAATAATCATAGTGATGACTGGTGAGAAGATGTAGAGAATGGGAATTTCCCGCACATAGATGGTCACAATGGCGCACAGAACTGTTGCTCGGGCTGCTTGTAGTTGTCAGTGAGATGACTTTCTTCCCATGAGGAGATGTTCCTGATTTGGAAGGTAAGTGTGGGAGATGTCTTCATGTTCCCGGGGTTTGATGTGTGAAATGTTGTGTTTAGTGATCCTCAGCACACACATCACTTCCTGTTTCTATACACAGGAGACTTCCTGGATTTCTACATCTTCCTGTATATACAGTGTGGGAAGTGTATATATTATATATACATTTTATCCAGAGCTCCACAAACTGTTGTGTAAAATAAAATCCTGTATAGTCCTAATGACCTCTCCGCACGTCACCCAGCAATCCTCACCCCTCCCCCCCATACATACTTGTCTGGTTTTTGGTGGCCTCATCCTGGTGGGGTTCACATGTCACCCCATCAAAAGTTCTCCATTCACAGAAAATGTCACCGATGAGTCCTCTCTGGTCACATTTGTAACCGTTTTCCCTGACAGATGAGTGTCTCCATATGTCACCATTAAAGGCCAAATCCCCTCCCCCCCCCCCCCTATGTACTAATATACCATTAATGTACCTCTGCTGCAAAATCTACACAATTTCTGTACCTGAGAGAAGAAGACCTTCCCTGCGTGTTTCCTAGATTTCCTATAACACCTCATCTCTTGCTGGTCTGTAGATATCAGACTGAGAAGCCAATAAGACACAGGAAGGAAGTCAGGTGACCTCATTAGTACACACCTGTGTCTCCCCTCCCCCTATTTGATAACGACTCCTAATCCTTGTTTGCTTCATGTTAGGAAATACAACAACATTTTCTAAATACAAACCCACTTCAGTAACTGTGTTGTGCTGTCACAAGGGGGGGTAACAACAAGAATTTGATTGGTAAACAAATCATCATGGGGCCCCTCCCCCCAATCCAGGCCACGCCCTTAGGTCTCTATTATATGAGAAATTGTTTTCTAGTTATAGATGTCGCTCCTTTCATCACAGTCCTCCTATATATTCTTTTTCTAGAGTCAATCAGCACAGTGGCTGAGTGGTCAGCCCTCCAGACTAGCAGCACTCAGGTCATGGGTTCAAATCCCAACCACAGCACCACCTACCTGGAGTTTGTCTGGTGCATGGAAGAGTGTCATCCAATAGGAAAACACCTAAGGCAGGTTCACACATGTGAATGGATTTCCTGAGTAGCGGTTCCACTGTGAACTTTTGGAGCCAGTGGCCTCCGGCATCTTTAACATTGCCGGCAATTAAAAAAATTGTGAAAAAAAATGACGTGCCCCCCCCAATCAATACCAGGCCCTTTTGTATCTGTTACGGTTTGTAAGGGGAACCCTCATGCCAACATTTTTTTACCAATGTCGCAGGGTCCCCCTCAAATCCATACCAGACTCTTAGGCCCCTTTCAAACTTGTACGACCTGAATGTACTGAGACTTTGATGCGACTTGATGTGCTTGTGTAATCTTGAGGTCTATGGACCTTAAGTCGCATCAAAGTCGGACCAAAGTAGTTCAAGGACTGCTTTGAAGTCGCACAGATATGAACGGTACTCATTAGAAATCATGGGGTACGACTTGTCATGTAACTTTGCAGTCCCAAGTCGCAGGACAAGTCGCACACGTGTGAAAGGGGCCTTCTCCAAACATGCAGCCTGACAGGCCACATGCCCTCAACAGTGCAGAGGGGGGTGCTTTGGGGCAATCATTCACCAAAAAATCTAATAATAATAATATAATATAATTAGAATTTATTGAACATTTACAGTTACATCTCTATTAGTTTTCAAATATGTTTTAATGTTTAATTTGTATTTTATGAGAATATTGAGCTCTATTTATATATGTGATTTCTTTAATCATGGTACAAATATATATTCCATGGCTATTTCTGCTCAGCACAGTGGCTTAGTGGTCTGCACTCCTCACTGGCAACACTCAGACCATGGGTTCAAATCCCAAACATTGTATCACTTGCATGAAGCTTAAATAGTAAACAGCAGAGTACACTGAATATAGGCGAATGCCTAATTGTCACATGTCGCATGGTTATATCCATCATTCGAATGGCTCAGAATGTGTGAGATGTTATTTAGAAACAATATTATTATGTTGTTAATCACACACTAGTGAACATGCAGGCTGTTGGTTTACATTTGTGCATCCGCTGATGCGCTTGGTTGGGATTTGAACCCATGACCTGAAGTGCTTTTTGCTGCTGAGTGCAGACCACTAAGCCATTGGGCTGAATACAGTTAGACCTCCATAATACTTGAGTATGATTAAAGAATGAACATAGATAAGTAGAATTCTAAAGTCTCATAAAAAGACATTTAACATGAAAAAATATCACATATAATAGATATGTAAGTGTAAATGTTCAATACATTCAATAACCGTACAGAATAGCGGACATTACTCTGTAATACTCATTCAGAACTAGAAAACAAACGGGGAACAATAATTGTAATAGAAATAAATATCCGTGTGCTTTAGTTTTAGCTTTACAGTAACATGAACACCGGTCATACCAAGCAAAGGAGATCTATTTGTTCCATTCTGTGATGTGTTTGTGTCTTATATATAGGAAAATGTATCATTGTAAGACAATCCTGACCATAGGAAGCCTTGTGTGACCCAATAAAATGATGGATGTGTTCCATCGGGATTACAAAGTTCTTGTGGAATGTAATGAGGAAATAACAACCTCTGATCCCGGTGAAGGTTCTGGAAGTTTATTTAGAAGAGAAGATTTACAAAGTAAAAGTAAAGATTAGAAAGTAGAGAGATGAAGGTGTGCGGAGATCCTTAGACATGGCAGGTGGACCAAGGATCTGACCTCTTCATCAAACGGGAGGCTTTTACCCTCCAATCCTAGACACATAGGTGTGTGCAGCCTAATGCATTAGGGTGTGCACCCTTAAGCTCAAACACAAATGCATGTGTATGTATCTACATATATATGACCCCGGCACATTGATCTCCTTGCTGGCACAGTGAAAGAGAAAAGGATAAACACTTCTCTTATGGGAGAGCCGGTGTCTTGCCGAATAAGTTCCTTCGGCGGATAGGTTCCCCCCCTGTACTGCGCAGGCGCAGCGCCTGCGCAGTACATACTACTGTCAGCCGCCGGAGATAGCCGAAGCTCAAGCGCTTCGATCAGCTGTACACGGCGCCTGCGCTCTGGGTCCAGATTCCTTCCCCAGTATCCAAGTGGACCTAGAGGGGGAATCTAAAAGTGCCGAGCGCAGCGAGGCCGTGCCCGAAGCGTGGCGAGCGAAGCGTGGCGAGCGAAGCGAGCCCGCGAGGGGCCCTCTTACAGGCGCCGTGTACAGCTGATTTTCAGCTGTTCCGCTTCAGCTATTTCCGCCGGCTTCTACTGCGCATGCGCAGTAGAGGGGGGAACTAATCCGCCGAGCGGAACTTTCTCGGCAGAACACCGGTAAGAGGGAGATCTTTCACATGTTCCAGTTGCTACACAGAATGATAACACTATGCGCATGGGGAGATTAGGGTGTGCCAGGGCACACCTGGCACACCCTGTGCGCACGCCTATGCCTAGACAGTTGTCATGGAGAACAGTCCCAAATATCAACATTTTACAGATGGAATCGTTCACTGAAGAATTTGTACAAGCAGCACATCATTCATTACAAGAGACATTCATTTCTGTTATCTCTGAACACCTTATCAGCTTGTCCCACCTCCAGACTCCCAAATCCCTCATTGTAGAAGAAGGAGACCAACTGTCTCTATGTTCCCCAACAAGACCTTCCAAGGATCCCGAGAACAATTTCCTATAATAACATCTTTCTGTAAAGTCATTCTAGACAGAGAACCTGTTATTATATAAAGAACCTAACATTAGCATATAAGCACTTAGTCATGTCATTTCATCATTAGTAAATCATAGGAGAATTATTTCTCTATTAGATGAATAGGGCCATAGAGGAAATGGAACAATTGCTCGGCTCCATAAGGATCATAGAGGTGCCGGGACTGAAGGGGTTAATGGTGATTGTAGTCATCGTCCAATTCTTCCCATCATTCTATCTATATCCAATCATTGATCAATATTCCCATATACAGAGCCCAGGATTTCCACTTCCTGAGACTGTATACCCCTCCCCCGTCACCTGTCCACAGTCCACACCCCCTCCACATCATAACCAATAGGAACAAGCTGTATTCATAGTGATAATCATTACAGCCAATCACAGTGAGGGGGAGGAGCAAACACAGATCCATGGATTGGTCATGTAAAGGAACCTGTGAGGACAGAAATGTCGGAATTCTCATTGTGGATATTAAAGTGTGTGTCTAGACAAATCCTATTGTTCTAGATTTGGATGGAGTGGGGGAGGATTAGAACCCCTGTCAGGTTTTTACTGCTATCCGGGGCTCCATTAGAGATCTCCCCTCACTTCCTGTCCTGGTGACAACATTTTATTAGACAGGAAATGAAGGAAAATCTACAACAGGGACACATACAGAAATAAAAACCTGACAGGGGTTCTAATCCTTCCCCTACTCTACTAAAGAAAAGGATTTTTATTTCTGTCTGTGCTGCTGTTGGAGAGTTCTTCTCACTTCCTGTCTGGGGAAATGTTGTAACAGGAACAGGAAGTGAAGGGAAATCTCTCTAATGGAGCCCCAGATAGCACAACAAAAATCTGACAGAGGTTCTAATCCTCCCCCACTCCATCCAAAGCTGAAAATACCCCTTTCTTCTATAGATACACAGTGATGGTGGAGACCCCAGGGCCATCATCCTGATCCTGGCTACACTATGTAGTGTGTCACTGACCCAGAACAAGCATGCAGCCAGTGAAGGCTGAACAATCTGACCTCCTGCATGCTTGTTCCTGGTCAGTGACACACTAGGTAGTGAAGTGAGGTTTAGGATGAAGATGACGGCCCCGGAACCTGCAGCTTTATAAATAAATCACTCATGTTTCCTGTCCTCTGCTTCCTCCTATTGGATGAGTATTTCACCAATCACCAATCAGATAATCCACCTTGTGATGTCTCTGGGCAGATCTCTCACTTCTCATTCCCCCCACATATCTTTATACAACCCCCCCATCCCCCTACATATACCCCAGCATGGAGGGGCTCAGTGAAGGTGGTGGTGAAGGTGTGGAGATGTCGGATTGGGTCACACAGATCATAAAAGGAGATCCGCCCGGCCTCATAATCCAGATCTATCCTGACTCCCCCACTGGAGACACCACCGGTTAATAGGATCCTATTACTGTCATGTATCACTGAGTACTCATTACCCCACAACCTCTCCAAACTCCAGGACTTCTTATTATATCCAATCACTGACTGATCTCCTTTCCTGTCTATACTGGGGTAACACATCCCGACTCTCCAGTACCCAGACCCCCTGACATCCACTTCCCAGTAATGTCTCCCTGAGGAGAACCTCTGACTGCTCATCACCTGAGAATACTGAAATCTCTCTGGTGTTTCTGGGAGATTCTGATGTGATGATGAGGAGGATACAGTTTTCCTGTCATCTGATATATGTAGATTATTGCCAGCTGTCCTCACATCCAGTAATATGTCTGTAACCCCCGACACCCCCGATGTTTGCTGTACAACCCCAATATTTGGTCCTCCAGCCTGGAGGTGTGAGTGTTGTATGGTGGAGGAGGATTGGGGAGGTCTCCTGGGTGGTTGTATGGTGGGGGAGGGTTGGGGAGGTCTCCTGGGTGGTTGTATGGTGGGGGAGGGTTGGGGAGGTCTCCTGGGTGGTTGTATGGTGGGGGAGGGTTGGGGAGGTCTCCTGGATGGTTGTAGGGTGGGGGAGGGTTGGGGGCATGGCCTGGATGGCTCAGCATTGGTGTGACCTTCTCCCTTTGTAGTAGAATGTGGATAGACATGTGTGCCTGGATATTTCTCTACATTTACCCCAGACATGATATCAGATAAACCTGTGTCTAATGTGTGTGAGATCCCCCCCACATCCAGATCCCCTCCATCATGGAGGAATTTATCATGTCTCTCTCTGTCCTCATCATCTCCATCCTCAGTATCACACAAGTCACCTGTGTCTGATTCCTGTAGGACAGTCAGTGGATCCGTCATGTTACACAGCTCCTCAATGTAAATTATTCTGCTGTACAGTGTGTCCTTCTTTATTTCCAGCTGATTGATCTGTTCCTGCAGACTCTGGACTCTTTTCTCCATCTCCTCTCTCTCTGTCATCAGTTTCTGCAGAATATTCCTCAGTTTCTTCTTCTTCATCTCAGAGGCCTCATCCAGAGTCTCCACCTGGTGTCCCCGATGTTCTCCATCCAGCCTGCAGGACATACAGATACAGGTGGAGTCCTCAGTGCAGTAATACTCCAGGATCTTCTTATGGACGGAGCATTTCCTGTTCTCCAGGGAAGTGGTGGGGTCACATAAGACGTGTTCTGGTGCCTGGTTGTGGACTCTCAGGTGATTGTCACACAGAGAAGCTTCACAAAGCAGACAGGCTATCACAGCAGGTACAGGAGAGTGAATACAGTAAGTACAGAAGACCCCGGACTCCTCCTGATCTGGATGGGTGGACTGGAAATTCTCCACTATGTTCCGTAGTTTCAGATTCCTCTGAAGGACGGGACGTTTCTTAAAGCTTTGTTTACATTCAGGACAGGAATAACCTCCAGACCTCTCCTGTGTATTCCACACAAGACCAATACAGTCCCAGCAGTAGTTGTGTCCACATGTCAGGGTTACAGGATCTGTATAAATGTCCCGACAGACGGAACATTCCAGCTCCTTCCTCAGATCAGCAGATGCCATCGCTGAGAGCAGAAGAGAGAAATGACGAGTGTAATGGTGAAAGTCCCTGACACTCATTAACCAATGTGACCAATTTGGTACATTCCTTCACAAGGCGAGGCTGAGATTTATTCTTGAACAAATAGAATGGGGTGATGGAGCTCCCTATAGTTGGTTATAATGGACGTGGGTAGGTGTAAGAGGGAAAAAAGATAATAAAGGGCCAATGTGCTGGCTCCACAATGGGGATGCCCCACCTAACTGCAGGTTATATGTACAAACAAATATACTACTGCATATACAATCTCCTCTCACAAAGTGTGTAGTTATTATACTTATGGTAGTGATATGTGTGGATAATGACATCCAAAGTTATGCACTCGGCATGTGTAGAAATATACTGTAAGTGATATCCATATAAAGTACCAAAAATAACTTACAAAAGTGTAAAATCATCAGTGTACAGTGCGATAATTAGTGATAAATTAATGGTATACCTTCGTAGCTATAGCTAAACAATGATAACATCATAAATAATGAAGGTAATAGTATGCCCATAAATCACCATATAGTTAACCAATGTGATAAATGATATACTGCTAACAGGTTGTAAAGTCCATAAGCATTATAAGTAAACAAAACATTTTTTTAATAAGTGTTCATATAGCAGTCCATAATTAATACATAAAGGTGTCTTCAAAACGGTGAAAGAGAATTTTCAAAAACGTGACTTGAGTGCTCTCAGTATCCTTGGTGACTTAGTGCTCCCCCTCAAGGGTCCCCACTCACCAGATCCAGTCACCCCAAGGGGGCAATGCGCATATAGATATGGCCTCTGTGGTCTCCTTATCGGCGTGGTCGATAGGGCTCCAAGGGTGATCCTCAGCATTCATAAGAAAGTAGAGCTTGGTCATTCATATGAAAAAGAAGGAATAGTGGACTCCCATAGTGTAGTAAAATAAAAATAAAAATTTATTGCGACATATAAAGTCTTCCAGTAAAAAAAACTAAAGTCCAGTATCAACTGGCTATAGTATTCCAGCAGCAAGATAACTAAAAAGATTATTTACTCCAAACTTGGTGTAGCTACCCTGTTTCCCCGAAAATAAGACCTAGCGTGATTGTCGGTGATGGCTGCAATATAAGCCCTACCCCCCAAATTATCCTTAGTTAAAGTCCTTGTAGGTTTTACTTTCAGGGTAGGGCTTATTTTCGGGGAAGCAGAGTAGCGCTTATTTGGGGGGGTAGGGCTTATATTGCAGCCATCACTGACACTCACGCTAGGTCTTATTTTCAGGGAAACAGGGTAACACAATCCTACCCCAATAGAGTATAAAAACAACTGGCAGCCTGTGACGCTAGATGGAAGTAAAGAACCAGTGTTTGCACTCCAACTGCGTTCCACCGGCCCGTGTTCTGGAAATGACGTAGCGTGCGCGGCGCCGCCGTATGCGTTTCGTCATAGACGTCCTCAGTGACGGTCCTCAGCGTCCTCAGTGTCGCTGAGGACATCTATGACGAAACGCGTACGACAGCGCCACGCACGCTACGTCATTTCCGGAACACGGTTGTTTTTTTTTTTTTCAAATAACATTTTATTTTATTTTTGTTATCAAATTTTACATTACAAGAAAAGGAGGTGTAATGGAAGAATACAACTCGTGATATAAGTCAGATGTACACGCATACATGGACTATTTTCCTTGGTGTATTGTAAAGTAGTTGCGATTTCTTGTCTAACATAATCACGTCTGCATGTTAATATCACACATTAAGGAACAAAAATGTCTTATACAAGATAACAAAAGTAGCATAAGTAGTGAAAGAGAAGAATAAAGATATAGAAAAGAATGGGGAAAGAAGAGGGGTAAAGTCATCTGAGTAGCTCAATTATCCGGTTATGAAAAGTCTTCCCGGAGGTGCCATAGCTCCCAGACCTTGTCATGGGCTTCCAGTCTGTCCTGCATCCTGGCCGTCATCTTCTCCATCAGCTCCACATCTTTAATTCTTGTGTACAATGCCTCAGGGGTAGGGGAAGATCTCTTTTTACAATTCAATGCAATAAGACATTGTGCAGCCATTAAGATATGGCGTACTAGTTTCTTGTTAGTTTTGGAGATCTTTAATGGGGATAAGCCTAATAGGAAGAATTTGGGGGTCATAGGGATTGGTATTCCTAGAAGATTAGTCAGCAACTGCTGAACCTTTTTCCAAAAAGTAGAGATTAGAGGGCATTCCCAGTAAATATGGAGGAAGGTACCCCTAGCTCCCAAGCATCTCCAGCAGCGATCTGAGCTGGTAGGGTAAATGGCATGGAGTACGTCTGGGGTCATGTACCAGAAGAAAATTATTTTGTATGCGTTTTCTTTATATAATGTGCAGATGGAGCTTTTTTCGCTGCCTGAGACCATATCACCCGCCATTGTTCCATGGGGATCTCCTCCTTGAGGGCTTTCTCCCACTTAATCATATAGAGATGCTTACCTTGCACCTCCAGTGAATAAGCATTTAGAATTTTATAGATATCAGAGATTAATCCCTTCTGGGTCAAGCCCGCTAACACCAGGTTTTCAAAGGGGGTTAAGGAGGAAAATTTCAGGTCAGGTGCTATGGTCAAGGCATAATGGTGTATTTGTAGGTAACTATAAAATGCTTGGCGAGGCATATCATACTTAGTTTGAGGTTCAGAGAAGGGTAATAATTTACGTGTTCTAGGATCAATTATATTTCCATAATGAAACAAATTCCGTGATGACCATGGGTAGGACATTTGATGTGTGAGGCTATCTGGCACCTTGGGGTTACAAATAAAGGAAGTCAAGAGCGATTTTTCAGAAGAGAGGCCACATGGGCCGCAGTGCACGCCATAGCCTGCGGAGTTGTGACATAGTACCTAGTAGACGTTTGGGGGGCACCTCCGCGTCCGCGCACCAAAGCAAACTATTAGGGTGGGTCGGGGCTAGCCAGATTTGCTCAATTTCCGTCCACTTTTTGTAGGACCTCTGGGTAGACCACGATATTATAGCTCGGAATTGAGCGGCTTGATAATATTTGATTAGGTTTGGTAACGCAAGGCCTCCATCCGAGCGAGCTGCCATAAGAACTGATTGGGGTATTCTATGCCTTTTATAGTTCCACACAAATTTGAGTACGTCTATTTGGAGTTTTCTTAGGTGTTTGTAAGGAACTGGAATGGGTAGCGTTTGAAATAGATAAAGTATCTTTGGGAGGATTGTCATTTTAATCGATGCGATCCGGCCTAAGGAGAGGCAGTGCTTTTTCCAGTGCGTATTCCCAAGTATTTTAGAGATGCAGTTTTCCAATGATATGAAAAATTGGCCTGTAATTGTGCAATTTCTGATTCAGGGATATTTATTGGGAGGGCTTCTGATTTGGATGTATTCATTTTGTAGCCCGATAGGGTCCCATATCTATCCAGCTCAGCATGGAGATTTGGGAGGGAAATTCTAGGTTGTGTCAGGGTTAGAATGATATCATCGGCAAATAATGAAATTTTGAACTCTCTTCCCCTGACTGATATCCCGTGAACATCCGGATTGCCTCGAATAGGGGCTGCCAGGGGTTCCACACATAGTGAAAACAGCAGGGGTGAAAAAGGACACCCCTGCCGTGTGCCATTAGTGATAGAGAATGAGGTGGATAAGGCAAAGGGGGTTCTAACCTGAGCGGTGGGGCGCGAGTACAGGTGCTGGATCGCTCGCAGAAAGGGACTCTTTAACCCTATATGTTGCAGTGTGGCGGAACAGGAAGGGCCAACCAAGTCGGTCGAAGGCTTTTTCGGCATCCAAGCTAAGAAGCAAGGACATCGAGTCCCCCCTGTTCGCCACGTCCACCAGGTCAATCACTTTCCTAGTGCTGTCTCCCGCTTGTCTAAGCGGGACGAAGCCCACCTGGTCCTTATGAATAAGGGAGGGGAGGACTATGTTCAGACGAATGGAGAGTAGTTTCGTAAAGATTTTTAAGTCGGAATTTAAGAGAGCAATGGGTCCATAGTTGGTGCATAAAACGGGGTCTTTATCTGGTTTGGGAATCAGAGTAATGAATGATCGTTGCATATCTACTGGGACAGGAGTATCCCAGAGAAAGGCGTTAAAAAGTCTGCACATATATGGGAGTAGGAGAGGGAGAAAGGTCTTATAGTACTTGTATGGCAAGCCATCTGGGCCTGGGGATTTGCGGGATGGTAAAGATTTAACTGTGAGCTCTATTTCTTCCTCCGTAATTGGCGCGTTTAGGGCCTCTAAATCTGTGGCTTGTAAACGGGGGACTCCACTTTGTTTTAGGTAATGATGTAATCTGAGGGAGAGCTCTGGGGAGGGAGGGTTGCTTGGGATGTCGGGATTATTGTAAAGGTCTGTATAGAAGTCTGCAAAGGTGTGTGCAATGTCTTTAGGGTGGGATAATAAACAACCCGATTTATTCTTAATCTGGTGGGGCGTAGAGTTAAGGGAGTCTTCTCGTAGTTTTTTTTGCTAGTAAAGAATCCCCACTCACCAGATCCAGTCACCCCAAGGGGGCAATGCGCATATAGATATGGCCTCTGTGGTCTCCTTATCGGCGTGGTCGATGGTGAGTGGGGACCCTTGAGGGGGAGCACTAAGTCACCAAGGATACTGAGAGCACTCAAGTCACGTTTTTGAAAATTCTTTTTCACCATTTTGAAGACACCTTTATGTATTAATTATGGACTGCTATATGAACACTTATTAAAAAAAAATTTTGTTTACTTATAATGCTTATGGACTTTACAACCTGTTAGCAGTATATCATTTATCACATTGGTTAACTATATGGTGATTTATGGGCATACTATTACCTTCATTATTTATGATGTTATCATTGTTTAGCTATAGCTACGGAGGTATACCATTAATTTATCACTAAGTATCGCACTGTACACTGATGATTTTACACTTTTGTAAGTTATTTTTGGTACTTTATATGGATATCACTTACGGTATATTTCTACACATGTCGAGTGTTTAACTTTGGATGTCATTATCCACACATATCACTACCATAAGTATAATAACTACACACTTTGTGAGAGGAGATTGTATATGCAGTAGTATATTTGTTTATACATATAACCTGCAATTAGGTGGGGCATCCTCGTTGTGGAGCCAGCACATTGGCCCTTTATTATCTTTTTTCCCTCTTACACCTACCCACGTCCATTATAACCAACTATAGGGAGCGCCATCACCCCATTCTATCTATTTGTTCATCTTTGAAGTACCCCTAGGGGAGCTTCTTTAGGGGGGCAGCACACCTATCTATTGTCTTAAGCGCAGTCATTACACTATATATAACTATGAGATTTATTCTTCTTTTCAAACATTTTATTGTTGTAGAAAAAGTACAAATCAGATTCCAATATAAAGGGAACAAAATGCATACATGCAGGTATAACGCTCAGCAGTGTGTCAGTTCCAAGGACACATTAATTATGCATCGTACATAATGAATAAATGGCGCGGGGGCCTTCCAAGCATATCAAATCAAACATCAGAGGAACCAACATTGGAACAATTATCAACTTATTTAGAACTGGTAGGCAGAAGGTGTATGAAGAGGGAACCTCATAAAAAAAATTGCATTTCTTTAGTGTTTGGAGAAGAGGGAGGGTAGAGAGAGGAAAATAAGAAGGGTAAAGGGGGATGAGAAAAAGGCAGAGAAAAGAAGCGAGTAGGAAAGAAATGAGGTTGACTGCTCCAGGCCAACCCAAGACCCTAGTCACAGTAGTCACGAAGGATCCTGTCTCAGGGTTCCAGGAGGGACACATCAAACCCTGGGGGAAGAAAGTGATCCACCCAGGGTTGCCAAATTTTGAGGTGTTTAGGAATTTTATCCTGAATAGTTCAGGATAAATTTTGCTATGGATCATAGCCTGGATGACCTTATGTTTAGTTTCAATGGTGCAAAGTGAGGGGGAATTCCAGGCTCGCGCTATAGTTTGTTTAGCTGCTGTCATGAGTTGCAATATGAGGCGGAACTGCGCTCTAGTACAGTCTAAAGTGTTGTGATTCAGTAACGCAAGTGATGGGTTAGGATCAAGCATGACGTCAACCAGATCGCAGGCCATTTAAAAAATCTCAGTCCAAAATCTCTGCACGATGGGGCTCTCCCACCAGATATAGAAGTGTGAACCCTCTTGACCACACTCACAAAAACACAAGGGGGAGTAACCAGGTAAAAATTTGACGATCCTTACCGGGACCAAATACCACTGCATGAGGACTTCATAATTAGTTTCAAGCACCAAAATATTTTGAGAGGAGGATTTTGTGGTCGCCCAGATAGCATCCCAATCCTCCGACTCCAGATCCATCTCAAGGTCTCTAGACCACTGCGCTGTATAGAATGGCTTTTTAGAACAAGGGGACGTGAGATGACTATAAAGACATGATATAATACCAGGGGCTTGTGGGTCGGAGTTACATATGCCTTCATAAAGGGACAGGCTAGTGAGAGAAGAGTGTGTCCGTATGATGGACCTAAAAGAGTAAATGGTCTGTAGATAATGAAAATATTCCCTGAGCGGAATCTGAACCTGTTCTCGTAATGCCGCAAATGTTTTCAGGTCGCTATTTGTCACCAGGTCACATATACGGGTCAAACCCAGGTCTTGCCAAAGTCCAAAAGCAGCTGGACTAGAGTAGGCTGGATAGAAAGCAGAATGGTTTAGAAAAGAAAGGAGCGGGCTATGAGGGGACATGAGTTTAAATGAACTGCAGAGGAGATTTATTCTTATACGGAAGAACACAGATAATACATGGGAGGATTCCTGACAATAATCTCCCTATCTGGGGAAAATAAAGGACATGTAATAAGATGAGGGAACATTGTGTCAGGAATTCTCCTTCATATCATTAGAGCATTTCACAGACAAAGGAACAAAGTTGATGTATTTGGCTGCAATAACACAAGTCATACGGATAGAGCCGGATTACCCACAAGGTGACCCAGGCAGGTGCCGAGGGACTGGCAGCTTTCCAGGGGCCGTCTATATCTTCCTCATTTCCCCCTTCACTATCACTCTCAGATAATACGAGTGTAAAACATTTCACACCTCAATCAGGGATTGCAGCAGATGACTTCAACACAATCAGTAGATCTGCAGTCCTGGCTTGGGGATCCTGACCAATAGATGTCTTCCTCCTCGGTTGTCTGTCCCATCTTCTCCAACCAGGTCCACATATCTTTTTTTTTTTAACTCATTTATTTTTATAAATTTTTACAAAAACATATAGCACTGAACGAGAGGCACCTCGTATACATACTATTATAACATCTTTACAATGTTGTGTATAAATTCACACTTAAATAACCTTCAATACATTAATATACCCAGTTTGTATTTACTTCCTTTAAAAGGGGGGGGGGGGGAAGGAACATTTAGAAGACACACAACTACTACCAATACCTCAGCTCCCTCTCCTCTGTGGTTCTCTAACCTTTTGTGACCCCTCTATCCTTTTATAACCCCTCCCTCCCCTCTCCTCCCTCCCTAATCTTTTTTTAATAAAGTGCAACTGTACCTTCCATACACCGTGTCTATTGAAATACCAGATATATAATGTATTCTTATTTCTCTCTTCTCACTCTTATTTGCCACTTCCCTTCGTCCTCTCCACTCCCCCTTATTTTCCCCGATAATATCCTCCTAGTCTTTGAATGTAATCTCCTCTCCCTAGTTATTCCCATTTTATCTAGCCAGGGCTTCCACATCATTAAGAATTTGTCCAGTTTCCTCCGTCTAACAAATACCACTTTTTCCCTCCATACTGTAGCATCCATCACTTTAGTCCATTCTTCTGATTTCGGGGGTCTCACTGATTGCCAGTTCTGAGCTATTATCTTTCGAGCTTGGATTAAGCATCTTAATACTGCAATTTTACTATTTTTGGGCACAGTATTTTCTTCTATTTTCCCCAACAGACAAGTAGCACCATTCAGGTCTAACTGCGGCACAGTGGTGTAGTGGGTAGCACTTTCACCTAGCAGTAAGAAGGGTCGCTGGTTCGAATCCCACCCACGACACTACCTGCCAGGAGGTTGCATGTCCCCCCTGTGCCTGCGTGGGTTTCCTACGGGTACTCCGGTTTCCTCCCACACGCCAAAGACATGCTGGTAGGTTAATTAGATCCTGTCTAAATTGTCCCTAGTATGTATGAATGTGAGTTAGGGACCTTAGATTTTAAGCTCCTTGAGGGTAGGGACTGATGTGAATGTACAATGTATATGTATAGCGCTGCGTAAATTGACGGCGCTATATAAGTACCTGAAATAAATAAAAAAATAAAAAATAAACTTAAGCCCAAAGGTACTATTAATATCTCTGTCCAGCACCTGAATAGTTTTGGGCACCTCCAGATCATATGAATCAAATCCCCTATTCCTTGACACCTTGGGCATTTGTCGTCAGCTCTGTTTTTTCTGTGAAGGGGAGACTGAAACCTGGGAGCTCAAGTCCAATATCCTTCTCCACTGTTCTGTTATTTTTTCCCCCAGGTCCTCTTCCCATCCCTTCTTATTTTTAGCCAGTCTTTCCCCATTAATGGTTTTACTACATATCTGTTCATATATATCTGATATTAAGCCTTTGGAGGATCCTGTCATAGCTATTTTTTGTATAAGAGGTACTTTACACCATTCCACTCTTTGTGTTTTAAAGTGGGCATTCAGTGCATGTCTAATTTGAAGATACCGGTAGAATGATTGGTTTGGGACACCGTACTCACCCCTCAACTCCTCGAATGATTTCAACATACTCCCATCATATAGTTGCAAAAGGTTTCTGATACCACAAACCTCCCACTCATTTATTTTGCCCAAGGGGATCAAATCTGGAAATTGCTTATTGTCCCAAATTGGGGTATGTTCTGTTAACCCCCTGTATCCCATTACTACCCTGGCCGCCTGCCATACTTTTGTTATTAGTTTTAATGTGGGGCATCCAGCGAGTAGGAAGTCCGCTTCCAGAGCTTCCACCAAACTGCTATGCAAGGCTCCCTGCAGCATCATTCGTACATTTTTATTGCTCTCCCCTGGTATATTACATCCCCTGAGATGCTGGAACTGGGCAGCCAAGAAATAACTGCGGGGGTGTGGAACTGCCGCTCCTCCTTCTTTTATTGGTAGCTGCAGTATCTGTAAGCTAATACGAGCCTGCCCCTTCTTCCAGATTAGTTCCCGGAACAATGTTTCAATTTTTTCGAACCATCTCATTCTGATCCAAACTGGAGAATTATGTAGCTGATACAAGAGTTGGGGCACCCAGATCAATTTAATGAGGTTAATTCTTCCAGCTGCTGACAGAGGAAGACGGTTCCAGATATCACACTTCCACTGAAATTTAAGCAGAAGGGGAGCAAGATTATCCTCAATATACTGACCTGGGTCCCTTGTTAACCATACTCCTAAATACTTCATCCTGTCTGCCACCCTTAATTGCCCAACCGAGGATGGGAAAAGATCTATTGTGTCTACAGGCATCAGGGCCGATTTCTCCCAGTTAATTACCGGACCTGAGAGCTTCCCAAACACCTCCATTATGTTCATAACCTCGCCAGGGATGCACTATATCTCCGAGGAAGAACAAGATGTCATCTGCATATAATGCAATCCTCTCTTCTCCCATCTCTCTTTTAAACCCCTGTATCCCCCTTGCACATCTAATCGCAATTGCTAATGGTTCTATTGCTAAAGCAAACAATAGAGGTGACAGAGGACATCCATGCCGTGTTCCCCTCTCCAGCTGGATCGGATCAGAGTATGTATTATTAATCCTTATCTTAGCGCTTGGTGTCTTATAAAGTGCTTTCACCCAGCCTATAAAAGTGGGTCCGAACCCAAACGCCTCCAGAGCCCGCCACAAATAGTCCCACTTCAAGCTATCGAAAGCTTTGGCAGCATCCAAAGAGATGATCGCTCGTGAACCCCCATTTATTGTCGGTATCTGAAGGTTCAGGTATACTCGCCTTACATTAATGTTAGTAGATCTATTGGGGATAAACCCAGATTGATCTGGGTGTATAAGCTTTTGTATATATTTATTCACCCTAACAGCCAGCACTTTTGCCAGTATTTTTGCATCTGAACACAGTAGGGATATTGGCCTATAGGACGAAGTATCCATTTGGTCTTTTCCTTCTTTTGGGATAACCACTATTGTAGCTTCTGCCATTGAAGAGGGCATCCTCCCCCCGAGGCCACCTCCCCCGGCATCCTCAATAGCTCTGGAAGCATCACCTCACCGTACCGCTTATAAATTTCAGTGGGAAGGTCATCTGGGCTGAGGGACTTTTGGTTAGCCATCTCAGCCACTATGCTTTGCAATTCCGCCAGAGTTATGGGGGCTTCTAGCTCGTTTTTTTCCCTTTGTGAAAGAGCTGGTACCTCAATCCCCCTAAAGAAGCGATCCATATCTCTTGCCACTTCTCCCCTCCTGGTTTTTTATAAGTTCGCGTAGTACTGTCTAAATGCGTCAAGTATTTCAGGGGTCCGAGAAGTAATTTCTCCCCCTGGCATCCTAATGGCTGCAATTACTGATGGGGAGTTGTTGGTCTTCACCAACCGAGCCAAAAAACGGCCTGCACACTCCCCCTCAGCAAAGGTACGTTGAGATTGAAAAAGACGCTTATTTTCTGCCTTTCTAGTAATGATGTTATGGTAATTTTGTTGACTTTTAAGCCACCTCTCTTTTTTTTCCGGGGTTGGATCTACCACATACTGATTTTCAGAATCCACAGCTTCCCTCCCAGTAACCTCCTCCCACTCCCTGGACCTCTTTTTGATCTTCGCAACCTGTTGTATTGTTAACCCTCTGAGGAAAGCCTTCAAAGTATCCCACACTATCCCGGCACTTGTGGAGCCCTTATTCAATATTACAAATTCCTTTAATTTTAGTGTTACCTCTGTTGGTTCCCTCATTAACTCCAACCAAAATGGACTTCTACGCCACGCTCTCAGGGGTTCTGACCTTCCAACTGAATCGTCATTATTAATGGTGAATGGTCAGACACTCCCCTAGCAGCATATACTATGTTTTTTACCAACTGTACCATATCCCTGTTTCCAAAAGCCATGTCTATTCTTGACAATGTTGCATATGAACTAGAGAGACATGAGTATTGCTGCCTCATTGGGTTTCGGGTTCTCCAGACATCACACAATCCCAGCTCTTCCATAAATTGGGCCAACCGTCCATCAGAAACTTTGTCAGATTGTTTCCCCGCGGGGAATTGATCTTTGCTCTTATCAATAACTTCATTAAAGTCCCCCACCACTATAACCGGTATGTCCTCTTTATCTTCGAGAAACTCTGCCAATTTATATAGAACCTCCATCCTAAAAGGAGGCGAAATATAAAGATTGACCACAATATATGGTTTGTTTTCTATCTGGCAGTTCAGAGACACTGTCAGGTCCCACACTTACCAGACAGGTGAGTCCACTTGGGCAGAGGGTAGGCTCCCTTACGTATCCGATTCAGGGCCCCTGGTAGAGTAGACAGGAGGCCCGCGAGTGCGGAATGGTATGAGGGCCTGAAGTTAGAGTCCTGGAGCACAGTGGTCTGGCAAGCAACCGGTAGAGCTTCAGACTTGGTAGAGCAGATGCTGAGCAGGAGTTAGTCAGGCTTGGTCACACACAGGCAGAGGTCGGCAACGGGCTGGCGGCAACGGTACAAGGGAGAAGGCAGAAACGAGGTCAAACAAGCCGGGGTCGGGTTCAGGCAGCAGTCAAGGAAGGTCCAATGGTAAGCCGGGTCACAACGGGTAGACTCTACGGAGATACAGGAACACAGGATGATCATGGAACAAGACACAGAGCTGTTTGATCAGGCAGCACCGAGTCAGTGTAGAGGCAGGCTTCAAATAGGCTGATTGGCGCCAAACGCCGCGCACGTGCGCGCGCCGATTCGCCAAAGCGCGCCGCGCCGATTCGCCAAAGCGCGCCGCGCCCGAGCACGCCCCCGACACCAGCGTGCACGCCCCCACTACCGGGCATGTCAAAGGCAGCGCCCACAGGTGGACGCGCGCCAGCGAGAACGCGTGTACGCACGAACGCCCGGACGCCACCCCGCACGCCACGGCCGGTCAGCCCAGACGCGCCGGCGCCCCCAGGGACACGCGCCCCAGCACGCACAGGGACACGAGCACCAACGCGCCCCGGCGCGCACCGGCGCCCAACCAGGTAACCTCTCTGACAGACACGTACCGTCCCTCTGTATCTATCTTGGCTTCCCTGCAGGAGAAACGCACACCAGATCTTATTATTATACTTACACCCCTAGAATAAGAGGTATGCACTGAATGGTATTGAAATCAAAATTTCCCGCCATACAGGCCTGCGATCGTGTCTCTCGTTAAGTGCGTCTCCTGTAGGCAGCCCAAATCTATCCGACCCTTCTCAAGTGTGGAGAAAACCGCCATCCTTTTAACTGGGTTCCCAAGCCCCCAAACATTCCAGGAGGCTATATTAAGAGAACTAGATTGCATCACAGGGGTCTCTATAATATTCCTGGAGTGGTAGGGGGTGTGGGCAAAAGGCAAGTACGTTATACCCCTTCCTCAAAAAAAGAGCACACCAAAATATTAACATTTCACCATTTTCTATACATACATAATTGTCATTTACCCCTGCGTCTACCTTGAAAAAGTATATTGTTGTGCTTAAATCGTTTTGTGTAATCACACAGCGTACCTTCCTTGTGTCTTTGTGCTTATTCTTTATATCCTTGACCCCATTCAGTGTATACCTTTTAGTGTAAATAGTAATATACATCCCCCCGCCCACCTCCCATTCCCCCGTCCACCTCCCAACCCCCCACCCCCCTCCTCCCCTCCCCCTACCCATCTCCACCCCTCCCACCCCACTCTCAGTCCGCCCTCCCGCCCCACTTGTGCTTGCCTACCTAGGCTAACCCCTGGGGTTGTATACGTGACCATTTCCCACTCTACTCCCCCTTCCTCCCACTCATACCACCCCTCTGTTATGTGTTGTTGTGTTTTAATGTTGTTCCTCCCCCTCCACCCCCCTCCCACCAAAACCAAAACAATCCAAAACATACCCACTAGTACACAACCTGCCACATACATTATAACTCTATCCTAATTGTACCTCCCCCCTCCCATCCCCACAAACCATCTCTTGTACATTTATATCCCACCAGTCTATAAATTCTTTTTATTTTCTTCAAACCATCTTGCCGCCTCAGTTGGTGTATCAAAAAATTGGTTTCCCCCAGCTGTCGTAATTCTCAAGCGTGCAGGATACAATAGGCCGTACTTAATTTTATGTTTCTGCAGAGAGAGTTTAATCTCTATGAAATCTGCTCTTCGCTTTTGCAATGTTGGGGAGTAGTCTGGGTAAAATGATATCCTAAAAAAATATTCCCCATCTCCTTGGCTCTTCTTAGGAGGATCTCCTTGTCCTCGTAGTTAAGAAATTTTAGAAGGATTGACCGGGGGTGCCCGCCCGATGGCGGTGCCCTGGCAGGGACTTTATGGGCTCTCTCTATTGAGAACTGTGGTGAAAAAATGTCTTCCCCAAATGTCTCCTTGAACCATTTCTCTAGGAACGCAGCAGGCTGGGGGCCTTCAACCACCTCTGGGAGTCCCACCACTTGCACATTACTCCTGCATGCCCTGTTCTCAAATTCATCCAATTTTGAGGCTTGAAGGGCCATTAGCTCTCTCATTGCTTTAATTTCTTGTTTTAAGGGAAAAAAATCGTCTTCAATTATGCTTAATCTCTCCTCTAGTGCACTTGTCCTTTCCCCAACTTTCTTCAAATCCTGGCAGTTCCTCCTTAATTCCCCCAGTTTGTTCAGATAGACTATTCAATGAACATTTGCATGCCTTTAGTATATTTCTCAGCGTTCGTTCTGATTCTTCCTGTGATGCTGACAGTGTATGAGGTGTTGGTTCAACAGGGAGTGGTAGGCTCTCACTTTCTGCCCCCCTGCTATCTGCCATTTTTGTGCCTGTTAATACTGTGGCCTTCTGACCCTGACCTTGGCTCTTTCTGTCCTGTGAGGGACCCGGTTGGGCCTTTACACCTGACTGCGGGGGTCCTTTATTGGGTGACTTTACAGGAGTATGGGCAAATCTCTCCAGTTTAGCCGCCACAGCAGCCTGGTTCCCTTTTTCCTTTGCTGAACATGTTGCCAAAGATCCAGTATTCTCCTGCTGTGCCTGCTCCTCTCCCTTCTTTCTAGTCATACTGTTTGCTTGTGAGCGGCGGGCCAGGAGGGCACAGAAAAAAAAGAAAGAAAAAAAAATCCTTTCCTTTCCACTTCCAGCTCCTGTAAGACCACTGGACCACCCTATAGATTTAAATATCCAGGTAATAAAGCTATAATTCAAACACTGGTTTGCTTGGGATAGCAGCACACAGCACTATAGTGCTATAGTTAGTAGTCCCAGCTAAGCATATGTAACAGACATTATTATTATTATTATTATTATTATTATTATTATTATACAGGATTTATATAGCACCAACAGTTTGCGCAGCGCTTTACAACACGAGGACAGACATTACACTTACAATACAAATCAATACAGGAGGGATCAGAGGGCCCTGCTCATTAGAGCTTACAATCTAGAAGGGAGGGTCAAGTGGAACAAAAGGTAATAACTGTGGGGGGTGAGCTGATGGAAAAAATGAAAGTGCAATTGTTAGGTGTGGGTAGGATAGGCTTCTCTGAAGAGAAGGGTTTTCAGGGATTGTCTGAAAGCTAATAAAGTAGGAGATAAGCGGACAGATTGGGGTAAGGAGTTCCATAGGATTGGAGAGGCTTTAGAAAAGGCCTGGAGGCGAGCATGGGAGGAGGTGACAAGGGAGCTAGAGAGCAGAAGGTCTTGAGAGGAATGAAAAGAACGTGTAGGTTGGTATTTAGAGACTAGGCTAGTGATGCAGCTGGGGGCAAAATTGTGGATGGCTTTGTACGTAGTTGTTAGAATTTTGAATTTAATTCTTTGGCCGAGCGGAAGCCAGTGGAGGGACTGACATAAAAGTTCGGTTTTGGATAGATTGACTTTGAGGAAGTGGTGAGACATCCAGACTGATATATCTGATAGTAAATTAGTGATACGTGAGGAGACAGAGGGAGTGAGCTGAGGGGTAGAGAAATAGATTTGGGTGTCGTCAGCGTAGAGGTGGTATTGTAAGCCTTGGGAGGCTATCAGTTGACCCAGGGAGGTGGTATAGATTGAAAATAGGAGAGGTCCAAGGACAGAACCCTGAGGGACCCCAACAGAGAAAGGAAGAGGAGAGGAGGAAGTAAGAAACGCTAAAGGTGCGGTTGGATAAGTAGGAAGAGAACCAGCGAAGAGTACAGTCACGGAGACCAAAGGCATGTAGTTTTTTGAGGAGGAGGGGGTGGTCAACCGTATCAAAGGCAGCAGAGAGGTCTAGGAGTAGGAGTACAGAATAGTGTCGATTGGTTTTGGCCATTAGTATATTGTTTGTTAGTTTTAGGAGAGCAGTTTCTGTGGAGTGTTGAGGACGAAATCCAGACTGAAGATGATCAAGAAGGCCATTATCAGCGAGGTGGACACTCAGTTGGTTGTAGACCAGACGTTCGAGGAGTTTGGATAAGAAGGGGAGCAAGGAGATGGGACGTAGGTTGTTAAGACTGGATGGGTCCAGTGAGGGCTTTTTAAGTATGAGTCTGACAAGTGCATATTTTAGAGAGTTGGGGAAGATGCCAGAAGAGAGGAAGAGATTGAAGATGTGGGTTAGAGAGTGTAGAATAGAGCCAGAGGGTGAACGTAGCATTTGTGAGGGAACAGGATCCAGAGGGCAGGTGGTAAGGTGGACATTAGTAAGTAGTTTAGCAACTTCGTCTGTAGTGGTGGGGGTGAAAGAGGGAAATAATGATTGTGCCTGTGGGCATGAAGTGTAAAACGTGGAGGGTGTCGGCACAGTAGAGATCTCTGCGTGAATAGTATCAATCTTCTGTTTGAAGTGATTGGCGATCTCCTGGGCAGTGAGTGAGTTGGCGGGGGGAGGTGGTGGAGGACGAAGTAGAGAGTTGAAGGTGGAGAAGAATTGACGGGGACAGGATGATAAGTTGCTAATGAGAGTGGTAAAATAGGTCTGCTTGGCAGTGAGGAGGCTGGAATTGTATTTTTGAAGGGCAGATTTATATTGGTTGAAATCTGTCTGGGACTTAGTCTTACGCCACAGGCGATCAAGAGCACGACTACGTTTTTTCAGACTTCTAGTATCATCTGTTTGCCGTGAAAAGAATGCAGTGTGCTTTGAAAGAGGAGAGGGACAGAGAGGGAGGTGGCTGAAGTACCTGAAAGGTGCTATGTGGGGCTAGAAGGATTCCGACACCTCCTCCCTTACATCCACTGGATCTGGGGGAGTGAGTCCAGAGAAGACCACCATGGGATAGGGTAGCAGAAGATGCAGTGTCGGATTCATGGAGCCAGGTTTCGGTAATGGCGAGTAGATTAAATGAGTTGGCAATAAAGAGGTCACGGAGAGAGGTGAGTATGTTGCAAACAGAGCGGGAGTTCCAAAGGGCACAAGAGAAAGGGAGTCTGGTCTTGGGAAGAATGGAAATGGGAACTAAATTGTGTTGATTGCAGTTGCTGCCAGAGGATGCAGGGTGATGGGTGCATGGGGTACAGTTAAATGATGGAGGCCCAGGGTTTGGGGATATATCTCCAGAGGTTAGGAGAAATAGGAGAGTAAGGGAGGTAATATGGGAGTGGGATTTAAATGAAGGGACATGGCCCAGGGTCTTGGAGATTTTTAGTGTATGTGGATTTAGAATTAGCAGGAGTTGGTGGGTGCAGTAATAAGGAGAGGACACAAGTGAGGGTGATATATATATATGCTGTGGGAGGGAGAAGAGGGGTGAAGGAGAGATAGTTTTAGGATGGAGGACAGAGCTGTCAAAAGCAGTGGTAGAGAATGCATGTTACATGGAGAAAGAGCTAAAGGAGTAAACAAGGTCACCTGATGTCTGTCTGGTGTTTTTCAAAGTGTTTATCTTGTGTCCCTTCGCTTTGCGCATTCGCTGAAGTGCGGAGTCAGAAGTGCTCCCACTTCTAGATATCGCCACTTTGAGAAAGAGCCAAGTTGCAAATGTGCCCCCTGCAAATGCTTCCCCCAAGAGAACCTTATATATATACTGATAGGGGTAGGGTGGTGGCTGGATTTCAATTATCACTCAGGAGGTAATAAAGCTTGGCTGGTTAACAGGGCAAAATTCTTACTTCAGAAACAGACTAGCAAGAGGGCAATACAGTTAAACGGGCCATAATTTTGGGTAAGACGAGGGAGATAATAAAGCATTGTAATGTGGACAGGTCTACAGACGGTTAAGTAAAAATAACATATCAGACTTATTAGAGACACATGAGAAAAATGATAGCAGTGTTTCAGTTTATGGGTGGAGTTGCAGCAGTAAGAGCATACCAGAGTTACGAGACATAGGAGACAGGTACATAGGTAACACCTTCAGCATTAGCTACTCAGTGCTTAAATAAAAAAGAAAAAAGTTATGTTTGCACTTCCCGGTGCTTATCTGGTTTATATGATTATGTGATTTATATATAATGTCCCAGGCATAACCAAACACAGTTCACAAGTTGCAATTCACAGTCTCAGGCTCTTATCTTCGCACCATAAGGCAGTAGCAGGGGGAGGGGGGGGGGGGGGGGGAACAAGAATACAAATACTTTGTCACTAGTTTACGTCCATCCCTCCTGTGCCAGGATTAAATAATTGGAAGTTTCTCACCCCAAAAAAAAGTTCATATATCTTAGTCTTGCAGGAAAAAAAAGAAAAAAAAGAAATCACTCTCCTTTATTCCATCATATAAGACTGTGACAGTTTGCACTATCTTTGAGCAGCTTCCTTCCACTTCTTCCAAAAGATAAATAAATGGAAATGTATCACCCAAACCACAGCGCTGACATCATAAGAATTTCAAGGAGGGGGGGGGGGTTGTCTCACTCTTTATCCCTATCTTCAAGGGTGCCCAGCTGTAGCCGGAGTTCAAAGGAGTTCAGAGGAGATTTCTCACACCAGCACTGTCCATCTTCAATAGAGAAGCCTTCTGTCACAGGGGAAGGAGAGAGGAGAGAGGAGAGAGGAGAGGGGAGAGGAGGGGAGAGAGGAGAGGAGAGGGGAGAGGAGGGGAGAGAGGAGAGGAGAGGGGAGAGGAGGGGAGAGAGGAGAGGAGAGGGGAGAGGAGAGGAGGGGAGAGGAGGGGAGAGGGGGGGAGAGGGGAGAGAGGAGAGGAGATGGGAGAGGGGAGAGGAGGGGGGAGAGGAGAGGGGAGAGGGGAGAGGAGGGGGGAGAGGAGAGGGGAGAGGAGTGGAGAGGGGAGAGGAGGGGAGAGAGGAGAGGAGAGGGGAGAGAGGAAAGGAGGGGAGAGGAGGGGAGAGGAGAGGAGAGGAGAGGAGAGGAGAGGAGAGGAGAGGAGAGAGGGGAGAGGAGGGGAGAGGAGAGGGGAGAGGAGAGGGGAGAGGAGGGGAGAGGGGAGAGAGGAGAGGAGGGAGAGAGAGGAGAGGAGGAGGGAGAGAGGAGAGGAGGGGAGAGGGGAGAGGAGGGGGGAGGAGGGGAGAGGGGAGAGAGGAGAGGAGATGGGAGAGGGGATAGGAGGGGAGAGGGGGGAGAGGAGAGGGGAGAGAGGAGGGGAGAGGGGAGAGGAGGGGAGAGAGGAGAGGAGAGGGGAGAGAGGAAAGGAGGGGAGAGGAGGGGATAGAGAACAGGAGAGGGGAGAGGGGAGAGGAGGGGAGAGAGGAGAGGAGAGGAGTGGAGAGGGGAGAGAGGAGAGGAGAGAGGGGAGAGGAGGGGAGAGAGGAGAGGAGAGAGGAGAGGAGAGGAGAGAGGAAAGGAGGGGAGAGGAGGGGAGAGAGGACAGGAGAGGGGAGAGGAGGGGAGAGAGGACAGGAGAGGAGAGGAGAGGGGAGAGGAGGGGAGAGGAGGGGAGAGGGGAGAGAGGAGAGGAGAGAGGGGAGAGGAGGGGAGAGGAGGGGAGAGGGGGGAGAGGAGAGGGGAGAGGAGGGGAGAGGGGAGAGAGGAGAGGAGAGGGGAGAGGAGGGGAGAGGGGAGAGGAGAGGGGGAGAGGAGGGGAGAGAGGAGAGGAGAGGGGAGAGAGGAGAGGAGGGGAGAGGGGAGAGGAGGGGAGAGGAGGGGAGAGGGGAGAGAGGAGAGGAGATGGGAGAGGGGATAGGAGGGGAGAGGGGGGAGAGGAGAGGGGAGAGGAGAGGGAGAGAGGAGAGGAGAGGGGAGAGAGGAAAGGAGGGGAGAGGAGGGGATAGAGAACAGGAGAGGGGAGTGGGGAGAGGAGGGGAGAGAGGAGAGGAGAGGAGTGGGGAGAGGGGAGAGGAGAGAGGGGAGAGGAGGGGAGAGGGGAGAGGAGAGGATGGGAGAGGGGGAGAGGAGAGGAGGGGAGAGAGGAGAGAGAGGAGAGGGAGAGGAGAGGGGGGAGGGCGGGGGATTCTCTCACCACTGCCGTTTCCTCTCACTGCAATGTGCCTCTGTCAGATGGAAGAGGAGGGGGGAGGGGGGAAGCTGTTCTAATCTCCTCCGTGATATCAGTGTGTACTTGAGGAGAAGACTGCTCTCAGTAGCACACCAACCGAGCGCCGCATCTCGCAAACAGCATCTAAAGGCCCCTGGGGGAATCAGTCCTGGTGTCTTGCCGAGAAAGTTTCCCCGGCGGATAAGGACCCCCCTGTACTGCGCAGGTGCAGTGCTTGCGCAGTACGAACGACTAAGGAGCCACCGAAGCTGAAAACCTTCAATCATCTGTACTCGGCGCCTGCGCCCTAGGTCCAGGTTCAAGCCCCACCATCCAAGTGGACCTAGAGTGAGAATAAAAAAGTGCTGAGCGAAGCAAGGCCGTGCCCAAAGCGTGGCGAGGGGCCCTGTTACAGGTGCCGTGTACGGCTGATTTACACCTATTCAGCTTCGGCTATTTCCGCCGGCTCGTACTGCGCAAGCGCTGCGCCTGTGCAGTACAGGGGGGTCCTTATCCCCCGAGGGGAACTTTCTCGGCAGAACACCAGGAACAGCAAGAGGGGAGGAAGGGAGAAAGCGCTCTCACTCTCACATCGTTCTCACATCTCACATCAGCGTCCACTTCCAGTCACGCCCCCCAGGTCCACATATCTTTAGTCATAGACATTGTAAAGACCCCCCCTTAAACATGTAATTACTTTGTGCTTTACTATGACTTAACTTAGAGGGATTCTCTAACATTTGCTCTTAGTTGAACAGTCTCCTATGTGACAACACTGTTATCATAAAAAGGATGATATTGTACACGAGAACTAGAATAAAAGACAGTCTGGCAATACTTCTAAATGTAATAAACACTCCTAAAACATGAAATGTGCAAATTGTGCAAAATAAATCAATTATATAATAAAGTGCTTTTCTATGCCAGCTGTATTAATATAAAAAAAATTGACCTTTCCCACATAGTAATCCTAAAAAAAGTATCTCGGTGAAATATCTTATAGTGTTACCAATCACTATTTAAAGTGCTAGTGCTAACAAAAAAATACAAATATGTAGAATTGGAAAATGAAAAAAAAAACAAAATCATACAATGTGCCAATGTTCCTTAGTGATCATAAAATTTCACATAACAATATATATCTGTGCTGCACAGTGCAAAAAAACGTCCCTAATATGTACGTATGAACCACAGTACACTGGATGTCCTTAGTGAGTGATCACTTCCGTGCAGCAATAACGTTCCTCTTCAATGTATAAGTGCTCCTAATTTACCACTTATCGTGACTTCACCGCCACCTAGTGCAATGGCCACTCACCAGATATGGTAAGAATATGCGCCTTTGGTTCATTAAGGATAACCACTCTGTTCAAGATGGATCCAATAGCAGCCTGTCCAAGCAGTATGATATTGCCTCTCTTTAGTGTCCACCTGTGTCATGGGTGGAGACCTCCAGTTCTCCCATATAGAGGAGTGTATGTCCCCCATGGTTCAGAGAAGCAGGATCTCCCAGTCTATGGATAGTGTAGGACCCACTAATCATGGGGTACTTTGTCGCAGTATGTGGGCTTAGCACCATATAGCAATATGGTGTGACCAAATCCCCATATTTTTTGATAATGTTTTTTGGTCTTATTGCTGCACCATCTTTAAATGCATCCTTTAGTGTGTGCCCCCCAAATATCTTGTTTTTCAAGTGGACGAAGGCCACGGAGATGCTCCAAGGACTGATTGGTTCGTTCTGCGGCCCCATTAGGCTGCGGGTGATAGGCAGAGGAGAAAGCAAGCTGAATACCCAACTGTGCACAAAAGGCTCATCAGAACTGGGACAGAAACTGACTATCCCTGTCTGAGACAATCACCTTGGGTAGCTCATGTATGTGGAAGATCTTCCGAGCAAAAATAGAAGCCAGTTCCTTAGAAGTGGGCAACTTCTTGAGTGAAATACAACGGGACATTTTTGAGAATCGGTCCACCACCATAAGGATAACTGTGTTGCACTGGGAGTTGGGTAACTCCACAATGAAATCCATAGACAGGTGGGTCCAGAGCCTCTCTCCATTGGGTATGGGTTGTAGAAGGCCCACTGGAAGGTGTCGTGGAGTCTTACTCTGAGCACACATGGAACAGGCAGCTACGAAGGCGGTTACATCAGCACGTAGACTAGGCCACCAGAATTGTTGGGAAATGGCCCAAAAGAGTTGATTCTTCCCAGGGTGGCCAGCAGCCTTGGGAGAATGGTGAGTCTGGAGCACAGCAGTACGGAGACTCTCGGAAACAAAGCAGCAGTCACAAGGTTTCTCAGGAGGAGCATCGACTTGAGCAGCAAAAATTTTGTCACCCAAAGGGGAAGACTGCTGCGAACCGTAGCCAAAATACGATCAGGAGGAATCACAGGATCGGGAACAGACTCCATCTTGGAAGTGGAGGAAAATTGTTGTGATAAAGAGTCAGCCCTTACATTCCTAGTACCGGGTAAGAATGAGACAATGTAATTAAAACTCAACAAGAAAAGAGGATCAGGGTGTGCCAACACAGGAGCAGAAACAAAGGCAGCCTTGAGACTCTCAAAGACCCTAATGGACTCCGGAGACCAACTCTGTGGGTTGCCATCTTTCCTGGTCATATCAATCAGGGGCTTGAACAGAGACGAGAAGTTACGAATAAACTTCTGATAATAGTTGGCAAAGCCAAGAAAACACTGCAGAGGATGTAAACCCACAGGTCGAGGCCACTGTAGGACCACTGAAAGTTTCTCTGGGTCCATCGAAAAACCAGCAGTGTAAATGACAGCCCAGGCATTTAACCTGTTCACAATGGAATGGGATAGGCATTCTTAATCGTGAAATGATTGAGACTCCTATAATTGATACAAGGTCTCAGTTCACCACTCTTCTTCTTCACAAAAAAGAAACCAGCACCAGCAGGAGACAAGGATTTGCAGATGAAACCTCGAGAAAGTGCGTCTGCAACATACTCTTCCATGGCCTTGTCCTCCAAGACCCACAAAGGTTAAACCCGGCCACGAGGTGGTATGGCACCAGGTTGAAGGTCAATTGCGCAATCATACGACCGGTGTGGAGGCAAAGTACTGGCTTGACCTTTGTCAAAGACATCGATAAAATCACGGTACTCCTCCGTCAGGGAGGAGAGTGAAGAGGTGCACAGGACCTTGGCTACCTTCTGGAAGCATCTCTCACTGCACTGTGGTGACCAGGACAGAACCTCAGCATGGAGCCAATCAAAAGAAGGGTTGTGCCTCTGTAGCCAAGGATAACCAATAACCAGCGGAAACTTAGCTGAGGAAGTAACTTGGAATTGGATTATCTCATGGGGAAGGGCCCCTACGACCATGGACAATGGAACCGTCTCATGAGTCACATGGACAGGCTGTAGAGGTCTCCCGTCAAGAGCCGCAATGGCAAGTGGAGTGTCACGCAGCTGCAGCGGAATCAAGTGCCTCGATACAAAGGCAGCATCAATGAACAGGCCTGCAGCCCCAGAGTCGATTAAAGCCTGTATCTCGATGGATGACTCAGCCCAAGACAAGGTAACCTGAAACCAGGGCCTTATCTATCTGGAAAACAGGAGATGAAACAACGTCACCTAAGGTCTGTCCGAGACAGGACCTCAAGGTTCGGGCATTCCCTGGCCATAATAAAGGCACAATCTTTCCCTCCTCCTAAAGGCTCTCTTATCCGCAGAGAGACATGTGAAGTCCAAGTGCATGGGTTCATCCTCACTAGGGATGGGCTTTATGTTCGGGTTGAACATGAGTTCGACTCGAACATCGGCTGTTCGCAAGTTCGCCGAACAGAGAACAATTTGGGGTCTTCGCTGCAAATTCGAAAGCCGCGGAACACCCTTTAAAAGTCTATGGGAGAAAACAAAAGTGCTAATTTTAAAGGCTTATATGCATGGTATTGTCATAAAAAGTGTTCGGGGACCCGGGTCCTACTCCAGGGGACATGGATCAATGCAAGAAGAAGTTTTAAAAACGTCCGTTTTTTCGGGAGCAGTGATTTTAATAATGCTTAAAGTCAAACAATAAAAGTGTAATATTCCTTTAAATTTCGTACCTGGGGGGTGTCTATAATATGCCTGTAAAATGGGGCATGTTTCCTGTGTTTAGAACAGTCTGACAGCAAAATGACATTTCAAAGGAAAAAAAGTCATTTAAAACTACTCGCGGCTATTAATGAATTGCCGGTCCGACAATACACATAGAAGTTCATTAATAAAAACGGCATGGGAATTCCCCACAGGGGAACCCCGAACCAAAAAAAAAAAAAAAATGGTGTGGGGGTCCCCCTCAAAATCCATACCAGACCCTTTAGATCTGGTATGGATTTTAATGGGAACCCCGCGCCAAAATTTTTTAAAAAAATGTCATGGGGTCCCCCCAAAAATCCATACCAGACTCTTATCCGAGCACGCAACCTATCAGGCCGCAGGAAAAGAGGGGGGGACGAGAGAGCGCCCCCCCTCCTGAACCGTACCAGGCCACATGCCCTCAACATTGAGAGGGTGCTTTGAGGTATTCCCCAAAGCACCTTGTCCCCATGTTGATGGGGAGAAGGGCCTCATCCCCACAACCCCTGCCCGGTGGTTGTGGAGGTCTGCGGGCGGGGGGCTTAACGGAATCTGGAAGCCCCCTTTAACAAGGGGACCCCCAGATCCTAGCCTCCCCCCTGTTTGAAATGGTAACGGGGTGTACCCCTACCATTTCACAAAAAAGTGTCAAATAGGTTAAAGAGCACAAGAGATGGTGTTCTTTACCCATCCTACCCATCTCCAGATACGTGGCTATGCATCTATATATTTTTTTATATATCTTTTTTTTTATACATTTTTTTATATGCTTACATAGTTTTGCATATTACAGTATAATCGCATATTTCCAACATTCTCAGCTACGAATACCCAACCCCCGATAATCAACTTCATTCCCCAAACCATATATCTCTATGTATAGTTGTCTATCCTGCAAATAATCATCTATTATTATATATGACAAAGAATATAAATACTATATATCTCCACCTCACCCCCTTTTGTACTCATGTCATGTGTACTTCGGATTCATACACACTCTAGTATAGGCCTATACATATAGAGATACTGCAAATATTTATTATTATTTATTTTTATTTCTATTTTTATTTCTATTTTTATTTCTAATTTTATTTCATGTCATTTTATTTCATTTTATGTTATTTTATTATAATTATTATTTATTATTTTTTGTTATTTCTCCTGATACCACATATCCATGTGTCCTCTGCCATTGCCACTTCTTCCTGTATATACATCCACCATACTCACCGCTTTTTCAATAACTTTTTTATTAATTTCCTTGTCTCCTCCTTCTGTTACATTACATTGTGCCACTTGCTTTTAATTCTATGATCGATAAAGTTCTTTTTTTAAAAATCCACTCAATCCTGCCCCCTGACTCCCTGGAGCCAAACAGTCCACTAATCTCCAGACAGGGTGGTGCTATGACCTGATTGGCCTGTCTGCTCTGCCTTTCCCTTCTTAACCATTTCCAAAATTTAGGATCGCTATGCCTGACGAAGGAGCATGCATGCTTCGAACGCGTGCACGCCACCAGCATCATCACTCCGCAACCCAGGACCCGATCCGATGTACGATCCCTGCTGCATCTCACCGATCCTAGTCTGGGACACTGGAATCCACCAGCGCCATCAGACAGGACCACACAGCACTAGAGGATCCCCCCCTGTGGAGCCTTGTGGAACCTTGCCGCCTACTTCACCGTCTATCTGGACTCATTCCATTGATGTGTCTGTTTTTTACTGACTCAGAATGTGTTTTTAATACTGCACTTAGGTTGGCGCTGCTTTTTCTCTTTCTTGGATCACTGTGCTGTGCACCCCCACGGGCGCACAAGAGCGGCTGTTTTGGGCACTGTCATATGACGTCCACCCAGAACAAGAGCCGCACCATTCCTCCGTGACAGTGGGCGGGCGGCAAGCAGTTAAAAATAAATTGCAGAAGGAAAAGTTTTCACAAAACAGTTGGTGAGTTTTGATTGGGAGAGCGTGTACAGATGACTCTGAGTATCCGTAACGAGGAGCTTGAGATGATCCAGGAATTACTGATAATCATCCAGCTGAGATAAGCCCTTTGCTTGCATTGAGTTATCAGACTTCTTTGATTGGTAAGGCATTTTTGGGACAAAGGGTACCTATTTTATTCTCCCTATTCCGATTGGTGGTTATATGTTATGTTGTCACCGTCTACTGCCCATCGGAGTGTTATAGATAAGAAAGGGAATAATAGTGCTGGTAACAGGTTATATGAAGGACACATCAGCTGTAGGGATGAGCCGAACACCCCCCGGTTCGGTTTGCAAATAAAGGCTTATATGCAAGTTATTGCCATAAAAAGTGTTTGGGGACCTGGGTCCTGCCCAAGGGGACATGTATCAATGCAAAAAAAGTTTTAAAAACAGACGTTTTTTCGGGAGCAGTGATTTTAATAATGCTTAAAGTGAAACAACAAAAATGAAATATTCCTTTAAATATCATCCCTGGGGGACCCCTTAGAATGCCTGTAAAGTAGCGCATCTTTACCGAGTTTAGAACAGTACCACAGCAAAATGACATTTATAATGGAAAAAATGTAATTTAAAACTGTTCACGGCTGTAATGTATTGTCGGATCCCGGCAATATAGATAAAAATACCAAAAAAAAATGGTGTGGATCTCAGGGGTGTTTTACAAAATGGCGTGGGGGTCCCCCAGGCACTAAATACTCTGAACAACAGTATATATACTATACGGCCTGCCCTATATACTCTGCAGAAAATTGGGCCTTAGGTGTTGGTGGTACCAGAACACTGTAAGCCCTCACAGTAACTTTTGTTGGGTGCAGGAACGGGCCCTGCTGTGAAATATTATATCAAGAATTGTAATTACATGCCCCTGTTGAACACGGGCAGAAAAATTGGGCCTTAGGCAGTGGTGGTGCCCTAAACCAAAAATATTGTTGGAAGCTAGCATCATCAAGATTGAGGAGGAATAGGATAGGGATTCCACATTCATAGCAAATTCAATCAGTTACATCAGCATCAGGTGCTTGATAGCTGCTGATCCAGGACTGATTCATTTTTATGAATGTGAGCCTATCAACGGAGTCTGTGGACAGGCACACTCTTTGATCCATTACAAACCCTCCACCAGCACTGAATGTGCGTTCAGAAAGCAGAAAACATGCTGGATGCAGGACAGGCCAGTGGCTCAATTGCATATTGAGCAAGTTCTGGCCAGTGGTCCATACTCAAGACCCAGTAACCCAGTGGATGCTATGTTGGAAAGGTCTCAAAGTCTGCTCTAGCCCCTAGATATTCCTGCACCATGTAATGCAGACACTGGAAATGGTTGCTTGAACTGATCAGACCTTGGCGCTGAGAACTGAAAAACTGTTTGATGGCATCGGTCAGCCGGCCACCTTTTCCACTGCTCTTCCACTGACTAAACGAAGCCTCAGCAACATGTTGTCCAGCAACAGGAAATTGTAACCTCCCAGGGTCTGGAAATGCATTACACAAACCTTTCTTCAAGGCCTCCTGAAGATGTTTCATCCTCTGCTCCCTCTGCGAAGGTAGGATGAGTTCTGCAACCTTACCCTTGCAACGTGGATCAAAAAGGGTTGCCAGCCAGTAATGATCCCTCTCCTTGATACCACAAATCCTAGGGTCCTTTTGTAGGCTTTGCAGAATCAGGGAGGCCATGCAGCGTAAGTTCACAGAGGCATTCGATTCTAAGTCCTCTGGGTCACTAAGTATCACATGATCCATAACTACCTCCTCCCAGCCACGTACAACTCCTTGGGTTTCTGGGGACTGAAACCATCCCTTGAAGACTGCTGCTGAGTGTTATCCTCTACATCCATGCTGACACAATCCTCCACCTCCTTCTCCTCTTCTTTCTGTGTGTTTGGAATGCTATCTGGATAAAGGGGGCTTTAAGAGTTAAGGAAGTCCTCCTCTTACTCCCACTGTTCTGCCTCAAGTGCCCTGTCCATGATTCCACAAAGCATGTGCTCCGACAGGAAGACTAGAGGGACAGTGTCACTGATGCGTGCATTGCTGCTGCTCGCCATCCTTGTGGCATCCTCAAATGGTGACAGGCCAGTGTATGTATCCTTGATCAGTAACCACTGATGTGGCACAAAGAAGCCAAGCTCCCCTGACCCTGTCCTGGTGCCATACTCACACAGGTACTCATTGATGGCCCCTTGCTGTGTGTGCAGCCGCTGGAGCATTGCCAACATTGAGTTCCACCTGGTGGGTATGGGCAGGTTGCATTCCCTTTGAATGTCAGCCAGCTGAGCCCTGGCATTGTATGACTGGCAGAAATGACCACAGACTTTTCTGGCCTACCTCAGGAGATCCTGTAAGCCTGGGTACCTGCTTAAGAACCGCTGTACCACCAAATTCAGGATATGTGCCAAACATGGAACATGGTTCAAGTGTCCCTGTCGGAGGGCGGAGAGAAGGTTGGTCCCATTGTGGCATACAAACATTCCTGGCGGAAGCTGGTGTGGCGTCAACCACCTCTGAGCCTGCTCCTTCAGAGCTGACAGAATCTTTGCCCCAGTGTGGCTCCTGTCCCCTAGGCAGACCAACTCAAGCACCGCATGGCATCTTTTAGCCTGACCGCTTGCATAGCCCCTTGAACGCTTATGGAGCACCGCTGGTTTAGAGGACAAATCTACTGAAGAGGCCATAGAGGAAGAAGAAGAGGAGGGGGTGGAGGAGGGAGCTGTGGCAGAATCACCACTAGCATTTTGGAGGCGTGGTGGCAGAACAAGCTCCAACAATACTGAACCCTGTCCTGCATCCTTCCCAGCTGCCAGCAGAGTTATCCAGTGTGCCGTGAAGGAAAGGTAATATCCCTGTACGTGCCTGCTGGATCATGAGTCAGCGGTAATATTAACCTTACTGCTGAGCGCCCTGTCCAATGAGGCTAAATCATTGCCTTCCACATGCCGGTAGAGAGCCGAAATGGCCTTCAGTGAAAAGAAATGGCGTTTTGGAAACTGACACTGAGGTACAGCACATTCCACAAATTCATGAATTGGGCAGAGTCTACCAGCTGAAAAGGCAGCAGTTGCAGTCCTAGTAATTTGGCCAAGCTAGCATTTAGACGCTGAGTATGTGGATGGCTGGGACCAAATTTCTTTTTACAGTTCAGCAACTGGGGTAGGGAAATTTGCCTGCTAAAATCAGATGGTGGTGTGCTGCTAGCAGATTGGCTGCAAGTACTTGGGACACCTATCGCTATACCTTCATTCCTCTCAGTGCAGGTTTTTGAGAGGGCTGGAGGTATAGTAGGGTTGGAGATCCCAGATAAGAAGTGAGGAGAAGTCCGCCTTTTTCTTTGATATGGGTCTTTCAAGTGCTGTTTCCAACGGACTGCATGGCAGGTCATCATATGTCTTGGCAAGCATGTGGTGCCCAAGCGGCTGCTGTTCTGGCCACGCTTGATCTGCTTCAGACATAGGTTGCAAACAGCAATGGTGCGATCTGCTGCACACGTGTCAAAAAAGACCCACACCAAAGAACTTTTAAAAGTCAGCAGGGAGTCAGCAGTGCCCTGACCCTGCGGAGCTATGCGGTGTGATGCAGTAGGGTGGCTCCCCTTAAGCTGCCCCCTAGAGGACATCCTGCCTCATTGTAGTTGTGCCTCCTCCTCCTCTCTTCTATCAGGCACCCAAGTACAGTCAGTGACCTCGTCATCCCCTCCCTCCCCATCACTGGAGCAAACTTGGCAGTATGCTGCAGCTGGGGGAACATGACTGCCAGTTTCTTGTCTATCTGTGGCATCCCCTCTCTATAGGCTCACGTTACTCCCTTCCTCAACCCAGGAACCAACATCGGAGCCTTCAAATCGTTGTGCATCCTCCAGCAGCATGTAACCGCCACTGTGGTTGAATAATTCTGGGGACTCCTCCGTGCATGATGATGGGGCTATGGAAGGAGTGACTGTGGACAAGGACCTGGTGGAATAGGCCATTTTGGCAGCTGCATTGGCAGGTAAACTACTCTAAGCCTCGGTGACAGAGGATGAGGAGGTTGAGGACGGCTTTGTTATCCACTCCACCAACTCTTCTTCATGTTCTGGCTCAATAACACGGACAAGCGTTGTTGTGGAAATTTTATTATGTGTGTTTTATGGATTGTTGTCATCTGTCTACCTATGTCTGATTTAACCAAGGAGCGCTCTGGCAGAGCGCACTTGGGTTGAATTGGGACCAGCAGTAAAACCGTCAGTATAAAAACCTTCTCATGGGCTTGGAGACATGTTCTGTGTGTGTGTGTGTGGGCATTTGCCAGTTTGTAAGTATCAAGCGCAATGTGCTGGGCTTCTTGACTTCAAATTTCTATATTCATTAGAGAAGAGAAGTCCGCATAACAAGAGAAACATATTATTATATCTCTGTGTGGCTACGCTATCCCTTATGGATACATATCTGCTTTAATAAGAGGACATTGATATCTACCTTGTTAATATACTCGTACGTATATTGACAACACCAGTAGCAATGTCCCCGTAGATCTTCTCAAGCCTGTAAGAACAAGTAGAATGATCTTACTAGATACTGTTTACTCTGAGCAGTATTGAGTGGGCTCCAAGCAGACTAAGATGGTGGGTGTGGCTGGGCAGAGAGCAGTGTACATGCCTCAAGGGGATGAGACATGTGCACTTCTCCCTCCCAAACCTGTAGATGCCCTCCCCTTTAGTGTCATTTCCTGTGTAGTGTAATTTCCTGTGATGTCATTTCCTGTGCATATCTATTTGTATGGAGGAAGTGATTGGCTGTTGGGGCCAGGACTTCCTGTTTGCCACTTCCTTTTGTTGTCCATGAATAAAAGCAAAGAGCCTCTGCCCAGGAGAGGGAGATTAAGGAGCGATGGAGCTAAGATGTTGATTATGTCTGTTTACTGGGGAAATGCGGGAGACATGGGATATTTAAAGATGTTTTTTACTGAAAAGCTGAAAGGGCGCGTATTAGCGCAGGTGAGATTGATTACGTATAGCAAAATCTCCATGTCAGCATGTCCCACGGCCACCTGCAGAGGATGCACCATGTCCACCACCACCACTGTTGACTGTATACACAGAGGCTGCTTGCCCTATTTTATTGGCCTGTGTGTTTATTGGCCTGAGTGTCTGCCTCTCCTTGGTGGCCTTCCGGACATGATGTATATTTTGTTTTGCAACACCACACTACACTGTATTATATACTGTGTACACCGCCTGAAGTGTATTAGAAACTGTACACCACCGAATGCACTGTAGATATAGGCTACACTGGATGCAGAGTGTATATATATATATGTACGAGACTGACTGTATATATATATATTAAATACACTGCAACTAACTGAAAAACCTGCCTGCTCAATCTAAATCACACTCTCTCTGTCCACGCCAACAACACACTACATGGGGCCGACATGCAGGCAGTCTTATATAGTGTGGGGCGTGGACTTAGTCCCCCTGAGCCATAATTGGCCAAAGGCACCCTGCCTTTGGCCAATTATGGCTCTCTTTGCTGAGGGCGCTGGGATTGGCCAAAGCATGCAGGTCATGGTGCATGCTTTGGCCAATCATCATAAAGCAATGTACTGCGATCTCGCAGTGCATTATGGGGCGTTACGCGGCACTCAAATTTGCCACGAACGCCCCATGATGTTCGTTTTTCGACGAACAGGTGAACACCCAATGTTTGAGTCCAACTCATGTTCGACCCGAACATAAAGCTCATCCCTACCTGACTATCAGTGCCCATCAGCACCATGAATTACTGCCGCATATTGGGCATATCCTGCATCTTCAGTGCTGCCAATCAATGCCCATCAGTGCTGCCACATCCCTCCACATCCAAGTGCCTTGTTACCAGACCACCTTCCAGCCCCCTCCTCTGTCAGTTGGTGTTAGAAGTTGTTTCATGAATTCTCTGCAAACCCTCTGTAAGTTGTGCCAGTTCAGCCATGTTAAATTGTCCCTGTTACGACCTTGTCAGAACTTTTCTACCAATACACGTTACTGCAATCTCTGGTCTCCGTGTAAATTCTCTCCTCTCTGGGTACCAGGTTCCTGGCCCTGCCCACAGATGTGTACAGACACGCACCTGGCCCCAATGTGTACAAGCAAGTGCTTAGCCCCACCCACAGATGTATACAGCAGGCAGGCGTGGAATAATGTCAATGGGGGATTTACTAAAGGCAAATAGACTGGAGACTCTGCAAGTTCAGTTGCCTTCATTTTCCCCTCGGAGCTTAGTGAATGTGGTGAATCTTCCCTTTTTTAAAGAATTTCCAATCAGGTGCAAGAAAAATTAAAAAAAACAGAATCTTTCCTTGTATGTGATTGGATGATGGAAATCATTAGAGCTTCACCACATTCACTAAGTTCTGGGGAAACTGAGTGCAACTGTCCCTGCAGAGTTCTCAGTCTATTTGCCATTACTAAGCCCCAATATGTCTGTGCAGCTGAGTGGCAACTGATGGCTTTACCACCAAAGTACTTCAGAGGAGCGGCGTACATTGCTCCTCCCCCAGTGGGAGGGGGCTTGTTATATAACTCTGGGGCTGGTTGTCTTCTTTGCATTTATTTCATTCCTCTTTTTCTGGGCTCTGGGGGTTCTATTAGGCGGAGGTTCACAAATCCATGGGTAAAAATATAAACCTTTTATCTCCAGTAACATGAACACCGGTCATACCAAGCAAAGGAGATTGTTATTTGTTCCATTCTGTGATGTGTTTGTGTCTTATATATAGAAAAATGTAACATTGTAAGACAATCCTGACCATAGGAAGCCTTGTGTGTCCCAATAAAATGATGGATGTGTTCCATCAGGATTACAAAGTTCTTGTGGAATGTGATGAGGAAATAACAACCTCTGATCCCGGTGAAGGTTCTGGAAGTTTATTTAGAAGAGAAGATTTACTAAGTAAAAGTAAAGATTAGAAAGTAGAGATGAAGGTGTGCGGAGATCCTTAGACATGGCAGGTGGACCAAGGATCTGACCTCTTCATCAAACGGGAGGCTTTTACCCTCCAATCCTGGACAGTTGTCATGGAGGATCGTCTCAAACATCAACATTTTACAGATGGAATCATTCACTGAAGAATTTGTACAAGCAGCACATCATTCATTACAAGAGACATTCATTTCTGTTATCTCTGAACACCTTATCAGCTTGTCCCACCTCCAGACTCCCAAATCCCTCATTGTAGAAGAAGGAGACCAACTGTCTCTATGTTCCCCAACAAGACCTTCCAAGGATCCCGAGAACAACAATTTGTTCTAATAACATCTTTCTGTAAAGTCATTCTAGACAGAGAACCTGTTATTATATAAAGAACCTAACATTAGCATATAAGCACTTAGTCATGTCATTTCATCATTAGTAAATCATAGGAGAATTGTCGCGGAAACTGGCTGCAGGGACCTTTTCTGCCCACATTCACCCTGTTATTTGTTATTGCTATATTCCTCTTTTTGTTACATTTTTGAGAGACTGTTTTCTTGGATTTGCCCAAAGACTATTCTTTGTTTAATTCTGAACAATACATTAATATTGAAAGAGCTGATCACATTGACCTCCGGAGACAGACTGTCTGGTCACCTGGGCTGCCTTAAGTGCTGTGTTAATTAATATGTTAATTATATAGTTGTCAGCTGTTGCTAGAGGGAATGGGGAATTTTCCAGGAGTCAGCCCTACCTCGTTATCTAACCCATTGTGTTAAAAAGTCTATAAAAGGCTATATTCTGCCCAATAAACCATTCAAGATTTTACAAGCTATTATCGGCTAGACTTGTATTTAATGCAGCTATAATAATATATCTCTCTGATGGTCAGACTGGAGGAAGCGGTATTACTGACGAAAGCACTCAGCGGAGTGTGGGATAGGATCCGTCACAATAATTATTTCTCTTTAGCAGATGAATAGGGCCATAGAGGAAATCGAACAATTGTTCGGCCCCATAAGGATCATAGAGGTGCCGGGACTGAAGGGGTTAATGGTGATTGTAGTGTAGGAGACTCTCTAACCTCTTCCAGTCTAATGAGAACCTTTGAGGCCATAGACCACTGACATCTTTCAATATGTAGTGGGTTGTGAGGCATAGTGGGTGCAGAGGTGGTAAAAGTCATTGGGCGCCAGATACTTCTTGGAAGAAAAAGAGGTTTTATTTATTTTAACAGTCCTTTTATATTATGCAAGGGAAAGAGGGCTGGGGCCAGGACACCCTTAAGTAGTTGCAATTTCAATAGGCAGACTCAGAGGCTTCTATAGGAGGGCAGACATACAGGGAAAGGTCCCAGCAAGGTGCCACTTCTGCATGTGCAGGTTTGCTGTCCCCTATGGCTACAGAACTTAACAGTTCCTAATTCAAACGTAACAGTTCTCTGAGCTTTACAACTTCTACTTGTAGTTCTTCATCCCCTTGAGCTCCCGGTCTCTCACTGGACCCTCTGATTCACTAACTCTGAATCCCGTGAGCTCCTCAAGTCTACTGCTCCAGTAATCGCTTCAGTTACTCACTGTGGTCCCTGGTAAAGGTGGTTGGCCCCTTAGTGGCGAAAGCTTCCCTTCTACCTCCGACCACAACAAGTTCACCGGCTGGCAGAACCTTCACTTTTGGTTGGACTGCAAGCCGCAGTCCCCACCCTGCGTTTCCCTCTTACTTCTGAATAGACCCTCACACAGCCTGGCAGCCAGATACCCCCGGGAAAGGGCCCAATCTCCAGCCTAGCAGCCCAGGGCAGACAACACATGTCCACCCAGGCGGTAGTCCAGGTGGCACAGAACACAGATCACCTGACTCCACCTGAGTATATAGGCTCTCCCAGCAAGCCAAGGGATTCAAGAAAACCTCTGCCCATTGGCTGAGACACCCCATATACCCATAACCTGACCTTGAGTTGTCCTTCTCATATCTAGTACAAGTGCTCGGCCACCTCGTGGTAGATACGAAAAGTACAAGACCAAACTTAGGGAGAAATCAATGGATCTCTAACAATTTAGCTATGGTAGCTACCCCAGACAAGGAATTTGGTGAGGAACTCCCTGGATAAACCCCAGGGCGCTACATCAGTCATCTTCCAATCCCTCCCATCAGTCTATCCATATCCAATCATTGATCAATATTCCCATATAGAGAGCTGAGCATTTCCACTCCCTGAGACTGTATACCCCCTGTCACCTGTCCACAATCCCCGCCCCCTCTACATCATAACCAATAGGAACAAGACTAGCACTGGCTGTATTTATAGTGACAATCATCACAGCCAATGACAGGGAGGGGAAGGAGCAATCACAGATCCATGGATTGGTCATGTAAAGGAACCTGCGAGGACAGAAATGTAGGAATTCTCATTGTGGATATTAAAGTGTGTGTCTAGACAAATCCTATTGTTCTAGATTTGGATGGAGTGGGGGAGGATTAGAACCCCTGTCAGGTTATTACTGCTATCCGGGGCTCCATTAGAGAGATCTCCCCTCACTTCCTGTTCCTGTGACAATGTTTTATCAGACAAAAAATTAAAGAAAAGCTACAACAGGGACACAGACAGAAATAAAAACCTGATGGGCTCTGATCTTTCCCCTACTCTACTAAAGAAAAGAATTCTATATCTGTCTGTGTTGCTGTTGCAGAGTTGGAGAGTTCCCCTCACTTCCTGTCTGGTGAAATGTGGTCAAAGTGACCGGAAGTGAGGGGAAATCCCTCTAATGTAGCACTGGATAGCAGTGAATACCTGGCAGGGGTCCTAAACCATCCCCACACATACAAATCTGAAACAAATATTTTTGCCTATAGATACACTTTAATGGAGTGCCTCCAGGGCTGTCACCTCAATTTTGGCTACACTATGTAGTGTGTCACTGACCCAGAACAAGCATACAGCCAGTGAAGGCTGAACAATCTGACCTCCTGCATGCTTGTTCCTGGTCAGTGACACACTAGGTAGTGAAGTGAGGTTTAGGATGAAGATGACGGCCCCGGAACCTGCAGCTTTATAAATAAATCACTCATGTTTCCTGTCCTCTGCTTCCTCCTATTGGATGAGTATTGCACCAATCACCAATCAGATAATCCACCTTGTGATGTCTCTGGGCAGATCTCTCACTTCTGATTCCCCCCACATATCTTTATACAACCTTCCCCTACATATATTCCAGCATGGAGGGGCTCAGTGAAGGTGGTGGTGAAGGTGTGGATATGTTGGATCGGGTCACACAGATCATAAAAGGAGATCCGCCCGGCCTCATAATCCAGATCTATCCTGACTCTCTTACTGGAGACACCGCCAGGTAATTGGATCTTCTTCTTGTCATGTATCTCTAAACACTGATAACCACCCCACCTCTCCAAACTCCAGGACTTCTTATTATCTCCAATGTCTGCCTGATCTCCTCTTCTGTCTATACTGGGGTAACACATCCCGACTCTCCAGCACAATGCCCCCCCGACATCCACTTCCCAGTAATGTCTCCCTGAGGAGAAACTCTGACTGCTCATCACCTGATAACCTTGAAACCTCTCTGGTGTTTCTGGGCGATTCTGGTACTCATATGATGCGGATAAAATTTTCCTGTCATCTGATATATGTAGATAATTACCAGCTGTCCTCATATCCAGTAATATGTCTGTAACCCCCGACACCCCCGATGTTTGCTGTATAGCCCCAATATTTGGTCCTCCAGCCTGGAGGTGTGAGTGTTGTATGGTGGGGGAGGGTTGGGGAGGTCTCCTGGATGCTTGTATGGTGGGGGAGGGTTGGGGAGGTCTCCTGGATGGTTCAGCATTGATGTGACCTTCGCCCTTTGTAGTAGAATATGGATAGACATGTGAGCATGGATATTTCTCTACATTTACCCCAGACATGATATCAGATAAACCTGTGTGTAATGTGTGTGAGATCCCCCCCACATCCAGATCCCTTCCATCATGGAGGAGTTTATCATGTTTCTCTCTGTCCTCATCATCTCCATCCTCAGTATCACACAAGTCACCTGTGTCTGATTCCTGTAGGACAGTCAGTGGATCCGTCATGTTACACAGCACCTCAATGTCCCCCATCTTCCTGGACAGCTCCTCCTTCTTTATTTCCAGATCCTGGACCAGATCATTGATTATCCCGGAGATCCGCTCTGCCTGCCCGGAGATTTCCCTCAGGACTCTCTTCTCCAGGTCTTCCAGACGTCTCCTGAGGTCTCTGAACAGGACAGTGACTCTCTCTGTTTCATCATCTGCTTCTCCTTGTACTTTCCTCCCGTGTTCCTGCAGACTCTGGACTCTTTTCTCCATCTCCTCTCTCTCTGTCATCAGTTTCTGCAGAACATTCCTCAGTTTCTTCTTCTTCATCTCAGAGGCCTCATCAAGAGTCTCCACCTGGTGTCCCCGATGTTCTCCATCCAGCCTGCAGGACATACAGATACAGGTGGAGTCCTCAGTGCAGTAATACTCCAGGATCTTCTTATGGTCGGAGCATTTCCTGTTCTCCAGGGAAGTGGTGGGGTCACATAAGACGTGTTCTGGCGACTTGCTGTGGACTCTCAAGTGATTGGCACACAGAGAAGCTTCACACATCAGACAGGATGTCACAGCAGGTACAGGAGTGTGAATACAATAAGTACAGAAGACCCCGGACTCCTCCTGATCTGGATGGGTGGACTGGAAATTCTCCACTATGTTATTTAGTTTCAGACTCCTCTGAAGGACGGGACGTTTCTTGAATGTTTGTTTACATTTAGGACAGGAATAACCTCCAGACCCCTCCTGTGTATCCGACACACGACCAATACAGTCCCGGCAGAAGTTATGTCCACATTTCAGGGTTACGGGATCTGTATAAATGTTCAGACAGACGGAACATTCCAGCTCCTTCCTCAGATCAGCAGACGCCATCGCTGAGAGCAGAAGAGAGAAAGACAGTAAAAGCCTTTGACACTCATTAACCAGTTCTGTACATTCCTACACAGGGAGGGGCTGAGACTGAGACACGTAGTCATAGGATTCCTTATACAGAAGAACACAGATAATACATGGGAGGATTCCTGACAATAATCTCCCTATCTGGGGAAAATGAAGGACATGTAATAAGATGAGGGAATGTTGTGTCAGGAATTCTCCTTCATATCATTAGAACATTTCACAGACAAAGGAACACAAAGTTGATGTATTTGGCTGCAATAACACAAGTCATACGGATAGAGCCGGATTACCCACAAGGTGACCCAGGCAGGTGCCGAGGGACTGGCAGCTTTCCAGGGGCCGTCTATATCTTCCTCATTTCCCTTTCACTATCACTCTCAGATAATACGAGTGTAAAACATTTCACACCTCAATCAGAGATTGCAGCAGATGACCCCAACTCAATCAACAAATCTGCAGTCCTAGCTTGGAGACCCTGATCAATAGATGTCTCTCTCCAGGTCCAATTATCCTGCTGAGGAAATTGAGCTGTAATTACTTTCCTGTGCTTGTTTTAGAGTCCAAAATGTAAAAGAGTTAACACAGGAACTACATGTGGGATTTTCTCCTGCATTTCAACCACACGATTTATCACATAAAAGCCAAAAAAGGATTATTAACATTTATAAGACATTATGATTGCATATTAGCTTTAGGCTTTATAACTGCATATGAGTCTCTGGTATGGGTGGGATGTGTACGATCAGTCTCTGGTATGGGTAAGATGTGTACAATCGGTCTCTGGTATGGGTGAGATGTGTACGGTCGGTCTCTGGTATGGGTGAGATGTGTACGGTCGGTCTCTGGTATGGGTGAGATTTGTACGGTCAGTCTCTGGTATGGGTAAGATGTGTACGGTCGGTCTCTGGTATGGGTGGGATGTGTACGGTCGGTCTCTGGTATGGGTGAGATGTGTACGGTCGGTCTCTGGTATGGGTGGGATGTGTACGGTTGGTCTCTGGTATGGGTGAGATGTGTACGGTCGGTCTCTGGTATGGGTGGGATGTGTACGGTCGGTCTCTGGTATGGGTGGGATGTGTACGTTCGGTCTCTGGTATGGGTGAGATGTGTACGGTCAGTCTCTGGTATGGGTGAGATGTGTACGGTCGGTCTCTGGTATGGGTGGGATGTGTACGGTCGGTCTCTGGTATGGGTGGGACGTGTACGGTCGGTCTCTGGTATGGGTGGGGTGTGTACGGTCGGTCTCTGGTATGGGTGGGGTGTGTACGGTCGGTCTCTGGTATGGGTGGGATGTGTACGGTCGGTCTCTGGTATGGGTGAGATGTGTACGGTCTGTCTCTGGTATGGGTGGGATGTGTACGATCGGTCTCTGGTATGGGTGGGATGTGTACGGTCGGTCTCTGGTATGGGTGAGATGTGTACGGTCGGTCTCTGATATGGGTGGGATGTGTATGGTCGGTCTCTGGTATGGGTGAGATGTGAACGGTCGGTCTCTGGTATGGGTGGGATGTGTGCAGTTGATCTCTGGTATGGGTGGGATGTGTACGGTCGGTCTCTGGTATGGGTGGGATGTGTACGGTCGGTCTCTGGTATGGGTGAGATGTGTACGCTCGGTCTCTGGTATGGGTGGGATGTGTACGGTCGGTCTCTGGTATGGGTGGGATGTGTACGGTCGGTCTCTGGTATGGGTGGGATGTGTATGGTCAGTCTCTGATAAGGGTGGGATGTTTATGGTCGGTCTCCCAGAGGTTCTCCCGTAGCGAGAAACTTGCATTCACATTTTTAGCTCCCAAGTGCATTACTTTACATTTTTCAACATTAAACCTCAGTTTCCATTAAGTTGCTCCCCCTGTTCTTTTATTCAGGTCTTCTTGTAAGGTTTCCACATCTTGTTGTGAAGATATTGCCCTTCTTATTTTTGTTGTGTGAGATCCATGGGATTTATGTTGTCTTGTCGAACTCACCTGTCTGATGTTTGTGTAACCGCTTGCCACCCGCGTCACGTAGGAGTAGGGTCGACACCTTTTCTTCAAGTCAAACCCGAACACTTTACTAGTGCACAGCATTTTTTTGTAGCATACACTATAACCAATAGGATTGGAAAAGACCTTGGACACCTTTGGGTGGCTTAAAGAGAGTAGTAACACAGTGTGCTGTGTACACCACAGCGAACAGAGGGTGAAGCCACATTGCGTTAAGCGTGGAAGGGGCCTAAATTAGCCCATCCTACCTACGACACCCCTTACTATCCACTGCACCCCAACCTTCTACTGACAGTTCAAAGTAGCCCATGCTACCTATAGCAACCCACCAAAGTGGCCCATTCTATCTCAATACTCCAAATTAGTCCATCGTATCTAAGCCACCCCAATGTGGACCACCCTAACCACAGCACCCCAAAGAACTCCACACCAGCGGGATGCACAGGGGGAGGCAGTGGGGTGGACGGGGGGCTGCAGAGTGATCAGGAGGGCCGCAAAGTAGTCAGAAGGTCAGTGGGATGGACAGGGGGACCGTGGGTTTGACAGGGGGACCGTGGGTTTGACAGGGGGACCGTGGGTTTGACAGGGGGACCGTGGGTTTGACAGGGGGACCGTGGGTTTGACAGGGGGACCATGGGTTTGACAGGAGGAGGACAGTGGGATGGATAGGGGGACAGAGGGACGGACAGGGGGACTGAGGGACGGACAGGGGGACTGAGGGACGGACAGGGGGACTGAGGGACGGACAGGGGGACCGAGGGACGGACAGGGGGACCGAGGGACGGACAGGGGGACCGAGGGACGGACAGGGGGACCGAGGGACGGACAGGGGGACCGAGGGACGGACAGGGGGACCGAGGGACGGACAGGGGGACAGTGGGACAGACAGGGGGATCTCTACACTGGCTGCTCCTTCTGCTGGACTCCTGCATGTAGTTCTGCACTGACAAGGGTGAGGAGTAGGGATGAGCCGAACACCCCCCGGTTCGGTTCGCACCAGAACCCGCGAACGGACCGCAAGTTCGCACGAACGTTAGAACCCCATTGACGTCTATGGGACTCGAACGTTCGAAATCAAAAGTGCTCATTTTAAAGGCTAATTTGCATGGTATTGTCCTAAAAAGGGTTTGGGGACCCGGGTCCTACCCCAGGGGACATGTATCAATGCAAAAAAAACTTTTAAAAACGGCCGTTTTTTCGGGAGCAGTGATTTTAATGATGCTTAAAGTAAAAAAAAAAAAGTGAAATATTCCTTTAAATATCGTACCTGGGGGGTGTCTATAGTATGCCTGTAAAGTGACGCGTGTTTCCCATGTTTAGAACAGTCCCTGCACCAAATGTCATTTTTAAAGGAAAAAATCTCATTTAAAACTGCTTGCGGGTTTAATGTCATGTCGGGTCATGGCAATATGGATGAAAATCAGTGAGACAAACGGCATGGCTACCCCCCAGTCCATTACCAGGCCCTTTGGGTCTTGTATGGATATTAAGGGGAACCCCGCACCCAAATTAAAATAAGGAAAGGTCCCTATATACTCTGAACAGCAGTATTCAGGCGGTGCAAACAAGACAGGGACTGTAGGTTTGTTGTTAAGTAGAATCTGTTTGTAATTTTGAACATTTTTAATGTGTTTAGCTCCAGCCAAAAAATCTTTTCTAAGCTTTTTGGAAAACATAGGGAAGGGTTATCACCCCTGTGACATTTGTTTTGCGTCTTTCCTCCTCTTCAGAAGATTTCACCTCACTTTTTTGTCCCAATGAAAAATGTTTTTTGAAAATTTGGGTTTTTTTGTGGAACAAGGATTGGAAAGCATCAGTGGAAAGGAGAAATTGTTTTCCCATATTAACTCTTACAGGAGAGAATTTCCCTTCCTTAGGGGTAGATTTCATCTCACTTCCTGTTGTCTCCTTCCGTTTGCAAGTAGGAGTCGTTTGTAAGTTAGATGTTTGAAAGTAGGGTCCTGCCCTATATACTCAGCAGAAATTTGGGCCTTAGGTGTTGCTGTGGCCAAAACACTGTAAGCCCTCACAGGGCCCTGCTGTGAAATATTAGATCAAGAATTGTAATTACATGCCCCTGTTGAACAGGAGCTGAAAAATTAGGCCTTAGGCACTGGTGCTGGTGCCACAACACTGCAACCCCTCACAGACACTCTAGTTGGAACGCAGGAACGAGCCCTGCTGCAAAGTATTGCATCAAAAATTGTAATTACACGCCCCTGTTAGACAGGGGCAGAAAAATTGGGTCTTAGGCACTGGTGCTGGTGCCACAACACTGCAACCCCTCACAGACACTCTAGTTGAAACGCAGGAACAAGCCCTGCTGCAAAGTATTGCATCAAAAATTGTAATTACACGCCCCTGTTAGACAGGGGCAGAAAAATTGGGCCTTAGGCACTGGTGCTGGTGCCACAACACTGCAACCCCTCACAGACACTCTAGTTGGAACGCAGGAACGAGCCCTGCTGCAAAGTATTGCATCAAAAATTGTAATTACACGCCCCTGTTAGACAGGGGCAGAAAAATTGGGTCTTAGGCACTGGTGCTGGTGCCACAACACTGCAACCCCTCACAGACACTCTAGTTGAAACGCAGGAACAAGCCCTGCTGCAAAGTATTGCATCAAAAATTGTAATTACACGCCCCTGTTAGACAGGGGCTGAAAAATTGGGTCTTAGGCACTGGTGCTGGTGCCACAACACTGCAACCCCTCACAGACACTCTAGTTGGAACGCAGGAACGAGCCCTGCTGCAAAGTATTGCATCAAAAATTGTAATTACACGCCCCTGTTAGACAGGGGCAGAAAAATTGGGTCTTAGGCACTGGTGCTGGTGCCACAACACTGCAACCCCTCACAGACACTCTAGTTGAAACGCAGGAACAAGCCCTGCTGCAAAGTATTGCATCAAAAATTGTAATTACACGCCCCTGTTAGACAGGGGCTGAAAAATTGGGTCTTAGGCACTGGTGCTGGTGCCACAACACTGCAACCCCTCACAGACACTCTAGTTGGAATGCAGGAATGAGCCCTGCTGCAAAGTATTACATCAAAAATTGTAATTACACACCCCTGTTAAACAGGGGCTGAAAAATTGTGCCTTAGGCACTGGTGGTGGCGCCCAGAACCAAAAATGTTCTTACAAGCTATCAGCGTGATGATTGAGGAGGAAGAGGATAATTACTCAGGGATAGTCACTCAGCATCAGCATAGGCAGTCTTTGAAGGGATCTGAGATTTCAAAAAAAATTATTCGGTTACATCTGCATCAGGTGCTTGGTAGCTGGTGGTGATCCAAGACTGATTCATTTTTATGAAGGTCAGCCGATCGACCGAGTCGGTGGACAGACGCACCCTGTGATCGGTTACCACGCCTCCAGCAGCACTGAATGTGCGTTCCGAAAGAACGCTGGATGCAGGACAGGCCAGTAGCTCAATTGCATACTGTGCAAGCTCTGGCCAGTGATCCATCCTCAAGACCCAGTAACCCAGAGGATTTTCGGTGGGAAAGGTGTCCAAGTCTGATCTTGCCCCTAGGTATTCCTGCACCATGTAAAACAGACGCTGGCGATGGTTGCTGGAACCGATCATACCTTGGGGCTGCGGACCAAAAAATTGTCTGAACGCATCGGTCAGACGGCCACCTTCTCCACCGCTCCTTCTTTGACTGACCGAAGCCTCAGCAACACGTTGTCCAGAAACAGGAGTTTGTAACCTCCCAGTCTCTGGGAACGCGTTGCACAGACCTTTCTGCAAGGCCTCCCGAAGATGTTTCATCATCTGCTCCCTCTGCGATGGCAAGATAAGGTCCGCAACCTTACCCTTGTAACGTGGATCAAGGAGGGTTGCCAGCCAGTATTGGTCCTTCTCCTTAATACCACGAATACGAGGATCCTTACGCAGGCTTTGCAGGATCAGGGAGGCCATGCAGCGTAGGTTTGCTGAGGCATTCGGTCCGGAGTCCTCTGGGTCACTAAGGACAACAACGTCCGCAGCCACCTCCTCCCAGCCACGTACAAGTCCATGTGTTCCTTGGGACTGATCCCTTAAAGACTGCTGATGCTGAGTGCCAGGCTCCACCTCCATACTGACACAATCTTCCTCCTCCTCCTCCTCCTCCTCCTCGTCCTCTTCCTGTGTGATCGGCGGGCACGCAGGAACACTGTCTGGATAAAGGGGGCCTTGAGAGCTAAGGAAGTCCTCCTCTTCCTGCCTCTGTTCTGCCTCAAGTGCCCTGTCCATTATTCCACGCAGCGTGTGCTCCAACAGGTGGACAAGGGGGACAGTGTCACTGATGCATGCACTGTCAGTGCTCACCATCCTCGTGGCCTCCTCGAATGGTGACAGGACAGTGCATGCATCCCTGATCATGGCCCACTGGCGTGGGGAAAAAAAACCAAGGTCCCCTGACCCTGTCCTGGTGCCATAGTTGCACAGGTACTCATTGATGGCCCTCTGCTGCGTGTGCAGCCGCTGCAGCATGGCCAACGTCGAGTTCCACCTGGTGGGCATGTCACAGATTAGGCGGTTCTTGGGCAGGTTAAACTCCTTTTGGAGGTCCGTCAGCCGAGCACTGGCATTATATGACCGGCGGAAATGCACAGAGACTTTCCTGGCCTGCCTCAGGACATCCTGTAAGCCCGGGTACCTGCCCAAGAACCGCTGCACCACCAAGTTAAGGACGTGAGCCAAACAGGGCACATGGGTCAGTTGTCCCTGTCGGAGGGCAGAGAGGAGGTTGGTGCCATTGTCGCAAACCACCATTCCTGCCTTAAGTTGGCGTGGCGTCAACCACCTCTGAACCTGCCCCTGCAGAGCTGACAGAACCTCTGCCCCAGTGTGGCTCCTGTCCCCCAAGCACACCAGCTCAAGCACCGCATGGCATCTTTTGGCCTGCGTACTTGCGTAGCCCCTTGAACGCCTACGGAGCACCGCTGGTTCCGAGGAAGAGGCCATGGAGGAAGAAGAAGAGGAGGGGTTGGAGGAGAGAGGTGTGTCACAATCAGCATTTTGGAGGCGTGGTGGCGGAACAACCTCCAACACTACTGCACCTTGTCCTGCATCCTTCCCAGCTGCCAGCAGAGTCACCCAATGCGCCGTGAAACTTAAGTAACGTCCCTGTCCATGCCTGCTGGACCATGAGTCAGCGGTAATATGCACCTTACCGCTGACCGCCCTGTCCAGCGAGGCATGGACATTGCCTTCCACATGCCGGTAGAGAGCCGGAATCGCCTTCCGTGAGAAAAAGTGGCGTTTGGGTACCTGCCACTGAGGAACCGCACATTCCACAAACTCACGGAAGGGGGCAGAGTCTACCAACTGAAAAGGCAGCAGTTGAAGTGCTAGCAATTTTGCCAAGCTAGCATTCAACCGCTGGGCATGTGGATGGCTGGGAGCAAACTTCTTTCGGCGGTGCAGCAGCTGGGGCAGGGAAATTTGCCTGGTACAATCTGACGTCGGTGTACCAAAAGCAGATTGCCCACAAGTACTTGGCTGTGACACACCTAATTCTACACCTTCATTCCTCTCACTGCAGGTCTCAGAGAGGACTGAAGGTCTAGTGGGGTTGGAAATCTCAGCTGATGAGGAGCAAGGAGAGATCGTCTTTGTTCTTTGGTGTGGGTCTTTTAGATACGCTTGCCAACGAACTGCATGGCAGGTCAACATATGTCTGGTCAAGCATGTGGTACCCAAGCGGGAGATGTTTTGGCCACGCGAGATACGCTTGAGACATATGTTGCAAATAGCAGCGGTGCGATCTGATGCACTCGTCTCAAAAAAGGCCCACACCAAAGAACTTTTTGAATAACGCGCAGAGACTGCAGCGCCCTGCACATGTGGGGCTTTGGGGTGTGATGCAGTCAATGTGCTGCCCTTAGGCTGGCCCCTGGAGGGCATCCTGCCTAGTTGGTGATGTGCCACCTCCTCCTCCTCCTCCTCCTCCTCCTCTCTCCTATCAGGCACCCACGTTGAGTCAGTGACCTCATCATCCCCTCCCTCCTCATCACTGGAGCAAACCTGGCAGTATGCTGCAGCAGGGGGAGCATGACTGCCAGATTGCTGTCCTTCTTGGGCACCCCCTCTGTCCGTGCTCATGTTACTGCCTTCATTGAGCTCAGTATCATCATCAGAGCCTTCCAAACGCTGGGCATCCTCCTGGAGCATGTACCCAACACTGTGGTCAAACAGTTCGAGGGAATCCTCATGAGGACATGGTGGAGCTAGGGAAGGAGTCACTGATGACATTGAGCTGAGGGAAGAGGCCGCTGCTTTGCCAGACAAAGCACCCTGGGCATGGGTGAGAGAGGATGAGGAGGATGAGGACGGCTTGGTCATCCACTCGACCAAGTCTTCCGCATGTTGCGGCTCAACACGGCCAGCTGCCGAAAAAAAGGCCAAGCGTGTCCCATGGCCACGTGCTGATGAGGATGCACCGTCTCCACGACCAGCACTAGACACAGAGCCTGCTTGCCCTCTCTTATTGGCTTGTGACTGTCTGCCTCTCCTTCTTGGCCTTCCAGACATACTAATGGCCTGTAGCTGCACTAAGCTGGGATAGAACACCTGTAATTTTCTTAAGGTAGCTTTATATACTGTAACCAGACAAGCCTGCCTGTCAGTAGGAAGATAACAGGAACGGATCTAGCTGAACACTGTGAGCAGGACGCACTGTACTAAATGTAAATAGTCTAGCTGCCTTACCGTGGTACTAATAGGATCAAAAAGAACACCTGTAATTTTCTTAAGGTAGCTTTATATACTGTAACCAGACAAGCCTGCCTGTCAGTAGGAAGATAACAGGAACGGATCTAGCTGAACACTGTGAGCAGGACGTACTGCACTAAATGTATATAGCAGGAACGGATCTAGCTGAACACTGTGAGCAGGACGCACTGCACTGAATGTAAATAGCAGGAACGGATCTAGCTGAACACTGTGAGCAGGACGCACTGCACTAAATGTAAATACCAGGAACGGATCTAGCTGAACACTGTGAGCAGGACGCACTGCACTGAATGTAAATAGCAAGAACGGATCTAGCTGAACACTGTGAGCAGGACGCACTGTACTAAATGTAAATAGTCTAGCTGCCTGACCGTGGTACTAATAGGATCAAAAAGAACACCTGTAATTTTCTTAAGGTAGCTTTATATACTGTAACCAGACAAGCCTGCCTGTCAGTAGGAAGATAACAGGAACGGATCTAGCTGAACACTGTGAGCAGGACACACTGTACTAAATGTAAATAGTCTAGCTGCCTGACCGTGGTACTAATAGGATCAAAAAGAACACCTGTAATTTTCTTAAGGTAGCTTTATATACTGTAACCAGACAAGCCTGCCTGTCAGTAGGAAGATAACAGGAACGGATCTAGCTGAACACTGTGAGCAGGACACACTGTACTAAATGTAAATAGTCTAGCTGCCTGACCGTGGTACTAATAGGATCAAAAAGAACACCTGTAATTTTCTTAAGGTAGCTTTATATACTGTAACCAGACAAGCCTGCCTGTCAGTAGGAAGATAACAGGAACGGATCTAGCTGAACACTGTGAGCAGGACGTACTGCACTAAATGTATATAGCAGGAACGGATCTAGCTGAACACTGTGAGCAGGACGCACTGCACTGAATGTAAATAGCAGAAACGGATCTAGCTGAACACTGTGAGCAGGACGCACTGCACTAAATGTAAATACCAGGAACGGATCTAGCTGAACACTGTGAGCAGGACGCACTGCACTGAATGTAAATAGCAAGAACGGATCTAGCTGAACACTGTGAGCAGGACGCACTGTACTAAATGTAAATAGTCTAGCTGCCTGACCGTGGTACTAATAGGATCAAAAAGAACACCTGTAATTTTCTTAAGGTAGCTTTATATACTGTAACCAGACAAGCCTGCCTGTCAGTAGGAAGATAACAGGAACGGATCTAGCTGAACACTGTGAGCAGGACACACTGTACTAAATGTAAATAGTCTAGCTGCCTGACCGTGGTACTAATAGGATCAAAAAGAACACCTGTAATTTTCTTAAGGTAGCTTTATATACTGTAACCAGACAAGCCTGCCTGTCAGTAGGAAGATAACAGGAACGGATCTAGCTGAACACTGAGCAGGACGTACTGCACTAAATGTATATAGCAGGAACGGATCTAGCTGAACACTGTGAGCAGGACGCACTGCACTGAATGTAAATAGCAGGAACGGATCTAGCTGAACACTGTGAGCAGGACGCACTGCACTAAATGTAAATACCAGGAACGGATCTAGCTGAACACTGTGAGCAGGACGCACTGCACTGAATGTAAATAGCAGGAACGGATCTAGCTGAACACTGTGAGCAGGACGCACTGCACTGAATGTAAATAGCAGGAACGGATCTAGCTGAACACTGTGAGCAGGACGCACTGCACTAAATGTAAATACCAGGAACGGATCTAGCTGAACACTGTGAGCAGGACGCACTGCACTGAATGTAAATAGCAGGAACGGATCTAGCTGAACACTGTGAGCAGGACGCACTGCACTAAATGTAAATACCAGGAACGGATCTAGCTGAACACTGTGAGCAGGACGCACTGCACTGAATGTAAATAGCAGGAACGGATCTAGCTGAACACTGTGAGCAGGACGCACTGCACTAAATGTAAATACCAGGAACGGATCTAGCTGAACACTGTGAGCAGGACGCACTGCACTGAATGTAAATAGCAGGAACGGATCTAGCTGAACACTGTGAGAAGGACACACTGCACTAAATGTAAATAGTCTAGATAGAAGATAACAGGAACGGATCTAGCTAAACTGAATACAGTGTATATATATATATGCAACACCTGGGATGCATATATATACACAATACACTGTAAGTGCAGCTAACTGACTGACTGTTCTGCCTAATCTATCTAACTCAAATCAAATGACACTGTCTCTCTCTCTCTCTATCTCTCAGCACACCGGAACACACACTACACAGGGCCGCCGTGCAGGCGGCCTTATATAGTGTGGGGTGTGTACTAAATCCCCTGAGCTATAATTGGCCAAAGCCACCCTGGCTTTGGCCAATTACAGCTCTCTCTACTGACGGCGCTGTGATTGGCCAAGCATGCGGGTCATAGTGCATGCTTGGCCAATCATCAGCCAGCAATGCACTGCGATGCCGCAGTGAATTATGGGCCGTGACGCGCCACACGAATTTGGCGCGAACGGCCCATATCGTTCGCAATTCGGCGAACGACCGAACAGCCGATGTTCGAGTCGAACATGGGTTCGACTCGAACACGAAGCTCATCCCTAGTGAGGAGGGGGACTGACCACTCGTCTGTAACTTACTCACCTTTCATAATTTCAGAGAGAGCGTCCTGCAGGTGGGGAGAGCATGCTGCATTTGCTGATCTGCACATTGACGGGGGGGGGAGTGCTCACCACTGAAGGCGGGGGGGAGAAGTTTGCTGTTGGCGGGAGAGAGTGCATCAGAGCGGGGCGGGGGTGGTGATGGCGAGAAAGGGAGCAGGATAAGACACTGACCACTGAAGCCACAGGAGTGGGGAGGAGTGCTGCTGACCCTGACTAGGGTATGGTTGCCACCTCATCCCTTTAAACCTGAACACATAATAATTACACAGGTTCTACACAGATTAAGGAGGTAATTAAACTCACTTGGTGCCTTTTCTGCATTAAATTATCCTCAGAAGCCGTGTAATTCATATGTGTTCGGGTTTAAAGGGGTGAGGTGGCAACTCTAGACTCAGGAGAGAGCGCACTCAGTGGGGGGGGGGGTGAGGGCATGGTGCTGGTGGGACTCTGGAGAGAGCACATTCAGCAGGGGAGGTGTGAGGGCATGGTGCTGGTGGGACTCGGGAGAGAGCACATTCAGCAGGGGAGGTGTGAGGGCATGGTGCTGGTGGGCCTCGGGAGAGAGCACATTCAGCAGGGGAGGTGTGAGGACATGGTGCTGGTGGGCCTCGGGAGAGAGCACATTCAGCAGGGGAGGTGTGAGGGCATGGTGCTGGTGGGACTCAGGGGAGAGCGCATTCAGCAGGGGGGTGTCAGGTCCCACACTTACCAGACAGGTGAGTCCGCTTGGGCAGAGGGTAGGCTCCCTTACGTATCCGATTCGGGGCCCCTGGTAGAGTAGACAGGAGGCCCATGAATGCGAAATGGTATGAGGGCCTGATGTTAGGGTCCTGGAGCAAGGTGGTCTGGCAAGCAACCGGTAGAGCTTCAAGACTTGATGGAGCAGATGCTGAGCAGGAGCTAATCAGGCTAGTCACACACAGGCAGAGGTCGGCAACGGGCTGGCGGCAACGGTACAAGGGAGTAGGCAGAAACAAGGTCAAACAAGCCGGAGTCGGGTTCAGGCAGCAATCAAGGGAGGTCCAAAGGCAAGCCGGGTCACAACGGGTCAAACTACGGAGATACAGGAACACAGGAAGATCACGGAACAAGGTACAGAGCTGTTTGATCAGGCAGCACCGAATCAGAGTAGAGGCAGGTTTAAATAGGCTAATTGGCACCAAACGCCGCGATCGTGCACGCGCCGATTCGCCAAGGCGCCCCCGCACGCGCCCGAGCGCACCCCCGACACCGGCGTGCACGCCCACACAACCGGGTACGCCCGCGTTAACGCCCATAGGCGGACGCGCGTTAACGCGAACGCGGGTACGCACGCCGGGACGCCACCCTGCACACCACGGCTGATCAGCCCAGACACTCCGGTGCCCCCAGGAACACGCGCCCCGGCACGCACAGAGGCACGAGCACCAACGCGCCCCAGCGCGCACCTGCGCCCAATCAGGTAACCTCTCTGACAGGGGGTGAGGGCATGGTGCTGGTGGGACTCGGGGGAGAGCACATTCAGTAGGGGGGGTGAGGACATGGTGCTGGTGGGACTCGGGAGAGAGCGCATTCAGTGGGGGGGTGAGGGCATGGTGCTGGTGAGACTCGGGAGAGAGTGCATTCAGTAGGGGGTGTGAGGGCATGGTGCTGGCGGGACTTGGGAGAGAGCGCATTCAGTAGGGGGGGTGAGGGCATGGTGCTGGTGAGACTCAGGAGAGAGCACATTCAGTAGGGGAGAATGAGGGCATGGTGCTGGTGGGACTCGGGGGAGAGCACATTCAGTAGGGGGGGTGAGGACATGGTGCTGGTGGGACTCGGGAGAGAGCGCATTCAGTGGGGGGGGGGTGAGGGCATGGTGCTGGTGGGACTTGGGAGAGAGCGCATTTAGTAGGGGGGGTGAGGGCATGGTGCTGGTGAGACTCGGGAGAGAGCGCATTCAGTAGGGGGTGTGAGGGCATGGTGCTGGTGGGACTTGGGAGAGAGCACATTCAGTAGGGGAGAGTGAGGGCATGGTGCTGGTGGGACTCGGGAGAGAGCGCATTCAGTAGAGGGGGTGAGGGCATGGTGCTGGTGGGACTCAGGAGAGAGCGCATTCAGTAGGGGGGGTGGGGGCATGGTGCTGGTGGGACTCAGGAGAGAGCGCATTCAGTAGGGGGGGTGGGGGCATGGTGCTGGTGGGACTCGGGAGAGAGCGCATTCAGTAGGGGGTGTGAGGGCATGGTGCTGGTGGGACTCGGGAGAGAGCGCATTCAGTAGAGGGGGTGAGGGCATGGTGCTGGTGGGACTCAGGAGAGAGCGCATTCAGTAGGGGGTGTGAGGGCATGGTGCTGGTGGGACTCAGGAGAGAGCGCATTCAGTAGGGGGGGTGAGGACATGGTGCTGGTGGGACTCGGGAGAGAGCGCATTCAGTGGGGGGGTGAGGGCATGGTGCTGGTGGGACTTGGGAGAGAGCACATTCAGTAGGGGAGAGTGAGGGCATGGTGCTGGTGGGACTCGGGAGAGAGCGCATTCAGTAGAGGGGGTGAGGGCATGGTGCTGGTGGGACTCAGGAGAGAGCGCATTCAGTAGGGGGGGTGGGGGCATGGTGCTGGTGGGACTCGGGAGAGAGCGCATTCAGTAGGGGGTGTGAGGGCATGGTGCTGGTGGGACTCGGGAGAGAGCGCATTCAGTAGAGGGGGTGAGGGCATGGTGCTGGTGGGACTCAGGAGAGAGCGCATTCAGTAGGGGGTGTGAGGGCATGGTGCTGGTTGGACTCAGGAGAGAGCGCATTCAGTAGGGGGGGTGAGGACATGGTGCTGGTGGGACTCGGGAGAGAGCGCATTCAGTGGGGGGGGTGAGGGCATGGTGCTGGTGGGACTTGGGAGAGAGCGCATTTAGTAGGGGGTGTGAGGGCATGGTGCTGGTGGGACTCGGGAGAGAGCGCATTCAGTAGAGGGGGTGAGGGCATGGTGCTGGTGGGACTCAGGAGAGAGCGCATTCAGTAGGGGGGTGTGAGGGCATGGTGCTGGTGGGACTCAGGAGAGAGCGCATTCAGTAGGGGGGTGTGAGGGCATGTGCTGGTGGGACTGTGCGGAACACCCCTCGGTTCGGTTCACACTAGAACCTGCGAACAGACCGAAAATTCGCACGAACCTTAGAACCCCATTGACGTCTATGGGACTCGAACGTTCAAAATCAAAAGTGCTCATTTTAAAGGCTAATTTTCATGGTATTGTCCTAAAAAGGTTTGGGGACCCGGGTCCTGCCCCAGGGGACATGTATCAATGCAAAAAAAACTTAAAAACGGCCGTTTTTTCGGGAGCAGTGATTTTAATGATGCTTAAAGTTAAAAAAAAAAGTGAAATATTCCTTTAACCACTTCAGCCCCGGAAGGATTTACCCCCTTCCTGACCAGAGCACTTTTTAAAATTTGGCACTGGGTTGCTTTAACTGCTAATTGCGCGGTCATGCAATGCTGTACCCAAACAAAATTTGCGTACTTTTCTTCCCACAAATCGAGCTTTCTTTTGATGGTATTTGATCACCTCTGCTGTTTTTATTTTTTGCGCTATACACGGAAAAAGACCGAAAATTTTGAAAAAAAAATGATATTTTCTACTTTTTGTTATAAAAAAAACCAATAAACTCAATTTTAGACATACATTTAGGCCAAAATGTATTCGGCCACAAGTCTTTGGTAAAAAAAATGTCAATAAGTGTATATTTATTGGTTTGCGCAAAAGTTATAGCGCCTACAAACTAGGGTACATTTTCTGGAATTTACACAGCCTTTAATTTATGACTGCCTATGTCATTTCTTGAGGTGCTAAAATGGCAGGGCAGTACAAAACCCCCACAAATGACCCCATTTTGGAAAGTAGACACCCCAAGGAAATTGCTGAGAGGCATGTTGAGCCCATTGAATATTTATTTTTGTCCCAAGTGATTGAATAATGACAAAAAAAAAAAAATTACAAAAAGTTGTCACTAAATGATATATTGCTCACACAGGCCATGGGCATATGTGGAATTGCACCCCAAAATATATTCAGCTGCTTCTCCTGAGTATGGGGATACCACATGTGTGGGACTTTTTGGGAGCCTAGCCGCATACGGAGCCCCGAAAACCAATCACCGCCTTCAGGATTTCTAAGGGCGTAAATTTTTGATTTTACACCTCACTACCTATCACAGTTTTGAAGGCCATAAAATGCCCAGATGGCATAACCCCCCCCCCAAATGACCCCATTTTGGAAAGTAGACACCCCAAGCTATTTGCTGAGAGGCATGGTGAGTATTTTGCAGCTCTCATTTGTTTTTGAAAATGAAGAAAAAGACAAGAAAACATTTTTTTTTTCTTTTTTCAATTTTCAAAACTTTGTGACAAAAAGTGAGGTCTGCAAAATACTCACTATACCTCTCAGAAAATAGCTTGGGGTGTCTACTTTCCAAAATGGGGTCATTTGGGGGGGGGTTGTGCCACCTGGGCATTCCATGGCCTCCGAAACTGTGATAGGCAGTGAAGAGTGAATTTAAAAATTTACGCCCTTAGAAAGCCTGAAGGCGGTGCTTGGTTTTCGGGGTCCCATGCGCGGCTAGGCTCCCAAAAAGTCCCACACATGTGGTATCCCCATACTCCGGAGAAGCAACAGAATGTATTTTGGGGTGTAATTTCACATATTCCCATGGCATGTTTGAGCAATATATCATTTAGTGACAACTTTGTGCAAAAAAAAAAAATTGTCTCGTTCCCGCAACTTGTGTCACAATATAAAATATTCCATGGACTCGACATGCCTCTCAGCAAATAGCTTGGGGTGTCTACTTTCCAAAATGGGGTCATTTGGGGGGTTTTGAACTGTCCTGGCATTTTATGCACAACATTTAGAAGCTTATGTCACACATCACCCACTCTAACCACTTGAAGACAAAGCCCTTTCTGACACTTTTTGATTACATGAAAAAATTATTTTTTTTGCAAGAAAATTACTTTGAACCCCCAAACATTATATATTTTTTAAAGCAAATGCCCTACAGATTAAAATGGTGGGTGTTTCATTTTTTTCACACAGTATTTGTGCAGCGATTTTTCAAATGCATTTTTGGGGGAAAAAACACACTTTTTAAATTTTAATGCACTAAAACACATTATATTGCCCAAATGTTTGATTAAAAAAAAAAGATGATCTTAGGCCGAGTACATGGATACCAAACATGACAGGCTTTAAAATTGCGCACAAACGTACAGTGGCAACAAAATTAATACATTTTTAAAAGCCTTTAAAAGCTCTTACAGGTTACCACTTTAGATTTACAGAGGAGGTCTACTGCTAAAATTACTGCCCTCGATCTGAATGGCATGAATGGCGTACCTGAAGACAAAAAAATGGTTAACAATAAAGCACAGTAAACGGTGAAGTATAAAAAATTGCATACCTGAGAAGCAAACATGATAAAACATAATAACAATAAAACATTGCAGAATAGAATACAGTAAAAAGAGCAGAACAATAGAGAGAGAGAATAGAGAGAGAGAGAGAACAATGAAACGACAACTATTTTTTTTTATTTCATATTTTTGTTTGTGTTTTTTTTTTTTTTTTTTTACACTTTTTTTTGTAACTGTAACTTTTATAACTATAACCAGTTCAAGGTTTGGGTCTCTCAAAATGCGATGGCATCTTGGGAGACCCTGTGAAAGTGTGCCTAGTCTGTGCAATGCTGTACCCTACGCTAATACTCAACTAGTGTATGGTAGCGTTCAAAACATTCACCAATGCAAAGACCAAGATTGTCAGGACAGGAGGGACAATAATAGCGGGTGTCACGCCTATATCCGCGTTTGCTGCAGACACGACATCTTTTTGGGGGGGTTCGCTGGGTAGGGGTACTCGGGAGAACATATAGAAAATGCCTCTCATGCAGCTGACTGCATTTGGTTGGGGATGTGAATGGGGGAAGTACGGGTGCTGCAGAAGTGGTGGGTTCCCAATTAGGATTGGCAAATGCAGCAGGAAGGGCACTATGGGCACGACGGGCCTGTGTTTGTCTTCTTGGTGGCAGCGGGACACTACTTGTGCTTGCCACCTCACCAGCTTGAACTGCACTTATGGGACTCGCCACGTCACCACGTGTTACTGCAGTGCTGGTTTGACTACGACCGGGGTGTACTAGGCCACTGGTGCTTGCCAGTTGACCAAAACGCTACCAAAAAAACTGTTAGCGATCGCAGGGATCAGGCCTGACTCTGCGAAAGCTGCAGTTATGCGTTTAGTGTTTTTTAAGTGACAGTGATCGATCGATACTGCACTTGGGTGGGCTGGGCCGGGCGGTGGGGGAAAACGCAGGTGCTAGCAGGTATCTGGGCTGATCCCGCTAACACTGCGTTTTTGGGAACCCTAAACTGCTGGGGACGCTAGTATAGATCTGATCGGATCAGATATTGATGCGATCAGATACTATACCACTAAGGGAGGTGTACGGTGCGTGCGTGGGTGTTAGCGGTACTGGCGCTAACCTGACGCTGCCTGGGGCCGGTGCTTGCCAGTTCACCAAAACGCTTCCAAACAAACTGTTAGCGATCGCAGGGATCAGGCCTGACTCTGCGAACGCTGCAGTTATGCGTTTAGTGTTTTGTAAGTGACAGTGATCGATCGATACTGCACTTGGGTGGGCTGGGCCGGGCAGAGGGGCAAAACGCAGGTGCTAGCAGGTATCTGGGCTGATCCCGCTAACACTCAGATATTGATCCGTTCAGATACTATACCACTAAGAGAGGCGTATGCTGCGTGCGTGGGTGTTAGCGGTACTGGTGCTAATCTGACGCTGCCTGGGGCGACGCATATCACCGGCGGGCGATCAGGGGGCTAAACCTTTATTCGGTAATAAACGGCGGGTGCCCTGACTCTATAAAACATAAACCAACTAACCAGCGTCACCCATAATGGTTATAAGGTGATCAGTGGTGAAAGGGTTAACTAGGGGACATTCAAGGGGTTAAAACATTTATTAGATAGTATATGGGGGTCCCTGTCGCTATAAAACGCTGACGGCGAACCTAAATATTTACCTCCCTAACGTCACCAGTGACACTAATACAGCGATCAGAAAAATGATTGCTTAGCGACACTGATGACGGGGGGTGATCAAGGGGTTAAAATTTTATTAGGGGGGTATCCTAGAACTAAAAGGGGGCTAACACTCACTGCCCTAACACACTAACTGTCAAACTGACACCATGCAGTAATCAGAAAAAAAAAAAAAACTGCTTGGTGTCAGTGTGACGGGGGGGGGGGGGGTGATTGGGGGGGGGGATCAGGGGCCAGTATGCCTGGCATGTTCTACTGTGAGGTGTAGTGTTGTGCAACTCACTCAGATGTCTTCTCTCCTCGGCGCCGGAACAGAAACTGCCGAGCCGAGGAGAGATGACATCACATCCCCTGCCTCTGTGTATTACACAGAGGCAGGGGACGATTCTCATTGGCTGGGAGCGATCGCGAGGGGGGCCACGAGTGGATGGCCTCCCCCTCATCTCTGATCGCTGCCAGAACAAAGCCGACCACCTCGGGCACCGGGGGGGGTCCTATCGGACCCCCCGCCCGCGGGAAGGCAATCACATACCAGGTACGTGATTTTGCCTGCCCGTGCCATTCTGCCGCAGTATGTAAAGTGGCGCGTGTTTCCCATGTTTAGAACAGTCCCTGCACAAAATGTCATTTTTAAAGGAAAAAAAGTCATTTAAAACTGTTTGCGGCTTTAATGTAATGTCGGGTCCTGGAAATATGGATGAAAATCAGTGAGACAAACGGTATGGGTACCCCCCAGTCCATTACCAGGCCCTTTGGGTCTTGTATGGATATTAAGGGGAACCCCGCAAATAAATTAAAATAAGGAAAGGCGTGGGGCCAACAGGCCCTATATACTCTGAACAGCAGTATACAGGCGGTGCAAACAAGACAGGGACTGTAGGTTTGTTGTTAAGTAGAATCTGTTTCTAATTTTGAACTGGTACATTTTTAAACGTGTTTAGCTCCAGTCAAAAAATCTATTTTAAGCTTTTTGGAAAACATAGGGAAGGGTTATCACCCCTGTGACATTTGTTTTGCTGTCTGTCCTCCTCTTCAGAAGATTTCACCTCACTTTTTGTCCCAATGTCAAATGTTTTTTGAAAATTTGTTTTTTTTTGTGGAACAAGGATTGGAAAGCATCAGTGGAAAGGAGAAACGTTTTTCCCATATTAACTCTTACAGGAGAGAATTTCCCTTCCTATGGGTAGATTTCATCTCACTTCCTGTTGTCTCCTTCCTTTTGCAAGTAGGAGTTGTTTGTAAGTTGGATGTTTGAAAGTCGGGGCCTGCCCTATATACTCAACAGAAATTTAGGCCTTAGGTGTTATTGTGGCCGCAACACTGTAAGTCCTCACAGGGCCCTGCTGTGAAATATTAGATCAAGAATTGTAATTGCATGCCCCTGTTGAACAGGGGCTGAAAAATTGGGCCTTAGGCACTGGTGCCACAACACTGCAACCCCTCACAGATACTCTAGTTGGAACGCAGAAACGAGCCCTGCTGCAAAGTATTGCATCAAAAATTGTAATTACACGCCCCTGTTAAACAGGGTTTGAAAAATTGGGCCTTAGGCACTAGTGGTGGCACCCAGAACCAAAAATGTTCTTACAAGCTATCAGCGTGATCATTGAGGAGGAAGAGGATAATTACTCAGGATAGTCACTCAGCATCAGCAGTCTTTGAAGGGATCTGAGATTTCAAAAAAAATTATTCGGTTACATCAGCATCAGGTGCTTGGTATCTGGTGGTGATCCAAGACTGATACATTTTTATGAAGGTCAGTCGATTGACCAAGTCGGTGGACAGACACACCCTGTGATCGGTTACAAAGCCTCCAGCAGCACTGAATGTGCGTTCCGAAAGAACGCTGGATGCAGGACAGGCCAGTAGCTCAATTGCATACTGTGCAAGCTCTGGCCAGTGATCCATCCTGAAGACCTAGTAACCCAGAGGAATTTCGGTGGGAAAGGTGTCCAAGTCAGATCTTGCCCCTAGGTATTCCTGCACCATGTAAAACAGACGCTGGCGATGGTTACTGGAACCGATCATATCTTGGGGCTGCGGACCAAAAAATTGTCTGAACGCATCGGTCAGACGGCCACCTTCTCCACCGCTCCTTCTTTGACTGGCCGAAGCCTCAGCAACATGTTGTCCAGAAACAGGAGTTTGTAACCTCCCAGTCTCTGGGAACGCGTTGCACAGACCTTTCTGCAAGGCCTCCTGCAAGATGTTTCATCCTCTGCTCCCTCTGCGATGGCAAGATAAGGTCCGCAACCTTACCCTTGTAACGTGGATCAAGGAGGGTTGCCAGCCAGTATTGGTCCTTCTATTTGATACCACGAATACGAGGATCCTTACGCAGGCTTTGCAGGATCAGGGAGGCCGTGCAGCGTAGGTTTGCTGAGGCATTCGGTTCGGAGTCCTCTGGGTCACTAAGGACGACATGGTCCGCAGCCACCTCCTCCCAGCCACATACAAGTCCATGTGTTTTTTGGGACTGATCCCTTAAAGACTGCTGCTGATGCTGAGTGCCAGGCTCCACCTCACAATCCTCCTCCTCTTCCTCTTCCTGTGTGATCGGCGGGCACGCAGGAACACTGTCTGGATAAAGGGGGCCTTGAGAGCTAAGGAGTCCTCCTCTTCCTGCCTCTGTTCTGCCTCAAGTGCCCTGTCCATTATTCCACGCAGCGTGTGCTCCAACAGGTGGACAAGGGGGACAGTGTTACTGATGCATGCACTGTCACTGCTCACCATCTTCGTGGCCTCCTCAAATGGTCAAAGGAACGTGCATGCATCCCTGATCATGGCCCACTGGCGGGGGAAAAAAAACAAGCTCCCCTGACCCTGTCCTGGTGCCATAGTCGCACAGGTACTCATTGATGGCCCTCTGATGCATGTGCAGCTGCTGAAGCATGGCCAACGTTGAGTTCCACCTGGTGGGCATGTCACAGATTAGGCGGTTCTTGAACAGCTTAAACTCCTTTTGGAGGTCCGCCAGCCGAGCACTTGCATTATATGGCCATCGGAAATGCACACAGACTTTCCTGGCCTGCCTCAGGACATCCTGTAAGCCTGGGTACCTGCCCAAGAACTGCTGCACCACCAAGTTAAGGACGTGAGCCAAACAGGGCACATGGGTCATTTGTCCCTGTTGGAGGGCAGACAGGAGGTTGGTGCCATTGTGGCAAACCACCATTCCTGCCTTAATTTGGCATGGCATCAACCACCTCTGAACCTGCCCCTGCAGAGCTGACAGAACCTCTGCCCCAGTGTGGTTCCTGTCCCCCAAGCACACCAGCTCAAGCACCGCATGGCATCTTTTGGTCTGCGTACTTGCGTAGCCCCTTGAACGCCTACGGAGCACCGCTGGTTCCAAGGACAAAGCACAGGAAGAGGCAATGGAGGAAGAAGAGGAGGGGGTGGAGCAGAGAGGTGTGTCACATTCATTAGTAGTGGCATTTTGGAGGCGTGGTGGCGGAACAACCTCCAACACTACTGCACCTTGTCCTGCATCCTTCCCAGTTGCCAGCAGAGTCACCCAATGCGCGGTGAAACTTAAGTAACGTCCCTGTCCATGCCTGCTGGACCATGAGTCACCTTACCGCTGACCGCCCTGTCCAGCGAGGCATGGACATTGCCTTCCACATGCCGGTAGAGAGCCGGAATCGCCTTCCATGAGAAAAAGTGGCATTTGGGTACCTGCCACTGAGGAACTGCACATTCCACAAACTCACGGAAGGGGGTAGAGTCTACCAACTGAAAAGGCAGCATTTGAAGTGCTAGCAATTTTGCCAAGCTAGCATTCAACAGCTGGGCATGTGGATGGCTGGGAGCGAACTTCTTTCGGCGGTGCAGCAACTGGGGCAGGGAAATTCGCCTGGTACAATCTGACATCAGTTTACCGAAAGCAGATTGCCCACAAGTACTTGGCTGTGACACACCTAATTCTACACCTTCATTCCTCTCAGTGCAGGTCTCATAGAGGACTGAAGGTATAGTGGGGTTGGAGATCTACGCTTTAGAGGAGCAAGGAGAGGTCCTTTTTGTTCTTTGGTGTGGGTCTTTTAGATACGCTTGCCAACGAACTGCATGGCAGGTCAACATATGTCTGGTCAAGCATGTGGCGCCCAAGCGGGAGATGCTTTGGCCAGCGAGATACGCTTGAGACATATGTTGCAAATAGCAGGGGTGCGATCTGAAGCACTCGCCTCAAAAAAGGCCCACACCAAAGAACTTTTTGAATAAAGCGCAGAGACTGAAGCACCCTGCACATGCGGAGCTTTGGGGTGTGATGCAGTCAGTGTGCTGCCCTTAGGCTGGCCCTGGAGGGCATCCTGCCTCGTTGGTGATGTGCCTCCTCCTCCTCCTCTCTCCTATCAGGCACCCACGTTGAGTCAGTGACCTCATCATCCCCTCCCTCCTTATCACTGGAGCAAACCTGGCAGTATGCTGCAGCGGGGGAGCAAGACTGCCAGATTGCTGTCCTTCTTGGGCACCCCCTCTGTCCGTGCTCACGTTACTGCCTTCATCTAGCTCAGTATCATCATCAGAGCCTTCCAAACGCTGAGCATCCTCCTGGAGCATGTACCCAACACTGTGGTCAAACAGTTCGAGGGACTCCTCAGGAGGACATGGTGGGGCTAGGGAAGGAGTCACTGATGACATTGAGCCGAGAGAAGAGGCCGCTGCTTTGCCAGACAAAGTACCCTGAGCATGGGTGAGAGAGGATGAGGAGGATGAGGATGGCTTGGTCATCCACTCGACCAAGTCTTCCGCATGTTGTGGCTCAACACGGCCAGCTGCCGAAAAAAAGGCCAAGCGTGTCCCACGCCCACGTGCTGATGAGGATGCACCGTCTCCACGATCAGCACTGTTGCCTCTAGACACAGAGCCTGCCTGCCCTCTTTTATTGGCTTGTGACTGTCTGCCTCTCCTTGTTGGCCTTCCAGACATACTAATGGCCTATACCTGCTCTTAGCTGGGATATATATATATATATATATATATATATATATATATATATATATATATATATACTGATACTGCAGCTAGAAAAATCAACTGCCTGCCTGTAGTATGAGAACACCACCAACATTCTACAGGTAGCTTTAGCTGAACACTGTGCAGAGCTCTCAAAAAACTAGCTTGTAGCTTATTTAGCTGCCTGCGGTAGTAATAGGATCAGGAAAACACCACAAACCTTCTACAGGTAGCTTTAGCTGAACACTGTACAGAGGTCTCACTACACTAACTTGTAGTTTTAGCTGAACACTGTGAGCAGGACGCACTACACTAACTTGTAGCTTTAGCTGAACACTGTGAGCAGGACGCACTACACTAACTTGTAGCTTTAGCTGAACACTGTGCAGAGGTCTCACTACACTAACTTGTAGTTTTAGCTGAACACTGTGAGCAGGACGCACTACACTAACTTGTAGCTTTAGCTGAACACTGTGAGCAGGATGCACTACACTAACTTGTAGCTTTAGCTGAATACTGTGCAGAGGTCTCACTACACTAACTTGTAGTTTTAGCTGAACACTGTGAGCAGGACGCACTACGCTAACTTGTAGCTTTAGCTTAACACTGTGAGCAGGATGCACTACACTAACTTGTAGCTTTAGCTGAACACTGTGCAGAGGTCTCACTACACTAACTTGTAGTTTTATCTGAGCACTGTGAGCAGGACGCACTACACTAACTTGTAGCTTTAGCTGAACACTGTGCAGAGGTCTCACTACACTAACTTGTAGCTTTAGCTGAACACTGAGCAGGACGCACTACGCTAACTTGTAGCTTTAGCTGAACACTGTGAGCAGGATGCACTACACTAACTTGTAGCTTTAGCTGAACACTGTGCAGAGGTCTCACTACACTAACTTGTAGTTTTAGCTGAGCACTGTGAGTAGGACGCACTACACTAACTTGTAGCTTTAGCTGAACACTGTGCAGAGTTCTCACTACACTAACTTTTAGTTTTAGCTGAACACTGTGAGCAGGATGCACTACACTAACTTGTAGCTTTAGCTGAACACTGTGAGCAGGATGCACTACACTAACTTGTAGCTTTAGCTGAACACTGTGCAGAGGTCTCACTTAGACATGTGCATTTCGTTTCGTTCCGAATCGAAAATCGGATGCATTTTTCATTATTCGGAAATCCGGATGCATCGGAATTTCCGAATTAGAAAAGTAAAGAATTTAAACGAATCCGAAAAAAAACAAACGAATTCGAAAACATATTCAAATCGAATTCGAAAAAAATAGAAAACGTTTTTCTAAAAAAAACAATAAGATAGAATATAAAATAATAAAGCAATTGAATATATATATAATATAAAATAGAAGAGAATAATAAAAAAAAAAAAAATCTATATATATATAAAAATCTATTTTTTTTTTTTTTAATTATTCTCTTCTATTTTTTTATGCTTTTCTTTTCTATTATGTTATATTCTATAATAGTCTTTTTAATTCAAATTCAAATTCATTCTATACGAAATTTGAATTTCGAAACATTGCTTCTGAAGTTTGAATTTTGTATAGAATGAATTTGAATAGAATAGATTAGAACAGAAAATAATAGAAAAGAATAGACTAGAAAACCAATAGAACAGAATAGAAGAAAATATAATATATATATATTATATTTTCTTCTATCCTGTTCTATTGTATTTCTAGTCTATTCTTTTCTATTATTTTCTGTTCTATTCTAATCTTTTATATTCAAATTTGATTTCGGTCTATATGAAATTCGAATTTTGGAAGATGTTATATATATATATATATATATATATATATATATATATATATATATATATATATATATATATATATATATATATATATATATATATATATATATATACCGTATTTATCGGCGTATAACACACACTTTTTTCCCTTTAAAATCAGGGGAAAATCGTGGGTGCGTGTTATACGCCGATCCCCGCTATTTTGTGATCTATCGGAGTGATCGCCGCCGACATTCACATAGCGTGTATTTTTAAATATGGCGCCGCGGAGTCGAGATACACATAGCCGAGGGTTCTCGGCTCTTCTCAGCGCCGTTCACAGTCCCGCCCAGTCCCACCATTGGACCTGTGTTATGTCCATCATAGGGACTGGGCGTGACTGTGAACGGCGCCGAGAAGAGCCGAGAACCCTTGGCTATGTGTATCTCGGCTCCGCCCAGTCACTGTGTTCTCTGCGGCGCTCGTTCAGTTGAACGAGCGCCGCCGAGTCCCTCCGAACTCCACGGCGCCATATTTAAAAATACAAACTAAACTTGTGTATGTCGGCGGCGATCATAAAATGTACACTGGGGACAAGGCTGCACTGACCACTGGGGACAAAGCTGCACTGGGGCAAAGCTGCACTGACAAGGCTGCACTGGACACTGGGGCAAGGCTGCACTGACAAGGCTGCAGATGGACACGATAACGCTGCATTGATCGGCATTTAAATGTAAGTTTTTTTTTCCTTAAACTTCCCCACCCTAAAAGTTTTTTTCCTTAAAATTCCCTCCTAAACTTGGGGTGCGTGTTATACGCCGGCGCGTGTTATACGCCGATAAATACGATATATATATATATATATATATATATATATATATATATATATATATATATATATATATATATATATATATATATATATATATATATATATATATATATATATATATATATATATAATTTTTTTTCCTATTCTGTTTCATTGTTTTTCGAATTTGAATTCATTCTATACGAAATTCGAATTTCCGAAGATGGCTTCTGAAAGTGGAATTTCGTATAGAATGAATTTGAATAGAAAAGATTAGAATAGAAAATAATAGACTAGACAAACAATAGAACAGAACAGAATAAAATATAATATATATATATTTTATTCTATTCTGTTTTATTGTTTTTCTAGTCTTTTCTCTTCTACTCTATTCTAATCTCTTCTATTCAAATTCATTTTATAAGAAATTCAAATTTTGGAAGACGGTTTATATATATATTTTTTTTTCTATGCTGGTCTATTGTTTTTCTATTCTTTTCTATTATTTTCTATTTTATTCTAATCTTTTCTATTTGAATGCAAATTCATTCTATACGAAATTTTAATTTCTGAAAATGGTTTTACAGAAACAGAATGAAATAGAATGAAATCGAATTCTAATAGAAAAGACTAGAACAGAAAAACAATAGAACAGAATAGAAAAAAATCGAAAATATTCTATTCTAATTTTTTCTATTCAAATTCATTCTGTACCAAATTCTAATTTCGGAAGATGGTTTAAAATATTTCTTTCTATTTTGTTCTACTGTTCTATTGTGTTTCTATTCTATTCTATTTCTATACAACCATTTTCGGAAAATCAAATTTCGTATAGAAAGAATTTGAATTCAAATAGAAAAGATTAGAATATAATAGAAAATAATAGAAAAACAATAGAACAGAATAGAAAATTCAAATTTCATATAAAATGAATTTGAATTTGAATAGAAAAGATTAGAATAGAGTAGAAAGAATAGACTAGAAAAACAATAGAACAGAATAGAATAAGATATAATATATATATTTTATTTTATTCTGTTCTATTGTTTTTCCAGTCTATTCTTTTCTATTATTTTCTATTCAAATTTGAATTCATTCTATACGAAATTAGAATTTCAGAAGCCATCTTCCGAAATTTGAATTTCGTATAGAATGAATTCAAATTCGAATAGGAAAGTTTAGAAAAGAATAAAAAAAGAATAGCCTAGAAAAACAATGAAACAGAATAGAAAAAATATAATATAATATAATATAATATAATATAATATAATATAATATAATATAAATATATCATATTTTATTCTCTTCTGTTCTATTGTGTTTCTAGTCTATTCTATTTCTATTATTTTCTATTCTAATCTTTTCTATTCAAATTCAAATTCATTCTATACGAAATTCTAATTTTAGAAGCCATCTTCCGAAATTCGAATTTCGCATAGAATGAATTCAAATTTGAATAGAAAAGTTTAGAATAGAATAGAAAAGAATAGCATAGAAAAAAAATGGAACAGAATTCAAATTCGAACAAAAAAGATTAGAATAGAACATATTATATTTTTTTCTATTCTGTTCTATAGTTTTTCTATGCTATTCTTTTATATTTTCTATTCTATCCTAATCTTTTCTATTGGAATTCGATTTCATTCTATACGAATTTCAAATTTCGCAAAATGGTTATATATAGTTTACTTTTTCAAATTCAGTTAATGTTTTTTTTGAATGCGGTAGAATTTTTTCGAATTTGATAGTTTTTTTCGAATGTGGTAGAATTTTTTCGAATTTGATAGTTTTTTTTCAAATGCGGTCAAATTTTTTCGAATTCGAGTACGAAACAACAACAACAAATTCCGAAAATGAATGTAACGAATACAACGAATTTAACTAAACGAATTTAGTTAAATAACGAATCGAAACAAAACTAAACTAAGCAAATGTTTTCATCCTGCACATGTCTAGTCTCACTACACTAACTTGTAGTTTTAGCTGAACACTGTGAGGAGGACGCGCCACACTAACTGTAAATAGTCTAGCTGCCTGACTGTGGTACTAATAGGATCAAAAGAACACCAGCAATTTTCTTCAGGTAGCTGTAAATACTGTAACAAGACAAGCCTGCCTGTCAGTAGGAAGATAACAGGAACAAATCTAGCTAAACTGAATACAGTGTATATATATATATATATATATATATATATATATATATATATATATATATATATATATATATATACACACACACACACACACACACACAACACCTGGGGTGCATATATACACAATACACTATAAGTGCTGCTAACTCACTGACTGTCCTGTCTAATCTATCCAACTCAAATGAAATGACACTGTCTCTCTCTCTCTCTCTCTCTCTCTCTCTCTATCTCTAAGCATGCCGGAACACACTACACAGGGCCGCCGTGCAGGCGGCCTTATACAGTGTGGGGCCTGTTCTAAACCCTCTGAGCCATAATTGGCCAAAGCCACCCTGGCTTTGGCCAATTACAGCTCTCTCTACCAATGGCGCTGTGATTGGCCAAGCATGCGGGTCATAGTGCATGCTTGGCCAATCATCAGCCAGCAATGCACTGCGATGCCGCAGTGAATTATGGGCCGTGATGCGCCACACGAATTTGGCGCGAACGGCCCATATCGTTCGTAATTCGGCGAGCGAGCGAACAGCCGATGTTCCAGGCCAACATTGGTTCCACTCGAACACGAAGCTCATCCCTAGTGCTGGTGGGTCTCAGGAGAGAGCGCATTCAGTAGGGGGGGGTGAGGACATGGTGCTGGTGGAGGGCCGCAGGTACTTTTTCACACTGGCTGGGACTGGAGCTTATGCTGTGGTGTCCGGGTTTCAGGAGGATATAAACCTGGGCACAGCTGTCATTCCCGTACAGATGGCAACCCTGCATAGGAGTATGGCGGCAGAGTGCCTCTCCTGTGCCGGATCACCTACCTAGTACATGACCTCCCACTTCTGTGTAGGGGGCGCTCCCCCTGTGATTGTTCACACCACAAGCCGATCAGAGGGGGTCAGACAATGGATGACCCCCGACACCCGCTGATCGGTGAGGAGGAAGATAGGAAAGAGTTCTGTCAATGTAACCAATGCAGAGCTCCGTCCTTTCAGCGGGGGATAGGATGGATTTTGTTTCCCTGCAAAGCACTTCCCTTAGTAAAAGCCACACACAGTACATCCACCAATCACTGCTAGGGAAACACATTACATCCACCAATCACTGCTAGGCACACAGTACATCCACCAATCACTGCTAGGGAAACACAGTACATCCACCAATCACTGCTAGGCACACAGTACATCCACCAATCACTGCTAGGCACACAGTACATCCACCAATCACTGCTAGGGACACAGTACATAAACCAATTACTGCTAGGCACACAATACATCCACCAATCACTGCTAGGCACACAATACATCCACCAATCACTGCTAGGCACACAATACATTTACCAATCACTGCTAGGCACACAGTACATCCACCAATCACCGCTAGGCACACAGTACATCCACCAATCACTGCTAGGGAAACACAGTACATCCACCAATCACTGCTAGCAGGGCCGTCTTTAATATTGATTGGACCCTGGGCAAAAATTTTCTTGGGGGCCCCCCATGCAGTTTCGCTCTCCACCTGTTCTGAGACATACAATAAATAGCAGCTAGACTCAAAATCAGTTTACTGAATCAGATCAGGCAGCAGGTTACGGCAAACATTACAGCTCACTAATTAGTTGCTAGAGGTTACAGCACATGATTTCTGCTTGTTGATTGGTTTCTAGAGATTACTGTAAATCAATACTGCTCACTGGTTACTGCACATCATTAATGCTTACTGATTGGTTGCTAGAGGTTACAACACATCATCTCCTCACTGCCTGCACACCATTGACTGGGGAGGTGAGGGGACCCATTATTAGACAGAAAACTCCTAGGGATCCTAGGACTCCTAGGATCAGTGGCAGTGCTGGGGGGAGTGCAATCAATGGCAATGCTGATTTTTTTACCGACTACCAATATAAAAAGGAGTTTTTAAACTGACCACTAATGTAATAGGGGTTTACACTGACCACTAATGGAATAGAAGCATTCACAGTAACCACCAATGTAAGGAGGGATTTACACTGACCACCAATGTAAGGGGGACATTCACACTGGCCACTAGTGTGAATGGAAGAATTCTACACCAAGCACCAAATGTAATGAGAAGATTTTCACTGACCACCAATGTAACTGAGACATTTAGCCTACGTTCACATTTGTGTGTGTTGGGAACACATGCAAAATCGCTTTCCTGACAACACAGAAGCGTGCTGCCCTTTAGCAGATACACAGCAGTGCCATTAATTGATGCTAACCTCTGCACCCCAAACCTCCCCCATCCTCCCACTCCAATCTCCCTCCCCTTTAACACTACCTGCCTCCTCTGCTCATCTTTGCACCCACCTTCCTTACCTCCATACATCCCCTCCTTGGTCACCTGTGCACCCCAAACTGTAATAACTTCTCTGCCTACTCCTGTACATCCACACTACCCCCCCCCCCCACACACACACACACTAATTTGCTTACCTTTGCAGAACAGGCTAATGGTAGGCTTCATGACCACAGTTGTAGGCAGGATTTTCAAGCATGCCCCTTTATCTCCCCAGTGGGCAGCATTCAGTATAAGTGATGGTGGATATGACCTCAGGGGGCATGATATACATATGAATGCCATCTCTATTTACATATGAATGCTACCGATCCGCCACTATTTACATATGAATGCTGCTGCTATTTACATAACAATGTTGGTATTTACATGTAAATAAAAGGTGTGCATGTGAGTCATCTGTACACAACAATAGGGCAGAGCTGGGCAGCATTAGTAACAGAACTACACGCTGAGATATCAGGACACAGCATGAGACTAAAATCTCAAGGGACGAGGGAATTTAAACTGGGATAGTTGGCAAGTATGAGGCAGCTGCTATGGGCCCCACAACAATGACAAGGCCCAGGGCAGCTGCCCCTTTTGCCCTGCCTTAAAGACGGCCCTGACTGCTAGGCACACAGTACATCCACCAATCACTGCTAGGCACACAGTACATCCACCAATCGCTGCTAGGAACACAGTACATAAACCAATCACTGCTAGGCACACAGTACATCCACCAATCACTGCTAGGCACACAATACATCCACCAATCACTGCTAGGCACACAATACATCCCCCAATCACTGCTAGGCACACAGTACATCCCCCAATCACTGCTAGGCACACAGTACATCCACCAATCACTGCTAGGCACACAGTTCATCCACCAATCACTGCTAGGCACACAATACACCCACCAATCACTGCTAGGCACACAGTACACCCACCAATCACTGCTAGGCACACAGTACACCCACCAATCACTGCTAGGCACACAGTACATCCACCAATCACTGCTAGGGAAACACAGTACATTCACTAATCACTGCTAGGGAAACACAGTACATCCACCAATCACTGCTAAGCACACAGTACATCCACCAATCACTGCTAGGCACCCAGTACATCCAACAATCACTGCTGGGCACACAGTACATCCACCAATCACTGCTAGGCACACAGTACATCCACCAATCACTGCTAAGCACACAGTACACAGTACATCCACCAATCACTGCTAGGCACACAGTACATCCACCAATCACTTCTAGGCACACAGTACACCTCCCAACTTTTTGAGATGGGAATGAGGGACACCTATCAGCAAAAATATGCAGGCATAAGACACACCCCTGCCATGCCCTCTTAAAGGAGAATTGTACAAAAAACCCAAGATTGGTTAAACCCACTGTCAGCGAAATTAGGCTGTACGCAGAGCACACAGCCAAATTTCCTGTCTCTAATAATAATAAAATTTTCGTCTAATGATATAAATGCATCTTACCTAAAATCCCACACATCCAAGTAATCAGACATCACCACTAGGGATGAGCTTAGAGTTCGAGTCAAACTCATGTTCACCGAACAGCGAACAATTTGGGGTGTTCGCGGCCAATTCAAATGCCGCGGAACACCTTTTAAAAGTCTATGGGAGAAATCAAAAGTAGTCATTTTAAAGGCTTATATGCAAGTTATTGTCATAAAAAGTGTTTGGGGACCTGGGTCCTGCCCCAGGGGACATGGATCAATGCAAAAAAAAGTTTTCAAAAACGGCCGTTTTTTCAGGAGCAGTGATTTTAATAATGCTTAAAGTCAAACAATAAAAGTGTAACATCACTTTAGATTTTGTACCTGGGGGGTGTCTATAGTATGCCTTTAAAGGGGCGCATGTTTCCCGTGTTTAGAACAGTCTGACAGCAAAATGACATTTCAAAGGAAAAAAAGTCATTTAAAACTATTCGAGGCTATTAATGAATTGCCGGGCCAACAATACACATAAAAGTTCATTGATAAAAACGGCATGGGAATTCCCCACAGGGGAACCCCAAACCTAAATTTTAAAAAAAAATGACGTGGGGGTCCCCCTAAATTCCATACCAGGCCCTTCAGGTCTGGTATGGATATTAAGGGGAACCCCGGACAAAATTTAAAAAAAAATGACGTGGGGTCCCCCCAAAAATCCATACCAGACCCTTATCCGAGCATGCAACCTGGCAGGCCGCAGGAAAAGAGGGGGCATGAGAGAGCGCCCCCCCTCCTGAACCGTACCAGGCCACATGCCCTCAACAGTGGGAGGGTGCTTTGGGGTAGCCCCCAAAACACATTGTCCTCATGTTGATGAGGACAAGGGCCTCATCCCCACAACCCTGGCCGGTGGTTGTGGGGGTCTGCGGGCAAGGGGCTTAACGGAATCTTGAAGCCCCCTTTAACAAGGGGACCCCCAGATCCTGCCCCCCCGTGTGAAATGGAAAGGGGGTACTACCCCTACCATTTCACTAAAAAAACTGTCAAAAATGTTAAAAATGACAATAGACAGTTTTTGACAATTCCTTTATTTAAATGCTTCTTCTTTCTTCTATCTTCCTTCATCTTCTTCTTCTTCTTCTGGTTCTTCTGGCTCTTCTGGTTCTTCCTCCGGTGTTCTTGTCCAGCATCTCCTCCCCGGCGTCTTCTATCTTCTTCTCCTCGGGCCACTCCGTACCCATGGCATGGGGGGAGGCTCCCGCTCTTCTCTTCATCTTCTTCTCTTCTTCATCTTCTTCTTCATCTTCTTCTCCAGGCCACTCCGCACCCATGCTGGCATGGAGGGAGGTTCCCGCTGTGTGACGCGTCTCCTCTTCTGACGGTTCTTAAATAACGGGGGGCGGGGCCACCCAGTGACCCCGCCCCCCATCTGACGCACGGGACATGACGGGACTTCCCTGTGGCATTCCCCGTGACGTCACAGGGAAGTCCCGTCAAGCCCCCCTCTGACGCACGGTGACTTGACGGGACTTCCCTGTGACATCACAGGGAATGCCACAGGGAAGTCCCGTCATGTCACGTGCTTCAGATGGTGGGCAGGGTCACTGGGTGGCCCCGCCCCCCCGTTATTTAAAAACCATCAGAAGAGGAGACGCGTCACACAGCGGGAACCTCCCTCCATGCCAGCATGGGTGCGGAGCGGCCCGGAGAAGAAGATATAGATGAAGAAGAGAAGAAGATGAAGAAGATGAAGAAGAGAAGAAGATGAAGAGAAGAGCTGGAGCCCTCCCCCCATGCCATGGATGTGGAGCGGCCCGAGGAGAAGAAGATAGAAGACGCCGTGGAGGAGATGCTGGACGAGAACACCGGAGGAAGAACCAGAAGAAGAAGATGAAGGAAGAAAGAAGAAAGAAGAAATAAGAAATAAGAAGCATTTAAATAAAGGAATTGTCAAAAACTGTCTCTTGTCATTTTTAACATTTTTGACAGTTTTTTAGTGATACCCCCTTACCATTTCACACAGGGGGGGCTGGGATCTGGGGGTCCTCTTGTTAAAGGGGGCTTCCAGATTCCGATAAGCCCCCCGCCCGCAGACCCCCACAACCACCCGCCAGGGTTGTGGGGATGAGGCCCTTGTCCTCATCAACATGGGGACAAGGTGTTTTGGGGGGCTACCCCAAAGCACCCTCCCAATGTTGAGGGCATGTGGCCTGGTACGGTTCAGGAGGGGGTCGCTCTCTCGTCCCCCCCTCTTTACCTGCGGCCTGCCAGGTTGTGTGCTCGGATAAGGGTCTGGTATGGACTTTTGGGGGGACCCCACGCCGTTTTTTTTTTAAATTTTGGTGTGGGGTTCCCCTTAAAATCCATACCAGACCTGAAGGGTTTGGTATGGAATTTAGGGGGACCCCCACGTCTTTTTTTTTTTAATTTTGGTTCGGGGTTCCCCTGTGGGGAATTCCCATGCCGTTTTTATCAATGAACTTCTATGTGTATTGTCGGACCGGCAATGCAATAGCCACAAGTAGTTTTAAATGACTTTTTTTCTTTGAAATGTAATTTTGCTGTCAGACTGTTCTAAACACGGGAAACATGCGCCCCTTTACAGACATACTATAGACACCCCCCAGCTACGAAATTTAAAGGGATATTACACTTTTATTGTTTGACTTTAAGCATTATTAAAATCACTGCTCCTGAAAAAACGGCCGTTTTTAAAACTTTTTTTTGCATTGATCCATGTCCCCTGGGGCAGGACCCGGGTCCCCAAACACTTTTTATGACAATAACCTGCATATAAGCCTTTAAAATTAGCACTTTTGATTATTCATGTTCATGTCTCATAGACTTTAACGGTGTTTGCGTGTTCGAACAAACTTTTTTCCTGTTCGCATGTTCTGGTGCGAACCGAACAGGGGGTGTTCGGCTCATCCCTAATCACCACCATTCCTTACGTTACCAGCTCGGTCAGCATCTCTGACTTCTCCCTAGCTAGCAGGCTCTTTTATTAACACCAAAGCTTTCACAAACAGGAAGTGATGGTTCCAACAGCCAATCACTTCTTACATGGGAAGTAACATCACAGGATATGACCATATAAGTATTTAACAACACAGTAAAATACAACAACCAATGACTACAGGAGTCTTATGGGCGTGTCTGAGCAGAGACAGGGTGCATGCATGTGTTTAGAAGCTACATGGCTTTCAAACATTGACTCTCCAACCATAACAACCCAAAAGACTCCTGTATTTACGCTGATAGGAATCCTTATTCTGCGATGTTCAAGAGAACAACGCATACCCGGACTATTCTACTGTCCTTGTGGACGAGAGATTATCTGCAGGTGTACATCATGGCAACCCAAATATGTTGATCAGGTAAACAGGGGTGACAAAAGCACACATCCACTAAACCGATAATGTCTTTGCAGAGCGAACACACCCCCACCAGACGATCGTTCTGTGCATTGCACAGGGGCCCTTCACTGGCGAACATGTCCTCTCTCCGCAAACACTCTCTACCTCCCCAAAGAGCTTTCCACTACCAAATGGAACTCAACCAGCGTCAGTCTGCCCCAGTCAGCTCTTTAGAGCGGGCTGCGAGAGAACGAACACTGGGAGACACTATGAAAATACATTAAAATACATCTTCATAAAATTTTCCACAACACCCACAAGTGCTTTTTTTTACCACTACTATTCTTTTATATTGGCTTTTGGAATCTACAAATGCAGCAATTTAGAAATCAGATAAAAGGTTTAGCACTGGGAAACACTTTTTGATAGATAAAAAGTGCATTTTATATACATCTATAGAGATCAGAGCAACATGAGGGACAAATGAGGAGGAAGGAGAGGCAGAGCGACATTGCTCCATATCAGGGACAGTCCCTCAAAATCAGGGACAGTCCCTCGAAATCAGGGACAGTCCCTCGAAATCAGGGACAGTCCCTCGAAATCAGGGACAGTTGGGAACTATGCACACAGTACACCCACCAATCACTGCTAGGCACACATTTAACCCTTTCAGCACCCTAAATGTGCCAGTGTCTTTAGTAAAGTGACAGTGCATATTATTAGCACTGATCACTGTATTAGTGTCTCTGATTTCCACAAAGTGTCAGTTAGTGTCAGATTTGTCCTCCATACAGTCCCAATATAAGTCGCTGATTCTGCCAATACTAGTTTCAAAAAATAAATAAATAACTAAACATTCCTGTATATATCCCAGTTTGTAGATGCTATAACCTTCACATAAACCAATCAATATAAACTTATTGGGATTTTTTTTTCCAAAAAATTATAGCAGAATACATATTGGTCTAAATTTATGAAGAAATTAGATGTTTTTCCCATTTTTTTATTGGATGTGTTTTATAGCAGAAAATAATAAAATATTGTTTTTGTTTTTTTAAATGTTCTTTTTTTAAATTTATAGCGTAAAAAAATAAAAACCCGAGTGGTGACCAATTACCACCAAAGGAAAGCTCTATTTGTTTGAAAAAAAATGATATATATTTTATTTGGATACAGCATTGTATGTGTCACCTCATCCCTTTAAACCGGAACACATATTAATTACACGGGTTCTGTGGCTTATTAAGGTGGTCATTGAACTCACTTGGTGCCTTATCTGTATTCAATTAGCCTCAGAACCCGAGTAATAAATATGTGTTCGGGATTAAAGGGATGAGGTGTGTTACGGAAATATCTATACCTCACTTAAACGATTAACGATACAAATATAAGTGATTAAACCTTTGTCTATATAAAAATAAAAATGAGTGATAACAGGAAAAAAAGATAAAAATTACATTTATTTACACAGAAAAAGAAGGTTAGAATGATTAGAATTTATCATATATCTCTATAGTGTTGGCTCTAGGCTGCAAAGTTAATTCTAAGTTAATTCAGGCATAAACTCATAATTGTTTTCAATGGACATATACAAGATATACAAAGTTATAAGATAAATCCTAGGATGAAAAAAAGGTTAGAAAGAAAGATAGACATAGATACTTTACACCGACAGCATGTCCCTCAGATGTTCTCGGGCTGGACCGCTGTAACCATTTAGCCCACTCCCTTTTATATGCATTCTCCACCAATCAACAGATGCCACATATTGATTGGGTTAGAGATGTCACAGAATTCATGCTCGGACATTGCGACCCCCTCGGTGCCTACCAGTCTATGAATTAATGAACAATCTCCTTTGATCTCCTAGCCCAAACAGTCCCGACCGTAGTATGTTAGTGGCCCCTGGTGAGTTGATTACCACCTAGGGGACCTTCCCTGATTCCCATCAGTGTATTGGAAGCATGTTAATGGCCCCCTGAAGAATGAATGCCTTAAGGTCTGCCAATAACCTTTGATCTAATCAACACCTCTAGGGCTTCTCGGGTTCACACCAAGGTAAATATATTTCTTAAGGTGAGCTTTGTTCTATCATGATATTAAGAAACATTCCCATATATGAAATATATATATACCCACACATAGATACCCACATATACACGTAGATATATATATCTATATATATCTATATATATACATACATACATACACATACACATCCTATGAGGCAAGGCAGTTTAAATTGGAGTCCTTGCAATGGTCCACTTGAATCTCATTGATATAAATATGATATCCAATATTTCCATCACAGGTGACAACTCTAATTGGATGGCTGTACATTTGTCAGTTACTGAATAGCAAAAAAATGTCCTGGACATGAAGGGGGTAAATCTTCTGGAGGGCAAGTGGTTAAAGATTATAAAAATCAAGTGCTGTCTCAGCTGATGACATCTCACTGACAACCGACCCCCCTGCCCTCCTTTATAGCCAGGTCTGGGGGTGTAAATAACTGGATTGAGCAGAGTTCATTGTAAGAGGGAAAGGTGAAGCGGGTGTCTCACAATATAACCCGCAAATCTCACCAAGTTGGCCAGAACAACGTACACAGGCTTTCCAGCTTCAGTTAGGGAGAAAAGTTGCCTGTCGTGTCTGGGCATTTTCCACCCCCCCTCCTTCCTGTTTTTACTGACTGAGGAGTGCAATATGAGCGTTAAGCATCCTCTCGAGAGACCGACTTGTAAAGTGTTGGGTAAGTGCACCAAAAAAGTTATCCTCACCCCTCAAGGGCTTCCAAAAGAGCCTGACTTTCTCACCACAGATTTGGTGAAAGGCAACCTTAACTCACCCCCTGGCACATCTAGCAGGGCCATTCCAATTAAGGTGGCCTGTAGGCAGGAAAACCTTCCTTCCTATGCTCATTGGTGGGAGGTTCCTCTGCCAGGTTTTTATGCAAATGTGAATTGTTTGTCCTGTGTACATTAACCTGTTTTTCTCTGCGTGTATTCTAAAAGCATGTACCAGGTCAAGGACTTACTTCCTTTGGGGACCAAAGGTTCTTTGGTGGGGGGGAGTGTGTAGCAGGTGTCTCACAATATAACCCGCAAATCTCGCCAAGTTGGCCAGAGCAATGTACACAGGCTTTTCAGCTTCAGTTAGGGAGAAAAGTTGCCTGTCATGTCTGTGCTTTTCCCACCCCCCCTCCTCCTTCCTGTTTTCACTGACTGAGGAGTGTAATATGAGCGGACACACACACACACAGATCTGGATTGAGTGGCCTCTATTGTGCTTCTAATGCTGGAAGAGGAAAGCCAATCAGGAGTAGAGTTACAACAGCCAATGGAAGAGATTGTACAGACCTGAGGGAGAGCAGCAATGGATTCTGGGACATGAAGTTTTCACACATAGACTGGTACACAGGGAGAACTACAAACCCCACGATTCTTTGCAGAGAGGAAAGTAAAGGATTCCATTTTGTGTGCTGAGGGAAAAGTGAGTCAGCGATGAAGAAGAGTGAAGAGTCCAGACCTGAGGGAGAGGTACTGGCTCTCAGACGGTTTCCCCCACACGATTCAGGCCTCTTCGTTTATGGATCCATCCAGGAGAGCAGCTCCTCGGCTGCTGTGTGTGGGGGGAACCGCGGCCTACCAAAGGGAACACAGTCTGCAACTCCAGCCCAGAGGAACAGATCGTCTATGCTAGAGAAGGATGCTCTGCAGCAGCACGGTATGTCACAGAAGAGGCCGATGCAACAGCTCAGAGACTGAATGCCACTGTGACACACCTGCATCCAGGAGAATCGATCGCTCTGTGGAAGACCGCTGATTGCGTACAGGTGTCAGGAAAGGTCCCCTCTGCTGGTAATATCAATCATTTGGCGTGCACTACTGAGGTCCACCAGCAGGTGTCTCCTGGCAGTTTGGAGCTGTCAGAAGAGTTTTTCCCTGCTGGTATTTTGTCACCTTTGGGCCGCAGTACTGGCATCCACCAGTGGAGGGATCCTGGCAGTATGGAGCAGGTATTACCCTTTGCAGACAGGCATCACCTGACTTTAATTAGCAGCTGCAGTATAAATACCCGGCAAGTGCACACACATCTTGCCTTGGTATTGTCCTTGAGCCCTGACCTGCAGCCTGCATCCTGTTTACCTGATCCCTGAAACCTGAAACCTGATTCCTGAAACCTGTTGATCCTGTTCCCTGTCTGTTACCTGAACCCTGAACCCTGAACCTTGTATCTGACCCATCCCTCCTGTGATCTATCCATCCTCTTTGTCATGTTTGTTTCCCTTCCCCAGCTGCTGACCTCCCATTGACGACCCTGGCCTGGCTCTGTTGATGATATCGGTATTTCCCTTACTTGTATATATTTGTCTGTTACTATTATTTGTGGGGTTCTGTTTGGTATTGATTGTTATGCACTGAGTGATATTGGAGGTGGTTGTGTTGATTTATTACAGATAAGTAAATAAATATATTTATATTTTCACTTATACACGTCTGGGTTTCCTTTGTTGCAGTCTACACAGTTCTGGTCTTATCTGGTACATGACAACAGGATTGGTGAGGCGCTTTGCCCAGGAACCTTTAGTGCCTTCCATAAGATACCACATCTAAATAACATGCACAGACACCTGTTATCTGGATCACACAGAGGAATGCTAAATCACAGCACCAGCTAATTCACATTCCTTCTTATTACCCTGTTATATTGAGGAACCCTTGTCCACACAGCTCCTACATTGCCGGTGAAGATAACAAACGCAAAGCTTTGCTCCTAGGACATTACCGCTGTTGCTCTTAACCACTTAAGCCCTGGACCATTTGGCTGGCCAAAGACCAGAGCACTTTTTGCGTTTCAGCACTGCGTAGCTTTAACCGACAATTGCGCAGTCGTGCGGCGTGGCTCCCAAACAAAATTGATGTCCTTTTTTACCCACAAATGGAGCTTTCTTTTGGTGGCATTTGATCACCTCTGCGGTTTTTATTTTTTGTGCTATAAACAAAAAAATAGCGACAATTTTGAAAAAAATGCATTATTTTTTGCTATAATAAATATCCCCAAAAAATATATAAAAAAAACTTTTTTTTTCCTCAGCCCGCAAGCCGCTTCTTAAAGGGCAACGTACAGGTACGTTAATATGCCTGTACATGCCCTTCTGCCGATGTATATCGGCGTGAGCTGGTCTGCAAGCGGTTAAAGGGGACACGGGTATTGAAATGACTTCACTGTGTGTATTAGAGGTATCATAGGCCGGGCTGGGGTCCCCCTTTAGCCATAGCATTCCACATACACCAAAAGCTTGTTTGGGGAGTCCATTTAACCTGTGAATATTGTTACTTACTCTTTATTGGTTGCATAGAGTTACAGACTATTTTCTTTAAAACTGTTTCAACCAAGTCCTGGATATTTATACAGGTCTTGGCTGACTAATGTTAACCTAAACCTCATTCCTTTCCAAGTAAACTTGAAGAACAGAACTGTGTTGTGTATTCTTGTTGAGTTATTCCATTAATCACATTGCTAGGTGTGCCAAAGGGGCCGGGACAGTTCCTTTGGGTTGAGAGGCAGAGTAACGGACTGAACAAACAAAAGCAGCTCCTGCGGGGGTGGTGCTACATCTGTAATTGTGAACCTAACCACCTGTCCCCTGGACCCTATTCCCTCTCAAATACTACGGTCGCCCTCTGACTCCATCCTACACTCTCTAACCCACATCTTCAATCTCTCCCTCACCTCTGGCATTTTCCCCAATGCTCTAAAACATGCACTGGTCACCCCCATACTTAAAAAGCCATCCTTTGACCCTACCAATCTTAACAACCTACACCCGATCTCCTTGCTCCCCTTTTCCTCTAAAATCCATGAACGCCTGGTTTACAACCAACTGAGTGACCACCTCATTAACAACCACCTTCTTGATCCCCTTCAATCTGGATTTTACCCTCAACACTCCACAGAAACTGCTCTTTTAAAACTCACAAATGACCTACTAACTGCAAAAACCAACGGACACTATTCTGTACTCCTACTTCTGGACCTTTCAGCTGCCTTTGACACGGTTGACCACCCCCTCCTCCTCAAAAAACTTTACTCCCTCGGTCTCCGTAACTGTGCTCTTCAGTGGCTCTCATCCTACCTATCCCAACGCACCTTCAGTGTCACTTACAATTCTACTTCCTCCACTCCTCTTCCCTTCTCTGTTGGGGTCCCCCAAGGTTCTGTTCTTGGACCTCTTTTATTTTCAATCTACACCTCTTCCCTGGTTCAGCTGATAGCCTCTCACGGCTTTCAATATCATTTCTACGCTGACAACACACAAATCTATCTCTCCACCCCTCAACTCACTCCATCAGTCTCCTCACGCATCACTAACTTACTAACCGACATATCTGTATGGATGTCACACCACTTCCTCAAACTCAACTTGTCCAAAACTGAGCTCATAATATTTCCTCCCCCACGTGCTTTCTCCCTTGACTTGTGTGTCAAGAGCAATGGCACAACCATCCACCCCTCCCCACATTTCAGCGTGCTAGTTGCTATCCTGGACTCTGAACTCTCCTTTCGGCCCCACATCCAATAACTTTCCAAAGCTTGCCGCCTCAACCTCCGCAACATCTCTAAACTACGTCCCTTTCTAACCAATGAAACCACAAAGCTCCTGATTCACTCCCTGGTTATCTCTCGCCTCGACTACTGCAACTCCCTCCTCATTGGCTTACCTTTAAATAGACTCCTCCCCCCTTCAGTCCATCATGAATGCTGCTGCCAGACTCATCCACCTTACAAACCGCTAAGTGTCTGCTACCCCTCTCATCCAATCCCTCCACTGGCTGCCACTCGCCCAACAAATTAAATTCAAAATACTAACAATAAGTTACAAAGCCATCCACAACTCTGCCCCCAGCTACATCACTTACCTAGTCTCCAAATATCAACCTAATCATCCTCTTCGTTCCTCCCAAGACCTCCTGCTCTTTAGCTCCCTTATCACCTCCTTCCATATCCGCCTCCAGGACTTCTCCCGAGCCTCGCCTATCCTCTGGAATTTGCTACCCCAATCTGTCAGACGGTCTCCAAATTTATTTACTTTTAGGCGATCCCTGAAAACTTTCCTCTTCAGAGAAGCCTACCCTGCCTCCATCTAACAACTGCATTATTTTCTCCATTAGCTCATCCCTCACAGCTATTACCCTTTTGTATAACTTGACCCTCCCTCCTAGATTGTAAGCTCTAAAAGAGCAGGGCCCTCTGATTCCTCCTGTATTGAATTGTATTGTAATTGTACTGTCCTCCCTAATGTTGCAAAGTGCTGTGTAAACTGTCGGTGCTATATAAATCCTGTATAATAATAATAATAATATTATTATTATTATTATTATTATTATTATTATTAATAATAATAATAATCTGTGTATTCACTATAACGTGTTTGTTTCCCTACAGAGACACTTCTGAAGAGTTTTCAATGTGTTCAGTATGGTGAAGGATCACTTTTCTGCAGACCAATGAGAACTTACTAAAAGGTTTATATTGACCTGCTCGTGTCTGTGACATCACCTGTAACATTCTGTGACATCATCACATCAAAATGTTGTACATTGAAAAACAATGACATTGTGTCAAATTGACACAAATATTCTGTAAATACTAAAAATACAAATGTAATATCTTGTGCCAATCACAGCTGTTCATTTTACAGTAATAATATGTTATAGAACAGGAAGTGACATCAGTACAGGAAGTGCCATCAGAACAGGAAGTAGAATCCCCGTGTAGGACACTGGTGTTCTTTCTCCTCCCCCCTCATAGCTCTTCAGCTCCTGGCCTTTCCATAACTGTAAGCTTTAGTTTTCTTGCTACTCTTCTCCTAAATTCTATTTCCTTTGATTTTCCTGCATTCCGGCCCCTTTTATATCCTTAGTTCAGACTTTTGTAGCAGAAATGTGCTGAGTCATCATACTGATCATGTGCTTTTTATAAATCCATTCTATGAGTATTTCTCATGTCTTTATAGTTGTATAGTGTCACAGTGACTGGAGGGAGGAGATAATAATAATAATGAGGAGTGACCAGGAGAATTAGTCTGGTGGGGTTTATGGGTAATGGGGAGGAGCTCTTTCAGTTTGATGCTTTGCTGGTGTGGAGAAGTGGTTTTTACAATCCTCCAAAAAGGGGAAAACGTATAAAACGGGCAGATTTGTTAGTTTGCAGAAATAATTTCCTGTCTTTTCTCCAGCAAAACACTAGAGGGGGGAGGGGGTGATGTGCTGCACCATAGCGGGGTGGCCAACCGTCCATAAATTGTAACCACTTACTGGCTCTCTGTAAATGTACTACTACTACTACTACTGGCAGCACGGAGATGATTTGGGGCATTTTGTGGGCACCAAGATCAGTTTTCTTGACCAGGAGGGTGAAGGAGAAAAGATAATAGTGGCTCCTGGGCCTAGCACAGTGCCACTGGCCACTATCATGTTTGCTTTTCTCCTCTCCCCTTCTCTCTTTTCTCTTTGTTCTGTTAGGTTGGATTTCCCTGGACTGTGGATTCCCAATCCCACCAGCTCCCATACGAGGGCGCCACTACTGAAAATTCAATGGTTTATGTAGATGTTGCTGTAAGTGTAAAAGACTTGTCATTGGCCCTGCAGAAGACTCTCCATACATGAAGGAAATGTTTCTCTTGTATTTTGGCACATTCTCTCTCATAAATAATATGGCGATGTATAAAAAACTGTCCTTGGTTCCAGCATGGGAAATGAGAAGGTGAGAAATGGCGGCAGCATTGTTTACTTTATCATGTGAAAGTGGACAATGCCACCGCCTAAAGGCCGAGACAAACCGCATGTGAGGAGACGCAAAGCGACTCTACTGCGTCACTCTGCACCGCCACGCAGGGTGACCTTCACTTATCTCTTCTCCACACTGAGCATGCAAATCTGTGTGCTGCCCCCTGCTGGACTTACTGGCACACTCCGTCTGTCACACAAACAAGGAAATATGACCACGCCTCCTGCAGTAAATGGGCCAATAGCGGCGCTGTATTCCTATTTCAGAAAAAAGGGATTAACCATTTTATAATGTATTTGTTTCTAAATGACAAGAGATTGTTCAATAAAAATATACTGGGAACTGTAAAGATGGATTTATAACAGAATTTTTCTGACAACCACAAGCGCCATTTGTAATTTGAAAAAACAGAAAAAAAAGATGTCGGATTTCCAAGAATAAAATGTATTTCTTTTTATAAATGACAACAGATTTGATCTGTAAAATGTAAAGTTGGTTACAGTGTTACTGGATTTATTACAGAATTGTTCCACCAACCACAGCTGACAGATTTATTTTACAGCCCCGCCCTCTGTTTGTTGTGATCGCCCTTTACCTGCTCTTAGGACTGTGCTGAGGGGGAATCAGAAGAGGGGACCACTTTGGGGGATCAGCAGGCGGGGGGCATAAAGGACAGGGCCTGTGATCTATGTTGCTGAAGTAGAATGGGGGGCACACTTTGGCTTGTTTGCTTTGGGTGGTAAAAGACGTCATCCTGTCACTGAATGACATCACTGCTGACTGAATACAGAAGGTGAGGTGTAGTTCAGACTCCCTGCACAGGTGGCGCTGTTAGGCAGCTGCCATGCAGAGAAAGTAGAGGAGAAGAGGGGACTTTCGTTCCTCTGAGGCCTCCGTAGGTGTTATGATGGTAGCATTGGTCCAATTGGACACTGCTACCCTGGAAGACCTCAGCAGCTATCTTTAGTCTGGGCAGCGCTAATAGCTCTGCCCCCTTCAGTTGGCACACATTTGTGAAGTGGGTAGGTCAGGAAGCGGGTTCCTGTTCGGTCATGGACAGTGTGTCTAGTGCAGGGAAAGGTTCCGGTGTAGGAGGGACAGAGTAGGGACCACTCGACTGTGCCGCCATCTGAGTTGTGGAGAGGGAGGAGCCCAACATTCCCCAGGAAGTCCCCGGTGTCCAGAGATGAATGGAGGGAAACGCTTCCTGATCCTGCAACTTAAACTTTGTTACTCTGCAGTGATTTTAGTTTAATACAACAGCCTGTGCTCTCCCTATTTATCCCAGTGTGGGCTCGGCAACCAATGAGAGTGTCCGAGAGAGCGTGTGTTACTGCTGCTGGAAGCTGATCATTACATGTACACTACAGACACCCAACACTGCACTTTTTGACCAGCACACTCCTGAACTCTGCGCTCTGTACGCAGCGCACTCTTGAACTCTGCGCTCATTATGCAGCGCACCCAGTGCATCCCTGAACACTGCACTCGGTACGCAGCGCACCCCTGAACTCTGCATTCTGTACACAGTGCACTCTTGAACCCTGCACTCTGTACATAGTGCATTCCTGAACTGTGCATCCTATGGGCAGCACATTCCTGAGCTCTACACTCTATATATAGCTCTCTCCCAAACCCTGCACTCTGTATGTATTTCATTCCAGAGGTTTGTTACAGTGTTGTGCTGGGGGTTTGTTTTTGTGTTGTGTTGGGGGTTAATTACTGTGTTATGCTGAGGGTTAATGCTTGTGCAATGTATGGGGTTAATTATTGTGCAATTTTGGGGGTTAACTGTTGTTCAATGTTATGGGTTAATTATTGTGTTGTGCTGAGCGTTAAGTATTGAACCATGCCCTGATTAATTACTGTGTAATACTGTGGGTTAATTATGTTAATACTGTGGGTACTTTATGTTAATTATTTTTGCTGTGCTGGGGATTAGTGCAGAACTTCACACAAGTTGAGGTGTTATCACTTCTGGCCCCAAGTGGGATTATTTTATTCCTACTGTCTCTTCAGTTCATCCCCAGGTCATACTTGGTCTATACAAAGAGTGAAAAGTGTCACACTACAAGCCATAGACTATGGACCATGAAGAAATACCCATTTGCTGTCCATGCCCCTTTTCAGGCTACACACACTTTGGCAATGTCGACATGTGCACGGTAGGTGACGCACAAAGAGTGGCACATTAGCATTATCTCTTTAATAACAGGAAACATGTAACATTGTAAGACAATCCTGACCATAGGAAGCCTTGTGTGTCCTTATAAAATGATGGATGTGTTCCATCGGGATTACAAAGTTCTTGTGGAATGTGATGAGGAAATAACAACCTCTGATCCCGGTGAAGGTTCTGGAAGTTTATTTAGAAGAGGAGAGTTACAAAGTAAAAATAAAGATTAGAAAGTAGAGAGATGAAGGTGTGTGGAGATCCTTAGAAATGGCAAGTGGACCAAAGATCTGACCTCTTCATCATAGGGGAGGCTTTTACCCTCCAATTCTGGACAGTTGTCATGGAGGACCGTCCCAAACATCAACATTTTACAGATGGAATCATTCACTGAAGAATTTGTACAAGCAGCACATCATTCATTACAAGAGACATTCATTTCTGTTATCTCTCAACACCTTATCAGCTTGTCCCACCTCCAGACTCCCAAATCCCTCATTGTAGAAGAAGGAGACCAACTGTCTCTATGTTCTCCAACAAGACCTTCCAAGGATCCCGAGAACAACAATTTGTTCTAATAACATCTTTCTGTAAAGTCATTCTAAACAGAGAAACTGTTATTATATAAAGAACCTAACATTAGCATATAAGCACTTAGTCATGTCATTTCATCATTAGTAAATTATATGAGAATTATTTCTCTTTATCAGATGAATAGGGCCATAGAGGAAATGGAGCAATTGCTCGGCTCCATAAGGATCATAGAGGTGCCGGGACTGAAGGGGTTAATGGTGATTGTAGTCATCGTCCAATCCCTCCCATCATTCTATCTATATCCAATCATTGATCAATATTCCCATATACAGAGCTGAGGATTTCCATTACCTGAGACTGTATACCCCCCGTCACCTGTCCACAATCCCCACCCCCACTACATAATAACCAATAGGAGTAAGGCTAGCACTGGCTGTCCCAGATATCAGAAAAAGAAAAACGGTCAGAAGTTATAATCCTTCGCCACTTCATACAAAACTGAAAAAAAACAAAAATAAAAATAACCTTGTTATATAGATAGATATACAGTGATTGTGGAGAGACCAGGGCCATCATCCTGATCCTGGCTACACTATTTAGTGTGTCACTGACCCAGAACAAGCATGCAGCCAGTGAAGGCTGAACAATCTGACCTCCTGCATGCTTGTTCCTGGTCAGTGACACACTAGGCAGTGAAGTGAGGTTTAGGATGAAGATGACGGCCCCGGAACCTGCAGCTTTATAAATAAATCACTCATGTTTCCTGTCCTCTGCTTCCTTCTATTGGATGAGTATTGCACCAATCAGATAATCCACCTTGTGATGTCTCTGGGCAAATCTCTCACTTCTGATTCCCCCCACATATCTTTATACAACCTCCAAATTCCCCTACCCATATTCCAGCATGGAGGGGCTCAGTGAAGGTGGTGGTGAAGGTGTGGAGATGTCGGATCGGGTCACAGAGATCATAAAAGGAGATCCGCCCGGCCTCATAATCCAGATCTATCCTGACTCTCCTACTGGAGACACCGCCGGGTAATAGGATCCTATTACTGTCATGTCTCACTGAGTACTGATCACCCAACAACCCCCTCTCCAAACCCCAGGACTTCTTATTATATCCAATCCGTCTCTGCTCTCCTCTCCTGTCTATACTGGGGTAACACATCCCGACTGTCCAGTACTCTGCCCCCCCGACATCCACTTCCCAATAATGTCTCCCTGAGGAGAAACTCTGACTGCTCATCACCTGAGAATAATCCTGAAACCTCTCTGGTGTTTCTGGGTGATTGTGGCTCTCATATGACCAGAATACAGTTTTCCTGTCATCTAATAGATGTAGATTATTACCAGCTGTCCTCACATCCAGTAATATGTCTGTAACCCCCGACACCCCCGATGTTTGCTGTACAGCCCCAATATTTGGTCCTCTAGCCTGGTGGTGTGAGTGTTGTATGGTGGGGGAGGGTTGGGGAGATTTCCTGGATGGTTGTATGGTGGGGGAGGGTTGGGGACGTGGCCTGGATGGTTCAGTATTGATGTGACCTTTGCCCTTTGTAGTAGAATGTGGATAGACATGTGTGCCTGGATATTTCTCTACATTTACCCCAGACATGATATCAGATAAACCTGTGTGTAATATCCCCCCCACATCCAGATCCCCTCCATCATGGAGGAGTTTATCATGTCTCTCTCTGTCCTCATCATCTCCATCCTCAGTATCACACAAGTCACCTGTGTCTGATTCCTGTAGGACAGTCAGTGGATCCGTCATGTTACACAGCTCCTCAATGTCCCCCATCTTCCTGGACAGCTCCTCCTTCTTTATTTCCAGATCTTTAATCAACATGGAGATCCACTCTGCCTGCCTGGAGATTTCCCTCAGGACTCTCTTCTCCAGGTCTTCCAGACGTCTCCTGAGGTCTCTGAACAGGGCAGTGACTCTCTCCGTTTCATCGTCTGCTTCTCCTTGTACTTTCCTCCTGTGTTCCTGCAGACTCTGGACTCTTTTCTCCATCTCCTCTCTCTCTGTCATCAGTTTCTGCAGAACATTCCTCAGTTTCTTCTTCTTTATTTCAGAGGCCTCATCCAGAGTCTCCACATGGTGTCCCCCATGCTCTCCATCCAGCCTGCAGGACACACAGATACAGGTGAAGTCTTCAGTGCAGTAATACTCCAGGATCTTCTTATGAACGGAGCATTTCCTGTTCTCCAGGGAAGTGGTGGGGTCACATAAGATGTCTTCTGGTGGCTTGCTGTGGACTCTCAGGCAATTGTGACACAGAGAAGCTTTACACTTCAGACAGGATTTCACAGCAAGTACAGGAGTGTGAATACAGTAAGTACAGTAGACCCCGGACTCCTCCTGATCTGGCTGAGCAGACAGGAAATTCTCCACTATGTTACGTAGTGTTATGTTCCTGTGCAGTGCAGGCCGATCCTGGAACTCTTCTCTGCATTCAGGACAGAAATAACCTCTAGACTCCTCCTGTGTATCCAACACACGATCAATACAGTCCCGGCAGAAGTTGTGTCCACATTTCAGGGTTACAGGATCTGTATAAATGTCCAGACAGACGGAACATTCCAGTTCTTTCCTCAGATCAGCAGACGCCATCGCTGAAAGCAGAAGAGAGAAGTGAAAGTGAAAGTAACCAGTGTGACCAGCTCTGTACATTCCTACACAGGGCGAGGTGACCAGTTCTGTACACTCCTACACAGGGCGAGGTGACCAGCTCTGTACATTCCTACACAGGGCGAGGTGACCAGCTCTGTACATTCCTACACAGGGCGAGGTGACCAGCTCTGTACATTCCTACACAGGGCGAGGTGACCAGCTCTGTACATTCCTACACAGGGCGAGGTGACCAGCTCTGTACATTCCTACACAGGGCGAGGTGACCAGCTCTGTACATTCCTACACAGGGCGAGGTGACCAGCTCTGTACATTCCTACACAGGGCGAGGTGACCAGCTCTGTACATTCCTACACAGGGCGAGGTCACCAGTTCTGTACATTCCTACACAGGGCGAGGTCACCAGTTCTGTACATTCCTACACAGGAAGGGGCTGAGACTTGTAGTAATAGAAATCCATACACAGATCAGATATACCAAGAATAAGGAGAAGCAATAGATGGTAGACTCCATTTGCACCTAATTGAAACAACTACAACTTCAAAAGTTGAGAACAGAGAAGCACCAATTAGGTGAACGTCTTCAGTGTTTCCCAGAAAATAAAATCGGGTCTTTTATTAATTTAGGATACAAAAAAAGCATTAGGGCTTATTTATTTATGTACAATAATTTACTTTTTTATTTTACAGGAATAAAACAATAAAATGTTTTTTTAAAAACCATTACTGTATCCCCTGTCTCTCCCCCTCCTTCCCTGTCATCTCAGGATCAACATCTCTGTAATACCCAAAATAAACCTGAGTTAAAGTCCTTGAAAAACCATGTAAAAGGATTATGTGCAGTGTGTGTCCTTATGTAACATTATAGAAAATACCTTATTTACAGCGCCGCTGGGCGCTCACAGGACCCGCCAGAGCTCTTCTTCCCTGCTCCAAGCACTGCAGAGGGAGGAGCCTGAGATCCCAGCTGATCTCAGCACTGCAGAGGGAGGGGTCCAAGATCCCGGTTGATGTCAGCACTGCAGAGGGAGGAGCCCGAGATCCCAGCTGATCTCAGCACTGCAGAGGGAGGGGCCCGAGATCCCGGCTGATCTCAGCACTGCAGAGGGAGGGGCCCGAGATCCCGGCTGATCTCAGCACTGCAGAGGGAGGGGCCCGAGATCCCGGCTGATCTCAGCACTGCAGAGGGAGGGGCCCGAGATCCCGGCTGATCTCAGCACTGCAGAGGGAGGGGCCCGAGATCCCGGCTGATCTCAGCACTGCAGAGGGAGGGGCCCGAGATCCCGGTTGATGTCAGCACTGCAGAGGGAGGAGCCCGAGATCCCAGCTGATCTCAGCACTGCAGAGGGAGGGGCCCGAGATCCCGGCTGATCTCAGCACTGCAGAGGGAGGGGCCCGAGATCCCGGCTGATCTCAGCACTGCAGAGGGAGGGTCCGAGATCCCGGTTGATCTCAGCACTGCAGAGGGAGGAGCCCGAGATCCCAGCTGATCTCAGCACTGCAGAGGGAGGGGCCCGAGATCCCAGCTGATCTCAGCACTGCAGAGGGAGGGGCCCGAGATCCCGGCTGATCTCAGCACTGCAGAGGGAGGGGCCCGAGATCCCGGCTGATCTCAGCACTGCAGAGGGAGGGTCCGAGATCCCGGTTGATCTCAGCACTGCAGAGGGAGGAGCCTGAGATCCCAGCTGATCTCAGCACTGCAGAGGGAGGGGCCCGAGATCTCGGTTGACCTCAGCACTGCAGAGGGAGGGTCCGAGATCCCGGTTGACCTCAGCACTGCAGAGGGAGGGTCCGAGATCCCGGTTGACCTCAGCACTGCAGAGGGAGGGTCCGAGATCCCGGTTGACCTCAGCACTGCAGAGGGAGGGTCCGAGATCCCGGTTGACCTCAGCACTGCAGAGGGAGGGTCCGAGATCCCGGTTGACCTCAGCACTGCAGAGGGAGGGTCCGAGATCCCGGTTGACCTCAGCACTGCAGAGGGAGGGTCCGAGATCCTGGTTGACCTCAGCACTGCAGAGGGAGGGGCCCAAGATCCCGGCTGATGTCAGCACTGCAGAGGGAGGGGCCCCAGATTCAGGCTGACCTCAGCACTGCAGAGGGAGGGGCCCCAGATCCAGGCTGACCTCAGCACTGCAGAGGGAGGGGCCCCAGATCCAGGCTGACCTCAGCACTGCAGAGGGAGGGGCCCCAGATCCAGGCTGACCTCAGCACTGCAGAGGGAGGGGCCCCAGATCCAGGCTGACCTCAGCACTGCAGAGGGAGGGGCCCGAGATTCTGGCTGATGTAAGCACTGCAGAGGGAGGGGCCGCTGACATCAGCTGATAGTTGAGGAGGAGAGCTCCAGCGGGTCCCTTGAGCTCCCAGTGGCGCTGTAAATAAGGTATTTTCTACAATAATGTCACATAAAGACACACACTGGACATTATAAAATCCTTTTACAGTGTGGATTACATGATTTTACAACAACTTTAACTGGGGCTTATTTTCAGGGCAGGGCTTATATTTCAGCCATCCTAGAAAATTGAGATAGGTCTTATTTTTGGTGAAACGCAGTATTAGTAAATGTCAAGTCAGGATAGTCCATTATAGAAAATGCTAAACATAGTCCCTAGAGAGCATAGAACTGCAAGATTTAGCCAAGATCCCATTTGTGTGTAAAAAGAAACAATTGGCAAATGTGGTTGATAGTAAAGATCTTCATTTTCTTTCCTGTTTTATTGTGTTTTTTACATGTTCTGCAAACTAATGCATTTTAAAATGAATGTTACAGAGTAATGCATACTTTTTTTCTCATGTTAAATATATCTATAAAAATTACAGTTATATCTCTAGTATATGACAAAAAAATAATGTCCAAATAGAATTTTATTAGAATATCTACTTATAATTCTAGATCCTAATTCTTGAATCATGGTACTACTATATATTGAGGGTAATACTATGGGCAACACAGTGGCTTAGTGGTTAGCACTTCTGCCTAGGAGCACTGGGGTCATGTGTTCCAATCCCAACCATGACATCAGAGTCCTGCATGTTTTTCAAACATGCACGTGGTGCAAAAAGCTGTACGGTGGGCTCTCTTACTGTAACAGAAATTTCCCCTCCCCCACTTCATTTGTCAAGCCTGTCTTTTGTTGAGCACTTACCTATCCGCCAGCTGAATTCAATAATCCAATAAATCAGCTTTGGAGTTGTTAAATAGCATGATCTATTTGTATGGCGGTTATATTCCACTTGAGGAAGTATACAGATAGAGGGGAAAAGTGACATCACAGTATATAGCTGTATACAGATAGAGGAGGGAAGTGGTTGCTAGAGCAGTCTGGCGTCTAGCAACCAGTGACGTCACAGCCATGACTCCCTGCCCAGCATTTAAAGTGGAGAATTTATCTTCCTCATCCTCCTCCACGCCTAGCACTCATGGGGCCCAAAAGCAGCTTGTTATGGAGAGTCCCACCGGTCTGGTGGCGGCAGGGTGCAGGGCAGCTCAGCTGAGCTAAATCCACCAATCCAGTGCCAGCAGTAGCAGCATCTTCACATAGGGAGGGGGAGGCCCCGGATGCTGCAGGGAAGAAGAGCAGCACCAGCGGCTGGCTAGAACCAAGAGCCCAGGAGGGAGAAGACCTCCACCACCACCTTGACCTGAGCAGCAGCCGGCAGAGCATCCCTGGCTCTTACCTAGAGCCTGCACTTTCTCTCCGTTTTCTCTCCCAGCTGTGACATCAACAGGAAGACAGGCTGACTGAGGGCCCAGAGGACCATCACACACACCTACCCACAGACAGGGGGCACAGGAAGGACTGCAGGCAGGGCTAGGGGGTGTCTCACAACCCCCCTTCTCTCTCTCCCCCCTCCCCCAACTAGTGAATGACTACAGGTCCCAGCATGCACACATGAGACCTCAGGGGCTCATGCTTGGACTTGTAGTCCTTACATTTGGGAGTCCCATCCATTAAACAGGAAGGGGTGGGGTAAATTTACATGGAGGGCCCCGATTTTACTCTTGCCTAGGGCAGCACAAAACCAAAATACATCACTGGACACAGCCACCCTATCCTGGCTCATCCTGCCCCTTTACCACGTGATCAGCTGTCAGCCAATGACAACTGATCACATGATGTAAACAGAACCCGGTGAAAACAGAAGCTGGTAATAGGCTTTTTTCCTCATGCCGACAGCGTGAGGAAAATAAATAAAGCCGCTTAACCGGCTTGTGTAAAAGGGACATTCGTCAAACACTAAGTCACTGCTGCTAAGCAATGCCCATCAGCACCACCTACCAGTGCCCATCAGTACTGCTAAGCAGTGCCCACCAGTGCCACCTACCAGTGCCCATCAGTACTACTAAGCAGTGCCCACCAGTGCCACCTACCAGTGCCCATCAGTACTGCTAAGCAGTGCCACCTACCAGTGCCCATCAGTACTGCTAAGCAGTGCCACCTACAAGTGCCCATCAGTACTGCTAAGCTGTGCCACTACCTACCAGTGCCCATCCGTACTGCTAAGCTGTGCCACCTACCAGTGCCCATCAGTACTGCTAAACAGTGCCACCTACCAGTGTCCATCAGTACTGCCAAGCAGTGTCCACCAGTACTACCTACCAGTGCCTGTCAGTACTGCTAAGCAGTGCCCACCAGGGCACTTGTGTAACCGGCTTAACCGGCTTGTGTAAAGGGGACATTCGTCCCACACTGTAAATCACTGCTGCTAAGCAGTGCCCATCAGCACCACCTACCAGTGCCCATCAGTACTGCTAAGCAGTGCCCACCAGTGCCACCTACCAGTGCCCATCAGTACTGCTAAGCAGTGCCACCTACAAGTGCCCATCAGTACTGCTAAGCTGTGCCACCTACCAGTGCCCATCAGTACTGCTAAACAGTGCCCACCAGTGCCACCTACCAGTGTCCATCAGTACTGCTAAGCAATTTCCACCAGTACTACCTACCAGTGCCTGTCAGTACTGCTAAGCAGTGTCCACCACTGTCCATCAGTACTGCCAAGCAGTGTCCAGCAGTACTGCTAAGCAGTGCCCACCAGTGCCACCTACAAGTGCCCATCGGTACTGCTAAGCAGTACTCACCAAGTGCCAACTACCAGTACACACCAGTGCCTCCTATCAGTACACATCAATGAAGGAGAAAAAATTACCTGTTTTCATAGTTTATTATAAAATTTTGCCAACTTTTTTTTTTAAGCAAAAAATAAACACCCCAACAGTGATTAAATACCACCAAAAGAAATCTCCATTAGTGTGAAAATAATAATAAAAATGTCATATGTGTAGAGTGTCAAATGACCGCGCAATTGTCATTCAAAGTGTGACAGCGCTGAAAGCTGAGAATTGGCCTGGGCAGGAGGGGGGAGGCGGTATTGAAGGGGTTAAATCTAATTGGCTACAAAATCCTTTTATTATTTTGCACACATGGAAGTCATTAACCATTTCCTTCCCAAGGTACATATCGGTACATCCTTGGGTTTCAGTGGTTATACCGGGATGAGGTCGGCACTTACAGGCATCATCCCGGTTTTGTTCAGCTGGTCGATTTTGGAGTAATGCAGAAGTGATCTGAGTGGCTAACGATCACTCAATCATTTCTGCGGGTGGCAGAGGGGGGGTCCCGCCCCCCACCCCCTCCCAGGCTCTCCGGTCCCATCGCGGTGCGGCCGGCGGCGATGGTTGCCCTGTATAGAGAGAGAGGAACGGACGTTCTCCACCCTCTCTCTGTAACCCTGGAAACCTGGAGCGATAGGCAGCTTGTCACTTCGGGTTCCCCCCTTTGTTTCCCTGGCCACCAGGTAAGCAACCAATCAGAACGATCTGTGTCTGATCGGCTACCTGGGGGGCCAGAGGAGAGATTTGGGGTCTAATAGACCTCAGATCTCTCCATAAAAGACCACCTGTCATGGCCCATTCTATCACAAGGGATGTTGTTCATCCTTTGTGATAGCAATAAAGTACAAAAAAAAAAAAATTACAGCGCCCCATCCAACCGTGATTAGGTGCAAATGCGAACACATACATTACTCCCACACATATATGTAAACGGAGATCGCACCACACATGTGAGGGATTGTCACGAATGATAGATTGAGAGCGATAATTCCAGCACTGGACCTCCTCTGTAACTCTAAACTGGTAACCTGTGTTTAGAGCGTCAACTATGGAGATGTTTTAAGTACTTAAAGTTTGCCGCCAATCCATGAGCGTGCGCAAATTTAAAGCATGACATGTTAGGTATCTATTTACTCAGCGTAACATCATCTTTCACAATATACAAAAAAAAAAAAAAAAAAAAGTTGAGCTAACTTTACTGTTTTTTTTTTTTGTTTTGTTTGATTCAAAGTGAAAAAAAATAAAAATAAAAAAGGCGTTTGAAAAACCACTGCACAAATACCATGTGACATAAAAAAATTGCAACATCCACCATTTTATTCTCTAGGATCTCTGCTAAAAAAAGAAAAAAAAAACTATAAAAAACAAAAAACAAAAACCAACACATATACATATACACACACATTAAGTAATTTTCTAGCAAAAAAAAAAGTTAATTTTTACACGTAGGAGAGAAGTGTCAGAATAGGCTGGGAAGGAGGTGGTTAAATAGAGAAAAAAAAAAATTTAAATCCAAAACTAAAAAAAAAAAAAAAAAAAAAAATCAAGCTTAGTGATCCTCAGCACACACATCACTTCCTGTTTCTATACACAGGAGACTTCCTGGATTTCTACATCTTCCTGTATATACAGTGTGGGAAGTGTATATATTATATATACATTTTATCCAGAGCTCCACAAACTGTTGTGTAAAATAAAATCCTGTATAGTCCTAATGACCTCTCCGCACGTCACCCAGCAATCCTCACCCCTCCCCCCCATACATACTTGTCTGGTTTTTGGTGGCCTCATCCTGGTGGGGTTCACATGTCACCCCATCAAAAGTTCTCCATTCACAGAAAATGTCACCGATGAGTCCTCTCTGGTCACATTTGTAACCGTTTTCCCTGACAGATGAGTGTCTCCATATGTCACCATTAAAGACCAAATCCCCTCCCCCCCTATGTACTAATATACCATTAATGTACCTCTGCTGCAAAATCTACACAATTTCTGTACCTGAGAGAAGAAGACCTTCCCTGCGTGTTTCCTATATTTCCTATAACACCTCATCTCTTGCTGGTCTGTAGATATCAGACTGAGAAGCCAATAAGACACAGGAAGGAAGTCAGCTGACCTCATTAGTACACACCTGTGTCTCCCCTCCCCCTATTTGATAATGACTCCCAATCCTTGTTTGCTTCATGTTAGAAAATACAACAACATTTTCTAAATACAAACCCACTTCAGTAACATTTAGAAAGTTAGGAGTTGTGCTGTCTGCCACAAGGGGGGGGGGGGGGGGGTAACAACACAAATTTAAATTTGATTGGTAAACAAATCAGTGTGGGCCCCTCCCCCAATCCAGGCCACGTTCTTAGGTCTCTATTATATAAGAAATCATGTTTAATGTGTAAATAGAATTGTATTAGAATGTTGTCTTCTAGTTATAGATTCATCACGGTCCTCCTATATATTCTTGTTCTAGATCTGATCAGCACAGTGGCTCAGTGGTCAGCACTCCAGTCTAGCAGCACTTAGGTCATGGGTTCAAATCCCAACCACCACAACACCCCCTACCTGGAGTTTGTCCTTGTGAATGGAAAAGTGCCATCCAATAGGCCAGGGATATGTAATTAGCGAACCTCTAGCTGTTGCAGAACTACAAGTCCCATGAGGCAAAGCAAGACTCTGACACCCACAGATAGAGGCATGATGGGACTTGTAGTTTTGCAACAGCTGGAGGTCCGCTAATTGCATATCCCTGCAATAGGCAAACACCTAGGGCAGGTTCACACATGTGTCTGATGTGAATGGATTTCCTAAGCAGCGGTTCCAATGTGAACTTTTGGAGCCAGTGGCCTCCGACATCTTTAACATTTCCGGCAATAAAAAAAATCATGAAAAAAAACAACGTGGTGTCCCCCCCAATCTATAACAGGCCTTTTTGTATCTGTTACGGCTTGTAAGGGGAACCCTCATGCCAACATTTTTTTACTAACGGTGCGGGGTCCTCCTCAAATCCATACCAGACTCTTAGGCCCCTTTCAAACTTGTACGACCTGAAAGTAGTGCGACTTTGATGCGACTTGACATGCCTGTGTAATATTGAGGTCTATGGACCTCAAGTCACATCAAAGTGGGACCAAAGTAGTTCAGGGACTGCTTTGAAGTCACACAGATATGAACGGTACTCATTAAAAATCATGGGGTACGACTTGTCATGTGACTTTTCAGTCCCAAGTCGCAGGACAAGGCGCACAAGTGTGAAAGGGGCCTTCTCCAAACATGCAGCCTGGCAGGCCACATGCCCTCAACATAGGGGAAGGGGGTGATTTGGGGAAATCATTCACCAAAAAATCTAACAATAATATAATCTAATTGGCATTTATTGAACATTTGCAGTTACATCTCTATTATATTTAAAATATGTTTTAATGTTTAATTTGTATTTTATGAGAATATTGAGCTCTATTTATATATGTGAATTGTTTAATCATGGTGCAAATATATATTCTATGTGGACCTGTACTCAGCACAGTGGCCTAGTGGTCTGCACTCCTCACTGGCAACGCTCAAACCATGGGTTCAAATCCCAAACATTGTATCACCTGCTTGAAGCTTGAATAATAAGCAGCAGAGTACACTAAAAATAGGTGAATACCTAATTGTCACATCAGCATGGTTGTTTCCATCATTGGAATGACTCAGAATGTATGAGAAGTTATTTAGCAATTGTGTGGAATGAAAAGCATCACATACTAGTGAGCATGCAGGCTGTTGGTTTACATTTGTGCATTCGGTTGAGATTTGAACCCATGACCTGAAGTACTTTTTGCTGCTGAGTGCAGACCACTAAGCCATTGTGCTGAATTTATTAGACCTCCATAATACTTGAGTATGATTAAAGAATGAACATAGATAAGTAGAATTCTAAAGTCTCATAAAAAAGAAATTTAACATGAAAAAATATCACATATAATAGATATGTAAGTATAAATGTTCAATACATTCAATAACCGTACAGAATAGAGGACATTACTCTGTAATACTCATTCAGAACTAGAAAACAAACGAGGAACAATAATTGTAATAGAAATAACTATCTGTGTGCTTTAGCTTTAGCTTTACAGTAACATGAACACCGATCATACCAAGCAAAGGAGATCTATTTGTTCCATTCTGTGATGTGTTTGTGTCTTCTATATATAGGAAAATGTAACATTGTAAGACAATCCTGACCATAGGAAGCCTTGTGTGTCCCAATAAAATGATGGATGTGTTCCATCGGGATTACAAAGTTCTTGTGGAATGTGATGAGGAAATAACAACCTCTGATCCCAGGGAAGGTTCTGGAAGTTTATTTAGAAGAGAAGAGTTACAAAGTAAAAAGTAAAGATTAGGAAGTAGAGAGATGAAGGTGTGCGGAGATCCTTAGACATGGCAGGTGGACCAAGGATCTGACCTCTTCATCAAACGGGAGGCTTTGACCCTCCAATCCTGGACAGTTGTCATGGAGGACCGTCCCAAACATCAACATTTTACAGATGGAATCATTCACTGAAGAATTTGTACAAGCAGCACATCATTCATTACAAGAGACATTCATTTCTGTTATCTCTGAACACCTTATCAGCTTGTCCCACCTCCAGACTCCCAAATCCCTCATTGTAGAAGAAGGAGACCAACTGTCTCTATGTTCTCCAACAAGACCTTCCAAGGATGCCGAGAACAACAATTTGTTCTAATAACATCTTTCTGTAAAGTCATTCTAGACAGAGAACCTGTTATTATATAAAGAACCCAACATTAGCATATAAGCACTTAGTCCTGTCATTTCATCATTAGTAACTCATAGGATAATTATTTCTCTATCAGATGAATAGGGCCATAGAGGAAATGGAACAATTGCTCAGCTCCATAAGGATCATAGAGGCGCCAAGGATTTCCACTTCCTGAGACTGTATACCCCCGTCACCTGTACACAATCCCCGCCCCCTCTACATCATAACCAATAGGAACAAGACTAGCACTGGCTGTATTCATAGTGACAATTATCACAGCCAATCACAGTGAGGGGGAGGAGCAATCACAGATCAATGGATTTTTCATGTAAAGGAACCTGTGAGGACAGAAATGTAGGAATTCTCATTGTGGATATAAACCCCTTCAGCCCCAGAAGATTTTACCCCCTTCCTGACCAGAGCATGTTTTGTGATTCGGCGCTGCGTCGCTTTAACTGACAATTTGCACGGTCGCGCGACGTTACACAGAAACAAAATTGACGTCCTTTTTTTCCCCACAAATAAAGCTTTCTTTTGGTGGTATTTGATGACCTCTGCGATTTATATTGTGACTGCGACAATATGGCGGACACATTGGACACTTTTGACACTATTTTGGGACCATTGTCATTTATACAGTGATCAGTGCTATAAAAATGCACTGATTACTGTGTAAATGACACTGACAGGAAAGGGGTTAAACACTAGGGGCCGATCAAGAGGTTAAATGTGTCCTAAGGAGTGATTCTAACTGTGGGGGGGATGGGCTACCACTGACATGACAGAGATCACTGTTCCCGATTACAGGGAGCAGTGGATCTCTGTCATGACACAAGGCAGGAAGGGGAAATGACTTGTTTACATAGGCATCTCCCTATTCTGCAGCTCCGTGACACGATCGTGGGACACCGGTGGACATCAAGTCCGCAGGAACCGCGGGCACGGTCACGCTGTATCCACCGCGTGCACCCTCTAGCCCCGCCAATTAAAGGGGACATACAGTTACCCCCATTTGCCCACCGCTGCTATTGTGCCGACTTATATCGGTGTGCAGCAGTCGGCAAGTGGTTAAAGTGTGTGGCTAGACAAATCCTATTGTTCTAGATTTGAATGGAGTGTGGGAGCATTAGAAATCTACAACAAGGACACAGTCAGGAATAAAGATCTGACAGGGATTCTAATCCTTCCCCATCTCTACTAAAGAACAGGATTTTTTATTTCTGTACCTGTTGATGTTGGAGAGTTCCCATCACTTCCTGTCTGGTAGAATGTTGTCATTGGAACAGGAAGTGAAGGGAAATGTTTCTAATAGAGCCCCGGATAACAGAAAAAAACCTTTAAGGTGTATCTATAGGCAAAAGTATTTCTTTTTTTCTGTTTTGTATGGAGTGGGGAAGGATCAATACCCCTGGATCCTGCCCCACTCCATACAAAACAGAAAAAAAGAAATACTTTTGCCTATAGATACACCTTAAAGGTGTGTCTTCAGGGCTGTCATCCAATATTGAGTATGTTAGCTCGTGTGTCACTGACCCAGAACAAGCATGCAGCCAGTGAAGGCTGAACAATCTGACCTCCTGCATGCTTGTTCCTGGTCAGTGACACACTAGGTAGTGAAGTGAGGTTTAGGATGAAGATGACGGCCCCGGAACCTGCAGCTTTATAAATAAATCACTCACGTTTCCTGTCCTCTGCTTCCTTCTATTGGATGAGTATTGCACCAATCAGATAATCCACCTTGTGATGTCTCTGGGCAGATCCCTCACTTCTGATTCCCCCCACATATCTTTATATAACCATCCCCTCCCCATATATATACCGCAGCATGGAGGGGCTCAGTGAAGGTGGTGGTGAAGGTGTGGAGATGTCGGATCGGGTCACACAGATCATAAAAGGAGATCCGCCCGGCCTCATAATCCAGATCTATCCCGACTCTCTTACTGGAGACACCGCCGGGTAATGGGGTCTTATTACTGTCATGTATTACTGAGTAATGATTACCCCCCCACCTCTCCAAACTCCAGGACTTCTTATTATATCCAATCCATGACTGACCTCTTCTCCTGTCTATACTGGGGTAGCACATCCCGACTATACCGTACAATGACCCCCCGACATCCACTTCCCAGTAATGTCTCCCTGAGGAGAACCTCTGACTGCTCATCACCTGAGGACACTGAAATCTCTCTGGTGTTTCTGGGCGATTCTGATGTGATGATGACCAGGATGCAGTTTTCCTGTCATCTGATATATGTAGATTATTACCAGCTGTCCTCACATCCAGTAATATGTCTGTAACCCCCGATGTTTGTTGTACAACCCCAATATTTGGTCTTCTAGCCTGGAGGTGTGGGTGTTGTATGGTGGGGGAGGGTTGGGGAGGTCTCCTGGATGGTTGTATGGTGGGGGAGGTTTGGGGAGATCTCCTGGATGGTTCAGCATTGATGTGACCTTTGCCCTTTGTAGTAGAATGTGGATAGACATGTGTGCCTGGACATTTCTCTACATTTACCCCAGACATGATATCAGATAAACCTGTGTGTAATGTGTGTGAGATCCCCCCCACATCCAGATCCCCTCCATCATGGAGGAGTTTATCATGTCTCTCTCTGTCCTCATCATCTCCATCCTCAGTATCACACAAGTCACCTGTGTCTGATTCCTGTAGGACAGTCAGTGGATCCGTCATGTTACACAGCTCCTCAATGTCCCCCATCTTCTTGGACAGCTCCTCCTTCTTTATTTCCAGATCCTGGACCAGATCATTGATTATCCCGGAGATCCGCTCTGCCTGCCCGGAGATTTCCCTCAAGACTCTCTTCTCCAGGTCTTCCAGACGTCTCTTGAGGTCTCTGAACAGGACAGTGACTCTCTCTGTTTCATCATCTGCTTCTCCTTGTACTTTCCTCCTGTGTTCCTGCAGACTCTGGACTCTTTTCTCCATCTCCTCTCTCTCTGTCATCAGTTTCTGCAGAACATTCCTCAGTTTCTTCTTCTTCATCTCAGAGGCCTCATCCAGAGAGTTCTTCTTATGGTTGATGTGATCTCCAATCAGACAACAAGACATACAGATACAGGTGGAGTCCTCAGTGCAGTAATACCTCAGTAGTTCCTTATGGACGGAGCATTTCTTGTTCTCCAGGGAAGTGGTGGGGTCACATAAGACGTGTTCTGGTGACTTGCTGTGGACTCTCAGGTGATTGTCACACAGAGAAGCTTCACACATCAGACAGGATTTCACAGCAGGTACAGGAGTGTGAATACAGTAAGTACAGAAGACCCCAGACTCCTCCTGATCTGGATGGGTGGACTGGAAATTCTCCACTATGTTACGTAGTATTCTGTTCCTGTGCAGTGCAGGCCGATCCTGGAACTCTTCTCTACATTCAGGACAGGAATAACCTCCAGACCTCTCCTGTGTATCCAACACACGACCAATACAGTCCCGGCAGAAGTTATGTCCACATTTCAGGGTTACAGGATCTGTATAAAAGTCCAGACAGACGGAACATTCCAGCTCCTTCCTCAGATCAGCAGACGCCATCGCTGAGAGCAGAAGAGAGAAATGAAACTGAAAGTAACCAGTTCTGTACACTCCTACATAGGGAGGGGCTGAGACACGTAGTCATAGGATTCCTTATACAGAAGAACACAGATAATACATGGGAGGATTCCTGACAATAATCTCCCTATCTGGGGAAAATAAAGGACATGTAATAAGATGAGGGAACGTTGTGTCAGGAATTCTCCTTCATATCATTAGAACATTTCACAGACAAAGGAACACAAAGTTGATGTATTTGGCTGCAATAACACAAGTAATATGGATAGAGCCGGATTACCCACAAGGTGACTGGCAGCTTTCCGGGGGCCGTCTATATCTTCCTCATTTCCCCTTCACTATCACTCTCAGATAATACGAGTGTAAAACATTTCACACCTCAATCATGGATTGCAGCAGATGACTTCAACTCAATCAGTAGATCTGCAGTCTTGGCTTGGAGATTGTGACAGACCTAGCCGAGACAGAGGCTGTTGGAGAGGACTGAATGCAAGCCTATTGCCTTTTGATTATGGGCCCTTTATTTTCAAGGGAACAATACTCTTTGTGAGGTGAATGAGAAATCCAGTCTGAACTGTACTAGTCGGAATCAGTCGTGTATATATGTATATAATGTATGTTGTCTCATTCTGTTGTGGACTTTTTGCTGTCATCATTTGGGATGTGTGTCCCTGTAGAGGGAGGGGGGATTCCTCCAGCAGCCCCCTTGCTGATAAGACTGTTTACTGAGGAGAAGTTTGAACACACCTGACCTGTGTGTCCATTGTCTTTGGACAGTTTAACCCGCCCTCTTTTCCAAGGGTGGGGGGAAAGAGTCTCTGAGATATTTTATCTGTTGTGTCCATGTGTGATAATAAAATAGTCCATGTTAGCATCTAAGCAAGTCTCGCCTTGTTTTGTGCTTGGGAGCAGTTGGAATATCTGATATCTGTATCCAGACTGGGAGGAAGTGTTATACTGACAGAAGCACTTAAGCGGAGTGTGGGACATTCTGTGACATTGCTGGCAAGTAGCGGGACACTTCCTGCAGTCTGGGAAATCTAAACCTCCACCTGGATCCAAGATCAGGATAGCAGACTTCAGTCACCCCAGCGGAGATATGGACCTGGCATCAGAGTTCCTGGGGCTGCTGTGGATCATCCTTTCAACATACACCAGGACTGTGTCTGAGGATGAATACCTGGAGCTTAGGCAGCAAATTCGGGTGGAGCTCTGGATTGGAGCCCTCCAGCTCACTGGTATAAAACAGGGCAAGTGCTTTCCAACCCAAGAGCAATGGGCCAGGGACCAACGGGCATTGCGGATGGCATTCCTGGAAGAACGGCCCCAGGAGCAATGGGTGACTGAGTTAGACAGGCTGGTCCAGCAGGAGATAGAGCTGGACAATAGTTATCGGGCTCTGCCATGGCACGCAGAGGAGGGATATTTGGGGGAGACAACAGAATGCTCTCCGGAGGGATATGACTTTGGAGGCCCTGGATTGCTGTGGGAGAGCCTTACAGATAATTTTATGTTTGGCGATGAAGGGGAACCTGACCTTGAGGACCTGCGAGAATATAGAGAGGCTATGCTCGGTCTTGTAGGGGTCTCAGAGCTCAAACCTGATCTGGACCATTTGCTAAGGAAGGAACAGCATCTGGAAAGGGCATACAGGAAACTGCTAGAACACGTTCAGCAGCATGCCAGAGAATCGGCAGTGGAAAATCTGGAGATCGCCGTCCCCAAACCTGAAGTGCTGTCAACAGGGCAGGGCTCTGCTAACCTCTGCCCAGCAATTATAGCATCTTCTGGGTTCCATGGACAGGAGATGGTGAATAGGGATGAGCTTCGAGTTCAGCGAACAATTTGGGGTGTTCACGGCAAATTCGAATGCCGCGGAACACCCTTTAAAAGTCTATTGGAGAAATCAAAAGTGCTAATTTTAAAGGCTAATATGCAAGTTATTGTCATAAAAAGTGTTTGGGGACCTGGGTCCTGCCCCAGGGGACATGGATCAATGCAAAAAAAAGTTTAAAAACGGCCGTTTTTTCAGGAGCAGTGATTTTAATAATGCTTAAAGTCAAACAATAAAAGTGTAATATCCCTTTAAATTTCATACCTGGGGGGTGTCTATAGTATGCCTGTAAAGGGGCGCATGTTTCCTGTGTTTAGAACAGTCTAACAGCAAAATGACATTTCGAAGGAAAAAAAGCCATTTAAAACTACCCGCGGCTATTGCATTGCTGACAATACACATAGAAGTTCATTGATAAAAACGGCATGGGAATTCCCCACAGGGGAACCCCGAACCAAAATTTTTAAAAAAAATTACGTGGGAGTCCCCCTAAATTCCATACCAGGCCCTTCAGGTCTGGTATGGATATTAAGGGGAACCCCGGCCAAAAAATTTTTAAAAAATGATGTGGGGTTCCCCCTAAATTCCATACCAGACCCTTCAGGTCTGGTATGGATTTTAAGGGGAATCCCGCGCAAAAAAAAAAAAAAACGCGTGGGGTCCCCCCAAAAATCCATACCAGACCCTTATCCGAGCATGCAACCTGGCAGGCCGCAGGAAAAGAGGGGGGTACAAGAGTGCGCCCCCCCCTCCTGAACCGTACCAGGCCACATGCCCTCAACATTGGGAGGGTGCTTTGGGGTAGCCCCCCAAAACACCTTGTCCCCATGTTGATGAGGACACGGGCCTCATCCCCACAACCCTGGCAGGTGGTTGTGGGGGTCTGCGGGCGGGGGGCTTATCGGAATCTGGAAGCCCCCTTTAACAAGGGGACCCCCAGATCCCGGCCCCCGCCCTGTGTGAAATAATAAGGGGGTACTTACCCCTACCATTTCACTAAACAACTGTCAAAAATGTAAAAAATGACAAGAGACAGTTTTTGACAATTCCTTTATTTAAATGCTTCTTCTTTCTTCTATCTTCCTTCATCTTCTGGTTCTTCTGGTTCTTCCTCCGGCGTTCTCGTCCAGCATCTCCTCCACGGCGTCTTCTATCTTCTCCTCGGCCGCTCCGCACCCATGGCATGGGGGAGGCTCCCGCTCTTCTCTTCATCTTCTTCATCCTCTTCTCTTCTTCCTTCTTCTCTTCTTCTCTTCTTCATTTTCTTCTCCGGGCCGCTTCGCACCCATGCTGGCATGGAGGGAGGCTCCCGCTGTGTGACGGCGCTCCTTGTCTGACAGTTCTTAAATAACGGGGGGCGGGGCCGCCCGGTGACCCCGCCCCCCTCTGACGCACGGGACATGACGGGACTTCCCTGTGGCATTCCCCGTAACGTCACAGGGAAGTCCCGTCAAGTCACCGTGCGTCAGAGGGGGCGGGGTCACCGGGTGGCCCCGCCCCCTGTTATTTAAGAACTGTCAGACGAGGAGCTCCGTCACACAGCGGGAGCCTCCCTCCATGCCAGCATGGGTGCGGAGCAGCCCGGAGAAGAAGATGAAGAAGAGAAGAAGAGAAGAAGATAAAGAGAAGAGCAGGAGCCACCCCCCATACCATGGGTGCGGAGCGGCCCGAGGAGAAGAAGATAGAAGACACCGCGGAGGAGATGCTGGATGAGAATGCCGGAGGAAGAACCAGAAGAGCCAGAAGATGAGGGAAGATAGAAGAAAGAAGAAGCATTTAAATAAAGGAATTGTCAAAAACTGTCTCTTGTCATTTTTTAAATTTTTGACAGTTTTTTAGTGAAATGGTAGGGGTAAGTACCCCCTTACCATTTCACACGGGGGAGGCTGGGATCTGGGGGTCCTCTTGTTAAAGGGGGCTTCCAGATTCCGATAAGCCCCCCGCCCGCAGACCCCCACAACCACCGGCCAGGGTTGTGGGAATGAGGCCCTTGTCCTCATCAACATGGGGACAAGGTGTTTTGGGGGGCTACCCCAAAGCACCCTCCCAATGTTGAGGGCATGTGGCCTGGTACGGTTCAGGAGGGGGGGCGCACTCTCGTCCCCCCCCTCTTTTCCTGCGGCCTGCCAGGTTGCGTGCTCGGATAAGGGTCTGGTATGGATTTTTGGGGGGACCCCATGCCGTTTTTTTTTTTTTTTTTGGCGCGGGGTTCCCCTTAAAATCCATACCAGACCTTAAGGGCCTGGTATGGAATTTAGGGGGACTCCCACGTCATTTTTTTTTGTAATTTTGGTTCGGGGTTCCCCTTTGGGGAATTCCCATGCCGTTTTTATCAATGAACTTCTATGTGTATTGTCGGCAATGCAATAGCCGCGAGTAGTTTTAAATGAGTTTTTTCCGTCAAAATGTCATTTTGCTGTCAGACTGTTGTAAACACGGGAAACATGCGCCCCTTTACAGGCATACTGTAGACACCCCCCAGGTATGAAATTTAAAGGGATATTACACTTTTATTGTTTGACTTTAAGCATTATTAAAATCACTGCTCCTGAAAAAACGGCCGTTTTAAAAACTTTTTTTTGCATTGATCCATGTCCCCTGGGGCAGGACCCAGGTCCCCAAACACTTTTTATGACAATAACTTGCATATTAGCCTTTAAAATTAGCACTTTTGATTATTCATGTTCGTGTCCCATAGACGGTTTTCGCGTGTTCAAACGAACTTTTTTCCTGTTCGCATGTTCTGGTGCGAACCAAACAGGGGGGTGTTCGGCTCATCCCTAATGGTGAACCTATATCCCCAGACATCAGTTGCAGAGACAGGGGATTTGATAGACTTTTCTGCTGAGGAAAAACAACCTGATGAGCCTCCAGCAGAAGAGCTGGTATTAGGGCCAAACTTCACTGTGCTCTGCTCAGCACCAACAGTGACGTCGGCCTTCGTGAGAAAAGAGGTAGTCAGCCTTTCTCCCACAACACTGACAGGGACAAGTGATTTTCTGCCAGCAGCATCTATGGAGTTACAACAAACTTCTCCAGCTGAAGATCTGGTAACTGAACAGAGGGTCCAAGACCTCTGTCCCACAATTTTAGCAATTCCAGAGACTAGGGATTTAATAGACGTTTCTGTAGAGAAGGAACCACCTAGCAAACCCCCTGCAGAAGTGCTGGCAACCGGAAAGAGGGTCCAAGACCTCTGCCCCACACCTGCAGCAATTCTGAAGGCCCAGGGTGAGGAGGTGGCAGTCTATCGCGAGCTGCAGATCAGGATCCAAGGAGAGAATGCAGTCGTCACCTCACAACTGCAGCTTGATCTGGAGTCAGTGGATGGGGCTTCAGTCCCCACCTGTATACCCCAGGGATGCTGGGCAGTCGGCCCAGATCCCCAACAGCATGATGGAGTGATCCCAGTCCCCCTGTCTTCTCTCCAGCGGCAGAAATGACTCCAGGGAGAAGGGCCAGTCCGGGCCTCTCCCCATATGCTCTCTGAGAGAGGCAGAGGTTGGCTGGGTGTGTAATGACGCGTACACACAAGCGGACTTTCCGGCATACTTGCTCCGACGTTCTTCCCACCGGACTTTTCGGCGGACTACTACTTTTTGAACGAACGGACTTGCCTACACACGACCGGACTTTCCGGCAGGCTAGGTCCACCCGTCTTTCCAACAGACTTTTGCCGGAGTTACGGCAGACTTTCAGAATGAACGGACTTGCCCACACACGGACAAGTCCGTTAGTTTTGAACGTGACTCGGGTACGATGGGACTAGAAAAGGAAGTGAATCTTACCGCTTTTATCTGCAAGATTGACACCTTGCAAGCCCCGTCGTGGGGCATACCAGGCCCTTAGGTCTGGCATGGATTTTAAGGGGAACCCCCTACACCGAAAAATCGGCGTGGGGTCCCCCCCAAAATCCACGCCAGACCCCAATCCGAGCACACCCGGATCAGGAAAGGGGGGCCAGAAGTCCGGTTCTCCGCTGGCAAGAGAGCGGCATAAAGACAGCGGAGGAGCCGGCCGAAGAACTGGAACACCGGGAGAAGAGGCCAGAGAGAGTGGAGAAGAACCAACCAGACGCCGGGAGAAGAGGAACCGGAGGAACCCCCAAAGTCGAAAGAAGACCCCAGAGCTGTCTAATAAATTACTTCAAAAACCTGTGTAGTGTGTTTTATTATTGACACTTTTTCCCTAGGTGAATGGGTAGGGGTACCATGTACCCCATACTCATTCACATAGGTTGGGGGGCCGGGATCTGGGGGCCCTCTTATTATAGGGGGCTCCCGGATTCTGATAAGCCCCCCGCCTGCAGACCCCGACAACCAATGGCCAGGGTTGTCGGGAAGAGGCCCTTGTCCTCATCAACATGAGGACAGGGTGCTTTGGGGTGTTGAGGGCATGCGGCCTGGTATGGTTCAGGAGGGGGGGCGCTCAATCGTCCCCACCCCCTTTCCTGACCAGCCGGGCTGCGTGCTCGGATCGGGGTCTGGCATGGATTTTGGGGAGACCCCACGCCGACTTTTCGGCGTAGGGGGTTCCCCTTACGATCCATACCAGACCTAAGGGCCTGGGATGCCCCGCACTCGCCGCAATAGGAAAATTTGTTTTTCCTATTGCAGCGAGCGCGAGATGCAGTACTCTGCCCTTGCGTCGTATCTGGTTCGTTGGACCAGCATACAGACGCATGCAGACGAACGGGCTTTCCGTTAGGAATTGATTCCGGTGGACTAAGATTTGAAGCATGCTTCAAATCTAGGTACGGCGGATTTTGGGGAAAAAAAAGTCCGCCGGAGCCTACACACGGTCGGATTGTCCGGCGGACTCTCGTCCGCCGGACTCTCGTCCGCCGGACCAAGTATGCCGGAGAGTCCGACCGTGTGTACGCGGCACAATACTCTGTTTGGAACAATCTGTTTGGGGTACTGTGTGGGTACAGGCAGTAGAGGACTGGAACTATGGACTAACTTCGGAGTCAACCCATCTGGGGCCTCCTCCTGTGTTAGTCTCCTGCCGAAAGGGGAGAAATGTGACAGACCTAGCCAGGACAGAGGCTGTTGGAGAGGACTGAATGCAAGCCTCTTGCCTTTTGATTATGGGCCCTGGATTTTCAAGGGAACAATACTCTTTGTGAGGTGAATGAGAAATCCAGTCTGAACTGTACTAGTCGGAATCAGTCGTGTATATATGTATATAATGTATGTTCTCTCATTTTGTTGTGGACTCTTTGCTGTGATCATTTGGGATGTGTAGAGGGAGGGGGGATTCCTCCAGCAGCCCCCCTGCTGATAAGACTGTTTACCGAGGAGAAGTTTGAACACACCTGACCTGTGTGTCCATTGTCTTTGGACAGTTTAACCCGCCCTCTTTTTCAAGGGTGGGGGGAAAGAGCCTCTGAGTTATTTTATCTGTCCATGTGTGATAATAAAATAGTCCATGTTAGCATCTAAGCAAGTCTCACCTTGTTTTGTGTTTGGGAGGAAGTGGTATACTGATAGAAACACTCAAGCAGATTGTAGGACGTTCCGTGACAGGGATCCTGACCAATAGTTGTCTTCCTCCTCAGTTGTATTCCCCATCTTTTCCAACGTGGTCCAAATATCTTTAGTCATAGAGCTAATGTGCTACAGGACATGCTGATGAGGACAAGGAGCTGAGATTGTGTTCGGGTGATTGAATGGTGTGACCAGGGTGTTGTGGCAATTTTATTAAGATGTATTTAATATGTATTGTCTCAATGTCTCCCAGTATTAATTCTCCTGCAGCCCACTCTAAAGAACGGACTGGGGCAGACTGACTAACTGGTTGAGATCCGTCTGGTAGTGAAAAGTAGGGATGAGCCCAATGTTCAAGTTGGACGTAAGTTCAACTCGAACATCGGGTGTTCGCCGAACAGCGAACAATATGCAGTGTTCGTGGCAAATTTGAAAACCGCCGGAACACTGTTAAAGTCTGTGGGACACAAACATAAAAAAACAAAAGTGCTCATTCTAAAGGTTTATATGCAAGTTATTGTCATAAAAAGTGTTTGGGGACCCGGGTCGGGGACATGTATCAATGCAAAAAAATTTTCTTAAAAAAACTGCAGTTTTTTCGGGAGCAGTGATTGTTTTTAATGCTTAAAGTGAAATAATAAAAATGAAATATTCCTTTAAATATCGTGCCTGGGGGATGTCTATAGTATGCCTGTAAAGTGGCACATTTTTCCCGTGTTTAGAACAATACCACAGCAAAATTTAATTTCTAAAGAAAAAATTGTCATTTAAAACTGATTGCGGCTGTAATGAATTGTCGGGTCTCGGCAATATAGATAAAACTCATTGAAAAAAAGAGCATGGGTTCCCCCCAGTCCATTACCAGGCTCTTTGGGTCTGGTATGAATATTAAGGGGAACCCCAAACCAAAATGTAAAAAAAAATTCCGTGTGGGTCCCCCTAAAATCCATACCAGGCCCTTCAGGTCTGATATGGAAATTAAAGGGAACCCTGCGCCAAATTTTTTTTTTAAATGGCGTAGGGGTCCCCCCAAAATCCATACCAGACCCTTATCTGAGCACACAACCTGGCAGGCCGCAGGAAAAGAGGGGGGACAAGAGAGCGCCCCCCCTCCTAAACCGTACCAAGCCAAATGCCCTCAACATAGGGAGGGTGCTTTGGGGTCTGACCCCAAAGCACCTTGTCCCCATGTTGATGGGGACAAGGGCCTTATCCCCACAACCCTTGCCCGGTGGTTGTGAGAGTATGCGCGGCGGGGGGCTTATCAGAGTCTTGAAGCCCCCTTTAACAACGGGACCCCCAGATCCCGGCCTTGTACCCCTACCATTTCACAAAAAAGTGTCAAAATTGCAAAAAAAAAGCACACACGGGGGGAAGTCCTTTATTAACATAATAAAAAAATCAAATGTCCCACGTAATCCCTACACCTTCGCCGATGGAACGAAGAAAAAAAAAGCCCATAGACTGGGCTTTCTCCCATAGACTTTTAAAGGGTGTTCTGCGGCAGTGTCAAGAATGGTAAAAAAAGACAAGAGACAGCTTGGGACAAGTCCTTTATTAAAAGATAAAAAAATAAAAATGTCCAGCAATTTAAATTCGAGCTGCCCGACGGACCGAAAAAGAAAAAAAAAAGCCATAACCGTTCCACCTCCACAGGAGGCTCCCCCGACTGACGCTTCTTCTCTGTGACAGTTCTTTTATAGCTGAGGGCGACCTGGTGACATAAACAGATGACCCCGCCCCCTCTGACGCTTCCCCGTGGCGTCCGAGGGGGGTGGGGTCACTCATTTACATCACCGGGTGGCCCTGCCCTCAGCTATATAAGAACTGTCACCCGGAAGAAGTGTCATTCGGCGGGAGCTTCCCATGGAGGCGGAAAGGTTACGGTTTTTTTTTTGGTCCGTCGGGCAGCATCAATTTACATCGTGGGACATTTTTATTTTTTTATTTTTTAATAAAGGACTTGTCCCAACCTGTCTCTTGTCTTTTTGACCATTTTTGACACTTTTTTTGTAGAATGGTAGGGGTACAATGTACCCCATTACCAGATTCTGATAAGCCCTCCGCCCGCATAACCCCACAACCACCGGGCAAGGGTTGTGAGGAAGAGCCCCTTGTCCCCATCAACATGGGAACCTGGTGCTTTGGGTCAGACCCCAAAGCACCCTCCCCATGTTGGGGGCATGTGGCCTGGTACGGTTCAGGAGGGGGGGCGCTCTCTTGCCCCCCCTCTTTTCCTGTGGCCTTCCAGGTTGCATGCTCAGATAAGGGTCTGGTATGGATTTTTGGGGGAACCCTACACCATTTTTTTTTTGGTGCAAGGTTCCCCTTAAAATCCATACCAGACCTGAAGGGCCTGGTATGGATTTTAGGGGGACCCCCCACGCATTTTGTTTTTTAAATTTTGGTTTGGGGCCCCCCTTAATATTCATTCCAGACCCAAAGGGCCTGGTAATGGAATGGGGGGGGAACCCATGCTCTTTTTTTCAATGAGTTTTATCTATAAAGCCGAGACCCGACAATTCATTACAGCCGTGAGTAGTTTTAAATGACAATTTTTCCTTTTGAAAATTCATTTTGCTGTGGTATTGTTCTAAACACAGGAAAAATGCACCACTTTACAGGCACACTATAGACCCCCCCCCCTCAGGCACGATATTTAAAGGAATATTTCATTTTTATTGTTTCACTTTTTGCATTAAAAAAAATCGCTGCTCCTGAAAAAAACTGACATTTAAAAAAAAAAATATTGCATTGATACATGTCCCCTGGGGCATGTGTCATCAGTGCCACATATTAGTGCCATCTGTCATTAGTGCCACGTGTCATCAGTGCCACATATTAGTGTCATCTGTCATCAGTGTCACGTGTCATCAGTGCCATGTATTAGTGCCATCTGTCATCAGTGCCACGTATTAGTGCGACCTGTCATCAGTGCCATGTGTCATCAGTGCCACGTATTAGTGCCATCTGTCATCAGTGCCACATCGGTGTCATGTGTCATCAGTGCCACGTATCAGTGCCATCTGTCATCAGTGCCACGTGTCATCAGTGCCATAGTGTCACATGTCATTGTCCTGGTGCTCCAGGGCCTTCAAAAGTGTAATAGGCAGTCAAGTTAGATGTTAGTTAGATGTGTAATTTATGCTCCTAGAACACCTAAAGGTGCTCCCTGCATGTTGGGCCTCTCTATGTGGCCAGGCTGTGAAAAAATCTCACACATGTGGTATTGTAATACTCAGGAGGAGTAGCAGAATGTATTTTGTCATTTGTGGTATGCATATGCCATGTGAGAGAAATAACCTATTACAATGACAATTTTGTGGGAAAAAAACACTTAATTTTTGCAAAGAATTGTGGGAAAAAATTACAACATCAAAAACCTCCCCATGAATCTTACTAAATACCTTGGAATGTCTACTTTCAAAAAGGGGGTCATTTGGGGGGTATTTGTACTTTCCTGACTTGTTCGGGTCGCAAGAAATGAGATAGGCCGTCAGTACATCAGGTGTGATCAATTTTTTATGATTTGCACCATAACTCTCTAACTTTCACACAGACCAAATAATATCCACTAATTTGGATTATTTTTACCAAAGAGATGTAGCAGTATAAATTGTGGCCAAAATCTATGAAGAAAAATTAATCATTTGCAAAATGTTGTCACAGAAACAAAGAAAAATATTGTTTTTTTCAAAATTTTCAGTCTTTTTTCATTTATAGCGCAAAAAAAAAAAAAAAACAGAGATGATCAAATACCACCAAAAGAAAGCTCTATTTGTATGAAAAAAAAGACAAAAAATGAATTTGGGTACATTATTACATGACTGAGTAATTGTCATTCAAAGTGTGAGAGCACCGAAAGCTGAAAATTGGTCTGTTCAGGAGGGAGGTTTAAGTGCCCAGTTGTCAAGTGGTTAACATTCGTGACGCGGCAAATTATGAAATCTCCAAATGCAGAGCACATTCTCTTCTTCTTTAATGGGATAATAACGAAGCTGCTTTGCTGGTGTTACTGATGGAGTTATTGCAACCAAATTTTAAAGGCTTTTTTTTCTTAGAGATATCAAGAATAATATTATTATGCTTTTTTTTTATTATTTGGGCAAGTTACCACAACACCATTATCCCATAGTTTTTAAGATCAAAGATACAACTATGTTGGTGTCCCTTGTTAATTTTACATTGTATTTTTAAAATGTAACTGCCGACTCCCAAACTGTCATTTGAAGTAAAACACATAGCCAAGTATTAGGGTTGTCCCGATACCGATACTAGTATTGGTATCGGCACCGATACCGAGCATTTACCCAAGTACTTGTACTCGGGCAAATGCTCCCCTCTGTTCCTCTCTCCTTCCCTGTGTCTCTCCGCTGTCCCCTCCGTTCCTCTCTCCTTCTCTGTGTCTCTCCGCTGTCCCCCTCCGTTCCTCTCTCCTTCCCTGTGTCTCTCCGCTGTCCCCCTCCGTTCCCCTCTCCTTCTCTGTGCCTCTCCGCTGTCCCCTCCGTTCCTCTCTCCTTCCCTGTGTCTCTCCGCTGTCCCCTCCATTCCTCTCTCTTTCCCTGTGTCTCTCCGCTGTCCCCTCCATTCCTCTCTCTTTCCCTGTGTCTCTCCGCTGTCCCCTCCATTCCTCTCTCCTTCCCTGTGTCTCTCCGCTGTCCCCCTCCGTTCCTCTCTCCTTCTCTGTGTCTCTCCGCTGTCCCCTCCATTCCTCTCTCCTTCCCTGTGTCTCTCCGCTGTCCCCTCCGTTCCTCTCTCCTTCCCTGTGTCTCTCCACTGTCCCCTCCGTTCCTCTCTCCTTCCCTGTGTCTCTCCGCTGTCCCCCTCCGTTCCCCTCTCCTTCTCTGTGCCTCTCCGCTGTCCCCTCCGTTCCTCTCTCCTTCCCTGTGTCTCTCCGCTGTCCCCTCCATTCCTCTCTCTTTCCCTGTGTCTCTCCGCTGTCCCCTCCATTCCTCTCTCTTTCCCTGTGTCTCTCCGCTGTCCCCTCCATTCCTCTCTCCTTCCCTGTGTCTCTCTGCTGTCCCCCTCCGTTCCTCTCTCCTTCTCTGTGTCTCTCCGCTGTCCCCTCCATTCCTCTCTCCTTCCCTGTGTCTCTCCGCTGTCCCCCTCCGTTCCTCTCTCCTTCTCTGTGTCTCTCCGCTGTCCCCTCCGTTCCTCTCTCCCTCTCTGTGTCTCTCCGCTGTCCCCTCCATTCCTCTCTCCGCTGTCCCCTCCGTTCCTCTCTCCTTCCCTGTGTCTCTCCGCTGTCCCCTCCGTTCCTCTCTCCTTCCCTGTGTCTCTCCACTGTCCCCCTCCGTTGCTCTCTCCTTCCCTGTGTCTCTCCGCTGTCCCCCTCCGTTCCTCTCTCCTTCTCTGTGTCTCTCCGCTGTCCCCCTCCGTTCCCCTCTCCTTCTCTGTGCCTCTCCGCTGTCCCCTCCGTTCCTCTCTCCTTCCCTGTGCTCTCCGCTGTCCCCCTCCGTTGCTCTCTCCTTCCCTGTGTCTCTCCGCTGTCCCCCTCCGTTCCTCTCTCCTTCTCTGTGTCTCTCCGCTGTCCCCCTCTGTTCCCCTCTCCTTCTCTGTGCCTCTCCTCTGTCCCCTCCGTTCCTCTCTCCTTCCCTGTGCTCTCCGCTGTCCCCCTCCGTTGCTCTCTCCTTCCCTGTGTCTCTCCGCTGTCCCCCTCCGTTCCTCTCTCCTTCTCTGTGTCTCTCCGCTGTCCCCCTCTGTTCCTCTCTCCTTCCCTGTGTCTCTCCGCTGTCCCCTCCATTCCTCTCTCCTTCCCTGTGCTCTCCGCTGTCCCCCTCCGTTCCTCTCTCCTTCCCTGTGTCTCTCCGCTGTCCCCATACGTTCCTCTCTCCTTCCCTGTGTCTCTCCGCTGTCCCCCTCCGTTCCTCTCTCCTTCTCTGTCCCCTCCGTTCTGCTGTCTCTCTGCGCTGTGTGTATGGATAGAGTCAGCTGACTCTGTCCATTCACATAACTGATAAATTGTAACCTCCTGTGATTACAATGTGTCAGTTTATGAATGGAGAGGAGCCGCTGTCTTCTCTCCATTCATTCTCAGTGCAGCTGAGGCTGCAGAGAAAGGGACTGGGAAATCTCTATCCTCCGTCTCTTTCTCTGTCTCAAGGGGGAGATATCAGAGGTCTGTTAAGACCCCTGATATCTCACCAAAGCCCCCCAACAGGGCTGATTAAAAAAAAAAACATATAAAGAATAAAAAAAAATATTATTTTAAAAAATAAAAATTGTGAAAAAAAAAAAAAAAAACACACACACACACACCTACACCGTTCACCCACACCTACACCCACAAGTATCGGTACTTGTACTCGGTCCTAAAAAAGTGGTATCGGGACAACCCTACCAAGTATTATTCTACACAATTTTTTTTATTGTGCATTAAAAAAATAAATTTAGACATGAAATCTGCCAATAGAACTTAACCAAAAAGTTGCTTTATGCATCCAAAAATATAAAAAATATACCAAATCAAATCATTATTCAACCAAAAAAATTATGTCAAAGCAATAACTCCAAGGCCAATAATAAACATGTAAACTGAAAAGTGCAAAATGAAAAGCTTGAAATGAAAAGCGCTAAATAAAAAACGCGAAAAGAAAAGCGCGAATCAACACTCACCAAACTTCTACTTTGCAGAAGGAGCCCAAAGGGTGGCGCTAAAGAGCTGAAAAACCACGTAGCACGTCTAGTATGTCACTACGTTCGTAATTGTTGGCCAGCAATTGTGTGGCTGTGTGTATGCAAGACAAGTTTGGGCCAACGCCCTTCGGACAAAATTCCACGGTTTTGTTGGCGGAAAGTCGTGTGTATGAGGCATTAGTCTTCTCATTGTTTGTATGTAGTAACATGAACATGTTAGAACCCACCGCGGCAGCCCTCCTTCATTTTGTGGCTGTTGTATTTTTGTAGGAACGTGGAAGTAATGCCTCGTACACACGATCGGACATTCCAACAACAAAATCCTTGATTTTTTTCCGACGGATGTTGACTCAAACTTGTCTTGCGTACACACGGTCGCACAAATGTTGTTGGAAATTCCGATCACCAAGAACGTGCTGATGTACAACACGTATGAGGGGACTATAAAAAGGAAGTTCAATAGCCAGTGCTCCACCCTTTGGGCTCCTTCTGCTAATCTCGTGTTAGTAGAAGTTTGGTGAGAGACGATTCACACTTTTCAGCCTCGTGCTTTTCAGTCCGTTACTGCTCTTCAGTTTGTACTTGTGGGTTCGTATCTGTTTTTCAGTGCATATTTTTATATTACGTATTTGGTTTTCAGTGAGTTCTTGGAGGACTTGGAGGAGAAGTTCATGGACCAATAATTGGTTGCTCCAGCGTGACCAATTCTCTCATATGCCTTTGTTGTGGGAGATCAATGAGAATAATCCTGTTGCTTTCGGGAATTATCTACAGGTGACGGACCTCGTTTTTCACTGTCTTTTGGCTTAGCTGTTCCCTTATATTATGAAGCAGGACACCTGCATGCGGCAAGCCATCACTTCTGAACAAAGGCTCGTCACCACCTTGCGGTACTTGGCGATGGGGAGAAGTCTGCAGGACATCAAGTTCTCGACAGGCATCTCCCCCCAGGCTCTGGGGATCATTATTCCAGAGACCTGTTCTGCCATCATTCAGGTCCTGCAGAAGGACTATATTAGGTAAGTTTTCTCCTTTAACCACTTCAGCCCCGGAAGGTTTTACCCCCTTCCTGACCAGAGCACTTTTTACAATTCGGCACTGCGTCGCTTTAACTGTTAATTGCGCGGTCATGCAATGCTGTACCCAAACGAAATTTGCGTCCTTTTCTTCCCACAAATAGAGCTTTCTTTTGATGGTATTTGATCACCTCTGCCGTTTTTATTTTTTGCGCTATACGCGGAAAAAGACCGAAAATTTTGAAAAAAAATGATATTTTCTACTTTTTGTTCTAAAAAAAATCCAATAAACTCAATTTTAGTCATACATTTAGGCCAAAATGTATTCGGCCACATGTCTTTGGTAAAAAAAATGTCAATAAGTGTATATTTATTGGTTTGCGCAAAAGTTATAGCGTCTACAAACTAGGGTACATTTTCTGGAATTTACACAGCCTTTAATTTATGACTGCCTATTAGGGATGAGCTTCGTGTTCGAGTCGAACCCATGTTCGACTCGAACATCGGCTGTTCGACCGTCCGTCGAATTGCGAACGATATGGGCCGTTCGCGCCAAATTCGTGTGGCGCGTCACGGCCCATAATTCACTGCGGCATCGCAGTGCATTGCTGGCTGATGATTGGCCAAGCATGCACTATGACCCGCATGCTTGGCCAATCACAGCGCCGTCAGTAGAGAGAGCTGTAATTGGCCAAAGCCAGGGTGGCTTTGGCCAATTATGGCTCAGGGGATTTAGTACACACCCCACACTATATAAGGCCGCCTGCACGGCGGCCCTGTGTAGTGTGTGTTCCGGTGTGCTGAGCGATAGAGAGAGAGAGAGACAGTGTCATTTGATTTGAGTTAGATAGATTAGGCAGAACAGTCAGTCAGTTAGCTGCACTTACAGTGTATTGTGTATATATATGCATCCCAGGTGTTGCATATATATATATACACTGTATTCAGTTTAGCTAGATCCGTTCCTGTTATCTTCTATCTAGACTATTTACATTCAGTGCAGTGTGTCCTGCTCACAGTGTTCAGCTAGATCCGTTCCTGCTATTTACATTCAGTACAGTGCTTCCTGCTCACAGTGTTCAGCTAGATCCGTTCCTGCTATTTACATTCAGTGCAGTGCGTGCTGCTCACAGTGTTCAGCTAGATCCGTTCCTGCTATTTACATTCAGTGCAGTGCGTGCTGCTCACAGTGTTCAGCTAGATCCGTTCCTGCTATTTACATTCAGTGCAGTGCGTCCTGCTCACAGTGTTCAGCTAGATCCGTTCCTGCTATTTACATTCAGTGCAGTGCGTGCTGCTCACAGTGTTCAGCTAGATCCGTTCCTGCTATTTACATTCAGTGCAGTGCGTGCTGCTCACAGTGTTTAGCTACATCCGTTCCTGCTGTTTACATTCAGTGCAGTGCGTCCTGCTCACAGTGTTCAGCTAGATCCGTTCCTGCTATTTACATTCAGTGCAGTGCGTCCTGCTCACAGTGTTCAGCTAGATCCGTTCCTGCTATTTACATTCAGTGCAGTGCGTCCTGCTCACAGTGTTCAGCTAGATCCGTTCCTGCTATATACATTTAGTGCAGTACGTCCTGCTCACAGTGTTCAGCTAGATCCGTTCCTGTTATCTTCCTACTGACAGGCAGGCTTGTCTGGTTACAGTATATAAAGCTACCTGAAGAAAATTACAGGTGTTCTTTTTGATCCTATTAGTACCACGGTCAGGCAGCTAGACTATTTACATTTAGTACAGTGTGTCCTGCTCACAGTGTTCAGCTAGATCCGTTCCTGTTATTTACATTCAGTGCAGTGCGTCCTGCTCACAGTGTTCAGCTAGATCCGTTCCTGCTATTTACATTCAGTGCAGTGCGTCCTGCTCACAGTGTTCAGCTAGATCCGTTCCTGCTATTTACATTCAGTGCAGTGCGTCCTGCTCACAGTGTTCAGCTAGATCCGTTCCTGCTATTTACATTCAGTGCAGTGCGTCCTGCTCACAGTGTTTAGCTAGATCCGTTCCTGTTATTTACATTCAGTGCAGTGCGTCCTGCTCACAGTGTTCAGCTAGATCCGTTCCTGCTATTTACATTCAGTGCAGTGCGTCCTGCTCACAGTGTTCAGCTAGATCCGTTCCTGCTATTTACATTCAGTGCAGTGCGTCCTGCTCACAGTGTTCAGCTAGATCCGTTCCTGCTATTTACATTCAGTGCAGTGCGTCCTGCTCACAGTGTTTAGCTAGATCCGTTCCTGCTATTTACATTCAGTGCAGTGCGTCCTGCTCACAGTGTTCAGCTAGATCCGTTCCTGCTATTTACATTCAGTGCAGTGCGTCCTGCTCACAGTGTTCAGCTAGATCCGTTCCTGCTATTTACATTCAGTGCAGTGCGTCCTGCTCACAGTGTTCAGCTAGATCCGTTCCTGCTATTTACATTCAGTGCAGTGCGTGCTGCTCACAGTGTTCAGCTAGATCCGTTCCTGCTATTTACATTCAGTGCAGTGCGTGCTGCTCACAGTGTTTAGCTACATCCGTTCCTGCTGTTTACATTCAGTGCAGTGCGTCCTGCTCACAGTGTTCAGCTAGATCCGTTCCTGCTATTTACATTCAGTGCAGTGCGTCCTGCTCACAGTGTTCAGCTAGATCCGTTCCTGCTATTTACATTCAGTGCAGTGCGTCCTGCTCACAGTGTTCAGCTAGATCCGTTCCTGCTATATACATTTAGTGCAGTACGTCCTGCTCACAGTGTTCAGCTAGATCCGTTCCTGTTATCTTCCTACTGACAGGCAGGCTTGTCTGGTTACAGTATATAAAGCTACCTGAAGAAAATTACAGGTGTTCTTTTTGATCCTATTAGTACCACGGTCAGGCAGCTAGACTATTTACATTTAGTACAGTGTGTCCTGCTCACAGTGTTCAGCTAGATCCGTTCCTGTTATTTACATTCAGTGCAGTGCGTCCTGCTCACAGTGTTCAGCTAGATCCGTTCCTGCTATTTACATTCAGTGCAGTGCGTCCTGCTCACAGTGTTCAGCTAGATCCGTTCCTGCTATTTACATTCAGTGCAGTGCGTCCTGCTCACAGTGTTCAGCTAGATCCGTTCCTGCTATTTACATTCAGTGCAGTGCGTCCTGCTCACAGTGTTTAGCTAGATCCGTTCCTGTTATTTACATTCAGTGCAGTGCGTCCTGCTCACAGTGTTCAGCTAGATCCGTTCCTGCTATTTACATTCAGTGCAGTGCGTCCTGCTCACAGTGTTCAGCTAGATCCGTTCCTGCTATTTACATTCAGTGCAGTGCGTCCTGCTCACAGTGTTCAGCTAGATCCGTTCCTGCTATTTACATTCAGTGCAGTGCGTCCTGCTCACAGTGTTTAGCTAGATCCGTTCCTGCTATTTACATTCAGTGCAGTGCGTCCTGCTCACAGTGTTCAGCTAGATCCGTTCCTGCTATATACATTTAGTGCAGTACGTCCTGCTCACAGTGTTCAGCTAGATCCGTTCCTGTTATCTTCCTACTGACAGGCAGGCTTGTCTGGTTACAGTATATAAAGCTACCTGAAGAAAATTACAGGTGTTCTTTTTGATCCTATTAGTACCACGGTCAGGCAGCTAGACTATTTACATTTAGTACAGTGTGTCCTGCTCACAGTGTTCAGCTAGATCAGTTCCTGCTATTTACATTCAGTGCAGTGCGTCCTGCTCACAGTGTTCAGCTAGATCCGTTCCTGCTATTTACATTCAGTGCAGTGCGTCCTGCTCACAGTGTTTAGCTAGATCCGTTCCTGCTATTTACATTCAGTGCAGTGCGTCCTGCTCACAGTGTTCAGCTAGATCCGTTCCTGCTATATACATTTAGTGCAGTACGTCCTGCTCACAGTGTTCAGCTAGATCCGTTCCTGTTATCTTCCTACTGACAGGCAGGCTTGTCTGGTTACAGTAAATAAAGCTACCTGAAGAAAATTACAGGTGTTCTTTTTGATCCTATTAGTACCACGGTCAGGCAGCTAGACTATTTACATTTAGTACAGTGTGTCCTGCTCACAGTGTTCAGCTAGATCCGTTCCTGTTATTTACATTCAGTGCAGTGCGTCCTGCTCACAGTGTTCAGCTAGATCCGTTCCTGCTATTTACATTCAGTGCAGTGCGTCCTGCTCACAGTGTTTAGCTAGATCCGTTCCTGCTATTTACATTCAGTGCAGTGCGTCCTGCTCACAGTGTTCAGCTAGATCCGTTCCTGTTATCTTCCTACTGACAGGCAGGCTTGTCTGGTTACAGTATATAAAGCTACCTGAAGAAAATTACAGGTGTTCTATCCCAGCTTAGTGCAGCTACAGGCCATTAGTATGTCTGGAAGGCCAAGAAGGAGAGGCAGACAGTCACAAGCCAATAAGAGAGGGCAAGCAGGCTCTGTGTCTAGTGCTGGTCGTGGAGACGGTGCATCCTCATCAGCACGTGGCCATGGGACACGCTTGGCCTTTTTTTTGGCAGCTGGCCGTGTTGAGCCGCAACATGCGGAAGACTTGGTCGAGTGGATGACCAAGCCGTCCTCATCCTCCTCATCCTCTCTCACCCATGCCCAGGGTGCTTTGTCTGGCAAAGCAGCGGCCTCTTCCCTCAGCTCAATGTCATCAGTGACTCCTTCCCTAGCCCCACCATGTCCTCCTGAGGATTCCCTCGAACTGTTTGACCACAGTGTTGGGTACATGCTCCAGGAGGATGCCCAGCGTTTGGAAGGCTCTGATGATGATACTGAGCTCAATGAAGGCAGTAACATGAGCACGGACAGAGGGGGTGCCCAAGAAGGACAGCAATCTGGCAGTCATGCTCCCCCTGCTGCAGCATACTGCCAGGTTTGCTCCAGTGATGAGGAGGGAGGGGATGATGAGGTCACTGACTCAACGTGGGTGCCTGATAGGAGAGAGGAGGAGGAGGAGGAGGAGGAGGAGGTGGCACATCACCAACTAGGCAGGATGCCCTCCAGGGGCCAGCCTAAGGGCAGCACATTGACTGCATCACACCCCAAAGCTCCACATGTGCAGGGCGCTGCAGTCTCTGCGCGTTATTCAAAAAGTTCTTTGGTGTGGGCCTTTTTTGAGACGAGTGCATCAGATCGCACCGCTGCTATTTGCAACATATGTCTCAAGCGTATCTCGCGTGGCCAAAACATCTCCCGCTTGGGTACCACATGCTTGACCAGACATATGTTGACCTGCCATGCAGTTCGTTGGCAAGCGTATCTAAAAGACCCACACCAAAGAACAAAGACGATCTCTCCTTGCTCCTCATCAGCTGAGATTTCCAACCCCACTAGACCTTCAGTCCTCTCTGCGACCTGCAGTGAGAGGAATGAAGGTGTAGAATTAGGTGTGTCACAGCCAAGTACTTATGGGCAATCTGCTTTGGGTACACCGACGTCAGATTGTACCAGGCAAATTTCCCTGCCCCAGCTGCTGCACCGCCGAAAGAAGTTTGCTCCCAGCCATCCACATGCCCAGCGGTTGAATGCTAGCTTGGCAAAATTGCTAGCACTTCAACTGCTGCCTTTTCAGTTGGTAGACTCTGCCCCCTTCCGTGAGTTTGTGGAATGTGCGGTTCCTCAGTGGCAGGTACCCAAACGCCACTTTTTCTCACGGAAGGCGATTCCGGCTCTCTACCGGCATGTGGAAGGCAATGTCCATGCCTCGCTGGACAGGGCGGTCAGCGGTAAGGTGCATATTACCGCTGACTCATGGTCCAGCAGGCATGGACAGGGACGTTACTTAAGTTTCACGGCGCATTGGGTGACTCTGCTGGCAGCTGGGAAGGATGCAGGACAAGGTGCAGTAGTGTTGGAGGTTGTTCCGCCACCACGCCTCCAAAATGCTGATTGTGACACACCTCTCTCCTCCACCCCCTCCTCTTCTTCTTCCTCCATGGCCTCTTCCTCGGAACCAGCGGTGCTCCGTAGGCGTTCAAGGGGCTACGCAAGTACGCAGGCCAAAAGATGCCATGCGGTGCTTGAGCTGGTGTGCTTGGGGGACAGGAGCCACACTGGGGCAGAGGTTCTGTCAGCTCTGCAGGGGCAGGTTCAGAGGTGGTTGACGCCACGCCAACTTAAGGCAGGAATGGTGGTTTGCGACAATGGCACCAACCTCCTCTCTGCCCTCCGACAGGGACAACTGACCCATGTGCCCTGTTTGGCTCACGTCCTTAACTTGGTGGTGCAGCGGTTCTTGGGCAGGTACCCGGGCTTACAGGATGTCCTGAGGCAGGCCAGGAAAGTCTCTGTGCATTTCCGCCGGTCATATAATGCCAGTGCTCGGCTGACGGACCTCCAAAAGGAGTTTAACCTGCCCAAGAACCGCCTAATCTGTGACATGCCCACCAGGTGGAACTCGACGTTGGCCATGCTGCAGCGGCTGCACACGCAGCAGAGGGCCATCAATGAGTACCTGTGCGACTATGGCACCAGGACAGGGTCAGGGGACCTTGGTTTTTTTTCCCCACGCCAGTGGGCCATGATCAGGGATGCATGCACTGTCCTGTCACCATTCGAGGAGGCCACGAGGATGGTGAGCACTGACAGTGCATGCATCAGTGACACTGTCCCCCTTGTCCACCTGTTGGAGCACACGCTGCGTGGGATAATGGACAGGGCACTTGAGGCAGAACAGAGGCAGGAAGAGGAGGACTTCCTTAGCTCTCAAGGCCCCCTTTATCCAGACAGTGTTCCTGCGTGCCCGCCGATCACACAGGAAGAGGACGAGGAGGAGGAGGAGGAGGAGGAGGAGGAAGATTGTGTCAGTATGGAGGTGGAGCCTGGCACTCAGCATCAGCAGTCTTTAAGGGATCAGTCCCAAGGAACACATGGACTTGTACGTGGCTGGGAGGAGGTGGCTGCGGACGTTGTTGTCCTTAGTGACCCAGAGGACTCCGGACCGAATGCCTCAGCAAACCTACGCTGCATGGCCTCCCTGATCCTGCAAAGCCTGCGTAAGGATCCTCGTATTCGTGGTATCAAGGAGAAGGACCAATACTGGCTGGCAACCCTCCTTGATCCACGTTACAAGGGTAAGGTTGCGGACCTTATCTTGCCATCGCAGAGGGAGCAGAGGATGAAACATCTTCGGGAGGCCTTGCAGAAAGGTCTGTGCAACGCGTTCCCAGAGACTGGGAGGTTACAAACTCCTGTTTCTGGACAACGTGTTGCTGAGGCTTCGGTCAGTCAAAGAAGGAGCGGTGGAGAAGGTGGCCGTCTGACCGATGCGTTCAGACAATTTTTTGGTCCGCAGCCCCAAGGTATGATCGGTTCCAGCAACCATCGCCAGCGTCTGTTTTACATGGTGCAGGAATACCTAGGGGCAAGATCAGACTTGGACACCTTTCCCACCGAAAATCCTCTGGGTTACTGGGTCTTGAGGATGGATCACTGGCCAGAGCTTGCACAGTATGCAATTGAGCTACTGGCCTGTCCTGCATCCAGCGTTCTTTCGGAACGCACATTCAGTGCTGCTGGAGGCGTGGTAACCGATCACAGGGTGCGTCTGTCCACCGACTCGGTCGATCGGCTGACCTTCATAAAAATGAATCAGTCTTGGATCACCACCAGCTACCAAGCACCTGATGCAGATGTAACCGAATAATTTTTTTTGAAATCTCAGATCCCTTCAAAGACTGCCTATGCTGATGCTGAGTGACTATCCCTGAGTAATTATCCTCTTCCTCCTCAATCATCACGCTGATAGCTTGTAAGAACATTTTTGGTTCTGGGCGCCACCACCAGTGCCTAAGGCACAATTTTTCAGCCCCTGTTTAACAGGGGCGTGTAATTACAATTTTTGATGTAATACTTTGCAGCAGGGCTCGTTCCTGCATTCCAACTAGAGTGTCTGTGAGGGGTTGCAGTGTTGTGGCACCAGCACCAGTGCCTAAGACCCAATTTTTCAGCCCCTGTCTAACAGGGGCGTGTAATTACAATTTTTGATGCAATACTTTGCAGCAGGGCTTGTTCCTGCATTCCAACTAGAGTGTCTGTGAGGGGTTGCAGTGTTGTGGCACCAGCACCAGTGCCTAAGACCCAATTTTTCTGCCCCTGTCTAACAGGGGCGTGTAATTACAATTTTTGATGCAATACTTTGCAGCAGGGCTTGTTCCTGCGTTTCAACTAGAGTGTCTGTGAGGGGTTGCAGTGTTGTGGCACCAGCACCAGTGCCTAAGACCCAATTTTTCAGCCCCTGTCTAACAGGGGCGTGTAATTACAATTTTTGATGCAATACTTTGCAGCAGGGCTTGTTCCTGCGTTTCAACTAGAGTGTCTGTGAGGGGTTGCAGTGTTGTGGCACCAGCACCAGTGCCTAAGACCCAATTTTTCTGCCCCTGTCTAACAGGGGCGTGTAATTACAATTTTTGATGCAATACTTTGCAGCAGGGCTCGTTCCTGCGTTCCAACTAGAGTGTCTGTGAGGGGTTGCAGTGTTGTGGCACCAGCACCAGTGCCTAAGGCCTAATTTTTCAGCTCCTGTTCAACAGGGGCATGTAATTACAATTCTTGATCTAATATTTCACAGCAGGGCCCTGTGAGGGCTTACAGTGTTTTGGCCACAGCAACACCTAAGGCCCAAATTTCTGCTGAGTATATAGGGTAGGACCCTACTTTCAAACATCTAACTTACAAACGACTCCTACTTGCAAACGGAAGGAGACAACAGGAAGTGAGATGAAATCTACCCCTAAGGAAGGGAAATTCTCTCCTGTAAGAGTTAATATGGGAAAACAATTTTTCCTTTCCACTGATGCTTTCCAATCCTTGTTCCACAAAAAAACACAAATTTTCAAAAAACATTTTTCATTGGGACAAAAAAGTGAGGTGAAATCTTCTGAAGAGGAGGAAAGACGCAAAACAAATGTCACAGGGGTGATAACCCTTCCCTATGTTTTCCAAAAAGCTTAGAAAAGATTTTTTGGCTGGAGCTAAACACATTAAAAATGTTCAAAATTACAAACAGATTCTACTTAACAACAAACCTACAGTCCCTGTCTTGTTTGCACCGCCTGTATACTGCTGTTCAGAGTATATAGGGACCTTTCCTTATTTTAATTTGGGTGCGGGGTTCCCCTTAATATCCATACAAGACCCAAAGGGCCTGGTAATGGACTGGGGGGTACCCATGCCGTTTGTCTCACTGATTTTCATCCATATTGCCATGACCCGACATGACATTAAACCCGCAAGCAGTTTTAAATGAGATTTTTTCCTTTAAAAATGACATTTGGTGCAGGGACTGTTCTAAACATGGGAAACACGCGTCACTTTACAGGCATACTATAGACACCCCCCAGGTACGATATTTAAAGGAATATTTCACTTTTTTTTTTTTACTTTAAGCATCATTAAAATCACTGCTCCCGAAAAAACGGCCGTTTTTAAAAGTTTTTTTTGCATTGATACATGTCCCCTGGGGTAGGACCCGGGTCCCCAAACCCTTTTTAGGACAATACCATGCAAATTAGCCTTTAAAATGAGCACTTTTGATTTCGAACGTTCGAGTCCCATAGACGTCAATGGGGTTCTAACGTTCGTGCGAACTTGCGGTCCGTTCGCGGGTTCTGGTGCGAACCGAACCGGGGGGTGTTCGGCTCATCCCTACTGCCTATGTCGTTTCTTGAGGTGCTAAAATGGCAGGGCAGTACAAAACCCCCACAAATGACCCCATTTTGGAAAGTAGACACCCCAAGGAATTTGCTGAGAGGCATGTTGAGCCCATTGAATATTCATTTTTTTTTGTCCCAAGTGATTGAACAATGACAAAAAAAAAATTACAAAAAGTTGTCACTAAATGATATATTGCTCACACAGGCCATGGGCATATGTGGAATTGCACCCCAAAATACATTTAGCTGCTTCTCCTGAGTACGGGGATACCACATGTGTGGGACTTTTTGGGAGCCTAGCCGCGTACGGGGCCCCGAAAACCAAGCACCGCCTTCAGGATTTCTAAGGGCGTACATTTTTGATTTTACTCCTCACTACCTATCACAGTTTTGAAGGCCATAAAATGCCCAGATGACATAAAACCCCCCCAAATGACCCCATTTTGGAAAGTAGACACCCCAAGCTATTTGCTTTGAGGCATGTTGAGTCCATGGAATGTTTTATATTTTGACACAAGTTGCGGGAAAGTGACAAATTTTTTTTTTTTTTTTTTGCACAAAGTTGTCACTAAATGATATATTGCTCACACAGGCCATGGGCATATGTGGAATTGCACCCCAAAATACATTTAGCTGCTTCTCCTGAGTACGGGGATACCACATGTGTGGGACTTTTTAGGAGCCTAGCCGCGTACGGGACCCCGAAAACCAAGCACCGCCTTCAGGATTTCTAAGGGCGTACATTTTTGATTTTACTCCTCACTGCCTATCACAGTTTCGGAGGCCATGGAATGCCCAGGTGGCACAAACCCCCCCCAAATGACCCCATTTTGGAAAGTAGACACCCCAAGCTATTTGCTGAGAGGCATGGTGAGTATTTTGCAGCTCTCATTTGTTTTTGAAAATAAAGAAAGACGAGAAAAAAAATTTTTTTTTTTCTTTTTTCAATTTTCAAAACTTTGTGACAAAAAGTGAGGTCTGCAAAATACTCACTATACCTCTCATCAAAAAGCTTGGGGTGTCTACTTTCCAAAATGGGGTCATTTGGGGGGGTTTTGTGCCACCTGGGCATTCCATGGCCTCCGAAACTGTGATAGGCAGTGAAGAGTGAAATCAAAAATTTACGGCCTTAGAAAGCCTGAAGGCGGTGCTTGGTTTTCGGGGTCCCGTACGCGGCTAGGCTCCCAAAAAGTCCCACACATGTGGTATCCCCATACTCAGGAGAAGCAACAGAATGTATTTTGGGGTGTAATTTCACATATTCCCATGGCATGTTTGAGCAATATATCATTTAGTGACAACTTTGCGCAAAAAAAAATAAAAAAAATAAAAAATTGTCTCTTTCCCGCAACTTGTGTCACAATATAAATTATTCCATGGACTCAACATGACTCTCAGCAAATAGCTTGGGGTGTCTACTTTCCAAAATGGGGTCATTTGGGGGGGGTTTGAACTGTCCTGGCATTTTATGCACAACATTTAGAAGCTTATGTCACACATCACCCACTCTTCTAACCACTTGAAGACAAAGCCCTTTCTGACACTTTTTGTTTACATAAAAAAATAATTTTTTTTTGCAAGAAAATTACTTTGAACCCCCAAACATTATATATTTTTTTTAAAGCAAATGCCCTACAGATTAAAATGGTGGGTGTTTCATTTTTTTTTTTCACACAGTATTTGCGCAGCGATTTTTCAAACGCATTTTTTGGGGAAAAAACACACTTTTTTACATTTTAATGCACTAAAACACACTATATTGCCAAAATGTTTGATGAGATAAAAAAGATGATCTTAGGCCGAGTACATGGATACCAAACATGACATGCTTTAAAATTGCGCACAAACGTGCAGTGGCGACAAACTAAATACATTTTTAAAAGCCTTTAAAAGCCTTTACAGGTTACCACTTTAGATTTACAGAGGAGGTCTACTGCTAAAATTACTGCCCTCGATCTGACCTTCGCGGTGATACCTCACATGCATGGTGCAATTGCTGTTTACATTTGACGCCAGACCAACGCTTGCGTTCACCTTAGCGCGAGAGCAGGGGGGACAGGGGTGCTTTTTTTTTTTTTTTTTTCTTTATTATTATTATTTTTTTATCTTATTTTTAAACTGTTCCTTTCATTTTTTTTTTTTTTTAAATCATTTTTATTGTTATCTCAGGGAATATAAATATCCCCTATGATAGCAATAGGTAGTGACAGGTACTCTTTTTTGCAAAAATTGGGGTCTATTAGACCCTAGATTTCTCCTCTGCCCTCAAAGCATCTGATCACACCAAGATCGGTGTGATAAAATGCTTTCCCAATTTCCCAATGGCGCTGTTTACATCCGGCGAAATCTACGTCATAAAATGCTCGTAGCTTCCGGTTTCTTAGGTCATAGAGATGTTTGGAGCCACTCTGGTCTCTGATCAGCTCTATGGTCAGCTGGCTGAATCACCGGCTGCATTTTCAGGTTCCCTGTTGAGACAGGAGAGCCAGAGAAAAACACGGAAGATGTTGGGGGGGGGGGGGGGCATTCCCTCCCACTGCTTGTAAAAACAGTCTAGAGGCTAATTAGCCACTAGGATTGCTTTTACATGAAAGCCGACCGCTGGCTGAAAAGAATGATACCAAGATGATACCTAAAGCTGCAGGCATCATTCTGGTATAACCACTCAAAGTCGTGAATGGCGTACCTGAAGACAAAAAAATGGTTAACAATGGTTAACAATAAAGCACAGTAAAGTGTAAATAATTACACACCTGAAAAACAAACATGATAAAACATAATAACAATAACAATAACAATAACAATCAATAACAATAACAATAACAATAACAATAACAATAACAATAAAACATTGCAGAATAGAATACAGTAAAAAAGAGCAGAACAATAGAGAGAGAGAATAGAGAGAGAGAGAACAATAAAACAACAACTATTTTTTTTATTTCATATATTTTTTTTTTTTTTACACTTTTTTTGTAACTAACTTTTATAACGGTAACCGGTTCCAGGTTCGGGTCTCTCAAAATGCGATGGCATCTTGGGAGACCCTGTGAAAGTGCGCCTAGTCTGTGCAATGCTGTACCCTACGCTAATACTCAACTAGTGCATGGTAGCGTTCAAAACATTCACCAATGCAAAGACCAGGATTGTCAGGACAGGAGGGACAATAATAGCGGGTGTCACGCCTATATCCGCGCTTGCTACAGACACAACATCTTTTTTTGGGCGGTTCGCTGGGTAGGGGTACTCGGGAGGACATAAAAATGCCTCTCATGCAGCCGACTGCATTTGGTTGGGGATGTGAATGGGGGAAGTACGGGCGCTGCAGAAGCGGTGGGTTCCCAATTAGGATTGGCGAATGCAGCAGGAAGGGCACTATGGGCACGACGGGCCTGTGTTTGTCTTTTTGGTGGCAGCGGGACACTACTTGTGCTTGCCACCTCACCAGCTTGAACTGCACTTATGGGACTCGCCACGTCACCACGTGTTACTGCAGTGCTGGTTTGACTACGACCGGGGTGTACTAGGCCGCTGGCGCTTGCCAGTTCACCAAAACGCTACCAAAAAAACTGTTAGCGATCGCAGGGATCAGGCCTGACTCTGCGAACGCTGCAGTTATGCGTTTAGTATTTTGTAAGTGACAGTGATCGATCGATACTGCACTTGGGTGGGCTGGGCCGGGCTGGGCGGAGGGGCAAAACGCAGGTGCTAGCAGGTATCTGGGCTGATCCCACTAACACTGCGTTTTTGGGAACCCTAAACTGCTGGGGACACTAGTATAGATCTAATCGGATCAGATATTGATCCGATCAGATACTATACCACTAAGGGAGGCGTACGGTGCGTGCGTGGGTGTTAGCGGTACTGGCGCTAATCTGACGCTGCCTGGGGCTGGTGCTTGCCAGTTCACCAAAACGCTACCAAAAAAACTTAGCGATCGCAGGGATCAGGCCTGACTCTGCGAACGCTGCAGTTATGCGTTTAGTGTTTTGTAAGTGACAGTGATCGATCGATACTGCACTTGGGTGGGCTGGGCTGGGCCGGGCGGAGGGGCAAAACGCAGGTGCTAGCAGGTATCTGGGCTGATCCCGCTAACACTGCGTTTTTGGGAACCCTAAACTGCTGGGGACGCTAGTATAGATCTGATCGGATCAGATATTGATCCGTTCAGATACTATACCACTAAGGGAGGCGTATGCTGCGTGCGTGGGTGTTAGCGGTACTGGCGCTAATCTGACGCTGCCTGGGGCGACGCATATCACCGCCGGGCGATCGGGGGGCTAAACCTTTATTCGGTAATAAACGGCGGGTGCCCTGACACTATAAAAAATAAACAAACTAACCAGCGTCACCTGTAACAGTTATACGGTGATCAGTGGTGAAAGGGTTAACTAGGGGGCAATCAAGGGGTTAAAACATTTATTAGGTAGTATATGGGGGTCCCTGTCGCTATAAAATGCTGACGGCGAACCTAAATATTTACGTTCCTAACTAGCGTCACCAGCGACACTAATACAGCGATCAGAAAAATGATCGCTTAGCGACACTGGTTAGGGGGGGTGATCAAGGGGTTAAAACTTTATTAGGGGGGGTTAGGGGGGTATCCTAGACCTAAAGGGGGGTAATACTCACTGCCCTAACACTAACTGTCACAAACTGACACTATGCAGTAATCAGAAAAAAAAAAAAAAAAAAATACTGCTAATGTCAGTTTGTGACAGGGGGGGGGGGTGTGATTGGGGGGGGATCGGGGGGCGATCAGGGGGGGGATCGGGGGTGTAATGTATGCCTGGCATGTTCTACTGTGTGTGTGTGTGTGTGTTGTGCACTCACTTGTCTTCTCTCCTCGGCGCTGGAACGGAAACTGCCAGACCGAGGAGAGATGACATCACATCCTCTGCCTGTGTGAAACGACACACAGGCAGAGGAGCATTCCCATTGGCTGGGAGCGATCGCGAGGGGGGGGCCACGATCGGATGGTCTCCCCCTCGCCTCCCGACGCTCCCAGTCAGATGCCGACCGCCGATGGCACCGGGGGGGGGTCCGATCGGACCCCCCGCCCGCGGGAGGCAGATCACGTATGGGTACGTGATTTTGCCTGCCCGTGCCATTCTGCCGCAGTATATATGCGGTAGGCGGTCGGCAAGTGGTTAACATCACATTCTATGCATTTAATGTTTGCTAATGTATTTATTGTATTTATTTCTTCATTCCCTAATTACCATTAGGGATGAGCTTCGTGTTCGAGTCGAACCCATGTTCGACTCGAACATCGGCTGTTCGACCGTCCGTCGAATTGCGAACGATATGGGCCGTTCGCGCCAAATTCGTGTGGCGCGTCACGGCCCATAATTCACTGCGGCATCGCAGTGCATTGCTGGCTGATGATTGGCCAAGCATGCACTATGACCCGCATGCTTGGCCAATCACAGCGCCGTCAGTAGAGAGAGCTGTAATTGGCCAAAGCCAGGGTGGCTTTGGCCAATTATGGCTCAGGGGATTTAGTACACACCCCACACTATATAAGGCCGCCTGCACGGCAGCCCTGTGTAGTGTGTGTTCCGGTGTGCTGAGAAATAGAGAGAGAGAGAGACAGTGTCATTTGATTTGAGTTAGATAGATTAGGCAGAACAGTCAGTCAGTTAGCTGCACTTACAGTGTATTGTGTATATATATGCATCCCAGGTGTTGCATATATATATATACACTGTATTCAGTTTAGCTAGATCCGTTCCTGTTATCTTCTATCTAGACTATTTACATTCAGTGCAGTGTGTCCTGCTCACAGTGTTCAGCTAGATCCGTTCCTGCTATTTACATTCAGTACAGTGCTTCCTGCTCACAGTGTTCAGCTAGATCCGTTCCTGCTATTTACATTCAGTGCAGTGCGTGCTGCTCACAGTGTTCAGCTAGATCCGTTCCTGCTATTTACATTCAGTGCAGTGCGTCCTGCTCACAGTGTTCAGCTAGATCCGTTCCTGCTATATACATTTAGTGCAGTACGTCCTGCTCACAGTGTTCAGCTAGATCCGTTCCTGTTATCTTCCTACTGACAGGCAGGCTTGTCTGGTTACAGTATATAAAGCTACCTGAAGAAAATTACAGGTGTTCTTTTTGATCCTATTAGTACCACGGTCAGGCAGCTAGACTATTTACATTTAGTACAGTGTGTCCTGCTCACAGTGTTCAGCTAGATCCGTTCCTGTTATTTACATTCAGTGCAGTGCGTCCTGCTCACAGTGTTCAGCTAGATCCGTTCCTGCTATATACATTTAGTGCAGTACGTCCTGCTCACAGTGTTCAGCTAGATCCGTTCCTGTTATCTTCCTACTGACAGGCAGGCTTGTCTGGTTACAGTATATAAAGCTACCTGAAGAAAATTACAGGTGTTCTTTTTGATCCTATTAGTACCACGGTCAGGCAGCTAGACTATTTACATTTAGTACAGTGTGTCCTGCTCACAGTGTTCAGCTAGATCCGTTCCTGTTATTTACATTCAGTGCAGTGCGTCCTGCTCACAGTGTTCAGCTAGATCCGTTCCTGCTATTTACATTCAGTGCAGTGCGTCCTGCTCACAGTGTTCAGCTAGATCCGTTCCTGCTATTTACATTCAGTGCAGTGCGTCCTGCTCACAGTGTTCAGCTAGATCCGTTCCTGCTATTTACATTCAGTGCAGTGCGTCCTGCTCACAGTGTTCAGCTAGATCCGTTCCTGCTATTTACATTCAGTGCAGTGCGTGCTGCTCACAGTGTTCAGCTAGATCCGTTCCTGCTATTTACATTCAGTGCAGTGCGTCCTGCTCACAGTGTTCAGCTAGATCCGTTCCTGCTATTTACATTCAGTGCAGTGCGTCCTGCTCACAGTGTTTAGCTACATCCGTTCCTGCTGTTTACATTCAGTGCAGTGCGTCCTGCTCACAGTGTTCAGCTAGATCCGTTCCTGCTATTTACATTCAGTGCAGTGCGTCCTGCTCACAGTGTTCAGCTAGATCCGTTCCTGCTATTTACATTCAGTGCAGTGCGTCCTGCTCACAGTGTTTAGCTACATCCGTTCCTGCTGTTTACATTCAGTGCAGTGCGTCCTGCTCACAGTGTTCAGCTAGATCCGTTCCTGCTATTTACATTCAGTGCATTGCGTCCTGCTCACAGTGTTCAGCTAGATCCGTTCCTGCTATTTACATTCAGTGCAGTGCGTCCTGCTCACAGTGTTTAGCTACATCCGTTCCTGCTGTTTACATTCAGTGCAGTGCGTCCTGCTCACAGTGTTCAGCTAGATCCGTTCCTGCTATTTACATTCAGTGCAGTGCGTCCTGCTCACAGTGTTCAGCTAGATCCGTTCCTGCTATTTACATTCAGTGCAGTGCGTGCTGCTCACAGTGTTCAGCTAGATCCGTTCCTGCTATTTACATTCAGTGCAGTGCGTGCTGCTCACAGTGTTCAGCTAGATCCGTTCCTGCTATTTACATTCAGTGCAGTGCGTCCTGCTCACAGTGTTCAGCTAGATCCGTTCCTGCTATTTACATTCAGTGCAGTGCGTCCTGCTCACAGTGTTTAGCTACATCCGTTCCTGCTGTTTACATTCAGTGCAGTGCGTCCTGCTCACAGTGTTCAGCTAGATCCGTTCCTGCTATTTACATTCAGTGCAGTGCGTCCTGCTCACAGTGTTCAGCTAGATCCGTTCCTGCTATTTACATTCAGTGCAGTGCGTGCTGCTCACAGTGTTCAGCTAGATCCGTTCCTGCTATTTACATTCAGTGCAGTGCGTCCTGCTCACAGTGTTCAGCTAGATCCGTTCCTGCTATTTACATTCAGTGCAGTGCATCCTGCTCACAGTGTTTAGCTACATCCGTTCCTGCTGTTTACATTCAGTGCAGTGCGTCCTGCTCACAGTGTTCAGCTAGATCCGTTCCTGCTATTTACATTCAGTGCAGTGCGTCCTGCTCACAGTGTTCAGCTAGATCCGTTCCTGCTATATACATTTAGTGCAGTACGTCCTGCTCACAGTGTTCAGCTAGATCCGTTCCTGTTATCTTCCTACTGACAGGCAGGCTTGTCTGGTTACAGTATATAAAGCTACCTGAAGAAAATTACAGGTGTTCTATCCCAGCTTAGTGCAGCTACAGGCCATTAGTATGTCTGGAAGGCCAAGAAGGAGAGGCAGACAGTCACAAGCCAATAAGAGAGGGCAAGCAGGCTCTGTGTCTAGTGCTGGTCGTGGAGACGGTGCATCCTCATCAGCACGTGGCCATGGGACACGCTTGGCCTTTTTTTCGGCAGCTGGCCGTGTTGAGCCGCAACATGCGGAAGACTTGGTCGAGTGGATGACCAAGCCGTCCTCATCCTCCTCATCCTCTCTCACCCATGCCCAGGGTGCTTTGTCTGGCAAAGCAGCGGCCTCTTCCCTCAGCTCAATGTCATCAGTGACTCCTTCCCTAGCCCCACCATGTCCTCCTGAGGATTCCCTCGAACTGTTTGACCACAGTGTTGGGTACATGCTCCAGGAGGATGCCCAGCGTTTGGAAGGCTCTGATGATGATACTGAGCTCAATGAAGGCAGTAACATGAGCACGGACAGAGGGGGTGCCCAAGAAGGACAGCAATCTGGCAGTCATGCTCCCCCTGCTGCAGCATACTGCCAGGTTTGCTCCAGTGATGAGGAGGGAGGGGATGATGAGGTCACTGACTCAACGTGGGTGCCTGATAGGAGAGAGGAGGAGGAGGAGGAGGAGGAGGAGGAGGAGGTGGCACATCACCAACTAGGCAGGATGCCCTCCAGGGGCCAGCCTAAGGGCAGCACATTGACTGCATCACACCCCAAAGCTCCACATGTGCAGGGCGCTGCAGTCTCTGCGCGTTATTCAAAAAGTTCTTTGGTGTGGGCCTTTTTTGAGACGAGTGCATCAGATCGCACCGCTGCTATTTGCAATATATGTCTCAAGCGTATCTCGCGTGGCCAAAACATCTCCCGCTTGGGTACCACATGCTTGACCAGACATATGTTGACCTGCCATGCAGTTCGTTGGCAAGCGTATCTAAAAGACCCACACCAAAGAACAAAGACGATCTCTCCTTGCTCCTCATCAGCTGAGATTTCCAACCCCACTAGACCTTCAGTCCTCTCTGCGACCTGCAGTGAGAGGAATGAAGGTGTAGAATTAGGTGTGTCACAGCCAAGTACTTATGGGCAATCTGCTTTTGGTACACCGACGTCAGATTGTACCAGGCAAATTTCCCTGCCCCAGCTGCTGCACCGCCGAAAGAAGTTTGCTCCCAGCCATCCACATGCCCAGCGGTTGAATGCTAGCTTGGCAAAATTGCTAGCACTTCAACTGCTGCCTTTTCAGTTGGTAGACTCTGCCCCCTTCCGTGAGTTTGTGGAATGTGCGGTTCCTCAGTGGCAGGTACCCAAACGCCACTTTTTCTCACGGAAGGCGATTCCGGCTCTCTACCGGCATGTGGAAGGCAATGTCCATGCCTCGCTGGACAGGGCGGTCAGCGGTAAGGTGCATATTACCGCTGACTCATGGTCCAGCAGGCATGGACAGGGACGTTACTTAAGTTTCACGGCGCATTGGGTGACTCTGCTGGCAGCTGGGAAGGATGCAGGACAAGGTGCAGTAGTGTTGGAGGTTGTTCCGCCACCACGCCTCCAAAATGCTGATTGTGACACACCTCTCTCCTCCACCCCCTCCTCTTCTTCTTCCTCCATGGCCTCTTCCTCGGAACCAGCGGTGCTCCGTAGGCGTTCAAGGGGCTACGCAAGTACGCAGGCCAAAAGATGCCATGCGGTGCTTGAGCTGGTGTGCTTGGGGGACAGGAGCCACACTGGGGCAGAGGTTCTGTCAGCTCTGCAGGGGCAGGTTCAGAGGTGGTTGACGCCACGCCAACTTAAGGCAGGAATGGTGGTTTGCGACAATGGCACCAACCTCCTCTCTGCCCTCCGACAGGGACAACTGACCCATGTGCCCTGTTTGGCTCACGTCCTTAACTTGGTGGTGCAGCGGTTCTTGGGCAGGTACCCGGGCTTACAGGATGTCCTGAGGCAGGCCAGGAAAGTCTGTGTGCATTTCCGCCGGTCATATAATGCCAGTGCTCGGCTGACGGACCTCCAAAAGGAGTTTAACCTGCCCAAGAACCGCCTAATCTGTGACATGCCCACCAGGTGGAACTCGACGTTGGCCATGCTGCAGCGGCTGCACACGCAGCAGAGGGCCATCAATGAGTACCTGTGCGACTATGGCACCAGGACAGGGTCAGGGGACCTTGGTTTTTTTTCCCCACGCCAGTGGGCCATGTTCAGGGATGCATGCACTGTCCTGTCACCATTCGAGGAGGCCACGAGGATGGTGAGCACTGACAGTGCATGCATCAGTGACACTGTCCCCCTTGTCCACCTGTTGGAGCATACGCTGCGTGGAATAATGGACAGGGCACTTGAGGCAGAACAGAGGCAGGAAGAGGAGGACTTCCTTAGCTCTCAAGGCCCCCTTTATCCAGACAGTGTTCCTGCGTGCCCGCCGATCACACAGGAAGAGGACGAGGAGGAGGAGGAGGAGGAGGAGGAAGATTGTGTCAGTATGGAGGTGGAGCCTGGCACTCAGCATCAGCAGTCTTTAAGGGATCAGTCCCAAGGAACACATGGACTTGTACGTGGCTGGGAGGAGGTGGCTGCGGACGTTGTTGTCCTTAGTGACCCAGAGGACTCCGGACCGAATGCCTCAGCAAACCTACGCTGCATGGCCTCCCTGATCCTGCAAAGCCTGCGTAAGGATCCTCGTATTCGTGGTATCAAGGAGAAGGACCAATACTGGCTGGCAACCCTCCTTGATCCACGTTACAAGGGTAAGGTTGCGGACCTTATCTTGCCATCGCAGAGGGAGCAGAGGATGAAACATCTTCGGGAGGCCTTGCAGAAAGGTCTGTGCAACGCGTTCCCAGAGACTGGGAGGTTACAAACTCCTGTTTCTGGACAACGTGTTGCTGAGGCTTCGGTCAGTCAAAGAAGGAGCGGTGGAGAAGGTGGCCGTCTGACCGATGCGTTCAGACAATTTTTTGGTCCGCAGCCCCAAGGTATGATCGGTTCCAGCAACCATCGCCAGCGTCTGTTTTACATGGTGCAGGAATACCTAGGGGCAAGATCAGACTTGGACACCTTTCCCACCGAAAATCCTCTGGGTTACTGGGTCTTGAGGATGGATCACTGGCCAGAGCTTGCACAGTATGCAATTGAGCTACTGGCCTGTCCTGCATCCAGCGTTCTTTCGGAACGCACATTCAGTGCTGCTGGAGGCGTGGTAACCGATCACAGGGTGCGTCTGTCCACCGACTCGGTCGATCGGCTGACCTTCATAAAAATGAATCAGTCTTGGATCACCACCAGCTACCAAGCACCTGATGCAGATGTAACCGAATAATTTTTTTTGAAATCTCAGATCCCTTCAAAGACTGCCTATGCTGATGCTGAGTGACTATCCCTGAGTAATTATCCTCTTCCTCCTCAATCATCACGCTGATAGCTTGTAAGAACATTTTTGGTTCTGGGCGCCACCACCAGTGCCTAAGGCACAATTTTTCAGCCCCTGTTTAACAGGGGCGTGTAATTACAATTTTTGATGTAATACTTTGCAGCAGGGCTCGTTCCTGCATTCCAACTAGAGTGTCTGTGAGGGGTTGCAGTGTTGTGGCACCAGCACCAGTGCCTAAGACCCAATTTTTCAGCCCCTGTCTAACAGGGGCGTGTAATTACAATTTTTGATGCAATACTTTGCAGCAGGGCTTGTTCCTGCATTCCAACTAGAGTGTCTGTGAGGGGTTGCAGTGTTGTGGCACCAGCACCAGTGCCTAAGACCCAATTTTTCAGCCCCTGTCTAACAGGGGCGTGTAATTACAATTTTTGATGCAATACTTTGCAGCAGGGCTTGTTCCTGCGTTTCAACTAGAGTGTCTGTGAGGGGTTGCAGTGTTGTGGCACCAGCACCAGTGCCTAAGACCCAATTTTTCAGCCCCTGTCTAACAGGGGCGTGTAATTACAATTTTTGATGCAATACTTTGCAGCAGGGCTTGTTCCTGCGTTTCAACTAGAGTGTCTGTGAGGGGTTGCAGTGTTGTGGCACCAGCACCAGTGCCTAAGACCCAATTTTTCTGCCCCTGTCTAACAGGGGCGTGTAATTACAATTTTTGATGCAATACTTTGCAGCAGGGCTCGTTCCTGCGTTCCAACTAGAGTGTCTGTGAGGGGTTGCAGTGTTGTGGCACCAGCACCAGTGCCTAAGGCCTAATTTTTCAGCTCCTGTTCAACAGGGGCATGTAATTACAATTCTTGATCTAATATTTCACAGCAGGGCCCTGTGAGGGCTTACAGTGTTTTGGCCACAGCAACACCTAAGGCCCAAATTTCTGCTGAGTATATAGGGCAGGACCCTACTTTCAAACATCTAACTTACAAACGACTCCTACTTGCAAACGGAAGGAGACAACAGGAAGTGAGATGAAATCTACCCCTAAGGAAGGGAAATTCTCTCCTGTAAGAGTTAATATGGGAAAACAATTTTTCCTTTCCACTGATGCTTTCCAATCCTTGTTCCACAAAAAAACCCAAATTTTCAAAAAACATTTTTCATTGGGACAAAAAAGTGAGGTGAAATCTTCTGAAGAGGAGGAAAGACGCAAAACAAATGTCACAGGGGTGATAACCCTTCCCTATGTTTTCCAAAAAGCTTAGAAAAGATTTTTTGGCTGGAGCTAAACACATTAAAAATGTTCAAAATTACAAACAGATTCTACTTAACAACAAACCTACAGTCCCTGTCTTGTTTGCACCGCCTGTATACTGCTGTTCAGAGTATATAGGGACCTTTCCTTATTTTAATTTGGGTGCGGGGTTCCCCTTAATATCCATACAAGACCCAAAGGGCCTGGTAATGGACTGGGGGGTACCCATGCCGTTTGTCTCACTGATTTTCATCCATATTGCCATGACCCGACATGACATTAAACCCGCAAGCAGTTTTAAATGAGATTTTTTCCTTTAAAAATGACATTTGGTGCAGGGACTGTTCTAAACATGGGAAACACGCGTCACTTTACAGGCATACTATAGACACCCCCCAGGTACGATATTTAAAGGAATATTTCACTTTTTTTTTTTTACTTTAAGCATCATTAAAATCACTGCTCCCGAAAAAACGGCCGTTTTTAAAAGTTTTTTTTGCATTGATACATGTCCCCTGGGGTAGGACCCGGGTCCCCAAACCCTTTTTAGGACAATACCATGCAAATTAGCCTTTAAAATGAGCACTTTTGATTTCGAACGTTCGAGTCCCATAGACGTCAATGGGGTTCTAACGTTCGTGCGAACTTGCGGTCCGTTCGCGGGTTCTGGTGCGAACCGAACCGGGGGGTGTTCGGCTCATCCCTAATTACCATGATTGTAATATGCTGCGAATGCCCCCTTTGTCCTCATGCATGCTGGGAGTTTTTAAAGTTCCTTTTTTGTCCTTCATGTATATTTGCCTTCACTAACCTCCCCAGCATGCTATCCTGGGCCCATACACACCTAGCCTAGTCGCTTAACAATGTATTTTGTCAGCTCCATAGTAGTGCTTTACCCTAAACACCCCCTAAAATGTGTACAAATGTTATTTGTGTGCTTAAATTCAGGCAGAGTGCCAGAGGCTTTTTTTGGGGGGGGTCACAAAATCATTTGGAACCCTCCCTCCCCCCAACCGCTAAGTCAACCGATACAATACTCTATCTGCTTACTTTGCCAAACCCATACACACTATACCTACCTCTTTTGTGGTCATATTTATGGATGAATTCACCAAAGCATGTAGTGAAAGGTCCTGCCTGAATACTTTCAAATGGTACTGTTTCAAGTTTTATTTGTCCTATTATCTTGATAGGTAATTGCAGAATGTAAAAATGTGCTTCAATTTGGACAGTGTGTATTCATATTTTTGTATTATGACACTTCTTACCTGTCCAGTGGGCTGCCAATAGTGTAAGTAAGGAGGGGCTGGCCAAATTAACACACATTATTTATGCATTCAGGTCTCAATGAAGTGGAGAGGGTTACCTGTCTAAAACATCTCCCCCCCTAAAATTTTTACAATGGGCCTTTAGGGGGGGGGGGGAATCTAATAAGTGGACCTTATATTTTTGTCTTTAAATACTCCTTAATACAAACCTTGGTAACGCACATACTGATAGCAGCCCGCCTAGCTCTCCCAAAAAAATGGAAATCAATTCACCCTCCTGTCTTGAAAGACACCATCTGTCTGCTCAACCTACACTACCAAATGGAATTTTCGTTCGCCAAGGCGAATCTAACTACAAATTATTTTTACATTTCATGGGAAAAATGGATCACCGACCAGAGAAGTGCACCCCTGTTCTAAAACATGCAAACCGGACCAACCTCTAGATGCTAATAAAAATTGGACTATTGCCCAACCATTACCTCTACAACTCGGACAAACCACTTACTCCCCCTGATTAAGTTGCTCTACTAGGACTAACCCTACCTAATCCTTCAATCCTCACGAAGAACTTAAGTGGTACTTCCTAAATCTTATCTAGTTACATATAATCCTTCAACTATTAACAGAGTTGGATCTCTAGTTCTAATATACACGGTCAAGATAGGAGCTCACACCCTATCTCTATATTTACTTGTTTATTATTGTTATAATATTTCAACCGATTTTGATTCAACCAGACTGTGGCTTACCAATTTGCCCAGTGGTGGGACTTTCCCAACTGTGGAGGGGCAATAGATGGTAAACACGTCCATATAGTCCCACCCCCCAACGCGGGGTCATACTATTACAACTACAAGGGGTTTAATAGTATTGTGATGTTGGCGGCGGTGTCAGTGACATACGAGTTTCTCTATGTGGACGTGGGGAAGAATTGCTGGATGTCGGATGGTGGAGTCATCGCCCAGACCGAGTTCTACGGACGACTCCAGAGTGGTGGCTTGGGATTGCCACCTCTGGAAAACAACGTTGCTAGTCTGCCGTTCATCTTTGTCCCTGATGAAGCGTTTGGGCTGGGTGATCACCTGATGCGGCCGTTCCCCATGAGGACCTTCACCCTGGACCAGAGGGTTTTTAACTACCGGCTGGCCAGAGCCAGAAGAGTGGTGGAGAATGCTTTCGGGATAATGGCCAGCTGGTTCCGCCTATTCCTTATGCCAATCAACATGGCGGAATATAAACTTAACCATATAATCCTTTCATGCTGCATTCTCCACAACTTTTTAAGGAGAAATTCTATGAACTATGTGGCCTCAGTTGGGCCTGAGGCCAGATTTCAAGAACAAACCCTGACGGCACTTGAAGCTGGCCGCCCTGGCTTGCCCCCCCAAAGTGCCCGCGAAGTAAGACAAAAATATCTGGAGTACTTTGCGGGTATGGGGGGCCATTGATATGCCAGAAAATGTTTAAGAAACATTTTTCAAATACATTTTTATTTTAAACTAAAATAATATTTCATTTGATTTACTACTTGTGTTTCTTTTAGCTGTCTCCTAGGTTCTGCAATGGGCTTTTCTTTTTGGCCATTTTCTTCAATAGTGCAAACATAATTTATTTGATACATGAGGTGACAATCTCTTCTTCAGCTAACTATTATGTTGTGGGTCTGCTACACACACACCTTGTTTTTGTTGTTAATGTATGTAATGTATTATTGATAAAAATAATCAGCCTTTTCAGCACCATGAATTAATTGTTTTGAATCCCAAAAATGGTCTGATTGGGGCAAATTTTAGAGCACTGTGGGGGTTATTTACTAAAGGAAAATCCACTTTGCACTACAAGTGCACTTGAAAGTGCACTGAAACTGCACTGAAAGTGCACTTGTAGTGCCAAGTAGATTTGCCTTTAGTAAATAACCCCCACTGCCACTGGAAACACCAACCTACTCCAAAAAAAAGAAGAAGCCACACATTGTTGAGTAGAAAACTTTTTACTCTGTGCACATTCACATGTGCGTTGGAAAAGGGTTTTTGAACAAACCAACATATTTGTTGTCTAACATTTTTATGTTTGACAGTATATAGCCTTTTTGGGTTAAACAGGCATGTTTAAAACCTAAAACATACACAACTCAGGATATTACAAAGTTCAACTTTGTCAAAGTGAAGGCAATATCAGACATGAGTATGTCCAAAATGTGTTGATCTTGCCTTCATCAGATGGAGTGATGTCACCCCTGTGAAAGCCAAGTTTTGAAGATGCACACAAATTGGGAGTCAAATTGGGGATTTCCTTCCTTAACCTCCCTGGTGGTATTCCCGAGTCTAGCTCGTTGTGAGATTTCAGTACCAAAAGCGGTAACCCCGAGCCAGACTCGGGATCGCATCGCAGGATCCATGTAGAGGATACTTACCTTGTCCCCTGGATCCTGCGATGTCTCCCCGCTGTGATCTGCGAGCCGCCATGTCTCGCTCGATTCACAGTGCCGAGCTCCGTTCCCTGCGAGTGTTTGCGATGCACGGGGACGGAGTTCGGTGTCAAATTAAAAAAGTAAAAAACACAGTATAGATACAGTATACTGTAATCTTACAGATTACAGCACTGTATCAAATAATTACACATCCCCTTTGTCCCTAGTGGTTTGTCCAATGCCCTGCATGCAGTTTTATATTATAAATACTATTCTTTCTGCCAGGAAACTGGAGATTGTCCATAGCAACCAAAAATGTCCGTTTACGTCAAAAGTGCTTTTAGAGCAGCTAGAAAACAGCGATAATAAATTAGAATCACTTGCAGAATTGAGCGATATTGATTTGTGGGGAAATTCGTCATCAAACACTAAAAGTAATGACAGCGACAATCCTGCAACTGAGCAAATTTCAGTGTTTTTGATTTGATTACATTATTGGATAATTTTTAATATTATTATTTGTTATAATTGTTTATAGTTATTTATTATATTATAATTTATGATTTCGGTTTTTAAACTTTATCATACCCGGGATGTCTACTAGACTCTGGTTTGGACAGATTTAAGTGAGTTATTTCTAAGAATTACAGGCCTGCAATATAAAACGCCAAATTTTCATGCAAAATAATGGTACCGCTTTCAGCACCTAAAATCTGAAATAATCATCCCGCCAGGGAGGGTAACCCACGCCTAATGTCAACATGTGCTAGCTCCCATCATGGGGGATCAATGGACGTGTTTCGGGGGTGCTTCCTCTCACCTACTTTAGTTGCAAGGAAGGGGTTGCACCCACAAAACATGTACATTGATATCCCGTGATGGCAGATAGCACATGTTGACACACTGTGTGCATCTTCAAAATTTGGCTTTCAAAATTCTTTAAAATTGTTTAAAAAATCACAAATTTTACAACAAACTTGAATAATTTTGGGGTGTTTTTTTTTATTCTGCCTAAAACATCAATGATGTTTTTGAGTCTTTTTTCAACATCATTGATATCTTACTTGATCTTCTGTAATTCACGATTGCACACCATGATCTCCCCGATGCGGACGTGTGCACTTGCACTTGAAATTAGATTCTTCTTCCACAACATCCACATCACCTAAAATAAAAAAAACACACCATGTATTATAAATATGCAGGCATACATCTATTACCTGAAGGTGTGTCAGTGTCTGAGGCTGTCTCAGACACTGACCTGTTGTGGTCACTATTTCGCCCACTTCATAAACCTCTCCTTCCTCCACATCTTCTTCATAGTGTGTGGGGATTACCCCTTCTTCAGGAGTAGTGGGGTTCCTGGTGTCCTCAGATGTCTCGATTCTTTTCTCCCCTATGTGAATACAAAAAAGGTATACTCAGCACTAGGGATGAGCTTCGTGTGCGAGTCAAACCCATGTTCGACTCGAACATCGTCTGTTCGCCCGTTCGCCGAATTGCGAATGATATGGGCCGTTCGTGCCAAATTCGTGTGGCGCGTCACGGCCCATAATTCACTGTGGCATCGCAGTGCATTGCTGGCTGATGATTGGCCAAGCATGCACTATGACCCGCATGCTTGGCCAATCACAGCGCCGTCGGTAGAGAGAGCTGTAATTGGCCAAAGCCAGGGTGGCTTTGGTCAATTATGGCTCAGGGGATTTAGAACACGCCCCACACTATATAAGGCCGCCTACACAGCGGCCCTGTGTAGTGTGTGTTCCTGCGTTGAAAGAGAGATAGATAGACAGAGAGACAGTGTCATTTCATTTGAGTTAGATAGATTAGGCAGAACAATCAGTGAGTTAGCTGCACTTACAGTGTATTGTGTATATATATGCATCCCAGGTGTTGTGTGTGTATATATATATATATATATATATATATATATATATATATATATATATATACACTGTATTCAGTTTAGCTAAATCCGTTCCTGACATCTTCTTACTGACAGGCAGGCTTGTCTTGTTACAGTATTTACAGCTACCTGAAGAAAATTGCTGGTGTTTTTTGATCCTATTAGTACCACAGTCAGGCAGCTAGACTATTTACAGTTAGTGCAGTGCGTCCTCCTCACAAGTTAGTGTAGTGCGTCCTGCTCACAGTGTTCAGCTAAAACTACAAGTAAGTGCAGTGCGTCCTGCTCACAGTGTTCAGCTAAAACTACAAGTTAGTGCAGTGCGTCCTGCTCACAGTGTTCAGCTAAAACTACAAGTTAGTGTAGTGAGACCTCTGCACAGTGTTCATCTAAAGCTACAAGTTAGTGCAGTGCGTCCTGCTCACAGTGTTCAGCTAAAACTACAAGTTGTGTATATTGGATTGAACCACTGAAGGGAAGAATTTATCAATAATTGCCTTCAAAGAGTTGCCAACATCCCGAATTAGTGGAAAAAAATAAGACCACTAAGTAAAGGAGCTTATATACCCCCCAGTATAATGGGACTTTGTAGGCGAACCATAATGGATTAGATAAAAAATGTTTTATTTATTTGAAAAATCATAAAAACAAGGTACATTTGGTTATAGATCTCAACAGGAATATTTATACAATAAAATTTGCTATCCTGTAATAATTTATGTATACTTCCATTCATAATAGAATATTTTCTCTAGAAGCCTGACATGTTTCAGGACGATGTCCCTTCTTCAGAGGCATATTGCAGAGAGAAAAGTCGCATATAAAGGAGATACATTCTGAAATAACAAATGAAAACAATTTGCACAGAGGGAACAATATGAACCACAAAGGATTAGTAACCTAACTAACCTAGGTTACTAATCCTTTGTGGTTCATATTGTTCCCTCTGTGCAAATTGTTTTCATTTGTTATTTCAGAATGTATCTCCTATATATGCGACTTTTCTCTCTGCAATACGCCTCTGAAGAAGGGACATCGTCCTGAAACATGTCAGGCTTCTAGAGAAAATATTCTATTATGAATGGAAGTATACATAAATTATTACAGGATGGCAAATTTTATTGTATAAATATTCCTGTTGAGATCTATAACCAAATGTACCTTGTTTTTATGATTTTTCAAATAAATAAAACATTTTTTATCTAATCCATTATGGTTCGCCTACAAAGTCCCATTATACTGGGGGGTATATAAGCTCCTTTACTTAGGGGTCTTATTTTTTTCCTTTTTAAAACTACAAGTTAGTGTGGTGCGTCCTCCTCACAGTGTCCAGCTAAACCTACAAGTTAGTTTTTTGCGAGCTCTGCACAGTGTTTAGCTAAAGCTACCTGTAGAAGGTTGGTGGTGTTCTCATACTACAGGCAGGCAGTTGATTTTGCTAGCTGCAGTATCAGTATATATATATATATATATATATATATATATATATATATATATATATATATATATATCCCAGCTTAGTGCAGCTACAGGCCATTAGTATGTTTGGAAGGCCAAGAAGGAGAGGCAGACAGTCACAAGCCAATAAGAGAGGGCAAGCAGGCTCCGTGTCTAGTGCTGGTCATGGAGACGGTGCATCCTCATCAGCACGTGACCATGGGACACGCTTGGCCTTTTTTTTCGGCAGCTGGCCGTGTTGAGCCGCAACATGCGGAAGACTTGGTCGAGTGGATGACCAAGCTGTTCTCATCCTCCTCATCCTCTCTCACCCATGCCCAGGGTACTTTGTCTGGCAAAGCAGCGGCCTCTTCCCTTGGCTCAATGTCATCAGTGACTCCTTCCCTAGCCCCACCATGTCCACCTGAGGAGTCCCTCGAACTGTTTGACCACAGTGTTGGGTACATGCTCCAGGAGGATGCCCAGCGTTTGGAAGGCTCTGATGATGATACTGAGCTTGATGAAGGCAGTAACATGAGCACGGACAGAGGGGGTGCCCAAGAAGGACAGCAATCTGGCAGTCATGTTCCCCCTGCTGCAGCATACTGCCAGGTTTGCTCCATGAGGAGGGAGGGGATGATGAGGTCACTGACTCAACGTGGGTGCCTGATAGGAGAGAGGAGGAGGAGGAGGAGGCGGCACATCACCAACGAGGCAGGATGCCCTCCAGGGGCCAGCCTAAGGGCAGCACATTGACTGCATTACACCCCAAAGCTCCACATGTGCAGGGCGCTGCAGTCTCTGCGCGTTATTCAAAAAGTTCTTTGGTGTGGGCCTTTTTTGAGACGAGTGCATCAGATCGCACCGCTGCTATTTGCAACATATGTCTCAAGCGTATCTCGCGTGGCCAAAACATCTCCCGCTTGGGTACCACATGCTTGACCAGATATATGTTGACCTGCCATGCAGTTCGATGGCAAGCGTATCTAAAAGACCCACACCAAAGAACAAAGAGGACCTCTCCTTGCTCCTTATCAGCTGAGATTTCCAACCCCACTATACCTTCAGTCCTCTCTGAGACCTGCACTGAGAGGAATGAAGGTGTAGAATTAGGTGTGTCACAGCCAAGTACTTGTGGGCAATCTGTTTTTGGTACACCGACGTCAGATTGTACCAGGCAAATTTCCCTGCCCCAGCTGCTGCACCGCCGAAAGAAGTTTGCTCCCAGCCATCCATGTGCCCAGCGGTTGAATGCTAGCTTGGCAAAATTGCTAGCACTTCAACTGCTGCCTTTTCAGTTGGTAGACTCTGCCCCCTTCCGTGAGTTTGTGGAATGTGCAGTTCCTCAGTGGCAGGTACCCAAACGCCACTTTGTCTCACGGAAGGCGATTCCGGCTCTCTACTGGCATGTGGAAGGCAATGTCCATGCCTCACTGGACAGGGCGGTCAGCGGTAAGGTGCATATTACCGCTGACTGATGGTCCAGCAGGCATGGACAGGGATGTTACCTAAGTTTCACAGCACATTGGGTGACTCTGCTGGCAGCTGGGAAGGATGCAGGACAAGGTGCAGTAGTGTTGGAGGTTGTTCCGCCACCACGCCTCCAAAATGCTAATGATTGTGACACACCTCTCTCCTCCACCCCCTCCTCTTCTTCTTCCTCCATGGCCTCTTCTTGTGCTTTGTCCTCACAACCAGCGGTGCTCCGTAGCCATTTAAGGGGCTACGCAAGTACGCAGGCCAAAAGATGCCATGCAGTGCTTGAGCTGGTGTGCTTGGGGGACAGGAGCCACACTGGGGCAGAGGTTCTGTCAGCTCTGCAGGGGCAGGTTCAGAGGTGGTTGACACCACGCCAACTTAAGGCAGAAATGGTGGTTTGCGACAATGGCACCAACCTCCTCTCTGCCCTCCGACAGGGACAAATGATCCATGTGCCCTGTTTGGCTCACATCCTTAACTTGGTGGTGCAGCGGTTCTTGGGCAGGTACCCAGGCTTACAGGATGTCCTGAGGCAGGCCAGGAAAGTCTGTGTGCATTTCCGCCGGTCATATAATGCCAGTGCTCGGCTGGCGGACCTCCAAAAGGAGTTTAACCTGCACAAGAACCGCCTAATCTGTGACATGCCCACCAGGTGGAACTCAATGTTGGCCATGCTGCAGCGGCTGCACACACAGCAGAGGGCCTTCAATCAGTACCTGTGCGACTATGGCACCAGGACAGGGTAAGGAGAGCTTGTTTTTTTTCCCCACGCCAGTGGGCCATGATCAGGGATGCATGCACTGTCCTGTCACCATTTGAGGAGGCCACGAGGATGGTGAGCAGTGACAGTGCATGCATCAGTGACACTGTCCCCCTTGTCCACCTGTTGGAGCACACGCTGCGTGGAATAATGGACAGGGCACTTGAGGCAGAACAGAGGCAGGAAGAGGAGGACTTCCTTAGCTCTCAAGGCCCCCTTTATCCAGACAGTGTTCCTGTGTGCCCACCGATCACACAGGAAGAGGACGAGGAGGAGGAGGAAGATTGTGTCAGTATGGAGGTGGAGCCTGGCACTCAGCATCAGCAGCAGTCTTTAAGGGATCAGTCCCAAGAAACACATGGACTTGTACGTGCTGGGAGGAGGTGGCTGCGGACCATGTCGTCCTTAGTGACCCAGAGGACTCCGGACCGAATGCCTCAGCAAACCTACGCTGCATGGCCTCCCTGATCCTGCAAAGCCTGCGTAAGGATCCTCATATTCATGGTATCAAGGAGAAGGACCAATACTGGCTGGCAACCCTTCGTGATCCACGTTACAAGGGTAAGGTTGCGGACCTTATCTTGCCATCGCAGAGGGAGCAGAGGATGAAACATTTTCGGGAGGCCTTGCAGAAAGGTCTGTGCAATGCGTTCCCAGAGACTGGGAGGTTACAAACTCCTGTTTCTGGACAACATGTTGCTGAGGCTTCGGTCAGTCAAAGAAGGAGCGGTGGAGAAGGTGGCCGTCTGACCGATGCGTTCAGACAATTTTTTGGTCCGCAGCCCCAAGGTATGATCGGTTCCAGCAACCATCGCCAGCGTCTGTTTTACATGGTGCAGGAATACCTAGGGGCAAGATCAGACTTGGACACCTTTCCCACCGAAAACCCTTTGGGTTACTGGGTCTTGAGGATGGATCACTGGCCAGAGCTTGCACAGTATGCAATTGAGCTACTGGCCTGTCCTGCATCCAGCGTTCTTTCGAAACGCACATTCTGTGCTGCTGGAGGCTTTTTAACCGATCACAGATGCGTCTGTCCACCGACTCGGTCGATCGACTGACCTTCATAAAAATGAATCAGTCTTGGATCACCACTAGCTACCAAGTATCTGATGCTGATGTAACCGAATAATTTTTTTTGAAATCTCAGATACCTTCAAAGACTGCCTATGCTGATGCTGAGTGACTATCCCTGAGAAATTATCCTCTTCCTCCTCAATGATCACGCTGATAGCTTGTAAGAACATTTTTGGTTCTGGACGCCACCACCAGTGCCTAAGGCCCAATTTTTCAGCCCCTGTTTAACAGGGGCGTGTAATTACAATTATTGATGCAATACTTTGCAGCAGGGCTCGTTTCTGCGTTACAACTAGAGTATCTGTGAGGGGTTGCAGTGTTGTGGCACCAGCACCAGTGCCTAAGGCCTACTTTTTCAGCCCCTGTTCAACAGGGGCATGTAATTACAATTCTTGATCTAATATTTCACAGCAGGGCCCATTTCTGCACCCACCAAGAGCGAGTGAGGACTTACAGTGTTGTGGCACCAGCACCACCACCACCACCACCAAAGGCCCAATTTTTCTGCCCTTGGTCAACAGGGGCATGTAATTACAATTCTTGATCTAATATTTCACAGCAGGGCCCATTTCTGCACCCACCGAGAGCGAGTGAGGACTTACAGTGTTGTGGCACCAGCACCACCACCACCACCACCACCAAAGGCCCAATTTTTCTGCCCTTGTTCAACAGGGGCATGTAATTACAATTCTTGATCTAATATTTCACAGCAGGGCCCTGTGAGGGCTTACAGTGTTGTGACCACAACAACACCTAAGGCCCAAATTTCTGCTGAGTATATAGGGCAGGCCCCTACTTTCAAACATCTAACTTACAAATGACTCCTACTTGCAAACAAAAGGAGACAACAGGAAGTGAGATGAAATCTACCCCTAGGAAGGGAAATTCTCTCCTGTAAGAGTTAATATGGGAAAACATTTCTCCTTTCCACTGATGCTTTCCAATCCTTGTTCCACAAAAAACCCCAAATTTTCAAAAAACATTTGTCATTGGGACAAAAAGTGAGGTGAAATCTTCTGAAGAGGAGCACAGACAGCAAAACAAATGTCACAGGGGTGATAACCCTTCCCTATGTTTTCCAAAAAGCTTAAAAAAGATTTTTTGGATGGAGCTAAACACGTTAAAAATGTACCCGTTCAAAATTACAAACAGATTCTACTTAACAACAAACCTACAGTCCCTGTCTTGTTTGCACCGCCTGTATACTGCTGTTCAGAGTATATAGGGCCTGGTGGCCCCACACCTTTCCTTATTTTAATTTGGGTGCGGGGTTCCCCATTAATATCCATACAAGACCCAAAGGGCCTGGTAATGGACTGGGGGTTACCCATGCCGTTTGTCTCACTGATTTTCATCCATATTGCCAGGACCCGACATTACATTAAACCCGCAAGCAGTTTTAAATGACTTTTTTTCCTTTAAAAATGACATTTTGTGCAGGGACTGTTCTAAACACGGGAAACACGCGTCACTTTACAGGCATACTATAGACACCCCCCAGGTACGATATTTAAAGGAATATTTCACTTTTTTTTTTTTTTACTTTAAGCATCATTAAAATCACGGCTCCCGAAAAAACGGCTGTTTTTAAAAGGTTTTTTTGCATTGATACATGTCCCCTGGGGCAGGACCCGGGTCCCCAAACCCTTTTTAGGACAATACCATGCAAATTAGCCTTTAAAATGAGCACTTTTGATTTTGAATGTTCGAGTCCCATAGACGTCAATGGGGTTCTAACGTTCGTGTGAATTTTCGGCCCGTTCGCAGGTTCTGGTGCGAACCGAACCGGGGGGGGGGTTCGGCTCATCCCTACTTAGCACACAGATATTTGAGGCAAGAAATAGGAATATGAAACATTGCTTGGAAGTGTCGTACAATTGTCTGTTTTGGCAGTTCCAAGCTGGAGACATGATTTTTTCCCTTTATAAAGCTGGAATACTTACCTTTTTTGTACAAGTTTCACACATGGAGACACCCCTAGTATCCACTGGAGCACCTGTGTGGGACACCCTAAAAAGTTTGTTCTGGTGTCCCACACTAGTGCTCCAGCGTCCAGATGTGTAAACAGCTGCTGAGTGTCCTCTCCTACACTGAATCAAGTTTGCATTTTATTCTACTAACAAACCCATCTAGACATTAATGTCATAAACTTATTTTAATACAAGTAGGCACGACCAAATGTAGTTAACCTGCATCTGTCAAAAACATTGTATTAGTGGGCGAATGAACAATGTTTACTACGAACGATTACTGTGCCCGCAAACCTTAAAGTTGCCATTTTAAACTGTACAACAGTAAAGAAAAGAACATGGAGCAGCATGCAAGTAATAATAATAATAGGAACACAGGACAAATATTTACTTTTTAGAAGCAGTTTCCTGATCCTTCTATACTGATTGTGCTCCCTCAATTTCAGGTCTGACCAGTCTTTCCTCAATTGATCCTTGGATCGTCGTACCCCAAAAGTCCTGTGCAGACTTTTCACAACTTTAGCCGTGATCTTGGCCTTTCTCACATTTGGGTTTGGGTAAGGTCCATGCTTCCCATCATAGTCGGCCCTCTTCAAGATGTCCACCATCTCCACCATCTCTACAAAGGACATATTTGAGGCCTTAAAACTCCTCCTGGATCAGAATGTTTGTGGCTCTGGGCTTTCCTTGTCATTGCTGTTGCTGTCTTCATGCACTTGTTCTTTCTCTGCCATGTGCTCTCCCACTGCGCCGAAAGAGAACGGGCGGGGAATATACTAGAAAGAAGGTCAGAGGCAGGTGGAGTTTCACGCATGCGCAGTGTATATAAAGCGTAACACGTGTGCATCGTACATACGATCTGTGAGTGGAGGAAGGAGTATCAGAAGCGCTGATCGTGCTAACGAAGGTACAATTTTAACTTGGGGCATCAGTGGCCTATACTGCTTATAGATTGAGGCCTATATTGGGACAATATTATGAGAGTTTAGCCTGACGTTAGGGTTTGTCTTGTGTTGTGTCTTGCAGATAAAATGGATCGATTCAACGATCACGACTTCCTCCCCCAATATATTGATATGTACAGAGAGCTGCCCTGTTTGTGGCAGACAAAACACCCCTTTTATACTAATAGAATAAAGAGGCAGGCAGGCTGGATCAACTGTTGGAATTCTTGAAGCTGCAGATCCCCACAGTAAACATCAACTATTTGAAGTGCAAAATTGGTGGTCTGAGGAGCACTTATAATAGGGAGCGCAAAAAGGTCCAGGATTCCATGAGATCAGAAGCAGCAGCAGATGACATTTATGTCCCCAGGCTCTGGTACTATGACATACTGTGGTTTTTGTCAGACCAGACTGAAATCAGGCCATCACTCTCAACCCTTCCTTCCACTCTTCCTTACAATCCAGCTGAGGCTTCCGACGTCCAACCTGGGCCTTCCACCCAGGAAGAAGTGGAGGAGCCCAGCTTGAGTCCGGTATAGCATTGTTCAACATATTTCTCAAAATCGTGTGTGATTGATGAACAATAAACTAATACTTGTCCCATTTTCATACACAGGAAAGTCTCAGCCAGGAGGAGACTGTGGAAAGTGGCAGCCAGGAGGTGGTGGGGAAAGTGGCAGCCAGGAGGTGGCCCGGCCCAGGAGCTTGACCGAATCCCAGGTTCCTGCCCTCCTCCTTCCAACAAAAAGGACCAGGAAGGAGAAGAACGTGCAGGAGTCAGCGCTTTCTTTGATTCGGGAGGCTACTTCAGCCCTCAGAAAAACCCCCAATATTCAAGAGGCCTATGCCTGCATGGCTGTCAGCAAAATGCAGGAAATTGAGGTGGGCCAATGCCTCATTTGTGAGGAAGTGATCTATCTGGCCCTAAACAAGGGGTTGAGGGGCGAACTCACAAGCAAAACCCACCTATGTGAGTTGGACCATACTCCTCCACCTCCTCCACCCCCTGCCACAACTCCAACACCAGAGCCACAGCCCGGAAGCAAGCGTGGAAGGAAGCGTGGAAGGAAGACAAGAGAGTGATGGCCTGGGTTCAGTCTGGTCTGACAAAGGATGTAGACTGTTGTAAGACCACAGCCTCAGGACATACATGTCATCTGCTGCTGCTCCCAATCTATCGGAGTCCTGGACCGGATTGTGCTCCCTATTAAATGGACTCCTCAGGCTACCAATTTTGCCTGTCAAATAACTGAAGCCTGCCCTGGCTTTGCCAATTTCACCAGTTTATCCAGCGTTGCCTTCCTCTTTATTTTGTTATGACCCCTAATAAATGCCTAGTTTATTTGCACAAATACTTGGCTATGTGTTTTAGTTCAAAAAGGACAGTTTATTTGTGAGTAGGCAGGTACATTTCAAAGAGAAATGTGGGAGAAATGTGAGAACTCTGTGTGAATATCAGCAGCAAAACAACTTCATTCTTCTAGCATTATAAAGAAGAAGAGAATGCGCTGCATTAAAAACTTTGCAGCGTGACGAATGTGCTATCTCCATTACGAACACTAGTTTTACCAGACCCAGCGTTTCCGTCTCGTACTTGATTCAGAGCATGCGTGGAATTTTGTGCGTCAGAATTGTCTACACATGATCGGAACTTACGACAACGGATTTTGTTGTCAGAAAATTTGAGAACCAGCTCTCAAATTTTGTTTTTCGGAAATTCCGACAAAAAATGTCCGATGGAGCCTACACACGGTCGAAATTTCCGACAACAAGCTCACATCGAATATTTGTTGTCGGAAATTCCAATCATCTGTACGCGGCATAATTGTAGCCAAGTTTGTGACCTAGTAGGACGACATGTTCCACGACTGTCTTTCTTAGATGGAATTTGAATCAGCAAGCTGCAGTCCGGTGAAGGAGGCTCCCATCCCAGATGCTAAGAACCTTTTTGTCAATGGTTCCAGGTATTACACCCCAGATGGTAAGCCACGCAGTGACTACAGTCATTGATTTAGGTTTGCTTGGAGGTCAACCAAAAACAGGGCTGTACTTTCCTCAGAAGCAGTCGACATTCTCAGCTGATGGGGTGTAACATGAACTTCAAAAGGTCCACCACAGGGTTCATGAGTCCCTCCTGGACCCTGACACAATAACTTGTTTACATTCTTTCCAACCAGGTGACTGGGTCATTGTAAATAAGCTTGATGGACGAGATAACTGGATCCACACCAGCCACTGCAAGAAGCTGCTCAACTACACCACAGGATGAGGAGTATCTTTGTTTATTTTAATTTTTTAGTTTAGTATATTTTGGTAAGGGTAACTATGAAAAGAATCCAAACTTATTGTTTAAAGTGTATTCTCCAACTAGCTAAGAAAGTGAACAGGACCAATTGTTGGATCTACTCTGAATCTCCACTGAGCTTTAGTACCCCAGCGATGACAGCGGTACATGATATATAGGATGTTCATATTGGTATGAGGAGTTTTGACAAACTAGTAAAAAAGCTCCAAACAGACACTCGTCAATAGAATTTAACCATACGTTTCTAAAGGGTAAAATTAGTTATAGTTTTAACAATTGCTCTGGTTCTTGCCAGTTTTGGTATTGGGACAACTAGGTAGCCCACAAGTGTGCTTCAACTTTAGTTTGGTATTAATGCGGATCTACATCTTATAAGGTAATTCCCCTAATGCAAGAGGTTCATGTGTGCTGGTGAAACTCGTCCCAGCATCTTGTGTCGTGGCCGATCGTGAGGATCTGATGGTGCGAGAGAAGGTAATAATGGCAGGGACAGCTAGAAGGGAATTGTTCACCAACCCCGACCAGGCCTGGGCATGGTTTCCTGCTTGTACACGGTGGGGGCTTGAGCTTATGAAACGATTGAACAATTTCTCATCCAGTGTGGATGGGATGTTTAATGTAACTGTTGAAGCTACAAGGAAGTTCCCACAGGAATAACGGCAAATCAAGACCCTTCTATTAAAAGATGGCCCATGATTATCTGTTGGTATCCAAGGGGGGTTTCTGTGAATTCATAGGTAAAGATTGTTATACCTGGATCGGGGATACTAGTGACAAAATTCAAGCCCATATGGATAAGGTTTAGATCCCTGCAAGGCAAAGCCAGAGCTATAGCTTGTCAAGGTTGGAATCCTTTTAAGGGTCTGGGAAACTGGGGATTTTATTTTTTACTTTTCAGCGGATCATGATTGAAGGAAGTAGGGGTATATATACTCATGTTGTTTTTGTTTATATTGCTTCTATATGTCGTGATGAAGCGCTACTGTTGCCTGATTGGACGAGTGAAACGAGCCCGAGCAGATGACCATACCTTCCTCTCTGAGATGAGACGCCCCGAAGCCCAGCCCACATACAAGACACAGAGGATCCCAGACCGACTGGCCTTCATGTCCTCCTCTAAGTCATTCCTCCTGAAGAACAGAGTCTACAAGTCAAGCCGCGTTTTCCTTTTTATGGACTTAAGGACTGATTAAGAAGAAGATCAAGATTCACTGAGGGAAATATGGGAGCATATGACAAAGAGGAGGGCCTGTTGTGGAAATTTTATTGTGTGTTTTATAGATTGTCATCTGTCTCCCTGTGTCTGATTTAACCAAGGAGCGCACTGGCAGAGCACACTTGGGTTGAAATGGGACCAGCGGTAAAACCGTCAGTATGAAAAGCTTCTCATGGGCTTGGAGACGTGTTCTCTGTGTGTGTGGGAGTTTACCGGTTTGTAAGTATCAAGTGCAATGCGCTGGACTTCTTGCCTTCAAATGTCTATGCCCGTTAGAGAAACGAAGTCTAGTTAACAAGAGAAACATATTATTTTATCTCTGTTGTGGCTACGCTATCCCTTTTGGATACATATCTGCTTTAATAAGAGGACATTGATATCTGCCTTGTAAATATACTTGTATTGTATATTGACAACAGCAGTAGCAATGTACCCGCAGATCTTCTCAACCTGTAAGAACAAGTAGAATGATCTTACTAGATATGGGCCGAACACCCCCCAGAACATGCGAACAGGCAAAAAATTTGATCGAACACGCGAACACCGTTAAAGTCTATGGGACACGAACATGAATAATCAAAAGTGCTCATTTTAAAGGTTAATATGCAAGTTATTGTCATAAAAAGGGTTTGGGGACTGGGGTCCTGCCCCAGGGTACATGTATCAATGCAAAAAAAGTTTTAAAAACGTCCATTTTTTCGGGAGCAGTGATTTTAATAATGCTTAAAGTGAAACAATAAAAGACCCTTCAGGTCTGGTATGGATATTAAGGGGAACTCCACGCCAAAATGTAAACAAAAATGGTGTGGGGGTCCCCCTCAAAATCCATACCAGACCCTTCAGGTCTGGTATGGATTTTAAGGGAAACCCCGTGCCAATTTTTTTTGAAAAATGGCGTGGGGGTCCCCCTAAAAATCCATACCAGACTTTTATCCGAGCACACAACCTGGCAGGCCGCAGGAAAAGAGGAGGGGATGAGAGAGCACCCCCCATCCTGAACCGTACCAGGCCACATGCCCTCAACATGGGGAGGATGTCCCCATCAATGATGGGGACAAGGGCCTCATCCCCACAACCCTTGCCCGGTGGTTGTGGGAGTCTGCGGGCGGGGGGCTTATCGGAATCTGGAAGCCCACTTTAACAAGGGGACCCCCAGATCCCGGCCTTGTACCCCTACCTTTTAACAAAAAAAGTGTCAAAATTGCAAAAAAAACAACACACACGGGGGAAGTCCTTTATTAACACAATAAAAAAAAAATCAAATGTCCCACGTAATCCCTACACCTTCGCCGACGGGACGAAGAAAAAAAAAAGCCCATAGACTGAGCTTTCTCTCATAGACTTTTTTTTTTTTTTTCAACTTTAAGATTTTTATTAAAAGTTTCTTGTACAAATACAAATATAGTAGGTATACAAAGATGTTCATATTTTCAAGAAAGAAATAATGTAAGCACATCTGAGTAGATTAGGTTCTTGAGGTAAAACAAAAATGAATAACTGTGGAGTCTTTAATCTGAGTTGTAGTGCCTGGAGAGTTCGGTTAGGTAGATAAAATTAACATTAAGAGCCTGTCACCCCTACCGGGAACACACTGTGAGCAGGCTATATGTATGCCCTTCCAGGACTGGTGAATGCGACCCAGAATATGGTCGCCTCATATTGGTTACAAATCGATAGCAACAAAAGTACTTGAACCTAAAGCCATTGATAACAATACCAACATCAATTAGAATATAGTGGTTGTAACAGCTTTGTATAAACATTAAATGTTTAATCAAACCAAATTAAAATTATAACCAAACATAACTATTCAGTATTGATAAAATGTAAGTTCCTGCACTGGAAGTAATGTAACACCAATAGACGTGGTCTTTTTCCAATTACCAATTAATTTTAGTTTCATCAACGCAAGATGGGATTGTGCTTTGATAGCCAGTTATCCCAGAATTTGTGGCAGGTATGTGCTCGACCCACCTTGTATGCCAGCATACGTTCCATGAGGCTTTGTGAATTCACCCTGGCGATAACTTCCTTTATATCTGGTGGGGTAGTGGATTTCCATTTCGCTGCTATAGATATACGAGCTGCAAATAGTATATGTACCACCACTTTTCTGTGTGTATATGGGAAGGAGTCTATCCCCAGGCATAGTAGTGCTAATTCTGGAGAGGGAGTACATTGGGAGTTGGTTGTGTCTGAGATTAGAGAGAATACGTCTGTCCAATAGTTTTTCAGAACTTTACAGTGCCACATGACGTGTAATAGGTTTCCATTATTATGACAATTCCTCCAGCATAGTGGGGATAAAGAGGAGTTCATAGTGTGTAGACGCATGGGAGTTATGTACCATCTATGAAGAATTTTATGGGAGTTGTCCCAGTGGTCTACACACGCTGAAGATGTACTATTGTATTTAATAGCTGTGAGCCACTGTGGCAGTGTAAAGGACTTTTGCAGTTCTATTTCCCACTTATGCATGGTTGGGAGCTTGGTTCGTGTAGTGTGGAAGTTGCAGTATCTATAGCACAGCGATATACCTTTAGCAGTAGATTTGTGCTTGTTCATTAGAAAATTCCATATAATTAATGGAATTTTCGTGGTAGTGGTTGGGTATTTTTTATTGTATTGTTTAATTTGTTGAATCATAAAGGTGTCCACTGCTGTAGGGTTCACTAGATCTGTAGTGTCGTAGTGGATGTCTTTTTGTTTCCAGTGGTGAGTTGAAAAGTTTGGTATGAGGTATGCATAGGCTGTGAGAGGTAAGTGCAGTGTGTGGGATGGTTCATCTGTAAAATTATTTTTAGTCAGGAGGGACCAAGCCTCGAGTGATGCTTGTACTGTTGGGTAGGCCGGTATTGCGGGTTTATGATGAATGGTGGATGCCATAAGAAGCGCTGTAAGGTCATGACCTGGTGTGACATGTTGTTCTATGTGGGACCATAGGTTGTCCTCTCTACAGGAGAACCAAAACTTCAGTTGGTCCAAAAAGGAAGCTTGATGGTAGGCATAAGCATTTGGCAGACCCCCTCCTCCGAGTGTTCTCGGTTTATATAGAGTCATCAGTGTAATTCTGGGTTTTTTGTGTTGCCAGATAAATTTGTTCAAGAGTGACGCCAAATCCGAGAAAAATTTTTGTGGAATTGGGATCGGGATGGTTCTGAAGAAATAGAGTAGTTTGGGAAGTATTTGCATTTTATATGCAGCTATACGTCCAACCCAGGTTAGGTAAAATTTAGAGATTTGGGAGAATTGGTGACTATGTCTGTTCACTTGGGGAAATGCAGGAGACATGGGTTTATTGAGATGCATTATACCAAAAGGCTGAAAGGGCGCTTAGTAGCGCAGGAGACATGCTTTGCACATAGCGTATAGTGAAATCTCCACGACACTGGGTGGGGGCCTTGTCCTGGGTGGGGGCCATGTTCTGGGTGGAGGTCCTGTCCTGGGTGGGGGCCCTGTCCTGTGTGGGGATCCTGTCCTGGGTGGAGATCCTGTCCTGGGTGGGGGCCCTGTCCTGTGTGGGGATCCTGTCCTGGGTGGAGGTCCTGTCCTGGGTGGGGGCCCTGTCCTGGGTGGGGATCCTGTCCTGGGTGGAGGCCCTGTGCTGGATGGAGGCCCTGTCCTGGGTGGGGGCCATGTCCTAGGTGGAGGCCCTGTCCTTGGTGGAGGCACTGCAAACTTTATAATCAATCCCACTCTTCCACTTAGCGGAGGTTCTGGTTCCCTAATTTCCCTCCAGGTTTAGCATAATATCCTGTTTGGGGAGGGACATTTCTCATATCCCCCACAAAACAGGGCTACACTTGCTTAACCTCTTTCCGACCGCCTCACGACGATATACGTCGGCAGAAGGGCACGTACAGGCAGAATCACAAACCTTCCCCTTTAAGAGGCGGCCAGCGGGAGCGCACACGCCCGCGGCAAGTCCTGTGAGTCGGGTCGCGGGTCCCGCGGACTCGATCGCTGTGGGGATACCCGCGATCGCCTCACGCCTAATGTAAACAAGCATCTCCCAGTTCTGCCTAGTGACAGTGTCACTGTTCTCTGCTCCCTGTCATCAGAGCAGAGATCAATGACCTGTCACACACAGCCCATCCTTCCTACAGTTAGAAACATGCTCCTAGGACAAACTTAACCCCTACACTGCCACCTAGTGGTTAACCCCTTCACTGCCAGTGTCATTTACACAGGAATCAGTGCATTTGTATAGCACTGATTGCTGTATAAATGACAATGGTCCTAAAAATGTGTCAAAAATGTCCAATGTGTCCGCCATAATGTCGCAGTCACAATAAAAATCGCTGATCGCCGCCATTTAAAAAAAGAAAAAGTATTAATAAAAATGCCATAAAACTATCCCCTATTTTGTAAACGCTATAACTTTTGCGCAAACCGATCAATAATCGCTTATTGTGATTTTTTTTTTACCAAAAATATGTAGAAGAATACATATCGGCCCAAACTGAGGAAAAAAATTGTTTTTTTATATATTTTTGGGGTATATTTATTATAGCAAAAAGTAAAAAAATAATGCGTCTTTTTTCAAAATTGTCGCTCTTTTTTTGTTTATAGCGCAAAAAATAAAAAGCGCAGGGGGGATCAAATACCACCAAAAGAAAGCTCTATTTGTGGGAAAAAAAGGACATCAATTTTGTTTGGGTACAACATCGCACGACCGCGCAATTGTCAGTTAAAGCGACGCAGTGCCGAATCACAAAAAGTGCTCTGGTCAGGAAGGGGGTAAATTCTTCCGGGGCTGAAGTGGTTAAAACAAGCTTTCCTCTCATTCTTCCTCCACCAAACAAGTACCTAGTCTCAGTTGGTTAGTCACTGTGGGCTTGCATCCTTTACAGGCATGGTTGGTGGTTATGGGTGGGGTTGGCAGCAGGAGTGACCATAGTGAAGTACAGAGTGTAGGGAGACCCCAGGAACGGTAATTGAAAAATTATAGAAGGACAATATCTGAAATAATAGGAGGACAATGTCTTAGTGGATATTCATCATGAGATTTACTCAGAATTCTTCATCTAGATTACAGACAGACATTGAGCAGCTTCAGATCATCCAGATACAGAAAGTCAGTCAGAGGATGATAAGCTGTGACTGCGTTATACTTTCCATGTCATATGATCGTAAAATGACCACAAATAACTACATGTAACTTTCCTGGCTCTAATGTATTATAGGGAAAGAAATATACAATAAAAACCTTGATTTCACCCTCATCAGTGCCGCCCAATAGGCTCATATCCATTACTACACATACAATACCATTATGACATCATCATCCTCCATATTGGTGCTGTAAAATGGACACACATCCTCTACAATATATCAGCCATGACATCATCATTCTCCTGATCAGCACCATCCAATAGACACACATCCTCTACAATATACACAATATCCACCATGACATCATCATCCTTCTGATTGGTGCTGTCCAATGGACACATATTCTTTACTACAAATACTTAATCAACCATGACATCATAACCCTCCAGGTCAGTGCTGCCCTGCCCAATGAGCACACATCCAATACTATATATCAGCTATGACATCATCACCCTCCTGATCAGCACCATCAAATGGGCACACATTTACTACAATAATATATAATATCAGCTGTGACATCATCATTCGCTTTATCAGTGCCATCCAATGGGCATGCATCCAATACTATATACACAATATCTGCCATGACATCATAATCCTCCTCACTGATAAGCCCTCCTGCCTGCAGAACCCCACTATTGCTGGGTATAAGTTGTGGGAAATAGGACCTTGTCATCATCAAGATGGGAAGAAAGTGCTTTTCCAGAGGGGTCCCCAAATTTGCCAACATACCCTCCTATTTTAAGGGCACACAAGCTTTCCCTTCCTTTCCTGGCCTGCCAGGTTGCATGTTCAGATAAGGGCCTGGTATTGACCTTTAGGGGGACAATTTATTCTGGTTCCCCCCCTAAAATTGATTCCATACCTGTAGGGCCTGACATGAATTAAGGGTAACCCCATGCCTTTTTTTATTGTAGCGGGGGCCCTAGTAACTTCTATACCATTTTTATGATCCAGGATAAGGGTCTGCTATAGATGAAGGGGCTCCTGAGCGCTGTGTTTACTATCAGAATGAAGAGGTTGGGAGATGTAATTTACTGGAAATCTAAACTGAATTTTCTCTTTGTAAATGTCAGGCCCCAATCACTCCTAGGCGTCCCTCAGATCAAATCCCCAAACGCCCAACCAGAGTGATCTCATTGTATTCAGTAGCCCTTGTTCATATCTGAGCGGCCCGTCACTGGAAAAAGTACATGAGATACCTCTCAGGCAGAATTGAGCGAGGGCCTCTTCCTGACAACTCCCTGCCGACCGCCCTGTAATGAACTAATGCTTGGGCCAAACCATTAGCCCAACACTACTGATGAATTGTCAGCTGTCAGCGAGCTTTCCCACTGACAGATGAATGTAAACCAAAGAATGCCAGCAATAGAAAATTCAGAAAAAAACAGCGTGGGCCCCCCAAAATTCATACCAGACCCTTATCCGAGCATGCAGCCCAGCAAGCCAGGAAAGGAGGGGATGAGCGAGTGCCCCCCGAACCATACCGGACCATATGCCTTAACATGGGGACAAGTGACTCTTCCCCACACCCCTGGGCGGTGGTTGTAAGGGGTCTGCGGGCAGGGGGCTTATCAGAATCTGGAAGCCCTTTTTAACAAGCCCCCAGATCCCGCCCCCCCATGTGAATGAGTATGGGGTACATAGTACCTTTACCCATTCAACAAAAAAAGTGTAAAAAGTGAATAAAGACACAACACAAGTTTTTGACAATTCCTTTATTAAAAAATATTTTTTTTAAATGACCCCCGATGTAGATCCGTCATCAATCACGGATGGTCTCATCAAAGGCCCCGCCATCTGCCTGCTCTTTCATCTGACATTTCTTAAATAGCTAAGGGGTGGAGTCACCCGATGACATCAGCGACTGAGGCATGGTGGGTTGATGACATCACAAGGGGGTGGGGTCACCCGCTGACGTCATCGGGTGACCTCACCCCTTGGCTATTTCGGAAATGTCAGATGGAGGAGTAGGCAGTCGGCGGGGGAACCTTTGCTACATGCATATCATGCCTGTCTAGACTCTTATAATTCGGAGTCTAGATCTCTGGTAAGGAAGTATTTTATACCAGTATCGGTGGAGGTGCACTTGGGTGATCAAAATGCACATCAATTATACTCACTGTTACTGGATGTTCATCAAGGAATTTATCTGCACTAGTCAGAACAGCACTAGTTGTTCACACTTCATGAAGACTTGTTTATTCAATATCTATGTTTAGTGCGACAACATTTTGTGATTGACAGCAGTGGGAGCCAATGAGAAGAGAGAGACCCGGGAGAGCCACAGCTCTGGTGCACATTGCTTGCAACTCATATGACCAGCCTCTTGGATAATGGGACTTGCCATTGATTTTCCCACCATGAATGCAAAGTGCAGACTAGCCGGTTGCTAGGTATATAAAAATTAAGGGGAAAAAAATTATTATTCTTTTTTGGAGTTTAAAGCATCAAAACAAATATAAAAATCTTAAAGATGCCTATACCCAGCAGAGGAGGCAAGTAGACAAGCACCATAGTGGAGAAACGTCATCAGCCCCTCCTGAGTATATTGATAAAAAAGAAATGGACTTTCTCATCCTGGAAATGGGTCAGCATCTGTCATCACTTTTAACAAATGTAGATTTTGGGGCTCATTCACATCGGGGGGGTACGGGGCTAATCTGCAAATTCTAGCAGCAAAAACCATCAGATTCTAGCGGCTGCAATGACAGGTGTGTGCAAAAAACTCCATCCCAACACAATATACAAGGGCTGACCATGGCTGTTCCCACCTGTTCGGGTGTATTCTGACACAGTGATTAGCCAAAATGATGATGATGTGTCCATAATTGCAGCCTATTGGTACATGTCCAGATGCTTCCAGGCGAGAAATGCTGAGGCCGCTGTCAAACTGTCATTACTTTGCATAAGCTGAGTGGCCAGCTGTCATTGAAGCCTCAAAAATTTTGCAGAATTTGCAGGTCAAACCTGTTCAGGTGGATGATGCCTAACAGAATGTGGATGTTCTAAAGCATATTGGTTTTTGCAGCAACATAAGCTTCTGGCAACCTGCAGGTGAAGAGGAGGACCAGGACCAGAAAGAGGAGCCACCAAGCAAAGAAACTGTGTCCACTGCAAGCACCTCCTCGTGTATCATCCCCCTTAATTACCATCAACACCGACACCATGCCTGCGGTCTCCACACAGAAGGACTATAGGAAGAGCCACCAAAGGCAAGGGGCAGGGGCAGAGGTTCAGCAGGCTGGTTGACCTTATAGGTCAATATGGCACAGAAAAAAGAGGAAACCGAGGGATTCCTGGAGCGTCTAGAAGACCCAGCGAGGAGGTTTCATGCCATCACCAGGTGGGATAATGAATTACATTTCCTCATTTATTCCTCAGCCTACATCATACTCACATCCCAATGATCCAGCCATCTTACCACCAACTCCCGAATCATAGGCTTAACTCAACACACCTTCTGTTCCACCATCATTCTTACACAATCCAACAACAATACTACACTGGCTAACCTTTCTCACCATATCATTATTAGTCCAAGGAACAGACATTTTCCATCAACCAACATCTCTACTGCCATGCATTACACCCACAGACATTCACCCTCACCCTTCCCACTTACTGCTGCTTCTTGCACCCAAGAAATGAAGGAGGAAATGTAATTTCATGGTCCTGATGGCTCTCCACTCCGTTACCAGATCCTGTAAAGTGGCTGGAGGACAACTGCTCATCTCACAGATGATACTACTTTCCATTGTCCAAAGAAAAAATGTCTGAAGCTCAAAAATGTCTAAAAATTTTAAAAATGCATGGTTATAGTTCTAAAAATGCTCAAAATGTTTTTTAAAAAAATGCCGGAAAATGCTGACACTTAGATGTAAATGAAACCTCAGTGTTGTAGTAGGTTGTATACATCATACAGATGTGCTACAGGCTTTGTAGGGTAGGTGGCCTCTCTGTCTCCTTACTTTGGGTGATAAGTTGTGGGATGACACCGAGAGGTCTACCCTGGGTGGGTTCTTCTGGACTATGCTAGGTATTGTGGCCAGGGACATTTAGTTACCCATGGGGTACCTGTGCTGTGTCACACTCATCAAAGCTCCAGGACAAGGCTAGGATTGCTTTCAGGGGAAAGTCTCTACAAGTCATGCTCAATAAGAAAATAATTGTGGATATCTCTCCATTGTGGTTTTCATCTCTCTTATCTCCAATTGGGTCGGCTTTGCAGAGACTGATATGTACACAGGTATTTGTATTTGCTACAATACAAATTACATTTATTGGTTTTTATTGCAAATATAACTACATTATAATTTGTATATGTGTCTGGACTTTAAAGCTGTCCGTCATGACAAGCACAGGGTGTCTGGGCTCCGGGCCCTTGTGTCAATGTAACAATGTTATTCCCTGTAATCTGTTTATTGGTTAGACCCTCTTATATCCACTTATCAGTTAGCTTCAAGCTGCTGACTGTCATATATGGAAATCATGTTTCTGAAGATCACCAAATCTGTGCTGAGATAATCTCCAACTGCCATCTCCTCCAACTAAGATAAAGAACCCAACGCCTCATCTACAGAGAGAAGTCTCTCCATTATTCTTGGTGATTTCACTGTGCAGAGATGGAGCTCCGTCTGCCTCTCATCCTTCTATGTGTGTCCACCTCGCTCTCCATAGAGGACAATGAGACAGAGGGTGAGTACCCCCATTTCAGTATTGTAGAGTGATATCATGTATTGTGTGTCCTCCTCACTCTCCATAGAGGACAATGAGATGGAGGGTGAGTACCCCCATTTCAGTATTGTAGAGTGATATCATGTATTCTGTGTGTCCTCCTCACTCTCCATAGAGGACAATGAGATGGAGGGTGAGTACCCCCATTTCAGTATTGTAGCGTGATATCATGTATTGTGTGTGTCCTCCTCACTCTCCATAGAGGACAATGAGATGGAGGATGAGTACCCCCATTTCAGTATTGTAGAGTGATATCATGTATTGTGTGTGTCCTCCTCACTCTCCATAGAGGACAATGAGATGGAGGATGAGTACCCCCATTTCAGTATTGTAGAGTGATATCATGTATTGTGTGTCCTCCTCACTCTCCATAGAGGACAATGAGATGGAGGGTGAGTACCCCCATTTCAGTATTGTAGAGTGATATCATGTATTGTGTGTGTCCTCCTCACTCTCCATAGAGGACAATGAGATGGAGGATGAGTACCCCCATTTCAGTATTGTAGAGTGATATCATGTATTGTGTGTGTCCTCCTCACTCTCCATAGAAGACAATGAGATGGAGGGTGAGTACCCCCATTTCAGTATTGTAGAGTGATATCATGTATTGTGTGTGTCCTCCTCACTCTCCATAGAGGACAATGAGATGGAGGATGAGTACCCCCATTTCAGTATTGTAGAGTGATATCATGTATTGTGTGTGTCCTCCTCACTCTCCATAGAAGACAATGAGATGGAGGGTGAGTACCCCCATTTCAGTATTGTAGGGTGATATCATGTATTGTGTGTGTCCTCCTCCCTCTCCATAGAGGACAATGAGATGGAGGGTGAGTACCCCCATTTCAGTATTGTAGAGTGATATCATGTATTGTGTGTGTCCTCCTCACTCTCCATAGAGGACAATGAGATGGAGGGTGAGTACCCCCATTTCACTATTGTAGAGTGATATCATGTATTGTGTGTGTCCACCTCGCTCTCCATAGAGGACAATGAAATGGAGGGTGAGTACCCCCATTTCAGTATTGTAGAGTGATATCATGTATTGTGTGTCCTCCTCACTCTCCATAGAGGACAATGAAATGGAGGGTGAGTACCCCCATTTCAGTATTGTAGAGTGATATCATGTATTGTGTGTGTCCTCCTCACTCTCCATAGAGGACAATGAGATGGAGGGTGAGTACCCCCATTTCAGTATTGTAGGGTGATATCATATATTGTGTGTCCTTCTCACTCTCCATAGAGGACAATGAGATGGAGGGTGAGTACCCCCATTTCAGTATTGTAGGGTGATATCATGTATTGTGTGTGTCCTCCTCACTCTCCATAGAGGACAATGAGATGGAGGGTGAGTACCCCCATTTCAGTATTGTAGAGTGATATCATGTATTGTGTGTGTCCTCCTCACTCTCCATAGAGGACAATGAGATGGAGGGTGAGTACCCCCATTTCACTATTGTAGAGTGATATCATGTATTGTGTGTGTCCACCTCGCTCTCCATAGAGGACAATGAGATGGAGGGTGATGTCGTGAATATTCAGTCAGAATAAGTTGTGCCTTTTTAAGGACAGGTTTCCCGCACAATAATTATCCTTGAGTAATTTTTAACGAAGATATTTTTAAGATACAAAATCAATCTATGTGACGCAGTCTATACTTGTGAAACTTATTCACGGAGACGTGTGGTCACACAAAATAGAAATTTTATTGGTAAACAAACACAAATAATCGCATGAAATTAAGATACCGATTGCGTTACATGAACGTCTTGAAAATCAATAAAAACACTTGCAAAAATGGGCGTACCGTCCCTTTGACCTAATACCACCATGATAACTTCTCGGTAGAATCAATAACCTTATGAACTTGACATTTAAACAGAACATCTGTATTTCACACGTACAACCGTTACTTTGCTGCAGGTAAGTAAGTGGTTAAAATTGTGAAATAAATTAGATGTCTGCTTTGTCAATAAATGTGGCGACTATGCAAAAAGAAAAATATAATGAAAATCTGAATCTTTAGAGAAAAATCTACAAGGCGGTTATTGATTCGGGAGAATGATTATCAACTGTATAATATTCAATACATCAATATTTTGTGAGAACATATCAATATTTGAGAGATCATGCAAAATAAAATCAACATGACATAATTACCCCTTCCAAGATAGCTGCAGTTCCTATGGGCTAGTTACCAGAGTTAAGATGGCTGCCGTAGTTTCAAAATGGATACTCCTAAAGAGGATTTACTTCTTGTGACCTCCGAGTTCCAAGTATTAGGTGTTGAGGAATTTTCATGAATGTAAAGAGATGAATTCATGCATGGTGCATGAGTGTCAGTCTGGGAGTGTGTGTGTCCCCCAGTGTCCCCCCTTCAGGGTGGATCCCTGAGCTCTCCCCCTGAGCTCTCTCCTCCTTCCCTTCGTTCATTTGCTGGTCCCCTTTGTCTCCCATCTTCCTTGCCTCTAAATACCATTTCAGATAATAAGACCATAAAAATTATAATGACTCTGCCCAAAAGGAGGTGGCTCACTTCCCATTGGGTTAGGAGACTTAATTATTAACTTCCTCTGGAAACTTAGTGAGTTCAAATAATACCACCTTCAACCACCAGGTGTCTCACACATGTTTTGAGTCCATCCTTTTAAATTAATACGTCCTATTTTCATAAGGTGTATAATGGTAAGTATAGGTATATACTTTTAAATATTCTGGTACTCGGTCTAATGTAAAATACACTCAGTATAAGTTTGATTAATCATCATTACATAACTTGGTTATATAACTGTATCTCTATAAATGTATATCTGTAAACTGGTCTATCTAGGAAACACACACATTGTTATATATTTCATCAATACCACATAAAATGATTAACTATATGGATACCTGTATAACTTCTGGTATCTCCACTGAACATTTGTTTATCTTAAGTGTAGGCTACAACCTTATATGATTATAATCATGATTATATGTTTTTCCTAATACTAATTTGTTACCTAAAACACTTCTACTTATAAAATCACACTTTCATATACATTTTCTTCATAGCAAAGTTGTTGGGTCCGCCGACGCCAACATTATAATGTCTCTGTGACCTACAATGTCAGAGATAGTTTAAAATGACTTATGATAACCTTATTGATACCTTATATTATTTTAACTAGCACAATATTCAACTTTCACTAATGTGTTGAGAGGGACCTTGAACATTCTCACTGGGTGTCTAGAAATGACTTGTTTGTCGAAACCATCCTAAATGTTCAAACAATGGGTTCTCTTAGCCAAGGTGTTAGCTATTTAAACAGTTCTCCACTCAAACACAATGAGTGAGGTTATCTCTATGCTATAAAAATCTATGTCTCCTTGTGTCTTTTGGCAACTTTTTGTTTCTTCACAATACCATGTAAATATCTCCTTGTTTTGTGCCAGGAATAGTCTTTGTTCCAATAGCTTCCTTGACAATACATGCTTGTAAAAGTCTTCAATATTTGAGGTAGTAAAGGAAAGCTTTTTCAAACATGAGAATGTCCATTTTATCCTAAAGGTCCCCAAGAGGGCAACAGTTCAACTATTTTTTTAGGGATAAGCATCTCTCATGTTTCTGCCAGGAAATATAAAATATATTTCTTCAGGAATTCACAACAAATCCCCCCTTGTGAAGTGTTCAAATGCCGGGAGTCGTTTGAAAGACTTCACCACCGCCACATATTGAAGAAATATGGCTCCCTTCTGGTTTTGTAATTTTAGTCGTGGAGATGGATCCAGATTGTGGATCTATGTTGAAAGGGTGTAGACACCTTCATGTGGGTGTAACTCTTTGAATGAGAAGGGAAAACACAAAATGGGTTGGTGATCGATGTGTGCATCTCAGGGCCGTCATCCGTTGGTTGGCGGGAAATGGATCACTTCGGGCACCTTTGGGTCTTGGCCATCCTGGGAGGTTTGTCCGTGTAGACTGGCCATCAGTGGTGTTCCGGAATCCCCCATACGGTTCCTTCGCTGGATGTTTCACACACGTTGGGCTCTCGGTTCTGTTGACCGGCTCATGGACATCTTAGTCCTGTAAGGGAAAATGGATTCCGTTAGAAAAGACATATATAGTCACCTTTTTTTTTTTTCTTACATGATCTGTGTTTGAGATCTCAATGTTAAGCTGGTATCCTGGGCTTCCTCAGAGCCCCTTTTTTTTTTTTCCATTGTGTCATCAGTCCTTTAACTAAACGCTCTGGATAGCAGGACAATGTATGAAACCTTTGCTATGGGAGACAAAGCTTCAGGGCTTATTAACATGAGGACATTTCTTTACGGCTGTGGATACCAGACATGAATGACTGACTGACATTCTTCAGAACCATTTAATTTTTTTTTTTTTTAGCTTACTTGTAGCGGTTCTGGAATAATAACAGTTAAAACATTTAAGTTTGACATGTGACACTTATTGTCAGTACTAAGATATTTGACATTATAGTCAACCTTCTACTTGTGAGGAATAAAACAAATAAAATCTCCCCCCTTTGGGGTGTCAATACAATTCATTTGAGGCAATCAAACTACCTTATGCGGGTGACTCCTCATCTTTTACCAAAATATCAAACCATTTAGGCCTCCTGATATTAATGTCTTTAGGATTCGGTCTTCCTCTGGAATCACCGTCTTAGGCGACTTCTTGAAATTAGGCTGTTTGGAGCGACCTGTGTATGTCAGAGGAATGAAGTGACCACTGAAAAATAGGAGAATAATTAATATCTAACAACCACCATCCCCCGGTAGGGATTTCAGGATCCTCATTACTGTGACCTGGGGAAAAACATGGTGTTAGAACTTCTGTCTCCTATACCTTTATTCAGTGCATTCCTCTGATTTATTTTACCATAGGCGCTTCAAAGGCTCTGTGGCCCTTGGTTGGCCACAGGATTTGCCCCTTGAAGAAATGCTATTCACGTTCCGTACAGCAATAAAACCGTGTAACATATTCATAATTTGAACGATTTTGGATTTTGCATTGCTTACGGGTTGATCAGATCTGGGTCGTGGGACACGGTGTCTGTACTTTCTAGGGGCTACTGGCTCAGTTTGATCAGACATATGCCCATCAGAACCACTGTCTTCATTTTGGGATATTCGTCTGGGCCTTAGTTGCTCCCTATTTTTCCAGGGATTTTGGGGTGTCCTACCCCGTGATTGCTCCCTATTTACCCGTGTAGGCCCCCGGGGCCAATTACACTGGTGAGGGTGTCTACCCTTAGGTTTAATTCTGACCCGTGGGAGATACACCCTATAGTTTCTTTCAAAGTTTGGGCCAGGATCCCATGGGTGATACTCCTGAGGTGGTCTTTGCTCCCCCCTTCTATTTGGTGGGGTATCTGGTCTGCTGCTGGGGAAACTCAGTTGCTCCCTATTTTTCCGGGGATTTTGGGGTGTCCTACCCCGTGATTGCTCCCTATTTACCTGTGTAGGCCCCCGGGGCCAATTACACTGGTGAGGGTGTCTACCCTTAGGTTTAATTCTGACCCGTGGGAGATACACCCTATAGTTTCTTTCAAAGTTTGGGCCAGGATCCCATGGGTGATACTCCTGAGGTGGTCTTTGCTCCCCCCTTCTATTTGGTGGGGTATCTGGTCTGCTGCTGGGGAAACTCTTTGGCACGTCTCCTCTGACTATGTCAGCGTATGTCTTTTTCTGGGTCTCAACATGTACTGATTTAGGAGATACATGAATTTCATTCACAAATTTATTTGAGGGCTCAGGCCCCCCTTTGTTTTCATCAGTCTGTTGGAAAGAATACAAATTGTTACTCTCTTTTACCAACAACTCCGGTGAACACCCCCCTTTGTAATCTTTTGCTAAACTCACTTTTATGTGGTTAGGTAGGGCCTTGGAAGATGTGGATTTAAACTCAGGGTGGTTGTGATCTGGCTCCTTTTCTGCTACGTGGGAAGCACTTTTGAGCACAGCCAGATTTTCGAGGCCTAAAACTGATAGGGTATTTTCATAGGTCTCGATGTGGTCAATAACGCACATGGATCCCTCTTCCTTAAAGACTGGGACAGCATCATTCACAAATTTTATTATTTCTGAGGTGTCTTGTTTAGGGGTGTCTGGCTTTTTCTCTGATCCCAAAGAAAATTGATTAGATCCCCTTTCATGTGGTACTTCACTTTTTACTGTTTGCTCCACAGATGGCTTGGGGTAGGATATTAGTTCTTTTTCTGATTCCTCCCCATTGTCTGACTCCCAACTTTCATATTCAGATTCAGAGTCAGATTTTGAAGTACTGTCAGACTCGTCACTAAAGACTGGGACAGCATCATTTACAAATTTTATTATTTCTGAGGTATCTTGTTTAGGGGTGTCTAGCTTTTTCTTTGATCCCAAAGAAAATTGATTAGACCCCCTTTCATGTGGTGGTTCAATTTTTACCGTTTGCTCCACAGGTGGCTTGGAGTAGGATATTGGTTCTTTTTCTGATTTCTCCCCATTGTCTGACTCCCAACCTTCATATTCAGAATCAGATTCAGAGTCAGATTCTGAAGTACTGTCAGACTCGTCACTAAAGACTGGGACAGCATCATTTACAAATTTTATTATTTCTGAGGGATCTTGTTTAGGGGTGTCTAGCTTTTTCTTTGATCCCAAAGAAAATTGATTAGACCCCCTTTCATGTGGTGGTTCAATTTTTACCGTTTGCTCCACAGGTGGCTTGGAGTAGGATATTGGTTCTTTTTCTGATTTCTCCCCATTGTCTGACTCCCAACCTTCATATTCAGAATCAGAGTCAGAATCATATTCAGAGTCAGATTCTGAAGTACTATCAAACTCGTCCCTTTCAGGGATGCGTATCTGAGTATTACCCTGGGGCATAAACTTCATTTGTTCTATTACTTTTTCTAATTGCTTAATTAGGGGTTCATGCCAACTTCCTGAATTTCCACTGCCTATTACTCGGCAACTTCCTAAATTTCCACTGCCTATTACTCTGCAATTTTCGTCAGGAGACTCGTTTTCCTGCAGAAAACTCTCCCTCTCCTCTACTAATTGTTCCCACTCTTTACTTATTTGGTGGAGTTCGTCCATAATTGTTTTAGCATTCCTTTTTGCTTGTTCAAGTTTATCTAGAAAATCTAAGATATCATCTTTCTGTTGGGTACTTTGATATTTGAACTCAATCTGAAGATACAGCAGGATAATACTTAATTCCAAAAGAAGGTGATCAAGCCTTTTTATTCCCTTTGTCTTAGAGAAGCTGTCTGTGAGTTCATTACTTTGACCTTCCGCGTTCCACATGTCTTTCATTAACTGACTGGCGCGGCTTTTACGGTCTTTAATGTATGCTTCTAGACCAGTCTCATTAGACAAACTTTTTCTGACATGATCCGTCATTTCAATTTTAGAAATTATTTCCAACATTTCCTGTACTTGTACCAATTTTCTCTGAGTACTCATATTACCACTAAGGGCTGACTCTTGATCATCCCCCCCAACATGAAATTCATTTTGACCAGACATTTTTGGCATAAAAAAAAAAAAAAAAAAATTTCCAAAAATTAATAATTAAAATTTCATGCAAAGTATTATGTATGTCACCACCATAACTATGATTGATCTTGTACAAAACATCGACGTTATCTCAGCAGTGCCTCCATTATGTCGTGAATATTCAGTCAGAATAAGTTGTGCCTTTTTAAGGACAGGTTTCCCGCACAATAATTATCCTTGAGTAATTTTTAACGAAGATATTTTTAAGATACAAAATCAATCTATGTGACGCAGTCTATACTTGTGAAACTTATTCACGGAGACGTGTGGTCACACAAAATAGAAATTTTATTGGTAAACAAACACAAATAATCGCATGAAATTAAGATACCGATTGCGTTACATGAACGTCTTGAAAATCAATAAAAACACTTGCAAAAATGGGCGTACCGTCCCTTTGACCTAATACCACCATGATAACTTCTCGGTAGAATCAATAACCTTATGAACTTGACATTTAAACAGAACATCTGTATTTCACACGTACAACCGTTACTTTGCTGCAGGTAAGTAAGTGGTTAAAATTGTGAAATAAATTAGATGTCTGCTTTGTCAATAAATGTGGCGACTATGCAAAAAGAAAAATATAATGAAAATCTGAATCTTTAGAGAAAAATCTACAAGGCGGTTATTGATTCGGGAGAATGATTATCAACTGTATAATATTCAATACATCAATATTTTGTGAGAACATATCAATATTTGAGAGATCATGCAAAATAAAATCAACATGACATAATTACCCCTTCCAAGATAGCTGCAGTTCCTATGGGCTAGTTACCAGAGTTAAGATGGCTGCCGTAGTTTCAAAATGGATACTCCTAAAGAGGATTTACTTCTTGTGACCTCCGAGTTCCAAGTATTAGGTGTTGAGGAATTTTCATGAATGTAAAGAGATGAATTCATGCATGGTGCATGAGTGTCAGTCTGGGAGTGTGTGTGTCCCCCAGTGTCCCCCCTTCAGGGTGGATCCCTGAGCTCTCCCCCTGAGCTCTCTCCTCCTTCCCTTCGTTCATTTGCTGGTCCCCTTTGTCTCCCATCTTCCTTGCCTCTAAATACCATTTCAGATAATAAGACCATAAAAATTATAATGACTCTGCCCAAAAGGAGGTGGCTCACTTCCCATTGGGTTAGGAGACTTAATTATTAACTTCCTCTGGAAACTTAGTGAGTTCAAATAATACCACCTTCAACCACCAGGTGTCTCACACATGTTTTGAGTCCATCCTTTTAAATTAATACGTCCTATTTTCATAAGGTGTATAATGGTAAGTATAGGTATATACTTTTAAATATTCTGGTACTCGGTCTAATGTAAAATACACTCAGTATAAGTTTGATTAATCATCATTACATAACTTGGTTATATAACTGTATCTCTATAAATGTATATCTGTAAACTGGTCTATCTAGGAAACACACACATTGTTATATATTTCATCAATACCACATAAAATGATTAACTATATGGATACCTGTATAACTTCTGGTATCTCCACTGAACATTTGTTTATCTTAAGTGTAGGCTACAACCTTATATGATTATAATCATGATTATATGTTTTTCCTAATACTAATTTGTTACCTAAAACACTTCTACTTATAAAATCACACTTTCATATACATTTTCTTCATAGCAAAGTTGTTGGGTCCGCCGACGCCAACATTATAATGTCTCTGTGACCTACAATGTCAGAGATAGTTTAAAATGACTTATGATAACCTTATTGATACCTTATATTATTTTAACTAGCACAATATTCAACTTTCACTAATGTGTTGAGAGGGACCTTGAACATTCTCACTGGGTGTCTAGAAATGACTTGTTTGTCGAAACCATCCTAAATGTTCAAACAATGGGTTCTCTTAGCCAAGGTGTTAGCTATTTAAACAGTTCTCCACTCAAACACAATGAGTGAGGTTATCTCTATGCTATAAAAATCTATGTCTCCTTGTGTCTTTTGGCAACTTTTTGTTTCTTCACAATACCATGTAAATATCTCCTTGTTTTGTGCCAGGAATAGTCTTTGTTCCAATAGCTTCCTTGACAATACATGCTTGTAAAAGTCTTCAATATTTGAGGTAGTAAAGGAAAGCTTTTTCAAACATGAGAATGTCCATTTTATCCTAAAGGTCCCCAAGAGGGCAACAGTTCAACTATTTTTTTAGGGATAAGCATCTCTCATGTTTCTGCCAGGAAATATAAAATATATTTCTTCAGGAATTCACAACAGTGAGTACCCCCATTTCAGTATTGTAGGGTGATATCATATATTGTGTGTCCTTCTCACTCTCCATAGAGGACAATGAGATGGAGGGTGAGTACCCCCATTTCAGTATTGTAGAGTGATATCATGTATTGTCTGTGTCCTCCTCACTCTCCATAGAGGACAATGAGATGGAGGGTGAGTACCCCCATTTCAGTATTGTAGAGTGATATCATGTATTGTGTGTGTCCTCCTCACTGTCCATAGAGGGCAATGAGATGGACGGTGAGCTTCGATACCAGTGATGAAGAGGAATGATCTGCTCCTGGAAGGGTTCTGGGTCATTCCGCTGAGGTCAGTTGTATATCAGATTTCTGTTAGGTGTTATTGGGTGGGAAGCCGGTACTGATTGGTCACTCACATTCAACTTTTATCCTTTTTACAAACACCGGCCATATAATTATAACATGGAGCTTTGCTTTTTATTGTAAAAAATGAAAAGGAAAAATGTATATTTTGTATAGAAATATAAATCTTGAAAGTTGACAGAATTCTAAAATATTTTCTCCTTTCAGGTCTTCCCATATCTGTTCTCAGCATCTCTTCTGAAGATTATGAATGGAAACATATTTTAGATGGTATGTAATATATTGTATATTCTACACATTCCAGTTGTAGGTGGAGAAATATCTCTGTGTAGATAAGGTCGGGGTTTCTTCATGACTGATGGTACCTCTGGCGTTTCATTTGTGCTCCTGTTCATCATCTCATCCAATTAGATTTCAGATACCCAATGACTCCTCATTGCACCCATCCCATGTCTTCCACTGGTGTCTGTCCCTGGAGAGGAGATCATTGTTAAGTTGAGGGTGGAGGAAGTGATGTGGGGACATGGCAGCCTCACCTCAGCTCCTTCTATTCACATCTGAGGAAAACTGTATTTAAAACTCAAGTTCGACTTTAACATCGGCTGTTCGCCAAACAGCAAAAAATTTGGGGTGTTCGCGGCAAATTCGCAAGCTGCGGAACACCCTTTAAAAGTCTATGGGAGAAATCAAAAGTGCTCATTTTAAAGGCTTATATGCAAGTTATTGTCATAAAAAGTGTTTGGGGACCCGGGTCCTGCCCCAGGGGACATGGATCAATGCAAAAAAAAGTTTTAAAAATGGCCATTTTTTCGGGAGCAGTGATTTTAATAATGCTTAAAGTCATACAATAAAAGTGTAATATTCCTTTAAATTTCGTACCTGGGGGGTATCTATACTATGCCTGTAAAGGGGCGCATGTTTCCCGTGTTTAGAACAGTCTGACAGCAAAATGACATTTCAAAGGAAAAAAAGTCATTTAAAACTACTCACGGCTAGGGATGAGCCGAACACCCCCCTGTTCGGTTCGCACCAGAACATGCGAACAGGAAAAAAATTCGTTCGAACACGCGAACGCCGTTAAAGTCTATGGGACACGAACATGAATAATCAAAAGTGCTAATTTTAAAGGCTAATATGCAAGTTATTGTCATAAAAAGTGTTTGGGGACCCGGGTCCTGCCCCAGGGGACATGGATCAATGCAAAAAAAAGTTTTAAAAACGGACGTTTTTTCAGGAGCAGTGATTTTATTAATGCTTAAAGTCAAACAATAAAAGTGTAATATCCCTTTAAATTTCGTACCTGGGGGGTGTCTATAGTATGCCTGTAAAGGGGCGCATGTTTCCTGTGTTTAGAACAGTCTGACAGCAAAATGACATTTGGAAGGAAAAAACTCATTTAAAACTAGCCGCGGCTATTGCATTGCCGACAATACACATAGAAGTTCATTGATAAAAACGGCATGGGAATTCCCCACAGGGGAACCCCGAACCAAAATAAAAAAAAAAAAATGATGTGGGGGTCCCCCTAAATTCCATACAAGGCCCTTCAGGTCTGGTATGGATATTAAGGGGAACCCCAGCCAAAATTGAAAAAAAAAATTGACGTGGGGTTCCCCCTAAATTCCATACCAGACCCTTCAGGTCTGGTATGGATTTTAAGGGGAACCCCGCGCCAAAAAAAAAAAAAAAAAACGGCGTGGGGTCCCCCTAAAAATCCATACCAGACCCTTATCCGAGCACGCAACCTGGCAGGCCGCAGGAAAAGAGGGGGGGACGAGAGTGCGCCCCCCCCCCCTCCTGAACCGTACCAGGCCACATGCCCTCAACATTGGGAGGGTGCTTTGGGGTAGCCCCCCAAAACACCTTGTCCCCATGTTGATGAGGACAAGGGCCTCATCCTCACAACCCTGGCCGGTGGTTGTGAGGGTCTGCGGGCGGGGGGCTTATCGGAATCTGGAAGCCCCCTTTAACAAGGGGACCCCCAGATCCCGGCCCCCCCCCTGTGTGAAATGGTAAGGGGGTACTTACCCCTACCATTTCACTAAAAAACTGTCAAAAATGTTAAAAATGACAAGAGACAGTTTTTGACAATTCCTTTATTTAAATGCTTCTTCTTTCTTCTTTCTTCCTTCATCTTCTTCTGGTTCTTCTGGCTCTTCTGGTTCTTCCTCCGGCGTTCTCGTCCAGCATCTTCTCCGCGGCGTCTTCTATCTTCTTCTCCTCGGGCCGCTCCGCACCCATGGCATGAGGGGAGGCTCCCGCTCTTCTCTTCATCTTCTTCTCTTCTTCATCTTCTTCTTCTTCTTCTTTCTTCTCTTCTTCCTTCTTCTCTTCTTCCTGTCTTCTGCGGGCCGCTCCGCAGCCATGCTGACATGGTGGGAGGCTCCCGCTGTGTGACGGCGTCTCTTCGTCTGACGGTTCTTAAATAACGGGGGGCGGGGCCACCCGGTGGCCCCGCCCCCCTCTGACGCACGGTGACATGACGGGACTTCCCTGTGGCATTCCCCGTGACGTCACAGGGAAGTCCCTCAAGTCACCGTGCGTCAGAGGGGGGCGGGGCCACCGGATGGCCCCGCCCCCCGTTATTTAAGAACCGTCAGACGAAGAGACGCCGTCACACAGCGGGAGCCTCCCACCATGCCAGCATGGCTGCGGAGCGGCCCGGAGAAGACAGGAAGAAGAGAAGAAGGAAGAAGAAGAAGAAGAAGAAGAAGATGAAGAAGAAGAGAAGAAGATGAAGAGAAGAGCGGGAGCCTCCCCCCTAATGCCATGGGTGCGGAGCGGCCCGAGGAGAAGAAGATAGAAGACGCCGCGGAGAAGATGCTGGACGAGAACGCCGGAGGAAGAACCAGAAGAGCCAGAAGAACCAGAAGAAGATGAAAGAAGAAAGAAGAAAGAAGAAGCATTTAAATAAAGGAATTGTCAAAAACTGTCTCTTGTCATTTTTAACATTTTTGACAGTTTTTTAGTGAAATGGTAGGGGTAAGTACCCCCTTACCATTTCACACAGGGGGGGGGCCGGGATCTGGGGGTCCCCTTGTTAAAGGGGGCTTCCAGATTCCGATAAGCCCCCCGCCCGCAGACCCTCACAACCACCGGCCAGGGTTGTGAGGATGAGGCCCTTGTCCTCATCAACATGGGGACAAGGTGTTTTGGGGGGCTACCCCAAAGCACCCTCCCAATGTTGAGGGCATGTGGCCTGGTACGGTTCAGGAGGGGGGGGGGCCGCACTCTCGTCCCCCCCTCTTTTCCTGCGGCCTGCCAGGTTGCGTGCTCGGATAAGGGTCTGGTATGGATTTTTAGGGGGACCCCACGCCGTTTTTTTTTTTTTTTTTTGGCGCGGGGTTCCCCTTAAAATCCATACCAGACCTGAAGGGTCTGGTATGGAATTTAGGGGGAACCCCACGTCAATTTTTTTTTTCAATTTTGGCTGGGGTTCCCCTTAATATCCATACCAGACCTGAAGGGCCTTGTATGGAATTTAGGGGGACCCCCACATCATTTTTTTTTTTTTTTTTTGGTTCGGGGTTCCCCTGTGGGGAATTCCCATGCCGTTTTTATCAATGAACTTCTATGTGTATTGTCGGCAATGCAATAGCCGCGGGTAGTTTTAAATGAGTTTTTTCCTTCCAAATGTCATTTTGCTGTCAGACTGTTCTAAACACAGGAAACATGCGCCCCTTTACAGGCATACTATAGACACCCCCCAGGTACGAAATTTAAAGGGATATTACACTTTTATTGTTTGACTTTAAGCATTAATAAAATCACTGCTCCTGAAAAAACGTCCGTTTTTAAAACTTTTTTTTGCATTGATCCATGTCCCCTGGGGCAGGACCCGGGTCCCCAAACACTTTTTATGACAATAACTTGCATATAAGCCTTTAAAATTAGCACTTTTGATTTCTCCCATAGACTTTTAAAGGGTGTTCCGCGGCATTCGAATTTGCCGCGAACACCCCAAATTGTTCGCTGTTCGGCGAACTTGCGAACAGCCAATGTTCGAGTAGAACATGAGTTCGACTCGAACTCGAAGCTCATCCCTACTCACGGCTATTAATGAATTGCCGGTCCGACAATACACATAAAAGTTCATTGATAAAAACGGGGGAACCCCGAACCAAAATTTAAAAAAAAATGGAGTGGGGGGTCCCCCTAAATTCCATACCAGGCCCTTCAGGTCTGGTATGGATATGAAGGGGAACCCCGGCCAAAATTAAAAAAAAAAAAAATTGCGTGGGGTCCCCCTCAAAATCTTTACCAGACCCTTAAGGTCTGGTATGGATTTTAAGGGAAACCCCGCGCCAATTTTTTTTTTTTAAATGGCGTGGGGTCCCCCCAAAAATCTATACCAGACCCTTATCTGAGCATGCAACCTGGCAGGCAGCAGGAAAAGGGGGGGGACGAGAGAGTGCCCCCCCTCCTGAACCATACCAGGCCACATAACCTCAACATTGAGAGGGTGCTTTGGGGTAGCCCCCCAAAGCACCTTGTCGCCATGTTGATAGGGACAAGGGCCTCATCCCCACAACCCTTGCCGGGTGGTTGTGGGGGTCTGCGGGCGGGGTCTTATCGGAATCTGGAAGCCCCCTTTAACAAGGGGACCCCCAGATTCCGCCCCCCCCGTGTGAAATGGTAAGGGGGTACAAAAGTACCCCTACCATTTTACAAAAAAACTGTCAAAAATGTTAAAAATGACAAGAGACAGTTTTTGACAAGTCCTTTAGTTAAAGTCTTCTTCTTTCCATCTTCTTTCTTCTATCTTCCTTCGGTTTCTTCCTCCATCTTCTTCTTTTTCTGGTTCTTCTGGTTCTTCCTCCGGTGTTCTCGTCTGGCATCTTCCTCCGCCGCGTCTTCTTCTCTTCTTTTTCTCGGGCCGCTCCGCATCCATGATGGGAGGCTCCCGATGTGTGACGCTTCTCGTCCTCTGACGGTTCTTAAATAACGGAGGGCGGGGCCACCCGCAAGGGGACTTGACAGGGACTTCCCTGTGGCATTCCCCGTGATGTCAGAGGGGGGCAGGGTCACCGGGTGGCCCCGCCCTCCATTATTTAAGAACCGCCAGAAGACGAGAAGCGTCACACAGCGGGAGCCTCCCATCATGGATGCGGAGCGGCCCGAGAAGAAGAAGGGAAGAAGACGCCGTGGGGGAAGATGCCAGACGAGAACACCAGAGGAAGAACCAGAAGAACCAAAAGAACCAGAAGAAGAAGAAGATGGAGGAAGAAACCGAAGGAAGATAGAAGAAAGAAGATAGAAGAAAGAAGATGGAAAAAAGAAGACTTATAAATAAAGGAATTATCAAAAACTGTCTCTTGTCATTTTTAACATTTTTGACAGTTTTTTAGTGAAATTGTAGGGGTACTTTTGTACCCCCTTACCATTTCACATGGGGGGGCGGGATCTGGGGGTCATCTTGTTAAAGGGGGCTTCCAGATTCCGATAAGCCCCCCGCCCGCAGACCCCCACAACCACCCTGCAAGGGTTGTGGGGATGAAGCCCTTGTCCCCATCAACATAGGGACAAGGTGCTTTGGGGGGCTACCCCAAAGCCCCCTCCCAACGTTGAGGACATGTGGCCTGGTACGGTTCAGGAGGGGGGGCTCTCTCTCGTCCCCCCTCTTTTCCTGCGGCCTGTCAGGTTGCATGCTTGGATAAGGGTCTAGGATGGATTTTTGGGGGGACCCCACGCCATTTTTAAAAAAAAAATTGGCGTGGGGTTCTCCTTAAAATCCATACCAGACCTTAATGGTCTGGTATAGATTTTGAGGGGGACCCCCGCGCCATTTTTTTTACATTTTGGCCGGGGTTCCCCTTAAAATCCATACAAGACCTGTATGGTCTGGTATAGATTTTGAGGGGGACCCCCACACCATTTTTTTTCTAAATTTTGGCCGGGGTTCCCCTTAATATCCATACCAGACCTGAAGGGCCTGGTATGGAATTTGGGGGGACCCCACGCCATTTTTTAAAAAATTTTGGTTCGAGGTTCCCGTGTGGGGAATTCCCATGCTGTTTTTATCAATGAACTTTTATGTGTATTGTCAGACCGGCAATTCATTAAGAGTAGTTTTAAATGACTTTTTTTCTTTGAAATATTTTGCTGTCAGACTGTTCTAAACACGGGAAACATGTGCCCCTTTACAGGCATAATATAGACACCCCCCAGGTGCGAAATTTAAAGGAATATTACACTTTTATTGTTTCACTTTAAGCATTATTAAAATCACTGCTCCCGAAAAAACGGCCGTTTTTAAAACTTTTTTTGCATTGATCCATTTCCCCTGGGGCAGGATGCAGGTCCCCAAACACTTTTTATGACAATAACTTGCATATAAGCCTTTAAAATTAGCACTTTTGATTATTCATGTTCGTGTCCCATAGACTTTAACGGTGCTTGCGTGTTCGAACAAATTTTTTGCCTGTTCGCATGTTCTGCTGCGAACCGAACAGGGGGGGTGTTCGGCTCATCCCTAATGTCCAGTTATGGAGCATATCTCTAGAGTGTTGTCAGTGGCTGAAAAAAGGAGAATGCAATCCCCCAGAACAAGTTATTTTAAAGGAACCGGTGGCGGCTGGTGCTCAAAATTTTTGGGGAGGTGCAAACAAAAAAAACCCATCAAATGCAGCCACTGTGCCCATCAAATGCAGCCACTGTGCCCATCATATGCAGCCACTGTGCCCCATCAAATACAGCCACTGTACCTATCAAATACAGCCACTGTGCCAATCAAATACAGCCACTGTGCACATCATATGCAGCCACTGTGCCCATCAAATGCAGCCACTGTGCCCATTATATGCAGCCACTGTGCCCATCAAATGCAGCCACTGTGCCCATCAAATGCAGCCACTGTGCCCATTATATGCAGCCACTGTGCCCATCAAATGCAGCCACTTTGCCCATCAAATACAGCCACTTTGCCATCAAATTCAGCCCCTGTGCCTATCATATGCAGCCATTGTGCCCATCAAATACAGCCACTTTGCCATCAAATGCAGCCCCTGTGCCTATCATGTGCAGCCACTGTGCCCACCAAATACAGCCACTGTGCCCATCCTTTCCTTATCCTCCGGCTTCTCTCCTGTCGATCTATGGATGGATGATGCTGTTCCCCCTCCCCTCCCCCCATACACCCCTCTCCTAGGACTTAGATCTCAACACAGACTCAGGTAGAAGTAGTGGGCACAGCAGTGCCATGCCTGCCCTCCCTGCCTCCCGGACCCACTCATGGGTTGTGGCACCCTGAACCCCGCCATTGGATCTGGTCACAGGGAGCCAAGCACAGCCAATAATCCTCTAGAAGAGAAGTGGGCCTCCTGTTAGCAGACAAAAACCTATAACCAGCAGTGAGAAAACCTTCCTCTGCTTCTATCATTAGTGGGGTAACCTGGGATTTGGACCAGTTTAAGAAGGGGCTAGCCATTGACCCCACTATGACAAGTTTCTGGGCAATAATAGGGACGATCGACCAAGAGTCTAATGAAAATATGCAGAACAACGGTTTGCTATACTAAATACTTTAGATGCTTTTGAAGGGCCAACCCCAGACAGTTAATAAGCAGCTGAAAGTTCCCCAGTTCCCTTAACAGTACATCCAGGGATGAGATGGACAGATAAGAAACTAGAATAGAACTTCACTAAAGACCTTATCTGTTATCAAAGAGCCATTCCAACTGGTAGTTACATAGTTACATAGTAGGTGAGGTTGAAAAAAGACATAAGTCCATCAAGTCCAACCTATGTGTGTGATTATGTGTCAGTATTACATTGTATATCCCTGTATTTTGCGGTCATTCAGGTGATTATCTAATAGTTTCTTGAAGCTATCAATGCTCCCCGCTGAGACCACCGCCTGTGGAAGGGAATTCCACATCCTTGCCGCTCTTACAGTAAAGAACCCTCTACGTAGTTTAAGGTTAAACCTCTTTTCTTCTAATTGTAATGAGTGGCCACGAGTCTTATTAAACTCTCTTCTGCGAAAAAGTTCTATCCCTATTGTGGGGTCACCAGTACAGTATTTGTAAATTGAAATCATATCCCCTCTCAAGCGTCTCTTCTCCAGAGAGAATAAGTTCAGTGCTCGCAACCTTTCCTCATAACTAAGATCCTCCAGACGCTTTATTAGCTTTGTTGCCCTTCTTTGTACTCGCTCCATTTCCAGTACGTCCCTCCTGAGGACTGGTGCCCAGAACTGGACAGCATACTCCAGGTGCGGCCGGACCAGAGTCTTGTAGAGCGGGAGAATTATCGTTTTATCTCTGCAGTTGATCCCCCTTTTAATGCATGCCAATATTCTGTTTGCTTTATTAGCAGCTGCTTGGCATTGCATGCCATTGCTGAGCCTATCATCCACTAGGACCCCCAAGTCCTTTTCCATCCTAGATTCCCCCAGAGGTTCTCCCCCCAGTGTATAGATTGCATTCATATTTTTGCCACCCAAATGCATTATTTTACATTTTTCTACATTGAACCTCATTTGCCATGTAGTCGCCCACCCCATTAATTTGTTCAGGTCTTTTTGCAAGATTTCCACATCCTGCGGAGAAGTTATTGCCCTGCTTAGCTTAGTATCGTCTGCAAATACAGAGATGGAACTGTTTATCCCATCCTCCAGGTCGTTTATGAACAAATTAAATAGGATTGGTCCCAGCACAGAACCCTGGGGAACCCCACTACCCACCCCTGACCATTCTGAGTACTCCCCATTTAACACCACCCTCTGAACTCGCCCTTGTAGCCAGTTTTCAATCCATGTACTCACCCTATGGTCCATGCCAACGCACCTTATTTTGTACAGTAAACGTTTATGGGGAACTGTGTCAAATGCTTTTGCAAAATCCAGATACACCACGTCTACGGGCCTTCCTTTATCTAGATGGCAACTCACCTCCTCATAGAAGGTTAATAGATTGGTTTGGCAAGAACGATTCTTCATGAATCCATGCTGATTACTGCTAATGATATCATTCTTATTACTAAAATCTTGTATATAGTCCCTTATCATCCCCTCAAAGAGTTTACATACTATTGATGTTAGGCTAACTGGTCTGTAATTCCCAGGGATGTTTTTTGGGCCCTTTTTAAATATTGGTGCTAGTTATTGACATCCTTGGGCCCTTTTACACCCCAAAAAATTTGCGTTACATTTTGACAATTGTTGACCATGCTGTGGCCCTGTTAAATATGGCAGAGCCCAAAGTAGGACCATGGTTACTGTCTTTATGAGAGAGGGCTTCCCAGCCAACACATTGCCAGATTAAGGGACTCAAAGCGATTGTAAAGGCTCGTTTTTTATTTTTTTTAAAATAACAAACATGCCATACTTACCTCCACTGTGCAGCTCGTTGGGCACAGAGTGGCCCTGAACCTGCTCTTCTGGGGTCCCCCAGTGGCTCTCACGGCTCCTCCCCGCATCAGATAACTCCCTAGGAGAAGCGCTCTCCCGGGGGGTTACCTTGCGGGCATGCTCCTGAGTCCAGCATTTGCATCCATAGACATGAATGGCGGACTCGGCCCCGCCCCCCGCATCACTGTATTTGATTGACAGCAGCGGAAGCCAATGGCTGCGCTGCTATCAATCTATCCAATCAAGAGCCGGGACCCCGTGGAGAGAGGAACATCACGTCTCCACCGACAGAAATACGGGGCTCAGGTAAGTAAAACGGGGGGCTGGGGGGCCGGTCACTGCCAGATGTTTTTCACCTTAATGCATAGGATGCACGAAGGTTTACAACCCCTTTAATTTATATTGGATCTATTGCAGTCTGTCTAGTGTACCAGGTGTGGACCATTCAGATTACTCCTACCATCCCCAAACACTTCAATGGTACTTTGAAGGCTATGTTGTGTGCCTTTGTTGACACTGGGGACTGGACTGGGAAGGATACCTCATTTCCTCTCCACTTGCCATGAAGTACCTCTGGAGTCCACCACTTTCCCTGGAACATCTATATGAGAGGAAGGTCTGAGGACCCCTGACTCTGCTGAAGGAGTACTGGAAGGGTGTCAGGAAAGGCTCCACCATAGTCAGATGCAGTTTCAAGGTGCACACGTATGCACAGGCTTCTGCTGAGAACAGGCCAAGCAGATGTGCACAGACGTGAGCATGCACGTTCGCAAATGCACATTCGCGAGTGCGCATCTGTCACCAATACTGGTGACAAACAGCCTATTTAAACAGAGCTTCTGCACTGGCTAATTGCTATTTGGTCTACAGCGTTCTGTGCATGTTCCTGATTCCTGTGTTTGACCTCTAAACTTGACCCGGCTTGCTTCAGACTATTCCTGTCTGCTACCTGCCCTGACCCCTGACTTGACTCCGGATTCTGCCTCTGCCTGATGCTCCTGTTTGATCCTTCATCCATTGCTGACATTGCTTGGGACCTGACTATCCTGTCTCCTGCCGTCTATGCCTGATCTGCCCGCCCGTTACCAACCCGGCTCGTCTGAACCTGTATTCATCTCTTCCGGCCTGCTACAGCTTCTTCAGTCCAGCTCATCATCTTCAGACTCCACAGTCTGTAACCAGCCAACCCCTGAGCCAGTCTGCCTGTATCCAGCTGTCCTGTTCCCTCATCTGCCTGTTGTCAGCTGCTCCTGGCTTCCCTTCCGTGAATCATTGGTTACTACCAGTGCAGACTGCTGGACTGTTAATAGGCGCCCGCTGTAGCGGTAACTGTTTCACCATCAGTGGCCCTGTACGAGAGGCCTTCCTCTGCACGTCAGACTCACCAACCAGGTACGTGACAGAAGGTCAGCTGCTGGAAAGAAGAATCCCCGTGGTGCCCTGCATCTTACAACTATGCAAAAGGATGAGAAAGCTGGCAGGTTTATCTGCTGACCACGGCAAAGCCACCAAAACTTACCAAAAGAATTGGTATGACCACAAGGCTTGCCCCCTGGAATTCACAGAGGTCTGAAAGGTGTTTATTATTGTCCCAACCCCCCAGAATAAGCTGGAATACACTTAGGAAGAGCCCATTAGAATCCTCACAGCCCAGCTCTGGGAAGTTTGAAAATTTTCCCTTGAAGTGAGGCTACACCAACGCTGCAAGGTTTTATTGCTCTTTTATTCTAGGTGCAAGCAATTTTACTTACCCAACCCTCTGTTTCTCCAGCAGACGGTGCTTCGGCAAGAGTTCCTTGGCATCATCACTTCCAATGCAGGGCTAGGGATGCTGCATTAATGATGTCGGGAACTTAGACCACTGGAGCATGGAGGAGAAAATTCTGTGGGGACTGGTCTAGCAGCATGAACGATTGGATAAGTAAATCTTCTTTTCTTTGCTCCTAGACCTAAATGAGCTATTAACCCATGCAGGAGCAGACCCGCTGCAAGGGAGAAAGTTTTTCAGAGTTTAGCAGTAAGAAACTGATTGACACCAACAAAATTCTCATGCTGGATGGACGAGGGAGGCGATGAAAAAGTGTGCACGATCAATCATTATTATCAAAATAATTAAGGAATATTACAAGAGAAGACTGCCCATCCTCATTGCCATCTGTCCTCTACCCCCCAAAGAAGAAGAGGATGCCATATTGGACCTTCTGGAAGCTGCCTGCAGCCAAACCAGTGTGAGCCAAGTCCCACTGGGGCCAATACTAAACTTGGACAACAGGAGGCCATTAGATATGTCCTATACCAGTGTGGCCCTTGTGACAGTACGAGACACTGTCAATACAAAATTGGTCCTTTAAAGGAGTGGTTCTCAACCTCAGTCCTCAAGTACCCCCAACAGGCCATGTTTTTTCAGGTTTTCCTTTATCTTGCACAAGTGCTTTGAATCAGAGTCAATGGCTCGGTATTTTGAACAGCTATTGCCAAAACATGGCCTGTTGGGGGTACTTGAGAGCTGAGGTTGAGAACCACTCCTTTAAATGACACATGGTGTGCACACTGGCTCCATGCAGGGCTACAGAGTATATCTGTGGAGTGGAGAAAACTGATTTTGCAGCTTTCTCTAGGTTTTTGTATTCCTGGATGGGGCTCTGGAATTTGGAGATTCCATAGTTTCTTGGGTGGGACAGAATCTCCAACCATGTGTCCAGGTTTTGTGGATGACCAGCAGGGTGTGTGCTCAGGTGCACATAGGCCTTATAATGGAGGTATAGGAATACCTCAGGGCTCCCAGTTGGAGACTGCTCCACCCAACAGACAGGAGGTCTGTGCATGGGGACTCAGGAGGACTCCAATCTTCTCCAGGAGTCAGAGAGGCTGCAGGTGGTAGCCAGTGCATGTGTGTGTCTGCAAGAGGAAGTAAACGGCCTGAGGACTAAGGCCAGAGTGGAGCTGTCGGCGCTACAGTAAAGCGGTCTGCACAGAAGCATCTATGGTGGGGGTGACCAGCATAAAGAGCAGAGGTACTGCAACTAAAGCTGAGTGAGAGCTTAAGAGCCCGGTGGGCTAGCATTTTCCTTTTTTGTATGTACTGGAGAAGAACCTCTGCGTGGGAAACCTATAAGTAACAGACTTTTTATTTGCCTTTTAATAAAAATGTCCTGCCAGGCCCTTAAAATATAGTTCCTGACTACCATGAATCACTTGAAAACGCATCTATCACTAGAGCTAATGGTCCCCCATGTTACACCCTATTTTCTCCACACTGCTGGGAAGAACTACATTGACCACCCACCACATGGAGACTTTGGATACCCGACCTATTCAACAGGCATCCCAGCAAGTTACCGAGTATGTTTGGAATACTATAAGAGAAGAGCTTGAGGAAATGATGAAATTGGGGATCATTCATCCCTCTATGAGCCCATAGGCCTCCTCTATTGCACTGGTTTCCAAAAAGGTTGGCAGAATTAGATTTTTAGAATTTTAGACTGTCACCCCCTCATTGATTACACTGTCAGTATTTTCTATTCCATAACCTGTATCCATAAGTTGGTGGGCTGTCTTGCTGGGGCTCACTATGTCACCACTTTGGACCTGAGTCGGAACTATTGTCAGATCCCTTTAACAGCAGAGGTCAGGGGACATTCAGCATTTGTCACTCCCTTCCTCAGCATGTCTTTTGGAATGAAGAATGCCCCACCACCTTCTAGCAAACTGCTGATCAGCGGTTTCATGACTTTGGCTGTGTGTATCTTGGTGGCATTGGCATCTTCCATAAAGATCACCTCTACCATGGTCGTGTTCCCTTAAATCACAAATGGCCAGCTCATCCTTAAACTATATAAGTGCCCAATATGAATCTACCCAAAACCTGATAAAACCCAAGTCATTAGACTTTTAGATCCCCGATGTGTCACCTGCCCCTATTGAAGATAACGGAGAATAGATCACTCTCCTTTAGATCTAAAGTGACAGAAGGACCTTAAATTGACATGTTAAATGTTGCTTCTGGGTTCTTAGTAGGAAGGGTAGATCAACGAACAGAAGTTTAATGATGTTCTTTTCCTCCAACCAGCGGCACCCACCATGCTGCTCCTGGATCAGCTGATGGGAGCGCAGAGCCCTGGAAACATTGTGGGGAATCGACCAGGGTGTGTCAAAAGAAACGAGCAGCTGAAGAGCCACCCAAATGCTTCCATCTAACAGTTGGTTTACATACATGCCATTTATCTGTGGCTGTGAAAGTGTTAAAGATAACAATTTAGCTAATGAAGATCAGAAATGTTCCTTTTGTGTGAAAATATGTAGCAGTACCCCCATAGTCCAGACCCCACTCCAGAGCAACTCTGAGCAACTCATCACAATGCCCGCACCAAACCCAGGCACTGACCACCACGGTTGGTATCAGGCATTCTAGACACAGCAGGCACAGTCACTCCATCCCCTGGATCATCCTGAGGGCGTATCCTCCGTGATGCTCCAACCGGACAGCGGTGTCCACCAGTGTCCGCTCCTGCAGATCAGGCTACCAGGTCAGCACTGGAAACACACAAGCACACTCTGCCATCTTGCTCCTCTCATCTAGCAGGGTACACTGGATTTTCTACGGTGTGTAGCTCCACCCCCAAGCTTCCAGACGTGCTTGCGCCTGCAAGACTGATAAGCAGGCCTCTTCCCGTGTGTGTGGCTGTAATGCCTTGTTAGCTGTACTGAAGTTTGCAGGCCCTCTGATGCTTGCAGAACTTGTCTGTGCCTGTGCAACTGGGAGCAGGTGGCCGCTGACTTTCACGGTAGTTGCCAATAACAATGAAACAGTTGTTAGCCCATGCCTCACTGAAAGGAACACACTTAGAACAGTCCAGCCCGCAGCCACCCTTTGACTTACCCCGACCATCCCGGGCAACAGTAGACATTTCCAGGCACACTTTATAAAGCAGGAGTTTGGAGCATAAAGTCACAATGTCCAGCATTAGCAGATCGCTGGACATATTTGTAATCCATGGGCGCGGTCATCCGGCGTGGTTGTCACCGGTGACAGCACTTGGTAAAGTTCTCCGAATTGCAGGTTTAGTACAAGTGTCCGTCCCAGTCACGGTTGGGGCAGCTGGGTAAGCACGGCAGCAATAACTTGAACTTGAAGGCAGCTCCCACTGGTTGCTATGGACAACGGCACTTGGGTATTGCAATTACAAGCAGACAGAGCACATAAGTCCTCTCCCCGTTCCACCCCTATGGTCTCTGGAACGAAGCACAGTTCCCTGACTCGATCACCTTTCAGTTGCTAGGGCTGGCAGGTTACCTGTAGGCAGACGTCCCGAAAGGAGCCCTCAAATGTAGCGGTACCCCCGTAAGGGCTGTTGGTGATTGTGGTCCATCTCCCACCCTGCTCAGTCAGGCACATGAGTTTCCAGACACACTTCAATCAAGACGCTTCAAGAAACAGTCCTTGTACTTTGTTTTGTTTTTTTTTATTAGGAAAAAAAGAACTTGGATGGGGATAGGGTGCATATAGGATGACCAATTAATTGAAGATAGAAAATGTAAGGACTGAATTATACACCTCTTGTATATACAACCTCTTCTCTTCTCCTCCAGCTGGCTTCAGCTGCATCTTTCCACTGCCTGTGCCACCACAGTCATCCTGACTGGCTCTGCACCCATCCCAGACTGCTCCATCCTAGTCCGCTCAGGCATGCCCCCCAGTCCTCCTGACTGTGTGTCACTCACCAGCCATCTTGGCTGTTCCTGTTGCTCCTGGAGACTTGCCTGGCAGTGTTCTCCCGCTGTCTTCCCCTTGCTCCCAGTGCCTCCTGTCCAGGACACCTCTGTATGTCTTGAGAGGGTCCTGTCTGCACCCAAGCCCAGGCCCAAGGTCACCCCTCAGACTGGGGAGCCCCCTCAATGGCCACGACAGCCTAACACTCCATCTCCAGCTTACACCCGAACAACTACTCCCCAGCTGGGTTGACCCTAAATATTTGAGGGGGCCTGCCCCCTGCCAACCCAAGTTCGGGATTGGTCAGGGCCCTCAGAATACTCCAGGCAACTCCACCTTTTCTCCCCTACCGTTATTCTAAAAGGTACCAGAACATTTGAAAAGTAGGGGGGAGGTCTCAGTGATGCTGCATATGAGTCATCCATCTCTCCCTGGATTTCTGCCCAACCCAGGACAAAAACACATGCATAAATTTACCTAAAAACATGTTTACATTTCTAGCACTAGAGGGTGCCTCAAATATAAGTCTTGAGAATAGACTAAATTGTAAATGATTTTCTCTTTTCAGGTCGTCCCATACCTGTCCTCTCTGAAGACTATGGAAGCGCACTTTATATTGATGGTTAGTAATGTATTGTACAATGTTCTGTGTTTGCATCCATGTAATAATAAGGTGGTAAACCCTCTATAACAGGAGTTTCAAACTCAATTTCACTGCAGGCCACATCAGCATTATGGTTGCCCTCAAAGGGCCGACTGTGTCTGTAAGATTAGATGTCCAGAGAGAACCAAACCCCCCTTACATCAGATGTCAAGAGCCTCTCCAACATCAGAATTCAAGAGTCCCCCATCCTCTCTTAGATCACAGTGCACCCACCTTACCATGTGCTGCTGCCAGGAGGAAGCTGGGGGCAAAGCTGGGAAGCAGAAAGTGCAGGGTCTGGAGGAGGACCAGAGGAGGGCTGGAGTCAGTTGCCTGAGTCTGCTGAGGAGGCAAAGAAAAGGGAGTGCTGCAGTTGCACAGAGAGGTGCCAGATCTGTAGGAGGAGTTCTGTCCTTCCCTCTGTCACCAACTTCTGAGACAGGAACAGAGATGAGCTGTTTCGTGGCTGAATGGAAAACTGCAGGATCTGGTGGAAGAGTTCTGTCCTCCTCTATGCTGCCAACTGCTGAGACAGGAGAGGGGGGCATAGATGAGGGGGATTCCACAGCTGCAGGAGATGTGCAAGGACCACATGAAATGGCCGGGCAGGACAGATTTGGGCTGCAGGTCTTGTGTTTGGCACTAGAGATGGGCCCGTTGTTCGCCCGTTTGCCGAATCCAGAACATTATGGGGCGTTTGCGGCAAATTTGAGTGCCGCAGAATGCCCCATAATGCACTGCGAGGTCACAGTGCATTGATGTCTGATGATTGGCCAAAGCATGCACCTGACCTACATGCTTTGGCCATTCACAACGCACTCTGCTGTGAGGCCATGACTGACCAAAGGCAGGGTGCCTTTAGCCAATCATGGCTCAGGGGGCTAACACTATATAAGGCTGCTTAACTGCGGCTGTATATAGTGTAATGATTGAGAGAACGTTAGCTAGAGACAGGTTAGTTAGTGGCATGCAGGCAGTTTTGTATATAATATATAAACAGTATAGTGTCAGGTCACCTTGAGGCTAGGTGACAGATGCACTCTGTAGGAGTCAGAAGTGCACCGCTAGGTAGTGGACACTAGGACTGACTGCTGCGGATAGACCCCTGGGAGGTTCAGGAAGCAGGTCTACTGGATCACTGACACAGATCCCACTGGGAGCTAGTGCATAGATTCCCCAGGGCGCGGAGTCTAAAAGCCAGCAGGTGTTCACCAGAGCCTTTAGTGGTGAGGATGGACTGCGCTGCAGTCTGGCTCCAGGCCGCGGCCCCCAGGGTCTCACAGCTCATGCTCACGGTAGACTACAGGAGAAGAGGAAGGAGGCAGCAGGCTGGAACAACAAGGAAAGTAAGGGACAAGCCAAGGTCGGGGCCACAAGCAGACAAGGACAACAGAGTTCACGCCAAGGTTCAGGGTCACAGGCAAACAGGGATGGTCGGGGACACGCCAAAGGTCAGGGTCACAAGCAGAAAGGAATAGTTAAGAACAGAGAACAGGCCAAAGTCGGTAACTGGAATCAGACGTAGGAAACACAGCAAGTACAGACGAAAGCTAACACATAATGGTTGATCAGCACTGCTGGCTTGTAGTGCACAGGTTAATATAGGGTTCCCTGATAGGGCCTGGGGTGGGGCAATGCTTAGAGGAGAGGCTATAAAACCAGTCAGGTGAGAGGCAGCTGGTCTTTAGAGATGAACACATGGAGACAGGTAAGCTGACAGAAAAACTCTATTGCATAACCATGACATATAGTCAGTGTAGTGTAGACTATATATACAGTGCAGGCATATATATATATATATATATATATATATATATATATATATATATATATATATAATACACGGCTATTTATTGTATGTTTTAGAGCAGGTGGAGAGTGAAATTGCATGGGGGGGGCCCAAGAAATTTTTTTGCCCAAGGTCCAATCAATATTAAAGACGGCCCTGCGTGTTGTTGTGGCCACAACATTGTAAACCCTCACAGGACCCTGCTGTGAAATATTAGTATTGTAATTACATTCACCTGTTAAACAGGGGCTGAAAAATTGGGCCTAAGCCACTGGTGGCGGCGCCCAGAAACAAAAATTCTAACAAGCTATCAGCGTGATCGTTGAGGAGGAATAGGATAGTCACTCAGCATAACAGGATAGTCACTAAGCATCAGCATAGGCAGTCTTAAAGGGATCTGACATTTCAAAAAAATGTATTCAGTTACATCAGCATCAGGTGCTTGGTAGCTGGTGGTGATCCAAGACTGATTCATTTTTATGAAGGTCAGTCGATCGACCAAGTCGATGGACAGGCGCACCCTGTGATCGGTTACAAAGCCTCCAGCAGCACTGAATGTGTGTTCCGAAAGAACGCTGGATGCAGGACAGGCGTGGGGAAAAAAAAACAAGCTCCCCTGACCCTGTCCTGGTGCCATAGCCACACAGGTACTCATTGATGGCCCTCTGCTGTGTGTGCAGCCGCTGCAGCATGGCCAACGTTGAGTTCCACCTGGTGGGCATGTCACAGATTAGGCGGTTCTTGGGCAGGTTAAATTCCTTTTGGAGGTCAGCCAGCCAAGCACTGGCATTATATGATTCATTATATGAATCTCTGCCCAGTGTGGCTCCTGTCCCCCAAGCACACCAGCTCAAGCACTGCACGGCATCTTTTGGCCTGCGTACTTGCGTAGCCTCTTGAACCCACTGCTGGTTCCGAGGACAAATCACAGGAAGAGGCCATGGAGGAAGAAGAAGAGGAGGGGGTGGAGGAGAGAGGTGTATCAGAATCACCAGTAGTGGCATTTTGGAGGCGTGGTGGCGGAACAACCTCCAACACTACTGCACTTTGTCCTGCATCCTTCCCAGCTGCCAGCAGAGTCACCCAATGCGCCGTGAAACTTAGGTAACGTCCCTGTCCATGCCTGCTGGACCATGAGTCAGTGGTAATATGCACCTTACCGCTGACCGCCCTGTCAAGCGAGGTCAAGACATTGCCTTCCACATGCCGGTAGAGAGCCGGAATCACCTTCCGCGAGAAAAAGTGGCGTTTGGGAACCTGCCACTGAGGAACCGCACATTTCACAAACTTACGGAAGGGGGCAGAGTCTACCAACTGAAAAGGCAGCAGTTGAAGTGCTAGCAATTTAGCCAAGCTAGCATTCAACTGCTGGGCATGTGGATGGCTGGGAGCGAACTTCTTTCTGCGGTGCAGCAGCTGGGGCAGGGAAATTTGCCTGGTACAATCTGACGTTGATGTACCAATAGCAGATTGCCCGCAAGTACTGGCTGTGACACACCTAATTCTACACCTTCATTCCTCTCAGTGCAGGTCTCAGAGAGGACTGAAGATATAGTGGGGTTGGAGATCTCAGCTGATGAGGAGCAAGGAGAGGTCCTCTTTGTTCTTTGGTGTGGGTCTTTTAGGTACACTTGCCAACGAACTGCACGGCAGGTCAACATATGTCTGGTCAAGCATGTGGTGCCTAAGCGGGAGATGTTTTGGCCAATATGTTGCAAATAGCAGCAGTGCGATCTGATGCACTTGTCTCAAAAAAGGCCCACACCAAATAACTTTTGGAATAATGCGCAGATACAGCAGCGCCCTGCACATGCGGAGCTCTGCAGTGTGATGCAGTCAATGTGCTGCCCTTAGGCTGGCCCCTGGAGGGCATCCTGCCTCGTTGGTGATGTGCCTCCTCCTCCTCCTCTCTCCTATCAGACACCCACGTGGAGTCAGTGACCTCATCATCCCCTCCCTCCTCATTACTGGAGCAAACCTGGCAGTATGCTGCAGCAGGGGGAGCATGACTGCCAGATTGCTGTCCTTCTTGGGCACCCCCTCTGTCCGTGCTCATGTTACTGCCTTCCTCTAGCTGAGTACCATCATCAGAGCCTTCAAAACGCTGGGCATCCTCCTGGAGCATGTACCCAACACTGTGGTCAAACAGTTCGAGGGACTCCTCAGGTGGGGCTAGGGAAGGAGTGACTGATGCCATTGAGCCGAGGGAGGAGGCCACTTTGGCAGCTACCCTGAGTCTGGGTGAGAGAGGATGAGGAGGATGAGGATGGCTTGACCAAGTCTTCCACGTGCTCAACACGGCTAGCTGCCAAAAAAAAGGCCAAGCATGTCCCACGGCCACGTGCTGATGAGGATGCACTGTGTCCACGACCAACACTGTTGTCTCTAGACACAGAGCCTGCTTGCCCTCTTTTATTGGCTTGTGACTGTCTGCCTCTCCTTGTTGGCCTTCCAGACATACTATTGGCCTGCAGTGAGATGTAGCTGCGCAAAACTGGGATGTATATATATATATATACCGATTATACTGAAGCTAGCAGAATCAACTGCCTGCCTGTAGTATTATTAGTACAAGAACACCTGCACTTGTCTTCAGGTAGTTATACTGTAGGTGCAACTGTGCAGGGTACACAGTACAGTAACTGGAAATACTTCAAGAGCCTACACAAGCACCTGGCTTCAGGTAGCTATACTGTAGGTACAACTGTGCAGGGTACACAGTACAGTAACTGGAAATACTTCAAGAGCCTACACAAGCACCTGGCTTCAGGTAGCTATACTGTAGGTGCAACTGTGCAGGGTACACAGTACAGTAACTGAAAATATGTCAAGAGCCTACGTAAGCACCTGGCTTCAGGTAGCTATACTGTAGGTACAACTGTGCAGGGTACACAGTACAGTAACTGGAAATATGTCAAGAGCCTACACAAGCACCTGGCTTCAGGTAGCTATACTGTAGGTGCAACTGTGCAGAGTACACAGTACAGTAACTGGAAATACGTCAAGAGCCTACACAAGCACCTGGCTTCAGGTAGCTATACTGTAGGTGCAACTGTGCAGAGTACACAGTACAGTAACTGGAAATACTTCAAAGAGCCTACACAAGCACCTAGCTGCAGGTAGCTATACTATAGGTGCAACTGTGCAGGGTACACAGTACAGTGACTGGAAATACTTCAAAGAGCCTAAACAAGCACCTGGCTGCAGGTAGCTATACTGTAGGTGAGACTGTGCAGGGTACACAGTACAGTAACTGGAAATACTGTAAAAACACCTGCCTGCCTGTCAGTATATTAGGAAGAGAAGAACAGGATCTAGCTAAACTGAATACAGTATATATATATATATATATATATATATATATATATATATATATATATATATATATACAACACCGGGATGCATATATATACACAATACACTGTAAGTGCGGCTAACTGACTCGACCTGCCTACTCTATCTAACTTAAATCAAATGATACTGTCTATCTCTCTGTCTATCTCTCTCTCAAGCCGGAACACACTACAAAGGGCTGACGTGTAGGCGGCCTTATATAGTGTCGGGCGTGTACTAAACCCCCTGAGCCATAATTGACCAAAGCCTCCTTGGCTTTGGCCAATTACAGCTCTCTGTACACACAGCGCTGTGATTGGCCAAGCATGTGGGTCATAGTGCATGCTTGGCCAATCATCAACCAGCAATGCACTGCGCTACCACAGTGAATTATGGGCCGTGACGCGCCACTCGAATTATATCGAATTATATCGTTCGTAATTCGGCGAACGACTGAACACACGATGTTCGAGTCGAACTTGCGTACGACTCGAACACGAAGCTCATCCCTAATATGTATATATATATATATATATATATATATATATATATATATTCACTTGTGGAGGAGAACCGCACTCTGCTTACGATTTAGTGCCAGCAATCAGGTCTTCCCACCGACCTTGTATATAGAAAAAGAGTCCAAGAGGTTGCTGCACTTAAAAATTTTCTTTGCTTTATTTCACAAATTGTTCAGTAGGGATTTACAAAGCAAGTATAATCCAAAATCACAGGCACGAAATGCCTACACAGTTTCAGACACAGGTAGATTCAGATATGGATGGATGGATGGATGGATTACGTCTCGGGCTAGTCAGCTTACGCCCTTCCTAAGATCCATTGAAGCCATCTCAACTGTGTAGGCATTTCGTGCCTGTGATTTTGGATTATACTTGCTTTGTAAATCCCTACTGAACAATTTGTGAAATAAAGCAAAGAAAATTTTTAAGTGCAGCAACCTCTTGGACTCTTTTTCTATATATATATATATATATATATATATATATATATACAGGGCCGATCCTAGGGTCACAGACGCCTGGGTGCAGAAAAATTTCTGGCGCCCCCACATGGGCGTGGTCATCTTACCAACTCCTCCCCTTTCCAAATGTTTTTATGGGAACGACTCAAAAACACAGAGATGCTCCCCTTAGAAGTCTTCGTTACCCTGGGATCCTCCCATGATCTCTTAACAATAAAGAAAATACAGGAAGAGAGTACACCAATGAGACCTGGAGGGGAGTCTCTCTGATGCACACACAGAGAGCTTCTGTTAGAAAGAGTCCCCAGACGTAATACAGGATACGGTCAAAGACTGCAGACATGATACAAGAGACAGTCAGAGACTGCAGACATAGTACAGGACATGGTCAGAGACTGCAGACATGATACAGGAGATGGTCAGAGACTGCAATCATAGTACAGGAGATGATCAGAGACTGCAGACATGGTACAGGAGATGGTCAGAGACTGCAGACATAATACAGGAGATGATCAGAGACTGCAGACATAATACAGGAGATGATCAGAGACTGCAGACATAGCACAGGAGATGATCAGAGACTGCAGACATAGTACAGGACATGGTCAGAGACTGCAGACATGATACAGGAGATGGTCAGGGACTGCAATCATAGTACAGGAGATGATCAGAGACTGCAGACATGGTACAGGAGATGAGCAGAGACTGTAGACATAATACAGGAGATGATCAGAGACTGCAGACATAATACAGGAGATGATCAGAGACTGCAGACATAGTACAGGAGATGATCAGAGACTGCAGACATAATACAGGAGATGATCAGAGACTGCAGATATAATACAGGAGATGATCAGAGACTGCAGACATAGTACAGGAGATGATCAGAGACTGCAGACATAGTACAGGAGATGATCAGAGACTGCAGACATAATACAGGAGATGGTCAGAGACTGCAGACATGGTACAGGAGATGGTCAGAGACTGCAGACATGGTAAAGGAGATGATCAGAGACTACAGACATAATACAGCAGATGATCAGAGACTGTAGACATAATACAAGAGACGGTCAGAGACTGCAGACATGATACAAGAGACGGTCAGAGACTGCAGACATGATACAAGAGACGGTCAGAGACTGGAGACATGATACAAGAGACGGTCAGAGACTGCAGACATGATATAGTGATACAACAACGGTTTCTCTGATCAGGAGTCTGCTCACTCTGAATTTCCTGTGGTGACTCCACTGGGTAGCACCCAGATCTGTATTCTGGCAATGACTCCATTCCTTTCTCCAGCAGGGATGGCGCCAGGCTGTGTGGCTTTCCCTCTGATGGTGCAGGGCAGCGGGGTTCTCTCTCTGATGGTGTTCCCTCACCATTGCCCTCTCCCTTTGGAGTCCTGGGTGTACTTCCCTGAAAGCTTTCCTGGGCCCTGTCTCTCTCTCCCATTCAGCTGAGCATGCTGTGTGAGCTGCAGTTTCCGTGTTACAGTGGGGCTACCAGTCCTCAGTATTACATGTCCCACAATGCTCTCCTCTGCTCCTTTTTCTATTCTATTTCTTCCCTGGCTGATATGAAGACAGGGGAAGAAACATAGTGGAAGGCTGTGCTGGCCAGCGCCGCTCACCAGTACAGGGGGAGGGGGGAAAGAAGAGCCCGCAGCTACAGTGGGTCACTAAGGTGTGGTATAACATGGTGTCACCCCCCCTTCCACCAACTATAGTGGCCCCTCAGTACAGACCCCCCTCCACTAAGTATAGACCCCCTTCGTCAGTGCAGACCCCCTCCCACTAAGTATAAACCCCTCCCTCAGTACAAACCCCCCTTTATCAGTATAGACCCCCAAGGACAAACCACCCCCCCTCCATTAGTACAGACCCCCACCATGACAAACCCCCCTCCATTAGTACAGATCCCACCCAGGACAAACCCCCCTCCATTAGTACAGATCCCCCAGGACAAACCCCCCCTCCATTAGTACAGACCCCCCAGGACAAACCACCCCCCCTCCATTAGTACAGACCTCCACCAGGACAAACCCCCCTCCATTAGTACAGACCCCCCCAGGACAAACCCCCCTCCATTAGTACAGATCGCCCCCGGACAAACCCCCCTCCATTAGTACAGATCCCCCCAGGACAAACCGCCCCCTCTCTATTAGTACAGACCCCCCAGGACAAACCGCCCCCTCTCTATTAGTACAGAGCCCCCTAGGACAAACTGCCCCCTCTCTATTAGTACAGACCCCCAGGACAAACCGCCCCCTCTCTATTAGTACAGACCCCCCAGGACAAATCCGCCCCCTCTCTATTAGTACAGACCCCCCAAGGACAAACTGCCCCCCTCTCTATTAGTACAGACCCCCCAGGACAAACCCCCCTCTCCATTAGTACAGACCCCCCAGGACAAACTCCCCCCCCTCTCCATTAGTACAGACCACCCAGGACAAACCGCCCCCCTCTCCATTAGTACAGACCCCCCGCAGGACAAACCCCCCTCTCCATTAGTACAGACCCCCCAGGACAAACCTCCCTCTCCATTAGTACAGACCCCCCCAGGACAAACCCCCCTCTCCATTAGTACAGTCCCCCCAAGACAAACCCTCCTCTATTAGTAGAGACCCCCCTCCATTAGTGTACATAAAAACACCCAGGCGGCAGCCAGAAAGGAGAGGACAGTGTGTAGCCACGCCGCCCGGGTGGAGAGCAGATGGAGACAGGCTTGGGAGGGAGTGAGAGACAGAGGAGGAGAACACGTCAGGCATGGACCGCCCCCCCAGCAATGTCACTGTGCATCTGGTCTCTCTCCACACAGAGACCAGCCGCCTCGATCTCCAGCGGCTGCTCTCCTTCTCTGACAGGAGGAGGGAGGGGGGGCGGGCTTGAGCCTGGAAAAATACAGTGGCGGCGGTGACCTGTGGACACATAGAGGAGGATATACATATATATATAAGGGGATTCCTATGACAGAATTAAGAAAAAAAACAAAATCCATACCAGACCCTTATCCGAGCATGCAACCTGGCAGGTCAGGATGGGGGGGACGAGCGTGCACCCCCCCTCCTGAACCATACCAGGCCACATGCCCTCAACTTGGGAAGGGGGCTTTGGGGTCCCGCCCAAAGCACCTTGTCCCAATTTTGATGAGGACAAGGGCCTCTTCCCTACAACCATGGCTTGTCGGGGTCTGCGGCTGCTGGTGTGGATCTTATCAGAATCTGGAAGCCCCCTTTAACAAGGAGGCCCCCAGATCCCACCCCTATCCATTCACCACAAAAAGTGTAAAAAAGGAAAAAAAAGAAAGGCAAAAAAAAGTGTCCCCGTGGTGTCCAATCATCTTCAATCACGCTGCCCGATGGACCCAAAAAAAAACCCTCCGCCTCAATGGAGGGTGTCTCTTTTGACATCATGTGTGGGGTCATCCAGTTAGGTCAGTGGTAGGCCCCGCCCTCGCCTATATAACAGCTGCCACATCGAAAAGACAGCAGTCGGTGGGACGCCTCCCATGGAGGCAGAGTTTTTTTGTTTTTTCTTTCTATTTTTTGGATCCGTCAGGCGGCGTGATTGAAGATAGGTGGACATCGCAGACACTTTTTTTTTTAATAAAGGACTTTACTTTTTGACACTTTTTTTGGTGAATGGGTAGGGGTACAATGTACCCCTACCCTTTCACATATGGGTGGGCCTGGGATCTGGGAATCCAGAATCCGATAAGCCCCCGACCCACAGACCACCACAACTATCAGCCCAGGGTTGTGGGGACGAGGCCCTTGTGGGGCCCCCAAAGCACCCTCCCCATGTTGAGGGTAAGCGGCCTGATATGGTTCAGGGGGGGAGTGCTCGTTCATACCCCAATCTTGGCCTGCCAGGCTGCTTGCTCAGATAAGAGTCTGGTATGGATTTTGGGGGGACCCCACTCCATTTCAGGAAGGGCCTGGTATGGACTGGGGGGAGGGAACCCACACCGTTTCTTTCCTTGATATTTATCTATATTGCCAGGATTTGACAATACATTACAGCCTCAAGCAAGTTTTAATGAAATTTTTCCTTTAGAAATCTTGCTGCGGCACAGTAAAACACATCACAAAGATGTGCCACTTTTCAGGCAGACTAAGAAGACCCCCCAGGGACAATATTTAAAAGAATATTTCATTTTTATTGTTTCACTTTAAGCATTATTAAAATCACTGCTCCCGAAAAACTGGTCGTTTTAAAAACTTTTTATTGCATTGATACATGTCCCCTGGGGCAGGACCCAGGTCCCCAAACACATTTTAGGGCAACTTGCATATAAGCATATAAAATTAGCACTTTTGATTTTTCATGTCCATGTCCCATAGACTTTAAAAGGGTTCACACAAATTTTTGTCTGTTCGCATGTTCTAGTGCGAACCGAACCGGCGGGCGTTCCGCCCATCCCTATTTGACACATGTACTCTCTAATACTGGAGCAGGGGGAAGGAGGTTGCAATGTTAGTCCAACGCCACCAAACATACTCACATATACAGCCTCATTAAAGTGGATCACATATGTGGGCAGAGTGGTGTCAGGAGGAAGGGGTGACCTTCCATCACAGAGATTGTAGAGGAATTATCTGATCCTGGAAGGGTTCTGGGTCACCCTGAGAAGAATGGTGTCAGGAGGAAGGGGTGACCTTCCATCACGGAGATAGTAGAGTAATGATCTGCCCCTGGAAGGGTTCTGGTTCACCCTGAGCAGAGCGGTGTCAGGAGGAAGGGGTGACCTTCCATCACAGAGATTGTAGAGGAATTATCTTCTCCTGGGAGGGTTCTGGGTCACCCTGAGAAGAGTGATGTCAGGAGGAAGGGGTGACCTTCCATCACAGAGATTGTAGAGTAATGATCTGCCCCTGGAAGGGTTCTGGGTCACCCTGAGCAGAGCGGTGTCAGGAGGAAGGGGTGACCTTCCATCACAGAGATTGTAGAGGAATTATCTGCTCCTGGGAGGGTTCTGGGTCACCCTGAGAAGAGGGGTGCCAGGAGTAGGGATGAGCTTCGAGTTCGAGTCGAACTCATGTTCGACTCGAACATTGGCTGTTTGCAAGTTCGCCGAACAGCGAACAATTTGGGGTGTTCGCGGCAAATTCGAATGCCGCGGAACACCCTTTAAAAGTCTATGGGAGAAATCAAAAGTGCTAATTTTAAAGGCTAATATGCAAGTTATTGTCATAAAAAGTGTTTGGGGACCTGGGTCCTGCCCCAGGGGACATGGATCAATGCAAAAAAAAGTTTTTAAAACGGCCGTTTTTTCAGGAGCAGTGATTTTAATAATGCTTAAAGTCAAACAATAAAAGTGTAATATCCCTATAAATTTCGCACCTGGGGGGTGTCTATAGTATGCCTGTAAAGGGGCGCATGTTTCCCGTGTTTAGAACAGTCTGACAGCAAAATGACATTTTGAAGGAAAAAACTCATTTAAAACTACCCGCGGCTATTGCATTGCCGACAATACACATAGAAGTTCATTGATAAAAACGGCATGGGAATTCCCCAAAGGGGAACCCCGAACCAAAATTTAAAAAAAAAAAATGAAGTGGGAGTCCTCCTAAATTCCATACCAGTCCCTTCAGGTCTGGTAGGGATATTAAGGGGAACCCCGGGCAAAATTTAAAAAAAAAATGACGTGGGGTTCCCCCTAAATTCCATACCAGACCCTTCAGGTCTGGTATGGATTTTAAGGGGAACCCCGCGCCAAAAAAAAACAAAAAAAAAACGTCGTGGGGTCCCCCCAAAAATCCATACCAGACCCTTATCTGAGCACGCAACCTGGCAGGCCGCAGGAAAAGAGGGGGGGACAAGAGTGCGCCCCCCCCTCCTGAACCGTACCAGGCCACATGCCCTCAACACTGGGAGGGTGCTTTGGGGTAGCCCCCCAAAACACCTTGTCCCCATGTTGATGAGGACAAGGGCCTCATCCCCACAACCCTGGCCGGTGGTTGTGGGGGTCTGCGGGCGGGGGGCTTATCGGAATCTGGAAGCCCCCTTTAACAAGGGGACCCCCAGATCCCAGCCCCCCCTGTGTGAAATGGTAAGGGGGTACTTACCCCTACCATTTCACTAAAAAACTGTCAAAAATGTTAAAAATGACAAGAGACAGTTTTTGACAATTCCTTTATTTAAATGCTTCTTCTTTCTTCTATCTTCCTTCATCTTCCTATCTTCCTTCCTATTCATGTTCTTGTCCCATAGACTTTAACGGTGTTCGCGTGTTCGAACAAACTTTTTTCCTGTTTGCATGCAGGGCCGGACTGGCCTACCGGGATACCGGGAGATTTCCCGGTAGGCCGCCTGAGTTGTGGCTGCAGTGCTCCCCTCCTGCTCCTGTGTGTCACGGAGCTGCCTGGGTCTGTGTTCGGCGGCCACGCTGTAACACGGTCCCGCCCCCCTAGACCGGCTTGTGTGATAGTGGATAGAATCAGTGTTCCGCCTATCATACAAGCCGGTCTAGGGGGGCGGGACCATGTTACAGCGCGGCCGCCGATCACAGACCCAGCCAGCTCCGTGACACACAGGAGCAGGAGAGAGGGATCCAGTAGATGCCCGCCCGTACAGTCCGCCCTGTGTGCCTGTATAGGAGGATCGGCGGGGGGCCGCATATAGAGGAAATTAGCTTTCTATATTCCTCCATGCAGCCGCTGAATACTTGCAGGAGGGAGAGGAGGAGAATCAAGTATTCAGTGGCTGCATGGAGGAATATAGAAAGCTAATTTCCTCTATATGCGGCCCCCCGCCGATCCTCCTATCAAACTTCTTTTACTGGCCCCCCAGTGCTCCCTGGCTCCCCCCCATGCTCTCCTCCCCTCACCACACTCTCCAGCCCCCCCCCCTCACAGTTCTCTCCACCCCTGTTTTTTCTGCCCCCCTTCTCTCCAGCTCTCCCCATCCTACTCTAGCCACCATCCCAGTGCTCTCCACTCCCCAGTGCTCTCCACCCATGTTCTTTCTCCCCCCCCAGTGCTCTTCAGCTCTCCCCATCACTCTCCAGCCCCCACCCCAGTTCTCTCCGCCCCCCACAGTGCTCTCCAGCCCCCCATTCTCCGCACCCCTGTTTTCGGTCCCCCCCGGTGCTCTCAAGCTCCACCCATTACTCTCCAGCCCCCCCGTGCTCTTTGCCCCCCATGCTCTCCACCCCTGTTTTTTTTTGGCTCCCCCTTCACTGCTCTCAAGCTTCCCCCCCAGCACTCTCCGCTCCCCACCCCTGTACTCTCCACTCCCCCTGCATTTTGCCCCCACCCATGTGCTCTCCAACCCCCGCCAGTGCTCTCCAGTCACCCGTGCTTTCCACCCCTGTTATTTCTGGCCCCCACTGGTGCTTTCAAGCTCCCCCCATTGCTCTCCACTCCCCCCTGCTCTTTGTACCCCCCAGTGCTCTCCACCCCTGTTTTTATGCCCCTCCCCCACTGGTGCTTTCAAGCTACCCCCATTGCTCTCCACCCCCTCTGCTCTTTGTACCCCCCCGTGCTCCCCACCCCTGTTTTTCTGCCCCTACCCCACTGGTGCTTTCAAGCTCCCCCCATTGCTCTCCACTCCCCCCTGCTCTTTGTACCCCCCAGTGCTCTCCACCCCTGTTTTTCTGCCCCTCCCCCAGTGCTCTTCACCACCCCACACTCTTAGCCCCCCCCCGTGCTCTTTGCCCCCCGTGCTCTCCACCCCTGTTTTTTTTTGGCTCCCCCTCCAGTGCTCTCAAGCTTCCCCCCTAGCACTCTCCGCTCCCCACCCCTGTACTCTCCACTCCCCCCTGCATTTTGCCCCCACCCATGTGCTCTCCAACCCCCGCCAGTGCTCTCCAGTCACCCGTGCTTTCCACCCCTGTTATTTCTGGCCCCCACTGGTGCTTTCAAGCTCCCCCCATTGCTCTCCACTCCCCCCTGCTCTTTGTACCCCCCAGTGCTCTCCACCCCTGTTTTTATGCCCCTCCCCCACTGGTGCTTTCAAGCTACCCCCATTGCTCTCCACCCCCTCTGCTCTTTGTACCCCCCCGTGCTCCCCACCCCTGTTTTTCTGCCCCTACCCCACTGGTGCTTTCAAGCTCCCCCCATTGCTCTCCACTCCCCCCTGCTCTTTGTACCCCCCAGTGCTCTCCACCCCTGTTTTTCTGCCCCTCCCCCAGTGCTCTTCACCACCCCACACTCTTAGCCCCCCCCCGTGCTCTTTGCCCCCCGTGCTCTCCACCCCTGTTTTTTTTTGGCTCCCCCTCCAGTGCTCTCAAGCTTCCCCCCTAGCACTCTCCGCTCCCCACCCCTGTACTCTCCACTCCCCCCTGCATTTTGCCCCCACCCATGTGCTCTCCAACCCCCGCCAGTGCTCTCCAGTCCCCCGTGCTTTCCACCCCTGTTCTTTCTGGCCCCCACTGGTGCTTTCAAGCTCCCCCCATTGCTCTCCACTCCCCCCTGCTCTTTGTACCCCCCTGTGCTCTCCACCCCTGTTTTTCTGCCCCTCCCCCAGTGCTCTTCGCCACCCCACACTCTTAGCCCCCACAATGCTCTCCACCTCTGTTCTTTTTGGACCCCCAGTGCTCTCAAGTCCCCCCCCCAGCGCTCTCCGCTCCCCATCCCTGTGATCTCCACTCCCCCCTGCTCTTTGCCCCCACCCATGTGCTCTCCAACCCCGCCAGTACTCTCTGCTCCCCCTTCTTTCCAGCTCCCACCCAGTGCTCTCCACTTCCCCAGGACCAGAGGACAGGCTGACTGGGGCCGGAAAATGAGGATGGCTGAAGGTGCAGGTGGCCAGGGACCACTCCATCTCACAGCAAACAGATCCTCTGGAAGGAGCACTGTCCCCATCCAAAACGAGAACAGACCCTGCCTGCTGTTGGCCATCATGGATATCCTGCTGGCATGCAAGGTACCGTACTGAGCATCAACAACACACCTTCCCACAGACAGGGACTGCTGACTGGGCCATGGGGCCAGGAGGGGCTGCAATGATGGGCACAGTGAAGCTGCATTCCTGGGCACAGTGAGACTGCATTCACGGGCACAGTGAGACTGCATTCACTGGCACAGTGAGACTGCATTTGATGGGCACAGTGAGGCTGCAATGATGGGCACAGTGAGGCTGCAATGGTGGGCACAGTGAGGCCGCATTCATGGGCACAGTGAGACTGCATTCACGGGCAGAGTAAAGCTGCATTTGATGAGCACAGTGAGGCTGCATTGATGGGCACAGTGAGGCTGCATTGATGGGCACAGTGAGGCTGCATTTGATTGGTACTGATGAGGCTGCATTTGATGGGCTCTGGTGAGGCTGCATTTGATGGGCACTGGTGAGGCTGCATTTGATGGGCACTGGTGAGGCTGCATTGAGCTCCTGTATCATGTCTGCAGTCTCTGACCATCCCCTGTATCATGTCTGCAGTCTCTGACCATCTCCTGTATCATGTCTGCAGTCTCTGACCATCTCCTGTATCATGTCTGCAGTCTCTGAGGGAGTCTGCAGAGGAGTCAAGAGTGGGAGCACCGCCGGGATGGGGGTCATGGGAGAAGTCAGACAAGTGTGGACTGTGGAGAGGAGACTATAGGATAAAACCAGAGCCACCGAGCTGGAGCCGACTGACTGAGCCCTACACGGTGCACCTGAGAGGAGGTCAGTGACAGCACTGCTAGGCCTGTCTGAAGGGGGGGGGTCACTGATGTAAGGGGGGAGTGAATACGATAATGTAAGGGGGCACCGATATAAAGCACAGCCTTATATCAGTAACCCACCCCCCCATACCTTAGTGTATTCTTTCTGCGGAAGGTGGTCCCCCCCAGCCCTCCCACGTTCTGAGTTCCTGGGGTCCCCCTTGATGATTGATCACTTACCACTTTTAACTGGAATTTGCTTATATATATATATATATATATATATATATATATATATATATATAAAGCCCTATGTGATTTCATATCTGTCTTATCTATATATAATACACTCTTCAAATGTGCATTTTATGGTTTTCCCTTTCATGAACAAGAAATCAATGACGTTATGCTGTTGCGGTGGTATAATAATGCTGTGAGGCTGGTATGAAATTTTTTCCAGGGCTGGATGTTATTCCCAGTCCGGCCCTGTTCGCATGTTCTGATGCGAACCGAACAGGGGGGTGTTCGGCTCATCCCTAGTCAGGAGGAAGGGGTGACCTTCCATCACAGAGATTGTAGAGGAATTATCTGCTCCTGGGAGGGTTCTGGGTCACCCTGAGTGGAGGAGTGTCAGGAGGAAGGGGTGACCTTCCATCACAGAGATTGTAGAGGAATGATCTGCCCCTGGAAGGGTTCTGGGTCACCCTGAGCAGAGTGGTGTCAGGAGGAAGGGGTGACCTTCCATCACAGAGATTGTAGAGGAATGATCTGCCCCTGGAAGGGTTCTGGGTCACCCTGAGAAGAGTGGTGTCAGGAGGAAGGGGTGACCTTCCATCGCAGAGATTGTAGAGGAATGATCTGCCCCTGGAAGGGTTCTGGGTCACCCTGAGAAGAGTGGTGTCAGGAGGAAGGGGTGACCTTCCATCGCAGAGATTGTAGAGGAATGATCTGCCCCTGGAAGGGTTCTGGCTAGATCATAAGAAGACAGAAATGTGTTTTCATACTACATACTATTAAAGATAAATTATATTGAGCAAATGTAAATGACATATTACTAATGTAAAATTGCATATTAAAGTATAACTAAAGGCTAAACTTTTTTTGTTTTTGTTTTGGATAGAATGGAGAGAGATTAGAACACCTGTCAATCTTTATTGTTGTCTTTGCCCCCGATAAGGATATTCACCCTCTCTATTTGTCCTGCTTACTATTATCATTGAAAGTGAAAGTAAAAGAAAATTGCAAAACTTTGGATTGTCCCCAGAAATGTAATAGAGGGCATATGTTTCCATGGGGACACTAGTTTTGGTGACCTGGGGATCCCCAAGGAATTCCATCAATTTGCAGGAATTTCCTCTCACTTCCTGTTTGGCTATGAGACAGGAAGTGAAAGGAAATCTCTGCAATGGGACACAGATGGTAAAAAAAACCCTGCCTTACTCTATCCATAATATTAAAAAAAATGTCCTATAGTTCTAATTTAAGATGTCTTGGCTTTGAGGACATGGTATGTATTTGGATAAAAAAATGGTTACAGGAGCATGTCCAGCGATTGGTGATTAATTGAATATTTTCTGAATGGTCTAGAGTTGTGAGCTGTATGTCCAGGGATCTGCCCTGGGACCAATTCTGTTTAATCTGTTCATAAATGATATAGAGGTTGGAAAAAATTGTTTAGTCTCAGTGTTTACTGATGATACAAAACTAAGGAGGACAATAACTTCACAGCAGGATACAAGAAAACCTTGTGAGCAAAAAATATGAATGAAAGTTAGGGGGAGGACCTTTGGGGAAATCGAGGATGGAGAAAGATCTGGGGGTCCTAGTAGATGACAGGCTCAGAAATAGCATGCAATGCCAAGCTGCTGCAAGCAACGCCAGCAGACTATTAGCATGTATTAATAAGTGTAGTTACGCAAGAGAAAAAGTTATATTTTTACATAAACTCTGGTTCGGCCACATCTTGAGTATGACATCCAGTTCTGGTCACCAATTCTCAGGAGGGATGTGCTGGAATTGGAAACAGTCCAGAGAACATAAAGCAAAGCTAATAAGGGAACTGGAGGGCCTTATGGGGTTTAGTTATGAGAGAAGGAGCGCAGTTATGAGGGATGGAGATCCTCAGTTATGAGGGATGTAGGAGCTCAGTTATGGGGATGGAGGAGCTTAGCTATGGGGGATGGAGGAGCTCAGTTATGGGGGGTGGAGAGCTCAGTTATAGGGGATGGAGGTGCTCAATTATGGGGGATGAAGGAGCTCAGTTATGGGGGATGGAGGAGCTCAGTTATGGGGAGTGGAGGAGCTCAGTTATGGGGGCTGGAGGAACTAAGTTATGAGGGATGAAGGAGCTCAGTTATGGTCAATGGAGGAGCTTCATTGTGAGGGATGGAGGAGCTCAGTTATGTTGAATGGAGGAGCTCAGTTATGGGGGATGGAGGAGCTCAGTTATGGTGGATGGAGGAGCTCAGTTATGGGGGATGGAGGAGCTCAGTTATGGGGGATGGAGGAGCTCATTTAAGGGGGGTGAAGGAGCTTATTTATGGAAAATTGAAGGACCTCAGTTATGGGGGATGGAGGAGCTCAGTTATGGGGGTGTAGGAGCTAAGTTATGTGGGATGGAGAACCTCAGTTATGGGGGATGGAGGAGCTAAGTTATGTGGGATGGAGAACCTCAGTTATGGGGGATGGAGGAGCTCAGTTATGGGGGATGGAGGAGCTCCGTTATGGGGGATGGAGGCGCTTCGTTATGGGGGATGGAGGAGCTTCATTATGGGTGATGGAAGAGCTTCATTATGGGGGATGGAAGAGCTCAGTTATGGGGGATGGAGGAGCCCAGTTTAAGGGAGATGGAAGACCTCAGTTATGAGGGATGGAGGAGCTCAGTTATGGGGGATGGAGGAGCTTCATTATCGGGAATGGAAGAGCTCAGTTATGGGGGATAGAGGAGCTCAGTTATGGGGGATGAAGGAGCTTAGTTATGGAGGATGGAGTACCTCAGTTATGGGGGATGGAGTACCTCAGTTATGGGGGGTGGAGGAGCTCAGTTATGGGGGATGAGGAGCTATGTTATGGGAGATGGAGTACCTCAGTTATGGGGGATGGAGGAGCTCAGTTATGGGGGATGGAGGAGCTCCGTTATGGGGGATGCAGGAACTCCATTATGGGGGATGGAAGAGCTCCATTATGTGGGATGGAAGAGCTCTGTTGTGGGGGATGGAAGAGCTCAGTTATGGGGAAAGGAGGAGCACAGTTAAGGGAAATGGAAGAGCTCAGTTATGGGGGATGGAGGAGCTTAGTTATGGGGGGTGGAGGAGCTTATTTATGGAAAATGGAAGGACCTCAGTTATGGGGGATGGAGGAGCTCAGTTATGGGGGATGGAGGAGCTCAGTTATGGGAGATGAAGTACCTCAGTTATGGGGGATGGAGTACCTTAGTTATGGGTGGGTTGAGGAGCTCAGTTATGGGGGATGGAGGAGCTCAGTTATGGGGGATGGAGGAGCTCAGTTATGGGAGATGGAGAAGCTACGTTATAGGAGATGGAGGAGCTACGTTATGGGGGAAGAAGGAGTTATGAGGAACAATTACAAACATTTCATTTATTCTCCTTGGAGAAGAAATGCTCAAGAGGGGATATGATCGCAATATACAAATCCTTAAATGGTGACTTTAGCATTGTCATGGAACGTCCCACACTCCGCTTGAGTGCTTCCGTCATATACCACTTCCTCCCAGTCTGTATACAGATATCCCAACCTCTCTGAGCACAGAACAAGGCGACACTTGCTTGTTACTACCAAGAACTCACTTTTTTCAGAACCAGAATTACAAGACTTTATATGCCGTTGGAACCTCCTCTAACAATACAACTGTAACTTAATTAACATGAGCTAATTATCTAATCCTTTATACAGCCTAGGTGACTGAGACATGACCTTTCGCCCAGACTTGTGGTCACTGAGCTTCACACAGTTATATCAACATAATAGCAGTCGTCCCGTCTCCTACATTGTATAGAGGACAATGTCATTAGCTCATTCAATTAACATAAACACAGGTTGCGTTCAGAATCAACCAAACCAATAATAGTCTCTACATACATCCTGGGAGATATTGCGGACAAATATTACTGTCCCATTTTAAGTAGTCCAAGATATATTTTCTCACTCACCCTGTGCCAGGATGGCACAGGGTGGCTTAGACATAAGATGTATTCTGAGTTCCACGGGCCCTCCCGTCACAAGCATTTAAGAGTCTATTTTGCCTAAAGTCTCGAAAGAAGACATGTGACCACACAATGAAGTTGGATGAGAAGTGGTTCGAGCTTAAACTTTGTAAGGGTTACCTTACTTTTACAGCGGATGTGGGACTTCCTTCCACAGTTGGTGGTGTCAGTGGGGAGTGTAGATATATTTAAAAAAAAAACTTTTAGATTTGTCTGTTTTTTTTTTTAGAAAAAAAACATTATACAGGTATATGGTAGTGGTATCACACACAAACTCTGGTTGAGCTGGATGGACTGGGATCTTTATTCAAGCTTACCAACTATGTGATGGGAAAATGTTGTGTTTGTGTGTAAAGATGAATAAACTGAATTCTAAATGATTTTCTGTTTGCAGGTCATCCCATATCTGTCCCATCTAAAGATGAAGGTTAGTATAATATAAAAATGGTAATTAAGCTATTGTAGACATTCTGGGTTTATGTGGAAATATCTTGATGTACATTAGGTGGATGTCATGTACCAGATAAGACCAAAACTGTGTGGACTGCAACAGAGGAAACCCAGGTGTGTATAAGTGAAAAAATAAATGATTTATTAAAGATAAATGAATATAACACAACTACCTCCAATATCACTCAGTGCACCACAACCAATACAAAACAGAACCCCACAAATAATAATAATAACCGTACAAATATATACAAGTAAGGGAAATACCGAGATCATAAACAGAGCCAGGCCAGGGTTGTCAACGGGAGGTCAGCAGCTGGGGAAGGGTAACAAACAGGACAAAGAGAGGATGGATGGATCACAGGAGCGACGGGTCAGATACAAGGCTCAGTTTCCAGGGTTCAGGTAACAGACAGGGAACAGGATCAACAGGCTCCAGGAATCAGGTCTCAGGTACAAGAATCAGGTCTCAGGAATCAGGTAAACAGGATGCAGGCTGCAGGTCAGGGCTCAAGGACAATACCAAGGCAAGATATGTGTGTGCACCTGCCGGGTATTTATACTGCAGCTGCTAATTAAAGTCAGGTGACACATGTCTGCAAAGAGTAATATCTGCTCCATACTGCCTTATCCCTCTGCTGGTGGACGCCAGTACTGCGGCCCAAAGGTGACAAAATACCAGCAGGGAAAAGCTCTTCTGACAGCTCCAAACTGCTAGGAGACACCTGCTGGTGGACCTCAGTACAGCACGCCAAATGATCGATATTACCAGCAGAGGGGACCTTTCCTGACAGTACTCCCCCTCGAAGGAGCGACCTCGGACACTCCAACTAGCCGTTGCTGGGGAAGGTCCATGGCGTCCAGCCGGGCAGCGGGCACTTCAAGCTGAGCAGCGGGCACTTCAAGCTGGTTAGCAGGCACTTCAAGCTGGGCAGCGGGCAGTGGCACATCAGGCTGGGTAGCAAACAGGAACACACCAGGCTGGGCTGTGGACAGGAACACATCAGGCTGGGCAACAGGTTCCAGGTCATCAAGCTGAGCAGTGGCAACGAGACGTCAGACTGGAAAGCGGGCACATCAGGCTGGAAAGCAGGCTCATCAGACTGGAAAGCGGGCTCATCAGGCTGGAAAGCGGGCACATCAGGCTGGGCAGCGGACAGGAACACATCAGGCTGGACAGCGGACAGGAACACATCAGACTGGGCAGCGGACAGGAACACATCAGGCTGGGCAGCAGACAGGAACACATCAGACTGGGCAGCGGACAGGAACACATCAGGCTAGGCAGCAGATAGGAACACATCAGGCTCGGCAGCAGACAGGAACACATCAGACTGGGCAGCAGACAGGAACACCTCAGGCTGAGCAGCAGACAGGAACACATTAGGCTGGGCAGCAGACAGGAACGAATCAGGCTGGGCAGCAGACAGGAACACATCAGGCTGGGCAGCAGACAGGAACACATCAGGCTGGGCAGCAGACAGGAACACATCAGGCTGGGCAGCGGACAGGAACACATCAGGCTGGGCAGTGGACAGGAACACATCAGGCTAGGCAGCAGATAGGAACACATCAGGCTCGGCAGCAGACAGGAACACATCAGACTGGGCAGCAGACAGGAACACCTCAGGCTGAGCAGCAGACAGGAACACATTAGGCTGGGCAGCAGACAGGAACGAATCAGGCTGGGCAGCAGACAGGAACACATCAGGCTGGGCAGCAGACAGGAACACATCAGGCTGGGCAGCAGACAGGAACACATCAGGCTGGGCAGCAGACAGGAACACATCAGGCTGGGCAGCAGACAGGAACACCTCAGGCTGGGCAGCAGACAGGAACACGTCAGGCTGGGCAGCAGGTTCCAGGTCGTCGGGCTGAGCAGCAGGCAATGAGACATCAGACTGGAAAGCGGGCACATCAAGCTGGAAAGCAGGCTCATCAGGCTGGAAAGCGGGCTCATCAGGCAGGAAAGAGGGCACATCAGGCTGGAGAGCGGGCACATCAGGCTGGACAGCGGGCACATCAGGCTGGAAGGTGGGCACATCAGGCTGGAAGGTGGGCACATCAGGCTGGAAAGCGGGCTCATCAGACTGGAAAGCGGGCACATCAGGCTGGAAAGCGGGCACATCAGACTGGAAGGTAGGCACTGGCACCTCCGGCTGGAACACTGGCACCTCCGGCTGGAACACTGGCACCTCCGACTGGAACACCGGCTGGAACACTGGCACCTCTGGCTGGGACTCTGGCAACTCAGGCTGGAACACTGGCACCTCCGACTGGAACACCGGCACCTCCGGCTGGAACACTGGCACCTCCGGCTGGAACACCGGCTGGAATACTGGTACCTCCGGCTGGGACTCTGGCAACTCAGGCTGGGACTTTGGCAACTCAGGCTGGGACTCTGGCACTCCAGGCTGGGACAGATTGGTGGGTGTGGAGGCAGGTTGGGTTAATGGCAGGATCGTCTTGGGTGGAAAAAACTTTTGTTTTTTCTTGGGTTTAGTCACTGAGGCTCTGTAGGTGGGGGGTGCAGCAGACTGGAAAGGAGGATTGGGATATGGTGGAGAAGAGATAACAGTAGCTGGGGGAAGTTTTTGTGGATCAGAAGGCAGCTGAGAAGAGGCAGGTGGGTTGAATGCAGGATAGGTACAGGGAGCAGAGACAAGATATGAGTATCTGATTGGGAGCAATGTATACTGAGTTGCAACTGAGTTTGGCGTGAGTGATGGGGAGACAGACTTGTGGGCAGGTAGGTGTCTGATGGCAGAGGTGGTTTGTTGTGGGTTGGTTGGGGCTGGTTGTAACATATTTGACCATGCTGAGAGTATGGGTTGGACAAAGGACAGATCACATGCTGCCTGTCTAACAAGGGTCTGTACTGAGTGAATACACTCCAAAAGCTTCTGCTGAAAACAGATGGAATAGTGCTCAAAAAAGCATGCGGAATCATCCTCTAACAGCCCCATCAGAGACTCCACCTGATCAGCACTGAAAGGGGGGGAAAAAATCATCACTGGTCTTAGGAACACAGGACAGGGCTAGCTCAGCACATATTTGGATCAAAGACTGCACATCCCCAAACAACATACAGCCCTGGTCAACCAGGGAGTGGGCCAAACGGATGATCTCAAGCAGCTGGTTATTGGTCCGGTCTTTTAGTGACTGGCGGAGATACTTGCCACTTTCTGACGCCAGCAGAGCATAATATGGGATCACATTGGGATTCATTCCAGCAAAGCCAGCAGAACCAAGATGGTTCCTCTGTGCAGCCACTTCTGGTCAAGGACGGCCTTGGTATTCTGTCATGTACCAGATAAGACCAGAACTGTGTGGACTGCAACAGAGGAAACCCAGACGTGTATAAGTGAAAATATAAATAATTTATTAAAGATAAATTAATATAACACAACCACCTACAAGTAAGGGAAATACCAAGATCGTAAACAGAGCCAGGTCAGGGTTGTCAACGGGAGGTCAGCAGCTGGGGAAGGGTAACAAACAGGACAAAGAGAGGATGGATGGATCACAGGAGGGATGGGTTAGATACAAGGCTCAGGGTTCAGGGTTAAGGTAACAGACAGGGAACAGGATCAACAGGCTCCAGGAATCAGGTCTCAGGTTTCAGGAATCAGGTTTCAGGAATCAGGTAAACAGGATGAAGGCTGCAGGTCAGGGCTCAAGGACAATAGCAAGGCAAGATGTGTGTGTACTTGCTGAGTATTTATACTGCAGCTGCTAATTAAAGTCAGGTGACGCCTGTCTGCAAAGGGTAATACCTGCTCCATACTGCCAGGATCCCTCTGCTGGTGGACGCCAGTACTGCAGCCCAAAGGTGACAAAATACCAGGAGGAAAAAGCTCTTCTGACAGCTCCAAACTGCCAGGAGACACCTGCTGGTGGACCTCAGTACTGCACGCCAAATGATCGATATTACAAGCGGAGGGGACCTTTCCTGACAGTGGAGCTTCCTCCATAATTGACATGGTCTCTGTAATTCTATGGGTGTTCCTCATCATACCATCCAATAGAATTCTAACAGCCCCAATACCTGCTCATTGTGTCCGTGCCGTGTCCCTAGAAAGAAGATCGTTGTCCATGGAGTAATGTAGGGGGGATGGGAGCCTTCACCAACCAGGTATGAGCTGGGATTTATCCTGGAGTTATCTATAGAAAGGAGAGCAGGAGGTCAGGGTAATACGCTGTCCTTTCCTATATACATTGTGGAAATTATGAAGATGTATTTTAATATGTATTGTCATAGTGTCTCCCAGTGTTGGTTCTCTCACAGGCCGCTCTAAAGAGCTGACTGGGGAAGACTGACGCTGGTTGAGATCTGTTAGATAGTGGAAAACTTCCTGGAATTGGAGAGAGGTGTTTGCGAAGTGGGGACTAGGGATGAGCTTCGAGTTCGACTCGAACATTGGCTGTTCGCAAGTTCGCCGAACAGCGAACAATTTGGGGTGTTTGCGGCAAATTCGAATGCCGTGGAACACCCTTTAAAAGTCTATGGGAGAGATCAAAAGTGCTAATTTTAAAGGCTTATATGCATGGTATTGTCATACAAAGTGTTTGGGGACCTGGGTCCTGCCCCAGGGGACATGGATCAATGCAAAAAAAAGTTTTAAAAACGGGCGTTTTTTCAGGAGCAGTGATTTTAATAATGCTTAAAGTCAAACAATAAAAGTGTAATATCCCTTTACATTTTGTACCTGGGGGGTGTCTATAGTATGCCTGTAAAGGGGCGCATGTTTCCCGTGTTTAGAACAGTCTGACAGCAAAATGACATTTCGAAGGAAAAAAAGCCATTTAAAACTACCCGTGGCTATTGCATTGCCGACAATACACATAGAAGTTCATTGATAAAAATGGCATGGGAATTCCCCAAAGGGCAACCCCGAACCAAAATAAAAAAAAAAAATGACGTGGGAGACCCCCTAAATTCCATACAAGGCCCTTCAGGTCTGGTATGGTTATTAAGGGGAACCCCGGCCAAAATTTAAAAAAAAATGATGTGGGGTTCCCCCTAAATTCCATACCAGACCCTTCAGGTCTTGTATGGATTTTAAGGGGAACCCCACGCCAAAAAAAAAACAGCGTGGGGTCCCCCCAAAAATCCATACCAGACCCTTATCCGAGCACGCAACCTGGCAGGCCGCAGGAAAAGAGGGGGAGACGAGAGTGCGCCCCCCCCTCCTGAACCGTACCAGGCCACATGCCCTCAACATTGGGAGGGTGCTTTGGGGTAGCCCCCCAAAACACCTTGTCCCCATGTTGATGGGGACAAGGGCCTCATACCCACAACCCTGGCCGGTGGTTGTGGGGGTCTGCGGGCAGGGGGCTTATCGGAATCTGGAAGCCCCCTTTAACAAGGGGACCCCCAGATCCCGGCCCCCCCGTGTGTGAAATGGTAAGGGGGTACTTACCCCTACCATTTCACTAAAAAACTGTCAAAAATGTTAAAAATGACAAGAGACAGTTTTTGACAATTCTTTTATTGAAATGCTTCTTCTATCTTCCTTCATCTTCTTCTTCTTCTGGTTCTTCTGGCTCTCCTGGTTCTTCCTCCGGCGTTCTTTTAAAAACTTTTTTTTGCATTGATCCATGTCCCCTGGGGCAGGACCCAGGTCCTCAAACACTTTTTATGACAATAACTTGCATATAAGCCTTTAAAATTAGCACTTTTGATTATTCATGTTCGTGTCCCATAGACTTTAACGGTGTTCGCGTGTTCGAACGAACTTTTTTCCTGTTCGCATGTTCTGGTGCGAACCGAACAGGGGGGTGTTCGGCTCATCCCTAGTGGGGACATGTCCACCAGCGAAAGGGTCCTTGTGCATTGCACAGACGTTTGTCTGAGGGGATATGTTCGCTCTGCAAGGACATTATTGGTTATAGGCGGCTGCACGCTCTTGTCTCTGCTGTGTCTGATCAGCACATGTCAGGATTCACATTTTGCACCTGCAGATAGCCTCCCATCCACAAGGAACGGTAGTATAAGGATTCCTATCAGCATAATTGTAGTCATCGTTCATTGCTAATTGTATATATTCATTTATCCTTATATGGTCATGCACTTATTTGGTCATTTCCCGTGTTGACGTCTACATCCTGTGTTGTTACATCCTTATTTGGTCATTTTCTGTGAGGTCACAAACTGTGTAGGAGGCGATTGGCTGTTGGAGGCAAACCCTCCAGTTTGGGACTTCCTGTTTATGTGTAAATAAAAGCAAGTGCACGGCTCAGAAAGGCATGCATACTGATGGAGCTGAGAATGTAAGCAATGGTGGTGTCTCTTTACTTGGCGATGCAAGGGAAATGATAGGTAAGGTACATTATATCATTAGACTGAATGTGTGCTTAGGAGCACAGGAGATATGGTGTGCGCATAGCGTACAGCCAAATTTCCCGGACAACATCTCCGCTAAACCCGCCCCCAGAGCGTACTGATCACATGACCCAACACCTCCAGTGATTGAGCGCTCTGCTTCCAGTTCCTGCTCTGTCATGGAAAAACCAACTACATGCTTTTGCGCTATTAAGGGGCCCTTTCCACTCAGTATAATGCATCTTACCTATCACTCTATTTCCCGCATATCCCCAAATAAACATACATGACCACAGCTTACGTCCTCATCTCAGTACCATCGCACGACTGCCTTTTATTCATCGACAACAAAAGCCATGACAAACAGGAAGTCATGGCCCCAACAGTCAATCGCTTTCTCCATGGGAAATGACCTCACAGGATATGAATGTCAACACAGGAAATCCTTCCAACAGGATGAGTTTATACAACAACCAATGAATAATGACTAGGGAAGTCTTATGGGCGTGTCTGGGCGGGGGCAGCGTGTATGATCTCCCACCCCCTGTTTCTGTAAGCTATCTTCAGCTACACAAAGGAAGCTTGAGATCATGAACGCTGTTCTCGACCACAATGATTCAAGGACTCCCGTTTTTACCGTTTTTCATGAATCCTTATTCTGCTTTGTTCAGAGAACAAAGCATACCCGGACTATACTACCATCCAGTGTAGATGGGAGATTATCTGCAGGTGTACGCCACATCCCCCCCAAATATGTTGATCCGGCACACAGGGGTGACACGAGCGCACATCCGCTAAACCGATAATGTCTTTGCAGAGCGAACACATCCCCCCAGACGATCGTTCTGTGCATCACACAGGGGCCCTTCGCCAGCGGACATATCCCCACTCTGCAAACACTTCTCTACTTCCCCAAGAAGCTTTTCACTACTAAACGCATCTCAACAAGCGTCAGTCTGGGGGATAGAGTACCTTAGTTATGGGGCAGTGGAGGAGCTCAGTTATGGGGGATGGAGGAGCTACGTTATAGAAGATGGAGGACCTCAGTTATGGGGGATGGAGGAGCTCAGTTATGGGAGATGGAGGAGCTCAGTTATGGGAGATGGAGGAGCTCAGTTATAGAAGATGGAGGAGCTCTGTTATGGGGGATGGAGGAGCTACGTTATAGGAGATGGAGTACCTCAGTTATGGGGAATGGAGGAGCTCAGTTATGAGGGAAGGAGGACCTCAGTTATGAGGAACAATTACACACATTTCATTTATTCTCCTTGGAGAAGAGACGCTTAAGAGGGGATATGATCGCAATATACAAATCCTTAAATGGTGACTTTAGCATTTAAGAGACTATTTAGCCTAAAGTCTCAAAAAAAGACATGTGACCACACAATGAAGTTGGATGAGAAGTGGTTCAAACTTAAACTGTGTAAGAGGCACCTTACTGTTACAGCGGATGTGGGACTTCCTTCCACAGTTAGTGGTGTCAGTGGGGAGTGTAGATATATTTAAAAAAAACTTTTAGATTTCTCTTTGTTTTTTTCAGAAAAAAAAACATTATACAGGTATATGGTAGTGGTATCACACACAAACTCTGGTTGAACTGAATGGACTGGGGTCTTTATTCAAGCTTACCAACTGTGTGATGGAAAAATGTTGTGTTTGTGTGTAAAGATGAATAAACTGAATTCTAAATGATTTTCTGTTTGCAGGTCATCCAATATCTAAAGATGAAGGTTGGTATAATATAAAAATGGTAATTAAACTATTGTAGACATTCTGGGTTTATGTGTAAATATCTTGATGTACATTAGGTGGAGCTTCCTCCATAACTGACATGGTCTCTGTAATTCTATGGGTGTTCCTCCTCATACCGTGCAATAGAATTCTAAGATCCCCAATACCTGCTTATTGTGTCCGTGCCATGTCCCTTGAGAGAAGATCATTGTCCAGGAAGTAATATAGGGGGATGGGAGCCTTCACCTTCCATCCAGGTATGTGCTGGGATTTATCCCGGAGTTATCTATAGAAAGGAGATCAGGAGGTCAGGGTAATACACTGTCCTTTCCCATATACATCTCCATTAATCCCGCCCCAGAGCGTACTGATCACATGACATAACAACTCCAGTGATTGAGCGCTCTGCTTCCAGTTCCTGCTCTGTCGTGGAAAATCCCACTATACACTTTTGCGTTATTAAGTGCCCTTTCCTCTCAGTATAATGCATCTTACCTATCACTCTATTTCCTGCATATCTCCAAGTAAACAGACATGACCACTGCTTAGGTCCTCATCTCAGTAACATCGCATGACTGCCTCCACCGGGCACCACACTTGGTTTCTTATTCATCGACAACAAAAGCAACAACAAACAGGAAATCATGGCCCCAACAGCCAATCACTTTCTCCATGGGAAATGACCTCACAGGATATGAATGTCAACACAGGAAATCCTTCCAACAGGATGAGTTTATACAACAACCAATGGATAATGACTAGGGAAGTCTTATGGGTGCGTCTCGGTGGGGGCAGCGTGTACAATCTCCCGCCCCCTGTCTCTATAAGCTATCTTCAGCTACACAAAGGAAGCTTGAGATCATGAACACTGTTCCCAACCACAACGATTCAAAGACTCCAGTTTTTACCGTTTTCCGTGAATCCTTATTCTGCTTTGTTCAGAGAACAAAGCATACCCAGACTACACTACCATCCAGTGTAGATTGGAGATTATCTGCAGGTGTACGCCACGTCCCCCCTTAATATGTTGATCAGGCACACAGGGGTGACACGAGCGCACATCTGCTAAACCGATAATGTCTTTGCAGAGCGAACACATCCCCCCAGACGATCGTTCTGTGCATCACACAGGGGCCCTTTGCCAGCGGACATATCCCCACTCTGCAAACACTTCTCTACTTCCCCAAGAAGCTTTTCACTACCAAATGGATCTCAACCAGCGTCAGTCTGCCCCAGTCAGCTCCTTAGAGCGGGTTGCGGGAGAACTAACCCTGGGAGACACTTATGACAATACATAATTAAAATATATCTTCATAAAATTTCCACAACAGCTCTTCTCTGGAAGGGATTGGTTGCTGTGAATGGCTGTAGATTTCTGAACATCAGGAAAGAAAATATGGAAATAAATAAAAATGAAATATCTGAAAAAAATGGGTGGTCCTCAAACCTTTCATGAGTGAACCAAGACCCTTTCATATGTGGGCCCCAAATGTGTCATGAGTGAACCATGGCCCTTTAATACGTGGGCCCCAGATCCTTCATGAATGAACCAAGACCCTTTCATATGTGGACCCCAAACCTTTTATGAGTGAGCCAAGAAACTTTCATACGTGGGCCCCAAATTCTTTATGAGCGAACCAAGACACTTTCATATGTGAACCTCAAATCCTTCATGAGTGAAACTAGACCCTTTCATACATGGACCCCGAACCTTTCATTAGTGGACCAAGACCCTTTTATACGAGGGCCCCAAGCCTTTCATTAGTGAACCAAGACCCTTTCATATGTTGCCCCCAAATCCTTTATGAATGAACTAAGACCCTTTCATACATGGACCCCAAATCCTTCATGAGTGAACCAAGACCCTTTCATGTGCGGACCCCAAACCTTTCATTAGTGAACCAAGACCCTTTCATACGTGGGCCGCAAATCCTTCATGAGTGAACCAAAAACCTTTCATATGTAGCAATAACTCTCGGTTGAGCTGCTGGTTTAAGCGGGCTTGTTACCTTCACTCTCGACACCCCTGCTTCACCGGCACCGGGTTTAGGGTTCCGTTGAGTTTACCTCTGGACGATAAACGCACCAACACTTGAGTACGTTTTCAATGCTTTATTGAACTAAGTAACGAAGGAAGTAGCAGGAAAGAGGCAGGAGAGAAGCTACAAGGAAGTTCAAATACCTTTCTTTAATATTCTTGAGAACGTCCTTTAAAGTTGAATATTGTAATCGGATGCGATCCCCTTGTGGGACACAATCTTTGCTCGTCTGGATAGGCCTCTCTCACTTTCCTAGCAGCCAGTGCATAACACGAACAAAAGTCTCGCCCACAGAATTGCTTGAAATAAATCCGTACAATCCTCTGTCACAGGATGTATTAAACTTTGCGGTGAATGTCAGACACAGTACTTGGACCTCTAAGCCAACCCGGCAGTACTATGCTGTAAAACTACTTTAGGATACGTCCTCCAAACTAGTCACCAGGCCCCTCTCCAGACCAGCAATCTGCGTGATCCTTCCATGATGGGTCCTCCCCTGGGATCTTCTCGGTTGTCCAGCTTCTTCACTCTGGATAGACAGCTCAGGACCATTCCTCGGCTGCTGTGGTAGACCCCAGACATGCATCTGGGCCCACCCACGAGCCGCAGCGGAGTGGGCCTCCGGAACGTAGGACCACGAGGTAGCACTCTAACGCATACCTGTCGGCCAGGAGGGCCAGCAGGTAGCTGTAAAATGAACCCCAAAACATGGCATCTGTCCCATAAATACCCTCTCCCAGAATGCAACTCGGTGGACCACCTCCACCGAGTTGTCTCCGGGACAGAGGAGCACCCATACGCTTCGATACGTTGCCTTTCCAGCACTAGCCAGTGGTAACAACGACACCCACCGGCTCAGTGCGGAACCACACGCAACGTCAGTCAAGCTGGAACAGAGGCAAATCTAACTCCCCTAACGAGCAATTTACTAAATATACCTATTAGTTGGTAGATCATAAATCTACCAGCGCTACATACTCCCCCCACTAAAATAGACGTTGTCCCCAACGTCTGTCCAAAAATAATGATAATAACTCCCAAGCCTGGGAGTAGGTATTTTAGCTTGAAACTTGGATTTGATAGAGAAGACGGAAAGACAGTGAAAAGACATTATGAGATTAACATCTGTAAAACAATATGTTCATGTCCGTAAACAAAACCATCCTATGACTGTACACAACCTCACTATTTAGCCGAAAAGCCACACAGCTTGATAGGAGATCAAATGGTTCCTGAAAAGAAAAACATGTTAAACACACTCATTAAAATGAGATTCTCTTCCTATAATCTAATATCAAAAATAATCTTTAGGAGTCCATCCCTGTATAATTTTTTTTTTTTTACATGAAAGAAATCCATGTAGCAAAAAGAAGTCCCTGGATTCAAAACACTGAGATGAATATCCAGACCTTGACCATGAAGATCTCTTTATACTTACACTAACTAACTAACTTCTGTTGTCCATAGTTACCAATAAAACAGGGAATCTGGCAAGGTCAGTGTCTTTCCCAGTTTATCCACTGTGATAATGAAATATACAGCGTCATCTTTTCCGGGCCTGCAGATGACCACTTTGTCAGCATAGATGTGCCGACCGAAGTTTCAGTGCATAAAACATCCACTAAAACGTTCATCCATTTTAACAGAACATCCAGTCTTTCGGAAAGGCTTAGGCACAGACAAGTAGTCACAAACAGCTTCACTGTACCAAAGTTCCCGGTTAACTTCAATCACTTGCATTACATCCTGAGGAACATAAGGGAACTCCAAGCCATACTCTGTAGCTACACGCTTGTTTAACATTCTCTGCAAACGTGCAAGCTTGGGCAAAGATCTGCTCTTTCCCTTTCCGGGAGGCACACAGGAATCCAATGATTTGCTCACCATAGACTAGGGATGAGCTTCCAGCTCGACTCGAACATTGGCTGTTTGCAAGTTCGCCGAATAGCGAATAATTTGGGGTGTTCGTGGCAAATTCGAATGCCGTGGAACACCCTTTAAAAGTCTATGGGAGAAATCAAAAGTGCTAATTTTAAAGGCTTATATGCATGGTATTGTCATAAAAAGTGTTTGGGGACCCAGGTCCTGCCCCAGGGGACATGGATCAATGCAAAAAAAGTTTTAAAAACAGATGTTTTTCAGGAGCAGTGGTTTTAATAATGCTTAAAGTGAAACAATAAAAGTGTAATATTCCTTTAAATGTCATACCTGGGGGGTGTCTATAGTATGCCTGTAAAGAGACGCATGTTTCCCGTGTGTAGAACAGTCTGACAGCAAAATGACATTTCAAAGGAAAAAAGTCATTTAAAACTACTTCCGGCTTTTAATGAATTGCCGGTCCGACAAAACACATAAAAGTTCATTGATAAAAATGGCATGGGATTCCCCCACAGGGGAACCCCGGCCAAAATGTAAAAAAAAAATGACGTGGGGGTCCCCCTAAATTCCATACCAGACCCTTCAGGTCTGGTATGGATATTAAGGGGAACCCCGTGCCAAAATTAAAAAAAACAACGGAGTGGGGTCCCCCTAAAAATCCATACCAGACCCTTATCCGAGCATGCAACCTGGCAGGCCGCAGGAAAAGAGGGGGGGCTAGAGAGCACCCCCCCTCCTGAACCATACCAGGCTACATGCCCTCAAAATTGGGAGGGTGCTTTGGGGTAGCCCCCAAAACACCTTGTCCCCATGTTGATGAGGACAAGGGCCTCATCCCCACAACCCTGACCGGTGGTTGTGGGGGTCTGCGGGCGGGGTGCTTATCGGAATCTGGAAGCCCCCTTTAACAAGGGGACCCCCAGATCCCGGCCCTCCCCCCTGTGTTAAATGGTAAGGGGGTACAAAAGTACCTCTACCATTTCACTAAAAAACTGTCAAAAATGTTAAAAATGACAAGAGACAGTTTTTAACAATTCCTTTATTTAAATGCTTCTTCTTTCTTCTTTCTTCTATCTTCCTTCATCTTCTTCTTCTTCTTCTTCTGGTTCTTCCTCCGGTGTTCTTGTCCAGCATCTCCTCCGCGGCGTCTTCTATCTTCTTCTCCTCTGGCCGCTCCGCACCCATGGCATGGGGGGAGGCTCCCGCTCTTCTCTTCATCTTCTTCTCTTCTTCATCTTCTTCTCTTCTTCGTCTTCTTCTCCGGGCCACTCCGCATCCATGGTGGCATGGAGGGAGGCTCCCGCTCTACTCTTCATCTTCTTCTCTTCATCTTCTGCATCTTCTTCTCTTCTTCATCTTGTTCTCCAGGCCGCTCCGCATCCATGCTGGCATGGTGGGAGGCTCCCGCTTTGTGACGCGTCTGTTCTGACGGTTCTTAAATAATGGGGGGCGGGGCCACCCCGTGACCCTGCCCCTCTCTGATGCACGGGACATGACAGGACTTCCCTGTGGCATTCCCCGTGACATCACAAGGAAGTCCCATCAAGTCACCGTGCTTCAGAGGGGGGCGGGTTCACCGGGTGGCACCGCCCCCGTTATTTAAGAACCGTCAGAAGAGGAGACGCCGTCACACAGCGGGAGCCTCCCTCCATGCCAGCATGGATGTGGAGCGGCCTGGAGAACAAGATGAAGAAGAGAAGAAGATGCAGAAGATAAAGAGAAGAAGATGAAAAAAAGAAGATGAAGAGAAGAGCGGGAGCCTCCCTCCATGCCATCATGGATGCGGAGCGACCCGAGGAGAAGAAGGGAAGAAGACAGGGAAGGGAAGAAGACGCAGCAGAGAATATGCTGGACGAGAACACTGGAGGAAGAACCAGAAGAAAAAGAAGATGAAAGAAGAAAGAAGAAGCATTTAAATAAAGGAATTGTCAAAAACTGTCTCTTGTCATTTTTAACATTTTTGACAGTTTTTTAGTGAAATGGTAGGGGTACTTCTGTACCCTCTTACCATTTCACACAGGGGGGCCGGGATCTGGGGGTCCCCTTGTTAAAGGGGGCTTCCAGATTCCGATAAGCCCCCCGCCCACAGACCCCCATAACCACCGGCCAGGGTTGTGGGGATGAGGCCCTTATCCTCATTAACATGGGGACAAGTTGTTTTGGGGGGCTACCCCAAAGCACCCTTACAATGTTGAGGGCATGTGGCCTGGTATGGTTCAGGAGGGGGGGCGCTCTCTCATCCCCCCCTTTTTTCCTGCAGCCTGCCAGGTTGCGTGCTCAGATAAGGGTCTGGTATGGATTCTTGGGGGGACCCCACACCATTTTTTTTTTTTTTGGCGCGGTGTTCCCCTTAAAATCCATACCAGACCTGAAGGGTCTGGTATGGAATTTAGGGGAACCCTCACATCATTTTTTTTTTAAATTTTGGCCGGGGTTCCCCTTAATATCCATACCAGACCTGAAGGACCTTTCATACGTGGACCCCAAACCTTTTATGAGTGAGCCAAGAAACTTTCATACGTGGGCCCCAAATTCTTTATGAGCGAACCAAGACCCTTTAATACGTTGGCCCCCAACATTCCATGAGTAAACCAAGACCCTTTCATATGTGGGCCTCAAATCCTTCATGAGTGAACCAAAGACCTTTAAAATGTGGACACCAAATTCTTCATGAGTGAACCAAGATCCTTTCATATGTAGGTTCCAATTCCTTCATGAATGAACCAAGACACTTTCATACGTGGGCCCCAAAACTTTCATGAGTGAGCCAAGACCCTTTCGTACATGGGCTCCAATTCCTTCATGAGTGAGCCCAACGTATTTTTTCCCCACGATAAAAATATACTAAATTCAAGTTATACTGTATGTATTTAGTCCAAACACTGCACACTCACCCCTCCACCTACACAGCTGCCACCCAATATTGTACAAATATAATGATTCCCATAAGGGCAGGGCTAAATAATGTTGGATCGTGTGACTCCAAAAACAGTAGAGAAGAACAGAACAGAGGATCTTTAATAAAATCCAAAATATATACTGTATGTAAAGTGCTGTGTAAAATGCTGGCACTATATAACTACCTGTAATAACATTTTAGTATGACGGAGCCACTTGGCATCCCGCTTAGGTGCTTCTGCCAAACAGTGCCTCCTGCCCACCAAACCATTCCAGCAGACCGAGAGCTGATACTAGCCTGTTTACCCCAAGCACTGTACACAGATAAGATATTGGGATAAGAACCAAAGGAATGACTGTTTATTGAAACTCAGACATATACTTTATACCCCACAGGAGGACATTTCCCTCTTGAGGATATTAGCATGAAAATACAAACTTTAAACACCAATCCAATAACCAGCTAACAACTAACTGTGATCTTAATTAATCAGTAATCTAATTAACAAACATATAAAATCCCACAATATTTTGGGTACAAGGTGAAGTGGACACAGTATTACCAGACAGAAACAATTAATTAATTACCCAATTAACAATGGGAATTCACACCTAGGAGACACACAATATGAGAGACACCAAGTTGTATATTCTGTCCACTAGACAAGTCATCAGAAGACATACAATGTCCCAGCAGTCTGATACAGTGGAATTCATTTATCTTCAGAGATTTCTTGAGGATTATGGTTGATAAATATTTCTGTCCCAAGTGAAAGAGCCTCTCCAACTCAGTCTGCAGGAGGGCCACCATATTCCCCCTGACCGTTACCCTGTACAAGATTAATATTACACCTTTCCATCCACTCCAGAAAGGAAGCTTTATTGTCCTTATTTAGAGAAGTAATCCAAGCCTCGCTTTCAGCGTCTATCACATTGTTGTCCATCATTGGAGAATGATCTGTTCTCTCCATGGGCCATAATCAGTGGGTAGAAGGCTTGCCCCTAGTCCTTTTGCAAAAGCCTCTGTCCTGGATGGGTCTGTCACATTTAGTCACCGAAGATGTATTCCTTCAGATAGTGTGCATTAGGAGCTACATGCAAATTCAAAATAGTATGTCCTGGCAGTGTACAAAACCCTAGGGCAGGGTTTCTCAACCAGGGTTCCATGAAAGCATAGGGTTCCTCCAGAAGTTGCTAGGGGTGTCTTGAGCAATAAGCAATTTCTGCCTCTCAGGTAAAGTCTTTTCAAGGTTTCCTCTGTGTTGGAAAGTTTGGGAAAGGCTGCCCTGGGGGACTTGTAGACTTGTGCATACTGTATAAAGTTTTGCTCCTAAAAGTTATGATTTGTGTTCTGTAACTTTAAATACTGGCTGGCATTGTGAGGGGTTAAGGTTTTTATGGTTAGTCATTCTTCCCCTGTGTCTGCTCTAACAGTAAAAAACTCTATCCTCAATCAATCAATTTTTTTTTTCCCTACCAGCCCCCCTCCCTTTCCCTATCTCTCCAAGGTCTAAATTTTCTCAACTCTACTTCTCTAGTCTAAGGCTTTCAGTTCTTTAGCATAGCACCACGTTTTTTAAATTTTTTTCCAGTGTTCCCACGCCTCTAAGTTCACGTTTCTTGTTTCTTCTATCAAGCTTGCCCTGAACTCCATATTGTATGTTTCCTCTACTGCGTCTATCCACTCCCATGTCTCTGGGCTCTCCCTCCTCTGCCAGCTCTTCGGTATTATTCTCTTCGCGGCGTTTAGGAGATGAGGGACCAGTGACCGCTTATATTTATTTATGTCCCCTTTTCCCCCATGGAACAAAACCTCCCAGGGGTCTTATACTACTTCTATTTCCGTTATTTTCTTAATTAGAGCGAGGATCTTCCTCCAGAAACTTTTTATTTTGGGACATTTCCACCATAGGTGCCCCATTGTTACCACCTCCTGGCAGCCCCGCCAACAATATGCCGATCCATTTTGATATTTACTTGTTATCTCTGGGGTTAGATAACTTCTACTTATACATTTATAATTAATTTCTGCCATTCGTATGTCTATTGCTGAGTTGCAAATCATTTTCAAAATTCTCCTAATTGTGTTTTCATCTTTCTTTGTGCCCAATTCACTCTCCCATTTACCTATAAATGGGGGTATCTCCAGTTGTTCCATCATCATCAAGATTTTATAAATTTTAGAAACTATATTTCTCGGGTCTTCCATATCACAGAGCCTCTCGAAGTCTGTCAATTTGTCTCCTGACCTAATAGGGTATGGTAGTTTGCTCATGAAAGGAGTCAACTGGAGGTACCGCCACTCATCTATACCCCGTGCCTCCCTCCCAAGTCTAAGTTGTTGAAGTGTCATAATTTTGCCTTCCTTAATAATGTGTCTTAATTGTGTCTTTCCCCATAGTGCTTTTTTTCCTCCTATACTTTCTATTCCCGGTGCAAAAAAATTATTGTCCTTTAGTGCCAATAGCGGTGAGTTATATTTCCCATTAACTTTCTTGTATACCCCATCCCAAATTTTAAATACATTACGTGTTATTACATGTGTGTTATTGTCTAAAATTCTAGAATGTGGAGGATTCCAAATAATACAAACATCTTTTCCTTGTCAAAAGAAGTTTATTGAGTATACAATATTATAAAGATACATAAAGTAAGTTTACAAGGATCTATAAAGTAAGCTTATTGTTTTACAGTAGGGTTTATATAGGTAAATATCATGAAATTTCAAATATTAAACATTGGGTTCACGTAAACCTAAATTAAAGATATATATCATTTCCTTAGTTACTTTTGTAGGTATTTAAATGATTTATACCTACTATACATATTGTTTACAAGTAGAGTGTATATAGGTCAAATAAATTCTGATAATGAGCTTTAATCGTAAGGTGGAGAAAAGGAAAGAGAAAGAAGAAAAAGGGTTGAAAGGTAGAGATATGGTCCACAAGGTTATCCTGCTCGTCAGTTTATTATTCTTTTTAGTTCTCTTTGAAGCCTTAGAATGGGTGTCTCTGTAAGTCATTTAATCTGTTACCATGGCAACAGGACAGAGTCATTGAAGTTTGACAGGAACTGTTGTTTTATCCAAGGATGCCAAAGTTTTTCAAATTTTGGAATTTGATTTTGATCGATGGCTACCATCTTAGCATGGGACATTGTATTATTCATTCTGTGAATTGTTTCTGCTAGTACCAATGTAGGAGATTTCCATGCCTTGGCCACTGTTTGTTTTGCAGCCGTTATTAGTTGGATCATAAGTTTGAATTGAGAGAGTGTTAACCATTCCGGTTTTAGATTAAGTAAAGTTAAATATGGATCTGGTTGTATTATTTTTTTAAATATTTTAGATGCAATCACGAAGACTTCCTTCCAGAAAGTTTAGATTACTGGGCACATCCACCATATGTGTAAATGTGTGCCTATTTCTGGGCATCCTCGAAAACAAAGAGCTGAGGTATTAGGTGAATATTTTGCCACTCTAGCGGGTACAAGGTACCAGCGAGTTAGGACTTTATAATTTGTCTCCAGTGCTAAGATGTTGGGTGAAGATGACTTAGATGTGAGCCATATGTTAGACCAGTCCGTGTCTTCTAAAGTTCGTCCCAGGTCCTCCTCCCACCTCTGAACGTAAGAGGGTCTATTAAGATTTGCTACTCCATATAATTGATTATAAAGTAATGAAATTGTACCTTTAGCAAATGGATCTTTTGTACAGATTGATTCAAAAATGGATAATTGGCATAATGGTGTATCCCCCTTTAGGAATGGTGTATAGAAATTTTTGATTTGGAGATATCTAAATATCTCAGAGTTTGGTAGATCATATTTTTCTCTAAGCGATGGGAATGAAAGGAATGATTTAGATGCTATGAAGTCATTTAGTGTCTGAATGCCTGATGTTGTCCAAGCTTTAAAAGAATTTGGGTAGATTCATGCCGGATAAAAGGCCGGATTTCTGATAAAAGAAAGGAGAGGATTATGTGGAGATTGTAACTGATATTTGGTTTTTAGTTTATCCCAGAGAGATAAGAAGTGTTTAGTTATGGGATTATGAATTTTAAAGCGGTCTTTAGGATCAAGCCATAATAAATTTGATATTATTAGAGGGTCATTTTCTGAAGCCTCTATAAATACCCATAATGGGATTTCCTGTTTTGCATGATATTTGGATAGACTGGCCAAATGTGCTGCTCTGTAGTAGTTAGTAAAATTAGGGTATCCCAGGCCTCCTTTATTTTTGGGAAGATGTAGTGTGTGTATAGGTATACGTGGTTTAGAAGAGCCCCCTATAAACGAAGTTGCTCTTTTTTGTACTATTCTCAAAAAATAGGAAGGAATTGGAATAGGGAGGACTCTGAATAGATAAAGCAATTTGGGTAGAATAGTCATTTTGATTGCATTAATCTTCCCTATCCAGGATAAAGGAAGTTGCGACCATTGTTTTATTAGATTTGTGATCTGTCTTAATACAGGAGGATAATTGGTTGAGAATAAGTCAGAATGAGATGCTGTTAAATGAATTCCAAGATATGGGATTGATTTTTCTGCCCATGTGAATGGGAGTGCAGCCCTAGCCGGGATCAATTCCATGTTTGTGAGTGAAATATTAAGCACTAGGCATTTCTTAGGATTAATCATAAGGCCGGATAGGGCTGCAAATCCATCAAGAGCTGGTATTAAGTTAGGACCAGAGACCTGTGGTGATGATAGAAAAAGTAATATATTGTCTGCAAATATACATAATTTGTGTGTAATACCTCTTACTTCAATGCCAGTTATAGTTTGGTTTGTTCTGATGTATTGGGCCATGGGTTCGAGTATAAGGGCAAATAATAAGGGAGATAATGGGCAGCCCTGTCGGGTACCTCTTTTGATATTAAAGGCTTCAGATTTGTATCCAGCATATTTTATATAGGCTTTGGGTTTATTATATAATGCTTTGATCCATGTTAAAAAGTGGGGTCCAAAACCCCATTTTTGTAATGAATATTGCATATATTGCCAGGATACTGTGTCAAAAGCCCTCTTAATATTGAGAGATAGAAAACATAGAGGGATTTTCCGTTTTTTAGCAATATGTGCCAATAACACTGCCCTGCGTACATTATCGCCTGCCTGTCTATTTGGCATGAAGCCTACTTGATCTCTATGTATTAATTTTCCTATAATGCTATTGAGGCGTTTTGCTATTATTTTTGCTAATAATTTAATATTGAGGTTTAACAGAGAGATAGGCCGATAATTCACACAGGAAGTATCATCAGAAAGGGGTTTTGGGATCATACAAACAATTGCCATTAGTGTTTCTTGCCGAAAAGAATGACCATTTAGAAGTTTGTTAAAAGTTTCAGTGAGAATGGGAGAGAGTATTTCTGAGAATGTTTTATAGTATAAAGCCGAGTAGCCGTCTGGGCCTGGTCTTTTGTTAAGTTTTAGGTCTTTTATGGCGTTAGCAACTTCATCTATAGTTATAGGCTCATCCAAACTACTTTTTTGATTCTGAGATAACTCAGGTAAGGTTATTTTTGAGAAGAAGGATTCAGCCTCTGTAGGATTAAATTCATTGTTTGTCTTTTATAAAGTTGCGAGATGTGAGTGAAATTTATGGACTATTTTAACTGGATTACAAGTGTAAACATTTTTTGATAATTTCAAACGTATTGGTTTGAAAGATTTGTTAGTTGAATTTAATGCCCGAGCCAAATATGTACCTGGTTTGTTTGTATTCATGCAGAAATTGTGTTTGGAGCGTTTGAGGGATTTATCAACTGACTCAGTGAGAAATAGATCGTATTCCAATCTAGATTTTTCCAGATGAGATTTTGTACTCTGAGATGGATTATCTTGAAATGATATGTAGGCTGCAATAAAATTGAGTTCTAGTTTTTTTGCTAGATTTTTGCGTTCCCGTTTAAATAGTGCCATTTGTCTTTGTATTGTACCACGCAAGACAGGCTTATGAGCTTCCCACAGTGTTATTGGGGAGATGTCTGTTGTATTATTAATTGATATGTATTCCTTTAAAGCTTGTTCAATGGCCATCTGATGTAGTGGGTGTTTGAGCATTATGTCCGGTAAGTACCACGTTGGGTCATGCGCTTTTGGTATGGCTGAGGCTATAGTAGTGTATACTGCATTATGGTCAGACCACGGAATCGGAATTATATCTGATGCAATAATTTCTGGTATCATTCCTATTGTTAGAAAAATATGATCTATTCTGGTGAAGGTTTGATGAGGGTGCGAGAAATAAGTGAATTTCTTTTTCATTGGGTTACTTTCTCTCCACGAATCTACCAGATTATATTTGGAAAGAAGTTGAGAAAAAGGTAATCTAGAGGTTATTTTGGATGGTGTAAAAGGTGATTTATCTAAAAATGGGAGGAGGACCTGGTTCGAATCCCCACACATTATCACTGTTCCTATTTTGTGTGTATTAATCACTTGTAATATATGTGAGAGGAATGGTGTAGGTTGTTTATTAGGAGCGTAGTAGGAAATCACTGTGATTGCTGTATCCATTATATAACCCATGAGTATCAGGTATCTACCTTCTGGGTCTTTAATTTCTGATGATAAGGTGAATGGTGTGGATCGGTGAAATGCAATTAGAATACCCCTTTGCTTGGTACAGGCAGGAGCCGTGTAAATTTGTTGATAAAAAGGAGAAATATATTTTGGAGTAGAATCTTTGGTGAAGTGTGTTTCTTGGAGGCATACTATGTGAGCCTTCTTGTTATGGAAAGTACGGAAGGCTTTGGTCCTTTTTTGGGGGACATTTATTCCCTGAACATTCAGGGAAAGTATATTCAGTAGTGCCATGGCAACAGATCAAATAGTTTTGACTTACTTTTTGTTATGCAGAGCTGACTGTGCAGATCAACCTGTGTGGACTGAAGAGATGAATAGATAGAAAAGAAACCAGTGAATTCTGGAGTAAAGAGTAAACAAAAAACATATGAGATTAGATGATACATTGTATAAATTATTTTTTGCAAATAATCACAATTTACCCGTGAAAGAGAATAAATATCTCTCTCAGGGGAATAAGTGCCTTCGTCACACTCCCACATAATATGGTTGGGAGAATGAGGAGGGCTAATGGGGGTACACAGATCTTCCGCTTACAGGAGAGAAGTGCTATGTCAAAAGACATCAAAATGATGTTTCATTAATTGGAGTGCAGAATATAGTTTTTGTTGAAATTATTTATTCCAGGGTGGTTGTATATGGTTAGTCTTGCCCTAGGCTAAATAATTCAGTTAGAAAGGTACTGTTAATAACTTTGGTATTGATGAAGATAGTTTAAATTATTTTGGGATTTTAACCCTTTTAGAGTAAACAATTACATATTTTATTCATATGTAACTGTTTAGATATATTAACTCATAAAATTGAGGTTGTATTGCTTCAGATTAGAATAAACAAAAACATAATTCTAGGAACTAGTTAGGTAATAATATATTTGTTTTAAGAAAAGAAAGAAAAAGCTTCCATTACTTCTGGATTATTGAACATATTTGTCCTAAAAAGTAATACATCTATTGTTATTACCTGATAATATATAACTGAACAAGAATTTCCTTATTTCACTTATATATTCTAAGGCTATATGAATCAGAAGTAATAAGAAATATAACTGGAATGTAACATGATCCCACACAGTGTGTGACTATCAGAATGCAGTTACATTCAGTTATAAATACAGGTTTTTTATAGAGAACCATCTCTTAGTATAATAAATGAAGAGATATCAGGAATTAGGATGTCAGTCCATTGAATCTTCTTGGTCCATGGATGATGTGGCATAACGGCCTCTTTTGTGAGAATGATGATTCCCATTTTGTTCTGGAATTTTCTGGGTGTTGCCTGAAGGTGAAGATGATGCCATTCTTCTGCGTGTGGGAGAGTTGCTGCTTGTGGGTTCTGTCAGATTTAATTTTAAAAGGGTTTGTTGTAGTTCATCTGCTGATCTGCTTCTGTAAATTGTACCTTGGTAGTTAAATCTGACTGAAAAGGGGAAGCCCCATTGATACATAATGTTGTGGCGTTGCAGTTCCATTAGTTGGGGTTTCATGGATCGTCTTTTAGTAATAGTAAGTTGGGATAGGTCAGTAAAAATTTGATAATTGTGTCCTTGAAAATTAAGTTCCTTTTTTTCTCTTGCAGCAATTAGTATTTTGTTCTTTTGTTCTGTAATAATGAAATTTTGTGATTATATCACGTGGGGGTCCATCTTTCTTTTTGGCTGTGAGGGCTCTGTGTACTCTGTCCAGTTCTAAACGTTCAATAGGGATATCTGGCTTTAGTTCTTGTAATAGAGCAGTAATAGTAGATTGCAGGTCTATCACAGTTTCAGGTATTCCCCTTATGCGCAAGTTTGAACGTCTGGCTCTATTTTCATAATCTTCGAGCTTAGTTTGAAGTATTAAATTCTCTTCTTTTAATTGTTCCAATTCTGTTATATTTTCTTGGGTTGTAATTTCAATTTCATCCATTTTTATTTCTAAGGCTGCGGTGCGGTTTCCCAGCTCTCTTATTTCTTTGGTTAGGCTTTTTGTTATTTGGTCTGAGGTTTGTTTTAAAGCCTTATGAAGCATCTTTTCAAATTGTAATAATATTACTGGGGATACTGAGGAGGTTTGTGGAGAAGTTTGTGAGAGGATTTGTTCTGTATCTGACTCAAATGGAGAGTCTTGCTGTGACATTTTCTGTCTGTGAGAGCGCCCTGATGCTGTATCTTGTGAGGTGACTGGAGCTGCTTTAGTTGCAGTGAGTGCCTGTGAGCTCTTTGTGAGGTGATTTTTATTTCTGCCACGGTTTCCTCCCAGTACCATATTTCCTGCCCAAACTTTCACAGTTTGTTCCCTGGGGCAAAAAGGTTCAAATGGATACCTTTTGAGCCTGCAGGCTCCGCTTTGTCCTTCTCTTCTCTCCTCAGCGGTGTGGAGCTCTAACAATGCATGTCTGCTCCGCTAGGCTCCGCCTCCTGCCCCCCTTACAAACCTCTTTTCTTCTAACCTCAAATTGTGGCTGGATGTCCTCTTCAAAGACTTCAGATAAACAGTTTATTTTTGTAATCATATCACCTATAAACACCTCTTTTCCAAATTGAATAATTTGTAATCTATGTCATTGATCCCCTTTAGCTGAACTCCTCCATCCCCCACAGCGAAGCTCTTCTATCCCCCCTATAGGCAATCTCCTCCATCCCCCATAGCCAAGCTCCTCCATCCTCCACAGCGAAGCTCCTTGTCAGGAACAGGTGTGACCAGAAATGTGTGGTCTGCCGCAAAGAAAATCAGGCACAATTAAAGTGTAAAATATTATAATCTATTTAACCCCTTCAATACCGGGCACTTTCCCCCCTTCCTGCCCAAACCAATTTTCACCTTTCAGCGATGTCGCATTTTAAATGACAATTGCGCGGTCATGCAGCACTGTACCCAAACAAAATTGTTATCATTTTGTTCCCACAAATAGAGCTTTATTTTGGTGGTATTTGCTCACCTCTAGGGGTTTTATTTTTTGCTAAATAAATAAAAAAAGACCGGAAATACATTTTTCTTTGTTTCTGTTATAAAATGTTGTAAATAAGTACGTTTTCTCCTTCACTGACGGGCACTGATAAGGCAGCACATTGGCACTGATGAGGTGGCACTAATGAGGTAGCGCTGATGAGGTGGTACTGATGATGAGGCACTAATATGCAGCACTGATAGGCACTGATAAGTTACACTGATGGGCACTAGGGATGAGCCGAACACCCCCTAGTTCGGTTCGCATCAGAACATGCGAACAGGCAAAAAATTTGTTCAAACACGCGAACACCGTTAAAGTCTATGGGACACGAACATGAATAATCAAAAGTGCTCATTTTAAGGGCTTATATGCAAATTATTGTCATAAAAAGTGTTTGGGGACCCGGGTCCTGCCCCAGGGGACATGGATCAATGCAAAAAAAAGTTTAAAAAACGGCCATTTTTTCGGGAGCAGTGATTTTAACCACTTGACCACCGGACTCTTAAACCTCCTTCCTAACCAGACCAATTTTCAGCTTTCGGTGCTCTCACGTTTTGAATGACAATTACTCAGTCATGCAACACTGTACCCATATGAAATTTTTGTCCTTTTTTTTCACACAAATAGAGCTTTCTTTGGTGGTATTTAATCACTGTTGGGTTTTTTATTTTTTGCGCTATAAAAGAAAAAAGACTGAAAATTCGGTAAAAAAATGACATTTTCTTTGTATCTGTTATAAAATTTAGCAAATTAGTCATTTTTCTTCGTAAATTTTTGCCACAATTTATACTGCTACATATATTTAGTAAAAATAATTACAAATCGGTGGATATTATTTGGTCTTTGTGAAAGTTACAGAGTCCAAAAGCTATGGTGCCAATATCTGAAAATTCATCACACCTGAAGTACTGACAACCTATCTATATTCTTGAGACCCTAACATGCCAGAAAAGTACAAATACCCCCCAAATGACCCCTTTTTGGAAAGAAGACATTCCAAGGTATGTAGAAAGATGCATGGTGAGTTTTTTGAAGTTGTCATTTTTTCCCACAATTCTTTGCAAAATCAAGATTTTTTTTTCTTTTTTTTTTCACAAAATTGTCATATTAGCAGGTTATATCTCACACACAGCATATGCATACCACAAATTACACCCCAAAACACATTCTGCTATTACTCCCGAGTATGGCGATACCACATGTGTAAGACTTTTACACAGCGTGGCCACATACAGAGGCCCAACATGCAGGGAGCACCTTCAGGCATTCTGGAGCACCCAGGCCAATTCTGCATTTCTCTCCTACATGTAAAATTTATCACTTATTTGCTAGAAAATTACATAGAACCCTAAAACATTATTTATGTTTTTTTTAGCAAAAACCCTAGAGAATACAATGGCGGTTGTTGCAACTTTTTATCTCACACAGTATTTGCGCAGCAATTTTTTGAGCACTTTTTTGGTAAAAAAAAAACAGTTTTGTGCTTTAAAAAAAACAAAACAGTAAAGTTGGCCCAATGTTTTTGCATAATGTGAAAGATGAAGTTATGCCGAGTAAATAGATACCTAACATTGCACCCTTCAAAATTGCACACGCTCGTGCAATGGCGCCAAACTTCGCTACTTAAAAATCCCCATAGGCGACGCTTTAAAAAATTTTACTGGTTACATGTTTTGAGTTACAGAGGATGTCTAGGGCCAAAATTATTGCTCTCACTCTACCGAGCGCAGCGATACCTCACATGTGTGGTTTGAACACCATTTTCATATGTGGGCGGGACTTACGTGTGCATTCGCTTCTGCATGCGAGCACACAGGGACAGGGGCGCTTTAATTTTTTTTCTTTTTCTTTTTCATTTTACTTTATTTTAGTTTGACGCTTTTAAAAAAAAAAAAAAAAAAATATTACTTTTATTCCTATTACAAGGAATGTAAACATCCCTTGTAATAGGAATATGGCATGACAGGTCCTCTTTACAGTGAGATATGGGGTCAATAAGACCCTACATCTCACCTCTAGGCTGGGAAGCCTGAAAAAAAAACAAAAAAAAGCAATCCTGGCTTCGATCGTAGCGGTGAGTCGGTAGAAGCACCGGAGGGCGGTGGGAAGGGGGGGGACGTCCCCTCTCGCCTCCCATAAGAATGATCAAGCAGTAGAACAGCCGCTATGATTGTTCTTATGGTGTAGGGAATCGCCGGCTGAAAAAGCTGATATCTGAATGATGCCTGTAGCTGCACCCATCATTCAGATATCCCTGCACAAAGTCAAGGACGTCATATGACGGCGGGCGGGAAGTGGTTAAAACACTTTTTTTTTACACAAAGTTGTCCATTTATACAATATTTCTAACACATAGCATGTACATACCAAAAATGACACCCCAATATAGATTCTCCTACTCCTCCTGAGTACAGCAATACCACATGTTTGAGACTTCCACAGGCTGGCCACATACAGAGGGCGAGTATGGCAGAGTATGGCAAAGTATAGCCTAGTATGGCTGAGCATGGCTGGGTATGGCTGGGTATGGCTGTGCATGGCTGGGTATGGCTAAGTATGGCAGGGTATTGTAGGGTATGGCCGGGTATGACTGGGTATGGCTGGGTATTGCAGAGTATGGCTGGGTATGGCTCGGTATTGCAGAGTATGACTGAGTATGACTGGGTATGACTGGGTATGACTGGGTATTGCTGGGTATGGCAGAGTATTGCATGGTATTGCGAAGTATTGCGGAGTATTGTGGAGTATTGCAGGGTATTGCAGAGTATTGCAGAGTATTGCGGGGTGTTGCGGAGTAGTGCAGAGTAGTGCAAAGTATTGTGTGGTATTGCAGAGTATTGCAGGGTAGTGCAGAGTATTGCGGGGTATTGCAGAGTATTGCGGGGTATTGCAGAGTATTGCGGGGTATTGCAGAGTATTGTGGGGAATTGCAGAGTATTGCGGGGTATTGCAGAGTATTGTGGGGTAGTGCAGAGTATTGCGGGGTATTGCAGAGTATTGCGGGATATTGCAGAGTAGTGCGGGGTATTGCAGAGTATTGCGGGGTATTGCAGAGTATTGCCGGGTAGTGCAGAGTATTGTGGGGTATTGCAGAGTATTTTGGGGTATTGCAGAGTATTGCGGGGTATTGCAGAGTATTGCGGGGTATTGCAGCGTATTGTGGGGTATTGCAGAGTAGTGCAGAGTATTGCAGGGCATTAGAGTATGGAGGGATGGCTGAGCATGGATGGATGGATGGATCCGTGGATGTGACTGTATTTGTCACTGAGCAGCGCTGTGGGCACTACAGATCCAGCCCACAGCGCTGCTGCCAACCGATCCCTCCCCCTCTCCTCCCCTCTGTACCGATCGGTACACAGAGGGGAGGAATCGGCATCATGACATGACGCCGGTTTGTTTACATGTGATCGCTCCGTCATTTGATGGAGCGATCACATGGTAAACTGATGGAGCGATCACATGGTAAACTGCCGCGATCAGCGGCCATCTACCGTGATCCGTAAAGCACCGGGTCCTCTGGACCAGGGGGCGCGCGAGAGCGGAATTCTGGGAGAACGTCCATGGACGCCCACCCAGAATAAGCCGACCGCGTTGTAGTCCTCTTTCAGCTATGGCCCGGTCGGCATGTGGTTAATAATGCTTAAAGTGAAACAATAAAAGTGTAATATTCCTTTAAATTTCGTACCTGGGGGGTGTCTATAGTATGCCTGTAAAGGGGCGCATGTTTCCCGTGTTTAGAACAGTCTGACAGCAAAATGACATTTCAAAGGAAAAAAAAATAATTTAAAACTACTCGCGCCTATTAAACACATAAAAGTTCATTGATAAAAACGGCATGGGATTTCCCCACAGGGGAACCCCGAACCAAAAAAAAAAATGTGCGGGGGGGTCCCCCTAAATTCCATACCAGGCCCTTCAGGTCTGGTATGGATATTAAGGGGAACCCCGCGCCAGAATTAAAATAACAATGGCGTGGGGACCCCCAAAAATCCATACCAGACCCTTATCCGAGCACGCAACCTGGCAGGCCGCAGGAAAAGAGGGTGTTCGAGAGAGCACCCCCCCTCCTGAACCGTACCAGGCCACATGCCCTCAACATTGGGAGGGTGCTTTGAGGTAGCCCCCCAAAGCACCTTGTCCCCATGTTGATGGGGAGAAGGGACTCATCCCCACAACCCTTGCCCGGTGGTTCTGGGGGTCTGTGGGTGGGGGGCTTATCGGAATCTGGAAGCCCCCTTTAACAAGGGGACCCCCAGATCCCGGCCTCCCGTGTGAATTGGTAATGGGGTACAAATGTACCCCTACCATTTCACAAAAAAAGTGTCAAAAAGGTTAAAAAACATAAGAGACGGTTTTTGACAAGTCCTTTATTAATTTCTTCTTCTTTCATCTTCTTTCTTCTGGTCTTCCGTCGATGTTCTTCTTCTTTCTCCATCTTCTTCTTCTCCATCTTCTTCTTCCTCCGCTCTTCTCGTCCCGCATATTTCTCCAGGCTTCTTCTCCGCTTCGTCCGCACGATCCGCCTCAGTAGGAGTCTTCTGCTGTGTGACGCTTCGGTTCTGCTGGCACTTCTTATATAACGCAGGTCACCGTGTGGCTCCGCCCTCCTCTGACGCACAGGGAATCTACGGGACTCCCCTGAAGCTTTCCCCGTGTTGTCAGAGGGGGGCGGGGGTCATGTAACCAGGTCAATTTAAGCACGAGCACTTCATTACCTAATGGGACGTTATTCGTTTTGTGGGTTCTGCATGTATACATGAACTTGATCTACCCTAAGCGCAGTAAACTGTCTTTTACATTCGTCTTTTGCTTTTTTGCTATTTGCTTTCTAGCAAGTTTTTTACTGCAGCTGGAGTTTGATGATCAGAGTTTTTTATCCAAAGGTGCTAAGGTTTATATTTTCTCATTGGACATGGATGATGAATGCAGATCACCAATAAAGAATGTGCAGAGCAGAAGACAGGACTAAATATTTGCAATAAGGAAGCACAAGATAGTGGACAGGGAAAGAATATGGCCTTCCTTGGGAGGTCTTACTGCAATTACTAGATTTAGTTAATCCCTCCCACCTGTCATAAGGGTCGTAAACCTGTTTGGGTGCTTTTGTATCACTCTTAACTTGATTCCACCATCATTGTTTTCTGCTTTAGTAGGTAGATGCTTACATCAATTTTGGAGGTTATCACACTGTCGGTATAGATCTGATGCTAGATGCTAAAATAAGGGCTCCAGAAACAAGGGTTCTAGAAAAGGGGGATCAAAAAACAAGGGCTCCGGTGGTGACCGTGCTTGAGTATGGCCACACTTGCTTGAGGCTCCACTTGGCCGCCAGGGAATCCATTGCCATCGGGCTCAATATCCTCCACAGCAACCATTCACCACCATCCACCACTTCTTCAGTCTGCCTGCCATGCTTCACCACAAGAACGACCCACCAAAACCCAGTAAACTGGCCGGCTTCTTCATCTCCCAAGGCTGGGGACTCCAACAAAATGGCAGGGCCACCAGGCCACAGCTGCAGCATGGAGGCCCGAATCCAGGCCAGATTGCAGGCCCCCTGGGCCACTACACTACCCAGGCATCTAGTGGGGGATGCTCTGGGGCTTCCTCACCCTGCTCCCACAGCCCAATGAAATCTAAGCCTCACAGGCAGTCTCCTGTCAGAAGTACCACAGACCCCATCATGGCGGTAAGCAATGTACAGGCATCTACATCCAATCCTCACCCAGACCCTATTGCTATCCTCCCCACAGCAGGCCAACCTGTCTCAGATACTATTTTAAAGGATATACTCCTTTCCCTGTGCTCATCCCTTCACTCAGACATGCTTTTATGTGTGCAGCAATTAAAAGTGAAGGAATTAGGTGAGAGGGTGGACAGAGTAGAAACCTCTATGAATGAGTTCACAATGTCCTTCAACACTATGGTGGATGCCCACACTGCACATTCTAAAGATATCACCTGCCTAAAGGATAAGGTTGCGGATATGGTGGACAGGTCCAAGCAGAATGACATCAAAATCAGGGGGGGTCCCAGAGTCAGTGACACAAGACCAGCTATTGCAGTATACACAGGAGCTGTTCTCCTCCCTGGTACCCTCTCCCATGCCTATGGACCTTATTATTGACAGTATCCACAGGCTTCTTAAGCCCTATTTCCTACTGCCAGAAATCCGGGGGGGGGCTCCTCAGGATTCATTTAGTCAATGTCAAAGAGCGAATCCTATCAGTGTCCAGACAAATTGTCACTCTCCTTGCTACCTTCACAACAGTGCAACTACTTCCTGACCTATCTCAGCACACTCTTCAACGTCACAAAAACTTGACTCTCTCTGTCACCCACAATGGGGTCACTACCCGACTCAATACGCTGGAAGAAGGTCTGCGGGCTCTTTATCAATGGAACATCCTCCCTGATCCTCCACCATCAGACCCTCATCAAGCTCTTCCTGGCACCCTACATCTGGATTGCCAAGTAGTCTCCCATAAGCGGTCTTCCAAAAATAATGCTTTTGGAGGTTCCTGAGTGGTTTTCAACTCGTCAACACCAATCTGGCCCACCCTCCTACATTGGTCCTCCTGTTTGCTGTTATTATGCAGTCCTTTTGGTTCTGTGCACGGTCCCTGATATGGATCCATTTTTAAACTTTAATTCCCTTTGTTGTTCCATGGCTCCTAGTCTTCATTAGTTTCATGCTTTCTAGTGTATCTTTGGCTCACCATCATACAGTCTTGGCCCTTGTGCTTTTACCCATTGAACTCTGAGGTCTGCTACAACCTGGAATATGGCTCCACTATGCCACCTCTTCACTTTGTTTTTATTATGCTGCTGAAATGTATGTCTCTTAACACCAAAGGGAAGAAATCAGGGGTCCTCTTGGCCATTGGGAAGCCAGTCTCCTTCCACCTTAAGAGCTCTCTTATGGACGATGAGGGTAGATGCATCATTCTAACTGGTGACTTGAACTCCAAACCGTACATCATCGTATCTGTGTATGCACCCAATTCTCATCAGCTGCACTTCATCTGAAGGCTTTTCAAGTTAATTTCTTCTATTAACTATGGTCAATTACTGATGTGTGGGGACTTCAATCTGAAAGTTGATCCTCATCTGGACACAAGCTCCCCCTCCTCAGGGAGATCTGTGTTCCTGCGACATCTGCTCCATTCGAAAGGGGTGTATGATGTCTGGAGGTGTCAACATGCTAGCGAACAAGACTACACATTCTTCTCCTCCAGACATCATTCATACTCATGCATTGATCTATTTGTTACTGACCAGTGGCTCCTTCAGAGGGTCTCCTCATCCTCTATCCACAACATTACCTGGTCGGACCATGCGGCCACGTTCATTTCTATAGAGGATCAGGATTCCCCCTCCAGGACACCCATGTAGTGCTGTAATGTTAAGCTGTTACAAGATGATGGTGTCTCTAAGGCAGTGGTTCTCAACTCCAGTCCTCAGGACCCACCAACAGGCCAGATTTTAAGTATTACCTTGGGGAGATGCAGACTAGAATACTGCAATCACTGAGCAGCAAATGATATCACCTGTGATGTATTTCAGTTATCTTGCAAACCTGGCCTGTTAGTGGGTCCTGAGGACCGGAGTTGAGAACCACTGCTCTAAGGTAATCTCCCAGCATCTCCAGGACTTTTTTTCCATCAACGCACACTCAGTATCTGACCCTTATGGAATACCCATAAGGCCTACATCCGAGGAATCTGTATCTAAGAAGGGTCTAGACTCTAAACTGCCTTATTTTCTCTCAGAAATTCATACTTTATAATCTAGTAACAAATCCTCTCCCTCCCACACCACTTCATCTACCCTCATTAGACTTAATTTAGCGGATCAGTATGACCGACACCTTAGATCCCTAAACTAAATCACTACACTAACGCCAATAAGGCTGGGAAATATTTGGTCAACAAATTGAAAATTGCTCAAGCTAAATCTATGATCCCCTATTTAATTCATCCTATGCTCAAATCCCAAATCATGAACCCGCAGGATATAGCGAATACATTTGCTAATTATTCCAGTGCCCTTTACAGGGTGCACTGGCTTTATATGACCGAGGTCCTAGAGAAATTTGGTTTCCAAGGCAACATCCTATCTGCAATTATGGCATTATATTCCACACCCTCATCCCAAGTGAATACATATGGACTACTATCTAAACCCTTTAATATAACAAACAGAACTAGACGTTATCCCTGTCCATTTTAATTTGATGATCGAGCCCTTAGCTGAATCGATCCGCTCCAACCCAAATACATCCACAACTCTGCCCACAAGATAAATCTTTTTGTAGATGACATTATCCTCCTGGTGACAATCCAGAGTCCTCCCTCCACATATTTTCCAAGCCTTCACACAATCTAGCCAAATTTCATACTATAAAATGAATGCTACCAAATCATCGATCTTAGACCTAGGAGTCCGGGCCTCAACCAAAGCTACGCTTCAGAACCAATTCCTCTTCACTTGGAGCTCGGAAGGGATCCCATACTTCAACATTACCCTTACTGCTTCTCTTTCTTCTCTAGCAGCTGCCAACTTCAAGCCCCTAATCTCTAAATTGAGCAGTTATTTACAACAAATGACCCAATTTGAGCTTTCTTGGTGTCGTTGGCTTGCAGCACTTAAAGTGGTTTTAAACCCACCATTGCCACTTTTACCTATAGGTAAGACTAGAATAAGGCTTACCTATAGGTAGTGGAAATATCTTCTAAACATGTGCTGTTTAGGAGGTATTTCCTATACACTGCACTGATGATGTCATTGGCGCATGCGCTGTGAAGAAACGGATGTTCGTGCCGTCACGCGGCTCAGGTCAGTCACAGAGCCGAAATCCTTGGCCCCGGAAGGAAGAGGGGCGAAGATGGATGCGGCCACCAGCGGGGACAGCGCGGGCTTTGTTTGCAGGTAAGTGGCACATAATGGGCTAGTATGTGATGCATACTAGCCCATTATGCTTTTACTTTGCGGGGGGGAAGATAAAGTAAAACCCCCTTTTCTTTTTGATGACATGGTGTGGGCAATACCTGTACAGTAGAAGCACACATTACATTACAGTACAAACTATACATAAAGACATAAAAACAGTAAAGTATACAGAATGCTGGAAGGGGCATTTAGGAGAACAGAGTACAGTACATACATGTAAAACAGCAGGCCGGGAGTGAGAATGAGGGTGATGCAGAGTGATGATATGACGTCCCGTGTGCGGGTCGGGAGAGTGGGAGAGCTTGTTGTGAGTCCGAGCGATCGCTGGTTGGGAGAGCTTGTTGTAAGTCCGAGCGATCGCTGGTTGGGAGAGCTTGTTGTAAGTCCGAGCGATCGCTGGTTGGGAGAGCTTGTTGTAAGTCCGAGCGATCGCTGGTTGGGAGAGCTTGTTGTAAGTCCGAGCAGTCATCCTGCGCGGGCCAGGGAGAGCTGGTTGTAAGTCCGGATGGTCGTTCAACAGGTAAGTCGATAAACGAGGAGTATCTGTATAGATGGTCCTCAGATTATACAACAAATCAGATCAGAGGTATGAACACCATAAGGGCCCATCTACAAAAATCATATCTTTTCTCATGTGACCACAGTGATCTGAGATCTGATTGGTTGCTGGGGCTCAGGTCACATGGTACATCCTCATTACTCTGTATAAAGTAACTTTTATATCAATGAAAGATCAAACCTAACTCTGTGTCTTCTCTTCTCTTATTTTCGGTGGCCCTTTCAGGTAAGGAGCTTCATTATTAAAACTCGTTTTTATGTTTCTAAAATTTTGTAACAAAATTGTAACTTAGAGTGCAACTCCAGCCAAGGCTTTCTTGTTTATTGGATGGAGTGTGGAAAGGTGAGTGTCTGTGTTCTCCTCATTACTTCCTGTCCTTGTGACACCATATCAGACTCTGACTAATTTGGTGTCACCTGGAGAGAACATGAGGGAGAAATCCCCCAGCAGGGACACAGTCAGCAATACAAACCCTTTCCTACTCCACCCAAATAAAGTATGTCAGGAGTTACACTTTAAATAGGTGTTAAAGGATAAATTCACCTTCGGAAACATGTTACATGCTCCACCTGTTTTTAGGTTTCCACTCCTGCAGCCGCTGCACCCAGTGACAGCATGCACAGAATGATGCAGCCTGCCCGACCACATCATTCATAGAGTTCTGTGAATGGGAAACTACAAGTGGAGTTGTAGTTTTAATTAACTACCAGGTCACTGTTTAGCACTCTGGTAGCTCCTCCGTATGATGAACGAACTGACAGATACACTGACAAGTCTGCAGGAGTCCAGCATGACACCCATAATCTACTGACCATGGGTGCAATGATTCCAAGGCTCCTAGAAAAAAAAAATATTTGTTTTGCTTTTAAAATGTGAACATATCCTTTAATAAATTAAGTTGGTATTAACAGTGTGTAGGGGGGGGGCAGCCATGACAGAGACAGAAGAGAAGTGCATGCCCCTCACCTAATACCCAACACAGCTCTGTGATCTCTCTTCCATCATCCTCCAGTACAGCTCTGTGATCTCTCTTCCATCATCCTCCAGTACAGCTCTGTGATCTCTCTTCCATCATCCTCCAGTACAGCTCTGTGATCTCTCTTCCATCATCCTCCAGTACAGCTCTGTGATCTCTCTTCCATCATCCTCCAGTACAGCTCTGTGATCTCTCTTCCATCATCCTCCAGTACAGCTCTGTGATCTCTTCCATCATCCTCCAGTGCAGCTCTGTGATCTCTTCCATCATCCTCCAGTACAGCTCTGTGATCTCTCTTCATCATCCTTCAGGACAGCTCTGTAATCTCTCTTCCATCATCCTCCAGTACAGCTCTGTGATCTGTCTTTCATCATCCTCCAGTACAGCTCTGTGATCTCTTCCATCATCCTCCAGTACAGCTCTGTAATCTCTCTTCCATCATCCTCCAGTGCAGCTCTGTGATCTTTTCTATCATCCTCCAGTACAGCTCTGTGATCTCTCTTCTATCATCCTCCAGTACAGCTCTGTGATCTATCTTCCATCATCCTCCAGTACAGCTCTGTGATCTGTCTTTCATCATCCTCCAGTACAGCTCTGTGATCTCTTCCATCATCCTCCAGTACAGCTCTGTAATCTCTCTTCCATCATCCTCCAGTGCAGCTCTGTGATCTTTTCTATCATCCTCCAGTACAGCTCTGTGATCTCTCTTCTATCATCCTCCAGTACAGCTCTGTGATCTCTCTTCCATCATCCTCCAGTACAGCTCTGTGATCTCTTCCATCATCCTCCAGTACAGCTCTGTGATTTCTCTCCCATGATCCTCCAGTACAGCTCTGTGATCTCTCTCCCATCATCCTCCAGTACAGTTCTGTGATCTCTCTCCCATCATCCTTCAGTACAGCTCTGTGATCTCTCTCCCATCATCCTCCAGTACAGCTCTGTGATCTCTCTTCTATCATCCTTCAGTGCAGCTCTATGATCTCTCTTCCATCCTCCAGTACAGCTCAGTGATCTCTTTCCCATAATCCTCCAGTACAGCTCTGTGATCTCTTTCATCATCCTCCAGTACAGCTCTGTGATCTCTCTTCCATCATCCTCCAGTACAGCTCTGTGATCTCTCATTCATCATCCTCCAGTACAGCTCTGTGATCTCTTCTATCATCCTCCAGTACAGCTCTGTGATCTCTCTCCCATGATCCTCCAGTACAGCTCTGCGATCTCTCTCCCATCATCCTCCAGTACAGTTCTGTGATCTCTCTCCCATCATCCTTCAGTACAGCTCTGTGATCTCTCTCCCATCATCCTCCAGTACAGCTCTGTGATCTCTCTTCTATCATCCTTCAGTGCAGCTCTATGATCTCTCTTCCATCCTCCAGTACAGCTCAGTGATCTCTTTCCCATAATCCTCCAGTACAGCTCTGTGATCTCTTTCATCATCCTCCAGTACAGCTCTCTGATCTCTCTTCCATCATCCTCCAGTACAGCTCTGTGATCTCTCTTCTATCACCCTCCAGTACAGCTCTGTGATCTCTCTTCCATCATCCTCCAGTACAGCTCTGTGATCTCTCTTCCATCATCCTCCAGTACAGCTCTGTGATCTCTTCTCCATCATCCTCCAGTACAGCTTTTTGATCTCTCTTCTATCATCCTCCAGTACAGCTCTGTGATCTCTTCCATCATCCTTCAGTACAGCTCTGTGATCTCTTCCATCATCCTCCAGTACAGCTCTGTGATCTCTCTTCTATCATCCTCCAGTACAGCTCTGTGATCTCTCCCATCATCCTCCAGTACAGCTCTGTGATCTCTTCCATCACCCTCCAGTACAGCTCTGTGATCTCTCTTCCATCATCCTCCAGTACAGCTCTGTGGTCTCTCTCCCATCATCCTCCAGTACAGCTCTGTGATCTCTCTTCCATCATCCTCCAGTACAGCTCTGTGATCTCTTCCATCACCCTCCAGTACAGCTCTGTGATCTCTCTTCCATCATCCTCCAGTACAGCTCTGTGGTCTCTCTCCCATCATCTTCCAGTACAGCTCTGTGGTCTCTCTCCCATCATCCTCCAGTACAGCTCTGTGATCTCTCTCCCATCATCCTCCAGTACAGCTCTGTGATCTCTCTTCTATCATCCTTCAGTACAGCTCTGTGATCTCTTCCATCATCCTCCAGTACAGCTCTATGATCTCTCTTCTATCATCCTCCAGTACAGCTCTGTGATCTCTCTTCTATCATCCTCCAGTACAGCTCTGTGATCTCTCCCATCATCCTCCAGTACAGCTCTGTGATCTCTTCCATCACCCTCCAGTACAGCTCTTTGATCTCTCTTCCATCATCCTCCAGTACAGCTCTGTGGTCTCTCTCCCATCATCCTCCAGTACAGCTCTGTGATCTCTCTTCCATCATCCTCCAGTACAGCTCTGTGATCTCTTCCATCACCCTCCAGTACAGCTCTGTGATCTCTCTTCCATCATCCTCCAGTACAGCTCTGCGGTCTCTCTCCCATCATCTTCCAGTACAGCTCTGTGGTCTCTCTCCCATCATCCTCCAGTAAAGCTCTGTGGTCTCTCTCCCATCATCCTCCAGTACAGCTCTGTGATCTCTCTTCTATCATCCTCCAGTACAGCTCTGTGATCTCTTCCATCATCCTCCAGTACAGCTCTGTGATCTTCTCCCACACGGACCTCCAGATATTACCCTCTATATTATATATGATTCCAGTGAGGACATTCTACTCATTTCATAGTTTTAATTTCATTTCCTGTCCATGTTTTTGTATTGTATCTGAAGATTCATGCATACAATGTTTTAATTGAATTCTTTTTTTCTATCTAGAGCCGAGAAATAAGGAATCCCTCTTGTGTAAGGCATAATTTTTCTCTCATATTTGTTAATTTTATTATAACTCAAAATTTTAAAAAAAAGCTTGCAAATTTGGCCAATAACGGTGATAAAATAAGCTTCAAACGCAAAAAGGAGATATTCCTTTCACTATAAATGACAATGTAATAGTGTGTTGCGATCACTAAAAATGAGATTTGTGAAACAAAATGTAAATAAACATAATATTAGAATACAATCTGTACCTGTATCTAGATAAAAAAAAGAGAAAAGCGCAAAGAAAATGTGTAAATCATAAACAAGTGTCCAAGTAAAGTCCTATGAGGTGCAAAAATAGAGCTCCAAACATTTTTCCAATGTAAAGTGTAAACAGTGTCCCCAGCATGCAGCTTGACCCAAAGCAAAAACCAAATGGCCTTTGCCTGTAGAAAACACTCCTGGAAGCGAGATGTCAATATGAGGCTCCGCCCCCGATGCATTTCATCATCAAGAGGTAATCAGAAGGTAAGTCCCTACATCGCCTCAGATAGAAGACATATTGGGAAAAGGGGATTTGGAAGTTCCAAAAAAAGTGTAACACATAGATACAATATGTCTAAAAACCACAAGTTTTATTAATACAAAAAATATATTCATTTAAAAAATATGTATCATTGAGACATATTATATCAACAATGTCAACATATAGTATGACCATTCCGTGCAATCCATGTGTGGTCTTGGTGAATATAGATCTGATGTGTGTGGATCAACACGTTTCACCCAGACGAAAGGCTTCTTTAGGATCAATGTTTCAATACTGGTAAGTAAAAATAGCTGAAATGTTGACCACAGGAATATCACAAGTTCATCGCATCTAATATAGCCACAGTCAAACAAGAAGGTATATGTCCAAAGGCATGTTGATATTTATTAAAACCAAGGAAAACCCACCAATAGATACCCGCCATCAGTGGGTCTAATTTAAAGGCGATGAAACAAGGTAAATAAGGTCAAAAGAAAAATGAGAAATGCCATCCGTATTGAACCCAATATATGTGGTTTAATCATCAAGGATCAAAAGGATGGACCAAGCAGGAGCCATAAAGGAAAAACACCCCAGCTTTCAGTATGGCTGGAGAGAGAGCAATCCACCAGCATCATGATCACACCATTAGTGCTGCCATTTTAGGACACATATTGCTGTGATCACGCCACTGGTGGATTGCTCTCTCTCCATCCATACTGAAACCTGGAGTGTTTTTTCCTTTATGGCTCCTGCTTGGTCCATACTTTTGATCCTTGATGATTAAACCACATATATTGGGTTCAATACGGATGGCATTTCTCATTTTTCTTTTTACCTTATCCACCTTGTTTCATCACCTTTAAATTAGACCCACTAATGGTGAGTATCTGTAACGAAACATCCCACACTCCGCTTGAGTACTTTCATTATATACTGCTTCCTCCCAGTCTGACTATAGATATCAGATATTCCAAACCATTGACAACCAATAACTAGGCAGTACTCGTTTCTGGTTGCTAAACATGAAACTGTTTATTGTAAAACCGGTACACAGAGGTAACACTCGGGACAATCCCCCCCTTTTGCATTCAGGGCGGGGTAGACTGTCCAATCAGCAGGGAGAGCTGTTGGAAAAATCCCCCTCCCCTCACAGCTAATCTACATACACATCCCATAATACCCAAGGCAGACAGAAACAATAGAACAATGGAATACAGCCACACCCCAAATGACCCAGCAAAGAGTCCCCAACAGTGTGAGACAATATACAATATATCTATATATATATATATACACACACAACATTCCAGTGTGGTTGTACAGTGAGTCCGATTAGCACAGATCAGACTGGGGTTCTCGGTCACCCTGTGCCCCGAATGGACACAGGGTGACCTAGACATAGAAATGGCAAAATGTAGCGCTAACAAATGAACACATGATCACCACCATATGTGAAATGATGTGAAAATGGTGTAAGCAAATTTCAATCTGCAAATAAACAGTATATGTGGTACACCTCAGTGGAGAGTGTAATCAAGAATAGTGTCTAGAAGTGGAAACAAAAAAGTCCAATAAAACTAATGTTGGTGCGGTGAATCAGGGACACAACTCCATCCGTAATGGAAACATCCAATGCGAGGGTCATCAAATACTGAACGAGATGTGGGTGCTCTTACCGGATCAGGTGGACTCTAGTGCCGACAGCATAGAGTCTAACATGCAGTGTCCCACATCAGGCAAGCATCCAGATGCCCTCAAGGGTGGGATCCCAGGGGACAATGGATGACTTCCGGGTCGACTTGATCTCTGGAACGTCAAGGCTGGATCTTGATGATGGGTTCAAAGTACAGACAACCACTCTTATCCAGACAATTTGTGGGAAAAAAGGATATGCTTCCACATAGTGCAGGTCAAAAAAGGTTGTTTATTGCTAAAACCGCCATACATGTAAAAGTGATCACAAATGATAAAATTGGAAGGCAATGTAGAAAGTGACAGCAGCTTTCTACGGCTGCTGTCACTTTATTCTGCTCTGTTGCCAGCGCCTTCTGCTTGGTTGCTGGAATCATTCTGGGGTGCCATCTGCTGCTGGGAAGGGAAGCCGGCTGCTTTACCTCCCTCACCCTCATCTAGTTGCTGGGACGACATGTCTCTGGTACTGTCTCCCAGGTGCATGGATCCTTGTTGGGGAGTGACCATCTCATTCTCACCCTGGGCCTCTGGAACTGCTGCAGATGTGGGGCAGAGGTCTTGGACCCTCTGTCCTGTTGCCTGCGCTTCAGCTGGAGAAGTTTGGTTTGTTGTAACTTCACAGATTCTGCTGGCAGGAAATTCCATGTTCCTGTCAGTGTTGTGGGAGAAAGGCCGACTACCTCTTCTCTCAGGATGGCCAAATCTGTTCTTGGTGCTGGGCAGAGCTTGGTGATGTTTAGCCCTGATGACAGCTCTTCTGCTTGAGGTTCACTAGGTTGTTTTTCCTCAGCAGACAAGTCCATTAAATCCCCAGTCTCTGGAACTGTTGTCTGGGGATAGAGGTTCACCATCTCTTGTCCGTGGAACCCAGAAGCTGGGCAGAAGTCAGCAAAGCTCTGCCCTGTTGTCAGCACTTCAGGTTTGGGAACGGCAATCTCCGGAGTCTCCACTACCGATTCTCTGGCACTCTGCTGAACGTGTTCTAGTAGTTTCCTGTATGCCCTTTCCAGATGCGGTTCCTTCCTTAGCAAATGGTCCAGATCAGGTTTAAGCTCTGAGACCCCTGCAAGACCGAGAAAAGCCTCTCTGTATTCTCGCAGGTCCTCAAGGGTAGGTTCCCCTCCATCACCAAACACAAAACGATCTGTAAGGCTCTCCCACAGCAATCCAGGGCCGCCAAAGTCATATCCTCCCGGAGAGCATTCTGTTGTCTGTCATTTCTGCTCTGCATGCCATTACAGAGCTCAATAATGATTGTCTAGCTCTATCGCCTGCTGAACCGGCCTGTACAACTTAGTCACCCATTGCTCCTGGGGCCGCTCTCCCAGGAATGCCATGCGCAAAGCCCGCCGGACACTTTCCCATTACTCTGGGGTTGGAAAGCACTTGCCCTGTTGCATCACATCAACCTGGAGGGCTCCAGACCAGATTCCTACCCAAATCTGCTGCCTGATCTCATCTGCAGACACAGTCCTGGAGTATGCTGAAAAGACGATCTGCAGCAGCTCTGGTAACTCAGATGCCAGATCCATATCTCCGCTGGGGTGACTGATGTCTGCTATCCTGATTTTGGGTCCAGGTGGAGATTTGGATGTCCCAGACTGCAGGAAGCATCCCACACTCTGCTTGAGTACTTTCATCATATACCACTTCCTCCCAGTCTGACTATAGATATCAGATATTCCAATCCATTGACAACCAATAACTAGGCAGTACTCGTTTTGATTGCTAAACATGAAACTGTTTATTGAAAACCGGTACACTGAGGTAGCACTCAGGACAATCCCACCCCTTTGCATTCAGGGCGTGGTAGACTGTCCAATCAGCAGGGAGAGCTGTTGGAGGAATTTCCCCCTCCCCTCTCACAGCTAATCTACATACACATTCCATAATACCTAAGGCGGACAGACACAATAGAACAATGGAATACAGCCCCACCCCAAATGAACCAGAAAAGAGTCTCCAACAGTATGAGACAATATACAATATATATATATACTATATATATATACTATATATATATATATATATATATATATATATATACACTGCCAAGCAAACCTATTTTACGACTCTTATTAACACCTTCTCATCCAATCCCCGTAAACTCTTCTCTACCTTCAACTCTCTACTTTGTCCTCCACCGCCTCCACCCACTGACTCACTCACTGCCCAGGAGATTGCTAATCACTTCAAAAACAAGATTGATACAATCCGTGATGAAATCTCCATTCTACAGGTATCGCCCCCAGCTAAGACCCCATGTCAACAGGTACAACTGACACTCCCCCTATTCAAATCTGCTACTACAGATGAAGTTGCTAAACTCCTCTCTATCGCCCACCTAACCACCTGTCCCTGGACCCTATTCCCTCTCAAATGCTACGGTCACCCTCTGACCCCATCCTACACTCTCTAACCCACATCTTCAATCTCTCCCTCACCTCTGGCATCTTCCCCGACGCTCTAAAACATGCACTGGTCACCCCCATACTCAAAAAGCCATCCTTGGACCCTACAAATCTTAACAACCTACGCCCTATCTCCTTGCTCCCCTTTTCCTCTAAACTCCTTGAACGCCTGGTTTACAACCAACTGAGTGACCACCTCATTAAAAACAACCTTCTTGATCCCCTTCAATCTGGATTCCGCCTTCAACACTCCACAGAAACTGCTCTTTTAAAACTCACAAATGACCTACTATCTGCAAAAACCAACGGACACTATTCTGTACTCATACTTCTGGACCTTTCAGCTGCCTTTGACACGGTTGACCACCCCCTCCTCCTCAAAAAACTTTACTCCCTCGGTCTCCGTGACTGTGCTCTTCAGTGGCTCTCATCCTACCAATCCCAACACACCTTCAGCGTCACTTACAATTCTACTTCCTCCACTCCTCTTCCCTTCTCTGTCGGGGTCCCCCAAGGTTCTGTTCTTGGACCTCTTTTATTTTCAATCTACACCTCTTCCCTGGGTCAGCTGATTGCCTCTCACGGCTTTCAATATCATTTCTACGCTGATGACACACAAATCTATCTCTCCATCATCTCGCTCCAAGAAGTGTTTGCTAGAGGGAAGAGAAACCATTTGGTTTTTGCTTTGAGAGAAGCTGCATGCCGTGGACACTGTTTACACTGTACATTGGAAAAATGTTTGGAGCATATCCGAGGAGATGTGGGGACTTACCTTCTGATTATCTCATTTGTATGGGGGATGGTGCCAGGATTTTGATTACTGGGTCCCCCCCTCCACCCAATTGTCATCATCAAGAGATGTCTTCCAAGTGTCACCTGATCCCCAGCTGCTTCTAAGCAAATCTCAGAGTCTGTAATGCAGGATGTCTTCCCCGAGTGCAGACAAGGCACAGATAAAGCTTCACATCAGATGCAGCAGAGAGTATAAAGGCTTTAGAAATCCATCTTCTTACTTTTGTGTTTCAAATGGTGCTTTATGCATTGACATACCTCCTTAGTCCCGGTCTGTCCTGATAGTATGGTCAACTCCTGGCTTGGCACCATCCACAGGCAGCTTAACTCTTTGATAAGACACAGAAGTTGAATAAAGGCTCATTGACAAAAATCAAATCTTTTATCGTGTGACTGCAGTAAGCTGAAATCTGATTGGTTTCTGTGGCTCAGTGCTTTTTGTATTGTACATCCTTGTTATTCTGTAACTTTTATATCAATGGAAGATCAAACCTAACTCTGTGCCTTCTCTTCTCTTATTTTCAGTGACCATGGTCCACCAAGGTAAGGAGCTTCATTATTAAATGTTTTGTATGTTTCCATTAATTTTTTATTTTTCCATTAAATGTCTTTTTATGTTTCCATTATTCTCTAATTATGGACTAAGAAAAATTTAACTTAAAGGGGAACTCCAGTCAAGGCTTTTTTGTTTATTGAATATAGGAGACAAAGAATAAGGGACTTTTAAGGTGCCCGAAGAAGTAACTAAGTGTGTACAGCATTATAAATGTTGTAGATTTTATTTTAAAAGAATGTCATAAAATAGTAGATAATCGCCCGATACTACAAGAATCACACATAGTAAAATACTACACCACCATGCTCTCCTTCTTCATGGTGCCTGCCTGTTATTGTACATAATGAGAAGACTATCTTCTAAAGGTCCAGTTATAGCAAAATCACAACATTATCCCAAAATGATGAGCAATCGGCTCTATGCATTTTGTTGATTTCCAACTTCTTTGAGCATTAATGGTGGGTAAAAAAAGTACAAATGTCCTGTTTAATCCATATGCAATCAGCAAGAGGAGGCGCTGTCAGAACCCAAAGAAGAACACCACCTCTAAGATCTAAAAAGATGTCACAGTCAGGAATCAGGCTCAGAGGCCAGTAGTTATAGCAGTGGAACGGCTCACAGAAAAACCTGCAGAATAAACACACAAGCAGGTTCTTTTGGTGGGAGATGCGCGCTCACCCGAGGGGCGGGGTCTAAGCACTAACTTCACCAGAGCTCCTGATGGTGGAGATTTATTTCACTGCATGCTACTGCCAGGTTGCAGTCCTCAAGGTTTGCCCCACCAAGAAGTGAGAAATACAGGGTCCAATAACAGGTATAGCAGGTAGAGATCAAGTACAAGCGTAGTCAGTAAACAAGCCAAAGGTCGGTAATAAACTATTGCAGGTTGAGATTAAGCAGAAATGAGGAACAAGGCAAAGGTCAGTAACACTTTTTTTGAAGTCTTCAAAAGACTCACCACGCCTCTTCAAAAGATACATTAGGGTGTTTACTCTCCAAAATTGGGTCATTTTGTGGGTGTTTCCACTGTCCTCGTGCTCCAGGGCCTCCACAAATGTGATAGGTAGTCAGGAATAGGGATGAGCCGAAACCCCCCCAGGTTCAGTTCACACCAGAACATCCGAACAGGCAAAAAATTTGTGCAAACCCCGTTAAAGTCTATGGGACACGAACTTGAAAGATCAAAAGTGCTAACTTTAAAGGCTTATATGCAAGTTATTGCCATAAAAAGTTTTTGGGGACCCGGGTCCTGCCCCAGGGGACATGTATCAATGCTTAAAGTGAAACAATAAAAATGAAATATTCCTTTAAATATTGTGCCTGGGGGTCCCCTTAGTATGCCTGTAAAGTAGCGCATCTTTCCAGTGTTTAGAACAGTACCGAAGCAAAATGACATTTCTAAAGGAAAAAATGTAATATAAAACTGTTTGCGGCTGTAATGAATTGTCGGATATAGATAAGAATCATTGAGAAAAACAGCATGGGTTCCCCTCCATTCTATTACCAGGCCCTTTGGGTCTGGTATGAATATTAAGGGGAACCCCGCACCAAAATAAAAAAAATGGTATGGGGTCCCCCCAAAATCCATACCAGACCCTTATCCGAGCACGCAACCTTTTTCTTATTTTAGCGTGGGGTTCCCCTTAAAATTCATACCAGACCTGAAGGGCCTAGTATGGATTTTGGGGGGACCCCAGACCATTTTTTTCAATGATTTTTATATTAATATTATATTAAAGTGGAGTTCCACCCACTTTTACAACTCTTCAGCATCCCTCACTAAACTGTGCACTGCAAACAAATTGGATATTTTTTAATTTTTTTTTCTCAGCACCTCCTGTATATCTGCTGTATTCATTTTTCACTTCCTCCTCCCTGGCCGTGGCCCATCGCATCATTTCCTTTTTGCAATGCCTTCTGGGAAGGGGCGGCAACTTCCTCTGAAACTGCCGTTGCTATGGAAACCTGACCTGAAACCTATTACACTGCTTGTGCTGCACTGAGCATGTGCGAGATCTGCAAGGATGAGATCCAGGAAGAAATACAGTCTGGCTTCAGATGCCCACACTTAAGATGGTCACAGCCTGCTGTAAGTTTGTAAAATAACAAACTCCTGCTATAAACTAACAAAACAGACCTTAGTTTACAGACTAACTTTACTAGAATACATTAAGCTTGTGTATTATAGGGGTATTTTTATTTAAAAAGTATAATTTCGGCCGGAACACCACTTTAATATTTATATTATATTTCAATGAATATTATATTGCCGGGACCCGACAATTCATTACAGCCGCGAGTACTTTTAAATGACTTTTTTTCCTTTTAGAAATGTCATTTTGCTCTTGGACTGTTCTAAACACGGGAAAAATGTGCCACTTTACAGGCATACTATAGACACCCCCCAGGTACAAAATTTAAAGGAATATTTCACTTTTGTTGTTTCACTTTTAGCATTAAAAAAAATCACTGCTCCCGAAAAAACAGACATTTTTATAAAAAAAAAAAAAATTGCATTGATACATGTCCCCTGGGGCAGGACTCGGGTCCCCAAACACTTTTTATGACAATAATTTGCATATAAGCCTTTAAAATTAGCACTTTTGATTATTCATGTTCGTGTCCCATAGACTTTAAAGGTGTTTGCTTGTTAATACAAATTTTTTGCCTGTTTGCATGTTCTGGTGTGAACCGAACCGGGGGGGGGTGTTCGGCTCATCCATATATATATATATATATATATATATATACACAAAAACGCGCACACACACAACACATGCACATGCTACCTAACCTTCCATGTGCTCCTTGCTGTGAAGGGTAGTTATAGGTGGGGGGCGGGGGCCATCTGTTTTTTACTGGTGTAAACTTAGTCAGGGGACACACTGGGCACCTTTAATGCCATTGTTCTATGTGCTGGATGGTCGGAATGGTCATACTATATGTTGACAATGTTGATATAATATAGCTTAATGATACATATTTGTTAAATGAATATATTTTTTGTATTAATATATCTTGTGGTTTTTAGACATATTGTATCTATGTTACACTTTTTTGGTACTTCAAACTTCCCTTTTCCCATTATCTCTTCTAACCGGGGAGATGTGGGGACTTACCTTATGATTACCTCTTGATGAATAAAAGCATCAGGCGGAGCCTCCAATTGACATCATCTCGCTCCCAGAAGTGTTTGGTAGAGGGAAGAGAAGCCATTTGGTTTTCGCTTTGAGTGAAGCTGCATGCTGTGTACACTGTTTACACTTTACATTGGAAAAATGTTTGGAGAATATCCGAGGAGATGTGGGGACTTACCTTCTGATTATCCCATTTGTATAGGGGATGGTGCCAGGTATTTGATTACTGGGTCCCCCCTCCACCCAATTGTCATCATCAAGAGATGTCTTCCAAGTGTCACGTGATCCCCAGCTGCTTCTAAACAAATCTCAGAGTCTGTAATGCAGGATGTGCTCCCCGAGTGCAGACAAAGCACGGATAAAGCTTCACATTAGATGCAGCAGAGAATATAAAAGCTTTAGAAATCCATCTTCTTACTTTTGTGCTTCCAATGCCGCTTTATGCATTGACATGCCTCCTTAGACCCGGTCTGTCCTGACAGTATTGTCAACTCCTGGCTTGGCACCATCCACAGACAGCTTAACTCTTTGATAAGACACAGAAGTTGAATAAAGGCTTATTGACAAAAATCAAATCTTTTATCATGTGACTGCAGTAAGCTGAGATCTGATTGGTTTCTGTGGCTCAGTGCTTTTTGTATTGTACATCCTTGTTATTCTGTATAAAGTAACTTTTATATCAATGGAAGATCAAACCTAACTCTGTGCCTTCTCTTCTCTTATTTTCAGTGGACATGGTCTATTCAGGTAAGGAGCCTTATTATTAAATGTTTTTTTATGTTTCCATTATTCTCTAATCATGGACTAAGAAATATTTAACTTAAAGGGGAACTCCAGTCAAGGCTTTTTTGTTTATTGTATATAGGAGACAAAGAATAAGGGACTTTTAAGGTGCGTGTGTGGACAATTCCGATGCACAAAGTGCCACACATGCTCAGAATAAATTCCGAGACGGAACAGCTCAGTCTGGTAAAATTAGCGTTCAAATGGATACAGCACTTTCGTCACGCTGCAATGTTTAAAATGGTTTAATGCAGCGCACTCTCTTCTTCTTTATAATGTGAGAAGAATGAAGTCGTTTTGCTGCTCATATTCACACACACTTCTCACAAACGTATTTCTTTATTATTTATCGGGATTTCGTCAATTGAATATTTTAATTTGTCACATCTGACTCAAAAATTATTTTTTTTAGGGTTATTATTTTTTTCAAGCCTGAGTTTTTTTATTACTCCAGAATATTTTTGGGTGTGTTTTGTGTGTCAAGTTACCACAACACCATTATTATCTTGTATTATTTAATCTCAAGGAGAGTGTTTGGTGTTGGTAACTCTTGTTAATTTCACATTGTAGTTTACAAATGTACCTGCCTCCTCACAAACAAACTGTCCTTTTTGAAGGAAAACACACATTAGGCGAGTATATATGAAACAAAAATTCCTTTATTAAGGACTCAGAACCAAACAAAGAGGGAGGCAACGCTGGAGAAACAGCAGAAATTTGCGAAGCCTTTGGCCCCCAGGGCAGACATCATTTATTTCCAGCCAAAATTGGTGGCCTGAGGAGTCCATATCTAAGGTAGTGTAGTCTGGTCCAGAAGTCCAAGATAATCATGAACAGCAGCAGATGGCATGTATTGTCCCCAGGCTGTGGTCATACAAGAGCCTGCATCTTTTACCAGACCAGACTGAACCCAGGCCATCACTCTCTGGTCTTCCTTCCACGCTGTGGCTCTGGTGGTGGAGGTGTGGCAGGAGGAGGAGGATGGTCCAACTCACACAGGTGGGTATTGGTTGTGATTTCGCCCCTCACCCCCTTAGTTAAGGTTTTATAAATGAGTTCCTCACACATGAGGCGTTGTCCCTCCTGCATGTCCTGTAGTTTGGTGGCCGCCATAGAGGCAAAGGCCTCTTCATGAGTGGGGAAGGCTCTGAGGGACGCAGAAGCCTCCTGTATAAGCCTGAGTGCTGAATCCTGCACGTTACTCCCCTTCCTGGGTCTTTTGTTTGGAAGCCAGAGGGGAGGAACTTGCGATTCTGTCAGGCTCCTACTGGGCCCGGCCTTCTCCTGGCTGTCACTTAGCCCCACCTCCTCTTGGCTGCCACTTACTCCTGCCTCCTCCTGGCTGCCACATTCCACAGCCTCCTCCTGGCTGCCACATTCCCCAGCCTCGTCCTGGCTGAGGTCTATCTGTGTATGAAAAAGGGACATAGTTTTAGTTTTTTCTTCATCAATCACACACAATTTTCATCTCATGACTGTTGCAAATTGAATGTAAACAAATATAACAGATTATCATTCTGAGCCCAGCATTTTTCATTCTTGTCCCAATTATTTTTGCCCACTACTGTCTATTGATATGTAAAACACTTTATGAAATCATCAATTAGTGATCAATAATAACATCTAGTAAACATCATTTATTTCTTAAGCAGAAATCTGTAGAAGATTGCTATACCTGACTCCAGCTGGGCTCCTCCACTTCTTCCTGGCTGGAAGTCCCAGGTTGGACATCTGAAGCCTCAGCTGGGGTGGAAGGAAGAGTGGAAGGAAGAGTAGAGAGGAATTCCCTGACTCCAGTCTGGTCTGACAGAAATCGCAGTCTCTCATAGTACCACAGCCTGGGGACATAAACGTCATCTGCTGCAGCTCCTGATCTCTGGGAATCCGTGACCTTCTTGCGCTCCATAAGATAAGTGCTTATCAGGCCAACAATTTTGGCTTTTAAATAGGGGATGGTTGCCGTGGGGACCACCGGCTTCACCAACTCCAGCAGTTTCTCCAGCGCTGCCTGCCTCTTTTGTTTATTGTTGTATTGGGGGTGTTTCACCTGCCACAGACAGGGCAGCTCCCTGTTCTTGTCTATGAACAGGGGGAGGAAGTTGTGGTCATTGAAGCCATCCATTTTCTCTGCAAGACACAACACAAGACAAACCCTAATGTCAGGCGAAAGTCTCCTAATTTTCTCCCAATATAGGCCTCAATTTCTAAGCAGTATAGGCCCAAGTTTAAATGTTACCTTCGTTATCACGATCGGCGTTTCCGATACTCCTTCCTCCGCTCACAGGTCGTACGTAAGACGCACGTGTGTTACGCTTTATATACAGTGCGCATGCGTGAAACTCTGCCCGCCCCTGGCGTTCTTTCTAGTCTATTCCCCGCCCCTTCTTGTTCTGCGCAGTGGGGGAAGAGCACATGGTGGAGACACAACAGGTGCGTGCTTAATCACAGCAACAAGGAGGAGGAGAAGAAGGAAAGCCTGGAGCCAGAAACGCCCGATCCCGGAAGAGACGATTTAAGGCATCAAATATGTCCTTTGGGGAGATGTTGGAGATGGTCGACATCCTGAAGAAGGCCGACTATGATGGGAAGTATGGACCTTACCCCAACCCCAATGTCAGAAAGGCCAAGATCATGGCGAAAGTTGTCAAGAGTCTGCAAAAGAATTTTGGGGTACGATGATCCAAGGATCAACTCAGGAAACGGTGGTCGGACCTCAAATTAAGGGAGCATGAGCAGTACAGAAGTATCAGGAGAGTGCTGCAAAAAAGTAAGTAGTTGTCCTGTGTTCCTATTCTTGATTTTTCTAACGTTCGTGCTGCTCCATGTGCTTTTCTTTACTGTTGTACAGTTTAAAATGGCAACTTTCATGTTCATGGACACATTAATCGTTCATAGGAAACATTGTTCGTTCGGCATAGAAAACACCATGTTTTGGACATATGCATTTGAATACATTTTTTCTGGCCTAGTTCTTTACAAATAATTTTGGTGTCTAGATGGGTTTGTAACTAGAATGAACTGCAAACTAGTTTCTGTGTAAGGAGAGGACACACAGTAGTTGTTTACACGTCTGTACGCTGGAGCACTAGTGTGGGACACCAGAACACCCTTTTTTTTAGGGGGCCCACACAGGTGCTCCAGTGTATACTATAGGGGTGACTCCATCTTTGAAGCTTGTACAAGACAGGTAAGTATTCAAGCTTGACAAAGGAAAAAGATATTTCTTCATCTTGCAACTCTGCCAAAACAGACAATTGTACCCCACTTCCAAGCAATGTTTTTTATATTCCTATTTCTGCCATCAAATATCTGTGTGCTAAGTATACCTATTTTTTTTACATAGGTTAGAAAAGACTCAGAGGACACCACTCATCCGAGGAGACAACAGACCCCCCACCTCAGGAAAAAGGTGAAATCCCCCAAAGTCAACAGGAGGAGGAGGAGGGAGACGTGGTGGAAATTGTCACCACAACAGGTGAGTGTCTGCGACCACAGGCTTAGGTAAGAGATGGATGCCGGCATATTTATAATACATGGTATGTTTTTGTTTCTATATTTTTAGGTGATCATGATGTTGTGCATCCAGGTCATTTCACCAGTGAAAGTGCACAGGTCCTGATCGGGGAGATTATGGGGTGTAATAGGGAAAACATCCAGAAAAACATCAATGATGTTAAAAACAAAATGAAGAACATCATTGATGTTTTAGGGAGAGTTTAAAACCCCTCCAAATCCCTGACTTTTTTGTGGTATTTGTAATGGAAGAATTTTTTACATTTTTGTGCCATTTTATAGAAAAGCCAAATTTTGAAGATGCACACAGTGTGTCAACATGTGCTATCTGCCATCCCGGGAGATCAATGTAGGCGTTTTGGGGGTGCAACCCCTTCCTCAATAATAAAGTAGGTGAGAGGAAGGGGTTGCACCCCCAAAACACGTCCCTTGATCCCCCGTGATGGCAGCTAGCACATGTTGACATTCGGCAATTTGTGTGCATCTTAAAAATTTGGCTTTTCCAGGGGTGACTTCACCTCACCTGAACGCAATATCAAACACAGTTTATAAATACTTATGTCTGATATTGCCTTCCATTTCTAACAAAGTTGAACTTTGTAAGTTCCAGATTTGTGTATTTCTTGTTGGTTTTAAACATGCCTGTTTTACTTTAAATGGACATTTCTACTTTTATTAATGTGACCAAAAAATTGTTATACAACAAACATGTTGGTTTGTTTTAAAAACCTTTTATAAATGCACATGTGATTGTGCTGGTATTAAAAAGATTGATAATCAACAATGTGTGGCTTCTTCTTTCAATGCTCCAAAACTTTTTAGTGGTAAAATTGGTGTTTTCTGTGACAATGTGTGTTATTTCCTAAGGGCAAATTGACTTTGCACTAAAAGTGCAGTTTCAGTGCAGACTCAAGTGCACTTGTAGTGCAAAGTGTATTTTCCTTTAGTAAATAACACCCAACAGTGCTTTATAATTTTACACAATCACGCCATTTTCAGGATTCCCCAAATTTATGTCAGGGTCAGCTAAAAGAAACACAAGCAGTAATAAATGTCAGCAAATATTTTAGTAGGTAAACAAATTTTTTTATTTAGAAAAAGGCTCAGACATTGTCTGGCATATTGATGGCCCCCCTACCCGCAAAATATTCAAGGTATCTTAGACAGACCTTGCGGACACTCAGGAGGGCCAAGCCAGGCCGGCCAGCTTCAAGCGCCATCAGGGTTGGTTCATTTACATGAATTCCGGCCTCAGGCCCCACTGAGGCAGCACAGTTGGCAGAATTTCACCTTAAAAAGTTGTGGAGAACACAGCAAGCCAGGATGATATGATTGAGTTTATACTCCGCCATGTGTATGGGTGTAAGAAATAGGCGGAACCAGCTGGCCATGATTCCAAACATGTTCTCCACTACACTTCTGGTCCGGGTGAGGGTCCTCATAGGGAATGGCCACATAAGATGGTCCCCCAGCGCAAACGCTTCACCTGCAACAAAGACGAATGGGAGTCCTTCCACATTGTCTTCTGGAGGTGGCAAATCCAAGCTGCCATTCTTGAGATGCCTGTAGAACTCCATCTGGGCGATGACTCCACCATCTAACATTCGGCCATTCTTCCCCACGTCCACATACAGGAACTCATAAGTAGCCGACACCACCGCCAACATCACAATACTATTGAACCCCTTGTAGTTGTAATAGTATGACACGGAGTTGGGTGGTGGGACGATGTGGATGTGTTTCCCATCAATTGCCCCTCCGCAGTTAGGAAAGTCCCACCGCTGGACAAAGTGGGAGGCCACAGTCTGCCATTCCTGTGGGCTGGAAGGAAACTGTGGAGTAAAACCAGAAAAATAAATTAAGCATTTTGCACATAAACATGGAAAGCAGATTAGAGAAACAAACATTCTTGGCCAACATCAGTATAACATTTATTTTAGGGAGTATTTAAAGACAAAGGTATAAGGTCCACCTATCAGATCCCCCCCCCCCCCTCATGGGCCATTTTATAAATTTTATGGGGGGGAGATGTTTTGGACAGGTAACCCTCTCCACTTCATTGAGAGATGAATGCCTAAATAATGTGTATTACTTTGGCCAGTCCCTCCTTACTTACACTATTGGCAGCCCACTGGACAGGTAAGAAGTGTCATAATACAAAGATATAAATACACATTGTACACATTTTGGCACATTTTTACATTCTGATATTACCTATCAAGATAATAATAGGATACAAAAAACTTGAAACAGTACCATTTGAAAGTATACAGGCAGGCCCTTGCACTACATGCTTTGGGGAATTCATCCATAAATCTGACCACTAAAGAGGTGGGTATAGTGTGTATGGGTTTGGCAAAGTCAGCAGATAGAGGATTGGTATCAGCTGAGTTAGCAGTTGAGGGAAGGGAGGGTTCAAAAAGATTTTGGGAGACCAAAAAAAAAGCCTCTGACACTCTGCCTGAATTTCAAGCACACATCACTATTTTACACATTTAAGGGGGTATTTAGGGTAAAGCACCACTATGGAGATGACAAAATACATTGTTAAGTGACTACATGAGGTGGATATAGGCCCAGGAGAGCATGCTGGGGAGGTAAGTGAAGGCAAATATGTATGAAGGACCAAAAAAATTACATAAAAATCCAGCATGCATGAGGACAAAGGGGACATTCATAGCATATTACAATCATAGTAATTAGGGAATGAGGAAAGAAATACAATATATTAACAGACATTCTATACAATAAAATGTGATGTTAAATTATAAATCTTACCTTAATATACTCCTTCTGCAGGACCTGGATGATGGCAGAACAGGTCTCTGGGATAATGATCCCCAGAGCCTGGGGGGAGATGCCTGTCGAGAACTTCAAGTCCTGCAGACTTCTCCCTGTCGCCAAGTACCGCAGGGTAGTGACGAGCCTCTGCTCCGGAGTGATGGCTTGCCTCATGCAGGTATCCTGCCTGCTGATATAGGGGGTCAGCAAAGCCAACAAACGGTGAAATACGGGGTCCGTCATCCGGAGAAAGTTCCTGAAATCGTCAGGATTATTCTCACGGATTTCACGGAGCAAAGGCATATGACAGAACTGGTCACGCCGGAGCAACCAATTCTTGGTCCATGAACTCCTCCCCACCCTGTTCATGGACTGGACTTGAACTCTACGTAACATGGCTAGAAAATGGTCGGCTGCTCAGAACGAAGTAACAGAACGCACTGAAGAAAAGCAAGGCCTGTGAAGAGCGACCTGAAAATCAGTAATGAACGAACACAAACACAATGACAAGTCAATTGTACTCACTGCACGCACTGAAGAGCAGATACAAACCCACAAGCACAAACTGAACAGCAGAAAACGATCTGAAAACCACGAGTCTGAAAAAGTGCAAATCGTCTCTCACCAAACTTTTACTAACACAAGATTAGCAAAAGAAGCCCAAAGGTGCCGCGCTTGGTTCTGATCTGCCCTTTTATAGTCTCGTTGTACGTGGTGTACGTGACCGCGTTCTTGGTGATCGGAAATTCCGACAACTTTGTGCGACCGTGTGTACGCAAAACAAGTTTGAGCCAACATCCGTCTGAAAAAATCCATGGATTTTGTTGTTGGAATGTCCGATCAATGTCCGATCGTGTGTACGGGGCATAACAGTGAAGAACCCCTCTACGTAGTTCAACGTTAAACCTCTTTTCTTCTTATTCTAATAAGTGACCACATGTCTTATTAAACTCACTTCCGCAAAAAAGTTTTCTCCCTATTGTGGGGTCACCAGTGAGGTATTTGTATATTGAATTCATATCCCCTCTCAAGCGTCTCTTCTCCAGAGAGAATAAGTTCAGTGCTCATAACCTTTCCTCATAACTAATATCCTCCAGACCCTTTATTAGCTTTGTTGCCCTTCTTCCTGAGGACTGGTGCCCAGAACTGGATAGCATACTCCAGGTGCAGCCGGACTAGAGTCTTGTAGAGCGGGAGAATTATTGTTTTATCTCTGGAGTTGATCACCTTTTTAATGCCAATATTCTGTTTGCTTTGTTACCGTGTTTCCCCGAAAGTAAGACAGTGTCTTACTTTCTTTTTATCCCTAAAAGCCCCACTATGTCTTACTTTCGGGGTATGTCTTATATTGGGAAAAAAAAATTTTTTTTATTCTTTATTGCAATATTTTTTTTTTTTTTTTTTTTTTTTTAATCAGCCCTGTTGGGGGGCTTTGGTGAGATATCAGGGGTCTTAACAGACCTCTGATATCTCCCCCTTGAGACAGAGAAAGAGACAGAGGATAGAGATTCCCCAGTCCCTTTCTCTGCAGCGTCAGCTGCTCTGAGAATGAAAGGAGAGAAGACAGCGGCTTCTCTCCATTCATAAACTGACACATTGTAATCACAGGAGATTACAATGTTTCAGTTATGTGAATGGACAGAGTCAGCTGACTCTGTCTATTCACAAGGGAAGGAGGGGGAGGACGGAGGAACGGAGGGGGAGAACGGAGGGGACAGAGAAGGAGGGGAGAACGGAGGGGACAGCTGGGAGGCACAGAGGAGGAAAGCGGAACGGAGGGGGAGAACGGAGGGGGACAGAGAAGGAGGGGGGAACGGAGGGGACAGCGGGGAGGCACAGAGGAGGAAAGCGGAACGGAGGGGGAGAACGGAGGGGGACAGAGAAGGAGGGGTACCGCACTTCACTGCAGGCAAATCCCCCCGTGTTTCCCCGAAAGTAAGACATATGTCTTACTTTCGGGGTATGGCTTATATTAGCTGACCCCTCTGAAACTCCCGATACGTCTTACAATCGGGGGTGTCTTACTATCGGGGAAACACGGTAGCAGCAGCTTGGCATTGCATGCCATTGCTGAGCCTATCATCTACTAGGACCCCCGGGTCCTTTTCCATCCTGGATTCCCCCAGAGGTTCTCCCCCCAGTGTATAGATTGCATTCATATTTTTGCCACCCAAATGCATTATTTTACATTTTTCTAGATTGAACCTCATTTGCCATGTAGTTGTCCACCCCTTTCATTTCTTCAGATCTTTTTGCAAGGTTTCCACATCCTGCGGAGAAGTTATTGCCCTGCTTAGCTTAGTATTGTCCGCAAATACAGAGATTGAACTGTTTATCCCATCCTACACGTCGTTTATGAACAAATTTAATAGGATAGGTCCCAACACAGAACCCTTGGGGACCCCACTACCCACCCCTGACCGTTCCGAGTACTCCCTATTTATCACCACCCTCTGAACTCGCCCTTGAAGCCAGTTTTCAATCCATGTACTCACCCTATGGTCCATGCCAACGCACCTTATTTTGTACAGTAAACATTTATGATGAACTGTATCAAATGCTTTTGCAAAATCCAGATACACCACGTCTACGGGCCTTCCTTTATCTAGATGGCAACTCACCTCCTCATAGAAGGTTAGTAGATTGGTTTGGCAAGAACAATTCTTCATGAATCCATGCTGATTACTGCTAATGATACCGTTCTCATTACTAAAATCTTGTATATAGTCCCTTATCATCCCCTTCAAGAATTTACATACTATTGATATTAGGCTAACTGGTCTGTAATTCCTAGGGATGTATTTTGGGCCCTTTTTAAACACTGTTGCTACATTGGCTTTTCTCCAATCAGCTGGTACCATTCCAGTCAGTAGACTGTCAGTAAAAATTAGCAACAATGGTCTGGCAATTACTTGACTGAGTTCCCTAAGTACCCTCGGGTGCAAGCCATCTGGTCCCGATGATTTATTAATGTTAAGTTTCCCTCGTGAAGACTGAGGTAAAGAATAAATTCAATACCTTCGCCATCTCCCCATCCTTTGTAACCAGATGTCCTTCCTCATTCTTTATGGGGCCAATATGGTCTGTCCTACCTTTTTTACTGTTTACATACTTAAAGAATTTCTTGGGATTTTTTTTTGCTCTTCTCCGCTATGGGTCTTTCATGTGCTATCTATCTCTTGGATCCTTACATTTCTTGTTGCATTCTTTATAAAGTCTGAATGCTGATGATGATCCCTTAACCTTGTATTTTTTGAAGACCTTCTTCTTTGCTTTTATATGCATTTTTACCTTCGAGTTAAGCCATCCAAGACTTTTGTTCGCTATTTTAAATTTATTACCCAATGTGAAGCATTGGCTAATGCCCTTATTTAACATGCTCTTAAAGCAAACCCATCTCTCCTCTGTGTTCTTTTCTCCTAAGATTTTAGTTTAGTTTATGTCTTCTAGCAAGGTTCATAGTTTAGGGAAGTCGGCTCTTTTGAAAATCAGTGTCTTTGTATTCCCCTTATGTTTCCTATTTGTGTGATTTATACTGAAGCCAATTGACCTGTGATCTATGTTTCTTAAATTGCCCCGTATTTCCACATCCGTGTTTAGGTGAAATTCCCCAAAAATTCAAATCCTCCTCATACAACGGTATCGCTAGTTCACAGATCTTGTCCGCCAGGCTCCTGGCATTGGTGAACATGCTAAATAAACAAAAAGAGGTACCTCTAAGTACAATATGTTATTAAAAATATAATTTAATGGGGGCGCATGCACGGGATCGGGGAAGATGGCAGCTTAATCTCCCTGCTCCGCGCCATCGGACCGCTAAATCTCGGCAAATAAGGCACATCACCACACAAGCTCTCGAAGTGGCGGACATTGCCAGGCACCCGGCAGGTATGTGCAATACACCCCGGAACCGGCAGCGCTACAGCTCCCAACAGAAAGCCTCTCCTGCCAAGGGGAAGGGCAAAATGGCACCCGAACCTCCGGAGCCAGATGACACCACGCAGCAATCTGAAGACAGCCTGCTTCAGTTCCCCACTAACCTGGTAAGCCCGACTGACACTGGCTCTGATGCCCTGCTCCAAAAGTTCCGCAGTATAGTGCAGGATGAAATAAATGCAGCCTCCCATAAGCTCTCAGCAGAACTGGTAAGGGGCCTTAAAGAGCTAGGCCACCGCACCAACCAATTGGAACAGCGGATGGATTTAACAACAACAGTGCTGGAGGGATGAAGTGGAGAGGTTAAATGCTGAACTTGTAAGCCTACAGGATAAATTAGAGGACTCTGAGAATAGGGCCCGTATGAATAACCTCCGCATCCGTGGGCTCTCAGAGGCCATCACTGACTTGCAAGGGACAGCCACAGCTTTCTTCCAGGAGCTGGCGCCTGATATCCCTGCTGAGCGCTTGGAATTTTTTCCACATACATAGGTCCCTCACTCCCAAACCCACTGAGGGCCCACCCAGAGATGTTATTATAAAATTTCACTTTTAAAGGACCAAGGAACAGCTCCCGCAAGCTGCAAGGGATCACCCAGACCTCTCCTTCCAGGGTAATCCCCTCCAACTATTTGCAGACCTCTCTCCAGTCACCATAGCCAAAAGGCAGAACCTGAAGTCCTATTTGCAAATCCTGCAAGCCTGTGACATCCGATATAGATGGGGGTTCCCCTTTAAGCCCTACTTCTACCATCTTGGTCGTCAGTTTCACTCCTCTTCCTTGCCTGACCTACGGTGACACTTCCAGGATCTGCAGTTTGATCTCCCTCCCTCCCAACCAGAGTCCTCTTCGGCCCGCCCAAGATCTTCCCGGTCACCCCACAGGTCCTTGCAGATGTCTCAACAGGGGTCCCAAGCTCTTCGATCACTGGGGCTCACCTACCTAGAGCCTGGTATTCTGATTCGACAGTCAACTCTCACCCTGAACTGTGAATTTGCTCCTGCATCTCATCCTTGACCTCATCTTACAAGGGCCCAGTACATGGGTACATGGGCATTCCTGCTCCTAGACCTGTAAGACTTACCTTTTTTGGGGGGGGGGCTGGTAGACCCCTCCCATCCCCCCTTCTCCCCTTCCTGGGCACATTACCACGAGATGGACCCCTTGCCCTGTGTTGCCCCAAATGTGTGATGGCAGCATTGGGTCTCTGAGATACTGTTACATTACTGTTGACATTCGGTCCATTCTGGTTTGCATCCCATGTTCCCCCTCCCTCCCCCTTTTTATTTTATTTTTTTTTTAGAATGGGCTATTATTATTACAATTGCTGTGGGTCGGTCTTTCACTCTGGACCCCCACAGATTGTGCATGGGGGCTCCGGGTCACAAGGTCGACCTCAGCCTACAGTTTACAGTGTACAGTTTAGATTAATACGTTATCTATTTTAGGTTATAAGCTGTTCCAATCTCTACTTAGGTGATGTCTATTAAACACATCTGCCTGTTTACTCTGTGCCATTGTTGATTCTGGTATTAATGTTCAGTCTACTTTAAAATAATGCCGAGTGGTTCCCGACGGACCACTGCTTCCCCATGTGCTGGAACTTGGCCCGAACAAAAGTTCTGGCCGACTTCCGACCCTCCAGTGGGTTCTCAGCTCCACTACCAATTGCAACCTTGATGTTTGGAATGTTTTTGCTCCGTGTATTACTCGGCCATACTGTTCTTCTTGATTTGATTCCTTTTACTTTCTTACCAATTGTCTCTCTTGTCTTTCTAACCCTTTTTTTCTTCACTAGGTCCGCGGGGTGCGAGCTTTGGGGAATGGTCTTCTGCCAATTGTCAAATCTACTATGATGCTAAATTGGTTATCCCTCAATTTTCAGGGTATGAATTCTCCTCAGAAAAGGGTGAAGGTTTCTAAGTATCCTAGGAAGCAGCAGAAACCCATTTTTTGCTGCTTCCTGCCCTAAATACTTTGATGCTTAGTTACCTCAGGTGTTTTTGGCTAATGCCCCAACCAAACAAAAGGGGGTGCTCATATCTTTCCACAGATAGGTCCCATTTAGTTGCACTGGACAGATTGCAGACCCTGATGGCAGATATTTACTACTACATGGCACTATCCAAGAAACAGAGGTCACTATTATGACCTATTATGCTCCAAATTCAAACCCAGGACCCTTCTTGACCCACCTCTGCACCCGACTAGCATCCCACCACAAGGGTACCCTCTTCCTTGCGGGTGACTCGAATTTAGTCTTGAACCCCTCTTTGAAAAAATATCCCTCGGAGCGAACTGCTCCCTCGCCTGACTCTAAAAAATTTGCTCGCTCTCTACAAACACATGATCTGGTCGATGTCTGGAGGAAATATCATCCCCAGGGCAGGGACTATACGCATTACTCCCACCCTCATCACTCTCAATCCAGAATAGATCACATGTTTATGCTAAGACGCAATCTTCCCTTGGTGGTAACAGCCTCTACTCTGGCTGCTCTGTGGTCTGATCACTACCCTGTTCTGGTGGTCTACCTCTCCATTCTGGATAGACCCCAATTCTCGCCCTGGGTGATGAATGATTCACTCCTATCGATTAAGGAGGTCCAGGAAGATATTTTTAAAGCCTCAGAGGATTATTTCTGTGATAATGTAGGGATGGTTGCATCACCTGTAACACTCTGGGAAGCATATAAGGCGGTACTTCGAGGCCACATTATTTGGCTGGCGTCGACGCATAAACGGGAACGGGATTTAAAGCAGAGGGCCCTGGAGGCCCGTCTGCAGGCATTATCTGTGGCCTTTAAGCAATCCCCCACCCATGGAAATCATCAGAAAACTGGCTACTGTGGTAGCTCCACACTTAACAGCCATGTATAACTCTGTAAAAAATGGTCGTTCCTTTACCCCGGACCTCTTAACAGCAAATATTGTGCTGATCCCTAAACCGGATTGCGACCACTCCTCCTGGGCCAATTTTAGGCCCATCTCTCTAATTAATGTTGATATGAAAATCCTAACTAAAATTCTGGCAAATCCCCTAAATTCTTTTCTCCCTCGGTTAATCAGGAAGGATCAAGTCGGTTTTATACCTCAGAGACAGGTGGGAAATGCCATTCAGCGTATACTGCAACTCCAACACATAGCTCATACTCTCTCACTGGAATCCATGCTCTTGTCTCTGGATGTGAACAAGGCCTTTGACACTTTGTCGTGGCCTTATCTCATGTCAGTTCTTCGGCATTATGGATTTGGGTCTTCATTCATGAGATGGATGTCAGTCTTATATGATTTCCCCTGGTCAAATATTAAGTATTATGGATTTGAATCTCCTCTCTTTAACATCAAGAGGGGTACCTGTCAAGGTTATCCACTCTCGCCTCTCCTTTTTTTATTGGCTCTTGAACCCCTGGAGGAGGCGATTCGTACACATCCGGATATTCGGGGCATTGAAGTAGCGGGCTGTCCCCATAAAATTTCCTTATTTGCTGATGACATCCTTCTTACTTTAACCTCCCCTAGAATTTCCTTACCAAATTTGCAATCCCTTTTGGATACCTTTGCTTCCCTTTCGGGGCTCCGGGTTAACCCTTCCAAATCTAAAGCATTATCGGTCAATCTCTCTCCTGGATTGTTCAGGGATTTACAGTAGGCGTTCCCCTTTCAATGGGTTTCCTCACTGCCCTATTTGGGAATCCACCTTACCTCTACATACTCTGGATTGTACCAGGCTAATTTTCCACCTTTGTTCAAAAAGCTAACGGATATGCTGTTGTATTGGTCTCACTTGCCACTGTCTTGGTTCGGCAGGATAATAGCTCTCCATATGTCCTATCTCCCGAAACTACTATATTTTTTTCATGTCTTGCCTATTCTGGTTCCTTCGCATATCCTCCACATTCACCAACGTAGGATCTTGCAATTTATCTGGTGATCGACCCGCCCTCGAATTAGCAATCAAATTTTGTATTCTAAACGAATTAATGGCGGTCTTTCGGTCCCTAATTTATGGGCCTATTATATAGCTGCTAATATAGCCCCACTTTCACACCTTCACGAGACATATCAGCTCCCGCTCTGGGCTACGATTGACCTGGTCGACACCGACCCTATTCCTATTTCCTCATTGCCCTGGCTCCCTCCTGCGCACCGCACCGGTGGTTATAGGGCCCGGTTTGGCCCACTCCTTGCGAATATGGGACTCGGTAAAGTATTCTGCAGGATTGATTTCTCCTCATCTTCCACTTTTATGACTATTACACTGTCCATTATTTTCTCCAGGTTGTGACAACCCCACCCAATTCTTATGGTGGACCACAAACGGGTTCACAGATGTCCATTCACTGTTCACGCCTACTAGAATTTTGACATTTGACGCTCTATGCTCTTCTCATGATATCCCCTTGCGAGAGCACTATAGCTATTTACAACTTCGTCACTTTCTCCAAAGTCTTATTAAAACCCAACTGACCCCTTATACCTTGACTCCCTTTGAGAGCCTTTGTAGAGCTAGGCCCCATTCTCCGGGCCTGATATCATTGTTGGAACCTGAAGACTGGCAGGCAATGACAATAGCCTTGTCCAAATGCTCACTTAATGTGTTCATTTTGGAAAATGCCTATAAAATATTGTACAGGTGGTACTACACTCTGGCTAGATTGGCTCGCATTATTCCAACATATTCCCTGCTTTGTTTTAGGGGATGCTCCCAGGAGGGCTCCATGGCACATATTTGGTGGTCATGCCCACGGGCATGCAGACTGTGTTTCAGGGTATACACCCTTCTTCGCAACCTGTTTCAGATTAATCTTAAACTGGACCCTTATGAAGCTCTCCCTGGTAAGCCTATTGTTGAATTACTGTGTCCGGAACAGCAACTAGCCCAACATCTCTTTACTGCAACTAGATTGACGATTGCGAGAGCATGGAAAACCCCCACACTCAGTTTTGAGGCAGTCAAAAATCGCCTGAATGATGTCATGGTTAATGAGAAACTGACGGCTGTCCTTTCTGATACGCATGACAAGTTTCTCAAGGTTTGGCAACCTTGGATTGCATACCACCACACTTCTAGGTTTGTTGCAGCGTTACTATTAATATAGGACTCCTTTTGCGCACACCCTGTGGACCCCCTACCCCCCTCCTGTTTTTGTCTCTCTTCATCCCCTACCCCCCTTCTCTTTTTGCTCTATTATTTCACCTTTTCCACTCCTTTATCACCTCTTTCTTTTCTGTCAACTTTTTCTACTCTTTTCTCGAGGATGCTAAACTTCAGGTTCTACTGTTGTGTATTGTACACTCATATTACAGGTTTGCAAGCAGCCGGGCATGGCCCAGGTTCTGGACCATCTGCTTCCTAGAACTTTTTTACTTGAGTTTTACATGGGGTCACGACTCCTGCTTCCTTCATGCTGGTGAAGGCCTCTGGGCCCTGATTTGCTTTGTATATCATATGCTATAATACTGTATTGTAAACCTGTGCTGTCAGTTTGTATGACAATAAAACTTTTGTACAAGAAAAATATAATTTAATAATGGTCAGCCAAGTGGCTACTCACATGACAGTTGTGAGATACAGGCATGGGTTAAATCAGTAAAGGGCGTGCGGTCACTCTGGTTGCCGGTTGATGCATCCTGTGTATTGTCCCAGTACGCTGTGAAGAACCTGAATGGAATCAAGGGGTTCTCTTAGGGACCTGAGGAAAAAGTGGAAGCTTTTGAAATGAGTAATGACTCTTAGATCCCATACTAGACTTATTTACAATAAACACATTCTAGCAGGCAACAGACAGACAGGTGGCTGGAATAGACATCAGCATCTCCTAACAGTATTTGTCCCAGCATTATGAATCAGCCACTATTTCTAATATGGCAAATCCAGGGTCCCCAGTGTCTGTGTGTCCTGGGGGACCAGGACCTGGATCCACAGTAATACCACCTCAAGGGTCCCCAGGCATACAGCTCACAAAGAGCACTGTTCCCCCAAATGCCAGGGCCCATAATCGGTCGGCAAGAGGCTTGCATTCAGTCCCCTCCAAGAGCCTCTCTCCTGGCTTCGTCTGTCACACCAGTCTTTCTCACTAGACTTCAGATCCACTAGCCACTGGATCCCCTGAGCTCTTTCAATGCTAGCACTCAGTACTTTCCTCAAACGTCACCCCCGCTTGCCTGCTGGGTCCCTGGCTTGGCATTAACAGATACTCCTCAAGCCTCACCCCCGCTGACATGTTAGGTTCCTGGCTTGACACTCACTGATGCTCCACAAGCATCACCTCTGCTGTCCCTCTGGGTCCCTAACTTGGCACTTGTTGAATTTTGCCCACTTCTTCACCATGCCCAGCTGGCGAGAAGTCTGCTCTGGTACTGGCCTTAGCTTACTCACAGTGGTCTCTGGTAGCAAGGTGGATGGTCCCTTCGTATCGACAGTTTCCTCTCTACCTCCGACCACAACTGGTTACCCAACTGGAACCCTTACTTCTGGTTGTACTACAAGCCTGCAGTCCCAACCCTACGCTGCTTTTTCTGCTTCTGGATAGGCCCTCAGACTGCCTAGCAGCCAGATGTCCCCGGGATAGGCCTTAGGTTTCTGACCTAGAAGCCTGGGGCGATACAACACACGTCCACCCAGACAGCCGTTCAGGTGGCACAGAACCCCGATCACCTGACTCCATCCAAATAAATAGGTTCTCCCAGCAGGCCAAGGGACCCAAGAAAATACCTTCCCATTGGCTGAGACACCCGATCTATTCCTAATCTGTCCTTGCTATGCCCGTTTCTTATTTAATGTCACCATCACCAGCTACAATGCCACCCAGTGACAGAAGAGAAAAGTGCAGCAATTCCAGAATCAGGGGAAATCAATTGATCTCCTAACAATTGGCCAAGGCAACTATTGCCTGGCAACTAAATTTGATAGCAACCCTGCCTAAACATCAGGGTGCTACAAACAAATCAGAGGTATTAAAACAATTAGGGCCCATCTACAAAAATCATATCTTTTATCATCTGACCATGGTGAGCTTGGATCTGATTGGTTGCTGGGGCTCAGGTCACATGATACATCCTCAATACTCTGTATAAAGTAAAGTTTATATTAATGGAAGATCAAACCTAACTCTGTGTCTTCTCTTCTCTTATTTTCAGAGGAAATGGAGATCCCAGGTAAGAAGCTTCTTTATTAAAATAATTTTTTTGTTTCCATCATTCTGTAGCAAAATTGTAACTTAGAGTACAACTCTATCCATGGCTTTCTTGTTTATTGGATGAAGTGTGGAAAGGTAAGTGTCTGTGTTCTCCCCATTACTTTCTGTCCTTGTGACCCCATATCAGACTCTGACTAATTTGGTGTCACCTGGAGAGAACATGAGGGAGAAATCACCCAGAGCAGGAACACAGTCAGCAATACAAACCCTTTCCTACTCCACCCAAATAAAGTATGTCAGGAGTTACACTTTAAATAGGTGTTAAAGGATAAGTTCACCTTTGGAAACATGTTACATGCTCCACCTGTTTTTAGGTTTCCACTCCTGCAGCCGCTGCACCCAGTGACAGCATGCACAGAATGATGCAGCCTGCCCGACCACATCATTCATAGAGTTCTGTGAATGGGAAACTACAAGTGGAGTTGTAGTTTTAATTAACTACCAGGTCACTGTTTAGAACTCTGGTAGCTCCTCCGTATGAGGAACAAACAGACAATTACACTGACCAATCTACAGGAGTCCAGCATGACACCCGTAATCTACTGACCATGGGTGCAATGATTCCAAGGCTCCTCGAGAAAAAAAAAAAATTGTTTTTAAATTGTGAACATATCCTCTAATAAATTGAGTTGGTATAAGCCGTGTGTAGGGGGCAGCCATGAAAGAGACAGAAGAGAAGTGCATGCCCCTCATCTGAAACCCAACATGTCTCTGTGATCTCTCTTCTATCCCCCTCCAGTACAGCTCTGTGATCTCTCTTCCATCATCCTCCAGTACAGCTCTGTGATCTCTCTTCTATCATCCTCCAGTACAGCTCTGTGATCTCTCTTCTATCATCCTAACGTACAGCTCTGTGATCTCTCTTCTATCATCCTCCAGTACAGCTCTGTGATCTCTCCTCCATCATCCTCCAGTACAGCTCTGTGATCTCTCTTCTATTATCCTCCAGTACAGCTCTGTGATCTCTCTTCTATCATCCTCCAGTACAGCTCTGTGATCTCTCTTTTATCATGGGGATAGTTCCAACCAAAAAATCTATTTTAAGCTTTTTGGAAAACATAGGGAAGGGTTATCACCCCTGTGACATTTGTTTTGCTGTCTGTCCTCCTCTTCAGAAGATGTCACCTCACTTTTTGTCCCAATGACAAATGTTTTTTGAAAATTTGGGGTTTTTTGTGGAACAAGGATTGGAAAGCATCAGTGGAGAGGAGAAAAGTTTTTCCCATATTAACTCTTACAGGAGAGAATTTCCCTTCCTAGGGGTAGATTTCATCTCACTTCCTGTTGTCTCCTTCCGTTTGCAAGTAGGAGTCGTTTGTAAGTTGGATGTTTGAAAGTAGGGGCCTGCCCTATATACTCAGCAGAAATTTGGGCCTTAGGTGTTGCTGTGGCCACAACACTGTAAGCCCTCACAGGGCCCTGCTGTGAAATATTAGATCAAGAATTGTAATTACATGCCCCTGTTGAACAGGGGCAGAACAATTGGACCTTAGGCACTGGTGCTGGTGCCACAACACTGCAACCCCTCACAGACACTCTAGTTGGAGCGCAAGAATGAGCCCTGCTGCAAAGTATTGCATCAAAAATTGTAATTACACACCCTTGTTAAACAGGGGCTAAAAAATTGTATATGCATGACTGCCAGATTGCTGTCCTTCTTGGGCACCCCCTCGCTCTGGGCTCACGTTACTGCCTTCCTCTAGCTGGGTACCATCATCAGAGCCTTCAAAATGCTGGGCATCCTCCTGGAGCATGTACCCAACACTGTGGTCAAACAGTTCGAGGGACTCCTCAGGAGGACATGGTGGGGTTAGGGAAGGATTGACTGATGCCATTGAGCTGAGGGAAGAGGCCGCGTTGGCAGCTGCTTTGCCAAAGTACCCTGAGTCTGGGTGAGAGAGGATGAGGAGGATGAGGATGGCTTGGTCATCCACTCTACCAAGTCTTCCGCATGTTGCGGCTCAACACAGCCAGCTGCCGAAAAAAAGGACAAGCGTGTCCCACGGCCACGTACTGATGAGAATGCACCATCTCCACGACTAGCACTGTTGCCTCTAGACACAGAGCCTTCTTGCCCTCTCTTATTGGCTTGTGACTGTCTGCCTCTCCTTGTTGGCCTTCCAGACATACTAATGGCCTGCAGTGAGATTTAGCTGCACAAAGCTGGGATGTATATATATATACTGATACTGCAGCTAGCAGAAGCAACTGCCTGCCTGTAGTATTATTCGTATGAGAACACCAGCAATTGTCTTCAGATAGCTTTAGGTGCACACTGTGCAGAGGGCGCAGTACACTAACTGTAAACACTGTAGCTGCCTGCCTGTGGTATTAATATAGGATCAGAAGAACATCAGCAATTATCTTCAGGTAGCTTTAGGTGAACACTCTGCAGAGGACGCTCTACACTAACTGTAAATACTGTAGCTAATAGGACTAATAGGATCAGAAGAATACCAGAAATGTTCTTCAGGTAGCTGTAAATACACCTGCCTGCCTGTCAGTAGGAAGATAACAGGAACGGATCTAGCTAAACTGAATACAGTATATATATAACTACTCTAACTTAAATCAAATGACACTGTCTCTGTCTCTCAACGCCGGAACACACACTACACAGGGCCGATGTGCAGGCGGCGTTATATAGTGTGGGGCGTGTACTAAATCCTCTGAGACTCTCTGTACAGACGGCGCTGTGATTGGCCAAGCATGCGGGTCATAGTGCATGCTTGACCAATCATCAGCCAGCAATGCACTGCGATGTCGCAGTGAATTATGGGCCGTGATGCGCCACTCGAATTTGGCACGAGCGGCCCATATCGTTCATAATTCGAGGAATTGGTTTCGACTCGAACATGAAGCTCATCCCTAGTCTCCAGACACAAAATGTTCCTGCTTATTTTCTGCCCATTTGTTGTATTGTATTCAAAGAAACACAATATAATCCAATATTCTCATTGAATTATGTTTTTCTGTTCTATTCTTGCAGCTTTACGACCAGGTGAGACATTATTTATCTGTTTATTATAATATTTTATGATTAATATGTATCCAATCAGCCTTCATTAAACTCATCTCACATAGCAAGACAAGGAGTTGGAGGCATCTGATGGGCTTACCAGTTTATAATGTGATCTTGGACTTGTATAAACCTTTGTAGTTTGGAGGACACATCATCTGGTCTCTTGTATACATTCTGCTCTAGGAGGACGGACTCTAGGAAAATCAAAGGCACAGCTGGTCCTGGTGCCTAAAACCCGGCACATACTGAGTAAGCCCAGTTTAACCCAATGTCCTCAGGAGGTTGAACATGTCTGTCCAAATTTTCTGTATCAACAAACCAAAACTGACGATTTCTTCACACTCCTCAATGATTATCGATCAACAGCAGCTGGTGGTACCATACTTTTCTCTCAGATATGGAGATTTGTCCCACCAGACATTATGCAGCTTAAAGTGGTTATAAAGCCTAAACATTTCCTTGCATTAAGGTAAACAATGTTTAGGTAATATTATCTCCCCTCCCCCTCCTTACCTGAGCCCTCATTCTATCCAGCACTCTCTTCCTTACTTCCTGGTCTCACAGGCTGCGCTGAGGCAACGGCAGTCATTGTATCCCACTGCTGTCAATAAAAGCCAGTGATGAGGAAGCGAGGGGGGGCAAGCCTCACTGTCTGTGCGGGTAGGCTTGGCAGAACAATCCCCACTCAGCATGTAGGGTCTCAGAAAGTTGCATGGAACTGCCTTTAATGGGTTCAGAGCCCTCTGAGACCACATTGTAAAGGGTTGTAGGGTTGGGGGGAAAGGTTGCTTCTCCCCCCGATAGGGGTGCACTCCCTCCTGGGCTCCAGCTTGCTGTCTCTTTTACTTTTTGTGTTTATTACAAACACCCTGTCCACCTGTCGCAATGGCAGTTCCTCTAGGATGGCATACCCAGCAAGTCTCTGTCCGGCACTTTTGGCTTTTTGTAGTCAATCCCAATGCTCCTGTACCCAAGTGCTGGGTGTGTGTAAGACGTCAGACATTCTGGGGAGTCCAGCAAGAAGACGGCCACATTGTCCGAACATCAGGAAAAACGTAGTGTAGCCGTGGCTTGGTGCACCATTTTGTTGTAGGCCGAAAGCACGGCTCCCACATTCTGGTGCCAATAATCATTATAACCTTGTACAAGAGTCTGTAACATGCCCAGCAGAGAGTGGCTGAATTGACCGCAGACCCCATTGCCCTGCGTGTGTTAAGGCATGGTATGAGACTTACGGATAGCATTCAAATGACACAATTCAGATATTATTTCTGACTAAAAATGTTGGCCTTGGTCAGAGAGTATATGTCTGGGGCAGCCATATGACTAGACCATATGTTCCCAAAACAGTCGTGGTCTGTGCTGTCTTGTCTTTGGTGAGTGCTACCACAGAACTTAACGAACTTAGTAAAATGATCAACAAAGACCAGGGCATAACGGAACCCACGAGGTAGAGCTGGAGACTGTCAGGAAGCCAATTGTGACCAGCTCCAAGGGCACTGAGGTAGTGATGGTCATGGGAGTAGACTTTCCAGGAGGGGCTTTAGGCACGGAACAAACCACACATTCCTGTCAAGCCAATTGTACTCACTCTGACAGCCATGGGCAAAAGAAGTATCTCTTGACCAGGGCTTCAATTTGGTTGGCCCTGAAATGCCCACTTGAGGCATGCAGCACCCGGCAGACCAGAAGAATGTGTGACTGGGGGACCACAATCTGTAGTATGTCCAGATGCTCGGTGGGGATGCATGCCTAACGATATAGTACATTTTCCCCAGGACTTTAGCCAATCCCACTGCTTTAAGATTGGTGTGGTTGTATCGGACAGTCTTTGGCACTCTCGGGAGGACCGCTTGTGTTGGCATGGCAAGAAACATTGCACTTGAATAAGGTTGTGATCTTTTTGCTCAATCATAGCTCTCTCCTCCAGGGTGTGGATTTCGGTGGGTCAAGTTGGGTGGGGTGTTGCTTGTTGACCTTTGAGAGAGTAGGAGAAGGAGGCCATGGCCAAAATAAGGGGCCACCTCCACCTCCTCCTGGTTCATGTCCACATCCTGTCCTGGATGCTTTACCAGATATCAGCAGAAGGCGTCTGCATGTCTGTTAAATTTCCCTGGCTTGTAATGTATCTTGTAGTTAAAATGAGCCAATCAGGTGACCCATCTCTGTTCCAATGCCCCTAGTTTTGCAATTTCTAGGTAGGCAAGGAGGATGTTGTCCATGAAGAGCTCTATTTCTGCTCCTGTGAGAAACTCTGCAAACTTCTTTCTGATGGCCCACACCAGGGCCAACAATTCCAAAGGAGATGTTATTATGGGGTTTCACTCAGTGGGCCGCAGGCTGCAGCTTGCATAGGCAATTACTCATTTGCGACCTTCCTGCTCCTGGGACAGGATGGCCCCCAGGCCTTGTAAGCTCCCATCCGTTTATACTTGGAAGGTTTGCAAGTAGTTGGCATAGGCCAGTAGAGGAGCAGATGTAAGGTTTTGTTTGTGAGCTTCAAAGGCTTTTTGTTGAGGTTCTTGCCATCGAGACTGGATTGAAGGTGAGGCCCACCCCTTTTTTCTGCATATCCTGGCTGCTCGGCAGCTGGGTGAGAGGGGCAGTGATTTGTCAAACTTGGGAATGAACCACTGATAATATGCTACTAATTCTAGGAAAGAGCGTAGCTCGGTGATAGTTTTTGGGGGTCCTAGTCCTGTACTACCTGAACCCTAGCTGGATTTGTGGAGACCCCCCTGCCTCCACAATGTGCCCCAGGTATTGGATGTTCTGATGCATTAAGCAGCATTTACTAGGTTTTGTTTTTCTGGTTTGAATAGTCCCAGGAACGTGATGAAGGTGGTCTTTTCCTTGGTCTTGTTCCCTTACTGGGACTTGCCAGTAGCCGCTCGCCAGGTCGAGCATAGAGAAGAATTTAGCTTTACCCAGTGCCATGAGCAATTCCTCCACCCTGAGTAATGGGTAGGCATTCCGATGGGTGCAGGCATTAAGTTTGTGAGATAAAAAAAGATTTAGTGTTCCGCGCCAGGAGATGAAGTTAGCTGCAGCCCACCCCAGCTGTACCCAGCTGGGATCAGTGAAGGGATAAGGGAAAAGTATAAGGGTAAATTGGCGCTGCTAAATGTTATCGATGTGGTAGGGCCCTCCTGTACCTTTTGTATTGTACTGTAATTGTGTTGTCCCCCTTTTACATTGTAAAGCGCTGAGTAAACTGTTGGCGCTATATAAATCTCGTATAATAATAATAATAAAAAATGTGGTAAAAAATCAATAAACAAAATATAATAAAACTATTTAGAAAACTATATAAAGTGTGCTGTCTCTTTAAAACATCATCATATAAAGTGCAAATGTGTTATATGTGTAAACACAATTAATAAAGTTCTCAAGTGCCGATCAATCAATCTGTGTCCAAAGTATGTCCCTTTCTTCAAAGATTCCAGGGTGCATAAATCCGCAAAAAATCAACATCAACATAATCAACAAAAAAATGTTTTAATTATTAAAAGGTTCATAAAAAGTGGTAGTGAAGTGAAAGAATTTGTAATCAACAAAATTGGTGACTCTTCACACGTGGAATCTTTGAAGAAATGGACATACTTTGGACACAGATTCATTGATCGGCACTTGAGCACTTTATTAATTGTGTTTGCACATACAGTATAACACATTTTTACTTTATATGATGATGTTTTCAAGAGACAGCACTCTTTATATAATTTTTAACATATTTTTATTAAGAATTTTTGTCACATCGATAACACTTAGCAGAACCAATTTACCCTGATACTTTTCCCTTATTTAGTTTGTGATAGTCTATTCAGAACCAAAGGCTCCAATCTTTTTCTGCACCAAGATAACAGGTGCAGCCCATGGACTGCGACTCTCTTGGATGACCCCACTCTGTAACTTGTTATGAATCAGGTTCCTGCAAAGGTCCGGGGGAATATAGTGGTACAACTCCCGAATGGGTGGAGCATCCCCCATATGGATCGGGTGGTCTATGGTCTTGGTGAAGCTGTAATCTTTAGGGCTGGTTATAAAGACTAGCAGTAGCTGATGAAGAAGCCACTAATGAGGCAAGGGATAGTCCCAGAAGGGGATGGCCAACTTTTCCAACAGCAGTCTGTATTGCTCCTCATTCAGGGAGGTCATTTCAGCTGGTAATGGGGCACAGATGGCTTCAACTCTTGGCTCGGCCCCAGAGATGCAGTGACCAGGCACCACATAGAGGTCCACAATGGTGATGTGGTTGGGGAGTGGGATTAGGGAGGTTCCCAAATTGATAAAATGGATTAGTACCTTTCCTGAGTGGACCTTGAACAAGGTGCGGGCTGTCAACCGCTCCCCCGGTTCCCCTAGGTCCTTTCGGGGCTCTACAATTGCCATGGCCCCTTTCCACCTTGTTGTAATATCTGATAGGCAGGGACCATTTGACCTCTTGGAGGGGTGCAAGAAGCAGTTTTTGTTTGGGGGGCCATACGGATGATCCCCACCCATAACATCTTTTTTCTATCTGCTCGCTGATAAGCCTTGAAGGCTTGGATCATGTTGAGCCAGACAGATTGCAGACCATAGCCCCGTGATGCTAGCCTGAATGTTCAAACTTTGCCAGCAAGCAGTGTACTGAAAGTCCAAGTCCTTCAAAATATTCATGCCCAGGATAATGAGTACTGCTGAGCTCACTGGGCTGAGTCATCGCAACTTCCACCCATTCCACCACCTGGTTGCATCTGTATTTTCACCCAGGTGATGCCTTCCACTGAGATGGGCAGATTATTGGCTGCCTTTAGAGACAGCCAGGAGGGGTCCAACCAGGAGGGGTCCAACTGGCCTCAAGTCCCAAACTGCTAGAACTTGTACTCCAGGACAGTAACATCTAACTAACTGTCAATCAAGTAAGGGACCTCTTGATCATTGACTGGGATGTTGATCACTGACTTGATGCAGCCATGACCTCTGGTCTGAAGAGACCTTGTGTTGACATGCACTGGGGCCCCAGGAACCCCTATTTTAATAGCAGCCTATGGGTGTCTTTGGATTCAGGCCTGTCACAATTCCTTGCTACATGACCAAAGCGGCCACAATGCCAGTACTTCCAAACTTTGTCTGGAAGCAGATTCTTGCTCTCGGAGAGGTGGGCCACTTTTTTTGAATGTGGACATCTCTTGCTTCATGGATGCCATATACCCTTAATGGCCATCTGCATGGCCAACAAGGGAGATAGGGTCAAGGCCTCTTCCCTCAGGGGTAGTTGTTCATGGTCTTTGTCACTGCTACTGTTGCCACAGTAATGTTGAAAGAGGGAAGGTTGCGCTTTTATTCATTTTAGTAGGACTCCTCTGACAAATCCCGCCTTGCCCTAATGCTGCATTCACCTCGTTTTTTCACCAAAGTCCGACCGTCTAGAACGCGGTGACGTACAACACGCACTATGGGACTAGAAAACGGAAGTTCAATAGCCAGTAGCCAATAGCTTCCGTCTCGTACTTGCATCAGAGCATGCTTCGTTTTTGGTCCGTCGGAAAAGCATACAGACCAGCGGTTTTCTCAATAGGAACTGATTCCATCGGAAAGATTTAAAACATTTTCTATTTCTAGGTCTGTCAGAATTTTCGAAAAAAAAGTCAGATGAGGCCCATACACGGTGATCGTGTGTCCGATGAAAAGATTCCGTTGGACTTTTCCTGCCGGAAAGTAAGCACGTGTGTACGCGGCATAAGTAATCTATCTGAGGCTTCTCTTCTGGGCATTTCCACAGTTTTTGGAGAGCTACCACAAAGTGGGTGAGGTTTAACCTACCTGAATTTCCCCTGCCTGTACCCATCCAGTGCTTTTAATATTTATGCTTCAATAAAGACTTTATACTTTACTTTCTGAGTGGGTGTGCTGCCGATCCGAAGATTCTCTGTTCTGAGGTTTTTGTCTTGTTGCCTAAAAACAAAGAACCTCTGCCTCAACTATGGGACTGACAAATTCTCCTCAAACAGGCCCTCCAGGCATTCAACAATGAGTTCCAGGCTAGTCCAGGAGTCCTCCAGTAGCACCATTATCGCTCAATGGGCATTATGATCCAGGGACTTAATGGACATCTATGAGATCAGCTTGGTGGGAACCTGATACAGGCGAGCAGCTCTCCTACAGGAAAGCTCTTCTGTCTCTTCTCTCACTCAGATAGGGAGATGTTAGAATCAATAAACTTGGGCACCAGGGCCAAGACTGCTCCTAATGGTACCATTATGGTCCCCGTTCCTCCTTCTGCATCTGCTGAAAAGAGGGGCATATCCTGCCGACTATGCCAAGTGTTGGGTAGGTACAGTGTGGTGAGCAGTAAGCAGTCCCGGTTTGCAAAGAACAATGTACTATAAAAGTAGTTCGACAGTACAACCTGCCCCAGAGGGAAGGCTTACCCGACCGGAACTACTTTACAACAGTGCAGTATAGAGACATCAGTCTGCAGATTCAGAGTTGCTGACAGCATCTTCCATAAGGACCAGATTGTGGCCTGGCTGGTTCAACCCAAAAGGGGAAGTTTCCTGAGAAGCTATATATAGTCCCTGCCCTCTCCCCACTCCACCTAAACATTTCCATATCGCTAATGCTGTCCCATCCTAACACTAGCCAATCACATAAAGTGCCCAAAGAGAGTCTTCTGGTCATCCCAAACTTCCCGTCTTCCATTTAAGGATTATGGAGGCCACTGTGCTCTTAGGAACCTTAAGTGCAGCAGAAATTTTTTTGTAACCTTGGCCAGATCTGTGCCTTGCCACAATTCTGTCTCTGAGCTCTTCAGGCAGTTCCTTTGACCTCATGATTCTCATTTGCTCTGACATGCACTGTGAGCTGTAAGGTCTTATATAGACAGCTTTCCTAATCAAGTCTAATCAGTATAATCAAACACAGCTGGACTCAAATGAAGGTGTAGAACCATCTCAAAGATGATCAGAAAAAATGGACAGCACCTGAGTTATATATATGAGTGTCACAGCAAAGGGTCTGAATACTTAGGCTGGCCATACACTATACAATTTTCCTATTCAAATTCCTTTATATTTACCTTCAACTATCTAGTGCAAGAGCCTGCCTGATTGCATACAAATTGAAAGGGTTTAGATTTGACCTCATATTATATGGTTTTGGTAAATCTAAAGGAAAGTTGAACAAGAAAATTGTATAGTGTATGGCCAGCCTTAGAGCCATGTGATATTTCAGTTTTTCTTTTTTAATATTTCTGTGTTTTTCTGTCAATATGGGGTGTTGTGTGTACAATATGGGGGGCTGTGTGTATAATATGGGGTGCTGTGTGCACAATATGGGGTGCTGTGTGTACAATATGGGGTGCTGTGTGTACAATATGGAGTGCTGTGTGTACAATGGAGAACATTCATCAGAGAAGAGCCAAGAGGTCCATGGTAACTCTGGAGGAGCTGCAGAGATCCACAGCTCAGGTGGGAGAATCTGTCCACAGGACAACTATTAGTCGTGTTCTCCACAAATCTGCCCTTTATGGAAGAGTGACAAGAAGAAAGACATTGGTGAAAGAAAGTCATAAGAAGTCCTGTTTGTAGTTTGTGAGAAGCCATGTGGAGGACACAGCAAACATGTGGAAGAAGGTGATCTGGTCAGATGAGACCAAAATTCAACTTTATGTCCTAAAAGTAAAACGCTATGTGTGGGGGAAACTAACACTGCACATCACCCTGAACACACCATCCCCACCGTGAAACATGGTGGTGGCAGCATCATGTGGTGGGGATGGTTTTCTTCAGCAGGGACAGGGAAGCTGGTCAGAGTTGATGGGAAGATGGATGGTGACAAATACAGGACAATCTTAGAAGAAAACCTGTAATGTCGTGTAAACACGAGCGGACTTCTTGTCTGCCTGAACTCTGAAGGACTTCCGACAGAGTTCCGATGAAACGGACTTGCTTACACACGATCCCACCAAAGTCAGATCGTTTCGAACGTAATGACGTACGACCGGACTAGAATAAGGAAGTTCATAGCCAGTAGCCAATAGCTGCCCTTGCTTCGTTTTCAGTCCGTCGGACTAGCATACAGACAAACGTTTTTTTCGATAGGAATCAAGTCCCTCGGAAAGATTTGAAACATGTTCTATTTCTAGGTCCGTCGGAATTTTTGACAGAAAAGGTCGGATAAAAGTCCGATGAAGCCCACACACGACTGGAATGTCCAACGGAATCGTTCCATCTGACTTTTTCTGCCGGAAAGTCCGCCCGTGTGTACGCGGCATTAGAGTCTGCAAAAGACTTGAGACCGGGGCGGAGGTTCACCTTCCAGCAGGACAACGACCCGAAACATACAGCCAGAGCTACAATGGAATGGTTTAGATCAAAGCATATTCATGTGTTAGAATGGCCCAGTCACAGTCCAGACCTAAATCCAACTGAGAATCTGTGGCAAGACTTGAAAATTGCTGTTCACAGACGCTCTCCATCCAATCTGACAGAGCTTGAGATATTTTACAAAGAAGAATGGGCAGAAATGTCCCTCTCTAGATGTGCAAAGCTGGTAGAGACATCCCCAAAAAGACTTGCAGCTGTAATTGTAGAGAAAGGAGGTTCTACAAAGTATTGACTCCAGGGGGTGCCATACAAATGTCCCTCCCAACACTTTTCACATATTTATTTGTATCATTTATCATTTTCCTTCCACTTCACAATTATGTGCCACTTTGTGTTGGTCTATCACATAAAATCCCAATAAAATACATTTACGTTTTTGGTTGTAACATGACAAAATGTGGGAAATTTCAAGGGGTATGAATACTTTTTCAAGGCACTGTATACAGAGACATGTTGTGCATTTTAATTTCGCCCAATGTCCAACCTCTTAGAGCTGAACCATATACCCAGAGATATCCTGTGCCTTAAGGGAGTACAGAAGAGATCACTAACTGTCCTCCTGTGTGGTGTAATATGAAAGATGCTGCAAAATATTTCTTATACAATGACTTCAGCTCATCTTTTGAAATTTTCAGATAATAAAACCAAGGTGACCTCAACCAGACAAAGAAAGGGCCACATGCTGCCCAAAACATTTTTACATGAATTTAAAGAATATATGGACAGTTGGTTGGTGACGAAGCTTGTGCCCTCCATCTATACCGTGGTTCTCCTCATGGCTCTTCCTCTCAATATAATGGCGATCATCGTGTTCTTGGTGAAGGTGAAGGTGAAGAAGCCGGGAGTGGTGTACCTGCTGAACCTAGCCGCTGCTGATGTTCTCTTTGTTAGTATTCTTCCTTTCCACATCGTGTACCGATTCTCAGGAAATAACTGGCTGATGGGGGAAGGGATGTGCCGAATTGTCACGGCCATGTATTTAAGTAACATGTGTGGATCCATCCTGCTGATGACGAGTATCAGTGTGGATCGGTTCCTGGCTCTGGTCTACCCGGTCCAGTCCCTTCCCTGGCGCACTGTGAGAAGAGCCTGGCTGGTGTGTTGCTGCATCTGGGTGATATCGATGGTCAGCACTGTGCCGATTCTCATAAGACAACTAACCCGACATTTTCCCGACCTGAAGATCACAACTTGTTATGATGTTCAGGATGCCGAATTGGTTGAAAGGTTTCATATTTACTACATTTTCCCCATTTATATGGCACTTTTCTATTTCTTACCTTTAATTATTACAACCTTCTGTTACATTGGAATCGTCCGCAGTCTCAGAGCTCCGAGCATGAAGGGCGCCCAGAAGAGATCCCGAGCCGTCCTCCTGTCTGTGGTTGTGTTGTGTGTGTTTGTCCTCTGCTTTGGCCCAGCCAATGTTATTTGGTTCATGCATTTCCTGCAGGTCTATAACAAATCCAGTAACTTCCTGTACATAGTCTACATCATTAGTGTCAGTATGAGCAGTGTCAGTTGTTGTCTGGATCCTCTGATCTATTACTATGCGTCCTCGCAGTGGCAGAGACATGTCTACAGCCTGCTGGGATGTAAGAGAGAACATACACAACCAGTAGGCCATCAGCGGGTCCTCCTCCACAAAGACCAGATACAGAAAACTCCCAACAATTCTACTGAAACTTCCCGGTTTATATAACTGGAGGAGGCCAAACATTTTGAGAAAGTGATCCCCTTTATGAAGAAATATAATTAATATCTGCTTTACTAATGGTTATATGAGAGTATTAAACGCTTCCAGTATATGCTGATGATGGGACCCTTATATAATAGGCTCACTTGCTAGAAATTACTTTGCAGAAAAATGTTCTTAGAATGATCTTGGTCTTGTTAGAAGGTTGTTGGGACGTGTTGCTAGAAACTCTTTGTCACTACCACCTTACTACATTCTGAGTGACTCCTAGTAACCCCAATGTTCTTAGTGTTCCTGTAGCTGGATCCACCTTGTTTCTACTGTGTGTTGGCAAGGTCTTCCACTGTGATCTCTATATCCCAGTTTTCCCAGTGTCTCCCAGTGTGATCTCTGTACCCCCAGTGTTTCTAGTGTCTCCCAGTGTGATCTCTGTACCCCCAGTGTTCCCAGTGTCTCCCAGTGTGATCTCTGTACCCCCAGTGTCTCCCAGCGTGATCTCTGTATCCCCAGTGTTCCCAGTGTCTCCCAGTGTGATATCTGTACCCCCAGTGTCCCCAGTGTCTCCCAGTGTGATCTCTGTACCCCCAGTGTTCCCAATGTCTCCTAGCGTGATCTTTGTACCCCCAGTGTTCCCAATGTCTCCCAATGTGATCTCTGTATCCCCAGTGTCCCCTGTGTCTTCCAGTGTGAGCTCTGTACTCCCAGTATTTCTAGTGTCTCCCAGTAGGTGGGTGCAGCATGGTGCGGTGGCAATAACATACATACAGTCTAGGTGCAAATAAAGGAACATATATTAAAGAAAAGGCAGAAAAGTTCACAACAAACTCAGTGGAAGGAGGCCCAACCGGGAAACATTCACAGAGCCAACAGCGTGTAGCAGAGCAGGTTTCAGATGAACTGACAGCATCTGTCTGGAGGGGAAGAATGTGGACTGGCCATTGCAAGGTGTCCGAGAAGAGTGAAGAGCCCCCCTACTCATCTTAAAACTATCCCTGCTATTACTACTGTCTGTAACAGATGATTGACCTGAACCTACACTACCAAAATGCGAATGCGCGCCAAACTATGGAGCCAGGGTCTTAAATAGATTCTGCCACACCGTAGATGGTTACCAGCGTCACATGGGCAGCAATCTTGTGACAAGATTGCTTTCCCAGTGACTCAGGAAACCATAGAGGAACCATGTTCATCTTGGCTTCCTCTCCCTCTGCATTGCTGCTGCATTTGAGCGCCACCTGCAGCAGATTGCACCTGCCCACACTCCCCCCCTCATTGACAGATGCTGTCCTTGGAATCACAAAATATAAAGAACAACATGAGCAACCCATTGAACATGGTAAAGGCACAACAGGAAGAAATTCAAGTAACGTAATCAGAGTATCTTGGGGGAAGTTTTCCATGTTTGGACCGCAAAGGGTGACAAGCAACAGTGTCTTCCAAGGAGTCAGGTTGCAGGTAATCATCTTCTGGTTGAGGTTCTGTGCCCAAGCATTGAAAAGGGATTTCTGCGATCCCCATATCCTCGTTGTTCAAGTGCAGACTCCTGACATAGACATAGACAGTTAGACAGTCTGTTGTACTCTCTGGGGTGACAAGATTGCCTGTGCTCATGGTGTGGGGGCTTCTTCCCTCTGAATTTTCAGGAACCGGAGGTTCCAGCAGGAGAAGGGGCAGGTACCATTCCTCCAGCACCTCCTGTACTGGTGGGATGTCTGCAGAATTGAAGGGCTGTCTGTCCCCAGCTGATTAGGTAGAACAATCACCACTCAGTGCATATGGCCTCAGCAGGCTATGGCGAAGATATATCTTAATAGGATTAGGTCCTTCTGAGCCTATATCATACACTAGAGTTGGAGGAAAGGGCTGACTGTCCACTTGATAGAGCATGCGCTACTACTTGGGTTCCAGTTTGTTGCCTCCCATTTTTGGTATTTTTCACCAACACCCAGTCCAAGTGTTCGATGTGATACTTATAAGTCTTTGAGAAAATTATAAATATCGTCCAGATAAAGTAGCACAGTCTCAAAGTTTAGGTCTATCAGGCACCTTTCCATTAGGCGTTAAAAAGTTCTGGGAGCATTGCTCAGCCCAAAAGGCATGTGGTTAAACTCAAACAATCCCAAGGGCGTGATAAAGGCAGTCTTTTCATGATCCTGATCTTGCAGTGGGACTTGACAGTAACAGCTCACCAAGTCAAGGGTGGAAAATAAGCTGGCCTGCACAAATGCCATCAGCGATTCTTCTACCCGGGGTAACTGATAGGCATCCCCGTGGGTACAGGCATTCAGCTTGTCATAGTCCACACAGAACCATAAGCTTCTATCTTTCTTTCTCAGCAGGACCATGGAGGCAGCCCAAGGACTGTGGCTCTTCTGCATTATCCTGCTTTGTAGCATATTACTAAGAAAGTCCTTGATTTCCTCGCAGAAAGCTGCAGGAATGTGATGGTTTTGTTCCTGGATTAGTGGGATGTCCCCTGTGTGAATTGGGTAGTGAATGGCCTCTGTGTACCCGTATTCCTCCAGGCTGGCAGCAAAGACAGGGAAAGTCATGGAAAGGAATGTCCAGCTGTTCCAGGAATAGCTTGTATTGTGACTCATCCAATGAAGTCATGACTAGATGAAGCAGAGCACATGTGGCTTCTACCCCCACCTGTGCTTCCAAGATGCAGTGATGGGGTATTATGTACAGGCCTGCTAAAGTGGCATGGTTGATGAGTTTACCAGGACCTTCCCTTTGTGAACCTTAGACAAGGTGCATGCAACCAGTCATTCCCCCGGGTGCCACTGGGTGTTTGTGTGGTTCTAGCATCACGGTGGCTCTCTGCAGTCTCTTGTGGGCACCTATGGGGAGGGACCAGACTACCTTTTGGAGGAGTACCAGTAGTAGCTTCTGTGTGTACGGAGGAGGTGTACGGAGAACTTCAACTTGCTCGTGCAGTTTCCTGGCTGCCCAATGTTGGACTTCACAAGCTTGGATGATATTGAGCCATACTGGTTGTAGGCAACAGCCCTGTGCTCACCAGCCAGAATGTTAAAACTTGGCCAGAAAGCAGAGCAAATCCAAGTCTATTAACATGTTCATGCCCAGAACAAGGGGTACTAAAGAGGTGACTGGTTCACAGTTCACTACCACTCCTACCCGATCCACCACTTGGTCATCAATCTAAATATTCACCCAGGTGATGCTTTCCACTAGAATGGGCAAGTCATTGGCTGCCTTAAGGGATAGCAAGGAGGGGTCCAGTTGGTTCCCTGTCCTGTCCTTTGTCCAGTGGATATAAAAGTCATACTCCATAACTATGGCTTCTGATTCAGTGTCGATTAGACGAAAAAACAGAAAAAAGAGCATGCACCAGCTTTGTGCATTATCATTTGATACATTTATTAAGAAGAAAACATAATTTAAAACTACTCACAAAGGTCTTTGCCTTGTGACAGTCCGTGTACTGATGGCAGTCTCCAGATCCTGAAGAGAGGACGTACGGACTGCTATTGGCTGACGTGTTTCGAAGGTTAGCCTTCTTCCTCAGAGCCTAGCCTAACCTTCTTCTTAATAAATGTATCAATGGATAATGCACAAGGCTGGTGCGCCCTCTTTTTTCTGTTTTTTTTTCGTCTGATTGCTAGGATACCCCTATCCTGGAGAGCAGCAAGGCCGAAAGCTATTGTCCACCCCAAACCTTGGACTGCCTGGCTAACACATTTGTGCACAAGAGTATTTGTTTTGCTGTATTCAGTGTCGATTAGGCATAGGGACTCCAATCCACTGATAATGGTGGACACCGCTCGGCTTGGGGCAACCATGGTCTGTGGTAGGATGGGACCTTGTGTGGCTGATCTCAGGGGTCGTCCCTCTGTCCTGAGAGCTGTTAGTTTAATAGTGGCCTGTGTGTGCTTTTAATGTTAGGCCTGCCACAGTTCTTGCTCACATGCATGTAACGAACAAACCGACAGCACTTCCGGTCTTCTTCTGGGTCCTTCCGTAGCGTTTTCTCACACTTAGGGGAAGGGGCCAAATCTCTTTGGAGTGCTTACACCTGTTTCTTCAGGGAGACCACATCCAGGGCAAGTTCTCTTAGTGTAGAATGTATGGTAAAAGGGGCAAGGCCTCCTCCAGCATGTAACAGATCATTTTATTTTGGTTTATGTTACTGTAGCTTCCGAATCTTCCTGTGCCCATACAACCATATCCACCACAATGTCATGAAAAGAGATAGTGGGTTGTACTCTAATCCACTCTTGCATGGCCATCCTGACTGGGCCCTTCTTTCAGTTCTGCCCACCCCCTCAATTGGCCCCTCAGAATGTTGCACGAATCTGCAATTTCTGCAATGCCACGTGCATCCTTTTTTCCCCAGCCATTTCAAGAGGTGCTGGAGCACTACCGTGAACTGCTTGAGACTCTGACCTCCTAAAGTCTCCTGACAAAGAATGTGCATCTCAGCTCTGGGTTACATTTTCTCCAATAAGCCCTTCAGGTGTGGCACAATTTTCTCCAGTGTGGCCCCGTCCTCTGCTGGCAAAGCCATTACCACTTGCTCTGTGTCCTACTTCAAGGAGTTAAGGGCGTGATCAGCCAGGCAGAAATCTGGTATAGACACATAGTACTCTCTAGTCTTTCCTCCCACTCCACCAGTGGCATATTGGTGCCAGTAACTTGCACCAGGGCTAATCCTAATGGTGTCAGGATGGTGCTTGCTCTGACTTCTGCAAGAAATTACATATCCTGCCAACTGCTGCCAAGTGTGGGGGCAATAACACACACACAGTCTAGGTGCAAATAATGAAACTTATATTAAAGAAAAGACAGAACAGTTCACAGCAAACAAGGTGGAAGGAGGCCCAACCGAGAAACACGGAACCAACAGCGTGTAGCGGAACAGGTTTCAGACACACTGACAGCATCTGTCTGGAGGGGCGGAATGCGGCCTACCCGGTCCAAGGTCAAATAGGAAGGTGTCCAAGGAGAGTGCAGAGCCCTAAGCTTTCCCTACTCATCTGGGACCTTTCCATGCCACTAATACTGTCACTGACAGACTGGTAACCTGTCCATACACTAGCCACACACAAATGTGCACCAAACCCAGGGGCCATGGTCTTAAATAGACTCTGCCACACCAAAGATGGCTACAAGAGTCACATGGGTGGCCAGCATCCAACCGGATCACTATCCAAGTGACCCAGGAAACTATAGAGGAACCATGTTTCTCTTGGCTTCCCCTCTCTCTGCATTGTCACCTGCAGTGGAGAAAACAAACTGCACCTGTCTACAGGCTTTTATAGATTCCTTGTTGTCTCTTTGCATTACTACTCATTCCTAGCTGTACTGTGTGTCTCTGTTCACCTGTTCCCAGTGTCTTTGTTTCCATGAAAACCTGCCAGCTTGGGCTGTATTCCCTAATGTCCTGTGATCGCTGAGCCTCAGTGCAGTAAGAGATACTTAACTTTTTATCAGCCCAGGGTTCCTAGTAGCTGCCTGCTGAGGGGAGTCAGAAAGCCACAACCAGGGAATCATCTACAGGCCAAACTTCTCCACCGTAAGGAGCTCCAGAGGTGGTTCCTTAGACTCTACCTCAGCCCTTCCTGGAGCCCCCACCTTAGCTGTACATGTGGGCAGACTGGCTTCTCCCTTCTGAGTTCCAATAGGTATCTGTCCTGTCCTAGATTCTTCATGTCACTCATCTGTATCTTGTGTATCTGCATTCCCTGGGACCTCTTTGCACCTCAGTGTTCCTCATATGCATTGTTACCTTGGTGTTGCTATAAGCTCCCTCGAGTCCTGCACTAGTCCTGCACTACAGTGCTGTAAGTGTCTTCTGTGTTCTGCCTGCCTGTAAAACCAGCACCCCAGTGCTACAGTATACTCTTGCCATCCCAGTGAGTCCTGTATTCCATGTTTTCCAAAACCTTTGTCTCTGTGCTTTCCTGTACCAGGTCATCTGCAGCCTGTATGGGTGAGCTCTCTGACCATACCGCTATCCAGCTTACAGTCTGCATGGAGGGTTGAGCAACCCAACTGTGATGGACCCCCGTCTTCAACAGGACTATGTAACAGTACATGACAGCCCTTAGAATGTGTTGTTACAATGACCTTGGACCATGTTGGTATGCAGTCTGTAGAGAGATGGTTTATCTCCTAATATTGTACAGAGAGGCATTTCACAGACTGGGTCATGGTCTTCCAAAATAACAGAAATGAATGTCTCTTGTCATTGTTATATGTGTTGCTGTGAGGACTATCCCATCGTGTCCCAAACCTCCATTTTGTCTCTTATATTGACCAGTTCAGCTCTTTGGATGTACTACGTACAGTACTTCCAAAGAGTGGACCTTTAATCACCAGCTGATGGCAGCAGTAGCGGGATTTGTTTAGCCGGCTCCCAGCTTGAAAGTGAAAGTGATGAGGTGGCTCCATATCTGCCAATCACCTTCACAGATTTGGCAGCACGTTCCCCCTGACCCCTCCTCCCGTGCTTCCCGCTCTTACCGGAGCCCGGGAACCCGGGAGAGCGCTGTGAGACCGAGGCGAATCCATGCCTCAATCTCACATGCAAACAATGAAATGGAAGTGATGTCACTTCCAGGTTCAGATGTCACCATTTCTTCACATCTAACCAAGCCGAAATGTGATTGGTTAGATGGTTTATTACACCCCTAAATGTCTCCATAAAGAGTACCTGTCACCTGCCCAATGCCATCACATTAACCCCTTGTGATAGCAATCAAGTAAAAATAAATAAAAAAAGAAAAGAAAAATGTTTAAAAAAAATAAATTTATAATAAAATATATAATTTTTTTTAAAAAATTGCCGTAACTCCTGTTGCCCCACACACCTGCAAACACAAGTTTGTAAACCACGGTCTCACCATACATGTGACATATCACCACAAACGTCAGAGTGAGAAGAACAATTCTAGCACTGGAGCTCCTAGTTAAGGCTTTTAAAGCTTCACCTATGGTGATTTTTGGGCACCATAGTTTTTTGCCGATATTGTGGGCGCACGCAATTTTAAGACATGAAATGTTTGGTATCTATTTACTTCATCTTTTACATTTTAACCAAAAATGGGTATTATATTGTGTGTTTTTACACCGAAATCCATTTTATTATATTTTATTCCTGCGTTTAATAAAAACTTGTACAAATATCATGTGACATGACAATTTCAATTATTACCTTTTTATTCTACAGGGTCTCTGCTTGCAGAAAATATATAATGTTGTGGGGGGTTTTAAGTAATTTTATTGCCAAAAATTACGATTTTTACGTGTACAGTACGCAAAGAAAATAAAAAATTGCTCTGGAGCCGAACTGGTTACCAGTCTTGTTGGAAATTCTGAACAGGAAGTTAGTTGCAGTCACACCTTAGAACATTGATCAGATAGCGATATCTGATGGACATTGATCAGATAGCGATATCTGATGGACATTGATCAGATAGCGATATCTGATGGACATTGATCAGCTAGTGATATCTGATGGACATTGATCAGATAGCGATATCTGATGGACATTGATCAGCTAGCGATATCTGATGGACATTGATCAGATAGCGATATCTGATGGACATTGATCAGATAGCGATATCTGATGGACATTGATCAGATAGCGATATCTGATGGACATTGATCAGATAGCGATATCTGATGGACATTGATCAGATAGCGATATCTGAAGGACATTGATCAGCTAGTGATATCTGATGGACATTGATCAGATAGCGATATCTGATGGACATTGATCAGATAGCGATATCTGATAGACATTGATCAGCTAGTGATATCTGATGGACATTGATCAGATAGCGATATAGCGATATCTGTTGGACATTGATCAGCTAGTGATATCTGATGGACATTGATCAGATAGCGATATCTGATGGACATTGATCAGCTAGCGATATCTGATGGACATTGATCAGATAGCGATATCTGATGGACATTGATCAGATAGCGATATCTGATGAACATTGATCAGCTACCGATATCTGATGGACATTGATCAGCTAGCGATATCTGATGGACATTGATCAGCCAGCAATATCTGATGGACATTGATCAGATAGCGATATCTGATGGACATTGATCAGATAGCGATATCTGATGAACATTGATCAGCTAGCGATATCTGATGGACATTGATCAGGTAGCTAGCTAAAAATCTTGCCACATTGCTATGTCTGACCCAGGGCGGGGACAAGGGGTGGGCAGAAGGGTTGGCTTCCCTGGGCGCAGGTATATTGTAATGATGGGGGTGCCGCAAGTTCCTTCTATTATGAAGTTAAGAGGAGTATTGACAGCATCATTACTTCTATCAGGCTAGCACTGAAAGTGGCAAGGAGAGGAGATAGCCGGGAGAGGGTGCAGGCTGTGCTCTCTTTCCCCTTCTCCTCATAGGCTCACACATAATGAAGGGGGGGAGAACAATTTGGCATGTTTGCCCTGGGCACTGGATGATCTTGTCCCGTCACTGGTTTGACCTCCACATGACAGTCTTCATCTCTCTACTTTCTAATCTATACTTTTACTTTGTACCTCTTCTCTTCTAAATAAACTTTCCAATCAGATCTCCAGGATCAGAGGTTGTTATTTCCTCATCAGATAACAGAACAAGGAATTTCGGTCCCCCCATGCACGTTTTCCCCCAATCTTACCTGTCCTCAATTCAGATCCTGCATTGTCCTGCTGTGATCCTCTGTGCCACTGCCAGAGTCCAGGTCCCGTGCTGCCATCTTTGATCCTGGCATCATCGGGTTCAGCCAGCCCGGCCCCCCTGATGGCTTGGGGCTGGGTCCACCCAGTTCCAGGCACATGGATGGAATCTGAAATATCTCAGGATACATGACATGCGTATCCCAGGAGTTCTCTGAGCACATAATACATCATTTTCACAAAGGAAAAAATGGTTGCTGGGGCCAACTTAAAAATTAAACAAAAAAATAAAAAGGTGGGGGAGTGAAATAATACCTAGTTGGATGTGTGAAGGCTTTCCGTAAACTCTGGGGACCCCTTAGATTCCTTCTGGAAATGGTTCTGGAACTCCCATATTTATACACAGAGATATATAGAGGAATGACAAGATACAACTATTGAAGAGGAGGTGACGTCTGTTGTAAAGTCCTGACGGGCAGAGCCTTGTTTATGACAGTAGACTGTGGATGTCTCTTCCATCATACAATATATGTACAATCTCGGCACGGTTCTGTGCTGGGCAGAAGTAGCTTCATACACACGCATGAGAGTCATCCCAACCTGGCTAATCAAGATGGCCAAAGACTCTGAACCTGGAAGAAGACCCAGAGAAGATAAACCTTCTGACTATGGAGGGGAGCATGGTCATCACAGAGCTGGAAGGGATCACTCTGATGGTAGGTCCTCCATAATGTACACATTTGAATACTTTCACTTTATGGTAAGAAGCTCCTGGGGGCCCAACATTCTGTATCTGGGGATAATGAAGTACAAGGTAAGCTGGGTATCCCTGGCTGTGTAAACAAAGAGCATGGATAGTGCTGACATCACTGACCCAATATATCCACATGGCCATGTATGGTCATTGACATCACCCAGTAGACCCCGCCCCTTTGTTTAGCAATGGGAATCTGCGACATGTCATTCCTTGCGAGTAAGCCATGGGAGAGGATCATGTCAATGTGGGTGGGATAGTTTTCTATCAGCAGATCATTGATTGTGACTGATGAATCGCTGGATGATGTGAATGATGATGGATGTACTGTACATCATGGGACATTATTTGGGGTTATTTTTATAAAGGACTCAAAAAGTGTGGTATCATTATTTACTGTGTGTACAATGTACCCCTTACTTTTTAACATGGGGGTCTGGTATCTGGGAACCCCTCATCTTAAAAGGGGCTTCCAGATTCTGGTAAGCCCCCCTGCCTAAAGACCCCCACAACCACTGGGCCAGGGTTATGGGGAAGAGACCCTTGTTCTCATCACAAAGGTTTCCACCATTTTGAGGGCATGTGGCCTAGTATAGTTAAGGGGGAGCACACATTTGTTCCCCCTCCTTTCCTGGCCAACCAGGCTGCATACTCAGATGATGTTCTGGTATTGGGGGAGGAAGCTCACCTTTTTTTTCCTTCAATTTTACTTTTAAATTCAAACCAGAAATTCATCAAGGATAAGGGTCTGCTATGTATTTTTTAAGGGGATCCCATCAAATTGATGTAACTTTTGCTTCTAGCATGTTTTTTACAAACATATACAGTATGTATTTCCTATGCTCCTCAGCTGCATCTAGAGGCCATAATGGGGTGTTTTGCTACTGTATATAACAAAGAACATTCATTCAAAACACAAAATAGCCTAAAGAATGTTCGCTTTTGCCCTTTTCACACCGAATTTGCAGGGTGTTCTCCAGGTGTTCGCCCCGATGAACACCCTGCAATGCACTGAGCATTCTGCCCAATCAGGGCACAGTGTAAGCTGGTTGTTACGGAATGGGGCTCGGAAGCCAGCCGCGGCATCCTTAACAACCAATGAGTCATCAGCTGTCTATGGGTTTCCCCGCTGACAGCTGAACATTAAACAAAAAAGTGGCAGTTGAAAAATAAAGAAATAAATGGAGTGGGGTCCCCTTCGGGTCTGCTATGGATTTAGAGGGGAACCCCACACCAAAATTTAAAAAAACAACAATGTGTGGTCCCTCCCAAAATCAGCACCAGACCCTTATCTGGGCATGCAGCCTGGCAGGTCAGGAAAGGAGGACGAGCAAGCACCGCCCCCTCCTGAAACATACCAGGCCACATGCCCTCAACATGGGAGGTGGGTACTCTGCCCCCCCACCCCAAAGCACATTGTCCCCATGGGCCAATGGATGTGGGGGTCTGTGGGCGGAGAGGTTTATCGGAATCTGGAAGCCCCCATCCTCCCATGTGAATGAGTATCGGGTACATAGTGTCAAAAAGTTATATAAACAAAAGGCAAGTTTTTGTAAATCCATCGTCAATGATGCCGCCCGCTGACCAGAAAACAAAACAACACAAAAAAAAGCTCCGCCTCCTAGGAGGCATCCTGCTGAATGCCTGCTTTGCGCTTTGACATTTCTTATATAGGTAAAGGGGCGGGATCACCTTGTTATGTCACCCGGTGGCACCGCCTCTTCTGACATCACAGGCCCATCATGCACAAGTCCGTGACATTAGAAGTGAGCGCTGCCACGGGTGACATGTGGGCAATGTGGACACGCCCCTTACCTATATAAGAACTGCTAAAGCAGGCATTCGGCAGGAGGCCTCCCAGGAGGCTGAGCGTATTTTTCTGGTCGGCGGGAGGCGTGATTGATGTTGAATTTACATCGAGGGAAACTATTTTTTTATTTTTTAATAAAGGAATTGTCAAAAATTGTCTCTGTGTGTTTATTACTTGTTGATACTTTTTTGGTGAATGGGTAGGGGTACAATTTACCTGATACTCATTCACATGGGGGGTTGGGATCTTAAAGGGGGTTTCAGATTCTGCTAAGCCCTCCTGCTCACAGACCCTGACAACCAATGGCCACGCTTGTGGGGATGAAGCCCTTGTCTACGTCAACATGGGCACAAGGTGCTTTGGGGTGAGCACCCCGCCATTTTGAGGGCATGTGGCCTGGTATGGTTCAGGAGGGGACTCTCACTCAACCCCCCCTTTCCTGATCTGCCTAGCTGCATGCTCGATAAAGGTCTGGTATGGATTCTGGGGGACCCCATGCCATTTTTCTTTTTTCTTTTGGCGTGGGGTTTCCCTCCAAATCCATAACAGACCCGCAAGGTGGGAGAGGAGTGGGAAGCCCAGCTACATATAGTGGGAGAGGAGTGGGAAGCCCAGCTACATATAGTGGGAGAGGAGTGGGAAGCCCAGCTACATATAGTGGGAGAGGAGTGGGAAGCCCAGCTACATATAGTGGGAGAGGAGTGGGAAGCCCAGCTACATATAGTGGGAGAGGAGTGGGAAGCCCAGCTACATATAGTGGAAGAGGAGTGGGAAGCCCAGCTACATATAGTGGAAGAGGAGTGGGAAGCCCAGCTACATATAGTGGAAGAGGAGTGGAAAGCCCAGCTACATATAGTGGAAGAGGAGTGGGAAGCCCAGCTACATATAGTGGGGAGAGGAGTGGGAAGCCCAGCTACATATAGTGGGAGAGGAGTGGGAAGCCCAGCTACATATAGTGGGAGAGTAGTGGGAAGCCCAGCTACATATAGTGGGAGAGGAGTGGGAAGCCCAGCTACATATAGTGGGAGAGGAGTGGGAAGCCCAGCTACATATAGTGGGAGAGGAGTGAGAAGCCCAGCTACATATAGTGGGAGAGGAGTGAGAAGCCCAGCTACATATAGTGGGAGAGGAGTGGGAAGCCCAGCTACATATAGTGGGGAGAGTAGTGGGAAGCCCAGCTACATATAGTGGGAGAGTAGTGGGAAGCCCAGCTACATATAGTGGGAGAGGAGTGGGAAGCCCAGCTACATATAGTGGGAGAGGAGTGAGAAGCCCAGCTACATATAGTGGGAGAGGAGTGGGAAGCCCAGCTACATATAGTGGGAGAGGAGTGGGAAGCCCAGCTACATATAGTGGGAGAGGAGTGGGAAGCCCAGCTACATATAGTGGGAGAGGAGTGGGAAGCCCAGCTACATATAGTGGGGAAGGAGTGGGAAGCCCAGCTACATATAGTGGGAGAGTAGTGGGAAGCCCAGCTACATATAGTGGGGAAGGAATGGGAAGCCCAGCTACATATAATACACTAAGCTGTGCTGGGAGAAGATAAAGGCAGATTGGAATACAGCTGGCCAGCACTCGGCAGTGACAAGGAGAGAACAGGGAAGATATACAGGCTGGGCAGAAAGGAGACAGGATGGATCGGACAGATCGAGGAGTGAAGGACTGCAGGGAGACACCAAGACACAATCAGACAGATCAGAGAGAAGGATCAGAGCTTGATTGTAGGGAAGGGGGATGGGAGGCATACCTGAGAAACAGAGTGAGTATGGCAAGAATCTGGAGGAAGGAAGTGAAGAGAAACAAAGTTACAATCAGAAATCAACAGAAAGGAACAAGAACGAGTCACACAAAGATATTATATACAAGTAAAAGGCACAGGGAACTAGAGCAGTAGGTATCCCACAATGTTATAAAGCATAAGTTAAAAGCATAGTGGTCTATGCAAAACTGGAAAACAAGAGGCCATATTCTTGTAGTATGTTTAAAAAGTCCAAGGACCATATGGGATGGTAATAGTGGTCCCACACTCAGGGCTGCCATCAGGGGGAACATAAACCATGTTCCAGTACACTGAAAACACAAGGAGAGAGGCACCTCTGGGTGCAGATATAGGAGAAGTTTAATAACACTTAATACAGGCAACTCACATTTGAGAAGTCATGAGTAGGCATTGATAAATCCCAACATGGGGGTAATCTGGTCATCAGTTCATCAATCCGTTCCTGCGAGGTGGAGGCACTCTGCTCAATACAACACCGCTAGATGGTAGAAAACTGGCCGCAGTGGAAAGTACTCAGAATAAGGCTTGAGGCGCTGTTGGTGTGCAGGCAAGGAGGGATGACATCACTGGAAAGCGACACATTTCCCGAGCGTACAGGCTGTGGGTGACCTGGCAGCCACCCTCCTTCTTTCTTCTGTTCTCAGCGATGGCGTCTGCTGATCGGAGGAAGGAGCTGGAATGTTCCGTCTGTCTGAACATTTATAAAGATCCTGTAAACCTGAAATGTGGACATAACTTCTGCCGGGACTGTATTGGTCGTGTGTTGGATACACAGAAGAGGTCTGGAGGTTATTCCTGTCCTGAATGTAAACAAAGCTTCCAGAAACGTCCCGTCCTTCAGAGGATTCTAAAACTACGTAACATAGTGGAGAATTTCCAGTCCACCCATCCAGATCAGGAGGAGTCCGGGGTCTTCTGTACTTACTGTATTCACACTCCTGTACCTGCTGTGATATCCTGTCTGATGTGTGAAGCTTCTCTGTGTGACAATCACCTGAGAGTCCACAGCAAGTCACCAGAACACGTCTTATGTGACCCCACCACTTCCCTGGAGAACAGGAAATGCTCCGTCCATAAGGAACTACTGAAGTATTTCTGCACTGAGGACTCCACCTGTATCTGTATATCTTGTTGTCTGATTGGAGATTACATCGGCCATAAGAAGGAATCTCTGGATGAGGCCTCTGAGATGAAGAAGAAGAAACTGAGGAATGTTCTGCAGAAACTGATGACAGAGAGAGAGGAGATGGAGAAAAGAGTCCAGAGTCTGTAGGAACACAGGAGGAAAGTACAAGGAAAAGCAGATGATGAAACAGAGTATCAGGGGATGTTATACACAACATCCAATGCAGGTGATCAGATCGCTGGGCTGCACCAAGGAATCAGGGACAAACAAGTAAATTAATAAAAAAGGTATGTTTATTGTTAATGATAAAGACACTCGTGAAATCAAGACAGCAAACCAAAAACAAGTAAATGGTGAAAAACACAGCAAACCCCCAAACCCACCTAACTATCTATCTAACTAATATAATATACGAGCAAGTAAACAAACATGAAATAAAAAATAAGGCATGGGCAAAAGCGACAAGGGAACAGAAAACAGGAATAATGAAGCAGACCAAGGAGTAGGGAACAGGAAACAGGGCTCAAGGACAGGATACACCAACGGGGTCCAGGAACAAACAGGAACAGGCTGGAACAAGAGCAGGTACTGGCAGGGACAAGGGCTTAGCAGAGGAATACTGAAGCACTGAGGCTTAGTTCAGGGCGGGTTTATATAGTCCAACAGACCCATGACAGGTGTGCTGATGGCAAGTCTGAAGTCCAGGCAGGGAGACACCCGCTGGTGGCCACTGGAATTACACCCTTTTGGTGCTGAATGTAATAGTGCCACAAGCAGGTGAAACCGGAGATGACACCGTTCCTGACAGTTCCCCCGCCGCAAAAGGAGTGGCCTCCGGACACTCCATTCAGCCCTGGGTACGAAAGTCCGAGTGGGTGCAGAAACACCCTACAATGCTTCCCTACTGAGTCTACGGACTTCTTCACACTTGCAAGGCCAGAGTCTTTTAGTTCACTGAGGAACATGCCATCAGAGTCTAAAAATAGGACACGCACCCCACCCCCCGGGTCAGGAAGTTTGGATCCGGAGAAGAAAATTAGGAGGGTAACGGGAAAGAAACCATCGGAGGCAGACCACACAGAAGCATTACATTCAGGCCAGGCGACAGACAGGATTGACACAGCGGCAAGATGGCCATCAGTCAGGAATAGTTTTAGCAGGCACCATGTCATCAGGCTGAGCAGAAAGCAGAGGTACATCACGCTGAGCAGTGGCACATACGCATCGAGCTGGGCAGCAGGGAAAAGCACATCGAGCTGGGCAGCAGGGAAAAGCACATCGAGCTGGGCAGCAGGGAAAAGCACATCGAGCTGGGCAGCAGGGAAAAGCACATCGAGCTGGGCAGCAGGGAAAAGCACATCGAGCTGGGCAGCAGGGAAAAGCACATCGAGCTGGGCAGCAGGGAAAAGCACATCGAGCTGGGCAGCAGGGAAAAGCACATCGAGCTGGGCAGCAGGGAAAAGCACCTCAAGCTGGGCAGCAGGGAAAAGCACCTCAAGCTGGGCAGCAGGGAAAAGCACCTCAAGCTGGGCAGCAGGCATGGGCACCTCAAGCTGGGCAGCAGGCATGGGCACCTCAAGCTGGGCAGCAGGCATGGGCACCTCAAGCTGGGCAGCAGGCATGGGCACCTCAAGCTGGGCAGCAGGCATGGGCACTTCAGGCATGGGCACTTCAAGCTGGGCAGCAGGCTCATCAAGCTGGAGAGCAGGCACTGGTACTTCCGGCTGGAACACTGGCACCTCAGGCTGGAACACTGGCATGAGACATCAGGCTGGAGGGCTGGCACGAGACATCAGGCTGGAGGGCTGGCACGAGACATCAGGCTGGAGGGCTGGCACGAGACATCAGGCTGGAGGGCTGGCACGAGACATCAGGCTGGAGGGCTGGCACGAGACATCAGGCTGGAGGGCTGGCACGAGACATCAGGCTGGAGGGCTGGCACGAGACATCAGGCTGGAGGGCTGGCACGAGACATCAGGCTGGAGGGCTGGCACGAGACATCAGGCTGGAGGGCTGGCACGAGACATCAGGCTGGAGCTCAGGCACCGAGACATCAGGCTGGAGCTCAGGCACCGAGACATCAGGCTGGAGCTCAGGCACCGAGACATCAGGCTGGAGCTCAGGCACCGAGACATCAGGCTGGAGCTCAGGCACCGAGACATCAGGCTGGAGCTCAGGCACCGAGACATCAGGCTGGAGCTCAGGCACCGAGACATCAGGCTGGAGGGCTGGCACCGAGACATCAGGCTGGAGGGCTGGCACCGAGACATCAGGCTGGAGGGCTGGCACCGAGACATCAGGCTGGAGGGCAGGCACCGAGACATCAGGCTGGAGGGCAGGCACCGAGACATCAGGCTGGAGGGCAGGCACATCGGACTGATAGCAGGTACTGGAACTTCAAACCGGACAGCCGGTACTGGAACTTTAGACTGGACAGCAGGCACTGGCACATCAAGCAGAACAGCAGGTACTAGCACAAAAGGCAGAACAGCAGGTGCATCGGACTGGATATTCGGTACTGGAACTTCAGACTGGGCAGCAAGCACAGACACTGGCACATCAGGCAGAACAGCAGGTACTGGCAAAACAAGCAGAACAGCAGGTGCATTGGACTGGATAGCAGGTACTGGAACTTAAAACCGGTCAGTCGGTACTGGAACTTCAGATTGGACAGTGGGCACAGGTGCTGGCACATCAGGCAGAACAGCGGGTACTGGCACAACAGGTTGAACAGCAGGTACATCGGACTGGATAGCAGGTACTGGAACTTCAAACCGGGCAGCTGGTACTGGAACTTCAGACTGGACAGTGGGCACAGGTGCTGGCACATCAGGCAGAACAGCAGGTATTGGCATAACAGGCTGAACAGCAGGTACATTGGACTGGATAGCAGGTACTGGAACTTCAAACTGGGCAGCCAGTACTGGAACTTCAGACTGGACAGTGGGCACAGGTGCTGGCACATCAGACTGGAAGGCACAGACATCAAGCTGGAAGGCAGAGACATCAAGCTGGGAGGCAGAGACATCAAGCTGGGAGGCAGAGACATCTGGCTGGAGAGCAGGCACCGAGACATCTGGCTGGAAGGCAGGCACCGAGACATCCGGCTGGAAGGCAGGCACCGAGACATCCGGCTGGAAGGCAGGCACCGAAACATCCGGCTGGAAGGCAGGCACCGAAACATCCAGCTGGAAGGCAGGCACCGAAACATCCAGCTGGAAGGCAGGCACCGAGACATCCAGCTGGAAGGCAGGCACCGAGACATCCAGCTGGAAGGCAGGCACCGAGACATCCGGCTGGAAGGCAGGCACCGAGACATCCGGCTGGAAGGCAGGCACCGAGACATTCAGCTGGAAGGCAGGCAGCGAGACATCCGGCTGGAAGGCAGGCATCGAGACATCCGGCTGGAAGGCAGGCACCGAGACATCCGGCTGGAAGGCAGGCACCGAGACATCCGGCTGGAAGGCAGGCACGAGACATCCAGCTGGAAGGCAGTCATCGAGACATCCGGCTGGAAGGCAGGCACCGAGACATCCGGCTGGAAGGCCGGCACCCAGACATCCGGCTGGAGGGCAGGCACCGAGATATCCAGCTGGACGGCAGGCACGAGACATCCAGCTGGAAGGCAGGCACCGAGACATCCAGCTGGAAGGTAGGCATCGGGACATCAGGCTGGGAGGCAGGCATCGAGACATCCGGCTGGAAGGCAGGCATCGAGACATCCGGCTAGAATGCAGGCACCGAGACATCCGGCTGGAAGGCAGGCATCGAGACATCCGGCTGGAAGGCAGGCATCGAGACATCCGGCTGGAAGGCAGGCACCGAGACATCCGGCTGGAAGGCAGGCACCGAGACATCCGGCTGGAAGGCAGGCACCGAGACATCCGGCTGGAAGGCAGGCACCGAGATATCCAGCTGGACGGCAGGCACGAGACATCCAGCTGGAAGGCAGGCATCGAGACATCCGGCTGGAAGGCAGGCATCCAGACATCCGGCTGGAAGGCAGGCACCGAGACATCCGGCTAGAAGGCAGGCACCGAGACATCCGGCTGGAAGGCAGGCACCGAGACATCCGGCTGGAAGGCAGGCACCGAGACATCCGGCTGGAAGGCAGGCACCGAGATATCCAGCTGGACGGCAGGCACGAGACATCAAGCTGGAAGGCAGGCACCGAGACATCCAGCTGGAAGGTAGGCATCGGGACATCAGGCTGGGAGGCAGGCACCGAGACATCCGGCTGGAAGGCAGGCATCGAGACATCCGGCTGGAAGGCAGGCACCGAGATATCCAGCTGGACGGCAGGCACGAGACATCAAGCTGGAAGGCAGGCACCGAGACATCCAGCTGGAAGGTAGGCATCGGGACATCAGGCTGGGAGGCAGGCATCGAGACATCCGGCTGGAAGGCAGGCATCGAGACATCCGGCTAGAATGCAGGCACCGAGACATCCGGCTGGAAGGCAGGCACCGAGACATCCAGCTGGAAGGCAGGCACTGAGACATCCGGCTGGAAGGCAGGCACCGAGACATCCAGCTGGAAGGCAGGCACCGAGACATCCAGCTGGAAGGCAGGCACCGAGACATCCAGCTGGAAGGTAGGCATCGGGACATCAGGCTGGGAGGCAGGCACATCAGATTGGAAAGTGGAAGCAGGTTGGGTTACTGGCAAGATGGTGTGGGTCGGGAAGTTTTGTATGTAGGTGCAGGGCTGTAAGAAAAGAAAGTAGCTGGACAGAAGGAAGACTAAGGAACTGTAGCTGGAGGAGGAGTTTGTGGGACTGTTAAAGGTGGAGGAGAAGAAACAGGTGGATTGAAGGCAGGATAGGTGCGACACTTGGAGACTGGGTAGTAGTATTTGGTAGGGGGCTGATTAAACTGGGCTGTAGCTGAGGTTGCCATAGGCAACGGGGAGATAGATTTTTGGGAAGGCAGATGATTAATGGCAGGGGAGTTAACGGCAGGGTAGGTGCAACAGGAGGAAACAGGGTACTGGTATTTCATTGGTAGAGAAGTATATTCGGAGCTAACAGAAGCTGAATGCGACAGACTTGACCAGGCCTGTATTAATGATTGCACTGAATCAGGTATGCACTTAGCTTGTCTGACCAGAGACTGCACTGATTCATTTTGCAAGCACCTGCTGGGGACAAGCTGAATATTGTTCAAAAAAAAAAAAATGCTGAGTCATCCTCCAACAGCCAAAGATTCTACCTGAGCTGCACTAAAAGGGGGTGTATAGTCATAAAAGGGGGTGTATAGTCATCACCTCCCTCAGCGACATCAGACAGGGCCAACTCAGTACAGATCTTAAATAATGGTTGCACATCTTCAAACAAAAAAACTGCCTTGCTCAATAAAAACATGAGCTAGGCGGATGCCTTCTAACAATTGTTCCCTAGTGTATTCAGCCAATGTCTGATAACAAAAGTCTCTGTCATCAGTTGCCAGGAGCGATAAATATAAAATACTTTCGAAATCCATCTTTCAACAATAGCTGGGACTCAGGCCCCAATTCCCAGGTGCAACCGATCTGATTGTATGGCTTCAGTATTCTGTCAGGGGATGTTATACACAACATCCAATGCAGGTGATCAGATCGCTGGGCTGCACCAAGGAATCAGGGACAAACGAGTAAATTAATAAGAAGGTATGTTTATTGGTAATGATAAAGACACACGTGCAATCAAGACAGCAAACCAAAAACAAGTAAATGGTGAAAAACACAGCAAACCCCCAAAACCCACCTAACTATCTATCTAACTAATATAATATACGAGCAAGGAAACAAACATGAAATAAAAAATAAGGCATGGGCAAAAGCGACAAGGGAACAGAAAACAGGAATAATGAAGCAGACCAAGGAGCAGGGAACAGGAAACAGGGCTCAAGGACAGGATACACCAACGGGGTCCAGGAACAAACAGGAACAGGCTGGAACAAGAGCAGGTACTGGCAGGGACAAGGGCTTAGCAGAGGAATACTGAAGCACTGAGGCTTAGTTCAGGGCGGGTTTATATAGTCCAGCAGACCCATGACAGGTGTGCTGATGGCAAGTCTGAAGTCCAGGCCGGGAGACACCCGCTGGTGGCCACTGGAATTACACCCTTTTGGTGCTGAATGTAATAGTGCCACCAGCAGGTGAAACCGGAGATGACACCGTTCCTGACACAGAGAGAGTCACTGCCCTGTTCAGAGACCTCAGGAGACGTCTGGAAGACCTGGAGAAGAGAGTCCTGAAGGAAATCTCCGGGCAGGCAGAGCGGGTCTTTGTGTTAATTGATGATCTGGTCCAGGATCTGGAAATAAAGAAGGAAGAGCTGTCCAGGAAGATGGGGAACATTGAGGAGCTGTGTAACATGACGGATCCACTGACTGTCCTACAGGAATCAGACACAGGTGACTTGTGTGATACTGAGGATGGAGATGATGAGGACAGAGAGAGACATGATAAACTCCTCCATGATGGAGGGTATCTGGATGTAGGGGGGGATCTCACACACATTATACACAGGTTTATCTGATATCATGTCTTGGGTAATTGTAGAGAAATGTCCAGGCACACATGTCTATACACATTCTACTACAAAGGGCAAAGGCTACATCAATGCTGAACCATCCAGGAGACCTCCCCAACCCTCCCCCACCATACATCCATCCAGGAGACGTCCCCAACCCTCCCCCACCATACAACCATCCAGGAGATCTCCCCAACCCTCCCCCACCATACAATCATCCAGGAGACCTCCCCAACACTCCCCCACCATACAACACTCACACCTCCAGGTTGGAGGACCAAATATTGGGGCTGTACAGTGTCACGGAACGTCCCACACTCCGCTTAAGTGCTTCTGTCAGTATACCACTTCCTTGTAGTCTGGATACAGATATCAGATATTCCAACCTCTCTCAAGCATAAAACAAGGCGAGACTTGCGTAGATGCTAACATGGACTATTTGATTTAGAATCAAAATTACAAGACTTTATATGCCGTTGGAACCTCCTCTAACAATACAACTGTAACCTAATTAACATGAGCTAGTTTACTAAACCATTTACCCAGACTAGGTGACTATTCAATACACATTACCATAAACATCAACACAGGGTTAATTAGAACAAACAACAATGTGTGGAATACCCTTAGGACCTGTGGTAAGCCAGACTAAACTCATTTACATTAAACACATTATAGCAGAGAACAAGACAGGTAGTTATAGTTGATGACACCAGCATCTCCTCACAGTATGTGTCCCAACAGTATGAATCAGTCTTATCAGCAGGGGGCTGCTGGAGGAATCCCCCCTCCCTCTACAGGGACACACATCCCAAATGACCACAGCAAAGAGTCCACAACAGAATCAAACAACATACAATATATACATATATACACGACTGAGTCCGATTAGTACAAATCAGACTGGATTTCTAATTCACCTCACAAAGAGTATTGTTCCCTTGCAAATCCTGGGCCCATAATCAAAAGGCAACAGGCTTGCATTCAGTCCTCTCCAACAGCCTCTGTCCCGGCTAGGTCTGTCACATACAGCAAACATCGGGGGTGTCGGGGGTTACAGACATATTACTGGATGTGAGCATAGCTGGTAATAATCTACATATATCAGATGACAGGAAAACTCTATGTCGGACATATGAGAGACCAAATCGCCCAGAAACACCAGAGAGGTTTCAGGATTATTCTCAGGTGATGAGCAGTCAGAGGTTCTCCTTAGGGAGACATTACTAGGAAGTGGATGTCGGGGAGTCAGAATGGTGGAGAGTCGGGTTGTGGTAACCCAGTATAGACAGGAGAGGAGATCAATCTCTGAGTGGATGTAATAAAAAGTCCTGGGGTTTGGAGAGGGGGTGGGGGTTGGGTAACCAGTATTCAGTGATACATGACAGTAATAAGACCCCATTACCCAGCGGCGTCTCCATTAGGAGAGTCAGGATAGATCTGGATTATGAGGCCAGGAGGATCTCCTTTTATGATCTGTGTGACCCAATCCAACATCTCCACACCTTCACCACCACCTTCACTGAGCCCCTCCATGCTGGGATATGGGTAGGGGGAGGGTTATATGTAAGGGGGGAGGTTGTATATTAGCTATGACTAAGCACCGTGTCTGGTGTAAAACATTTCAGCGGCTGTGCAGTTAGTCTGTACTTACCCTTGATGCCTTGATTTAAAAAAAAAAATTTAATAAAGGTGAATATTTGGAGTGCGGCTATCCAGCTATACATTTTTTCTATTTCTTTTTTTGTTGCCAACAGAGCCAGCACCCTGTTTGATTGTGGAGACAGCTGATTTTGGGAGGGGTTATTGTCCTGGAGCAGTGAACTTCTACAGGAAATTGTTGTTCTCTGGATCCTTGGAAGGTCTTGTTGGGGAACATAGAGACAGTTGGTCTCCTTCTTCTACAATGAGGGATTTGGGAGTCTGGAGGTGGGACAAGCTGATAAGGTGTTCAGAGATCACAGAAATGCATGTCTCTTGTAATGAACGATGTGCTGCTTGTACAAATTCTTCAGTAAATGATTCCATCTGTAAAATGTTGATGTTTGGGACGGTCCTCCATGACAACTGTCTAGGATTGGAGGGTAAAAGCCTCCCGTTTGATGAAGGTAGGGAAGGTGGGGTGTCCCTGGAACAGTTTGGAAATGTGGTCACCCTAGTGAAGACTGGCCCTTGTGTGTCCCCGATCTCAGCCATAGATTGTTATTCATTTCTCATAGCAAGCATCCTGGCAGTGTTTCCAGAGCTGGAGAAGAGAGCTAGCTCTTGGGGTTTTGGAAAAAGAATGTGCACTTCCCTCCAAATGTACAATGCAGTGCTTAGTGCCCGGGGCCACATGTAGCCCATTGCCACTTTATGTGTGGCCCATTGGTCCCCTGCAGACACTTATCTGTAATATGTCATGTACTATGTTTCCAGTCTATGACTGACTGCTGAAGCATGCCCCCAGTCTCCAACAACCCCTGTAGCATGTTCATAGTCTCTGACCATTCTCTGTATCATGTCTGCAGTCTCTGACTATTTTCTGTATCATGTCTGCAGTCTCTGACCATTTTCTGTATCATGTCTGCAGTCTCTGACCATTTTCTGTATCATGTCTGCAGTCTCTGACCATTTTCTGTATCATGTCTGCAGTCTCTGACCATTTTCTGTATCATGTCTGCAGTCTCTTACCATTTTCTGTATCATGTCTGCAGTCTCTGACCATTTTCTGCATCATGTCTGCAGTCTCTGGCCATTTTCTGTATCATGTCTGCAGTCTCTGACCATTTTCTGCACCATGTCTGCAGTCTTTGACAACCTCTTGTATAATTTCTGCAGTCTCTGACCATCTCCTGTACTATGTCTGCAGTCTCTGACCATCTCTTGTCTGCAGTCTCCGATCATCTCCTGTATTATGTCTGCAGTCTCTGATTATCTCCTGTATTATGTCTGCAGTCTCTGATCAGCTCCTGTATTATGTCTGCAGTCTCTGATCATCTCCTGTATTGTGTCTGCAGTCTCTGACCATCTCCTGTACTATGTCTGCAGTCTCTGATCATCTCCTGTATTATGTCTGCAGTCTTTGATCAGCTCCTGTATTATGTCTGCAGTCTCTGACCATCTCCTGTACTATGTCTGCAGTCTCTGATCATCTCCTGTACTATGTCTGCAGTCTCTGATCATCTCCTGTACTATGTCTGCAGTCTCTGATCATCTCCTGTAGTATGTCTGCAGTCTCTGATCATCTCCTGTATTATGTCTGCAGTCTCTGATCATCTCCTGTATCATGTCCATACCAGTCTCTGACTATTTTAATAAAGTTCTTTAAGTTAGGCTCAGACAAAGCAATCAAAGCATATTTTATCAGTACGCCGAAGCATGGGTTTTGTTTAACCACATCACTTAAGGCCCTCCCACTTCTAGATGCTTGACCGCGCCCACAATTTACCATGACGTAGCGCTCCGCAGGTCTTTTTGCTCCTCCAGTGTCCCTCATTCTGAAGTTCAAAAGTTGGGAGGTATGGTGTCCTGACTGAGGGGTGTACTGACTTTTGTTGCCAGCGGTTTAGACATTAATGGCTGTGTGTTGAGTTATTTTGAGGGGACAGCAAATTTACACTGTTATACAAGCTGTACACTCACTACTTTACATTGTAGACAAGTGTCATTTCTTCAGTGTTGTCACATGAAAAGATAGAAGAAAAGATTTACAAAAATGTCACTGAGGGGTGTACTTACTTTTGTCAGATACTGTATATATACAATGCAGTGCAGTGTCAGGGGAAGAACGTGGATTGTAAATAATTACCGTTATAGGATCAGACAACCTGAAATAATGTCTTGTACAATTCATACTTTGTGTGTATTCACAATCAGTGTAAATTGTGACCTTCCTGTGGAATGAAATAAATGAGAACAATGTTGGGGATGCTGAACAATGGGACATCCTGACAAATACGTGATAACAGCATCGGGAATTCTCCACCAAAAAGCTGGCCATGGTTGCCATAGCGATTGTCCTGAAAAGAGGCGTGGTTACAGGAACTACTGTATGTATGCAGATAAGAAGTAACTTGAACTGCAGCTGGCCTGGCGCCGTCCAATCACAGACCGGACATTTTTACAACAATAAAGGAAGTAAGAGACAAATAAAAGGGCTTACCATTAATGTAGAATGCTTTCTAACACTTTACTGTAATACTTTTATCAAGAATCTCTCTTTATTAAACAAAATCCCTTAAAAAAAACTACAATGGAGGGTGTTTTCTTTGCGAAAAAAAAAGTTCTCTTTATTCCTCCCTTAAACACGATACTCTCTATGCAAGCAAAGGGATGTATTTTTTTTACAATGCAACTCCCAAAAATACTTCTGTTTACAACCTTGAGACTAGGGATGAGCCGAACATCCCCCCCCACCCCCCGGTTTGGTTCGCAGCACAACATGCGAACAGGCAAAAAAATTTGTGTGAGCATCATTAAAGTCTATGGAACATCAAAGGTGCTAATTTTTAAGGCTTATACGCAAGTTACTGCCATAAAAAGTGTTTGGGGACCCGGGTCCTGCCCCAGGGGACATGGATCAATGCAAAAAAAAAAAGTTTTTAAAACGGCCATTTTTTCGGGAGCAGTGATTTTAATAATGCTTAAAGTGAAACAATATAAATGAAATATTCCTTTAAATATCGTGCCTGGGGGGTCTCCTTAGTCTTCCCGTAAAGTGGCGCGTCTTTCCCGTGTTTAGAACAGTAATGCAGCAAAATTACATTTCTAAAGGAAAAATGTCATTTAAAACTGCTCGCGGCTGTAATGTATTGTCGGATCCCGGCAATATACATTTTTTTTTTAAATGGCGTGGGTGTCCCCCCAAAATTTATACCAGGTGCTAATTTTTAAGGCTTATATGCAAGTTACTGCCATAAAAAGTGTTTGGGGACCCGGGTCCTGCCCCAGGGGACATGGATCAATGCAAAAAAAAAAAGTTTTTAAAACGGCCATTTTTTCGGGAGCAGCGATTTTAATAACGCTTAAAGTGAAACAATATAAATGAAATATTCCTTTAAATATCGTGCCTGGGGGGTCTCCTTAGTCTTCCCGTAAAGTGGCGCGTCTTTCCCATGTTTAGAACAGTAACGCAGCAAAATGACATTTCTAAAGGAAAAATGTCATTTAAAACTGCTCGTGGCTGTAATGTATTGTTGGACCCCGGCAATATACATTTTTTTTTTTAAATGGCGTGGGTGCCCCCCCCAAAATTCATACCAGGCCCTTCAGGTCTGGTATGAATATTAAGGGAAACCCCGTGCCAAAATGAAAAAAAAATGGCGTGGGGGGATATGACAGACTCACCCAGGACAGAGGCTTTTGGAGGGGACTGAATGCTAGCCTCTTGCCTACCGATTATGGGCCCTGGCATTTGGGGGAATGGTGCTCTTTGTGAGCTGCATTCCAAGGGACCCCTGAGGTGGTGTTACTTTGGATTCGGGTCCTTGTCCCCCCAAGACACACAGACTCTGGGAACCCTGTGTATGCCATATTGGAAATGGTGACTGGGAGGGTATGTCTTGGATTGCTTAAAATGGGACAGTAATATTTATCCACAATATCTCCCAGGATATATGTAAAAAAGAAAGAAGGACAGTGCCCTCTAAGTGCAGCATGTATGTAAAAGATATTTATTACAATAGATAAAAGCACTCACATTTGAGTTGCTAAAAACCAGCATGTAAAGTAGTTTCATCCGCGTGTTCACGGGGGATGTGGGTGTCACGGGCCAGTGGGGGGGGGGGGGTCCTGGGATGTGAGTCCTGTGACCTGGGTCCTGGTTGCTGTTCCGGTGGTGCCGAGGGTCCTCAGAGCCTCCGGGCGGCAAGGATGCGGGTCATGGATCCTCCGTGGAGCGCCGTGCTGACCTGTGTCTTCACTTCCGGGAGCGGGGTGAGGCGGGCAGTGCTTCGCGTTCGGAGCATGCGTGCTCCTTCATCAGGCTATGCTGGTGGCCATGTATAGTGTTGGAATTTTATACCATAGGCACAGGGAGGAGAGGTGATTGGGTGGAGGGCGGGACTATGTGTGATGACAGGGCAGATAGGTAACCATGGAGATGGGTTCTATGCAATATGGAAGGAGAGTGGACAGGGACGGGGAGAGGGCAGGGAGAGGGCAGGGCGGGGAGCGGAGGGGGGAGAAAAATGGAATGTGAATGAGTGTGTTATGGTAGAGAATATGGATTGTAGGGCGAGAAGGCGGTACGTATAAAGAGGAATGATATCTTGATATATTGATCATGGTGGACGGAAACTGAATATGTGTATATATACATACAGTATGTGAATATATGAGGAGGGAATAAGAAAAAGTATGTAACTATAGGGAAAGATGAGTGATGTATATGAGGAAATGATGGAGATGGAAGTGTATATGTGTGTAACCAATTTTGAATATAAATATAAAAAATAAATGAAAAATATGAAAAATATAAAAAATACATGTGAGTTGGGAATAGGAAATTATTTTATTTATAATTTTTTTTTTATTATATGTAAAGACTAATCTTGGTTTGTTTGATTCTGAACCCCACATGTTAGTTGAGAGAGCTGATCACATTGGCCTGTAGAACTGGGTAGGAGTCGGACAGTCTACTCCTACTATAGTTTGTTGCTTACTAGGCTGAGGAGGGGGGGGAGATCACTGTTTGTATTGTTAATTGTAATAAGCTCCTGCTATTTTGTTTATACTACTGTGTGAAGCTCGGTGACCACAGATCTGCCCCAAAGGTCATGTGTCTGAGTCACATAGTCTGGGTAAATGATTTAGTAAACTAGCTCATGGTAATAAGGTTAATTAGGTTACAGTTGTATTGTTAGAGTAATATGAGCAGGAGGGGGGAACCTCCTCTTTAACGGTATATAAAGACTTGTAATTTTGGTTCTAATAAATGAGTCCATGTTAGCAGCTAAGCAAGTCTTGTCTTGTTTTGTGCTTGTGAGCGGTTGGAATATCTGATATCTATATTCAGACTGGGAGAAAGTGGTATTACTGACAGAAGCACTCAAGCGGAGTGGGATAGGATCCATTACCCCGCTCCAAAATTTAAAAAAAAATGGCGTGGGGTCCCCCCAAAATCCATACCAGACCCTTATCCAAGCACACAACCTGGCAGGCCGCAGGAAAAGGGGGGGGGAAGAGAGAGCGCCCCCCCCCCTCCTGAACCGTACCAGGCCACATGCCCTCAACATGGGGAGGGTGCCTTGGGGTCTCCCCCAAAGCACCTTGTCTCTATGTTGATGGGGACAAGGGCCTCATCCCCACAACCTTTGCCCTGTTGTTGTGGGGGTCTGCGGGCGGGGGGCTTATCGGAATCTGGAAGCCCCCTTTAACAAGGGAGCCCCTAGATCCCGGCCCCCCGACTGGGCAAGGGTTGTGGGGATGAGGCCCTTGTCCCCATCAACATGGGGACAAGGTGCTTTGCCTTGTCCCCATCCCCATCAATCAACCTGCTGAAAAAAACAAAAACAATCCCTCCCACATCAATATGATCTTCTTCCATGGCTCACCCTAGGTCTCCTAGGTGATTTAATTGACCAAATATGGCCATGTGGGTATATTGGGTCAGTGACGTCAGTGCTATCCATGCTCTTTGTTTACATAGCCATGGGTACTTGGCTAATAGTTTCAAGAAATTATTAGATAAGCACCTGAACGACCACAACATACAGGGATATACAATGTAATACTGACATATAATCACACACATAGGTTGGACTTGATGCACTTGTGTCTTTTTTCGACCTCAACTACTATGTAAGTATGTAACCTATTTCATTATCCCCAGATACAGAATTGAGCCCCCCCAGGAGCTTCTTACCATAATGTGAAAGTATTCAAATGTGTCCATTATGGCCGACCTACCATCAGAGCGATCCCTTCCAGCTCTGTGATGGTAATGCTCCCCTCCATGACCTTCTCCGGGTCTTCTTCCAGGTTCGGAGTCTTCAGCCATCTTGATTAGCCTGTTGGGATGACTCATGCATGTGTATAAAGCTACTTCTGTCCGGCACAGAACTGTGCCGATATAGTACACTGAGCATCTATGACGGAAGAGACATCCACAGTCTACTGTCATAAACAAGTCACTGCTCGTCAGGACTTTACAACAGATGTCACCTCCTCTTCTTCTCTCTGTGTATAAATATGAGGGTTCCAGAAACAATTCCAGAAGATATCTAAGGTGCCCCCAGAGCTTAAAAAAGACTTTCACCGGGGCGTGGCCTGGCACAGCATGGAGTAGGACGTTTGTCTTGAGAGCTCCGTCCATTACTCCTTAATCCTATTCATCCTGGACTCTCTGTGCTGCTAAACTGGCTGGATCACATCCCTGAGGCTCTAGCAACACCCTGGGCTCCTTCCTGAACCGATTGGTCACACAGCAGTCCGAACGGAGCGGCGATCTCCCGCGTCGCGGCCGAATCTAAGCAAGACCGCGGCTTCGGCCTACTCCTGGAGGCCGCGGCCATCTTGGTCCTCCGATCCTCTGGCCCTGAATTGAGATACCTGCTAATCAAAGGTACCCTGTTACTGGACAATCCTTCCGGGGAGAGGGACAAGACATATATAGCTCATCTGGCCAGTGGGGACCCCGAGAAAGCCGACAAATACACCCGGTCTGGATTGTGGCCTAGGCTTACACGAGGTGTACGGCGGCCATCTTGGCACACCTGCCTTCCCTGCCTGTGTACTCTACATAAGCTATAGCCCTGGTGTCTCCCTTCTGACAGCCTCTACTGGGATCCCCTATACCCTGAGGGACACAACCCCAGATTACCATCAGCTAAAGAGGTGGGGAGGGATTGCACGCACCTGCTTTGTACAATAACGTCTATCCTTAAACTCTGAGGGCTACAGGGCCTGGGACAGCACTTGTCTTTAACTAACCAGCAAGTCAGGTTGTTACACTAAGTTTGGAGGTTCTCTGGGTCCCACCTGGGACCTCCGCAAAATGTCACCAACTAAGGCACAAAAGGCAGCGGCAGCAAAACTAGATCAGTACCGCCGACTAGAAAAAGAAGACATGGAGGGGGGGGACAACTGAGAAAAGTGGAGCAGGAGAACGAACTGTGGGTGATACTGACAAACTCCTTGAAGCAATCACCTTCTGCAGAACCTCTCTCACAGCACAAATTGAGGAGGTCAAGTTGGATATTTCCCTTATCAGACAGGACTTTCAAAAGCTCAGGGAAAGAGTGAAAGAAACTGAGTTCAGGCTGGGCGAGGTGGAGGATGCTATCCCACCCTTACAAACATCCTCAGACCGCGTGCAAAGGCAAATACAGCAACTCCTTTTAAAGCAAGATGATATGGAGAATAGGCTGAGAAGATGTAATATACGCCTGATAGGCCTGCCGGAAGGGTCTGAGGGTAAGGACACTTCCACTTTTTTGGAACAACTACTGATCAATACTTATGGAAGAGAAGTTTTTTCCCCCAGGTTGGCGGTAGAGCGGGCACATCGCATGCCAGCAAGACCACCCCACAAGGAGCTCCTCCCTGCACGTTCATAGCTAAACTCCTTAACTATAAGGATCGGGACACTGCTTTGAGAATGGCAAGAGAGAAGGGCAATATCCCAGTTGGGAATGTTAAGGTGGCCACTTTCCCAAACTTCTCGACAGAGGTACAGCGCCGTCGTCAGAGTTTTACGGAGGCCAAACGTAAGCTAAGAAATCTGCAATACAAGTACTCAATGCTTTTCCCAGCCTGACTTAGGGTGGAGCATGAAGGGCACGCGGTTTTCTTCGAGGACCCAGAGGAGGTAATCTCTTGGTTGGAACGAAGAGTTAACCCTCAACAAGCTGATTGATCAAGTCCCATTGATAACGTGTCTGAGACCAGGAAATGTCTCCAACCAGTGCAAGTTTAAAGCACAAATCCTGATTACTTACAGCACAAGAGTCAAATTACCCTCCGGGGCTCCGGAGTGAGAAAAAGTCCTACAGCCAACATGCATCGTGCAGCGAGACTTTACCCCACACAGTTCTGGGAAGCAGCACCATGTACATTGGAACTCTATCCGGAAATTAATAGTTGAAGCTAAATGGAAACAAGAAGATCGAGAGACCGCACTGCATGTTTTACAAGTGATATGGTTGATATTTTTAATTTTATTTAGTGTCCGGAGACTGCACCAATTGTTCTACATTCCACTGTTCACAAAGAAGTTCGAATGTTTCCCAGATAACGACCAGTTCAGGGATTATGCCCGCACAAGTTTGGGTCAGTGTAGGGCAGGGAGGGGGGAGGGGGTTCAAATGTTTTTGGTTCGGTTAAATTTGAACGTGCATACTTATAATAGAAAACAGGTAACGTTGCATGTGCCAGATCTATGGGAAAGTACATATGTGCCATATCACAGGTATTTGAGTCAGATGTCTCTGCAAGTTAAGATTCTGTATGCCTTATGCAGAAAGAGCAAATTGTTTTATATAAATGCTATATTAATGGTTAAAAAGTTTGGCCTATGGCATTTTTGAAATTTCTAACATGGAATATGAGGGGTCTGCGTGAGAAATTTAAGTGCGCAGCAGTCTTCACATTCCTGAAGAAGCAACATGCTGACATAATAGCACTAGTGGAAACACATATCGAGGGAAGTGTTCAGATGGCGCTCCGCAGGCCATGGGTTGGTTGGGCGTACCACTCTACCCACACATCACACTCTAGGGGAGTTTCTGTATTAATTGCTAAATCAGTACATTTTGAATTATGCGAGCTAACTACCGACCCGAATGGCCGTTATGTATTTATTCATGCCAAAGTATATGGAGAGCCCTTGCTTATAATGGCTTTTTATATACCACCTCCATTTAATGTATCCATGGTCAAGGAAGGTATATCATATATGACCCATCATCCAAATATAGCAGCGGTCTGGCTAGGGGATTTTAATGTTACTTTGAACCCGGCTCTAGACAGGCTACAGTTGACATCAACAGCTCCCGGTGCTCCCACCGAAACTAAATTCTCTAAGCTTATCTCCACCTTCCATCTGATAGATACATGGAGACATAAATTCCCACTGGTTAAGTCATATTCATGCTTCTCGTCATCTCGGGGCTCTATGTCCTGTATAGACTTTATACTTATCTCCCGCAGATTGACCCCAAGATTATCGGAGGTAATGTTTTGCCCTAGAGTACTGTCGGACCGTAGTCCTTATTGGATTACATTAAGTATTCCAGTGACAAAACCACCACGAGTATGGCGTCTGAATCCATTCTGGCTATCTCTTCTACCAGAAGGTGACAAGCTCATAGACAAATGGAAATTGTACTTTATCGAAAATGATGAGTCAGCATCACCCCCCGCAGTCTGGGACTCTTTTAAGCTATTTGCTAGGCATACATTGATAACGGCGATTAATAAAATCAAGATGGACTCTTCTAGTGCCCTCGGTAAGGCGCTGGAGGACTTGTCCTCTGAAGAAAGAGAGTATGCCAACACCCCGACATCAGTAACCGTAAACCAACTTAAACTACAGACTAGAGTGGTTAATCAGCTACAGTACCAGAAAGCCAAACAAAAAATGTTTTTTTCTAAGCAAAAAATGTTTGAACATGGGGAAAAGGCAGGCAAGTTACTTGCATACCTGGTCCACAGTGAAGATAGACCCCCAGTGGTTATCACACTGCATGGCTCCGGAGGACAAAAAGTAACAGACCCACTTACAGTAACCTCAATGTTTAGGGACTTCTTTGCAGACTTATACACAACGACAGCCCCCACTGAGACCCATCACATGTCTCTTTTTCTTGAAAAGGTGTCCTTCCCACAGCTAATGGAAGAACAAGTAGAACTATTGGAAGCACCACTTACTTTAGACAAAATATCAACTGCCATGGCTAGCTTTGCTAGGTCTAAATCCCCTGGTTCAGATGGACTTCCAATAGAGTTCTATTCCCAATTCAGCAAAATACTAACCCCTAAACTATTAAAATTGTATAATTATCTATTTGAAACTGGGACTTTACCTCCATCTATAACAGAGGCTACAATAGTCCTCATCCCTAAACCCGGTAGGGATCTGGGGTTTCCAGAATCTTATCGGCCAATATCACTCCTACAGGTTGATATCAAAATACTTGCCAAAGTTCTATCGATTAGGCTCAATCAGGTAATATTAACATTAATACACGCAGACCAGGCTGGCTTCATGCCTGGACGCAACACCTCGTTTAATCTTAGGAAATTATACATTAACCTGCAAGCTACATACGAGGAACTTGGTACACGGGTTGTTGTGACCTTAGACACAGCGAAAGCCTTCGACTCGGTAGAGTGGAGGTATCTCTGGAGATGCTTGGAGGGCTACGGATTTGGCCCAAAATTTATCAAATGGGTCCAACTTCTATACCAGGCACCCAGGGCCAAAGTGGTGGCTAATGGATGGTCGTCTCAGTTATTCGACCTCAGTAGAGGCACGAGACAGGGTTGCCCCCTATCCCCACTACTATATGCCCTGGCGGCAGAACCACTGGCAATATCCATCCGAGCAAACCCAGAGATCAGAGGACTTAAAATGGTCTCTCTGAGTGAAAAAATTAACATGTATGCAGATGACACGCTATTGTACCTGGCAGACTCGGGCCCATCATTACGTAATGCACTCCACACGATAGAACAACTTGGAATATTTTCAGGTCTAAAAATCAATTGGGACAAATACCAAATTCTGCCAATTGATAGTTTCCCACCCCCAGATGTCATTAAATACTTGGGGATTCATATAACCAGATCCCCTGCAGACTATATATCTCTGAATATAATCCCTCTCATTTCCCTAGTTAAAAATAAAATACGGGTCTGGTCCAAACCACCATTAGGAGTCTGGGGACGTATAAATTTAATCAAAACGATTCTACTACCCAAAATACTCTATATTTTATGGCACACCCCCGTTTATTTACCCTTAAAATGTTTTCAATCTCTAGAGTCCCTCTTAAAGACATTTGTGTGGGGAAATAATAGGCATAAATTGGCATGGCAAGCCCTCAAAAATCCAACTGATCTAGGCGGCACTGCTCTACCCAATTTTAATCTATACTACATTGCAGCACAACTATCTCAGCTTTTTCATTTAGACAAAACCGACAGTGAGAGATTTCTTATGCTCATATGTCCTAAATGGGCACAGTACACCAAAGACCCGATATATGCAATAGCGACGGACAAGGGAGGGATGGAACTAGGAGACAGAAGACATACCATACTATACCACTACAGGAAAATATGGAATTTAGCAGCCTCTAGACTTGACATCTCACAGTTTAACAACTATACGCCGTTATGGCATAACAAAAATCTTAAGGAGTTTAATAAAATACAGGACACATCTATATGGTCCACACAGGGAATATTTTACCTACATCATATATTAAAAGATGGACAACTTAAAACCTTTGACTTACTTAAAGAAGAATTTACAATACAGCATCAGATGTTCTATAGATTCTTACAAATCGGTCACGCAATACAATCACAATTCCCTGACTCCTGCCCTAGTCCTGCACCTAATGTACTCATTGCCATAATTAAGAGCACAGATTCTCAAAAATTGATCTCGGCATTTTATAACTTGCTCTTAACCCCTGTAGCTGCTAAAATAGCATATGGTCTTAAACCAAGATGGGAGAGGGAGGTGGGACCAGTGGAGGATGAGGAGTGGGCGGAGGCATTGGAGGCCTGTAAAGCTGTATCCCCTAAACTCTCAGATCGTCTGACCCAGCTCTATGTTCTCCATAGGGCATACCTCACACCCCTCAGAGTTGCAAGATACAAGCATACACAAACCACCACATGTCAGATGTGTTGGAGAGAGATAGGTACCTTCCTCCAACCTATATGGACATGCCCTAAGATAAAAGGCTTCTGGGAACAAATTGTGGCATTTTTACACGACACAATGGGTTCACCTCTAGCCCTAGACCCCAAACAGTGCCTCTGGGGTATAGTTCCAGATATAACCGATAAATAAAGTAAAACCTTCTTACACGAAACACTCTTTGCAGCAAGAAAGGTTATAGCCAAAAAGTGGATGAGACAAGAGACCCCCAAAATAGCGGAATGGAAGGTGGAGATAAATAATACATTACCATACAAGAAATGTATTTATATTAATAGAGGTTGTTCAGCAAAGTACAGCAAGATCTGGGATAGATGGCTTCAGGAATCTTCTACCTGTGTCTAATGTAATCGTATGACCGCAAAGTGATACATAGGTATAAGTATGGATGGACAGTGTTAAAATCAAATATGTATACCTTGAATGTCAAGATATGCCAGAAATGTTTAAATTTAATGCTATATATATTTTTTTTTATTTCAATGATAATAATTATAACACTGTAATGCCCCGTACACACGGTCGGACTTTGTTCGGACATTCCGACAACAAAATCCTAGGATTTTTTCCGTCGGATGTTGGCTCAAACTTGTCTTGCATACATACGGTCACACAAAGTTGTCGGAAAATCCGATCGTTCTGAACGCGGTGACGTAAAACGCGTACGTCGGGACTATAAACGGGGCAGAAGCCAATAGCTTTCATCTCTTTATTTATTCTGAGCATGCGTGGCACTTTGTCCGTCGGATTTGTGTACACACGATCGGAATTTCCGACAACGGATTTTGTTGTCGGAAAATTTTATCTCCTGCTGTCCAACTTTGTGTGTCGGAAAATCCGATGGAAAATGTCCGATGGAGCCCACACACAGTCGGAATTTCCGACAACACGCTCCGATCGGACATTTTCCATCGGAAAATCCCACCGTGTGTACGGGGCATTATAGTGTCAACATGACAACGTAACCTTTTCTTTTTTCTTTTTGTATGCACTAAATATTCAATAAAACCTTGTTTGATTTTAAAAAAAAATAAAAGACTTTCACCCATTCAATGCACTAGGTATTCTTTCACTCCTACACACATTTTAATTTTTTTACTTTTAAGTTTGCCTCACACCCAACCACCGTTATTTCCTTGGCAAGAATGACATATTCTGTGCTCTGAGAACTCCTGGAACTCACATGTTGCATATCTCAGGAGGTTTCAGGTTCCATTCATGTGGCTGCAGGTGGGTGGACCCAGTGCCATCTCATCAGTGGGGCCGGGTTGCCTAAACCTGGAAGACGCATCAGAAACTTGATGATGTCAGGACCAAAGATGGAGGCACAGGACCCGGGATCTGACAGCGGTGCAGAGGATCACAGCAGGACAACCCAAGATCCAAATTGAAGAGAGGAAAGGGGGGGCATGGAGGAGAGTGAATGAATTTCATCTTTCTGTTATCTGAAAAGGTAAAGAACAACCTCTGATGCCGGTGATTGGATTTTGAAGTTTATTTGGATGAGAAGAGTTACAAAATAAAAGTGAATAGAAGAAACTAGAGAGATCAACACACACACATTAACACAATGTATGAATTTTCAAAATACATTTTACATTTTAAGACATTTACTAAGGAGTTTACACAAGTAACACATAAAACAATGACAAGAGACATTCATTTCTGGTATTGTGGAGGTCTGACCATGACCCAGTCTGTACAATATTAGGATACACACCTTCTCTCTACAGACTGATCAACAACACATTCTAAGGACATTCTGATGGCACATTCTAAGGACTGGTATGTATGGTTGGGATCCTCAACTCTCCATGCAGCCTGCAAGCTGGATAGCAGTATGGTCATAGAGGTTACCCATGCAGGCCACCACTGGCCTAGTACAGGGAACCATAGAGATGAGGATCTGGGAAAGCACAGAATACGAGGCTCACAGGAATGGCAGGAGTATAGCGCAGCACTGGGGCGCTGGTCTTACAGGGAGACAGGAGTACAGGAGTATCTAAGCAGCAGTGGGATTCTGAGCATACAGAAACACAGAGGTAAAATGTATGAAGATTACTTAAGTGCACAGAGGTCCTAGAGAATGCGGGTACACAAGGCATCTAGGACAGGAAGGAGATCTTTTGGAACTCCTAAGAAAGAATCCAGCCTGCCCTCACTGAAAACACTTGGGATACAGAGATTATACTGGGAGACACTGGGAACTCTTAGGTATGGAGATCATACTGGGAGACACCGGGGTACAAAAATCACACTGGGAGACCCTGGGAACACTGGGAGTACAGAGATCACACTTGGAGACACTGTAAACACTGGGGTACAGAGATCACACTGGGAGACACTAGGGACACTGGAGGTACAGCAATCACACTGGGAATACTGGGGGTACAGAAATTACACTGGGAACACTTGGGGTACAGAGATCACACTGGGAGACACTGGGAACACTGGGGTACAGAGATCATACTGGGGGACACTGGGAAAACTGGGGTAAAAAGATCACACTGGGAGACACTGGGAACAGATATCACACTGGGAGCACAGAGATTACACTGGAAGGCACTGGGAAGACTGGGCGACACTGGGGACACTGGCAGTATAAAGATTACACTGGGAGACCCTGGAAGTACAAAGATGACACTGGGAGACACTGGGCGTACAGAGATCACACTGGGAGACGCTGGGGGTACAGAGATCACACTGCACTGTGAGACACTGGGGGTACAGAGGTCACCCTAGAAGACACTGGGAAAACTAGCAGTACAGAGATCACACTGGGAGACACTGGGAACACTGGGAGTACAGAGATCACACTGCGCTGTGAGACACTGGGGGTACAGAGATCACCCTAGAAGACATTGGGAACACTAGGAGTACAATGATCACCCTGGGAGACACTGGGAACACTGGGGGTACAGAGATCACCCTAGAAGACGCTGGGAACACTGGGGGAAGATAGATCACACTGGAAACAATGGGGGTACAGATACAGCCCTAGAAGACACTGGCAACACTGAGGGTACAGAGATCACACTGGGAGACACTGGGAACATTGGGGATACAGAGATAGCACTAGAAGACATTGAGAACACTGGAGGTACAGAAATCACACTGGGAACACTGGGGGTACAGAAATTACACTGGAAGACACTGGGAACACTGGAGGTACAGAGATCACACTGGGAGGCATTGGGAACACATGGGGTACAGAAATCACACTTTGAGGCCTTGCAAACAGACACTAGGAACAAGGGGGATCTGGCTAGAGGAAGTCTAAAAATATTGGAGTTACAAGGAGTCTCTCGGAATGTAGAACACTGGGTGAATAGGGATCAATAGAAATCTTTTCGGGAAGCTGAGGACATGAAGGAGCACTGGAACTTCATGTGCAACTTGCAAGCATGACTTCTGATCTTTGGGAATACAGGTGACAGATAAGCAGGAAAGCAGCAGATCTGTGACAAGGATTTTCTGACAACACGTTCTAACAACCTTCTAAGACATTCCAAGGATATTCTAACAATATCTTTTTAGCAAGTCAGCCCGTTATATAAGGAATCCAACATCAGCATATACTGTAAACACTTAATACTCTCATATAGCCATTAATTCTTTTTCTTTATAAAGGAGATCACTTTTTGGAAATATTCAGCCTCCTCCAGTTATATAAACCGGCGTGTTTCAGAAGGTTTTTGGGTGTTCTATACTTCTGGTCTTCGTGGAAAAGGACCCTCTAATGGTCTACTGGTGGTGTCTGTTCTCTTTTACATCCCAGCAGGCTGTAGACGTGTCTCTGCCACTCCGAGGACACATAGTAATAGATCAGAGGATCCAGACAACAACTGACACTGCTCACACTGACACTGATGATGTAAACAATGTACAGGAAGTTACTGGCTTTGTTATAGACCTGCAGGAAATGCATGAACCAAATCACATTGGCTGGGCCAAAGCAGAGGACAAACACACACAACACAACCACAGTCAGGAGGACGGCTCGGGATCTCTTCTGGGCACCCTTCATGCTGAGACCGCGGACTATTCCAGTGTAACAGAAGGTTGTAATAATTAAAGGTAGCAAATACAAAAGTACGATAAAAATGGGGAAATAATAATAAACATGAAAACTTTCAACCAATTCAGCATCCTGAACATCAGAACAAGTTGTGATATTTAGTTCGGGAAATGGTCGAGTTTGTTTCACTATGAGAATCGGCACAGTGCTGACTATCGATATTACCCAGATGCAGCAACACACCAGCCAGGCTCGTCTCACTGTGCGCCAGGAAAGGGACTGTAATGGGTAGACCAGAGCCAGGAACCGGTCCACACTGATACTCGTCATCAGCAGGATGGATACACGCATGTTAATTAAATACATGGACATGACAAATTGGCACATCCCTTCCCCCACCATCCAGTTATTTCCTGAGAATCGGTACACAATGTGGAAAGGAAGAATACTAACAAAGAGAACATCAGCAGTGGCTAGGTTCAGCAGATACACCACTGCCGGATTTTTCACCTTTACCTTCACCAACAACATGATGATCGCCATTATATTAAGAGGAAGAGCAACAAGGAAAACCACGGTATAGATGGAGGGCACAAGCTTCATCACCCACCAGCTGTTCATATACTCTTGAAATTCATGTAAAAATGTTTTGTTTTTCATCGTAGTTTCATTACCTGAAAACATCAAAAAATATGAGGTGAAGTCATTGTATGAGAAACATTTTGCAACATTTTTCACATTGCATTAAACAGGAGGACAGCTGGTGATCTCTTGTGTGACCCCTTAATGTTGAGTGCCCAGTGATCTGCTGATGATTTCAATGAAAGAGGAAGGAGCAGTTCTCTGGGTATATGCTTTGGCTCTAGGAGGTTGGACACTAGGCAAACCAAAAGGCTCAGCAGATCTCTGGGTATGTGCTTCTACTCTAGGAGGTTGGACACTAGACAAACCAAAAGCCACAGTGGATCTCGGAGCTTGGACACTAGGCAAACCAAAAGCCTAGAAAAGACTAGAAAAGGATGTCAATCTTGCCGCTTTTATCGGCGAGATTGACACCTTGCGAGCCCCGTCGCGGGGCATACCAGGCCCTTAGGTCTGGTATGGATTATAAAGGGGAACCCCTACGCCGAAAAAACGGCGTGGGGCCCCCCCTAAAATCCATACCAGACCCCGATCCGAGCACGCAGCCTGGCCGGTCAGGAAAGGGGATGGGGACGAGCGAGCGCCCCCCCCCCCTCCTGAACCGTACCAGGCCGCATGCCCTCAACATGGGGGGTGGGTGCTTTGGGGGAGGGGGGCCCCCTGCGCCCCCCCCCCAAAGCACCTTGTCCCCATGTTGATGAGGACAAGGGTCTCTTCCCGACAACCCTGGCCGTTGGTTGTCGGGGTCTGCGGGCGGGGGCTTATCGGAATCTGGGAGCCCCCTTTAATAAGGGGGCCCCCAGATCCCGGCCCCCCACCCTATGTAAATGAGTATGGGGTACATGGTACCCCTACCCATTTACCTAGGAAAAAAGTGTAAGTAATAAAACACACTACACAGGTTTTTAAAATATTTTATTAAACAGCTCCGGGGGGGGGGGCTTCCTCCGGCTTCGGGGGTCTTCTTCCGGCTTCGGGGGTCCCTCCGCTTCATCTTCTCCCGGCATCCGGTTGGTTCTTCTCCGCTCTCCGGCCTCTTCTCCCGGTGTCCCAGGTCTTCGGCCGGCCCCCCCACTGTCTTCATGTAGCTCTATTGCCAGCGGAGGTCCGGGCTTCTTGGCTTCTTGGCTTCTTGTCTTCTCTTCTCTTCTCTTCCCCCAGATGTTGACACGACGCTCTCTCCGGCTGGACTGGTCTCTGAGGGCTGCGTTGTGACTTATATAGGCGGAGACCCCGCCCCCATATGATGTCACAGTCCCTGGGCATGCTGGGACTGTGACATCATATGGGGGCGGGGTCTCCGCCTATATAAGTCACAACACAGCCCTCAGAGACCAGTCCAGCCGGAGAGAGCGTCCTGTCAACATCTGGGGGAAGAGAAGACAAGAGAATACAAGAAGCCAAGAAGCCAAGAAGCCAAGAAGTCCGGACCTCCGCTGGCAATAGAGCTACATGAAGACAGTGGAGGGGCCGGCTGAAGACCTGGGACACCGGGAGAAGAGGCCGGAGAGCGGAGAAGAACCAACCGGACGCCGGGAGAAGATGAAGCGGAGGGACCCCCGAAGCCGGAAGAAGACCCCCGAAGCCGGAGGAAGATCCCCCCCCGGAGCTGTTTAATAAAATATTTTAAAAACCTGTGTAGTGTGTTTTATTACTTACACTTTTTTCCTAGGTAAATGGGTAGGGGTACCATGTACCCCATACTCATTTACATAGGGTGGGGGGCCGGGATCTGGGGGCCCCCTTATTAAAGGGGGCTCCCAGATTCCGATAAGCCCCCGCCCGCAGACCCCGACAACCAACGGCCAGGGTTGTCGGGAAGAGGCCCTTGTCCTCATCAACATGGGGACAAGGTGCTTTGGGGGGGGCGCAGGGCGCCCCCCTCCCCCAAAGCACCCACCCCCCCATGTTGAGGGCATGCGGCCTGGTACGGTTCAGGAGGGGGGGGGGGGGCGCTCGCTCGTCCCCATCCCCTTTCCTGACCGGCCAGGCTGCGTGCTCGGATCGGGGTCTGGTATGGATTTTAGGGGGGGCCCCACGCCGTTATTTCGGCATAGGGGTTCCCCTTTATAATCCATACCAGACCTAAGGGCCTGGTATGCCCCGCGCTCGCCGCAATAGGAAGATTTGTTTTTCCTATTGCAGCGAGCGCGAGATGCAATACCCTGCCCTCGTGTCGCATTTGGTCTGTCGGACCAGCACACACACGAGCGGACTTTCCGCCCGAAACTGAGTCCGACGGAAAGATTTGAAACTTTCTTCAAATCTAGGTCCGGCGGGCTTTTGGGAAGAAGTCCGCCGGAAAAGTCCGCCGCCGCCCACACACGGGCGGATTGTCCGGCACACTCTGGTCCGCCGGACCAAGTATGCCGGAAAGTCCGACCGTGTGTACGCGGCATAAGAAAAGAGGGAAGTGGTGAATTATACCAACAGATAATTCTTCAGGTGTCATGCCTTGGCATGATTTCCACAGCCACCTGTACTTTTCTTCAACAGCTGGCTTTGACTAATGCAGTGACCTCCATGTGATAGAGCCTGGTAAAATGTGTGAGCTGAGGACCAGGTCCCAGCTCTTCATACCTGTAAGACAGATGTCTGGTGTCTACCGGGTACCTACTGACCTGTTAGAATAGCCAGTGACAGGGAACATGGCCTTTCAACCTTTTGTAGAGTATGACTGGGATATCACCTGGTAAATCCATTGTGCAATAGTGGAACTTGGCATTGTGGAAACCCTCAGAGATGTCAAAGCCTAGGTCCACCTTGGTGAAGGACAGTGAAAGACAGATGAATATTGGCCACTGTGTGACCTTCAGAGAGTGAACAGCAATCTGGGATGAGAGAGAGTTGGACAAGAGGAGGGAGCACATTGTTCTCTCAGAAATGGAAAAACAATTCTAACTTCAAAGAACCACCTTGTCCTTTTGGAGGATGAAAAAAGGTAAATAAAGCTAAAAATACATGATTTTTTTTCTCTCGTTCAGCCTACATTCAGTCTATTACCCCATCCACATTAAACTGCATGTTTGAAGGAACCTCCATTGCTGACTAATGTATTCATGCAAACGTAGCAACCGTGGTTGCCTAAATACCCAAACAGTGATTTCGTCTGATAGCATGCAGTCATTGCTCAGGCAGTAATTTTCCATTGATTTTTGTGTTCGAAAATGTTATTAGACTGAGTAACACAGAGGCCATCACATGTAAAATAACAGCTATTGTATATAAAGAATGGTTCCACGCAGGGAGAGGTACAATATCTAGGTTTGTTAACATGTCAGGCAAATAACAATCCAACACATTAGGTCAATTTACTTATGAACAAATACAGTCCATCAAATGATGGCAATTAGCAACCTAATAGCTAAAATAGAGGTATAAGAAGGTAGAGTACCGATGATTGGATGGCTCACCCCAGCCTTGGCCCGGGAAAGAACTAGGACCAAGCAAATCCAGAGGATTATACATCAATGTTCTAGCAAACAAGAGAGAAAGTTAGAAGAGTAATGGAAGAAGAAGGAAAGAAAGGTATGGATCCGGTGTTGAACGGGCCATGGTCCCAAGAGCACAATAAAACAGATGAGGATAACAAGTCAGCTAAGGCTATATAAGAGCAGGGCCATCTTAATGAGCAGGCACACCTGGGCACTGCCTAAGGGCCCCAGGTAGATGGTGTTGGGCCCATGATTAGGGACGGGACCAGTGGGGGCAGACGCTGTGTTGGGGTGGGTGCCCTGGTGAGTTGGCCACTTCTGCCCTTCCTCTCTGACAGAAGTAACTGCAATGTCACTCCTGTCAGAAGGAGCTGCTCAGGCTTCTGTTAGAGAGGATTAAGCTTTCTCCTCCATCCTGCAGGGGGAGGAAGAGAGACGGTGCTGCTACTGAGAACTCACCTCAGTATCAGCAAGGGAGAGGAAGGAGAAGCTCCTTTCATTGAAGGGGGGAAAAGCATTGGTGAGTAAAAGCGTGAAGGGGTGGGGGTGCACAACTCTGATATATAAGGGAACCTGATGTTTATGGACACTGTTATGGGGGGAACCAGATGTAAAGGGGAGCTGTGATGGGGGAACCTGATGTAAAGGGGGGCATTGTAATAGGGGTATCTGATGTAAAGGGGCACTGTGATAGGGGAACCTGATGTAAAGGGGAGCTGTGATGGGGGAACCTGATGTAAAGGGGGGCATTGTAATAGGGGTATCTGATGTAAAGGGGCACTGTGATAGGGGAACCTGATGTAAAGGGGAGCTGTGATGGGGGAACCTGATGCAAAGGGGGGCATTGTAATGGGGGGATCTGATGTAAAGGGGCACTGTGATAGGGGAACCTGATGTAAAGGGGCACTGTGATGGGGGAATCTGATGTAAAGGGGCACTGTGATAGGGGAACCTGATGTAAAGGGGCACTGTGGTGGGGGAATCTGATGTAAAGGGGCGCTGTGATGGGGACACCTGATGTACAGTATATGGGCACTGTGATGGGGACAACTGATGTAAGGGGTACACTGATGGGGACACCTCATGTAAGTGAGAATTGTGATGGGGACACCTGATGTACAGTATATGGGCACTATGATGGGGAAAAAATTGTGAAAAAAACGCGATGTTTTATACAAATAATGGTAGCTGCCAGCACATCAGATAATCTGCGAATAAGTGAACAAATAAAGTAGTATAGTGCAGAGCTGATGAAGATGAAATAAGTAATAAAATTATACCAATATAAAGTGGATATGATAAATGAATATTCAAAACAAAAATACACAGCAATAAAATATCACAACGATAATCATAAAATAGTATAAACCAACAGTGTCAGTGCATATAAAGTGCATAAAGTCCATATAGGACATCAAATATAGTGACTGTGAATCTGTGTGAACTGGTTGTCTGTAGATAATCCACTACCTTAATAAGGAAAGGGGCTTACCAGACAGGTTGAACCCAACTAGGCATATGCCTGATGAGTCAACCAAGCTTTTGGTGTAACACACCCAAGGAGGTACAGCAACCACGACTTCTAAAATAGACCAAACCAGATAGGGATCCGTGACCGTTTTGACATCAGTAGCTGTCTACCATAGGAATAGTGACCGGAATTTGTGAGCGATTCCTCTCAATATGACATATGGCAAAAGGAGAAAAAATAGGGCCACATAGTGAAATACCGTAAAATATAAAGCATTTATTGAAAAATAATAAAATGGTCACTGTCTTTGAGAAGACATTAAAAACATTGGATAAAATCAAAGCAACGCAGTGGCATCAGCAGAGCCCATCCCGACGTTTCATCCACATAAGGCATTGAGATCAGAGCAGACATCAAAGGGAGAGAGATGGCTGAGGGTCCTGACTAATGCCACATCCACAGTGTCCGATTCACACTGTGTACTCCCTGGGATAAATATAGGAGTATCAGGGGTGCAAAAATAATATAGGATAATCTACCACCTAGGGTAATCATAGGGGGTATTAGAGAGCACACTTACCATTAGGGATGGGTTTTATGTTTGGGCAGAACATGAGTTTGACTCAAACATTAGCAGTTCGCCCGTTCGCCGAATAGCGAACAATTTGGGGTGTTCGCGGCAAATTCAAAAGCTGCGGAACACCCTTTAAAATCTATGGGAGAAATCAAAAGTGCTCATTTTAAAGGCTTATATTCATGGTATTGTCCTAAAAAGTGTTTGGGGACCTGGGCCCTGCCCCAGGGGACATGGATCAATGCAAAAAAAAGTTTTAAAAACGTCTGTTTTTTAAGGAGCAGTGATTTTAATAATGCTTAAAGTGAAACAATAAAAGTGAAATACCCCTTTTAAATTTCGTACCTGGGGGGTGTCTATAGTATGCCTGTAAAGGGACGCATGTTTCCCGTGCTTAGAACAGTCTGACAGCAAAATGACATTTCAAAGGAAAAAAAGTCATTTAAAACTACTCGCGGCTATTAATGAATTGCCGATCCAACAATACACATAAAAGTTCATTGATAAAAACGGCATGGGAATTCCCCACAGGGGAACCCCGACCCAAAGTAAAAAAAAAATGCGTGGGGGGTCCCCCAAATTCCATACCAGGCCCTTTAGGTCTGGTATGGATTTTTAAGGGAAACCCCGCGCCAAAATTTTTATAAAAATGGCGTGGGGGTCCCCCCAAAAATCCATACCAGACCCTTATCCATGCGCGCAACCTGGCAAGCTGCAGGAAAAGGAGGGGAGACGAGCGAGTGCCCCCCCCTACTGAACCGTACCAGGCCACATGCCTTCAACATTGGGAGGGTGCTTTGGGGTAGCACCTTGTCCCGCACTTTTAATTTTTCATGTTCGCGTCCCATAGACTTTAACGGTGTTTGAACAAAATTTTTGCCTGTTCGCATGTTCTGGATGCGAACCGAAGGGGGGGTGGTCTGCCCATTCCTACTTACCATTGGATAATGTACCCCTGGAGTAATCATTGGGGTATAAAGAGTGCAGACATCCTGGGCAAAGCTTGAGGGGTTCCCATGGCACCCATGTGGCCTCCCTATCACATTACATCATCCTTGCTACTGACCCACATCCGGACTTACCTCATTAGTGTTATAGAGACTACTGGAGTGGGGATGTGCTGTACACCCATTGAGTAGCTGCTCTCTGTGAGTTAGGGAGAGGGGGTTGGAGCTGTAATGTGAGACACATGGTACTCTCCCATCTGTATGGAGAGGGCTTCTTTACAGCGTGCAACACTTTCCCATCAGAGCGGGGCACACGGAGCTCTCCACCTGTACAGTGGATGAAACGTTCCAACACTGGCTGCACACCTCACTCTGTTGGGTTCTAACCTTTCAGTGTCAGCTCCCACTGCTGTGTTCTACCAGGGCCATATATGTATGAGGGCATGGGCGGAGCTTAAGGGGTCGCAATGGCTCAACCATGCACACAAGGTGGGGGGGTAGGCCACACTCTGAGCTGTCGAGTAAAAGTGGCGGGCTTGTATATGTAGCACAGTCCCCTTGAGGACTGCTTTGATTTACTTGCTCATCTGCATCGACATGACCCTGTGAACATTCCAACCCAACCCACCTGACACTCTGGGTTCAGACATCCTTGCAACACCATTGAGTAATAAGACAACACTCAATATGTTTATATTCTGTTAATGTTTACTGGAATGCTTCAGATAAAGTATAGTTGTACCATAAGGGTAATGGTTCAACTGAGCTTTGGTTAACAGCACAGCTCAGTAGAATGTTAAGACAATTGGCAACAACAGAATAATTATATATATATATATATATATATATATATATATATATATATATATATATATATATACACACACAATGGAGTACCAGTTGAACATAGCTTGAAAGGATAAGCAAAGTTAAGCATAGATTCTGACAATACTTCTAGAAAGAGAAACCCAGGCCGGCCTGTTTAACCTTTAATCCTAATGAGAGATGAAGCTAAGCAAGGATGGTATAAGGGCCCTTTAAGCAGCAATGACAGAATGTCCAGAATGTCCTTGTTGCAGATCTGATGGTCTTCACTGGCAGTTGGAGCTCATTAACTGTATCCAATAAGGTGTAGTAACAGAGTGGCAGTATCTCTTATGCTTATTGCAGCTAGGGATGTCTATATAAGTGTTCGAATAGAAGTGCAGTGAAGTGTTCCCAAAGTAAAACTGTCTGTACACAGTGTCCCAGTAAACAACCAAAGAAGGACTTGCAATGGATCCCCCTCTCGGTCGGGCAGGAATGTTGGACTCCACGTGGTAGGCCGTGCTCTCGCTCTCCCTGCTGGTAGATCCCTCACACACAAGGCCCAGGAAGAAAAGACCCCGGGGCGGGTCTCTGATTTCTTTTATAGCCTTTCCCAGCAGTCTCCCTGATGGAAGCAAAGATCCCTGGGATATGTTGTCCGGGTGTATAGTCATGCAAGGGGATAGTCATCTGGTGGAACTACCAATCCCACAATCCCTTTGGCTAGGCTCACAAATATGATGCCAGTTTGGTAACACCGGGCACTAGAGGGATAATATAATATACAGATAGGACAGGGAATAACTCTTTGTTGCAATTGTAGTCCATATTGCTACATCTATGAATCTGATGGGGCCAGGCCCTGTGAGTTTCCTCTTTTACCTATAAGCCCACCACTTTCACCTGGCAGTTCAAAGTGTGGCCTGCCTTTTTGTTGTATCTAGGTGTGCAGTGGGAGTATCTTGGCGTATGGTGAAAGTGGTAGTGGGAGGGGCACCAGGTCTCAGGGGAAGGGTTGCGTTGGGGGCGTAGTTAACTTTTGGCACCAATTTACTGAGAAAAAAAGCACTGGCTATCACTCAGGAGATGAGGGCAGAATTGAATGGAAACAAATTGCACGTATCTATCTGCACCTCCCCCACCTTCTCTGACCAGCCAGGTCATTTGATAGAAGGCATGAGAATGATGGAGACACGTCTTGGTGGGTGACTTTGTCTTTCAGTGGGTGATGGGCATCACGATTGAGGTGGATAAACAATGATAGATTCCGCCATGGATGTGGATGTACATTGTGGGACTTTTTTTAATTATTGGACTTGTCAACAACTTTGTCTTTCATTTTACATACTTTACATTTTTTTGCTCAGATTAAAGGTCTGGGATGGATTTCCTGGTGAATGTCTTAATCTTTTTTTCTTTTTTTTTTTGTATGGGGAACTCCCTTAAAATCCAATCAGACTTTCATTTACATTTTTGTTACAGAATGATGGAAACATAAAAAGACTTCTAATAATTAATCTCCTCACCTGGATAGTTATTGGGCCCTGAAAATAAGAGAAGAGAAGACACAGAGTTAGGTTTGATCTTCCATTGATATAAAAGTTACTTTATACAGAGTAATGAGGATGTACCATGTGACCTGAGCCCCAGCAACCAATCAGATCTCAGATCACTGTGGTCACATGATAGAAGATATGATTTTTGTAAATGAGGTCTTTATGGTTGATTTGTTGTATAATCTGAGGACCATCTATATCAGTGTGTATTTCCCCTCCCCCGTCATTTGGTGGAAGACATGAGAACGATCTAGACGTGTCTCGGTGGGTGACTATTTTATTTCTTTCAGTGGGTGATGGCCATTATGATTGAGGTGGATAAACAGCGCTGAATGACGTGATGGATGTGCTCCAACATTGTGGGACTTTTTTTTTTGTCAAAAACTTTATCTTTATTAATACTCAACATTTTTTTTTTTGCTCAGATTAAGGGTTTAGGGTGGGATTTCCTGGGGGACTTTGTGATTTTTTTAACATCAGGGGGCCTCAGGACATGTTGATCAGCTGGTGTGACGTCAACACTGCGCATGCGCAGATCGTCATTATGCGATGATCTGCAAACGGAGATTGTAATAGTTCAACACCCCGACGATTACAGTCTCCCTTTGCAGATCATCGAATAACATCTCTGAATCTGCGCATGCGGAGCCATTATCTGACGGGGATGCACTATTCAATAGAACACCGGCAATGAAAAATGGAGAATAAAAAAAACAGTGTGGGGTCCCCCTAATCCATACCAGACCCTTATAGGAGCATGCAGCCCAGCAGGCCAGAAAAAGGGGGGGACATGTGAGTGCCCCCCTCCTGAACCATACCAGGCCACATGCCCTCAACATAGGGGGGGTGCTTTAGGACCAGGGGACTCTGCCCCCAAAGAACCTTGTCCCCATGTTGGTGGGGATGAGGGCTTGTTCCCCACAACCCTGTCCCGGTGGTTGTGGGGTCCAGTGGGGTGACTTATCAGAATCTGGAAGCCCCATTTCAACAAGGGGACCCCCAGATCTGCCCCCCCCCCCATGTGAATGAGTAGGGGTACACTCATTCACTAAAAAAGTGTAAAAAAGGTAAATAAAAACACAGAGAGAGTTTTTGACAATTCCGGCATTAAAAAACAAAAAAATCCCCAAAAAAACAATGGCCCCCCGAAGTAGATCCAACATCAATCAGGATGCCCACCGCTACCGCCGACTCAAAAAAAAAACCAAAACGTTGTCACCCGATAAAGGCTCCCGCCGTCTGCCCGCTCCACCGTTCGACAGTTCTTAAACAACAAAGGGACGAGGCCCATCAGATGATGTCATCAGGTGGCCCCACCCCCTTGTAATGTCATCGACCGGCATGACCACCTGATGATGCCACGCCCCCTTAGCTATTTAAGAGCTGTAAGATGGCGGAGCTGGCAGATCCCAGGAGCCTTTGTCGGGACCGGAGGGTTTTTTTTTCTTTTTTGGTTTCCGGAGGTGTAGTGTGCTTCATGATTGATGATGAATCAATATTTTTAATTTTTTTATAATGGACTTGTGTTATGTTTTATGTACTTTTTGACACTTTTTTGGCGAATGGGTAGGGGGCTCATTCAAATAGTGGGGGCCCCAGGATCTGGGGGCCCTTTTGTTAAAGGGGGATTTCCATATTCCAATAAGCCCCCTACCCACAGACCCCCGCAAACACCAGCCAGGGTCGTGGGGAAGAGGCCGTTGTCCCCATCAACATGGGGACAAGGTGCTTTGGGGGGGCGAGCCTCTCCACCCTAAAGCACCCCCCCATGTTGAGAACATGTGGCCTGATATGGTTCAGGGACGCTCACTCATCCCTTTCCTGGCCTACCAGGCTGCATGCTCGAATAAGGGTCTGCTATGGGTTTTGGGGGCACCACATTGTTTTTTTTATACATTTTGGCATGGGGTTCCCCGTAAAATTCATATCAGACCCACAGGGCCTGGTATGGATTGGGCGGGGACCTCACACTGTTTATTTTGATCAATTTTCATTACCAGCATTCTTTTGTTTACATTCAGCTGTCAGTGGGGGAAGCCCGCTGACAGCTGATGAGTCGTCAGTTGTGAGGGGCGCGGCGGCCATCTTCCTGCCCCCCCTCCATAACAACCAGCTATTCTTCACACAGAATCAAATCCTTCTGAAAATGTGTAATTCATTAGAAAACGAATATACAAAACTAAATTCAATGAATTTCAACAAAATTTGTTACCTTTTCATTTGGAGATTCGGATAAATCCAAGTCTCCGAATAACCAAAAATTTGTCCGAATTTATACTCAGAACGAAACAAATTGCACGTATCTATCCGCTCCTCCCCCACCTTCTCTGGCCAGCCAGGCTGCATGCTCAGATAAGGGTTTGGTGTGGAATGTTGGAGGGATCTCCTGCTTTTATATTCTTGATGTATTTCCAATCACCCGGTCATTTGGTGGAAGGCATGAGAATGATCGAGACACGTCTTGGTGGGTGACTTTGTCTTTCAGTGGGTGATGGGCATCACGATTGAGGTGGATATACAATGATAGATGCCGCCATGGATGGGGATGTGCATTGTGGGACTTTTTTTAATTATTGGACTTGTCATCAACTTCCTTTTTACATAATTTACATTTTTTTTGCTCAGATTAAAGGTCTGGAATGGATTTCCTGGTGATTGTCATGATTTATTTTCTTTTTGTTTTTGTATGGGGCACTCCCTTAAAAAAACAATCAGACTTTCATTTACATTTTTGTTACAGAATGATGGAAAAATAAAAAAGACTTCTAATAATTAATCTCCTCACCTTTATAGTCCACGTACTCTGAAAATAAGAGAAGAGAAGACACAGAGTTAGGTTGATCTTCCATTGATATAAAAGTTACTTTATACAGAGTAATGAGGATGTACCATGTGACCTGAGCCCCAGCAACCAATCAGATCTCAGATCACTGTGGTCACATGATAGAAGATATGATTTTTGTAAATGAGGTCCTTATGATGTTCATAGCTCTGATTTGTTGTATAATCTGAGGACCATCTATATCAGTGTGGATTTCCACTCACCCCGTCATTTGGTGGAAGGCATGAGAACGATCTAGACGTGTCTCGGTGGGTGACTATTTTTTTTTCAATCATAATGAGGTGGATAAACAGCCCTGAATGACGTGATGGATGTGCTCCAACATTGTGGGACTTTAATTTTAAAAAAAAGGACTTGTCAAAAACGTTGTCTTTGTGTTTATTAATACTTAACATTTTTTTTTGCTTTAGATTAAGGGTCTAGAGTGGAATTTCCTGGGGGACCCTGTGATTTGTTTTTGTTTTTTGTGTGGGGCACTCCCTTAAAATCCAATCAGACTTTCATTTACATTTTTGTTACAAAATGATGGAAACATAAAAAGACTTTTAATAACGAAGCTCCTTACCTGAATTGACCATGGGATCTGAAAATAAGAGAAGACACAGAGTTAGGTTTGATCTTCCATTGATATAAAAGTTACTTTATACAGAGTAATGAGGATGTACCATGTGACCTGAGCCCCAGCAACCAATCAGATCTCAGCTCACTGTGGTCACACTATAGAAGATATGATTTTTGTAAATGAGGTCCTTATGGTTGATTTGTTGTATAATCTGAGGGCCATCTATATCAGTGTGTATTTCCACTCACCCCGTCATTTGGTGGAAGACATGAGAACGATCTAGAGGTGTCTCGGTGGGTGACTATTTTTTTTCTTTCAGTGGGGGATGGGCATTATGATTGAGGTGGATAAACAGCACTGAATGACGTGATGGATGTGCTCCAACATTGTGGAACTTTAATTTTAAAAAAAATTACTTGTCAAAAACGTTGTCTTTGTGTTTATTAATACTTAACATTTTTTTTGCTTTAGATTAAGGGTCTAGAGTGGAATTTCCTGGGGAACCCTGTGATTTGTTTTTGTTTTTTGTGTGGAGCACTCCCTTAAAATCCAATCAGACTTTCATTTCCATTTTTGTTACAGAATGATGGAAACATAAAAAGACTTTTAATAATGAAGCTCCTTACCTGAATTGACCATGGGATCTGAAAATAAGAGAAGACACAGAGTTAGGTTTGATCTTCCATTGATATAAAAGTTACTTTATACAGAGTAATGAGGATGTACCATGTGACCTGAGCCCCAGCAACCAATCAGATCTCAGCTCACTGTGGTCACACTATAGAAGATATGATTTTTGTAAATGAGGTCCTTATGGTTGATTTGTTGTATAATCTGAGGGCCATCTATATCAGTGTGTATTTCCACTCACCCCGTCATTTGGTGGAAGACATGAGAACGATCTAGAGGTGTCTCGGTGGGTGACTATTTTTTTCTTTCAGTGGGGGATGGGCATTATGATTGAGGTGGATAAACAGCGCTGAATGACGTGATGGATGTGCTCCAACATTGTGGGACTTTAATTTAAAAAAAAATTACTTGTCAAAAACGTTGTCTTTGTGTTTATTAATACTTAACTTTTTTTTTTTTGCTTTAGATTAAGGGTCTAGAGTGGAATTTCCTGGGGGACTTTGTGATTTTTGTTTGTTTTTTTTTTTTTGCGTGGGGCACTCCTATGAAATCCAAACAGACTTTAAGTGACATTTTTTGTTACAAAATGATGGAAACATAAAAAGACATTTAATGAAGCTCCTTACCGTGATTGACCATGGACACTGGAAATAAGAGAAGAGAAGACACAGAGTTAGGTTTGATCTTCCATTGATATAAAAGTTACTTAGTTATACAGAGTAATGAGGATGTACCATGTGACCTGAGCCCCAGCAACCAATCAGATCTCAGCTCACTGTGGTCACATGATAGAAGATATGATTTTTGTCACTGGGGCCCATATGATGTCCATACCTCTGATTTGTTGTATAATCTGAGGACCATCTATATCTCAGTGGTGGTCAACATTCTTAAACTAGGGGAGCCCCGACATCACCAAAGGGCCACACATAATATTCTGGGGTCAGTCCTAGACTAGAGAGACATTATATGGGACTGCTAAGATCTCTGCTATTACACCTCTTTACTCATCAATAGTAGAGGTTTAATAAACCAAATCACAACTGGGTAAGACAAACGTGGAATTTGATATTCTGGGGCCCTGAGGGCCACACAGTGGGTACCAAATGGCAGCACGTGGCCCCTTGGAGGCAGTTTGGGCTCCAGGGATCCGGATTCTGTGGAAGGACATTCCTGGTCTATTGTACAGTGAGAACTCTATGAGGATGGTGGATAAACAGATATTGGTGGACAGTCTGATCCTTCTCTTCCCTCCATTGTTGCTATGGAGGCTTCACATTCTGGCCATGGTGCCGTCCTTACACCGTGCCCTGCAGATCAGGTGAAGAAAACTGCTGCATTCTCCTTCTGGAGCAGAATAATAGTATTCCAGGGCAGGAAAAAAAGCTCTAGAGTGTGATTGGTCAACACCAAAATGGAGAACATACCTGTGGGGTGGTCAATTTACTTTGTAGACTCACCATAGTCCTCACTGACCATAGAGCTTACCACAATGGGACGAGGGATGAGCTCAGGGTTCGGACGTTCATTCAAACATTCAATGTGGACTAATGTGACAGCTTCTGGTTGTCAATGGTTGCTAAGGAAGCAGTGGGTGCTTGTACCCACCCCGTCCCTACCAAGCACTGACCTTGATGTCTGCTCAAATACCCTAGAATTAGCTGTTGTCTCTCTATGGTATGTTTTTATATGCTACTTGGTTTTTGATGTATGGTCTACCGGCACCCCCAGTTAGTGCAGGGGGAGGGGTGTCTTCCTCTCTGGACACATCTTTTTCTTGCTGTACCAATCATCCACTTCTCCATTAGTTCTCCTTGATTTTACCCCAACTATGTACATAAACCCTCCCATTTCTCTGGCCACACCCTTCCTCCTCACCCCAACACACACCCTGACCGGGAAATGATTTGCACCATCCATGGCCCCCAGATGCCTGGCGGTTAGTGTGTACTTTTCCCCCCTCCCCCCTTCCTTGCCCCGACAACCCCCTTCCTGCTGCCCAGTTTTATTGGCTTCCGTGCAGACAAAGGGAAATGTTCCATCGCCAATCCCTTCCTATGGTATTATCTAAAGCTACTATATATGGTTTTTCCAATCACGCTAAGGTTTATTTTCTGATGTTATGTACCATCTCAGAATAATGAGTATACTCGCTCCTGTTCATTTACTTTCCTGAACACTTTGTCAGATTTGTTATCCTCCAAAAATCCAATAAAGCTTATTATAAAAAAATAAATAAAAAGAAATGATGTGTCCTGACCGGCACCAGCTTAATCAGCCTGCACAAATGCCCCTGGCAATCTGAATCTGGCTCACCAAATTCGTTTACCCCCGCCGTTTGGCGATGGTCCCGGCGAGCAGTAGCTGGATATCACATCAGTGGTTATCCACAATATTAGACAGCAACCCAATCTCTATGCATTTCGCCTATAGAGGCGTCATCAGGAAATCCGGTTGCCGTCATTTTCTTGGAGACCTAAGTACCCGCTGCCCTTATTTCATTGGTGGATAACTGAATATTTTAGACACCTTATAAATTCATAAAATTCCATACATTGTTTTAGGGGCCCTTGGAGTTTATTTAGTCCATAAGATGACCATCAATTACAGTGCCTTGAAAAAGTATTCATACCCCTTGTAATTTCCCACATATTGTCATGTTACAACCAAAAACGTAAATGTATTTTATTGGGATTTTATGTGATAGACCAACACAAAGTGGCACATAATTGTGAAGTGGAAGGAAAATGATAAATGATACAAATAAATATGTGAAAAATGTGGGGGGGGGATTCGTATTTGGTCCCCTTTCCTCTGATACCCCTAACTAAAATCTAAAGGAACCAATTGCCTTCAGAAGTCACCTAATTAGTAAAAGAGTCCACCTGTGTGTCATTTAATCTCAGTATAAATATAGCTGTTCTGTGAAGCTCTCAGAGGTTTGTTAGAGAACTTTAGTGAACAAACAGCATCATGAAGGCCAAGGAACACACCAGACAGGTCAGGGATAAAGTTGTGGAGAAGTATAAAGCAGGGTTAGGTTATAAAAAAAAAATTTTTCCAAGCTTTGAACATCTCATGGAGCTCTGTTCAATCCATCATTGGAAAATGGAAAGAGTATGGCACAACTGCAAACCTACCAAGACATGGCCGTCCACCTAATCTGACCGGCCGGGCAAGGAGAGCATTCATCAGAGAAGAGCTAAGAGGTCCATGGTAACTCTGGAGGAGCTGCAGAGATCCACAGCTCAGGTGGGAGAATCTGTCCACAGGACAACTATTAGTCGTGTTCTCCACAAATCTGCCCTTTATGGAAGAGTGACAAGAAGAAAGACATTGGTGAAAGAAAGTCATAAGAAGTCCTGTTTGTAGTTTGTGAGAAGCCATGTGGAGGACACAGCAAACATGTGGAAGAAGGTGATCTGGTCACATGAGACCAAAATTCAACTTTTTGGCCTAAAAAACAAACGCTATGTGTGGGGAAAACTAACACTGCACATCACCCTGAACACACCATCCCCACCGTGAAACATGGTGGTGGCAGCATCATGTGGAGGGGATGCTTTTCTTCAGCAGGGACAGGGAAGCTGGTCAGAGTTGATGGGAAGATGGATGGAGCCAAATACAGGACAATCTTAGAAGAAAACCTGTTAGAGTCTGCAAAAGACTTGAGACCGGGGCGGAGGTTCACCTTCCAGCAGGACAATGACCCGAAACATCCAGCCAGATCTACAATGGAATGGTTTAGATCAAAGCATATTCATGTGCTAGAATGGCCCAGTCACAGTCCAGACCTAAATCACATTGAGAATCTGTGGCAAGACTTGAAAATTGCTGTTCACAGACGCTCTCCATCCAATCTGACAGAGCTTGAGATATTTTACAAAGAAGAATGAGCAAAAATGTCCTTCTCTAGATGTGCAAAGCTGGTAGAGACATCCCCGAAAAGACTTGTAGAGAAAGGGGGTTCTACAAAGTATTGACTCCGGGGGGCGCCATACAAATGCCCCTCCCCCACACTTTTCACATATTTATTTGTATCATTTATCATTTTCCTTCCACTTCACAATTATGTGCCACTTTGTGTTGGTCTATCACATAAAATCCCTATAAAATACATTTACGTTTTTGGTTGTAAAACTGTGGAAAATTTCAAGGGGTGTGAATACTTTTTCAAGACTTTCTAGAATATTAATTTTGTGTTAGTTCTTCCTAACTCATGCTCTCTGGTATAATTCCGTCTGTTAAGCTGGCTCTGTTCTTACATTTATTTAAAGATGTGATTTTTACTGCATTTTCTGTTTTAGTTTGATTCATGGTTCCTGACAGTATGTGAAGGCCATGTATTCAGAAGATGCAGGCAATCAATCTAGTAGAGATATTTTTTCCAGATTGGATGAGTAGGATCACCTCATGGATCAGTTTGCCATGACATTACAGACGCTCCTGATTCGCACAGCTCACCTGGATCCTCCCACTCTGGCTGTTCCGGTACAACCTAGGCCGTCCCTGCTGATTCTCCAGTCTCTGTGCAGGCACCCGCCTCGAGTATTACCTCTATAAGAGGTATTTCTGGTTCCGCTCCACTTCCCTAGCAATTTGGGGGTAATCCAGTCCAATACAGAGGGTTTCTGAACCAGGTTAGGATACTGTCACGGAAAGTCCCTCACTCCGCTTGAGTGCTTTCGTCAGTATACCGCTTCCTAAGTTCTGGAACACGAGTCCAATGGATCTGGCTATAGGAACCCCCAAGAACTAGACAACACCTCTTTATTTGAGATCTCAGACACATTTATACAGCAGGCTGACTCAAAGCTAACCTAATTAACATGAGCTAATTTACTAAAACATTTACCCAGACCAGATGACAGACTTGTGGGCACCGAGCTTCACACAGTAGTATAAACACAATAGCTGGAACTAATTACAATTAACAATACAAACAACAATCTCCCCCCTCCTCAGCCTAGACCATTCGTCTGTTAGCCAGTGCTGGTGGCTAATGTGATCAGCTCATTCAATTAACATAAAAACAGGTAGTTGGAGTTGATGACACCAGTATCTCCTCACAGGATGTGTCCCAACAGTATAATTCAGTCTTATCATTCTAATATGGCATATAAAGGGTTCCCAGAGTCTGTGTGTTTTGGGGGGACATGGAGCTGAATCCAAAGTAACACCAACCCCAGGGTCCCCAGGCATACAGCTCACAGAGAGCACCATTCCCCCAAATGCTAGGGCCCATAATCGGTGAGCAAGAGGCTAGCGTTCAGTCCCCTCCAATAGCCTCTGTCCCGGGTGAGTCTGTCACATTTCTCCCCTATCAAAGGTTGACTAACAAGGTCCCAGACCTCCACCTGGTCTGGACATGTGTTAGTCAGGCAGAGTGAACTCACATAGTCTTCCCGCATGATCTCCTTTCTTGGCTGCACGGAATAGTTGACCTCAGTAGGTGTGGGGCAGAGGTCATTTACTCTCTGTCTGGCTGCCAGGGCTTCAGCTGGATTGTTTTTAACATTCCTGGGCTCGGTCTGCTGCTGGGCAGAGGGGCCGATCACCCCAGCTTCCTGAAGCTGTAGAGAGACACTAGGTGCTAGGCAGAGGCCAGCGGTGCTCTGCCCTGTTGCCAGCGATTCAGCTGGGAGTAGCAGCTCCACTACATCAGCTTGTCGTCGGAGAGAGGGGCCAACTGCCCCGGCTCCCTGGAACTCCACAGTTGTTGCCGGTGCTGGGAAGAGGTTGGTAGCACTCTGCTCTGTTGCCAGCACTTCTGCTGGGGACTCTGCATCCTCCGCTCCAGCTAACCGTTGGGGCAGGAGGCTGGCTTCCTCCACTCCCAAACTGTATAGTTGCCATTGGAAAAGGGAGCCGGCTGCTTCCTTTTCCATTCCCTCATCTGGCTGCTGGGATGACATGTCGATGGTACTGTCTCCCAGGTGTACGGATCTTTGCTGGGGAGGAAAGCCCGATTCCTCCACCCTGGCCAACTGTTTTAGGAGGGACAACACACACCTCCTCTCCCTTCTCCCCCTGTATCTGCTGCTGGGAAGTGATTGCCACCTTCTCACCCTGAGCCTCCGAAACTGCCACAGGTGTGGGGCAGAGGTCTTGGACCCTCTGTCCGGTTGCCAGCACTTCTGCTGGGGGTTTGCCAGGTGGTTCCTTCTCTACAGAAACGTCTATTAAATCCCCAGTCTCTGGAATTGGTAAAAGTGTGGGACAGAGGTCTTGGACCCTCTGTTCAGTTACCAGATCTTCAGCTGGAGAAGTTTGTTTTAACTCCATAGATGCTGCTGGCAGAAAATCACATGTCCCTGTCAGTGTTGTGGGAGAAAGGCCGACTACCTCTTCTCTCAAGAAGGCCGAAGCCACTGTTGGTGCTGGGCAGAGCACAGTGAACTTTGGCCCTGATAGCAGCTCTTCTGCTGGAGGCTCATCAGGTTGTTCTTCCTCAGCAGAAAAGTCTATCAAATCCCCTGTCTCTGCAACTGATGTCTGGGGATAGAGGTTCACCATCTCCTGTCCATGGAACCCAGAAGATGTTATCAGTGCTGGACAGAGGTTAGCAGAGCTCTGCCCTGTTGTCAGCACTTCAGGTTTGGGGATGGCAATCTCCGGATTTTCCACTGCCGATTCTCTGGCATGCTGCTGAACTTGTTCTAGCAGTTTCCTGTATGCCCTTTCCAGATGCTGTTCCTTCCTTAGCAAATGGTCCAGATCAGGTTTGAGCTCTGAAACCCCTGCAAGACCGAGCATAGCCTCTCTATATTCTCTCAGGTCCTCAAGGTCAGGTTCCCCTTCATCGCCAAACATAAAATGATCTGTAAGGCTCTCCCACATCAATCCAGGGCCGCCAAAGTCATATCCCTCTTGAGAGCATTCTGTTGTCTCCCCTAAATATCCTTCCTCTGCGTGCCATTGCAGAGCCCGATAACTATTGTCCAGCTCTATCTCCTGCTGGACCAACCTGTCCAACTCAGTCACCCATTGCTCCTGGGGCCGCTCTCCCAGGAATGCCATTCACAATGCCCGTTGGTCACTGGCCCGTTGCTCTTGGGTTGGAAAGCACTTGCCCTGTTTTATACCAGTGAGCTGGAGGGCTCCAATCCAGAGCTCCACCTGAATCTGCTGGCTGAGCTCCAGGTATTCATCCTTAGACACAGTCCTGGTGTATGTTGAAAGGATGATCCGCAGCAGCCCCGGGAACTCTGATGCCAGGTCCATATCTCCGCTGGGGTGACTGAAGTCTGCTATGCTGATCTTGGATCCAGTTGGAGGTTTGGATGTCCCAGACTGCAGGAAGCTTTCCCGCTGCTTGCCACCAATGTCACGGAACGTCCCTCACTCCGCTTGAGTGCTTCCGTCAGTATACCGCTTCCTAAGTTCTTCCTTGAACACGAGTCCAATGGATCTGGCTATAGGAACCCCCAAGAACTAGACAACACCAGTCTTGGAGTACATGAGGACTAACTCTTTATTTGAGATCTCACACACATTTATACAGCAGGCTGACTCAAAGCTAACCTAATTAACATGATCTAATTTACTAAAAAATTTACCCAGACCAGATGACAGACATGTGGGCACTGAGCTTCTCACACAGTAGTATAAACACAATAGCTGGAACTAATTACAATTAACACAATCTCCCCCCTCCTCAGCCTAGACCATTCGTCTCCTAGCCAGTGCTGGTGGCTAATGTGATCAGTTCACTCAATTAACATAAACACAGGTAGTTGGAGTTGATGACACCAGCATCTCCTCACAGGATGTGTCCCAACAGTATAATTCAGTCTTATCATTCTAATATGGCATATAAAGGGTTCCCAGAGTCTGTGTGTTTTGGGGGGACATGGAGCTGAATCCAAAGTAACACCAACCCCAGGGTCCCCAGGCATACAGCTCACAGAGAGCACCATTCCCCCAAATGCTAGGGCCCATAATCGGTGGGCAAGAGGCTTGCGTTCAGTCCCCTCCAATAGCCTCTGTCCCGGGTGAGTCTGTCACAGATACACTTTATGATGCTGCCCCCAGGTGTTCCCCATGGACAGAAGCAAAGCGGGCTTCATTATTTATTTGCTATCTCATAGAGCCTTGGCCTGGGCAAACCCTCTTTGCGAGATGCAAAAACCCATTGTCCTGAGTTACCTTGAGTTTGTGGCATCCTTTAAAAGGGTCATTTGACGTTTCCACATGCTCCGCTTCTGCTGTAAAAATCTCATTTCCATCAAACTGAACTGTTGCAGAGTAACGCCATTGAATTCTGTACCCTGGCAGCAGAGGTTGCTTGGAACGATGAGGCCCTCATGGCTGCTTTTTCTCATAGTCTCTTGGATAACATTAAGGATGAGATAGCAGCCCGAGATATAACTACAAATCTGGATAAGTTAATCACATTTGCCATTCTCATTGACTCCAGACTCTGAGAAAGACCTTCCTTTAGGAGCGCTTGCAGAAGCCTCCTGCACATTTGGTTTCAAGCTTTGCATCCCTACTCTTGTCTCCCTCACCTCCCATGCCTCCTGGTGCCGAGATCACCAGAGAAGTAGAAACCATGAAGTTGGGCTTCATACATATCTCTGAGGAGGAGAGGGCCTTTAGGAGGAGGGAGAGATTGTGCCTTTATTGTGTCCAGACAGGTCACTTTTTGAAGTCTTGTCCTACCCGTTCAAAAAACGCCCTCACCTTAAGGTTCTGTAGGGGATAGACCTTAGGTGGCATTGCTGCATACCCAATCATCATAAAGCAGGGATATGCAATTAGCGGACCTCCAGCTGTTGCAGAACTACAAGTCCCATGAGGCATAGCAAGACTCTGACAGCCACAAGCATGACACCCAGAGGCAGAGGCATGATGGGACTTGTAGTTTTGCAACAGCTGGAGGTCCGCTAATTGCATATCCCTGTTCTAAAGGATATACCTCTAGTTCTGGTTACCCTTTCTTGGTCTGAGTCGTTCATCGAAAAACACAGACTCATAGACAGTGCCTTTGTGTCTAAGCACTTGATTCCGCTGCAGCTTCGTGCCACTCCACTTGCCATTGAGGCTATTTTGATTGGCATCATGCTGAGGTTCTTTCCTGGTCACTACAATGCAGTAAAACATGTTTTCAGAAAGTGGTTATGGTCTTGTGAAACCTCTTCACTCTCCTCTCTGCCAGAGGAGTACCGTGAATTTAGCGATGTCTTTGACAAAGGTCAAGCCGGTAGTTTGCCCTCACACCGGTCATATGACTGCGTAATTGACCTTTAACCTGGTGTCATGCCTCCTCGTGGCCGGGTCTACCCTTTGTCTCGGAGGATAAAGACGTGAAGGACAATGTTTCCGATTCACTTTCTCAGGGGTTCATCTGCAAATCCCTGCGTATTTCTAATGTATTCCATATTTCCTTATTAAAACCTTTGGTGTGCAACCGCTTCACCACCTCGGTACCACATCCTTGCCTGGATCAGGTTGAGAACCATGAGGAGTATGAGATACAATCTATCATTCACTCCCGTAGGTTTTGTGGGAGCATACAGTACCTTGTTCATTGGAGAGTTTACGGTCTGGAGGGACGCTCTTGGGTCTCATCCTCGGATGTACATGCTCCTGTCCTCCGTGCTTTCCATAGAGGTTTTCCCCTCAAACCTGGTGCTTCTATAAGGGGAAGGGGTTATTGAGGAGGGGGTACTGTCAGGGGTCGTGGACCTGCTCATCAGTCCTGCCTACTGCCAGCCCCTTTTGGCTATTTAAACTGCCTTATTCATTCCTTTTGTGCCTTCACCTGGTCAACATATCTGGAGTGTCTCTTCTGTGTTCCTGTGAAAGACTTTGCTCGGTCGAGGTCCCTTCTGGTTCCTGATCATGTTCTTCTACGCTGATTTCTGGTTTCCTGATTACTGGCTCGTCTGATTACCCATTTTGGCTTCCGATGCCCTGGCTTATGTTTTGACTACGTTTACTGATCTGTAACATTTTTACCATTACATTAAAGGTGTGATTTTTACTGCATTTTCTGTCTCAGTCTGATTCATGGCTCCTGACAGGTTGCTCATCCACCATATCTGAGGTCCTCAATCCCCCATAACTGAGCTCCCCCATTCCCCATAATGGAGCTCCTTTATCTGCCTTAACTGAAGTCCCCTATCTGCCATAACTGAGCTCCTCCATCCCCCATAACTGAGCTCCTCCATCCCCCATAACTGAGCTCCTCCATCCACCATAACTGAGGTCCTTCATCTCCCATATCTGATGTCCTCCATTCCCCATAACTGAGCTTTTCCATCCCCCATAACTGAGCTCCTCCATCCGCCATAACTGAGCTCCTCCATTCCCCATAACTGAGCTCCTTCATCTCCCTTTTTTAAAGTCCTCCATCCCCCAAAACTGAGATTCACCACCCCAATAACTGAGGTCCTCAATCCCCCATAACTAAGTTCCTCCATCCCCCATAAATGAGCTGCCCCATCCCCTATAACTGAGCTCCTCCATCCCCTACAACTGAGGTCCTTCATCTGCCATAATTGAGGTCTTCCATCCCCCATAACTGAGGTCCTTCATCTCCTACATGCAAGCTCCTCCATTCCCCATAACTGAGCTCCTCTATCCCCCATAACTCAGCTCCTCCGTCCCCCATAACTGAGCTTCTCCATTTCCATAATGGAGGTCCTCCATCCCCAATGACTAAGCTCCCAAGCCCCCATAACTGAGCTCATCTATCCCCCATAACCACACCCCCCCAGCTCTCATAGCTGAGGTCCTCCAGTCCCCTTATCAGTTTTGTTGCCCTTCTCTGGAGTCATTCTATTTCTTAGCAAAATCCCCCTTGTGGTGGTTGGAGATGCATATGAGGCATTGGGGGACAGAATGGAGGATTTGGCTGGCAGGTCTGACTCCATGTAGGTGGGGTGGGATGATGATGGGAGATGTGTTGGGGACCTGGGAGCCATGACAAATATTAAATTACAAAATTTAACGTTTGTGGCAATTATATACGAGTTTTATATTCCATAAACAAAAGCATAATTTCCCTTAATGAAATTCAAAAAGCCTGTGCTTAGTTCAAAACTGACCACTTATTACAGAGAGCAGCGCAATAAAAACTGTCCGAGTCCAAACACTTCATATATAGTGAGACAAACATTATCTGCACATCAATTCCTCCACCACTGGGCAATGATCTCCTCTCCGGGGACAGACACCATAGAGGACATGGGATGGGTGAGGAGTCATTGGATATCTGAAATCTTATTGGATGATGAACAGGAGCACAAATGGAACTCCAAAGGTCCCATCAGTCATGAAGAGACCCCGACCTTATCTACACAGAGATATTTCTCCACCTATAACTGATATGTGTAGAATATACAATACATTACATACTATAAGCACCAAAAATAGAGCCATTGAAGCCAGATGTGGGAAGACCTGAAAAAGAGAAAATCATTTAGAAATCCGTCCATTCTCAGGATTTATATTTCTATGTAAAATACACATTTCTCCTTTTTATTTTTTACTTTTTAATGACCTTCAATAATAAGCAGTATAAAAGCAAATTTCCATGTTATAATTACAGTATATGGCTGGTATTTGTAATAAGGATAAAAGTCAGAATGAGAGCAGGGGCGGACTGACAACTCATGGGGCCCCCGAGCAATAGAAGATTATGGGGGCCCCCGGGCAATAGAAGATTATGGGGGCCCCCGGGCAATAGAAGATTATGGGGGCCCCCGGGCAATAGAAGATTATGGGGCCCCCCGGGCAATAGAAGATTATGGGGTCCCCGGGCAAAAGAAGATCATGGGGGCCCCCGGGCAATAAAAGATTATGGGGCCCCCAGGGCAATAGAAGATTATGGGGGCCCCCGGGCAATAGAAGATTATGGGGGCCAAGGGGCAATAGAAGATTATGGGGCCCCCGAGCAATAGAAGTTTATGGGGCTCCCCGGGCAATAGAAGTTTATGGGGCCCCCGGGCTTACAGATGGCCGTCACACCAGGAGTAAATAACAAACAAAACAACATATCAAGTACAGCAGTCGGGATGAGCGCCACGCTCACATCAGAGTCCTCCCTTACATCAGAGTCCCAACATTCTCCCTATAATCACAGTACATGGAGTGCCACCCTATGGCAGAGCCCCCCAGTGTACCACCCTATGGCAGAGCCCCCAGATTGTCACCTTCCATCAGTGTCCCCTCACACACACACCTTAGTGCTTGGTGTGGCAGGCAGCTGTCGGGAAAAGGCTTTTAATTAGAAACAACCCACATGTTCCCGGCTCTGAACTGCCCAAGTGGGTCGTAGAGCCAGCAGAATAGTGAACTGCTGTGGCTGGCCTCAGATCGGGCAGTAGGGTGTGTGAATAAAGGCCATGCTTGATGTGTGCCATGATATCACCGCACAGGTGTGTACCCAGACCAGCTGCCGGATCCGAGGCCGAGCACCAATCAGATGGCTCCAAATGGCGACAAGTGCATTTTTTACGGGCACGGGATTGTTAGATCGACTTCTGTTGAGCAGCAGTGGGCACACCTGGTTCATACAGTATACACACACACAGTATACAGACATATAGACACACATGCACAGTATACATACACACACATACAGTATACACACACAGTATACAGACACAGTATACATACAGACACAGTATACATACAGTACACATACAGTACACATACACAGTATACATACAGTATACATACAGTACACATATACAGTACACATACAGTACACATACACAGTATACATACAGTACACATACACAGTATACATACAGGACACATACAGTACACATACACAGTATACATACAGTACACATACACCGTATACATACAGTATACATACAGTACACATACACAGTATACATACAGTATACATACAGTACACATACAGTACACATACACAGTATACATACAGTACACATACAGTATACATACACAGTACACATACAGTACACATACAGTACACATACACAGTATACATACAGTACACATACACAGTATACATACAGTATACATACAGTACACATACACAGTATACATACAGTACACATACACAGTATACATACAGTACACATACAGTACACATACACAGTATACATACAGTATACATAGAGTATACATACAGTACACATACACAGTATACATAGAGTATACATACAGTACACATACACAGTATACATATAGTACACATACACGGTATACATACAGTACACATGCACAGTATACATACAGTACACATACAGTACACATACACAGTATACATACAGTATACATACAGTACACATACACAGTATACATACAGTACACATACAGTACACATACACAATAGACATACAGTATACATACACAGTATACATACAGTATACATACAGTACACATACACAGTATACATACAGTACACATACACAGTATACATACAGTATACATACAGTACACATACACAGTATACATACAGTACACATACAGTACACATACACAGTATACATACAGTACACATACACAGTATACATACAGTACACACACACACAGTATACATACAGTACACATACAGTACACATACACAGTATTCATACAGTACACATACAGTACACATACACAGTATACATACAGTATACTGTTGTGGAAATTTTATGAAGATGTATTTTAATATGTATTGCCATAGTGTCGCCCAGTGTTAGTTCTCCCGCAGCCCACTCTAAAGAGCTTACTGGGGTAGACTGATGCTGGTTGAGTTCTGTTTGGTAGTGAAAAGCTCCTTGGGGATGTAGAGAGGTGTTTGCAGAGTGGGGATATGTCCGCCATTCAGTGTGATGCACAGAATGATTGTCGGGGGAGATGTGTTCGCTCTGCAGACATTATCGGTTTAGCGAGTGTGCGCTCGTGTCACCCCTGTATGCCTGAGTACAAACACTTCATATATAGTGAGACAAACATTATCTGCACATCAATTCCTCCACCACTGGGCAATGATCTCCTCTCCGGGGACAGACACCATAGAGGACATGGGATGGGTGAGGAGTCATTGGATATCTGAAATCTTATTGGATGATGAACAGGAGCACTAATAGAACTCCAGAGGTCCCATCAGTCATGAAGAGACCCCGACCTTATCTACACAGAGATATTTCTCCACTTACAACTGATATGTGTAGAATATACAATACATTACATACCATAACCAGAAGAGACATTGCGGTCAGATATGGGAAGACCTGAAAAGAGAAAATCATTTAGAAATCCGTCCATTCTCAGGATTTATATTTCTTTGTAAAATACACATTTCTCCTTTTTATTTTTTACTTTTTAATGACTTTCAATAATAATCAGTATAAAAGCAAATTTCCATGTTATAATTACAGTATATGGCTGGTATTTGTAATAAGGATAAAAGTCAGAATGAGAGCAGGGGCGGACTGACAACTCATGGGGCCCCCGGGCAATAGAAGATTATGGGGCCCCCGGGCAATAGAAGATTATGGGGGCCCCCGAGCAATAGAAGATTATGGGGGCCCCCGGGCAATAGAAGATTATGGGGCCCCCGGGCAATAGAAGATCATGGGGGCCCCCAGGCAATAGAAGATTATGGGGCCCCCGGGCAATAGAAGATTATGGGGCTTCCGGGCAATAGAAGATTATGGGGCCCCCAGGCAATAGAAGATTATGGGGGCCCGGGCAATAGAAGTTTATGGGGCCCCCGGGCTTACAGATGGACGTCACGCCAGGAGTACATCAGAGTCCCAACATTCTCCCTATAATCACAGTACATGGAGTGCCACCTTACGTCAAAGCCCCCCAATGTACCACCCTATGGCAGAGCCCCCAGATTGTCACCTTCCATCTGTGTCCCCTCACACACACACATTAGTGCTTGGTGTGGTAGGCAGTTGTCGGGAAAAGGCTTTTAATTAGAAAAAATCCACATGTTGCCGGCACTGAACTGCTCAAGTGAGTCGTAGAGCCAGTGGAATAGTGAACTGCTGTGGCTGGCCTCAGATCGGGCAGTGGGGCGTGTGAATAAATGCCATGCTTGATGTGTGCCATGATATCACCGCACAGGTGTGTACCCAGACCTGCTGCCTGATCCGAGGCTGAGCACCAATCAGTCCACTACACTGACCCCACTACACTGCCCCCACCTGTCCACTACACTGACTCCACCTGTCCACTACACTAACCTACCTGTCCACTACACTGACCCCACCTGTCCACTACACTGACCCCACCTGTCCACTACACTCCCCCCACCTGTCCACTACACTCCCCCCAACTGTCCACTACACTGCCCCCACCTGTCCACTACACTGTCCCCACCTGCCCACTACACTAACCCCACCTGTCCACTACACTGCGACCACCTGTCCAATACACTGCGACCACCTGTCCACTACACTGACCCCACCTGTCCACTACACTGACCCCACCTGTCCACTATACTGCGACCACCTGTTCACTACACTGACCCCACCTGTTCACTACATTGACCCCACTTGTCCACTACACTGACCCCACCTGTCCACTACACTGTGACCACCTGTCCACTACACTGACCCCACCTGTCCACTACACTGACCCCACCTGTCCACTACACTGCGACAACCTGTCCACTACACTGCGACCACCTGTCCACTACATTGCCCCACCTGTCCACTACACTAACCCCACCTGTCCACTACACTGCCCCACCTGTCCACTACACTGACCCCACCTGTCCTATACATTAACCCACCTGTCCACTGCACTGCCTCCACCTGTCTACTACACTGATCCCACCTGTTCACTACACTAACCCACCTGTCCACTACGCTTCCCCCAGCTGTCCACTACAGTGCCCCCACCTGTCCACTACACTGACCCCACCTGTCCACTACACTAACCCCACCTGTCCACTACACTGCCCCCACCTGTCCACTACACTAACCTACCTGTCCACCACATTAACCCCACCTGTCCACTACACTGCCCCCACCTGTCCACTACACTAACCCACCTGTCCACTACACTGCCCCCACCTGTCCACTACACTGCCCCCACCTATTCACTACACTAACCTACCTGTCCACTACACTAAACCCACCTGTCCACTACACTGCCCCCACCTGTCCACTGCACTGACCCCACCTGTCCACTACACTGGCCCCACCTGTCCACTACACTGCCCCCACCTGTGCACTACATTGCCCCCACCTGTCCACTACACTAACCTACCTGTGCACTACATTGCCCCCACCTGTCCACTACACTAACCTACATGTCCACTACACTAACCTACCTGTCCACTATACTAACCTACCTGTCCACTACACTGCCAACACCTGTCCACTACACTAACCCACCTGTCCACTACACTAACCCACCTGTCCACTACACTAACCCACCTGTCCACTACACTAACCCACCTGTCCACTACACTGCCCCATCTGTCCACTACACTGCCCCCACCTGTCCACTACACTGCCCCCACCTGTCCACTACACTCCCCCACTTGTCCACTACACTCCCCCACTTGTCATCTACACTCCCCCACTTGTCAACTACACCCCTTCACCTGTCCACTACACTATCCCACCTGTCCACTACACTGCCCCCACCTGCCCACTACACTGCCCCCACCTGCCCACTACACTGCCCCACCTGTCCACTACACTAACCTCACCTGTACACTACACTAACCCTCCTGTCCACTACACTAATCCACCTGTCCACTACACTAACCTACCTGTCAACTACACTGCCCCCACCTGTCCACTACACTAACCTACCTGTCCACTACATTCCCCCACTTGTCCACTACTCTCCCCCACCTGTCCACTACACTATCCCACCTGTCCACTAAACTGCCCCCACCTGTCCACTACACTAACCCACCTGTCCACTACACTAACCCACCTGTCCACTACACTAACTCACCTATCCACTACACTGCCCCTACCTGTCCACTACACTGCCCCCACCTGTCCACTACACTGCCCTACATGTCCACTACACTGTCCTACATGTCCACTACACTGCCCCCACCTGTCCACTACACTGCCCCCACCTGTCCACTACACTGCCCCCACTTGTCCACTAAACTGCCCCCACTTGTCCACTAAACTGCCCCCACCTGTCCACTACACTGCCCCAACCTGTCCATTACACTGCCCCCACTTGTCCACTAAACTGCCCCAACCTGTCCACTACACTGCCCTACCAGTTCACTACACTAACTTACCCGTCCACTACACTGCCCCACCTGTCCACTACACTAACTTACCTGTCCACTACACTGCCCCCACCTGTCCACTATACTAACTTACCCGTCCACTACACTGCCTCCACCTGTCCACTACACTAACCTATCTTTCCACTACACTATCCCCACCTGTCCACTACACTAACCCACCTGTCCACTACACTAACCCACCTGTCCACTACACTAACCCACCTGTCCACTACACTGACCTCGCCTGTCCACTACGCTAACCCACCTGTCCACTACACTGCCCCCACCTGTCCACTACACCGCCCCAACCTGTCCACTACACTAACCCACCTGTCCACTACACTCCCCCACTTGTCCACTACACTCCCCCACTTGTCATCTACACTCCCCCACTTGTCAACTACACCCCTTCACCTGTCCACTACACTATCCCACCTGCCCACTACACTGCCCCCACCTGCCCACTACACTGCCCCCACCTGCCCACTACACTGCCCCCACCTGCCCACTACACTGCCCCACCTGTCCACTACACTAACCTCACCTGTACACTACACTAACCCTCCCGTCCACTACACTAATCCACCTGTCCACTACACTAACCTACCTGTTAACTACACTGCCCCCACCTGTCCACTACACTAACCTACCTGTCCACTACACTCCCCTACTTGTCCACTACTCTCCCCCACCTGTCCACTACACTATCCCACCTGTCCACTAAACTGCCCCCACCTGTCCACTACACTAACCCACCTGTCCACTACACTAACCCACCTGTCCACTACACTAACCCACCTGTCCACTACACTAACTCACCTGTCCACTACACTGCCCCTACCTGTCCACTACACTGCCCCCACCTGTCCACTACACTGCCCTACATGTCCACTACACTGTCCTACATGTCCACTACACTGCCCCCACCTGTCCACTACACTGCCCCCACTTGTCCACTAAACTGCCCCCACTTGTCCACTAAACTGCCCCCACTTGTCCACTACACTGCCCCAACCTGTCCACTACACTGCCCCCACTTGTCCACTAAACTGCCCCAACCTGTCCACTACACTGCCCTACCAGTTCACTACACTAACTTACCCGTCCACTACACTGCCCCACCTGTCCACTACACTAACTTACCTGTCCACTACACTGCCCCCACCTGTCCACTATACTAACTTACCTGTCCACTACACTGCCTCCACTTGTCCACTACACTAACTTACCCGTCCACTACACTGCCTCCACCTGTCCACTACACTAACCTATCTTTCCACTACACTATCCCCACCTGTCCACTACACTAACCCACCTGTCCACTACACTAACCCACCTGTCCACTACACTAACCCACCTGTCCACTACACTGACCTCGCCTGTCCACTACGCTAACCCACCTGTCCACTACACTGACCCCACCTGTCAACTACAGTGCCCTACATATCCACTACACTGCCCCACTTGTCCACTAAACTGCCCCCACCTGTCCACTACACTAACCAACCTGTCCACTACACTGCCCCCACCTGTCCACTAAACTGCCCTACATGTCCACTACACTGCTCTACATGTCCACTACACTGCCCTACATGTCCACTACACTGCTCTACATGTCCACTACACTGCCCTACATGTCCCACTACACTGCCCCCTACCTGTCCACTACACTGCCCTCCACCTGTCCACTACACTGCCCTACATGTCCACTACATTGCCCCACTTGTCCACTACGCTGCCCCACCTGTCCACTACACTGCCCCACCTGTCCACTACACTGCCCTACATGTCCACTACACTTCCCCCACCTGTCCACTACACTGCCCCCACCTGTCCACTACACAGTCCCCACTTGTCCACTAATCTGCTCATATCTGTCCACTACACTGCCCCAACCTGTCCACTACACTGCCCCAACCTGTCCACTACACTGCAACCACCTATCCACTACACTGCCTCAACCTGTCCACTACACTAACTTACCTGTCCACTACACTCCCTCACCTGTCCACTACACTGCCCAATCTGATCCCTACACTGACATACATGTCCACTACACTGACCTACCTACCTGATCACTACATTGACCTACCTGACTCACTACACTGACTTACCAGCCCACTACACTGTCCTACCTGCCCACTATACTGACCTACCTGCCCACTACACTAACCTACCTGCCCACTACTCCCCCACACATGTACAATCCAGGTAGATCGGTGGATTTCGCTCACCTGTCTCCAGGGCCTCCATGATGATCACCCATCAGACGAGTGAACTCCCCCAGCCATTCCTCGGTATCCCACACCATACACTCATCTGCACTAAGCACCGCCCCTCACACACACACCGGCAGCCCGAGTCCTGCACCTGAAGAATTATGGGGAACAGGCTGTACCACAGGAGTCCCTTGGCGGGGGGAGGGTGCCTTGCCCCGGGATATGCCTCATTGAAAGTGTACGGTGGGTGGGGCTGGAGGAAACACTAGTTGGCACAGTTGGGTCACTCTTGGGACAGCAGTCATCATGGCAGAACAGGAATGATGTTGCACTCGGGAGAGAACACTGGCTGCCTCCCCCCACACTACACCACTGGGGCTGCCCGGGCCAGATGACGTCATCAGCAGATGCAGAATCGCTGACGGGCTGCATCAGTTTCATTCCGGGACACTGTATTGTCCCGGAATGAAGGTGCCCGGGACCTGGGAATATCCCGGGCAATCCAGGACACGTGGGCACCCTACTCACCAGGGTAATCCACTGATTAGAATCCATTTTGCAAAGCTCAGCCAGCTTACTTTATCAGTCAGCAGCCCCTCCCACACCGCAAGCTGTCCCCGCCTCCCTCTCCTCCAGCAGTCGGCATCTCCTGCTCCTGCGTAAAAAAAAACGCGCTGTGGAAGGGGGCGTGTACAGCAGGTTCCTATTGGCTGAGGGGGCAGTGCAGAGGCGGAGCAGATATAATCTCGGGATTTTCACATCAAAACGATGTTGGTGTCAGACATTTCAGAGATAGATGTAAAAATACACAGATTTTTACATACTATCCCTAGTTTTACTCAGACTGGCCACCCTAATGGGGCCCCTAGTGGCATAGGGCCCTCGGTCAGTGCCCCTGAATGAGAGTGACCAATCACTACTGTCCTCTCACCCAACAACACGGAACAAAAAATAGTAATACAACTGATCCCAGCCGAATGACCCAGAACCCTTCCAGGGCAGATTATTCCCCTACAATCTCTGTAATGAAAGGTTACCCCTTCATTCTTACACCGCTCTGCCCAGAGGGACCCAGAAACCTTCCGGGGCAGATCATTCCCCTACAATCTCTGTGATGGAAGGTCACCCCTTCCTCCTGACACCACTCTGCTTAGGGTGACCCAGAACCCTTCTAGGGACAGAGCCTTCCTTTACACACAATACATGATATCACTCTACAATACTGAAATGGGGGTACTCACCCTCCATCTCATTGTCCTCTATGGAGAGTGAGGAGGACACACACAATACATGATATCACTCTACAATACTGAAATGGGGTACTCACCCTCCGTCTCATTGTCCTCTATGGAGAGTGAGGAGGACACACACAATACATGATATCACTCTACAATACTGAAATGGGGGTACTCGCCCTCCATCTCATTGTCCTCTATAGAGAGTGAGGAGGACACACACAATACATGATATCACTCTACAATACTGAAATGGGGTACTCACCCTCCATCTTATTGTCCTCTATGGAGAGTGCGGAGGACACACACAATACATGATATCACTCTACAATACTGAAATGGGGTACTCACCCTCCATCTTATTGTCCTCTATGGAGAGTGAGGAGGACACACACAATACATGATATCACCCTACAATACTGAAATGGGGGTACTCACCCTCCATCTCATTGTCCTCTATGAAGAGTGAGGAGGACACACACAATACATGATATCACTCTACAATACTGAAATGGGGGTACTCACCCTCCATCTCATTGTCCTCTATGGAGAGTGAGGAGGACACACAATACATGATATCAGTCTACAATACTGAAATGGGGGTACTCACCCTCCATCTCATTGTCCTCTATGGAGAGTGAGGAGGACACACACAATACATGATATCACTCTACAATACTGAAATGGGGGTACTCACCGTCCATCTCATTGTCCTCTATGGAGAGTGAGGAGGACAGGACACACACAATACATGATATCACTCTACAATACTGAAATGGGGGTACTCACCCTCCATCTCATTGTCCTCTATGGAGAGTGAGGAGGACACACACAATACATGATATCACTCTACAATACTGAAATAGGGGTACTCACCCACCATCTCATTGTCCTCTATGGAGAGTGAGGAAGACACACACAATACATGATATCAGTCTACAATACTGAAATGGGGGTACTCACCCTCCATCTCATTGTCCTCTATGGAGAGTGAGGAGGACACACAATACATGATATCACCCTGCAATACTGAAATGGGGGTACTCACCCTCCATCTCATCCATCTCATTGTCCTCTATGGAGAGTGAGGAGGACACACACAGAAGGATGAGAGTCAGGCGGAGCTCCATCTCTGCACAGTGAAAACTAAGAAGTGACGAAGAGTCTTCTCTCTGTAGATGACGGGTCGGGTCTTTTATCTTAGTTGGAGGAGATGACAGTTGGAGATGATCTCAGTACAGATTTGGTGATCTTCAAAAATATGATTTCCATATATGAAAGCCAGCAGCTTCAAGCCAACTGAAAACAAAATGTAAGAGGGTGTCACCAATTAGCACATTACATTGAATATCATTGTTATATAGACATAAGGACCGGAGCCCAGACACCCTGTGCATGTCGTAATGAACTTCTTAGACTCCGGTCACATATGTAAAGTATATATGTGTAAAGTATATATGTAGTTATCTTTGCATTGCAAAACTTTAAATGTATTTTGTAATGTAACAAATACAAATACCTGAGTCTGTCTTCTGTGTATCCCTTGGAATAGCAGCAATCAGACCCGGAGAAAAATCACACATTCCACCATTTCATAAACACCCCCCCACAATTTTTTTTTTTTTTTTTAACTTTTTCACATTATTGAAAAAAATGTAATCTAAGTACACATGGCGTGATTGAATTGGGGACCGTTCTTATTAGTGAAGAGGAGCATTTTGTTTAAAATCAAATTAATTTAGAATAGAATAATTTAGATTATTGGGGGGAGGAGCCTGACTATGGCTCTTGTCAGGAGCTCATATAAGGAGCTCCGGTGATCTCCCATACACACCATGTAGAAAGCTATGAAAAGGACCCTACCTGACTGCTATCCCCCATAAACCCCACACCTCTATCTCCTACCTGCTGAGTGCATGGCGCTAGGAGATACCAGGTCTGAGTGTCTGCAGTTGGTTGGGCAAGGAGTCCCAGCGGAGGGTCTGGCAGGGACAGTGCAGAGGAGGTGAAAGGAGCAGCTGAGAAGGTGTCACCCCCCCAAGCCAAGAGCCGCAGGCCCCGGGCATAACTGAAGTGAGATGGGCCGAGGTAGCTGGAGACTCGGAGGATGGCGGCTCATGTCAGCCATGCCCTGTGCAAATGAGGGGTGTTCAGGAACCCCCCTGCGTGACTCGGGGGTGTTCAGGGACCCCCCTGTGTGACTCTGGGATGTTCAGGGACCCCCTGTGTGACTCTGGGGTGTTCAGGGACCCCCCTGTGTGACTCTGGGGTGTTCAGGGTCCCCCCTGTGTGACTCTGGGGTGTTCAGGGACCCCCTGTGCGACTCTGGGGTGTTCAGGGACCCCCCTGTGTGACTCAGGGGTGTTCAGGGACCCCCCTGTGTGACTCAGGGGTGTTCAGGGACCCCTCTGTGTGACTCGGGGGTGTTCAGCGACCCTCCCTGTGTGACTCGGGGGTGTTCAGCGACCCCCCCTGTGCGACTCGGGGGTGTTTAGAGGCCCCCTGTGCGGAGAAGTTCAGCGACCCCCCGTGTGACTCGGGGGTGTTCAGCGACCCCCCTGTGTGACTCCGGGGTGTTCAGGAACCCCCCTGTGTGACTCGGGGGTGTTCAGGGACCCCCCTGTGTGACTCTGGGGTGTTCAGGGACCCCCCTGTGTGACTCTGGGGTGTTCAGGGACCCCTTGTGCGACTCCAGGGTGTTCAGGGACCTCCCTGTGCGACACAGGGGTGTTCAGGGACCCTTCTGTGCGACTTGGGGGTGTTCAGTGACCCCTGTGCGACTCTAGGGTGTTCAGGGACCCCCTGTGTGACTCGGGGGTGATCAGGGACCCCCCTGTGTGACTCTGGGGTGTTCAGGGACCCCCTGTGCGACTCGGGGGTGTTCAGCAACACCCCTGTGCACTCGGGGGTGTTCAGCGACCCCCTGTGCGACTCCAAGGTGTTCAGAGACCCCCTGTGTGACTCGGGGGTGTTCAGGGGCTCCCCTGTGTGACTCCAGGGTGTTCAGGGACCCCCCTGTGTGACTCTGGGGTGTTCAGGGACCCCTTGTGCGACTCCAGGGTGTTCAGGGACCCCCATGTGCTACTTGGGGGTGTTCAGCGCCCCCCTGTGCGACTCGGAGGTGTTCAGCGAACCCCGTGTGATTTGGGGGGTGTTCAGTGACCCCCCTGTGCGACTCCGGGGTGTTCAGGGACCCCCCTGTGTGACTCGGGGGTGTTCTGGGACCCCCCTGTGCAACTCTGGGGTGTTCAGGGACCCCCCTGTGTGACTCTGGGGTGTTCAGGGACCCCCCTGTGTGACTCTGGGGTGTTCAGGGACCCCCCTGTGTGACTTGGGGGTGTTCAGGGACCCCCCTGTGTGACTTGGGGGTGTTCAGGGACCCTTCTGTGCGACTCGGGGGTGTTCAGCGACCCCCCTGTGCGACTCTGGGGTGTTCAGTGACCCCCTGTGTGACTCGGGGGTGTTCAAGGACCCCCTGTGTGACTCGGGGGTGTTCAGGGACCCCCTGTGTGATTCTGGGCTGTTCAGGGACCCCCCTGTGTGATTCTGGGCTGTTCAGGGACCCCCCTGTGTGACTCGGGGGTGTTCAGGGACCCCCCTGTGTGACTCGGGGGTGTTCAGCGACCCCCCCTGTGCGACTCGGGGGTGTTTAGAGGCCCCCTGTGCGGAGAAGTTCAGCGACCCCCCGTGTGACTCGGGGGTGTTTAGCGACCCCCCTGTGTGACTCCGGGGTGTTCAGGAACCCCCCTGTGTGACTCGGGGGTGTTCAGGGACCCCCCTGTGTGACTCTGGGGTGTTCAGGGACCCCCCTGTGTGACTCTGGGGTGTTCAGGGACCCCTTGTGCGACTCCAGGGTGTTCAGGGACCTCCCTGTGCGACACAGGGGTGTTCAGGGACCCTTCTGTGCGACTTGGGGGTGTTCAGTGACCCCTGTGCGACTCCAGGGTGTTCAGGGACCCCCTGTGTGACTTGGGGGTGATCAGGGACCCCCCTGTGTGACTCTGGGGTGTTCAGGGACCCCCTGTGCGACTCGGGGGTGTTCAGCAACACCCCTGTGCACTCGGGGGTGTTCAGCGACCCCCTGTGCGACTCCAAGGTGTTCAGAGACCCCCCTGTGTGACTCGGGGGTGTTCAGGGGCTCCCCTGTGTGACTCCAGGGTGTTCAGGGACCCCCCTGTGTGACTCTGGGGTGTTCAGGGACCCCTTGTGCGACTCCAGGGTGTTCAGGGACCCCCATGTGCTACTTGGGGGTGTTCAGCGCCCCCCTGTGCGACTCGGAGGTGTTCAGCGAACCCCGTGTGATTTGGGGGGTGTTCAGTGACCCCCCTGTGCGACTCCGGGGTGTTCAGGGACCCCCCTGTGTGACTCGGGGGTGTTCTGGGACCCCCCTGTGCAACTCTGGGGTGTTCAGGGACCCCCCTGTGTGACTCTGGGGTGTTCAGGGACCCCCCTGTGTGACTCTGGGGTGTTCAGGGACCCCCCTGTGTGACTTGGGGGTGTTCAGGGACCCCCCTGTGTGACTTGGGGGTGTTCAGGGACCCTTCTGTGCGACTCGGGGGTGTTCAGCGACCCCCCTGTGCGACTCTGGGGTGTTCAGTGACCCCCTGTGTGACTCGGGGGTGTTCAAGGACCCCCTGTGTGACTCGGGGGTGTTCAGGGACCCCCTGTGTGATTCTGGGCTGTTCAGGGACCCCCCTGTGTGATTCTGGGCTGTTCAGGGACCCCCCTGTGTGACTCGGGGGTGTTCAGGGACCCCCCTGTGTGACTCGGGGGTGTTCAGGGACCCCCCCTGTGTGACTCAGGGGTGTTCAGCGACCCCCCCTGTGCAACTCTGGGGTGTTCAGGGACCCCCCTGTGTGACTCGGGGGTGTTCTGGGACCCCCCTGTGCAACTCTGGGGTGTTCAGGGACCCCCCTGTGTGACCCTGGGGTGTTCAGGGACCCCCCCTGTGTGACTCGGGGGTGTTCAGGGACCCCCCTGTGTAACTTGGGGGTGTTCAGGGACCCTTCTGTGCGACTCGGGGGTGTTCAGCGACCCCCCTGTGCGACTCGGGGGTGTTCAGTGACCCCCTGTGTGACTCGGGGGTGTTCAAGGACCCCCTGTGTGACTCGGGGGTGTTCAGGGACCCCCTGTGTGATTCTGGGCTGTTCAGGGACCCCCCTGTGTGACTCGGGGGTGTTCAGGGACCCCCCTGTGTGACTCGGGGGTGTTCAGGGACCCCCCCTGTGTGACTCGGGGGTGTTCAGCGACCCCCCCCTGTGCGACACAGGGGTGTTCAGCGACCCCCCTGTGCGACTCGGAGGTGTTCAGCGACCCCCTGTGGGACTCGGGGGTGTTCAGCGACCCCCCTGTGGGACTCAGGGGTGTTCAGGGACCCCCTGTGCAACTCGGGGGTGTTCAGCGACTCCCCTGTGCGACTCGGGGGTGTTCAGCGGAGAGTGACAGGACTCACCTGAGCCATCGGAGGGAGGACTTATGCCGGGAGGCAATATACCCCGGCTGGATATTTGGAGGAATTTGGAGAACACCGGAGGCATCTGGAAAGGCAGAGCCTATGGAACACAAATGGGTCCCTCCTAACCCGTCCGGATAGAAGACCAGCAGTACCTGGAGACACAATAGAAAATTGCATTGCCACACGCAGAGGGGCGGTAGACCCCCCAATACCCTCTCTAGGGGCACCATACAGCACCTTTTAAGCAGTCTCCAAACGCCGCACACCGAGTATGTAAACAATGTATTTTCTGCCTAGCAACATGACAGGGATCTACTTCTCCCAGTGATCTGTCATGCTCTAGTGAGCCCCTCCCCCCTACAGCTAGAACACCTCCAGGGAACACACTTAACCCCTTGATCACCCCCTAGTGTTTAACCCCTTCCCCGCCAGTGACATTTACACAATAATCAGTGGCTATTTGTAGCTCTGATCACTGTATAAATGTTACTGGTTTCAAAAAAGTGTCAAAAGTGTCCGATTTGTCTGTCGCAATGTTGCAGTCCTGATAAAAATAGCAGATCATCGCCATTACTAATAAAAAAATAATAATAATAATTAAAATGCCATAAATCTGTCCCCTATTTTGCACAAACTGTTGTAGAATCTGATATTAGCCAATGTATTTCATATTATTCATATTGATTTGCATATATCTTATTGATTATTATTATTATTATTATTATCCTTATTATTATTATTATTATTATATAGTAGTGGTTTTATCAATATTATTATTCAATAAGTAAAGCAACAATTATTAATCTTTAATAATGTATACTGTGTTTTCCAGATTTAGAAACTCTTCATTTTTAAATGTTGAACTTGAAATGACCTCTGCTTTATGACAAGTACTTGTACACAGGTGTTCTCGAAAATGTATTAAGATAGTCTACTGGGTGAAAGTTCATTAGAATAGATTCAAGTTATATAGAATTGTCTCAAGTCTGAAATGCATTTAAATCAGACAGATAAAGATAAGAAAACAGGTAGTTTAGAAATAATTAAAGTTATGTACAGTACATTAAATTAAGTTTGACAGGGTCAAACAAAGTTCTACTTGTGCCCTCATTAAAACTGTTAAAATACATACATATAGTGGAACATATAAAACATCTGGTGGAGTTATTGAAAGTTCATTTTCCCAAATGTCATAAATCTGTAATTCTTGAACTTAGTTAAATCTTATCAAGATAAGGAGAGTTTGATAACACAGCTGGGTGCCAGACTGTCTCTATACAGGTGTTTTTAATTGGACAAAACCAGTTATAAATCACTTTAATGAATATATACAGTAGGTGACCGCGATATTGTGTCAATCTCGCCGCATTTCTCGGCGAGATTTGACACCTGCGAGCCCCGTCGCAGGAGCCAGCACCGAGATGGCTCACTCATCGGGAAAGGAAAACTTTGTTTTCCTTCCGCGATGAGTGACAGGCAGTGCTGACAGCTGTCTGGTATGAATCCTGAGGCGGGAACACCGCGCCAAATTTTAAATGAAAAAAATGGCGTGGGTCCCCCCCTCGGGGGCATACCAGGCCCTTAGGTCTGGAATGGATTGTAAGGGGAACCCCCTACACCGAAAAATTGGCGTGGGGGTTCCCCCCCAATCCATACCAGACCCTTATCCGAGCACGCAGCCCGGCCGGCCAGGAAAGGGGGTGGGGACGAGCGAGCGCCCCCCCCCTCCTGAGCCGTACCAGGCCGCATGCCCTCAACATGGGGGGGTGGGTGCCTTGGGGGAGGGGGGCGCCCTGCCCCAAAGCACCTTGTCCCCATGTTGATGAGGACAATGGCCTCTTCCCGACAACCCTGGCTGTTGGTTGTCGGGGTCTGCGGGCGGGGGGCTTATCGGAATCCGGGAGCCCCCTTTAATAAGGGGGCCCCCAGATCACGGCCCCCCATCCTGTGTAAATGAGTTTGGGGTACATGGTAACCCTACCCATTCACCTAGGGAAAAGTGTCAATATAAAAAAACACAGTACACAGGTTTTAAGAGTAATTTATTAGTCAGCTTCGGGATCTTCTTCCAACTTCGGGGGGTCTCCTTCCGACTTCTCCCGGTGTTCTGCCTCTTCTCCCGGGCCCCGCCGCTATCTTCTTCCAGCTCTATTGCCAGCGAGGGGCCCAGTCTGCTGCCGCTGTCTCGCCGCCGCTGTCTTGTCGCCGCTGTCTCGCCACTTCTTCTCTTCTTCTCTTCTTCCCCGATGTTGACATGACGCTCTCTCCGGCTCGAATGCTGTGTGCGAGCTGCGGAGCCATTTATATAGGCGGTGACCCCGCCCCCTTACGACATCATGGTCCCAGCATGCGCAGGGACTCTGATGTCATAAGGGGGCGTGACCCCAGAGTCCCTGCGCATGCTGGGACCATGACGTCCTAAGGGGGCGGGGTCACCGCCTATATAAATGGCTCCGCAGCTCGCACACAGCATTCGAGCCGGAGAGAGCGTCATGTCAACATCGGGGAAGAAGAGAAGAAGAGAAGAAGCAGGGAGACAGCGGCGACGAGACAGCAGCGACAAGACAGCGGCGACAAGAAGTTGGAAGAAGATCCCGGAGCTGAGTAATAAATTACTCTTAAAACCTGTGTACTGTGTTTTTTTATATTGACACTTTTCCCTAGGTGAATGGGTAGGGGTATCATGTACCCCAAACTCATTTACACAGGGTGGGGGGCCAGGATCTGGGGGCCCCCTTATTAAAGGGGGCTCCCGGATTCCGATAAGCCCCCCGCCCGCAGACCCCGACAACCAACGGCCAGGGTTGTCGGGAAGAGGCCCTTGTCCCCATCAACATGGGGACAAGGTGCTTTGGGGTGGGGGGGCCCCCGCAGGGCACCCCCCTCCCCCAAGGCACCCACCCCCCCATGTTGAGGGCATGCGGCCCGGTACAGCTCAGGAGTGGGGGGGCTAGCTCGTCCCCACCCCCTTTCCTGGCCGGCCGGGCTGCGTGCTCGGATAAGGGTCTGGTATGGATTGGGGGGGACCCCCACGCCAATTTTTCGGCGTAGGGGGTTCCTCTTACAATTCATGCCAGACCTAAGGGCCTGGTATGCCCCTGGGGGGAACCCACGCCGGTTTTTTCATTTAAAATTTGGCGCGGTGTTCCTGCCTCAGGATTCATACCAGACAGCTGTCAGCACTAAATGTCACTCATCGCGGAAGGAAAACAAAAATTCACAATTGTTTCAATTTGGTTAGAGAATAAATTTAACTATATCTAATATGCTTGCATTGTAAGAAACTGTATAAATTAGACCTGTATTTTGTAATACTTTGAACATAAACCTGTATGTTATCAGCTGTTAATAAACCTACATTGCTGAATTTCTGCCTGGTTCGATACTTTACAATTCTACTTCATTTGGTGGCCCGTACGGGGACAGCATAACCTCAAATCCGATCTTGCCTAACTCCATGCTGGTGAGGCACTGAGCTCAACACAATATTGTGCAATATATGAGGTTATCAGACACCTATTATTAGTTCTGCATTGTGTTGTGCCGTGTTTTGCTAGCGCTAGTAGGGGCAGGTGGTTGTTGTTGGGGTATCGCTGTCCACCAGGCAGATCTTTGTGATGGCAAGTTGGGTTTTCTGAACTGTGAATGCCTTAAAATGCATTCTACAGGATGAGATACCCTGGGTAGAAAATTAAAAAAAAAATAAAAATTTCCAAAGGGGTACCCCTGTAGAAGGCTCGCTACTCTCTGTGTAAACCTACCTTTAACATGCATGTTAGTATCCTAGACTGAGTAAATTGGTCTAGAAGAGGTTTATTTTGATTGGTATCCTAGACCTACAAGAGGTCTGGACGAGGTTTTGGGGTAAAAATTTTGACCCTTGGAGAACCTACCTTAAACATGCATGTTGGTATCCTAGACTGAATAAATCGGTCTAGAAGAGGTTTATTTTTGATTGGTATCCTAGCCCTACAAGAGTTCTGGAAGAATTGGTATCCTAGACTGGTAAGTCCAGTTTGGAAGAGGTTCTTGAGTTGCCTAAATTTACATGCATGTTGGTATCCTGGATTGGCAATCAATCTGGAGGAGGCTTTGGGGTTATTGGACCCCTGGAAAGCCTAAGTTAAAAACAAAAACAGTACTGATATGTAGCTACTAGTAGAAAAAGTTACCTTTGTTTTGTATGATATTGAACATAAAAATTGTGGTGTAAAATAATACTCATGAGTTTAGAAATGTCAGGAAAGGTAAGTCCTGACAGGTAAATGAGGTAAATGTTTTGGAGCTCCATTTGTTAACAAAGTTAAAAGGCATGTATCGTCTTTGTGCTATAAGTGTATGTGTTTATTAGGGATGAGCTTCGAGTTCAAGTCGAACTCATGTTCGACTCGAACATTGGCTGTTCGCAAGTTCGCCGAACAGCGAACAATTTGGCGTGTTCGCGGCAAATTAAAATGCCGCGGAACACCCTTTAAAAGTCTATGGGAGAAATGAAAAGTGCTAATTTTAAAGGCTAATATGCAAGTTATTGTCATAAAAAGTGTTTGGGGACCCGGGTCCTGCCCCAGGGGACATGGATCAATGCAAAAAAAAGTTTTAAAAACGGCCGTTTTTTCAGGAGCAGTGATTTTAATAATGCTTAAAGTCAAACAATAAAAGTGTAATATCCCTTTAAATTTCGTACCTGGGGGTGTCTATAGTATGCCTGTAAAGGGGCGCATGTTTCCTGTGTTTAGAACAGTCTGACAGCAAAATGACATTTTGAAGGAAAAAACCCATTTAAAACTACTCGCGGCTATTGCATTGCCGACAATACACATAGAAGTTCATTGATAAAAATGGCATGGGAATTCCCCAAAGGGGAACCCCGGACCAAAATAAAAAAAAATGACGTGGGAGTCCCCCTAAATTCCATACCAGGCCCTTCAGGTCTGGTATGGATATTAAGGGGAACCCTGGCCAAAATTTAAAAAAAAAAAATGACGTAGGGTTCCCCCTAAATTCCATACCAAACCCTTCAGGTCTGGTATGGATTTTTAAGGGAAACCCCGCGCCAAAAAAATAAAAATAAAAACGGAGTGGGGTCCCCCCAAAAATCCATACCAGACCCTTATCCGAGCAGGCAACCTGGCAGGCCGCAGGAAAAGAGGGGGGGACGAGAGTGCGGCCCCCCCCCTGCTGAACCGTACCAGGCCACATGCCCTCAACATTGGGAGGGTGCTTTTGGGTAGCCCCCCAAAACACCTTGTCCCCATGTTGATGAGGACAAGGGCCTCATCCCCACAACCCTGGCCGGTGGTTGTGGGGGTCTGCGGGCGGGGGGCTTATCGGAATCTGGAAGCCCCCTTTAACAAGGGCACCCCCAGATCCCGCCCCCCCTGTGTGAAATGGTAAGGGGGTACTTACCCCTACCATTTCACTAAAAAACTGTCAAAAATGTTAAAAATTACAAGAGACAGTTTTTGACAATTCCTTTATTTAAATGCTTCTTCTTTCTTCTATCTTCCTTCATCTTCTGGTTCTCCTGGCTCTTCTGGTCTTCTATCTTCTTCTCCTCGGGCCGCTCCGCACCCATGGCATGGGGGGAGGCTCCCGCTCTTCTCTTTTTCTTTTCTTCTCTTCTTAATTTTCTTCTCCGGGCTTCTCCACACCCATGCTGGCATGGAGGGAGGCTCCCGCTGTGTGATGGCGCTCCTCATCTGACAGTTCTTGAATAACGGGGAGCGGGGCCACCTGGTGACCCCGCCCCCCTCTGACTTGACGGGACTTACCTGTGATGTCACAGGGAATGCCACAGGGAAGTCCCGTCATGTCCCGTGCGTCAGAGGGGGGCGGGGTCACCGGGTGGCCCCGCCCCCTGTTATTTAAGAACTGTCAGACGAGGAGCGCCGTCACACAGCGGGAGAAGAAGACAAGAGCGGGAGCCTCCCCCCCATGCCATGGGTGCGGAGCGGCCCGAGGAGAAGAAGATAGAAGACGCCGCGGAGGAGATGCTGGACGAGAACGCCGGAGGAAGAACCAGAAGAGCCAGAAGAACCAGAAGAACCAGAAGATGAAGGAAGATAGAAGAAAGAAGAAGCATTTAAATAAAGGAATTGTCAAAAACTGTCTCTTGTCATTTTTAACATTTTTGACAGTTTTTTAGTGAAATGGTAGGGGTAAGTACCCCCTTACCATTTTACACAGGGGGAGCTGGGATCTGGGGGTCCCCTTGTTAAACGGGGCTTCCAGATTCCGATAAGCCCCCCGTCCGCAGACCCCCACAACCACCGGCCAGGGTTGTGGGGATGAGGCCCTTGTCCTCATCAACATGGGGACAAAGTGTTTTGGGGGGCTACCCCAAAGCACCCTCCCAATGTTGAGGGCATGTGACCTGGTACGGTTCAGGAGGGGGGCCGCACTCTCGTCCCCCCCACTTTTCCTGCGGCCTGCCAGGTTGCGTGCTCGGATAAGGGTCTGGTATGGATATTTGGGTGGACCCCACGCCGTTTTTTTTTTTTTTTGGCGCGGGGTTCCCCTTAATATCCATACCAGACCTGAAGGGCCTGGTATGAAATTTAGGGGGACTCCCACGTCATTTTTTTTTTTTTTAATTTCGGTTCGGGGTTCCCCTTTGGGGAATTCCCATGCCGTATATTGGGTCATACCACCAAAAGAAAGCTCTATTTGTGGGGGAAAAAAGGACGTTGGTTTTGTTTAGGTACAATGTCGCACGACCGCGCAATTGTCAGATAAAGCGATGCAGTGCCGAATCGCCAAAATGCTCTGGTCAGGAAAGGGGGGGTAAATCTTTCTGGGGCTGAAGCGGTTAACATCTAAAAAGGGGTAGGAGGAGGAAAAGATCTGACCCCCCCCCGCTGTCTTGGACTGGTGAGATTTTTAACTTTCTTTTAACCACTTCCGGACCGCCCACCTTTGTTATACCTTGGTAATTTGTCGCTAAATATCCTTGCTATGACATCAGAAAAGCTTTCAGATAAAAGTGGTCTCTGCGCGGATTGGGGGCGAGATCACTTTTTTTTTTTAAAGGGACAGTGTAAAAATAAAAAACAAAAAGTAAAATAAATAAGAAAAATAAAATTGAAAGCGCCCCGTCCCGCCGTGCTCACGCGCAGAAGTGAACACATACGTAAGTTGCGCCCGCATATGTAAATGGTGTTCAAACCACACTTGTGAGGTATCGCCGCGATCATTATAACGAGAGCAATAATTCTAGCACTAGAACTCCTCTGTAACTCAAAACATGCAACCTGTAGAATTTTTTAAACGTCGCCTATGGAGATTTTTAAGGGTAAAAGTTTGTCGCCATTCCATGGGCGGGCGCAATTTTTGAAGCGTGACATGTTGGGTATCAATTTACTCAACGTAACATTATCTTTCACAATATAAAAAAAGTGGGCTAACTTTACTGTTTTCTTATTTCTTTTATTCAAAAAAGTGTATTTTTTCCCAAAAAAATTGCATTTGTAAGACTGCTACGCAAATACGGCGTGACATAAAATATTGCAATACATGACAAAGAAATTGGGGAAATTGGCACTGCCCTATTTAAATGATGTTTACTAGATAAGCAGAGTCTAACACATCCGCAAGAATAATTAATTAACAAAAATTGAAAATTATACAATAATTAGATTAAAAATGCAAATCCTCTGTAGTGTATACAGGTAAGTCCCGTGTAGACAACACGTGAATTATTAGGTGAACATTTACCTACATGCATAAAGAATTGGGTGACAGTGTAACACCCCCTAAGTGGGGCTAATATCAACAATAGTCAAAAATAATGAAAAATAAATAAATGAATTGAATTACAATTAAATGGAAAATACAAATCCTCTGTGATGTATAAAGGGTAGGTCCCGTGTAGACGGCACGTGAGATATTAGGTGATCAATTACCCGAATACCAAAAAATAATAAATTAAAAAATGTTTTGGGTGACAGTGTAACACCCCCTAAGTGGGGCTAATGGCAACAGTAGTGAAAAATAAATAAATGAAGACGTAATAAACCTTGCCAGCAAGTAGAGTGTTAACGTGCATAAATTCTAATGAAGTGATCAAGAAATTCCTGGGACCCTATATTTATCATGTATCAGACCCCAATGGCATACAGGTGATAAACAGATTTTATACAAGCAGATATATGTATGGTTCATATGATAAGCAAAAATGTACAAGCAGATGTATATATGGTTAGATGGTAGCTAAAAAAAGCTCTTTATGGTTGCATAGCATAATATATTTAGTCTTTGTGAGGAAACAGGCAGCTTCAATATTTCAATGGAAAAAAAACAGTTCTATAGGAGCCACATCTATATGCGATTATAGATGTTATAAGATAAGAGATGGTGACTTTCGTGCTCATTCACGCTGGTGATTCCAGGTGCTCCCCCCCGTGCTCCCCCACTCACCAGACTCAGTCACCCCTGCAGGGGTACTAGGCAAAGAAGTGGGTATCTTGGGATAGCTTTCACTGTAGTTTTGCTTCGTTCCTCCGTGGGGTCACTCCAGTGATCCAACTCAGGGTTTCAACCTGGTGCTCCAGGACTGGGCTCCTCCACAACTCTCCACCTCCGGTCTGCTTTATCCTCCGTAATGAAGAAATAATAAACAGGGGGCTTTCGTGGTGAAGTACGTCCAGTTTTTTGGAATTGTATATTACATATGGGTTCTATAAAATTAATACCCCATACAGACACGGCTGCGAGCAAGGATGAGACCAGGAAAAGAGTCAGAGCGTGCATCTCACCTTGCGTTCCAGCCTTAACTTCCAGGTATGATGTGTGAGCGTGACTCCGCCTTACGCATTTCGTCATAGGACGTTTTCAAAGACGGTGTCGACGCTTCACGCTTCACACATTGATATAGTCCTACGGGCTCCAAACAACCTCCCCTAATTATGCAAATATAACTCGGGGGGGTGAGATCAACAGAGCCGGAGGTTCCAACCACCTCCACCTAAAAGTGGGGGTATGACAGACTATAGGGCTGCTTATTACCACCAACCCGCCCCCCCAATACTCCAAAAACTCATCGGAGGGGACCTCCAGCTAATTCTAGAGGTAGAGATAGAGGAGGGATAGGTAGAGGTAGAGGTCAGAGAGATAAGTCCTCCAATTATGACCATCAGAGGTCCACACCAAGAAGAGAAAACCATTATGATAGATATAATGAACATTACGAACATTTCTATCCGCAGAGAACACCTGTGCGGACGTTTAACAGGTATTCCCCTCTAAGGGATGAAAGATCACGTGAGAACCATAACTCCTATCACCCCTATAGAGAGACCGATTCTAACTATTATAACAGATCACCTTTTAACTACAACCAACAACAACCGGGCCCCTCCTATCAAGGGGATTTTCCCAAAGAACCAGGGAGACACAAACGAGCCATAGACGGAAACAGGGGACCAGAGGGGGGAGGCGCGCCCGACAAAAGAAAACTGGTTTAAAAGAGAGTGGGATATTTATTCTTAGTAAAGCTGATTTGTCGGAGGCGGAACTTCTAGTCCTAGAAAAGGGCCTGAAGTTTGCCCCGCCTAATAAACTGAATAAATTCAGTACTTTCATAGACATCCAGAAATATGTACGGAAACTAAATGTACAGAGATACATTATCTCCAATCCCACGAGACCGAAAGTTGAAGTCAATTCACATATAGTCCATTCAGGACTTTCAAACCCTTCCCTTTTTAATCCTCCTGGCCCCACGGCTCCTTCCATCAAAGTTTTTCAGGATCTTGTTCTACAGAATCTAGACAAATTACCTATTAAAAGGTCTTTCAGTAACCCCACCCTAAAAATCGGACTTAAAAAATTGTGCGAACGTAAAGACCTAGTTATCCGACCCGCGGATAAGGGAGGTGGGATAGTCGTTTTGGATAAAAACGATTATCATTTAGAGATGACTAGAATCTCAAGCGATACTGACACCTACTCGAGGATCTACACTAATCCCACAATCCCTTATAAGAGATCACTCACTGACTTGGTTGATACTGGGTTCCAGTTGGGCATTTTAAACAACAAGGAAAAAAGTTTTCTGATTCCGGTTGCCCCGAGAATCCCGGTAATATATTATTTACCAAAAGTGCATAAAAGTGTCACTCAGCCCCCCGGTCGCCCTATCATCAGCGGCATCGACTCCATTACTTCCCGCATAGGGAAATATATCGATTTTTTTCTTGCAACCCATTGTTCAATCCATACCATCTTATCTAAGGGACACCAAAGACACCATCTCCAAGCTGAATAACATCACTTACAGTAATGATCTTCTTTTAGTTACAGCTGACGTTATGTCATTATATACTTCCATACCTCATAATGCGGGTTTTGCGGCAGTAGAACTCTTCCTGTCCAGGGAAGAGTCCATCCCCAGAACCCAACAGAGATTCATTATGGACCTGTTGAGGTTAGCGACCAAACATAATTATTTTTGGTATAATGGGGATTTTTTTATCCAACAGAAGGGAGAGGCCATGGGCGCTAAGTTCGCTCCTAGCCTGGCCAATATTTTTATTGCCCGTTGGGAGGAGGATGTCGTCCATGCCCTCGATCCCCCAGAGCTAGTTCTCTGGGTGAGGTACATAGACGACATCCTCCTCCTGTGGAGAGGAAGTGTTGAGTCCTTGCATGTCTTTTTGTGCAGGCTAAACGATAACGATATTGGGATAGAGCTGAAGTACGAGGTCAGCTCTTCCACTATCCATTTTTTAGATCTGGAAATACTAGTAGTTGATAACCGTTTGGAAACTAAAACATTTTTTAAACCCACCGACCGGAATGGATATATTCCGGTCGATAGCTGCCATCACGCCACCTGGCTGAAATTGGTACCACGTAGCCAGTTCACGCGGATTAAACGCAACTCTAGCAATCTCACAGACTATTTCCATCAAACACAGATTCTGAAGTCCAGGTTTGTCGATAAAGGTTACGACTTGGTAGAAATTGACAATGAAATTAGTAACATTGCCCAGATTAGTAGAGAGTCTTTGTTGGTTGGAAAACCCAAAGGTGGTCTTGACAACAAACATAAGTGGTCCCTCCTGACAAATTTCTCTGTACAACATAGACAGATTAAGGAGATTTTATTGAGACACTGGAGGGTCCTTAAAAATGACCCAATATTGGGCCCCGTTCTCCCTGAATGAGGTGGTGTAATTTATAGAGGGGCCCCATCTATTAAAAGTCAAATTGCTCCTAACACCATTGACCCCCCTGCGATTCACTCTTTCTTTCACAATATGAAAGGATTTTTCCCTGCAAACGTGGTAACGTTTGTTTACATAATGTCTGTGGACGGAGGAGAACTGAGACGTTCGTCTCCGCCTCCACAGGGAAGGAATATCGGATCAAACACTTTCTGACATGTGAAACTAGATACGTGGTCTATTTGATCACGTGTCCTTGCAAAAAACAGTACGTGGGTCGTACTATACGTACATTTGCTGTGAGAGGTAATGAGCATGTAGCTAACATTAAAAAGGGCCTTACAAACCACAGTGTTCCTAAGCACTTTTTGCACTGCCATAATCAAAACCCAAATGGAACTCAGTTCCAAGTCATTGATAAATTCATCCCCCATTGGAGGGGTGAATCCTTGAAGAGGGGCGTGTCAAGATTAGAGACCTTTTGGATACACCAATTAAAATGTTATTCGCCATTCGGTCTCAATATTGATTGGGACATAAATGCCTTTATCAATCAGTCCTAATATTGTTACTCCCTTTTGTCCCACTATCCTCTCTTTTTGCCATATGATCAGCTGCTCATTGTCTGTGGTGACTAGCTGTTAGATAGATTCACGTTTATATAACATTTATGCCTAATTCATTGGCCCAAATACTCATTACACAGTTTGGATAGTTTCTGGACTCTAACCTGGTTTACAATTGACCTATTGGTCATTTAACGGACAGTTGTATAACTCTTCGTTCTCAGATTATTAATAATAGTTTTCCTCTCTTCATATGACCCAACTAATCTATACCGTTTGTTTGGTTATTTTATTTTGTGGGTATTTGTTTTATGTTTTCACGTTTAAATGCCCCTTTCTTATACCGTAATTTCTTACATAGGGGTATGTTGATATTATTGCTATTTTTGGTGTATATTAATATCTATTAGTGTGTTAATTCCACCAGTGATTTTACTGTATTGAGACATTATATTGGTTATATAATATTTTGTATTATCATTCCTTCTGAATTTTCCTTGTTCAGCAATGTTCGCGCCATGTCAGCTGCTTTTTAAACACAGTTATGGTGCTTATCCCTTTATTATGCTGGTTGGACCGCATTTGCATTTGTTGTTTTTATGTCCACTAGTCTTTTCTTAGTGAGGCGTGGTCCGCATTCGCGCTTCACAGCTCCTATTGTCCCCGTCACTTCCGGCCGGCTGCCGGAGTGACGTCACACGCCCTCAGCGCGATCCCTCATTGGATGCCGCACACCAGCCCCTCTTTTGTCCGGGATTGGTTGCGGTGAGTGACGCATCCTAATGGGTGTGTCGTCCCCTGGCTCGATGTTTGGTTGGAGGAGGGTTGTCACCTGATCCAGACGCCGTTAGGTGTGAGGTGACGCCGTCCATGGTACAACCTGATTGGGATATCCACATTGAGGCTTGGTTATGGGCCAGCTTTAGAGCCATTGAGATTGGCCTACTGTGAATGCTGACGCCATTCTCCGGCGACCCGAAGTGGCGGTACGCATGGCGCGAACAGCTGCTATTATTTGTCAATTATAGGTTTTTATATATATACAGGCATGAGTGGCAGACAGTCATATACCCCAGTCGAAGTCCCATCGGACGAAACACGTCGGGTTTGTTATGCCTGTCTTGCCACCATTTGATTTAAGTGCTTTTTTTATATCCTCTTATACCTGACTTCTATTTATGAGCCAGAGTGTGTTTTACCACTTCGTTTTAAAGATTTTCAAAAAGCTGATTTACACCATGGGGAAGTTTTATTTTTGATCCCTATTCATTTGAGGACCTATACCCATTCCATGGAGCCGGACCTTTGGTGAGCAGCCCTTCACCTGCAACTTTGAAGCCGAGAGTCAGTGAGACCAGAGAGGTTCTCCCAAGCCGCCGGCTGGGAGTCCATCACTGCTGGTAAGGGTATTTTTGCCTATCCCTTTTACATATAAGCTGGATACCTCATCTTGTGGATGCCATTCTCGGATTAAAGGGCCCCCCACTACCATTTCCGGTTGTTGATCGTTTCAGCCACATTTTCAGATGTTTACCCATTTTTGTCGGACTTTTAGTTACGTCAGTAACCTATGAGTTCATGTTGGACTTTCAGTTTCATTAGTAGTCCATGTGTTCACAGTTCACATTATCAATATTTTTATCATTTAAGTCCCACTTTCACACTGTATGTTTTATTACACATTTGTGTTTAGCACAGTTTTGTGATGTTTTAGCAATTTCACATCATTTTTGTTTCACGTTTTTTTCATTTATATAACTGCTCCTCCCCACTTCTGGGATTTGTAGCTGTTGTAGAATTCATACATATCCTCTTCATCTTTTTCTACACCAGTTCACAGCAAAGGCGGCTCTCTAATTAGGCAAATTAGGCGGCCGCCTAAGGCCCTGCACTGACAGGGGCCTCGCGGCCGCCTAATTTGCCTGTGCTCAGCTCAATCACTGATATCGACGCCGGCGGCTCCGCCTACCCCGCTGGGGCTCTGTGGCTCAGGGGCTGACTGAAAAATAGGGTACTGCCGAGGAATAGCAGCCCCAGCACGGAGCGGTTACATCCCAGTCCGGTGGCAGCAGGTACGGACAGCGGGACAGTTGAGGCCTCTAGGTGGCGGCAGCGGCCAGATGACAGCACCCGGCTCCAGGTGCCATCTCTACAAGGCGTGTGTGCGGGCGGCGGCATGTCCATGTGGGAGCTGCAGCTGGGCTGCTACTTCAGCCTGCACTCATCCGTCCTCTCCGCACCTGCCTCCAGCTGAGCTGCCCCATGACTGAAGATGAAGGAGCTCAGCCTCCAATCTCCTGACGCCGCCTGGCCAACCAGAGAGAAGGTGTCCGTGCAGCCTTCCTGTGTGCCTGGATAGGAGGAGCGGTGGGCGGCGGCATATAGTGGAATTGATCTTTCTATATTCCTCACTAACTTCTTCTGCACCCCCTGTGCTCTCCGACCCTCCTTGTGCTCCCTGGCTCCTCCCCCAGTGCTCTCCAGCTCCCCCTGCTTTCCACTCACATTCTTTCTGAGTGACTCCCCTTCTCTCAAGCTCCCCCGCGCTCTCCAGCCCCCACCCCTCCTATACTCTCCACCTTCCTCAGTGCTTTCTGCCTCCACACCCCCAGTGCTCTCCAGCTCCTCCCTGTTCTTTGCCCCTCTCTCCTGCTCCTCCCCAGTGCTCTCACAGACTGGGACATGGAACACAGGAGGGTCTGCAGACAGGGACAGGGCTAGGGATCTCTCTCACCCCCCTTTCCCTCACCCAACTATTTCTCACCTTCTCTTATCTCTCTCTCCCCCTCCCTCTTTATGTCACCCTCCTTTCTCTCACCCCTCTCTCTCTCCCTCGTACCACCCCTCTCTTTCTCACCTCCCTCCTCTGTGTCACCCCCAGTCTCTCTCACCCCCACTTTCCTCTTCCCACCACTCACTCCCTCTCTCTCCTCCCCCCTCTCTCTCTCTTCCCACCTCTCTCTCTCCCCCTCTCTCTCCCTCTCCCCCTCTCTTCCCCCCTCTCTCTCCCCCTTCTCCCTCTCTCTCTCCCCCTCACCCTCTCTCTCCCCCTCTCTACCCCCTCTCTCCCTCTCCCTCTCTCCTTCCTTTCCACCTCTTGTCTCTTTCTCTCTCGCACCACCCCTCTCTTCCACAACCCTTCTCTCTCTCCCTCGCCCCCTCTCTTTCTCACCTCCCTCCTCTGTGTCACCCCCAGTCTCTCTCACCCCCACTCACCCCTTCCCACCACTCCCTCCCTCTCTCTCCCTCTCTCTCCCTCCCTCTCTTCCCACTCTCTCTCCCCCCCTCTCTCTCCCCCCTCTATCTTCCCTCTCTCTCTCCCTCCCTCAATCTCTACTCTCTCTCTCTCCCCCTTCCCCCTCTTCTCTCTCTCTCTTTCCCTCTCACCCCCTTCTCTCTCTCCCTCTCTCCCCCTTCTCTCTCTCCCTCTCTCCCCCTTCTCTCTCTCCCTCTCTCCCCCTCTCTCTCTCCCCCTCTCTTCCCTTCTCTCCCACCCTTCGTCTCTTTCTCTCTCGCACCACCCCTCTCTTCCACAACCCTTCTCTCTCTCCCTCACCCTCTCTCTTTCTCACCTCCCTCTGTGTCACCCCCACTCTCTCCCACCCCCACTCACTCCCACCCCCACTCACTCCCTCTATCCCCTCTCTCCCACTTTCTCTCTCTCCATCTCTCCCCCCTTTCTATCTCTCCTCCTCTCTCTCCCACTCTCTCTCTCTCTCTCCTCCCCCGCTCTCTCCCTCCTCCCCTATCTCTCGCTCTCCTCCCTTCTCTCTCTCCCTCTCTCTCTCCCCCCCTCTCTCTCTCTTCCCACCTCTCTCTCTCCCCCTCTCTCTCCCTCTCCCCCTCTCTTCCCCCCTCTCTCTCCCCCTTCTCCCTCTCTCTCTCCCCCTCTCCCTCTCTCTCCCCCTCTCTACCCCCTCTCTCTCCCCCTCTCTTCCCTTCTTTCCCACCTCTTGTCTCTTTCTCTCTCGCACCACCCCTCTCTTCCACAACCCTTCTCTCTCTCCCTCGCCCCCTCTCTTTCTCACCTCCTCCTCTGTGTCACCCCCAGTCTCTCTCACCCCCACTCACCCCTTCCCACCACTCCCTCCCTCTCTCTCCCTCTCTCTCCCTCCCTCTCTCTTCCCACTCTCTCTCCCCCCCTCTCTCTCCCCCCTCTATCTTCCCTCTCTCTCTCCCTCCCTCAATCTCTACTCTCTCTCTCTCCCCCTTCCCCCTCTTCTCTCTCTCTCTTTCCCTCTCACCCCCTTCTCTCTCTCCCTCTCTCCCCCTTCTCTCTCTCCCTCTCTCCCCCTTCTCTCTCTCCCTCTCTCCCCCTTCTCTCTCTCCCCCTCTCTTCCCTTCTCTCCCACCCTTCGTCTCTTTCTCTCTCGCACCACCCCTCTCTTCCACAACCCTTCTCTCTCTCCCTCACCCTCTCTCTTTCTCACCTCCCTCTGTGTCACCCCCACTCTCTCCCACCCCCACTCACTCCCACCCCCACTCACTCCCTCTATCCCTCCCTCTCTCCCCACTTTCTCTCTCTCCATCTCTCCCCCCTTTCTATCTCTCCCTCCTCTCTCTCCCACTCTCTCTCTCTCTCTCTCCCTCCCCCGCTCTCTCCCCTCCTCCCCTATCTCTCGCTCTCCTCCCTTCTCTCTCTCCCTCTCTCTCTCCCCCCCTCTCTCTCCCCCCCTCTCTCTTTTCCCCCTCTCTCTCTTCCCCCCTCTCTCTCCCTCTCTCTCCCCCCCTCTCTCTCCCCCCCTCTCTTCCCCCTCTCTCTCCCCCATCTCCCTCTCTCTCTCCCCCGCTCTCTCCCCCTCTCTTCCACCTCTTGTCTCTTTCTCTCTCGCACCACCCCTCTCTTCCACAACCCTTCTCTCTCTCCCTCACCCCCTCTCTTTCTCACCTCCCTCCTCTGTGTCACCCCCAGTCTCTCTCACCCCCACTCACCCCTTCCCACCACTCCCTCCCTCTCTCTCCCCCTCTCTCTCTACCTCTCTCCCTCCCCTCTCTCTCCCTCCCCTCTATCTCCCCTCTCTCTCTCTCCCCCCTCTCTCTCCCCCTTCTCTCTCTCCCCCCTCTCTCTCTCTCCCCTTCTCTCCCCCCTCTCTTCCCTTCTCTCCCAACCCTTGTCTCTTTCTCTCTCGCACCACCCCTCTCTTCCACAACCCTTCTCTCTCTCCCTCACCCCCTCTATTTCTCACCTCCCTCCTCTGTGTCACCCACAGTCTCTCTCACCCCCACTTGCCCCCTCCCACCACTCACTCCCTCTCTCCCCCCTCTCTCCCCCTCTCTCTCTCTCCCCTCTCTCCCTATCTCTCCCTCTTCTCTCTCTCCCCCTCCCCCTCTCCCCGTTCTCTCTCTCCCTCCCCTCTCCCCCTTCTCTCTCCCCCTCCCTCTCTCCCCCTCTCTCTCCCTCTCTCCCACCCCTCGTCTCTTTCTCTCTCGTGCCACCCCTCTCTTCCACAACCCTTCTCTCTCTCCCTCACCCCTCTCTTTCTCACCTCCCTCCTCTGTGTTACCCCCAGTCTCTCCCACCCCCACTCACTCCCTCTATCCCTCCCTCTCTCCCCACCTTCTCTCTCCCCCCTCTCTCTCTCCCTCCCCCTCTCTCCCCCTCCCTCTCTCCCCCCTCTTCTCCCTCTCTCCCCCCTCCCTCTCTCCCCCCTCTCTGTCTCTCCCCCCTGCTCTCTCCCCTCCTCCCCTATCTCTCTCTCTTCCCTCTCTACTCCCTCTCTCTCTCCTTTCTCCCCCCTTCTCTCTCTCCCTCTCTCTCCCCCTCTACCCCCTCTCTTCCCTTCTTTCCCACCCCTCCCCCTCTCTCTCTCCCCTCTCTCTATCCCCGTCTCTCTCCCTCTCTCCTCTCTCTCTCTGCACTGTGTTGGGATTCCCCCACTCTCCTTCCTCCCAAAGCATGGGAAATTCTTAGAGGGGTAGGTTGCCACCTTGCTGGGTCCCAGATGTTTTATTGACTGCATATGTCTGATGAGTGAGGAGGGTGCCCTGGAAGTGGTGCTGATGAACTGTATGCTAGATCCGTGCATTTTTCTGCAGCCATTTTTATTGCTTGAAATTTTTTCCCATTATAGGCGTGAGTGGGGCCTCATGTGTAAAATTTGCCTAAGGCCTCACAAAGCCTAGAGCCACCTCTGGTTCACAGTACTTACTTCTGATAGTGTCAGCTAACAGTTTATACACGATCTACTTGTGTGTTTCACCTAAACACTCTAGGGGATATATTGTTTTTAATATTATTTCACAGTACTTATTTCTGCTAGTGTCAGCTAACAGTCCATATACGATCAAGGTTCATTAATATACTTTATAGTGCACATTGCCTTTCAGATGATATTCGGTCTGGCTTTGCCCAATAACGTACATATATATTTTACTTTTAGCGCCACACTTACCCACACTATATCTTTGCTACAATTTGTCTGATTGTTGTGTTGGCTGCTCTTCCCTCTGGTTGGCGCACTATTACCTTCGATTTATTTATTTTTCACTACTGATGCCATTAGCCCCACTTAGGGGGTGTTACACTGTCACCCAAAAAAATGTTTACTTTATTATTTTTTTGGTATTTGGGTAATTGATCACCTACTATCTCACGTGTCGTCTACACGGGACCTACCCTTTATACATCACAGAGGATTTGTATTTTCCATTTAATTGTAATTCAATTAATTTATTTATTTTTCATAATTTTTGACTATTGTTGATATTAGCCCCACTTAGGGGGTGTTACACTGTCACCCAATTCTTTATGCATGTAGGTAAATGTTCACCTAATAATTCACGTGTTGTCTACACGGGACTTACCTGTATACACTACAGAGGATTTGCATTTTTAATCTAATTATTATATAATTTTCAATTTTTGTTAATTAATTATTGTTGCGGATGTGTTAGACTCTGCTTATCTAGTAAACATCGATTAAATAGGGCAGCGCCAATTTCCCCAATTTCTTTGTCATGTATGGTAAATAACTCCCAGTGGGAATTAATTAGGGGGAGGCTGCAGCCCTTTCAATTCTCCTAAGCGCGGACTTCCAATCTAATATAAAATATTGCAATGACCGCCATTTTATTCTCTAGGGTGTCTGAAAAAAATATATGTAATATTTGGGGGTTCTAAGTAATTTTCTAGCAAAAAAAATGATTTTAACTTGTAAAGACCGAGTGTAAAGTATAGGCCCGGTCCTTAAGTGGTTAAACAGCTGATAATACCTGCAACTGGAAATGGCCCCCGGCTTGTACATGAAATACCAGATATGAATGTGGGATTAGCCTAGTGGTAAAAAAGAATGCCAGGCATTTCAGGGGAGAGGAGGAAGCTGGACTAAGAAAATATATACAATAGGGAGGAGCCTAGTGGTAAAAAAGAATGCCAGGCATTTCAGGGGAGAGGAGGAAGCTGGACTAAGAAAATATATACAAGTTGTGCTCATAAGTTTTCATACCCTGAGAGAATTTTTGATTTCTTGGCCATTTTTCAGAGAATATGAACGATAACACAAAATCTTTTCTTTCACTCATGGTTAGTGTTTGGCTGAAGACATTTATTATCAATCAACTGTGTTTACTCTTTTCATATCATAATCACAACAGAAACTACCCAAATAACCCTGATCAAAAGTTTACATACCCCTGGTGATGTTGGCCTGATAACATGCACACAAGGTGACACAAAGGGGTTTGAATGGCTATTAAAGGTAACCATCCTCACCTGTGATCTGTTGGCTTGTAATTAGTGTGTGTGTATAAAAGATCAATGAGTTTTTGGACTCCTGACAGACCCTTGCATCTTTCATCCAGTGCTGCACTGACATTTCTGGATTCTGATTCATGGGGAAAGCAAAAGAATTGTTAAAGGATCAAAGGTAGTTGAACTGTATAAAACAGGAAAGGGATATACAAAGATATCCAAGAAATTGAGAATGCCAATCAGCAGTGTTCAAACTCTAATCAATCAGTGGCACTTTTAAATGACTTTTTTCCTTTAGAAATGTCATATTGCTCTCGGAATGTTCTAAACACGGGAAACATGCACCACTTTACAGGCACACTATAGACACCCCCCAGGTACGAAATTTAAAGGAATATTTTACTTTTATTTTTTCACTTTAATCATTATTAAAATCACTGCTCCCGAAAAAACGGCCGTTTTTAAAACTTTTATTTGCATTGATCCATGTCCCCTGGGGCAGGACCCAGGTCTCCAAACACTTTTTATGACAATACCATGCATATAAGCCTTTAAAATTAGCACTTTTGATTTCTCAATTTGCCGCAAACACCCCAAATTGTTCGCTATTCGGCGACCAGGTGAACAGCTGATGTTTGAGTCGAACTTACGTTTGACTCGAACATCGTGCTCATCCCTACTGACCAACAAGGAGCACTCCAAATGTGTGGGCTGTAAGAACTCAATAACCCCCAACAATTCGGCCTGAGAAAATCTAAAAAAAAAAACATAATGAATGGCTCCAAAGAAAAATATGTTGGAGAATGGATTAAAAAGTGTTTACCAGTCATTGCAGAGAGACTACAAACTGGCCCCGTACCTGGAGGTGCTACAAGAGCCCAAAGACAGACAGACCCTGAGCCTGTACAGACTGAGCGCCCACAGCTTGGAAATCCAATTAGGACGGCACAGGCAGACCTACAAGCCCAGGGAGAGTAGACTGTGCCAGCAATGTGACCAGGAGGTCCTGGAGGATGAGGACCACTTCCTGCTACAATGTGACCAGGGGATCCTGGAGGATGAGGACCACTTCCTGCTACAATGTGACCAGGGGGTCCTGGAGGATGAGGACCACTTCCTGCTACAATGTGACCAGGGGGTCCTGGAGGATGAGGACCACTTCCTGCTACAATGTGACCAGGAGGTCCTGGAGGATGAGGACCACTTCCTGCTACATTGCCCAAAGTACTCATCAGTGAGGGACACTCACTTCCAGAGACTCTCCACTCTCATCCCGGACTTCAATTCTATAGAAGAGAAGAGGAAACTCCAAATTGAGAGAGAGAGAGAGAGAGAGAGAGAGAGAGAGAGAGAAAGGGGGTCATTTAATATAGCGCCAAAAAATCCCTGTGCAACTCAGGGGTGTTCAGCAACCCCCCCTGTGTGACTCTGGGGTGTTCAGGGACCCCCTATGAGACTCTGGGGTGTTCAGCGACCCCTCTGTGTGACTTGGGGGTGTTCAGCGACCCCCCTGTGTGACTTGGGGGTGTTCAGCGACCCCCCTGTGCGACTCGGGGGTTTTCAGCGACTCCCCTGTGTGACTCGGGGGTGTTCAGCGGAGAGTGACAGGACTCACCTGAGCCGTCGGAGGGAGGACTTATGCCGGGAGGCAGTATACCCCGGCTGGATATTTGGAGGAATTTGGAGAACACCGGAGGCGTCTGGAAAGGCAGAGCCTATGGAACACAAATGGGTCCCTCCTAACCCGTACAGATAGAAGACCCGCAGTACCTGGAGACACCATAGAAAATTGCATTGCCACACGCAGAGGGGCGGTAGACCCCCCAATACCCTCTCTAGGGGCACCATACAGCACCTTTTAAGCACTCGCCAAACGCCGATTTACGTCGGCAGAATGGCACGGGCAGGCAAAAGGGCATACATGTACATCCATTTGAATTTGCCGCCTAGCGGGTGCGTACCGGGGAGTACCACAAACTCGATTTTCGCCGGCGGCCCGCGACTGCGGTGAGGAGAGGCAGAACGGGGAGATGCCTACAGTATGTAAACAATGCATTTCCCTGTTCTGCCTAGCAACATGACATGGATCTACTTCTCCCAGTGATCTGTCAGGTTCTAGTGAGCCCATCCCCTCTACAGCTAGAACACCTCCAGGGAACACACTTAACCCCTTGATCACCCCCTAGTGTTTAATCCCTTCCCTGCCAGTGACATTTACACAATAATCAGTGGCTATTTGTAGCTCTGATCACTGTATAAATGTTACTGGTCCCAAAAAAGTGTCAAAAGTGTCCGGTTTGTCCGTCGCAATGTTGCAGTCCTGATAAAAATAGCAGATCGTCGCCATTACTAATAAAAAAAAAATAATAACAATTAAAATGCCATAAATCTGTCCCCTATTTTGCGCAAACCAATCAATATACGCTTATTGCGATTTTTTTTTTTACCAAAAATATGTAGAAGAATACATATCAACCTAAACTGAGGGAAAAAAGTTATATATATTTTTTGGGGATATTTATTATAGCAAAAAGTAAAAAATATTGCTTTTTTTTCAAAATTGTCGCTTTTTCTTGTTTATAGCGCAGAAAATAAAAACTGCAGAGGTGATCAAATACCACCAAAAGAAAGCTCTATTTGTGGGGAAAAAAGGACGTTGGTTTTGTTTGGGTACAACGTCGCACGACCGCGCAATTGTCAGATAAAGCGTCGCAGTGCCGAATTGCCAAAAATGCTCTGGTCAGGAAAGGGGGGGTAAATCTTTCCGGGGCTGAAGCGGTTAACATCTAAAAAGGGGTAGGAGGAGGAAAAGATCTGACCCCCCCCCCCCCCCGCTGTCTTGGACTGGTGAGTTGTTTAACTTTCTTTTAACCACTTCTGGACCGCCCACCGGCGTTTTACCTCGGTAATTTGACGCTAAATATCCTTCTTATGACATCAGAAAAGCTTTCAGATAAAAGTGGTCTCTGCGCAGATTGGGGGCGAGATCACTTTTTTTTTTTTAAAGGGACAGTGTAAAAATAAAAAACAAAAAGTAAAATAAATAAGAAAAATAAAATTGAAAGCGCCCCGTCCCGCCGTGCTCACGCGTAGAAGTGAACACATACGTAAGTTGCGCCCGCATATGTAAATGGTGTTCAAACCACACTTGTGAGGTATCGCCGCGATCATTTTAACGAGAGCAATAATTCTAGCCCTAGACCTCCTCTGTAACTCAAAACATGCAACCTGTAGAATTTTTTAAACGTCGCCTATGGAGATTTTTAAGGGTAAAAGTTTGTCACCATTCCACGAGCGGGTGCAATTTTTGAAGCGTGACATGTTGGGTATCAATTTACTCGGCGTAACATTATCTTTCACAATATAAAAAAAGTGGGCTAACTTTACTGTTTTCTTATTTCTTTTATTCAAAAAAGTGTATTTTTTCCCCAAAAAAATTGCATTTGTAAGACTGCTACGCAAATACGGCGTGACATAAAATATTGCAATACATGACAAAGAAATTGGGGAAATTGGCGCTGCCCTATTTAAATGATGTTTACTAGATAAGCAGAGTCTAACACATCCGCAAGAATAATTAATTAACAAAAATTAAAAATTATACAATAATTAGATTAAAAATGCAAATCCTCTGTAGTGTATACAGGTAAGTCCCGTGTAGACAACACGTGAATTATTAGGTGAACATTTACCTACATGCATAAAGAATTGGGTGACAGTGTAACACCCCCTAAGTGGGGCTAATATCAACAATAGTGAAAAATAATGAAAAATAAATAAATGAATTGAATTACAATTAAATGGAAAATACAAATCCTCTGTGATGTATAAAGGGTAGGTCCCGTGTAGACGGCACGTGAGATATTAGGTGATCAATTACCCGAATACCAAAAAATAATAAATTAAAAATTTTTTTGGGTGACAGTGTAACACCCCCTAAGTGGGGCTAATGGCAACAGTAGTGAAAAATAAATAAATGAAGACGTAATAAACCTTGCCAGCAAGTAGAGTGTTAACGTGCATAAATTCTAATGAAGTGATCCAGAAATTCCTGGGACCCTATATTTATCATGTATCAGACCCCAATGGCATACAGGTGATAAACAGATTTTATACAAGCAGATATATGTATGGTTCATATGATAAGCAAAAATGTACAAGCAGATGTATATATGGTTAGATGGTAGCTAAAAAAAGCTCTTTATGGTTGCATAGCATAATATATTTAGTCTTTGTGAGGAAACAGGCAGCTTCAATATTTCAATGGAAAAAAAACAGTTCTATAGGAGCCACATCTATATGCAATTGTAGATGTTATAAGATAAGAGATGGTGACTTTCGTGCTCATTCACGCTGGTGATTCCAGGTGCTCCCCCACTCACCAGACTCAGTCACCCCTGCAGGGGTACTAGGCAAAGAAGTGGGTATCTTGGGATAGCTGTCACTGTAGTTTTGCTTCGTTCCTCCGTGGGGTCGCTCCAGTGATCCAACTCAGGGTTTCAACCTGGTGCTCCAGGGCTGGGCTCCTCCACAACTCTCCACCTCCGGTCTGCTTTATCCTCCGTAATGAAGAAATAATAAACAGGGGGCTTTCGTGGTGAAGTACGTCCAGTTTTTTGGAATTGTATATTACATATGGGTTCTATAAAATTAATACCCCATACAGACACGGCTGCGAGCAAGGATGAGACCAGGAAAAGAGTCAGAGCGTGCATCTCACCTTGCGTTCCAGCCTTAACTTCCAGGTATGATGTGTGAGCGTGACTCCGCCTTACGCATTTCGTCATAGGACGTTTTCAAAGATGGTGTCGACGCTTCACACATTGATATAGTCCTACGGGCTCCAAACAACCTCCCCTAATTATGTAAATATCACTCGGGGGGGTGAGATCAACAGAGCCGGAGGTTCCAACCACCTCCACCTAAAAGTGGGGGTATGACAGACTATAGGGCTGCTTATTACGACCAACCCGCCCCCCAATACTCCAAAAACTCATCGGAGGGGACCTCCAGCTAATTCTAGAGGTAGAGATAGAGGAGGGATAGGTAGAGGTAGAGGTCAGAGAGATAAGTCCTCCAATTATGACCATCAGAGGTCCACACCAAGAAGAGAAAACCATTATGATAGATATAATGAACATTACGAACATTTCTATCCGCAGAGAACACCTGTGCGGACGTTTAACAGGTATTCCCCTCTAAGGGATGAAAGATCACGTGAGAACCATAACTCCTATCACCCCTATAGAGAGACCGATTCTAACTATTATAACAGATCACCTTTTAACTACAACCAACAACAACCAGGCCCCTCCTATCAAGGGGATTTTCCCAAAGAACCAGGGAGACACAAACGAGCCATAGACAGAAATGGGGGACCAGAGGGGGGAGGCGCGCCCGACAAAAGAAAACTGGTTTAAAAGAGAGTGGGATATTTATTCTTAGTAAAGCTGATTTGTCGGAGGCGGAACTTCTAGTCCTAGAAAAGGGCCTGAAGTTTGCCCCGCCTAATAAACTGAATAAATTCAGTACTTTCATAGACATCCAGAAATATGTACGGAAACTAAATGTACAGAGATACATTATCTCCAATCCCACGAGACCGAAAGTTGAAGTCAATTCACATATAGTCCATTCAGGACTTTCAAACCCTTCCCTTTTTAATCCTCCTGGCCCCACGGCTCCTTCCATCAAAGTTTTTCAGGATCTTGTTCTACAGGATCTAGACAAATTACCTATTAAAAGGTCTTTCAGTAACCCCACCCTAAAAATCGGACTTAAAAAATTGTGCGAACGTAAAGACCTAGTTATCCGACCCGCGGATAAGGGAGGTGGGATAGTCGTTTTGGATAAAAACTATTATCATTTAGAGATGACTAGAATCCTAAGCGATACTGACACCTACTCGAGGATCTACACTAATCCCACAATCCCTTATAAGAGATCACTCACTGACTTGGTTGATACTGGGTTCCAGTTGGGCATTTTAAACAACAAGGAAAAAAGTTTTCTGATTCCGGTTGCCCCGAGAATCCCGGTAATATATTATTTACCAAAAGTGCATAAAAGTGTCACTCAGCCCCCCGGTCGCCCTATCATCAGCGGCATCGACTCCATTACTTCCCGCATAGGGAAATGTATTGATTTTTTCTTGCAACCCATTGTTCAATCCATACCATCTTATCTAAGGGACACCAAAGACACCATCTCCAAGCTGAATAACATCACTTACAGTAGTGATCTTCTTTTAGTTACAGCTGACGTTACGTCATTATATACTTCCATACCTCATAATGCGGGTTTTGCGGCAGTAGAACTCTTCCTGTCCAGGGAAGAGTCCATCCCCAGAACCCAACAGAGATTCATTATGGACCTGTTGAGGTTCGCGACCAAACATAATTATTTTTGGTATAATGAGGATTTTTATCCAACAGAAGGGAGAGGCCATGGGCGCTAAGTTCGCTCCTAGCCTGGCCAATATTTTTATGGCCCGTTGGGAGGAGGATGTCGTCTATGCCCTCGATCCCCCAGAGCTAGTTCTCTGGGTGAGGTACATAGACGACATCCTCCTCCTGTGGAGAGGAAGTGTCGAGTCCTTGCATGTCTTTTTGTGCAGGCTAAACAATAACGATATTGGGATAGAGCTGAAGTACGAGGTCAGCTCTTCCACTATCCATTTTTTAGATCTGGAAATACTAGTAGTTGATAACCGTTTGGAAACTAAAACATTTTTTAAACCCACCGACCGGAATGGATATATTCCGGTCGATAGCTGCCATCACGCCACCTGGCTGAAATTGGTACCACGTAGCCAGTTCACGCGGATTAGACGCAACTGTAGCAATCTCACAGACTATTTCCATCAAACACAGATTCTGAAGTCCAGGTTTGTCGATAAAGGTTACGACTCGGTAGAAATTGACAATGAAATTAGTAACATTGCCCAGATTAGTAGAGTCTTTGTTGGTTGGAAAACCCAAAGGTGGTCTTGACAACAAACATAAGTGGTCCCTCCTGACAAATTTCTCTGTACAACATAGACAGATTAAGGAGATTTTATTGAGACACTGGAGGGTCCTTAAAAATGACCCAATATTGGGCCCCGTTCTCCCTGAATGAGGTGGTGTAATTTATAGAGGGGCCCCATCTATTAAAAGTCAAATTGCTCCTAACACCATAGACCCCCCTGAAATGCGCTCTTTCTTTCACAATATGAAAGGATTTTTCCCTTGCAAACATTGTAACGTTTGTTTACATAATGTCTGTGGACGGAGGAGAACTGAGACGTTTGTCTCCACCCCCACAGGGAAGGAATATCGGTTCAAACACTTTCTGACATGTGAAACTAGATACGTGGTCTATTTGATCACGTGTCCTTGCAAAAAACAGTACGTGGGTCGTACTATACGTACATTTGCTGTGAGAGGTAATGAGCATGTAGCTAACATTAAAAAGGGCCTTACAAACCACAGTGTTCCTAAGCACTTTTGCACTGCCATAATCAAAACCCAAATGGAACTCAGTTCCAAGTCATTGATAAATTCATCCCCCATTGGAGGGGTGAATCCTTGAAGAGGGGCGTGTCAAGATTAGAGACCTTTTGGATACACCAATTAAAATGTTATTCGCCATTCGGTCTCAATATTGATTGGGACATAAATGCCTTTATCAATCAGTCCTAATATTGTTACTCCCTTTTGTCCCACTATCCTCTCTTTTTGCCATATGATCAGCTGCTCATTGTTTGTGGTGACTAGCTGTTAGATAGATTCATGTTTATATATCATTTATGCCTAATTCATTGGCCCAAATACTCATTACACAGTTTGGATAGTTTCTGGACTCTAACCTGGTTTACAATTGACCTATTGGTCATTTAACGGACAGTTGTATAAATCTTCTTTCTCAGATTATTAATAATAGTTTTCCTCTCTTCTTATGACCCAACTAATCTATACCGTTTGTTTGGTTATTTTATTTTGTGGGTATTTGTTTTATGTTTTCACGTTTAAATGCCCCTTTCTTATACCGTAATTTCTTACATAGGGGTATGTTGATATTATTGCTATTTTTGGTGTATATTAATATCTATTAGTGTGTTAATTCCACCAGTGATTTTACTGTATTGAGACATTATATTGGTTATATAATATTTTGTATTATCATTCCTTCTGAATTTTCCTTGTTCAGCAATGTTCGCGCCATGTCAGCTGCTTTTTAAACACAGTTATGGTGCTTATCCCTTTATTATGCTGGTTGGACCGCATTTGCATTTTTTGTTTTTATGCCCACTAGTCTTTTCTTAGTGAGGCGTGGTCCGCATTCGCGCTTCACAGCTCCTATTGTCCCCGTCACTTCCGGCCATCTGCCAGAGTGACGTCACACGCCCTCAGCGCGATCCCTCATTGGATGCCGCACACCAGCCCCTCTTTTGTCCGGGATTGGTTGCGGTGAGTGACGCATCCTAATGGGTGTGTCGTCCCCTGGCTCGATGTTTGGTTGGAGGAGGGTTGTCACCTGATCCAGACGCCATTAGGTGTGAGGTGTCGCCGTCCATGGTACAACCTGATTGGGATATCCACATTGAGGCTTGGTTATGGGCCAGCTTTAGAGCCATTGAGATTGGCTTACTGTGAATGCTGACGCCATTCTCTGGCGACCCGGAAGTGGCGGTACGCATGGCGCGAACAGCTGCTTTTATTTGTCAATTATAGGTTTTTATATATAAATACAGGCATGAGTGGCAGACAGTCATATACCCCAGTCGAAGTCCCATCGGACGAAACACGTCGGGTTTGTTATGCCTGTCTTGCCACCATTTGATTTAAGTGCTTTTTTATATCCTCTTATACCTGACTTCTATTTATGAGCCAGAGTGTGTTTTACCACTTCGTTTTAAATAAAGATTTTCAAAAAGCTGATTTACACCATGGGGAAGTTTTATTTTTGATCCCTATTCATTTGAGGACCTATACCCATTCCATGGAGCCGGACCTTTGGTGAGCAGCCCTTCACCTGCACCTTTGAAGCCGAGAGTCAGTGAGACCAGAGAGGTTCTCCCAAGCCGCCGGCTGGGAGTCCATCACTGCTGGTAAGGGTATTTTTGCCTATCCCTTTTACATATAAGCTGGATACCTCATCTTGTGGATGCCATTCTCGGATTAAAGGGCCCCCCACTACTATTTCCGGTTGTTGATCGTTTCAGCCACATTTTCAGATGTTTACCCATTTTTGTCAGACTTTTAGTTACGTCAGTAACCTATGAGTTCATGTTGGACTTTCAGTTTCATTAGTAGTCCATGTGTTCACAGTTCACATTATCAATATTTTTATCATTTAAGTCCCACTTTCACACTGTATGTTTTATTACACATTTGTGTTTAGCACAGTTTTGTGATGTTTTAGCAATTTCACATCATTTTTGTTTCACGTTTTTTTCATTTAAATAACTTCTCCTCCCCACTTCTGGGATTTGTAGCTGTTGTAGGATTCATACATATCCTCTTCATCTTTTTCTACACCAGTTCACAGCAAAGGCGGCTCTCTAATTAGGCAAATTAGGCGGCCGCCTAAGGCCCTGCACTGACAGGGGCCTCGCGGCCGCCTAATTTGCTTGTGCTCAATCCCTGATATCGACGCCGGCGGCTCCGCCTACCCCGCTGGGGCTCTGTGGCTCAGGGGCTGACTAAAAAATAGGGTACTGCCGAGGAATAGCAGCCCCAGCACGGAGCGGTTACATCCCAGTCCGGTGGCAGCAGGTGCGGACAGCGGGACAGTTGAGGCCTCTAGGTGGCGGCAGCGGCCAGATGACAGCACCCGGCTCCAGGTGCCATCTCTACAAGGCGTGTGTGCGGGCGGCGGCATGTCTATGTGGGAGCTGCAGCTGGGCTGCTACTTCAGCCTGCACTCATCCGTCCTCTCCGCACCTGCCTCCAGCTGAGCTGCCCCATGACTGAAGATGAAGGAGCTCAGCCTCCTATCTCCTGACGCCGCCTGGCCAACCAGAGAGAAGGTGTCCGTGCAGCCTTCCTGTGTGCCTGGATAGGAGGAGCGGTGGGCGGCGGCATATAGTGGAATTGATCTTTCTATATTCCTCACTAACTTCTTCTGCACCCCCTGTGCTCTCCGACCCTCCTTGTGCTCCCTGGCTCCTCCCCCAGTGCTCTCCAGCTCCCCCTGCTTTCCACTCGCATTCTTTCTGAGTGACTCCCCTCCTCTCAAGCTCCCCCGCGCTCTCCAGCCCCCACCCCTCCTATACTCTCCACCTTCCTCAGTTCTTTCTGCCTCCACACCCCCAGTGCTCTCCAGCTCCTCCCTGTTCTTTGCCCCTCTCTCCTGCTCCTCCCCAGTGCTCTCACAGACTGGGACATGGAACACAGGAGGGTCTGCAGACAGGGACAGGGCTAGGGATCTCTCTCACCCCCCTTTCCTTCACCCAACTATTTCTCACCTTCTCTTATCTCTCTCTCCCCCTCCCTCTTTATGTCACCCTCCTTTCTCTCACCCCTCTCTCTCTCCCTCGTACCACCCCTCTCTTTCTCACCTCCCTCCTCTGTGTCACCCCCAGTCTCTCTCACCCCCACTTTCCTCTTCCCACCACTCACTCCCTCTCTCTCTTCCCCCCTCTCTCTCTCTTCCCACCTTTCTCTCTCCCCCTCTCTCTCCCTCTCCCCCTCTCTTCCCCCCTCTCTCTCCCCCTTCTCCCTCTCTCTCTCCCCCTCTCCCTCTCTCTCCCCCTCTCTACCTCCTCTCTCTCCCCCTCTCTTCCCTTCTTTCCCACCTCTTGTCTCTTTCTCTCTCACACCACCCCTCTCTTCCACAACCCTTCTCTCTCTCCCTCGCCCCCTCTCTTTCTCACCTCCCTCTGTGTCACACCCACTCTCTCCCACCCCCACTCACTCCCTCTATCCCTCCCTCTCTCCCCACTTTCTCTTTCTCTCTCTCCCCCCTCTCTCTCTCTCTCTCTCTCTCTCTCTCTCTCTCTCTCTCTCTCTCCCTCCCCCGCTCTCTCCCCTCCTCCCCTATCTCTCGCTCTCCTCCCTTCTCTCTCTCCCTCTCTCTCCCCCCCTCTCTCTTCCCCCCTCTCTCTCCCCCTCTCTTCCACCTCTCGTCTCTTTCTCTCTCGTACCACCCCTCTCTTCCACAACCCTTCTCTCTTTCCCTCACCCCCTCTCTTTCTCACCTCCCTCTGTGTCACCCCCAGTCTCTCTCACCCCCACTCACCCCTTCCCAGCACTCCCTCCCTCTCTCTCCCCCTCTCTCTCTCTCTCTCTCCCTCCCCTCTCTCTCTCTCCCCCCTCTCTCTCTCTCCCCTTCTCTCCCCCCTCTCTTCCCTTCTCTCCCAACCCTCATCTCTTTCTCTCTCGCACCCCCCCTCTCTTCCACAACCCTTCTCTCTCTCCCTCACCCCCTCTCTTTCTCACCTCCCTCCTCTGTGTCACCCCCAGTCTCTCTCACCCCCACTCACCCCCTCCCACCACTCACTCCCTCTCTCCCCCTCTCTCCCCCTCTCTCTCTCTCCCCCTCTCTCTCTCTCCCCTCTCTCCCTATCTCTCCCTCCTCTCTCTCTCCCCCTCCCCCTCTCCCCCTTCTCTCTCTCCCTCCCCTCTCCCCCTTCTCTCTCCCCCTCCCTCTCTCCCCCTCTCTCTCCCTCTCTCCCACCCCTCGTCTCTTTCTCTCTCTTGCCACCCCTCTCTTCCACAACCCTTCTCTCTCTCCCTCACCCCCTCTCTTTCTCACCTCCCTCCTCTGTGTTACCTCCAGTCTCTCCCACCCCCACTCACTCCCTCTATCCCTCCCTCTCTCCCCACCTTCTCTCTCCCCCCTCTCTCTCTCCCTCCCCCTCTCTCCCCCTCCCTCTCTCCCCCCTCTCTGTCTCTCCCCCCCGCTCTCTCCCCTCCTCCCCTATCTCTCTCTCTCTCCCTCCCTCTACTCCCTTCTCTCTCTCCCTTTCTCCCCCCTTCTCTCTCTCCCTCTCTCTCCCCCTCTACTCCCTCTCTTCCCTTCTTTCCCACCCCTCCCCCTCTCTCTCTCCCCTCTCTCTATCCCCGTCTCTCTCCCTCTCTCCTCTCTCTCTCTGCACTGTGTTGGGATTCCCCCACTCTCCTTCCTCCCAAAGCATGGGAAATTCTTAGAGTAAGGTGACCAGATTTTTCAAATGAAATCCGGGGACATTTTATTTTTTTTTTTTTTATTGGCAAATAGTAAACTATTTTATAAGCATATTTTATTCAAATGATATATGCAGTGTATGTGGTATGTGTTTAAGGAATGATTGTATGATATATACGTTATTTCTGGAAATCATTTCATACCAGCCCCATAGCATTATTATACCAGCCCAACCGCATAACATCATTATGTTCTGGTTCACAAAAGGGAAAACCATGTATTTTAAAGCAGAGTTGAAGAGTGTATTATAATCACCAGTACCCATCAATGCAGCCTGTTCAGTGCCCATCAATGCAGCCTGTTCAGTGACCATCAGATCAGCCTGTTCAGTGACCATCAGATCAGCCTGTTCAGTGACCATCAGATCAGCCTGTTCAGTGACCATCAGATCAGCCTGTTCAGTGACCATCAGATCAGCCTGTTCAGTGACCATCAGATCAGCCTGTTCAGTGACCATCAGATCAGCCTGTTCAGTGACCATCAGATCAGCCTGTTCAGTGACCATCAGATCAGCCTGTTCAGTGACCATCAGATCAGCCTGTTCAGTGACCATCAGATCAGCCTGTTCAGTGACCATCAGATCAGCCTGTTCAGTGACCATCAATGCAGCCTGTTCAGTGCCCATCAGATCAGCCTGTTCAGTGCCCATCAATGCAGCCTGTTCAGTGCCAATCAGCTCAGCCTATTCAGTGCCAATCAGCTCAGCCTGTTCAGTGCCAATCAGCTCAGCCTGTTCAGTGCCAATCAGCTCAGCCTATTCAGTGCCCATCAGATCAGCCTGCTCAGTGCCCATCAGCTCAGCCTGCTCAGTGCCCATCAGCTCAGCCTGCTCAGTGCCCATCGGCTCAGCCTGCTCAGTGCCCATCAGCTCAGCCTGCTCAGTGCCCATCAGCTCAGCCTGCTCAGTGCCCATCAGTTCAGGCTGCTCAGTGCCCATCGGCTCAGCCTGCTCAGTGCCCATCAGCTCAGCCTGCTCAGTGCTCATCAGCTCAGCCTGCTCAGTACCCATCAGCTCAGTCTGCTCAGTGCCCATCAGCTCAGCCTGCTCAGTACCCATCAGCTCAGCCTGCTCAGTACCCATCAGCTCAGCCTGCTCAGTGCCAATCAGCTCAGCCTGCTCAGTGCCAATCAGCTCAGCCTTACCTAGAGGAGAGAAGTTGGTGCCCATCAGCTCAGCCTGCTCAGTGCCCATCAGATCAGCCTTACCTAGAGGAGAGAAGTTGGATTATATAGAGCGGGGATCTCCTGTTTACCCCGTGCGGCCGCTGTCCTCAGATGAAGTCCCACCTCCTATGATAGATGTCACCAGTGTACTGCCTACCATAGGAGCTGGCTAAGGAGGCAGGACTTTGTCTGACAGCTAGGTAAGCTGGATATCCCAACTCTGTATAATCTGGCAGCGCTTGCCCCTCCCCATCCGAGACAGACCAAACCCCAGCAGGACTTAATGGAGGATGGGGGGGGGGGGGGCGCCGCCACACTGGATATTTCACAGCCCTGGCAAATATAGAGATGGATGACTCAGACATTCTAACCTGCAAAAATAATTTCAGGGAGGTTGCAAACTCAATTTAACACAACTAGAGGATGATCAAATGAAATGGAATCAGTATACAGAGGTTTACTTCTTCTGAGGGATATTAAAGGAGCACTCTAACCACCATAAGCACTTCAGTAATTTGATATGGTCATGGTGGTAGGAGTCAGTATGTGCAATGTTTCTGCTTGAAACAGGTAGGAGGGCTGAGATGGAGAGAAGTGGGACTGAGAGAGAGAGAGGCCTGAGAGAGAGAGAGAGAGAGAGAGAGAGAGAGAGAGAGAGAGAGAGAGAGAGGGCTCAGAGAGAGAGGGTGGTGGATGGAGAGAGAGAGAGATAGGGGGAGGGTGATAGAGAGGGGGATGAGAGAGAGGGAAGGTGTTAGAGAAGTGAGAGAGAGGAGTGAAAGAGAGAGAGAAGGGGTGAGAGAGGGAGGAGGTTGAGAGAGGGGGAAGAAAGAAAGAAAGAGAGAAAGGGGGGTGAAATAAAGTGGGGGTAAGAGGGGGGAGGGGGTGAGAGAGAGAGAGGGTGGGAAATGGGTATTCTCAGTGGTGGGGCACTTACTGTGGAGTGCAGTGCTCAGTCGTTCTTGGTAGTGGGCAGTGCTGTGTGGCCCCAGGGATTAGGCTGGGTCCTGGGGTTGTGCCCCCAGCTCAGGCATAGAAAAGGCTTTCCCCTGCCACATAGTCCCAATGTTCAGGCTTGGAGAGGATGGAACAGGAGCAGAGCTGTCCCCGTACACAGCATAGGACTGTGGACAAGCTCCCTCACCTGTGGAGGACCCGTGCACCCCAAGTGTGTACACTGTCCTCAGCTGTGCAGACTGTTCCCTCCAAGGGAGAGTGAAGCCTGGGACAGGAGCATCTTATGGGGCCCCTACTGGTCCCGGACCAGTGGCGGCTGGTGCTCAAAGTTTTTGGGGGGCACAAACTGAAAAATTCAGGAAAAATTTTTTTTTCGATTGTGCCCATCAAACGCTGCCACTGTGCCATAAAACGCAGCCACTGTGCCATCAAACGCTGCCACTGTGCCCATCAAATGCTTCCAGTGTGCCCATCAAATGCTTCCAGTGTGCCCATCAAATGCATCCACTGTGCTCATCAAATGCTGCCACTGTGCCCCATCAAATGCTGCCACTGTACCCCATCAAATGCTGCCACTGTGCCCCATCAAATGCTGCCACTGTGCCCCATCAAATGCTGCCACTGTGCCCCATCAAATGCTGCCACTGTGCCCATCAAATGCTGCCAGTGTGCCATCAAATGCCACCAGTGTGACCCCCCACCTGCTCACCGTCTGCCCAGCACTTACCCTGTCTCGGTGGGGCAGCGGGTGACGGTGACGAGCGGGGTCATTCATGCGTCTCCTCCCGTCCTCATCTCCCGTCCTCTCCCCCTGATAGGCGTCCAATAGTGGCGCCTGTCATTTCTGCCAATCAGGTGACGGGTAACAGACCCAGCACCTGATTGGTGGAGAGGCGGTTTAGTGTTAGGAAAGCGAATATTCATTCGCTTTCCTAACACACCTAGGTGGACTGCAAGCGCCAAGCATGATGCTCGCAGTTCACCTATTTTGAAGCCTATTAGAGCCTGGGGCTCTAATGAGGCGCTTCAAAAACACCCCTGAAAAGGGGTCGGGCGCCTGAATGGGGGGTGGCAGTGGCGGCCATGGATAGATTCATGCAATGCATGAATCCATCCATTGGTCAGAGAGGGGGCGGCATCCATGCGCCCTTATGGACGCACCGCCACTGTTCCCTGGACCCTTAAGCAGTGCCCGGGTGTCCAAACGGTCAGTCCGCCCCTGGATATCTGTACACTGAGTGCTTTTCCCTATATATAACACTGACATCTGTACATGGAGTGGAGTGGATTTGCACTCCATGTACGGATGTCAGTGTTATACATAGGGAATGGTAGTCACTAAGTGCTATTCCCAATATACGTAACACTGATCTCCGTAAACGGGATGCTAGTACCTCTGACACTGATATCTGTCTTATCTGTACACCAAGAGGCACTCAGTGTACAGATATCAGTGTGCTCTCACTATAGAAATCAGGGTGAGTAGATATAGGTTAGGGAATAGCACCTGGTGGAAGGGCACTGGGAAGGAACACTCAGACTGCTTGGTATACATTAAAGCAGTGTGACATACTAAACAGCTGGCCTGGAGATCACACACTGACCTGCTGCTGTGCTGCACAGAGTCTGACAGCTTTGAGACCTGTCCATGCTGCAGTGCACCGCCTCCAGCTCTCTAAGTTCAGCACCGCCTGTCCTCCACAGCAGGAATGTAGACTGAGGGCGAGGCTGAGACTGTAATTCCCGGGGAGAGAGGTGGCCAGTGCAGATGCCGCTGCCATCATCCCCCATGGCTCCACGATCATTCTCTCTTCCCAGCCAGAGACCTTTCCTATATCTGCATTAGGCCGCCGGGTGGCGGACCGCGGGAGCCGCAGAAGAGGAAAAGGTGGGCGGAGCCAGAGCAACACTGACACGGCCTCGCTCTTGACCTGGCCTCACTCTGAGTCTCTGTGTGTGTGACATCACTGGTTGTTAGACGCCAGGCGGGGCGGCCCTAGCAACCAGTGATCAGTTAGGGTGGCTGCAACTGGTGTGTGTCCGGGAGCCGCAGCCCAAATGCAGAACATTTCCGCACGTCGCGGGAGACTTAGGATGTCTGGTGACCAGATGTCCCCGGCCCTGCAAAGTGGGGACAAAACCGGGGACAAACTTTCTCCGGGGACAGTTTCCTCAGTCCGGGGACTGTCCCCGGAAACCGGGGACGTCTGGTCACCTTATCTTAGAGGGGTAGGTTGCCACCTTGCTGGGTCCCAGATGTTTTATTGACTGCATATGTCTGATGAGTGAGGAGGGTGCCCTGGAAGTGGTGCTGATGAACTGTGTGCTAGATCCGTGCATTTTTCTGCAGCCATTTTTATTGCTTGAAATTTTTTCCCATGTGTATTTTTTCCCATGTAAATTTTTTCCCATGGGGCCTCATGTGTAAAATTTGCCTAAGGCCTCACAAAGCCTAGAGCCACCTCTGGTTCACAGTACTTACTTCTGATAGTGTCAGCTAACAGTTTATACACGATCTACTTGTGTGTTTCACCTAAACACTCTAGGGGATATATTGTTTTTAATATTATTTCACAGTACTTATTTCTGCTAGTGTCAGCTAACAGTCCATATACGATCAAGGTTCATTAATATACTTTATTGTGCACATTGCCTTTCAGATGATATTCGGTCTGGCTTTGCCCAATAACGTACATATATATTTTACTTTTAGCGCCACACTTACCCACACTATATATTTGCTACAATTTGTCTGATTGTTGTGTTGGCTGCTCTTCCCTCTGGTTGGCGCACTATTACCTTCGATTTATTTATTTTTCACTACTGATGCCATTAGCCCCACTTAGGGGGTGTTACACTGTCACCCAAAAAAATGTTTACTTTATTATTTTTTTGGTATTTGGGTAATTGATCACCTACTATCTCACAGGTCATCTACACGGGACCTACCCTTTATACATCACAGAGGATTTGTATTTTCCATTTAATTGTAATTCAATTAATTTATTTATTTTTCATTATTTTTGACTATTGTTGATATTAGCCCCACTTAGGGGGTGTTACACTGTCACCCAATTCTTTATGCACGTAGGTAAATGTTCACCTAATAATTCACGTGTTGTCTACACGGGACTTACCTGTATACACTACAGAGGATTTGCATTTTTAATCTAATTATTATATAATTTTCAATTTTTGTTAATTAATTATTGTTGCGGATGTGTTAGACTCTGCTTATCTAGTAAACATCATTTAAATAGGGCAGCGCCAATTTCCCCAATTTCTTTGTCATGTATGGTAAATAACTCCCAGTGGGAATTAATTAGGGGGAGGCTGCAGCCCTTTCAATTCTCCTAAGCGCGGACTTCCAATCTAATATAAAATATTGCAATGACCGCCATTTTATTCTCTAGGGTGTCTGAAAAAAAATATATGTAATATTTGGGGGTTCTAAGTAATTTTCTAGCAAAAAAAATGATTTTAACTTGTAAAGACCGAGTGTAAAGTATAGGCCCGGTCCTTAAGTGGTTAAACAGCTGATAATACCTGCAACTGGAAATGGCCTCCGGCTTGTACATGAAATACCAGATATGAATGCGCAATAGGGAGGAGTCTAGTTTTAAAAAAGAATGCCAGGCATTTCAGGGGAGAGGAGGAAGCTGGACTAAGAAAATATATACTCATATGCTCATAAGTTTTCATACCCTGAGAGAATTTTTGATTTCTTGGCCATTTTTCAGAGAATATGAACGATAACACAAAATCTTTTCTTTCACTCATTGTTAGTGTTTGGCTGAAGACATTTATTATCAATCAGCTGTGTTTACTCTTTTCATATCATAATCACAACAGAAACTACCCAAATGACCCTGATCAAAAGTTTACATACCCTGGTGATTTTGGCCTGATAACATGCACACAAGGTGACACAAAGAGGTTTGAATGGCTATTAAAGGTAACCATCCTCACCTGTGATCTGTTGGCTTGTAATTAGTGTGTGTGTATAAAAGATCAATGAGTTTCTGGACTCCTGACAGACCCTTGCATCTTTCATCCAGTGCTGCACTGAAATTTCTGGATTCTGAGTCATGTGGAAAGCAAAAGAATTGTCAAAGGATCAAAGGTAGTTGAACTGTATAAACCAGGAAAGGGATATACAAAGATATCCAAGGAATTGAGAATGCCAATCAGCAGAGTTCAAACTCTAATCAATCAGTGGCACTTTTAAATGACTTTTTTTCCTTTAGAAATGTAATTTTGCTCTCGGAATGTTCTAAACACGGGAAACACGCGCCACTTTACAGGCATACTATAGACACCCCCCAGGTATGATATTTAAAGGAATATTTTACTTTTATTTTTTCACTTTCATCATTATTAAAATCACTGCTCCCGAAAAAATGGCCGTTTTTAAAACTTTTTTTTGCATTGATCCATGTCCCCTGGGGCAGGACCTGGGTCCCCAAACACTTTTTATGACAATACCATGCATATAAGCCTTTAAAATTAGCACTTTTGATTTCTCAATTTGCTGCAAACACCCCAAATTGTTCGCTATTCGGCGAACAGGTGAACAGCTGATGTTTGAGTCGAACTTACGTTTGACTTGAACATCGTGCTCATCCCTACTGACCAACAAGGAGCACTCCAAATGTGTGGGCTGTAAGAACTCAATAACCCCCAACAATTCGGCCTGAGAAAATGTAAAAAAAAAAAAACATAATGAATGGCTCCAAAGAAAAATATGTTGGAGAATGGATTAAAAAGTGTTTACCAGTCATTGCAGAGAGACTACAAACTGGCCCCGTACCTGGTGGTGCTACAAGAGCCCAAAGACAGACAGACCCTGAGCCTGTACAGACTGAGCGCCCACAGCTTGGAAATCCAATTAGGATGGCACAGGCAGACCTACAAGCCCAGGGAGAGTAGACTGTGCCAGCAATGTGACCAGGGGGTCCTGGAGGATGAGGACCACTTCCTGCTACAATGTGACCAGGAGGTCCTGGAGGATGAGGACCACTTCCTGCTACAATGTGACCAGGAGGTCCTGGAGGATGAGGACCACTTCCTGCTACAATGTGACCAGGGGGTCCTGGAGGATGAGGACCACTTCCTGCTACATTGCCCAAAGTACACATCAGTGAGGGACACTCACTTTCAGAGACTCTCCACTCTCATCCCGGACTTCAATTCTATAGAAGAGAAGAGGAAACTCCAAGTTGAGAGAGAGAGAGAGAGAGAGAGAGAGAGAGAAAGGGGGTCATTTAATATAGCGCCAAAAAATTCCTGTGTGACTCAGGGGTGTTCAGCAACCCCCCTGTGTGGCTCTGGGGTGTTCAGGGACCCCCTGTGTGACTCGGGGGTGTTCAGCGACCCCCCTGTGTGACTCGGGGGTGTTCAGCGACCCCCCTGTGTGACTCGGGGGTGTTCAGCGACCCCCCCTGTGTGACTCGGGGGTGTTCAGGGACCCCCTGTGCAACTCTGGGGTGTTCAGGGACCCCATGTGCGACTCAGGGGTGTTCAGCGACTCCCCTGTGTGACACTGGGGTGTTCAGCGGAGAGTGACAGGACTCACCTGAGCCGTCGGAGGGAGGACTTATGCCGGGAGGCAGTATACCCCGGCTGGATATTTGGAGGAATTTGGAGAACACCGGAGGCGTCTGGAAAGGCAGAGCCTATGGAACACAAATGGGTCCCTCCTAACCCATCCGGATAGAAGACCCGCAGTACCTTGAGACGCCATAGAAAATTGCATTGCCACACGCAGAGGGGCAGTAGACCCCCCAATACCCTCTCTAGGGGCACCATACAGCACCTTTTAAGCACTCGCCGAACGCCAATTTATGTCGGTAGAATGGCAAAGGCAGGCAAAAGGGCATACATGTACGTCCATTTGAATTTGCCGCCTAGTGGGTGCGTACCGGGGAGTACCACAAACTCGATGTTCGCCGGCGGCCCGCGACTGCGGTGAGGAGAGGCAGAACGGGGAGATGCCTACAGGATGTAAACAATGCATTTCCCTGTTCTGCCTAGCAACATGACAGGGATCTACTTCTCCCAGTGATCTGTCATGTTCTAGTGAGCCCCTCCCCCCTACAGCTAGAACACCTCCAGGGAACACACTTAACCCCTTGATCACCCCCTAGTGTTTAACCCCTTCCCTGCCAGTGACATTTACACAATAATCAGTGGCTATTTGTAGCTCTGATCACTGTATAAATGTTACTGGTCCCAAAAAAGTGTCAAAAGTGTCCGATTTGTCCGTCGCAATGTTGCAGTCCTGATAAAAATAGCAGATCGTCGCCATTACTAATAAAAAAAAAAAAATAATTAAAATGCCATAAATCTGTCCCCTATTTTGCGCAAACCAATCAATATACGCTTATTGCAATTTTTTTTTTTTTACCAAAAATATGTAGAAGAATACATATCAACCTAACCTGAGGGAAAAACATGTTGGGTATCAATTTACTCGGCGTAACATTATCTTTCACAATATAAAAAAAGTGGGCTAACTTTACTGTTTTCTTATTTCTTTTATTCCAAAAAGTGTATTTTTCCCCAAAAAATTGCGTTTGTAAGACCGCTACGCAAATAAGGCGTGACATAAAATATTGCAATGACCGCTATTTTATTCTCTAGGGTGTCTGAAAAAAATATATGTAATATTTGGGGGTTCTAAGTAATTTTCTAGCATAAAAAATGATTTTAACTTGTAAAGACCGAGTGTAAAGTATAGGCCCGGTCCTTAAGTGGTTAAACAGCTGATAATACCTGCAACTGGAAATGGCCCCCGGCTTGTACATGAAATACCAGATATGAATGTGGGATTAGCCTAGTGGTAAAAAAGAATGCCAGGCATTTCAGGGGAGAGGAGGAAGCTGGACTAAGAAAATATATACAAGTTGTGCTCATAAGTTTTCATACCCTGGGAGAATTTTTGATTTCTTGGCCATTTTTCAGAGAATATGAACGATAACACAAAATCTTTTTTTTCACTCATGGTTAGTGTTTGGCTGAAGACATTTATTATCAATCAGCTGTGTTTACTCTTTCATATCATAATCACAACAGAAACTACCCAAATGACCCTGATCAATAGTTTACATACCCTGGTGATTTTGGCCTGATAACATGCACACAAGGTGACACAAAGGGGTTTGAATGGCTATTAAAGGTAACCATCCTCACCTGTGATCTGTTGGCTTGTAATTAGTGTGTGTGTATAAAAGATCAATGAGTTTCTGGACTCCTGACAGACCCTTGCATCTTTCATCCAGTGCTGCACTGACATTTCTGGATTCTGAGTCATGGGGAAAGCAAAAGAATTGTCAAAGTATCAAAGGTAGTTGAACTGTATAAACCAGGAAAGGGATATACAAAGATATCCAAGGAATTGAGAATTCCAATCAGCAGAGTTCAAACTCTAATCAATCAGTGGCACTTTTAAATGACTTTTTTTCCTTTAGAAATGTAATTTTGCTCTCCGAATGTTTTAAACACGGGAAACATGCGCCAATTTACAGGCATACTATAGACACCTCCCAGGTACAAAATTTAAAGGAATATTTTACTTTTATTTTTTCACTTTAATCATTATTAAAATCACTGCTCCCGAAAAAACGGATGATTTTAAAACTTTTTTTGCATTGATCCATGTCCCCTGGGGCAGGACCCAGGTCTCCAAACACTTTTTATGACAATACCATGCATATAAGCCTTTAAAATTAGCACTTTTGATTTCTCAATTTGCCACGAACACCCCAAATTGTTCGCTATTCGGCGACCAGGTGAACAGCTGATGTTTGAGTCGAACTTACGTTTGACTCGAACATCGTGCTCATCCCTACTGACCAACAAGGAGCACTCCAAATGTGTGGGCTGTAAGAACTCAATAACCCCCAACAATTCGGCCTGAGAAAATCTGAAAAAAAAACATAATGAATGGCTCCAAAGAAAAATATGTTGGAGAATGGATTAAAAAGTGTTTACCAGTCATTGCAGAGAGACTACAAACTGGCCCCGTACCTGGTGGTGCTACAAGAGCCCAAAGACAGACAGACCCTGAGCCTGTACAGACTGAGCGCCCACAGCTTGGAAATCCAATTAGGATGGCACAGGCAGACCTACAAGCCCAGGGAGAGTAGACTGTGCCAGCAATGTGACCAGGAGGTCCTGGAGGATGAGGACCACTTCCTGCTACAATGTGACCAGGGGGTCCTGGAGGATGAGGACCACTTCCTGCTACAATGTGACCAGGGGGTCCTGGAGGATGAGGACCACTTCCTACTACAATGTGACCAGGGGGTCCTGGAGGATGAGGACCACTTCCTGCTACATTGCCCAAAATACTCATCAGTGAGGGACACTCACTTCCAGAGACTCTCCACTCTCATCCCGGACTTCAATTCTATAGAAGAGAAGAGGAAACTCCAAATTGAGAGAGAGAGAAAGAGAGAAAGAGAAAGGGGGTCATTTAATATAGCGCCAAAAAATTCCTGTGTGACTCAGGGGTGTTCAGCAACCCCCCTGTGTGACTCTGGGGTGTTCAGGGACCCCCCTGTGAGACTTGGGTGTTCAGCGACCCCCCTGTGTGACTTGGGGGTGTTCAGGGACCCCCTGTGCGACTATGGGGTGTTCAGTGACCCCCCTGTGTGACTCGGGGGTGTTCAGCGACCCCCCTGTGTGACTCGGGGGTGTTCAGCGGAGAGTGACAGGACTCACCTGAGCCGTCGGAGGGAGGACTTATGCCGGAAGGCAGTATACCCAGGCTGGATATTTGGAGGAATTTGGAGAACACCGGAGGCGTCTGGAAAGGCAGAGCCTATGGAACACAAATGGGTCACTCCTAACCCATCCGGATAGAAGACCCGCAGTACCTGGAGACACCATAGAAAATTGCATTGCCACAGGCAGAGGGGCGGTAGACCCCCCAATACCCTCTCTAGGGGCACCATACAGCACCTTTTAAGCTCTCGCCAAACGCCGATTTACGTCGGCAGAATGGCACGGGCAGGCAAAAGGGCATACATGTATATCCATTTGAATTTGCCGCCTAGCGGGTGCGTACCGGGGAGTACCACAAACTCGATGTTCGCCGGCGGCCGGCGACTGCGGTGAGGAGAGGCAGAACGGGGAGATGCCTACAGGATGTAAACAATGCATTTCCCTGTTCTGCCTAGCAACATGACAGGGATCTACTTCTCCCAGTGATCTGTCATGTTCTAGTGAGCCCCTCCCCCCTACAGCTAGAACACCTCCAGGGAACACACTTAACCCCTTGATCACCCCCTAGTGTTTAATCCCTTCCCCGCTAGTGACATTTACACAATAATCAGTGGCTATTTGTAGCTCTGATCACTGTATAAATGTTACTGGTCCCAAAAAAGTGTCAAAAGTGTCCGATTTGTCTGTCGCAATGTTGCAGTCCTGATAAAAATAGCAGATCGTCGCCATTACTAATAAAAAAAAAAAATAATTAAAATGCCATAAATCTGTCCCCTATTTTGCGCAAACCAATCAATATACGCTTATTGCGATTTTTTTTTTTTTTTTTTACCAAAAATATGTAGAAGAATACATATCAACCTAAACTGAGGGAAAAACATGTTGGGTATCAATTTACTCGGCGTAACATTATCTTTCACAATATAAAAAAAGTGGGCTAACTTTACTGTTTTCTTATTTCTTTTATTCCAAAAAGTGTATTTTTTCCCCAAAAAATTGCATTTGTAAGACCGCTACGCAAATACGGCGTGACATAAAATATTGCAATGACCGCTATTTTATTCTCTAGGGTGTCTGAAAAAAATATATGTAATTTTTGGGGGTTCTAAGTAATTTTCTAGCAAAAAAAATGATTTTAACTTGTAAAGACCGAGTGTAAAGTATAGGCCCGGTCCTTAAGTGGTTAAACAGCTGATAATACCTGCAACTGGAAATGGCCCCCGGCTTGTACATGAAATACCAGATATGAATGCGCAATAGGGAGGAGCCTAGTGGTAAAAAAGAATGCCAGGCATTTCAGGGGAGAGGAGGAAGCTGGACTAAGAAAATATATACAAGTTGTGCTCATAAGTTTTCATACCCTGGGAGAATTTATGATTTCTTGGCCATTTTTCAGAGAATATGAACGATAACACAAAATCTTTTCTCTCACTCATGGTTAGTGTTTGGCTGAAGACATTTATTATCAATCAGCTGTGTTTACTCTTTTCATATCATAATCACAACAGAAACTACCCAAATGACCCTGATCAAAAGTTTACATACCCCTGGTGATTTTGGCCTGATAACATGCACACAAGGTGACACAAAGGGGTTTGAATGGCTATTAAAGGTAACCATCCTCACCTGTGATCTGTTGGCTTGTAATTAGTGTGTGTGTATAAAAGATCAATGAGTTTCTGGACTCCTGACAGACCCTTGCATCTTTCATCCAGTGCTGCACTGACGTTTCTGGATTCTGATTCATGGGGAAAGGAAAAGAATTGTCAAAGTATCAAAGGTAGTTGAACTGTATAAAACAGGAAAGGGATATACAAAGATATCCAAGGAATTGAGAATGCCAATCAGCAGTGTTCAAACTCTAATCAATCAGTGGAAAATGAAGGGTTCTGGTGAAAACAAACCGCGGTCAGGTAGACCAACTAAAATTTCAGCCACAACTGCCAGGAATATTGTTCGGGGTGCAAAGAAAACCCACAAATATCTTCAGGTGAAATACAGGATTCTCTAAAAACATGAGGTGTGGCTGTTTCAAGGTGCACAATAAGGAGGCACTTGAAGAAAGATGGGCTGCATGGGCGAGTCTCCAGAAGAAAGCAGAATATTCATACCAGACCCAAAGGGCCTGGTAATGGACTGTGGGGGAATCCCATGTCGCTTTTTATCAATGAACTTTTATGTGTATTGTGGGACCCGACATTACATTATAGCCACGTGTACTTTTAAATGACTTTTTTTCCTTTAGAAATGTCATTTTGCTGTCAGACTGTTCTAAACACGGGAAACATGCGCCCCTTTACAGACATACTATAGACACCCCCCAGCTACGAAATTTAAAGGAATATTTTACTTTTAGTTTTTCTCTTTAAGCATTATTAAAATCACTGCTCCCGAAAAAATGGCCATTTTTAAAACTTTTTTTTGCATTGATCCATGTCCCCTGGGGCAGGACCCGGGTCCCCAAACACTTTTTATGACAATAACTTGCATATTAGCCTTTAAAATTAGCACTTTTGATTTCTCCCATAGACTTTTAAAGGGTGTTCCGCGGCTTTTCGAATTTGCCGCGAACACCCCAAATTGTTCGCTATTCGGCAAACAGGTGAACAGCTGATGTTCGAGTCGAACTTACGTTTGACTCGAACATCGTGCTCATCCCTACTGACCAACAAGGAGCACTCCAAATGTGTGGGCTATAAGAACTCAATAACCCCCAACAATTCGGCCTGAGAAAATCTAAAAAAAAAACATAATGAATGGCTCCAAAGAAAAATATGTTGGAGAATGGATTAAAAAGTGTTTACCAGTCATTGCAGAGAGACTACAAACTGGCCCCGTACCTGGTGGTGCTACAAGAGCCCAAAGACAGACAGACCCTGAGCCTGTACAGACTGAGCGCCCACAGCTTGGAAATCCAATTAGGATGGCACAGGCAGACCTACAAGCCCAGGGAGAGTAGACTGTGCCAGCAATGTGACCAGGAGGTCCTGGAGGATGAGGACCACTTCCTGCTACAATGTGACTAGGGGGTCCTGGAGGATGAGGACCACTTCCTGCTACAATGTGACCAGGGGGTCCTGGAGGATGAGGACCACTTCCTGCTACAATGTGACCAGGGGGTCCTGGAGGATGAGGACCACTTCCTGCTACAATGTGACCAGGAGGTCCTGGAGGATGAGGACCACTTCCTGCTACAATGTGACCAGGGGGTCCTGGAGGATGAGGACCACTTCCTGCTACAATGTGACCAGGAGGTCCTGGAGGATGAGGACCACTTCCTGCTACAATGTGACCAGGGGGTCCTGGAGGATGAGGACCACTTCCTGCTACAATGTGACCAGGAGGTCCTGGAGGATGAGGACCACTTCCTGCTACAATGTGACCAGGGGGTCCTGGAGGATGAGGACCACTTCCTGCTACAATGTGACCAGGGGGTCCTGGAGGATGAGGACCACTTCCTGCTACAATGTGACCAGGGGGTCCTGGAGGATGAGGACCACTTCCTGCTACAATGTGACCAGGGGGTCCTGGAGGATGAGGACCACTTCCTGCTACATTGCCCAAAGTACTCATCAGTGAGGGACACTCACTTCCAGAGACTCTCCACTCTCATCCCGGACTTCAATTCTATAGAAGAGAAGAGGAAGAGAGAGAGAGAGAGAGAGAGAGAGAGAGAGAGAGAGAGAGAGAGAGAGAGACCAGCACGGAGAGGAGCTCCTGGATCTTCATCACTTTATACCTTCTAATGAGTACAATAGAAAGACACAGCAGGATATGTGAGACTACACACAGGACAGAGATGAACAATAAGAAATAATTCAACAAAAAAAAGGTGAATAAAGAGAAAAAGTGCAAAAATAAGCACACCCTCCAGCAGACAAATATCCATCATCAGAGAGCAGCTCAGGCTGAAGGATTCCAGCAAACAGCCATACAAGGTAGGACCATCCTGCTGACAGACGACAACCACACAAAGTAGGACCATCCTGCTGACAGACGACAGCCACACAAGGTAGGACCATCCTGTTGACAGACGACAACCACACAAAGTAGGACCATCCTGCTGACAGACGACAACCACACAAAGTAGGACCATCCTGCTGACAGACGACAGCCACACAAGGTAGGACCATCCTGCTGACTCACCGACAGCCACACAAGGTAGGACCATCCCATCTGACCGATGACAGCAAACACAGAAATAGATAGAAAGTTATTTCTGAAGCAAATTTCTGTACTTACAAATGGAAGAGAAGAAAGCAAATACCCCAAACAGACCCCATTACACAATCCATAGCCAGCAGGGGGTTTGATGTCCTGGAGATTGTTTACTCAGAGGAAGATAAAAGCAATAAAACAAGGAAAGCCATGAAAAATACAATAACTTAAAGTGTTTGTAACCCTAAAAAAAATAATATGCTCCTGTCTCTTTAAGGCACAAGATATAGCCATGTCCATGCTGTATATTACCTGTCTGTTCTCGTCTTCCTCTCTGTAAACTTACTAGATGTGCGTGAGTGCTGTTCTCCTCGCCTCTCCTCCTGCATGCGGTTCTCCTCTCCTCGTGGAATGTCCCTGAGGCTGCCGCCCCCTTTGTTAACCAGTTCCCACCTCCTCACCCCCATTCTGACATTTCCCTCCTTCATGTAACAATCTGTATTTTTTTTCTAGAAAATGACTCAGAACCCCCAAATATTATATATACATTTTATTTTTCGTGGTAGCCCTACAGAATAAAATGGTGGGTGTTACAATTTTTTTATGTTACGTGGTTTGTTTTGCTCAGCGGTGTTTCAAATGCAGAATACACTTTCACAAATTTTGCACACAAACACAACATACTGTATAACCCAATTTTTGGTAAAATATAAAAGATGATGTTATGCTGAGTAAATAGATACCTAACATGTCACGCTTTAAAATTGCGCCCGCCTGCGGAACGGCGCCAATCTACGGTGCCTAAAGATCCCCATTAGTGATGATATAAAAGCCTTTACAGGTCGCCAGCTTAGAGTTAGACTGGCTTCACATATGAATGCAAATTTGATGCGATTTAAACCTCCTCCAATTCCCATGACAGGTAAATGTGACCGGCTCTCAATGAAGCCGGTTCACACAAGTCAGGGGCGGCCGCGGTGCGGTTTGAAAAATGGTTCTGTGCGTTTTTGGGTCCGGCTCAGGTGCAAATTTAGGCAAAATTTTGCACCTTAATCACACCTGAACTGGTGAACAGGAACGCACCGGATCTCACCGGACTACAAACTGCAGCCGCACACTTCTGAACCCAGCCTGACAGAGGCTGACATTTGCGACCGATCCTTTCAGCGATTAATTCATTGAATCTTCCTACGATCAATCCATCCTTACTTTGATCCTTCCTGTGGTCGACCAACCGTTCCTTCCAGAGATCGACCGACCGATCCTTACTGGGATCGACCGACTGATCCTTCCTGGGATCGACTGACCGATCCTTCCTGGGATTGACTGACCGATCTTTCCTGAGATTGACTGACCGATCCTTCCTGAGATCGACCGACTGATCCTTACTGGGATCGACCGACTGATCCTTCCTGGGATCGACTGACCAATCCTTCCTGGGATTGACTGACCGATCCTTCCTGAGATCGACCGACCGATCCTTACTGGGATCGACCAACTGATCCTTCCTGGGATCGACTGACCTATCCTTCCTGAGATCGACCGACTGATCCTTTCTGCGACTAATTTACTGAATCTTCCTGCGATCAATCCTCCCTTACTTTCATCCTTCCTGCGGTCGACCAGCCCTTCCTTCCTGACATCGACCATCTGATCCTTCCTGGGATCAACTGACTGATCCTTCTTGAGATCGACTGACTGATCCTTCCTGTTATTTACTGACCGATCCTTTCTGCGATCGACTGACTGATCCTTCTTGTAAGTGACCGACCAATCCTCCGTGCAATAAATTGACCATTCCTTCCTTACTTTGGTCCTTCCTGTGATCAACCAACTCATCCTTCTTACGATGAATCGACTTAATCTTCCTATGATCGATCGACCGATCTTTCCTTACTTTGATCTTTCCTACGATCGCCTGACCGATCGTTCCTGCGATCGATTGACATTTTTCTGCAATCAACCGACCAATTATTCCTGCGATAAATTAACTAAATCTTCCTCCGATTAATGAACCAATCTTTCCTGCAATTGATCAACTGATCCTTCCTTAATTTGATCTTTCCTGCGATCAACTGACTGATCCTTCCTCCAATCAACCGACTAATCCTTCCTGTGATGAATCGACTGAATCTTCCTGTAATCGATTGACTGATCCTTCCTTACTTTGATCCTTCCTGTGATTGACTGCCCGATCCTTCCTGCGATCGATCGACAGATGCGATTGACCTACCAATCCTTCCTGCGATGAATCAACTGAATCTTCCTGCAATCGATTGACTGATCTTTCCTTTCATTAATCCTTCCTGGGATGTATCATGGTGCCATTACTACTCCCCATAAGAGGACCTGTCATGGCGCCATTACTATTCCCCATAAGAGGACCTGTCATGGTGCTATTACTATTCCCCATTAGGGATGAGCCGAACACCCCCCTGTTCGGTTCGCACCAGAACATGCTAACAGGCAAAAAATTTGTGCAAACACCGTTAAAGTCTATGGGACACGAATGTGAATAATCAAAAGTGCTAATTTTAAAGGCTTATATGCGAGTTATTGTCATAAAAAGTGTTTGGGGACCCGGGTCCTGCCCCAGGGGACATGGATCAATGCAAAAAAAGTTTTAAAAACTGGCGTTTTTTGGGAGCAGTGATTTTAATAATGCTTAAAGTAAAACAATAAAAGTGTAATATCCCTTTAAATTTCGTACCTGGGGGGTGTCTACAGTATGCCTGTAAAGGGGCGCATGTTTCCCGTGTTTAGAACAGTCTGACAGCAAAATGACATTTCAAAGGAAAAAAAGTCATCTAAAACTACTCGCGGCTATTAATGAATTGCCGGTCCGACAATACACATAAAAGTTAATTGATAAAAACGGCATGGGAATTCCCCGCAGGGGAATCCCTAACCAAATTTTTTTTTAAAAATTATGTGGGGGTCCCCCTAAATTCCATACAAGGCCCTTCAGATCTGGTATGGATATTAAGGGGAACCCCGGCCAAATTTAAAAAAAAAAGGCATGGGGTCACCCTCAAAATCTATACCAGACCCTATAGGTCTGGTATGGATTTTAAGGGGAACCCCGCACCAAAATTAAATTCAAAAATGCTGTCGGGTACCCCCAAAAATCCATACCAGACCCTTATCCGAGCACACAACCTGGCAGGCCACAGGAAAAGAGGGGGGGATGAGAGAGTGCCCCACCGAACCGTACCAGGCCATATGCCCTCAACATTGGGAGGGTGCTTTGGGGTAGCCCCCCAAAATACCTTGTCCCCATGTTGATGGGGACAAGGGCCTCATCCCCACAACCCTTGCCCGGTGGTTGTGGGGGTCTGTGGGTGGGGGCTTATCGGAATCTGGAAGCCCCTTTAGCAAGGGGACCCCCAGATCCTGGCCCTCCCCCCTGTGTGAAATGGTAAGGGGGAACAAAACCTACCTTTTCACAAAAAAACTGTCAAAAATGTTAAAAATGACAAGAGACAGTTTTTGACAATTCCTTTATTTAAATGCTTCTTCTTTCTTCTATCTGGTATCTTCTTTCTTCTATCTTCTATTGTCCTTCGGTTTCTTCCTCCATCTTATTCTTCTTCTGTTTCTACTGGTTCTTCCTCTGGTGTTCTCGTCCGGCATCTTCCTCCACGGCGCCTTCTTGTCTTTATCTTCTTCTCTTCATCTTCTTCTCGGGCCGCTCCGCATCCATGATTGGATGGGAGGCTCTCACTGTGTGATGCTTCTCATCTTCTGACGGTTCTTAAATAACGGAGGGTGGGGCCACCCGGTGACCCCGCCCCCTCTAACATCACAGGGAATGCCACAGGGAAGTCCCCGTCAAGTTCCCGTGCGTCACATAAAAGTTAAATGATAAAAACGGCATGGAATTTCCCCACAGGGGAACCCCGAACCAAAATTTAAAAAAACATTACGTGGGGGGTCCCCCTAAATTCCATACAAGGCCCTTCAGGTCTGGTATGGATATTAAGGGTAACCCCGGCCAATTTTTTTTTAAAAATGGCGTGGTGTCCCCTCAAAATCTATACCAGACCCTTTAGGTCTGGTATGGATTTTAAGGGGAACCCCTCGCCAAAATTAAATAAAAAAATGGTGTGGGGTCCCCCCAAAAATCCATACCAGACCCTTATCCGAGCACGCAACCTGGCAGGCCGCAGGAAAAGAGGGGGGGACGAGAGAGCGCCCCCCCTCCTGAACCGTACCAGGCAACATGCCCTCAACATTGGGAGGGTGCTTTGGGGTAGCCCCCCAAAACACCTTGTCCCCATGTTGATGGGGACAAGGGCCTCATCCCCACAACCCTTGCCTGGTGGTTGTGGGGGTCTGTGGGCGGGGGGGCTTATCGGAATCTGGAACCCCTTTAGCAAGGGGACCCCCAGATCCCGGCCCTCCCCCTGTGTGAAATGGTAAGGGGGTATATGTAACCCTACCATTTCACAAAAAAAACGTCAAAAATGTTAAAAATGACAAGAGACAGTTTTTGACAATTTCTTTATTTAAATGCTTCTTCTTTCTTCTATCTTCTTTCTTCTATATTCTATCTTCCTTCGGTTTCTTCCTCTATCTTCAGTCTTCATGATTGGATGGGAGGCTCCCGATGTGTAATGCTTCTCGTCTTCTGACGGTTCTTAAATAACGGAGGGCCACCTGGTGACCCCACCCCCTTCTGAAATCAAAGGGAATGCCACAGGGAAGTCCCAGTCAAGTTCCTGTGCATCAGAGGGGGGCTTGGTCACCAAGTGGCCCCACCCTCCATTATTTAAGAACCATCAGAAGACGAGAAGCATCACACATCGGGAGCCTCCCATCCAATCATGGAAGAAGATGAAGACAAGAAGGCGCCGCGGAGGAAGATGCCGGACGAGAACACCGGAGGAAGAACCAGAAGAACCAGAAGAAAAAAGAAGATGGAGGAAGAAACCGAAGGAAGATAGAAGATAGAAGAAAGAAGATAGAAGATAGAAAAAAGAAGAAGCATTTAAATAAAGGAATTGTTAAAAACTGTCTCTTGTCATTTTTAACATTTTTGACTTTTTTTTGTGAAATGGTAGGGGTACTTTTGTACCCCCTTACCATTTCACACAGGTCGGAGGGCCGGGATCTGGGGGTCCCCTTGTTAAAGGGGGCTTCCAGATTCCGATAAGCCCCCCGCATGCAGACCCCCACAACCACCGGGCAAGGGTTGTGGGGATGAGGTACTTGTCCCCATCAACATGGGGACAAGGTGTTTTGGGGGGCTACCCCAAAGCACCCTCCCAATGTTGAGGGCATGCGGCCTAGTACGGTTCAGGAGGGGGGGGCGCTCTCTCGTCCCCCCCTCTTTTCCTGCGGCCTGCCAGGTTGTGTGCTCGGATAAGGGTCTGTTATGGATTTTTGGGGGGACCCCACGTCAATTTTTTTTTCATTTTGGCATGGGGTTCCCCTTAAAATCCATACCAGACCTGAAGGGCCTGGTATGGAATTTAGGGGGACCCCCCACATCATTTTTTTTTAAATTTTGGTTCGGGGTTCCCCTGTGGGGAATTCCCATGCCGTTTTTATCAATGAACTTTTATGTGTATTATAGCCGCAAATAGTTTTAAATGACTTTTTTTCCTTTGAAATGTCATTTTGCTGTCAGACTGTTCTAAACACAGGAAACATGCGCCCCTTTACAGGCATACTATAGACACCCCCCAGGTACGAAATTTAAAGGAATATTACATTTTTATTGTTTCACTTTAAGCATTATTAAAATCACTGCTCCCGAAAAAAATTCTGTTTTTAAAACTTTTTTTTGCATTGATCCATGTCCCCTGGGGCAGGACCCGGGTCCCCAAACACTTTTTATGACAATAACTTGCATATAAGCCTTTAAAATTAGCACTTTTGATTTCTCCCATAGACTTTTAAAGGGTGTTCCGCGGCATTCGAATTTGCCGCAAACACCCCAAATTGTTCGCTGTTCGGCGAACTGGCGAACATCCGATGTTCGAGTCGAACTCGAAGCTCATCCCTATTCTCCATAAGAGGACCTGTCATGGAGCCATGACTATTCCCCATAAGAGGACCTGTCATGGAGCCATTACTATTCCCTATAAGAGAATCTGTCATGGCGCCATTCCTATACCCCATAAGAGGACCTGTCATGGTACCATTACTACTCCCCATGAGAGGACCTGTCATGGCGCCATTACTATTCCCCATAAGAGGACCTATCATGGCGCCATTCCTAAACCCAAGAAGAGGACCTGTCATGGTGCTATTACTACTCCCCATAAGAGGACCTGTCATGGTGCCATTAATATTTCCCATAAGAGGACCTGTCATGGCGCCATTCCTAAACCCAAGAAGAGGACCTGTCATGGCACCATTACTATTCCCCATAAGAGGACCTGTCATGGAGCCATTAATATTTCCCATAAGAGGACCTGTCATGGCGCCATTCCTATACCCCATAAGAGGACCTGTCATGGCACCATTACTATTCACCATAAGAGGACCTGTCATTGCACCATTCCTATACCCCATAAGAGGACCTGTCATGATGCTATTACTATACCCCATAAGAGGACCTGTCATGGCACCATTACTATTCCCCATAAGAGGACCTGTCATGGAGCTATTACTATTCACCATAAGAGGACCTGTCATGGCGCCATTCCTATACCCCATAAGAGGACCTGTCATGGCACCATTACTATTCCTCACAAGAGGACCTGTCATGGCACCATTACTATTCCCTATAAGAGGACCTGTCATGGCGCCATTCCTATACCCCATAAGAGGACCTGTCATGGCACCATTACCATTCCCCATAGAAGGACCTGTCATGGAGCCATTACTATTTCCAATAAGAGGACCTGTGATGGCGCTATTCCTATACCCCATAAGAGGAACTGTCATGGCACCATTACTATTCCCCATAAGAGGACCTGTCATTGAGCTATTACTATTCCCCATAAGAGGACCTGTCATGGTGCCATTCCTATACCCCATAAGAGGACCTGTCATGGTGCCATTACTACTTCCCATAAGAGGACCTGTCATGGTGCTATTACTATTCCCCATAAGAGGACCTGTCATAGCACCATTATTATTCCTCACAAGAGGACCTGTCATGGAACCATTACTATTCCACATAAGAGGACCTGTCATGGAGCTATTACTATTCACCATAAGAGGACCTGTCATGGCGCCATTCCTATACCCCATAAGAGGACCTGTCATGGCACCATTACTATTCCTCACAAGAGGACCTGTCATGGCACCATTACTATTCCCTATAAGAGGACCTGTCATGGCACCATTACCATTCCCCATAGAAGGACCTGTCATGGAGCCATTACTATTTCCAATAAGAGGACCTGTGATGGCGCTATTCCTATACCCCATAAGAGGAACTGTCATGGCACCATTACTATTCCCCATAAGAGGACCTGTCATTGAGCTATTACTATTCCCCATAAGAGGACCTGTCATGGTACCATTCCTATACCCCATAATAGGACCTGTCATGGTGCCATTACTACTTCCCATAAGAGGACCTGTCATGGTGCTATTACTATTCCCCATAAGAAGACATGTCATGACAAAATTACTATTCCCCATAAGAGGACCTGTCATGGCGCCATTACTATTCCCCATAAGAGGACCTATCATGGCGCCATTCCTAAACCCAAGAAGAGGACCTGTCATGGTGCTATTACTACTCCCCATAAGAGGACCTGTCATGGTGCTATTACTATTCCCCATAAGAGGACGTGTCATGGAGCCATTAATATTTCCCATAAGAGGACCTGTCATGGCGCCATTCCTATACCCCATAAGAGGACCTGTCATGGCACCATTACTATTCACCATAAGAGGACCTGTCATTGCACCATTCCTATACCCCATAAGAGGACCTGTCATAGCACCATTATTATTCCTCACAAGAGGACCTGTCATGGCTCCATTACTATTCCCCATAAGAGGACCTGTCATGGCACCATTCCTATACCCCATAAGAGGACCTGTCATGGCATCATTACTATTGCCCATAAGAGGACCTGTCATGGAGCTATTACTATTCCCCTTAAGAGGACTTGTCATGGAGCCATTACTATTCCCCATAAGAGGACCTGTCATGGCACCATTACTATTCCTCACAAGAGGACCTGTCATGGCACCATTACTATTCCCCATAAGAGGACCTGTCATGGCACCATTCCTATACCCCATAAGAGGACCTGTCATGGCATCATTACTATTGCCCATAAGAGGACCTGTCATGGCGCCATTCCTATACCCAATAAGAGGACCTGTTATGTCACCATTACTATTCCCCATAAGAGGACCTGTCATGGAGCCATTACTATTCCCCATAAGAGGACCTGTCATGGCGCGATTCCTATACTCCATAAGAGGACATGTCATGGAACCATTACTTTTCCCCATAAGAAGACCTGTCATGGAGCCATTACTATTCCTCACAAGAGGATCTGTCATGGCGCCATTACTATTACCCATAAAAGGACCTGTCATGGCACCATTACTATTCACTATAAGAGGACCTATCATGGCGCCATTACTATTCCCCATAAGAGGACCTGTCATGGCGCCATTCCTAAACCCTATAAGAGTACCTGTCATGGCACCATTACTATTCCCCATAAGAAGACCTGTCATGGCACCATTACTATTCCCCATAAGAGGACCTGTCATGGAGCCATTACTATTCCCCATAAGAGGACCTGTAATGGCGCCATTCCTATACCCCATAAGAGGACCTGTCATGGCACCATTACTATTCCCCATAAGAGGACCTGTCATGGCACCATTACTATTCCCAATAGGAGGACATGTCATGGCGCTATTCCTATACCCCATAAGAGGACCCTGTCATGGCACCATTACTATTCCCCATAAGAGGACCTGTCATGGAGCCATTACTATTCCTCATAAGATGACCTGTCATGGCACCATTACTATTCCCCATAAGAGGACCTGTCATGGCCCCATTCCTATAAGTCCATAGGGGGACCTGTCATGGTGCCATTACTACTCCCCATAAGAGGACCTGTCATGGCGCCATTCCTATACCCCATAAGAGGACCTGTCATGGCACCATTACTATTCCCCATAAGAGGACCTGTCATGGTTCCATAACTATTACCCATAAGAGAACCTGTCATGGCACCATTACTATTCCCCATAAGAGGACCTGTCATGGCACCATTCCTATAACCCATAAGAGGACCAGTCATGGCACCATTACTATTCCCCATAAGAGGACCTGTCATGGCACGATTACTATTCCCAATAAGAGGACATGTCATGGCACCATTACTATACCCCATAAGAGGACCTGTCATGGCACCATTCCTATACCCCATAAGAGGACCTGTCATGGCACCATTACTATTCCCCATAAGAGGACCTGTCATGGAGCCATTACTATTCCCCATGAGAGGACTTGTCATGTCGCCATTACTATTCCTCATAAGAGGACCTGTCATGGCACCATTACTATTCCCCATAAGAGGACCTGTCATGGCGCCATTCCTATACCCCATAGGGGGACCTGTCATGGTGCCATTAATACTCCCCATAAGAGGACCTGTCATAGCGCCATTCCTAAACCCTATAAGAGTACCTGTTATGGCATCATTACTATTCCCCATAAGAGGACCTGTCATGGAGAAATTACTATTCCCCATAAGATGACCTGTCATGGCACCATTCCTATACCCCATAAGAGGACCTGTCATGGCACCATTACTATTCCCCATAAGAGGACCTGTCATGGAGCCATTACTATTCCCCTTAAGAGGACCTGTCATGGAGCCATTACTATTCCCCATAAGAGGACCTGTCATGGCGCCATTACTATTCCCCATAAGAGGACCTGTCATGGCGCCATTCCTATACCCCATAGGGGGACCTGTCATGGTGCCATTACTACTCCCCATAAGAGGACCTGTCATGGCGCCATTCCTAAACCCTATAAGAGGACCTGTTATGGCACCATTACTATTCCCCATAAGAGGACCTGTCATGGAGAAATTACTATTCCCCATAAGATGACCTGTCATGGCACCATTCCTATACCCCATAAGAGGACCTGTCATGGCACCATTACTATTCCCCATAAGAGGACCTGTCATGGCACCATTACTATTCCCCATAAGAGGACCTGTCATGGAGCCATTACTATTTCCCATAAGAGGACCTGTCATGGTGCCATTAGTATTCCCCATAAAAGAATCTGTCATGGCACCATTACTATTCCCTATAAGAGGACCTGTCATGGTGTCATAACTATTCCCCATAAGAGAACCTGTCATGGCACCATTACTATTCCCCATAAGAGGACCTGTCATCGCACCATTACTATTCCCCATAAGAGGACCTGTCATGGCACCATTCCTATACCCCATAAGAGGACCTGTCATGGCACCATTACTATACCCCATAAGAGGACCTGTCATGGCACCATTCCTATACCCCATAAGAGGACCTGTCATGGCACCATTCCTATACCCCATAAGAGGACCTGTCATGGCACCATTACTATTCCCCATAAGAGGAGCTGTCATGGCACCATTACTATTCACAATAAGAGGACATGTCATGGCACTATTACTATTCCCCATAAGAGGACCTGTCATGGCACCATTACTATTCCCCATAAGAGGACCTGTCATGGCACCATTACTATTCCCCATAAGAGGACCTGTCATGGAGCCATTACTATTCCCCATAAGAGGACCTGTCATGTCGCCATTCCTATACCCCATAAGAGGACCTGTCATGGCACTATTACTATTCCCCATAAGAGGACCTGTCATGGCACCATTACTATTCCCAATAGGAGGACATGTCATGGCGCTATTCCTATACCCCATAAGAGGACCCTGTCATGGCACCATTACTTTTCCCCATAAGAGGACCTGTCATGGAGCCATTACTATTCCTTATAAGAGGACCTGTCACGGCCCCATTCCTATACCCCATAGGGGGACCTGTCATGGTGCCATTACTACTCCCCATAAGAGGACCTGTCATGGCGCCATTCCTATACCCCATAAGAGGACCTGTCATGGCACCATTACTATTCCCCATAAGAGGACCTGTCATGGTTCCATAACTATTACCCATAAGAGAAGCTGTCATGGCACCATTACTATTCCCCATAAGAGGACCTGTCATGGCACCATTCCTATAACCCATAAGAGGACCTGTCATGGCACCATTACTTTTCCCCATAAGAGGACCTGTCATGGCACGATTACTATTCCCAATAAGAGGACATGTCATGGCACCATTACTATACCCCATAAGAGGACCTGTCATGGCACCATTCCTATACCCCATAAGAGGACCTGTCATGGCACCATTACTATTCCCCATAAGAGGACCTGTCATGGAGCCATTACTATTCCCCATAAGAGGACCTGTCATGGCGCCATTACTATTCCCCATAAGAGGACCTGTCATGGTGCCATTCCTATACCCCATAGGGGGACCTGTCATGGTGCCATTACTACTCCCCATAAGAGGACCTGTCATGGCGCCATTCCTAAACCCTATAAGAGTACCTGTTATGGCACCATTACTATTCCCCATAAGAGGACCTGTCATGGAGAAATTACTATTCCCCATAAGATGACCTGTCATGGCACCATTCCTATACCCCATAAGAGGACCTGTCATGACACCATTACTATTCCCCATAAGAGGACCTGTCATGGCACCATTACTATTCCCCATAAGAGGACCTGTCATGGAGCCATTACTATTTCCCATAAGAGGACCTGTCATGGTGCCATTAGTATTCCCCATAAAAGAATCTGTCATGGCACCATAACTATTCCCTATAAGAGGACCTGTCATGGTGTCATAACTATTCCCCATAAGAGAACCTGTCATGGCACCATTACTATTCCCCATAAGAGGACCTGTCATCTTGCCATTACTATTCCCCATAAGAGGACCTGTCATGGCACCATTCCTATACCCCATAAGAGGACCTGTCATGGCACCATTACTATACCCCATAAGAGGACCTGTCATGGCACCATTCCTATACCCCATAAGAGGACCTGTCATGGCACCATTCCTATACCCCATAAGAGGACCTGTCATGGCACCATTACTATTCCCCATAAGAGGAGCTGTCATTGCACCATTACTATTCACAATAAGAGGACATGTCATGGCGCTATTCCTATACCCCATGAGAGGACCCTGTCATGGCACCATTACTTTTCCCCATAAGAGGACCTGTCATGGAGCCATTACTATTCCCCATAAGAGGACCTGTCACGGCCCCATTCCTATACCCCATAGGGGGACCTGTCATGGTGCCATTACTACTCCCCGTAAGAGGACCTGTCATGGCGCCATTCCTATACCCCATAAGAGGACCTGTCATGGCACCATTACTATTCCCCATAAGAGGATCTGTCATGGTTCCATAACTATTACCCATAAGAGAACCTGTCATGGCACCATTACTATTCCCCATAAGAGGACCTGTCATCACGCCATTACTATTCCCCATAAGAGGACCTGTCATGGCACCATTCCTATAACCCATAAGAGGACCTGTCATGGCACCATTCCTATACCCCATAAGAGGACCTGTCATGGCACCATTACTATACCCCATAAGAGGACCTGTCATGGCACCATTCCTATACCCCATAAGAGGACCTGTCATGGCACCATTACTATTCCCCATAAGAGGGCCTGTCATGGAGCCATTACTATTCCCCATAAGAGGACCTGTCATGGCGCCATTACTATTCCCCATAAGAGGACCTGTCATGGTGCCATTCCTATACCCCATAGGGGGACCTGTCATGGTGCCATTACTACTCCCCATAAGAGGACCTGTCATGGCGCCATTCCTAAACCCTATAAGAGGACCTGTTATGGCACCATTACTATTCCCCATAAGAGGACCTGTCATGGAGAAATTACTATTCCCCATAAGATGACCTGTCATGGCACCATTCCTATACCCCATAAGAGGACCTGTCATGGCACCATTACTATTCCCCATAAGAGGACCTGTCATGGCACCATTACTATTCCCCATAAGAGGACCTGTCATGGAGCCATTATTATTTCCCATAAGAGGACCTGTCATGGTGCCATTAGTATTCCCCATAAAAGAATCTGTCATGGCACCATTACTATTCCCCATAAGAGGACCTGTCATGGAGCCATTACTATTCCCCATAAGAGGACCTGTCATGGCCCCATTCCTATACCCCATAGGGGGACCTGTCATGGTGCCATTACTACTCCCCATAAGAGGACCTGTCATGGCGCCATTCCTATACCCCATAAGAGGACCTGTCATGGCACCATTACTATTCCCCATAAGAGGACCTGTCATGGTTCCATAACTATTACCCATAAGAGAACCTGTCATGGCACCATTACTATTCCCCATAAGAGGACCTGTCATCACGCCATTACTATTCCCCATAAGAGGACCTGTCATGGCACCATTCCTATAACCCATAAGAGGACCTGTCATGGCACCATTACTTTTCCCCATAAGAAGACCTGTCATGGCACGATTACTATTCCCAATAAGAGGACATGTCATGGCACCATTACTATTCCCCATAAGAGGACCTGTCATGGCACCATTCCTATACCCCATAAGAGGACCTGTCATGGCACCATTCCTATACCCCATAAGAGGACCTGTCATGGCACCATTACTATTCCCCATAAGAGGACCTGTCATGGAGCCATTACTATTCCCCATAAGAGGACCTGTCATGGCGCCATTACTATTCCCCATAAGAGGACCTGTCATGGTGCCATTCCTATACCCCATAGGGGGACCTGTCATGGTGCCCTTACTACTCCCCATAAGAGGACCTGTCATGGCGCCATTCCTAAACCCTATAAGAGTACCTGTTATGGCACCATTACTATTCCCCATAAGAGGACCTGTCATGGAGAAATTACTATTCCCCATAAGATGACCTGTCATGGCACCATTCCTATACCCCATAAGAGGACCTGTCATGACACCATTACTATTCCCCATAAGAGGACCTGTCATGGCACCATTACTATTCCCCATAAGAGGACCTGTCATGGAGCCATTACTATTTCCCATAAGAGGACCTGTCATGGTGCCATTAGTATTCCCCATAAAAGAATCTGTCATGGCACCATAACTATTCCCTATAAGAGGACCTGTCATGGTGTCATAACTATTCCCCATAAGAGAACCTGTCATGGCACCATTACTATTCCCCATAAGAGGACCTGTCATCTCGCCATTACTATTCCCCATAAGAGGACCTGTCATGGCACCATTCCTATACCCCATAAGAGGACCTGTCATGGCACCATTACTATACCCCATAAGAGGACCTGTCATGGCACCATTCCTATACCCCATAAGAGGACCTGTCATGGCACCATTCCTATACCCCATAAGAGGACCTGTCATGGCACCATTACTATTACCCATAAGAGGAGCTGTCATTGCACCATTACTATTCACAATAAGAGGACATGTCATGGCGCTATTCCTATACCCCATAAGAGGACCCTGTCATGGCACCATTACTATTCCCCATAAGAGGACCTGTCATGGAGCCATTACTATTCCCCATGAGAGGACCTGTCATGGAGCCATTACTATTCCCCATGAGAGGACCTGTCATGGAGCCATTACTATTCCTCATAAGAGGACCTGTCATGGCACCATTACTATTCCCCATGAGAGGACCTGTCATGGCGCCATTCCTATACCCCATAGGAGGACCTGTCATGGTGCCATTACTACTCCCTATAAGAGGACCTATCATGGTGCCATTACTATTCCTCATAAGAGGACCTGTCATGGCGCCATTACTATTCCTCATAAGAGGACCTGTCATGGTGCTATTACTATTCCCCATAAGGGAACCTGTCATGGAGCCATTACTATTCCCCATAAGAGGACCTGTCATGGCGCCATTACTATACCCCATAAGATGACCTGTCATGGCGCCATTCCTAAACCCCATAAGAGTACCTGTCATGGCGCCATTACTAATCCCCATAAGAGGACCTGTCATGTAGCCATTACTATTCCCGAATGAGGAGGAGCTGTCATTGTGCTTTTACTATTCCCCATAAGAGGACCTGTCATGGAGCCATTACTATCCCCCATAAGATGACCTGTCATGATGCTATTACTGTTCCCCATAAAAAGACCTGTTATGTAGCCATTTACTATTCCCGAATGAGGAGGAGCTGTCATGGTGCCATTGCTATTCCCCATAAGAGGACCTGTCATGGAGCCATTATTATTCCCCATAAGAGAACCTGTCTGACACCGCATTACATAGTTAGTAAGGTTTAATAAAGACACCAGTCCATCCAGTTCAACCTGAGTGAGCACCCACAATTGTCCCCATCCCCTCACACTGCATCCCATCAAGATGCCCATCCACTATATTATTAATTTTTATATATTTAAGGTACCCATGTAGCGCCATCAATCTACACAGCGCTCCACCACACCCACAAGGTCTGCAATCCGAGGTCCCCAACTCACACCCATACACCAGTGCCAATTTTTGGACAGAAGCCAATAAACCTACCAGCATGTCTTTGGAGTGTAGGAGGAAACCGGAGTACCCGGAGGAAACCCACGCAGGCACAGGGAGAACATGCAAACTCCAGGCAGGTAGTGTCGTGTTGGGATTCGAACCAGCGACCCTATTGCTGCGAGGCGAGAGTGCTACCCACTACACCACTGTGCTGTCATGGTGCTATTACTATTCCCCATAAGAGGACCTGTCATGGGGCCATTACTATTTCTCATAAGAGGACCTGTCATGGAGCCATTACTATACCCCATAAGAGGACCTGTCCTGGCACCATTACTATAACTCATAAGAGGACCTGTCATGGTGCCATTACTCTTCCTCATAAGAGGACCTGTCTTGGAGCTATTACTATTCCCCATAAGAGGACCTGTCATGGAGCCATTTCTATTCCCCATAAGATGACCTGTCATGGAGCCATTACTACTCCCCATAAGAGGACCTGTCATGGCAATATTACTATAACTCATAAGAGGACCTGTCATGGAGCTATTTCTATTTCCCATAAGAGGACCATTAATGAAGCCATTACTATACCCCATAAGAGGACCTGTCATGGCAATATTACTATAACTCATAAGAGGACCTGTCATGGAGCTATTACTATTCCCCATAAGAGGACCTGTCATGGCGCCATTCCTATACCCAATAAAAGGACCTGTCATGTCACCATTACTATTCCCCATAAGAGGACCTGTCATGGAGCCATTACTATTCCCCATAAGAGGACCTGTCATGGCGCGATTCCTATACCCCATAAGAAGACCTGTCATGGTACCATTCCTAAACCCTATAAGAGTACCTGTCATGGCACCATTATTATTCCCCATAAGAGGGACCTGTCATGGAGCCATTACTATTCCCCTTAAGAGGAACAGTAATGGCCCCATTCCTATACCACATAAGAGGTCCTGTCATGGAGCCATTACTATTACCCATAAGAGGACCTGTCATGGCACCATTCCTATACCCCATAAGAGGACCTGTTATGGCACCATTACTATTCCCCATAAGAGGATCTGTCATGGCACCATTACTATTCGCCATAAGAGGACCTGTCATGGAGCCATTACTATTCCCCATAAGAGGGACCTGTCATGGTGCCGTTACTATTACCCATAAAAAAACTGTCATGGCGCCATTCCTATACCCCATAAGAGGACCTGTCATGGCACCATTACTATTCCCCATAAGAGGACCTGTCATGGTTCCATAACTATTACCCATAAGAGGACCTGTCATGGCACCATTACTATTCTCAATAAGAGGACATGTCATGGCACTATTCCTATACCCCATAAGAGGACACTGTCATGGCACCATTACTATTCCCCATGAGAGGACCTGTCATGGCGCCATTACTATTCCTCATAAGAGGACCTGTCATGGCGCCATTCCTATACCCCATAGGGGGACCTGTCATGGTGCCATTACTACTCCCCATAAGAGGACCTGTCATGGCGCCATTCCTAGACCCTATAAGCGTACCTGTTATGGCACCATTACTATTCCCCATAAGAGGATCTGTCATGGCACCATTACTATTCCCTATAAGAGGACCTGTCATGGCACCAATCCTATACCCCATAGGGGGGACCTGTCATGGCACCATTACTATTCCCCATAAGAGGACCTGTCATGGAGCCATTACTATTCCCCATAAGAGGACCTGTCATGGTGCCATTAGTATTCCCCATAAAAGAATCTGTCATGGCACCATAACTATTCCCTATAAGAGGACCTGTCATGGAGCCATTACTATCCCCCATAAGAGGACCTGTCATGGCACCATTCCTATACCCCATAAGAGGACCTGTCATGGCACCATTACTATTCCCCATAAGAGGACCCTGTCATGGCACCATTACTATTCCCCATAAGAGGACCTGTCATGGAGCCATTACTATTCCCCATGAGAGGACCTGTCATGGAGCCATTACTATTCCCCATGAGAGGACCTGTCATGGAGCCATTACTATTCCTCATAAGAGGACCTGTCATGGCACCATTACTATTCCCCATAAGAGGACCTGTCATGGCGCCATTCCTATACCCCATAGGAGGACCTGTCATGGTGCCATTACTACTCCCCATAAGAGGACCTGTCATGGTGCCATTACTAACTCCCTATAAGAGGACCTATCATGTTGCCTTTACTATTCCTCATAAGAGGACCTGTCATGGAGTCGTTACTATTCCCCATAAGAGGACCTGTCATGGCGCCATTACTATTCCACATAAGAGGACCTGTCATAGAGCCATTACTATTTCCCATAAGAGGACCTGTCATGGTGCCATTACTATTCCCCATAAGAGAACCTGTCATGGAGCCATTACTGTTTCCCATAAGAGGACCTGTCATGGCGCCATTACTATTCCCCATAAGAGGACCTGTCATGGAGCCATTACTATTTCTCATAAGAGGACCTGTCATGGAGCCATTACTATACCCATAAGAGGACCTGTCATGGCACCATTATTATAACTCATAAGAGGACCTGTCATGATGCCATTACTCTTCCTCATAAGAGGACCTGTCTTGGAGCTGTTACTATTCCCATAAGAGGACCTGTCATGGAGCCATTTCTATTCCCCATAAGATGACCTGTCATGGAGCCATTTCTATTTCCCATAAGAGGACCTGTCATTTCAATATTACTATAACTCATAAGAGGACCTGTCATGGTGCCATTACTATTCCTCATAAGTGGACCTGTCATGGTGCCATTACTATTCCTCATAAGAGGACCTGTCATGGAGCCGTTACTATTCCCCATAAGAGGACCTGTCATTGAGCCATTACTATTTCGCATAAAAGGACCTGTCATGGAGCCATTACTATTCCCATTAAGAGGACCTGTCATGGCATCATTACTATAACTCATAAGAGGACCTGTCATGGTGCTATTACTATTCCCCATAAGAGGACCTGTCATGGCGCCATTACTATTCCTCATAAGAGGACCTGTCATGGAGCCATTTCTATTTCCCATAAGAGGACCTGTCATGGAGCTATTTCTATTTCCCATAAGAGGACCTGTCATGAAGCCAATGTTCCAGACACCCAACTTCTAACATGTTATAACTTTGTTATTCATTGTCTATATTAAAATGTCAGGCTAACCATACGTACATCCTGTTCAAGTACATAGCTCACAAATAATCTTTGCACTTCTAATTTTCTGCATAAGAAAGCAAAATACATTTCTTCTTGTATAACATATCTTAAAGCAGCACTCTAACATCCTTACAATCCCTCCTTTGATCATAACAGACGAAAAGTCTGTATTGATCACCAATATTATTCATTATACCATCTCTGTTTTGTGTAAAGTATAGAAACAAAAGAACATATTTTACATGTCATTAAAAAAGCTGATAGGCAGATTGATAAGTTTCTTTTAGGGGGGAAAAGGGGGAAAGAGATCGGGGGGGGGGAAGAATCTGGAAAGTCACTTCATCCATTTATGGAACAGGGGCAGAACCAAAGTCTGTAGGGGGTTCCTGTTATTGAGAGAATTAAAGTTCCATTGTTTCATCTGTGGACATGTATATTTTTCAGTGATCAGGGGCTTTCTTTATCCTTGATTTGTGGATCCATTGTGGGCTCTGGTCAGTCAGGACTGCTGTTCTTGCAACTTTCAATACTTCAAAAAGATCCTTGGAAGATCTTCTTGCTGCTAGTTTCTTGACCAACACCCTGTCTCTGGGTATAAAAGGATGTGTTGGTTCTGTGGAGAGAGGAGGAAAGGTGACAGCTACCTTGTCATAATTTTCTGTAAAGCTACTTACCAGGTTTTTCACGTACTCTTCCTGTAAAGAATATACAAATTAGGTTCCTCTCATATTTCTATCTATTTCCTCTGTGTTGGTTTTCCCATTAATATCTCATAAGGGGATAAGCCGTTTCTACAATGGGGTGAGGTACGGATTTGGAAAAGTATTGCGGGAAGAAAATCGAACCAGTTTCTCAAAGTTCTTCCTGTCGCTTTCTTTAGTTTATCTTTAATATTTCTGTTCATCTTTTCTACTACTCCTCCTGCACTTTGGGGATGATGAGGGATGTATAGTTTCCATTGAATACCTATCAAATCAACCTATCAGCGAGTGCATACCCTTTTGCTATTTCTGTTTTATCATATGAGTGCCCGCGAATCTTAATTACATTAATGTGGCAAGGAAGAAGGAGCGTTTCAATAAAGCGTCCACGTGCTATCTGTGTAAACATTCACATCCTGTCCTTCAAAGAGGAGTTGCGCTGAAGTTACTCGCAGTGGTTTACTTTTTAAGATATTGTCTGGGAGCCTGACAACTGGGTAACCAGTCTTGTATGTGTGATCGTCAGGACGTGTACAGCTATCGTCTACAAACACATGTAGGTAATCAGAGTTGGGGGTGTCTTTTAAATCAGAACATGGAGAAGCAGATTCTAAAAGCTGTTGATTACAGTCATGTTGAGGAATAGGATCAGTTTCTAAAAGATACAAGAGAGAGTGTAGAAACCTGACTTGTGGTGTGGTCTCTGAACATGATTTGATGTCAAGATGTTGTTTGTTAAAGAGTATAACTTCATAGCCACTTGTACGTTGTGCTGTCATGTGCTGAATACTCATGTTCTGCATAAGGTGAACTACCGAATGTGTTGTGTATAATGTTGTCTGCCCTCCCAATGTTAATTTGGATGCCTCCTTTACAGCCATTGCACAAGCCACGAGAGCTTGAAGGCAAGAGGGCATCCCCTGAACCTGCACGGGTAAGACCCAATGCAGGTGCCCTTGAGAGGGACGCAGTGAGGGTGGTAAATGCTTGTAGCATTTCCTCAGTCCAATTAATGATTTTTGGAGAGCCCAACAACATAGCTGCTCTAAGGATCAAATCCCAGTGTGAGCAATCAGGTATCCGTTGTCTGCAGTAGACAATCGAGCCGAGGAAGGAGAGAAGCGCTGACTTCTCCTTCGGGGGACTGAGGCATGTAAGTACTTTGACCCGAGCCGGTGACACCAAACGTTCCCCTTGTTCGATTTTACACCCCAAATACTCAACCTGTGACCTGCATCACCAGATCTTTTTGCAAGACACCAAATGACCTTCTGAGGCGAGGCGATGCTCAGAGTTGGACTCACAGCGTCCCTGGCTCTTACTACATAGCAGTAGGTCATCTACATATTGAAGCAGTATGGAATCCTGAGGAGGTGTCCAGTCGTCAAGGGATCGTTTTAATACCATAGAGAAGGCTGCTGGGCTGTCAACAAATTCTTGTGGGAGCCGTGTCCAATTGACCCGGCCCCAAACAAAACCAAAGATCCTTTGTGCGTCCTCCCCAACCGGTACACTAAAAAAAAAATGTGTTCCATGGACTAACTATTTCCTTTAGTATGCCTTTCTTTTTGTATTCTTCAATCAATGGTGAAATGCCCTGCAGTTTTTCTTCTGTGAGGGGATATTGTTTTTGGAAGTGTGATATTGTGTTGGGTTTGAAAGTAGGAGAGTAAGGTGTACGATTAAGATGTCCTACAGAGGTTTTGTCCTTAGCTCAAATTGGGTGATTTTCTAGCTTTCTAGGTAGAAGCATGTAATGTCCCCTGAAGTCGTGATATTTAGGATTAGTCAAGTCACATAGTGGAGACTTTGCTGTCAATCCACCTTCTTGGTCAAATCTTATATTGATTCTTAAAGCAGACATTAAGTCTCTTCCCATTAGGGAAAGGTCAGTCGGTCAAAACAGCAAAAGACATAGTTGTAAGAGGTTCGTCCTGTAATGTACTAACTTGTAATGAAGGAGTCACTTTATGTTGGACATCAGTTCCATTAATACCCATTGAGCAACCCTCTGTACATTCTGGAGTGATAAACCTACAATCAGTAAAGGATATATTTTATGTAGACAAACCAAAAATGAGTAAAAATCTTCCTCGGGATTTTGTTTGCAAGACAACATAGTGTGTACACTTGTATGCTTTCTGCCAAGCTAGTCCTAGTTGGCCCCAAAAAATATCCCACCCTTCAGGTTTGTCATAGGGATCTGCCGTGATAAAAGCTGCCACTACATCAAATTCAACCATGGTTTCAGGGTCTACTGCTTGAATAATGATTTGGAGATCTTCTGCACTCATCCTAGCTCCTGTACAATACCTTTTTAGAAAAGCTGCAGCAGCTCTGGGATCCTTGCTAGGTTTAGGGCAGGTGTCCCTTATATCTTTAATTAGCCGACAGGGAGGGGGATCTGAACCTGAGTGTGACCTATTGTGATCAAAGGAAGGGTTCCTTCTCTTTGTTTGCAGAACGAAGGATTATCTGACCCGCAGACTCTACTTCTTGTAATGCTATAGCTAGTTCTTCTGATTTTTTTTTTCTCTAGCCTCTTTGCTTCCCTCACTTCTTTCTCCCTGTCTTTCCCTTAGTACATTTTACAACATTTCATCATATATTTACAATCCCAGTCACCTGGGGGGTAATTGTGTCGATTATGCATCCCACAAATTTTCATTACCTCCTCCCAATCTTCCTGGGAACACAGTCCCAATGACCCCCAAGCCTAAAAGATAAAACTGATGTGCACGAGTTTGTACATTTCCCCAAAAAGGATCGACACAATTTGTCCCACAAGTGCCTTTTACAAAATCATAGGGGGAAGGTTGGTCCCTCTCACCTTCGGGAACTTCCTTCCCTAATTTATTTCCCATAATTATTTCACAATATCCTTAATGTCACAATGATACTTATAATACTTATTACTCCTCTTACTGTTAAACATTATTTTGTATATTGAATCTCAACATTTGAACCCTTGGGGTACCTTCTCTTAATAAAGGTCTCTTTCCCAGTTTAAGATGGTAATACACTCAAAACACCTTTGTGACATTTGTTTAACACACAAAAAACACAATAACACTGATATAACTCTATAACTTTATGTATATCACTTATCAAGATCAAACCAAATAGTAAATCAATTCCCTTATGTCGAAGTATATATTCACACATGCATATGATCACAACAAAATACAGAGCAATATATTCACAAAGAAACCGTTAAATTGTGTGCACACAATTTCCCCTTCTTTTTTTTTTAGAGCTCCATACACCCGTCCTGTATTTTAAGAAAGCATCAAATGCTCTCTATAATCCTATAAGTCCGGCCAGCCTAGCGGGACATCATTTAACCATTAAAACTATGCGACTTCTTTATCCCAGGAGAGCCAACCTAGCAATCCTCGAGATTATGCTACCTCTTTTATCCCAGGAGAGCCAACCTAGCAATCCTCGAGATTATGCTACCTCTTTTATCCCAGGAGAGCCAACCTAGCAATCCTCGAGATTATGCTACCTCTTTATCCCAGGAGAGCCAACCTAGCAATCCTCGAGATTATGCTACCTCTTTTATCCCAGGAGAGCCAACCTAGCAATCCTCGAGATTATGCTACCTCTTTTATCCCAGGAGAACCAACCTAGCAATCCTCGAGATTATGCTACCTCTTTTATCTCAGAAGAGCCAACCTAGCAATCCTCGAGATTGTAAAATTAAAAAAAAAAAAAAAACAATAGGGGTCAATCGTGCTAGGATAAGTGAAAAGGCTTTGTAAAATAAATTTACAAAGTTTTCACTCACCTTGCAGTCGATCGCCACCACTTCTGGTACCATTTCTGTTAAGCCGCCCCTATTTCTCCTTTGAACCCGGGTTGGACCTATGGGTGTATGGATAGAACTCTCTGATCGATCGGGTAATCCAGACACACACATGGGATGGTGAATCGAAATTACAATGATTTACTGGGTTTGCATATATCTTATACACTTACAGAGAGAGAGAGAAAAACCTCCCTCTTATTATCAGCCAATGAGATTGAAGCACAGACTTTATGAAAAAATAAGCATAAAACGTCATAAATTGCATATTCTGCCTATAGATATCCCTCAGGCTATATCTAAATATAAGTTTATCTATATATGTGACCACGTATGCTAGGCAATCTGCCAATGTTCCAGACACCCAACTTCTAACATGTTATAACTTTGTTATTCATTGTCTATATTAAAATGTTAGGCTAACCTCACGTACATCCCTCAAGTACATAGCTCACAAATCATCTTTGCACTTCTAATTTTCTGCATAAGAAAGCAAAATACATTTCTTCTCGTATAACATATCTTAAAGCAGCACTCTAACATCCTTACACTATTCTCCATAAGAGGACCTGTCATGGTGCTATTATTATTCCACATAAGAGGACCTGTCATGGAGCCATTACTATTCCCCATAAGAGGACCTGTCATGGCACCATTACTATTCCCTATAAGAGGACCTGTCATGGAGCCATTACTATAACTCATAAAAGAACCTGTCATGGCACCATTACTATACCTCATAAGAGGACCTGTCATGGTGCCTTTACTTTTACTCATAAGAGGACCTGTCATGGAGCCATTACTATTCCCTATATGAGGAGGAGCTGTCATGGCGCCATTACTATTCCCTATATGAGGACCTGTCATGGCACCATTTCTATAATAAGAGGACCTGTCTTGGAGCCATTACTATTCCCCATAAGAGGACCTGTCATGAAGCCATTACTATTCTCCATAAGAGAACCTGTCATGGTGTTATTACTATTCCCCATAAGAGCACCTGTCATGGAGCCATTACTATACCCCATAAGAGGACCTGTCATGGAGCCATTACTATACCCCATAAGAGGACCTGTCATAGAGCTATTACTATACCCCATAAGAGGACCTGTTATGGCACCATTACTATAACTCATAAGAGGACCTGTCATGGAGCCGTTACAATTCCCCATAAGAGGACCTGTCATGGAGCCATTACTATTCCCCATAAGAGGACCTGTCGTGGCATCGTTACTATGCCTCATAAGAGGACCTGTCATGAAGCCCTTACTATTCCCCATCAGAGGACCTGTCATGGAGCCATTACTATTTCCCATAAGAGGACCTGTCATTTAGCCATTACTGTACCCCATAAAAGGACCTGCCATGGCACCATTACTATACCTCATAAGAGGACCTGTCATGGTGCCATTACTATTCCCCATAAGAGGACCTGTCATGTAGCCATTACTATTCCCCAATGAGGAGGAGCTGTCATTGCGCCATTGCTATTCCCTAATAAGAGGAGCTGTCATTTTGCCATTATTATTCCCCATAAGAGGACCTGTCATGGTGCTATTACTATTTCCCATAAGAGAACCTGTCATGGTGCCATTACTATTCCCCATAAGAGGACCTGTCATGGAGCCATTACTATTCCCCATAAGAGAACCTGTCATGGTGCCATTACTATTCCCCATAAGAGGACCTGTCATGGAGCCATTACTATACCCCATAATTGGACCTGTCATGGCACCATTACTATAACTCATAAGAGGACCTGTCATGGAGCCATTACTATTCCTCATAAGAGGACCTGTCATGGAGCCATTACTATTCCTCATAAGAGGACCTGTCATGGAGCCATTACTATTCCCATTAAGAGGACCTATCATGGCATCATTACTATACCTCATACGAGTACCTGTCATAGTGCCGTTACTGTTCCTCATAAGAGGACCTGTCATGGTGCCATTACTATTCCTCATAAGAGGACCTGTCATGGAGCCATTACTATTCCCATTAAGAGGACCTGTCATGGCATCATTACTATACCTCATACGAGTACCTGTCATAGTGCCGTTACTGTTCCCCATAAGAGGACCTGTCATGGAGCCATTACTATTCCCCATAAGAGAACCTGTCATGGTGCTATTACTATTCCCCATAAGAGGACCTGTCATGGTGCTATTACTATTTCCCATAAGAGGACCTGTCATTTAGCCATTACTGTACCCCATAAAAGGACCTGCCATGGCACCATTACTATACCTCATAAGAGGACCTGTCATGTAGCCATTATTATTCCCCAATGAGGAGGAGCTGTCATGGTGCCATTACTATTCCCCATAAGAGGACCTGTCATGTAGCCATTACTATTCCCCAATGAGGAGGAGCTGTCATGGCGCCATTGCTATCCCCTAATAAGAGGAGCTGTCATTTTGCCATTATTATTCCCCATAAGAGGACCTGTCATGGTGCTATTACTATTTCCCATAAGAGGACCTGTCATGGAGCCATTACTATTTCCCATAAGAGGACCTGTCATGAAGCCATTACTATTCTCCATAAGAGAACATGTCATGGTGCTATTAATATTCCCCATAAGAGGACCTGTCATGGTGCCATTACTATTCCTCATAAGAGGACCTGTCATGGAGCCGTTACTATTCCCCATAAGAGGACCTGTCATTAAGCCATTACTATTTCGCATAAAAGGACCTGTCATGGAGCCATTACTATTCCCATTAAGAGGACCTGTCATGGCATCATTACTATACCTCATACGAGTACCTGTCATAGTGCCGTTACTGTTCCTCATAAGAGGACCTGTCATGGAGCCGTTACTATTCCCCATAAGAGGACCTGTCATGGAGCCATTACTCTTCCTCATAAGAGGACCTGTCATTTAGCCATTACTATACCCCATAAAAGGACCTGTCATGGTGCTATCACTATTCCCCATAAGAGAACCTGTCATGGAGCCATTATTATTCCCCATAAGAGGACCTGTCATGGCGCCATTACTATTCCCCATAAGAGAACCTGTCATGGTGCTATTACTATTCCCCATAAGAGGACCTGTCATGGAGCCATTACTATTACCCATAAGAGGACCTGTCATGGAGCCATTACTATACCCCATAAGAGGACCTGTCATGGCACCATTACTATAACTCATAAGAGGACCTGTCATGGTGCCATTACTATTCCACATAAGAGGACCTGTCTTGGAGCTGTTACTATTCCCTATAAGAGGACCTGTCATGAAGCCATTACTATTCTCCATAAGAGAACATGTCATGGTGCTATTAATATTCCCCATAAGAGGACCTGTCATGGTGCCATTACTATTCCTCATAAGAGGACCTGTCATGGAGCCGTTACTATTCCCCATAAGAGGACCTGTCATTAAGCCATTACTATTTCGCATAAAAGGACCTGTCATGGAGCCATTACTATTCCCATTAAGAGGACCTGTCATGGCATCATTACTATACCTCATACGAGTACCTGTCATAGTGCCGTTACTGTTCCTCATAAGAGGACCTGTCATGGAGCCGTTACTATTCCCCATAAGAGGACCTGTCATGGAGCCATTACTCTTCCCCATAAGAGGACCTGTCATTTAGCCATTACTATACCCCATAAAAGGACCTGTCATGGTGCTATCACTATTCCCCATAAGAGAACCTGTCATGGAGCCATTATTATTCCCCATAAGAGGACCTGTCATGGCGCCATTACTATTCCCCATAAGAGAACCTGTCATGGTGCTATTACTATTCCCCATAAGAGGACCTGTCATGGAGCCATTACTATTACCCATAAGAGGACCTGTCATGGAGCCATTACTATACCCCATAAGAGGACCTGTCATGGCACCATTACTATAACTCATAAGAGGACCTGTCATGGTGCCATTACTATTCCACATAAGAGGACCTGTCTTGGAGCTGTTACTATTCCCTATAAGAGGACCTGTCATGGAGCCATTGCTATTCCCCATAAGAGGACCTGTCATGGAGCCATTACTATTCCCCATAAGAGGACCTGTCATGGCACCATTACTATAACTCATAAGAGGACCTGTCATGGTGCCATTACTATTCCTCATAAGAAGACCTGTCATGGAGTCATTACAATTCCCCATAAGAGGACCTGTCATTGAGCCATTACTATTCCCCATAAGAGGACCTGTCATGGCACCATTACTATTCCTCAGAAGAGGTCCTGTCATGGTGCCATTACTATTCCTCATAAGAAGACCTGTCATGGAGTCATTACAATTCCCCATAAGAGGACCTGTCATGGAGCCATTACTATTTCCCATAAGAGGACCTGTCATGGCACCATTACTATAACTCATAAGAGGACCTGTTATGGCACCATTACTATAACTCATAAGAGGACCTGTTATGGTGCCATTACTATTCCTCATAAGAGAACCTGTCTTGGAGCTGTTACTATTCCCCATAAGAGGACCTGTCATGGAGCCATTACTATTCCCCATAAGAGGACCTGTCATGGAGCCATTTCTATTTCCCATAAGAGGACCTGTCATAAAGCCATTACTATTCTCCATAGGAGAACATGTCATGGTGCTATTATTATTCCCCATAAGAGGACCTGTCATGGAGCCATTACTATAACTCATAAGAGGACCTGTCATGGTGCCATTACTATTCCTCATAAGAGGACCAGTCATGGAGCCATTACTATTCCCCATAAGAGGACCTGTCATGGAGCCATTACTATTTCCCATAAAAGGACCTGTTATGGAGCCATTACTATTCCCCTTAAGAGGACCTGTCATGGCATCATTACTATACCTCATAAGAGTACCTGTCATAGTGCCGTTACTGTTCCTCATAAGAGGACCTGTCATGGAGCCGTTACTATTCCCCATAAGAGGACCTGTCATGGAGCCGTTACTATTCCCCATAAGAGGACTTGTCATGGCACCATTACTATACCTCATAAGAGGACCTGTCATGGTGCCTTTACTTTTCCTCATAAGAGGACCGATCATGTAGCCATTATTATTCCCCAATGAGGAGGAGCTGTCATGGCGCCATTACTATTCCCTATATGAGGACCTGTCATGTAGCCATTGCTATTCCCCATAAGAGGACCTGTCATGGAGCCATTACTATTCCCCATAAGAGGACCTGTCATGGAGCCATTACTATTTCCCATAAAAGGACCTGTTATGGAGCCATTACTATTCCCCTTAAGAGGACCTGTCATGGCATCATTACTATACCTCATAAGAGTACCTGTCATAGTGCCGTTACTGTTCCTCATAAGAGGACCTGTCATGGAGCCGTTACTATTCCCCATAAGAGGACCTGTCATGGAGCCGTTACTATTCCCCATAAGAGGACCTGTCATGACACCATTACTATACCTCATAAGAGGACCTGTCATGGTGCCTTTACTTTTCCTCATAAGAGGACCGATCATGTAGCCATTATTATTCCCCAATGAGGAGGAGCTGTCATGGCGCCATTACTATTCCCTATATGAGGACCTGTCATGGAGCCATTACTATTCCCCATAAGAGGACCTGTCATGGAGCCATTACTATTCCCCATAAGAGGACCTGTCATGGAGCCATTACTATTTCCCATAAAAGGACCTGTCATGGAGCCATTACTATTCCCCTTAAGAGGACCTGTCATGGCATCATTACTATACCTCATAAGAGTACCTGTCATAGTGCCGTTACTGTTCCTCATAAGAGGACCTGTCATGGAGCCGTTACTATTCCCCATAAGAGGACCTGTCATGGAGCCATTACTATTTCCCATAAGAGGACCTGTCATTTAGCCATTACTATACCCCATAAAAGGACCTGTCATGGCACCATTACTATACCTCATAAGAGGACCTTTCATGGTGCCTTTACTTTTCCTCATAAGAGGACCGATCATGTAGCCATTATTATTCCCCAATGAGGAGGAGCTGTCATGGTGCCATTACTATTCCCTATATGAGGACCTGTCATGTAGCCATTGCTATTCCCCATAAGAGGACCTGTCTTGGAGCCATTACTATTCCCCATAAGAGGACCTGTCATGGAGCCATTACTATTCCCCATAAGAGGACCTGTCATGTAGCCATTTCTATTTCCCATAAGAGGACCTGTCATGAAGCCATTACTATTCTCCATAAGAGGACCTGTCATGGTGCTATTACTATTCCCCATAAGAGCACCTGTCATGGAGCCATTACTATACCCCATAAGAGGACCTGTTATGGCACAATTACTATAACTCATAAGAGGACCTGTCATGGTGCCATTACTATTCCTCAGAAGAGGACCTGTCATGGTGCCATTACTATTCCTCATAAGAGGACCTGTCATGGAGCCTTTACAATTCCCCATAAGAGGACCTGTCATGGAGCCATTACTATTTCCCATAAAAGGACCTGTCATGGAGCCATTACTATTCCCCATAAGAGGACCTGTCGTGGCATCATTACTATACCTCATAAGATGACCTGTCATGGTGCCGTTACTGTTCCTCATAAGAGGACCTGTCATGAAGCCCTTACTATTCCCCATAAGAGGACCTGTCATGGTGCTATTACTATTCCCCATAAGAGGACCTGTCATGGCACCATTACTATTCCCCATCAGAGGACCTGTCATGGAGCCCTTACTATTTCCCATAAGAGGACCTGTCATTTAGCCATTACTGTACCCCATAAAAGGACCTGCCATGGCACCATTACTATACCTCATAAGAGGACCTGTCATGGTGCCTTTACTATTCCTCATAAGAGGACCTGTCATGTAGCCATTATTATTCCCCAATGAGGAGGAGCTGTCATGGTGCCATTACTATTCCCCATAAGAGGACCTGTCATGTAGCCATTACTATTCCCCAATGAGGAGGAGCTGTCATGGCGCCATTGCTATTCCCTAATAAGTGGAGCTGTCATTTTGCCATTATTATTGCCCATAAGAGGACCTGTCATGGTGCTATTACTATTCCCCATAAGAGGACCTGTCATGGCGCCATTACTAGTCCCCATAAGAGGACCTGTCATGGAGCCATTACTATTCCCCATAAGAGAACCTGTCATGATGCTATTACTATACCTCATAAGAGGACCTGTCATGGCGCCATTACTATACTCCATAAGAGGACCTGTCATGGCACCATTTCTATTCCCCATAAGAGGACCTGTCATGGCGCCATTACTATTCCCCATAAGATGACCTGTCCTGGCGCCATTACTAATCCCCATAAGAGGACCTGTCATGTAGCCATTACTATTCCCGAATGAGGAGGAGCTGTCATTGTGCTTTTACTATTCCCCATATAAGGACCTGTCATGGAGCCATTACTATCCCCCATAAGATGACCTGTCATGATGCTATTACTGTTCCCCATAAAAGGACCTGTTATGTAGCCATTTACTATTCCCGAATGAGGAGGAGCTGTCATGGTGCCATTGCTATTCCCCATAAGAGGACCTGTCATGGTGCTATTACTATTCCCCATAAGAGGACCTGTCATGGTGCTATTACTATTCCCCATAAGAGAACCTGTCATTTTGCCATTACTATTCCCCATAAGAGGACCTGTCATGGTGCCATTACTATTCCCCATAAGAGGCCCTGTCATGGTTCTATTACTATTCCTCATAAGATGACCTGTCATGGCGCCATTACTATTCCCCATAAAAAGACCTGTCATGGCGCCATTACTATTCCCCATAAGAGAACCTGTCATGGAGCCATTACTATTTCCCATAAGAGAACCTGTCATGGAGCCATTACTATTCCCCATAGGAGGCCCTGTCATGGCGCCATTACTATTCCCCATAAGAGAACCTGTCATGGAGCCATTACTATTCCCCATAAGTGAACCTGTCATGGAGCCATTACTATTCCCCATAAGTTGACTTGTCATTGTGCTATTACTATTCCCCATAAGAGGACCTGTCATGGTGCCATATATTGATAACACTGAAGCCGTCATACCGATTTCTGTAACTCCTAAAAGTATGTTACACATGGAGGGATCTGCAGGGGCTGGCAGATGAAGGTCTGGGATGAGGAAGATGATGATACTCCCCAGGAACACATATTTCTCAGTTACACCATCATGGCACACAGGAAAAATTAGAGTAGTTTCAGAAGCTCATCCCCCAGATTAAAAATAAGGCCAACGTCTACAAGGATCCAACAACTCCAAATTATTAGGAACAGATACCAACAGAGACATTGTCCAGAGACACGCCTGATCTCCCCTCTCCCATGTCCTCAAAGACTGTTAATCCCAATTATACGGACTTTATACAATTCAAAGATAGTGGCGGAGGGGAGAGTTGACCACACTCAGGTCTGACCACAGATCTATCCTAGAAGAAATCCCATCTACTCTGCAACAACTACAGTAAGAAAACTCCCAACTCAGGCAAGAGATACAAATACAAGGAAAGAGAATTAAAGGGACTGGTCTGTACAAAGTGCCCATCAACAAACAGACTGGTGAGACTCATTAACTGCCACAAATTACCATTACAAAGCCCAGCAATAGCCCAGGAGGATTTAGACTTCATGGGAATGTCAGAAACTTGGTTTGACAGCTTATAAATGAAGTTGCAGTTCGGTGAGTATAATAAGTATTTGCCCCCCTACCAACCAACATTAATTCTGCCCCCACAGACTGGCTACAGTAGGTGCTCATGTGGTACACAGATTAGTCCTGTCAATGTAAGAAGGTTCTTCTAACGACAACTCGTTATGTGTATAAAAGACTCCTGTCCATAGAATCTCTTTCTTCCGTTCAAAGCTCACCATCATGGGCAAGACCAAATTGCTGTCAGAGGACGTCAGGGAGAAGATTGTAGACCTGCACAAGGCTGGAATGGGCTACAAGACCATCATCAAAAAGCTTGGTGAGAAGGAAACAATTGTTGGAGTGATTATTGGCAAATGGAAGAAATACAAAAACCCATCAATCATCCTCGGTCTGGAGCTCCATGCAAGATTTCTCCTCATGGGTTGAGCATGGTCATGAGAAAAGTGAGGGATCAGCCCAGAACTACACGGGAGGAGCTTGTGAATGATCTCAAGGCAGTTGGGACCACAGTCCCCAAACAAACCATTGGTAACACAATACACCGCCATGGACTGAAATCCTGCAGCACTCGCAAGGTCCCCCTCCTCACGAAGACACATGTACAGGCCCATCTGAAGTCTGCCAATGAACATCTAAATGATTCAGAGAAGGATTGGGGGAAAGTGCTGTGGTCAGATGAGACCAAAATTATCATGAGCTCGACTCGCTGTGTTTGGAGGAAGAAAAATGCTGACTATGACCCTAAGAACACCATCCCTACAGTGAAGCATGGAGGTAGAAACATTATGCTTTGAGGCTATTTATCTGCTAAAGGTACAGGCCCACTTTGCCGCATTGAGGGGCCAATGGATGGGGCCATGTATTGTAAAATCTTGGATGAGAACCTTCTTCCCTCAGCCAGAACACTGAAGATAGGTCGTAGATGGGTCTTCTAGCATGACAATGACCCAAAAATAGCACTAAGGCAACAAAGGAGAGGCTCAAGAAGAAGCACATTAAGGTCATGGAGTGGCCTAGCCAATATCCAGACCTTAATCCTATAGAAAATGTATGGAGGGAGCTGAAACTTCAAGTTGCCAAGCGACAGCCATAAAACCTTAAAGTGTTACTAAACCCACAACAGTAAAATCAGTGTATGTTTATGCAATAAAGCATGCTTGTTATACTCACTGTGGAACCTAAGGGGTTAATCCTCCACATTGAGTAAAAAAGGCTGTTTGATCCTGTATGCACAAATCCTCCTCTTCATCCAATGACTCCAAAAAAATGTCCGGATAAGATAGAGTTAGTGGAGTCAGGCTTCACATCCTCATTTTTGAGTGTATTGCTAGATAGCTTTTTTTTTTTGGGGGGGGGGAGTGCATGTGATCAGCACAGGGCCAATCAGCAGTGTCCAGACAGAGGATCTGCATCCTTATAGGACAGCCAGTGCAGTATGAAAACTCTTCCTACAAGCTTGAACAAGGCACTGATAGAAGTCACAAGACTGCTATATACTGCTGATGAAAAAAGGTATTTAGCGGTTTATATTTACTAATAAACTGTAATTGCATTTCCATGTTCTGTGTACCGTTGGAGAGCAGATATGGGGAATGCAGGATCCTGGGGAGACCCTATATAGTGACTGCAGGCTCCTGGGGAGAGCAGATATAGTGACTGCAGGTTCCTGGGGAGACCGGATACTGTATAGTAAATGCAGGCTCCTGGGGAGATCAGATATAGTAAATGCAGGCTCCTGGGGAGTTTAGATATAGTGACTGCAGGGTTCTGGGGAGACCATATATAGTAAATGCAGGCTTCTGGGGAGACCAGATATAGTGACTGCAGGCTCCTGGGGAGAGCAGATATAGTGACTGCAGGCTCCTGGGGAGACCAGATATAGTGACTAGGGATGGGCCGAACACCCCCTGTTTAGTTCGCATCCAGAACTTGTGAACAGGCAAAAAACGCGAACACCATTAAAGTCTATGGGACTCGAACGTGAAAAATCAAAAGTGCTAATTTTAAAGGCTTATATGCAAGTTATTGTCATAAAAAGTGTTTATAACAGTCCGAGAGCAAAATGACATTTCTAAAGGAAAAAAAAAGTCATTTAAAAGTGCTATTAATGAATTGTCGGTCCAGACAATACACATAAAAGTCATTGAAAGTCATTGAGGAGGCTGTATTGTTCATGGATTGTAGAAGGATTACATTGCTGGAATTTTTTTTATTATTATTAAAGGACTTGTGCCAAGCTGTGTGTGTGTTTTTTTACCTTTTTTTCTCTTTTTTGGGTGAAATGGTAGGAGTACAATGTACCCTATTACCATTTCACACAGGAGGGGGCCAAAATCTGGGTGTCCCCCTTGTTAAAGGGGGCTTCCAGATTCCGATAAGCCCCCGCCTGCATACCCCCGCAACATTTGGGCAAGGGTTGTGGGGATGAGGCCCTTGTACCCATCAACATGGGAACAAGGTGCTTTGGGGGCTACCCCAAAGCACCCTCCCAATGTTGAGGGCATGTGCAGGTATATATAGTGTAGCGCTAATTTAAATTACAAAAAAATTACAGAAACTATTGAAATGGCAAAAAGCAGATATATCAAACAGTGGTTCCTAACACCATGCATTCCAAATGGTACTGAGAAAAATTCCAATAGGTGTCTATTGCATAGAAAATCTGATGATTAATAAAAAGTCCCAAACAGATGGTGGTGTTCATACACCACGTAGATAAAATTGAGAGAAGTAATACACAATAATTGGATCCCCCGTATGGAAGCAATGCAGGCTTACTGGAACCGTTGGACTCATAGAAACGTATGTCCCCTGAGTCAGAAAAGCTTGTATTGCCACCAGGCAAGGAAGTGGGGTCTCCCAGTGGAACAATATGAAATCCAAATGCTGTTTCTAGGGCTCCCGGCAAAATTCCTCTATAGATAACCCGATTTCGTGGTGGCTCATAGAAGGTAAAAAAAGGGGCCACATAGTATAATACCGTTTTTGAAAAATAAGGTTTATTTAAGGTAAAACACTTACATTCTCCGTGTTAAAAAGCGCTTATAATAAAACTAATGGCAGGCAGTGGAGTCTCCCAACGCGTTTCGTCTACTCAGACTTCAACTGGGGTACCCTGCCACTGCTGCCATACTCACTTATATAGGTACCCCCTTTGATGAGAATCCGGCGTGTGCCACTTGTTTACATGCACTTCCGGTTATCGCCAAAATGGCGGCCCCGCGTGCGTTCCAGGCCTCTTTCTGATACCCACCATGCGTTCCAGCCTTTCCCCATAAAAATAGAGAATATATATAAATAAATATAAATAATAAATATGCCCATTTACCACAGGGTTCCAAAGTATTATGAATACTGGGTTTATATAGTTACGAAGTGTAAAAAAATAATAAAGAAAATCGTGTAAATTGGAGAGGGATCGTCCGGATATCTCACAGGAAGTGAGTGGAACCGGATGGCCGCTCTTCGTGACGCAAATAGCGTCATCTTCCGCCCTAGTGGAACGCAAGCTGGGCGGCCATCCGCCGTATGCGTGCCACGCCTCATCTTCCGCCCTAGTGGAATGCAAACTAGGCAGCCGTCCGTCGTATGCGTGCCACGCCTCAGTGTAGTAATAAACATGGCGCGATGTCGTCACCAGCGGTCCGGTCCGACAGCACGCCCACCACTAAGAAAGTGACGCACCACCGTGCAGCACATACTGTATATTGTTTAGATAAACAGCTAGGTGCATACAAAATAGCCTAATATTTGTTCAATATGTGTTTTAAAGACAAAAATAGTGTAAAATCCTTCATTATAGGACTAATCTAGATGTGATTGTAGAAACAAAAATAATTATGAAAAATAATAATGAAAAATAATTAATAAATGTACCCCATTACCATTTCACACAGGAGGGGGCCATAATCTGGGTGTCCCCCTTGTTAAAGGGGGCTTCCAGATTCCAATAAGCCCCCCGCCTGCATACCCCCGCAACATTTGGGCAAGGGTTGTGGGGATGAGGCCCTTGTATCCATCAACATGGGAACAAGGTGCTTTGGGGGCTACCCCAATGTTGAGGGCATGTGGCCTGGTACGGTTCAGGAGAGGAGGTCCCCCATCTTTTCCTGCGGCCTGCCAGGTTGCATGCTCGGATAAGGGTCTGGTGTGGATTTTTGGGGGAACCCCACGCCATTTATTTTTTTAAAGTTTGGCGCAGAGTTCCCCTTAATAGCCATACCAGACCTTAAGGGCCTGGTAATGGAAATTGGGGGGACCCCCACACATTTTTTTTAATTTTTCAATGACTTTCAATGACTTTTATGTGTATTGCAGAGACCCGACAATTTATTAATAGCCGGCACTAGCGCTAGCACTTTTAAATGACTTTTTTTTCCTTTAGAAATGTCATTTTGCTTTGGGACTGTTCTAAACACAGGAAACATGCGCCCCTTTACAGGCATACTGTAGACACCCCCCAGGTACGAAATTTAAAGGAATATTTCACTTTTATCGTTTTACTTTTTAAGCATTATTAAAATCACTGCTCCTGAAAAAACAGACGTTTTTGAAACTTTTTTTTGCATTGAAACATGTCCCCTGGGGCAGGATCCAGGTCCCCAAACACTTTTTATGACAATAACTTGCATATTAACCTTTAAAATTAGCACTTTTGATTTCTCCCATAGACTTTTAAAGGGTGTTCCGCGGCTTTCGAATTTGCCGCAAACACCCAAATTATTCGCTATTCGGCGAATGGGAGAACAGCCAATGTTCGAGTCGAACTCATGTTCGACTCGAACAGACAGCCCATCCCTAATAGTGACTGCAGGCTCCTGGGGAGATCAGATATAGTGACCGCAGGCTCATGGGGAGATCAGATATAGTGACCGCAGGCTCATGGGGAGATCAGATATAGTGACTGCAGGCTTCTGGGGAGATCAGATATAGTGACTGCAGAGGTTTGGGGAGACCAGACATAGTGACTGCAGGCTCCTTGGGAGATCAGATATAGTGAATGCAGGCTCCTGGGGAGATCAGATATAGTGAATGCAGGCTCCTGGGGAGATCAGATATAGTGACTGCAAGCTCCTGGGAAGATCAGATATAGTGAGTGCAGGCTCCTGGGAAGATCAGATATAGTGAGTGCAGGCTCCTGGGGAGAGCAGATATAGTGAATTCAGGCTCCTGGGGAGAGCAGATATAGTGACTGCAGGCTCCTGGGGAGATCAGATATAGTGAATTCAGGCTCCTGGGGAGATCAGATATAATGACTGCAGGCTCCTGGGGAGATCAGATATAGTGACTGCAGGCTCATGGGGAGATCAGATATAGTGACTGCAGGCTTCTGGGGAGATCAGATATAGTGACTGCAGAGGTTTGGGGAGACCAGACATAGTGACTGCAGGCTCCTTGGGAGATCAGATATAGTGAATGCAGGCTCCTGGGGAGATCAGATATAGTGAATGCAGGCTCCTGGGGAGATCAGATATAGTGACTGCAAGCTCCTGGGAAGATCAGATATAGTGAGTGCAGGCTCCTGGGAAGATCAGATATAGTGAGTGCAGGCTCCTGGGGAGAGCAGATATAGTGAATTCAGGCTCCTGGGGAGAGCAGATATAGTGACTGCAGGCTCCTGGGGAGATCAGATATAGTGAATTCAGGCTCCTGGGGAGATCAGATATAATGACTGCAGGCTCCTGGGGAGATCAGATATAGTGACTGCAGGCTCCTGGGGAGATCAGATATAGTGACTGCAGGCTCCTGAGGAGATCAGATATAGTGACTGCAGAGTCCTGGGGAGATCAGATATAGTGACTGCAGGCTCCTGGGGAGATCAGATATAGTGAATGCAGAGTCCTGGGGAGATCAGATATAGTGAATTCAGGCTAGATTGTTTAACTGACTCAAGACACGGATGGTTTGTATTGAAGTCATTTTGAAATGATTTTGTAGAAAGCTTTTGGTTTGAAAATGGTTGCTGCACGGGGCGCATGCTCAGATCACAGGAGCGGAACAGCATGGCGAAAAATGGCGCCGGCCGGCAGTCCACCCTGCCTGTTAATTGTTCCAGTCTCTGTTACCTGAACAAAATCCCCAATCCTTCATATGCGACCGCATACAGCGTGTATTAAGGGCTAAACCACCCCCTGACAAACCCCCCCAGAGATATAGTTCTCTGCATGAAGGATTTCTTGATTAAAGAAGAAATAATACGTGCAGCTCGCAGCTTGAGAAATATTACCCTAGACGGAATACAACCTCATATATACCCAGATATCTCACAAGCACAAGGATAGACGTAGGAGAATGAAAGAAATCACAACTGTTCTTTCTTCAGCCAGAATCAGATAGAGATGGGGCTTCCCCTTCAAGCTGATCATTCCTCACAACGGCACAACATACATGGCCACTTCCATCCCAGAAGGTCAAGATATCCTTGGTAAACTGGGTCTTGTAAACCCTAACAACATACCTCGCACACCTTTCACACCCCATCCAGTCCCTGTACGGAATACACCCTCAATACGGGGAGATAGACGCAGACCCAGACATCAAGCTGGACAATGGAGCCCCCTCTAAAAATTCCCCTCATGCAGAAGATCCATAAACGCTTACACTGTTCATCTCCTGTTGTCAGTTCCTAATAATTTTTTTATTTTTTCTCCCTTTATTTTTGATTTTTCCAATTCCCAACATTTTTATTTTGGTTTCCCGGAACAAATATGAGGTCCTTTCAGATCCAACGGACATTCCTTTATTAACTGTAATTGATAGAATAATATGGCTATACAGTGGAACCTCGGTTTAAAGGTAACTTGGTTTGAGAGCGTTTTGATTTGCGAGCAACTTTTTTTTTTTTAATTCTGACTCGGTTTGCGAGTGTTGTCTCGCAAGACGAGCAGAATTCCACCTATAGGGCCTGCAAGTACTGCATTCAGCCTGACGTGCGGGGGCGCCGGAGCCGAGCAAAGCCGAACTGCGACGATCGCAGCGGATCGCCGCCGTTCGGCAATGCTTGGAAAGACACGGAAATACACGGAAATACTCAATTTCCAAGCCTGTCCAAGGTTTGCCAAGGTCAGCCGACATGTCCTCTGGCCTTTCCAGCCGCTTCCGAGGCTCTCCGATGCCCCCCCACCTCTGGCCACATGCGGTATTGCATCCCATTTGAAGTCAATGCTGAACAAATTATTTTCGTTTCCATTGACTTCAATGGGAAAACTCGCTTTGATATGCGAGTACTTTGGATTACGAGCATTCTCCTGGAACGGATTATACTCGTAATCCGAGGTTCAACTGTACTATTAGCATGAACTAACCATTATCTTTTACAGCTTATTACCACTTCTTTATTCCATTGGAAAATCAACGCTGACATCTACGCCCTTAACCTGGAAGTAAGCAACATTTATTATTATCAGACTTGCCGTTCGTGGAACATTTAAGGCTCAACACTGACATCTTCTGTCACTATATGGTACTGCTGACCTCATAGAAAAATACATGTTATTATGACCTCCTATCTTCTCCATTATTATCCACCCATAATCCACAGATGGAGATTTCACATTCTTCCATCTTGAACTCTTTTCTTTTCTTTTTTTTAAGTCTATACTGGTTTTTATATACATAAGAGATCTATTAATGCATTCTGTTGTTCTGAAACATTATAAAGTTTACAGTTTGTCAATGTCAAGGAGGAACATGTCAATGTCGGGGAGGAAGATGTATTTTCATAAGTTATGGTTCTTTGGTAAAAACCTTCTTTGATTTTATTTTTTTAGGAGGATTTTTCATATAGAACAGTTTGATTTTTTCTTACAGTCTTATGCCCCGTACACACGGTCGGACTTTGTTCGGACATTCCGACAACAAAATCCTAGGATTTTTTCCGACGGATGTTGGCTCAAACTTGTTTTGCGTACACACGGTCGCACAAAGTTGTCGGAATTTCCGATCGCCAACCACGCGGTCACGTACACCACGTACGACGAGACTAGAAAAGGCCAGTTCAGAACCAAGCGCGGCACCCTTTGGGCTCCTTTTGCTAATCTCGTGTTAGTAAAAGTTTGGTGAGAGACGATTCGCGCTTTTTCAGACTCGTGGCTTTCAGATCGTTTTCTGCCGTTCAGTTTGTGCTTGTGGGTTTGTATCTGCTCTTCAGTGCATGCAGCAAGTTCCGCGTGACTTTAAGTAGTCATTGTATTCTTGTTCGTTCGTTACTGTTTTTCAGGTCGTTCTTCACAGGCCTTGCTGTTCTTCAGTGCGTTCTGTTACTTCGTTCTGAGCAGCTGACCGTTTTCTAGCCATGTTGCGTATGCGTACTCCTCGTAGAGTTCGTGCTGTGCGGGGGCTTGGTGTTGGGGTTCTGACCTTGACACAAGTCCAGTCCATGAACAGGGTGAGGAGGAGTTCATGGACCAAGAATTGGTTGCTCCAGCGTGACCAGTTCTCTCATATTCCTTTGCTCCGTGAGATCCGTGAGAATAATCCTGATGATTTCAGGAACTTTCTCAGGGTGACGGACCCCATGTTTCACCGTCTGTTGGCTTCGCTGACCCCCTATATCAGTAGGCAGGATACCTGCATGAGGCAAGCCATCACTCCGGAGCAGAGGCTGGTCGCTACCCTGCGGTACTTGGCGACAGGGAGAAGCCTGCAGGACTTGAAGTTCTCGACAGGCATCTCCCCCCAGGCTCTGGGGATCATTATCCCAGAGACCTGTTCTGCCATCATCCAGGTCCTGCAGAAGGAGTATATGAAGGTAAGATTTTTATCCTTTATTATCACATTTTATTGTATTGAATGTTTGCTAATATATTGTATTTCTTTCCTCATTCCCTAATGACCATGATTGTATTATGCTGTGAATGTCCCCTTTGTTCTCATGTATGCTGGATTTTTATGTAATTATTATTTTAGGTCCATCATACATATTTGCCCTTCAATAACCTCCCCAGCATGGTGTCTCCTGGCCCTATATTCACCTCATGTAGTCACTTAACAATGTATTTTATCAGATCCATAGTAGTGCTTTACCCCAAACACCCCCTAAAATGTTTTGAAATGTTATTTTTGCTTTAAATTCTGGCAGAGTGGCAGAGGCTTTTTATTTGTGGTGTCCCCAAAATAATTTTTAGTAACACTCCCTCCCCCAACTGCTAAGTCAGCTGATCCCAATTCTCTATCCTCAATCATCTATCTGCTGACTTTGCCAAACCCATACACACTATACCCACCTCTATAGTGCTCAGATTTATGGATGAATTCCCCAAAGCATGTAGTGCAAGGGCCTGCCTGTATACTTTCAAATGGTACTATTTAAAGTTTTTGTATCCTATTATTATCTTGATAGGTAATAGCAGAATGTCCAAATGTCCTCAAATGTGTACAGTGTGTAATGTAATTGATGGGAAACACGTCCACATCGTCCCACCACCCAACTCGGGGTCGTACTATTTCAACTATAAGGGGTTCAATAGTATTGTGATGTTGGCGGTGGTGTCGGCTAATTACAACTTCCTGTATGTGGACGTGGGGAAGAATGGCCGGATGTCCGATGGTGGAGTCATCGACCAGACGGAGTTCTACAGGCGTCTCCAGAATGGCAGCTTGGACTTGCCAGCTCCAGAGGACAATGTGGAAGGACTCCCATTCGTGTTCGTTGCTGATGAAGCGTTTGCGCTGGGGGACCACCTGATGCGGCCATTCCCGATGAGGACCCTCACCCCGGAACAGAGGGTTTTCAATTACCGGCTGGCCAGAGCCCGAAGAGTGGTGGAGAACATATTTGGAATCCTGGCCAGCCGGTTCCGCCTATTTCTGACACCCATCCTATGGCGGAGTATAAACTGAACCATATTATACTTGGTATTCTCCATAACTTTTTAAGGAAACATTCGGCCAACTATGCTGGCTCAGTTGGGCCTGAGGCCGGAATGATACAAGAAACCACACTGACGGCGTTTGAAAGCGCCCGTCCTGGCTTGCCCTCCCTGAGTGCCCGTGATGTCCGGTTACGCTACCTGGAGTTCTTTGCGGGTAGGGGGGCCATCAATATGCAAGCAAATATGTGAAGCCTTTTTATAATAAAAAAAGAAATTCTTTGTGGACATTTACTGCTTGTGTTTGTTTTAGCTGACCCTGACAGAAATGTTTTGAGTGCAGAAAATGGAGTGGTTGTGTAACCTTATACCAAGCACTGTTGGCTGTTATTTACTAAATGCAAAAACACATTTCACTACAAGTGCACTTGCAACTGCACTGAAACTGCACTTGTAGTACAAAGAGGATTTGCCCTTAGGAAATAACCCCCATTTTCATAGAAAGCAGCAATTGCATCACCCCAAAAGTGTTGTAGTGTTGAGACAATAATCCACACATTCTTGATTAACAATCTTTTTAATACCAGCACAATCACATGTGCATTTACCAAAGGTTTTTTAAAACAAACCAACATGTTTGTTGTACAACAATTTTTGGGGTGGCATTATCAAAAATAGAAATGTCCATTTACGATAAAACAGGCCTGTGTAAAACCAACAAGAAAGCCAAAAAACTTGAACTTACAAAGTTCACATTAGGTAAAACCTGAAGGCTATATCAGACATCAGTATTTAGGATCTGGGTTTGATATAGCGTTCAGATGGGGGGAAATCACCCCTGGAAAAGCCAAATTTGGAAGATGCACACCAATTTACGAATGTCAACATGTGCTACCTGCCATCACGGGGGATCAAGGGACGTGTTTTGGGGGAGCAAGCCCTTCCTCACCGCTACTTTATAATTGAGGAAGGGGTTGCACCCCCAAAACGCGTCCATTGATCTCCCGTGATGGCAGATAGCACATGTTGGCACACTGTGTGCATCCTCCAAATTCGGCTTTTCAAAACATTGCAAAAAGATTTAAAACATTGGACCACAATCAAAAAAGTGATTTTGTGGGGTTTTAAATTCGCCCCAAAACATCAATGAGGTTATTATTTTTTTGAATCACATCATTTCTTTTTTTTCTGGATGTTTTGCAGTTCTACATTACACCCCATGATCTCCCCGATCAGGATCTGGGCACTTTCAGATGTGAAAGGATCTCGATCCCTAACATCACGATCACCTAAAAAGAGAGAAACCAAACAAAAACAGGTATCAAAAATCTGCCACCATCCATCTCTTATCTGAGTCTGTGGTCGCAGACACTCACCTGTTGTGGTAACAATTTCCACCACATCTTCTTCTTCCTCCTGCTCTTCTTGTGTTGGGGGTATTTCACCTTCTTCTATAGGTGGGGGGTCTGTGGTCTCCTCGGATGAGGGGTGTCCTCCGAGTCTTTTCTCCCCTATGTAAAACAAAAATGGAATTAGCACACAGATATTTGATGGCAGAACTAGAAATAGGAAACATTGCTTGGAAGTGGGGTACAATTGTAAATTTTAGCCGAGTTCCAAAATGTTTTTTTTTATTGCCCTTTGTCAAGCTGCAATACTTTACCTGTTTAGTACAAGCTTCACAGATGGAGACCCCCCTATAGTATACACTGGAGCACCTGTGTGCCCCCCCTAATAAAAATGGTGTTCTGGGGTCCCACACTAGTGCTCCAGTGTCCAGATGTGAAAACAGCTGCTCAGTGTCCTCTCCTTACACAGAATCTAGTTTTCATTTCATTCTAGTAACAAACTCATCTACACAAACAAATATTTGGCATCCAAGTAGGCCCTAAAAAATGTGGGAAAATGCATATGGCCTAAACAATGGTGTTTTAGAGGCCGAAAGAAAAATGTTTGATACGAACGAATAATGGGCCCATGAACATTAAAGTTGCCCTTTTAAACTGTACAATTAAGAAAAGCACATGGAGCAGCACGAACATAATAAAGACAAAAAGAATAGGAACACAGCACAACTACTTACTTTTTTGCAGCACTCTCCAGATCTTTCTGTACTCCTCTGGCTCTCTTAATTTCAGGTCCGACCACCGCTTCCTGAGCTGATCTTTAGACCTTCGTACCCCGAAATTCCTGTGAAGACTTTTGACCACTTTCGCAATGATCTTGGCCTTTCTGATATTGGGGTTGGGGTAAGGCCCAACCCCGATCGTATTACGTACAATCTGTAAGCGGAGGAAGGAGCATTGGACGCGCCAATCGTAAGAACGAAGGTAAGAGACAAACTTGTGCCTATACTGCTTCTAGATTGAGGCCTATATTGTAACAAGATTAGGAGAGTTTTGTCTGACATTAGGCTTTGTCTTGTGTTGTGTCTTGCAGTGAACATGGATATGCTAGTGAAAGACAATGACTTCATGTCACTATTCATTGATATATGTTAAGGGAGCTGCCATGTCTGTGGGAGATTAAACACCCACATTACAAGAACCAAGCAAAGAGGAAGGCAGCACTGGAGCAATTGTGTGAAATTGTGAAGCAGGTGATCCCCACGGCAGACATCACCTATTTGAAGATCTTAATTGGTGGCCTGAGGAGCACATATCTAAGGGAGTGCAAGAAGGTCCTGGATTCACAGAGATCCGGAGCAGCAGATGACATCTATGTCCCCAGGATGTTGTACTACGACAGGCTGCATTTTCTGGCAGGCCAGACTGAACCCAGGCCATCCCTCTCCAGTCTTCCTTCCACGCTTCCTTCCCCCCCGGCTGAGGCTTCTGACACCCAACCTGGGCCTTCCAGGCCACATGTGGAGGAGCCCAGATTGAGCCAGGTATAGCATTACTCTAAATATTTCTGCTTGTCTAATCAATGATGTTAACTAGATGTTAGTTGGGAGTACTAATTTAGGATTGTGATTGATGATGCAAAAATTAAAACCATGTCCCTTTTTCATACACAGGGGGGTCTCAGCCAGGAGGTGGCCGGGCCGAGCCGGCTGGCTGATCTGCAGGTCCCTCCACTCCCCCTGGAAAGAGAAAGTGGCAGGAGGAGTGCCCTAGAGGAGGCTGGCAGAGGACTCTTTTGGGGGGCTACAGAGGTCCTGGGAGCCCAACACACCGTGCAGGAGGACATTGCTGCCATCATTGCCTATAAAATGCAGAGGATGGAGGAGGGACAACAAGTCATGTGTGAGGCGCTCATATTGGAGGCTCTTAAGAAAGGTATGAGGGGCCAAATTACAGCTGAGACACACCTTTGCGATGGTCCTCCTCCTCCTTCTCCTCCTCCCAGTCCTCCTCCTCCTCCTCCTTCTCCTCCTCCTTCTCCTCCTCCCAGTCCTCCTCCAGGTCCTACTCCTCCTCCTGCCACATCTCCAACTGCACAGCCACAGCCTGGAAGGAAGTGTGAAAGGAAGACCAGAGAGTGATTGCCCTGGGTTCAGTCTGGTCGGCCAAAAGATGCAGCCTCCTGTGGTACCACAGCCTGGGGACACAGATGTCATCTGCTGCTATCCGGATCTCTGCGAATTCTGAACCAGACTGCCCTCCCTTACATATGGACTCCTCAGGCCACCAATTTTGATGTTGAAGAATTGATGTCTGCCGTGGGGGTCCCAGGCTTCACTAATTTCTCATGTTGATCCAGTGTTGCCTTCCTCTTTGTTTGGTTCTGATCCCTTAATAAAGGATTTTTATTTTGAATTATACTCTCCTATGTGTTTTACTTCAAAAATGACAGTTGGTTTGTGAGGATTCAGGTACATTTCTAATATACAATGTGAAATAAACAAGGGACCCCAACAACAAAAACTCCTACAGATTAAATAATAAAAGATATCAATGGTGTTGGGGTAACTTGACACACAAAACACACACAAAAATATTCTGGAGTAAAAATAAAAATAACATTGAACAAAGATCAGCCTTGGAAAAAATACAAACATTAAATATTAAAAAAAAAAGGCTTAAAATCCCCCCCAAAAAAAAAAAAAAAAAACATTCTGTCAGATGTGACAACTAACAAAATATTCAGGGAATCCCAATAAAAAAACAAAAAAAAAAACTTTGTGAGAAGTGTGTGTGAATATGAGCAGCAAAACGACTTAATTCTTTTCACATTATAAAGAAGAAGAGAGTGCGCTGTATTAAACCATTTTTGACATTGCAGCGTGACGAAAGTGCTGTATCCATTGCGAACGCTAAGTTTACCAGAACGAGCTGTTCCGTGCCGGAATTTCTTCTGAGCATGCGTGGCACTTTGTGCATTAGAACAGGCCACACACGGTCGGAATTGACGCGATCGGATTTTGTTGTCGGAAAATTTTATCTCCTGCTGTCCAACTTTGTGTGTCGGAAAATCCGATGGAAAATGTCCGATGGAGCCCACACACGGTCGGAATTTCCGACAACGCGCTCCGATCAGACATTTTCCATCGGAAAATCCGACCGTGTGTACGGGGCATTAGATATGACCAAAGTTATTATGGTTTTTTTTTACTTCACTGTTTTTCTGGGTTTTTTTTCTGCCTCTCCTTTATTTGTAGGGTACCGGGATACTATATTAGTGTACGGATTTCCCTATGTAAAGGGTAGAAAAGTTATAAGGATAATATGATGAGAAAACATAGTTCACCTATTATAAATATGACAATTATATTTTATAAGTTCACTTAACGACAATTTATTGTTTGAGATAACAATTGTACAGTTTAAAGTATGTTTACAATTGTGGCGGCTTCCTGCGGTTTTCTTTTTTCATTTTTTATTTCATTTTTTTTCTATTAGTCTCATATACTTTAAATCCATTCGACTGAGATTGAGACGTATTGTTCTCTTAAGTATTCACCATCGGTTGGAGAACTATCTCCCTCTCAACCCCTTATTATTATTTTTGTATTTCAAAATTAAGGTATATTTAACATACGCTATGATGAAAGCATCTGTTCCTACATGTAACAACAAATATGGAACAATATCTCAGAACTTTCTTATTCTCAAGTCAATTCATGGATATGCACTTCTGTCTGTTTCCTTGTACGCCGGTCCAAACCTTGGAATTCTAATATTTGGTCACCATATATACTCTCAGATCTATCCCCAAATATGTAAACCACCACCATGACCATTAGATTCATATCACACAATGTGCAAGGATTCAACTCCCCTGATAAAAGGGAAAAAGTATTCATACAGTATAAGAAATTAAATGCCAAAATTATCCAATTACAAGAAACACACTTCATGAAGGACAACCACCCAACCTTCTTTTCACAACGCATATAACCGATCTTTCTATACCTTATCTCCCAACAAAACTAAAGGAGTTGCTATTTTCATCCATCAATCATTTCCCCTCGATGTACAACAGGTTTTCAAGGGTCCAGATAGTAGATATATTATTATCAAAGGTTTACTATTAGGTAGAGAACTAACAATTGCCAATGTCTACGCACCGAATGACGCACAAACAACATTTTTCACACAATTTTTTCACACCTTACAACGTTATCTTTCACTTCATACAATACTAGGAGGTGACTTCAACTCGGTATCACAACCCAATCTAGACCGTAGTAAACAAACCAATCTTCAAAAACATTTTCAAATATAACCTCTAGGTATATTAATGAATTGAATAAACAAAATGATACCCCAACTCCACTGCCAATATGATGATCTATGAACTGGGATCCGGTGCTCGAGCCAGGAAGTTCAGGCACCAAAATGCAGTACTTGAATCAGAAAAGGGCTGGCGACTCGGATGCTCTTGAATAAAAGTCCTTTATTGGGTTACATGGGTACATGGGTACAGGCTATCAAAGAGGGTGTTTCACCGCTCAGGCAGACACTGACCCAGGTGTGAGATTGAAGTAGAATTTTCAGAGCAGAAGAGCTCCAGGTGCTGGCTAAATGCTAGGCAGAACAGGCTTGAAGTGAGAAGATCTGGATGCCACACACCGGATGTAATCAAAAAACTTCACTTTATTGAAAAGATGGGATCATCAAAATAACAAGACCATCATGCAGAAAGTACAGGTTGGCTGACGCGTTTCGCACTCGGAGCTGCGTGCTTACTCATAGCTATGAGTAAGCACGCAGCTCCGAGTGCGAAACGCGTCAGCCAACCTGTACTTTCTGCATGATGGTCTTGTTATTTTGATGATCCCATCTTTTCAATAAAGTGAAGTTTTTTGATTACATCCGGTGTGCGGCATCCAGATCTTCTCACTTCAAGCGGGTACAGGCTATGCTAACGCGTTCCGGCTAAGAAGACTTCATCAATGCATACATATTAATTAATTGCAACTCACTGACTCATGGAGAGCACTTAATATAGGGGCAAGAGAATACACCTTCTATTCAGATCCACATAATTCTTATTCCCGCCTCGACTACATTTTTTGCACTCCCATTATCCAGGCCAACACATATGAAGCCTCAATACACCCATGTACATGGTCAGATCATCATATCACTACACCTAGCACCCAAGTCATAGGACTTTCCTCAACTCCATACTCTTGGAGATTTAATGAAGCTTTACTCACTGACCCTAAACATCAACATGTGATGGCCTCTGCTATTAAAGATTATTTCACAACAATTGCCACACCAGACATATCCCCTACTACCCTTTGCCTGGCACATAAGGTGGTCTTACGAGGCCACCATATCAAACTAGCCTTTCAAAATAACAGAGAAAGATGGGACAAGATATTCTCCCTAAGGAAAGAACTTCATGAATTATATAAGGAACACTCTAACACACATGACCCTGGAATATACACTTTAATCTCCCAAAACGCAAGAGTTAGACTCTTTACTCACCTTCAAAGCCGAAAAGGCACTTCGCTGGTCGAAAGCAAAATTTTTCTTATCTAGTAACTCATACTCGACAATGTTCGCTCCATAAATTAAATCAAACAATTAAACCAACTCACGTCTACAAACTTAAGAATAATAACAACCAATTGATCACTCGTCCGCAAGAAATACTCTCCATATTCACCAAATTTTACTCAGACCTTCTTTCTAAACCAACCTCTACATTACCACCCATTAATCTAGAATGGCTAAACAGAATTCCTAAACCCTCACTGACCACCACTCAGACACATTAAATGCCCCTTGCACTGAGGACGAAATTCTTCCCCCCTAATAAAGTTTTAACCCCTTGATAACCCCTTGATCACCCCTCGTCGCCAGTGTCGCTAAGCGATCATTTTTCTGATCGCTGTATTAGTGTCGCTGGTGACGTTAGTTAGGGAGATAAATATTTAGGTTCGCCGTCAGCGTTTTATAGCGACAGGGACCCCCATATACTGCCTAATAAATGTTTTAACCCCTTGATTGCCCCCTAGTTAACCCTTTCACCACTGATCACCATATAAGTGTTACGGGTGATGCTGGTTAGTTCGTTTATTTTTTATAGTGTCAGGGCACCCGCCGTTTATTACCGAATAAAGGTTTAGCCCCCTGATCGCCCGGCGGTGATATGCGTCGCCCCAGGCAGCATCAGATTAGCGCCAGTACCGCTAACACCCACACATGCAGCATACGCCTCTCTTAGTGGTATAGTATCTGAACGGATCAATATCTGATCCGATCAGATCTATACTAGCGTCCCCAGCAGTTTAGGGTTCCCAAAAACGCAGTGTTAGCGGGATCAACCCAGATACCTGCTAGCACCTGCGTTTTGCCCCTCCGCCCGGCCCAGCCCACCCAAGTGCAGTATCGATCGATCACTGACACTTACAAAACACTAAACGCATAACTGCAGCATTCGCAGAGTCAGGCCTGATCCCTGCAATCGCTAACAGTTTTTTTGGTAGCGTTTTGGTGAACTGGCAAGCACCAGTGGCCTAGTACACCCCGGTCGTAGTCAAACCAGCACTGCAGTAACACTTGGTGACGTGGCGAGTCCCATAAGTGCAGTTCTAGCTGGTGAGGTGGCAAGCACAAGTAGTGTCCCGCTGCCACCAAGAAGACAAACCCAGGCCCGTCATGCCCATAGTGCCCTTCCTGCTGCATTCGCCAATCCTAATTGGGAACCCACCACTTCTGCAGCGCCCGTACTTACCCCCCATTCACATCCCCAACCAAATGCAGTCGGCTGCATGAGAGGCATTTTCTTTATGTCCTCCCGAGTACCCCTACCCAACGAACCCCCCCAAAAAAGATGTTGTGTCTGCAGAAAGCGCGGATATAGACGTGACACCCGCTATTATTGTCCCTCCTGTCCTGACAATCCTGGTCTTTGCATTGGTGAATGTTTTGAACGCTACTATACACTAGTTGAGTATTAGTGTAGGGTACAGCATTGCACAGACTAGGCGCACTTTCACAGGGTCTCCCAAGATGCCATCGCATTTTGAGAGACCCGAACCTGGAACCGGTTACAGTTATAAAAGTTACAGTTACAAAAAAAAGTGTAAAAAAAAAAAAAAACACAAAAAAATGTAAAATAAAAAAATAGTTGTCGTTTTATTGTTCTCTCTCTCTCTATTCTCTCTCTATTGTTCTGCTCTTTTTTACTGTATTCTATTCTCCAATGTTTTATTGTTATTATGTTTTATCAGGTTTGCTTTTCAGGTATGCAATTTTTTATACTTTACCGTTTACTGTGTTTTATTGTTGACCATTTTTTTGTCTTCAGGTACGCCATTCACGACTTTGAGTGGTTATACCAGAATGATGCCTGCAGGTTTAGGTATCATCTTGGTATCATTCTTTTCAGCCAGCGGTCGGCTTTCATGTAAAAGCAATCCTAGCGGCTAATTAGCCTCTAGACTGCTTTTACAAGCAGTGGGAGGGAATGCCCCCCCCCACAGTCTTCTGTGTTTTTCTCTGGCTCTCCTGTCTCAACAGGGAACCTGAGAATGCAGCCGGTGATTCAGTCAGCTGACCATAGAGCTGATCAGAGACCAGAGTGGCTCCAAACATCTCTATGGCCTAAGAAACCGGAAGCTACGAGCATTTTATGACTTAGATTTCGCCGGATGCAAACAGCGCCATTGGGAAATTGGGGAAGCATTTTATCACACCGATCTTGGTGTGGTCAGATGCTTTGAGGGCAGAGGAGAGATCTAGGGTCTAATAGACCCCAATTTTTTCAAAAAAGAGTACCTGTCACTACCTATTGCTATCATAGGGGATATTTACATTCCCTGAGATAACAATAAAAATGATTAAAAAGAAAAAAAATGAAAGGAACAGTTTAAAAATAAGATAAAAAAGCAAAAAAATAATAAAGAAAAAAAAAAAAAAGCACCCCTGTCCCCCCTGCTCTCGCGCTAAGGTGAAAGCAAGCGTCGGTCTGGCGTCAAATGTAAACAGCAATTGCATTATGCATGTGAGGTGTCACCGCGAAGGTCAGATCGAGGGCAGTAATTTTTGCAGTAGACCTCCTCTGTAAATCTAAAGTGGTATCCTGTAAAGGCTTTTAAAGGCTTTTGAAAATGTATTTATTTTGTTGCCACTGCACGTTTTTGCGCAATTTTAAAGCATGTCATGTTTGGTATCCATGTACTCGGCCTAAGATCATCTTTTTTATTTCATCAAACATTTGGGCAATATAGTGTGTTTTAGTGCATTAAAATTTAAAAAAGTGTGTTTTTTCCCCAAAAAATGCGTTTGAAAAATCGCTGCGCAAATACTATGTGAAAAAAAAATGAAACACTCACCATTTTAATCTGTAGGGCATTTGCTTTAAAAAAATATATAATGTTTGGGGGCTCAAAGTAATTTTCTTGCAAAAAAAATTATTTTTTCATGTAAACAAAAAGTGTCAGAAGGGGCTTTGTCTTCAAGTGGTTAGAAGAGTGGGTGATGTGTGACATAAGCTTCTAAATGTTGTGCATAAAATGCCAGGACAGTTCAAAACCCCCCCAAATGACCCCATTTTGGAAAGTAGACACCCCAAGCTATTTGCTGAGAGTCATGTTGAGTCCATGGAATATTTTATATTGTGACACAAGTTGCGGGAAAGAGATACATTTTTTTATTTTTTTGCACAAAGTTGTCACTAAATGATATATTGCTCAAACATGCCATGGGAATATGTGAAATTACACCCCAAAATACATTCTGCTGCTTCTCCTGAGTACGGGGATACCACATTGTAACGAGCCCCTTTGCTCGCTCGGTTCCACTCTCCCGACACTCCTCTGCAGCTATTGAATCAGATTGCAACGTCTGATGGTTCGGTCATCCAATGCTCCGGGATTAGAACTTCAGCTATGTGCCGTTCTAACCCAGTTGTGATAGCTCAGAACAAACACCAGGCAGGCTGTATGAAAGTTCAAACAGGAAACTCTCTTTATTGCAATATCCATGCTCTTTTATACACTCAAAGTGGAGGTGCAGACCTCCTGCTCATTTTACTCTAACAATACAGCTGTAACCTAATTAACCTAATTAACATGAGCTGATTAACTAATCGCTTTAGACAGCCTAGATGACTCAGACATGACCGTTAGGCCAGACTGGCCATCTTGTAGTTCAGAAAATCCAATCAACATTATCACAATCAACATAGACTCTTCTTCACACAATAGCAGAGTTAATTAACACAAATAACAATGGGGATCTAATGACTCTTAGATCCCATAGTAGACTTATTTACAATACACATTTTAGCAGACAATAGACAGACAGGTGTTGGAATTTACATCAGCATCTCCTAACAGTATCTGTACCAGCATTATGAATCAGCCACTATTCCAATATAGCAAATCCAGGGTCCCCAGACATACAGCTCACAAAGAGCACCGTTCCCCCAAATGCAAGGGCCCCCCGATCGATCGGCAACAGGCTAGCATACAGTCCCCTCCAAAAGTCTCTTTCCCAGCTAGGTCTGTCACACACATGTGTGGGACTTTTTGGGAGCCTAGCCGCGTACGGGGCCCCGAAAACCAATCACCTCCTTCAGGCTTTCTAAGGGCGTAAATTTTTGATTTCACTCTTTACTGCCTATCACAGTTTTGGAGGCCATGGAATGCCCAGATGGCACAACCCCCCCCCCCCCAAATGACCCCATTTTGGAAAGTAGACACCCCAAGCTATTTGCTGAGAGGTATAGTGAGTATTTTGCAGACCTCACTTTTTGTCACAAAGTTTTGAAAATTGAAAAAAGTAAAAAAAAAATGTTTTTCTTGTCTTTCTTAATTTTCAAAAACAAATGAGAGCTGCAAAATACTCACCATGCCTCTCAGCAAATAGCTTGGGGTGTCTACTTTCCAAAATGAGGTCATTTGGGGGGGGGGTTGTGCCACCTGGGCATTCCATGGCCTCCGAAACTGTGATAGGCAGTGAAGAGTGAAATCAAAAATTTACGCACTTAGAAATCCTGAAGGCGGTGATTGGTTTTCGGGGCCCCGTACGCAGCTAGGCTCCCAAAAAGTCTCACACATGTGGTATCCCCATACTCAGGAGAAGCAGCTGAATGTATTTTGGGGTGCAATTCCACATATGCCCATGGCCTGTGTGAGCAATATATCATTTAGTGACAACTTTTTGTAATTTTTTTTTGTCATTATTCAATCACTTGGGACAAAAAAAATATTCAATGGGCTCAACATGCCTCTCAGCAATTTCCTTGGGGTGTCTACTTTCCAAAATGGGGTCATTTGAGGGGGTTGTACTGCCCTGCCATTTTAGCACCTCAAGAAATGAGATAGGCAGTCATAAACTAAAAGCTGTGTAAATTCCAGAAAATGTACCCTAGTTTGTAGACGCTATAACTTTTGCGCAAACCAATAAATATACGCTTATTGACATTTTTTTTTACTAAAGACATGTGGCCGAATACATTTTGGCCTACATGTATGACTAAAATTGAGTTTATTGGATTTTTTTTATAACAAAAAGTAGAAAATATCATTTTTTTTCAAAATTTTCGTTTTCTTTCTGTTTATAGCGCAAAAAATAAAAACGGCAGAGGTGATCAAATACCATCAAAAGAAAGTTCTATTTGTGGGAAGAAAAGGACGCAAATTTCGTTTGGGTACAGCATTGCATGACCGCGCAATTAGCAGTTAAAGCGACGCAGTGCCGAATTGTAAAAAGTGCTCTGGTCCTTAAAGCGGGGGTCCACCTACATCATCTAAAAAAAAAAAATATTAAAAGCCAGCAGCTACAAATACTGCAGCTGCTGACTTTTAATACATGGCCACTTACCTGTCCCAGAGTCCAGCGATGTCGAACCGCTCGGTTCTCGGCAGCTGCCGCCGCCATCCTAGGTGAGGGAATCAGGAAGTGAAGCGTTGCGGCTTCACTTCCCGGTTCCCTACTGCGCATGCGCGAGTCGCGCTGCCCGTCCCAAGTGGTCCCCGCTCTCTCCTGGGAGCTGTGTGTTCCCAGGAGACAGCGTGGAGGGACAGGAAGAGGCATAGACTCCCATGGGAGTCTATGCCGGAAGACAGGTATTTGCACCCCCCTCCCCCCTGAAAGGTGCCAAATGTGACACCGGAGGGGGGGAGGGTTCCGAAAAGCGGAAGTTCCATTTTTGTGTGGAACTCCGCTTTAAGCAGCATAATGGCCGGTCCTTAAGTGGTTAATACAGATATTCTTTCAGGAGTTCTCTTTTTTGACCACTAGATGGTGCACATTGCATATCTGTACTAAGCCATGTATAATCTTTCCAGTACAATGGATTCTTAACCATTTAATATCATTTTAAAACATGTGGTTTCTATTTTATATAACTTTGCATAAACCAAGTTTAAATATACCTATGTATAACAGTTTAGTGCTTACAATAAACATTTGTTCTGATTAATACAGTTATTTTATGCTTCCTCACACATGCTGTTCTGAAACACCTAATTACAGCAAAACTATGGCATAAAATCTGCTGAAACTTTTCCTGCATCTGCTCAAGATGTTTAGGAATCTTTCTATCACAGTTTAACACAGATTAGAAACAATTTAAAGTATATACCTGCAAAGAATTACACAAACAGGAGAAGATATGACACCTCGTGTTTTATGGCTGAAGCGCGTTTCACTTCAGTCACATGATGTGTGGTCTTATATAGACTCTGCTTGTGTGTCTTCTCTGCCATCTACTGGTTGTTGATAGAATAGCTAACAAACAGCTTGAAGTGCCCATGCCAGCTGCCCAGCTTGAAGTGCCCATGCCAGCTGCCCAGCTCGATGACCCGGAGCCTGCTGCCCAGCTCAAGTTGTTCCTGTCTGCTGCCCAGCTCAAGTTGTTCCTGTCTGCTGCCCAGCTCAAGTTGTTCCTGTCTGCTGCCCAGCTCAAGTTGTTCCTGTCTGCTGCCCAGCTCAAGTTGTTCCTGTCTGCTGCCCAGCTCAAGTTGTTCCTGTCTGCTGCCCAGCCTGGAGTGTTCCTGTCTGCTGCCCAGCTCAAGTTGTTCCTGTCTGCTGCCCAGCTCAAGTTGTTCCTGTCTGCTGCCCAGCCTGGAGTGTTCCTGTCTGCTGCCCAGCCTGGAGTGTTCCTGTCCGCTGCCCAGCCTGGAGTGTTCCTGTCCGCTGCCCAGCCTGGAGTGTTCCTGTCCGCTGCCCAGCCTGGAGTGTTCCTGTCCGCTGCCCAGCCTGATGTGCCCACTGCCCAGCTGGACACCATGGACTTTCCTCAGCAACGGCTAGTTGGAGCGTCCGGAGGTCGCTCCTTTGAGGGGGGTACTGTCAGGAAATGTTCCATCCGCTAGTAATATCTGTTATTTGGCATGCAGTACTGAGGTCCACCAGCAGGTGTCTCCTGGCAGTTTGGAACTGTCAGGAGAGCTTTTCCCTGTTAATGTTATGTCATCTTTGGGCCGCAGTACTGGCGTCCACCAGCGGATGGATCCTGGCAGTATGGAGCAGGTATTCCCCTCTGCAGACAGGTGTCACCTGACTTTGATTAGCAGAGCTGCAGTATAAATACCCGGCAATTGCACACTTATGTTGCCCTGGTATTGTCCTTGAGCCCTGATCTGCATTCTGTTACCCTGATCCTGTACCTGAAACCTGATTCCTGGAACCTGGAACCTGTTGATCCTGTTTCCTGTCCGTTACCTGAACCCTGAACCCTGGACTCTGGACTCTGAGCCTTGTACCTGACCCGTCCCTCCTGTCATCCATCCATCCTCTCTTGTCCTGTTTATCTCCCTTCCCAGCTACTGATTCCGTGTTTATGACCCCGGCCTGGCTTGACTACGATTCTGGTACTCCCTCTTGCTACATATGCTGGTTGGTTTTATATCACTGATTGTTTGGTTGTTCACTTGTATTTATGGTGTGTTCACATATGCACTTTCCTTAAATAAACTTACTTTCACTTATTTATGTCTGGTTCACTCCGTCGCAGTCACACAGTTCTGGTCACATCTGGTTTATGACAATTACCTTTCCTTCACAGGACACTGGATAACTCTGCTGGCAGCTGGGAAGGATGCAGGACAGGGTTCAGTATTGTTGGAGCTTGTTCTGTCACCACGCCTCCAAAATGCTAGTGGTGATTCTGCCATAGCTCTCTCCTCCACCCCCTCCTCTTCTTCTTCCTCTATGGCCTCTTCTGCAGATTTCGCCTCTGAACCAGCGGTGCTCCATAAGCGTTCAAGGGGCTATGCAAGCAGTCAGGCTAACTTGACGGGACTTCCCTGTGACGTCACGGGGAATGCCACAGGGAAGTCCCGTCATGTCCAGTGCGTCAGAGGGGGCGGGGTCACCGGGTGGCCCCGCCCCCCATTATTTAAGAACTGTCAGACGAGGAGCGCCGTCACACAGCGGGAGCCTCCCTCCATGCCAGCATGGGTGCGGAGCGGCCCGGAGAAGAAAATGAAGAAGAGAAGAAGAGAAGAAAAGAAGAAGAGAAGAAGATGAAGAAGATGAAGAGAAGAGCGGGAGCCTCCCCCCATGCCATGGGTGCGGAGCGGCCCGAGGAGAAGAAGATAGAAGATGCCGCGGAGGAGATGCTGGACGAGAACGCCGGAGGAAGAACCAGAAGAGCCAGAAGAACCAGAAGAACCAGAAGATGAAGGAAGATAGAAGAAAGAAGAAGTATTTAAATAAAGGAATTGTCAAAAACTGTCTCTTGTCATTTTTAACATTTTTGACAGTTTTTTAGTGAAATGGTAGGGGTAGTACCCCCTTACCATTTCACACAGGGGGGGGGGGCCGGGATCTGGGGGTCCCCTTGTTAAAGGGGGCTTCCAGATTCCGATAAGCCCCCCGCCCGCAGACCCCCACAACCACCGGCCAGGGTTGTGGGGATGAGGCCCTTGTCCTCATCAACATGGGGACAAGGTGTTTTGGGGGGCTACCCCAAAGCACCCTCCCAATGTTGAGGGCATGTGGCCTGGTACGGTTCAGGAGGGGGGGGGCGCACTCTCGTCCCCCCCTCTTTTCCTGCGGCCTGCCAGGTTGCGTGCTCGGATAAGGGTCTGGTATGGATTTTTGGGGGGACCCCACGCCGTTTTTTTTTTTTTGGCGCGGGGTTCCCCTTAAAATCCATGCCAGACCTGAAGGGTCTGGTATGGAATTTAGGGGGAACCCCACTTCATTTTTTTTTTTAATTTTGGCCGGGGTTCCCCTTAATATCCATATCAGACCTGAAGGGCCTGGTATGGGATTTAGGGGGACTCCTACGTCTTTTTTTTTTTTTAATTTTGGTTCGGGGTTCCCCTTTGGGGAATTCCCATGCCGTTTTTATCAATGAACTTCTATGTGTATTGTCGGCAATACAATAGCCGCGGTAGTTTTAAATGAGTTTTTTCCTTCAAAATGTCATTTTGCTGTCAGACTGTTCTAAACACAGGAAACATGCGCCCCTTTACAGGCATACTATAGACACCCCCCAGGTACAAAATTTAAAGGGATATTACACTTTTATTGTTTGACTTTAAGCATTATTAAAATCACTGCTCCTGAAAAAACGGCCGTTTTTAAAAAAAATTTTTGCATTGATTCATGTCCCCTGGGGCAGGACCCGGGTCCCCAAACACTTTTTATGACAATAACTTGCATATAAGCCTTTAAAATTAGCACTTTTGATTATTCATGTTCGTGTCCCATAGACTTTAACGGTGTTCGCGTGTTCGAACAAACTTTTTTCCTGTTCACATGTTCTGGTGCGAACCGAACAGGGGGGTGTTCGGCTCATCCCTATTGGTGACCACCGCTCCAGGTAACTGGGTTTAAATTTCCCGTCCTCCGCTGGGTGAATGGTTGTGAGAGCTCCAGGTGCTGGCGATTGCTATTCCAATGGTATAGGTGCAATGAAAAATCTGGACTGCCGCACTCCGGATTGGAATAATAAAGGTAAAATCTTCTTTATTGAAAAAATGACATGGTATAAAATGCGTACATTGCTCTGTTGAAGTGATACAGCATAACCGCTGACGCGTTTCACGCTCCCATAGAGCGCTTACTCATAGCTGGTTTGTACAACAATGAAAGTCACTTATATACACATTATACGTCTCACACATGACCCCATACTGATTGTATAACTCTGAACAGCTGATCCTTAGATTGTATGGCCTCTTAACATAGAGTTGATTGGGTGTGTGTTTTATGGTGGAGTGTTTATTGAAGACGTGAATGTGCAGACAAGATGTTTCTATAGACAGTACAAAAATATCCATAAATAAAAAGTTTATATTGTTTTTAAAAGTCTTTTGAAGAAGGAAAGTTAGGAAGATATAAAGTTTCCTTTCTTTCCACGGGACTGAGATAGGTGCTAAAACTAGCGCTTAGACGTATAAACATGTAAACCATTCTATAAATGAATGCAGGTATATATGAGCCATATGGGCCAGCAGCCACGGCATAGTGTGAAAGATATCATATGTCTGCTCAGTTTAAATTTTTTTTTTTTTATATAAATGAAAATATTGTAAAGGTTGTTATGAGGAGACACTATGAAAAACCACTGTGTTTTATAAACGATAAAGTCTTACATGTGAGGATCTGTGACAGTGTTTGCATGACTTTCAAATTTCATGACTTTATGTGAACTCTACCAGATATGAAATGCAAACAAGGTGTATGTATATATGGTGTGTGGGTGCTTTTTTAGTAATCTGAACTCCACAAGGGGAAAAAAAAAAAGAAAAGTATTTTATAAATGCATGTATATGTGCATTTATGTGTATGTATGTGTATCATAAATGTAAAAGGTGAAAATGAAAAATAAAGTGGAGATCAACATAAAACGTGAAGTTGGCATGTGTATATATATATATCTATCATCGTGAAAGTATATATAGAATATATATAAAATGAAACAAAGTGGAAACTAAACCATGTGTTTGTGTCTTGACTGAAAGACGCGATCAATAAATGGTGTATGTCTGAGTGTATGTTTCCCATGCAATCTCCTACACATATACCTGTCGAGCTTGTAATACACGTACAGGAAATAAATGGTAAAAATATATCATGCACCAATAATTCTGTGGCTCAAACTCTCAAGAATATATGTCTTTGAAAGCATGTGCTTATCCACCTGATAACATTCACTGTGGTTAAACGATAAAATGAACGTTTACTAAGCGTGTTGTTTTGAAGCAATCTCATCTCTTGGTGTACCGTCTTCATGTGTATGGGCAGAACTATATGAGATAAAGAAGATAAGTGTTACGTCCAAATGTATTATCGTCCCCCTCATCCATCCAGAGTATGGCTCTTAAAATACACATATTTCTAAGTAAATACCAATTCAAGTGGATGAGTGACAAGACAGACATGTGGACGGTGTATCTCCTTGCTCGCTGCAACCCCTGGTATAGGATGGTGTGTATATAGGCCCCCTGAAGGTGAAAAATGGACTTATGCGTTCAAAATCGTGAGGGCTATTCCTATAAATTAGGTGTTGTAGCTTGCTTACAGCAACCGTTGGACAGTGGTGTCTGATTGGAGATGAAGAATAAATAAATAACTAACTAGACAAACCAAAAGTTAGTAAATATAACCCATAATGTCCTTTTGGTATGAATGTATAGATATATCCCCAATCGTTCATCCATGTAAAGAAATAAATACAAGAACCTCATCAAGGTTCTGTTTTGAAGAGAGGAAAAGAAGGAATATTTCAGCCAGACTATATGTAGCCAAGCTCTTGGATAGTTGCAATTTAAGCTCTTATGCAATTTTTTAATTGGGGTTGGTGGATAAATGGATGGCTAGAGGGAGAGGTGAGAGGACAGGGGTACAGATATATTGCTGGACATGTCTTTCAGAAATATTATTCGTAAAAATGTGAAACGTCCCACTCAAAGTTTAACCCCCGTGGGATTCTAATGTCTAATGAGAATATCCAAAGGACTTCTCGTTTACACAATATCTGGAATCTGTCTCCTCCCCTCACTGGTGTCCTGATTTTCTCAATCCCTTGGATAACTAAACTGGAGGTGTTTTTGTGGTGTGTGAAAATCCAGTGTTTTGATACATTTGTTAAAATCTCTTTCTCAATATTATACAGGTGAACATGTAGCCTGTCCCTGAGACGTCGTGTTGTGCGTCCAACATATTGTACCTGGCAGCTGGTGCATGTAATAACATACACCACAAATTTGGTGTTGCAGTTTATAAAAGCGGGGATCAAAAACTCTTTTTGGCTGCTGCATGATCTTATGTATTGGCCGGTTTTGATGTACCCGCAATAATTGCAGGTTTTTATTCCACATTTGAAATTGCCTGTGAAATTAAGCCAATTTGTTTTAGTTTTGGTTGTAAATAGGCTAGGAGACAGTGTGCGTCCCAGCGTGGGTGCTTTGCGAGAAACAACCTTGATCCCTTTGGAGAGGATGTTATTGTATATTGGGTCATTGTACAGTACCGGGAGATGTTTCACAATGATTTTCTTTATTATGTTGAATTCTGTACTGTATGAGGTGGAAAAGACTGGAGTCCTAGGGGATATTTCCCTTTTATGTTGGGTTTTTCTATGTGGTTTCTTGTTTAGAAGCGTGGACCTTGGGATAGATTTTTCTGTATTGAGTTCTTTTAATATAGATGCATCATTGTAACCTCGAGTTTTAAACCTATGATCCATATGTTCGGCCTCTGCTTCAAAAACTTCAGGGGAACTACATAGACGCTTTAACCTCAAGAACTGGCTATATGGTATGCCTGTGATAGTGTGTTTAGGGTGTGCTGAATCAGCTCTGAGTAAAGTGTTGCCACTGAGAGTTTTTCTATACAAACTGGATTGGATGGTATCTCCAGAGCCTGTCAGTTTCACATCCAGAAAGTCTATGGAGCTGACCTGCAGATTTCCAGTGAACTTCAAATTAAGTGAATTATCATTAAAGTATGTAAGCCATCTGTCCAAATCTGCCTCTCCATCTGATGTAATGAACAATAGGTCGTCTATAAAGTGACAGAAAAAGATGGTGTCTTTACGGCGGGGACTATCTGGTCCAAAGATGCGGGACCTCTCCCACCAGCCCATATAAATATTGGTCAGTGAGGGGGAAAACTTGGCTCCCATGGAGGCCCCGCATTTCTGGAGAAAATAGTCCCCGTCGAACATAAAAAAATTGTGTGTTAAAAGGTACTCTAGAGCTTGCACAATAAACTCCTGGAGTATCAGGGAAGCTTTACCTGTTTTTCTAAGAAAGTAAATGACTGCCTGGATCCCCAGGTGGTGTGGGATGCTAGAGCAGTGTTTCTCAACTCCAGTCCTCAAGGCGCCCCAACAGGTCATGTTTTCAGGATTTCCATTATTTTGCACAGGTGATTTGATCAACATCACTGCCTTAGTAATTACCACAGCCGTTTCGTCTAAGGCAAATCCTGAAAACCTGACCTGTTGGGGCGCCTTGAGGACTGGAGTTGAGAAACACTGTGCTAGAGTATAAACTCATCACATCACAGCTGATCCATCTGAAGTTGTTTTCCCATTTGATGTTTTGGAGTTTATTTAGCAAATCGTTTGTGTCTTTTATGTAACCAGGGAGGCTAGTGGCTATTGGTTGTAGACCCACTCTCCCAAGCGTTCATTTAAAGAGCCTATACCTGCCACTATAGGTCGTCCTGTAAGGGGATTTAACCCCTTGTGAATCTTTGGTAAATGATGGAACACTGGTGTTATGGGGTTTTCTGGAATGAGAAATTCTTTCTCCCTAGGGTTAAATATACCGACCTGTATAGCTCTATCTATGAGTGTAGAGAGTTTGTTTTTGAAGGAAGTGGTGGGGTTGGAAGACAGTCTCTGGTATGTATGTTCGTCAGTCAGTTGGCGTAAGGCTTCACTTTTGTAAGCTTCTGCATCTAAGACTGCTACCATGCTCCCCTTGTCTGCATTCCTGATGACTATCTGGTCATCCATGGAGAGTCGGTTGAGCGCCTGTCTCTCCCTGGTGGTCAGATTGTCCTGTGCAAACTTGTTTTTATTGCAACTGTGAGCCAGGTGTAAAAGGTCTCCCTCTGCAATTTTTTGGAATGTGTCAAGATCTTTGCCCCTGGCTGCCACTGGATAAAAATCTGATCTGCCCCTAGAGATATCAATGTGAACATCCGTGGGGTCCAGGGGGAAAGAATCTGACTCATGCGCCAAATCAGTCAAATCTTGTAAAGCATAATTGTCTACAAATAAAATAGGTGAAGACAAGGACTCACCTGTGTCACAGCTGTCTATGGACCCATTGAACTCATCAACTGTGCAATCAAAAAAATGTTTCCTAAGAGTAAGTGTCCTTGCAAATCTGTTAATGTCCAAGATAGTTTCAAAAAGTTTGAAGTGTCTGGTCGGACAAAAATTCAGGCCTTTTGCTAGGAGGTCAATTTCTTCTGTGTTCAGTGGTCTCTTTGACAAGTTGATCACACTATATTTTACTTCCTCTGCGTTTTCTCTCGCAGTGTGTAGCGTGAGTTACTTGTGGCGCCTATGTTTCCCACCGCCTCTTCTTGTCTTCTTGAAGATGATTTCTTTTTCTTTGTTGGTCTGGACCTGTGAGGGTTTCCAGAGGCTTGGCTTTTAGTAGATCTGATGGGCTCCAATGGGGTTAAAGATCTGTCCAGTGACGAGTTGGATGCGGTACGTGCTAGAGTGTTATCGGCCGACTCTCCTTCATGATCGGAAAAACTCACTCGTTTGCCTCGATTTTTACGGGATTTGCTGGAATTATGAAATGACCTATTCCAGGTATAAACGCTGTTGCTTTGGTAGTCATCTTTATCTCGGGCCATTTTGCCCTTCTTGGTGTCAATTACTGCTTTTTCCATTCGGTCCAATTTTCTATTTAGCTTTTCATCAAGTTCCGCAAAACATTTAGATTTTTGTGAGGTGGTGAGATCTTTTTGTATTGCAGATATGTCTAGCTATAATTTCTCTGTTTCCTTTTTCTTTGAGGCAATCAGAATTTCCATGAGTTTAAAGGAACAAGTATCCAGAGTGTCCGTCCACTCTTTTTTGAAATTTTCATCGAATAAATCCGAGGTGGGGAACTTTTTGATCCTTAGTCCTCGAGGAATGTGTAGTATTGATATATATTCCGTGAGAAAAGTATGTCATTACATGCACCAGCTGCCAGGTACAATATGTTGGACGCACAACACGACGTCTCAGGGACAGGCTACATGATCACCTGTATAATATTGAGAAAGAGATTTTAACAAATGTATCAAAACACTGGATTTTCACACACCACAAAAACACCTCCAGTTTAGTTATCCAAGGGATTGAGAAAATCAGGACACCAGTGAGGGGAGGAGACAGATTCCAGATATTGTGTAAACGAGAAGTCCTTTGGATATTCTCATTAGACATTAGAATCCCACGGGGGTTAAACTTTGAGTGGGACGTTTCACATTTTTACGAATAATATTTCTGAAAGACATGTCTAGCAATATATCTGTACCCCTGTCCTTTCACCTCTCCCTCTAGCCATCCATTTATCCACCAACCTCTATCAAAAAAATTGCATAAGAGCTTAAATTGCAACTATCCAAGAGCTTGGCTACATATAGTCTGGCTGAAATATTCCTTCTTTTCCTCTCTTCAAAACAGAACCTTGATGAGGTTCTTGTATTTATTTCTTTACATGGATGAACGATTGGGGATATATCTATACATTCATACCAAAAGGACATTATGGGTTATATTTACTAACTTTTGATTTGTCTAGTTAGTTATTTATTTATTTATTCTTCATCTCCAATCAGACACCACTGTCCAACGGTTGCTGTAAGCAAGCTACAACACCTAATTTATAGGAATAGCCCTCACGATTTTGAACGCATAAGTCCATTTTTCACCTTCAGGGGGCCTATATACACACCATCCTATACCAGGGGTTGCAGCGAGCAAGGAGATACACCGTCCACATGTCTGTCTTGTCACTCATCCACTTGAATTGGTATTTACTTAGAAATATGTGTATTTTAAGAGCCATACTCTGGATGGATGAGGGGGACGATAATACATTTGGACGTAACATTTATCTTCTTTATCTCATATAGTTCTGCCCATACACATGAAGACGGCACACCAAGAGATGAGATTGCTTCAAAACAACACGCTTAGTAAACGTTCATTTTTTTCGTTTAACCACAGTGAATGTTATCAGGTGGATAAGCACATGCTTTCAAAGACATATATTCTTGAGAGTTTGAGCCACAGAATTATTGGTGCATGATATATTTTTACCATTTATTTCCTGTACGTGTATTACAAGCTCGACAGGTATATGTGTAGGAGATTGCATGGGAAACATACACTCAGACATAGACCATTTATTGATCGTGTCTTTCAGTCAAGACACAAACACATGGTTTAGTTTCCACTTTGTTTCATTTTATATATATATTCTATATATACTTTCACGATGATAGATATATTTATATACACATGCCCCCTTCACGTTTTATGTTGATCTCCACTTTATTTTTCATTTTCACCTTTTACATTTATGATACACATACATACACATAAATGCACATATACATGCATTTATAAAATACTTTTTTTTTTTTTTCCCATTGTGGAGTTCAGATTACTAAAAAAGCACCCACACACCATATATGCATCCACACACCATATATACATACACCTTATATGCATTTCATATCTGGTAGAGTTCACATAAAGTCATGAAATTTGAAAGTCATGCAAACACTCTCACAGATCCTCACATGTAAGACTTTATCGTTTATAAAACACAGTGGTTTTTCATAGTGTCTCCTCATAACAACCTTTACAATATTTTCATTTATATAAAAAAAAAAAAATTTAAACTGAGTAGACATATGATATCTTTCACACTATGCCGTGGCTGCTGGGCCATATGGCTCATATATACCTGCATTCATTTATAGAATGGTTTACATGTTTATACGTCTAAGCGCTAGTTTTAGCACCTATCTCAGTCCCGTGGAAAGAAAGGAAACTTTATATCTTCCTAACTTTCCTTCTTCAAAAGACTTTTAAAAACAATATAACATTTTTATTTATGGATATTTTTTGTATTGTCTATAGAAACATCTTGTCTGCACATTCACGTCTTCAATAAACACTCCACCATAAAACACACACCCAATTAACTATGTTAAGAGGCCATACAATCTAAGGATCAGCTGTTCAGAGTTATACAATCAGTATGGGGTCATGTGTGAGACGTATAATGTGTATATAAGTGACTTTCATTGTTGTACAAACCAGCTATGAGTAAGCGCTCTATGGGAGCGTGAAACGCATCAGCGGTTATGCTGTATCACTTCAACAGAGCAATGTACGCATTTTATACCATGTCATTTTTTCAATAAAGAAGATTTTACCTTTATTATTCCAATCCGGAGTGCGGCAGTCCAGATTTTTCATTGCACCTATACCTTTTTGATCCAAGTTACAAGGGTAAGGTTGCAAAACTCATCCTGCCTTCGCAGAGGGAGCAGACGATGAAACATCTTCAGGAGGCCTTGAAGAAAGGTTTGTGTATTGCTTTTCTAGACCCTGGGAGGTCACAATTTCCTGTTGCTGGACAACATGTTGCTGAGGCTCCGTCTAGTCAGAGGAAGAGCGGTGGAAAAGGTGGCCGGCTGACCGATGCCTTTAAACAATTTTTCAGTTCTCAGCGCCAAGGTCTGATTGGTTCAAGCAACTATCGCCAGTGTCTACATTACATGGTGCAGGAATATCTAGGGGCAAGAGCAGACTTTGAGACCTTTCCAACATAGCATCCACTGGGTTACTGGGTCTTGAGAATGGACCACTGGCCAGAACTTGCTCAATATGCAATTGAGCTACTGGCCTGTCCTGCATCCAGCGTTCTTTCTGAACACACATTCAGTGCTGCTGGAGGGTTTGTAATGGATCAAAGAGTGTGCCTGTCCACAGACTCCATTGATCGGCTCACATTCATAAAAATGAATCAGTCTTGGATCAGCAGCTATCAAGCACCTGATGCTGATGTAACTGATTGAATTTGCTATGAATGTGGAATCTCTTGAAGGCTGCCTATTCTGGCTATCCTCTTCCTCCTCGATCTTGATGATGCTAGCTCCCAACAATATTTTTGGTTTACGGCACCACCACCACTGCCTAAGGCCCATTTTTTCTGCCCTTGTTCAACAGGGGTGTGTAATTATAATTCTTGATATAATATTTCACAGCAGGGCCCATTACAGCGCCCACCAAGAGTACCTGTGAGGGCTTACAGTGTTGTGGCACCACCACCCAAGGCCCAGTTTGTCTGCCCCTGTTTAACAGGGGCATGTAATTACAATTCTTGATATATTTCACAGCAGGGCCCGTTCCTGCGCCCAACAAGAGTAACTGCGAGGGCTTAAAGTGTTCTGGTACCACCAACACCTAAGGTCCAATTTTCTGCAGAGTATATAGGGCAGGCCATATAGTATATATACTGCTGTTCAGAGTATATGGTGCCTGGGGGACCCCCACACCATTTTGTAAAGAATTTAGGTGTGGGGTTTCCTTTAATGTCCATACTAGACCTGAAGGGCCTGGTATGGATTTTGGGGGTGACAGCCCTGACATCCATGCCATTTCTTTTTTTGGTATTTTTATCTATATTTCCGGGATCCAACAATACATTACAGCCGTGAGCAGTTTTAAATGACATTTTTTCCTTTAGAAATGTCATTTTGCTGTGGTATTGTTCTAAACACAGGAAACATGTGCCCCTTTACAGGCATACCATAGACACCCCCCAGGTATGAAATTTAAAGGAATATTTCATTTTATTGTTTCACTTTAAGCATTATTAAAATCACTGCTCCTGAAAAAATGGCTGTTTTTTAAAACTTTTTTTGCATTGATACATGTCCCCTGGGGCAGGACCCAAACATTTTTTTATGGCAATAACTTGCATATAAGCCTTTATAAGAATTTATATGAAAACCGAACCGGGAGGTGTTCGGCTCATCCCTACAGCAGATGTGTCCTTCATATAACCTGTTACCAGCACTATTATTCCCTTTCTTATCTATAACACTCCGATGGACAGTAGGCGGTGACAAAATAACATATAACAACCAATCGGAAAAGGGAGAATTAAATAGGTACCCTTTGTCCCAAAAATGCCTTACCAATCAAAGAAGTCTGATAACTCAGTGCAAGCAAAGGGCTTATCTCAGCCGGCTGATTATCAGAAATTCCTGGATCATCTCAAGCTCCTCGTTACGGATACTCAGGGTCACCTGTACACGCTCTCCCAATCAAAACTCACTAACTATTTGGTTAAAACCCTTCCTGCTGCAATTTATTTTTAACCGATTGCTGCTCGCTGACTGTCACGGAGGAATGGTGCGGCTCTCGTTCTGGGTGGACGTCATATGACAGCGCCCAGAGCAGCCTCTCTTGTGCGCCCGTGGGGGTGCACAGCACAGTGATCCAAGAAAGAGAAAAAGCAGCGCCAACCTATGTGCAGTATTAAAAACACAATTTTTTATTGCAGTAGAAATGCACTCACTCTGAGTCAGTAAAAAACAGGCACATAGATGGAATGAGTCCAGATGGACGGTAAAGTAGGTGGCAAGGCTCCACAGGGGGCGATCCTCTAGTGCTGTGTGGTCCTGTCTGATGGCGCCGGTGGATTCCAGTGTCCCAGACTAGGATCGGTGAGATGCAGCAGGGATCGTCCATCGGATCGGGTCACGGAGGGATGATGCTGGTGGCGTGCACGCGTTCGGAGCATGCATGCTCCTTTATCAGGCATAGCAATCCTCCATTTTGGAAATTGTTAAGAAGGGAAAGGCAGAGAGGACGGGCCAATCAGGTCATAGCACCGCCCTGTCTGGAGATCAGTGGACTGTTTGGATCCAGGGAGCCGGGGGGCAGGATTGAGTGGATTTTTTTAAAAAGAACTTTATCGATCATAGAATTAAAAGCAAGTGGCACAATGTAATGTAACAGAACGAGGAGACAAGGAAATTAGTAGAAAAAGTTAGTGAAAAAGCGGTGGGTATGGTAGATGTATATACAGGAAGAAAGTGGCAATGACAGAGGACACATGGATATGTGGTATCAGGAGAAATAACAACAAATAATAAATAATAATTATAATAAAATAAAATGAAATAAAATTACATTAAATAAAATTGGAAATGAAAATAGAAATAAAAATAAAAATAAAGCCAAAAATAAAGTTTAAAGGAAAATTTTTTTTCCGGAATAAGTATTCTATGAGAATGTGTATCGGTGAGTTATATCAGAGAAATAAGAAGTATACATATATATACATATACATCCCTGCAGTATCCCTATATGTATAGGCATATATTAGAGTGTGTATGAATCCGAAGTACACATGAGTACAAAAGGGGGTGAGGTGGAGATATATAGTATTTATATTCTTTCTCATATATAATAATAGATATTTATTTCAGGATAGAAAATTATACATAGAGATATATGGGTTGGGGAATGAAGTTGATTATAAGGGGTTGGGTGTTCGTAGCTGAGAATATAAGCATATAAAAAATGTGTATAAAAATTATATATATATTAAACAAATATATATACAAAAATAGATAGATGGATAGCCACGTATCTGGAGATGGGTAGGAGAAAGGGGGGGGGTCACCCGGTGACTCCGCCCCCCTCTGACAACTAGGGGAAAGCCACAGGGAAGTCCCCGTGCATCAGAGGTGGGTGGGGTCACCAGGTGGCCCCGCCCTCCGTTATATAAGAAATGTCAGAAGAACCGAAACGTCACGCAGCGGAAGACTCCCACTGAGGAGGATCGTGCGGACGGAGCGGAGAAGAAGCCTGGAGGAAGATGCGGGAGGAGAAGAGCGGAGGAAGAAGAAGATGGAGAAGAATAAGATGGAGGAAGAAGAAGAACACTGAAGGAAGATAGAAGAAAGAAGATGGAAGAAAAAGTGGAAAGAAGAAGAAATTAATAAAGGACTTGTCAAAAACCATCTCTTGTGTTTTTTAACCTTTTTGACACTTTTTTTGTGAAAAGGTAAGGGTACATTAGTACCCCATTACCAATTCACACAGGGTGTGGTGGGATTTGGGGGTCCCCTTGTTAAAGGGGGCTGCCAGATTCCGAAAAAGCCCCCCGCCCGCAGACCCCCACAACCACCAGGCAAGGGTTGTGGGGATGAGGCCCTTCTCCCCATCAACATGGGGACAAGGTGCTTTGGGGGGCTACCTCAAAGCACCCTCCCAAAGTTGAGGGCATGTGGCCTGGTACGGTTCAGGAGGGGGGCGCTCTCTCGTCCCCCCTTTTTTCCTGCGGCCTGCCAGGTTGCATGCTCGGATAAGGGTCTGGATTTTTTTTTGGGGTATGGATTTTTGGGGTGACCCCACACCATTTTTTTTTTAATTTTGGCGCGGGGTTCCCCTTAATATCCATACCAGACCTGAAGGGCCTGGTATGGAATTTAGGGGGACCCCCACGCATTTTTCCCCTGTGGGGAAATCCCATGCCGTTTTTATCAATTAACTTTTATGTGTATTGTCGGACCGGCAATTCATTAATAGCCGCGAGTAGTTTTAAATGACTTTTTTTCCTTTGAAATGTCATTTTGCTGTCAGACAGTTCTAAACACAGGAAACATGCGCCCCTTTACAGGCATACTATAGAAACCCCCAGGTATGAAATTTAAAGGAATATTACACTTTTATTGTTTCACTTAAAGCATTATTAAAATCACTGCTCCCGAAAAAACGGCCGTTTTTAAAACTTCTTTTTGCATTGATACATGTCCCCTGGGGCAGGACCCGGGTCACCAAACACATTTTATGACAATAACTTGCATATAAGCCTTTAAAATTAGCACTTTTGTTTCCTCCCATAGACTTTTAAAGGGTGTTCCAGGGCTTTCGTATTTGCCGCGAACACCCCAAATTGTTTGCTGTTCAGCGAACTGGCGAACAACCAATGTTCGAGTCGAACTAATGTTCAACCCAAACATAAAGCCCATCCCTAGTGAGGATGAACCCATGCACTTGGGCTTCATGCATCTCTCTGCAGATGAGAGAGCCCTTAGGAGGAGGGAGAGATTGTGCCTTTATTATGGCCAGGCTGGTCACTTTTTAAAGTCTTATCCTACCCGTCCAGGGAACGCCCGAACCTTAAGGTCCTGTCATGGACAGACCTTAGATGGTGTTGTTTTGTCTCCAGTTTCCCAGAAAGATAAGGCACTGGTTTTGGTTACCTTGTCTTGGGCTGAGTCATCCATCGAGATACAGGCTCTAATCGACTCTGGGGCTGCACGCCTTTTCATTGATGCTGCCTTTGTATAGAGGCACTTGATTCCGCTGCAGCTGCGTGACACTCCACTTGCCATTGCGGCTCTTGACGGAAGACCTCTACAGCCTGTCCATGTGACTCATGAGACTGTTCCATTTTCCATGGTCGTAGATGCCCTTCACCATGAGATAATCCAATTCCAAGTTACTTCCTCGCCTAAGTTTCCGCTGGTTATTGGTTATCCTTGGTTACAGAGGCACAATCCTTATTTTAATTGGCTCCATGCTGAGGTTCAGTCCTGGTCGCTACAGTGCAGTGAGAGATGTTTCCAGAAGGTAGCCAAGGTCCTGTGCACCTCTTCACTCTCCTCCCTGATGGAGGAGTACTGCGATTTTATCAATGTCTTTGACAAAGGTCAAGCCGGTACTTTGCCTCCACACCAGTCGTATGATTGTGCAATTGACCTTCAACCTGGTGCCAAGCCCCCTCGTGGCCGGGTTTACCCTGTGTGGGTCTTGGAGGACAAGGCCATTGAGGAGTATGTTGCAGACACACTTTCTCGAGGTTTCATCCGCAAATCCTCATCTCCTGCTGGTGCTGGTTTCTTTTTTGTGAAGAAGAAGAGTGGTGAACTGAGACCTTGTATCGATTTATAGGAGTCTCAATCGTTTTACGATTAAGAATGCCTATCCCATTCCATTGTGAACAGGTTAAATTCCTGGGCTATCATTTCCACTGCTGGTTTTTTGATGGACCCAGAGAAACTTTCAGCGGTCCTACAGTAGCCCCGTGGGTTTACATCCTCTGCAGTGTTTTCTTGGCTTTGCCAACTATTATCGGAAGTTTATTCATAACTTCTTGTCTCTGGTCAAGCCCCTGACTGATATGACCAGGAAAGACGGCAACCCACAGAGTTGGTCTCCGGAGTCCATTAAGGTCTTTGAGAGTCTCAAGGCTGCCTTTGTTTCTGCTCCTGTGTTGGCACACCCTGATCCTCTTTTCTTGTCGAGTTTTAATTACATTGTCTCATTCTTACCCGGTACTAAGAATGTAAGGGCTGACTCCTTGTCATGACAATTTTCCTCCACTTCCAAGATGGAGTCAGTTCCGGTTCCTGTGATTCCTTCTGATCGTATTCTGGCTACGGTTCGCACCAGTCTTCTCCTTTGGGTGACAACATTTTTGCTGCTCAAGTCGATGCTCCTCCTGAGAAACCTTGTGACTGCTGCTTCGTTTCCAAGAGTCTCCGTACTGCTGTTCTCCAGACTTACCATTCTCCCAAGGCTGCTGGCCACCCTGGGAAGAGTCAACTCTTTTGGGCCATTTCCCAACAATTATGGTGGCCTAGTCTACGTGCTGATTTACCCGCCTTTGTAGCTGCCTGTTCCGTGTGTGCTCAGAGTAAGACTCCACGACACCTTCCAGTGGGCCTCCTACAACCCATACCCAATGGAGAGAGGCTCTGGACCCACCTGTCTATGGATTTCATTGTGGAGTTACCCAATTCCCAGGGCAACACAGTTATCCTTATGGTGGTTGACCGTTTTTCGAAAATGTCCCATTGTTGTATTCCACTCAAGAAGTTGCCCACTTCTAAGGAACTGGCTTGTATTTTTGCTCAGGAGATATTCCACTTACATGGGCTACCCAAGGTGATTGTCTCAGACAGGGGTAGTCAGTTTGTGTCCCGGTTCTGGCGAGCCTTTTGTGCACAGTTGGGTATTCAGCTTGCTTTCTTCTATATTTCTTGCTATATTTCTGACCATTATAACAACTGGTCAGACCTCTTACCGTGGGCGGAGTTTGCTCACAATAGTGCCTTGAATTCAGCTTCCCATTTGTCCCCGTTTATGGCGAACTATGGTTTACAACCTTCCGTGTTGCCTGCCTCGTTTGTTCCACAGAGTATTCGCACCATATTGCTATATTGTGCTTAAGCCCACTTACTGTGACAAAGTACCCCATGATTAGTGGGTCCTACACTATCCATAGGCTGGGAGATCCGTCTTCTCAGAACCATGGGAGACATACACTCCTCTATATTGGAGAACTAAAGGACTCCACAGGTGGACACTAAAGAGAGGCAATATCATACTGCTTGGACAGGCTGCTATTGGATCCATCTTGAACGGAGTGGTTATCCTTAATGAACCAAAGGCGCATATTCTTACAGCATCTGGTGAGTGGCCATTGCACTAGGTGGCGGTGAAGTCACGATAAGTGGTGAATTAGGAGCACTTATACATTGAAGAGGAACGTTATTGCTGCACAGAAATGATCACTCACTAAGGACATCCAGTGTACTGTGGTTCATACAAACATATTTGGGGACTTTTTTTGCACTGTGCAGCACACATATATATTGTTATGTGAAATTTTATGATCACTAATGCCGCGTACACACGGTCGGACTGTCCGGTGGACCAGAGTCCGCCGAACAATCCGACCGTGTGTAGGCTCCGGCTGACTTTTCCGGCTGACTTTTCCCAAAAGCCCACTGGACCTAGATTTGAAACATGGTTTAAATCTTTCCGTCGGACTCAGTTTCTGGCGGAAAGTCCGCTCGTCTGTGTCCTGGTCTGACGGACAGCCCGCTCGTCTGTATGCTGGTCCAACGGACCAGATACGATGCAAGGGCAGGGTAATGCATCTCGCGCTCGCTTAGGTCCGTCATGTCAACATCTGGAGAAGAGAAGAGGGAAGAAGACAAGAAGCCAAGAAGCCCAGAAGTCCGGACCTCAGCTGGCAAGAGAGCTGCCTGAAGACAGCGGAGGAGCCGGCCGAAGAGCTGGAACACCGGGAGAAGAGGCCGGAGAAAGCGGAGAAGAACCAACCGGACACTGGGAGAAGAGGAACCGGAGGGACCCCCGAAGCCGGAAGAAGACCCCCGAAGCCGGAGGAAGACCCCCCCCCCGGAGCTGTTTAATAAATTATTTTAAAAACCTGTGTAGTGTGTTTTATTATTGACACTTTTTCCCTAGGTGAATGGGTAGGGGTACCATGTACCCCATACTCATTCACATAGGGCGGGGGGCCGAGATCTGGGGGCCCTCTTATTATAGAGGGGCTCCTGGATTCCGATAAGCCCCCCTCCCACAGACCCCGACAACCAACGGTCAGGGTTGTTAGGAAGAGGCCCTTGTCCTCATCAACATGGGGACAAGGTTCTTTGGGGTGGGGGGGCCCCGCAGGGCGCCCCCTCCCCCAAAGCACCCACCCCCCATGTTGAGGGCATGCGGCCTGGTACGGTTCAGGAGGGGGGGCGCTCGCTCGTCCCCACCCCCTTTCCTGACCGGCCGGGCTGCGTGCTCGGATCGGGGTCTGGTATGGATTTTAGGGGGGACCCCACGTCGTTTTTTTCGGCGTAGGGGTTTTCCTTTATAATCCTTACTAGACCTAAGGGCCTGGTATGCCCTGTGACGGGGCTCGCAAGGCGTCAATCTCGCCGATAAAAGCGGCAAGATTGACTTCCTTTTCTAGTCCCGTCGCACCTGAGTCACGTTCAAAATGAACGGACTTGTCCATGTGTGGGCAAGTCCGTTCATTCTGAAAGTCCGCCATAACTCCGGCGAAAGTCCGTCGGAAAGACGGGCGGACTTAGCCCGCCGGAAAGTCCGGTCGTGTGTGGGCAAGTCCGTCGGAAAGTGTCCGTCGGAAAGTGTGCCGGACCAAGTATGCCAGAAAGTCCGATCGTGTGTACGCGGCATAAGGAACATTGGCACATTGTATGATTTTGGTTTTTATTCATTTTCCAATTCTACATATTTGTATTTTTTTGTTAGCACTAGCACTTTAAATAGTGGTTGGTAACACTATAAGATATTTCACCGAGATACTTTTTTTAGGATTACTATGTGGGAAAGATCAATTTTTTGATAATAATACAGCTGGCATAGAAAAGCACTTTATTATATAATTGGTTTATTTTGCACAATTTGCACATTTCATGTTTTAGGAGTGTTTATTACATTTAGAAGTATTGCCAGACTGTCTTTTTTATTCTAGTTCTCGTGTACAATATCATTTTTTCTATGAGAACAGTGTTGTCACATATGAGATGGTTCAACTAAAAGCAAATGTTAAAGTATCCCTCTAAGTTAAGTCACAGTAAAGCACAAAGTAAGTACATGATTACGGGGGCTCTTTACAAGACCCTTACAATGTCTATTTCTAAAGATATTTGGACCTGGTTGGAGGAGATGGGAGAGACAACTGAGGAGGAAGGCATCTATTGGTCAGGATCTCCAAGCCAGGACTGCAGATCTACTGATTGAGTTGAAGTCATCTGCTGCAATCCCTGATTGAGGTGTGAAATGTTTTACGTTCGTATTATCTGAGAGTGATAGTGAAGGAGAAATGAGGAAGATATAGACGGCCCCTGGAAAGCTGCCAGTCCCTCGGCACCTGCCTGGGTCACCTTGTGGGTAATCCGGCTCTATCCGTATGACTTGTGTTATTGCAGCCAAATACATCAACTTTGTGTTCCTTTGTCTGTGAAATGTTCTAATGATATGAAGGAGAATTCCTGACACAACGTTCCCTCATCTTATTACATGTCCTTTATTTTCCCCAGAGAGGGAGATTATTGTCAGGAACCCTCCCATGTATTATCTGTGTTCTTCCATATAAGAATAAATCTCCTCCACAGTTCATTTAAACTCATGTCCCCTCATAGCCCGCTCCTTTCTTTTCTAAACCATTCTGCTTTCTATCCAGCCTACTCTAGTCCAGCTGCTTTTGGACTCTGGCAAGACCTGGGTTTGACCCGTATATGTGACATAGTGACAAATAGCGACTTGAAAACATTTGCGGCATTACGAAAACAGGTTCAGATTCCGCTCAGGGAATATTTTCATTATCTACAGTTTGTTCACTCTTTTAGGTCCATCATACGGACACAATCTTCTCTCACTAGCCTGTCCCTTTATAAAGACATATGTAACTCTGACTCACATGCCCCTGGTATTATATCATGTCTTTATAGTCATCTCACGTCCCCTTGTTCTAAAAAGCCATTCTATACAGCGCAGTGGTCTAGAGACCTTGAGATGGATCTGGAGTCAGAGGATTGGGATGCTATCTGGGCAACCACAAAATCCTCCTCTCAAAATATTTTGGTGCTTGAAACTAATTATGAAGTCCTCATGCAGTGGTATTTGGTCCCGGTAAGGATCGCCAAATTTGTACCTCGTTACTCCCCCTTGTGTTTTTGTGAGTGTGGTCAAGAGGGTTCACACTTACATATCTGGTGGGAGAGCCTTATCGTGCAGCAATTTTTGGACTTAGATTTTTTAAATGGCCTGCGATCTGGTTGACGTCATGCTTGATCCTAACCCATCACTTGCGTTACTGAATCACAACACTTTAGACTGTACTAGAGCGCAGTTCCGCCTTATATTGCAACTCGTGATGGCAGCTAAACAAACTATAGCGCGTGCCTGGAAGTCCCCCTCACTTTGCACCATTGAAACTAAACATAGGGTCACCCAGGCTATGATCCATAGCAAAATTGAGGCAACTATTTAGGATAAAAATTGTAAATACCTCAAAGTTTGGCAACCCTGGGTGGATCACTTTCTTCCCCCAAGCTTTGATGTGTCCCTCCTGGAACCCTGAGACAGGATCCTTTGTGACTACTGTGACTAGGGCCTTAGGTTGGCCTGGAGCAATTAACCTCCCTTCTTTCCTCCTGGCTTATTTTCTCTGCCTTTTTCTCATACCCTTTACCCTTCTTATTTTCCTCTCTCTACACTCCCTCTTCTACAAACACTAAAGGAATGCAATTTTTTCATGAGGTTCCCTCTTCATACACCTTCTGCCTACCAGTTCTAAATATGTTGATAATTGTTCCAATGTTGGTTCCTCTGATGTTTGATTTGATATGCTTGGAAGGCCCCCGCGCCTTTTATTCATTATATACAATGCATAATTAATGTGTCCTTGGAACTGACACACTGCTGAGCGTTATACCTGCATGTATGCATTTCGTTACCTTTATATTGGAATCTGATTTGTACTTTTCTACAACAATAGAAAGTTTGAAAAGAAGAATAAATCTCAGCCTCACCCTGTGAAGGAATGTACCAAATTGGTCACACTGGTTAATGAATGTCAGAGACTTTCACCATTGCACTCGTCATTTCTCTCTTCTGCTCTCAGTGATGGCATCTGCTGATCTGAGGAAGGAGCTGGAATGTTCCGTCTGTCTGGACTTTTATACAGATCCTGTAACCCTGAAATGTGGACATAACTTCTGCCGGGACTGTATTGGTCGTGTGTGGGATACACAGGAGGGGTCTGGAGGTTATTCCTGTCCTGAATGTAGAGAAGAGTTCCAAGATCGGCCTGCACTGCACAGGAACATAACACTACGGAACATAGTGGAGAATTTCCTGTCCACCCATCCAGATCAGGAGGAGTCCGGGGTCTTCTGTACTTACTGTATTCACACTCCTGTACCTGCTGTGATATCCTGTCTGATGTGTGAAGCTTCTATGTGTGACAATCACCTGAGAGTCCACAGCAAGTCACCAGAACACGTCTTATGTGACCCCACCACTTCCTTGGAGAACAGGAAATGCTCTGTCCATAAGAAGATCCTGGAGTATTACTGCACCGAGGACTCCACCTGTATCTGTATGTCCTGCAGACTGGATGGAGAACATCGGGGACACCAGGTGGAGACTCTGGATGAAGCCTCTGAGATGAAGAAGAAGAAACTGAGGAATATTCTGCCGAAACTGATGACAGAGAGAGAGGAGATGGATAAAAGAGTCCAGAGTCTGCAGGAATGGATCAATCAGCTGGAAATAAAGAAGGACTCACTGTACAGTAGAATACTTTACATTGAGGAGCTGTGTAACATGACGGACCCACTGACTGTCCTACAGGAATCAGACACAGGTGACTTGTGTGATACTGAGGACGGAGATGATGAGGACAGAGAGAGACATGATAAACTCCTCCATGATGGGGGGGGTCTGGATGTGGGGGGGATCTCACACACATTACACACAGGTTTATCTGATATCATGTCTGGGGTAAATGTAAAGAAATGTCCAGGCACACATGTCTATCCACATTCTACTACAAAGGGCAAAGGCCACATCAATGCTGAACCATCCAGGAGACCTCCCCAACCCTCCCCCACCATACAACCATCCAGGAGATCTCCCCAACCCTCCCCCACCATACAACCATCCAGGAGACCTCCCCAACCCTCCCCCACCATACAACCATCCAGGAGACCTCCCCAACCCTCCCCCACCATACAACACTCACACCGCCAGGCTGGAGGACCAAATATTGGGGCTGTACAGCAAACATCAGGGGTGTCGGGACTTACAGACATATTACTGGATGTGAGGACAGCTGCTAATAATCTACATATATCAGATGACGGGAAAACTGCATCTTGGTCATCATCACATCAGAATCGCCCAGAAACACCAGAGAGATTTCAGGATCCTCAGGTGATGAGCAGTCAGAGGTTCTCCTCAGGGAGACATTACTGGGAAGTGGATGTTGGGGGAGCAGAGTACTGGAGAGTTGGGATGTGTTACCCCAGTATAGACAGGAGAGGAGGTCAGTCACTGATTGGATTTAATAAGAAGTCATGGTGTTCGGAGGGGGGGATGGGTAATCAGTACTCAGTGCGACATGACAATAATCGGATCCGATTACCCGGCGATGTCCCCATTAAGAGAGTCAGGATAAATCTGGATTATGAGGCCGGGCGGATCTCCTTTTATGATCTGTGTGACCCGATCAGACATCTCCACACCTTCACCACCACCTTCACTGAGCCCCTCCATGCTGGGGTATATGTAATGGGAGGTTGTATAAAGATATGTGGGGGGAATCAGAAGTGAGAGATCTGCCCAGAGACATCACAAGGTGGATTATTTGATTGGTGATTGGTGGAATACTCATCCAATAGGAGGAAGCAGAGGACAGGAAACATGAGTGATTTATTTATAAAGCTGCAGGTTCCGGGGCCGTCATCTTCATCCTAAACCTCACTTCACTACCTAGTGTGTCACTGACCAGGAACAAGCATGCAGGAGGTCAGATTGTTCAGCCTTCACTGGCTGCATGCTTGTTCTGGGTCAGTGACACACTACATAGTGTAGCCAGGATCAGGATGACGGCCCTGGGGTCTCCACCATCACTGTGTATCTATAGAAGAAAGGGGTATTTTCATCTTTGGATGGGGTGGGGGAGGATTAGAACCTCTGACAGATTTTTTTTCTGCTATCTGGGGCTCCATTAGAGAGATTTCCCCTCACTTCCTGTTCCTTTGACAAAATTTCCCCAGACAGGAAGTGAGGGGAACTCTCCAACAACAACACAGACAGATATAGAAATCCTTTTCTTTAATAGAGTAGGGGAAGGATTAGAACCTCTGTCAGATCCTTATTTCTGTCTGTGTCCCTGTTGTAGATTTTCCTTCATTTCCTGTCTGATAAAACATTGTCACCAGGACAGGAAGTGAGGGGAAATCTCTCTAATGGAGCCCCGGATAGCAGTAAAAACCTGACAGGGGTTCTAATCCTCCCCCACTCCATCCAAATCTAGAACAATAGGATTTGTCTAGACACACACTTTAATATCCACAATGAGAATTCCGACATTTCTGTCCTCACAGGGTCCTTTACATGACCAATCCATGGATCTGTGATTGCTCCTCCCCCTCACTGTGATTGGCTATGATGATTATCACTATGAATACAGACAGTGCTAGTCTTGTTCCTATTGGTTATGATGTAGAGGGGGCGGGGATTGTGGACAGGTGATGGGGGAGGGGTATAAAGTCTCAGGAATCCTCGTCTCTGTATATGTTGAAATCCTCGTCTCTGTATATGGAACTATTGATCAATGATTGGATATAGATAGAACGATGGGAGGGATTGAACAATGACTACAATCACCATTAACCCCTTCAGTCCCGGCACCTCTATGATCCTTATGGAGCCGAGCAATTGTTCCATTTCCTCTATGGCCCTATTCATCTGATAAAAAGAAATAATTCTCCTATGATTTACTAATGATGAAATGACATGACTAAGTGCTTATATGCTAATGTTAGGTTCTTTATATAATAACAGGTTCTCTGTCTAGAATTACTTTACAGAAAGAGGTTATTAGAGGAAATTGTTGTTCTCGGGATCCTTGGAAGGTCTTGTTGGGGAACATAGAGACAGTTGGTCTCCTTCTTCTACAATGAGGGATTTGGGAGTCTGGAGGTGGGACAAGCTGATAAGGTGTTCAGAGATAACAGAAATGAATGTCTCTTGTAATGAATGATGTGCTGCTTGTACAAATTCTTCAGTGAATGATTCCATCTGTAAAATGTTGATGTTTGGGACGGTTCTCCATGACAACTGTCCAGGATTGGAGGGTAAAAGCCTCCCGTATGATGAAGAGGTCAGATCCTTGGTCCACCTGCCATGTCTAAGGATCTCCGCACACCTTCATCTCTCTACTTTCTAATCTTTACTTTTACTTTGTAACTCTTCTCTTCTAAATAAACTTCCAGAAGCTTCACCGGGATCAGAGGTTGTTATTTCCTCATCACATTCCACAAGAACTTTGTAATCCCGATGGAACACATCCATCATTTTATTGGGACACACAAGGCTTCCTATGGTCAGGATTGTCTTACAATGTTACATTTTCCTATATATAGAAGACACAAACTCATCACAGAATGGAACAAATAGATCTCCTTTGCTTGGTATGACCGGTGTTCATGTTACTGTAAAGCTAAAACTAAAGCACACAGATATTTATTTCTATTACAATTATTGTTCCCCGTTTTGTTTTCTAGTTCTGAATGAGTATTACAGAGTAATGTCCGCTATTCTGTACGGTTATTGAATGTATTGAACATTTACAGTTACATATCTATTATATGTGATATCTTTTCATGTTAAATTTCTTTTTTATGAAACTTTAGAATTCTTTTTATCTATGTTCATTCTTTAATCATATTCAAGTATTAAAAGAGGTCTAATTGTATTCAGCACAATGGGTTTGTGGTCTGCGTTCAGCAACAACTAGCACTCAGGTCATGGGTTCAAATCCTAACCAAGTGCCTAAGCCAGTGGTTCTCAACTCCTGTCCTCAGGACCCACTAATAGGCCAGGTTTGCAAGATAGCTGAAATACATCACAGGTGATATCACTTGCTGCTCAGTGATTGCAGTATTCTTGTCTGCATCCCCCCAAGGTTATTCTTAAAATCTGGCCTGTTGGTGGGTCCCGAGGACTGGAGTTAAGAACCACTGGCCTAAGCGAATGCACAAATGTAAACCAACAGCCTGCATGTTCACTAGTATGTGATTATTTTCATTCCACATAATAATATTGTTTCTAAATAACATCTCACACATTCTGAGCCATTCGAATGATGGATATAACCATGCGACACGTGACAATTAGGCATTCACCTATTTTCAGCGTACTCTGCTGTTTACTATTTAAGCTTCAAGCAAGTGATATAATGTCTGGGATTCGAACCCATGGTCTGAGTGTTGCCAGTGAGGAGTGCAGACCCACTAAGCCACTGTGCTGAGCAGAAATATCCATAGAATATATATTTGCACCATGATTAAAGAAATCACATATATAAATAGAGCTCAATATTCTCATAAAATACAAATTAAACATTAAAACATATTTGAAAACTAATAGAGATGTAACTGTAAATGTTCAATAAATGCTAATTATATTATATTATTATTATTAGATTTTTTGGTGAATGATTGCCCCAAAGCACCCCCCTCCCCTATCTTGAGGGCATGTGGCCTGCCAGGCTGCATGTTTGGAGAAGGCCCCTTTCACACTTGTGCGACTTGTCCTGCGACTTGGAACTGCAAAGTTACATGACAAGTCGTACCCCATGATTTCTAATGAGTACCGTTCATATCTGTGTGACTTCAAAGCAGTCCCTGAACTACTTTGGTCCGACTTTGATATGACTTGAGGTCCATAGACCTCAAGATTACACAAGCACATCAAGTCGCATCAAAGTCTCAGTACATTCAGGTCGTACAAGTTTGAAAGGGGCCTAAGAGTCTGGTATAGATTTGAGGGGGACCCTGCGACATTGGTAAAAAAAATGTTGTCATGAGGGTTCCCCTTACAAACCGTAACAGATACAAAAGGGCCTGGTATTGATTGGGGGGGCACGTCGTTTGTTTTTCACAATTTTTTTAATTGCCGGCAATGTTAAAAGATGATGCCGGAGGCCGCTGGCTCCAAAAGTTCACATTGGAACCGCTGTGTAGGAAATCCATTAACATCAGACACATGTGTGAACCTGCCTTAGGTGTTTGCCTATTGGATGACACTCTTCCATTCACCAGACAAACTCCAGGTAGGGGGTGCTGTGGTTGGGATTTGAACCCGTGACCTGCCTGTTGCTAGTCTGGAGTGCTGACCACTCAGCCACTGTGCTGGTCAGATAAAGAACTAGAATATATAGGACTGTGATGAAAAGATAAACATCTATAGCTAGAAGACAACATTCTAATTAAATTCTATTTAGACATTAAAAACAATTTCGCATATAATAGAGATGTAAGGGCGTGGCCTGGATTGGGGGAGGGGCCCCGTGCTGATTTGTTTACCAATCAAATTCGTGTTGTAACCCCCCCTTGTGGCAGACAGCACAACTCCTAACTTTCTAAATGTTACTGAAGTGGGTTTGTATTTAGAAAATGTTGTTGTATTTCCTGACATGAAGCAAACAAGGATTGGGAGTCATTATCAAATAGGGGGAGGGGAGACACAGGTGTGTACTAATGAGGTCAGCTGACTTCCTTCCTGTGTCTTATTGGCTTCTCAGTCTGATATCTACAGACCAGCAAGAGATGAGGTGTTATAGGAAATATAGGAAACACGCAGGGAAGGTCTTCTTCTCTCAGGTACAGAAATTGTGTAGATTTTGCAGCAGAGGTACATTAATGGTATATTAGTACATAGGGGGGGAGGGGATTTGGCCTTTAATGGTGACATATGGAGACACTCATCTGTCAGGGAAAAACGGTTACAAATGTGACCAGAGAGGACTCATCGGTGACATTTTCTGTGAATGGAGAACTTTTGATGGGGTGACATGTGAACCCCACCAGGATGAGGCCACCAAAAACCAGACAAGTATGTATGGGGGGGGAGGGGTGAGGATTGCTGGGGGACATGCGGAGAGGTCATTAGGACTATACAGGATTTTATTTTACCCAACAGTTTGTGGAGCTCTGGATAAAATGTATATATAATATATACACTTCCCACACTGTATATACAGGAAGATGTAGAAATCCAGGAAGTCTCCTGTGTATAGAAACAGGAAGTGATGTGTGTGCTGAGGATCACTAAACACAACATTTCACACATCAAACCCCGGGAACATGAAGACATCTCCCACACTTCCCTTCCAAATCAGGAACATCTCCTCATGAGAAGAAAGTCATCTCACTGACAACTACAAGCAGCCCGAGCAACAGTTCTGTGCGCCATTGTGACCATCTATGTGCGGGAAATTCCCATTCTCTACATCTTCTCACCAGTCATCACTATGATTATTTCACTAAATGGTGTTCATGGGATGGGAACTGGTGATCAGAGAAAACTAATAGTATGAAATGTTCAATAGATTACCGAGACCATCCCCCACCAATCATTGGGGCCCCAAAATCTGCATTGGAGCTGATAGAAGATTTTAGTTTTGGATTTACACTTATTTCTCTATTTAATGACTTCCATGTGAGCAGAATAAAATGATTTTGTACCCAAGTAGATTTAATCTCTTCAATACCGGGCACTCCCCTCCCCCCTTCATTACTGGGCACTCCCCTCCCCCTTCCTGCCCAGGCCAGATCTCAGCGCTGTCACACTTTGAATGACAATTACTCAGTCATGTAAGGCTGAACACATATGAAATATATTTTTTTATCTTTTTTTTTCACACAATTAGAGCTTTCTTTTGGTGGTATTTAATCACCTCTGGGTGGGGGTTTATTTTTATTTTTTTTTAAACAAACCAAAAAGCCCAACCATTTTGAAAAGGGGAGTTTGCAAACTTTTTTTATAACAAACTATGAGAACAGGTAATTTTTCTCCTTCACTGGTGGGCAGTGGTAGAGGGCACTGGTAGGGGGCACTGGTGGGCAGTGCTTAACAGCAGCGACTGTGTGGGATGGATGTCCCGTTTTACACAATCCGGTAATCGGTCCTAGGCAGCACCAAAATCAGGGCCCCCATGTAAGTTTGCCCCACCCCTTCCTGTTTAATAGATGTGACTCTTAAATTGAAGGACTACAAGTCCTAGCATGATTCCCAGAGGTCTCATGGGTTCATGCTGGGACCTGTAGTCTGTCACTAATTGACTAGCTGGGGGAGGGGGGGTGTCATCAGTTCTGAGGGGCTCGTGCTGAGACCTGCATTCCTTCACTAGTTGGGGGTGTCACATCCTCGGCTCCGAGGGGCTCATGCTGGGACCTGTAGCCCTTCACTTTTGGGGGGGTCACTTCCTCCCCCAAAAGTAAAGGGTTACAAATCCCAGCATGAACCCCTGAAATCTAAGGATGGAGCCCATTAGATCTCAGGGGTGCATGCTGGGACCTGAAATCCTTCATTAGGCGGATGAGATCAGTGGCAGTGATGATGGGGGGGGGGTTGGGGGGTGGTGCTTGAGGGGGGAGTAGAATAAGTAACTCTCACTTGCTGTCACCTGTTGGTCAGTGTGAGAGAGACCCCGAGACACTCCGAGCCCTGTGCCCCCCTGTCTGCGGGTAGGGGTGTGTCGGTCAGCCTGTCTTCCTTTTGCTTTCTCAGTTGGGGTGGAGAGGAAGTTGAAGTGCAGACTCCTGGAGGAGCCAAAGGTGCTAAGACCACTGCTGCTCAGGTCAGGGTGGTCACTGTACTGAGGTCCGGTGCATTTTTTTTAATGCATTCCGGTGTATTTTTGATATGTTTTACTGTGTTCCAGTACAGTCCATTGCAGGAAAAATGCAACAGGTTCTACTTTTTTTTTTTTTTTTACTGGAACTGACCACACTGGTGTGAATGATGCCATTGGAAACCATATAACCTACCTTTCCATGCATTTTTGATGCAGAAAAAAAAATGCACTGGACTGCATGTAGTATGAACTGGCCCTTAGCCCCCGTTCACATCGGTGCACTTTCAAATCGCAGCATATTGCCGGCAATAGGAGTGTCCGAATCGGTGCAAAGCCACACCAATTCCCAAAAGTAGCTCCTGCACTACTTTTGGCGACTTCAGGAGCGATTTTTCAATAGATCTCATCTGTGCATGAAGTCACATGGATGTCTTTCAACTCCCCCCCCCCCCCCAGTTGCACTGAAATGCTGCTTTGAAATTGTGCGAGTTTACATGAAGTCGCTCAATTTCAAAGCCACGTTCAGTTTGAAAAATAATAAACTAAATGCATAACACAAGAGACAAGCTGGGCAAATGAAGTGGGGGGGGGGGGAAATTTCTGTTACAGTAAGAGACTCTAATCTCATGGTTGGGATTTGAACCCATGACTGTAGTGCTGTGAGGCAGAAGTGCTAACCACTATGCCAGGGTACTGCCCATATTATTACCTCGAATATATAGTAGTATCGTGATTCATGAATTAAGATCTATAATTAGAAGTAGATATTCTAATAAAATTTTAGAATTTGACATAAAAATTGTCATATAATAGAGAATGAGATATAATTGTTATTTTATAGATTTATGTGAGGGGTAGGGATGAGCTTCGAGTTCGAGTCAAACTCATGTTCGACTCGAACATCGGCTGTTCGCCAGTTCGCTGAGCAGCGAACAATTTGGGGTGTTCTCTGCAAATTCGAAAGCCGCTGAACACCTTTTAAAAGTCTATGGGAGAAATCAAAAGTGCTCATTTTAAAGGCTTATATACAAGTTATTGTCATAAAAAGTGTTTGGGGACCCGGGTCCTGCCCCAGGGGACATGTATCAATGCAAAAAAGTTTTAAAAACGGACGTTTTTTCGGGAGCAGTGATTTTATTAATGCTTAAAGTGAAACAATAAAAGTGTAATATTCCTTTACATTTCGTACCTGGGGGGTGTCTATAGTATGCCTGTAAAGGGGCGCATGTTTCCCGTGTTTAGAACAGTCTGAGAGCAAAATGACATTTCAAAGGAAAAAAAAGTCATTTAAAACTACTCGCGGCTATTAATGAATTGCCGGTCCGACAATACACATAAAAGTTCATTGATAAAAACGGCATGGGAATTCCCCACAGGGGAACCCCGAACCAAAATTAAAAAAAAAATGTTGTGGGGGTCCCCCTAAATTCCATACCAGGCCCTTCAGGCCTGGCACGGATAGTAAGGGGAACCCCCGGCCAAATTTTTTTTTTTTTAAAAATGGCGTGGGGTCCCCCTCAAAATCTATACCAGACCCTTATCCGAGCATGCAACCTGGCAGGCCGCAGGAAAAGAGGGGGGGATGAGAGAGCGCCCCCCCCCCTCCTGAACCGCACCAGGCCACATGCCCTCAACATTGGGAGGGTGCTTTGGGGTAGCCCCCCAAAACACCTTGTCCCCATGTTGATGGGGACAAGGGCCTCATCCCCACAACCCTTGTCCGGTGGTTGTGGGGGTCTGCGGGCTTATCAGAATCTGGAGGCCCCCTTTAACAAGGGGACCCCCAGATCCCGGCCCTCCCCCCCTGTGTGAAATGGTAAGGGGGTACAAAAGTACCCCTACCATTTCACAAAAAAACTGTTAAAAATGACAAGAGACAGTTTTTGACAATTCCTTTATTTAAATGCTTCTTCTTTCTTCTATCTTCCTTCGGTTTCTTCCTCTTCTTCTGGTTCTTCCTCCGGTGTTCTCGTCTCGCATCTTCCTCTGCGGCACCGGTGTCTTCTTCCCTTCGTCTTCTGGGCCGCTCCGCATCCGACCATGATGGGAGGCTCCCGCTGTGTGACGCTTCTCCTCTTCTGACGGTTCTTAAATAATGGATGACGGGGCCACCCGGTGACCCCGCCCCCTCTGACGCACGGGGACTTCCCTGTGGCATTCCCCGTGACGTCAGAGGGGGGCGGACAGGGAAGTCCACCATGCATCAGAGGGGGCAGGGTCACTGGGTGGCCCCACCCTTCGTTATTTAAGAACCATTAGAAGAGAAGCGTCACACAGCGGGAGCCTCCCATCATGGTCGGATGTGGAGCGGCCCAGAACACAGAAGATGCCGGCACCGCAGAGGAAGATGACAGACGAAAACACCGGAGGAAGAACCAGAAGAAGATGGAGGAAGAAACTGAAGGAAGATAGAAGAAAGAAGAATTTAAATAAAGGAATTTTCAAAAACTGTCTCTTGTCATTTTTAACATTTGATACTTTTTTTTTGTGAAATGGTAGGGGTACTTTTGTACCCCCTTACCATTTCACACAGGGGGGAGGGCCAGGATCTGGGGGTCCCCTTGTTAAAGGGGGCCTCCAGATTCCGATAAGCCCCCCCGCCCGCAGACCCCCACAACCACCGGGCAAGGGTTGTGTGGATGAGGCCCTTGTCCCCATCAACATGGGGACAAAGTGTTTTGGGGGGCTACCCCAAAGCACCCTCCCAATGTTGAGGGCATGTGGCCTGGTACGGTTCAGGAGAGGGGCACACTCTCTTGTCCCCCCTCATTTCCTGCGGTCTGCAAGGTTGCGTGCTTGGATAAGGGTCTGGTATTGATTTTTGGGGAGACCCCACGCCAATTTTTAAAAAAAATTTGGCGCAGGGTTCCCCTTAAAATTCATACCAGACCTGAAGGATCTGGTATAGATTTTGAGGGGGACCCCACGCCATTTTTTTCTTTAAATTTTGGTTCGGGGTTCCCCTGTGGGGAATTCCCATGCCGTTTTTATCAATGAACTTCTATGTGTATTGTCAGACCGGCAATTCATTAATAGCCGTGAGTAGTGTTAAATGACTTTTTTTACTTTGAAATGTCATTTTGCTGTCAGACTGTTCTAAACACGGGAAACAAGCGCCCCTTTACAGACATACTATAGACACCCCCCAGGTACAAAATTTAAAGGAATATTACACTTTTATTGTTTCACTTTAAGCATTATTAAAATCACTGCTCCCAAAAAAATGGCCGTTTTTAAAACTTTTTTTTGCATTGATCCATGTCCCCTGGAGCAGGACCCAGGTCCCCAAACACTTTTTATGACAATAACTTGCATATAAGCCTTTAAAATTAGCACTTTTGATTATTCATGTTCGTGTCCCATAGACTTTAACGGTGTGTGCGTGTTCGAACAAACTTTTTTCCTGTTCGCATGTTCTGGTGCGAACCAAACAGGGGGGTGTTCAGCTCATCCCTACCGGACTCGCTGTACAGCCACACTGGAATATTGTATATATTGTACAGTATATTGTCTCATACTGTTGTGGACTCTTTGGGTCGTTTGGGGTGTGGTTGTATTACATTGTTCTATTGTGTCTGTCGGCCTTGGAAGAAAAGTATATTATGGGATGTAAGTCTCATGGGGGGTGGATATTCCTCCAGCAGCCCCTCCCTGATGATGAGACTGTTTACTGATGAGAAGCTTGAATACACCTGACCTGTGTGTCTGTCTATTGCTATTGGACAGTTTACCCCGCCCTGAATCCAAGGGTGGGGGGAGGGAGTGTCCCTGAGTTGTATATCTGTTACATGTGTTTAAATAAACAGTCTGTTTTCACCCTACATTGACTTACGGCTAGTGACTGGGGGAGCTAAGGGGTCTTGGATAGAGCTGGTTCTGGACAAAGGAAGCATTTACGGCAGACATACTCCTGTTGAGGACGGAGGTCCGTTGCGACATATTTAACATTAGAAAAAAGTATGCATTGCTCTGTAACATTCATTAAAAATGCATTAGTGTGCAGAACATGTAAAAAAAACTACAAACAGGAAAGAAAATGAATCTCTTTACGATCACCCACATTTGCTAATTGTTTCTTTTTACACACAAATGGGATCTTGGCTAAATCCTGCAGTTCTACATCCTATAGGGACCACGATTAGCATTTTCTATAATGGAAAAGTGACTATCCTGACTTGACATTTACTAATACCGTGTTTCCCTGAAAATAGGCCTCATTTTCAGGATAGATCTTATCTCAATTTTCTAGGATGGCTGCAGTGAGCGCTACCCTAAAAATAAGCCCTCGTTAAAGTTGTCGTAAAATCATCTAATCCACGCTGTAAAAGGATTTTATAATGTCCAGTGTGTGTCTTTATGTAATATAATTGTAGAAAATACCTTATTTACAGCCCTGCTCAGGGCCGATCCTGGACGGGCACCACAGAGGTGGGGGCGCTAAAGCGCCAGAGTGCTCCGCTCCCTCCCTCCCTCCTCCACCTCCTCCTCCTCCTTCTCCTCTCTCTGCCAGTCACCGCAGCCGCCGCTTTGTTTATTGTCAAAGCCCATCCCTCCCTCCTCCTGTCAGAGGAGGAGAGCGGAAACAGCCAGAGATCAGAGCGGCTGTGTCTCTGTGTGCAGAGAGACCAGTCGCGCAGTGACGTCACTGGGGGGGGGGGGGGGGCGTCTGTTCCCGACGTGTTCCAGTTCTCCTCCTCCTGTGTGTAACTCCTGCCTGCTGCCCAAGCCTGACACGCTCTGTTCTCCACCCCGGTGGCGTGGCTGCACGCTGTCCTCTCCTCTGCAGCTGCCGCCCGGGTGTTTTTTAATTGGCTTAATGGAGGGGGTGTAGTTTGTCAGGGGTCTATACTAATAGAGGGGGGGGTTGTCCTGGGGGGTCTATACTAATGGAGGGGGGGGTTGTCCTGGGGGGTCTATACTAATGGAGGGGGGTTTGTCCTGGGGTGGTTCTATACTAATGGAGGGGGGATTGTCCTGGGGGGTTCTATACTAATGGAGGGGGGATTGTCCTGGGGGGGTTCTATACTAATGGAGGGGGGTTTGTCCTGGGGGGGGTTCTATACTAATGGAGGGGGGTTTGTCCTGGGGGGGTTCTATACTAATGGAGGGGGGTTTGTCCTGGGGGGTTCTATACTAATGGAGGGGGGTTTGTCCTGGGGGGGTTCTATACTAATGGAGGGGGGTTTGTCCTGGGGGGGTTCTATACTAATGGAGGGGGGTTTGTCCTGGGGGGGGTCTATACTAATGGAGGGGGGGGTTTGTCCTGGGGGTCTGTACTAATGGTGGGGGGGTGGTTTGTCCTGGTGGGTCTGTACTAATGGAGGGGGCGGTCTGTACTAATGGAGGGGGCGTGGTTTGTCCTGGGGTGGTTCTGTACTAATATAGGGGGGTGGTTTGTTCTGAGGGGCTGTACTAATGGAGGGGGGTGGTTCTGTACTAATGGAGGGGGGGGTTGTCCTGAGGGGGGTCTGTACTAATGGAGGGGTGGTTGGTTTGTCCTGAGGGGGGTCTATACTGATAGAGGGGGATGTTTTGTCCTGGGGGGTCTATACTGACTATAGTTGGTGGAGGGGGGGTGATACCATGTTTTACCACACCGGGTGACACCCCTCTCCTCTTCGTGTGCTGCTGCACTAGTGAGCGGCTTACTATGTTTCTTCCCCCACCTTCATATTGGCCAGGGAATAAAAAAAAAAGGAGCAGAGGAGGATTGTGGGACATGTAGTCCCAAGGACTGGTAGCCCCACTGTAACACGGAAACTGCAGCCCACACAGCATGCTCAGCTGAATGGGAAAGAGAGAGCCAGGAGTCCGGGAAAGCTTTCAGGGAAGTGCACCCAGGACTCCAGAGGGAGAGGACATCATTAGAGGGAGAACCCCGCTGCCCTGCTCCACCAGAGGGAAAGTCGGACAGCCTAGCGCCATCCCTGGCGGAGAAAGGAATGGAGTCATTGCCAGAATACAGATCTGGGAGCTACCCAGCGGAGTCACCACGGGCAATTCAGAGTGAGCTGACTCCTGATCAAAGCAACCATTGCTGTATCGCTGGGTAAGGTGAGAGGGCCAACTGGCCATTATCTACTAATGTCCATAGGAACTGCAGTCTCTGACCATCTCCTGTAGTATGTCTGCAGTCTCTGACCATCTCCTGTAGTATGTCTGCAGTCTCTGACCATCTCCTGTAGTATGTCTGCAGCCTCTGACCATCTCCTGTACTATGTCTGCAGCCTCTGATCATCTCCTGTACTATGTCTGCAGCCTCTGACCATCTCCTGTATTATGTCTACAGCCTCTGACCATCTCCTGTAATATGTCTGCAGTCTCTGACCATCTCCTGTAATATGTCTGCAGTCTCTGACCATCTCCTGTAATATGTCTGCAGTCTCTGACCATCTCCTGTAATATGTCTGCAGTCTCTGACCATCTCCTGTAATATGTCTGCAGTCTCTGACCATCTCCTGTACCATTTTTGCAGTCTCTGACCGTCTCTTGTAACATGTCTACAGTCTCTGACCATCTCTTGTAACATGTCTACAGTCTCTGACCATCTCTTGTAACATGTCTGGGGGCTCTTTTTAACAGACTCTCTAACAGAAGCTCTCTGTGTGTGCATCAGAGAGACCCCCCTCCAGGTCTCATTAGTGTACACTCTTCCTGTCTTTTCTTTATTGTTAAAAGATCATGGGAGGATCCAAGGGTAATGAAGACTTCTTAGGGGAGCATCTCTGTGTTTGAGTTGCCATAGTAACGTTTGTAAATGGGAGGAGTTGGTAAGATGACCATGCCCATGTGGGGGTGCCATAAATATTTCTGCACCCAGGTGTCTGTGACCCTAGGATTGGCCGTGACCCACTGGAGCTCTCCTCCCGGCTGATGTCAGCGGCCCCTCCCTCTGCAATGCTGACATCAGTTGGGATCTTTGGCCCCTCCCTCTGCAGTGCTGGCATCAGCTGGGATCTTTGGCCCCTCCCTCTGCAGTGCTGGCATCAGCTGGGATCTTTGGCCCCTCCCTCTGCAGTGCTGACATTAGCTGGGATCCCGGGCCCCTCCCTCTGCAGTGCTGACATTAGCTGGGATCCCGGGCCCCTCCCTCTGCAGTGCTGACATTAGCTGGGATCCCGGGCCCCTCCCTCTGCAGCGCTGACATAAGCTGGGATCTCGGGCCCCTCCCTCTGCAGTGCTGACATAAGCTGGGATCTCGGGCCCCTCCCTCTGCAGTGCTGACATAAGCTGGAATCTCGGGCCCCTCCCTCTGCAGTGCTGACATTAGCTGGGATTTTGGCCCCTCCCTCTGCAGTGCTCGGAGCAGGGAAGAAGAGCTCCGATGGGTCCCCTGAGCTCCCAGCGGTGCTGTAAATAAAGTTTTTTCTACAATAATGTTCCATAAAGACACACGCTGGACATTATATAATCCTTTCACACAGCAGATTACAAGATTTTGCAAGGACTTTAACTCGGGTTTATTTTGGGTATTACAGAGATGTTGATACTGAGATGACAGGGAAGGAGGGGGAGAGAAGACAGGACACACAGGAACTTTTTGAAAAAAACATTTTATTGTTTTATTCCTGGAAAAAAATATATATTGTAGATTGTTGTACATAAATAAATAAGACATCCCCTGAAAATAAGCCCTAATGTGTTTCTGGTATCCAAAAATAATATAAGACCCAGTCTTATTTTTGGGAAAACATGGTAGACGTTCACCTAATTGATGGTACTTCTCTGTTCTCCACATTGAAGTCGTAATTGTTTCAATTGGGTGCAATTAGCAGTCCACCATATATTGCTTCTCCTTATTCTTAGTAGATGAACCCCAAAGTTTCCACTACTTAATAACTCTCCTTTATTTTCCCTCAGACAGGGAGATTATTGTCAGGAATCTGATCTGTGTTTTTCTGTCTGTGGATTTCTATGAGTACAAGTCTCAGCCCCTTCCTGTGTAGGAATGTACAGAACTGGTCACCTCGCCCTGTGTAGGAATGTACAGAACTGGTCACCTCGCCCTGTGTAGGAATGTTCAGAACTGGTCACCTCGCCCTGTGTAGGAATGTTCAGAACTGGTCACCTCGCCCTGTGTAGGAATGTGTAGGAATGTACAGAACTGGTCACCTCGCCCTGTGTAGGAATGTACAGAACTGGTCACCTCGCCCTATGTAGGAATGTACAGAGCTGGTCACCTCGCCCTGTGTAGGAATGTACGGAACTGGTCACCTCGCCCTGTGTAGGAATGTACGGAACTGGTCACCTCGCCCTGTGTAGGAATGTACGGAACTGGTCACCTCGCCCTGTGTAGGAATGTACGGAACTGGTCACCTCGCCCTGTGTAGGAATGTACAGAACTGGTCACCTCGCCCTGTGTAGGAATGTACGGAACTGGTCACCTCGCCCTGTGTAGGAATGTACGGAACTGGTCACCTCGCCCTGTGTAGGAATGTACGGAACTGGTCACCTCGCCCTGTGTAGAAATGTACGGAACTGGTCACCTCACCCTGTGTATGAATGTACAGAACTGGTTATCGAGTGTCAGATACTTTCACTGTCATTCTCTCTTCTTCTGCTTTCAGCGATGGCGTCTGCTGATCTGAGGAAGGAGCTGGAATGTTCCGTCTGTCTGAACATTTATACAGATCCTGTAACCCTGAAATGTGGACATAACTTCTGCCGGGACTGTATTGGTCGTGTGTCGGATACACAGGAGAGGTCTGAAGGTTATTCCTGTCCTGAATGTAGAGAAGAGTTCCAGACTCGGCCTGCACTACACAGGAACATAACATTACGTAACATAGTGGAGAATAGGGATGAGCCGAACACCCCCCTGTTCGGTTCGCACCAGAACATGCGAACAGGAAAAAAATTCGTTCGAACACGCGAACGCCGTTAAAGTCTATGGGACACGAACATGAATAATCAAAAGTGCTAATTTTAAAGGCTAATATGCAAGTTATTGTCATAAAAAGTGTTTGGGGACCCGGGTCCTCCCCCAGGGGACATGAATCAATGCAAAAAAAAGTTTTAAAAACGGCCGTTTTTTCAGGAGCAGTGATTTTAATAATGCTTAAAGTCAAACAATAAAAGTGTAATATCCCTTTAAATTTCATACCTGGGGGGTGTCTATAGTATGCCTGTAAAGGGGCGCATGTTTCCCGTGTTTAGAACAGTCTGACAGCAAAGTGACATTTTGAAGGAAAAAACACATTTAAAACTACCGCGGCTATTGCATTGCCGACAATACACATAGAAGTTCATTGATAAAAACGGCATGGGAATTCCCCACAGGGCAACCCCGAACCAAAATTAAAAAAAAAAAATGATGTGGGAGTCCCCCTAAATTCCATACAAGGCCCTTCAGGTCTGGTATGGATATTAAGGGGAACCCCAGCCAAAATTAAAAAAAAAAATTGACGTGGGGTTCCCCCTAAATTCCATACCAGACCCTTCAGGTCTGGTATGGATTTTAAGGGGAACCCCGCGCCAAAAAAAAAAAAAAAACGGCGTGGGGTCCCCCTAAAAATCCATACCAGACCCTTATCCGAGCACGCAACCTGGCAGGCCGCAGGAAAAGAGGGGGGGACGAGAGTGCGGCCCCCCCCCCTCCTGAACCGTACCAGGCCACATGCCCTCAACATTGGGAGGGTGCTTTGGGGTAGCCCCCCAAAACACCTTGTCCCCATGTTGATGAGGACAAGGGCCTCATCCTCACAACCCTGGCCGGTGGTTGTGAGGGTCTGCGGGCGGGGGGCTTATCGGAATCTGGAAGCCCCCTTTAACAAGGGGACCCCCAGATCCCGGCCCCCCCCCTGTGTGAAATGGTAAGGGGGTACTTACCCCTACCATTTCACTAAAAAACTGTCAAAAATGTTAAAAATGACAAGAGACAGTTTTTGACAATTCCTTTATTTAAATGCTTCTTCTTTCTTCCTTCATCTTCTTCTTCTTCTGGTTCTTCTGGCTCTTCTGGTTCTTCCTCCGGCGTTCTCGTCCAGCATCTTCTCCGCGGCGTCTTCTATCTTCTTCTCCTCGGGCCGCTCCGCACCCATGGCATGAGGGGGGAGGCTCCCGCTCTTCTCTTCATCTTCTTCTCTTCTTCATCTTCTTCTTCATCTTCTTCTTCTTCATCTTCTTCTTCTTCTTCTTCTTCCTTCTTCTCTTCTTCCTGTCTTCTCCGGGCCGCTCCGCAGCCATGCTGGCATGGTGGGAGGCTCCCGCTGTGTGACGGCGTCTCTTCGTCTGACGGTTCTTAAATAACGGGGGGCGGGGCCATCCGGTGACCCCGCCCCCCTCTGACGCACGGTGACTTGAGGGACTTCCCTGTGACGTCACGGGGAATGCCACAGGGAAGTCTCGTCATGTCACCGTGCGTCAGAGGGGGGCGGGGCCACCGGGTGGCCCCGCCCCCCGTTATTTAAGAACCGTCAGACGAAGAGACGCCGTCACACAGCGGGAGCCTCCCTCCATGCCACAGCATGGCTGCGGAGCGGCCCGCAGAAGACAGGAAGAAGAGAAGAAGAGAAGAAGAGAAGAAGGAAGAAGAAGAAGAAGATGAAGAAGAAGATGAAGAAGAGAAGAAGATGAAGAGAAGAGCGGGAGCCTCCCCCCTCATGCCATGGGTGCGGAGCGGCCCGAGGAGAAGAAGATAGAAGACGCCGCGGAGAAGATGCTGGACGAGAACGCCGGAGGAAGAACCAGAAGAGCCAGAAGAACCAGAAGAAGATGAAGGAAGAAAGAAGAAAGAAGAAGCATTTAAATAAAGGAATTGTCAAAAACTGTCTCTTGTCATTTTTAACATTTTTGACAGTTTTTTAGTGAAATGGTAGGGGTAAGTACCCCCTTACCATTTCACACAGGGGGGGGGCCGGGATCTGGGGGTCCCCTTGTTAAAGGGGGCTTCCAGATTCCGATAAGCCCCCCGCCCGCAGACCCTCACAACCACCGGCCAGGGTTGTGAGGATGAGGCCCTTGTCCTCATCAACATGGGGACAAGGTGTTTTGGGGGGCTACCCCAAAGCACCCTCCCAATGTTGAGGGCATGTGGCCTGGTACGGTTCAGGAGGGGGGGGGGGCCGCACTCTCGTCCCCCCCTCTTTTCCTGCGGCCTGCCAGGTTGCGTGCTCGGATAAGGGTCTGGTATGGATTTTTAGGGGGACCCCACGCCGTTTTTTTTTTTTTTTTTTGGCGCGGGGTTCCCCTTAAAATCCATACCAGACCTGAAGGGCCTTGTATGGAATTTAGGGGGACCCCCACATCTTTTTTTTTTTTTTATTTTGGTTCGGGGTTCCCCTGTGGGGAATTCCCATGCCGTTTTTATCAATGAACTTCTATGTGTATTGTCGGCAATGCAATAGCCGCGGCTAGTTTTAAATGAGTTTTTTCCTTCCAAATGTCATTTTGCTGTCAGACTGTTCTAAACACAGGAAACATGCGCCCCTTTACAGGCATACTATAGACACCCCCCAGGTACGAAATTTAAAGGGATATTACACTTTTATTGTTTGACTTTAAGCATTAATAAAATCACTGCTCCTGAAAAAACGTCCGTTTTTAAAACTTTTTTTTGCATTGATCCATGTCCCCTGGGGCAGGACCCGGGTCCCCAAACACTTTTTATGACAATAACTTGCATATAAGCCTTTAAAATTAGCACTTTTGATTTCTCCCATAGACTTTTAAAGGGTGTTCCGCGGCATTCGAATTTGCCGCGAACACCCCAAATTGTTCGCTGTTCGGCGAACTTGCGAACAGCCAATGTTCGAGTAGAACATGAGTTCGACTCGAACTCGAAGCTCATCCCTAGTGGAGAATTTCCTGTCCACCCATCCAGATCGGGAGGAGTCCGGGGTCTTCTGTACTTACTGTATTCACACTCCTGTACCTGCTGTGATATCCTGTCTGCATTGTGAAGCTTACCTTTGTGACAATCACCTGAGACTCCACAGCAAGTCACCAGAACACGTCTTATGTGACCTCACCACTTCAATGGAGAACAGGAAATGCTCCGTCCATAAGAAGATCCTGGAGTATTACTGCACTGAGGACTCCTCCTGTATCTGTATGTCTTGTTGTCTAATTGGCGATCACATCAACCATAAGAAGGAATCTCTGGTTGAGGCCTCTGAGATGAAGAAGAAGAAGCTGAGAAATGTTCTGCAGAAACTGATGACAGAGAGAGAGGAGATGGAGAAAAGAGTCCAGAGTCTGCAGGAACACAGGAGGAAAATACAAGGAGAAGCAGATGATAAAACCGAGAGAGTCACTTTCCTGTTCAGAGACCTCAGGAGACGTCTGGAAGACCTGGAGAAGAGAGTCCTGAGGGAAATCTCCGGGCAGGAAGCGCGGATATATGTGTTAATCAATGATCTGGTCCAGGATCTGGAAATAAAGAAGGAGGAGCTGTCCAGGAAGATGGGGGACATTGAGGAGCTGTGTAACATGACGGATCCACTGACTGTCCTACAGGAATCAGACACAGGTGACTTGTGTGATACTGAGGATGGAGATGATGAGGACAGAGAGAGACATGATAAACTCCTCCATGATGGAGGGGATCTGGATGTGGGGGGGATCTCACACACATTACACACAGGTTTATCTGATATCATGTCTGGGGTAAATGTAGAGAAATGTCCAGGCACACATGTCTATACACATTCTACTACAAAGGGCAAAGGCCACATCAATGCTGAACCATCCAGGAGACCTCCCCAACCCTCCCCCACCATACAACCATCCAGGAGATCTCCCCAACCCTCCCCCACCATACAACCATCCAGGAGATCTCCCCAACCCTCCCCCACCATACAACCATCCAGGAGACCTCCCCAACCCTCCCCCACCATACAACCATCCAGGAGACCTCCCCAACCCTCCCCCACCATACAACACTCACACCTCCAGGCTGGAGGACCAAATATTGGGGCTGTACAGCAAACATTGGGGGTGTCAGGGGTTACAGACATATTACTGGATGTGAGGACAGCTGGTAATTATCTACATATATCAGATGACAGGAAAACTGCATCCTCCTCATCATCACATCAGAATCACCCAGAAACACCAGAGAGATTTCAGGATCCTCAGGTGATGAGCAGTCAGAGGTTCTCCTCAGGGAGACATAACTGGGAAGTGGATGTCGGGGTGTCTGGGTACTTGAGAGTCGGGATGTGTTACCCCAGTATAGACAGGAGAGGAGAGCAGAGACGGATTGGATATAATAAGAAGTCCTGGAGTTTGGAGAGGTGGTGGGGTAATCAGTACTCAGTGATACATGACAGTAATAAGATCCCATTACCCGGCGGTGTCTCCAGTGGGAGAGTCAGGATAGATCTGGATTATGAGGCCGGGCGGATCTCCTTTTATGATCTGTGTGACCCGATCCGACATCTCCACACCTTCACCACCACCTTCACTGAGCCCCTCCATGCTGGGGTATGGGTAGGGGGATGGGGAGGTTGTATATGTGGGGGGAATCAGAAGTGAGAGATCTGCCCAGAGACATCACAAGGTGGATTATCTCCAATAGGAGGAAGCAGAGGATAAGAAACATGAGTGATTTATTTATAAAGCTGCAGGTTCCGGGGCCGTCATCTTCATCCTAAACCTCACTTCACTACCTACTGTGTCACTGACCAGGAACAAGCATGCAGGAGGTCAGATTGTTCAGCCTTCACTGGCTGCATGCTTGTTCTGGGTCAGTGACACACTACATAATGTAGCCAGGATCAGGATGAGGGCCCTGGGGTCTCCACCATCACTCATTTTTTTTTTTTCAGTTTTGTGTGAAGTCGGGAAGGATTATAACCTGTCAGATTTTTTTTTTTCTGCTATCTGGGACAGCCAGTGCTAGCCTTGCTCCTATTGGTTATGATGTAGAGGGGGCGAGGATTGTGGTGTGGGTGGGGTAGTGTTAACAGGTGACGGGGGTATACAGTCTCAGGAAGTGGAAATCCTCAGCTCTATATATGGGAATATTGATCAATGATTGGATATAGATATAATGATGGGAGGGATTGAACGATGATTACAATCACCATTAATCCCTTCAGTCCCGGAACCTCTATGATCCTTTTGGAGCCGAGCAATTGTTCCATTTCCTCTATGGCCCTATTCATCTGATAAAGAGAAATAATTCTCCTATGATTTACTAATGATGAAATGACATGACTAAGTGCTTATATGCTAATGTTAGGTTCTTTATATAATAACCGGTTCTCTGTCTAGAATGACTTTACAGAAAGATGTTATTAGAGGAAATTGTTGTTCTCTGGATCCTTGGAAGGTCTTGTTGGGGAACATAGAGACAGTTGGTCTCCTTCTTCTACAATGAGGGATTTGGGAGTCTGGAGGTGGGACAAGCTGATAAGGTGTTCAGAGATAACAGAAATGAATGTCTCTTGTAATGAATGATGTGCTGCTTGTACAAATTCTTCAGTGAATGATTCCATCTGTAAAATGTTGATGTTTGGGACGGTCCTCCATGACAACTGTCCAGGATTGGAGGGTAAAAGCCTCCCGTTTGGTGAAGAGGTCAGATCCTTGGTCCACCTGCCATTTCTAAGGATCTCCGCACACCTTCATCTCTCTACTTTCTAATCTTTACTTTTACTTTGTAACTCTTCTCTTCTAAATAAACTTCCAGAACCTTCACCGGGATCAGAGGTTGTTATTTTCTCATCACATTCCACAAGAACTTTGTAATCCCGATGAAACACATCCATCATTTTATTGGGGCACACAAGGCTTCCTATGGTCAGGATTGTCTTACAATGTTACATTTTCCTATATATAAGACACAAACACATCACAGAATGGAACAAATAGATCTTCTTTGCTTGGTATGACCCGTCTTCATGTTACTGTAAAACTAAAGCACACAGATATTTATTTCTATTACAATTATTGTTCCTCGTTTGTTTTCTTGTCCTGAATGAGTATTACAGAGTAATGTCCGCTATTCTGTAACGTTACATGTATTGAACATTTACACTTACATATCTATTATATATGAAATATTTTTTCATGTTGAATTCTTTCTTATGAGACTTTAGAGTTCTACTTATCAATGTAGCACTGACCCCCGAAGGAGCTGCTGATTTATTTGGGTCTGTACTCTGCTCTATTTCCCCTTTGAGTGTCTCAGTCCCCCTGACACAGCTGTGGTATAATAGTGTGAAGTCAAGACGAAACCTTAAAGGCAAGTTCACAGTACACAATGTAATATACCTGTTTGTCTTAGCTTGGCCTCCACTCGCTGGATGATGCAGAGGAAAACTACACTCATGCAGTTATACTTAAACAATAACCTTGTTTACTGTAATTGCTTCAAAGATTAAACACTGCAATGGCTGTACTGTCAGCCCAACATAGTCTGACAGTCAACTGAACTTTATCTTACAAAGATATTATACAGATATAAAGTGTCTGAAATAACTTGTGGATAATGTAATAAGGTAAATGGGATAACGGTCAGAGTGAATTGATCTCACTATGAGCACTATCCTATTCTATGCGCACTATATAACTATACTAAATCAGAGATTAACTTGATAAAGTATAATACAATATTTAGGGATCTCCCATATTTAGTATCACATTCACCTTAATATGGTAAAGGAACACAAGGCCTTGTGTTTTACTAAACAGTCCTTTTCTTCTTTCTTCTGCTAGCGAAGAATAAAGTAAACTTCTGATCAAAGTAGGCTGAAATATAGAAGCAAAGTTCTGATGCAGCAGCCCTGTAACGATGTCTGATGCCGATGACTAGACATGTGCACAGCCAAAAAATTAGTTCATTTTCGTTTCATTAGTTTATTATTTTTTTTGTTTTTCGGGTCATTCATTATGATCGCGATTCGTTCATTCGTAAATTTGAACATTCGTTCATTTGTTCATTCGTACATTTTTACATTCGTACATTCGTAAAATCGTACATTTGTAAATTAGAAAATTCGGAAATTTGTAAATTCGAAGTTTGAAAATCCAAAAACCAAAACTGAAATAGTAACTATTACATTTATAGGTATTGTAATTTCCTTTCAAATTTGACTGTCAGTGTACGTAACAAATACGAATTTATCCGAAGTTACGAATTATCCAAAACAAATGCTACATCTAAACGAATGGAACGGAACAAATTAATAATAAATAATAATAATAAAACGTTGTTATTATTATTAATTCATTACATTCAATTTGTTTGGATAAGGCATTCATTTTTTCGGATCATTCATAACATCGGATAAATTTTGTATGTGTTACATTCACAAACAGCCAAATTTGAAAGGAAATTACAATACCTATAATTTAAAAGTTACTAGTAATAGTTAAATTATTATTAGTTAACTATTATTTCAGATTTCCAAATTTTGGAATTTACGAATTCACTAATTCACTAATTTACTAATGTACGAATTTACGAATGTCCAATTTTATCGAATTTACGAATATTCAGAAAAAATTTGTAAAATGGGTTTTCGTTAGTAAGGATATTCCCGAATTAACGAATTTGTCGAAATTAGTTAAAAAACGAATTCAGAACGAAATGAATTGCACATGCCTACCAATGACACAGAACTAAATCCTCAATGAGGTACAGGCCCGAGGCCTAATATTAACTAATCCTCTTGACTTTGCTTGTGGGACTATGGGTCCCAGCAACTCTGTCTTGTACAAACAAATGTGTAAAAGTGCATCAAGGAGCTTTTGGGCAACAGCCCTCTCACCCAACCAGGACAGTGTTGTCACTCCATTCTGATGTACAGGGTTCTGTCTCCGACCGGTCGGCACCGCTGCGCTTCTCCGCTCCACACAACGAGACTTCTGACACTCTCAGATGGCTCCGACATGCTCCTTCTCAGTCTTGCTCCGTCGTCAGCTCAGCTCTCTGGTGTGTCGCAGTATTGCTGCTCGGATCGCTCTTCCGTGGAGGTAGGCCGCGCTGTGCTGGAGATCCTCGCACAAATCCTCCCAGGCTGGCCATGCGTGTCCAAGAGAGCTAAGATGGCCGCGCCCAGCCCTTTTATAGTCTTCCCACAATGCAGTTCAGTTCTCCTGATGTTCATGGGAGTTAATGGGCATTGTGGGTAGGTCAAGTTAAAGTCCAAATGTAAACAAACAAAACACTTTCATGTCAACTTCTTAAATGATAGAAAATAAAGACGTGGTCCTTTCATATTTTGGCTGCTAGATGGCGCCAGATGCTAAGATATAACACACATTAAGTTACATACCAAATAGGTGACCGCTACATCAATATTCATTTTATAATCATACTCAAGTATTATGGAGGTTTAATTGTACTACGCAAGAAATAGCACTCAGGTCATGGGTTCAAATCCCAACCGTGCTACCCTCCACCTAAGGTTGCTTTTCAAGCGCATAAGCAATCACCCAAAAGTAAACCAAGACCCTGCGTGTTCACTAGTGTTTGATGCTGATGTGGAAATTAGGCATTCACCTATTTTCAGCATTCTGTTCTGCTTACTATTTAAGCTTCAAGTAGGTGATACCAAGTTTTGGATTTGAACCCAAGATCTTCAGTGTTGCAAGTTGGGAGTGCAGACCAGTAAGCCAAGGAGCTGAGCCAAATTGTATTGAGAATATACAGTAGTACCATGATTAACGAATGAACATAGATAAAGAAAACGCTATGTTCTCCTAAGATGAACCCATGACCTAACTGTTGCCAGTGAGGAGTGCAGACCACTAAGCCGCTGTGCAGAGAACAATTCTACCTGGAATATACATTTGCACCATGATTAAATAATTCACATATATAAATAGAACTCAACAGTCTCATAAAATACAAATTAAACATTAAAATATATTTTAAACACTTCAATACCGGGGGGCACTTATACACCTTCCTGCCCAGACCAATTTTTAGCTTTCAGCGCTGTCGCAGTTTGAATGACAATTGCGCGGTCATACAACACTGTACCCAAAGTACATTTTTATCATTTTGTTCCCACAAATAGAGATTTCTTTTGGTGGTATTTGATCACCTCTGCGGTTTTTATTTTTTGCTAAACAAATAAAAAAAGACCGAAATTTTTGAAAAAAATATAAAAGTTTTGCTTTTGTTTCTGTTAAAAAAAATGTGTAAATAAGTAAGTTTTCTCTTTCACTGATGGGCACTGACAGGCACTGATACAGCGGCACCAATGAGGTGGCACCAATGAGTGGGCACTGACGATGGGCACTGGTAGGTGGCACTGATATGCAGCACTGATGGGCATTGATAGGCGGCACTGATGGGCACTCATGGGTGGCACTGGGTGGCACTGGTTGGCACTGATGGACACTGATAGGTGACAATGGGCACTGAAAGGTGGCACTGCTGGGCACTAATAGGGTGGCACTGATAGGCGGCACTGCTGGGTACTGATATGTGGCACTGCTGGGCACTGATATGTGGCACTGCTGGGCACTGATATGTGGCACTGCTGGGCACTGATATGTGGCACTGCTGGGCACTGATACGTGGCACTGATGGGCACTGATACACAGCACTGATATGAGGCACTCATAGGCATCCCTGGTGGCACTGGCAGTGGTAGGCATTGAAGTGGGTACAGATTGGCAGCTGCCTGGGCACATAGTGGTATTTCCCTGGGGGTCTAGGGGCATAGTTTGAAACAGGAAAATCTGGATGCCGCACACCGGATAAAGTTGAAAGCATCTTCTTTATTGTAAAACTTGGATCATAAAAAACAGGACAATCAGGCGGGTAGTACAGACACAGCTGACGCGTTTTGCACTCTAGTTCGAGCACTTACTCAAGTTTTACAATAAAGAAGATGCTTTCAACTTTATCCGGTGTGCGGCATCCAGATTTTCCTGTTTCAAACCCTGCTTTAATTTGCATTTAGCCAGCACCTGGGACTCCTCTCCTCTGAAGGATTCACTAATACACACCTGAAAGCAGGTTCTCCTGAGCGGTGATTCATTCTCTCTGTCTGGTCTAGGGGCATACCTGGTGGTCCAGTGTGGAAGCCTTCCCTGGTGGTCCTGGGCGGCTTCCCTGGTGGTCCTGGGTGGGATCCGAGGGGGGGCTGTGCTGATAAACATTCAGCACAGACCCCCCCTGTCAGGAGAGCAGCCAATCGGCTCTCCTCTACTGGCGTCTGTCAGACACGAATGAGGAAAAGCCAATTACCGGCTCTTCCTATTTACATTGTGATCAACCGTTATTGGACACAGCTGATCACGTGGTAAAGAGTCTCTGTCAGACTCTTTACCTAGATCGGTGTTGCGGGGTATCAGACTGAACCCCGCAACAACGATCGCCGCGATGCACGCCCCCGGGCGCGCGCATCGGCTCGATATTCCTGATCACCTCATATGATGTCCGGTCAGGAATATCAAACCACTTTGCTGCCGTCATTTGGTAATCGGGCGGGCGGCAAGTGGTTAAATATAATAGAGATGTAACTGTAAATGTTCAATAAATGCCTATTATATTTATTATTATTATTATTAGATTTTTTGGTGATTGATTTCCCCAAAGGTCCAGGAGGGGTAATATTCAGGCGGGGGGGGGGGTGGCTTGCTCGCCCCCCTTTGCTGGCCTGTCAGGCTGCATGTTTGGAGAAGGCCCCTTTCACACTTGTGTGACTTGTCCTGTGACTTGGAACTGCAAAGTCACATGACAAATTGTACCCCATGATTTCCAATGAGTACCGTTCATATCTGTGCGACTTCAAAGTAATCCCTGATCTACTTTGGGCTGACTTTTTGATGTGACTTGAGGTCCATAGACCTCAATATTACACGGGCACATCAAGTCACATCAAAGTCGCATTACTTTCAGGTCATACAAGTTTGAAAGGGGTCTATAGGGTCTGGTATGGATTTGAGAGGGGCCCCGCACTGTTGTTAAAAAAAAAATGTTGATGTAGGGGTTCCCCAAAAAATCCATAACAGACACAAAAGGACCTGGTATGGATGTGGGGGGCCCCCTATGCTGTTTAATGATTTTTGTTTTATTGCTGGCAATGCTAAAAATGCCGGGGGGCGCCGGCTCCAAAAACTCACATCTGAACCACTGCTTTGGATATGCACCAATCACATTGGACATGTGTGAACGCACTGTAGGCACTTGTCCCCCTATTCACCAGACAAACTCCAGGTAGGTGGTGCTGTGGTTGGGATTTGAACCCATGACCTGAGTGCAGCTCACCTGGAGTGCTGACCACTCAGCCACTGTGCTGATCAGATCTAGAAGAAGAATATATAGGAGGACTGTGATGAAAGGAGCGACATCTATAACTAGAAGACAACATTCTAATGCAATTCTATCTAGACATTAACCACTAGCCAACCAGCCGCCATCATTATACTGCGGCAGGTCGGCTCTCCTGCGCAAATTGCTGTAACTGTACGGCGGCTCATGCAGGCGCGATAGCGGGCGGTTTGCGCCCTCTACATGCTGCGGGAGCCTGCCCGCGGGTCAGGCAGACTCGATGTTTGCCAGTGACCCGTGATCACCTATTACAAAGGCAGAATGGAGATCTGCCTTTGTAAAGAAGGTGATTCCCCATTCTGACAAGGGACATGTCAGAGATCTTCTGTTCTCAGTGATCAGGAACATTGATCTCTGTCATGTCCCTGACAGCCCATCGCCCCTCCCCCCACAGTTAGAACACACAGTGAGGGAACACATTTAACCACTTGGTCGCCCCTTAGTGGTTAACGCCTTCCCTGCCAGTGCCATTTATACAGCAATCAGTGGGTGTTTATGGCTCTGATCGCTGTACAAATGTCAATGGTCCCAAAATGTCAAAAGTGTCCGATCTGTCCGCTGCAATGTCGCAGTCCTGCTAAAAATCGCAGATCAGCGCCATTACTAATAAAAAAAAAAAAGCCATAAATCTATCCCCTATTTTGTAGATGCTCTAAATTTTGCGCAAACCAATCAATATGCACTTATTGTGTTTTTTTTTTTAAACCAAAAATATGTAAAAGAATACATATTGGCCTAAACTGAGGAAGACTTTGTGTTTTTTTTTTTTTTGTTTTGTTTTTTTTTATTAGACGTTTTATAGCAAAAAGTTTTTTTTTTTTTTTTTTAATTGTCGCTCTTCGTTTAAAAGCACAAGGGATAAAAACGGCAGAGGTGATCAAATAAAAAGGAGGAAAAAAGGACACCGATTTTATTTGGGTACAACGTCACATGACTGCACAATTGTCAGATAAAGTGATGCAGTGCTGTATTGCAAAAAATGGACCTGGTCATTAACCACTTCAGCCCCGGAAGAATTTACCCCCTTCCTAACCAGTGCGTTTTTTGGGATCCGGCACTGCGCCGCTTTAACTGACAGTTGCGCGGTCGTGCAACGTGGCTCCCCAAAAAAATCGACATCCTTTTTTTTCCCACAAATAGATCTTTCTTTTGGTGGTATTTGATCACCTCTGCGTTTTTTATTTTTTGCACTATAAACAAAAAAAGAGCGACAATTTTGAAAAAAACACATTATTTTTTTACTTTTTGCTATGAAAATATCCCCAAAAAATATTTTAAAAAATACATTTTTTTCCTCAGTTTAGGCCGATACGTATTCTTCTACACAAGTTTGGTAAAAAAAAAAATCCCAATAAGCGTTTGTGCAAAAGTTATAGCGTCTACAAAATACGGGATAATTTTATGGCATTTTTATTATTTTTTTTTATTAGTAATGGCGACGATCAGCAGCGATTTATTTTTATTTTTTATTTTTTTCTTCTTCTTTCGTGACTGCGCCATTATGGCGGACAGATCGGACATTTTTTGACACATAATTGGGACCATTGTCATTTATACAGCAATCAGTGCTATACAAATGCACTGATTCCTGTGTAATTGACACTGGCAGTGAAGTGTTAACCACTAGGGGGCGGGGAGGGGTTAAGTCAGTACTAGGGATGTGTTACTAACTGTGGGGGGGAGGGGCTACATGTGACACGTCACTGATCTCTGCTCCCAATCACAGGGAGAAGAGATCAGTGACACTGTTACCAGGCAGAACGGGGAGGTGCTTGTTTACCTCAGCATCTCCCCATTCATCCTCTCCATGAGACGATCGCAGGTATCCCCGCGGCAATCGAGTCCGCGGGACCCGCGACCCGACTCACGGAGCTCCCGGCCGGCGCACACGCAATGGCACGGCAGCAAATACAAAGGGATATACGGGTACGCCCATTTGCCCAGCCGTGCCATTCTGCCGATGTACATCGGCGTGCGCCGGTCGGGAACCGGTTAAGAGGGGAAAACCTTCCTGGGCTGAAGTGATTAAAAATGATTGATCATATAACAGAGACCTAAGGGCGTGGCCTGGATTGGGGGGGAGGGGCCCCATGCTGCTTTTATTTTACCATTCAAATTCATGTTGTTACCCCCCCCCCCTCCTTGTGGCAGGCAGCACAACTCCTAACTTCCTAAATGTTACTGAAGTGGATTTGTATTTAGAAAATGTTGTTGTATTTCCTAACATGAAGTAAACAAGGATTGGGAGTCATTATCAAATAGTTCATTTTAGGTGTCCATACACTATACAATCTGATTGTACTACTCCTTTAGATTTACAGTTTGTGAAGCACTGGATAAAATATATAAATTCCACACTGTATATACAGGAAGATGTAGAAATGCAGGAAGTCTCCTGTGTATAGAAACAGGAAGTGATGTGTGTGCTGAGGAACACCAAACACCACACCCCCCACCCCCAAACCTGGGGAACATGAAGACATCTCCCACACTTACCTTCCAAATCAGGAACATCTCCTCATGAGAAGAAAGTCATCTCACTAACAACTACAAGCAGCCCGAGCAAAAGACCTTTTGGCTAAGATCAAGTGTAGTATCTGTTCTTATCAGTTTTCGGGAGGGAGAATGTTGGGGCCCTATGGAGAGACGGGGTGCTGTAATACTCGTTGTGTATTGGCTTCACTTTGAGTTTATTGGCACCAAGGTCACTGCACCACATCACACTTTTTTTCCCACATGCCTCTCAGGGCAGTGGTTCTCAACCTCGGGGGTCGAATGACGATTTGCCAGGGATCACCGAATTCTGGGCTGTTCCTGAAGCCCGCACAGCTCTCCCAGCCTTTTCACGGCCGCCGAGCTGGGCTGTCCCTGGAGGCCACCCACTCAGCCTCTATAGGAGTAGAAGAATCTATTTTGGGTAGCATTTTTGGTATGTACATGTTATGTGTTAGAAATATTGTATAAATGGACAACTTTGTGTTAAAAAAAAAAAAAAGCGTTTTAACCACTTCCTGCCCGCCGTCATATGACGTCCTTGACTTTGTGCGGAGATATAAGAATGATGGGTGCAGCTACAGGCATCATTCAGATATCAGCTTTTTCATCCGGCGATTCCCTACACCATAAGAATGATCATAGCAGCTGTTCCACTGCTTGATCGTTCTTACGGGAGGCAAGAGGGGATGTCCCCCCCTCTTGCCGCCCTCCGGTGCTTCTACCAACTCACCGCTACGATCGAAGCCAGGATCTTTTTTTTTTATTTCAGGCACAGCCTAGAGGTGAGATGTGGGGTCTTATTGACCCCATATCTCACTGTAAAGAGGACCTATCATGCCATATTCCTATTACAAGGGATGTTTACATTCCTTGTAATAGGAATAAAAGTGATCAAAAACATTTTTTTTTGGAAAAAAGTGTCAAACTAAAATAAATAAAGTAAAATGAACAATAAAAAAAAAAAATTTTTAAAGCGCCCCTGTCCGTGTGCTTGCATGCAGAAGCGAACGCATACGTAAGTCCCGCCCACATATGAAAACTGTGTTCAAACCACACATGTGAGGTATCGCTGCGATCTGTAGAGCAAGAGCAATAATTTTGGCCCTCCTCTGTAACTCAAAACATGTAACCAGTAAAAAAATTTAAAGCGTCGCCTATGGGGATTTTTAATTAACGAAGTTTGGCGCCTTTCCACGAGCGTGTGCAATTTTTAAAGGTGACATGTTGGGTATCTATTTACTCGGCATAACTTCATCTTTTATATTATGCAAAAACATTGGGCTAACCTTACAGTTTTGGTTTTTTTAAAGCACAAAACTGTTTTTTTTTTAAAAAAAACACGTTCGAAAAATTTCTGCGCAAATATCGTGCGAGATAAAAAGTTGCAATGACCGCCATTGTATTCTCTAGGGTCTTTTCTAAAAAAAACATATATAATGTTTTGGGGTTCTATGTAATTTTCTAGCAAACAAATGATGATTTTTACATGTAGGAGAGAAATGTCCTGGGTGCTCCAGAACGCCTGAAGGTGCTCCCTGCATGTTGGGCCTCTGTATGTGGCCACGCTGTGTAAAAGTCTCACACATGTGGTATCACCATACTCAGGAGTAATAGCAGAATGTGTTTTGGGGTGTAATTTGTGGTATGCATATGCGGTGTGTGAGAAATAACCTGCTAATATGACAATTTTGTGAAAAAAAAAAAAGAAAAAAACAAAACTTGATTTTGCAAAGAAATGTGGGAAAAAATTACAACTTCAAAAAACTCACCATGCATCTTTCTAAATACCTCGGAATGTCTTCTTTCCAAAAAGGGGTCATTTGGGGGGTATTTGTACTTTTCTGGCATGTTAGGGTCTCAAGAAATTAGATAGGCCGTCGGTACTTCAGATGTGGTCAATATTCAGAGATTGGCACCATAGCTTGTGGACTCTATAACTTTCACAAAGACCAAATAATATACACTAATTTGGGATATTTTTACCAAAGATATGTAGCGGTATAAATTATGGCCAAAATATATGAAGAAAAATTACTAATTTGCAAAATTTTATAACTGAAACAAAGAAAAATGCATTTTTTTTTACAGATTTTTCTGTCTTTTTTCTTTTATAGTGCAAAAAATAAAGAACCCAGCGGTGATTAAATACCACCAAAAGAAAGCTCTATTTGTGTGAAAAAAGGGACAAAAATTTCAAAATGATACAGTGTTGCATGACTGAGTAATTGTCATTCAAAATGTGATAGCACCAAAAGCTGAAAATTGGTCTGGTTATTAAGGGGGTTTAAGTGCCCAGTGGTTAAGTGGTTAACAAGCAGTTCCTTTCCTTCAATGATGTTGTACACTGTATATGTAGAGCCATTGTATGGGATTGTAAGTTTAACCACTAGCTGCCCACCCACTGTCATATGACGGCGGGACGAGGCAGCTGTTGTTTTGGGCATACGTCATATGACGTGATCGCCCTCCCGAGCCACTAGGGGGCGCGCGCATGACTGCCGCGTCGCTCTTGACCTGGTGCGCGTGCCCGGCACCCGCAATGTCTGCCGGGCACCCGCGATTGCTGGGTAATAGAGCAGGACCGTGGATCTGTGTATGAAAACACACAGATCTATGTCCTGTCAGAAGAGAGGAGACCGATGGTGTGTCCCTTGTACATAGGGACACCGATCGGTTACCTCCCCCAGTCAGTCCCCTCCCCCACAGTTAGAATCACTCCCCTAGGACACACATTAACCCCTCGATCACCCTCTAGTGTTAACCCCTTCCCTGCCAGTCACATTTACACAGTAATCAATGCATTTTTATAGCACGGATCGCTGTATAAATGTGAACGGTCCCAAAAATGTGTGAAAAGTGTCCGATATGTCCGCCGCAATATCGTAGTCACAATAAAAATCGCAGATCACCGCCATTACTAGTAAAAAAAAAAAAATACATAAAAATGCTATAAATCTATCCCCTATTTTGTAGACACTATAACTTTTGCGCAAACCAATCAATATACGCTTATTGCGATTTTTTTTTACCAAAAATATGTAGAAATATACATATCGGCCTAAACTGAGGAAAAAATTTGTTTTAAAAAATAATTGGATATTTATTATAGCAAAAAGAAAAAATATTGTGTTTTTTCAAACTTGTCCCTCTTCTTTTGTTTATAGCGCAATAAATAAAAACCGCAGAGGTGATCAAATACCACCACTAGAAAGCTCTATTTGTGGGGAAAAAATGATAAAAATTTAATTAGGGTGCAGTGTAACATGACCGCGCAATTGTCATTCAAAGTGTGACAGCGCTGAAAGCTAAAAAATGGCTTGGGCAGGAAGGGGGTGAAAGTGCCCGGTATTGAGGTGGTTAAATGGGAAACCCCATCTATATTTTATTCTTGCAGCTTGTAGTATATTAGTGACCTCCTCCATCCTGCGTCTTCGGTCTAAGGTGGCAGGAGAAATATCAGGGTAGATTTGCAGCTTTTTACCATCGAGTGCTATATTTGGGGAGATTCTTGATGCACGAAGATGTCTTCTTTTACCAAGAAATCCTTCATGCACATGATGATATCTCTGGGTGGTTTATCTGGTGGAGGTTTGGGGCGTAAGGCTCTGTGAATTCTGTCACAAGTAAATGCTGATAATGGCTTATCTGGCAAGAGGTTGTGGAATATCTTGGAAACAGTGGGCTGAAGATCTGTAAGTGTTTCTGGGACACCACGCAGTCTGATATTATGACGCCTGTTCCTGTTGTCTAAGTCTTCAACTTGTGCCTGCATGAAGGCAAAACTGTCAGCTAATGACTCCTAATCCTTTCTCAGGTCATTATGAGCAAGTGAGAGTTCATCGTGCTTAGTTTCCAAAATGTCAGTGCGACTACCTATGCTGGCAATCTCTTGAGACAAAGCCGTGGTAGATTTGTGAACTTCACTTTCAATTTTGTCTTCCAGTTTATCAAAAATGGTTGTAAGGCTAGCATCCAATTCTGCTTTAGATAGGGGAGAAGTGTACTCACAGTTCCCATTGTTGAGAGAGGGATTGGATGGATTGGATTGCTGTTGTTTCCCTGAGGCGCCATCTTGGGACATCCTCCTGTACTGTCTGTTTGCTGCATCCAGGAGAAAGTGGGTAAGGTTGTGTTGGGGGCGGCAAAATTGCCCGGATCTCCTTGCTGGCATGCACTGGTATGTTACCCAGGTATGGGTGATATTTTTGCCAGTGAACGAGCGTTCTGGCCCTGGATTATCGGCCTGTGTTCTGTCCGGGTCAGACGGAGCTGGAGATACTCGCGTCCGTCCCACGTCGCGCCGCGCATGCGCCCCTTCAGTACAATGGATTCTTAACCATTTAATATCGTTTTGAAACATGTGGTTTCTATTTTATATAACTTTGCATAAACCAGGTTTAAATATACCTATGTATAACAGTTTAGTGCTTACAATAAACATTTGTTCTGATTGATACAGTCATTTTATGCTTCCTCACACATGCTGTTCTGAAACACCTAATTACAGCAAAACTATGGCATAAAATCTGCTGAAACTTTTCCTGCATCTGCTCAAGATGTTTAGGAATCTTTCTATCACAGTTTAACACAGATTAGAAACAATTTAAAGTATATACCTGCAAAGAATTACACAAACAGGAGAAGATATGACCACTCATGTTTTATGGCTGAAGCGCGTTTCACTTCAGTCACATGGTGTGTGGTCTTATATAGACTCTGCTTGTGTGTCTTCTCTGCCATCTACTGGTTGTTGATAGAATAGCAATTTTCGTTGCTTAGAAATAAAAAAAAATGAATATGGACTTTGGGGTGTCTGTTTTGTCTTTTATGTGACCATATAAACCCCAGTCCGTAACACAGGCAGAGCGAATCTCCGGGATAATCAATGATCTGGTCCAGGATCTGGAAATAAAGAAGGAGAAGCTGTCCAGGAAGATGGGGGACATTGAGGAGCTGTGTAACATGACGGATCCACTGACTGTCCTACAGGAATCAGACACAGGTGACTTGTGTGATACTGAGGATGGAGATGATGAGGACAGAGAGAGACATGATAAACTCCTCCATGATGGAGGGGATCTGGATGTGTGGGGGATCTCACACACATTACACACAGGTTTATCTGATATCATGTCTGGGGTAAATGTAGAGAAATGTCCAGGCACACATGTCTATCCACATTCTACTACAAAGGGCAAAGGTCACATCAATGCTGAACCATCCAGGCCACGCCCCCAACCCTCCCCCACCATACAACCATCCAGGAGACCTCCCCAACCCTCCCCCACCATACAACACTCACACCTCCAGGATGGAGGACCAAATATTGGGGCTGTACAGGAAACATCAGGGGTGTCGGGGGTTACAGACATATTACTGGATGTGAGGACAGCTGGTAATCATCTACATATATCACATGACAGGAAAACTGCATCCAAATCATCATCACATCAGAATCGCCCAGAAACACCAGAGAGGTTTGAGGATTGTCAGGTGATGAGCAGTCAGAGGTTCTCCTCAGGGAGACATTACTGGGAAGTGGATGTCGGGGGGTCATTGTGCTGGATAGTGGGGATGTGTTACCCCAGTATAGACAGGAGAGGAGATCAGTCAGTGATTGGATATAATAAGAAGTCCTGGTGTTTGGAGGGGGGGATGTGTAATCAGCTCTCAGTGATACATGACAGTAATAAGACCCCATTACCCGGCGATGTCTCCAGTAGGAGAGTCAGGATAGATCTGGATTATGAGGCCGGGCGGATCTCCTTTTATGATCTGTGTGACCCGATCCGACATCTCCACACCTTCACCACCACCTTCACTGAGCCCCTCCATGCTGGGGTATATGTAGGGGGATGGGGAGGGAATGGTTATATAAAGATATGTGGGGGGAATGAGAAGTGAGAGATCTGCCCAGAGACATCACAAGGTGGATGATCTGATTGGTGATTGGTGGAATACTCATCCAATAGGAGGAAGCAGAGAACAGGAAACATGAGTGATTTATTTATAAAGCTGCAGGTTCCGGGGCCGTCATCTTCATCCTAAACCTCACTTCACTACCTAGTGTGTCACTGACCAGGAACAAGCATGCAGGAGGTCAGATTGTTCAGCCTTCACTGGCTGCATGCTTGTTCTGGGTCAGTGACACACTACATAGGGTAGCCAGGATCAGGATGACGGCCCTGGGGTCTCCACCATCACTGTCTATCTATAGAAGAAAGGGGTATTTTATCAGGTTTAGATGGACTGGGGAAGGATTAGAACCTCTGTCAGATCTTTATTTACTGCTATCTGAAGCTTAATTAGAGAGATTTCTCTTCACCCCCTGTCCTAGTGACAACATTTCACCAGAGAGAACTCTCCAACAACAACACAGACAGAAATAAAAATCCTTTTCTGTAGCAGAGTAGGGAAAAGATTAGAACCCCTGTCAGATCTTTATTTCTGTCTGTGTCCCTGTTGTAGATTTCCCTTCATTTCCTGTCTGATAAAACGTTGTCACCAGAACAGGAAGTGAGGGGAAATCTCTCTAATGGAGCCCCGGATAGCAGTAAAAACCTGACAGGGTTCTAATCCCCCCCCCCACTCCATCCAAATCTAGAACAATAGGATTTGTCTAGACACACACTTTAATATCCACAATGAGAATTCCTACATTTCTGTCCTCACAGGTTCCTTTACATGACCAATCCATGGATCTGTGATTGCTCCTCCCCCTCACTGTGATTGGCTGTGATGATTGTCACTATGAATACAGCCAGTGCTAGTCTTACTCCTATTGGTTATGATGTAGAGGGGGCGGGGATTGTGGACAGGTGACGGGGGGTATACAGTCTCAGGAAGTGGAAATCCTCGGCTCTGTATATGAGAATATTGATCAATGATTGGATATAGATAGAATGATGGGAGGGATTGGACGATGACTACAATCATCATTAACCCCTTCAGTCCCGACACCTCTATGATCCTTATGGAGCTGAGCAATTGTTCCATTTCCTCTATGGCCCTATTCATCTGATAAAGAGAAATAATTCTCATATGATTTACTAATGATGAAATGACATGACTAAGTGCTTATATGCTAATGTTAGGTTCTTTATATAATAACAGGTTCTCTGTCTAGAATGACTTTACACAAAGATGTTATTAGAGGAAATTGTTGATCTCGGGATCCTTGGAAGGTCTTGTTGGGGAACATAGAGACAGTTGGTCTCCTTCTTCTACAATGAGGGATTTGGGAGTCTGGAGGTGGGACAAGCTGATAAGGTGTTCAGAGATAACAGAAATGAATGTCTCTTGTAATGAATGATGTGCTGCTTGTACAAATTCTTCAGTGAATGATTCCATCTGTAAAATGTTGATGTTTGGGACGGTCCTCCATGACAACTGTCCAGGATTGGAGGGTAAAAGCTTCCCGTTTGATGAAGGGGGGCAGGTGGGGTGTCCCTGAATGGCAATGGAAATGTGGTCACTTGTGTGTCCCCGATCTCAGCCATAGATTGTATTTCATTTCTCATAGCAAGCATCCTGGCAGTGTTGCCAGAGCTGGAGAAGAGAGCTAGCTCTTGGGGTTTTGGAAAAAGAATGTGCACTTCCCTGCAAATGTACAATGCAGTGCTTAGTGCCCAGGGCCACATGTAGCCCATTGCCACTTTATGTGTGGCCCATTGGTCCCCTGCAGACACTTATCTGTAATATGTCATGTACTATGTCTCCAGTTAATGACTGACTGCTGAAGCATGCCCCCAGTCTCCAACAACCCGTGTAGCATGTTCATAGTCTCTGACCATTTTCTGTATCATGTCTGCAGTCTCTGACCATTTTCTGTATCATGTCTGCAGTCTCTGATCATCTCTTGGAGCAAATCTGCAGTCTTTGACAACCTCTTGTATAATTTCTGCAGTCTCTGATCATCTCCTGTACTATGTCTGCAGTCTCTGATCATCTCCTGTATTATGTCTGCAGTCTCTGATCATCTCCTGTATTATGTCTGCAGTCTCTGATCATCTCCTGTACTATGTCTGCAGTCTCTGATCATCTCCTGTATTATGTCTGCAGTCTCTGATCATCTCCTGTATTATGTCTGCAGTCTCTGATCATCTCCTGTACTATGTCTGCAGTCTCTGATCATCTCCTGTACTATGTCTGCAGTCTCTGATCATCTCCTGTACTACGTCTGCAGTCTCTGATCATCTCCTGTACTATGTCTGCAGTCTCTGATCATCTCCTGTACTACGTCTGCAGTCTCTGATCATCTCCTGTATTATGTCTGCAGTCTCTGATCATCTCCTGTACTATGTCTGCAGTCTCTGATCATCTCCTGTATTATGTCTGCAGTCTCTGATCATCTCCTGTATTATGTCTGCAGTCTCTGATCATCTCCTGTATTATGTCTGCAGTCTCTGATCATCTCCTGTACTATGTCTGCAGTCTCTGATCATCTCCTGTACTATGTCTGCAGTCTCTGATCATCTCCTGTATTACGTCTGCAGTCTCTGATCATCTCCTGTATTATGTCTGCAGTCTCTGATCATCTCCTGTACTATGTCTGCAGTCTCTGATCATCTCCTGTACTATGTCTGCAGTCTCTGATCATCTCCTGTACTATGTCTGCAGTCTCTGATCATCTCCTGTACTACGTCTGCAGTCTCTGATCATCTCCTGTACTATGTCTGCAGTCTCTGATCATCTCCTGTACTACGTCTGCAGTCTCTGATCATCTCCTGTATTATGTCTGCAGTCTCTGATCATCTCCTGTACTATGTCTGCAGTCTCTGATCATCTCCTGTATTATGTCTGCAGTCTCTGATCATCTCCTGTATTATGTCTGCAGTCTCTGATCATCTCCTGTATTATGTCTGCAGTCTCTGATCATCTCCTGTACTATGTCTGCAGTCTCTGATCATCTCCTGTACTATGTCTGCAGTCTCTGATCATCTCCTGTATTACGTCTGCAGTCTCTGATCATCTCCTGTATTATGTCTGCAGTCTCTGATCATCTCCTGTACTATGTCTGCAGTCTCTGATCATCTCCTGTACTACGTCTGCAGTCTCTGATCATTTCCTGTATTACGTCTGCAGTCTCTGATCATCTCCTGTACTATGTCTGCAGTCTCTGATCATCTCCTGTATTATGTCTGCAGTCTCTGATCATCTCCTGTACTACGTCTGCAGTCTCTGATCATTTCCTGTATTACGTCTGCAGTCTCTGATCATCTCCTGTACTATGTCTGCAGTCTCTGATCATTTCCTGTGCTATGTCTGCAGTCTCTGATCATCTCCTGTATTATGTCTGCAGTCTCTGATCATCTCCTGTATTATGTCTGCAGTCTCTGATCATCTCCTGTATTATGTCTGCAGTCTCTGACCATCTCCTGTACTATGTCTGCAGTCTCTGATCATCTCCTGTACTATGTCTGCAGTCTCTGATCATCTCCTGTACTATGTCTGCAGTCTCTGACCATCTCCTGTATTATGTCTGCAGTCTCTGATCATCTCCTGTATTATGTCTGCAGTCTCTGATCATCTCCTGTATTATGTCTGCAGTCTCTGATCATCTCCTGTATTATGTCTGCAGTCTCTGATTATGTCCTGTACTATGTCTGCCGTCTCTGATCATCTCCTGTACTATGTCTGCAGTCTCTGATCATCTCCTGTATTATGTCTGCAGTCTCTGATCATCTCCTGTACTATGTCTGCAGTCTCTGATCATCTCCTGTATTATGTCTGCAGTCTCTGATCATCTCCTGTACTATGTCTGCAGTCTCTGACCATCTCCTGTATTATGTCTGCAGTCTCTGATCATCTCCTGTATTATGTCTGCAGTCTCTGATCATCTCCTGTATTATGTCTGCAGTCTCTGATCATCTCCTGTATTATGTCTGCAGTCTCTGATCATCTCCTGTATTATGTCTGCAGTCTCTGATCATCTCCTGTATTATGTCTGCAGTCTCTGATCATTTCCTGTGCTATGTCTGCAGTCTCTGATCATCTCCTGTATTATGTCTGCAGTCTCTGATCATCTCCTGTATTATGTCTGCAGTCTCTGACCATCTCCTGTACTATGTCTGCAGTCTCTGATCATCTCCTGTACTATGTCTGCAGTCTCTGATCATCTCCTGTATTATGTCTGCAGTCTCTGACCATCTCCTGTACTATGTCTGCAGTCTCTGACCATCTCCTGTATTATGTCTGCAGTCTCTGATCATCTCCTGTATTATGTCTGCAGTCTCTGATCATCTCCTGTATTATGTCTGCAGTCTCTGATCATCTCCTGTATTATGTCTGCAGTCTCTGACCATCTCCTGTACTATGTCTGCAGTCTCTGATCATCTCCTGTACTATGTCTGCAGTCTCTGACCATCTCCTGTATTATGTCTGCAGTCTCTGATCATCTCCTGTATTATGTCTGCAGTCTCTGACCATCTCCTGTACTATGTCTGCAGTCTCTGATCATCTCCTGTACTATGTCTGCAGTCTCTGATTATCTCCTGTACTATGTCTGCCGTCTCTGATCATCTCCTGTACTATGTCTGCAGTCTCTGATCATCTCCTGTATTATGTCTGCAGTCTCTGATCATCTCCTGTACTATGTCTGCAGTCTCTGATCATCTCCTGTATTATGTCTGCAGTCTCTGATCATCTCCTGTACTATGTCTGCAGTCTCTGACCATCTCCTGTATTATGTCTGCAGTCTCTGATCATCTCCTGTATTATGTCTGCAGTCTCTGATCATCTCCTGTATTATGTCTGCAGTCTCTGATCATCTCCTGTATTATGTCTGCAGTCTCTGACCATCTCCTGTATTATGTCTGCAGTCTCTGATCATCTCCTGTATTATGTCTGCAGTCTCTGATCATCTCCTGTATTATGTCTGCAGTCTCTGATCATCTCCTGTATTATGTCTGTAGTCTCTGATCATCTCCTGTATTATGTCTGCAGTCTCTGATCATCTCCTGTATTATGTCTGCAGTCTCTGATCATCTCCTGTATCATGTCTGCAGTCTCTGACTATCTCCTGTACTATGTCTGCAGTCTCTGACCATCTCCTGTACTATGTCTGCAGTCTCTGATCATCTCCTGTATTATGTCTGCAGTCTCTGATCATCTCCTGTATTATGTCTGCAGTCTCTGACCATCTCCTGTATCATGTCTGCAGTCTCTGATTATCTCCTGTATCATGTCTGCAGTCTCTGATCATCTCCTGTACTATGTCTGCAGTCTCTGATTATCTCCTGTATCATGTCCATACCTTTGCTATGCAGTCTCTGACTATTTTAATAAAGTTCTTTAAGTTAGGCTCAGACAAAGCAATCGAAGCATATTTTATCGGTACACCGAAGCATGGGTTTTGTTTAACCACATTACTTAAGGCCCTCCCACTTCTAGATGCTTGACCGCGCCCACAACTCACCATGACGTAGCGCGCCGCAGGTCTTTTTGCTCCTCCAGTGTCCCTCATTCTGAAGTTGAAAAGTTGGGAGGTATGGTGTCCTGACTGAGGGGTGTACTGACTTTTGTTGCCAGTGGTTTAGACATTAATGGCTGTGTGCTGAGTTATTTTGAGGGGACAGCAAATTTACACTGTTATACAAGCTGTACACTCACTACTTTACATTGTAGACAAGTGTCATTTCTTCAGTGTTGTCACATGAAAAGATAGGAGAAAAGATTTACACAAATGTCACTGAGGGGTGTACTTACTTTTGTGAGATACTGTATATATACAATGCAGTGCAGTGTCAGGGGAAGAACGCGGATTGTAAATAATTACCGTTATAGGATCAGACCCCCTGTAATAATGTCTTGTACAATTCATACTTTGTGTTTATACACAATCAGTGTAAATTGTGACCTTCCCGTGGAATGAAATAAATGAGCACAATGTTGGGGAGCTGAACAATGGGACATCCTGACAAATACGTGATAACAGCATCGGGAATTCTCCGCCAAAAGGCTGGCCATGGTTGCCATAGTGATTGTCCTGAAAAGAGGCGTGGTTACAGGAACTACTGTATATATGCAGATAAGAAGTAACTTGAACTGCAGCTGGCCTGGCGCCGTCCAATCACAGACCGGACATTTTTACAACAATAAAGGAAGTAAGAGACAAATAAAAGGGCTTACCATTAATGTAGAATGCTTTCTAACGCTTTACTGTAATACTTTTATCAAGAATCTCTCTTTATTAAACAAAATCCCTTGAAAAAAACTACAATGGAGGGTGTTTTCTTTGCTAAAAAAAAAGTCCTCTTTATTCCTCCCTTAAACACGATACTCTCTATGCAAGCAAAGGGATGTATTTTTTTTACAATGCAACTCCCAAAAATACTTCTGTTTACAACCTTGAGACTAGGGATGAGCCGAACATCCCCCCCCACCCCCCGGTTTGGTTCGCAGCACAACATGCGAACAGACAAAAAAATTTGTGTGAGCATCATTAAAGTCTATGGAACATCAAAGGTGCTAATTTTTAAGGCTTATACGCAAGTTACTGCCATAAAAAGTGTTTGGGGACCCGGGTCCTGCCCCAGGGGACATGGATCAATGCAAAAAAAAAAAAGTTTTTAAAACGGCCATTTTTTCGGGAACAGTGATTTTAATAATGCTTAAAGTGAAACAATATAAATGAAATATTCCTTTAAATATGGTGCCTGGGGGGTCTCCTTAGTCTTCCCGTAAAGTGGCGCGTCTTTCCCGTGTTTAGAACAGTAATGCAGCAAAATTACATTTCTAAAGGAAAAATGTCATTTAAAACTGCTCGCGGCTGTAATGTATTGTCAGATCCCGGCAATATACATTTTTTTTTTTTAAATGGCGTGGGTGTCCCCCCAAAATTTATACCAGGTGATAATTTTTAAGGCTTATACGCAAGTTACTGCCATAAAAAGTGTTTGGGGACCCGGGTCCTGCCCCAGGGGACATGGATCAATGCAAAAAAAAAAAGTTTTTAAAACGGCCATTTTTTCGGGAGCAGTGATTTTAATAACGCTTAAAGTGAAACAATATAAATGAAATATTCCTTTAAATATCGTGCCTGGGGGGTCTCCTTAGTCTTCCCGTAAAGTGGCGCGTCTTTCCCGTGTTTAGAACAGTAACGCAGCAAAATGACATTTCTAAAGGAAAAATGTCATTTAAAACTGCTCGTGGCTGTAATGTATTGTTGGATCCCGGCAATATACATTTTTTTTTTAAATGGCGTGGGTGTCCCCCCAAAATTCATACCAGGCCCTTCAGGTCTGGTATGAATATTAAGGGAAACCCCGTGCCAAAATGAAAAAAAAATGGCGTGGGGGGGTATGACAGACTCACCCAGGACAGAGGCTTTTGGAGGGGACTGAATGCTAGCCTCTTGCCTACCGATTATGGGCCCTGGCATTTGGGGTAATGGTGCTCTTTGTGAGCTGCATTCCAAGGGACCCCTGAGGTGGTGTTACTTTGGATTCGGGTCCTTGTCCCCCCAAGACACACAGACTCTGGGAACCCTGTGTATGCCATATTGGAAATGGTGACTGGGAGGGTATGTCTTGGATTGCTTAAAATGGGACAGTAATATTTATCCACAATATCTCCCAGGATATATGTAAAAAAGAAAGAAGGACAGTGCCCTCTAAGTGCAGCATGTATGTAAAAGATATTTATTACAATAGATAAAAGCACTCACATTTGAGTTGCTAGAAACCAGCATGTAAAGTAGTTTCATCCGCGTGCTCACGGGGGATGTGGGTGTCACGGGCCAGTGGGGGGGGGTCCTGGGATGTGAGTCCTGTGACCTGGGTCCTGGTTGCTGTTCCGGTGGTGCCGAGGGTCCTCAGAGCCTCCGGGCGGCAAGGATGCGGGTCATGGATCCTCCGTGGAGCGTCATGCTGACCTGTGTCTTCACTTCCGGGAGCGGGGTGAGGCGGGCAGTGCTTCGCGTTCGGAGCATGCGTGCTCCTTCATCAGGCTATGCTGGTGGCCATGTATAGTGTGGGAATTTTATACCATAGGCACAGGGAGGAGAGGTGATTGGGTGGAGGGCGGGACTATGTGTGATGACAGGGCAGATAGGTAACCATGGAGATGGGTTGTATGCAATATGGAAGGAGAGTGGACAGGGACGGGGAGAGGGCAGGGAGAGGGCAGGGCGGGGAGCGGAGGGGGGAGAAAAATGGAATGTGAATGAGTGTGTTATGGTAGAGAATATGGACTGTAGGGCGAGAAGGCGGTACGTATAAAGAGGAATGATATCTTGATATATTGATCATGGTGGGCGGAAACTGAATATGTGTATATATACATACAGTATGTGAATATATGAGGAGGGAATAAGAAAAAGTATGTAACTATAGGGAAAGATGAGTGATGTATATGAGGAAATGATGGAGATGGAAGTGTATATGTGTGTAACCAATTGTGAATATAAATATAAAAAATAAATGAAAAATATGAAAAATATAAAAAATATATGTGAGTTGGGAATAGGAAATTATTTTATTTATAAATTTTTTTTATTATATGTAAAGACTAATCTTGGTTTGTTTGATTCTGAACCCCACATGTAAGTTGAGAGAGCTGATCACATTGGCCTGTAGAACTGGGTAGGAGTCGGACAGTCTACTCCTACTATAGTTTGTTGCTTACTAGGCTGAGGAGGGGGGGGGATCACTGTTTGTATTGTTAATTGTAATAAGCTCTTGCTATTTTGTTTATACTACTGTGTGAAGCTCGGTGACCACAGATCTGCCCCAAAGGTCATGTGTCTGAGTCACATAGTCTGGGTAAATGATTTAGTAAACTAGCTCATGGTAATAAGGTTAATTAGGTTACAGTTGTATTGTTAGAGTAACATGAGCAGGAGGGGGGAACCTCCTCTTTAACGGTATATAAAGACTTGTAATTTTGGTTCTAATAAATGAGTCCATGTTAGCAGCTAAGCAAGTCTTGTCTTGTTTTGTGCTTGTGAGCGGTTGGAATATCTGATATCTATATTCAGACTGGGAGAAAGTGGTCTTACTGACAGAAGCACTCAAGCGGAGTGGGATAGGATCCATTACCCCGCGCCAAAATTAAAAAAAAAATGTTGTGGGGTCCCCCCAAAATCCATACCAGACCCTTATCCAAGCACACAAACCTGGCAGGCCGCAGGAAAAGGGGGGGAAGAGAGAGCGCCCCCCCCCTCCTGAACCGTACCAGGCCACATGCCCTCAACATGGGGAGGGTGCCTTGGGGTCTCCCCCAAAGCACCTTGTCTCTATGTTGATGGGGACAAGGGCCTCATCCCCACAACCTTTGACCTGTTGTTGTGGGGGTCTGCGGGCAGGGGGCTTATCGGAATCTGGAAGCCCCCTTTAACAAGGGAGCCCCTAGATCCCGGCCCCCCGACTGGGCAAGGGTTGTGGGGATGAGGCCCTTGTCCCCATCAACATGGGGACAAGGTGCTTTGCCTTGTCCCCATCCCCATCAATCAACCTGCTGAAAAAAAACAAAAACAATCCCTCCCACATCAATATGATCTTCTTCCATGGCTCACCCTAGGTCTCCTAGGTGATTTAATTGACCAAATATGGCCATGTGGGTATATTGGGTCAGTGACGTCAGTGCTATCCATGCTCTTTGTTTACATAGCCATGAATACTTGGCTAATAGTTTCAAGAAATTATTAGATAAGCACCTGAACGACCACAACATACAGGGATATACAATGTAATACTGATATATAATCACACACATAGGTTGGACTTGATGCACTTGTGTCTTTTTTCGACCTCAACTACTATGTAAGTATGTAACCTATTTCATTTTCCCCAGATACAGAATTGAGCCCCCCCAGGAGCTTCTTACCATAATGTGAAAGTATTCAAATGTGTCCATTATGGCCGACCTACCATCAGAGCGATCCCTTCCAGCTCTGTGATGGTAATGCTCCCCTCCATGATCTTCTCCGGGTCTTCTTCCAGGTTCGGAGTCTTCAGCCATCTTGATTAGCTTGTTGGGATGACTCATGCATGTGTATAAAGCTACTTGTGCCGATATAGTACACTGAGCATCTATGACGGAAGAGACATCCACAGTCTACTGTCATAAACAAGACACTGCTCGTCAGGACTTTACAACAGATGTCACCTCCTCTTCTTCTCTCTGTGTATAAATATGAGGGTTCCAGAAACAATTCCAGAAGATATCTAAGGTGCCCCCAGAGCTTAAAAAAGACTTTCACCGGGGCGTGGCCTGGCACAGCATGGAGTAGGATGTTTGTCTTGAGAGCTCCGTCCATTACTCCTTAATCCTATTCATCCTGGACTCTCTGTGCTGCTAAACTGGCTGGATCACATCCCTGAGGCTCTAGCAATACCCTGGGCTCCTTCCTGAACCGATTGGTCACACAGCAGCCCGAACGGAGCGACGATCTCCCGCGCGGCGGCCGAATCTAAGCAAGACCGCGGCTTCGGCCTACTCCTGGAGGTCGCGGCCATCTTGGTCCTCCGATCCTCTGGCCCTGAATCGAGATACCTGCTAATCAAAGGTACCCTGTTACTGGACAATCCTTCCGGGGAGAGGGACAAGACATATATAGCTCATCTGGCCAGTGGGGACCCCGAGAAAGCCGACAATTACACCCGGTCTGGATTGCGGCCTAGGCTTACACGAGGTGTACGGCGGCCATCTTGGCACACCTGCCTTCCCTGCCTGTGTACTCTACATAAGCTATAGCCCTGGTGTCTGCCTTCTGACAGCCTCCACTGGGATCCCCTATACCCTGAGGGACACAACCCCAGATTACCATCAGCTAAAGAGGTGGGGAGGGATTGCACGCACCTGCTTTGTACAATAACGTCTATCCTTAAACTCTGAGGGCTACAGGGCCTGGGACAGCACTTGTCTTTAACTAACCAGCAAGTCAGGTTGTTACACTAAGTTTGGAGGTTCTCTGGGTCCCACCTGGGACCTCCGCAAAATGTCACCAACTAAGGCACAAAAGGCAGCGGCAGCAAAACTAGATCAGTACCGCCGACTAGAAAAAGAAGACATGGAGGGGGGGGACAACTGAGAAAAGCGGAGCAGGAGAACGAACTGTGGGTGATACTGACAAACTCCTTGAAGCAATCACCTTCTGCAGAACCTCTCTCACAGCACAAATTGAGGAGGTCAAGTTGGATATTTCCCTTATCAGACAGGACTTTCAAAAGCTCAGGGAAAGAGTGAAAGAAACTGAGTTCAGGCTGGGCGAGGTGGAGGATGCTATCCCACCCTTACAAACATCCTCAGACCGCGTGCAAAGGCAAATACAGCAACTCCTTTTAAAGCAAGATGATATGGAGAATAGGCTGAGAAGATGTAATATACGCCTGATAGGCCTGCCGGAAGGGTCTGAGGGTAAGGACACTTCCACTTTTTTGGAACAACTACTGATCAATACTTATGGAAGAGAAGTTTTTTCCCCCATGTTTGCGGTAGAGCGGGCACATCGCATGCCAGCAAGACCCCCCCACAAGGAGCTCCTCCCTGCACGTTCATAGCTATACTCCTTAACTATAAGGATCGGGACACTGCTTTGAGAATGGCAAGAGAGAAGGGCAATATCCCAGTTGGGAATGTTAAGGTGGCCACTTTCCCAAACTTCTCGACAGAGGTACAGCGCCGTCGTCAGAGTTTTACGGAGGCCAAACGTAAGCTAAGAAATCTGCAATACAAGTACTCAATGCTTTTCCCAGCCTGACTTAGGGTGGAGCATGAAGGGCGCGTGGTTTTCTTCGAGGACCCAGAGGAGGTAATCTCTTGGTTGGAACGAAGAGTTAACCCTCAACAAGCTGATTGATCAAGTCCCATTGATAACGTGTCTGAGACCAGGAAATGTCTCCAACCAGTGCAAGTTTAAAGCACAAATCCTGATTACTTACAGCACAAGAGTCAAATTACCCTCCGGGGCTCCGGAGTGAGAAAAAGTCCTACAGCCAACATGCATCGTGCAGCGAGACTTTACCCCACACAGTTCTGGGAAGCAGCACCATGTACATTGGAACTCTATCCGGAAATTAATAGTTGAAGCTAAATGGAAACAAGAAGATCGAGAGACCGCACTGCATGTTTTACAAGTGATATGGTTGATATTTTTAATTTTATTTAGTGTCCGGAGACTGCACCAATTGTTCTACATTCCACTGTTCACAAAGAAGTTCGAATGTTTCCTAGATAACGACCAGTTCAGGGATTATGCCCGCACAAGTTTGGGTCAGTGTAGGGCAGGGAGGGGGTTCAAATGTTTTTGGTTCGGTTAAATTTGAAAGTGCATACTTATAATAGAAAACAGGTAACGTTGCATGTGCCAGATCTATGGGAAAGTACATATGTGCCATATCACAGGTATTTGAGTCAGATGTCTCTGCAAGTTAAGATTCTGTATGCCTTATGCAGAAAGAGCAAATTGTTTTATATAAATGCTATATTAATGGTTAAAAAGTTTGGCCTATGGCATTTTTGAAATTTCTAACATGGAATATGAGGGGTCTGCGTGAGAAATTTAAGTGCGCAGCAGTCTTCACATTCCTGAAGAAGCAACATGCTGACATAATAGCACTAGTGGAAACACATATCGAGGGAAGTGTTCAGATGGTGCTCCGCAGGCCATGGGTTGGTTGGGCGTACCACTCTACCCACACATCACACTCTAGGGGAGTTTCTGTATTAATTGCTAAATCAGTACATTTTGAATTATGCGAGCTAACTACCGACCCGAATGGCCGTTATGTATTTATTCATGCCAAAGTATATGGAGAGCCCTTGCTTATAATGGCTTTTTATATACCACCTCCATTTAATGTATCCATGGTCAAGGAAGGTATATCATATATGACCCGTCATCCAAATATAGCAGCGGTCTGGCTAGGAGATTTTAATGTTACTTTGAACCCGGCTCTAGACAGGCTACAGTTGACATCAACAGCTCCCGGTGCTCCCACCGAAACTAAATTCTCTAAGCTTATCTCCACCTTCCATCTGATAGATACATGGAGACATAAATTCCCACTGGTTAAGTCATATTCATGCTTCTCGTCATCTCGGGGCTCTATGTCCTGTATAGACTTTATACTTATCTCCCGCAGATTGACCCCAAGATTATCGGAGGTAATGTTTTGCCCTAGAGTACTGTCGGACCGTAGTCCTTATTGGATTACATTAAGTATTCCAGTGGCAAAACCACCACGAGCATGGCGTCTGAATCCATTCTGGCTATCTCTTCTACCAGAAGGTGACGAGCTCATAGACAAATGGAAATTGTACTTTATCGAAAATGATGAGTCAGCATCACCCCCCGCAGTCTGGGACTCTTTTAAGCTATTTGGTAGGCATACATTGATAACGGCGATTAATAAAATCAAGATGGACTCTTCTAGTGCCCTCGGTAAGGCGCTGGAGGACTTGTCCTCTGAAGAAAGAGAGTATGCCAACACCCCGACATCAGTAACCGTAAACCAACTTAAACTACAGACTAGAGTGGTTAATCAGCTACAGTACCAGAAAGCCAAACAAAAAATGTTTTTTTCTAAGCAAAAAATGTTTGAACATGGGGAAAAGGCAGGCAAGTTACTTGCATACCTGGTCCACAGTGAAGATAGACCCCCAGTGGTTATCACACTGCATGGCTCCGGAGGACAAAAAGTAACAGACCCACTTACAGTAACCTCAATGTTTAGGGACTTCTTTGCAGACTTATACACAACGACAGCCCCCACTGAGACCCATCACATGTCTCTTTTTCTTGAAAAGGTGTCCTTCCCACAGCTAATGGAAGAACAAGTAGAACTATTGGAAGCACCACTTACTTTAGACAAAATATCAACTGCCATGGCTAGCTTTGCTAGGTCTAAATCCCCTGGTTCAGATGGACTTCCAATAGAGTTCTATTCCCAATTCAGCAAAATACTAACCCCTAAACTATTAAAATTGTATAATTATCTATTTGAAACTGGGACTTTACCTCCATCTATGACAGAGGCTACAATAGTCCTCATCCCTAAACCCGGTAGGGATCTGGGGTTTCCAGAATCTTATCGGCCAATATTACTCCTACAGGTTGATATCAAAATACTTGCCAAAGTTCTATCGATTAGGCTCAATCAGGTAATATTAACATTAATACACGCAGACCAGGCTGGCTTCATGCCTGGACGCAACACCTCGTTTAATCTTAGGAAATTATACATTAACCTGCAAGCTACACACGAGGAACTTGGTACACGGGTTGTTGTGACCTTAGACACAGCAAAAGCCTTCGACTCGGTAGAGTGGAGGTATCTCTGGAGATGCTTGGAGGGCTACGGATTTGGCCCAAAATTTATCAAATGGGTCCAACTTCTTTACCAGGCACCCAGGGCCAAAGTGGTGGCTAATGGATGGCCATCTCAGTTATTCGACCTCAGTAGAGGCACGAGACAGGGTTGCCCCCTATCCCCACTACTGAATGCCCTGGCGGCAGAACCACTGGCAATATCCATCCGAGCAAACCCAGAGATCAGAGGACTTAAAATGGGCTCTCTGACTGAAAAAATTAGCATGTATGCAGATGACACGCTATTGTACCTGGCAGACTCTGGCCCATCATTACGTAATGCACTCCACACGATAGAACAACTTGGAATATTTTCAGGTCTAAAAATCAATTGGGACAAATCCCAAATTCTGCCAATTGATAGTTTCCCACCCCCAGATGTCATTAAATACTTGAGGATTCATATAACCAGATCTCCTGCAGACTATATATCTCTGAATATAACCCCTCTCATTTCCCTAGTTAAAAATAAAATACGGGTCTGGTCCAAACCACCATTAGGAGTCTGGGGACGTATAAATTTAATCAAAACGATTCTACTACCCAAAATACTCTATATTTTATGGCACATCCCCGTTTATTTACCCTTAAAACGTTTTAAATCTCTAGAGTCCCTCTTAAAGACATTTGTGTGGGGAAATAATAGGCATAAATTGGCATGGCAAGCCCTCAAAAATCCGACTGATCTAGGCGGCACTGCTCTACCCAATTTTAATCTATACTACATTGCAGCACAACTATCTCAGCTTTTTCATCTAGACAAAACCGACAGTGAGAGATTTCTTACACTCATATGTCCTAAATGGGCACAGTACACCAAAGACCCGATATATGCAATAGCGACAGACATGGGAGGGATGGAACTAGGAGATAGAAGACATACCATACTATACCACTACAGGAAAATATGGAATTTAGCAGCCTCTAGACTTGACATCTCACAGTTTAACAACTATACGCCGTTATGGCATAACAAAAATCTTCAGGAGTTTAATAAAATACAGGACACATTTATATGGTCCACACAGGGAATATTTTACCTACATCATATATTAAAAGATGGACAACTTAAAACCTTTGACTTACTTAAAGAAGAATTTACAAAACAGGATCAGATGTTCTATAGATTCTTACAAATCGGTCACGCAATACAATCACAATTCCCTGACTCCTGCCCTAGTCCTGCACCTAAGGTACTCATTGCCATAATTAAGAGCACAGACTCTCATACATTGATCTCGGCATTCTACAACTTGCTCTTAACCCCTGTAGCTGCTAAAATAGCATATGGTCTTAAACCAAGATGGGAGAGGGAGGTGGGACCGGTGGAGGATGAGAAGTGGGGGGAGGCATTGGAGGCCTGTAAAACTGTATCCCCTAAACTCTCAGATCATCTGACCCAGCTCTATATTCTCCATAGGGCATACCTCACACCCCTCAGAGTTGCAAGATACAAGCATACACAAACCACCACATGTCAGATGTGTTGGAGAGAGATAGGTACCTTCCTCCAACCTATATGGACATGCCCTAAGATAAAAGGCTTCTGGGAACAAATTGTGGCATTTTTACACGACACAATGGGTTCACCTCTAGCCCTAGACCCCAAACAGTGCCTCTGGGGTATAGTTCCAGATATAACCGATAAATAAAGTAAAACCTTCTTACACGAAACACTCTTTGCAGCAAGAAAGGTTATAGCCAAAAAGTGGATGAGACAAGAGACCCCCAAAATAGCGGAATGGAAGGTGGAGATAAATAATACATTACCATACAAGAAATGTATTTATATTAATAGAGGTTGTCCAGCAAAGTACAGCAAGATCTGGGATAGATGGCTTCAGGAATCTTCTACCTGTGTCTAATGTAATCGTATGACCGCAAAGTGATACATAGGTATAAGTATGGATGGACAGTGTTAAAACCAAATATGTATACCTTGAATGCCAAGATATGCCAGAAATGTTTAAATTTAATGCTATATATATTTTTTTTTATTTCAATGATAATAATTATAACACTGTTATAGTGTCAACATGACAACGTAACCTTTTATTTTTTCTTTTTGTATGCACTAAATATTCAATAAAACCTTGTTTGATTTAAAAAAAAAAAGACTTTCACCCATTCAATGCACTAGGTATTCTTTCACTCCTACACACATTTTAATTTTTTTACTTTTAAGTTAGCCTCACACCCAGCCACCGTTATTTCCTTGGCAAGAATGACATATTCTGTGCTCTGAGAACTCCTGGAACTCACATGTTGCATATCTCAGGAGGTTTCAGGTTCCATTCATGTGGCTGCAGGTGGGTGGACCCAGTGCCATCTCATCAGTGGGGTTGGGTTGCCTAAACCTTGAAGACGCATCAGAAACTTGATGATGTCAGGACCAAAGATGGAGGCACAGGACCCGGGATCTGACAGCGGTGCAGAGGATCACAGCAGGACAACCCAAGATCCAAATTGAAGAAAGGAAAGGGGGGGGGGCATGGAGGAGAGTTAATTCAGTTAATCTTTCTGTTATCTGAAAAGGTAAAGAACAACCTCTGATCCCAGTGATTGGATTTTGAAGTTTATTTACATGAGAAGAGTTACAAAATAAAAGTGAATAGAAGAAACTAGAGAGATCAAAACACACATTAACACAATGTATGAATTTTCAAAATACATTTTAAATTTTAAGACATTTACCAAGGAGTTTACACAAGTAACACATAAAACAATGACAAGAGACATTCATTTCTGGTATTGTGGAGGTCTGACCATGACCCAGTCTGTACAATATTAGGATACACACCTTCTCTCTACAGACTGATCAACAACACATTCCAAGGACATTCTGATGGCACATTCTAAGAACTGTTATGTATGGTTGGGATCCTCAACTCTCCATGCAGCCTGCAAGCTGGATAGCAGTATGGTCATAGAGGTTACCCATGCAGGCCACCACTGGCCTAGTACAGGGAACCATAGAGATGAGGATCTGGGAAAGCACAGAATACGAGGCTCACAAGAATGGCAGGAGTATAGCGCAGCACTGGGGCGCTGGTCTTACAGGGAGACAGGAGTACAGGAGTATCTAAGCAGCAGTGGGATTCTGAGCATACAGAAACACAGGAGGT